>CADEBD010000314.1:11436874-14433437 GCA_902825455.1 Arctia plantaginis | reverse complement strand
GTAAAACTATTATTGTTAACATGTCCAAATTAGTAAATTCTCACGATTATAACATAAACTAGACTGACGATTCAATATAATTCATAATTTTTATTGTAAATATTTTAAAATACTGCACTATGTATATAGGATAGGTAAAATGTTTTTATTTCGTAATTAAATATAATTACAGTTAAAAACTATTAAGATACATTATTGACTTAGATGTAAGTAAACTTGTTTGTTTTCTGTAGTTATTTAAGCCGCCTTTTAATATAAAGATGTATGAAATATTGAAATGATTTTTAATTGATAACATTACATTTACGAACCTCAATATGGACTCGTTCTCATAGATGAAAAGTAGAATATGCTTGTATTTATTCATCTTATATCAATTGTCTTAATATTTTATCTATTTTATATATTTTGACTACGAATTACTTTTTAAATACTTATAGTACATCTAATCTAAGAGGTACCGGACTATACTTTTCAAGCCGAAACAAGTTAGTTAATTAGCGAAATATCGTCAGAATTCCGCGGTTCCACTCCGCCCAGCTGTGCGTCAGTGGAACCGCATCCTTAATCCTGGCACGGCGTTATTGCGGCGTTAAGTCTCATTAAGGAGGATAAGCTCGAGAGGAAACACGGGACCCTCTTATACCGGTTGAGGCAAAGGATGCTTTGGAGATAACCTGTGTCTGATCCGTTAAGAACCAACGCCTGGTTGTCACCACTGCGATGTACGGAGCTCGGACACGACACTTCACACGCCAGTAGAATGCCCGGCAAACAATGTTCTGTTGATCCTATTTGGGAGGATCAGAGGTTTATTCTTTAATGGTAAATACGAGGTATTTTTGCGTATCGTTGTCTGTTAAGAAATATTTCCATTTGCCATTATAAATCGTCTAATTCCTGAGGCCTATTTGGAAATACATATTACCAAAACACTGACCTCGCTACGTCCCGTAACCGTCACTGGCATAAAATTACCTTAAACTCGCAGGGCGGTCAGTGGCACTGAATATGTTAACATAATTCTTTTTTCTTCGCAAAAAAATACAATAATTCAATTCAATGATCCGTATCTATGATATTAGGGAAAATCGAAATCTTTGGTTTCCAAAATCAATTTTAAATAATATAATTTTCGGACATCTGACACAACGCCATCAAATTCCAAACTAAGCAGAGCTTGTACTTGAAATTCCCTCGGATCTAGAGAGTTCTAAACCTCTCCCGGTCCCGTTCCGCCATCTCCTTTGCAAGCATAACTTGCTCGCAGAAGGAGACGGCGGAGTTTCACGAACTCTCGATCCGTACCATGGCGGCAATCATGTTACCGAGCGAGAGAATTGCTACTCCGATGGCCGCCACGAGGCAACGCCTCTGCTCCACCCACGCCGGGCATTCTGCCTGCGTGTGGAGCGCCGTGTCTACGGTCCGGCCATCGCAAAGGTGGCACTCAGGCGTTGGCTCCTGGCGGATAAGACACAAGTGATCTCCGAAGCATCCTTTCCCGGTGATCACCTACGTCAACCCGTATGAGAGGGTCCGTGATGCCTCTCGAGCCAATCCTTCATAACGGGTCTTACCGCCGGGTCTAACCTAACCTAACCGATGTTCTAGTGTGACAAGGATTTATTAAGTTAAGTTATTGTTTGTAAAAGTGTGTGAAAAATTTAAATCTAGATATTTTTAATAAATTGAGAAGAGAAAGAAAGAAAGCAATAATAGATAAACAGACAGTTTCCCTAATACTTTATACTTTGACCGACAATAGAAAACATCAAAACATTGGTTATCAATAAAAGGCTGCCCTTTTAAAAATACCATAGAAAACTAATAGTTGAAGAACATATTTTATTAATTACTAGCTGCGCCCCGCGGTGTTACCCGTTGTTGTTGTTGTACATCCCAAGGGAACACTACATTTTTCAGGATAAAAATATTTATGCCTATTCCACACTAATCTATTTCTGTAACAAATTTCATCCAGATCCGTTCAGCCGTTTTTGCGTGGAAGAGTAACAAACGTCCATACAAACTGTCGCTTTTATAATATTGGTAAGATACTAATATTTAAACCTATGACATATTGTTTTTACGTTAATTAAGTGAGTTTATGGATGTATCTTTAAATATATATATGAAACCAATACCTACCTACCCCTGAATGTTATATTAAGTATTATATTTTAATCTACTACAGTGTGAAGTAAAAATGTGCTATACTGTCGGTGACGAACAAAACAATGGGCGAGTGTGTAAACAGGACAGGCCAGGACTTCTTTGAAGTGTGCCCAAAAAACCAAAAACATTCCGATTGCGCGCCATTATGGCCGATCGTCCGCCAATGTAGGTATATAGCATAGGCATAGCCCTGTATACGCAATCCGTCTCAGGGAGGTGTTTGACGTTTCCCTAAGTGCTGGAAGAGCGGGAAGCTGGTCTTGTTAAGAAAGCCGGGACGGCCTGCCGATTCGGTCGCTCATCATCCGCCACCTTTACGAGGTTGGCCCCGATCTGTCGGACGCCCAATTCGGTTTTTGAGCAAGACACTGTACTGTCCTTTTACAAGAACAATATCAGAGCGCTCGCGCTTGCGTCGTAATGTAGTACAGCTTGACTGCCGTTCGCAGGCTGGGATATATGTTGCAAGTTCTAATTTTACGGTAACATCTTTGCGTAATCTTATGACGTCACACTGCGCCGTTGCTGAGATCTCATCCTCTACCTGTAAGGTTTACGTAGTGAGCTGCTATTTTCAATATTCACATCCTATTGATCCTCACTTACATCACTTACGTTACGTCTTGCAGTTCCTCGTGGGACATAAAATTATCATTGGCGCTGAAGTCAATGCGTCATCTTCATTATGGTATAGCAAGTTGCGTTCAACCGACACGGTTCGACGTTGTGCGGTTGAAGATTTCATTGCGGAAATGAATCTTATTATTCACAATACCCCCGATGCACCACCAACTTTTTGCAACCCAATGGGTGAGTCTTCTATTGACGTGACGCTTACGCGCGGCGACGTCTCGATATCCGGATGGCGTGTCCTTCCGGACGCATCCTGTAGTGATCACCGCTTGATCGTGTACGAATTCATACCAAGGGTTGCACAGGATCCACAAAGGGCTCCCTATAATTTCAGATATAAAACTAAAGGTGCGAACTGGGCTTTGTTTGCAACTCTTTGCAACTCATACCAAAGACTTCAGTCGCAGTAGTTTATCAGCTGAGGAAAGCGCAGAAATACTATCAGAAACTTTTACATACTGCGCTGATGTAACTATTGGTCGCGGATCTATCACTAACACTCGTAGATGTGATTGGTGGAATGATAGATTAGCCGAACTACGTAGAAGCTACCGGAAAGCTCGTAGAAAATTAAACACTATTAAAAAACATAACGTAACAGGAGATTTGTACAACAATGCTCTCATTGCTCTTAGAGTTGCCAGGTCCCACTACAGAGCTGCTGTGGAAAAATCCAAGGGAAACTTAATTCAGAAACTTGTTGATAAACTCGATAGAGAGGGCCCGTGGTCACCTTTGTATCACGAATTTAAGGCAAATAGATCAATCGACCTTGCATACATACAGAACATCAAAATTAATAACAGATATACCACAGGAGTAGAACAAACAGCAGAATATCTTTTAGACTCACTCGTACCTGACGATCGGCCGGAGAACGACACTGATCATCACCAACAGATCAGGCAGTGGGCCATCGAACCACCACTGTCTCCAATGTCTGATTTACCATCTTCAGACGAATTTCTCGGTATCGTTAGATCCTTGCCGCTAAACAAGGCTTCGGGCGATGATAAAATATCTAACAAAATGATAAAAGAAGCTTGTAAACTTTCGGGTGACGCGATTTTCACTGTCTTTAAACGTTGCATTGCTGAAGGAATATTTCCTCGTATATGGCGTTGCGGTAATATTCGTATAATACCAAAAAGTGGCGACAAGCCACCGGATGATCCTAAATCCTACCGACCAATAACATTGTTACCATCGTTAGGAAAGCTGTTAGAACGTCTTGTAGTGCCCCGGCTTCTGCCAGGTGGAGTCAAATTTCATGATAGACAATTTAGATTTACGTTGGGTAAATCGACAACTGACGCTGCTATATCGGTTAGAAAGTTTGTCACAGGGTCAAAATTTCAATACGTGCTGGCTATTTTCTTAGATATATCTGGCGCCTTCGACAACGCATGGTGGCCCATGCTGTTGCTGAAATTAAAATCAAGGGGGTGCTTTAAAAATATTTATTCCCTTATCTCTTCGTACTTTTCACAAGGTACAACTAAACTAAGACTTGGTCATCATTCTGTGTCGAAGGCGCTTACAATGGGATGTCCTCAGGGATCGGTGCTAGGTCCATACTTGTGGAATATCGGCTTCGACGATTTTCTTGCGATACCAATACCATCCGGATGTACTCTGAACGCGTATGCTGATGACGGCTTATTACTGGTGGAATCTGATACTAGGGCGGGGCTTGAGAGATTAGCCAAAGCCAAAGGTAACCTCAAATCACCACCGAGCATTAGATTTGACAATGTTACTGTAAAAAATAAAACCGCAGTGTGTTATCTAGGGTTAGTTTTAGAAAGAAACTTTTCATTTATCGAACATAATAAAATAGTTAATGAAAAGTCTAAAAAGAGTTTCTGTGCATTGACAAGGATATCAACTGCGACATGGGGTCTATCATTTAATACATTAAAGATCCTATACGGAGCTACTTATTTAGGTTCTATGTGCTATGGTGCACCTGTATGGGCCGATAGGGCGACCGTAGGCGCTGTCCGTCGCAAACTGTTACAAGGCCAACGACTTGCACTGATATTTTTGTGCAAGGCATATAGGACGGTTAGCACTGAGGCTTTGCCGGTGTTGGCAGGTGTCCTTCCGGTCGATCTCGAGGTGCAGAGACGTGCAGCCATGTACTATTCAAGACAAAACATGGAATGCGATTTCTTGGGCGCGCGGGATCGCGGTAAAATTACAAGATTGCTTCAACAGCAATCCGATGTCTATAATGACCTCATAGACGAATGGCAGCAACGCTGGGACGAATCATCCAAGGGGCGCCATCTTTACCAATTTTTTCCATCTGTTCGCGAACGGTTGTCGAGGACATGGCTTGAGGTGGATCACTGTGTCGCTCAATTTCTTACGGGTCATGGTAACTTTAAGAGCAAGTTGTATTCATTTAAATTAGTCGAGTCACCATTGTGTCAATGCTCAACACCTAACTCTCATTATGAACAATCTGCTCATCATATCCTCTGGGAATGTAGTCTTTGGTATAATGAACGTAATATAATGCTGAATAGCTTGCAGGTGACATCTGGGGCGGTATACTATGGGGATCTTGTGTCAACTAGGGTGAATTTCCGTGCGTTTAGGCGATTCTGCCATTCATATTATAGAAATCAAATATAGCTCATGTAGGACCCGTAATATTTTGTGGCCGTGGTGCTTCCCTGTTTAAAAGGGTGTATGCCTATTTTACTTCATTTTGTCCTTTGCTAAGGAGGGAAGTGGATTTACTGTATTTCCAACTACTCCAATTTTTTTCTGATTAATTTCGTTGCGGGCTCCAAGACAGTTTAATTTCTTCCTGGGACTTCCCGAGTGTCATAACTCGGTGTGTTCGTGGGTCACTGCTGTGGATCCTGGTGTACAGGAGTTACAGTGGTGGGCGGGTGGGTGGGATTAGTCCCAAAAAAAAAAAGGCACTGTACGGTGCACCGGTGTAGGCAGCGGCTCTGGCTGCCCAGAATAGGGCACGCCTATTGCATCCTAAGAAGGTATTGGAAGTTAAAGCCAATACCCTCTTAGGATAGTGGCGTGCGCGTTGGCCGGAACTCGACCATGGCATTTGGAGGCGGAAGTGCTCGCCGAAGTATTTTGGCGGACAGCTGAGTTCCGGACGGGTTGAGGCGGTCGGCCCCCGCCCCAAGAGGTACGCGAGTGGCGTGCGGCCGCTCGCCCAGCCACGATGGCACGTTGGTCGTCCCGGATGGAGGTTCCACGTACTGACTTTGCCGCCGTGGAGGCACTGCAGCTAGTCATCGTCGAGTGGGCAGGGCAGCAGCACCGGACCCTTTCCTTCTGGCTGACACAAATCCTTTCCGGGCACGGCTGCTTCGGGAAGTACCTTCACTCGGTCGCTAGGAGGGAATTGAGTCCCGCCTGTCACCACTGCGATTGCAGTGAGTGCATTCCTAGCAGTCATCGGAGGGGATCTCTCGCTATCGGTCGTCATACGCTCCATGGCTGGTAGCGACAGATAGCAATGTCTGAAAAATAGGTGTTCGGGAACACCTATTTTTTAGACATTGTCAAAAAAATTACACGGAATTTACTTAACTTAGTGTGGTAATCTAATTTGTATTAATATTATTATTATTTATTCATATTTCTACATTTCTTTGTTATTATTCTTATACTATTTACAGTTTAATTCGTTGATTTTTTTGCAATGGAATGTTAATGGTTATTACCAACTTTTAGAAAATATCAATTTTTTATAGAATAAGTTAAGTCCAGCCTGCATTTGCTTACAAGAAACTAACTTTACAGATGACCATTGTGCTCCAATCAAAGGTTATAAGCAGTTTTTCAAAAGTAAGCTGCAGAGAAACAGAGCAAGTGGCGGAGTTGTTATTTACATGAAACCATATACTCTGCCAGAAGAAGTACACATTAATTATAATTTAGAAGTTGTAGCTGTAAAAATTAAATTTCCTTTTTCAATAAATGGTACCCTGGTAAATCCACTGAAGATGTCGTATTGACTTTAACAGATTCTATTACCATAAATCTTAATAAAAACCTTAAATCTGCTGCTATATTTCTAGACCTTTCAAAAACTTTTGACTTGATTTAAATGTCCTAGTAAGTCAACTTCCAATACCGTTTATAATTTTAGGTGACCTTAATAGCCATAATTTCTATTGGGGTTCTGTAACATGTGAGGATGGATAGTTGCTTATTGGTTGGAAGAGCAAAACAATATTCTATTATTGAACCCACATATTATAACAGCAATACAGGTCACACTAGTAATATAGATCTTACGATTGCTTCACAAAACATGTTTTCATATTTTGAATGGAATGCTCTAGAAGATTTGTACGACAGTAATCACTTCCCCATTACAATAAAATCGCATTTACCACAAAACGAATCGCATTCTCTGCGAAGAAATTGCTAGTAGTGTTCCAAAATTTTTTAGCTTTAAATCCTAATGAATCCATTAACAACAGTGTACAAATATTCACCTAATTAATAATAGATGCTGCTAAAAAATCAATAATAAAATCACCTGGAAATTTAAGCAAAAAAAAATTACCTTGGTGGAACACTGATTGTACAGTTGCAGTTAAAGAAAAGAAAAAAGCTTTTAAAAATTTAAAAAAAAAATATCCAGAAAATCAATTTTAAAGTTGAATTTAAGAAAAAAGATCATTCTCTAGAAGAGTCCTTAAGGAAAGTATAATAAAGTGTTGGCAACAGTGGGTTTCATCAATAATTAGTAACATTCCAACGGGAGAAATGTGGAAAAGGAATCA
Source organism: Arctia plantaginis (assembly GCA_902825455.1). Classification (NCBI taxonomy): domain Eukaryota; kingdom Metazoa; phylum Arthropoda; class Insecta; order Lepidoptera; family Erebidae; genus Arctia; species Arctia plantaginis. The sequence goes on along the minus strand of CADEBD010000314.1, from coordinate 14,425,848 downwards.
TAATATTAATCATAGCAACATTGGATTCAATAGTATTATTATTAAAAAAATCAAATGGAACATTAACAAATCAGAAAGTTGAAACGATCTGTCGCAAACATTTGCCAATAATTCAAATTCAAGTAATTATGACAGTGAATTCATATCCTACTGGAACAATCAAGAGCTTAACCATAACTTTGACACACACAATAACTCTGATCCAGTTAATAGCGACATATCTATGCAAGAATTAATATCCATGCTATCACAAGCACGAAATCGTAGTCCAGGGCCAGATAATGTTTCCAACGTTATCATTAGGCATTTACCAGAAATATTGAGTGTTAACATGTAATCTTTGCAAAATATTTGAAAAAGTCGTGAGTAAGAGACTCAGATGGTATTTAGAAAATAATAATTGCATTTCACTATTTCAGTATGGTTTTAGGCAGTTTAGGTCAACTACTGATCACTTAATGAATATTTAAACTGAAATACTAGATAGGTTTGCAAACGATAATTATGTGATCACTGTAGCTCTTGCTATTGAGAAGGCATACGAAATGGTTTGGAAGCACAGAGTACTCGTACTTTTGCAAGATCGGTGTTGGAAGAAATTTACTAGGGAATTGGTCAATTAAAGTCAGAATTAACAATTTAGTATCTGATTCTATTCATATCGTATTAATATTCATATATCTATATTTACCAATAAGAGAAAGAAAAAGAGGGACGTACGGAAATAATATTAAACTGTTAGGCTTAATATTCGACAAAAAGATGTCTTGGATAGCACATATAAATAAGCTTAAATCAGAGTGTTACAAAAGGATAAACATTATAAAGGTCTTATCGTCGCTAACATGGGGATCTGATGAAGAGTGTCTGTTGACCACGTATTAAGCACTTATTAGGCAAAAAATAGACTACGGTGCTATCATATATGATTCTGCTAGTTTAAGAACTCTAAAATTACTAAAAAGTGTACAAAAACAGCGCTCCGTCTTTGTATTGGTGCTTTTAAAACTAGTCCAATTAAAAGTATATTGACTGAAGCTGGAAAAATGCCCTTACAGTTCAGAAGGAAGCAATTTGCAATATTATATCTCAACTTAAAAACCCTATCTATGAATATTTAAAAAAAAAGTAAGAACTTTAGATCTTGAATACCAATCCCGCTAAAACCTCTGCGAATTTGAGTAGCAAAGTACTTAAAATTTCACGTTCCTATTAGTATTTGAAAATAAGAATTTGACTGTAGGCCCATGTGAAGTTTCTAAATTCCCCATTAACCTCGAATTAGCTGCAAGGCTAAAGCATGATACACCAGATTATATTTATAATAAAAAACTTATTTAAGGAAATGCCCTACAATCATAGAGATTACAAAACCTTTCGGTTTCGGATCGGTTTTGAATGGAAGAGCTGGTTGTGCGATTGTGTCAGATAATAACTGTTCCCAATATAGACTTCATAATTATCAGTCCATTTACAGTTGCGAATCAATTGCCATACTTAAAGTCATTAAAAATATAGAAAGTAAACCTAACGTTCAAAAATATATATTATATACAGATTCAACATCATGTCTAATGGCTTTACTAAATAATCAAAATATGCACTCCCTTATTAGAGAAATGAAGCAATCAATGATTAAAATATTGAGAAATAACTATTCGTTTTCGATTATGATCACAAGTCACGAGGGCATTGGTGGTAATCGCATAGACTTAGAAACACAGATACGTACACAAACACATAACAGGTTTCCGATCTCCCTTTGTTAACTATCTTTTTGTTAGTCAAAATTAATATTGTACAATGACTTTATTTCATAAAACAAATTGTATGTTACTGTAATGGGAGAGGGCACTGACTTCTGGAACACCGGTTTACCTAGATAGATAAATCACCGGTCTTTCATAGTCCACTGCTAGTGGACATCCCAACCCTAAACGTCAACTGTCAAAATGCATCTTTTAAGTGATTTGGGACTTTAATAGTCCATGATCTTTGTATTTACTTTTTACGATACCTATACATTGTAAAATGAAAGTGTTTGTAAATAGTTCGTTTTTAGGTATGCTCAGACATTCAAAAACAATTAATGTAGTTATTTCTCGCTCCATAAAAAATTTTGGACACAAACGACAGCCAGTTCCTATTATAACGACTTTATGGCATGGGTTTCTAACTTTTACGTTTATTGGATTAGTACTGGAGTGGAAAAAGTATATCATATTTATTTTCAAAAATTGAATTACTCCAATTCGCTAGTTTATTTCATCCAAAATTATTTTATTTCAGAATCAAAATGCTCATATTCGGAGATGCATTCGATACACCTATGTTACAAGAATCAGTAGAATCTAATGATAATCTGAAGTAAGAGTTGTTGGTTTACTAACTTTAAATATATATTAGTACAATTTTAAGTTTCTGATTTATTTTAATAGACACCAAGACATATATTGTATATTTAATAAATAAGTTTCTGGTTTCTGGAAATTTGCCTTATTTTATGGATTGAAATTAATAATAAGTGTAAAAAACAAATGGGGACCCCTTGGAAGGGTACAGGGGTGCCTCCCTTCATCAGAAAAAATAGGGGGACTGGTTCAGAGGGATTTCTGTATTTATTTTAAGACTGCAACGTCTCCCGTGCTGCGGGAAGAGCAGCCTCTCTGCCCTTGCATAACAAATAGTAGGCATCAGAAGAGCCTTGGCTGAAGGTGATCAACAAACCGAAAGTGCGGAGGCTGCTCTCCCTACTCGCCTTTCGCTCTATTAAAACACTACCTGTAGGACAGACTCAAACTAGGTGGAGCCGGCGTCAATCAATTCGGTTCTTTGACATAGGTTGAACCTAATTTATTTTATTTGTTATCTGCCCTAATAGGTTCTGTCAAAATAAAAAAAATTAAATACTTGTTAAAAATTTATTAATCAATTTTATACACATATTGTATTGCTTTAATTCGGTCAGCCATTTTTGACCTGTCAGATGAAGACTGGAATATGTGTTTCCAAGACTGGTTTAGGTGAATGGAAATTTGTATAGAGTGATGGAGAGTATTTTGAAAAAATATAATAAACATTGTAAGTATATATTGTTTACTTTTTGCTTGTCTCAAAATTTATATAGCAACCTACATATCAGACTTTTCCAGATCATTAATACCCATTATAAGGGTATCTTTAACCTAATGAAATAACATATGCCAAACCTAACTATTGTCAAGATATTGGACTTTCAGGATAAAAAAAAATGAAATTTTGCCTAATACAATTTTTTTAGAGTTTTATCCTTTATTTTTTCGTTTCTTTTACTGTTTTTGTATAGGTAATTATTGTTTTATAATTTTCACTAGCGACCCGACCCGGCTTCGCACGGGTGCAATGCTAATACTAAATATACTACAGAGTGTTTTTATAAAGAACGTTCACAGCTCTTTGTCATTAGACAATACAAACATGTTTTCTTTAGAGGTTACTCTTGAAAGAGCGACATATAATTGGCCATGTGAAAAACACTCTACGCTCAAATTAACACCTGTAGCGTTGACAGTTTGACTCTGCGATTTATTAATGGTCATTGCTTCGGAAATTGTAGGCTTAAATTGGAACGGTAAATAAGATGGTATTAGACGAATTCGGGGAATCAATACATCTATCCTGGGTCCACATCTGGTGCACTCTATTACGAAAGTTTTTAGTGATTTACGCGTGCCATTGCAAAGTTTAGGTGGATTCAGGTTTCTTAATAAAATAGGACAACGTACTTTCAACACCATTTTACGAGGACGGAGTCCAGACGGGTTCAAAGAATTTAAAAATTCTGTAGGAAAATGAACAGCTTCTTCCAAATCGATAAAAGTATCGACCGAGTAATAAATTTGCGTCGGCGCATCAATCTTTGAAAGAATCAAGGTATTTACCTTATCTACTTGTTCGTTAGTTGGTGACAGAATAGCTCTTTCTTTAAACCAAGATATAGTCTTACAACTTATGTTATCAATGTCGGGATATACATTGTTGATCAAGCTCTTAAGACTATACCAACCTTAAAGATTGAAATATCTTCTATACTAAGACCCGAGCAAAAGTGACAACAAAAAGTGTGCGAATAGTTGCGAATTATTAACGACAAAATTTTGGAGAAAACAGATATTCGCTAGGTGCCCTAGTTTTTAGGGTTCCGTACCTCAAAAGGTAAAAAAGGAATTTTTATTAGATCACTTTCATGTCCGTCTGTACGTGTGTCACCACCGATTTTCTCAAGAACGGGTAATCCTAGCAAGTTGGAATTTAAACCAAATACTGAGGTCTATGGTCCCTATTAGGTGTATAAAAATCAAGGTCCTGAGTCAACACAATAAAAAGATATGGGCAAATTTAGATTTTCGCGAAAACTTGTAGGTACCAAAATTTACCTTAATTTTCAACTTTTTTTATTTTTCAGAATTTTCTCTTTACTTGTGCTATAAGACCTTGCTTTTAACCAAAATTGACAATTCTAGGTCAACCGGAAGTACCCTATAGGTTTTGGGTCGAAAACCTGTATGATAGTTCCCATTGACCTAGAATCACGAAATTTGGCGTTTAAAAGAAACATCTTACAGCACAAGTAGAGGAATAATTCCAAAAATTTTAAAAAGTTGGAAATTAAGATAATTTGGTACTTACTAATTTTCGCGAAAATTACGTAAAATCTGGGTAGGTAAGGAACCCTCGGCGCACGAGTACGACTCGTACCTGACCGGTTTTTTGAGATATAAGCGTGGCCGACCTGGGAAGATTCTCCCTAGGTCGGCCACCTTTAAACCAGTAACTTCTGAAACCAGTGTAACTTTTAAACCAGTTACCGACAAATTCTGATATTTGGCGATAAATTTCGACTAATTAGCGACTAAATTTAGGTGAAAACAGATTACATAATAATATAATATAATAATTCGATAAATTAGCGACTAAAAGTATAAAACAGACCTTTATGTGTCCTTTGTTTTGCTGACGGGTACGAAAATCCCTTCGGATCTCCGGCTCCTTGGGGATGTAGGAGCCATGACCTTTAGGTGTCCTAGTTTTGGAGATATAAGCGTGACCAAGCTGGGGAGATTGAACGAAACGAAACGAACTGAAACGCTTATAACTTTTGAACCAGTGACCGACAAATTCTGATATTTGGCGATAAATTTCGACTAATTAGCGACTAAATTTTTGTGTTATCAAAATTTAAATCCATGATGGTGGCCAAGTCAGTGTGGAGGAACGGGTGTCATGTCCCTCGAACACAAAGGAATCCTCCGACGAGTGATCATGCTTGGCGGGCAGCGGCCCAAAGGTTGATGTTGGGAACTTGTATATATGCTAATCGGCGAGAGAATTCTACATATCACGACACAGGTTTAGCAATTCTCATTCAAGATTTACTCCGTAGATCGGTGTATCTTCGTTAGATGGCGCTGTAGTATGTTTCTGTTTCTTTGTATGTGTAATAAAATAATAATAATATTCTACCACATTCACACAACGCCATCTAGTCCTAAACTAAGCAGAGCTTGTACTATGGGTACTAGACAACTGATAAAAATACATATATATACTTTTTTTTTTTGTAAATACACACATATTATACATAGACACGCCCAGATCAAATCAAACATTAAATGTTCATGCACACAAATGTTTGACTTGAGCGGGAATCGAACCCGCGACCTGTTACCGCAAATAGCAGTCTGTTACACAAACCACTACGCCATGCGGTCGTCACAGTATAAAGTTGAAGTTGTCGTCAAAGTGATGTAGTGTATCTCGCTACATCACTTTCCTCCAAGACCGGAGGACGATATCTATCTATGCCCTGTTGTGGAGCGTGCCAGTGCCAGTAGTAAGTAGTCCCAAGTGAGTAGGGGCGGTTGATGCTGCTTAGACGGGAGAGGTGTGCGTTACCCCAGCAAAATAATGTCGAAAATGGTCATTTAAACTTTATAGATAATTAGTTGCTCCCCTTCTGTAATTGTTAAGCACATTTTTAAATTTGTTTCACTTAAACTTTTTTAGTTATTTCAAAAAAACATTTCCTGCTGGAGTAACGTTTGAAACGTTACCGCAGCCAGACATTTTCTTTTTTAATTGTAATATTGAAATAAATTTTAGCTAAATAATTAGTTATCTGGACTAGGTAAATGTTACAAGTTATTTGGTATTTGTATTTTCTTCGGTTGCGAAGTTATTCGAAATCCTGCTGGAGTAACGTTTGTGGGTTTGCTGGATCTCTGAAACGGGTAAGCGGATTGTAACCATCTTTTGTACATAACTTCTTAAGGATTAGTTTTAATTTGTTCGACAATAAAATAACAAAAATAATGGACCGTTTAAAAATTATTTAGGTAAGTATGAAAACACTTAAATACGTCCTAACACTTTAAATAAGACCTCTTAAGACTTACTTGAAACGTTATTCTATTGCTTGTAACTACCTTGAAATGTATACGAATTTTCGTAAGAATACTGTAAGTGACTAAAAAGTTATGATGAAATGTAGTTCTCCACGTTCACGATCACAATGTGTGCGGCCTTTTTTGGCCACCGATAAACCTGTGTGTGGATATATAAACTGAATGTTATGCCCATAATTAGTTGTTTAGTTCAGTTGTCTACCTGTAAAATTTCAGCGTAGTACACATAATAATTTACGAGATAATTAAATAAAAGTCATTAGAAGGTGCAAGACCGTGGTAACCCGACCATGTTTAGGTGGTTACAAAAAAGCGATCACCCAGTACATTGTGCTGGCTTTTAAAATATGTAGGATATTATTTGCAAGTTTACTACGGATATGTACATAAGTTTTACAAGAAACTACATGTTTTTTAAATAATTTTTATTTAGGATTGTTTATTGCATAATTAGTAATCAGCCGGGAGATTAGGTATTGTTTTGAATGCTTTTGTTTTCTCGTAATGTTTAGGTGAATTGTTTATAGTTGTTCATAGAATTGGTACCTGCGTAGTATTTGTTAATTGAAGTTTAATTTTAGGGTAGGTATAGGTAATTTAAGAAATATGAAATGAAATGATAAGTTTTGAAGAGTGTAACGTATGCGGTATATAATATAGGTATTTTGTGAATAGATGGGGATTTTTTTAAGTGATGAATCGACTTAGGCTAGCATATCGCGAACAAAGTCTGTATTGCATTATTTCTGTAATAATGTTGGAGAAAATAAAATATTTGATCACAAAATCGCGGTGAGTTAAATTATAATAAAATAAATTATTTATGTAAAATTAGTAATAAGTGATATACCTACCTAAAAGTTATGATCGTTTTTAATTTGTTCACCCTGAACGAAATTTCAATATTAGCATTAGTAATTAATATCCTAAGACAAGAATTGACAATTACTTAAATTGAATCGAATTAACATTAATGCCTATTATTAGTAATTAGGTACACACATATTGAAGAACTCTCAAGAATACGATAAATATTTGCAAAAATAGAAAGCGGAAGCGCACACGTACTTTACAACACGTATATTATCTGCCTAAGGGTCAAGTTTAGTGCACTAGATGCAAATTGCAAACAATGAAGTATCCCTTCGCCCCTCCTCTCCCGCGTTCTAGCGAAGGATGTATTATCAGCGATTCTTGATTGACAAATATTATCTGACCAATAATTTTATCTATAAAAATGTATCACTTTCACTCGATAAATTAAATTACCGTTATTATATCAAAATATCATTCAACAACTGTTCGTTTTTAACAGAAATCAACAGTAACGGGCTCAACGCTTAACGGTAGGTACATAGGTATAGATAATTCTCGGTTCTAGGTATAGACCACAGAACAATATTACCTACTCTTACGAGGTATACGTCTGTTGGGCGATGCAATGTTGATGCATTCTAATTTACAACTGTATTCTTCTACTATTCGGTCTATTTTAACTTATTGTAGATAACTTGTTGCTTTAAATATTTTGATGCATTCAAGTCTAAGCTCTATACACCCCAAAATAAAATACAATTACTTTAGTGTTATTTCTTTACAAAAAAAAAATCAAAGAAATGAAACGATTTCTTATTGGTTTAAATTTTCGTTTTATTACAGTCAGGTGAATCGTTCATACATGTATCTACATATTTATAATTTTAGCGGACCAGTGCAGATTTTCTGTTGATTGTAACTCCGGTAGTAAAAAAGACTAAATAAATTTTAAGTAAAGAAACTAGTGCTTAAGATCAATTAGGGAAAAAAACAAAATAAATAATAGGTAATAATAATGAATAAATATTGAATGTATTTAACACTGTACGCAACTGTACCGAAATCGTAAGGTGTATTACACTAAACATTTTAAAAGACAGCGCAATGTACTGGGTGATCGCTTTTTTGTAACCACCTAAACATGGTCGGATTACCACGGACTTGCACCTTCTAATGACTTTTATTTAATTATCTCGTAAATTATTATATGTACGACGCTGAAATTCTACAGGTAGACAACTGAACTAAACAACTAATTATTGGCATAACATTCAGTTTATATATCCACACACAGGTTTATCAGTGGCCAAAAAAGGCCGCACACATTTTGATCATGAACGTGGAGAGCTACATTTCATCATAACTTTTTAGTCACTTACAGTATTCCTACGAAAATTCGTATACATTTGAAGGTAGTTACAAGCAATAGAATAACGTTTCAAGTAAGTCTTAAGAGGTCTTATTTAAAGTATTAGGACGTATTTAAGTGTTTTCATACTTACCTAAATAATTTTTAAACGGTCCATTATTTTTGTTATTTTATTGTCGAACAAATTAAAACTAATCCTTAAGAAGTTATGTACAAAAGATGGTTACAATCCGCTTACCCGTTTCAGAGATCCAGCAAACCCACAAACATTACTCCAGCAGGATTTCGAATAACTTCGCAACCGAAGAAAATACAAATACCAAATAACTTGTAACATTTACCTAGTCCAGATAACTAATTATTTAGCTAAAATTTATTTCAATATTACAATTAAAAAAGAAAATGTCTGGCTGCGGTAACGTTTCAAACGTTACTCCAGCAGGAAATGTTTTTTTGAAATAACTAAAAAAGTTTAAGTGAAACAAATTTAAAAATGTGCTTAACAATTACAGAAGGGGAGCAACTAATTATCTATAAAGTTTAAATGACCATTTTCGACATTATTTTGCTGGGGTAACGCACACACGGGAGAGAGATGCTCTTCTTACGTGGACCGTATGTGCAGTATGCTGTGTCTAGACGCTGATGAGGCCGTATGGGTGACCAGGTTGGAGCGGTCGCTACCTGCATGTGGTATCCCTGTTGAGGCCCAGGCTGCTGGCTGGCTGAATCTTGATTACTGCTCATCGTTGTGGGAGTGTACACGATGATGGCGATGTTGCTACTGCGCATTTTCTTTAAAGGCTGGTTCCAATCACGTCGGGGTCACCGCTGAGGGGGAACGGGGGTCATATCCTTCCAACACGAAGGGAGGATCCACCGACCTGGAGAGGAGATCAAGCCTTGCGGGACGAGGCCCAACGATTGAAGTTGGGCAGTTGTATATATGCTTATCGGCGAGAGAATTATTCGTATTTGTAGTTCACGAATGCGTATTAACAGACACCAGCACTAATATTAAGTTGTTAACAACAATATTTGAACGAGCCGTGTGTTCGTGTTTTGAACCACTTACTGTCAAGTGGTTCAAAACACGAACACACGGCTCATCCTAAAAGGGAATAAGAGAATGTTCCCGGGAGCGGAACAACGTCATCGCCTCGGAGAGTAATGTAACATTAGCCACAAGCGTATTGACGTGCAAAACGCATAGTGATTTGCAACACCACATTTTTTTTTACAAATATTTATTAAGTTAACTACAATTTTAGTAATGGCAATTATAAAACAATTTTCTTACTTCACAAAAACAGTAAGAAAAAGAAAACAATAAAGGATATAAGTTGTAAAAAAAATATTAGGCAAAATTTCGGCAATTTAAAAAAAAACCTTAAAAGTCCAATATCTTAAAAATAGTTAGGTATGAAATATGGTTCTTCATAGTGAAATCTATTAGAAATGAAGGCAACTACAACCCCTTAACTTATCTAGGTCGACTTAACCAGTTACCCTGTAATTAGGTAGGTATGTGGTCGAATGGTGATATCAGGTTTCCCCAAATATGCATATTACTAATATTTAAAATAAAACAATGTTATAAAATAAAATACTTTATTTAAGCTCACATAATATTTATGTGTACTTAAGGCTAACTGTAATACAGTAAGTCTAAATAAATAGTTCTTAAAGTTAAGATTATTATCAACAGTAAATAAGTATTCAAAATTGTTTTATGTATTTTATATGTTTATTATTACTTATAGCAGGTTAAAATATAACTTATCAAACAATTTCATGTAGTAAAGAGATAACACTACAGTTTCGTAAAACTTACACAATTACACATAATTACTTACGTTACTCTACAATACCTTGCCCCTAATTCTGTTTTGTTGGTGCACCAATCTTTATTTTTATTTTTGATCAAAATCTAAAATTGTACAGTTTGTAGCTCCTTAAAATTAAAGACTACTGTTAAAGTTAGTAACAGTTTACTGCAACATTCCGTAAGCTGTATACAAAGCCTTATTTTAAATGTGAAATATCACAATACTGCTAGCGATTTAAAGAATAGCAGGTAGTGAAAAAGCACCAAATTGTTAATTATAAAATATTATTGATTATTGGTACACAAAATACAAAAAATATTACCTGTTTCTATTTACAACTTATATGAAATTGGTAGATTAAAAACCACATGTCCCTGAACGCAATGACTAGTTTAGTGTTCATATATAAAAATATATAAAATTTGACTCTATTAAATTTATTTTTTATTTCCATTACAGTTTTGTTTTATGTACTGATATATAAGATTATATATAATTAAAAAGAAACACAATATCGCTGCGTGGTAATGTATCGGCATGTTATATATAGCCCTTAATACTCCTGGTTGCTTTTCAGTGACACTGTTTAATTTTGACATACTCTTTTTATCATCAATATCATATGAAGGCATCTTCAGCTCTGATTCACGGTGATATTCTTTTTGGCCAGTTAATGCCTCATTTTCGGGTGCGTTTTCAGTCACAATATCTTCTTTGCTAATTTGGTTCACCTCATTTTTATATTCCGATATAGTGGTTGAGTGTATGATATTATCTTCATATATTTTTTGATTCATGAAAGTATTGGCCTTCTCATGTGTATTACATCCCATCATAATTTCAGTGATCACTGGTGAAGGAGTAGATCTTACCTTAGTCCCTGAACAAAATTCTAAGCTCTCTTGTAGGTAGCTATCTATTTTAGATAGCTGCTCTGATATATGTTCATTAGCCAGCGGGCTACAAGCTCTTTTAAGTGGCTCTGAAACATTTACTTTGTTCAGAGAATTGTCTTCCAAACTGGTTACCTCGTTTGCTGGCTCCAAATTATCAAGCCTATTGACCAAAGTGCCTTCAAGTTGCAATTCAGGTAACAACTTATCAGTTTCAAACAACTTGTTTTTACATAAAGAGCTAACAATCTTGTAACTTTGTAAATCCTCAAAATTGTTATTTATGTACTCGATAGGAGCAGGGCTTTTTTGTCGGATTTGATACATTTGAGATGGAGTTAACAGTCGCGGAGAGTCTAATTCTGGAGGCACCGGCGTAAACTTCACAGTGATTACGTCTTCATTTGTTATCGTTTCTGTTTTAACAATATCATCGACAGTGCTATTTCCCTTGGGATGGTTTTCAAATTTGGCGTTCGGTAAATCAGTGATGTCGTGTCGTGTTGATCTTTGTACCCTATCAACTGATACCTTGCTGAGTAACTTACCGTCTGTACTTCTTATGTCGGAAAACAGTCCTCCATCAAGGTGGAGGGGCGTTTCCAACTTTCTCGTCCTTTGGGGCGAAGGTGTGTTCAGGGGCGGTGTGATGGGAGAAGGTGAGACAGGTCGAAAAGTAGTAGTCGAGTAAACAGTATCAGAGTTATAGATTATATTTTGGGGACTTTTAGCGGGCGTGTATCTTGCAGAAAGGCCGACCTCCTTTGGCGAAGAAGCTCTGTCCTTCGAGGTTCTTTTTGCACACCTGCAAATAAATAATGTGATCCTAATATACTTAATATATAAATAGTTAGGTACTAATTTTTTATAATGAATATGAAGTATAAACAAATATTTAATTTCAAATAGAAAATCATTATCATATTACATACATATTTATAATATTAATGTAATGTCTACTAAACACAACAACACTATGATTATTTTTAATAAAACATCATTAAAAATTTATTATAATAAAGTACATAAAATAGCCATAACTTTTCAAACTGTTTCTTGGAAGCATGTCTGCAAGCATTTATGTGAGTTTATAAACTATAACTACATCCACCAAAACACTATGATACTTCCTGAACTGTGGGAAGTTGGAGAAAATATATAAATATTAATTAATAATGTACATGATTCCGTTATAAACATATAAATAGGTATGAGATTACACTATTGTATGCACACACACGATCACGGTTATTGGTAGGGGAGCAAAATGGCAGCGTATGACGAGCTTTGTAAGAAGACATTGTGTAGCTTGATAATAACCGCTACCGATCAACATTTTTAATAGATTTCGGATCTTCGAAATTCACGTTTATAATAATTAAAGATTAAAAACAGCGGTTTCCAAATCTGTCCATTCATTAGTTGCAAATATAATTGAATGGATTTTGAAATTACTGTACCTTTTATGTATGTATATTAAAATTGGTGACGGGACTAATGCTAGAATGTAGAATGAATGGGTAAGGCATTAATAATATGGAGTAATCATAATTTTAATAAGGTTCGTTATTGAGATTTGTAATTCTGAAATGCTCAAAAGGAAATATAACGAATTGTGTTGGGTTGTTTTCCTAATTTTCACAATAAAAAAAAAACGTGTTTTAGAATAGCAAGGTTCTGACTATTTTATGTAGGAAAAAATATATTGTCAATTTTTTCTTTAAGTTCGCTTAATAACATAATATGAACATATTAACAAAGAAATATTTTTGTAAGTGTTGCGTAAGTGTGTGTGTTTTTAGTAGGAGTCTCATCATACGCACCGTGCAGTTGAAGCACTGACTGTGGTAGTTATTGTTGAGCGCCTCGACCCACCTGTCGCCCGCCTCCACGGGGAAGCCGCAAGCGAAACATTTTGTAGTAAACAGGTCATTCCAATCTGTAACATATTTTGCAGATTATAAGAAGAATTGACTTCTTAAACGTTTTATATCACTTGTTAATGTGTCTACATAATAATATTAATAGTATGAACTTATATAATTACCAGCTTCGCAATAGGGCAATCCATCTTCTAAGAAAAATGGATTATTGCCGAACAGTTTTCCGCAGTAAACGCAGTTAAAGCATTCCGGGTGGTAGTGCTTGCCAATAGCGTTTAAGCAGTCCTGGAAAAATAGAAACAACTAAGTATAATTTATAAACCATACTTATAATTGACTATATTCCCTATAGAAGCAGAAGGTAATGATATAAGAAGGTACAAGTTTATTTAGGCGTTGCTTACGTAGCTATTTGATAATAAGTACCCGGTTCTAAACAATAAGTATCTAAAATGATTAAAGGGAAAGGAAATTTAATAAGAAGCCGCCTCATCTAATATGTAAAAAATTTAAACGGCAATTCCTTTTTGTATATTGTGTAATACATTTTCAGAAATAAATTTAATCACACTCGTGAACTACATTACTGACGTCATGACGTAAACATGTTCCTACCGTATCAGTATCTGAATTTCAGTTAATTGCATTTGTTTCAATAAAAACAAAGCCTTAGAGAATACAAAAAGCACACTTACGCCTTTTATTTTAGCATGGCATTTATCGCAAGCAGGCGCGATGTATTGTTCGAAACAGAATTCGCAGTAGAGCTGACCATTTTCTTCCACAAATCCAATATCCTGGAGCGGGCGCCTACATGTCGCATTTACACAAATGAAGTGTTCTGGACACCAGATACGCCCCAACGCCGTTATGAAAGGACCTCTGTTTAAAATAAATTATAAATAAACATAGATAGTGGATACAATCCAGTTCAAAAAGTTATATGAGTTTCCTAGAAATAGGTTAATCATGTTATACGAAAAACAACACTCGTGCGTTTAATTCAATTTCAATCTTCAATTTAAATTGCTTTTGCCATTGGAACTTACTTGATAAATATTTTGAAGGATCTTTATCAAAAGTAAAAACTTTTTACCTGGTTATGGCTTTGTCACATTTGTGGCATACAGGATAAAGTCCGTCTGCTACATCTGCGCATTGTATGGTGCTCATAGGTCGTGCAATTATATGAGAGTCTCGTCTGCCATCGTCGTTTCTTATATTTTTTTTCTGCCTTCTTCTTACAACTACTTCCTCATCATTATTTTCTTGATGAGTTTTCTCATCAATATCGGATAAGCTCTTTGTTTCATCCGCATGAAGCTTTGTATTATCCTTATGGTTGTTACTTCGCTCAACACCATTAAATTGGATGCCATTGTTTGGAGAAGTCTTCAAAGTATATAGTGAATTGTTATGTAAATGGTTAGGAAGTTCCTTCTTTTTATTAGAGTCCTCATCGTTATGGATAAATGTATTCTTTGCGTTTTCAGTTTTACAATTTAGGTCAAACACACTCGTCTTATTTCGTGTATTCGATTCATTCGATTTAATTTCATTGGTCGAACTATTAGAAATATTCTCTGGTTTTTCAAACAATTTTCTTTTATTAAGCGTGTTAGAATATACGCTATCTAATTTTGATTCTGTTTTATTATCCTGATTTCCATTGAAGCCATTCATGCTATTAAGAAAAGATGATTTATCGAGACCAGTTTTTTTTAATGTACCGGTGTAGTTGTGTTCCACTTTATCTTTATAAGAGTCTTCACTGCTTGAATAGCCATTTCCGTTGTAATATTTGTCTGCTCTCTCTATGCGCTCGTCAGGTGTAACATTAGAATATGTAGATTTAGCCACAATTTCTTGCTTTTTTTTATCATCATCCGTATTAATGGCAATTCCAATGTTAGTGTTGTGAACATTAAAAATTGGTACTGGGGAACTCGGCAAGGGTGGTGGTATTAAAATATTTGGTTTAGGTAGATATTCGGTTGTGTGATTATTTTTCAGAGGATCTTTAATTTTATCACTAATATTGTCAGGTTTTTTAAATACTCTTTCTGATGGTTTTGCCAAGTGATTTTCCAGAGTAGGTGGTGTATCTGTATTCAATGGATGTTTAGTTACAACAGTATCTTGTATCTTGTCGGCCATGGATTGTATGTGATCAGCCGGTTTAATTTTTCGCTGTATACCTATTTCATAACCGTTTAGAGCCATTTTTGCCATTTTTCTAATAAGCCTCTCTTCTGCTGGACTTTTAAATTCCGTTTTATGTGGACTGCTTGTAGCCAGAAGTTCATTAACTGTTAGAACATTAAAACAATGAAATAAACAAAAATGTTAAAAGCAAAATATATCCATGATACTAAGATTAGTTTCTATTCTTCAAAAAAATCACAAAATGCATAAGAAAACCCTAAAAAATATTAAAATCACACTATCCAAACTGTTACTGCATGCTACACACAAAACAATACACCATCTTTAAGGACTGAATCACCTAATATTCCCATTACAGGAGCCACACAGAGGCACGCGGGAACCCGGCAGCGCAGCTTTATTCAAAACTCCCCGTCCTCGTTTTGGGGCGGATGATACACCGAAAGTTTTGCCGCGAGCGGCAGCTCCTACACTCGAACCTGTCGATGGGGTAGGATCACACACTGGACCTTGGTTAGCACCAGAAATCGAAGGTTTTGTTGGTTCATAATTTTCAAATGATCTACTGGCGGCGGCGGATGTAAAATTTGGATTAGTTTGGTTAAAAGATGAACTCTGTGGTGTTGGCGACACAGATATTAGGGGAGGTGGAAAGACTTGTTTATGATTAATGTTTGAAGGCCTAATATTGGAGTCAAGATGTTCAAATTCTCCAGGTAATGATGAACCTCCTTTACGAATTTCGACCATCTTTGCTGATTGCGTTCTTTCAAATTCTTCGAACGTCTTTCTGGTTGTATGCGTTCTAGTATTGCCTTGCTCAGTAACATTTTGTGATTGCATTTGTCTTTGTCCATAATTTTCTTGGAATAGAGAATCTTCCTTTATTTTCATATCGTCCTTTGAGTAGTTTTCCGTTTTATATCCAACATTCGTATGTTTTTGCTCTTTTACTACAGATGGGTAAATTTGACTTTGGTTCCAATTTTTGGTATCATTAGCATTATATAATAGGGTTGCATTGCGGAAGCCCCGCTGTTCTGTCTCATTTTGTTTTTTATTTGAAGACTCTTGTGACATAAATGATTCCGAAGTATAGTTTTGCGGAAAGTTTTCTTTAACTCGTGGTGCTTGTGCTTTTAATGGATTGGGAGGAGGTCCTTGGGCGGGGGATCGTGATCTTGGTTTTGGTGTAGGTGACCTACTAGCTTCTCGACTAGAAGGCTCATACAAATGACTCTCTGGTGCCAGGTGTTCTACTGTTACTAAATTCATTTGGTAATGAGGAATTATAGGTGCTGGTTTATTAATTAAACTTGGTGTACTTGGACGACTACGTGAAGGTGTAAATCTTAAAAAGTTTTCATCTGTTACTGGTTGAAATGTCATGGTTATTGGAGTGTCTTTATGAAAGTGAACCAGTTCAGACTGAGGAACTGGTGTTTTTAATTGGGGAATCTTAGTGACTGGTACTTCAGGCTTAATGTGAGTGGAGTTTGGTTCAAAGGATTTTTCTTTGGATTTTCGCGGTAGTTGAGTTGTCGGCGTTACTGGCCTTTGCAAAACAGCTGGTGCGTTGTAAAGTTCTGGGGTTATTCCCCTTTGAGAAGGCAATTGTTCAAAATTTCTCTGATAAGGAGGAATACTGTCTGGTTTATGTAATCCTGATTTGGATCTCGTTGCGCTGGATGTCAAGGATTCTTTTTTGTCCAATTGTTCAAAATAATTTTGGGCGTTTTTCACCGACGAAAAACATTGAGTATCCATGCTACTGGAAACTGAAGAATGTTGCATAACCATTGATTCTGAATACATTGTTTCCTGTTTTGTTTTAGTAGCCTGAGCAAAACTAGTTTTTATGTCATTGCTTATTGGAGGAAAGCTTGAAAGCTTGCAAAACTCTTCAGGTTGTGGTGGTGTGAATATTTGTTTTGATACTGGTCTAAATGCTGACATTTCGGCGGACGATTGCAATTGACAGGTATTTTGCATAGCTGAAAATTCTGAATGTATTTTATCAGTAATTAGAGTTGAAGTTTGAGTTGCTATTGGTTTAATAATATCAGACAAATTGGTTTCAGTAACATGTGAAACAGAACTTGTCATGTATTGACTTGTTTGATTGGTACTGGTAGAACCAAACGGACTATAAGGTCTGTCAGGTGCGATAGTTAATGCATCTCTAAGTGATCCTCTTCCTACTTCTTGGTTTTGAATCTGAGTTGGTGTGAATGGTATATCCGGTGCTGTTGTTAAGGCATCCACTAAAGGTGAAGAAGTTGTGTCACGAGGTTCTTTAGATTCAATGATAATCTTGAAATCAGGTGGAATATATGGGTTTGTCTGTTCCGGCATCGGAATGGGGGGGAGTACTTTTTCTGGAGGATTGTATGTTTTTATAGGTGGTATGGGTGTTGTGCCTCTCTTCTGTTCATGTAGAAACATAGGCGAGGATCGGGGTGGTAACTGCGTTTGATTTATGTCAGTGACATGTTTATGTTCAACGTTTTCTTCTGCGTTATTGGGTCCCGTTTGTTGGAATGTTTCTGGAACTGTGTTGCTAACTGGAATTGTCTGTCCGATGTTGCTAATAGGTAATGATGGAGTTGGCAAAGGAGAATATGGGCGGTCGGGAGCAGTTGTCAAAGCATCTACCATAGATCGCACGACGTCAGCTTTATTTGTATCTGGATTAGCTTTCTCCTGACTTAAAGTCTGATTATACAGATCATTTGTATCAATGTACTTATCTTTACTAAAAGTTTTGTGTTCTGTGTCTTTTTGACTAAGAACAACATTTTCTGTTTTTTGCTGGATAGATGTTTCGTTTTGTTTGACTTCATTAAGGTCGATTTTATTACTTTCTTGAACCTCTTTATTCGCAAACTCAGTGTTAATTACTAAATTATTTGTAGTTTGCACATCTGTGGTCATTTGTGACTGCATGTTTTCTTTGGCTACAGCGGTTTGTATTTTATTAACATCTTGAAATTCTGTTTTCTCTTGATTAATAGATTGAATATTTGCTTGAGACTGATAAACAGTTGAACTTTGACTTTCTGATGATTTTTGGGAAAATGACTGCATTGTACCAGTCGACATTTCCTGATTCACTTGTTTACTTTGAATGGCGGATTCAGATTGAGAAGTTTTTGTCAATGATGAAATAGTGGCTGTCGAATACGAATGGCTGGAAGATATTTCTTCTTTTTGTTTCTTAGATGTGACGAATTGATCCACTACTTGCTGTTCAACAATAGCAACTGCAGATTTTGAGTCAAAAGTATGTTTTTTTACATTTTGCGTTGTCGTTTCTTTGCCGTAATCGGAAGGTTCATCATCAAAGTTGTTTGCAGGTGGGGGCCATACTACGCTTTTTACATTCTGTGCTGTTAGTGAGTATTAGAAAGGTTATTGTAGGGAAAAAATAGATGAAAGTAAAGATTAGTAAATTTAAAGAAATCACGTCTCATCGTATATTGATGTAAGCTAACTAGCTAAAGTCAAACTGTTTTAAAGAAGCCAGAAAGTTAAAAACTGATTTGATAGTAATTAGGTTCTATTATTTTATTATGTGACGCATGACTCAACAGTGCCAGGGCGATAATTATTTTTATATTGCAGCTGCGGTCCTTAGGTATTGCCTGCGTAGCGCATTCACTCTACAACTCAATATTATATACATAATTATATTTATTACATATAAACAAACCCATAGCTAAAGGAAGCTAAACTGTGCACCTATTTATAAATTACCTTTAAAAAGGGAAACTGGGGTCTCTGTCAAAATAAACAAATAACTTAAATCATTTCGTTTTAACTTTAGTCGAATTTACATAAAACCACATTAAAAACTCATATTTAATCTTCGACACTGAGTACTTTAAAGCCCAGTAAACTTATGTAGGCTACCTACATTACAAAACTATATATATTTCTAAAATACAAAACAATAGAATGAGAATGACAACATGTACATGTATGTAAAGTTAGACTATTAATTACTATGATAGAATACCTACTTTTTATTTTTATTATTTAGGTGTTTCAACACTTAATGCACAGGTAGTGATGTGACACAAAATATTAATCTAAATTAATATTTTTTCCTCTAATGTTTGTAAATCTATAAATTCAAAAATCTTCATTAAAATATATGTAATTTATAATTATGATATTGATATCATACTTTCTAAAATACTGCGACAGAGGTACGCTGTTGTATAAAAAAATAAACTGTTTTACTTCATAATTACTAATTACAGAAACATAGGTAAAAATTCCTAAAATACTGCTTTCTGTTTATGCACTTAATTACAGATGAGTTTACAGAATTAATAAAATTTACCAGCTACTTCTTAATTTTTACATCTTAAACCCTCACAATCGAGTAGTCTCGGTACCTATGTTAAATTATTATTATTATTAAAAAAATGTACAAAATGACTAGTTTTAAATATGAAGGTGACTACATTCGTTGTGATAGTTTTAGATGATCTAAGGATTATACAGCAAAAGTAACTCTCTTACTGGGGGCAAAGGGTGCTCCTAGAGGGGGAGCCGCCGGAGGAGCGGGCGCGGGCGCCGCCACCGGCCGCGCAGGCGACAGCGGGGCCGAGCGCGGAGACAGCGACGGAGAGTACGCTGAACCGATGGATGAGCCGAACGGCTTTGGACCTGACAAGTTGCTCGACGGCTGTGTACAAATGAGGATGAGACAATAAATAAACACTTAAACATTTTAACATTTATTTACATGCCTTACGGCAGAATAACGTATATGGTTGTAACGAACTTATACTGGAACTACTACTGGTGGAACTGTGAAGACCCTTCCCATGAGACAAATTCATAATAGTTTTTTAATGGCATTTCAAATTTAGAGCATGAAGTTTTTACTCCTCGCACTAGTAGAACTGGTTAAAACTTTTATGACTTTCAAGAAAAGGCTTAGCCAATGCTGAGCCTTTTCTGTTTAAAAATCTAAGGCCCAATTAAGTGATGTCGTCATATTTATTTTAGTCGTAGAGGGTCATTTAACCAATATTATTGAAAAATACTTTACTTAGGTACTTTTCAAAAATCATTGCTCAATGAAGAAACCTTGTGGTGAGAAAAAGTTTCTTGATAAAAATTACTTACACTAAAAAGCGATGACGATCCGTTTGAATAGTTGTTTGTCGCCAGCGGCGGTAGTGGAGTCGAATACGTATTGGTAGGAACACGACCACCACTGCACATGAAACAGTTGATTACATATATTATTATGTATATCATCCTAAATCTATACAAATTATACAAGAGATAAAAGTCCGTTAATATTGTAATATATTAAGTACAGTAAACTGAAATAATTTAAGATAGGTATTGAAACAAATATATAGTGGGTTTGTTTGTTTTGCCACTCAAGATTAGACCGAAACACTATCAAGTTTTTGTCTTTCCTTAGCTTATCAGTAAGTAATAAAAACGAATTTATAGTTGGAATTAAATGTAGAGCTCTAACAGAGAGAATAACATAAGGACTCACGGAGGAACAGTTACTGGTTCGAGATTTGGTGCTGGTGGGTTCTGGCGTGCCACGAGTTTAGCGTGGATGTCACAGTAGAGCTTCCCGTTCAGGTTATAATAGCCCTGATTTTTGAGTGAACTGCCACACGTAGAGCACTTGAAGCATTCCACGTGCAGGTTCTTATCTTTGATGCGCACGAACACACCGCTATCGCATAAAAGAACAAGTTAATACACAGCTGGGTGCATATAAAATATAGGAACCGCTTTACTAAAGTAGAGATTTTAACAAATGTGGGTAAATTACTTCGGTTCTAAATGATCGGCTAAATGATTCATTATATGTATATGAGTACTGTAGCTAAATATGTAATACATATTTGAAATCTGAAAATAATAAAGTATATTATAATATAATTCTAAAAGTAGATAGGTAGGTAGTGTTACTTCTTACTACAAACATACATTACACAACAGGTGCTCGTGCTATTCCACCAATTCTGCTACATAACTAGTTGCACTGGTGCTCGTCTAATATGTACATTAATAGCGAAGTGAGGACATGCTGAATGAAGATATACAGTGGCGCTGATTTAAATATATAATTTAGTCATTCTGCCTAACTACTAAGTATGAAAGTAGAAATGAAGACGATTAATAAATGAGCAATGATTTTAGCACTTTAGTACAGATATCGCAGTGACAACGCTCCGGCGACGAAGTCCAAAATGATCGTTTAACAAAAGACGATATGTGTACTAACTTACATGTTACGCCTCCCAGCGATACGATCGCAATTTTTAGAACACAAAAAATAATACAAAAGGGGAGAGTCGCAACACGAAGGATCACATCGAATTACTTTTAATCTACAAGATAGAACTAGTGCACAGGTCGACACGGTCGCAAACACGTCAAGACATTCCGTGGGGCGTCGCTTACATAATGTAGCGATTACAATCGGAGCAATAGGGGGTGTCGTTGACCACGGGCAGCGAGTCGCGTGGTTGCGGTACGGCGGGCACGCCCAGCGCGATGCGGCCGTCCGGGAGCACCTCGTGGCAGCCCAGCGGGATGCTGGCGCGGTGCGGCGGCGCGGGCGCCAGCTGCTCCTGCGGCGTCTGCGTGCCGGCGCAGCTGCGGCTCGGAGCGGTGCGCGCGGGCGGCGTGGCGCTGGCCACGCGCGGCGTGCGCGAGCGCGAGCGATGCGTATGGTGCAGGCTGCCCGGCGTACCCGCGCGCGCCACGCTCGCTCGCGAGTAAAAGTGAGAAGGCTCTGCTGGCCCGCAATATCCAGTTACTTCATACATCCTTTACTAATCGACGACAGTAACTTTACCGAAGTAAAAACGTGTGTATTGAGCCCGTACGATAAGTTCATATAAAATGAGCGATGCAATACGATGAGAACGAAGACTAAGAGAATTGGAATAATAATTTGTTTAAATTAACTCATTAGATCCATTCCATCGAAATTTAGCTTGCGATATGTGCTACCGTGTCGGCCCGCGCCTGTTGTCCGACTTACGTGATGAGTCTTTCGCACTCCTCGCAAATGTTCTGTCCTGGGGGCAAGCCTCCAGTATTGTTGACTGGGGCGTCAGGTCTCGTGACGGGCGCTTGCACGTGACGTAATCCAGACACCGGCGTGGAGGGCGCGGGTGTCCCCCCTTGGTGGGCCACCTCTACTATTGTGCCAATTACATTGTATTAATTTTGACTTGTCTTGTGCGGTCAAGTTTTTTGGGTAACTCAAAGGTACTACTAAAGGTGACTGGTTAACGATTTACTGTTCCTGATCCTATACTTAGACCCTCTACTGCCGCCGATCTATTCCCTTCTTTTTGTTGATATTTGTATTATTTACTTAATTTGTTCAACAGTTTCATTTGAAAGATTGTTTTGTATTGTATTTGATTTAGTTATATGTACCTACTTATTGACTTTACAAGATCTGAAAAGTTATAATGATAATTTTATCTTATACCTGGCTCGGGGTCGTTTTGTTCCTCTTGCAAAACCTTGAAGACAGCACTTTTTTCAGAGTCGTATGTTTTCTCATTTTTCTTAAAGTTCACTCTGCCAATCATACCAAAACATTGATTAGTTGAAATTACCTACTAAATGTGAAATGTGAAGATTTAAACAGATATATACGACATGAATGCTAGTGGTAATCGCTTGATGTTTATTGCACAATTGGGTGCAGCATCCAATATTATAACACAAAAAAGTTAGCAATGTTATAATTTCACATTTCATAAATTCCAGTAATTTGGATTTTCTACAGCATTCCGACTTCCAACACTTAGGTGCCTTTGAAACAACATAATTTTAGTAACAACTTACCCGAGTACGCCACCCGCGAGCACTTCAGTCTGGGCCGAGAGTGTTTCCGCAATGGTTTTGTCGCTGTACATGTTGACGGGTGTGTTGTACTGTTTGTTCACTATGCTCTTCACTGAGTCATTGCCGTTCATCTATAATACAAGAGTTTTTATGGTAAAATTGATATATTTTATACTTTTTTCTATTATCAGATTTATCATTTTCACAAAGCCAAAGGCTTATTTGTCTGCAACTTTTAAACAAAAAACTGTAGATCTAAATTAGTTAAAAATAGTTTGAATCGTTTTTAATTCTGGGTTCTACTTACGTAGCCAAAGGGCTTGGCAACATTGTTGTGTCCGGAGCCGAAGGCTAGCGTGGGTTGAGGTGTGGCCTTAAGTGAAGTGGTGGTGACAAGGGCGGGTGAACCTCCGATAGGTCTTGATCCAGGTCTTGGCAGACTTCCGGTGGGAGTGACTGTTGGGCGCCAAGTGTTGCCGCCGCTGTTAACAACGACGTTTCATTGAGTGGTGACCAAAGACCTTGCGTATTTAGTGTTATCAGAGTAATTTGTTGTTCCTACCGTTGAACGGTAAGTTCTAGGTTGACGCCGGCGGCGCGAATGGCATCCTGTGCTTCTTGGTGTCGTAGTAAATACACATCAGTGTTGTTGACTCGGATGAGCGCGTCACCTGCTTGGAGACCAGCGCGCTCGGCCGCACTACCGCCGTTCACCTGTATTAAATGTACCATCGTAAATACACTCGATTTTGAAACAGTTGAGAAGGTATCATATACTTTCAACTGACACTTGAAGTAATATTGTAGCCGAACGGCGTTATTCTACCATGGAGAATAGAAATGACACACAGATTTATAATATGCTCATGCATGCTAACTGATTTGAACCGCTCACTGATTTTGACTATTCCTATCCTATTTTCCATTCATCATCATCATCATCAGCCTATCACAGTCCACTGCTGGACATAGGCCTCTCCCATTGCACGCCACTTAGATCGATTTTGGGCTTTTCCATTCAATTATGGTTAATCGAAAATAGGATAAATTTTTGTTACTAAGATTTTATATCTATCTATCTACATATTTAGAAGTTTATAAAAATAGAAGAGTATAAATATAAATGGAGATTAGAATAGATATATATATATTGTACAGTTGTGCTGTGCTAATAACTGTGCACCCGTTACCAAAAAACACTATCGTTTAAGAATTATTTCAACATTAGCATAGACCAAAACTGATATTTTAAAATTATTTTGCATGAAAAATGTAAGCACTTGATTAATATAATCTATTCTAATTTGTATATTACCATTCAAAGATATTTCATGAAAATTAGGTCCACATCCAGTCAGACTAAGGCGAACATACAACTGGTTCAGAAATTGACTTATATACCTATAAGGAACCTCTTTTAACATTTAACAAGCCTCAGACAAACGATATAAAAATATCAACTGCCTAATACACAAAATACCTTTGTATATTAGAAACTATTGAAGATAGTTAATACTATATTAAATTTATGTAGGTATGTCACGTATGTTTATTTACATCACCTTGACTGACCGACCAGGTTTACTGGGAGAGAGTGCCTCATGGCATTAAGTCCGCCTTTGTACAACATGTGCATTTTATTTGCAAGTTTCAAATAAATACTTAAATAAAAAATGATCATTGTATCGTGATGCTGCAACTGATCTTCAGTTTATTTAGGACATGAATGCTTTAGTGACAGCTGTCTCTCTAGAAATCCTTTTTCCTATCTTAAAATGATACGATAAGAAAATATTATAGTCATAACTAAATCTTTATTCATTTACTTTTCCTTTTAACCTCTTACGTAGAAAGCAAACATTATTGCTAGTTATTAGTACTAAGTACATCAGAAATACAACTTTCTAGTCAAGGTTCCAAGGAAAAATTCTAAGTAGGTATATCTTACTTTCTGTACTGTCTATTTAACGAGGCACTGGTTATGTCGTGTTTTATGGTTTCAATTTTCACAACGGCAAATTGTTAGTGCTTTATAAACTTTACTGAGTTTAGGGTAGGTATGTAGGTCGGGCACGCCATTATCGCGGCGGTAAGACCCGTTATGAAGGATTGGCTCGAGAGGCTTCACGGCTCATACCGGCTGACGCAGCTAATCACCGGGAAAGGATGCTTCGGAGATCACCTGTGTCTAATCCGCAAGCAGCCAACGCCTGAGTGCCACCACTACGATAGCCGGACCGTGGACACGGCGCTCTACACGCTGGCAGAATGCCCGGCGTGGGTGGAGCAAAGGCGTGGCCTCGTGGCGGCCATCGAAATGGGAATTCTCTCGCTTGGTAATATGATTGCCGCCATAGTAGGGAGCGAGAGTGCTGGAACTCCACCGTCTCCTTCTCCGAGGAGGTTATGCTTGCGAAGGAAATGACTTAGCGGGACCCCGGAGGGATTCAGAACTGTCCCGACCACCAGGCCCGGGAACAGGCCAGGTACCGCAGACGACTCAGGCGCCTAAAGTCCGTCGACCTCCATCCTTCATAAGCGCAGGCTTGGGGCTGACTGGTGAGGCCATCTTTCACTCTAGCAGAAGCAGGCCGGGGTGGGTGGCGGCGCGACGCACTACGTAGCGCACACACCCTTTGGGGGCAAAAAGGGGACCTAAGGGTTCCCACACAAGAGAGGGTCATCTATAAGCCGTAGATTGCCCGAGGTACGTACCTACCAAATACCAGGGCTTTGGCTTGCCTTTCTAGGGTATACCTAGTTCCCCGGCTACTGGTACTTGGGTGGTATCCGAGGAGAGTTCCGCACAGCCAAAAAAAAAGGCTAGGTATGTAGGTGGTCAGTGGTTCAAATGACAAACGGAGTGTTTTGCCAGTCACATTATTTTATTTATTTATAAATATATCTATCTATAATTATTTAATATATCATCATGTTGAAGAAAACATAAAAAAAATTAGATAAGCGAGATATAAATCAAACTTTTAACATGACTCGTAATTAAATAACAGATAAGACAAGAAATCAAAGAGACCTGATTAGGGTAGTTAGTTTTAAGCAATTTTGATCCTTCATTTTTATAAATGTTTAGATCCAAAACTTCAAGTTATCGTTGAAATGACGTAAAACAACGTATGACACTATTAAAAAAATCATGTTGTTGTAATACTTACTCAACTAATGAACGTAAAGTCAATGACAAACCCAAAATTGAGCAATAGTATTAAGTGCGATGATGTGTTTCAAAACTATAGTGAATATATTTTGAAAGAGGAAAAAACCATACACTGACACATAACTGATTCACAGACACATTGGTACATTAATTTGTACACCAGAACACCAGATTTTGAATAAGTGTTTATAATGTTGTAATTTTTTACGATTAACTAAGGCAATAATATTACATATTAATATTAAGTACACTATGTACTTACCGATATAAGTAGATGATACCAAAGTCAAATAATAATAATAATATCCTACAATATACTCGTATTAGTACATCGGAGTACTACGAATGTTTTATTTCTACCGTCTTACTGTTTGGTCAAACGGAAAATATATTTATATTGACTGATACATTTATAGTCTGTCGCACCGAAAGCACAACGACAACTGACAAAAAATGACTCATCGTGATATGAGTATTATATCGCCTTATATATCTATAGCTAAAACCTCCGTCCCCGCTACCGTCATACGTCGCATTTTTCCTTCCGGTTTGTTCACTACCGGTAATTGCTAACTTGACCCCAGCTGCCGAATCGGCAGTTTTATAGATCAACTACATACGAGTACCTACACACTTATTGAGGTGCACGTCGTGCAGTAATTTACGGGCGCAAAAAAAGTTGCATTCCTTTGCAGTCGTTAGTCAGGTTGAAGTGTTCTACGTCCACCTTGCATACCTATCGCAGTTTTTGCATCTCATATATTATCATGATGTGTCATCGTATCTAATTATTAGCATGCAAGATTTTTGACTGGTCTTGTTCTTCGTTTACAAGAACATGAATTAGTTTAACACTTGAAAATACTTTTGAAAAGTTACATTACGTTACTGACGCTAAATGACTTTATACTTTAGAAGATCTATGCCACTTTTTGTTATGAAGTCCTTATTTGGATTGGACTGGAATCTACTAAATTGGTAAAAATGCCTTGAGATATGCTTTATTTTTCTAAATATGGTGTTCATTTTTAGTACCTATTGTTGTAAGTTCTTTTATGATACGAACATACTTAATATATACATGCATTTATGAATGTCCTTAAGTCGGCGCCGCACGCGCTGCCTCCTTATACGGCCAGAGAAGTACAAGAACAAGAAATTAAATGCATCTCGGAAGCGACCGACGCGGCTCGGCGCCCGGTCGCGTCGCAAGACCAAGCCGTATTATATTTTCTTTTTTGTTTCTATTTTTCTCTTGCAATTCAAGGACGAACACCACGAAATTACGATTATATTTCTTACGGCTTTAACACAAATATAATTAATATAATATTGAGAAAGGGTTTAATTTTACGAAGGTTCAATTATGGTAATTTGTAGTCTCTTATGTCCATATTTTATAAAGTCATCTCATCTCCAATGAAAGTTCTTGACTTATATTGGATTATATATGGAACACCTATTAATTTAATAAATTTAACATCACTCATGACAGTTCATAAAATAAATCTATATCTCGGAAACGGCTCCAACAATGTTCATGAAATTTAGTATGCAGGGGGTTTCAGGGGCGATTAATCGATGTAGCTAGGTTTCATTTTTAGAAAATTCACCAAAAAAAAATACCGAGCAGAGCTCGGTCTTCCAGATACTAAGACACTAAAGAACATTTGATGCCTCTGTTTGTGGTCGGTAAAGATACATATAATATATTACTATTAAAATTTATGAATGTTTTATTTAACCTAAAATAAAATCACTAAATATTATTAATATCAGTTCATAGCTTTGCCATTAGAGCAAATGTCAGGGTCTGGATCACCATAGAAATCCTAATAATAAGACTATTACGATTTCTATGTGGACCACAGATTACTATAATGTAGCCAGCTATCTGGACCTACATAGAGTTACAAAGAATACAAAAACCCATAAAAGGTTTTAAGATAACAATATAAATTAATGAAGACTTAGGAACGGTAATTTCTGAAAAATTTTGTTTCCTTTTATTATGCTTCATCGACAGTCCGAGAATCATTCAGACTTAATGTAACTCGAACTAAATTTAAATTTAAAACTCCTACTTGAACCAATGACAAGCATACCTACGTATTACATTAATTAGTTAATATTTAAAGAATGCATGTGTGTTATCAGTAATAGCAGTGTACATGGCATGTAATTAGAATAGACACATAGCGATAATCCACAGAAGGCGTTGTTGTCGCAGCTCACAGTTCTAATTTCAAAACAAATCCCTGCCAGTACGTGACTCAGATTGTGTTCCATATAAACGACAGAACCCGAATAGTTACGCAACTACCAATGCCCGGCAAGCTGTGCGCGATTCCGGTTAATAAGAGTGAAACTGGTACGTGGCCGTGAAGATAAACACAACAGCAAAAAATCTGGACTGCTCTTTCAGAAATAGCAACGAATTAAACAGAATAGATTTATTAGGCCGCACTTGCTTGTAACGTAATATTTTCAGGTTTAATGTTATATATGTATACAGCAAAGAGAGCTATCTGCTATCACATTTCCATAATATCCGTTCTCAATGAAGCTATAATATTCGAGGTAATAATTTTACGACCTTTCGTTATGTCTACATTAGAATTTTACAGTTCGTAAGTGGGTTATGTAAAAATTGTCAAAACTTTTTGGTGACTGCAAACAATGCAGTCACAGTAAAAAAAAAAAACACAAAACCTTTTTCACGAACTTCGTTGAGGAAACCATTGTTGTAAAAATCAAGGTTTTAAATACATCGGTCTTCATAAGGTTATATGTGTATATAAACTTTTGAAGTTATGTAGTCGTAAATTTCTGTATAAAAACCTTGCAGACTTTTCGAGGATACCCGTATAATTTGCATTCTTGTAATCAGCTGTGTTTAAATTCTTAAATGATATTAAAGTTGTATTATATAGGTAATATTGGTATTATGCTTAATTATTTTATGTGTGAAACAGTTGATCTCGGTATTAACTGTGCAGCATTTTTATTACACAAAATCCGAGGATTCAGAGAAAAGCATAAATGTAACTTTCCTATTTAATACCTAATGATAAAAGTATATTTAATGGGCTGGTTATGCTATCAACAACCTTTAACAGTCCACTGCTGGACATAGGCCTATCCTTAGAAAGGAGGTTTTGGCCTAATATACCACGCTGGCCAGACGGGTTGGTATAGGCTATACCTACTAAAAATAGATTTAATATCAATATGTACCTACATAAAAATATATCAGCACGGATATATCCATTGTTGGAAATATATTCAAGGATGTGCAAGGTATACTTTCATGATGATGTGAGCTTAATAAAATGCGTTTAGAGAAGAAACATGACAATTTTTTATCTAAAACGCCGATTGGGTAAATGGATATGTAGACAAAGAGACGTTGTTTTAAAGTGTAAACGTACGTAATGAAAAAACATTTAGCAGATAAAGAATGTCTGGTCAACATTAGAATGCATTACACCACCACATTATAGTGGTGGTTTGTAGTTTGTTTCTAGAAGGCTTAAGTTCAATAAACTGTCATACAAAATTCTCTTGACATCTATTTAGCTGAACATAATCACGAACCATCAAAAGTAACGCATCATTCAAAAAGTACCGTTGGAATTGGCTAAGCTAATATAACATCGCTCGCTATCTTCTATTGACATTGCTAACCGTCATACCCGATATATTCGGCCGATCGGTTCATGACCAAGATAAAAACTATCATTTGCCATCCACTTTTAGCGAGGTTCTGTACCTACCTACCTACCATTTGTTTTTCCAACGCCTTTAACCTTTGATGCTAAAACTAATATAGCTCTTGGCATGAATAGATGGACGGACGGATGTAATGGTTTTGCACTAATAAATAATATTAACGTATATACGAGTATATGTGACACTAGTTGAAGAGTAATTTTATTCTGCTCAAGTTTGGTAAAATAAGCTTAACAGTAAAGGTTCAAAGTTAAAACCATTTAAATGTAACGTTGTTCCTAATAGTAAATATAAGAATACATTATTTTTTTCATGTAGGCTAGTGCCGACGTTTAATTTTATACGTACCTACTTTAATCTAATGGTGAATCATGCAATACGCCACATTGCCATTGTTTGATTAAATTGCAAGTTATAAATCGCGCTTCTCTTTTTATAAATATGAATTGAACTTTGAAGGTATTACTGCCTACAATTCTTGTTGAATATTAGATAAGCAATAAAGCAGGCATAAAATATACAATCAATAACATAATATTTTGTAAGATGTTGTAAAAATATTTAAAAAATATAATATGTTGTGGCTCCTTATATTGATATTTGAAATCAAAAAAACACTTGTATACACAAAGTGGTGTACAAGTTACACTTAAGTATTTAAATGTAAGTTTTAGTGATATTTTTTCTAACAAGTGTTAAATCAAATGTCGAAACGGGGTCACTTAACAGTTGATGAGTGGGTAAAAGCTCCTTCGGTTAACTTATCGTTTATAGACAATTTTTCAGGTCTGACATCTACGTACCTACTTAAGTGGTCCTACTGGCCTCACTACATTAATCAATGCAATTATTTCAAAATCGCAATGAAGAAAAACTTTAACACGAATTTCAATTAAATTAATGACAATGAGGACAAAAAGAATCCTTCCCAGAGTAGGGCGCCATTTAAAATACGGTAGAAGAAAAGCTTAATTCATTGTTATGTAAATCATTTGGAGACTCCTTTTAACGGATAACAGAGATCGTGGGGATGATAATAATAAATAGAATGATTATCGGGCTAGATAATAATAAATAGCATGAAAAATTAGCACCAGAAAACCTATACGCGACCATTGAGTCTTTTTATGTTTATATGAAATAATGCAATAATACATCGATGCTTGTGTTTTGTATGTCATTATATGTGGCGCCTATATTTGTATGATTCTATTAATTTTATCGTAACTCAAATCTTTAAATTAAACCTCATTGTTGGGAGAAATGATTAAACCGCCTAATTTCCCCGCCTTAATAAAACACATTAATTGAATTGTTATAGTTATTTATAATATTATAATTATAATCATAAATAGGTAATGAAAACATTTTTCACCTTATTATTTTATTTTCGTTCTTAACTAATTTAGATGTTGAGTTGTTTGTTTACACATAAATAAAAATAGCTTCATTACAATTAACTAAATTAAGAACAGGAAGCTCAAAATATGTGATGGCTATTTAGAACGATGTAATGCGCCTACGTAGCAGAAGCTTTTTTAAAAATCTTTCACGTTTTGAGCTTGTTACGCATAAAAACTGCATACTTTTACAAAAACTGTTCGTCGTCGACTGTTCAACGTTTTCCCGCGACCGAACGTGGGTGGACGAAAGCGAACGTTACAACTTAACGATGTACTTGTTTTGTACATTGTAATTACCCTTTTTTTTTATGCGGAAATCCCCTCGGATACCACCTATCGGTGGCATGTCGGACTCGAACCGACTAAAAGCGCACGCCGTCTCGGGTACTAATAGCCGGGGAACCAGGTATACCCTAGAAAGGAAGTCCCGGGTGCCCCCCTCCGTGTGGGAACCCCATGTTCCCTCTGCTCCCTGGAAGCGAGCGCGCTTCGCAACGCGCTCGCCGCCACCCCGGCCTGCTTCTGCTAGGGTGACCGATGGCCTCACCTATCACCCCCAGGCCTGTGCTTATGGAGGACGGAGGTCGTTCTGCGACCCGCGGCGCCTGAGTCACCTGCGGTACCTGGCCCGTTCCCGGGCCTGCGGGGCCTGCGGGGCCGGCGGGGCAGGAGAGTCCTAAACCTCTCCCGGTCCCGCTCCGCCGTCTCCTTCGCGAGAATAACTTGCTCGCAGAAGGAGACGGCAGAGTTCCACGCACTCTCGCTCCGCACGATAGCCGCAATCAGGCTATCGAGCGAGAGAACTCCCACTCCGATGGGCGCCACGAGGTCTCGCCTCTGCTCAACCCACGCCGGGCACTCTGCCAGCGTGTGGAGAGCCGTGTCCACGGTCTGGCCATCGCAGTGGTGGCACTCAGGCGTTGCAGATCAGACACAGGTGATTCCCGAAACATCCTTTCCCAGTGATCACCTGCGTCAGTCGGTATGAGAGGGTCCCGTGATGCCTCTCGAGTCAATCCTCCATAACGGGTCTTACCGCCGCGATGACGGCGTGCCCGGCGCTCGGTTGCCCGAGTCGTTCCCTCCACTCCCCTATGATGACCTGGCGGAGTTGGGATTTCCGGTCATCGATTTCTCGAATCTCGGGACACCGACCCAACTCCCGCGCCTCCTTGCGCCACTGATACAGAGCCGCAAGGGCTCTCGCCTCCAGGTCCTACGGTGGAGTTCCGGCCAGGAGACTCGCCGCCACAAAGGAGATCGTGCGGTACCCCCTTATGATCCTGATGGCCAGCACTCGCTGCGGTCATCGCAGTATTGCGACGTTGCTGGCCTTCAGGGCCTCGCCCATACTGGGCACCCGTAAAGGGCCATGTAGAGTCTCCTGCAGGAGTCATCGGGTCCCTTCATGTTGGGCCGCAGTCGCGCCAACGCACGCGCTGCCCCAACCAACTTGGGGACCAGACCTCGGAAATGATGTCCGAAGTCCCATCGGCCATCGAGTACGAGCCCCAGATACCTGATCGAGGGCTCGATGCCGATGCGAGTGCCTCCTACCGTGAGGGTAGATCCCTCAGGCGGCTTCCTCCGAAGTCCGTGGAAGAACAGGGCCTCGGACTTGTGCAGAGCCACCTCGAGACCCAGCCGCCGGATTCGCTCAACGACTTGGGCAACCCCGGCCGTGGCCTTCAGGGTACATTGTAATTACCCTAAGTTCAGTAAGATAGTAAACAGTATCTACCTACATATTACTACATAACCTACCTAGTTACATGTTTTTAGTCCAATCAATAGCTTGCAATATCGGATGAATTATGTTTGATTCAAAATGCATCCGCTTGAGTAGCTTTAACCAAACTAATAATTTATTACCTCCACAGCTGATTCCTGTTACCATTTTGCAACTCCGTAATTTCTCCCAGTTCTGTGGTACTTAAAGGCCGCGATTACGCAGTCGTAAATTACTACTTATATAAGCGGATATTTATTTAACACGCCGTTTACTGACCTTTTGGACGACGAGCGGTGTGCCGAAATCTTTGCCGCCCTGCAGACGAAAGCCCAGCGGCTGGTGGTCTGCTTTGTTCAACCGCACAGTTATAACCTGTGCCATCTGTAAACAAAAAAGCAAAACACGTTAGGCATTTTGAATTATTTGTTTTGTATTTAAATTAACTAACAACAATTTCTATGCTAGATCTAATGCAGTACTTTCAGACTCATGGTTTTCGGAAAACGTCACGAGCTCTTACTACATGGATCTTAAAATAATTAAAGTGAAACTAATTTAATTATTTCCATTTCCAAACCTTTTTGTTAATTCATCATTATTCTCAAAACAAATAAATTACAAAGTGGAAACAAAAATAATTAGTAACTATTACACTGTGGTACCATTAGCCTGGCATTTGATTGACCCAATTGAAGATTTATTTTCTGTCATGCCCAGCCTCACGGGCCGCGTACTGTACGCAGACATCATGCGATCTATTTTATCTTCGATCAACATCTAAGTACAAAACCAAAAGACATCAGTGAAAGGCGGCTGAGAGCGGAACTCGTTTATTTATAACTACAAGGAATAAACAATAATCAAATCATTTATCGGTTTTCAGAGGTCTAAGATTTCTCTCCGTGATATTTTAAATTTGATTAAAAAAGTCTGATAGCATCTTCGTTTCGTCTGACAGACCGTATATTAATTCAATAGGAAACAGAGCCTTACGAATAAATCAACCATATTGGCGGTGTCTAATTTGTTTAGTTAGAGGTTATTTTACAGACACATGTAAGAGTCAGTATCGTTAATATAATAATTTAATAGTTTTAACGTTTAATTAAACTTAGTGGAAAACTACACAGATAATATGGTCTTAAACGGAGAGATTACTTATTTTACACAAGACGATTTACGATTAATTCGAGGCATCTCCTGGTTGCTATCTAGTTAACCTTTTACCCTCGACTTGTAACCTGCGTTAATTAAAATATTATAATAGATTAGCGGCATCTCTAAGATCTGTTTCTGCTTTATTGACTTACGTACAAAGTTTAGCAAATCACGTTGCAATTAAAATTAAGATTTTATAATAGTTAAATATAAACCAAGCCGGCCTTTTTTGAGGAAGCTGAACATTAGTTGAAACGAATCGCAGACGGTCACGTTTTTGCAAGACGTCCCGACAAATAGGATATTTCTATTTTCCGAAAGTCAATATTGTTGGTTGATTTATTTAAAAAAAAAGAGAACTATCTGGTGCAGTTTAACTGATAAATACAAAAATAGATGCGATAAGTGTGTAGTTTTTAAACTGCTTGTATTTAAGTTTATTTTAATATTCCGTACCCTTCCATTGCATCGGTAATAGGTCGTGACACGAGCTGACACTTTGCTGTCTCAAACAATTTACACTAAAAGACTACTAACGAACCCAACTAGTCCTTTGTTGTTAATGATGTGGTATTCAGCACTTAAAACTTCTCAATTGCGAAAAAAATTGAGGTGCCTACTAAAATGTTGTTACGAAACAGATAACCATACAGACAGAAAGATATTAGGAAGAGTTTGATAAAAACAATTAATTTGAAATAAAGAGATTGAATAAATGTTATTTTTATTTTTTCGTTCATTTATTCAAGGTAGCTT
Organism: Arctia plantaginis; assembly: GCA_902825455.1. Taxonomy (NCBI): domain Eukaryota; kingdom Metazoa; phylum Arthropoda; class Insecta; order Lepidoptera; family Erebidae; genus Arctia; species Arctia plantaginis. Next base: position 14,390,633 of record CADEBD010000314.1, on the reverse strand, counting down.
TTTAACAACTAAGGTCATTAACGACCACTAAGGGTACTTAAAATAATTTGTACACATTAATTAACTTAAAAATCAGTGTTTTAACATATCCACCTTGACTTAAACAGTCTCTTAAATCGCATATTACAAATCGTTCTTTCGTGTCTATAAGTTACAAGTCTATCAAATTGTGTGAAACAGTTAAGTCCTGGCCACATTTGCACTTATTAATATTATTTTAGTTATGAGATGAATGTGAGTTATATTAGTATGTCCAATGCGAAGTCTTGTCGTTGTCACTTGGCCTTTCTTACAAGAAAACGGTAATTTGTCGAAAATAGATTGTCTGATGCTAAGTAATTTAGTTGTGTTACCAGCTTGCCCTCAGAATCCCAAAGTAATTTTATTATTATTTATTATACTTAATAGTAGAATCGTGATCGAATGTTGCCTCTGTTTCAAGAGTTTGAACGGGTCTAATCGTTTCGGCACAGTGGCTATCGGACGCGCCATCTAATGTTAACTCGTGTTGAATAACGATACACTTGGAATCGCCACTTTCAAGTGCAAAGGCTTAGGAGTCTTCGCACTAATACTCAGGCCTCATGATAAACTCATGTTTTCACAGGATTTAGGATGGCAGGATTCAATATCTAATCTAATATATAAAATTCTCGTGTCACAATGTTAGTTACCATACTCCTCGACCGATTTTTATGAAATTTTGTGTGCACATCGGGCAGGTCTGAGAATCGGCTAACATCTATTTTTCATACCTCTAAATGACAAGGGTGACCCACACCAAAAAATTTTTCATTTTATTCAATATTTCCTAGAAATAATGTATATGACAAAACGTTTGCCGGGTCAGCTAGTAATATATAGATATTTTGGAAAGTTAAGTATAATATCTGCCTCATCCACCAGTATTACTTGGCGCTCGATTGGCAATACTATACTAATAAATACTAAAATACTAAAGCTCGTAACCGACTATATAGGAGAAGAGCTGTGTTATCAGACGGTGACAGGTCTTGAAACGGAAAAAAAATATGATTCGGACTTCCTGAACGAGCAACTGCTAAACAAAAATGTTCTGTCAGAAAACTGTACTTCTTCCTGATTTATCTAGTTGTTTACAGTTTTTACTAGTTATAAAGTTAAAAGCAGTAATTGAAATAATATGAGCAAGTAAGCTTAAGGAAGCCTAGACGGCATAATTTATTCAAATATATTCACGGTGTTTATAAAAATATTATGTCCAGTAAGACTTACAAAGAGACGTTACGCTCATTATAAATTCAATAATGTTGGATTTAATATTGATTTTCCTGCAATTACCTCCTATCTCTGTATTGTTGTCTTTAAAGGTACAATGTCATCTTGAAAGCCTTTGTTCGTGATTGAACTACGTTTACAGGTACTGTCTTATCTCAAGAATGCTGTTTGATAATTGTTATAGTTTTTTTACGACTCAGCTCTAATGTATTTTTACATTAAGATTTTTATTTAGCTTGCTGCCACCCACTGAATACCAGTAGGCGTTTTAAAAGTTGTCGGATAACATTTTTGGCATCTTGATATTCACAGAAATGTTTACACTAATTTCTATTATGACTTTTACCATTGATAAATTGTCCTTTGATGTATTTCAATTAATCAGCTACAGTGTAGATAGGCGTCAGAACTTATTTAGTAGACATAGGGCAGGTGTACATTATAAAAGCATGAACCTATATAATATACATTTTAAGCAAATACTGATTAATAACATACCTTAACGGTTGCGCTTCCTTTACATACTTATATAGTATTTTTAAGTCCAGTTAAGGACACGGGCCTTTGCATTTTTAGTAAATTTACTTAAATCGCTTTATTCCACAGCATTTCTCGGAAGTATCGCAGCGTTAATACTTGTTGTTCAATATATTTATTTAACACATTTGATTTTTCATCCAAGTGTTAGTCATACGTTAATCGATGACGTCACCGGTGAGTAACCACTGAACACCGCGCTCGTTGTCGGTCACAAAAGCGGTTTACCAGGTATTTAGGCGAGATGAGATGGAGACTTTATGACGCGCGTGTATTTATCTCCTAACAACATTTAAGTAAATCAATACCACTTTAAGATACACATAGAACGAATTCGATACTAAAGGCATCATGAAATATGTACATGCAATTTATTAAGTAGGATTTGTTTTTATTTTGTTAATTCAATAATTATGTTGAATGTAATACACTGCTATGTGTGGTAAGATATCTGTTACAGTTAAATAAATAACAACGTACTGTAACAAATTAAATACATGTTATATGGCATCAATTATTGGTGAAAATTTAGAAAGTAGGCTATTTCGTTATACTGTAAATCATTTTCTTCGCTGATTCTTAAGGAACCAGTTCTTTATTTATTTACGAACTTGGCTAAGGTTCGGAACCGGTAATTCGAATTTATTGACGACTATTAACTTAAATACAAACAAACTTGATAGTTTATGTTTACAAACGTATACATACCTACTAATTCTAATTGATTTCTAATAGAAATATTACGAATCAATTAATATTATTTGTGTAATTTTTAATATTAATTAAAACTGTTAAAAAGTTGAGAAGAAACTCATATTGCTAGAAATTTTTAACATTAACATTGTCCTACATACCGGGAATAGAATCAGAGTATTTGCGACAAATGACCACATTTTGCATTCAAAATCTAGAAAAGAATTTCAGCAAAAATAAAAGTAGGTAAAGAAAACGGGTATGTGTAATGTACTTACTAGTAAATGGTAAATGTAAAAGATATCTTGGTGATAATAACAAAGACATAATAGTGTGGTATGTGTTCACACACCTGCATAGTGTAACATAGCGGGAACAAATGTGGGATGCGTGGGAGTCTCGTTCCACAGTACATATAAGTAAGTAGATTATAAATCTACAGTTACTCTTAACCCGTGAAATACTAGATTAATTGAGATTAAAAGGATCCAGTGTATTGTTTGTACCAGTATAAGTAACATTATTTAGAACTAATTTTTTTAGCATTTACAAAGTTCAAAATTGTGATGCCATTTATAACACCTTTTTTTATGGTATAGGGGCAAATGAGCCGGACTGCTCGTGCAGTAGCATGAGCAGTTCTTGTGGTGACGGTGATTAAGAATACAGAGTGTCACCACCCCTATTCATTCCAAGGAAACCTAGGACCGAGGAATCAAACTACGCAGAACAATAGCAAAGAGAAGGAAAAATAGAAACAAACCCTATACCAACCCGTCTGGCCAGCGTGGTATAGTAGGCCAAAACCTCCTTTATAAGGAGAGGCGTATGACCAGTGGGCTATTAAAGGCTGTTGATGATGATGGTGATGATGAGCAGATGGGTCATCTGTGTGCGTGTGTTTGTGACGCTCGCCGCCAATGGACACATGCAACTTCCCTCCCCCATAAGTAGGGTGGAGGAGATGGTGCCTCCAATATACTCACTCACTCGGTGAAAAGCATCGAAAGAAGTACTTAACACCGGTAATTTTGTACCTTACTAATAATAATCATTTTTATTGCCGGCAAACTAATATAATGTTTAGCAATATTAGTAAACATACTGCGTTAGGAGTTTCAAATTCCAATGTCGAGGTATTTGAGACTCTTTATGTATCTGTAGAAACTTTCAAGACACCGTTGACATTGTTGCGGAGGCGACTGAGTGCCGGGTACACATTTTTACCTATGAAGATCGCAAAACCATCATTCCCATTCACGTCAACCCGAACAGTATTCTGAATGTGTTATCTTTATGGATACCATATCAAGCCCACATACTTCAAGTATAAGAAGATTGACATAAGTCCTTAATAAAAATACCTTTTTACTGTCTCTGTACATTGCATCGTGCAAATCTGCTACCTATCATATTATAGGTTACAGACATAAATGTATTGTAATTACTGAATGTATACGTGTTTAACATTGTTTATTCAAGTGTGGCCTTGTGAGGTCGTGCTGTTCACGATGCTTCAAAAGACGATCGATACTCGATAGTATGTAAATGATAATATTTATCAATAAAATGGCGTATATGTGGGTATTCATCTAAAGAGCTTCTTGTTTATACCGACATGTATAGGGTTGAGTGCTTTCATACGATATACGCATATTACATGCCAGAGCAGTGGCCGGTCGGTACGCTAGTAGCGAAGGTGTCGCAAGCATTGGCGTCTGCTGAACTATTCCAACCAGCTGACTGGGACGGCGACGTGGCGCCGTCGTCGGTCGTTTGTTTGCTGCTCGACTAGCCAATGAATGATGTTGCATATTTTAGCCTTTTACAATTGCCATATTATTGTATTCAAATAGTTATGTTTATTTATGTTTGGCACAGAACTCTCACGTTAACTTTGAATTGCGAACCTTCAAACTAGAAATATTATTTCTATTTAGAGATAGGCACTCTTTGTTTATAATTTTAGCATGATGCTATTTATGATTTAAAATGCAAGTAGTACTAAAAAAATACCCACATCGACCCGTTCAACTTGTTTCATATTGCTGTTTTAGTTTAACTTTTGCATTCAGAAATGTTCGTGGTAAATATTACCATGGTCGCACAGGTCTGCGATATCGGTTGCTTACTAATTTTCTACATCGACTCCAATGTGTGCTCAAACATGTTTAAACTTTGTGAAAGATAATTTTAAAAACTTTCATTTAAGTAATATTATCTCGCGTTAGTTCTGTTCTGTGTGTAGACGGAGAGCTGGCGACGAATTTTGAGAAGGTCCTTTTGGCAAGTTGAAATTGTGAAAAAATAAAATTTCGTCAATTAGCGAATCCATATATTATTCAATTCAAATCAGCAAATTCAAATCAGCATATATTATTTGCAACTATTTTATTAAAATTCCCAAAAAATATTCTTTTGGCAATCTGAAATTTTTATTACGTATTTATTTAGTAATTTCAATAATACCTGTGAATCGCCAGACACAGGTTTTAAACAATTCCCAGACGTGAATAAAGTTAACATTTGAGAGCGACAAAAACTCTTACGCGCAGCCTCAGATGCGAGAAAGATAGTTTATCGAGTCTTGCCTGGCAGCTCCTTGCAGTGTGATTGGTTATTGAGAAACCGCGTATTTCCAGTATAGTTCCGGCTCAACAGAATATTATACATATTTTTAGGAAAGGTCTGGTAATACTTTATAACCAACAAAAACGTCTGGCTGTTTTTTTAATTATATAAAAACTAAATTAAAATATAAAAAATGAAGTTGCCAAAAAATCATTTTTTTGTTTTCTTTTTTTGCAAATGTTATATGATGCGCAGTAATTAAATAACAGCGAACGCTATCCCAGACTCGCGGGACTGGATTCGCCAATTGACGAAATTTTATTTTTTGACAATTTCAACTTGCCAAAAGGATCTAAAAATTCGTCGCCAGCTCTTTGACCAGTACCTAAGCGTATTGACGTCTGCGTTTTGCGTAAATTTGGCACTAACAGTGGTATCTCACTGTCAACGTGTCCGTGTCATATTTTAGGCTTCTGCGTCTTTCTTCTAAATGTAAAATAATGTATTGTATAAGCCTGTGTTAAAGTCAATAACCCCCAAACTGCAATGTAAGAACCTTGGTATTTAAATATAGAACGGTTACGAAAGATTTGGCGACCAGCCATCACGTCACTCGGACGTCTCGATGATAACACGTAGTTCACAAGCAAGCAATTGTGATACTTTCCTTTGATTGCGCTTCGATAATTATTTGGATTTCTTAGCTTTTCTCGTCACAAAAGTCAAATTTGTGACCCGTCAATTCAAAAACAAAAACACGGCTGACAGAAAAAAATATATAAGTTTCGTGATTGAATAACTGATAATTTGCATTTATTTTTTATAGATTCAAAAAAGAGGTTACTAGGAAGAACGGTTTACGTTTGGGTCAACTTTTTAGAGAACAAACCCTTATTATTGATTTTACGAAAACAAGTGAAATCGAATAATGAGCTGATCTCGCTACGTTAAAAAGTGAATAAAGCCTAACATCAGGGAGAATTTAGTCAAATTGTAGCTCGGTTGAAAATCGGTTGAAAGTTTCGCGGAATGTGAGAAATTATCCGTTGTTTAAAAGATTGTTCAAAGCTATACATATAATGTATAAACTGTTTACTGAACGCAAATAGCATTGAATAATATTTTTTTACGTTAAGGAAAGTTTACAAGAAGCCCCACGAAAGAAACCTAGATAATGTTTTCAGTGAAGAATTCCACTTGCTATTACTGCTTACTAGTCTGGCGGAGATAAAATTCCTACCACAATGTGCCATCGACTCATACAAAAAGTTTAAAGTTAAGTCGGTAATAGATCACATTAAATAATGCTAGCATTTAATTTAAAGGGTGTAAGAAACTATTTCAATCATTGTGTAAATGAACAAATATATACAAATTAAAATAGTAGTCAGAAAAGATTGTTCTATTCTAAAATTACACTGGCTAGTTGGCACTCATTTTCAGTGGCGATTGGTGGGCGGAGAACAGTCTCATGTAAAAACCATTGATCCATGAATAACAGTTTTTAATTGTGTGTATTATTGCTAAATTACTTATTACGAAATCGTATAATAAATAATCGTGACAATGTGTTTCAAACAGTATTTTCGTCTAAAACGAAACGATTTACACATTAAAAATATCACATGATACTTCCAGACAATAGACAGTCAAACAAGTTGTCTGAAAGGATAGGGTCAACAAACTATAAGAGGCATTTGTGGTGTTTGGTTTATTGGCTCCAGTAGGAAATTACATTTATGTTAGCCGTATACTTATTAGAAAAAAGTACTTCGGGATCTCTAGATTCAAAGTACTTTTTCTCGTAAACTCGTACGTAAGTAAACTCTCAAAATGTCGAGCATTAAAAAAAAAAAACGAGTCTGATCTTCCCAAGGCATTCTTAGAACATTTTTTTTTATATTAGGTAACTAGCATCTTGCAGGTCTTTTAAAATACCTTTTAATTTGCAACTCTTAGTATAGTAAATCCTTGAATTCATATCAAGGTCATAATGTTAATTTCTTTTTTAACTTTAATATTAACATCCATGGGAAGATATTCCTATCTCTATCAAACCGATATAAAAACGCCTTTTATCCCAAATTACTCAACTTCTTATTAAAAATCTAGCTCTAAATTTTTACTTGACCGATATTTATTTCGTAGTTATATATACCTATGTTTAAAAATAACAACTAAGTAAGGGCACCTACTAAAGACTGCTGATCTGAGCGGTGTGTAATGTGTCCTGTAAACATCTAATATATATTATTGAGTACTATTGATGTCGATCATAAAATAAGATTCACTTACTTTATGATAAAGTAAGTGAATACTACTAAACCATGTATCTACATGTACATGGTTTAGATAGGTAAGTCGGTGCCTACCTCAGAAACTGAACGAAAGTACTTACTCGCCTATCGACTTGTACCGGCGGGGACGCAACAACCTCTTAAGCAACACTCATTTTCAAATAGATTAAAATAAGGTTAATAGATGCGTGGAACAAGTTCAATGTTATTGTACTAGTACTTAAAATACTTGCAGAGCTACAAAGTTACTTCTAAATGACTTTGTAAAATCCTACTTACCGCAATACCAGCGCAAAATTTTAGAAACGAATGTGTCACATGGACTAACATTTTGGCAGACAACCAATATTTTAGACATGTATAATTATCTCTACCCAAGAATCTCACGAAATTAGATGACCATGAATTAAATTGTAGACGATAAATGATAAATGTTAAGGCAAATCATGTCCATCATCTCTGAACAAAATTAAATTGTTCTTTACAACAACTTCTTATACCTTCGACCGACGGATACACGATCTTACATGCAGACAGAGATTCATTTCATCGCGTGTGTGTAGATATGTATATCTTTCGTATGGTTTGTGGTCATTCTAAGAAGTTACGTATATGTGAATGGACCAATGGTGACGTCACTCCGTTCGAAGCATATGACTAATAACGAAATAAATTGTCTCGTTATTGTTCTAGGCTAATTCATTTAATATAAAAGTATGCATGACTTCAGAACAACGGATGTGCATCACTGAACCCGGTGCCCACATTGACATCTTTATGAATGACTCGACTCACTGTTTATGCCAGTCTCCCCGACAACAATAACTCTATATTCCGAATATACTTCAATGAGAATATAAAGCTGAAATTACAGTATAGAGAACAAACAATAGACATTCTTGCTATTTAAAAAGCAAATAATCATAACTACACTCAGTTCCTAATAACAATAGTAACTCTTAATATTTACAAGTATTCATTTTAAAAGGATATCCCAAGCACAATAGTTACCTATTACTAATTTGTATATTTATAATAACACCGGGATAAAATAATGTGCGTACAGCAGCAAAGTACTAAATTATAATTATTACCACTTACTGCACAAATATCTAGCCCGAAATGGTGAAAGTCCCATGAAATTCTTATAGTGCAACAGAATCGTAAACGTAACATCACAACCAACAGAATAGCCGATGAAGAGATGAACATATTATTTTCTTCAAGTTCAAAGGTTAATTGGGGCTAATTGCAAATCGCTATAGAAAACAAGTTTAGTTCATAACCCACATTCACGAACAAGACGCGTATCGTAGTCGGAGTCTGGTATTTTTTGATTGTCTGGTATCATTGTTCGCATTGTGGTCAGACTGTAGTCGTATCTGGCAATAATAATTAACAGTATTAGCGAAGATAGATGTTCATCGTTAAATATTGACGAGGACTATCTTTGAAATTCAAATGGAAAGATTTTTTTACTTTAGATACAGATAACTTTCAATCTATGTTATACAACTTCCATACTTTTTAGTCTAAATAATAAAATGCAATATGCAATGGGAACTTAAAACGGTAGGCACTTATTTCATAGTCGCTGCATCGTTTAAATAAGGAATAAAGTTATGAGTAATCAAGCCATACTCAGACAGACGACCCGTATGACTCATCCTTTACGGCCCGAGAATTAAAAGAAAAACACATGAAAATTAAAAGCCTTTTTCTGAACCTCAGACAAAATAGTAAAAAATGTTGATATATATGCATGCAAACCCAAAAGAAATCGGTGACTACCTAGGTTTGCGGTGGAAAATGTACAATGGCTTATAATTTATCCCCACTAATAAGTAGACTCAACAATTAAAATTTCCAAATAAGAATAACAGGTATATGTTTACCAGGAAAAAGTCACTTCCCTTCAATGTCAACAAACAGAAATTACTTGTTAAACATTATTCTAATTGTACACGTCTCTAAGAATGTGTGTCATTGCTTCCGATAACAATTAAACGTAGCATCTTGGTTTAAATTGGAAACAAGTTTACTCTATCGACGCAGTAAGTATGAACTTGACAATTACATTCAAATTGGTAGTAATACGTAAACGGAAGGTGACAACCTACAGTCGTAAAACAATACAAACGTATAACAAGAATTCGCAGGCAGTCTACAGTCATCGGCAAATGTATGTATACATGTATGCATGTATGTATTAGCGTTGGTGTTTTTCAGCGTTGGTATTTTTTCTTGGAACAGTTTAAGCGTATTTTTATATATTTGTACCTTTTTCCCCAAATAGGTAGAAAGTGGCATATTACACGTTCACATTTTGATAACTACTCGTATAAATAATTTATAAATGGATAGTTAAGGAGCCTGTTCTAGTGGGCTCTCCAATCACAGAACGGACTTACGGGCATGCGGTCACGGCCTCTTCGACCACTGGCATTGTCAATTGTCATTCAAGTTCCCATCCGCGATATACGGTATCCCTTACCTAGCCCCGTCGTCCTATTCGTTTGCCTTACCTTAATTTACCTTCTTTCTTTGTCTCTTCTAATGTGTAACCTGACGTCTGTCCTAAGTCTAGATCCATTAGCAAAAGTATAGTAGTTTCTTTTATTATATCTTCTTTTCTATAATAATTCTCTTCTCTCTCTTCTCTTTTATAATTACATATTGGTCTTTTCTAGTTCAGCCAACCTCTGAGTGATGCAAAGGAGAGCCTTGTGTAAGTAGATGTATTAAAAATTATTACCATTCTGCTTAAAAATGAACAGTTTGAAATCTACGGACTGTGTATAAAGTGTATATTTAGGGCTTAACTAAACTTAGTCGAAAGTCCTTACCACGCATAAAGATTGTAAAGTCTGCGGGCTGTGTCAAAGTTTGTTTGTTACGGACTTATCATAACCTATTCGAAAGTCGGAACTTATCCGTATGCTGCAGATATTATCAATGTTTAGTAAATTGTTCTGTATTCAAATTGTCTCGATAAAATACGAGATAAAATACGAGGAAGGACTTTAGCGATTATTGTACTGTAGCCTTTCTTGACCCTTGAATATTGTAAATACTGTCTTAATGTAGTAAATGATACTGTTACTACAGAACTGACGTAGGTATATGTGCATGACTTCTTTAGGTATTATTTCTTTAGGTACTCATATTTAGGTATATCTACGACAGACACAATTTTTATAATGCTAAGTTTAAAGCGTGATTATTCAGAATTCCTTATTAACTCAAAGTATGTACGCAAATACACTACAACTCAGTTTATCCCTAAAAGTTAGGTAAAACAAGGAGCAATTCAGCAAATGTGGCATGCCTTTTTATCGTAGAAACGATATTTTTAATCTAAACAAATAAATAAAATTGAAGTGTCTGTTTGTAATGTCAAAAAAATGTTTTTTTTCATGCTCACACGGTTATTTGCATGATACCTATGCCTAAAAACCAGTTTTTTTTGTCTGTCTGTATGTCTGTTTGTTCCGGGTAATCTTCTAAACGGTTGGACCGATTTTGATAATATTTTATTACCAGGTAGCTATATATATAAGGAGTAACTTAGGCTATTTTTCCTCTCAGAAAAACCCTTTAAAATTTTGCCCGGTCCGGGAATCGAACCCACTAAGACAGTTCTTTTCAAGTTCCACCATACCACCAAGTACCAACTAGTAGGTAATAAATAAGTACAACATTGTCAGTTTTTATAAATAGTAAACAAATCATGTAGGTAGCCTATATTATCAAGTTTATAAGTATAGGCACTAGGCACATAAATAAACATATTCATTGTTTATAAATATATATAAGTTGCACCTAATGATATCAACTAAAGGAAAATGTACGGAATGAAATTATTTTAGTGCTATGCTACCATAGCGCTTTGTACACATTGAATAGGACGGGTTAAGCGACGCAATTCTAAGGATTGATAATATATTACACGTAATTGCTATTTAAAGCGCCCGTAGCGAACAAACATGTTGTTAATAAGAGTCATCTCTATTTACATATAACCATGAATAACAAATATGAAGTACAAATATTAACAATTTAATTGTATTAATTCCCTTTCCCTTATCAAGCATGAGCAATGAGTAAACATGCTCGCATCGATATTGACAACCGTTCGCATCGTCTTTTGGTAAATTCATAATCAATCAATTTACTACTCAACGTATAAGATACAATGAATTAGTTTCGATACGAAGTTGTTTTTAATACAAAGGCTAGCAGTATGAAATCAAAGGGCTTGCAAGTACGAACGTTTTAAAATCCCTGTAGTTTGGGCCATTGCACTCTCTGGCGGCGGGACTCGTCTAACCGGCCCGCTATCAGTCCGCGGTTCGATTCATCGCGCGCACGGCCGTGGCCAATGTGCTTGGATATCACCAATCGTTCCTGCAGGGTCTGCAGGCCACATTGAGGCTACTACCCATTAGTACACATGAAACTATTCCACTAGTAGGTGTATGAAAGCCATGAATTAAAGAATAGATTAGACTACAATAAATCGCAACTATTAATTTTATTTATTTGTAAGATGTAGTGGTCAAACTGAGCTGTTTTATTTTACTCAACCTAAGTATGTTAGAGGTATTAAATATTTATGACATCGCTAGGGAATGCCGCCCAAATGTTTTTTTTCTGTGGATGTAGTATAAGTTTCACGTTTAACGTTTGCAAAAAGTTATGTAAAAAATTTACAGAACTTATTTTAATTGAAGTGAGCAATTTGTAACGAAGCTATGTATAATGTTTCGAGATGGATAATGTTTATCCTTAAGATATGCCTAGGTATTATAACTAAATACTCATACTAGGGGTTCAGAAGTCATGTTTAAAATATATCCTGACATTGGTCCAGTTCTTACGCAATTCCTTTAGTGTCTGAACATGACTTTACCACCCACATTTTCAAATAGTAGGATGACATTACATATTCAAGGCTATCATATTACCAACAAATTTGTGTTCTCTTATAAATAGATCATTGTTTGTTGGCCTATTTTTGCAAAAGGATGTTTATCTTATCATGCCTCGACTGCATCGGTGGTGCACTGGTCGAGTATGCGACTGCTGTGCCGTGCGGTTTGATTCTCGGATTGGATCTAATGTATGTATGCTCTGCAAATATTTGTTTCGTAGTTTGGGTGTTTTGCGTGACGTATAACATGTATGTGTTTACAAAAAAAAGTATATAAGTATTCTATCAGTCAATTTGGCTTTCATAGTACAAGCTCTGCTTAGTTTAAAACTAAATGGCGTTGTGTGTCAGATGATGAAATATTATATATATATATATATATATATGATAAATAAATTAAAAACACCCGCACTCTCACGACTAAATATGGCAGGCAATGTCAAATTTCAAAGACCAACCGCTACCAACTATTACTTTAGTAGACATGCTATTAATTGCAGGAAACCTTACATTGTTTTTCCTTCCTTTTTGTTTATATAGTACCTATAGATTTTTAGTTTACCGATGGGATCATAGTGACATTGCACGCTTCGTCCTCCCCTGTAGGTAGGTACTATTGCCAATGGTTCGGAAATGGTTGCCAAAAACTTTCAGTTACATCTATCAACTGTAACAACAACAATTGCCGCTTATGCAAGTGCTCAAATCCAATCTTAAGACTTGTTTGGTCTTTATATCGCTTTCAGACAAAGTAAACGGATAACGCGTAGGTTGTCTTGCTCTTTTAAATAGGTACCTACTTAATTTTTAAATTGTTGTAAATCAGTATTCGGTTATTTGCACAAAATGTTTTTTAACACTACACACTAACTTGTAAAACAATCATTATCACAATTCTATTGTTCGATCCAATAGCATTTATTTTCTGTCATCGTGTCCTAAACCTAATTTCCTGAATTCTTCGAGGTCAATCTGTAACTACACCTCCATCATAAATCCAGCTTCATGTCAATTCGTGACAGCTCTCCTCCAATCTAGGATGATTATATATTTTTGCATTAAGTTAAGTTCTTCGTGGTAGCACGTAGGGTCGCTTCTGAGCCATCGGTTCAATAATCGTAAGCATCTCATATTTCCCAAAACCTCCAATGGATGCTACTCCCAATATAGCACGGTTACTAGCGCTATAGATTCCGAGAACAGCTGTTTATTTTAAAACCGCGATGCGGTAATACAACATATACGAGTTCGCTTATGCCTAGACTTACATCTCGAGGATACTTACATCGAAGGCCGATAGCTCGAGTATCGGGGTAGTATTCTTCACTTAGCACTGTCAATCACTGGTTCAAAACACGGCGCGCGACCGTTTCTAAATTGGCGATCGCGCTCGCAAGTTATATTTAGAGCGGTAATACGACACCGGGCGCGGGCGTGAGTCGTTCGATCGTGGAGCTGAGGCGAGCTGCGGCGCGCGAGTGCGCGGCGCGGCGTACCGAGCGGAGCGCCGCCACTCCGCCCCCTCCACCCCTCGCCCTCTGGCGCCCTCTGGCCCCACTGGCCGCGCCCGCACAGCCTCCGAGAACGGACGATACCCTCGCACCAACATCCCTTTGTGTAACTTGGAGCTCCACATAGTGCTACATGTAACATTGTACCATAAGCCGGCTTACCCGACGATTTACTTACTCTCCATTTAAAGGTTTTGCTCTCACTAAGAGCTTGATTTTCTTATAATTTCTAAAACTTCTACCTTCATTACTTAAAGACTCAAGGCCTACTGACTGGATTATCTATTGTAATCAGGTACAAATTTCGAAACGGTGACTACCAAGCCTTTAGGAATGTTCAACGTCTTAATGGATGTATCAAGAGTTTACCTTTCGCTTATAAGTCCATTTTTTTTTAAACTATCTTTTAAATGACTTTTAAAGACCTTAGACTGTAATCCTAATCCTTATTTTTTTTTTTTGATGTGATCACGAAAGTGACTTATTTGTTATTCTGTTACTGTTTGACGAGGTAACTACTGAACCGATCATGAAATATCAATAAATCTAGAAAAAAAAAAGGTGTAATCCCAAAGGATTTATACACACGATAAATCACAGGTTACGGGGCGTATCTAGTCTAATATAATTAAATGTATTAATAATGGGTAATGGTAATACCCATTATTAATATATATCATAATAACATTTGTATTATGTATTTACATTGTGTTTTTTACAGCAGCACTGTTGTTCTTTACTTTGTCCCTTATATCGCTTTCAATACAAAATTAAATTCATAATTCAAAATGTTCAATGCTAAAGGAATAGCAGGTGCCAGCTTTAAATAAAAATAAAACATATCTGGATATAAAATATTATATTCACTCGCTCTCAAACCATACAACAAACTATCTGCAAACACCTCGTAATAAACTCTATAAAAATAACTTAATTAATCTTCGACTACTCCTCTTCAACTTCATCGTCTGTTGTAAATTCACTTTCATTGCCTCCCTGTTAAAAACAAACACCAATTAGTTTTCAATTCAATCAACAATTCTAGTTTAATAAAACTGCATTCACATTTTTACAATACTTAATGGTGTGTCTGAAACATTTTTAAACTTAAATTTACATACTTAATAATGCACATGTGTAAAAAATGTCCGATAAATAAAATAATGTATTTCATTTTACAACTGACAGTTGGAAACAGTTTTTTTCTGAAGTCGTTAGATATGGTTACCTGGTCATTGTTATCCGTGTCGGAGTCGCTAAGGTCCCACTGCGGATGCTCTGCGGGGATGGCAGCTGCCTCCTTTACGTCCAGCTTCATGTCCTGCTGCTGGTCCATACCGATGTACGAATCTAACACAAAATTAAACAGTTCAATATACACCATTCAATATTCAAGTACATCATCCTGGTACATTACTAACATATAAGTTTATTGTATGTCAGCCGTCAGAACAAAATAGGAATGTTTACGTACTTATTTATGTCTTTCTCAGAGAACAATTTTAATATTGTTTCCTACTGCGAGCAAGTTATGCTTGTGAAGGAGACGGCGAGGTGTTGAGAAATTTTCCGGTCTGTCGGTCCCGGCATCGGGCCAGGTACCGCAGATGACTCAGGCGCAGGAGGTCGCGAAACGACCTCCGTCCTCCATAAGGGGAGGCCTGGGGGCGACAGGTTAGGCCACCTGCCACCCTAGCAGAAGCAGGCCGGGATGGCGGCGCGACGCGTTGTGGAGCGGGCGCGCCCTTTTGGGAATAGAATGGAAACACCGAATTCCTACACGCGTGTTCTAACAAGGGGAAAGTATCTACATGTACGTTGTCCGAGGCGTTGTCGTTTAGTGTGTCCGAGTAGTGACGGATTAAGAATACGGAGTGTCACCACCCCTATTCAAGGAAAAAAAACTTTCATTTTAGAGAAAGGCCTATGTCCAGCAAGAAATGCCTGTGGACTATGAACGGTGGTTAAAGATGATGATAAATATTTTTTGAACAGTTACTTTTTTCACATAATGCGTAATTTGAGAGTTTCAGTTTCGGCCGAAACTGAGAACGGAGCCGAAATTCGGTTTCGGTCGTAGTTTAGCTGGGACATTGAACAACCAGGTGAAATTATATAGAATTGAAAGTACACCAACATCGTTCAATGAAGTGTTACATTGGCTTTTGACTTAATTCTTTACACATACCTGATCTTAGACAACAAGCGAGGGTATAGAGTCCAGGCCAGCGCGGTGCTGTAAACCTCAGCTGCAGTTCGTGCGTGTCCACCAGCGCAGTCACGTGCGCTGGCGCAGTCAGTAGAGTGTGTGACTTACGGTCACAAATGTAGCACCACCAGTATTCTTGTTTCTCCTAGTTGCAACAGATTATTATTGAGTAAATCTATAATAAATTCGTTTGGTAACGTCTCTAAGCAAGCGTTAAGTGCACAAATACGCACGCCACACAAAATAGTTTAAAATCGAGGGCTGCTATTTATGTATCCGGAACTGGCCAGTTTCAGAACAATTTTTTAAAAGTAATTATAACATTTAAAAATGGAACTCTTTGGCTGAAGAATACAATTTGTTTCATGTAGCTGTCATTTGTTTATCCTTTGTGGCGCCATTTTGAAAATTGCGTGTCTTTATCACTATAGATTTAACTCGTGAAAATTTTCGTGCTATGATTTATTACGATTTTCAGTGAGGGAACTCAAAAACAGTGCATCGATCAACTCACTTCGACTTTCGAAGCACCATCAAAAACAAGTACACAGTTGTTTAGTAAGTTTAATCGAGGGCGGTCTGTGCTCACGGACGAATTTAAAGAAGGTCGCCCTAAATCGGTTCTTGTACCTCAAAATATTGATGCTGTGCAGGAACTAATAATGTTACCTATCGCGAGATAGAGGCGTCTCTGGAAATAAGTATGACGAGTATATATAAAATATTACACGAGCATTTAGCTGTAAAAAAAAATTGGATTCCGCACCACTTGAGGATTGACCAAAAACGGGCTCGTGTCGATTGGTGTATTTTTTTTAACAAAAGTAAAATCAGGGTGCGTCAAAAGCTGTCTATAATATCTACATGGTGGTCGCTTGTTTTTTGGTATAAATAGACATGTGGCTACAGTGCTACTAGAGGATCTTAAAACGGTTAATTCTGAATGGTGCACGACCATTTATTTGCCAGAAGTCTTTGAAGAAATAGGAAAGAATCACCGACAACGTAGAATCCTTCTTCATCATGACAATGCTAGCTGCTACACATCGGCAGAAACAACTCAGTGTTTGGAAGATCAAATGATCGAATTAACGGGGCATACGCCGTACAGCCTTTCTTTTTGCGTGTGGTAACCCTCTCGGGCCGTCACCCCACCGGGGTTTGTGTCAGAATCGGACCGACTAAAACCACACGGTGTGCCACTCTGCGCCTGTAATAGGAGGGATCCGGAAACTACTGTTATTAAGACATCCGGACCCCTGCTAGCCCCTGCCCGCAACGGCGTGGGCACCACCTTCGGGTCCGCCGTACAGCCCTGACTTGGCCTCCAACGACTTCTGTTTCTTCCTAACCGTGAAGAATAAATTACATGGTCAACCTTTTCGAGCCGTGAAGAGGCTGTTGATGCGTTCAAAATGCACGTTTTGGAGATACCACAATCAGAATGGAAAAAGTGCTACGAAAATTGATTACCAATATTTTGAAAAGCAATAAAACCATAATTAATGCTATGTTTCGTCACTTTGTTATTCCTGATACATAAATAGCAGCCCTCGTAAACCTGAATTAAAATTTTAATGTAACAATCTTTTAAATGACCGAGTTAATATTAGAAATCTTTATTCCTTTAATATACTCATATCAGGTAAGCCGTAGGCTAGTCTGCCACCTGTGTAAAAAAATTACTTGCAAGCCATTTTGACATTAGTTTTAATATTTGTCACTTTCAACATTAGAATATCAAAATAAAAAACAATTTAAACCTATAGCTGTATTTGTATTAACCTTATCTGCACACTACATACAGAGTATCTGTCGGTTTATCATCATCACGAACTCATAAACTTCTATGTAGCGTATTTGGTCACTTAACGCTTGTTTAGTGGTGATTGTGTGTAAGTGCTACCACTACCTCGTATGCAACTATCAGTCTTTGAATTCCCTTTTTCATTTTCACTTACTAATACGAATATTTACATTCACCTTAAAACTTTGCTACCAAATAATTCACCATTATAAGTAAAATTTTCATTTTAGTCGATTTCATAAAAGTTTTTAAATTAGATTTAGGTCAATGATACGTCACTATACTATACAGGATCTTTTCCGCGTGTTATTTTGCGTGCCCTAATAACAATATTTTCTATTGAGGGAGTATCGCTTGGTTTTTCGTCCGTAGTGACCCACTGCGGGCGATGAAAAGAGCGATCATTTCGCCTAAAGAAAACAACCGGTTGAGAGATCTAGATTAAAAATACCCTACATATATCATTTTTTGAATCATAACCTATTTGGATAAAATGCATAAAATACGAACAAATGTAGATGTAGACATCAGATTTCAAGAATAACATAATTTATTATAAAAATCATTCACAAACAGCTTTCTTTGAAGTAGAATTGCGATCGAAGAAGCTAATGCGCTTGGCCCTGACCGCTATGCATATGCGTCAATCAGTTACGTCAGCTTTCCTTTACACTTTGAGGTAAATATTAAAATGGAAGTAACACCTGGAAAAGATCGCCGCATTTTGACTTACTCGCTCGCTTATTGGTAGATGTTTATAAATTGGTTTCCGTAAGTATTGCCTATAAAATTTAAGTATTTATAGACTTAAAAGTTGCTCAGTAAAGAGGATCAAGACACTTGTATCCGCCCCACTACCTAATTAAATAAACTATTAGATATTTTGTTACATAAAAAAATAAAAACCATAACTAAAAAAGTCTAGATTAACAAACTATTTTCCACGAGCACCGATGTCATTGTCCCACAACAGAGAAATACAAATTGTTAATACCGAATGTGAATTGCAACAACAAATACGGCCTGGTAATCTACTGCCCATTTGGTAAAAAGCAAATTGGGATTTTTAGATTCTATCTATAACTGCTATATATTTTATGACGATTGCCTAAACCATAGTACCGATTACTTACGTTTTCAGTGTAGCAATAATGGAAATACTTGGTCTTATGATTTCAGATAATGAAATTAAAATTCATAAGTTACGTTTTCGATGGAACGTAGATTGTGAACTACGACAATTTCTAGCAGTAGTCTCAGACGTGGCAGTCCCGCCTATTCCTAACATACAGAATTTATTGGATTGTATAATTGTAACAAAGGAATAGAAGTTCACCAACCACCACCACCACCAACAGCCTATAACAGTCCACTGCTGGACTTAGGCCTCTCCTTATAAAGGAGGTTTTGGCCTACTATACCACGCTGGCCTAACGGGTTGGTATAGGGGTTTGTTTCAAGTTTTCCTTCTCTTAGCAGTGCTGTGGTCCTGCGTAGTTTGCTCCCTTAGTCGGCTCTTACCATACCCACGGGATGAATAGGGGTGGTGACATTCCGTATTCTTAATCCGTCACCACTTGATGTTCAATAAAGTTATTATTATTTGAAAGTTTACGGAACATTTTTCTTTCAATTCACAGTATGTTTCACTTTCGCTGTTCGCATTTAACAGCCAACAATGTTTTCATTATTGCACACTTAAAGGTCCAAGGTCAGTATAGAACCATTAACGAAACAGGCACTTCAATAACGATATCGGCTAAGAAAAATGTAAAAGATTGTATGTTATTGAAATAACGTTTACAGTTAGTAAACAAATGGAAGAACTCGAAACTAACTAAACGTAAAATAACGTAAAAAAATATATTTCGGTTTGAAAAGGCACTTTGACATTGAAGAGAACAAGATCTAACGATTCAGATGGTGAATTAGTTAAAATAATAGAAATGCCAAAGCAGCGAGCAAACACTAAACAGTCCTATGTGTCTATCTTATAGTGTAACTATCCAGGAATCTTCAAATCCTGTATAAGTTTATGTGATTATATTTTAGACCAAAACACGCGTATGCAGTTAATGGACTGTCTTTTGGGCACTGGTCCCACTTTTGGGCCCACACGTTACGGAAAAAATAAATAGCGGAAAAATATTGTTATTTTACTTCAATACAAAAACACTCGGAAGTATTTTAATTTACATTTGCTAAAAGACCGAGAGGCGGCAGCAAAATTGCCAGGGTATCTGTTATATTGATGAAAACCATCAGGAATGATGGATGGAAAAAAGGAATCTCTTAATCCCAGAATGATTTATATATATATATATATTACAAGATTTTTTATCTGAATGTGATAAACTTATCACAAATTCAATCGCGACCTAGTGCAAAGATATGCTGCGCAGTGAATCACTTTTGTTGCTCATGCTCTGTGTGTTCTTTACGATCGATAACTATATAGTATAAGATAATATAGAGCAGAAAAAATAAGGTGTTAAAACGAAATGCCCAGCTAAATGTTTTTATCGTCTACATTGGACATCAACATCCGAGACGGCACTTGCTACGTCGTGTAATCATTTTTGATGGAGATTAATATCAACTCATTTTTAAAGTGTTTTGTCCATTTCATGTATGTTAGTGTTTGAGTCCGTTTCATGTATGTTTATAAAGTTGTTAAAAAAAGAAGTGAATTTAATGGATATTTTATATCCCAATTAAGAATTTCGCTATATTTATGAAAAGATAAGTTAAGTAACAGTTTAAGTTAGTACATATGTACAATACGTGTTAACATCTTAAAATCTTTACCTGTGGGAAGTAAGGACAATGCACAGGATGGGAACTTTTTGAACGCCCTTCCAATCTTTCTCTCTTCTGTAACCTCTTTTGGAATTTTTCCCACTGATCATCGTCATCTTCTGCCGCCGACGATTTTTCCTGGCGTGACTCTTCGTCTGACCCCGAACTGTGAGACGCCGATTCGTCTGAACTGCCTACTTCGGAGTCCTCGCCTAAATTAAAACATTACAATATATAAATAAAACCAGGTTCACCTATACTCGCATGATGAATTTGTTTTAACTTATCGTTATTTTTTCATAACTTTTTGGTATGAAATAAATATCTTTATTATTTGTATTGAATCTATATATTTATTTCTAAGTATATATCTAAACATGTACAATCAAAATATTCTTTCCACTAGTGGTCTGACGAAACTAGCAACAAAATTTCTCGCATAAGCATACTTTGAAACACAGCTCAAAGCTGACGGTAAATTCTGTAAATCTTTGTACGATATGAAAATGATTTAGGGGAAATGTGTTGCTGGTTAGTTAGCCTACTTTTTAATATTTATAATATATATTGGGCCTGCTGCACAGTAATTTTATGGAATTTAAAAAAAATGCATTAATTAAACAAAAAATATGTCTTATACTCTAGAAGTCTATTACTAATATTATACACGCGAAAGTAACAGTGTCTCTTTGTTGGTTGCGAAGCGATGAATAGGCCAGAGAAATAAAAGATTTTTATTGGGAAAATAATACTAATAGGAAGTAAAATGGGGTATAAAATATTTTGAAGGAAAGATTCTACACAAACAAAGTTGTGGGCACCAGTTAGCACCTTCCTGATCCTGCATGAATTACCTTCTTCATCCTTCTTCTTTGGTTCTTTAGTTTTCTTTGTCTCGTTGCTCGATGGGGGAGGTGTCGACGGGGCTGGTGGCGCTTTGGCCTGCACTTTAGCCGCCACGGTCTTCTTGGCCTTTTTGGAAGCCGGGTGTTTTTTCGTTTGTTGTTTCATCCACACTGGGCGCTTGAACGTTTCTTTCTTGTCATTCTTGTCATTTTCGGGCTTCTCACTGTTCTCCCCACCGCCTTCTTCTTCTTCCCTGATAAAATAGCAAGTAAAATAAATAAGAGTGCTAAAAAACGGTATCATAAAACGACAGGGCTTTACTTTATTACACACTAGCTGATGCCTGCGACTTCATATGCGTAAAATAAATACTTCAAGCATAATGTTTTTCTTTCTCTATTCCGCTACAAAAAGTACTTTTTCGTGGTCCCGTCTATCTATAACACCAAAATTCGACAAAAATTAGTTCAGCAGTTTAGTTGTGAAAACGTAACAGACAGTCAGAGTTACTTTTGACTTCACTATATTAAGTACATATTACTAAAGGGACTTGAAAATCAACTACAGAAAAGGAAAAATAATTATACATTATAAAACTCACTTAATAATTTCCTTTTCTTTGATACTCATGTCACCAAATAATTCCTTCATGTTAGTTCGGCGGAGGAATACTGTGACTGTTACTATAGCGCCAGCAGTCACCACAGTTGAGTTCTCATCATCAATCACTACAAAGAAACATCTATCTTCATAATCGTGTTTACAAACACTACAGGTATACTATCAATTATTTGAGAAGGTAAACAGAGTGTGTTGTTTATAAATTATTCCCAAAAAGCATGAATTGTAAGTTTTAAGTCTTTAGAAATATTTTTTAAGTGTATTATGGTAAGTTCTTCTGATGTCCTTCTGATACTATGAAGTTAAGTTTTAAACATTTGGTAGGGTACCGGGTAGGGTATGAAGATTCAACCAATTAGTAACAATTCCAAAGCCTTCAGCATTATATTTTCAATGCTACTATTTATGTTAAGTTTTTATAATGATAAATATTTCTTACATTTACGATAAACTACCAAAGCATGATATAATGTGTAATGTCTTTAGTTGCTTTCGTGTAGTAAACCAAAAAAAAACCTTTTAACTTTATTCTTTCATTTCAACCCTCTTGGGAGGTATTTTTTCTATTAACTTGAATGGGGCTAAATGGGAATTTTGGCGGAGTTCAGAGGTAACAAACATTTAAAAAATCCTTCTTTTTATGAACTTGGCTAAAACTACTTATAGCTATTTAATGGTCTAACCAAGTATTTTATAAGCTATACCTTCTGTATTCACTTGGAAGTGTATGTAAGGCATTTTGCCAAGCACTTTCATGAGGTCATCATATTGCTTGTCATTCAAAAATCTAAGCACCTGTCTTCTATCCTCGCCAGGCAACTGTGCCAGTTGTAGCAATGATTTAATATGCTTCTTTCGGTTTGTAAAGTACTTTAAGTGGTCCTCAGTAATGTATGGTAGTTGAAGAAGAGGTGATTTGTATTCCCATAATCCTTGAACAATCATTGGAGAAAGTTTCATGCAGTTTTCAATTGTTTCAATGGTCGGAAGACGGGGTACTGAAAAAGAAAACAAAATTGGTTTAATTAATGAATAGTATCATTGTTTTTGTTAACAACTTGTACAGTTTTACATATAGAGCCGATAAAAAATATAAGTAAGCATATAATTTATTTATTATTATTGGAACGATTGCCGATTGCCGCCCTTTAAGGAAGCAGTATGCTCTATTCTAGTTAGTTTATTCTCTATCACCTATCTTTTAACGAATCTGTAAACCACATATTCTGCACTTTATTTCTCGACGATTTGCAAAATATGAACAAAAAATATTCAGTGGTTTAGAAACAGGACATTTTTTTTGTTTTCGTAATTTGCAACGTCATGTGTAAATGCAGTCATAATACATTGACCTCAGGCGGTGATCAGCTGTATACGCGGCGCGGTAATCACATGTTGCCGCCTTTACTACACTCGAATCGAACGAAATATGTTGATTATTGCGTCATCAGGATAAAGGACACGCGTTTTTAATTAGTTCATCCAGTAAGGACAGTCAGTCGGCCCTTGGCCACCGGCGAGTGTTATGCTATTCTGTATCCTTGTAGATGCGCTCACGACAAATTACCGTAATAATAATATTGTTGTTTTTCATGAGATATTTGTTTAGAAAGGTTTTCTAGTGTTAATAATTGTTTAGTTTTATTGCTTTCGTCATATTACACGGCAATGGTGTGAACAATTAATGTTATCGTGTGCGCAAGACTTCGTAATGTAACGAGTCCTGCTAATTTTATTTTGAAGTGTCATAATTAGGTTCTATGTGTAGTGTAGTGTGAAACTTAGTGAATTATCAGTCTTTTAATTTTATTGGGTTATCGGTATTAACATCCATAATGCCGTGAGTGACCTTCACAGCCGCGGAATATCCTGCCATGATTTTAATTTATGGGAAACTATCAAAACGCATCTTTATTCTTTAGCTTTACGGACAGGTATGGAGTCAATCGTGTATATCCTACAGACTGCCGAATTTTTGTAAGGGCGTACAAAGATTACGAGACAACCAAAGTACCTACTTTTTCAAGGAGTGACACGTGCTGCCGGGTCCGAAGACAGTCGAGCCCAAAATAAACACGTGAATAAAATCGTATTTTTAATAAATAGATTTTAAAAAGCAAGTGACGTGATTAGTAGGTAGGTAATAAGAATGTAAAGTTCGCCGGCTCGTCGCGGCGGCGGCGTCGCTTTGCTACAGTTCACCCACTCATGATATCAATGGTGTTCTAATGCGGCAATTATTTTGTTGTATTTATTTATTTTGTTCTAAATTTGCATTGCTGTATTTTCATACTATTTTTTTTATTTTAACCGACGTATATTAAACCATGTTATTTGTTATTTCATTTTTTGTGATATGTATCATCACATAATGTGTATTGGTAACTTATATATGCTGTAGTTAGATGAATTTTTAGATGAAGAGCAGTTCTTTTATACACTGTATACAATTAACATACATAGTCCTTCTCGTTTAGAACGCAAGTACGAAAATTTATGTAAGGTTGTGTAAGGTTTTATTGTTGATGATCTCCAAAAGATTAGAAAAGATTTAATACCCCAGTTTATATAAAACCTTTATTAATGAACGATTTACTTCGATACTTACTTCTTCTAGCATAAGCTAGAGCAATTAACTGATTGACACAGTTAACCATTTCGACAATAAGGTCAGGACACCTGCCCACAATATATCTTCTGTCACATTCCAGTGTGTCCTGCGGGAGACGCATCCGTGATAAATGTGCATGGAGTAATGCACGCGCCTTTATACTGTAAGGGCGACATAAAGGCTGCTCCTTGTTTTTTTCACCCAAGTTCGGTAGTTCACGAAGCAGCTGTAAATAGAAAAATTGACACCATTATTTATTTTTTAGTAAAGCAGAAAACAAGCATAAATTGATTTGTTATGTCAATATTATTTACCATAATGTTTACAAAATTGGCTAAAGAAATGTCAACAGTGAAAATGAATTTCACAGAAAATTTATTCCAAACTGTTTTCTACACACATACATTTAAGTTTCTTTTTTAATTATTGCTACTTAAAATATGTATGTATAAAGGAAAATTTCTACAACGTTGTTTTTTATATATGGTTATTACTGATAATAACACATACCATTGGAACCTCTTCATTATCTGTAATCCTTTCAATAATTTCAGAGTTATGTCTTTTATCAAATTCACAGGATGCAGCGAGGATCATAAGTGCTCTCTTCAAAGGCATAGACGGTGTCTTATGACAGAAGTAAAAATATATCTCAGTTGTATCCAATAATACTTGCTCCCCTGAAAACCGTATGGAGCGGTACCACCAGGTACCAACCTGAAAATTGCATTAAAAATAAATACTCTATACTTTATGCATTGATGTAGGATAAAAATAAGCTACATTTGTAATGAAAAAAAAAAGTTTATCATGTTTTTAGACTGTTATTCAACCCGTGTATCTAACTAGGGTTATATGTATATATGTCAGCTATATTTTTAGCTATAACTTTAAATTTTATTATAATTTAAAGAAATTAAAATAGAACTTACAGCCGTTGGCAATGCTACCATAAATACAAGAGCATAAAGTCCAAGCACCCACACACTGTTTTCCTTTTCAACAATCCAACTGGGCAAAGCAATTCCAAAACTCATAGAACCAGGACCATCTGGGTTTCCATACTTCTCCCAATTACGCCGAGCCTCTTCATCCGTGAGTGCCTGTATTGAATAATAACTTCTATGTTATAAATATTTGAAATGTTTGTTAGATTTGTAAGAAAAGTGCCAGAGTGGACTCATCAATATAATACTAAGAGTTTAAAAGATAGTTTAAAAAATATAGGTTTTTGTTTACTCTTTTTATTAAATAAGAGCTTTAATACTGAAATTATAATAGGGTACCTAAAATTATCCTAAAGTTAGAATGCTTCACACATTAGTTGTCATTTTTAAAAAGTTGATAGTTCATCTAATCTAAGAGGCACAGTTTGACGTTTCATACTTTTCAGGACGAAACAAATTTGTATAGGTGTGACTCACACAATTTCAATAACTTTTTCCATTAAACCATGGAATTATGAAGTGATTTTTATTTTATTGCAATATGTACAATTCTTAATTACTAAATTTAAATCTTTGGAACAAAGCAAAATAACCAATTTATACACAATAGATGTTTTATTCAAACTTCGTTTACTGTAGTGTTGAGGCTCCTCAAAATCACTTGGTTACGAATAATTGTTAATGGTATGAAAAATCAAATTTATTAATAACAAGGAATTTTCAATCCAGGTGTCTAGTGTTTAATAATACCTAAAATTCATCTGACATCCAACGGTCAACGAAAATGCATAATTAGAGTTAAAATTATGTAAGTTAATGTAATTTTAAACAAATCTTTGTTGGAAAAATCGCTTGTGTCCAAGTCTAGTGTATACTGAGATTTACTAGTAAAACCTTTGATACTCTATTACATGGACTTTTATAGTAACATACATAAATCTGTAAAACTTTAATCGATTAGTACATACTAAGAAATGATATCTATATCTATATCTCGTAAGAATCAGATATTGTAATAATCAATTTCTTAGACCCCATCGCTATACTTCAATCTGTCACAACTGTCAAATGGTACCTCTTGGATTAGAGAGACTATAATAAGTATAATAACATTTAATAAACATTTTTTATAAGATATTCTAAAGTATTCTTAAAACGGCTCACCTGATAGGCTTTAGTAAGCTTCATAAAAGCTTTTTCATCACCAGTTTCTTTATCAGGATGCAAAATAAGTGATTGTTTGCGATATGACTTTTTAATCTCTGCTTGAGTTGCACCCGGAGGTAAGCCCAATATTTCATATGGATCGAAATTAGACATTTCATAATCAAATTGTGACACTTTGTACGCTAGGAATCCAAGTAACACCCATCCTGATATTATTGCTAGTTTTATAAAGAAATTCTTTACTCCCTTATAAGGTTGTGATTGCTCTATTATATGCTGTTTGCTTATACAATTTGGGCATTGACATAGTTCTTCGCGTTTTGCAGGATCTACAAAATAATTTCAAGCTTAATAAGGTTTATTACAGGGTTATGCCGGGTTTAGTCATAATAATGCGCTTCGTCATCTATGTTTCTGACATAACGGTAATTATCTAATTATTCCAATCAAAGTACGAGCTACATCCATTATCAATGGTGATGCTACATTCGTATGTAACTGTTTTAACATCGTGCTTAAATGAGTCAAATTGTAGCAAAACATGAAATTTTTACCTTCTTTCCTTTTTCTTGGCCAATAATAAAATGTTGCAGGTACAAGTATCAAGGCTAGGAAAGACAATACAAAATAGAAGAATGTTGATCCGCTTTCATCATATTCAAATTTCTGGCCACCCATCGTTAATTTTTAATACATTGAGAAAGAAAAATCATTACATACTATACGCCACACAAAAACGATTGGCATATGAGGAGACGTGTCATTTAGTGACGCGCTGCACATCTTTAAAAGAAAGATTAAAAAATATAAAATACATAAATTTTACTTCTAAAATACTGATAATATTTTTTAATTTCTACTGATATTTTAAAATAGTCGTCAGTAAATTTTTGCAAGCAATTATTTTCAAAGAACTATTAAAAATAATTTATAAATTTCGAAATCGAAAACCCAACACTAGTCTCCAGCTCATTGCTCACAGACTATACGCACGGTACTATTATAATACAGTATTGTAACTCGGCCGCATGATAGAAATAAATGCCTACAGCCGCGCGGTACTTAAACATGCGTTAGGGCTGCCCGTCTCCAGCATTTTAATTATATTTGCCTACTTTCTGTTTCTGTTTAGATTTGTGATTGTAAATATCCTTTTTATATAAATAAATGAAATACTTTGTATATTGAATAGGAATTGTTCAATAAAAATGCGTGTTGTTTTTTGATTGGTAGATTTAATTAAAAAACATGTTTTTGTTTGAAAAACAAATCGGGCTTATAAATTAGCGACCGAAAAAAATCCTTCTATAAAATAAAATAAATGTGCTTTCTCCATACGCGTTACAAAACTCCAATCCTTAGAAACTCCAACCTACCACCTACTCAACTAGAATGCAAGAAACAGCTGACGAGTAAGTAACTTTTTATCTCAGCTTATTAACGTCTCTATAAATTAGGTACCTACCTACAACTCGCAACAACTCAAAACAAAAATTCTTTGGTCACCAATTAATTAATTATTAAAAAGCTGAACAGCTGACTACGAATGTTTTAAAATCACAACCCTCAAACATCTAAATATTATATATGAGTCTAGCTGTTGTTGTTAATACCGAGAAAATAAAACCAGTTTTTAGTGGTATATGTTGTTATAGTAGCAGCAGAAACACTTTGTGGAAATTTCGAAAACTGTCTAATGACACACAGACGGTAACAAATTTTTTTTAGTATTATTCTTACACACAGATAATAAACAAATATTATTAATAATAAAATACCACGTCTTTAATTTGAATTTTCTTTTTTTTGAATTATGCAAAGTAACAAAACAAACATGCACCGAAGTTTTAACACAAGCGTAAGTAGGTAGGTACCTACCGTATCATGATTCATTCAGAACCGCATGTAACTCCCTATTTCACTCGTCTCAGTAACTTTCCGTTACTCTATTTGCTTTATTTATTCATCCAAACACCTTTTTTTTCGTGAGATAAAAGGAAATACTTATCCATTAAAAAGACACACATTATGTACCTACGTACTAGTAAGTAAAATTATTTTATAGTCTTACTTTTCAGAGTTTCCAGGTAATTTAAAAAAACTTATGTCTGGATGCGTTATTGACGAATTCATACAACCAAAAACAACACAATATTTCCTACTCCTCATATTAACTGATTTTTAGAGAAAAAATCGCGCGGTTATTGTTAAAAAAACAACACGCAGTCCGTTCGACACTGCGGTACAGCCGTGACTGTCTGCGCCCCGAGCGCACCCCGAGATCGAGGCGCGTAGGTATAGCTCCCGTTTCGTCCGTTTGTATGAAGTTGGAGTACTGTATTATAATAGTACCGTGCTATACGTTTTTACTATGTTTTGTTGCTGAGCTATGGAGGATAGAGGCAAAGGCAAACATCTCTGTGCAATGAAGTGTCCGTAAAAATGCGGTCAATGAGGATGCGGTAGCTTAGGATACATTTATACTGGCATAAATAATTATTAGACACACTGTCTACTAGACTGCGAAAATAGACAATAAATAAACGTGTAATAACTTTTAGACAATAAACTAATATAAAATTTTAACTCAGCATACTTCATTCCGTCTACAACAGCTATCTTCATTTCGTAGTTTTTCAGTATTCCTCTATTTTCAGGATACACTTTTCTTAACTTTCTGAGATGATTCTGCTTGCCTCTACAAATCTATACTCAATAGTTGTTGCGAATTCAAAAATGTCTTTATTTGAATTTGTTTTTACAATTTCTAAATATAAAAGAAAGTCGTGTTAGTTACACTATTTATAACCCAAAAACGGCTGAACCGATTTGGCTGAACATTGGGTGGTGGCTTAGAACCAGAAGAGGAGACGGACACAGGATACTCTTTTTTTTTTCTTTTTTTTACAAAGTCGTGATAAGAGCGGATAAACGACCACCTGGAGCACACGAACGCACATTTAACGCTCCAACAATAGATCTATTGCCATCCTGATTGTTGGTGAAAACTTGGAAACACGCGATATTGTGCTTACAGGTCACGACCTGTAAGCACAGTATCACGATACTGGGCAAAATATCTGAAACAGGTCGTTCATATAAAAGGTTGTAATACCCGTTGATGTTTTGGCAAGGAGAAGATGGATATTATTATAATATCAAAATGAAAAATCCATTGAATGGTTAGTATCAATATCACAGTTATGATTTCAACATGACGTAAATTTTACAGTGTTTGGTTTTGGTTTCCAATAAAAGACCAATTACACTGCTTATTACCAGGAAATAGGAAGTCGTAAGAACAAACTTAAAGATTAGGGGCTGTTTGTTTACAGAAAATTTGACAAATGAAAAGCACTATGCAGGCAATGGATTTTTTTTTATTCTTTTTTATCTATGTTATCAAGGGTGTTTACATGAGAAGCAGTTATTGTGGTTGAATTTAGGCAGTTACTTTATTGAAATATTTGTCCAACTAAATCTTAAATTCAATCAGTCTAATCTAGTCTAAAGAATTTTTAATTCGAACCAGTAGTTTCTGAGATTAGCGATTCAAGTAAACACTCTTTAGCTTAAAATATGAGTGTCTCCATTGCACTTATGCTAAAATAAATTGTCTCTTGCTGTCCATCACTACTACATACTATTGCTCTTAGGAGGTGTATGCTTATCTCTAGAAAAACTCTATGCCTTGCTCTAAGCTTGCATTGCCATGTTTTAAGGGACAAACATGGCAATGCAAGCTGTATTCCACACACTGCCAAAGTTAGCCTTGCGGATTTATATTCCCAGTAAATGACTAATTTAAATTATCTTCTGGAAATGAAAATCTAACTGGGTACTGGACATACTTAAATGTACATGGCAAATCAAATCTCAACATTTTAATTCTAATATTAAAAACTACAACTACTAGTCATAAGACGCAAAATCAGTTTTTAATTGACTAATCTATGGGACCTTGTTTGCTTTTCAGACCTGATCAATGACATCACTGACACTAGTGGCAATGACAGATGACTGGCATTGACAAATTAAATCGAAGTGCTAGCCAGAATCTTAATTATGAAACAGTTTATTTTTATAAATTAGAAAAAAATATAATAATTACGCCGTAGTGTTAAAACGGTACTGTTTATGTGCACAGAACTTCCGTTGCATGCTTAAATTAGATGTAATTTAAACGTCATTAAGAAATTACGCAGGTATTAATAACACAACAAATTTCAGATGGCTACAAAAACGATTGCAAGTGCTACTGTAAGGGCTGTAAAGAAACGAGTGCTACCATCAAGGACTGCACTTGTCTTAACATCAAATGCGGTGAATAAAGTAAAGGAAATAATGTCCAAAGAAGAAGCTAAGGGTTTTATAGGTTTAAAAGTTGGTGTGCGACAAAGAGGATGTAATGGTTTATCGTACACACTAGACTATGCGAAGAGTAAGGAAAAATTAGACGAAGAAGTTAAACAGGATGGTGTAACAATAATTATAGACAAAAAGGCTCAGTTAACTCTGCTAGGTGTGTTACTAAACATAATGTTTAATTTTGTTTCCTAATTTTGTTCTTTGAACATATTTTGTAATGCACGAATAAACTATTTTAACATTTTTATTCAGATTGCGGAGAGTTGTGGAAAAAATAATCGAATATATTTTTTAATTTCAGGTACTGAAATGGACTTTGTAGAAAATAAACTATCAGCTGAATTTGTCTTCAACAATCCCAATATTAAAGGAACATGTGGCTGTGGAGAATCCTTTAGCATATAGATTATATAGTTGCAATGATTACCTTCTGTCAACTTATTGCCAGCACTTAATGTAGATATTTTTTAGTCCTTTGCCCTTTTATAGAGTATTTTGAAATCAGTTTATTAGTACAATTCTTTGAGGCAGAATAGCTAAATTGCATCAAAGAATGTAAATCGCTGTTAAATAATTACTTAGTCACATTCTTTATATACATTTTGTAAGTGAAGTTTTAACAGTATGTAAGTCAAAAATGTCTACTTCGAAAAACAAAATAAATGTTCTATTCCACTAATTGTGTTACAGAGTGAAAAATTGAAAATATCTGCAGGTTAAAATCCATAAACAATTAAGTGACTGTTGTGAAACCTTTGTGAGGATTACTTACACAGTTGTAGTTTTATTGAAAAATATAAATTAACCTCATGTAGGTTTACAAAATGAAGATTTTATATCTTGTAGGTTTTAAAATCTATTAAAACTCCTATGATTTCTTTTAAGATATTAATATCATAATATCTTCTATTAAACTCGATTTAATCTCATGTGGTGAGGCAAAATGTTGGAGATCTATATTAGCACATAATAACCATCCCCATTCTGACTAGTCCAAAAGTACTGCGTGATCTTCCTTCAAGAAAAGGTATCAAAATTTTAAACTTATAACAAATGACTTACGCTAGCAATTCTAGAACTTCACTGACAATATGTGTCAAGGCAAAAACAAATCAAATCTTGAGAACTTTTAATGATTATAGAAGTGGTTATCTTGTGATTAAACTCCTGATGAATATGAAACACAAAGGTGTCTTTTAGGAGTGGGATAATTGTGTCTGCCTATACTGTATTGTGCAAACACATTTTCTTGTATTATCTGCAGTTTAAGAAAATTATTGTAGTTGATACTTACAATTGTGATTTAGATTTTAAAAACATGTATATTTATTGTCTATTTGTTAATTTTCATTCTGTTACTAATAAAAAAGAAAATAAAAAATAGTGTTTACAAATGAATTTTAGCTTTGTAATTAATTATGAATGAAAATATACCTAATTTTAGATAAAAATTGTTTTGAATCTTTGCAACTAAAATAAAATAGTTTTGCTTTATAGATGATTTATAAATGTAGATACTAGAGTGAGATACCCATAGTGTAATGATGTTGAAAATATTATTTTATTAGAAAATCCCATTCTGTTATTTAGCACTGACAAATAGCAAAATTCTGTACCTAAAATAACACAATGGCTAATAGACATTACACATTTTTGTAATAAAATTGATATTTACCACTAAGCTGCTGCTAAGCAAACTGTCGAATACTCGCTCGCACTGCCGCCACGTGCTTTGGAGACGTAGGCTAGTCAACAAGTTCAAAAACGTATTAATTCTTGATAAAGCTCCTAAAAATGTGAATGATGACTTATTCTATTCGGAATGATGTCTAGAAAAATGTAACGAAAATATGGTGTGCGTTACCCCAGCAAAATAATGTCGAAAATGGTCATTTAAACTTTATAGATAATTAGTTGCTCCCCTTCTGTAATTGTTAGGCACATTTTTAAATTTGTTTCACTTAAACTTTTTTAGTTATTTCAAAAAAACATTTCCTGCTGGGGTAACGTTTGAAACGTTACCGCAGCCAGACATTTTCTTTTTTAATTGTAATATTGAAATAAATTTTAGCTAGAGAGTTAGTTATCTGGACTAGGTAAATGTTACAACTTATTTGGTATTTGTATTTTCTTCGGCTGCGAAGTTATTCGAAATCCTGCTGGAGTAACGTTTGTGGGTTTGCTGAATCTCTGAAACGGGTAAGCGGATTGTAACCATCTTTTGTACATAACTTCTTAAGGATTAGTTTTAATTTGTTCGACAATAAAATAACAAAAATAATGGACCGTTTAAAAACTATTTAGGTAAGTATGAAAACACTTCAATACGTCCTAACACTTTAAATAAGACCTCTAAAGACTTACTTCAAACGTTATTCTATTGCTTGTAACTACCTTCAAATGTATACGAATTTTCGTAAGAATACTGTTAGTGACTAAAAAGTTATGATGAAATGTAGCTCTCCACGTTCACGATCACAATGTGTGCGGCCTTTTTTGGCCACCGATAAACCTGTGTGTGGATATATAAACTGAATGTTATGCCAATAATTAGTTGTTTAGTTCAGTTGTCTACCTGTAGAATTTCAGCGTAGTACATATAATAATTTACGAGATAATTAAATAAAAGTCATTTGAAGGTGCAAGACCGTGGTAACCCGACCATGTTTAGGTGGTTACAAAAAAGCGATCACCCAGTACATTGTGCTGGCTTTTAAAATATGTAGGATATTATTTGCAAGTTTACTACGGATATGTACATAAGTGTTACAAAAAACTACATGTTTTTTAAATAATTTTTATTTAGGATTGTTTATTGCATAATTAGTAATCAGCAGGGAGATTAGGTATTGTTTTGAATGCTTTTGTTTTCTCGTAATGTTTAAGGTGAATTGTTTATAGTTGTTCATAGAATTGGTACCTGCGTAGTATTTGTTAATTGAAGTTTAATTTTAGGGTAGGTATAGGTAATTTAAGTTTTGAAGAGTGTGACGTATGCGTTGTAAATAGATATTTTGTGAATAGATGGGGATTTTTTTAAGTGATGAATCGACTTAGGCTAGCATATCGCGAACAAACTCTGTATTGCAATTTTTTTGTAATAATGTTGGAGAAAATAAAATATTTGATCACAAAATCGCGGTGAGTTAAATTATAATAAAATAAATTATTTATGTAAAATTAGTAATAAGTGATATACCTACCTACAAGTTATGATCGTTTTTAATTTGTTCACCCTGAACGAAATTTCAATATTAGCATTAGTAATTAATATCCTAAGACAAGAATTGACAATTACTTAAATTGAATCGAATTAGCATTAATGCCCATTATTAGTAATTAGGTACACACATATTGAAGAACTCTCAAGAATACGATAAATATTTGCAAAAATAGAAAGCGGAAGCGCACACGTACTTCACAACATGTATATTATCTGCCTAAGGGTCAAGTTTAGTGCACTAGATGCCAATTGCAAACAATGAAGTATCCCTTCGCCCCTCCCCTACCGCGTTCTAGCGAAGGATGTATTATCAGCGATTCTTGATTGACAAATATTATCTGACCAATAATTTTATCTATAAAAATGTATCACTTTCACTCGATAAATTAAATTACCGTTATTATATCAAAATATCATTCAAAAACTGTTCGTTTTTAACAGAAATCAACAGTCACGGGCTCAACGCTTAACGGTAGGTACATAGGTATAAATAATTCTCGGTTCTCGGTATAGGCCACAGAACAATATTACCTACTCTTACGAGGTATACGACTGTTGGGCGATGCAATGTTGATGCATTCTAATTTACAACTGTATTCTTCTACTATTCGGTCTATTTCAACTTATTGTAGATGACTTGTTGCTTTAAATATTTTGATGCATTCAAGTCTAAGCTCTATACACCCCAAAATAAAATACAATTACTTTAGTGTTATTTCTTTACAAAAAAAATCAAAGAAATGAAACGATTTCTTATTGGTTTAAATTTTCGATTCATACATATATCTACATATTTATAATTTTAGCGGACCAGTGCAGATTTTCTGTTGATTGTAGCTCCGGTAGTAAAAAAGACTAAAGAAATTTTAAGTGAAGAAACTAGTGCTTAAGATCAATTAGGGAAAAAAACAAAATAAATAATAGGTAATAATAATTAATAAATATTGAATGTATTTAACACTGTACGCAACTGTACCGAAATCGTAAGGTGTATTACACTAAACATTTTAAAAGACAGCGCAATGTACTGGGTGATCGCTTTTTTGTAACCACCTAAACATGGTCGGATTACCACGGACTTGCACCTTCTAATGACTTTTATTTAATTATCTCGTAAATTATTATATGTACGACGCTGAAATTCTACAGGTAGACAACTGAACTAAACAACTAATTATTAGCATAACATACAGTTTATATATCCACACACAGGTTTATCGGTGGCCAAAAAAGACCGCACACATTGTGATCGTGAACGTGGAGAGCTACATTTAATCATAACTTTTTAGTCACTTATAGTATTCTTACGAAAATTCGTATACATTTGAAGGTAGTTTCAAGCAATAGAATAACGTTTGAAGTAAGTCTTTAGAGGTCTTATTTAAAGTGTTAGGACGTATTGAAGTGTTTTCATACTTACCTAAATAATTTTTAAACGGTCCATTATTTTTGTGATTTTATTGTCGAACAAATTTAAACTAATCCTTAAGAAGTTATGTACAAAAGATGGTTACAATCCGCTTACCCGTTTCAGAGATCCAGCAAACCCACAAACGTTACTCCAGCAGGATTTCGAATAACTTCGCAGCCGAAGAAAATACAAATACCAAATAAGTTGTAACATTTACCTAGTCCAGATAACTAATTCTCTAACTAAAATTTATTTCAATATTACAATTAAAAAAGAAACTGTCTGGCTGCGGTAACGTTTCAAACGTTACCCCAGCAGGAAATGTTTTTTTGAAATAACTAAAAAAGTTTAAGTGAAACAAATTTAAAAATGTGCCTAACAATTACAGAAGGGGAGCAACTAATTATCTATAAAGTTTAAATGACCATTTTCGACATTATTTTGCTGGGGTAACGCACACGAAAATATGGATTAGCACATAAAAAATTTCTTGTTTTTTTTTTTAAAATACATTACACATTATTTAAAACCTCCTTTCTAAGGAGAGGCCTATGTCCAGCAGTGGACTAGTATAGGCTGTTGATGTGATGTGATGTGATGACACATTATTTTTAATAGAATATTTTGATAGTGTGAATATTGTTATCTTTTTATATAATGCCAGCTGGTACCCGCGACTTTAACCGTTGAATTTGAAAAACGCTGCCTTAGTGGGTTCGATTCCCGTGCCGGGCAAAAGTTTTTAGGGTTTTTCTGAGATGAAGATTTTTTTTTTTCTGAAAGTTTCACTTCTGCCGCGTGTGAATTGCACACACACTTTTTTTTGTTAAAATATCTAGTGACCAGACCAACAGGCCCGTCTAAAACATAAGGCCCGTAAATAGATAAGAAGGGCTCCACGAAGCTAAAAATTTATAGATAAATTATTTAAACTTATCTAGTCGTTTAAGATAACAGAGATTGGAAAAAAAGTTGAATTAACAATAGGTTATACTATTTTTAATTAATATTTTGAAAAATTGACAAAGATTTTTTCCAACGGGTATTTATTTTTTCAAGTGTCTAGATAATACCAGAATTTATACAAATTATTAAATTAAAATTTGTTACTAAAAAGAATATTTAATGTGGTACAATGTATTTAGCGGTAGTTCGCCTAAGTCGTTACGGCTGTCGTTACATTAAAATTATAAATAATAGAGATAGAGTAGCGAGCGTCGGATCTTTTTTCTTGGTAATTTCCTCCTCTTTAAGGATGTTTTTTCAAAATTCCTTAAATGTTAATTATTCTTGAGTTATTAGCAAAAAACGAATGCTATCTTTTTTCATCTTAATTTATTAATAACAATTGCAATTTTTTATGTGCCAATACATACTTTCGATACATTTTTCTAAACGTCATTCCGAATCGAATGAGATTTCGCTTATATTTTTAGGAGCTTTATCAAGAACTAACAAATTGTTGAACTTTTTGTCTAGCCTAACGGGGTCGGCACGTGACTTGTGCGCGGTGCGAAATTTTATTTAAACCCTCCTATAATGCAGCTAATTAAAATAAATAATAAACAAGCAAAAAAAAAAAATCTAAATTAACTGAAAAGCAAGCAAGTTCATTCAAAAATGTACCAAGCACTTTTCCATTACACCTTTAGATCTCATTTTATTTTAAACGAGGAAAAGAAAAGGTGACGTCATTTTGTATTATGTAAAGAAGATTATAGATTCGTTTTGTTTGTACAATGGTTCACACCATACGTGCTCCGTGCTCTGATTGATTGTCATCCGTCCTCTTAAATAAGAATCCAAGTTTCATCAAATTCCGGACACGAAAAAAGTTAAGTATTCTTTTGCCGAGCCTGTTTCGTAACGTATTCCCCGAGGTTGATCACTCCTTGGTTTTTTTTACAAGCGATCTGAATTGTGGCAGAAAATACATAGGAAAAACATATGAGTGAATTTAAATCAGATTTTAAGATAAATTTTTGTTACAAATAAAATTCAATGTTTCGGTGTTCAATTCATAGAATAATAAATATAACATTCTTTATCCTCATATTGTTTACTTAATATAAAACTTATTCCGAAGAAAAACATATTTAAACCATTTAATTATTCAATTTATTTTAAATACACGTAATATGTAAATAATTTTATACTTCTTTACCAGTATAAAATAAAGTTTTTTTTTGTGTTGTACGCTTAGATTAGAGCTAGCACCAATAGAGAGAGTTTGTATGTATAATTCATGTATATGTATAGTACAGAAAATCTGGGAGTTTCAAAGATTTATCGGAAGAAACATGTTTTTGTGCACTTACATTGTAAACACTGGTTATTCGATAACCTTAACATTATTTTGGTCTATTTCGTATAGACCAAAATAATGTCCTACGGAATTGTTAAAAAAAAAAGTTCTGCAAAAAGCCCAAAATGGTATAGGTATGTCTATCTTCTAAAGATAACGCACAGTAACCATTATTATCTTTTAAAGGTTACAAAAAAATAATGTGTTATTTACGAAGCTATTTTAAACAATATATTACTATTCCTTATCCAATTAACCAACGTATTTAACGTTAGATACATTGTGCATTTAATGTAGATGAAAATTTCTCTTTACAGCATATCATTAAAATGAATGTTTTAGAAGATATTAGAGATTTAAAATGCGGAGGTCCAACAACTGTCGAGTCGTACGTCCGTTCTGGATGGCAGCGGCCGGTAGGATCGGAGCGGGCTTATTAATATTGTATTTAAAGATGTGTTATTAATAGTCCTATCATTATTATAGTATAAGGAATTACGATACACTGACACCACATTAGTAGTATCTACATAGCACCTGTGCAAAGCCGGGGCGGATCACTAGTAATTTATTAAAATAGTTCTAGAAAAAATTCTTAGTGTTTTACGTAGTCTAATCGTTACTAGATGACTAAACTTTGTGTAATGGAAACTAAACGTACAAAGGTACGTTGAGCTTAGTTTACACTTAATTTTCATTTATATATTGAGATGCGACTGTCATAATACCAATTTCTTTAAACTTCCTCAGTGATGATATCCTTCGGTTGTTTTTGAGATCCCCTGTGTGTCTCATCCGCAATGAGCCAACGCCTGCGTGCTACCACTGCGGAGGCCAGACCGTAGACACGGCACTCCACACGTTGGCAGAATGCACGGCGTGGGTGGGGCAAAGGCGTGGCCTCGTGGCGGCCATCGGAATGGGAATTCTCTCGTTTGGTAATATGATTGCCGCCATAGCAGGGAGCTAGAGTGCTGGAACTTCGCCGTCTCCTTCTGCGAGCAGGTTATGCTTGCGAAGGAAATAACGGAGCGGGCCCGGGAGGGATTCAGAGCCCGGGAACGGGCCACATACCGCAGACGACTCGGACGCCGGAGGTCACAGAATGACCTTCATCCTCCATAAGCACAGGCCTGGGGGTAACAGGTGAGGCCATCTGTCACCCTAGCAGAAGCAGGCCGGGATGGCCTTTTGGCAGCACGAAGGGAGCATGGGGGTTCCCACACAAGAGGGGGGCATCTACGGCGGGTAGCCCCCGGCGGCGGCCCCCCTCTTGTGTGGGAACCCCCATGCCATGTTGGAGGTACGTCGGGGTACCAGGGATATCCTTTCTAACGTACACATGGTTCCCCGGCTACTGGTACCCGAGATGGCGTGCGGTTTTTATAAAAAAAGGCAGATTTTTACGAAATGTTTAAATTATACTTGTTTCGGTTACTTCATCTTTTATTAACATTTTACATTAATAGTTTTTTCTCAGGTTGGCGTTCAAAAGTGCATTCAGATGAATTATTTGAAATAAAATATTTTAATTTTATTTTATTTGTAAAAGAAACTAAAAAAAAAGCGTGAAAATCGCATACACAGTACATATCGTAGAATAAGTCAACGGGAATGAAAGAACACATAAACTTTCGTTTTTAATATAATAGGCAGGTTATTACGATTATAATATGAGTAAGATTTTTGCAACAGAGAAAATTAATCTTAAAAAAACTCACTGATACGTATTTCTGAGTATGTATCCTACATCCTACACCTAGTGTGAGATTAATGAGATAGCTAGACTAAATAGCATAATCGTTAGAGAACGTTGCGAGTCGTTTTGCTATTGTTTAGTATATGGAAATAAGTGAAATGGGCGGAGCTTAACACCCCCTCGCCCGCAAAATTTTACGCGTTATTACATAGGGAAATCTGATTACAACACCTCTTTGTACTTGCTCTTCTCTGAAAGCAGCTCGTTTCTGATTGGGTCACAGTTTTAACCTTACTTTAAATTAATCTTAGTAAAACCTCTCTGTTAATTAAGTATAGGTAACATATTCATGCATTTACAAAAGAAAAATGTATTTAATTTCTACGTTTTAGAACTATAAAATATAATGCAATTAGAAAATTGATACAACAATGACACTACATATTTACATACAAGAACCAAGAAAAAATCCTCCGCATCATCGCATTCCCAGAAAAATTAAAAATATATTGATAAATTAATATGTTTAGCTTAGTAAATATTTATAAGATATTTATTTATAAAATTATGAATAGCATAACGTCTATTTTTACATTTTCGTTGAAATAAAATACCTTGAAAAAATATACATGAATGTTAATAATGCATTATTAATACTTAAAGTGTCAGT
Source organism: Arctia plantaginis (assembly GCA_902825455.1). NCBI lineage: Eukaryota > Metazoa > Arthropoda > Insecta > Lepidoptera > Erebidae > Arctia > Arctia plantaginis. Next base: position 14,350,151 of record CADEBD010000314.1, on the reverse strand, counting down.
TCTTTAATCATTGATTGGAGGGTCAAAATAGTATTTCTCCAAAAAAATGGGGAGAGCAAAAGAAATTAAGGAAAGAGACATTTAGAGGGTCGCGACTAGTGTCTATGACGACCGAAAAAATTATATTTTGCATAGGATTTCTTAGTGAGCGTCTACATAGAGAAATAAGTATAGTTGGTAGTTGATAAAAATCGAAATCACTGTGTATTGTTCTACCTAAATTATTAATTAATAATATTCTTGCGATTTATTTATTTTTTATTTCAAGTCTGTATTATCTCAGGCGTCTTTTAATCACCATCATAATGTTTTTAATACTTTCTTTTAAAAAAACTTCTAATTTTTTATTGAATCAAATTCACTAACAAGATATAAATAACCGTTAATAACAAAAAAATCATTTTTAAACCCTTGGTTAAAATCGTTATTAACCGGCTTCGCATCTATAGAAATGAGTGACTATTTAAACGCGTCATAGTGTCAAAAGACTTCGCTCCAAAGGAGTATAAAAACAAGACTGAAAAAAAAACGTTTCTGTCTCCTTCGTACAAATAATATGGTGGTTGTGCACTGTAAAATTTGCAGCGAAGTCTAATTTTCTTTGTTTACGTGTCGAAGTTTTCGAGCGAATCTATAGAGTACGAGAATAGAAATATTAATTTTGATGATTGATGTACGCTTGCCGACTTATTCATCATTCATAGTCTCTGTAAAGTACGTGCTGAAATGAATAACGGTGAGATCAGTGGGCCAAGAGGTAGAGGCCGCGGATGGCAGCAACCCGAAAATCAACCACGGGAGCTCCGGCGGCCTAGGATTGTTACTGAGGACCCAAAAGGTAGAACTTATTGGAATATAAGTTTAATTTATTTCACACTTTCTAATACGAACTTGGCGTTATGACGTCGTATTAAGTCGGCACCTAAACTGCGTTCATCGTAATTATAATACTTCAGGTGAAAGTAAAGATTTTCATTTTTAATGACGTCTCGATTTTTTTTGACAAACTCAACCAGCCGTGTTGAGAATCGATTTCGATGCAATCGTTTTTTGGGTCACTTGTTCTAATAAGATTTTTTTTGTATACATATACATAGTATACCTAAATGACGTATAGTTACAGCCGAACCTCCCAAATCTACATTGTCCGCTGATGCCAAGGAATGGTATCCACCTAACTACACTCCACATGCCGTGCCCACGTACCACCTAGACCCTGCGCCATATCGACCACCCCGATTTTCTGTGCAAGACCGACTTCGTCAGGCTCAAGATCAAGACCCATACAGCCTTGAGGAAATGTCTTATTCACTAGAAGAAGTTGAAAATACAGATTTGAGGGTTTGTAAATAACTTGTATTGGCTGTGAATTTCCATTGTGTTTTGACATTAAGTTTAAACTAATCAATATAAAATTCTGCAGGAAAACATAGCCAACTTGATAGCAGTCATGTGTGAGATAACATTTGATCCTGGCAAGTTTGATACATTGTGTGGCCCCCTGGTTGATGCCTTCGCATCCACCCTGCATGATGTCAGCTACACTAGGCCTCTAGTTGAAGCTATTGTAAATCAGGTAATCTTTATTGATAGAATAGATGAACTATAGAATGTTCAAAACATATTAAAATTAATTATATGATAAAAAGTCTTATTAAAATTCTTTTTTAAACTTAATTGTACAAGAACTTTTAGTTATTTAGTTTAAGTTAAGTAAATAGTAAGTATCAATTTGGTTAAACATCTCAGAGCAAGTACAAGAGAAACAGTAAAAAAGAAATGAGTTGGTTTCATTAATAAAGTTTGAAATCCTTTATTCTAATTTTATTTTTGGATAAAGATATCCCTATTGTACACTATTATTTACTTTATTGGTTTTATTACAGTTGTGACCATAGTTAGAATATGTAGAATGATTTAAGAATATGTAGAATGATTGAGGATAAATTATCTGAACTTGTTATATTTACATTAATGAATCATCCCAACGAAATGCCTTAATTTGAGAAATGGTGGTGTTGAGAAATAATAGGAGAAGATGAACTTGAATTACAATTGTCAAGTTTGTTCAAAAGAATCAGAATCTCTATTTTTTTTAATTGGAAATGAATGATTTTCACTTGGACTTGAAGGATAACAGTACTTATAAGTCTATGAAATATTGTTATTTCAGTCAATAGGCGAGCCTAACTTCCGCTATAACGGTGCGCGACTTTGTTCAATGTACGATTCTGTGTCGCCGCCGGAGGAGTCAACTTTCCGTGCGTGCTTATTGGAGCGGTGTTCCACTGAGGAGAACAAGATTATTAGTGGTCTGGAGACTTCAGAAGAAAACATGCGTGGTTTTGCCATGTTTCTTGCTGAGATTTATACCCAACTGGAGGATAGCCAGGTAAAAATGAACAATTGAGACTAAATTGTTGTCTAACATAAATGCAAGTTGTTCTTTCAAATCTGTATCTCATCTGAGATGCATCATCCAAAAAATATCTGTAAAATAAGTTTTTATAGTTGTATTTATTTTTATTTAGTAGTAGTAGCACTTACTACATATCAAAAATATGATTATTCAATATTTGTAAGTATCTTCTAAAAATTCTGCCATGTTGTCAGGGATACAGCAGCAAGCTATAAATAGAAGAGTCTGTATTCTCACACTAATAAAAAATGTATGAAACTAATGAGGAGGGTAAGTTCAAGTAAGGACTATGTAAAATAAAAATATTTGTTTAGGGAGGAAGAGTGAAGTCTTTGGGAGAAAGTTTGTGCAAAGTGCTACTGCACTTGCTTGACACTGACAAAGAAGTGAATATCAAGGCTGTATGTCAACTCTTAAAGGTATTTCTTTTTTATTAATTATTATTTATTAGGAATGTTTAGCAAATAGTTTGAAAAAAATATTTTATATTTTAATAAAAATATGTTACTATAATGTACAACGTAATTATTTTGAGATGGTTCCTAATTAGTTACAGTCTAGTTGTATAAAGAATCGCGTTTATGTCTTGCACAACTCCACAAGAAACTTTTGCTTACCACCACTCCACAAGAAACCAATTTCAACCATTAAATTCTACTGTGAATAAGTACAACGAAAAATAGCACTCATTAATCAATCAGTTAAAGTAGTTGTATATAGTCTGATTTTAAATTCTGGATCCTTGCAGCAAATATTTTATAGTGGTGCCGAAGTGCAAGGCAAAAGTGTATTGATCTTGCATAGCATATTCATCTGTCTTTGGTATTTTATCTTGGTGTTGCATCCTTATTTTTCTTCCTTGTCTCGATCGCGCACCAAGAGTAAATTTTGCAATTACTATTGCCTATTGTTTCTAAACGAGGTATATTTTGGACCTTTATAACATATATATGCAAACCAAATTAATATAATCAACTGAACAAGCTTTTACAGACATTGTCAAGATACATAGTGATATACCTACACATTGTATTAATAGGAAGAGTTATAAAAATAAGCAATGATGAGTTGTAAAATGAGTTTAGTTGACAAATATTACACAAATTACAGTACATTAGCATTGATGAAGGGATCCTAGTGGTTGACCATGTTTAATTAACATAATATAACCATGTCGAATTAATAAATGTAACCATGTCACTCGTGACTGACTCATCGATTATATATATATTTCACATTATCTGATTTCCAATTTAAAAAAATACAGACATTTAAATTATTATATATTATTCTTTGTCTTGTTAGCCTTAAATTTTACTGTATAGACTTTATTTTGATGTTTAATATGTTATGTTATATGTTAGAACCGCAAGACAGTTTTTGATTCTCAGTGTTTATTAATTTCAATATCAAAAAATAATTTCAAATAATCATTTCTAGAAATAAATTCTATCTCCATTCTTACAATATAAAAATAAATTACATTATTCATATGAGAAACCTACTTAAATACCAAATATGTATAATGATCAATACAATAGCTTACTGTGTAAAACAACTATGTAATTAACGGAAGTATCGATGTTTTAAACCTAAGTAAGGAATATCTATATAGGTAGTTTGACTTAACTGCGAGGTTGGTTTTTAGATCACTCAATTGAAAAGTAGTCTTCATTTCTCAATGATTTTCAAAGAGTTATCTAACAGTATCCCACACCATGGTTGGTAGAGACGATAACGAATGTCCTAAGATTTTGTTTTACCACTTTGTTGACGTGATTAATATATTGCCTTGTTTCCACATTGTGTTATTATATTGTATATATTGTAGAATTTTTATAGTAACTTCGGAAGTTTCTCAAACACAAGAGTAACTTTAAAGGTAGGATCGTGGTGAATAAGCCTCTCTGGTATGTAACGGACTTGTGTTTTTCGGGACAGCTGTCGGGTATCGCTCTCGACGCAGACTGTCCGTCCGGCATGCACGCGGCCTTCGAGCGACTGAAGCGGCGTGGCGGGCTGCCGTGCGTGCGGACCGTCGTGGCCCTTCGCGCCGCTCGCTGGGGTCTGGCCGAGCCCGAGCCGCCCGTGCAGCCGCCGCCCGACCTGCGCCGACGCATCCTTTACGGTGCCTATTTCACTTGTTTATTCTGTGTACCTACTGGTTGTGCGTGATCGTATTAACACATACGAGTCAGTCAAAGTGCGCAGTCTGCATTTTCTTCTTTGCAAAGTTCTGCATTGCAAAGAGCTTAATCGCTATTAATCGTTAACTACGTTCACTTAAATCCTTGACCGTGGCAGTGAACGGCGAAGTAGAGAGCGGCTCCAGCGACGGCGGCTACCTGGCGGATGGACACACGCTCACAGCCGAGGAGCGCGCCTTCCTGCAGAGCAACCTGCCGCCCGGCAAGAACGTCGCCTTGGACGAAGACATACTGTGAGTGCTCTGAGCGTTTACTTCCCTATATATAAGCAAAAGGAAAACTACTTACACTATAGATTAGACTAGATTTAGAGAGCCTAAGAGCCTTTCATGCCTTAAAGATTTTCTGGGATATGAGGAAGAGTTGTGCCTTCTCAATTTTTGTGTTTACATTGCTTCAGCTCATTCCTTTACTAAACTGCAGCATTTACATTTAACTAACAAATGAACATATGTGTATGTATGTAAAATTCTAGAATTAGAAGAAATTTGAGATCAGAACGTTAAGAAGAGTCTAGAAGTATACAAACAAAGAAAGAGTGTGCTTTAGACCACACGACTGAAGTAAAACTTCTTGGCTGTGAGAGAAAGAGAAAAAGAAAATGTGTGCCCGCACCTCTCTCTTGCCCCTACAGTAATACACGAAACGTAACTCTCTCTTTCTATCTTCACTAACTTATATCTCCCTCTCAACTTACGTTGGCGTCGCTCGATCACACTTTTCGTAACGCTCTCGTCATGCATTCACCAGCTTACTCACCAAGTAAAGTGTGCGTAAAGAAGTTTTACTTCCACTAGTGAAAATTATTTTCAAGCACTATGTAACATACTTTCCTATATGTTTATATATATTATGTACTTACATATTTGTTTTGTATGTTGTCGCCAGTGTGTGTTATACAGCTTTTATTTTTTTAGGGAAGAGCTGGAGAACGACGCTTGGGACACTGGTATGGACGCCGAAATGCAAGCCGGCTTCCTCGAGTTTCTCAAGATGTCCAATCAAATTAAGCGATAACCGGGCCTCATTTAGCGCCCCTTCCCTTGCGGGGCACAGACCAAATTGCGTCTAATATGCTAGGACAATGGTGAAAAACTATAAAAAAAATATAAAATATTATAAAACTATAAAAAGATTTAATGGGAGCGATCGACCTCATAGCCATCCTATGAAGATTAAGCATGAGTTAGGTCTAAGAAGTATCGCGTATCATTCACATCGAGTTGCTGTGACTAATTCATTAGTAAAGTAGCGTCGGTGTAGCCGTCGACCCATACGCTGACTGTTAACGATGACATTTTACTAACAGTTTTCCACCTACCTACTGAGACAAAACCAACTTTCCTTTTAGGTGCTCCATCGTAGTGATTTAAGAATATGTACGGACTTAAGCTTTTAATTTTAGAGTCAGCTTTTATGTATGACCAGACTAGGGGATACCTTCAGTATGTAAAAACGTTTTGGTCTGTTTTTCCGAAGGGTTAGTGTTTACATGTAAACAAAAAGTTCAGTATGCATTCAACCAATTTTTTAATTACCCAGTTTATAATATAATTTTATACGTAAAACTTAGCTTACACATACATACATGGACTAAATGTAAACAAGCATAGGTAAGTTCTTAATATTTAATGAAAGTACTATTGTTTTCTTGTATACAATAAGCTGTAATTTTACTCTCAGCTCCCACCACTGAATTGGCCATAATTTAGAGCCATTTGTTTCTTGTTTACATTTCGTCTGTATATTAATGTTTAGTGATCTCATAATTTTTCCATTCATTTTTTCTATTTTATGATATAGAAAAAACATTGTATTAATTTTGGGGTTTCTTCACATTTCTACACAAAAAAAGCAGAAAATGTTGAAATAAACCATAAAAAAGCCTTCTATATGCAAATAACAAGACTTGCTTCCATTCCATTGGTAACAATGTCCACTGGAGAAAATGTTACATAATTATTATTGCATAAGTTGAAGGCTGAAAACTTTTTTATTTACTTAAATGACATTTGAGTCTTATTTTAATTATATGTAAAATTTTCTCAGTGATTCACTTTTGTGAAAAAGCAGTAAATTAAATCAACTGGCAATTTCATAAATTATACCTGCTTTGGCACAAATCTATTTACTTTATTTAATGCATTAATTCACGACGCCGCCGCTCGAAGCCGCTCGCATACATTTTCATCTTATATCATGATACCGATTGAAATCTGATTTATTTATAAGCATAATACAAAAGGAACCAGTTTGCAAGGCAAATTGTTGTTCCGAAAAGACTTCCAGTTGCATTTCTCAAGAGCAATTATATAAAGGTTTTGTCGATTTGAAGTCGAACAATATGTTTTGCCAAATTTGTTACACTTGTATGTGTTGTTTACGTGATTGATTATATTTGGCTATCTCATGAGTGAGACGGCGCGACAGTTGCGTGTGAAATGGATTTTAGCCAATGACCTAATTGCTGATCGATTATACTTAGTGTTCTATAGCGCTACAAACGAATCACATAGCAATAATAGAGCATTTCCTAACCTACGCCATTTGTGCTGTTATTATATTAATAATAATAATAAATCCTTTTCGAATATATTTATAGAATACAACATTTATTTATTTGAAGCAATTAGGGAAATGTTTATAATATTCCATTGTATTTTTGTTGCAGTGATATTATGAATGTTATAAGAATAAATGGATATTTTAATAAAAGTCATTTAAATAATGTTATCTTATTTATTATGCGAACCCCACATGTTATGAATTACGCTATCACGAAGGTTCACATACCTTGTGATAGCGTATCATTTCACCTTTTTTTCTGTGCGGATATCCCCTCGGATATCACCCACCGGTGGTTATGTCAGACTCGAACCGACCAAAAACCGCCGTCTCGGGTACAAGTTGCTGGGGAACCAGGTGTACCCTAGGAAGGAAATCAGTGATACTACGACGTACCTCGGGCCATCTACGGCGTGTCAATGACCCCCTCCTGTGTGGGAACTCCGATGTCCCCTTTGTGCTCCCGAATGACAGGGTTCCGTTATGCCTCTCGAGCCAATCCTCCATAACGAGTCTTACCGCAGCGATAACGGCGTGCCTAGTGCTCGAACCTGGCGGAGTTGGGATTTCTGATCCTCGATTTCTCGAGATTCAGGACACCGACCCAAATCCCGCGCCTCCTTTTTAGCAATTACACAACAATATACAATACAATTTTTGTTATGGAAATTATAAAACATTGTAGTTAAAAATAAATAAAGGAAAGGCAAAATTTCGGCGATAAAAAATTAAAAAACTATCTTGAAGAAATCTTGGTTAGGCTTGGCATATGGTATTTCATGGTAAAATCTATCAGAAATTGAAACAAACAATTGAATTGAATTGAAAAAAAAACAATTGTTTGTTGCAAAGTGAAACAAACATAGCATTTATTATACCTAGTTTTATTGCTTTTCAAAATATTCACCGTGATGATCAATGCACTTTTGCAACGTTGGAACCAAATTTCTTAGCACTTTTTCCATTCTGATTTTCCAAAACGTGCATTTTGAACGCATTAACAGGCTCTTCACGGCTCGAAAAACGTTGACCACGTAATTTATTCTTCACGGTTGGGAATAAATAGAATTCGTTGGGGGCCAAGTCAGGGCTGTACGGCGGATGACCCGTTCATTCGATCTTTTGATCTTCCAAATATGAGTTGTTTCGGCCGATGTGTGGCAGCTACAATTGACATAATGAAGAAGGATTCTGCGTTGTCGGTTATTCTTTCTTACTTCTTCAAAGACTTATGGCAAACAAATGGTTGTGTACCATTCAGAATTAACCCTTTTACGATCCTCTAGTGGCACTGTAGCCACATATCCATTTATACCAAAAAAATAAGCGACCATTTGCTGCAGTGCTTTTTGAACGAATTACTTTTTTTGGGTTGGCTCGTCTTGGAACACCTAAACCGTTGATTGTTGTTCAGTTTTAGGATCATAAGCATATATCCAAGATTACTCACCTGTGTAGATTTTATAGAAAGCTTTTGACGCACCCTGATTGTACTTTTGTAACATTTTTTTACACCAATCGACACGAGCCCGTTTTTGGTCAATTCTCAAGTTGTGCGGAATCAATTAAGTGAACAATTTTTTTTACAGCTAAATGTCCGTGTAATATTTTATATATACGAGTATTCGTCATACTTATTTTTAAATGTTATAATTACTTTTTTAATATTGTTCTGAAACTGGCCAGTTCCGGATACATAAATAACAGCCCTCGTACATGCGCTTATGATGGTGTTAAACCATTCTGTGTGGCTTGCGTATTTGTTCACTTAACGCTTGCTGAAAGACGTAACCCTACGAATTTATTATAGATTTACTCAATGATGATCTGTTGCAACTAGCAGAAACAAGAATACTGGTAGCGCTAAATTTGTGACCTTACCACCACTTATCATGGACGTTTAACAACAGTCAGACGGAACTCCCGCTAGGACAAAACTGAGGCAGCGTGCGTAATGGCGGCAGCTCTTTCTGTCTATGAATGAATTTTGGGGTTGCCAAGTTACCCAAATTTATGACCCAAAACACAGTCAATAAATAAAAATATTTTATTTGTTCGAAATTTTACCGTTTAATGTCCCAAATGCTGTCATTTTTTTTATAATAATGTCTTTTACTTTGAGAGGTTCTTGAAAACTCTATATATGACATATATATATATCCGCTATATATATTATATTTATTTTACTACATTCACACAACGCCATCTAGTCCCAAACTACGCAGAGCTTGTACTATGGGTACTAGACAACTGATATAAATACATATATACTTTTTTTTTTGTAAATACATACATGTTATACATAGAAACACCCAGACCAAATCAAACATTAAATGTTCATGCACACAAATGTTTTTACTTGAGCAGGAATCGAACCCGCGACCTTTGGAAGAGCAGTCCGTTACGCAAACCACTACGCCATCGGGTCTTCAAATGTGACATATCACATCACATCACATCAACAGCCTTTAATAGTCCACTGCTGGACATATGTCTCTCCTTAGAAAGGAGGTTTTGGCCTATTATACCACGCTGGCCAGACGTGTTGGTGTCAAGTTTTCCTTCTTTTTGCAGTTTTGGTGTCCTGCGTTGTAGTCGGCTCTTACGACACCCACAGGATGAATTGGGGTAGTGACATTCCGTATTCTGAATCCGTCACTACACGGACAGTGATATATATACGTGATATATATACGGACATATATATCCGCTATATATGACGCTTAATAAGACTGATTTTGTGTTTCATTCCGACAAAAGTATGTTCAGATTCTAAGTTTAAAAAATGCTTTCATTGCCAACAAACTTTTCTAGATTTTTTGTGAGAATATATTTTTGTGTTATCTTTATTTTCACCATTACAATTTCTAATTATTTGAATCCAATAATTTCTCCATACTACATTTTCCTTAGAGAATTTAGTAAAAAAATATGAATGAAGATATAATGATATGAAGAATATGGTTACGTATTTAATAGTTACTACTGTTGTATATTTATACTACTAATGTTGTATATTTGTCTTGATGTTTGCCAGCTTAATGGCTGACTAATGTGTGGAAATGTGCGTCCCGCCCTTTACGCACAACGAACTGGCCGACTATGAGTAACACAGTTTTTTGTTAGCGAGACTGCCCGACTGTTTTATACGTCCGTGTTAGCACTATAATGTTACACATCTGCTTCTCATTTTGTGGCGGCATCCGCGTTTTCTGATTACTGCTGCTTCTATCTACATACATAAGTAGTCTAATACATAAAGTTCCACAAAAATAGGGCTATCAAATGTAAAATTTCGACTTTTTTAACAGAATTAAAAAAAGGAAGTTTTCACTGTAATTTTTTTGTGTTTGTTATGCCATTTCTCCATTAAATATTTTCACAGACTCAAAATAATTTTTATTATCTAAAAGGCAGACTTCCGAGGTTCTGATGATGGGCTCCCAGAGAAACACTAAATTATATAGCCTTTAATATTCAAAAAATAATATATGAACAAGAAAGTAATAAATGAGATTACAAAACATTTCAACAAATTTTAAAAAGTATGTTTGTTCCCTCAGTTTTCTTATTTTACTGCCCGTTTAGCCCATTCAAATATACATTTACACATAGTAGGCCAAAACATCCTTTCTAAGGAGAGGCCTATGTTCAGCAGTGGACTATTAAAGGCTCTTGATGATGATGATGAAATACACATGATAAAACAATACTTACCACCCCCAACGGTGGAAAATTAAGGAATATAGAATACGGTGTATCACATTTACATAATGATGAAGGAGCATTAAAGTCGGTAAAGCTCTTTTGAAAGTTAATTATTTTAATAGAGTATTTGGGAATTTGGATAATTGCCTCTCTTATTCAGTCAAATAAGTAGAAAAAAACAAAATATTTGTTTACCATTTGTTTTTTTATTTTTTTACCATTACCAATAAAATATATTTAACTTAAATAATAACAGCTTTATTATAGAATATTATTGCCCCCCTCCCCCCACCCCAAACTTTTGTAGGTGGAACCTCCTCTATACTTTTATAAAGGCCATTTGCTTAATGCAACTACCATTTTCAGACAATGGCTTGATTGTGGCACTTAGTTTTATTGAAAAACAAAAAAAAAATAGATTGTGTTAAGTTTTATATTTTTAAGTTACGTTATTATGGTTCATCGGGTAGAACTTTATATGGATTTAATATTCCATTTGGATCCATTAATTTCTTCAGGTCACTCATCAGATGCAACGCCGACTGATCCTTGCTGTAGTGTATGTATTTGGGTTTTCGAAAGCCTATACCGTGTTCTGCACTAATTGATCCATTCACTTTGCTCACCTCTTCGAAGATATATGGTTCCATAAGTGACGCTACTTCGCTGTTGTATTCTGGTACGACGACGTTAATATGTATGTTACCGTCCCCTGAAATATTAATAAATCTTAAATATTCACAAAACCAATTCTCTGGACAAAACCTTGTAAAATTATAGTTTTCGGCCTCACTGTTAAAAATTAATAATGATACTTCACACACCACACACACGGCCGTCTGATCCCAAACGAGGCAGAGCCTGTCAGCGCAGGGTAACCAAACTTCTGATAAACATATTTATATATGTATTTCTAAATACATATATCATATAGATAAATTACATCCAGACGCAAAACAAATGATTATGCTCATCACACAATATTTGCCCTGGGTGGGAATTGAACCCACCTCTGGCTTAGTAGTCAGGATCTCTAACCACTCTACTCTACTACTCTAACTTAATCTAAACTATCCGAACTTATAATGAATGCGAAAGTAAGTTTATTTGTTAAACTTTCACGCCTGGGCTACTCAAACGATCATCAGGAATGAAATCGTGTGTGCGTTTGGGGTCGTTCAAGTATGACAAGAAGTCTTAGTAAATATTATTTTACATTATTATAAATAATAATAATCTACCAAACTAAGCAGAGCTTGTACTATGGGTACTAGAAAACTGGTATATTTATATACATTTTTTTTGCAATACATACATATAAAATACCCAGACCAAATAAATATTAAATGTTCATTTACACACCTTTGGCGAAACAGTTCGTTACACAAACCACTACGCCATCTAGTAATTGATATGATGCGCCAAAATAATTGATAATATCTTCATATATCATCCATTTATTTTGGTTAACAATAAGAACTGATCTGCTCTATCTCAGGAAATGTACAAAACAGAATCACGTTGATAAAGATATAACTACTGACTTTGCAGGATCCTATGTTCGGCTTTATTTATACTTACTTTTTATAAAATTTATTATTTTTTAATATATATATTATATATTATATGGTACTCATTGGTCTGTTGCTTATTTTAAATAGGTGTTCTTTAATTTTTTATTAACAAAAAATAGATCTATAACTCGGTTAAACTACGTAGTTACTCTGTGGACACAAGGGACTATGTGCATGTGTGTATAGAGCATTGGATAATGGATTAACTAACCAACATGTCCATAACCATAAACAGAGACCGCTCTGCCACCCATCCTCTTTTTCAATATCGGTACAAGATCGTAATAGTGCTTTTGTGGAATAGATACGTCGTATTTGAAAATATAACCGGATTTCAAGCTAGCACCAGCTATACTTTCGCGCAGGTTCCAAATCGTCTGTAATTATTACATAATGTAAATATATTAGTAATTATTCTTAAACTTCATTTTAGCCGTATGCTCCTAATAACTGTTTGATTTATTTGGTATTTTTAAAGAACTCTCGCACTAGAAATATGGTTTTGTGTCGCGGGGGACTTTAGGAACATACCTATATGAAACGGGCACAAAGAACATCCAGACTCAGGACTAGAATTCAAGGACAAGGAAAACACAAAGTGATGTCCCGTGTAGGGATGAACCCACAATACTTAGCGTATTAGAAAGGGGCGAAGTGACCGCTTAAACCACTACGCTGTGCGCCAATTAAAATAACACTGGAAACTTAGGAAGTCAGTATGTAATTAGAAGTAGGTATCTTAGATGACATCGAGAAATAAGATATAATGGAAACATATTAATTAAAAATTTCAGCTTTCAAAATTATTGGAATCAGCAAATGGTCAACAGCTTCATAATACATTGGGCAACACTTAATAATATATCGTTGTCCTACCTGCCTATATTGACATAGGTAAAGAAGTATAATGTGCATATCTCTTAATCTGTGGTACAATGTTGTGCCTAAAATTAATTGATAAGGATCCACTAAAGCATAAAATTGGCACCTACCTGCATTTTGGCCGGCTCAGATGTGACAGTTCCATCTAATATAAGGCCTGTTTCCATTTCTTTTGAAAGGAATGACATTAACTTTTCGCTATCGTGAGCTTCATTACTGCCGTGAGTCTCTACCAACACATAGAACGGATAATCTGCGATTGGATTTCTGTAGATGTTTAAAAGGTTTTGATAATTCGACAGGTATTATTATTATATTTTTTTTCAACATCAAATCTTTGCTTTTGTTAAAATTATGTAAATATTCCTACATCAACTCCCCCTGCTCACCTTCTACGAAAAATAGTCGAAGTCAAAGAAAGTAGGTAACTTACGGCAATTTCAGGTTTCTCACAGTAGTATTAATCGCATCGAAGTCAGCCATCTCGAAGGCAGATAAAATTTCGCCAAGATTTTTTTTAGCACTTTTGTATAACTTCAATATATTATCAAAGTTTTTTACACCTGTAAATAATAATAAAGAGTGATTAGTTAGACTAAGTAGATATCTATTTAGTCTAACACTTAAAAATATTTAAGTTATAGAGGCAAGTAACGAACGCTTAACGTCACCAGACCAATAGAGTTAAGTTTAACTTCAAATACCTATATATCAATGTGATTTTGTTAATATGTTGTCTTAACTGTGAATGCTGTGTTAGTTCGTAAGTGGCAGAACATCAGAACCTTATTACTTAGATTTTACCATTAATGTCACATATATGTGCTGTGAGTTAACCTAATAAATAAATAAATAACGCTTACATATGTTATTTAAATACTTGACACTTAAGAGTAATGAAGGAAAAATAGAAAGTTACAGATATTTCAGTTTAATTAGTAATTGAACTAGGTAGGCACTTCATTAGTGTTACGTACACTCCCGGGCTGATTGTTTGTGTCGTTTATATGAGGCGGTATAGGTAGGTACGTATTGAAAATAAAGACTCAGCTAACATAAATACTGTTTGACCTTTGAAGTTATTGTGATCTGTAATTGAATGAGCCACACAGACTCCACGTTAAACTAAGTCAACCAGACTACAGATTCTACAATGTCTAAGGAAATTCCCAGCGCGTATTGAAATTGTCATTCGGTTTCCTGTAGGCTGTCACCGACACACACCTAGTCAACCAAATCTGTTACAGATTTGTGATCATAGTGCTTAAGACAAAATCAAAATTCTTAAAAATATACTGTAGTTTACCTAATCCCAAATAAACATTATAATAAAAGAAATGATGTCTGTCTTTACGCAGGTATACCTACTATTGCATTAACGAGAATTAATCGCATTACCACTAGGTTATCCCTCCACTAAGTTATACTGGCACTGGCAGTGGTTATAGCTTGAAACAATTTCTTCAGATTAAAATGTTTTTCAAGTTGTATTTTCTTAAACTAGATATAACCTTTTTAAAGAATTCAAATGGTGGTAAAAGGTATACGAATGATTACTGGTAACTAGTAGGTAATAAAATAGAAATACATATACTTTATTGTTGGTTATTCAGATTTAACACAAAAAAAAACTCATTTTCTTACCGAAAAATCCTAAATTTACAGCATTCGGTAATACGGGACAATGGATAGCGACTTTAGTAACTAAGCCCAATGTGCCTTCTGATCCAATAAACAGATGCTTCAAATGATACCCAGTGTTGTCCTTCTTTAAAGATTTTAGACAATCTATGACAGTACCATCAGCTTTGACCTGATAAAATAGAGGATTGTTAGTAGCCAAAACAAGTTTTTTAGCCGAATTTAAACCTTCGATTTTTGTTTTGTTTGGTTTCTATTGACATTTTGTGGCACCTATGCTGGGCTCATGTAGTTGTATGGTTAGTATTCGTTTTTACACAATTTTTATCCCGTCCCCTTCACTGATTCCTTCGAGCGGGATCAGCCCTCTCCCGATCTAGCTCTGCGGCCTCCTTCTGGAGCATGACGTCCTCGCAGAAGGAGACTGCGGCTGCCCATCAGATGTGCAGAATGTCAACGGGTGGATACCCGTCAGATGTGCAGAATGTCGACGGGTGGATATCGCGTCCGGACCGTCGCTGCCTCAAACGAGATCATACGATAGCCTCGTCCGATCACGGGAGGCACCCGCTAGGTCATTAGACCAGACGGGCGCCCCATAGAGGGCCATGGATCGCACGACGCCTATGTAGAGGCGGCGAACTTCTTAACGTGGTCCTCCGAGATTGGGCAGCAGGCGATGCAGCGCACCCGCTACAACCCGGACTCGGGGAAACATTTGCTCAAAATGCTCTTCGAAGCTCCACCGAATGTCCAGGATGAGGCTCAAGTACTTCATGTACCGGCCCACCTGGACCTCAGCGTCACCAACCGGAGGCGTGAGCTGAGTGGTTCCTGGCGCTTAAGTAGGCTATGGAACCATATGTCCTCAGTTTTCTGAGGCGCCACCCTCAGGCCCAGCTCACGAATCTTTCCCACGACTCAAGCCACACCCTGCTCGGCGAGCTGAAGCACCTCCTCAAAGTGTGATCCTCTAGCCAGAGGGCAGACGGGTGCGAAGTACTGCATCGTTTGCAAGGTTCTGGGGAACCCCACAACATAAATACATTAGATTTTCCACCCCGTTCCGATCGATGAATTTCACCGTCCTGTCGCGGAGATAGGCCCCAATGACGACCCGCAGGTAGAGCGACACCTCGTGATATTCAAAGACAGCCCTTATCACCTGCCAGGGGAGGGTGCCGAACGCGTTGACGATATCAAGGCCACCCCCCCTCTGATCGTACTGCCGTCTCCGAAAGGGAGTGAACGCACTTGACAGCGTCCACTATGAAACGCCTCACTCGCGACAGGTTTACTACTTTATCTACTTAGGTACATTTTTTCTTTTTAATTATAGCTCCCTGGACTTCTTCTACATATAAACATTAAATATTCTAAATATGATATGCTTCTGTGAGCCATATTTATTAAAAAGGGGTACAAAAAAGTTTCTTCACGTATTAGTATACAGACACAGTCATTATCTAAAAATTAAAGTAAACTAGCCGCTTCAATTCCAAGTATTGATCCGTGTAGGTTGCCGTAACGTAACAGCCGAAGTCCACCTGCATTAGTGCTGACATTGCCGCCGATGTGACAGGTTCCTTTAGCACCCAAGTCTAATGGCATTATGAGCCCTCGCTCGCGTACATAATTGTCCAAATTCTCTAAAATACATCCAGCTTCGCATACCATAGAACCTGTAGGTAAACGTGTAAAACTCATCAGTTATTTGTGTGGTGTATAGGTATTCATTATCTACTTATCTATACTAATATTTTTATATACTACGTTACTGCGAAAGTTTGCAATCGCGACGTTCTTTGTTCCGAAAGTTCTTTGCTGCAAAGTAGGTTAATCCGAAAGTTTACCTTTGCGATGTACGTTTTCGCGAAATTTCTTTAATGCGATGAAAGCAGTTTAGATCATCAGGTCATGTAGGAGATTTGCTGATACTGGTGGAAGTGAAAATATAATATTGTTGGATATGACAAAATCAACAAAAATTGTAAGCCAACTTAAATATAATTTGACCAAAAGATAACAAATTAAAAATTGCATAAAAGTTATATCGCCGATCCACCCAAATAATTTTCAATATTCACGTCGTTCTTTCGTGATAGATAAGTGACTTATCAGTTTATAAGTAACTTGTTGTGCTTCGTTTTAGTTTTTAATTTCAGCTCTTTTCACTCATTCAGTCTCGTAATCTGTGTTATTTTGTCCCTTGATCAATTCAATTAACGGTTACTGAAACTTGAATAAACTTGAATGAACGGAATGAACTTCGCAACTATGATTTACACTCCTCAAAAGAGTGTAAATGTTACATTGTTTTCGGTTAACGGTTACGGCAAAAACGGAACAATTATAAAACATTTGAAGAATTGACCAAGATGTAACACCTGTTACATAAAAGAACATAATAAGTGTTTATGCGGTTTTTATTTATTATATTTTGGTTTATTATCTTTAAATTTTATTTAAGTTTGCTTACAATTTCCAAACATTTCAATTTCAGTCACCCTATCATCAACCCTCCTACATGACCGAATGGTCTAAACTGCAATCATCGCAGTAAAGAATTTTTGCGACAATGTATATCGCAAAGGTACACTTTGGCAGTAAAGAACTTTCGGAACCAAGAACGTCGCGATAGTAAACTTTCGCAGCAACGTACATCGCGGTCATGAACTTCGTAACCATGAGTCAAAACAACTAACAATTGAACTGAAAAATTCATTAGTGTGATGAATAATAAATGAATAAGTTTAAATAAAAAACACATAAAACCACTCAAAGTGCAATATGAAAAAATACATAAAAGAAAAGTATTATCCATAAAAATAAAAATAACCAACCTGAGACACTATCTAAGCTGATGATTTTGTT
Organism: Arctia plantaginis; assembly: GCA_902825455.1. NCBI lineage: Eukaryota > Metazoa > Arthropoda > Insecta > Lepidoptera > Erebidae > Arctia > Arctia plantaginis. Next base: position 14,332,281 of record CADEBD010000314.1, on the reverse strand, counting down.
CATCAACGCAAAGCTCAAGACAATTTCATCGAATACGGGCACAGAACCACCAACTAGTCCTGTATTTCCTCCTTGAGGGCATACCGCTAGTCGTCTGTCATTGCAATATTTTAAAATTTTTGATACTTCTTCTGTAGTTTTTGGTCGCAATACAAGCTTCGATTGGCCTGAGAATGTAATATAACCAATAACCTATAAGACACCTAGATTACTACTATGTTCCTAGATTATTAGATTAATTCAAATGTATACAAACTGCTCTATAATTATGTTCTTTTTTTCTGTACAATAAAGAGTTATCTATCTATCTAAAGCAGCGGTTAAAAGAAGAAAAATACTCTTAGCATAGTTCGCAAAGCACAGTTTAGCCCCAGAACTGTTTTGCTGTGTTGCATGAAAACAGAAGCTGGGTTTTTTTCTTTTTCCATTGCGAACAAAATATCTATCTCTCAGTACACAATATTAATAAGAAGCGGTTCCTAAATTAGGTATGTGTGATATTCTATGCTAAGATTGTTCAAGCTGTTACCCAGAAATCAATGTCTTTTAACACACCAATTTCTATATGTTTATAGCAAATACTAAAAAAGTTGCAGCTATTCCTTCTCAGCAACAAAAAAGCTATTTAAGTTACACTCGTGTCAACTCATTAATTTAAGAAAAAACGGTTTAATTCATTAATGTGTTATTATTACCTGGCAGCTGTAGAAATAAGAGCAATCACTAAGGCATTGCATCCAAAGAGAACATACCTGCAACGCTGCTGTGGAGCATAGATACGTAATACTTATTTTCATAACCAATTTTGTGCGCTAGTGATGCTTTTATTTGTTGGCTGCGTATGCGGTGATGATCTTCTATTAGGCCGGTTACGTCGAGTCCAGTGAGAAGACGTATTTTATTAACAGAGCTTTTTGTTACCAGATAAAAAGTATGAACTATTGAAAATATACTTACTACTGCAATAATTAGTCAGGTAGTCAGTACCTAACGTTTTCGTTATAATTCTATTGAAAAATATTGCATTCCGTATTCTGCACCTACTTCATCAGTACGTACCTCGGCAGTTTTTTATCCAATCAATGTTATATGGTAATATATCATTTTCATCAGTTAACACCCTTTTCTCATCGAGTATTGATTTGAAGAATCCAATATCTGAAGATTGAATCGTACCGAAGTTCTTTCTTTTTACATTGTATTTTTCCTACAAATAAAATTATTTTCAATGTATAAAACGGCGGGAATGGGCCTATGGACTCCAGTCGGAATATATACGGTCTATACGGTCTGCTTTAAACTTGAAGGGTCGGAAAAAAAGTCATGTTACACATTCTTCGGTCTCGCTCCCATCCGCTCAGTGTCTAACGAGCGATAAGCAACTTCGTGCCAATTATAGCCGTTCAACGCATTTTTATAATTCGCGTGTTGTGTTATTATCCTTTCAACAAATGTTTAAATTTGACTGGTAGCTCGAGAGATTTTACTTACCATTATACCATTTTGTTTAATCATAGTAAAATATTTCTGCAGTTATTCTACCAACTAAATCGAAGGAGCTTCACCCTGGAGGCCATAGTACAGGGAGAGTGTGTGGGCCTCCACTGACTCTCTTTGTGAGAATTTTAATGTCACCACCTATATTTTACTTACCTACCTACTTTACTCCTCCACTATTGTTAAATTTAACGGTACGTCAGAACAAACTTCAGGAACTATAAGTACTCAAAGATTTAATCGCATTTATTTATTAAGTAATTTTGAAATAGATTGCACGGTTTTTAAGGCAAGATCCTTTTTCTTTTTAAGTTAATGAAGTACGTAATTGGAATTTGCCAATGCTGGATGCGAGAAGCCGAAAATCGATATAAGTGACGTGCAAAGGGAGAGGCCAGGCCTATCTAAACAGATTGATTTTCTGAGTAGGTACATATTATAATTTATTAAAAATAGATGCATGTTTTTATAAGCGTGGAGGCGTTGCCCCCTTTCTATATTAATAAGACGTCATTAGTCATTCCCACGTATACTTAAATATGTTTACTGTTACTGTTTGTATTTACAGACAATGCATGCATTACTTGCAGTTCGAAGTATAAGCATGTGTTTTGCTATACGTATAAACAGTTGTTGAGGTAAAAGAGGCATTTGTACTTTAGTAAATATCTACTTTATTTTAAGTGGATTAGGTATAATATATTGTCTAGTGCCCCACTTGATACCCCAGCTGGCGCTGTCCTCCATAGACAACACAAGTGTACGGAATTAAGGAAAAGTGAAAAAAAAACACTAAACAAATAATCATCAAGTTTAAAACGCGGAAAAACATGTACGTGGAACAATGTTAATAAAAAATATTAAAATCAGAACTTTGAAGCTGATATGCAATTGCTATTTGTAGTGTCCGACCGAATGTTCGGTTTCGGTTTCGGTTTCGGTCGAGTTTCGGCAAAAAAACGAGTTTCGGTAATGTTTCGGTTTCGGCAGCAAACCTGCCGAAACTACGACCGAAACCGAAACTGCATTCGAGAGTTTCCGCGCTGTGCTCCTGTGTGTTCGGCGCGGTAAATGACATCCAAGCGACGATGACATTTGGCCGCGTCCACGTGCGTAATCATGTCGTAACCTGTTTGTTTGCAGTGCATTTTGTTTGTTGTGAGTTTATCATTCTGGAGAACCAGAGCCATCTTGTTCATCTAGAATAATGTCTTCCGAAAAAGCAGAAGGGCTTTGGGACGCCTATGATAAATCTACTTGTAACTTTATAGAAAATTCTGGTGTGGAGAACAGTGATTGTTTAACTCAAATTAAGCAAACTATTCAGGCATACTTGTCAGAGCCTAGATTACAGAGAAGTGCAGATATTTATTCTTACTGAGATTCTAGTCCATATCTGTCTTTGAGAAAGCTCCACCAACGAGTGTTTCCAGTGAATAATTATTTAGTACTGCTGGACAAATTTATTCAGACAGAAGGAGCAATCTGCGAGGCGAAAATGTTGATAAACTATTGTTTCTTACCTATAATATAAGATTGTTTTGCAATATTATGATTACGATTAGTTTATAATTTTATGTTTTTTGTTGAAGTGTCAAGATGACGATTAAGTATAGAAGAAGTTAATTTGTTTTTAAGATAAAAGTGATTTATATTTCTTTGTTCATTACTTAAATATTAAGTACCTATCCACCTATAACTATCGTGATATTAGGTAATAACATAAATAAATAAGTATTAAAGCTACCTATGTGATTTAAAGAAAAAAAAATAAAACTGACTGATTATAATACATTTTCTTTATTTTTCTCTGAAAACATGATCCTTATAAAAAAGTTTCGGTTTCGGTTTCGGCCGAAACTGAGACCGTTGCCGAAATTCGGTTTCGGTTTCGGTTTCGGTCGTAAAAACCAGTTTCGGTCGGACACTAGCTATTTGTAACAAAAGATTTTGAGGGTGTAGGGGAGATTTTTGTGTAGACACTGGTTTTTTATTCCGAATAAAAGGGGCTGAATCTTGGGTTGAACGTCTCTAAACCAAACCAATGCAAGAAAATTGCGTGTGTTATCATGTAATCAGACAAAAAAACATACTTAATTTAAACACAAAATTAATATAAACATAATATAAATAAACACTTTTCGAAACTTTTACAAGTAACAAAGCATCAATAGAAATTTTAATATCGTAGGAGAGAAATAAAAGACTACAATACATACAAATTTCCACAACAGAAACTGGCATATGCACGGCATTTTTATGGAACATGCACGTGATAAAATATATTTCATAGAAACTTCACATCGTCACATCAACAGCCTGTAGTAGTCCACTGCTGGACATAGGCCTTTCCTTAGAATGGAGGTTAAAAAACTTACATGATGATTATAAAACAAAGTCAACTTATTATCTGTTATTATCTCTGTACTTTTTAAAGGCTTGCATTCGTGATGTATACGTACATTAAAATAAGTTTTTAAAACTGCTTTTATTATCAGAGTTTGATGATCAACTTTTTTAGGTTTTTGATTGCCTACTCTAGCCCTACAGAACTTCAAAAAATAAAGACCCAGCTAAACTCGAAGCGACTACTGGGCATTGATGTTACTTACGGCCAAGATACAATAAAATTGTACCAAGAACGTATAATATTAGAAACCCTCAGGATGTATGGAATGGAGGACTGTAAGCCAGTATCTACACCGATAGAACTAGGCATTACTTTACAGAAAAAAGAAATAAATCAAACAAAGAGCCTCCCGTACAAAAATGTAATTGGCACTCTTATGTATATAGCGGGCGCAACTCGACCAGACATAATGTTTACTATAAGATACCTTTCCGAGTTCAACGATTACTGTGATGAAGAACATTTTAAATGTCTGAAAAGTGTACTACGTTACTTAAAAGGTACACAGAGTGTTGGTCTGGTGTTCCACAAAACTGGAAAAGAATTATACGGCATGGCAGATGCAGATTGGGGATCAAATAAGATTGATCGAAAATCCTTTTCGGGATATTGCTTTAAATTTGCAGGAACGGCCATAAGCTGGATGTCTAAAAAGCAAAGAAGCGTAGCCCTGTCGACCGCAGAGGCGGAATACGTTGCACTGACTGAAGCTGCAAAAGAAGCCATAAACCTAAAAATAGAGGATTCGATCCCGGGATCCCGGATCTCGGGATCCCGGTCATATTTTAGTCCCGAAATTTTCGGGATCAAATTTAATGAATCCCGGGATTTTCGGGATTGATACATTTTTTACATAAGTCAATAAAAATGTGGGTAAAAAGAAACGCACTTGCCTTGATTTGATGTTTTGACAGCCATCTTGTCTACACAGCTAATTTCATTTGTTTTTGCTAATGACCGGTTCTGGATTATGCGTAAAAGTGTGTAATTTATAAAGTTTCTGGGCAATTTAATTAAAAAATATGAGTAGGTATCTATAAACATTGGTCTCTTAAGCATATAGTTTTTTTTATAGTTTATCTTAATAAGTCTAAAGAAGTTGATTTTTTGAAGTTTATTGTTAGTTTCATAAATTATTTACCGAAACACAAAACAAACTAGGCACTAGTTTGTTTATTTTATAAGAAGAAAGTATAATTTTGGTTAACCGCCTTTTTGGAGATTTAAAACTTAAATATTCTATGTCCTCACAAAACTAAATGATAAACAAAAAAAATTTTTGATATGTTTTACTGTCTTTTTGTTACCACTTTCCATTGCCAATACAATCCCGGGACTATCCCGGGATCCCGAGATTAACTATGGATAATCCCGAAATCCCGGGATTATAAAAATCGACCGGGATCGAATCCTCTACCTAAAAGGTATTTTAAAAGGCGTAGGGATCAGTTATAAGAGCATAGTCATATTGAATGACAATCAAGCTGCCCTAAAACTTAGTCAGAATAATATGGTGACATCAAAATCCAAACACATTGACCTAAAAATGCATTTCATTAGAAATTGTTTTCAAGAAGAAAAAATAAAGGTTAGATATCTTCCAACCGAGAAGATGGAGGCAGACATGCTAACCAAACCCCTCGCTGGTCCGAGACTTGAAACACATCTCCGTAGCCACTATCTATGCATGTCTACAGGCTATATTATATGTGTCATAAAAAAAACAACTGACTATTGAATTGTACATGTCATAGGTGTTAAAATATAATATCCATATCAAATGTGTTTCGATATCATCGTTTATTGGGTTTTACTTGCACTGATCCCCCACACTGTCGTATTTTCTTTGATCAGGTCAACATATTCTGTAGGATCCGTGATAACTTCTTTTCTTTTTTTCTTTTTTTTCGATTTTTCCGAACACCCTGTCAGCGGGCATGAAGGAATGTCCGGTAACCGGAAATACTAACTCCATTTTTTTTATTGACGGATTCTGGAGAATCAATTTTGAGCATAGTGACACCATCACGAGATTTTTATTTTGTTCAGGGCAACCATCCGCTACTAAACGTACGTGAGAAATGTTCGTCAAATCACTTTTATTCAATCGGTCATAGACCGCGGATGCTATCTGATTTGCACCTTTTGCATTTTCATCTTCCGTCCACACAGCAGAACGTTGTGTTTTTATTCAAAAGGTCTTTGGAAGATCCTTGTACTATTGTAAAATTATATAGGTATAGCTGTCTGCTGTAGTAACAGCTTTGATCTGGTACTTTTGGCAATACCAAGTTTTTCTGGCAATCAAACGAGAACGTTGCCATTTGGTCTTTTTTTTCTCGGCGCATTTTGAAAAAAGCTTGCGATTTCAGTTTGTGAACTCTTTGCTGTATTATTACTTAATTTTTTTCGTCTATATTTTTTTCAGTTTTTATTCTTTCTAGCATTTGCATTTGGAGCAAACGTCGGTCCGTGGATTCCTAAACCCAAGATTGAAATCTTGATTAAAAATTGCCCTGAAATAGGATTGTTTGACTGGGCTGCTTGGGTTTTTTTCTTTGAACATTTTGTACAACTTTCTAATGTTCAGTTCACTTGGGTAGTATTTTCGTTGAACTGTTGATCCTATGCAGTAATGAGCTTCAACGCATTTTAGGGACTTTATAAAAGAATGCACAGACTGTGTTTGTGCAGCATATTTCTGTTTTTATGATCGCCAGGCCAGTTTCGAAGAAATTTCGCATGACATACTGAACACATTATTTAGTAATAATAAGTGTATTTAAAAATACCTTTTGGCAAACTGATATTTGTTTCTTATTTTTTGCATAAATAGCATACTTTATGGCATAATCTCTACCGTTTCTCACATTTTTGATAGGTCGTTTTCTTTGTGTTTTTTTTTACAGAACAACATTTTAGTATCAGAGCATCTTGATCTTTTTTCATCGATGTTGCATAAAACGATCGATGAAAATATAGTAGATCTTGGATTTTCAATTTTTTACATGCAAAACTTTTGTTGTCGTGATTGCAGGTAATCCGACCAGGTTACGAATGTACACATTCGTAACCTGGTCGGTAAAAATTTAAAAATTTCATTCTTTAAAAAAAATAATAAAAAACATTAAAATCACTTTAAAAATCACCCTAAATACATATTTTTTTTATTGAAAAGTACAAATCCCGCACTAGGAATATATCCTGTGTCGCGGGAGACTACAAACATACATGAAATGAAGACAAAGAACACCCAGACTCAGAACGACCGCTTGTGGATCACACAAAGTGTCGTCCCATATGGGGATCGAACCCACATTACTCAGCGTAATGCGGCGGGGCGACCGCTAAACGCCATCCGTGCATTTCAACTCAACTTTAAACTGGAATGTCGATCAAATTTAACATGTAAGATTTGATCACAGACAATGCGATAAGTAAAAGTAATAAAAACTGTTGAAAGACGAAATGTGTACCTGCAATGCAACAGTTTTATCGAAACTGATTGAGAGTGAGTACATCACTACTCTATACTTACCTATCAATTATTTACTTTCCAATTTGCCGGCTGTCTCTTACGTTTTCGAACACTTCCTTGTGCTGCTGCGGTTACTGGCACTTCCATGGCACTAAATATTATCTATTTTTATCGAAAATTGACCAAAAACGTTTAAAATTTTAATTAAAACTGCAGACACGGTCGCACGCGTTTGTATGACAGATGCCATATTAAAAATTGGACTTAGCTGCATTTCTTCCTTATTCCTAATATTCTCATATTAGCGTTAATAATTTTTTTATTAATAATAACATTTATTTCATAGTAAAGTTTTACAGTTTCATTACATAGGTTATCATAATAGTTAGGTATATGACTTAGGCTATAATTAATTGGAGTGATGCTGTTCTCCTAGATAGGCAACTAAGTTGCCTGTGTTTAGGAGTTACAGTCCCTCAAGTGCGCATATGGGGGTGAATGTCGTGTGCGTAGCGTGCGTGAGCATGTGTGTGTGAGGGTGTGTGTGTATGCGTGTACATGTGTGTGTGCGTGCGTGAGTGTATGTGTGTATGAGTGCGTGTGTGTATATGCGTGTGGTTAGGTGTTTGTGGCCTTACTTGGTTTCAATTTTCGCATTAATAATAATATATATTGTGCTTAACCGTTTAGGAATTGCTCTGTTTCGTCATAATTCAGGTTTTGGAGGTAGGATTTAACACTCTTTGACAGTAGATGTTTGGGCAAATGATAGATAGGGCACACTGCATTAAGCTTGTTATAAACAGATGGACCAAGGTAGGAAGAAAATCTTTTAAAGAAAGTTGAGCCCGCAGGAGAGATTGAACAAATTCGGTCTTTACGACGTTTGTTAATCGGTAAAAGCGGTGTGAGACGGTGTTGTAATCCTGTTAGGTGTAATAAAAATAGTTGTCTCACACTGAGTAAATTGCACTTCTTATAAAGCTCGGTTGTTGGAAATAAAATAGGCCTAAATGTAGCAACTTTAAAAATAGCACGATGAGCTATTTCCAGTGGTCTTAGAATTGTTTTAGCTGCACCTCCCCAGCAAGGAATACAATAAATTATTATGGAGTGACAGAGTGCATAATACACGTTACGGATAACCGCTTGATTGGCTACGTGTCGTAAGTTTTTGAAGACATATATTAGTTTACGAACGCGTCCCGAGAGAGTGTCAATATGTTGTCCAAATTTAAGGTGTTTATCCAAGATAATGCCTCAATTATAATGCCTAAATAATTTGGTTAACTGGAGTTATTGCTAGGCATTTGCAATTCAGTTGAAGTTGAGACTGACAATAGTGAGCTATTAGATTTATAGGGTTTTTAGGTTGAGATAGTGGGGTAAGCGAGAAAGTCATAAAATTTGTTTTGGTAGTGTTAAGAGTTAGAGTGTGTGAGGCAAGCCAGGTTAAAACAGTACAGAAACCTCCTTGAGCCGCAATTTCAAGTTCAGACCATGTGTTTGCGTGAAAAGTTATGGCCGTGTCGTCTGCAAACGATACAATGTTTGCGTGTGGAATGATTAAGTTACAAAGGTCGTTAATAAAGACAAGGAATAAAGTAGGGCCTAAGATACTTCCTTGAGGCACACCGTAATGGATGGAAAGTTCATCGCCAATGTAGTTGTTGATATTAACAAGTTGTGTCCGATTCGTTAGGTAGCTTTTTAGTAGTTCTAGTGGTGGGCCCCTGATTCCTGCATTTTCAAGTTTGATTATGAGGGTAGAAATTGGCACAGTATCGAAGGCCATGGCTAGGTCCAAGAAAATAGTCAGAACTTTTTTTTTCTTGTTAAGTTTTTCCACAATGTTATTAACTAAATTTTGGACTGCATCACACGTAGATTTGTTTCTACGGAAGCCAAATTGTTGGGTTGAAAGCAACTTAAAGTTCTCCAGGTAGCTGATCAGTCTCTTATTTATAAGTCGTTCAAGTATCTTGGATAAAGCACTAAGTACAGATATGGGTTGATAGTTGTTTGGCGACTGTCCGTCTCCACCCTTAAAAATCGGATGAATGATGGCTATTTTGAAAGAGGTAGGAAAAATAGCTGTTTCAAAACAGAGGATGAAAATATAGCTTAATGAGGACACTATAAATACATTATATCGTCTAAGGAATGACAGGGGAATACCATCCCAACCCACAGCAGCAGTCACCCTTAGTGTGTTTATCACAGACGAAATTTCAACGGGGTCTGTTGGCTCTAAGACGAAGGAATTATTATGCTTTGAAGTGCAATTAGGTGGTGTACTTGATGAAGTGTAGGTGTTTTGTATTTTTTCGGCGAGATTTTTTCCAATGTTTATGAAAAATTGGTTAACACTATTACAAGACTGTTGAGGTGACGTCGAGAGTGATAACAGTTTGTTTGAAATATTAGTAGGTTTGCTTGTGTTTGTTATAAGTTTAATAGAATCCCAGAGCTTTTTGGGGCTGTGACTTGCCTTAATTAGCTTGTGTGTGCCTTTTTACTTTTTTTAGAATAGTTGAGCAAAACTTTCTGTACCGTTTATAGGTGGTGAGAATGGTAATATCATCTGGGGCTTGTTTAACTTTTTTGTGAAGTAAATCTCTATGTCGTATACACCGTAAGAGGCCTGGTGTTATCCATGGTTTAATCACTCTTTTCCTAGCAGAGAGTTTAACAGTAGATGTACATTTGGCTATAGCATTTTTAACTATTTTTATAAAGTTGTCAGTTGCATCATTTGGGTCTGACATGGAGAAAATTGGTGAAAAATCTGTATTTTCCATAAGTTGGTCAAGCGCAACATAATCGACCCTGCTAACCTCCCTTGGACTAGCTTCTTTAATTATGTTTTTGGCTATACAGAGCAAGGTCGGGTAGTGATCGGTTACCGCCGTTTCGAAGAGGAATGTAATAGTTTGAAAAGTTGTTCTCAACATTAAGTGGTCAATGCAGTTCTTGTCTCGCGTGGGTTGAGCATGTGCTGGGAGAAAACCGTGATAGGCCAAAAATGTAAGGTAAGATTGACTGCGTGTGTCGTTAGTCATAGGTTTAATGTCGATATTGATATCGCCTGTTAGAGCTACATACTTATGGCTGTTGAGGGTTTATAGGATATTGTTAAGGGCAGATAAGAAAGGGTCAATTAGGTGATTAGAAGGGGAGCGATATACACAGATTATTGACATGGAGTCTAACGTAATTAACAGACCAGAGGCCGTTTCACAAAAGTTGGGCTCTTCACATGTGGCCGTTATTGTAGATCTGAGATAGACCACAACACCATCGTTTTGGTTTTGATGTTTGTTTGTTTTAAACGAGGCAAAGCCCTGTAATATTGGGATGTTAGTATTGCTGTCACATTTAAGCAAACACTCCGTCAGCACCAGAATGTCACAGTCGATATCGAGGCGCTTCAGTAGTGTTTGTAGTTCTAGGTTATTGCGATTAATAGATCGTATGTTGAGAGTGAAGATTTTAAGATAGTTATTTGGGTGTTTTATAAAAGTTTTTGTGTGTTCAGGAATGCAAGTAATGACTTGAGATACAGAAAGGCAGTCAACTTTATCCATGAAATCCGTAATGTTAATCATTTTAAATCAATAATAAAGTTGATAAATTTATGACCAATTAAGGCTTTAATTTTTAGATACTGATGATTTACTGTTATAATAGCTACAACAGACAGCGTGCAGTGAAAGGGATAAGTGTGAGTGTGTTGAAGTATGGTATTATTGCGTGCATCATAGAAGGTTGTGTAAAAATTTGTGTGTATATGTGTTGTAAGTAAAATAGAAAATTAACTTAATCGTAAGGTTAACTATGAATGAAATTAAAAAACATGCATAATACAGTTTATAGTTAGAAAAAAATTAGAAACAAGTTGTGGTATCAGTCAAGCTTTGTTTACTTATGCCAGGCCCTTCATTTGAGATTCGGATTTTATAATAATAGTAGTGCTGTCCGGGTTTTTTTTCAACATTACGCGACCATTGTTCGTCCAACAGAAATTGTATTGGTTTGCCTTGGCCCAAATCCTAGCCAGATAGAAAAGTCGTTTTGAGTATGTTGTAAGCTGTTCTGCAATATAAATCGGTGCTGTTGGAGCACCTATACCCATGAGAGATGAGTTCACCTTTTGACTAGGGTTACGTTTGTTATATTCCTTGATGGTCGTGAGAAATCTGCTTTTGATTAGACTATTTGTAAACTCAACAGTCAGTGATGAACGGGGAGTTTCTTTTTTGGACGGCTGGCGAGTGACGTCACGTATGTCTGATAATGTAATATTAGCTTCTACGTGCTTAGATAACTGCAATAGAGCATCATATAACATTTTACTGGTTTCGTTTTGAGATTTTGGTACATTTCGTATTTCAACACTCGTCTTAAGAAATGACTTATTGAAGGACTCAAGCTTCTCTTCTAGAATAACAATTCTATTGTTCGTAAAATGACGCTCTGCTTCCAATTTTGTTATTTTTGTGTCCAGGCAAGTAAGTTGATCCGTGACATAAGACATACTTCTTTCAATTTCTTTGTTTGTTTCATCCATTTTTGTATTTATGGTTTTTATTTCCAATATGTGAGTCTCCAATTGATCTAATCGAGCATTTTGTTGGCATATCATTCCGTGAATCATATCTTTAACTAGCTGACCCGCGCAACTTCGTCTGCGTCTCTCAATAGTAATAAATTTTCTCCGTTTTTTAAACATTCTTCATTGGTGTTCCGCTCCTTTTGGTCTTAGCGTGATGATATATAGCCTATAGCCTTCCTCGATAAATGGGCTATCTAACACTGAAAGAATTTTTCAAATCGGACCAGTAGTTCCTGAGATTAGCGCGTTCAAACAAACAAACAAACAAACAAACTCTTCAGCTTTATAATATTAGTATAGATTTCCTGTTTGAAGTCCGCCAAATCGTCACTTTCTTTTTCATATTTACTCGATGGACAGCGCCGCTTAGATCTTTGCGTTAAGCCAATGTTAGCCGTACTTGGATCTTCAGAGTAAAGTTTATGTATATCGGTTTCGGATCGAGATGGCGTTTGTTGTTTTGGAGGTGTACGGGACAGTTTAGACATAGTAAATTGTCGTGTGTTACGAAGAATAAACTGACAACAGTCACAAAAAACGATATATCGCAACCTAAGTTTTGAAACCTCGACCACAAGCATCGATGCGCTCAGACCGACACTTTTAACCACTACGCTATGTTGGCAGATGACAAATGGTGTAAAATTGTTGTTCTCTTGCTACGTCTCACTTGATAATGAGCAATAACAAGTTTTTGTCGGTATTGTAGGTATATCAACAACATAAACACCGTGCAGTAATCACAAATCACTTCACTTCTTAAGTTATTTCTTTTTTCTTTATCCTTATATTCTATTCACTTTGTTGTTATTTAGTGTATTTGTTTTTCTTCTTGTGCTATTCTTGTGTTATAAGGGGGTTAAGTAGTAATATTCACAGTAAAATCAGTATTAAACAGTTTAGTGAATTTTTAAACACAGAGAGCACACAAACACGACCTTTCGGTTACGCGATCCGAACGAGAGGCATTTGTTTCTGACAATACTGGATAAAGCTGACTTTGATTCTAACGAGTGAGTTTGAAGTGGTTTTTCTTTAAAAAATAGCTGCGTTTGATACCAAACGGCTTACCTAACATGTACAAATTTGGATAAGGAATAAAATAGCGTTCATAGTTCTATACCTACCAGGCTATGGATTTAGCTGGCTTTGATTCTATACCCCCTCTACAAATTGAGGTTATTTCACGAACTGTACGTTCACGTATCATCGTGACTCGTGACGATGTTTTAAAGCTCGATGTATGCAACATCAAGAACGTAATATCAGTTATGTATTCTGTTAATTCAGTATTTTAGCTCCAGATAAAAATAAAGTTAGAATTTGAATCTCACGATAACACAACATAATATAATATACCCTATCAGGATAAATATACATAGGAAGGGATAAAACTGGTATTTTGAATACTGGTCTTTTGCGTAGATCTGTAATGAAAAAACATGCTTATGAAAACAAATGAAAACTCACCCATGAAAACTGAGGTAGAGCTTGTGAAGCATGTCTGATTTGTACCAAAACATTGCTTTTACAATGTAGTTGCAGAAGAGACGTTAAAGGTTTTCTTATGCTTAACATTATAAAAAACTTTATTACGCATAACTTTACAGAAAAAAGGTAGAGGTATGCAGTGTCGTCTAAACAAAGTAAATACTGATATCATTGTCTGTCAAGTTCGACCTTACTATCGTTTTCGTTAGTTGTTACGTCAGTTATGTCAACAAGATAACGGTTATCCGCTAGGAGTATTATGTGTTCTGTGACGGTTATTTATAGACGCTATATTATTAACATTATATATAGGTATAGTATATTAATGTTATAGTATCTACTATTTTGTAACCTGACTTATGAGGCAAATTTAAGGCAAGGATAATAGATTGTAATATTCAATTTACCGAAAAAATCTACTATGCATTATTTACTACTACGATTTCCAAGTATTAAAATCTTAATCATTTATTAAAGTTATTTAGTTTTGATAGATTTATTGAATAATGTGCGTTAATAAGTATGTAATCTAGAGTATTATTAAGTATATACTGTAGTTCATTTATCCCAAACTAGACAGAACCTGTACTATGGTAAAGTCTGTTTACCATAGTAAAGGTTCTGGTTACTGGTTCTGATAAACATACTTATATATTTCTAAATAATTTGAATTTTTAAAATAAGACATCTGGTTAGAAATAAGAAGATTTTCTTAGGCCATAAAACAAATACATAATAACAACCCAGTCAACAGATGACCTGCATATGACGTCATAAATAGGTCACAGAAATGTCATGGATTTTTTACTTAGATATGACATGAGAAGACCTTATGACTGATGACTTTGATATGATATGACATCATTATGACATAGACCTAAAATTAGACTTTTATGCGACGTCATAATGTATTTATTTATTATATTTAAAAATATATTATGTCCTATCCCTATCATATGTGTAATGTTAGTTAGTTACTTTTTCATCCCTATTTATTTCAGAATCGTAACAAACTTTTTGATTTATTATCTTTCTTAGAATGGAATGGAGATTTTTTACAGCCTAAGCCTAAAAGTCAAATCCAAAAAAATACCCTTAATAACAAGTGAAACATTCTATTTCATAAAATAATATAATAAATTTATATTCTTATTCAAATATTATCAAAAAAGAAGAACATATTGTAGTCCCGTGATAATTAAATGAAAATATGGTTTCGTTACTCATGTAGGGTTATTACGGCGCTCTGATAACTTCATGTAAACTCTGGTTTCCCTTCAGCTAAAGCTACGTCAAGTACGTCAACTGAACATCAGAGTTATATCATTCTAACGTCAGGAAAGTAATAATGAGCTGATATTTACGTCATTTACCTTTAGCAAGAATCTTAAGTCAGGAAGTGGGCAATTATGAGTCATATATGACACATACAAGAATTATATCTTACGTAAATCATGGTGTGGATGACGTCATTCTAACATCAGTTGGACATAATTGTGTTCACTGGAAACGATCTAAACTAAACCGTAGCATTAAGATTTTAGTATTCTTTATAAATCGGGTAAAACTTTGTATGGATTCAATATTCCATTCGGATCCATTAATTTCTTGAGGTCCCTCATTAGTTGAAGCGCCGACTGATCCTTGCTGTAGTGGATGTACTGAGGTTTCCGAATCCCTATACCATGTTCAGCGCTAATAGAACCATTCACTTTGCTCACTTCTTCAAAGACATATGGCTCTATAAGGGATATTACTTCCTTGTTATATTCTGGTACGACAATAGTGATATGTAGGTTTCCATCTCCTGAAACAGTAATCGATAAGTTTTAAGAACGTCTTCTGCTACTAGTTTTGTTCAATAATGAAGGCATTATTTTAATTACTTAGAGTTCCAAAGAACTTCTAGGTACGCAAGGTTTAATAATAATAAAGAGAGCTCGTGTATTGTTACGAAATAGGACAAAGAAACATTGTTACAATATGCACTTTTTAACCTGTTCTGTATCCTACCAAACAATTGTACTAATGCTCCAAGATCCTTTCTTTTCAACAATTATCCTAAGATAACACCCAAAAACTGTTTATTAACACGCCATATAATTAACTGATGAAAATTCTAATTACAAAACTTCCTAACCTCAGTCTCTTGACATGATCACGTAAATGATGAATCTTAAGGTGGTTTTCTATATTCTAAGTTTCTAAGGA
Source organism: Arctia plantaginis (assembly GCA_902825455.1). Lineage (NCBI taxonomy): Eukaryota > Metazoa > Arthropoda > Insecta > Lepidoptera > Erebidae > Arctia > Arctia plantaginis. The sequence goes on along the minus strand of CADEBD010000314.1, from coordinate 14,316,579 downwards.
TTAAGTGACAATTGTTTTGTTCGTTTTAGGTAAGGGCAATATTTTAACCAAGCTATTGTCACCGTGGTAAGCGATGAGATTGACGGATGAGTGATTTGTTTCTTTTCTTAGTTATACCTATAAATTTGGTTCAATTTATTATTACTAACCAATATGTCCAAAACCATAAACCTGAAGCGCTTTATCACCAATCCTTTTCTTCAACATCGGTACAAGATCGTAATAGTTTTTTAGTGGCATAGTCACATCGTATATCAACACGTAACCTTCTTGAAAGCCAGCAGACGCTATTCCTTCCCGAATTTTAAAAATTGACTGCAATCATAAACAATTGTGTTTATTACCTTAAAATTTATTCTTAATTCTTAAGGGAATAAATCTATGTATTATCTATATTACTTTCGATGTTACACCAACTTGTTTAAACTAGTTACAAGTTTTGAGTAAATTTATGACAAACTTCGTTTCAACCGCTGCTATTTCGAGGTTTGGTGTGTTATGCATACAAAACCTCGATACATAAATAGAGAAATAGAATCGGTACAGAACAACATTGACAATGCTTTTGAGTGGCTTTTCAGGGTATATCTTGGACTTGCATAGTTAAACTTTTTTTTTATGTCTGTCTTTTGTAAAAAACACCTGGATTAGAAAATTACTAGTCAAACCTTCACACCATTTAGGTCAATTTGTTCTTGAGTAATAGCTACTTTAACATTCAACTAGTTTTTTAAAAATCTGTAAGTAATTAGACTTCAGCATAGACACAGCCTATCGCAGTCCACTGCTGTACATAGCCCAGCTGATGATGATAGAGACAGCAGTGCGTAAAACTTATCATTAAATATTACTTTAAATAACATAGAAAGTAATATGAAATATTAAATACTATAAATAGAACGAGAAGAAAATCTCTCTCCTTATTATCTCCTACATTTTTAAATTATTATTTAAATTATTATCTCCAACAATCAATACGGAGTCAGAAGTAATAGATCCACAAATGATGCAGCGCACTAACTCGCTGAAAATATTATTCAGGCACTGGATAGCCGCAAGAAAAGTCTTCGGATCTGGCCAAGGCCATCGACACGGTCTCCATCCCCAAACTAATTCTCAAATTAGAGCGTATCGGTGTTAGAGACCAACAACTGAATCTTTTTATAAGCTATCTGACAAACCGAACACAATGTGTAAAGATTGGTAAGTAGATGTGTACCACAAGGAAGCATCCTCGGTCCCACACTCTTCTTAGTTCATCTTAATGAAATGTGCGAATTAAAAGTAACACATGGCAAACTCTTGGCATTTGCTGATGATACCACGCTTATTTTTACGTGCCAAACGTGGGAAGAAGTCTACGATGCGGTGCAAACCGGTTTCCATAGAATAACTAAGTGGTTAGCAGATAACACACTGGCACTTAATGTCGACAAGACTAAAATCATAAGATTTCAAATTAAAAAAAAAAAAACAATTTACCAAATAGATTTTCTATTACGGCTCATAACCATACCACATGCTGTTATCTGACATGCAATTGCCCTCAGTTACAAAATGCTGCTACCATTAGGTACCTAGGTGTAATTATAGACGAAAATCTTAGTTTCGTGCCGCACATTGAACTTTTAACAGGTAGAATACGTAAACTTATATTTATTTTCTTTATTTAACGAACCAAAAATCGTGAAAACAGTTTATTATGCCTTGTGCCAGTCCTTGTTGGGGTATTGTATCTTATCATGGGGTAGTGCCTTAAATACTAAATATTAAATTTATTAAGTTAGAGCGCGCACAGAGGGCTGTTTTAAAAGTATCCACCTTTAAACCATACCGCTATCCTACAAAAGAACTGTATGAGCACTGTGAAGTTCTAACAGTGCGTCAACTTTTCATTCTGCAAATTTTGCTAGAGCAACATTTGTTAAATCTCAAATCTCATCATCTTTCTTTATCACAGCGACCAACTTCAAGCAGGTTTAAACTTCCACCAGCTGACAGGCACAGGACATCTTTTAGTCATAGATTCTTTGGCTTTCTCGGACGATTCACTTACATAAAAGTCAACAAAGTTAAAAAAAATGACTGTAAAAATAAATATGAATGCAAAAGGATTGTAACCGACAGGCTGGTAAAACTAAGCTATGATGAAACGGAAGAACTTCTTCATCCGATCTTATGAATTAAAATGAAATCGAAATAGAAACATAACAAAAAACCACACACTGACACCGGGATAAACAGGCAGTCACGGAACCCAACACACGCATACACATACACACAGACACGCGCACACACACATACACACGCGCACACACACATACACACGAGCACACACACGCACACACATACCTAAGTTAATTGCATGTTTTTCTTGCTTTCAAGCTCTTGTAGTGTAGATTGTTCTAATTGCATCTTTATTGTTTTATAACTAGTTAAAAATGTATTTTAGTGATGCTGCAGATGTTGCTGGTACTTATAGCACAGCTATAGGTAATTTTAAGTACCAGCAGAACACTAGATAATGTTATTTGTGTCTGGACTATAATTTTGAAATGTCTTACATACAGAATGTATGTACTAATTTGTGGCAATAAAGAATTTTATTATTATTAATATTATTATTTTTAAAAAACTTACTTGTATTTTGGCGGGTTCTGATGTGACAGTGCCATCTAATATGAGTCCAGTTTCTAATTCATTGGAAAGGAATTTCATTAATTTCTCATGGTCGTGTGCTTCATTACTACCATGAGTCTCCATCAATACGTAAAATGGATAATCTGCGATCGGATTTCTGGGGGCATTGGATAAGTTTCAATTCAATCATTTGTTAACATAATTTCAATATATAAACTTATGGTCAGATCAAAACAATACATATCCACACTTCGAATCCCAAACAAAATTAAGACGATTGTAATTCAGTTAGGTATATGTAAATAAAACTTACCTCAAGTTGAGGTTTCTTATAGTCGAGTTAATAGAATCGAAGTCAGCCATCTCAAAAACTGAAAGGATCTCGCCTAGATTTGATTTAGCTCTTTGGTACAGTGTCAGTATATTACCGAAGTTCTTTATACCTGTACAAAATATTATATAATAGATTGATTGCTTGAATAGAATAGATTGATAGATTGTTGTTTTACTCAATTTTTTTGTAATTGCCGATAGTCATTATGATGATTCATGATAAAATAAAGATATTATGGTATTTACTATATACTTCCGACATCAGTGTACTGGTTTTTTTTTTGATATTTTCATTCAAGAAATCATGAAAGTAACATCTTTGTATTTTAAAACAATTTAAATGTAGTTACCGAAAAATCCCAAATTAATAGCATTAGGTTGTACAGGACAATGGATTGCGACTTTAGTAACTAAGCCCAATGTGCCTTCTGATCCAATAAACAGATGCTTCAAGTGATACCCAGTGTTGTCCTTTTTCAAAGATTTTAGACAATCTATGACAGTGCCGTCAGCTTTGACCTGGTGAAATAGGAGATTGTACATTCTAATACACGACGGGCCTGTTCTAACTTTTTAGCCTAGGAAAAATAATAAATTAATCTACCTATACAATGACGCATTATAGGTACTTTGTAAGTTTTGACCTTTAGATCACTATTTATAAATAAGCACGTAATTCCAGAATTGGTCGGTGCAAGTTTTAACTATCTATATGTATGAATTGTAACATTGTTTGAATTGGCGAGTAGACTACTAAATGACCAGGTATACCAAAGTTTATGGGCACATGTGCACATGTGCACACATACTTTTGATTAAAAAAATACGTTATAAGAAGTTATTTATCTGGCAACTTCGCAATAATTTAATAAATTAAATTTGTAACTATAACACAAATAAAGCCATTAGTCAGTGAACTAAATTAATTAAGGTGACGGAAATAGCTGCCGTCTCTTTCTGTTATGCTCGCGAAGGAGACGGCGGAGCGGGACCGGGAGAGGTTTAGAACTCTCCCGACCCGCCAGTCCCGGGAACGAGCCAGGTACCGCAGGCGACTCAGGCGCCGGAGGTCGCAGAAGTCCTCCATAAACGCAGGCCTGGGGGTGACAGGTGAGGCCATCTGTCACCCTAGCATAAGCAGGCCGGGGGCACAAGCACGCCGGGCGGCGAGCGCGTTGCGAAGCGCGCTCGCTTCCAGGGAGCAGAGGGAACATGGGGTTCTCACGCGGGGGGGGGGGTCGTCTACTCGTCTGTAGATGGCCCGAGGTATGTCGGGGCACCTTTCTAGGGTATACCTAGTTCCCCGGCTATTAGTACCCGAGACGGCGTGCGGTTTTAGTCGGTTCGAGTCCGACATGCCACCGATAGATGGTATCCGAGGGGATTTCCGCATGGAAAAAAAAAAAAAGTTGACGGAAATAGTGACTGCGTTCTTACACAACAGTTCGTTTACACATTAAAGTTATGCGTTGACAATAAATTCTACGATTTTGTTGCAGAGTAATGAAAATATTACAGTCAATGGAAATCTATCATTATAACAGGCAAAAAAATTAACTTACAGCCTCAATTCCGAGTATGGACCCATGTAAGTTGCCGTAACGCAGAAGCCGCAATCCTCCCGCATTGGTACTGACATTACCTCCAATTTGACATATTCCTTTAGCACCTAGATCTAGAGGCATTATGAGACCTCGATCACGGACGTAATTGTCTAAGTTTTCTAGCACACATCCAGCTTCACAGACTAAAGATCCTGTGAGGAAAAAAAAACATAAAACTGATCACCAGAATTGTTTCATTAGATCAATTATATATTGTTTCATACATCAATGTTTCATTAGGCCCTACAGAAATTTTGTTGTCGTTATATCATGTTCGACATTCATACGAACTGAACAAACGAACCATCTCCTCAGTCGGTTATATAAATATATGCACATATATATATAATCTGAATCTCGGCAACGGCTGCAACGATTTTCATGAAATTTAGTATGCAGGAGGTTTCGGGGGCGATTAATCAATCTAGCTAAGTTTATTTTTTTAGAAAACTTACCAAAAGAAAAATACGGAGCAAAGCTCGTCATTCAGGTACTGTTTTTCTTATACAACACTTCATTCACACCACACACACACACACACACTATTTTAATAAGGAAATTCTTAAACAATGAAATTCACACACAATTAAAGTTCACAACAACTGTACACACGCGTAGTTCAAGACGCAAACTTCTTAAAACTCTCTAAACCCAGGACTAATTACGGAAAAAATAATATTATGTATCAAGGGGCACGGATCTACAACTTACTACCCAAAAATATAAAAGACGCGAAGTCGCTGGTATTACTTAAAAAGCTATTAAAAGACCACATTTTCAAAGGCACCACCTGAAATTCATTCTAAAACCTTTGACTACTGATAAAATTCATGCACTACTATTTTTGTTGTTATATTATCATATGTATTTTTTTTTTGGCAATTAATTTTTTACAGTGTTGTAAAACATAACTTGTTCGTGTGGCAGTCGTCGTCCGTCTGCCGCGTCACTGCCACACGAATGAAAGTTGTATATTTACAAGCCCACGCACACATAGGGCCGCGCGCACAACTGAGTTGAACTATCTATAAAAGAAAAAAGAAAAAGAAAAACTATTTGCATCACAAGGTAATTACTGCATACTACCCACCATTATATTTGCTCCACTACAAACCAGTATTAGATCGGACAACTTAATTTTAAGAAGTACCTACATCGCATAAAAATCAGTTTGGAATTATCTACATGTCAACGTTTACTTTTATCTTTTATAATTTGTATTTTATTTCTCCTTGTAAGTGATTTGTGTAATCTTGAGAAATAAAGTGATATTTAAACCGTAATAATTATAAAGCCTCAAATAAAAAATAAGCGCTGAAGGTAAGGAACCAACCTGATACATCATCTAAATTAATGACTTTATTCATCAAAGCTAAGTTCAAGATAATTTCATCGAAAACAGGCACAGAACCACCAGCGATCCCCGTATTTCCTCCTTGAGGACAAACCGCCAGTCGTCTCTCATTGCAATGTTTTAAAATTTTTGATACTTCCTTTGTAGTTTTTGGTTTTAGTACCAGCTTGGATTGACCTGAGAACCACGAAAAGTGTAGAATGAATAACATGTTCATATTGTTCATATATTAAATTGTATACTAGAAAACTAAAACTGCTTAAAATAAAACTTAAACATGCTTATGCAGGACTTGGACTAGCCATAAGGTTTTGGAACCACAACGTGGAAAAAAGCGTTTGAAAGTGTAGTTAAGTAGTTTCAATTACTTTAATTAAAATAGTTTTTTGTTTCAAATGGTGAACAGTCTTGAATTCCATTCAAGCCTGTTTGAACATTAAAGTATTTCGACCGATTTTACAAAACGTACCTCTGCAACTTTTTAGCCAATCAATGTTGTATGGTAATATGTCATTTTCATCAGTTAACACCCGTTGTTCATCGAGTATTGATTTGAAAAATCCAACGTCTGAAGAGTCAACAACACCGAAGTTCTTTCTTTCTATTTTGTATTTAAGCTGCAAAATAAAATCTTATAATGCATAATTTACTTCCAATATGTCTGTATCATTAAAACTGGAGCTCTACTCTAGTTGGAATTTGTTCTAATTGAATCCTTACGGAAATAATCCTAGAGTTTATGGTACCCATAAGAAACTGAATGACACAGTAATGGATCTCAAACCGAGTTCGATTCAATCATACGACCTATAAGACACATCTATAAGATGAAGAGAACTTTACCTACACCTCTTAACTGACCTCCCTTGAAAGCTGAATTTATAACGAAACATAATATTTACATTTGGCTCAATTTTAACTTTTAACTAGACATTTATCTTCAATTTAAACACTTATTGAACAAATGTTTTGCTTATACTGCACGGCTGTTCGATTCTAGGTCAAACTTATATCAATAACACCAAAGAAATTCTTATCATCTTAAAAGTATGCACATACGCAACATTGTTACCGCCATTTTACGCCTATGTGCCTAAAATGTACTTATATAATATACTTATGGATTAAGTGCCCACAATCGCCACACCTTCGTCATTTTTTAAAAGTCAAAAGTTTTTCTGCTCATATACCCAATAAATTATGGTGGTTTTGGCAGCGGCACTAAAACACCTACTCCAATATGTTGTTGCAAAACTATCCGTTTTTTCAGTATCGTTTTATACCATTGATATATTTGTATATCAATGTTTTATACTCATAATATAACTATAACAGGTTTAATTTAACACGTCAAGTCACTATAATTGACCCAGAACCGAACCGTATTTTTTTAATGTCTTCTAATTAGTATTAAATGGACCTTAGTACTTCTTAAGTTCCTATTATAGTTGCTGGAAACACAATCACGAAAATTTAAGGTGACAAATAATATAGAATAATTTTAAATAATAATTTTTAGGTGGCAAAATATTGTATCGAAGTTTGTGTCTGAGACACTAATAGTAGGTATTAGAATTTATCCAGTTTAGGGGTATAAAAATTGATTACAATAAACACCTCCCTGAATATTCAAAATATATAAAAATATACATATCTCTGAAGTCTCCTGGCTATTTAATTCATCTTTTTTTTGCAAGAATTAGATTTTTTTTCTGTCTTTAATGATAGGCTTCGCATAAGGAATTATGATCCCAAAATTGAAAGTAAATATAATCAACTGTTTGATGTATGCAATTTGTTATTGCTATAAACCTAAAATGGTTCCAAAAATACAATGTATGTTAAAAGTAGTATGTTGAAGCAACATCGGCTAGTAGGTACTATACGTGTACTATACACACTCATTGGGTTACTTATTTATGCCCCTGTTTACGCCTCTATTTAAACAGGGACCACTAGATATCTACTTTAGAATATAATATGCCTGGCCTTTGGGTTAAATACTAACTTGATAGAAATTTATTAAATTAGTTGATGAAATAAAAACCATGAGTATGTAATTCTCTTCACTACTCTCTTCGGCACTCCTGATGCTAGATTATAAATCCGATTTATATTTATCCGTTATTTTCCGTTCCATTATTTATATAAAATATCTCACCGATGAAAACTGGGGAAGAACTTGAGACGCATTCCTAATTTGTAACACAATATTATTTTTACAATGTAATCGTGCGATCGACCTTAAAGATTTTTTCATTTTAGGACAGAATGAGGGTTGAGAAAGAATTAGGTACACCAGCTAAGAAGAATAGAAGTAAACTACTGCGTGCGTACCAATAAACTTTACCAATGTATCATACCATAATGCACTAAAGATAACAGGGCCGCGGGTTATTTTTGGTATGATAACGATAGTCAAGTCACAAGTGTCGTGTTTCTTTTAGTTCAACGCTTATTTTTTGTTTTATGATATTTAAAATAATAATAAATTAATAATAAAATACTGTTAATTTTACGTTTGCATATGTGTTTGTGTGTGCGTCTCTCTCTCTCCTCTCTCTCTCTCTCTCTCTCTCTCTCTCTCTCTCTCTCTCTCTCTCTCTGTCTCTCTCTCTCTCTCTCTCTCTCTCTCTCTCTCTCTCTCTCTCTCTCTGTGTGTGTGTGTGTGTATGTGTGTACGTGCGTGTACCTATTGAAAGTAGGGTTTTGAACTGAGTTGTTACGAAAAATAAGTTTTCTACATCATCGTACCCAAAATTCTTAAGCCATGTTAAATTTTGTGTTTTATATATATGGTAGTTTTATAAATGTCTGGTTTTTTACTTTAAATTAAGTTTATTTATAATCTACGCTAGAATGTTACTATATCGCTGTCAACCCTTCTGAGCAAATAATTCGAAGTTGAATATGCGAAGTGGAAGTGTTTTCGGAGTCGACTTTTTGGCGACATACAAATTCAAATAGTTTATTGCTAATACAGGTTATTACAATTAGTGCTAACATAGTTTTATTAGTTATAGATTAAGCATTTAGTGCAGCTATATTCCGCCATTTAGCAAGCAATATTTATCACATTTCATCAGGAACTTTTATTTTAAATCATTAAATTATTAAGACAAGCTCTAGTTATAATTAGAGTTCACACATAATCAAAAAATATAATATAATATGTGATTATTACGTTTACTCTGTAGGCGTTCAAACAAAGAAACATCAACACGTACTACAGCACCATCTAACGAAGACACCGAACTACGGAGTAACTCCTGAATAAGAATTGCTAATCATGTATCTCGATATGAAGAATTTTCTCGCCGATCAGCATATAACTATAACTTTCCAACATCAACCGTTGAGCCCCGGCCCGCCAGGCATTTTCACCTCGTCTGGTCGGAGGATCCACCCTTTGTGTTGGAGGGACACGACATCCGTTCCCCCACAACGCCATAGTTGTACTGAAGTATAGAAGTTTTGTTTTATCGACATTGAGTGATAGTCTACTATATTCAAGCCAAGCAGTAATATGGTACATACATTTTTCAGCTATTTGTCCTACAATCTACCATACCACAGTGGACAGTCTGTCCATACGGTCGGGCCTCAGTTGCTCAAGACCCGTCGTACAAATAGAACTAAGAGGTTCTCTGACCACACTCTCAGGCTCATGGAGTAAACGCGAAACATGATTCTGCAGTTTTCAGACTATGCGTCTAAATCCCGGCAGCTCAATAGGCAAGTCTGAAAGTGTCAGAGAAAAGACCTACGCCCATTTAATACCATGCGTATTAAATAGGCCATAGAGCGAAACCAAGGGCCTAAAGTATTCCCAAAAGCTCTGTCATGAACGGTCAGAACCAGTTGACGAAACTGAATGATGAGGGCAGAATTTAAACGTCGAGACCTGAGCTTCTGAGTGAGGTAAAGAGGTTCTATGGACAGTTGTACACGGCAACACTGGACCGGACCGGAGTTGCCGAAATATTCAAGGACATATACCGAACTTATACCGAAGACATACAGTACTGCCTCAAATAGCTCAAAAATAACAATGGACTTGTGAAGGCAGGCGGAAAGCCGGTATTGAAAATCCTTCAGAAGATATTAAATTACGTTATACTCGATGGGAAGCCACCTCGGGCATGGCTCAGAAGTGTGGTGGTGCTTTTCTTCAAAAAGGGCGGTGACACCCTGTTGAAGAAGTATAGACCCATCTCTCTTCTCAGTCATGTCTATAAACTGTTCTCGAGAGCATTTGTCGACTTCCACCCTACCGAACAAGCCGGCTTCCGAAAAGGCTCTAGTACCATAGACCACCTACATACGCTGCGGAAGGTTATACAGAAAAGAAAGAAAAAGAGGTCAATCGTCGAATCCAACTAGGTTGGGTAACGTCCGGACGCGGATGACATTTTCGCGTCCCAAACACCGCAGTGTCTCAAGACATGTTTTCATGGTTATGTTAAACCTTGGGGGAAGCCATGTTAAGCAGTGCAATTGACAAACATTTGTATGTCAGCACCCTGAACTTTTAATTTACATACGTCATTAACCTATGTAAGAAAGAGCATAGGACCGAGGGTGCTACCTTATGGAACCCCATATGAGGAGTTACTAATATGGTATTCAACACTAATAATAGAAACGGTATCAATCTATATCAAGGAATACGGTTAAACATTTATCGCCCCTGTCAATGTAAGATGTAATATTAGATGTAAGTTCTAATACAGCGTCGTCAGTAGTGATTGGTTCGAAAATCGTATTGTTTCAACCAAGAAGTTCATTGCTGTCCATATAAGTTATTAAATGTTTATTCCAAAATCACAAATTAACAACATTCACTTTTAAAACGGTGTTCTTCTTTTCTTTCGATATTATGTAGTCAAAGATATCAAATACTCGACATAACAATAATTGAAAACAACGAACGAAAGTTTAGCGTCTCGAATTTATAAAAGCTGGCAACTCAGAAAGCAGTGTTTGTAATTTTGTATAATCTACTTCTTGACATACTCTATATAAAGAATCCTGACATTTCACTTCTTGTCGTCTTGTCTTATTATTGATAATTTTCTGACTGAAACTTAAAGTTCGCACGTGTTTGTATCTCTAAAATGGTAAAACTAAAATCAAAAAATATGAAGAAAAAAGAAAATATTATTGTGCCATCTAAAAAAGATGGGGCAGATTTGTTAATATTACCACCTGTTCGTATGTCAGACGATCCGGCACCGAAACAGGTTAGGATGAGAATAATTGTTTTGACGCGATTTCTATTATTTTAAGGGTTACTAAGAGGAATAGTAATATATATATTTTATAATATGAAATTTTATGTAATCCTATAAATGATATTGAGATAAAAGTAAATCTTTACAGACGAGGTGGATCAATAGGCAAAGAGTTTTAGTCTTCGCTGCACGTGGTATAAATCATCGTCATCGTCATCTGATGGAAGATATTAAGAAACTGATGCCACATCACAAAACAGAATCTAAAATGGAGAGAAGTAAAAACTTGTATGTGGTCAATGAAATCAGCGAAATGAAGAACTGCAATAAATGCATACTCTTTGAAGGCAGGAAAATGAGGGATTTGTATATGTGGATGGCTAACATTCCCAATGGTCCTAGTGCAAAATTTCTAGTTGAAAATAGTAAGTGTAGTCATTATTATTACATGACTAAAGGCACAATGGTTTCTTACCATTTATATTATTTAATTTGAATTGTATTGGTCAACTTACTACACTTATAGACATATAATTTAGTATCCCACATTATTTTCTGGCGTGTTAAGATATTAACTTAGGTATTGACTTAGTGATGTGTTCATTATTCATATTAATTAGGAACTTTAGGGTAAGCTTATGTTAGCTGTAATTCACTAATAGAAGTCACAAAGTTGCTATTTAGAGACTAGGTCTTTTTATGTTTCTTATGGTTCACCTATTTAAAGTTAGGCTAAGCTAATGTAGGTATGGAGTAGAAGCGCTCCAACTGGTCATGTAGATATCATAAATATATAAGCTATTGAACATATTAACCTACTTTTTTATGTATTCTTGTAAATTGATAATAATATAATATCACATCATCAGTACACAACATAAAACACAAGTTATATCAATTAGGAAGGCATTAAAAGGTAAAGGGGTAATACTAAATATGTTTTTGGGATCACCAAGAATCACCTGTATGTTGTTTCTAAAAAGAACCTACTCTTATAATTTAAATACAAGAGCTTTAATGGGTCTATTCTTTCATTGTCTTATTAGCAGAGCTATAGTTAAACCGCCGTAAGCTTGGCCCTCCTGATGGTTTGGGGGACGCGGGGCGGGGTTGCATTCAACCAATTAGCTAGTGTGTCGCTGTTCGCCAGCATTGACTGACGTGAAAGGATGGCTGTACGTGTTATTTTTCTTGAGACTGCTACACACAGTATTATTTTGCAACATGGATAATCTGCCGACTCTGCGTCACAAAAAGATTTAAAGACTTGAAGTTCGACTTACAGATGTTCTACTGTTAAAGTTCTAATAAAGAATATTTATTAATTTACTTAATTTTTAAATTGTATCTGAATATAATTTACATGATGAAGATAAGGTGATTTTATTAAAATTATTTAACAGTATTACATTTTACAATTAATCATAAAAACTTACAATACACTGACATTATAATACATGGCAATAAATTCGATTTTTATTAAATCGTGTGTAGATTAAATCTCAAACAAATAAATCTGAACATATCGAGTTAGTACATCGTGTCATGTAACCATCAGGAGGGCCAAGCTTACAGCGGTTTAACTATAAATAATGCTATTTTAGATCTCATTCTTTGTTTAGATAGTCAATAAAGCTTAACTCTTCACATGCCACTACACTGTAAAGTGCTTTCACCGGTAAGCGCTGTACAGTGTAGTGGCATATCAGAGGTTAATATCACAATTGGGACTAGGAACATATTTTCTAAATTACTTTTAAATGAATTGAATTAATTTAAAATGAGTTTTTTGTTACAGTTTACACAATGGGGGAACTGAAAATGACAGGCAATTGTCTGAGAGGTTCCAGACCTCTTTTATCATTTGACCCAATGTTTACAAAAGACCCACATTATGCCATACTAAAGGAACTACTGGTGCAAATATTTGGTGTGCCCAACCACCACCCCAAAAGCCAGCCATTTTTTGATCATGTGTACACATTTATGATACTTGATAACAGGATTTGGTTTAGAAATTATCAAATTTTATCTGAAGATGGTGCCCTTGCTGAAATTGGACCAAGATTTGTTTTGAATCCTGTAAGTATACAATATTATCTTTCATAAATCCTTGAGAAAAAAATGCATCTGAAAAATTACACAATATAAATTTTTCCATTGAAGGTAAAAATATTTTCTGGATCATTTGGTGGTGCAACACTGTGGGAGAATTCTAAGTATGTTAGTCCAGCCAAATTAAGACAGGCAGCTTCCAAAAAGGCTAGCAACAAGTATGAAAACAGAATTGAAAAGAAAGCTGTTTATGAAGCCACTAAACCAGAGACTGGTTATCCAGACATAGAAGGTGCTGACTTCTTTAAAGGAGATGCTATGGAAAAAGCACAAGAAGTGGTCATTAAAGGTAAGTTGTCATTAAATCCTTATTGATAAATGGTAGGTTAGGCAAACTAGACTAGTAATTTGCAATTCAGACTTGCAATGATGTTTTACTGGACTTGAGCTGACAACAAATTACACTTATCATGCTTTAATGACTATGGGAATGTATCTATATTCATGTAAATGTTATACTTTTTTCTAGTAAATTCAAGTTTAATGACAATAACATCCTATAATGTCAGCCTAAGCCTATTAATACTAGTCCTTTTGTATCTGTCAATTAATCAATCACCTATAACAATCTATTAAATTTTAGAAGAAGTAGATGCTCAATCCATGGAGGAAGAAAGTGATGTCAGGTCAAGACCAACAAAACAAAAACCAGTGTTTAGTATGAGACTCAAAACAAAGCCAGACAAGACTATCAGACGTAAACAACTTAAAGCTAAAAGTAAGGCAATTTCAGACCAAATTAAGAAGCGTAAGCAGTTTAAAAAGAAAAAACCCAGTAAAAGTTGATTTAATAATAAAGTTTATTGTTCACACATTAGATTTTTACTCAAACTTGCATTAGAAGTATTAAAACAAGACACCTAACAGAAGTAGTCAAATACCTTTTGAAATATTATGTAAGAATATTATAAAAAAACATTATTATTTAAATAAGCGTATTAAAAGTATGGACGGCTACTTATTATCTTTTAACATGTATCTGTTCTTTCTGGAGACCAGTTCAAGAGCGCAAACTTGTCGCAATTACGAAAGAAAGATAGAGAGAAGACTAACATTGTAATGTGCTGTTGGAAACATGCTGGTAGCTGACAATTTATTATTTCCGATTTTAATGAGATGGTATTCTGGATCCATTGCCAATGCTCATATAATATCCGAAGAATGCACTTGCTCCATGGACAGATGTACCTCTTCAGATTATATGAGCCTAGGCAAAGAAATACAAATCAGTGTCTGAACGTTACATAGATTTGAGCAATTACGAAACAAAGACAAATCTAAAGTTGATAAAGCGGCCAATAAACAGTCTGTAAAATATTTTATCTTATATATATTATTATTATTATTATATATGTAAAAACTTAAACTATGCATAAACATTAATAAAATTGTACTCTTCAATAGCCTTAAAATAGGGCAAATGTCAACACTTGATTGGATTAAATAGATCATATACTTCAACTGACTTAACTGTCAATTAATCTTCAGATAAGAATTCATTTTTTACCGCTTTTCACTTAAAATATAACATTACTTTGGGGTTTTTGCCCTTTTTTACTCTTTTATAACATCATTTTACTACTGTGTATAAGTTTAGTGACATTATTAATGTTTTTTGTCAAGGATGCTTAAAGTCATATCAAAATGCATTGACAAACATATAAATATATGTGTGCCAATGGTACAATACTCAATAATGGTAAAGGTATATAGACTGTTGTTTGCATAAATAAGGGCAAACACTCGAGAGTAAACTATAAAACAGACCAGGTTTTTTTTACAAAATATTTCTGTGATTATAAAGATATCTAAATATCATGTAAAATTACAATAAAACACATGTTAGGTTTACTATTACTAACGAGATTTCCAATTCAAAATAATATTCGAGGGTAAAAATATGTATATAATAAAAATGCAGATACATTTTGACAACATCCAAATGACTACTGTGACAATACTTTTAAATGCAGTAGTGTAAGACACAAGGCTTTCTTTTATAAAATATTTATGTGCTCATAAACATTTCTAAAACTACAAACACACGTTTTGTTAAATATTACTAACGCGATTCTAGGTAAAAAAAATTACGTCATATAAAAATACTATGAACTATACTAAAGATGGATATCGATCGTGCATTGTCCGATTCTATACTGACCGCGGAGAGTAATGTCATCATAGAGATTTTAAGCAAAGGGAGAAGTTGCATGTAAGTGGAAGCGATACATGCAACGGGAGAGATGGATGCCCGATAGTTTCCTCTGTCTCTGTTTAGCTTAACCTGCGATTGGCTACTGATTAACCCCTCATATTCCCCAGCCAACCACAGAGCTAGAAAGAGATAGATGCATCTATCTATCTCTCGTTGCCTATATTGCAAGATTGGGGCTCTTTTTCACTCTATGCTTATGTTCTATGGATGTTATATTAGGTCATTTTTCGCTTTTTTACTTCTGGGTCATTGTCAACACACCTACAGAAATTTTATAATAATAAAATTATAAATACTTTATTCATGTTATATAGTATTTCAGACAATTATCATCTAAAACTAATTAAACTAACTAAATTTGGTAATACCTAACTTCCAGTTAGGTATTACCAAAATAAACAACTCATACGATGATTTTCATGTATGTGCATAATTTAAAATCAACGACACCCAATGCAAATGTGAACGCCGATACCCACCACACCATTCGGCATCCATATATTTTAAACCCTGACCAAAAAAATGCTGTTACGTAGTTTGCTAGCTTTCACATTCTGGCAAAATGTAACTAACATTTTCATTGTCAGGTTATTCAGGGCGGCTTGTGTAATTCTTTCAAAAAACATCATTAAATGCATTATACAAATTGTACCTATTACAGTTATTGTTAATAATATTATTTGTGACACATATGTAGCTCGAATCTGCTTTTTATTTACAATTTAACGAAATAATAATATAATTGTAAAACTAAGTAATATCCTATCAGGATATTATGTAAAATTACATCAAATCGAAGTCAGCCAGTATAAAATTACTGTATAGAGTAAAAATATATAAAGAGTTAAAAGCGATTGAGATTTTCCGTAATATGAAAATTGAGGTTCCATTTCAGCAACATTTATCTGTGAAAAGAAACATTCATTAAGCACTGGTGTCGAGTAATTAATTATACTAATCTTATAATGAGATTATACTACACGACATGTTTATTTGCAGTATTTATAGGCCCGCTCCGCTTGTGCCGGCCACTTTACCTTAAAATCTATGATATCTACTAAGATATTCATTTTAATGATATTATGTACTAGGCAATTTTGATCTACATTAAATGCTCAACGAGCCTAACGTATTTATAATACTATATTCTTCAAAATAGCTTCGTAAATCACCCATTATTTTTTGTAATATGTAAAAGATAAAAATGTTTACTGTGGGTTAACCTTAGGAGATAAGACTTAATATACCATCGCGGACTTTTTGATCTTTTTAGGATATACAATTCTGTTGTACATTATTTTGATCTATCTCATAAAGGTTAGCCAGCTATTAGCGGTTGCAATATTAGCGCATAACGTGTTTTTTACGACTTTACATTACAAATCTTTGAAATTATCAGTTTTACCTCTACTAAAACATGCATGTATTATACATATAAATCACTCTTGAATCTCTCTCACTACAATTAAAATCCGCCCCGAAGTTTAAAAGATCTAAGTGTTGCAGGCTATGTAATGTCTTGTTGCTCTTAATATTGCTTTTAACCGACTCCAAAAAGGAGGAGGTCTTCAATTCCTAAGTTTTTTTTTATGTGTGTTCGGGCATAACTCCGTCAAATATAGGATTTGCAAAATTTTAAGTCCTAATCCTTATAATTTCCACAAATAAGACATTGCCGATTTGATTGCAGATACAGTGTCAGAAAGTTAGATTTTAAAACCAATAACATACTGAAGTATTACTAAATCAGATTGATATGATATGTAAAGATAATTTCAAAAAGCTTTTTAAAAACTGGCACCACACAAGAACTAGCGACAATATATAAATTATTTATGACTAAAACACATTGTTTGTCACCAGTACTTGTCTTGCAAATCCTGCAGTTCCGCTCCATCTTCATTGTCCCTTCCATTCTTTGCGTTATGGCCACCGAGTTCCGCCAATCGAGATTTTTTCCACCTCCCGTCATCACCGTTCATATTTCGATCCTCACACACACAAAGGAATAAGGAATCAACTACCATCTGTTGAAAAAGAATTGTGGGTGTAATTTCAAGATAATACTTGCCAATTTAATATATTATTTGTTGTATATTTCGTTGGTGGTTCGCTTTACAAATAGGTTTTGGAACAAGATGGATTTAAAAAGTTAAATATTTGAATTGTCGATCTTGTCCAACTTTATTTTAATATTATTAAACGGGTTTTTCTTTCAATATTCTTCACTGTTCTTCAGGCGCTCAAACGTTAAGATTTTTATAAAACAAAAGTACTAGAAATATAAGTAAAAGGAAGTAGGTAAAGATGGAACAAAAAACAAACCTCGTAAAGTGAAAGAATACAATGCGCAATGAAAAATGAGTAAATGCAGATCACTAGAGTTGGTACAGCAAAAAAGTGTAGATCGGAGTTGCGTTTGAGAAGTAGTAGGCCAATACTTCCTGTCACTGCAGTCACTATACACTTGCCCAGGAACAGTATGAAGTCGCCCACACTGTTTATTGTCGCCACTTGAAGGGCATTGTTTACTATTGTGCCGAATGCCTGAAATCGACAATATTTTTTTCAGAATTCGGCTTATTTAAGAAGAAACAAAACCATAGGTTATTTAATAAACAAGTCAAAATATGTAGGCACATCAATTTCTTTAAACCAAGGCCACTGTGTTGTTTTAAATTGGAATATAATCACTACTCGGCATAACATGAGTTTAGTTCTAGAAACAAGGCACACAGTTGATTGGTTAAGGTTTTACATACTAATCATTACTAATTATTATTAGTACTCTACATAATTTAATGATAAAATGTCACTAATGTCCCTGTCACTAATCATACCTTAGCTGCTGCTTTGCAGAAATGACACCTTTCAATGGTGATGATGGTGTAGGCATTATGATTTAAATAACGAATGAATTTTTCAAGGCAGTAAAAACAACAAATACCGCATTTTAGACCACATTTCGCGCAATCTGATCCCTTTTCTGCCCTGGCCGATAACCTAAAAAAGTATATAATTATGTTTATACATCGTAATTATTATTTCGGCTACCAGAAGACATTGCCTTCTACCCACTGTCGCCAAGCGATCATTATAAAGCCGTTTATCAAGTTGTATCGCTATGACAAATGACAATCTGTAAAATAGTCTCAGTCAGTAAATATCTTACACGATGACGAGTAGGCCAAAACCTCCTTTTTAAGGAGAGGCCTGTGTCCAGCAGTGGACTAGCAAAGGCTGTTGATGATAATGGATGACGTGTAAGATGACTGAATTGAGACCTTTAAATCCATTTATACTTACTTGGCGTGCAAATACGTCAAGATAAGTCGAGGTATTTTGAACAGTGTAATCAGGAATGACCCTTTGGCGACTGATCCTAAATGGTACTTTACAAGCTTGCCAATTGAGTACAGCACTGGTGATGGATGAGCGTTCGGACCTCTGAAAACAACAGTACAATACTTTTAAATTAGTTAAAAATATACATCTGCTACATTTTTGCTTAATATATGTAATTATGTTGAAATAATCACATACATTATACGGTCACTAATAATATTTTACTAATACAGCCCGTGCTACTCCAATAGACCAGGGTCGATAATTTTGAAAATGGTAAAAAGTGAAAAAAAATATGGATGAAACCCGTTAAAAAAGGACGAGAATATAACAAAATGAAAGGAAAAATAATTAACGGGCGATCTGAGGTCGAGAAGTAGAAGGGGGTGAGTTTTTAAGGGTAAAAAACGGTGTATCTCGATTTCCGGCAAAACTAAAAGTCCTATGGAAAAAAAAAAATGACAAAGTTGTTGGTAATAAAAAGACCTACAACTTTTGTAATTACTTTTTTCACATAACCTCAAAATTTATGTGAAAAATTCAAATAATCAAGTTTCTGGTTTTTTATTTTTCTTATGCAAAAAAAAATCTTTTTTCACGAAATTTGGTGAAAACTTACCTTTGTGTCCTAAAGACACTGTAATTTTTTTTATTTGAAATATTTATTTTGTCACCTTATTTTGACTTAATGTAATTAGAAAAAAAACACCCTAATTTTCTATCAGTATAAAGTATCTAAATTCAAGAGTACGATTTACATTTCTATTCATATATTATGAGATTTTCTATGACATAAATGTAATTAGAATTTAATAAATCAACTTTTTGACTAAAAAAAATTGAAGCAATCACATTTTTTAATTGAAATCCCCCCTTTAAATCCTATCTTTAATATTTAGAACAACTATTTTCGCATGTTTCTTGCAATCTTTATGATTTATGGATTTGTAATTTTTTTGTTTATCAATGTAACATAGAATATTACGTTTTTCAAGTAATTAAAGTGTAAATTTTACTAAATAGCTCAAAATTGTACATAGTAAATAAAAAAAAATCGGATTCGAGTTTTTTTCTTTTCTTTGAATTTACTGAGAACATTTACCATAGTAATGTATATATTTGTTTTCATTATCAGAAAGAAGAGACTTCAACGAACAAAAAACTCCCCGACTTTTTTTAAAAAGCTGATATTTTGACGCGAGAATTTTCGATTGACAATTAGGGTGTTTTTTCTTTTTCTTCTGATTTACAGTTGATCGCACTTCTTATGGTTATTAACAAACCGCCCCGTTTGTAAGAATTGTACCGACCTAAACCACACGGTGTGCCACTCTGCATCTGATATAGGAGGGATCCGGGAACCATAGTCATTAAGACTTCCAGAAAAAAATTACAATGGATTTAAAAATAACAAAATTACAAATTACAATTACAAATTACAAATGGATTTAAAAATAACAATTAAAAGTTGCGTCACCAAATATTTGCTTTGTTTGTTTAACTTAAGCTCATCTTCTTCAATACAGGACACTAAAATTGTTGTCTTCATTATTATATTTTGCCCTAACTAAATTTCAGTGTTGCAATGGAACCTGTATTTCATGAATTGTTTGAAATTTTTTGTCACAACAAAATCAAGTGTAAGCCAGGGTGAAGGGTGGGGCATGTGCCCACCTAGCCTACCTAGCTTAGCTAAAAACAGTGCAGTTTTAAACAGTGTTCTAGTATCTATAAAGTTTGTTTATATTTAGTATAACTCACCTGAAATACCAATGTGATACGGCCCCTGCTATGGTCATCTGTTGACATCCAAGTATAAATTCACTGCCCCATATCAAGCACACGAGGCAAATCCACCACATACTCTTAACCCACATGGGGTTGAACTCGATAGTATCCAAAGCATAAGCTGCAACATAATCATGAACATCGTATTTATACTTTTGCTGTCATGTAAGTTATGATTTCATGACATATGAATATTTCGTTACTATAATTAAGGACAAAAGTTTCTAAAAAATATCTTTGTCAATTTTACACTTGTACTAATGAATTATTTCTCGTAGCTAAACTTTTTAATACTTAGGCAAAATTAAAATAAATATCTATGAATCTATAAATAAATATATATACCTTATAAAATAAATATCACAAATAAAATTGTGGTGTTGTAAATTATATTTTAGTCACCATCATCATCATCATTATTTTTTTCTCCCGCAGTAGGAATAAGTCCTGTGTCGCGGGGGCTTTACAAACATACATAAAACGGACATATAGGGTATAGGGTTGTCAAGTTCTCCTTCTCTTCTCTTGCTGTTGTCCTGCGTAGTTTGCTCCCTACGACACCAACGAGATAATTAGGAGTTGTAATAGTATGTATTCTTAATCCGTCACCACACGGAAAATATATATTAGCTACTATGGTATCAAAATTATTTACTTTTAAAATTAGCACTCCTATTGATGTCTTGCGCCTCTATAGCGGCTTTATCGATTTCATCAGGCGGTAACGTACCGTTAATAAAGAAATTTGTTTTATACGGAATACCAGGATAATTAGCTGTTGCCAGACAGACCTGAAACCAAAATATTTATTTAAGTTTGTTATATAACCTGTAGGTACAGTGAAGTAATTAACAAAAAAACAGCTTTCGCAATGAACGCGCTGTGTTGACTCTCAATTTGGTGTTGACTCTCAATTTGGTGTTGAATTCGTCTATCAGTACTACTTTATAAGTCAGTTCGAATGATTTAGATATATGTTAACGTTATCTATATAAAACTTAACGATTGCACGATGCAGCGGCTCCGTCAGATTTGAACCAACTAAAACCTCATAGAATATGATTCGGGGTCCAGGTATGGCGCAAACGAATCATCACTTGATACTCGCCTGACTCTTCAGCTTGGAGAGGCGCTCATGGAATCACGTCATATCTCCAGGCCTCTGGTAGATCTGAAGGAGAAGGAGGAACGAGGCTGAAGGAAAGCCTCTCAGAATACTATTATAGCCGGAACATAAATACTGGAGGAGAGAAACACAGATACCGAAGCGGGCTATTCAAGCCCCGCGTTGATGTAAAAATAATATAGCTACAACTTTCTAGAACTTACCACAACAGTTGACCAAAATGTCAGGAACAATACAAGGAAGAAAAATGTTATTATAGGCTGAAAAAACAGCGATGGAATTGAGGCCAGGCAATGAGCGGTTTCCTTAAACAGTGCCGCTAGGAATGATACGCGGGACCGCATCACGAACACCAGTAGAAGTAAAATTACCTGAGAAATAAATAATTATTTATTTTATTTAAAATATAAATATTTTTTTGACAAAAAACATAAGAAATCACTAAAAAGGTTAGCAACTGTGTGTTACCTTGCACTGCGAAAAATGAAATAAAAATACTAATAAAAGAAAAGGCAAGAAGTGAAGCTACAGTAGCCATGGTTAAAGCGTCTTCTTGCCATTGAATTGTTGGGAGTTCACACCCTAACCCACACCTTACACAGGCAGTTAACGTAGTTGAGTTGAATGTAAACCAAAGCTATTAGAATACTCTATTTTCTTGCAATGAGCTTCATTTCGCATTTTTAAATAAGTATGCATAAACGTTACCATTTAGGAAAAGGGACTAATTGAACTTACGTATCTACATTTTAAAAATTGTGTGGAAAATACTCACTGTTATTATCGTAGCGATAATGGAATACCACAAGAATGCACTCTCGTTCTTCAAAGATTCCTTCAAAAGTATACTAATTAATTTAAATGTCATAGAATTAACTCAATTTCATTTTAAGATAATTAGAAATTACTTACAGATAAATATGTATGATTGTCAAAATTCTTTTGCTTTGTCCTCAATTCGTGATACGTGTACCAAAGCAAACCTGTACCGACAATACTAGTAATCGATACCAATATCATGAATATCCAGGATACCAGGGTAGCAAGCAAGTGAAGAATTGAAACCATGATTAGAGAGCAAACTGAAAGAATAAAACAACTATTCATTCAAGAAACCTTAGGATTACGTTAAATTTGGCAAGAAATTAAACTAATATACAATTTACTTTTCAATATTCAAACTATTAAAGAAGAAAACATTGTTCTACCCATAGTCTGATATCCAGGTATGCTCATAACAGTTACGCTAAGCAAAACTACACTATAATAGTAAACTAATTTGTAGTCTGTATAAACGTAAAAATTATGCTTTAAGACTTCAGGGTATTTTTATAAAAGAAAAACAAACAAAACAAAGTAGTATTCACTTCGTGAAGAGTGTTTGTATAGTTAATATCACTAGGTAGTCTCAGTTTTCTTATCAGCTTTCCTACCTTTCATCTTTATTAACTAGTTTCCGCCAGCGCAGCATAACCCGCGTGGATTTCGGTAACCGTTTCGGTAGTTTACGAGTTTATCGCGTTCATACAGGTAGACAGACGTGGCCGGGGAGTTCATTTTATAGTATGTAAGGATGAGCATGGGGGATAGTCGCCGCCCCCGCCTGCATAACAAGGAAAAAGCGCTGGCTCGCCGAAAGAATAAGTTTTTTGTAGCGTAAAATCTTGAATTTATCATTTCTTCTGAAGTATTTATTTGATTCATATAGTGTCAAGGATAATTTTAATCTTTAATTTTAATGCCGAAGCTAACAGAAGAAAACAGCTTCGAAAATAACGTAATATTTTATTTTAACTTTGAACATAAAAGTATTATTGTGAGTCAACCATAGGAGAAAGAGATATGCTAATGCAGATTATTGTAGATATACAATTATCTAGTACATCATTTTAAGTGAAGCTCCTCTTCAACAATAGGTAATCGTTAAATTTCAGTCAATTTACATAACACCATAATGAATTTTGCACCTATACCTTCCTCAGGAATTACGCTATCTACAGGTGAAAACCGTACAAAAATCCCGTTCACACAGACGGACAAACGCGGCCGGGGAACTTCGTTTTATAATATGTAAGGATAACAAAGCTGGAGAGATTTTTGTATTATGTTTTTTAATAATTTTCTACTGGTTAGAGTTTGCATTGAAGCAGGTTATAACTAAAGTATAAAACCAAAGCATGTAAAACTGAAGTGAACAGCTACTTCCACATATTCAGCAGGTAAACCTATATTAATAAAAAGAAAATGCTTGATAAAAATTGGTTAATTTCTAATAATTAATTAATTGCAATTAGTATATTTAAAAGATATATGCTCACTATACATACAGCCTATACTTTCTTCACTCCGTACATAGCTAGAAGTACAATTAATTACTATACATAACTACTTAAGGTCAAAAGAAACATTTTGCAAGATACAAAATGATCATGAAAGCATAAAACAATAATGCTTACATTTAAGGTCAACATACACTATTGTGTAATACCTAAAACATTTAAAATTAATTAATAACAAAATAAATAGATAAGTTAGTTGAAAGTTACTTCATATAATGTTTATATATATATTGTACTTCTGTATATTATTTTATTGGAAGACATAGGGCATTGCAAGACGAGACAATACAACACTGTACTGTGTCTGTTTAGACACTAGATACAAGCTGAATTGATCGCACACTCTCATGCATAACATGCAATTGGACAAGTACCTACAGTCCCGTTGATTAATTTTTTAAATTTCTAATTTGCAAATTAACATAAGATGCAGTCATCCCAATCACATATATCTTATCTTGCAGTAAACACGAATAAATTGAGTGGTGATCGAAATTTCTCATTCCTCGAATATAGAACTAGATAATATGAATTCCTTATGTGTGCAAGGTAATAATCATATTTAAAGTTCAGAATAATGAAAAAATCAGAAATAAATTTTGCATCTATTAAAGAAGTTATAATGATCATGTAGACAATATAGATGCTTTAGTTTTATAATCAGTGAGCATACATAAAAATAAGATTTCAACAAATTGTGAACCTCCCCCTTTTTTGAAGTTGGTAAAAATGTAAAACTTATTTGGCCATACATGCTTGTCTGATATTGCAATATGAAATAATATGGAGATGACATCACTAGACTAAACAAGTCAGTATCCTTTATTGAGTCACTTCCCACACAGCTGGTTATTTTTATCAGTATAATTTTAAGTTATAATACAGGCTTCCATCTGATGTCATAATGGAAACATAATTTTTGTATGACATTATGAATGAAGTGCAAGAATACTTATTAAATATCTCATGTGCTGCAGGAACTATTAACATTTTGTAATTTAATATGATAAAAATTACTTACTAAATGCAATAATGACACATATTATCATTTCCTTCCATGAGGAGTAAACATCCGAGAGCATCTGTTCAATAGTATCCCAACTATTGAGTAGATCATAAAAGTCTGTGAAAACTTTTGTGGCTAACTCATGTGCCGACTTAGGAAAGCATCTGTTAAGAAGTGGAAATGATTCATAAACAGGCAATGTAGGACAAGGCCCAATAAAGTTATGTTGAATCTGATTTCTTCGAATATTATTTAAGTTTATATCATATCTACACAGATTAGATCCTGTATCTTTATAAAACTGTTGAATATCTGCTAATGTGTCCATTCTCTTATTTGGACATTCTTTAACACATATTTTAAGAGACCTCTGTAGCTCTTTAACATCCATGAAGAACAAGTATTTTTTATCCAGTGTGCTTATGCCAGCCAGTGGGAAATTCATCAATTTCTGATTGTTCTTTACTCCACATGTGTTTCCGAAAGAATCAAAGCCATTGATTACTCTCAGTGGATTCCCATAAACAAATGATATTGCAGCGACGATTATCTAAAAATATTAAAGTAATTTTTTACAAATATTGATCGCAACTAAGCATTACAGGGATACTATGTAATATCAAAATAAATCTGTATTAATTTATTTTGAAATTAAAAACTTACCATGAGTATCCAAAACAAAATGTAAATAATAAGCCATAACACATCTGTACATCCTTTTCTAGGAGTTTCATTTTGAGGAGATATTTCACTTTGAGTACAACCCATTGTGCCGTTTTTTTCTTAATATGTTATATTTTAACAACTAATTTTATTAACAAAACATAACGCATTTAAAAAATATATTTAGCCCAATCAACACCTTTTGGTTTACGTATAAATTATAATAGTAAATAGAATACAACACCAACAACACAGTTTACATCACAGATTACTATAATGCATAGAGTGACAGAGTAAACTTCTGTACAGTTTTAGTACTAGAAACAAGGGATGTTAGATTGTGGTGACTGTGGTGAGCCAAAAGCTGAAATTAAAAGAATAAAAGTTGGTACACTCACAATAACGTTATATTAATAATGTTACGAGTTGGGTATATAAATAATAAAAGTTATCGGTTAATTACTTTATTTCACTGTATTTACAAACACTCACTAGTCACTACTAGGAACCACTATATATCTTGTTAGTCGTACTAGAAATTCACTCCTATGTTAATTCGCTGTGTCTTAAAACTAAACTGTGTCGTATGGCCAACACGCTCCACTTTTATTGGGCTTTTGAATTTTACTAGAAAGTTCCTAGTCCGTTCCAGACAAACATATTATAATATACAAGAATTAATAAATAATTATAATATATAATATACAAGAATATTCTAGAATCAGTCTCGCGTTACTTGCAGCACCATCTAGCGCTGTAAGGATCAGAACTACTCGTATTAACCACAATCTTAATAGTAAATGTATTTGGTCGATATTACAATCGACCCATTTAATCCTATGGCGCACCACTGCCCCTCCTAAGACATGCTCGTCTCGAGCATTATCGGTTCCATAATATGGCGCCAATCGATCCACATGAACTATCTTTGGGGCGCCTCTTGGACACTTCTGTATCCGGTAGGTGACTTCATTGATTTTCGTCACCACTCGATATAATCTATCCCATTTGGCTTGTAGCTTCGGAGATCTACCTTTACTTCCGGTCATAACGGGTGTTCATCTTCACAGACATTTGTTGGCCCAATTGTCTGACATGCTCCTGATGTGCTTGCTGTAGGTTTTTCTTCCACGCAATGCTTAGGTCCATCCTTACCGTCCTTACAGGCATAACTTATCTTACCTCTTGCTTAGTACAGTGCTTGTAGTCTTCAGGACATGGTCTTATTGATAATGCGTCTATATTACCATGAAATTTGCTACGATGGTGGTGCTATTAGCCACCCTAATCTCCTGAAGCCACTCGTCTTCATCTCCTGTGCTGCGCTTAGGGCACCTGAACCGAAGATGACTCTTTTCGCCACAGGCGTAACATC
Source organism: Arctia plantaginis (assembly GCA_902825455.1). Lineage (NCBI taxonomy): Eukaryota > Metazoa > Arthropoda > Insecta > Lepidoptera > Erebidae > Arctia > Arctia plantaginis. Next base: position 14,289,442 of record CADEBD010000314.1, on the reverse strand, counting down.
TAGGGCCCTTTAAAACGATCAAACACAGGTGCCGCCACAATCTTCTGGACCTGATAAGACTGATGGTCTTGTCTCGCAGCTTCCACCTCCAAAGCATGGGCCACAGCAGCTAGGTCACGAATGCCATCGATGAAAGTTTGAACCAGATTTCCACCAATGAGCGCAGGTGCAGACTGGTATGCCTTACGGACCAGTTTCTCGACTTCCAGTTCCCATTGCTGTAAGTTTTCACTGATGCGTTGGGCACGATCCTTCAGCTACGCACGAAACACGTGCTCCAGGTGAGCGTCACCATATCTTCCAGCTTCCAGCAGTTGCTCATAGGTTACCTTCTTACCGAGGGCTTCAAGGACGGTTAAGGCCTGATCTCGGAGACACAAGATGAGTGTGGTCATAGCCTGAGCCTTAGTCCAGGCGTTCGCCGTCATAACAACCTCAAACTGGATCTTGTAAGATGACCACGAAAATGTTCCATCAAACGGCGGCACTTGGAACCATTGCACCAAAGGAGCAGCGGTTACCGTAGTCGCCATCCCGTCTCCAACTTTGAGTTTCCCTAAGGCCTTCTTCACGTCTGCAATCTGGGTTTCGGCTTCACTGAGACGGTTCTCGTGTTGAAAAATCTGATCCTTCACTATCTTGAGTTCTTTGCCGAAGGTGTCATGAATGCCTTTTAACAAAAGCATCTGCTCCTCCTGACGGCGGGCCTGGTCCTCCTTATCGCGCTGCAGCTGCTCATCCAAGTGACGGGCCTGCTCCTGTAAATGGGGGGCCTGCTCCTCCTGACGGCGATCCTGCTCCTCCTGACGGCGGGCTTACTCGTCCTTGTCCCGCTGCAGCCGTTCTTCCAAGCGGCGGGACTGCTCCTCCTGACGGCGGGCCTGCTTTTGGAGCATCATCATTGCGCTGATGATGTTGACGGAGTGGCTTCCATTGCTGGCTGCTGACCCTCCAATGTAGGCACTTGTCCACCTCCAAATCGCCTCTGGTCAGCCTGACCTATCTCGTATCTTCTTCGGGTAAAACCGGCATACTTTTATCCCACTTCTGACACCAAATTGTTACGAGCTGAGTGTATAAACAATAAACGTTGTCGGTTTATTACTTTATTTCACTGTATCTACAAACACTCACTAGATATATAGGAACCACTATATATTTTGTTAGTTGCACTATAAATTCACTCCAATATTAACTTAACTGTGTAACTGTGTAACTAACTTAACTTACGCTGTGTCGTAAAACTAAACTCTGTCGAATCCCTCTGGTCTTCACAACATCCCGTAGGGGACGTGCGGTGGCTGGTTCGGGGCTTCGGCCCCCTGCCAGCGGTGTCTACCACTACCCCTAAATAGGGGTAGGTCATGGGCTTGTTATCTTGAGTCGGTTGAGTTATGGCTGGGTTACTTCTGTCTTCACGCCGCCGCGGCGGTCAAGCCCGAGCCAGGTGAGACCCCAGGCGGTACCTGGGGAGGCCCAGCTCCGAGCTGGACTGGACTTAGTAGGGCGCGGGTTGCCCTTACTCGCGCGACCGTGCCACGGACGTGTGACGCCATAGTAAGATGGCGGTCTATAGTAATACCTAGATAGGTCACTGTGCTCCACGGAATGGGTTCGTCCTATAGTTAGAGTGGTGGTGGGAGTTTCCGGGTTGAGGTGAAGGCTATCGCCTGTGTCTTCCCAACGTTCACGAGCGAGATTATTGCCACTGTTTGCGGAGGCGCCGCTTTTCGGCTATCAGCGACCTCGTCTTCTGGCCGACTCAAGGGCGCCCCTGATGCTGTCCCTTAGCTCGGCTGCCAATATAAATTAAGTAGTAGTAAAGTGGTAGTAGTAAGTTAGTTAACATCCCTGTTTGACATAATACCAGTATTGTCTTAGAAGATCTGAGAACTTTTTTCTCGTACAAAACAACAAAAATCTAGATTTTGGCGTTCAAAGCTCGTTATATGTTATTAATGAGTTCTTAATTGTAACAGGTCTGCTAAATTCACGTCTCTCCTATTAAACTATTGATTCAAGTTAAATGAGAATTAACTGTTCCCGGCACATGAAACTAGCGCCTACTGAAATAGTGTCTGTGTCTCTAGACCATGATTCTGAGTCGAAAATCATTGGAGTTTGCTGCGTTTGCGTGAATTATTAATCATTTATTTTCATTTCTATTAATATTACAAATTTTATGCCCTTGTTCGCTTTGTGATGAATTCGTTTCACAGCAGAAATTATAAAGTCGTGTTGAAATTGTCTCCACGTAGTTTTCCTTAATATGTTAATACATACAGATAAAAAAAAACAGTTGCAAACAATTATCGCCCTTCAAAATACTTCTTTAAAAAGGTGTCTTGTGGTGTCTATAAATGAAGCTCATCAGCAATATTAAAAGAGAGGGTCATTAAGAGCGAAAATTGCTTGCAACTGTTTATTGATATAACCTATGTGTTGATTACTATAAAATTAGGTGCAAGATGTATTTTTGACCTATTTTACCAGTTTTTACCATTTTTGGCACTCGAATATTCCTGAGACTAGACCTTGTGTTATTTTGATTTGCTTTGCTTGTATTCAATTGTAAAAACAATTGAATACAAGCAAAGCAAATCAATCTTCATTTATCTAAATTACTTATACAGATTTACTGGTAAAATATAATAATATACGGGCTTTTACAATAACATAAATCTTTAAAACTGCAATTGATTTGTATATACACACAAATGATATCGAAATCGATCGAAATCGATTTCTTTGACCCCTCCCTATTCTTTAAACTGTCAGAACTGTCAAACGTTACGTCTTAGATTAGATGCACTGGACTATAATTTTCTATTTTCATTTCAGGTGAATTAAAGTATCACCTTACATTTTTAATTAGTCAAGATGACTACGAAAGTACTGTTAACTTTAAAATCTTCTATTTTAAATGTTTGTCCTAAAAGATATTTGAACAATACTCTCTCTAGTGTCACTAAGATACACAGAGATATTTACCCTAGAATGTACCCCACGACGGTGGTTCTATCCGATGGAGCTTCAATAAACATAAGATATCACGAGCCACGAAAAATTATTAAGGTTCGTGTCATATTTATCCTATATAATTTTTTTGTGAATGTCTTGTCTTGTGTCATGTGTTTGTGATTGTGTCTTCCTTACATTTAATAATTTAAGATATAAGGTTTTATATCTTAAATTATTATATGTAATGAAGACCTACTTGGTTTGTTTACTATTGACCTACTTGGTTGGATTAAAATAATTAAAGTATACAGTACTTTAATTATTTTAATCCACAGTTATAATTATTAACTCTTATTGGATATTAAATGAATACATACTTAGAAATGTTTGATGCAAAATGTGAGATGTTTTTTTAAAAGACACAATTACCAATTCTGACCATTCATTAAAATTAATAGAAAAAGTAGCTCTTTGAGTTCAAAGTTTCTTTTACTAAAATGCCAACATACATAATAGTTTTAGAATGTTGCTTGTCCACCTAAAGGAAGATAGAAGAACTATTAGATGCACTTTCAGTGTTGCCATTGACACTACTTTTTTATTTTCCAGTTGCCTTTAGATCTCTCACAGTTGACTGAAGAAGAAAAGAAAATGAGGCTAGAAAAAAGAAAACCTAAAAAGAAAGTTAAAATAACTGATGATGTCGAAGATGACTTCAATGCCAAGAAATATTTAAAATATATGAAGAAGAAAAAATAAACTGGGGGTACAAATTCAAAATATGTAATGAGTAGAAAATGTAATACTGCAATCAAAAATAATTATTAAGTTTATTAGGAATTTCATAATTTTATTTTAATTACTAAAATCCATGATCTAAATCTTTTAAAACTTTTTTCTCTCACACCTAATGGTACGTTTACATGTTAGGCAAGTCTCTACAAGTGTCCACAAACACAAGCGTTTCAACAGGGTGTTTGACTTGGCTTGCATGAGCATGTCGTCGATACGGGCCATTGTCGGTTTTTGAACGCAGATCAAAAGAAGCTTGCGGCAAGCGCTTGCGACGTATTTACATGATACGCGCGCTTTTTCCCCACTGCTTAACTTGATAAGTCAGCAGTCTGGAATCAACATTAAGTCCCAATGGCCCAAAAACTGGTTGTGTAGAAGGGCTAGAGGGCCAGATTTTTTTATAGCGTGTTTTTATTGTCGCTGTGTATATTTGAATAAAAATATGACAAGCCAAACGCAATAGCCGACACAACTTCATGTCCACGCCTGCCGTTTCACTGTCCGGAACACACAGTGATAATGATAAACATATTTTTATCTATGTTTGACTCATAAAGGACCTTTTGAGTTGAAATGCGAAAACCAGATCCCACAACCATTATCTATGTTGGTACTCTGTTTTCTTTGATTTATAAAAGACAAATTAAGTTTTGGCTTCAAATGGATATGATGTTATGAACTAAAACTACAAATCAACCTAGTATCATAAGTATAATGAATACTAATAGTGTTTCAGCTCGGGTACTTAGAGGATCAACGATGAGGCGGTAGGTCAGTGGGAGTATCTGTGGTAGTACCGGCTGGCTTCGCTTGCTAAACGGTACGTCCGTTCAGGAGTGTAATAATAATAATAATAAATCTCTTTATTGTACACCAGGTATAAATATATAAAGATTAACTTAAGCTAGGTTAGACAGGTACAAATGGCGGCCTTATCGCTCAGAGGCAATCTCTTACAGGCAACCTTGGTATGGAGAGAAAAACATAAAGGCAAGGAGATGTAGGGTAGTGGCTGGTGTACTAAGAAAATACGATGCGTGGTGATAAGAGAAAGGGCGTATAATAAAACTCGATGTATTTGGTATTTTAATATACATTTAAAAATACTTCGCACCCTTAATCCAAAACTGTCTCTATACAAAATTTTGCGGGGATTCGCATATATTCGCGCTAACACTGGTTTAAAAGTTTTATAAATAATCGTTAGATGACAGTGGTTCATTTCATCACTAAACAAAATATTTCCGTTCTTTCCACTAGAATTACCTGACTCAATCCCCCAGGGGACTGTATAAGACTCACCATTCCACATCGATCCCTGGTGTGCGTTGCCCCAGCGGAAAAAGATTAAATTTCTTTATTTGAGTTATTCAGAACGGATATTTAGTGTATGACGTTGTGAATTATTATGTGTGTAGTGTTTTAAAAAGATAATAATAATTAAGAGAAATCGATAAGAACAGTGGGACAGATACACATACATACTGAAATACACATACATATTTACTTGCTGAGTTACATACATATATACACAAATAATTTATGAAACTACGGATATGATGCATCTGCTAGCGTGTCTAAAATGCGAGCTCAGACTTTCGTCGACGTCGAAATTATGGGCAGCTGTGTGCTATCCTGATTGTGATGGTATGATAATATAACATGTGGTATATTATATAATTATGGTCTACCTATCAATGCAACGAATTGCCCATTATAAATTTTGCCACTTGATTATTTTTATGTTATTTTGTCATATAAATATATATTATTTTAAGAATCGTACTTTATTAACCAAATACTCTGGGAACAGTTGTTGCAGAAAAAGCAAGCAACCTAATTAATGTCTTAATCTCGAAATTTTATTTAAGAATTGTGTAACCACCTGTACCAATTCACTACCTTTAGATAAAAAAATTAAAAACCGTAAAATTCACAATGTTACCTAAATAAACTGCATGGCCGCTTTTTATAGCCATGCGAACTCGGTCGGGTTATGTACGAATTGCGGTGGTAGTCAGTATTTTATTTGAATTTCATTAATTATTGTGTAAAAAATGAAACTTTACATGTGAATAGTTGAATTAATTAACTAATTATTGGATTAGGCTTTATTACGCATTTCTTTTAAAATCTCGTGCAATAAGACTGCAAATGAAACAGTGGTCCAGTCATGGTTAATTATCCCATAGCTCATTAAATACTAAGAGTACCTCAACGATACTTAGCAAGACGTTGTAGATGCTTACACGGTATGTATAAACGTTATAAACTAGATCCTAGTGCATAAGCATTGAGTACTAGGACCTAATAATCTTATTTTACGTTTATATTTATATCTTCTGAATGTCATGTTTTTTTTTAAATACGTTTTTACAAACAGTATAAACAAATTCAAAACAACGTGTGAAAAAATCTACAGCCCTCTAGAAAAGCGTTTTATATGAAATCTAGCAAATGGCCAAACGTTGTCGCAGCGGCAACTTGAATATCTTCGCAGTTTATTGACACACAAGTTGCATTTATTATTATTTTTTCTTCTACGTCCATAGGATAAAAAAGTGGTGGAAAAAAAAAACGATTTTCGTGAATAACTCCCCAATGTTTGGATGCACAAATTTTTACTTACTTTACACAATTACACGACGTCATACATTAAATATCTGTTAAACTCAAATAATGAAATTCGAACTTTTCCGCTGGGGCAACGCACACGATCGCCTGCTTTTATTTATTTTAGCTCTGTAACGCCACCAACGCAGTCAGGCATTTGCATTTAAAAGTGCCAAAATTAAGGGTTTTTTACGTGCTAATTAGGTGCCAAGATTAAAAATTAGGTGCTCAAGAAATTCCACTGCACCAGACTTTTGAAATTTCAGTTGCTAGCAAACTCTCGTAAGAGAGTAGATATAGGTATTCTTTGCTAGCAAAATATCAAGCTAGCAGCGCAGTGACAATAGTGAGTTTACAATTAATAAAATTAGTAAGAAATGAAGTGCTGCAAGTACAAAGAATTCGATACTAGATATAAAAACAATAAAAGTGTTAATTGGGAATTGAGAACTTCTTCATCGCGATCGATCTGATCGTGGACTATCAGCACGGTACAATTATAATATGTACCGTGCTATCAGCGCTTCTCCTGTCAGATGGTGAACCACCGTCCGAAAACGCTTGATGCACATTAAGAAATACCCGATAATCCGGGTATCTTTAAGCATTTGGGTACCTTTCTCGATACAATTTGCTAGCTTTGTTAGCATTACATAGGTATTATCTGTAAATGAGGTGTATATTAGCGTATTCCAACAATGTGTATAGTAGCGCCATAATTAACACTAAACACTCCAAAATACGCCAAAAGTTCATTCACAAAACACAATCAGAGCCAAAATTCATGTCAGGTCAGTACAGTTTGTAAATCACCAAACAAAATAATCCAAGGTCGTCCCTATGTGTGGGTAAACCTTGTACATATACAGTGACTTTGTGTGCGTGACAAGAGGTACAGTCGTACAAATACAAATATAGTTATTTACGGGTTATATACGGGTTTTAAAAAAAAAGAGTTATTTCGTAATGTAATGTTTATTTATTGAACATTATTCTGAATCGCTACTTGAAAAATCAAATGATGAATTTTCGGTTTCGCTGCTCTCACCAAGGTTAATTATGAATTCTGACTCCATGTCAAAATGTCTATAGTATTCTTCTTCTTTCTTTTGTACATGTCGACAAGTATTACCCCACATCCCTTCATCAATTTGACTTAAACGTTCATTTATGAGTTTTATTATTTCCGTCACATTTTGGTCGACATTATGCGAAGCAATATAATTCTTTAAAATTCCCCACATATTTTCTATGGTGTTTAGTTCAGGATGATATGGTGGCCGTCGAAGAATTTTTATGCCATATGGCTGAAGTATGTCGTCAGTCTTGTAACAGATATATTTTTCTTTATTTTTTTAAATTAAATCATCCACTTCAATTTTTTTCATATCTTGATTAAAAGCTATATTTTGTTCTGTCAGCCTTCTCTGCATTTCTATTTTTTTGGAATTAGAATTTGGGGCTCTGTCATTTTGAACGTTATGGTATGAGGCATTATCAAGCACAACCACAGAGTTAGGTGGAAGATTCGGTACTAGACGTTCTTTTAGCCACTTTTCATAGTTTTCTGCGTTCATGTTAGAGTGGTAATCACCAGAAACACTATTTGCTTTGTATGTCAATAGTGCGTTAGGTACGAAACCTTGTTCTGAACCAGCATGCACAATGATAATTCTTTGTCCTTTCGACAGGTTTCTCTTTAAAGGTGGTCCATCTTTATTACCCCATCCTTTGTTTTGCACATGATTAGTTAAGATGTAGCTCTCATCTGTATATACGATACACCGATTTTCTTAACGGTATCTGAGTAAATTTTTTAGGTAGGAAAATCGTAGTTTTTGGATGTCATGCCGCTCTATAATAACACGTCTGTTATCCACAGTTTTTCGCCATTTGTATCCCAACTTTAACAAAGCTGTACGCAGAGTCGAAATACTTCCATCATAGTTAAGTTTATCTTGAAATATTCTTTTCAACTTTAGCAAGGTAGGTAACTCCCGATGTTCTAAATGGTAATTTTGAATAGTGGAACGTATAACATCAACGTTAAAGTTGTCTAATTCTAACTTTTTAAACGTTTTTACGGTCTTTATGCGGAGATTTAAATTTAGAGTCAGATTCTTTTCCTTCAGCCAATATATTAGTAATTGTTCTCTCTGATACCCCCACTGCCATTGCTGTTCTTTTCCGTACGCTATTTAAATGTTCACTTAATTTCGATATTAAAATTGGACTTGCACTGCAAACTGGATCACTTACTAGTTCCAATATATCTCTCGCATCTATTTTCAGAAATTCGTATACCTTAGCAATGGTTTCTCGAGTCTAAAACAATAATACGTAAACGTCAACAAGGATATATTTTTTCGTATATAGAATCATAATAAATATTAATTACATCTCAATTTAAAAAATATTTACCTGACTCCTTAAACATTTTCTCCGTGAAGAACTAGACATTTTCGTAAACGACTGTACCCTTAAGAAAAAGCGATAAGAACACGTCTTGCTCGGACGACGACTGCCGCGTCACTGCCACACGAATGTAAGCATTACAAGCCCACGCACACGTAGGGCCGCGCGCACAACTGAGTTGAACTATCTATACGAGTAAGTACAAGAGCTATTTTAATTAAAAATAATAATATAAAAATAAGATAAAGTTAATTTTCTCTTCCGTAAAGATTACTTAATACTAGCTTATTACAGTAATTGCTCAAGACCATTGTGGGCGACTGGCATCTGCACTAGGGAACCCTGTCACACAGATTGCCAGGCCTCCCATAGTACAAAGTTGGTATCATGCTTATGTCTAGTTATTGGCAAAAGAAAAATGAAATAAAAAAGACAAAAATAAAAAATACACATAAAACATCTTGTCAATTAAAACCATTTATAGTCATTAGTTTTATTTTCATGAGTATGCGCTTTCGTGTGTGCGTCAGTGTGTGTGTGTGTATTAGCGTGTGCTTAGCGTTAGCTTAGGTTTTATTTTGCGATAGTTAGTAATTTTTCAGTAGAGTCGTAGTTGTATTCTAAAAGATGTGAAGTAACATACTTGCCTTACATTTAACCCTGGTTAAGGGATATAAATTAAGGACAGAATTGAGTTTGTTATATAAATAATTACCTAGGAAACTGTAGCTGCGTTGGGAGAGGCTACTTTTACATAATATTTTAGGGCAAACTTTTGTTTTAATTAGTTTGTGAGACTGTAAAGTAGGTTGATAGATTATCTCTGAGTGTTTGCGCAGTATAGTGTTGAGGACGGGGAATTGACGGACCGTTAGTACCTTGCATTTTAAATAGAGTTCTTTTGTTGGATGAAAAAAAAAGGAAGGCCATGTGCAACTTTGATGACTGCTCTTTGTGCACCTTCTAATTTTATCATACGGGTTTTTGAGGCTCCTCCCCATACAGTAACACAATATGTCAGCAAGGATTGACATAGTGCAAGGTACGTAGTCCGAAGCACCTTCTCGACGGCAACGCCTCGTAGGTTCTTAAAGATATATATGACTTTCCGGTCGATGTGTATATTATAATTTAATTTTTTATCAATAACTATACCAAGATTCTTAATCGAGTCAACATTTTGCAATTTAGGGCATTCACATATTTTTGAGAGGTTATTGTTACATGTATGGGCTGAGATGTGGAGATCTGGGTTAATGTTAATGGAACTGTTTGATAGAGCAAATGCAATCTATTTGGTTTTGACTGTATTAAGTTTAAGTAGGTTGTCTCTGAGCCAAGTAGTCACCCGTGAAAACGTGAAAAACCGACCTGGGCGAATTGGAAGACTTCCTCCCAAGTGTCACCATAAAACAGGAGAGCTGTATCGTCCGCAAAAGTAATAATGTTTCCATTAATGAGTTTAAGTTCGCAAAGGTCGTTTAAAAAAATAAAAAAAGGGTAGGGCCTAAAATGCTCCATTGAGGAATTGAGGAGTTTGTAATTTCATGTTCATCACTTATCCATTATCCACTTTAACACGTTGCGATCTACCAGTTAAATAGCTTTTAAAAAGATCGAGCTGAGTTCCACGGACTTCAGGATGTTCCAGTTTCCTTAGAAGCAGAGGCGTAGAGACGGTATCAAAAGCCTTTGCGATATCGAGGAATATAGTTAGTAGGTACTTTCTTCTTGTTGTCAAGTTTCGCGACTATAGTATCAGTGAGCCGATGAACTACATCCGATTTTCCGAAAGTATTTTTTATGTTTCTAAGTATTTGGTTAATAGTTTATTAATATTTTTTTCCAAGACTTGATAGAGTAGGCAAAATTGATATTGGTCGATAATTGGTGACACTGTCTCTACTGCCACTTTTGTGGATTGGATGCACAAGTGATTTTTTGAGAGTCGAAGGAAATACTCCCGTAGACAGACAGACATTGCAAATATAAGTAATAGGCTCTGCTAGTTATTTAAATATCTTTTCAGTATGCCACTAGCAATATCATCTATTCCCAATGAGCAATTAGCTTTAAGTGAAGACACGATATTTGCAACCTCTCGAGTATCGGTCGGAAGTAATACAAACGAAGAATGGTTTGAGTGTCGGAAGTAGGGCTGAGAAGTAATTGGGCAAGTTCGTGTGTTTGTATTGTCGAGTGGCAATCCTACCTGTATAAAATGCTCATTAAGACAATTAATTGAAGCCAAAGGATTTGTTGGATCAATCAGGTCTGTAGATGGAGTGATTTGTTTTTTAGTATGTGATTGATCTAATTTGCTTCCATAACATTTTTGTATTGTCTCCACATTTAGCGAGTTCACTTTTATCATGTTGCTGCTTGATATTTTTAAGGATGTTGTTACGAAAGTTTCTGTATCTAGTGTATATTAGTTTATTGTTATAACTAGGATCTCTTCTATACTTCAAATGCAGTTTGTCGCGGTTTCGCATACAACGTAACAATCCTGGCGTAATCCAAGGTTTAATGATACGCTTTCGCCTTGAAACAGTGTTTATTATAGTACAACTTTTTAATTCATGAGACAAGGTGTTGAAAAGATATGATACTGCGTCATTGGCACACTGCATTGAGTTTCAAAGTTTTGGCTTTGGAGTTTCTCGTCGAGGGATGAATAGTTTTAGTTTTGTTTAGTTTAATTTAGGTTTAGTTAAGTAATAGTCAATTGAATACGGAACGGTGCACAGTAAATAAAGGAAACAAAACTTACTAAATTGATGAAAACAGAAACTTCTCTACCTCAGTGCCTGCTCTATTGCTCTTCATTTGACAGGCCTGTTGGTATAGTGGTTAGTGACCCTGACTAAGCCGGAGGTCGTGGGTTAACACCCAGGACAAATATTGCGTGATGAGCACGACCATTTGTTCTGTGTTAGGATGTAATTTATCTATAATATGTAAGTATTTAGAAATATTTAAGTATTTTTATCAGCAGATTGATAACCTAAATTCAGGCTCTGCCTAGTTTGGGACCGGTCTGCCGTGTGTGAGATGTGTGAAGTTTTTATTATTATAATATATTATTATTTAAAAACGAACATCTATCTATCTGTCTTTCTCTAACGGAGTAGCTCTCTCTATCTATCTCTCTTTAATTACTACGCACATGTCCTGTTCGAATTTCAAGAATTCGTAAGTATTTTGAGAGCATAGTAAAAGTGATTAGGTACTCTAAAAAAAAAACCGGTCAGGTACGAGTCGAACTCGTGCGCCGAGGGTTCCGTACGAACCCAGATTTTACATAGATTTTCGCGAAAATTTGTAAGTACCAAAATTTATCTTAATTTTCAACTTTTTTTATCGAAATTTGCCCATATCTTTTTAGTGTGTTGACTCAGGACCTTGATTTTCATACACCTAATAGGGACTATATACCTCAGTATCTGGTATAAATTTCAACTTGCTAGGTCTACCCGTTCCTGAGAAAATCGGTGGTGACACACGGACAGAGGGACAAGAAAGTGATCTTATAAGGGTTCCTTCTTTACCTTTTGAGGTACGGAACCCTAACAACAATGTATGAAATTTGGTTATTGTTTAAAAATTATCTGCATACTTTTTATGGCTATTTTTGATAGAGTATTATACCATTTTAGAATCTTAATTAGTTGCGTCAATTTTTTTAAAACCTGCTTTTGTAGTGTCCATACATTTTTTACACCAAGATCACTGAAAGTGGAATGAAAGTGAAAATGATTGATGAGTAAAACGACAGGCATTCTGGGATTTTTAAGAATTGTGATGGATAGCAGTAGGCACTATTCAGGTTTCCGGTACAAAAAAAAAATAGAATTATTTGAAGTACTGTGTTTATGATAGTTAAAAATATCATAAGGGATGTCAATTTTCTAAAGTTAACATTTTTTTTTATTGTAATAAGGAAATAATTGTGTAGTAGTCATAAGGAGGTCCACCATTTGGTAACGGTTTATCGTTGAATTTAAGGACACCTGTATATTCTTAGCCTAGAGTATACCAACACTACGCTTAATTTTTAACAAAAAATGTTAATAACAATGTGGTAACACTAAATTCGTAACATCAATAGCATTTGTCACTTGTCACATTTGTCATTCGAGGTCTGCTCTTTGGTTTTGTGTAGTGGTGGAACGACTCGACTTTACAAATCGATTTAAACTAATAATTTAATACATAAACCGATTTACTAACCGTACAGATACAGCAGACATATTTTTCTTATGGGATAGGTAATCATGTTACTTGACTGGGTAGTTTGTTGTATTGTCCTTAGCTCTCAACAAACTACCAATCAATTCATACCGGTTAGTATAATGAACGTAATGTCAAGTTATTTGTTTGTAAGTAATCTTGGTTGCGGACCGTTGACAAACGGTAAAACGACGGTTTAATCGATCCAGTCAATTCATGTTGCATATTACTTCCGTGTGTTACATTCGCTTAACTCGTCACACGGTTCGGTTTGGGAACCGATTCAACTCGGTTTGACAAAAATTGCAGACCGTAACATCTCTAGTTTTGTGTTCGGCCTCATGTCTAGATTATCTAGTGAATAATATTAATTGAAACCTTTAATAAATATTTATTTGTGAACTTGGATTCTGATTAGTTCTTATTGTTTAATGAACGATTCTTTCTTATCACAATTCTAAAATAACACGAAATGTACCTAGATCTCTAACCTTCAAATCTTACGTAAGAAGTATAAAAATGGGAAATTCTGTATCAGCCGAAGCTGGTGTTAAAGTGCCGAATGTTATTAATAACTCAGATCCTCCACCAGAATGCCCCATGCATAAAAAATCAGAAGGAAAACCAGAGGAACCAAAAAAAGTCTCCGAGTGTCCTATTCAACACGGCAATGACATTAACCCATATAACATGGTGAGTCAAGAAAATATTAAGTTAACATAATTAGTTCATTATAATAAAACTCGAACATCTAGCAGTCTAAAATAGCTACCAGATGTAGCAAAATATAGACGCTAATGATATCTATAACGTTAGTATTGCTAAGGGTTCGTTAATTGTTTTGTAGTTTAATGGATTGCTGACTACCTATAGAAATATTTAATATTAAGTGCAACATATATAAGCATATACATACATATAATAGCTTCCAGAAGGTGTGATTTAAAAGCTCCTAGCATTTCCTAATTCAAATCAAGCTATAGGACTATCTAAAAATATGAAAGCTCAGTTTTCTATATCCTCTTAGAAGGACATGAAACAAATCTATAAGTTGAACCACCTGCAATGTGCAGTTTTTGCTACTTTGCCTCCCCATAGAAGCAAAACTTGATATTTTATATAAATTAAGTAAAAGTGTGCAAAAAGCCAACCACACTTTATATAACTTAAAGTTATATATAATCTAGTTACCTATCTTTATCTTAATTGAAGAAACTTGCATGAACAAGTGTTCACTTGTATTTGTATATATCACTGGAAAATAACAAGAACCGCAAATATATAAATTTCCTAGGAAATTTCGTAGGATCCTAATCCTCCGTAGGATTCTAAACGAGATATAAATTGTATTATTTCATGCCCACTTTTTTGCAAAGTGATAAACTTACCAAACTCTAGTCCGGTGCTTTCTTCAGTCCCAGAGCTGCCTCATTGATGAGCTGGTCGGCTCACTCATTATCCCCAACCTGGTTAGGTTAGGTTTTTTTCTCTTGTTTAGAATCCTACGAAGCTTTATACATTTCCTAGGAAATTTATACATTTGCGGTTTATGTTATTTTCCGGTGACATATACAGCACATTATGTTCATATGAGTGATATGTTATGTATTTCATAAGCTTAAACCTATACATACTTCCATACTTATATTATGAATGTGAAACGAAAAGTGTGTTTGTTGCTCTTTCATGCCTAAACCACAAAATAGTTGTACAATTGGTGGCCTTATCGCGATTTGTGATCTCTTCCAGGCAACCGCTGGATGGAGAAGTAAATTGAGGATGGCATGGGGAGTTGCAATTTTACAGTACAATAATAATTTACAAAAATTTCATGTAAAATAATTTTTTGTGTTCTATTCCTCAAAAAGAATAGGGAATTATATGATTACTCCCTTGTCCCTCTGCCTGTCTAGACCCTTTTATTCAGGAGCTGGAGTGCATCATCATCAGCCTATCGCAGTCCACTGCTGGACATAGGCCTCTACTATTGCATGCCCCTTAGATTGATTTGGAGTGTGTGTTAGTACACAATAATAATTTACCACCATCCGTTTCAGATGCCACCGGCTAACCAGCAGCCTGCCCCAGATCAACCATTTGAACTACCCACACAGCGTCAAGTGTCTACCATACCTCGTGCAATGCCTGATGGTTCTACAGAGTTCTGGGTTTACCCTAGCCAGCAAATGTTTTGGAATGCTATGCTCCGTAAAGGTTGGCGCTGGAAGGATGAAGACATCAAGCAAAAGGACATGGAGGATATAATAAAAATACATAATGCCAATAATGAACAGGTAAAAAACCTAATACTTTTTTTTCAGTTGAAAGAAAGAACACAATTGAATATAAGGTGTGAATTATACAGAAATGGCTGACTTTTCACTATGGCATTTATTGTAATTCATATTACCGAGATATGATTTAAATTACATCAAAAGCTAGAAATATTCTAATACACAAAGCAATATTTCAATAAACATATATTTTACCTTTCATCCCCGCACACCATTCTTTGCATCTGCAATGTGCCTGCTATTTGCTTCGCTATTAACTTTGCCTGTCATTGATCATCAGATTGTTTACATTTTTTACTAAAAAGTAATAGACATAAATTGTATTCAGAATCATCTACATCTGATAAACTATCGTGGCTATTTCCAAATTGTGTAAGTGCACAAAAATATAGTCAAAACAAATCAAATTGAGTTCATCTCAACTTATATGCAAGACTAGTTCAATCTGTTCAAGTTTTTAATATGTTACTTAGAGAATGAAATTGAATTGAATGATAAATATAGAGTACTAATAAATAATAATAAACAATTTTATGCCACCATATACTATTGCTCAAAACTTAATTCTTTTTTTTGGTAGGCTTGGCAAGAGGTTATGAAATGGGAAGCATTACACGCTAAAGAATGTGGACATCCAAGACTAAAAAGTTTCGGAGGCAAAGCTACAGAATACAGCCCCAGGGCGCGTATTCGTTCTTGGCTTGGGTATGTAATAAAAATGCTTTTGCTTTAATATATAAAAAATAAAGTCTCCAATACAAACAGCAGTTAGCAATGTAAGATATAAAATTGGTCCTCAGCTTATATTTAACACACTAAAATCTTAAGAAAAACCTTTCGTTTTATGTGCTTTTTTTTAACCAACTTCAGAAAGGTTCTCAAATGAGCTGCATATTTTTGGGATCATCGCTCTTTGAGAACTGATTTTAAATATTCTTTTTGATGGTTCCATTCCCTAGAAGGAACTCATCTAGTTTCGTCATGAAATCCTTAGATAAGACTTATTATATCACATTGTTACTTCTTTAAAACAACTAGTACTAGAATACTATAGAACTGCAACTTCACCAGCATTAGCCAAGCTCTGTCTAGACATGGTGTTGATTCCCCAACTCATGGTAAATCGACAGCATACTAAGATATAGAGCTATTCAATTATTCGCCTCCAAGACGGTGAACTCTCTCCCCTCCTTTGGAATATTGTTGTTGATGAACTCATCACACAACTCAACATCTGTAGATTCCTCACAACACGCTATGCAGACGATCTGACTATCCTCATCAGTGGTCCCTTTGAGAGCGTTATATGCGATCAAATGAGACTCACACTGAAGAACAGTGATGTGTAACACAGAACTTGACGGTGAACCCATCAAAAACAGAGATGATCATGTTCAAACGCAGCTGGCTCTTACCAAAGAGGTCAAATACCTAGGAGTAATACTAGACATTGTCTTTTGCCCATCCAAACGGCTACTCAGCAAAAGCTGGGTACTATCACCACAGATTATACATGGCAGAACAGTCATAAGACCAATAATCACTTACGGTGCTATTGTCTGGTGGCAGAGAACAGTAGGCCAATAATGAAAGTTCGGTCACAATTCAGTTCACACAACTATAATAAAATGTATTAAATCTATTAAGTCATTAATCATAGTAAAATAGTAAAGTATTAACACATTACAGTCAACGTTGGATGTTTAATACTTTACTACGAAAATACATTTTATGATAGATGTGAGATCGAAAGTTGATCGGAACTGAGTTGAGACCGAACTTTTATTACGAGAATTGGCCTTTTGAGCTAAGAGTACCGTCACAAATAAATTCATCCATACTCAGTATCATGAGCGCCCTAGGCAAGCATCTCATCGGCGCCCCTGCACATCACTAACGCCCATTCCATATTATAAATATTTAGTGTATTTTATTAGTTGACTTTAGTTGCTGCTACTAAATGTAAATATGTAGTAGTCATTACTCTAAATTCTAGTTAGCGTTTCATTTCAACATCTTTTATTCAAGAGACTCCCTGGGGCCTTGGGGTTTTCGGTGGGGCGGTGTATCGGATTCAAGTGCTTTCAAGAGCGGTTTCGCACGACGTCCGATCCGAACGCGTGAAAATACGGCTCTAGAAATCTCAGGCTGAATTCGGATATTACATTACATTATATTCTCACAAAAATTCTAGAAAAATTTGTTGTCAATGAAAAAAATTTTAAAATTAAAATTTGAACATACCTTCGTCGGAATAGAACACAAAATAAGTCTTATTAAATATGTAGCGGCAAAATATTTAACGATTCAGTTTCACCACACTCAAAGTTAGAGGAAATTTCAAGAAACTTTCAACGTAAAAGACATTATTATAAAAAATAATTGACTCGGCATTTGGGACATTAAAACAGGAGGTAAAATTTCGAACAAATAAAATATTTTTTAGGGTAACTTGGCAACTCCAAAATTCATTCACACACAGAACTGACGCCATTTCGGTGCCTCAGTTTTGTCTTAGCGGGAGTTCCGTCCGATTTTTTACGTCCGTGAATATCAATTAAATATTTTTAACATCAAAACAATGATTGTAATGCAAACAAACCACATACTATAATCAATACTATATTATATTTCTTCCTGTAATGTGCGATAAAAAGTTATTCAATGTACATTACTTTCATATCAATTATACCGATTGCACATCAACCTGTGTGTACAAAAATCTACAGTTAAATCCAGTTAAACCTGAGCTAAATTGTGGTTTTTAGATTTTAAATAACTAGTTAATGTTTTGTGTAAAGATTATTACTTTTCGATTTTCAGGTACGAATTGCCATTTGATAGACACGACTGGATCGTTGACAGATGTGGAAAAGACGTTCGATACGTAATTGATTATTATGATGGTGGAGAAATTGATAACAAGTATCAATTTGCTCTTCTTGATGTCAGGCCTGCGCTTGACTCCTTCGAGAATATGTGGGACAGGATGAAAGTCATGTACATGAGATATCGCTATGAACTAATTGGCTCTAAAAAAACTACGAAGCTGACTAATTAAGTTGTAGAAGTAAATTGCTTGTTGACTGCAATGCAAATTGTTAAGTATAATATTTATTTTTGTGGGGTTCTTCCGTCGACAAGCGTTTGTCACTGTGGAAACTCTTTGTGATTAGATTTTGTAAATTGTTGATTACAGTGTTGTAGTAGTATTTCTTTTGTCTTAACCTATAATCCATTCTACATAATTATTGTAATTAGTTAATATCTAAATAATCTGATTTGCAGAATATGATCTAAAGGCCAAAGGTTCAAATTCTCCTAAAATATTATGTAACATCAAAACATCATTGTCTTTTATAAGATATTGTATATCTAAGGAAGCCTTTGAAAATATAATATGTAGTAAAATAACTTTATGAGAAGTGTTTTATTTACACCTGAACAACCGTTTTAAAAATTATAAACTTACAGCTTTTTTATTAGAAATTAATTTAATATACAATCAACTAATTATTAACATAATATTATTAAAGAACAATAGGTAATTCGTAGTAGCTTATAATTTGAGCGTCTTAAAATGTCATTCATAGGAAGCTAATTTTAGTAAATATCTACGTTTTTTGAAACTATTGTCTAAGTCTGTAAAACCCCAAGAAAAATATTATAAGCTTATTTGATTAATTTAATTTCCTTTATCAGTTTAATGTTACCATTTTACAGCCATTTTTTTTAAGTAGTGGAAATACTGTCCAATAATGTGTCGTAATATGGTAATCAGGTAATAGTTTTATAATTGTAAGTACTGAATCAATAAGGAATGTAGTTTGTGGTGCCTTATTTACGTATTTGAAAATCCTGTGGTTGAATATAAGTAAGTAAAAAAATAGGACCAACTGCAATTATATTAGTTTAGGTTTAGAATTTATAATTCATTACTCGTTAAAGTAGGCAATAAAATGGAAAAGGAATATACCTATTGGATATTACATGCAGATGTACATGATAAGATGATTATTTCATGCATCAGATACATTAAGTGACATAAAAATATAAACCTACGAAAGTTCTATAACTAGTGGACTCTAATAATTCTTTATTTTCTTTTTTTATTTTATTTATATGGCATGTGACCGTTATAATTATCAAATAATTATGTAAAACAATACAAAAACCAATTTGAAAAGATGACAGCCATAGATAAATTGATAAAATAAAGGCAATCTTATACAGCTATTTTATTAAAGATTATTTATATAAAATGCAGTGTGTAACTAAAGAAATCAAATGCTAATATCTTTTTCCTAGCCTTTCCCAAACAAAAATTGTATTACACATAGATAAAAAAAAAAGCCTTTGTCATTACAAGAGCTGCAATTTAATTCCAAATATTATTTGTATGGAGACCCGCCATTGTTCTTTATAAAATTATTTTATTTAGTAAACATCTTTATTTGAAAGATGTATACTTAGTAAATATATTATTTATATCTTTCTGTCAGGATAGTTAGTAGAGATGGTAAAAGATGCCTGTAAAGAAGGTTCAAAGGTTGAACTCAAAACAAAAGTCTTACAGCCAATCAAAAGCCACTTTAACACGGCTACATAATAGATTTCAGATATTTATAACACAATCTATTATGTAGCCGTGTTAAAGTGGCTTTTGATTGCATTTCACGTTGTAGTTACATTTTTTAAACCTATAATGTATTATATATATATATATATAAATAGATATTAATTGTCCAGGTTTACCAGTGGAGTGTTTGGTACAACACCTATACACTCGTTTTTGAAAATCTCGACTTGATGTTCAATATATCTTTCAAAATTGTTGTATGGACAGCTAGGCAGCACTTTGAATATAGGTTTGCCTTTATTACAGTGATAAATTGACCTTAGTGTTAAAACTGGTGGTTTCTCTGGAAACCTGACACCTGAAAAAAAAAGAACGACTGGAATGGTATGCTTGTTACGCATTACGTAATTACTTAACGAATTAAAATGAAATTTTTGAATTTGACCCTGAAAGGAACAACTCCTATATACAACAGATATATTATTATAGAAAGGGATTGACGTCATAAGGCATAAAGTTATATTTGTTTAACGATACAAAGCGAAAATGATCTCTACTAATTGAGTTTCTTTCACAGTCAAAGAACATAAATCAGAATGCTAACCTATGTCTATTTGTAGAATCCAATGGAAGTTATTTAATTCAAATAAGAAAGCCGCACTATTAGCATCATGTTCTAAAATAGCAGATTCATATTTAACAATTAACTGTGCTAACAGATCGCGCTTTAATTTTTCGTTGCTTAATAAATCTCGTATCTGAAACAGAAAAGACAACATATGAAAGACAAATAATATTTAGAAGTGTCACCGACAAATGTCAGCTTTAAGCATCAGCTTTCCATCCTTGAAAATAAGAAAGCAGATGTTCGTGCTTTCTTTGTACCGAAATCTACTTTTAACCTTGCCTTTTAACATGCAACAACAATTTACATTTTTTTTTAGGCCTTCATATTGATAATGACATGTAATAGAAAACTCAAATTAATTGTGTGTGTAATCAATTAAATAGATTTTCTTATGTTTTATATATGCTATCAAAAGTAACCAATGAAAGTGCACTTCATGCCGGTTATCACGGCTATGTGTCATCGACCTTAAGGTTCGGAATAATGTTCTGGGGACGTGTTTATAGTAGACTTGCAACGAATAGTATATTCGGCAGTATACCGAATATTCGGCGAGGCCCCTGACGGAATAGCCGAATATTAGGCACAAGTATTCGGCTGGATTATAGCGCCAAAAACTTGTACAGACGTGATTGTTTCGCGCTCCTTTGTTTTGTTCTAATGTACTCATCGCCCGCGCGCCCGCTGTTGCTCTGCGCGGTATATTATATTGCTAACGCACTGCATGTTTCGACCATTGATATAATACTTACATAGATGAGTAATTACCGCCTAAAATCGTTGCTACTGCACATATGTCCACGGGCATATGCGTAGCAAACGTCAATTCATTATTCAATGTGGCGTCAACCGAGTTGAACATAGCGACACATGACAGTAACAATCGCCAAAATGGCTAAATGCGTAGTGAAAGAATGCGATTCAAGGTCACAAAACATTAATAAATCATGCGGAATTACTTTTCACGTGTAAGTTTATGGTTTTTGTATTGATAATATCGTAAATAAGGCTATAATTGAAATAAAACACTGATAATTGTAATTTAGAATCAGTGTTACCATTAAAAAATCATTTTGGTTTTCCCACATTAGTGGGAGAATTTATAATTTATGAAATAATATGCTTTATACTGTTTTTAAACATTTTGCCAATAATAATAAAATATAGGAAGAACGGTAGTTGTTAGCCTTTTTTTAGGGACCCGTTGAACGTTGAAAAAAAACACGTCGAAAAAAGCGTAACCACTTTTGAACTTTGACGACGTAGCTTTGATACCACTAAACATTTGAAAGTAAACATATTTATGTCTCATTTACACGCGAGACAAGAACAATACCTGACTGACTTTTGTACAAAAAAATTAATTCATTGTTTTTCTTAATTTATTATCAATTTTAAATAATAATTGTACAACATAATAATAATAATAAGATACAGAAGGCAGTCCTCCTTGACACGGCTCGTATAGTGAGGAGGTTCCTATCTTTGCAGTCCTAACCACTGGTGTCCTGGTACCTGTACCCGATATCGGTGGTCTACTATTTTTTATATTTTTAAATGTATTTTTATTTCTTTTGTAATATATTTAAAAATGTAATTAATATGTATATATAAAATTTAATAAAGAGAATAATAATAAATGTTTATCATAAAAATAAAAATATAAAATAAAAAAGTAAATAAACATAAATAATTTTTTTATAAAATAAAATAAAAAATTTTTTTATTTGTTTTTTAAATTATAATAGAATTTGCAATACACCCTGGGGATTATTTATTATCAGTAGGTACAAGTTGATCATTCACTTTTATTATTGCTATTATTTTTACATACGTAAAAATAAGAGTGTATCATGAAAGTAAAATATCCACACAAACTTATAAAAAAGAGTCTAAAAGACAATTGTATACAAAACTGATGCTTCACAGCGCAGTTTGATTTTACACTGAATATAAACCCTTTTAACCAAATATTTCCAGTTATTTTATTATTTATACCTATTCTATTCAATTCGAAATATATTATTTAGAATATTTAAATTAATTTATTTTATTACAAAATTATTTCTTAGTTGTTATGGGTAAAATTTCATACGGTAGTCAACACTGGCCCACCATCGTAAAGTTATATCTTTGTCTTTGTCTAATCCGAGCGATGGTATTGTTCTTGTCTCGCGTGTAAATGAGACATAAATATGTTTACTTTCAAATGTTTAGTGGTATCAAAGCTACGTCGTCAAAGTTCGAAAGTGGTTACACTTTTTTCGACGTGTGATAATGAGGTTTGCTTCTCTAGTGTTGTTTTAACTCAATGGTTTCGACAAGTTCATTTCGTGGATATCGTATTACGTTAAGTACAGTTTATTGTGCTCTCTTAGTTTTGATCTGTTTGTAAGTGTGATAGTGTGAAATTTAACAAATAAACAATTAAATAATTACGAACGTACTTTAATAATAAAAAAATCGATTATGGCCTTTAAAAAAAAACCGCCTATATGGGCATACTTCGAGGATGATGTAAATGATCCAAAAAGTGCCGTGTGTAAACTGTGCGAAATAAATATTTCTCGTGGTGGCGTTGGAAGAAAGGCGACAACATCGGGTATGTTAAATCATTTAAAAAATAAACACAATGAAGAATATCATAAGTTGGTACCCACGTTCCCTAAGGGGCAAGAAACTACAAATCAAGATACGAATGTAAGTAATAAACCTTCAATGTCAAAAATACAATTAACTCTTGGAAAATGTGCAGAAATTAATAAACTATGGGATATTAATGACCCCAAGGCAAAAAAGTAAATATAATTGATAATGAGGCAGTAAATATAGTAGAAAGGGCTGGTTTTAGAAGACTGATTAACAGCGCTTTGCCGCGGTACAATGTACCAAGTCGTCCTTACTTTTCAGACAATGTGATTCCAGAAATTTATCGTAAAGTGGTTGAGAAAATTAAAAGTTTACTTTCAGAGACAGATTATATTTCCGTAACGACCGACATGTGGACGTGCTTGCATAATCATAACAGTTTTTTAAGTTTTACTGCACATTTTATTGACCGCCAATTCAACCTCAAACATGTAGTATTGAGCATCAAGCATTTTGAGGGACAACACACAGCAACGAATATAGCTATTAGTTTACAAGAAATTGCAAATTTGTGGGACGTCCGTGAAAAAAATCATATTGTTATTCATGATAATGGACGAAACATAGTAAAAGCTGTTAGTGATGCAGAGATGGCCTCAGCACGTTGTTTCATTCATAGTATTCAATTGATTGTCTAAAGGTTCAGTTAGATGTGACTCAAATGATAGCTACAGGTAGAAAAATCGTAACTCATTTTAATCATTCTGGTACTGCACAAGAAAAACTGCATTCTGTCCAAAAAGATTTGGGTCTCCCTCAACATGAGTTAGTCCAAGATTGGAACTCTACATATTATATGCTCGAAAGGCTAATGCAACAAAAACGAGCCATTTCTGTCTATCTGACGGATTGTCATATTGCCAATTTGACTGCTGCACAATGGGAGCTTTTGGAGCATCTTTTAAAATTATTGCAACCATTTGAGGAGATAACAAAACTTATAAGTTCCGGCCAGGCTTGCATTTCTGAAATTATTACGTATGTTGCTACCTTAATGCGATATTTCAATAAAATGAGCACGTCAAAAGAGCTAACACCCAAATTAAGCTAGGCAATACTCGTCATACAACAAGGGTTACAAAAACGATTTGCAGACATTATAACGAGTAAAAATAATTTGGTTGCTACCTTTCTCGATCCAAGATTTAAAATGAATGCTTTCACCAATCAACTGCAAAAAGAAGAAGTGAAGCAGTATGTATTAATTGATGGCATAAAAATGAGCTGTGAAGAAACAAGCGACGATAGCGCGAGTTCGTCCCCTACTTTGGCCAAGAGGATGAGAACTGAAGACCAAAGTCTAAATCAGACTCTTCACTCAACTTTTATGGATTGCTTCGAAGAGCTGATAGCAGAAAAAAGCACTGCTTCTGGAAACACATCAACAGAAAAAAATTAAGTTTCAACAGAAATGGATCTTTTCTTAAATATTAGTAATATATCACGTCATGACAACCCGTATACATGGTGGCAAGCAAGGAAATTTGAATTTCCGTGTTTGATTAAGATTGCAGTAAAATATTTGTCGGCGCCAGGAAGTAGTGTTTATTCAGAGCGCCTTTTCTCTGAAGTTGGGATGGAAAAAAAGAAGTAAACTACTTCCTAAAAATGCAGAAAAGTTAGTCTTTCTGCACCATAACCTTCCCCTTCTAAATTTTGATTATGAAAATAATCCAAATGCATAGAAAAATTCTTAACTTGTTTAATACAGAAAATGATTAAATTATGTACCTGTTTTATGTACCAATGACTACTTAATAAATGATTATAAAAGAAATGAGAACCTTACTCTTCTAAATTTTGATTACCACAATAATTCAAATACATAGAATCCTCCATTTTTCCAATTCTGAAGATGATTATGTACCTGCGTTATGCACCAATGACTACTTAAATGATTATAACAGAAATGAAAATATGAATATATACGTAATCAATCGATTTTAATTTTTTATTTTACCAATTATTTCTCTATGACAAAATATATTATTTAAGTATTCGATATTCGGCCGAATAATATGTAGATATTCGGTATTCGGCCGAATATAATAAAAGCAGCCGAATAGGCCGAATACCGAATAGTAACTGAATATTCGTTGCAAGTCTAGTTTATAGCTCAAGAAAAATTACTGTGAGCTATGTGTAAACTAAAAAGCACTGATACATGTAAGCCACACTCGTAAATTAATACTATTGACATTTCCATCTATGTATATTTATGAAGTCTACATGTTCGTGAGAAATAACATTTCTTTATTTTCTTTTATAGAAAGTCAACGTCGCTCACAAGAAGTGTTTACGCAATGGCACCAAACCTGTACAATCATTTACCTAAACAAATCAGAGACCGTAAAAATGCATGCGTTCATGGGCGGTGGTAGTCACTTTCCATCAGGTGATTCTACTGCTCATTTGCCCCCTCTTCCATAATAAAAAAGACCTCCATTTATTACAGCAAATTTACCTACCTTGTTATTTAGCATTTCGGTAACCATAGGTACATAATCCATTAAAACTCCAGACTGGTGCATTCTAAAAAGAATATATGAGTATTTCATTATTCTGTTCCTTCATTTAGTTAGATTTACCTTGAAAATAATGTTTTTTTACTTTATTGTTTTAATTAATATACTCACAGTGGTAATGTTATATTTCCTAAGGACTTTGTAAGCAGTGGTGATAATATTAATTCCGCATTGGTAGAATTTGGGTACCTGACTAATAGTAATGCTGTGTCAATACCAGGGTTCTCATCAACTCTGTGAATGAAAGAATTTAAATTTTATTTTTTCCATAAAGATAGATAATGATGTGATAAATAGCTCCAGGTACTGCAAAAGATAACGTAGTCTAAGGCAGGGTTGTCCAAACCAAAATACAATCTAGGGCCAATAAAAAACT
Source organism: Arctia plantaginis (assembly GCA_902825455.1). Classification (NCBI taxonomy): domain Eukaryota; kingdom Metazoa; phylum Arthropoda; class Insecta; order Lepidoptera; family Erebidae; genus Arctia; species Arctia plantaginis. The sequence continues at coordinate 14,263,374 of CADEBD010000314.1, read as the reverse complement.
ACATGGATTAGGGGCTGCAAAAAATATTTAAAGAGAAAATACAAATATATCATTTATTTTGAGATTTGATTGCTTATTCATTAAATTAACTTTTACAATTCTATCAATATCAATAATAATATTAGTTTTTACGTTGCATGAGTGATGTATCTATCAATGAAGACCTTTATTTTGGTTTCAACCATTCATAGTTGAATATGTAATTTCACAAAGAAATGGTATTCCGAAAAACCTATATGCAATGTTTTCTCTCCAAAAACAAAAATTTTAAGGGGATATTTTCTTAGTTAAAAGTAGATAAAAACATTTTGCAGGCTGCATAAATATTAGACACAGGGTGTGGTTCGGACAGCTCTGGTCTAAGGTAATGTGTAACATAGCAAAGGGTAATGGTTGGTATCTTTTATGGCCATCTAGGAGAAAGAAAACCTCATTGCACTGACACCAAATAAATTTAGGAAAAGGCTAGGAAGATGATGATGACTATCATGTTAAAGCGTTGAACCACCTAACACAGGGGTTGAGGTTCAAGGCCTGAAAGTATTGTTTGTACTTGAAAGAAGCCATGTAGGGAGCTATATAAGCAGCCCCATGGAATATTCAATAAATTCATGCTCTATCTATGTTACATTTTTTCGAACATGTATATCTCTTATAAATAGATTTAAACAGTTATTATTACCCATCACTATACAGTTCTGGAAGATGTGATGTGTCCACATTTAATCTGATCAAAAACTCCGTAACATGGTTTCCAACCCATACTTCAATGTCCTGTTCAGATGTTAAAGCATCACCAAGTAAAGCACTATATTCAAAACATGCTCGTGAACTCTCATCATCATTGAGTTTCTTTACCTACAATCAGATTACAAATTATGAATTGTACAGTTTATGAAAATAACAGATCGCGATTTAAGATAAGAACTGTCGAATCATCAGTCAACAATGGAGATAATTATGAAAGACTAGGTAGCTCTTGCCCAGGGTAGAACATGCACTATGAAATCTAGATTGACTGATAGAATACTTCTATACTTTTTTTTTGTAAATACATACATACTATATGTAGAAAACACCTAAACTCTGAAACAAATATTGGCAGATCATACCAACATTTGGTCCGACCCAGGAATAGAATCATACATGTATAGATAACAATCAGTGCACATGTGATTTTATTCAACCAATCAGTCAATATTTAATCTATGTATACAGAATTTATGTATTATTATAATACTTAATAAATGTGGTTTAAATTTAAATTGTTTAAGTTATACAAAATAAGTTTGATAAAGAATATTAACCTGATGTAGTTTATAGAGGCTGATTAATTCTGAAAGTACATTACTAAGGGCTTTCGGGTCATTTTCATTCCATTTTGATAAGCTGGGAACTTTTTCTTCAAATAAATTTTCATCAACATTCATTAGAAAACTATCATCGTCAAATCTAAAATCTGGAGCGAACCAAGGAGATGTACTGTCAAACAATACTTCCCACTTCAGCTTCTTAGAACAATAAGGTAACACAACACGGAATTGGCTTTCTCCTCCATCAAAATTTCCTAGTACCCTTTCAAAATCCACTTTAGTCTTACATAAACCTGTAAACAACACTTCTAAATAATTGTTTCAAATGTAGTAATTATATGTCGACGCAAAATGAAAGTAAATAACTGAAATTCACGCCTTTTGCTATTTTTTACCAAGCTTTTAGTACTTACCAAGCTTCAAATCCTGATAAACACATTGGACGTAAGGTCTAAAAACTGGAGCTAAATCATTTAATACACCAAAAGTTTCTGTAGCCATTAGAAATAATGATGAGAATATCTAACAAAAGTTAAATATACGGATATTAGTTAGGAAATACAATGGCTAATAATGCTCAAAGTTCAAGCTTCCTAATGATAATGTAGTGACTTGGTCAGCATTTAATGATACTAAATAAATAAGTGAAAGATCCTTGTCTTATTTACAAAATCAAAATACGAAGTGATGGGCCTGAACAGGGGTATATATGTTCTGTGGCCTGAACAATTATTTATTATAGGTAGGGTAGGGTAGGTACTTGACATTCACTGACAGATAGACAATCATCAAGTCAGGGTTGTCAACCTTAAACTTTTTAATATTGTATTTTGCTTTAAAGTCTACAACTCGTAAAGTGTTTAATTTAAAGTTGTGATATATTTAGTTAGAAACCGTTATGTAACATGACCCAAAATTTTGTTCAAAAATTAAATAATCAGTCTCTATTAACCCTACAACTCAACATGTGCTTGAGCATCCCAAACCGATTGGTTTTCTAAATATCTCATTTAGTTTCTTACCTACAAAGAAGTTTTCTAGGAGTATTTTAGTGTGATGTTGAATGCTCGTAATTTGTAAGCGTTGAAAGCTACGCTGTGTGATCACCTATACAAGCGATGTAGGGTACGTGTGTACCCCAGTGTAGGAAAATCTGTCCAAAAAACCAAAACTTTGGCTGATGTGTTCATTTCATGGGCTAGTGAATGCGGTCAAAAGCTATTCTTGTGTTCTTTTCAAGTGCTCAAAAGTATACAACAAGCAGGGCATGAAATAACGGTGTATCTTAAAAAAAATAGGCTTAGAGCCTATTCTCAAACATTTGGAGGACCGGTACTCCTTTGGAGTGATCCTAAAAGAACGCAAGATCCTTGAAGTACGGTTTATTCGCTTAGGGCACAAGGACGGTATGGCAAATGTCCAAAGGCAGAACAAATTGCCAAAGGTGTAAGATACCTATTTGCTCAGAGCATCAAATAAAAATAAATCATCATCATCATCATCATCAACAGCCTTTAATAGTCCACTGTTGGACATGGGCCTCTCCTTGGAAAGGAGAGAAAAAAAAAAAAAGTGTTCAAAATAAAACTTACTTTATTTTAAGATTACATAAGGCTGATTTGTAATCTCATGTTCCTAATTGTTTCTAAAAAAAAACATATTTTCATAAATAGTTTTTTTTATTTTAAGAATCAGAGACATTTTAGTATGAAAATCATATGCACTAGACTGTGCAGGGTTTTAGGATTAATGAAGGATAGCGAGAAGCTGCATTGACCTAAAAAATACTTGCACCTAAGCGACAAAGTTAGAGAACCAAAAAATACATTTCAAAGAATTCTTTAAACAAATATCGAAATTGTATTTAAAACAAAAACAATCAGCAATACGCTGATTGTTTCTTCAACCACAATCAACTAAAATCAAATCAAGTTTTTTCGGTTAGATAAAGTAAAAAAAACAGGTCATCATTCCACATAAATAATCGATTTAGTTAATTTAGCACATGCCTAGAGCTGTCATTTGTTTTTGTCGTCATATAGTCCGACGGATATTGTGGAATTTGCTGAACAAGGACAGGACAATACTAAAGCAGTATTTATTTAAACGCTCTACATATACCTTGTAGCTAGCATTTAAGCTTAATCATATAAACAAGATACATATACGTATTCACTCACTACTTATAATTTGCATGGCAGTCGTATGGAATAGTAATATGAAAAATATGTATTCTTCCGCGCAGAATAACATTTCTGATCTTCTTAAATTAGCCAAAAAATTCAACTGTTTTTATCTATCAGGTATGTGATTACGTTTTAGAATAATATACGCGCGTATATGAATGATTGCTGCAGGTGGTTGTGTTTGCTGGTTACGTGTTTTGTAAAAACAGTAAGTTAAAGAAGCAACTTGCACTGTTTGCTTACAATGTATTGTTTCAGGTTTGCATGAGGGGATATGTAAACCGTTTATAGTAGCCGGATACCAAGTGGGTTTAATTCGCCCAGATGTATTAAAGTACCTGATTAGATTCCCAGAGGTAAGTCTCTCTCATAATCCAATATGATTCAGGATGGAATATTATTTATTTAGATGCAACAATCCATTCTTTTTTGATGATTGTGTTTGTGTCTCTTAGTGGTGATCAAACACAAATAGCTAATACTTCGTGTTACTTAAAGTGAGGAAGAGATTAATTTGTGGTTACTTCCTCTTTATATAGTTAGAGAGGATGTTCATGTTGGGATTATTTTTATCTGTATGGTAAAAAGACTATATTTTGTCAATTACTTAAAAAAACTACATTTTAGTTTGAATGTAACCATCTTTTAACAGTTAATATTAAAATTGCACAGGTGTTTAGGATCACTGGGAAGTATGTAGAATTAAATCCAGCTTTCAGAGATTACAAAGAGAGAACAGTGAAGGTAGCAGATGTGTTACAGAGTCTAAGGAAGGAGAATGAGATATGTGCTCTGAAAGGATGGAGAGATGAGGTTTGTCACACTTTAATTGTTATTAAGACCACTTGTCACCATGTCACCACCCCTATTCATCCCGTGGGTGTCGTAAGAGCCGACTAAGGGAGCAGACTATGCAGGACAACAGCACTGCAAAGAGAAGGAAAACTTGAAACAAACTCTATACCAACCCGTCTGGCCAGCGTGATATAGTAGGCCAAAACCTCCTTTCTAAGGAGAGGCCTATGTCCAGCAGTGGATTATTATAGGTTGTTGATGTGATGTTGAAGAAGACCACTTGTGTCAGTTTTTATTAAATTGCATCAGATATCTCATTCACTAAACAAGATATGGCACTAAATTTGTTCATTACTATGGTCCTTATAGAAATGCTTTAGTTTGAATCATATCTCTCATAGAGAAATGTCTATTGCATATATTATATGGTTTTAAGTTCAAATGTTACATATATAGATATTTCAATTAATCAGCTGCTTGAAATCTCATAGTGGATCAGGGCCTCAATTCTGCTATTTTATGTACGCCAAGCCTCTGTCATTCTATTGACACGCTAATGAGACGTCATTGATATCAGTCAGAATATCAGTATTCAACTAACATAAATTCAGTGTCAATAGACTGTTGATATAGTAGTATAGGTCAACAATGGTGATATCAACAACATTGCCATACCTGGAAAATTAAGTATATATGACTTTCCAAAAAAATTATAATGTATTGTTTACTGCTAAAAAGATATCGACGACATTTGTATCAGTGACAAGTCATGAAAGGCCATTAGTCTTCCATGTTGGTAGAATGGGAAAAGAGTAAGACTATTCTGACAACTAGTATGATACATAAAAATGTCACACATGTAATGTACAAAGGGTGGCCTTATTGCTAAGAGCAATCCGTTCCAGGCAACCTTAGGAGTGATTAAAATGTTTTGGTGACACAGTAGTAGTTGAAGTTCAATGAGTTTTGTCAGGTTATTTACTAATGAATATAAAAGAGGTAAACTTAGATAAATATTTACACATAAAATACATATTTATAAATACCAACAAATGTATAATATACATACATACATAACTAAGATCAAGATACATAAAATTCTTTGATATTCCTTAGAAAGGATAATAAAATTATACTTAAAAAGTATTTTTAATGTGTGTGACTGCCAATAGTATTGTGAGTAATGAAAGGAAGAGGAACAGTAAAATTAATGTATTTTAGTTTAATCACAAAAATTGGAATAACATTATGTAAAATTACGTTTGATAACACTATTATTTATTATAATAAATTAAAAATTATTAAAAATTTAAATTATAAATTTTAAGATTTTGAACACAAATTTCTGAAAATAAAAAGTAAAATATATGCTGACTACATCAACGTGGGAGCGCCTCGCCTGGAGACTGACCACGCGGCGTCTACCTGTGGACCACCTGTCGTTCACTGGTTGATCCGCGGAGTCCAACCGTTGACCACCTGTCGACAACGGATGGACACCGAGCGATATTCTGGTTTTGGTCTGGTGGGTCTAATGAGAATTGCCCTGAAACCTTGAAACAGTTGTATTGTATTGCAGAAGGTCTAAATTAAACCTGGTGCATGTTGTCATGCACACGTGCACACTGGTGCGTTCTATGAGCCAACCAGGCTTCCGTATGCTAGGCGCTTTGTGGAGCAAGTTTTTTGTTTTTAATCATACTATATAATGAATTTGGCGCCCCTGCAACTGCCGCCCGGGGCGGGTGCCGCGCCTATGCCTTGTTACCTATAATGAAAATGTAAACTCGAATAGATATTCGCAAAAAAAAATGTTGACACACATTTTCATAAAATGCCGTACTCAAACTGATAAAGTTTTAAAATTGATATAAACAAAAAGCTATGGTTGGTCATTACTACGAACGACATTACTAAGAAAAAACGCGTCAGAAAGAATAAAAATATTTACCTAATTCCAAGAGAGAAATAAAAAGTATTAACCCAAAACTAAACAGAAATACATCATCAACATCATAATTATGATAAGTATGACAGCTGTTTAGGCTTTTCACCAACTTAGTGTGACATTGTTCAATAGTCTGTGCGTACGAAGTCGCTTGCATAGCTAGTTCATAATAAAGTACCTAGGTGCTGGTCCCTTCGGAAAAAAATAGTTAACATCTCAATCTGTTCACATATTGTGGATGAAATACGTATCTAGTGTGGATGAATTGTGTTTATAGTCTTAGTCGCCTTCATGTCTGTGATAACAGGTTCCTTGATGACAACATTCTCATTCACAAGAATCACTTACACACACCCATACACACTGTTTACCTTTCTTTTGTACTTACACTGTACACTATTAAGATGACAAACAGTTACCTACTTAAAGAAGTTTTTATAAATTAAATATCACAGTAGTCTGGTTGGCTCTTTTAATGTCAATTGTCTGTTATTCACTGTATGTAAGTACAGATCTTATAAGGTGGTGCCTGTTGCACCCACTGCTGGGTAAAGGCCTCTTCTCTATAATGCCAATCCTGGCGATCGTCACGCCCTCACCCCCGCCGTAACAAGAACCGCTGCCCGAGCTCGGAATAGCGTGGCTGTCGGGGACTGAAGACCGTTCGTTAAGGGGTGATTCATAGTGATAGAGAACGTTATTAGCCGTAAAACACACCTAATTACAAACTTTGTTAGCATAGAACACGCCTACAAAGCCTATTCTTACGTAGGGTCTTAGGTTTATAAATTATTGAAAAGACGACGAAGGCACGATTCTTGTTGTTCACACTTTATTACCTATTTATTTAAGATTTTTCAACATTTTTACGCACCAGGTAGCTAAGCACTTCAAGCAAGTTTCATTTTATCTTTTATTCATCTCATTTTAAGTACTGTGCCTACAAATTAAAAACAAAGGAAACATTCGAAAGACAAGAAGAGACCACATAAGAAAACAGACAAAGGTAGACAAAGATCAACATCGACAAAGCTCTCAAGTACGCTCCAACACAAAATTGGCGTTGGACAATAGAAACAACAAAATGGGAAGTACCAATGGGCAAAAGAAAATATGGGTAGATGGAATAATAGCTACAGGAAAAAACAGAATAGGCAAACATGAGTTAAGTTAGAGGAGGCCTATACCCAGAGAAGAGTTACATTAACGTTATGAAATTAATACATCGTTTTTAAGAATAATATGTTTTGTAAAGTTGTTGGAAATAAAATGGCTAATTGATTTATTCTTACTGTGCGTACAGCACTTACACTGCTAGACTGCTAGTAATATGTACAATGCTTACCGCGTCCTTGCGTCCACCAGTGGCTTTCATAAGCCTGCTAATTAAAACAGAAACTTCATGTGCCTCCAGTACACACTAATACACAGTATCTTGTGAGGAAGTGTAATAGGGTGACTATTCTGTTTTTAAGAGTGGCATACAATTTTTTTGTGATATAATTATTAATGTATACGAGCCGTTCATGTAGCTGCCTGCTGCCTATTTCCTGTAACTGCCTGCTGCCTATTTAATGTAAGTACAAAAGTAATTGGACTCGTGGAAACATGTAAAGGCCCCACCGAAGATGACTGCTGACGAACTGACCATAACCGTCTCTCGACAGCGGACTTTTTGAGGGCAACCATTCTTATTTGCTTCTGGTCAGGGTAAAAGGTTTGACTGGTTACTGATCTGTTTTAAATTATACCCATTGGCTCTGAATGAATCAAAGAAGAGCAATCAACGCTCTTGTCTCTACGTGTATACCTCGTAATCCCGAAGAGCCTTTAACGTCTATTTCGTTAAAGATTTATTCTCAATATAGTAGAGCTCTCTATAAAACTATATACACCGATCTGAGAGAATCCGTAGAGGGCGGATGACAGACTTCTAGCTTGTTCTCCAATCATCTTTAGTTCTATGGGGAAATAATTCCTCCTCATTTTTACAAACATTTAAGGTAAGGAGTTTAGTGCAAAGGCAATCTATTATAATTTGAAACGCTTGGTCTGTGGATTGAATAGCGCTTGTTACTACTCGCCAGTTATAACGAATGTCGAGATCTCTGAAGTGATTTCAAGAATAGAGGTGACAGAGGATAATCATTATTAATTATGGTGGCAATTATTAACAAAAAATAAAAATATCGTGTTAGCAAAATTACTAAACATCGAACCGCGTGCTATCAATACGAGTATATTATTCATATAGTATTACTTATAAAATCGTGGTAACTTCACTCTATTATTCTGATACTAAACAGAAACAATTATCACCGTCAGAGGATAATCCATATTCAATGTTCATGAATAAAACTCGGTCATTGATGGACCGACTAATATAAATAAATAGACTTGCTATCGTTTGTGATTGATTATTGAGGTTCATACTTTCAAATCTTATGTCTCAATTTTGTTAAATCAACAAAGTATGTACCTGACTGCTTATTTTTAAATTGCATTTTTTTTGCCATTTCCTACATATGGCATGTAGTTCATAAACATCCTTTACCTAATATGTCCTATGGCCTGTCCTAATATGTCCTATGTCCAGCAGTGGAGCTGGACATAGGCCTCTCCTTGGAAAGGAGGTTTTGGCCTACTATACCACGCTGTCCAGATGGGTTGGAACAGTTCTGTTTAGTTTGGATCTAGGTAGCAACGTGTAAATTGTCTCAAAATATTATTATTAGGCATATGTGTAATTAACATTTTTATGATGTTATATTTTTCAGTGTTTTGGAGTTACCACGCCTTTATATCCGGAGAACCTCTTAGAGATGGACAGAAGTGCTATGTGTCTCTTTGGCATCAGGAACTATGGAGTCAGTGTTACTGGCTATGTAAACCATCCCACAAAAGGCTTGTGCATCTGGTTACAGCAGAGAAGCTTCACGAAACAGACTTGGCCTGGTAAACTTAGTTCAATCACGAAAGTTTTTTTTATAAAATTACTCTTAAGGAAATTGATAACCTAGGTTAGAAATTTCATTTGGACCGATATCATTAAACAATCGTGTGCCACTAAATGCATGCATAATAGAGTGACACTATATGAAATTAAAAAATCGAAAAACATAACATCTAATCGAGTTTAACACTAAATTGAACAAAAATAAAACAACAAACAATTGCAGTGTTATCAATGGTCATGTAAGTCATGCGTGTGAGTGTCAAACGACAAAGACTGGTGAGCGCGGAACTCAACAGGAATTAAACGACGGTGTATCGACATTTTGAAAATATTGATGTATGTCTATTCATGGGCCGTCATCAAAGATAATGTCTTTTTGTCATCATACTGTGTAGTGTATATTTTTTTCCGCCGGAAAATAACGTAACAGTATTCTATTTATTTAGTGTAGTAAAAATCGTTTAAACGTTCCATAAAACGTTCGATAAAACGTTCCATAATAAAATAAAGCCTTCCCGCGTTCCTAGTCAGTTTTACGTGATGGCAAATTGGACATTACGTACATAGGTCAAATTAAATCTTCTCTTATGTAAACACGGTGGTGTAATGATAAATCATATTATTATATCAAATATTTATTAAGTTTACTGTGAGTCAATTTTTTAAACGCTTAAGTTTTAGGTAGATATGTTTTGCCATTGTTCTTTATTTTTATAAAGACCAGAGGCACCATAAGTCTAATTAAAATATCGTCCAGGACTACGGAAATGAGCAATGAAATTAATGCTAAAAGAGAATATTTTATAGATAGATAGATAGGTACTCTTTATTGCACACCATGGATAGAAAACATACAATGCAATATAAACATAAAGTAAAAAAAAAACGTGGTACAATGGGCGTGGTACAATGGGCTGCCTTATCGCAGTCTGCGTCTTACAGGCACCCTTTAGATGGACTATATGGAATATAGATTTACATAAATACATATTCATACACATACGTACATTATACATTACGATGACGTAATGTATAATAATGTATTTATATGAATAAATATACGTATACATTACATACCTACATATAACACATAGTTCTTACAGAGATAAATAGTGATCCTTGACGAGTCTCTTAAAAGTACTTACTGACCGTGCCCGCCTTATAGCTTCCGGTAAGGGATTCCATAGGCGTGCTGCTTGTACCGTAAAAGATGTATCAGTAAAAGTTGTGGAGTGTGTTAGAATTTCTAGTGTAAGAAGAATCGAAAAAACCACAAAGGTATAAGGTTATTTATATTTTTGCGACTTATCATACAATCAAACAGAAAACTCTGCAGCTTTTAAATACAATTCTATGAGGGGAATGGGAATTATATGTGGAGAAATTCTATGAGGATAGGGTTTAATCACTATTACAAAATTATATTAACGTTTAAGGCAAGTGGGACTGCTTTGTTAGTGGTGGTCTGGCTGTAGGATTTGGCGTTCTGGAGACAACAATTAAAGAGGCTGCTGAGGAGGCTTCTGTACAAAAAGATCTAGCTAAAAAGCTTGTATCTGCTGGTTGCGTTAGGTATGTGCTACATTTCGGTATCAGTAAATATGTATAAATATGCTAAGAATATTGTACTGAATAAAAATTAATATTGCAGTTTTTATTTTGAAAGTGAAAGGGGCTTATTTCCCAACACAGAGTATGTGTATGATCTCGAGTTGCCGTTGGATTTTATGCCCCAAAATGCTGATGGTGAAGTGGAGAGTTTTGAGTTGTTAACTGCCGAAGAGTGTGTGAAGAGAGCTCTTACACCTCAGTTTAAAACGACCAGTGCACCGGTGTTGTTAGATTTCCTGATACGCAAAGGATACATCAGTCCAGAGAATGGTAATATATGAACACTTAAAAATAATTATTTTAAGAATAAATCGATTTTTGACTGGAAAATATCATCTATTCGAATTTCGAACATGAAAATTTTGTAGACCACTCCGGGTGCTCTCAGAGATCACCAGTGTGGTCCACAGAATCCGGTTAAGAAACTGATCTACGTAAACCAGAGAAAAGTTCAAAAATTACTGATAGATGAAATAAATAAAAAATTGACACTTCTAAATATATATTATGTACATGACTAGGCTCTATAATATCGTTGATTGTTAATGATTTCAGAGCCCCACTATAGACATTTGGTGGAATTACTTCATGTTCCTCTGCAGTCGATCTACGACTGGCCATTCACAGCAGCTGCCGCTACAAATGGCGATGGCGACGAATTTCACCATGTTAATTAAATTATACATTTAATTCCTTCATAATATTGAATCCGTATCTTTATGAATACTCTGTAAAACGAATTAGTATTATGATATATTTTGTGTATCGATTTTCTAGTCTTCCTAATTTGCAATGTCAAAGATAAATGATGGTGCATGACTAACATAACTAGCTCGTGGTGAACTAGTTCGTTGCTGAAGACATAATCGTCCGTAAGTAAGAACTATAAATACTGAATAAACAACAGTTGTATTTTCAACAGCATGGGATCATGTTTTATCTTAGACAATGTTTCAGTAGGATTAGACTTTTTCCAGTGATGGCTGTACGAATATAGTATGGAGAGCCAACGATCCTTAGTGGTTTTGTTTATGAAAAAAATCAAAAATTCATAATCTGGTGGTATCACAGGTGTTCGAATTCCCAAGATATCAAAATATTAATATGAGTAAAATATGTTTTAAAGGAGTCTGTATATTTAATTGAATTTGTGATGAATTTGTAATAAGGTTGTATATGTCCAAAATAAATTGTACAATTTCGTAGATATCCCGGGACATCGAAAGGTTACATGCCTTTTTATTTTAATACTTATTTATCATTTACCAGTTACCGAAGAGGGTGACCAGTTTATAATAAACTAATATAGGAAAGCTACCTTTATACCTCCTAGAAAACCACTAGAAACATATACTTATTTACTTTTTGGATCATACTTCCTGTGTGCTCTTGAATTTTACCTAATAATTTTATTTGATTAATTTATTCACTAAAATGTATTATGTCCGCTACTACCTGTATTCCTGCTGTACCGTACCTTCAAGCTGTACCCACAAAAGATCGCGGCTCTCACAATAATACCAGTGTTTATTGTTTGATCAATATGTAAATATTTATTAGTTTATTAAATTAAAATTAACTCTTCAAGGCCTAATTATTAATTTCAATTGGCCTCGTATTCCACGTACTTGGTAAGCTTTGAGTGTTACCTGAGTATAGTTATTAATTTGTATTGGCACCTGTGACTAGTATATGCATTAACGTAATATTTTAATATAGATTGACCAAATCTTGATGTGTTGGTAATGTTCATGTATTATTGAAGACATCATAGTTTAGCTAGGTATGGTTAATTTCTGTGATACTTTACCAGTTTGGTATAAGGCAATATTATATTATCATTTGAGTTCTCTGGTAATTGTAATAATGAGAATAGCTGGAAAGTGTAGTGTTACTTGGAGCGCAATGATCCTGGTTCATGTAACACCTCAATATTATGTATATAATTTACGTGACCTGTTTTGTTTCTGTACTTAAAAAAGTATTTTTTTTAAAATAAATTTTATCCAAATTAAAATAATTATAGTAATAACAGAATAAAGTAAGCAGTAATCATATAAATATAACATACTATTATTGTACTAATAGGTGCTACTTGTTGTAGTACGAGATTAAAGTTCAGTAGTCTAGTCATGGCACAATGTCGTGGTGGGCATTATAACGTAATGTCATCTAAGTGCTTTGTTTATGTATACTTTAACTTGATCCTAAATCTCATTCCCATGTCCAGTTCAATGTAGACAAGCGTGCTCATATTTTAGAGTCGTATACTAGACCTCTGAACATTATGTAAAGTGCTTAGAGTTTTAATTCGTGATTTCTGATACACAAATCTTGTATTGAAGCTGACAAATTGGACTAAAAATGAATCGACAAAGCTAATATTTCGTATGAGAAAGGGTTCGCTTGATTAAAACTGTATGTTGTAACCAAAGCACGCTCAGGTATTGATATCTAGAAGGAATGTAGATTTCTGTGCAAGAGCCGGCATAAAAAAACACATTAAAATTGAGATGAAAGTTGATTTGTCGTTTAGAATACCATTTTCTAAAAAAAACACTACACAAAGCTCTTAAATTTTGACCATAATAAGAAGTCGCCGCCGGCAACCTACATACCGCGGCTTTTGTCTGTGTTATATAATACGCTGACTTCTAAAAAATTAAATGTTGCGGCATTCATAGAGGTAGTAGTAAAATTGTTAATTTATGCATTAACGAGGACAAGAATCTTGGTATTTCAGCATTTTGTGTATGTTCAATCTAATTATAAAATGCTGTGTCACTTACATGAACCACACACTCACTACATGCAGCACTAAACAATCACTAAACATTTTTAAGTTGTTTATTTTTTGATGAGTTTTTACTTTATCATGACAAGTTTCATTAGTAAGATGTTAAATTCTTAATAGACCACATTATTTAACCAACTGTGGGTTGTCGTAAAACCTTTACGTAAGATTATGTATTAACGGCACATAGTAAATTATTAAGAGGCCTTTCAATGTTTGGAAATAACTTTAACAGATTAGAAAGACTGAACTTTGATTTCGAAATGGTCTTTCTAAAAAATGGTTTACAAACAAAATGACCTCCAGTTAGAAGTAGAAATTATTCGCAAGTGTTAGAAACTAGTAGTTGTTTGTAGTTAACGGCGAATTATTACCGAGTAAATGCTAGTATTAATATTCAGTTGTCATTACAGTTTTATACATTTTTATAAATCCGCTATTGGCGAAAGATTTTGTATCAATATTACATAATACATACTTAAATTATGAATGTAATCGTTTATATTTGCGATAGTAATAAACTAGCGTTTTCCTAAAAATAAAGTTTTGAAACAATACGCCTTTTTACTTTTATAATTAATTATATGTAGCAGAAGACCGCTCTTTGTCTCTTTTTCAATAATTGTGCAGAGGGTAAGATTTATTTGTGCAGCGGAGCCCGAGTTCAAAAATAAGTAACTCCAATTTCAATAGTACTTTTATTTCAAAGAGCCTTCCAAACGGATGCTTATGTATATAGACATTTTTAATTACGATTCTACACGAAGAAAGAATGACAGAACAAAGTATAGGGACACTGGGGCATAATACAGTTGAAAAAGTTACTAACTAAAAGCTTCGAACATCTTATCAAACAATACTTAATTTTATTGTTGCCTTGGTTTTATTATGATTTCATAATTTTATCAATTTATTAGTAAACACATTGAGAGTATGTACAATAAAAATAGTCAATAATCACATCTCGGATCGTATTGCGTGTTGCTTATTTGAAGACAATGAACAAAGTAAAGCTAGTCCCTCCCAACTATCGTCCTAGTAGTCGTCACCACGTGATATAACTTCTTTGCAAGTGGGTCTCAATAAAATGGTGTGTTCAAACTGGGCTGTGTAACAACCCTTGATGTCACAAAGCGGGGGATATGCATCTACAACGCCTTTGTCGCACAAGTCCTTAAGGGCCAAAACATAGCGCGACGCTCCAGCTCGTTCCAGCCACCTCTTGCAGAATGCGAGTGTTCCGAAATTCTTGTTGATCAAATTGAACAGCTGTTTTGATGATTGCAGTCTGAAATTAAAATATTTAGTGTTGATGTTATTTACGATTTGTGCAAATGCCATAATAGAATGAACGTGTTTGTCAATAACGGTCGTGATACCTGAGCGGTACGAATTGTTGATCGAAGTTTTTCATATAGTGGGAACAATCCATGTCATCGTGAACTTGACCGCGGCCCGTAGATCCGAAGGTTTCAATAGCATAAAACTCATTCTCTTCCATCCTGGTTGTTTCGCCTCCTTTTACAATAGGCACTGTTTTGCCAGCATGGATTCCTAAGAAAATACCCAAATGTTATTGTAAAACATGGCAGCACGTGACGAACAAATAAAAAATACAGGGCGCGTACTTACTGTATGGTCCAATTGAATGACCATTCAGATTACGTATTGGTTTTACTTGATATATTTGACCATCTAGTTCTACCTCGTGTGACTCCATTACCTATAACAAAATTATATCATTAAGATTAATTAAGTGAGAGCCTCTAAGGAGAGGCCTATATCCAGCAGTGGATTATTCAAGGCTGTTGATGTGAAGTGAGAGCAATAAAACACGTCGCCTGAGGCAGTTACCGTGCTTCGTTGCGGTTACGCCACTAAAAGAAATCTACAGGGAGGGTTGATAATGTATAAAAAAAATAAAATTGAAGTATCTGTTTGTAATGTCAAAATAATAGGGTTTTTCATGCTCACAAACCAGTCTGTTTGTTCCTAATAAGAGTAATCTTCTAAACGGCGGGAACGATTATGAAAAATGTAGCTGTCTATACAAGGAGTAACTTGGCTATTTTCTCTCAAAAAACCCTTTAAAATTTTGCCCTTTTCGGTAATCGACTAGGGCGGCGATTTTCAAATTCCAGGCGAAGGAAGTCGCGGGTTTTTCGTATTGTCGGTATGCACTTACGACGACCGTTGAATGTTGCTAAGTGTGTGCGTAAAACTATTTGCAACTGTTGTAGTTTTTAAAGTTATAATAAGTTTACAACTGATAAGATTAAACATTTAAATGGAGAAAGGGATTTTGCTTGAATTGACAACCCTAACTATTGTATTTCGCCTCTTGAAGGAGTATTGGCAAACAGGTTTAACAAGAAAGAGGTTAGCTATGTTTTGCAAGTTTCCAAGCCATTGGTAACCGTAAATAACCGTACAGAGTATGCTGTACCCTAATCACTTACTTCTTGAACAGCGGCACCGACATCACAAAGTCTGACGTCAACACCAGACGCTTTGATACCAGCCTCCGTAGCTTCTTGCACGCCCTTAACAAGAGGATCGTAGCGAGGGTTGAAGGTTAATGTGAAGGCGCAATCGATAATACGGCCGTTTATGTGAGTGCCGAAATCAATCTTGACGACGTCATCGTATTCCAGGACTGTTTTGTCACCTAAATGAACGCAAGTACGTGATAAATATCTGATCGTTTTCTTAATTCAGTTAACTACAGTTAAAACCAACCAATCCCAATAGTTCCTTGCTGTGCTCAACTTTTTATTGGAACGAAGTTCTTTATTTTCTGGGTTCATAGACCCCTCAGACGGTATTTTAATTTAATTACATGTTATTCTAGTTAACTGTTCTTAATGCTGGTATCATGATGGTGAAATGCAAAAATAATAAAATACCAGTGTTCGGTGTATAATGCGCTGCGCAATGATTGCGACTGCATCCCGTAGGGAATGCCAAGCCTGCTTTAAGTCCATCCTCGCCAATCAAACGCCTCGCAGTTGATTCCAGTTCCTCACAAATTTGGATCATGGTCATGCCTGGTTTTATCCAGTCTCGTATGTATTTTCGCGTCTGAAAGAAGGTTTGGTAAGTTACCGATTGGACAATAACGGAAAATTTATATTAGTTTTCAAAAGCAGTTTAAAATAACACTTATACACAAGTCAAGTACGCAAATGGTGTACAACGTGTACAACAATATTTATAGCTATGCGTCTGATTAGAATGTGAATCAAGTTCGGAAAATGTTTTGCTTTGGAAACAATCAAGTTAAAAAAAAACAACCGTGAAAAAGAGGGCTTAGGTGGTTACCTGCCCTATAAAAATCTCACTAACAGGTGAGTTTCCCCCCTTTTATCAGTGATTATACCGATTTCAATTATTACACATATTTTTATAGAAAACAATGATTTACAAAAGAATTGAGCTAGATTTCAGAGTTCCGTATACGAAAAAATATCAAATGTGATAAAAATCAACAAAAAAGGTAATTTAATCATTAATATGTAATCATTGTTTTGTGTAATAATTGAAATCGGTATAATCACTGAAAATAAATGGAAATTTTGTTATGGATTTGATTTGTCTTTTACATCAAGTAGATGCACTGGTAAAGTATAGGCACTAGACATGGGACAAAATCACAGTGAACTGTGATTTATCATTCGACAGTAAATCTAGTATTTTTTAAATTATTATGTAGGGAATGGTAGCTATATACAATAAAATAATTACTAGATTTACTGTTTAATAAGCGAAATAGCGTGTTTATGCATCGTCTGAAAACAACCTTTTTTTTTGCGTGCGGTAATCCCCTCGGATACCAACTATCGGTTTCATGTCGGACTCGAAGCGACTAAAACCGCACGCCGTTTCGGGTACTAATAGCCGGGTAACCAGGTATACCCAACCCTAACCTACGTATAAAAAAATCAAATGATAAATCACGGGTTTTTCACAGTTCACTGTGATTTTGTCCCATGCCTAACAGGCACAATAAAGCAAGAATGTATTTGGAAAACACGTTTAAACATTAATTGGTTTATTTGACCACCTCAAAATTTTGAAGTAGTAAACTCACCCACCCTCACTTAGGCTAGTGGGTGAATATACCACTAACGATCTAAAAGGTGTAAACTTACCCGTTGGTGAGATTTTTATAGGGTGAGTAACCACCTTAGCCTAAGAAAACGTTATATACTTTACACTACTGTAAACAATTACAATATTGTTAGTAAATATTTACTTGTCTATGCGCCTCAGCAGCATGTCTTATTTCTTGATAGATGTCTTGGTGTAGTCTATCCAGAGCCCTCTTCTCCTCACTGGAGAAACGTTCCTTGGCTGTCCTTTCATCAATACCCTCAGCTGGGCCGTGATCCATTATTTGACCTTCTGGGTAGTTTCCTGTATGCACATTTTACCATAACTAAATCGTTGTCTATTCTCGTCTCATAAAAAGGTTTATACATAGGGATGGATTAAAATCTCGATCACTTGTGATAAATCATATCATTTATCACAGTTGGGTCGTGATTTCACGCATCACATTACACCTGTGACTAATATATAGTGTCCGACCGAAACAGGTTTTTCAGCTGAAACCGAACTTTCGGCATAAAATATTAGTATACCTACCATTATTTTTTCGAAAAAGACGACTCCCGCATTAGGAACATATCGTGTGTCGCGGGGGACTTTACAAACATACATGAAATGGACACAAATAACACCCAGACTCAGAACAACAATTTGTGGATCACACAAAGTGTTGTCCTATGTGTTGATCAAACCCCAACAACACTTAGCGTACTCGTAGTAGTAAGCGGCGAATGTCTGCGAGGGGCCTGACTACGTAGGACTGTAGGGGTATAGAATGTAATTCACCGATAATTAAGTATCTACAAACAAATAAATCTAAGGGTTGTTTTAGAAAATGATAGTCAAAACTCCAGAAATGCTTGAGGTTAGTTATCGCCTAATAAAACTATGCTCAAGCATTTCTTGAGTTTTAAGAATCTTTCTGTAATACGGCTTAATTAATATCTGAATTGAACATAATCTCTTTTATGTGCCATTAGTATATATTTAAAACTATAACTATTATGGTGACCAGACTGCTTATAAACATACTTTTATATTTATCAATACATTATTCATAAGTAAATAAATGAATAATTCATAAAGTGACTGGTATTTAGCCTGCCAGACCAGTATTTTAATATTAAATTGTCATAAGGTATTCTACTATGGGGGAATGCCGCCAAGTGCTAAACGGTTGTATGCAAGTCAGTAAGAAATCTTTTTACATTCATAAAAATGAATATCTGTTCCTTAAACACATGTAATAAATTTAAAACTACATGTCCAAGCTCTAAGTGTTACAAAAATATAACAAGTTGTTTCAAAGACATGTGCTTTTATAATATAATCTCTATATGAAAATTTAAGTCAATAATAAAACAAAAACCTTGCGACTACCTATCTACAATAGTTCAAAAGTATATTTGTCCTTTCTAGTGGCTGGTAAAGATATCTGATCTGCTAAATGTAAATATGTAATTACAGAACTTCTGTTATAATGCCTCCTTTTAAAAAGTTGTTTTAAATCCTAAATTCAGTCTAATTACTCAATGAAAGAATTATACCAATGTGCTGGGATGAAACCTTTGGTGGCTTCTAATTTTAATGTAGCTCAAAAAACTAGAGGTAAAGAAACAAAGTCAGATGTATGCAAAAAAATGTTTGTAGACTATAATTAAAGATGGGAAATAAATAGAAATTCAATTCAATTCAAATTCAAATCTACATAAACAACATGCCATCTATTCTCTTTTTGTAGCACTTTTTTCTGCAAGATTTTTTTCTTAAGCTTGTCTTGTCTGTACTTGAACACATGCAAAATTGTTAGTTTCCTCTTACTTATTCATCATAATTCATTTTACCAAAAATAATTAAATTTGTTGTAATACAAATAAGATAATTATATTTATTATGTTGCTTATACTAATAGTACCTGGTATTAACATTCATTGTTCAATAAAGTGCAATCTGCTATTAATTACTGATGTTACTAATAAAAGAATGATTACGCACCATTAGAGTACAACTCAGCAATCGGAATAGTTGGAGGATTGGTTTGTTCTTTGGATGGGCCTTTCCCAGACTTGTTTTTATTCTTCTTCTTTTTCTTTTTTTTCTCATCACCTTCACCAGGAGTTTCGTCTACAGACAATGATTCCACTTTTTCAGCAGCATCTGTGACTTCAGAATTGTTCTCTACAGGAGCATCATTTTCTGTAGAAAATGTAACAATACACTAAGTACAATAAAACAGAGTAATATTTATTGTATCGGAATCTATGCATAAGTTTTACCCTTAATTAAATCTATTTTGTGTTTTTGTGTTTTTACATGTGTATGTAGTATGGCTGGCGTAAATAGTAGGCATAAAAAGTAAACAAAGATTTCATCAATATAGGGCCATATAGCATTTTTCTATAATAATAGTATTCATATTGTTGGAAGGACAGAGAATGTCAGGTGATCAAAGAACAATTGTCATACAAGATTATCCAACTTATTAGATTTCGATTATTGTACTGTATTTCCTTTTTAAATGACGTTAAGTATATCAATAGTTTCGCGTAGGCGCTTATAGCTTCTAGGCGATTAAAAGATAAAAATAGATATTATGGTAAAATAAATGTACATCAGCAAAATGTGTTTGTTTAGTAATCAGCTCTTGGCTCTAACCTGTCTTCTTCTTCTTTTTTTTCTTTTTCTTCTTCTTAGCGGGATCTTTAGTTTCCCCTTCCTCAACTGCCTCAACTTCGTCTTCGCCGTTCTCAACTACCTCATCTAGATTAATATCCTCCTCTATAACAGAAGCCATTGTAACGATGAAAGTTCCTCTTGATCTCTTGAAAATCAAATTCTAATATAATGCAGGCGCTATAATTCCATGCGACTTTGAATGAAATGAAATGGTTGTTAACCTCAATCACTTTAGTTTTACAAAACGATAAAGGTACAGAATTATTACATATGCAGAATGACAGCAAGATGGCAAAACACAATGACCGTGCGCGTAAAAGAGATACGATTACTATTTAACTCTGTCTATGTTAAAAAAAATCGTCCACAGAATTCAATGTTTCTGATGTTATTTATAATCTGTATTTGGGAAATTAGGAAATTTAGTTAAAGTACCTATAGAAATAGCGAAGCATAGAGCAAATGTTAAACGGCGTAAACCCGATATTTTTGCTTAATAGATTTATGAATCAAATAGCTTGCGATCAAACTTTCACATATGCACAACGAAATTGACAAATCTGTTGTTAATATTTTCTGTGTTTTCAGCTATTTTATAATATGACTATCAAACTGATAAACTTATTAACAACATAATATACCTATATATAAATGTGCAATCAGACTGTTAATGATTAAATTAGCCATTGCGGTACAAAGAGTCGATTTCACCAGATTAGATCAATTGTAGATATATTTTACTGAGCTCTGTAAACTAGTGTTATTTTCGATTTTCAAAGAAATTTGTCTTTTAATAATATATGACAGAGATGCGTTCCATTTTCAAATTTCGAGCATCTCAACACTTATATAGCTACGATGAACATAGCAGTTTTATGATGAATGCTTATTACATGTATATACATAGTTATCTACCCATGCTGTTGGGGAAATGTGATATTTTTAAGGAAACTTCAATTGGTACTTAAATACTGTGTATTGAGCGATGGTCGAACAGATTGTAAGTTAACAGACAGTAGAAAAAGTTAACATCAAAAAAGGTCCTTAACAGCCTTCAACAGTCTACTCCTGGACATAGGCTCTCCTTAGATAGGAGGTTTTGGCCTACTTTACCACGCTGGCCAGACAGATTGGGGTTGTGTCAAGTTTTGCTTCTTTTTGCAGTGTTGTCGTCCTGCGTAGTTTGCTCCCTAGATAAAACACTATAAATCCAAGAGTCGGATCTTACGACACCCACAGGATGAATGGAGGTGGTGACAATCAGGGGCGGATCTACTTAAAGGCTTTTTGGGCTGCAGCCCAGGGCCCCGTGGGTACAGAGGGCCCCCAACAGAACTGGAAACAATAGACGATATTGTCAACAATAAAAATTATCTAGAATTAAAAAAAAAACCGATCACAAGGTTGGCAACACTGCGATCAATCCACCCGTGTGCGCATCTATCAAACGGAACGGGGAATTTGTTTTCGGTCGGTGTATTCTGTGTATTGTCTATTACTGGGGACTTCCCTCCGCTTATCGCTTATCGATATATTTAAATAATAGAAGCCAAGCCTATGAGATATGGCAAAAAAATTTAAAATTTAATGGATTTGCAAGACAAAAATGAAGAACATATAGATCTGGAAAGTGGATGTAATATTATTTATTATTATCCAAATGACGTAGACGAACATATAGTGAATGAGTGCATTCAGTTAAAATCTTACTTACTGCAGTCTAAGACAGAGTCTTACACCTCTTGCAGTGGCTAATTTATGAAAAGAAACTTGTTGATGTTTTCCCAAACCAGGATGTCGTATATAGAAAACAAATACAGGACAACAATGTCGAACTATCGACTAAATTATTTACCAGTTCTTTCCATAAATTGCGATTTAACAAAGGACTCACAGTGGGATGACCAAATAAAAGAATTTGCAGCACAAAAATGCAGAAAGGTTGCTTTATAATTTATATAACATAACCATTCATAACCTGTCAATTTATTTAGCAAATAAATAATGTTTTAATAATTGAATAAAATATTTTGTTTTCCTATTTTCTTCCTGTACTTAACATATATTATATAATATTTTAATATAATATATTAATATTTTTTCACACACATCTCACACACGGCGGTCTGATCCCAAACTAGACAGAGCCTGTACTATGGTAACCAGACTGCTGATAAACATACTTATATATTTCTAAATACATAGATATTATAGATAAAGTTCACCCAGACACAGAACAAATGACCGTGCTCATCACACAATTATTTGTTCTGGGTGGGAATCGAACCCACGACCTCTGGCGTAGCAGTCAGGGTCACTAACCACTAGACCAACAGGCCAGTCGAAATATACCTACATATATACCTACATCGCTACAGAAAACAGTTTTTTGACAAAATGGCAATTGGTTGGGAATGGCAATTAGGTAGGGCCCCTAAGCATTATTAGCCCAGGGCCCCACAAATTCAAGATCCGCCCCTGGTGACAATCCGTCACCACACGGATATTATAACTATTGATGGTCGCTAATAATATTCTCGTGTATAGCCATAAAAATCGAGCAGAAGTTGTGAAACGAGACAGTAATTAACCAGCGATTGAGTGAAGTACACGTTGTTACCTATTTACTACTTATCGACTTATCATTTTTGGCGACGAGGACGGGATTCGAACCTACCAATTACCTACGCGACCCTACCTAAAGAATAAAGTTTGCTGACTTTGCTTCATAAGAACGTGGAATTTTTTCTGTACTTGTTCTACTCTAAAGCCGCGTTTTCACGTTACGAGTAGGCTCGGGCTGAGTGCGCGCGTACGAGCCTGCTCGTATAAGAGTGCATTCGGATTATAGTATACACGTTACGAGTTGAATTGCGTCCGAGTATCATTTTATCTCGTTGTTTCATTGCACTGTATCCATTTTCAAGATGTTCGATGATGACGATCTTCTACTGCGAGGCATAAAAATAGTGGCCGATAGTCTATAAAATAGTCAAAAGTGACTTGCGCCCTCCACAACTGATTGGTTAAGAGAGTCTTGCGTTACGACGCACTTACAAGAGAACTTACAGGACCTGGTACATGAACACAAGAAACAAGCTCAAATCATATAGCTGATCTTGTGAACTAAGTTAACAATCATTGTTTTCAGTCAGCAAAGAACGAAGAACTAGTTTCAAACGACAGATCATGAGAGAATGTGCCTTTTATCTGGGTTTTCTTATGTTAGTAAAACATTATTATAAAACTACAGCTAATAAACTACTTATAATTTTTATTATTTAACTGTTATAAAACCTAAACATTTCAAAAAACGTTTCATTTTTACGTTACGTACGTCATTTTATTCATTTACGATTACACACGATAGAAGTCTATCTGCAATTTTCAACCAATGATGAATTTTTAATTTTTAATAAAACGCCCTGTGGATTTTATTTTTAATAGTTCTTGCGAGTACCTAACTACGTATTCTGGATATAATTGAATTTGTTGTTCACGTCTTGGTTTCATAGGTGGTGTGTAAATTCTTAAGTATGCGTTGTATTGTAGCATTTCGGGCGTCTTTGTGTTTATATTCATTTAGCCTCACATTCCACAACACTTTCTCCTCTTCATAAAGCTCTACAAACCTCATAGTGTCACATGCACTCCATTTTTTTTTGTTGACGCCATTTTGTTTACATAAAATGATACGAGTGCACTCGAAAAAATAGAACCGCGTCCGAGTCCACTCTGATCGGTATCCGACTTCCGAGTGCACTCAGATGGCGTGTTTACACGATGCGAGTTGCATCCGAGTAGCACTCGGTCCGAGCCCACTCGTAACGTGAAAACGCGGCTTTAGATACCCCAGCCCGGGTGACCTTTTTAAAAAAACACCAAATTATGATAACGTAATATGGTAACCACACTGCTGATAAATACACATTTTAGATAAATTACAGCTTAACATAGATGAACTGAACGATCGTTTGCTTATTACAAAATTATTTGTCTGTGGGAATCATACCTAATATTTCTGGCTTAGCAGTCTGGATCACAACAACTAAGTCAACAGGCTCGCCAATAATAACTCATATTGCCTAAATTATGAAAATCTTACTACATACCCACCTAATAAATAGTTACAGTTTAGTTCATAGTAGGCACCTAAAAAAAACAAAAAGAAAACACATTTTTATATTATTATTGACGTTTTAATTATCAATACATGTACATAATATCTGATTTATTTTGATTAGCAAAAGTTTGGCAGTTGTAAAATTTTTGCAAAATTATTAATTTTGTCCTATTCGTTATGTTTATGACTTGTTATCAATCCTAGTAAGTACCTAATAAGTATATCTACTTATCAAAGTGAAACGTGACCTTGTACCCAAAAGTTGTTTACTTGTGGTCACAGTCAAACTATACGATAATAATTGATATAATCTAACCACGAAAACACGGGAAACATACGGTTTCCGACAGGGGCGCTCCACCGTGGATGCGATCATGCGCGTGAGATCTCTGGCGAAGTGGTGTTGGCGGTGTCCTTGGACATCGGTTGGCGTGAAATGTCTTGCGATGTTCCACAGGGGTCGGTGTAAGGGCCGCTCCTGTGGAACATCGGCTACGACTGGGTGCTTCGTGGTGCCTTCCTGGATGGTGTCGCCGTCACGTGTTAGGGGTCAACCCTGAGGGCCACGGCCGGGGTTGCCCAAGTCGTAGAATCCGGCGGCTGGGTCTCGAGGTGGCTCTGCACAAATCCGAGGCCTGTTCTTTCATGGGCCTCGGAGGAAGCCTCCTGAGGGATCCAGCCTCATAGTAGGAGGCACTTGCATCGGCATCGAGCCCTCGATCAGGTATCTGGGGCTCGTACTCGATGGTCGATGGGACTTCGGACATTATCTTCGAGGTCTGGTCCCCAAGTTGGTTGGGGCAGCGCGTGCACTGGCGCGGCTGTTGCCTAACATGAGGGGACCCAATGACTCCTGCAGGAGACTCTACTAGGGGGTTGTGCAGTCCATGGCCCTTTATGGGGCTCCAGTATGGGCGGGAGCCCTGAAGGCCAGCAACGTCGCGCTACTGCGACGACCGCAGCGAGTGCTGGCCATCAGAGTCATAAGGGGGTACCGCATGATCTCATTTGAGGCGGCTAGTCTCCTGGACGGAACTCCACCGTGGGACCTGGAGGCGAGAGCCCTTGCGGCTTTGTATCGGTGGCGCAAGGAGGCGCGGGAGTTGGGTCTGTGTCCTGAGACTTGAGAAATCGAGGATCAGAAATCCCAACTCCACCAGGTCCTCGGCGGCGGTAAGACCCGTTATGAAGGATTGGCTCGAGAGGCGTCAAGCAAGTTATACTTGCGAAGGAGATGGTCAGGACCAGGAGAGGTTTAGTACTCTCCCGGCCCGCCAGGTCCGGGAACGGACCAGGTACCGCAGACGACTCGGGATCGGTTAGGCTACACGACGACTTGGGCCCGTATGCCGTCTGTATGGACGGGCCGACTCAAAACTATGGTCCTTTCTTCAAAAGGCCAACCCAGACCCTAAACTGCATTCACATGTTCTCTTTAACGTTGTAGACGGACGTTTGTTTCGGTGTTCCTTCCTAGAATGAATCTTAAAGATACTGTGTGGAATTGGGACAGCGTCCACCATTACTAAGCCCTATACCCCTGATAAAGCTCTTTCTCTCATTATTGATAGAAAACCAACAGTAGGTGACTACATTCCCATCGAAAAAGATTTAAAAGAAATATGTTTCAAAGCTTATCCCCCCTATTACTAAGTTAAAGCTGCAAGAAATGTGCTACCCAGAAGATGAAATATGCATCACAGAAAGAGAATCAAGTGTACTCCTTCATGGCCTGCTCCTATACAAATTCCGATGAATAATTAAATTTTGTAAACAAAATTTCTTTGAGTATTGCATAAATGTGGTATATTGCACCTTTGAGGGTTTCTAGGGGTCCGATGGCAGCATAGAACAATCTTTCTATAAACAGAGGTTTTCAGGCGGTGATGTTAATGAAAATTGCTTATTCGCCATAACCTACAATCCTTACAGATTATGTGTGAGTATATGTGTAATGTTATTCCTGCCACAATCACAATTTCACGTTGAAAAATTAATTGATCAATATATAGGTTTATAATATATATGATGTGTGGCAACCCTAACCTAAAATTAAATATCTCCGAAGTCCTGGGGTTGTGGCATCTGTTTTTTTGTGATAATACTTGTTATTGTAGGTAACACAGACAATTAAAAAAATGCTAATACGAAGAGACTCGTCAGAAAATGTATCTAAATCAGTTTTTTTATCACTAAGGTAGGTGTGGTTTTTAAATTGATTAGAGTTACTATTGGTGCTTGTAGGGTATTTCAATTGTATCATGAAATAATAAATAAAAAAACACTACCAGGAGAGTAGATATTACGTTTTTTGGGTTTCTATGACTTTTTCTCGATTCTTGAAATTCCTCTGAAACTACGATAGGTAAAACTGGGAGACTTTTAACATACATTTTATTTTAAAAATTTTGGTGATTTTTCGGATCTTTTACTTAAAATTAATGTCCATTCGGCTTTCACTATACTCCGTTTTTGTCTTTTTGTACCTAAATTTATACATGCACTTCGGTCATCCCCACTTTGGAAACACCCATCACTTTTAGAAAAAGTTGACAAAATTATTCAAAACACCCTTAGTGAAGTGTTGAATATAGCTTTTAATGATCGAAACTGGCTCCAAGCATACTTACCAGTTCGTCTGGGTGGTCTTGGAGTACGTAAAATTGTAGATGTCAGCCTTCCAGCATTTCTGTCTTCGGTCCATGGCACAGAAGAGTTAACCAGGAAAATTCTAATAAGCACACTGGTTGATTCTGAAGTGTCTTGCAAGGCCGACGCCATACATGCCTGGCGGATAGCTTGTCCCAATACAATATTACCTGTTAATCCACCCTCTCAGATACAATGGAACGCGCCACTATGTATTTTAAAACAAAAAACATTGATCAATACAGCAATAAATCTTGCTGAGCGCGCTCGTTTGTTAGCTGTGGGAGAATGGGAATCAGGCTTATGGATTCAGGCACTGCCATCGCCCAACATAGGCACTTTGTTCTACGATATTACATTTCGCCTTGCCACTTGTCTTCGTTTAGGTGCGCCTTGTGTTTCTCCGCATCTTTGTCACTGCGGAGAAGCTGTTGACAGTCTTGGACATCATGGCTATTCTTGTAGCAGAAGCGCTGGCCGTATATCTCGACATGCCAATATTAACGACATTAGCCGTCGGGCTCTTGTTACCGCCGGCGTTCCAGCTGTACGTAAACCCAATGGTCTGGTTCGAGACGATGGGAAGAGACCGGACGGTATGTCGTTACTGCCATGGAAGATGGGTAAGCCTTTGGTGTAGGCCGCAACCTGCGTCGACACCCTTGCGCCATCACATTTGCCAAGCACTGCTGGTTACGTCGGCGCTGCTGCTGCATCTGCAGAAACCCTCAAACGGCGTAAATATCAGAAATTACTAGGAAATTACATTTTTGAACCGTTTGGGGTCAAAACTTTAGGGTCATGGGGTCCAAGTGCTCGTACTATATATAAACAGCTAGCTAAACTACTGATTGACACTTCTCGTGATCAGAAGGCTGGTCTTTTTCTAGCACAGAGAATGGCAGCATTGCCATTCAACGTGGCAATGCTGCCAGTCTTCTGGGAACGCTACCAGTAGGCGATGATGCGGAGGAATTATTTGATGCTTGTATGTAGATAGTGTTAATGTTGTAAATATTCTAACTTAATTTTATTTAATTTTTATTCCTTATTTTATTTTTATTTTTGTACTAGATACTAGAATTTCCTCCCTTATTTTTCACTTTCTTGCACCTTTTATTAGCTTTAAAAATTGTTGTTGTTATATTTAAGTGATCATATTAGAAATAAATATATTTTAAAGATGTCTACCCAAAAGCCCTTAATAAGAGGATGTCTACGCAACTAAGGTAAAATAACACACTGTGCGACGCAGTACGTGACAATCCTGTGTACAACGGACCTGTATAATTGATGCTACCAATTCGGAGCGGGTGGTTCTCAGAGCAATGTCCTTGTTTGGAAAATGTATATAGCGTAAAATGGCATGGGAGCAAAACGTCCTTAATTAAAAAAGGCAACGCATTTAAAAAGCAAAATGCCCTTGTTACAAAACTAC
The DNA here is from genome assembly GCA_902825455.1 of Arctia plantaginis. Taxonomy (NCBI): domain Eukaryota; kingdom Metazoa; phylum Arthropoda; class Insecta; order Lepidoptera; family Erebidae; genus Arctia; species Arctia plantaginis. Next base: position 14,234,775 of record CADEBD010000314.1, on the reverse strand, counting down.
CACAATTTAAATAGTCATGGAAGCAAAACGGCCGAAATTTAAAAAATTGGACGAATTATTCGGCAAAAAAATAGGGGTGAAATTGGCCCCCAAATGTTGATAAAATTCAAAAACACCATGGGAGCAAAAAGCAATGATAATTTTTACAAAAAAGTAAACATTCAATTTCAAAAAAACAGAATAAATCGTCATAATATTATTTTTTCCTTCAATTTATCCCTTTAGGGTTCTTGAGATACATACCAAAGACAGCCTGGACCACCTTTTTCTACTGCATAAAGTAGTGATAAGTTAACACTTTCCACATTATATCATAATATTGCTTGATGTGACGCCGTTTTATTTGGCGGGGGTTAAATGCGTGTTACGTGGGTATAATAACATAACTTGAAAACTTTGTTTTGAAATGAAACCAATAAAAAGTTTTCTCCCATATCTTTTTATTCTAAATACATTAATATTCTTTAATTCAACTCAAATATTCATTTAAACTATTACAAGCTATTTTTTTTTATTTTAATCATAAATAATAAGTTATGCAAATGACCAGCATTGCACACTTTTAACTCGGTTTAATATTTAACTAGGTATTATCCAATCTTAACGATAGTTCTCCATAGTGACAAAACATATACACAACACTGAAAACCTTTGGTGAAAACAATGTCTATATAACTATTGAAAGATGACATGTCAGGTGCACCTATTTTTCTTCATCATCGATTCTTTGGTTATAGATCACTAATCAGTGCGTCACTGAGCATACGCACGACAGGTGACAAGGCTTGGTGGCGAATCGGACATGTCATATTTACATACAGGTATCCTTTTATTGCATTTAGTAGGCAAATAGACAAATCATTTAAAATAAGACAAGACAACGAATACAATATATCTAGTTATCTATACATTTGATTGGGTGTATATTGTTTATTGTGTAGTTGCTCTTAAAGGTTATGACAATTTGGTAAAGGTACAAGGTAGGTACATGCAAGTGTTCACGTTATGTGAATTACCAAAGATTGGGAACGTACGTAATACACAGATCTACTGCAGTACGAATATCATAATTATTATTCAACACAATTAGTTACAAATACGTATGTATTTAATTAAAAATAAATGATTCTAAGCGTAATGTTTCTATTTTATATAACACACAAGTAGTTAAGCGTATCCAATTTTTAATGTAGTAGGTATGTATGAATGTATGTATGTATATATATAATATGTAGGTTGACGTAGGTACCAAAGTTCTAATCTATGCAGTTTCAAAATCAGACATTTCGAAGACAGGCGATGCACATATATGCCCGTAGTATTTAATCGACGTTAAAATCTTAAGTTATCTACGAAAATAATGTTCATTGGACCTTTCTTCTTGATGCTGATGACTGACACAAACGATGACTTAGAAAATACTTTCAATAATACTACAGGACATGTATTACGATCAATTACAAAACAAGTGAAGTGACAGGAACTAAATTGTTTCAATCAGTTTAAAGCGAAATATCTTTTGAGTACATGAAGGAGTAGAGACCAGCTCTTAAAAATCTTTCATTAAAAATAAAACAATGGCAAATGAAATGCAAAATAATACAGGTTCAATAAGTAATACACCTTTCTTATATAATTTTGAATGTACCAACGTAAAGTTTATATAGTGAAGTGAAGAAACTACTACTTACTATTTGGTAACATAGTCACAAAGATGCAAGAAGCCATTACAGGATATATTATATATATAGTTATTGGCGTAGAAGAATATCCTTCCAATATTTGAATCTATTTCTGACAGAAATTTTCCTCGCAAAAACTGCTATCAGATTTTCTCAAAGAGGAGATCTTATATATTATGTACATAAAACGTATTGTTCTACAGAGTTAGAATTATCAGATCTGCACAGCAATTCTGATATAACTTGATATGATTTTGAATAATGTGAGGAGCATATTTGGTGTGAAATCAATGATCATAAAATATTGCGCGAAGTGTTTTGGGAACTACCTACTACGTACTATTGCAAGACGCGGCCTTCGTGCCGTTGAGTTTCAACTTAATTCAGCAAGTATTTGAATTCACTCAAAATAAAACTTAGTTGTAAAAACCACTCATTTGTTAGTACCTAAAACTTTAATCAAACACTTCAAGCCGTTAGTTGCGTACACGAAAACTTTAAGATCTTACTAACTTTTTGTTTCTATTTGGACAAAGAACAGTAGAATAGAATACGCAGCTTTACAAAAATAATACGTTATTCTAAAGAGAAAAGTAAACAGATCGCCAGCGATCCTCTATAAGTAATGAGGTGCACGAAATTAAGTAAAGCTTTCTCATAGGATGAACGTTTTAAAATGTCATTTTTGACCCCGATCTAACGAGAAGAGTTGTAAGTATGTGCTCGACCCTCCAACACAGAGAGTTTGTTGGCCTTACAAGGGAGTATGCATCTATGCTTAGAAAGCATTCATTTTTTATAACAGAATAAATACATATATTATGCGTTGATGTTTTCCCTAGGTTCTGTATCTATATCAATCGGCGGGGGTTCTGCTCAAAATACGTTCACTACGCAGTAAGAGGCTGGCCGAATATTATATATTCAGAAAAAAGACACAACAACAACTCTGAAAGGCAATTTTTAAAATTTACCTTAAAATAGTTTTTATATTTAGGATATCTATTACGTTAATATATTTTGGTGAATAACATCATTATCGCAAACCCGTATTAAATATGAGAAACGTGGATGATATGACAATATAAATTACCCTTTCATACCAATTAATAAGCGTTTTCAATGTCCTTATTTAGTCAAGCCGATATATGCGGCGTCGATGACTATAACTACTTATACGACTCATTAAGAACCGAATACTATCTACTTACAGGGATTATCGAACGTCTGTGCGAACGAAACAACATTTCATACATCTTTGGTTAGAGAAAACGAAACAATAGTAAAAATACTAGACAATCGAACTTTACAGTCATTGGAGGGACATAATTATTTAGTCGTTAGGTATTTTCTAAACAACATTGCATAATAATCACATAAAAATAATCATGCTCGAAATGTTACGATGTTGGAAAATCGTCCCATTTCGATGGTAAGCGTCAACAAGTATTACTATTATCCAACAAGAGGTCGGCGCGTCGGGCGCCTACACCGGCCCGGCCGGCGCCTACTGCCAGAGTTTCCACCACACTTGCATCTTCTCAGTGAGTTTCTTGCAGATTCCCAGTAGTTTCCGTCACATCCCACCATCGCCTTCACCTTCGCACTCTTCAGAGCCTTCACCCTCTTCTAGTGTTACCTGGAAAAAGACAAAATACTATATTAGTATAGGATAGAATTGTTTTTCTATTTTTAGATTTTCGTGAATATTTTTATTTTTAATAATATTTTGATGATGATTCTTCGCTCTTTTTACTTCTGCGTCATTACCCGCAACATAATAATCTTCCAAAACAAACTACATATATTTAAATTCTTGTCATTATATCATGTGCTGGATTTAAATAATTGAGTATTTTAGAACAATTACCAACGATGAAGGTGAATGACGCAGAAAACTAAAAAATTAAAAAGAACGAATTTTTACCCTAATAACTTGCTATTGTGGAAATTTATGAAAAATTGTTTTTAACTCACTTGAAAACGTATCTGCTCTGGGCGGTCATCGTCTTGGCCTGAGTGCGATGTCTGAATAGGCGCTGGTGGAGGTGACGGTGGTATCATACTTTGGTAGTAATCACGGTTCTCCTCTAGAGTGTCTAATATATCTTGAGCGTCGGGATGTACGAGGTCCGCCCATGTCTCCCATAACGGATGTACGATATAGTCGATAAAGCCGACCTGAGATTTTTCTATCGTGGCGTTGTGCCTGTCGCACATGGGGCTTATGTCCATTCCGTGTTCTCTCTCACGGTCTCCTTGTTGGAAGAATTCTTCCATTAGTAAAGCTACCCATCGCTTGTAAAGGGGCAGAGGTTTTGTAGGATTGCTCAGATCGGCACAATGCACGAGATTCTCCAACACCTGTATTCGATCGGTATAATTATCTAGTAATAGCACGCCGCTTCCAGCTACCTTCTTGGTTTCCACCATAGTCTTCAGGTCCGCCAACAGACTCATATGTTTTGACATATCCGTTGAGAGCACCATATCTATGACCATTTTTCGGAGTGTCTGTCTTTGTTTCTTATGTAGATTAATAAAGATGTCGCAGCCTTCGTTTTGAAGAAGTTTGAATGCTACAGCCAGATGGTGGTTTTCTAAAACGGACTCGTCGTTGTACATTAATGCGAGCTCTGAGCTTGAGTTAACCAGAAATTGATTGGTAAGCCCAGGATGATCAACGTCATGTACGCACGCTGCGAATAAAGCGGCGCATGTCTCTATCGGTGTGAATACGGCATCTAGTGCTGGGGTATTAAGTAGAACGTGAGTTGATTGAGTAACGTCAGCGGCGTGCAGTGAGTTATGGAACGGGTTGTCGCGGCAGTAATGCTCCTCGAGGGTGACAGCAAAGGCGAGGAAGGTACGTGCCGGTACCTGCAGAGTTCCCAATAGCTCTCTGGATGTGAAAGCTGCATAGGCAACAGCAGTGAGAGGCCGACCGCATGACAAGTCTCCGATGCGGAAGATATCAACGCCCCATCGTTCTAGTTCGCCAAGCTGCCGGCCCAGTTCTTCCTCGTGAAGCGTTTCTACTCCGTATCTGGGCACTCGTTCTCCAGTGAAGCTGTTTGTATGGGTCAATGCCCGTTTAACACCGGATATCTGTGGAAAAAGTTGCAGATTATTATTTTTAAACCAAATAAACTAACATTAAAAAGCTTACTAGGTCAGCATTTGATAAATATTTAGCGGTCTGTTGATGTGATGAACTTACTTGTGACATGGTGGTGCCTGGTCCAGCATGACGTGGTTTTTCCTTTTTCTTGGAGCGCTCTGTATTCTCTTCAACTTGTAAGGATGGTATATCAAGTTCTTGCTGTTTATCTGTAAGTAAATGATACGTGACGTTAGTACACAACTGCGAGTTTATTATTCGACCCATTAGGTCTAGAAGTTGAGAAGTAATGGATGTTAATTTATGGCTTCACATAAATCATCAGTGATAACAAAATTAGATTGACCTACATCACTGAGTATTCTTCTATTGCAACCTAGACGCTGTTTTAACACAGGAAGCGATATCATCGACCGATTACAAAATTATTATTTTACTCAAATTGTGTTACTAGGCAAATATGTCAAAAAAGTGGATAGAGTATGAAATAGCCATTACCGTATTTATATGATTGATACGTATCTAGGTCAGGTAGCGTACGTGTTCTATGATAGTACAGAAATATACCTAATCAGACACGCCGATGGGAGGGTTTTGATATAAATTATCATCAAAGAGTTCACAGTGATGTACTTTCACTATATGAAATTGTAATATAGTTACACTCAATATCTAGATCGGTCTAGATTATGTATGTGTAAACGAGGGGCTCGTGGTGACTAAATTACTATCAGTCATTAAAAAAAATGTACCTATTTCGATTGTTAAATGGAATTTTGATGCTATTGTTTGGGTCACTATTTTAAGTGAATTAGTGTACACCTCAAATTTCGATTATAACTAAATTCGAAAATTGATTTTTTTACTACTACGCGTTGTTATTTAACACATTTCGCTACATTTTGATGACAGCAATCTAATTATGGCAATTTATCAAACAGGGTACCTAATGAGACGATTAAAATATACTTTCATATAATCTCACACATTAAATGGATTAAGGTGCTTATCTATTTGTATGATAGTTAGTACTATGAGTCCAGTGTCTATCTTATCAACACAGATAAATAACGGCTAATTTTAAAATGTAGCTAAGAATAGCACATCAAAGGGCAAAACAATGTCTATGTTCTTATTGTACACAGTTTTTTAGGTGTGTACAATTTATTTTAAGAAATATTTTACCGAGTGGATTAACTCAATATAACTTAATTACATATTAATTCACGTTATTTATATATACAGAACATAAGAAGATATAATTATTACCGTTTGAGTCTATTGTTACTGTTGTATATAATTATCATTAAAGTAAAAGTTACTTTGGTAATTCACCCAAGCGTATAAAATCACAGACCGAATTGAGCACTTGTTCTGTTAATCATAATTTATGGTTGAAGAGTATGTAAACAATTCAATTACTTAAAATTGTCAAGCTCCGAGTCTTATTACTGTTAGGCTTGTCTCAATAACAGATTGTGCCAAATATTATGTCTATTCATCCCCTTGAATAATTAAATAATACATATATTGTTACCAGATATTGTGCATGACGACACGGGATCCTATATTTTAGTTAGCTCTCTTTTTTACAAGTTTTATTGAATAATATTTATAACTTATTGTACCTACAATTATTCGGATATTGGTGTTTGTGGTGTGTTACAAAATTAGCACTAGACAAATTACTGTTAAAGGTAGCCTGACTTGTAACGCAACAAGGTTTTCGATAACAGACAGTATCAATATTTTGTACGGAGTACCTACAGCCAAGATGCGCACATGCCGAGGGGTTATCATCTCACTATCATCGCGAGATAACACACTTTATTTACATTTCATTTATTATCCTGTTAGTTGTATTTACTTAAGATTCTTTTTATATTAAAGAGATTTGTTTACATGCAGACGAATACTAATATCACATTAATAGCTCGTGTTATAATGTTTCCTAACATTAGAGACTTAATTCCAAAAGTTTTAGTGGTCAATACATTGTACCTTATTGTTTACTGGCTAATGTTTAGTTTATTGTCTGTTATCTATCTTGACCAAGTCGGCAGGTACTGTGGGATGGAATAAATTAACCGTGTTGTTACACGCACAAGATTTCTAAGCAGGCATAATGAAATAAGTTAACTTTAGCTTTAGGATATGTGACGAAATTATTATTTCTTTTCTTTTTTAAAAAGACAACTCCCGCATTAGGAATATATCCCGTGTCGCGGGGGACTTCACAAACATACATGAAACGGACACAAAGAACACCCAGACTCAGAACAACAATTTGTGGATCGCACAAAGTGTCGTCCTATGTGGGGATCGGACCTACAACACTTAGCTACTACGCTAAGTGTTGTAGGTAAGCGGCGAATAATTAAAAGTCCTTGTCCTTCGATGGCAAAGATGAGGAACGAGTTGAAACAGAAATAAGTAAAGAATTTATCATAATAACTTTTGGGTGTTTTTAAAGTAATTAAGCGTTAAGTACATTTCTGACAAAGAGATCTGCGAGTCCAAAATACAATCACTATAGAGGGAGATACTCAGAAATTAGATGTTCAATGTGGGATAGAATAGAATAAACCTATTTAAATAACGAAAATTTAATTATTTGGTTTTCTTTCCTTCTAGTATAATGTTGTGTTATAAACCAAAAATCTCTAAAAATAAATAGATATGAATGTATGTATATTTTAAAAACTAAACTAAACTAAATGTAAAATTAATTTCTTATAAGTATTATTTACTTTCTAAAATATTTTTTATCGTTGTATAGTATTTTACGATTGATATTTTACTTGTCCCCGTTACATAATAAAATAAATTTGGAAACACTCACCCAAAAACGTTGAGCAGATGTACTCCGAGATCTGGTTGCCAGACTTGCTGGACTCCGAGAAGTGGCTCAGCTCCTTGTTCAGCATGCGCTTGAACTGCAATTGCAATATATCCATTGAGTGTCCCATTGTCGCAACACGATTTCGAAGCCAACGGGCCGGTGTAAAACGAACGCTTTGTCTCTCAGCAGGTACACGCATTTCAAAAATCAATTGTGTTTATAAAAAGAAAGTAACTAAAATGTTCAATTCCGTAAATGTAGCACTCAGCTCAGTAGCTTATTTATTCACACCAACACGTTAAAACGTCTATTATGAAAGAGCGCTACCGTCCGACTGAGCTGTTCACAGCGTTCACGCACGGCGTGGCAAGCCGTATTAAGCGTAGCACGATTGTCGTCACACTACAACGCTACACAAATACCGCCTTCTCGGTAACACGCTTTAAATGTAATCTAGATTCAGTCAGTCATACGCGCTTCCTCTAACACTCTGAAGTGAAGGAAAATCAATTCTAGCTACAAAAAGTTTCTATTTTCCCGAATTAAGGAGTTATTAAGCCGTCTTCATTAGCAAGACTTAATTTTAAGAAAGATTTTTGAGAAATAAAGACAAAGGCCATTACGAATAATAAGTTCGCATAAGTTTTTCATGATAAAAAAATCTTTGATCTCCTCATTGAGTAAGAAATGAAATAAAATCAGTAAATTTGGATCTTCGTCATCATCAACAGCCTTTAATAGTCCACTGCTGGACATAGGCAGACGCCTACGTCCAGCAGTCCAGTAAGGAGAGCCTTAGGAAGGCGGTTTTAGCCCACTATACAACCCTGGCCAAACGAGTTGGTTTAGGGTTTGTGTCAAGTTTTCCTACTCTTTGCAGAGCTGTTGTCATGCATATAGTTTGCTTCCTTAGTCGGCTCTTACCACACTCCCGGGATAAACAGGAGTAGCGACACTACGTATTCTTAATCCGTCACCACACGGACAATCTTTATCTGATGCATCATTAATCAACCAAGTTTAGGCATTAAAACAACCACAAAGAAAAGCTCTTTGTTTAAATTACAAGATGAGACAAGAAAATATACAACATTGTGTTTGTTAACGAATGTAACGTTATGATTTTGATTTTCGTTAGTCCATAGTACAATAGTGTAACAAAACTTAACTGGAGTTTTCACTGTTGGCTATATAAGTTTAGATTAATAAGTTAAAGATTCAGATACATTGTGTTTTTTTTCCTCTATATAAATAAAAACACTTTTAGAGACATACTGAAATGTATGTACTTACTATTTATACTCCAACGCACTTACAAATGTGCCAAAATAATACTTGTTTGTTTGTAAGTACAAGTCTTTTCTAAACAAGAAAATCGTTAGCAATATTGTATATGTATACTAAAAGTTACAAGGAAACTTGAGCGGAATAAACTTATTCTATCTGGTTCTTAGCCAAATAAACAGCCACAAACCTATTGATTTATCTTGAGTGATTCGTTGAATTGTGTTTAAATTGGCTGTAGTTTCTGAATGGATCCACGGCCTATTTTAAAGCATTATTGACAATGAAATATCTTTTTGTTTTTAAAATATATGTGTTTCCTGTATTTTGTGCTTAGAATTGTTTTAATATTTTGAAAGTTTTATGTTTCGCCAGTATACATAAAAGTACAGATAAGCAAATATAAATCTTTTTAAGTCAAATAAGTACAGAAATCGTGGCTTCATCAGTGATAAAAAAGACAAGGGAAAACGTTTTATGCCTATTAATGACCACTGTCATACTTGAAGGAAATACAGAAAGAAATGAAGCATTCAACAGGTCATGCACTACATATTTTTAGAGCGTGTTTACATGACACAGTAGCCTATTACTACTCTATCATATAACCTTAATGTTTTATGAGATAGGATGTTTGTTAAATTTCACTCTCTTCATTTTCTATTATATTTTTACCGGTACAACCGCAGTGAAAAAATATGCTCCTAATTTAACGCCATAAAATGAGTTCTGGAAATTTTGTAATATATACGTAATAGTAAATTATCTATGGAACCTATTTCTCATGAAAAACACTTTAATGTCTTGGTAGGCAGACTCAGGCCGGAAACACTCAAACATTTTGTTTAAATAATTACGTTAATACTCTGTTACATCGAAATTTATAGAAAAGCCAAAGTTTTATATAAATTTAAAACTATCGATTCTGGCCTATTTCTAACTGTTTATTTAGTAAATTATGCTCATTCAATTCACAAAATTATAACGCATATCAGCAGGTCCCATTTTAACGCAAACGTATTGTCAGACTGTATGTTACTACAAGGAATTCGTCTCGTTACCTATTGTACAATTTCCCTGTGACGCCGCGACCTGTGGGTGTGCACTGATAAAAAACTACACAATGGTGTAAATATATCTAAACTGATTCATGGGCAAAAACCGTGACGTACTCAATAAATATAAAAAAAAATGTAATGAGGGAAATCATATTGAATTCCTGTACGTCACAGTAATACTTTCTCTTCTGGTTTTTCACTAATGTACCACCTTCATGTAAGTAGAACATAAAATCTTATCACGCTTGTCCTGTCTATATAAGGTAAATATGTTCTATATTACCAGAAGCAAATCTTATTATAATAGAAAAATGTTAAGCAATTTTTAGTATGATAAAAATACATAAACGTGATCGACAAATTAGTGTTTTAGGAATGTCGTCAGAGTTGGGAATAAATTCCCAAGTTTAACTTGAAAACTGATGTTGTGACGTCAACTACTAAGTTGCCACTATTTATATGTGTCATTGTTTGGGTTTGTAATACGTATCATGTTTACATACTTTATAGTAATTATTCATTTATATTTTATGACTAGACCGTGATGAAGGCGTGGGATTATGACGCGGTTATCATACGACATTGGAGGCTAATTTGTAATGGGGTATACACACATAATATCGACATTTATTTAAGTAAGGTGCAAAAACATGTTAGAAAAAGTACAAGTAGTAAAAGTCCAATGCATTAGTATTACTTCTATTGTCATGGTTAAGAAACATCGCACAAAATATCATTTCTAAAAAGTCCCACAGTATGTTGAAGCAAAGATACTGTAGGTACAACCTACTGTCGCCTAGCTTAGGATGTTTCGTGCACTTTGCATCCGTTTTAGTCGGATGCAAATTGTTTTTCCAGTGTTATTGGCTGGTTACAACGGTAACTGCTTTCCAAGCAGTTACCGTTGTGTACCGTTGCTTTTGGAATTTGATTTTAGTACGGAATTCCCAAAATTCTACCAGCACCGAAAAACACTACATTGTAGAATTCGACGATTGAGATCGAGTTCTATATACGAGTATAAAGTAAATTATTAGTTGTTGGGGTAATAATTAGAGATGATAATAAAATATAACAGTGGTACTGACTGACATAAAACGACGTTAACCCACGTTAAGATTTTTCAAAAAATAACTTTAATGTTTTGTGTTTTTTTTTCTCTTTGTTATCAGCGTGCTGATAATGGAAAGTAAACTATTTCTAACATTTGTTTTTTCATATGTCGAAGAAAAATAAAGAGGTGTAAAGCCAGCTAGATCTGTTAGCATTTAGCTATCACCTGTTTTCTGAGATCAAAAGTGCAAAATAAAGGAGTGGCGAAATTTTGTTGGAGAGAGGCGAGACTCAGGTGAAGGTGAACTTTAAAAATATATCGAAATAAATGAATTTTACTTCTAGGATGAAAGTCATTATCCATATTTTATTGATCGAATACACATGGTGGAGGGTTATTCTCTAAGTTATTAAGTTAGCTCTTGTATCGTAAACGACACCGCTGAACCACCACCACTGGGGTGTTGTTTACGATTTTTTTTGGTAACGACACCACCGTAAGGAAGTTCTAACAGACAACTTATGCATTTGTCTATATCAATTATTTCATTCGTAAGATCCTGACCATAACCATTTTCAAAAAGCTTTTCTAAAATTGCTTTAAAGGTTGCACATGAAGTGAAAGAAAGATAAGTTTAAAAAAATGAAAAGTTTTTGGATATTATCGGATCAAGTTCAGTGGTGTCTTTTACAATACACGAGATGGCTAGGTAAGTCTAGTGTGTACGATATTTTCTTTTCCAAAAGATTTACGGCTCTGATATATCATATCTGAATGATATCAAGGTTAATAAAGTCTAATGTTCTATAAAAAAACCATAATTATAAATATATTCAAATTCGCAACTAAAACACTTTTTCAATGAAATTTTATGAATAGTTGCATTATTAAATATTTTTCCATGTGGCCCTTCAAGGCGGTTTAAATATAGTCCTATTTACGGGTGATATGACGTCTGTTGTGGCACTGTGGGATGGTTGACTAAGTATTTTACACAAATAGATTTTACACAAAAAGACCAAAGCTGCTTAGTTGATATTTTATAATTGCCGCAAATACATATGTAGTTTATGTTTAGGTACTAATTAATCCTCAAAGAATAAACGAACGTGAAATTAATTATGAAAATAAAAATCGTTACGAGGCGACTACTTACGTTAGTCACACTGAGTGGGTCCGAATGACACACTCTCACTATCTAATGTGTAATAATCTGCCTTACCGTTTATACGATTATCATAACAATTTACATACACTTCGTCAGGGATACAGAGAAGAACATAGAGAAACTTTTATCAACAAATATAAGCACTATTCACGAGGGATGGAAAAATCAAATCATGTGAGCGAAGCCACGTGCAAAAGCTCGTATTACATAAAACGTGGACAGAGCAATTATTATTACTAATGAAATAAAAGGTAAGGATGATGATAAGTCTATTATCGATGAATACTGAAGATTATACAAGTAACAAATGAGAGAAAACAAGTTAGAATATGTATGTATGTCTAAGAATTAACAGACGAAAACAACGAAGTTATATAGGCTCAGATGTTATACCCGCAGTTTGTATCCCTGACCTAAATTCCAACAACAGTTCTCATTCAACTTTGAATATAAAAAAATACGTGTTTACTTAAACTGTTTGAACACTCGTGAGAATCATAGGTATCGGATTTTCGGTCTTGGATTTATCTTAAACTTTTCCTTGTCTGATAAAAAACATAAATAATTTCAATCGGTCTAATTTCCTCGTGGATACTGATATGATAACAGTGTGTTACTAACCAATTGTCACAAGTCATACATTAATAAACGCTATGACATTAGGCCAAGAGTATTGCGGTACCGCCACCAAATATTCGCTTTCAATGCATGGGTAATCTTTGTATTTATTAAAGAAGATATTACATAATACATTATTGCATTCATATTTTATTTGGTTTTGCTCCACTGCAATTTAAGTGTATGTAATTACTTTTGCAACATTACTCTGTTGAGCTGGCAGATTGTATAAATAGACAAAAAATGGAATCTAAAGTATATCACATGGGTATCAAATAGTGACATGACAAATTGTTAAGAATGTAAATCCGCAAATGCGGATATAAATGCGGATTATTAGTGTTTATCTAATAACAATTAATAATATCAGTAACATATTATGTCTATTCAAATATTTAATTTTAGCATAATAAAGCTTTAATGTTAGATTTTATACATTCCTGCTTAATTTATTTTTTTCATGTCATTTCATTTCATTTGTAGAGAATAAATTTACTAAGATTATTACATATCTACTTGTAACTTGCATTTAAACGGACGGGACAGGTAATGTTTAGCGCTGCCGTTGAGCAATGGTTTTTTTGGGAAAACTATTGAAGAAAATGTTGTTCTTAATTTTCCCAGAAGATGTTGAATCTCAGCCCAAAATAACAATTTCCCACCTTTGTCCCACCTTTGGCATGTAAATAAAATAAGTTGTAACACGACTTTAAGGTAGTACTGCTGGTCAGAGAGTTCCAGTTTTTTTTTTTAATTTGGCATATGCCATATTTCAAACATTTAATGTGATCATTGTCTTATCGCTATTTACTAATATTCTTAAATAGCGATAAGACAATGATCAGAGAGACAAATAATATAGAGAACCAGTAAAAAGATATTGATTTTTGTTTTTTTTTGCATCTAACATTGAGGCTTACGAGAAATCACAGTTTTAATTTCATTTTATAGAAAGTATCGTTTCAATTCCATTCAAAATTGAGAAAATGAGAGTAGGGCCCCAGTTTCTTTGTTTTTTTTTGTTAGGACCTTTGGTAATCTAGCTACGCCCGTGGGTTTTCACACGATGGTTTACTTCACCGTTAAAACACCTAAGATGCATCACAGGCGATTGGCCTTGAATCGCAAACGTAGGATGCTAGTGGTAGGTCTTCTCAATTATTTACTTAGATAGATATTTCTAGATACCTCTAGATAGATCGAGGTTTCGGCTAAACCAGGAGCGATATTGTCTTTAGATTTAGAAAACATTGTTCAAGGTTTCGGCGAAACCAGGCGCGATATTGTTTTTAGATTTAGACAATATTGTTCCTGGTTTCGCTCAGACCTCACTTTATACGTAGCATATGATTCACTCAATTCCGTTATTTAGAATAGTTACTAGTACCATTGTGACGTATAATAATGAATGTACATGACAAGCGTGACCGTACAAGTATTTATATTACGTATATAATTATTGTGTCAGTATGGCCGTGAGAACTTATTCAACATTATATTGACGCTACGTCCGAGTAAATAAAATGATTGGTTTCAAAAGACGTTGGCAACGTATTCTTACTGTAAAAAGTTATTGTTTTGTAATCCCGAATTGAACCTAGGAATTAAATTTTGCATTGCCACTGATCCGATGTTCTTTGTATTTAATTTCTGAAACAAATGTCAGTAATTATTGTTAATATATTAGTTAGCGTTACTAATTGTTCACAATGTAATGTAAGTATCACATTGCGGTTAGCACTGGCGTGCGCATGTTGCATTGAATTTCGATGAACATATTTAAAGTCAAAGGTTAAAGTTAAAGTGATTGTTATGAAATCATTGTCAGCTGTAGGGAATGAAAATTTGTCAGTCTTTGACATTTACAGTTTTTAATAAAATTAGATAATAAAGTTTACCTACACATTTTATAAGTTTTATTAATCCAATTGTTTTCAAGTGTATCCTTTGCTTAAAGGTTATATTTATTATAAAAAATGTATAAGGGTGGATGGTAAAACAGTTATTCCTATTGATTACATAAATTTGCAACCTCTGTGCACCTACCTCAAAAGCTTTCTACACCACTCAAGGCTGGCTGGTAGAGAATGCAATGGTCATAGTTCGCCGTGGCGATATACACAAGTGCATAAAGTTGTAAATAAAGAAATAAAAAAGTGTTTTTTTTTAAATTAAATATTAGTACCTGATATTAGATAAGAACCAGTTTGCAGATGTAGCAAAGTGTCATGCATATTTCTGGAGGTGGGTGGTAACATCAAAGTTCTTAACAGGAAGAAGAATTTGTAAATGCTTCTAGGCATTTATAAAATCCTGTCCATTTATCGTTTTTGTATCATTGAATCCTTGAATTCTTTTCATCTAGCAGTCCGATACTTTTTCGTAGTAAATCTTTTTTTATTGGAATATCTGCCTACATACCTACAGTATTTAATTTATTCACAATTATGTATGTAGAAAAAAGTAATACAGAAAAAGTATCTTAAATAATTTCTAACGATTCAGATTGATTCTGGCAGTTGGCTAATTTATTTGGATTCCCCCATATATATATTTAGTAGAATTAAAAAATATGGTACCAAACAATAACATTTAAATGATATTTCAAAAGAACAATATTACATTGTACATCTTCTCAATGCCATTGCGGGGGGAAACTCATGTCAACCTTCATAAACAAGGTAGCGGTGGTGTGGCGGCGGGCGGCAAGTGCTTCGCTGAGGTCGGCATAGACGTCACAACTAACCGGGTCATTATATAGGTGGCTGGAATTGCCAGATGGCCCCTTTTTGAGCCTTCAACGGAAAAGTAATTTCTTTATATTCATATTAAACTACATTCGCAATGAATAGGGCATTAATCAATTAAATTCTATTTCTACCAAAAGGCGGATGCTATTGTAATAAATAAAATATGAACAATACATACAAGCTTCCTTTTTGGTTTTGATAAACCAATAGGCCTGTTAAAATATTTAATTCATAAATGAAACTATACTTTGTGATACCTTTTATATTAAAAGTTTTCAAATACACAATAAAGTAATTTACTTAACAAAGTTGTATAGAAATGACAGAATGACAATTACGACGATATTACGATATTTAGATTGACGAAAAAAAAAACAAAATAGACCGGTGGAAAGTTCTGTTGTAAATAAAAGTTTTTATACGTAATTTAATTTCTGTAAAAACAACAAACGAAGTTTATGTTCTGTTCTCGTCAAAACGTAGAATATTGTGCAAACACATCACATTTTCTTTTGAAGATTGTATTTAGTTGGAATACTAATATTTTGAGCGTTTCGTTCGTTTCTTTATACGATTTGGTCGTGTAGGTGGGCGAGGCAGCAATTCAGCGAATTTTCCGTCTATTTATTGTGCAATCGTGAGAATCTTGAAAGATGTACACATGTAATATGACGTAAGATTTTCAGGTAAATGCGAGAATGACAGGGAATTTGCAGTTCTGGTACAACAAAGCTGCTCATTATATTTATTTAGATTTATCCTCGTTGATAATGGATTAAAGCTTAATAACTGCGTCATGCAGGAGATAAATCATATTGGAGCCACGTAGTTCTACATCGAATGCGATGCGTACGTGACTAGGCGGGCGTACTGGACTCCTGATGCGTATGGACTTTTGCCCATACACTTGAAGGCTACACACTGAGTAATTTTAATCGTATTAATATTAACGCTATTTTTATCGTTTGTTATTACTGGACATTGGAGTCCTTTTTAGGCACAGTTATTCAGAACTGTAAATGCAGATTTATTGCAACGCCTGAATGTTGAATTTAAAATCATATTATTCCTTCCAATCGTATGATTTAAAAACATCTTTAATCTTAGTCTATGGCTATCTTTCGCTTAAGTAAAAAACGTTTTGCAAGTATTTTTGCAAAAAAAAAATCGTCAATAAAAAATATTTGTTTCAATGCCAATCAATTTTAATCAAGTATATATTGACTATTATTATAATCTTTCAAAATTTTTGGGGTAGATTCATATTTCTATCGTTGTAGAATTTTTGTGGTTGTTGTCGAAAAACTTGACCAAGTGGTTTTCAGCGGTGCTTCGGTCCACCAATTTTTTACAATCTTGATAGTTGTGCAGCGACTGAAACAAATTATAGTAAGATGGCGCAAGATTCCGGTTATACGATAGATGTGTCAAAACTTCAAAGATTTGTTCCAAGTAATCAAAAAGTGTGTGGCCGCGCCTGCTTTAAACGCTTGAGGTGTGCACGGTACACGAACAAATAAATTATTTTTTTAGGTTCCAAGCAGCTCCCATTGCAGTTCCGTTCCAATCTAATTAAACACTCAACAGTAGCGAGTTTCTCGACGATCCGGATTTTGAAATCTTTTATCCACAAGTTTCCAGAATCATCAGCCTTTGACCATGATCGCTTGCATGAGAAATTCTCGTGTACTTTTTCTCTGTTTATCACCGCTTATTGCTGTTGCGATGATTCGTTTCAGTCAGTCAAATTCTTTGTTTTAATTCATGTGGCACCCAAACATCAGTTCTTTGTGTATACATCTTGTTTTAAATAATTCGAATTTGTCTTGTGTGTGTGTGTGTCTTTGTCACGTGGGGTAAGGATCTGCACAAAATCGTTGACAGGAGCTGGATGCGAGAAAGGTGATGATCAGCAGTAGTCTGCGATAGGCTGATGATGAGGATGAAATTAATGTATTAATGGTGAATGGTGGTTATTTTGTAAACTAGCATATCAGTCTTGTTCTATCAGTCACAAAAATTTTTTTCAGTGCTTTAAAATTGAAACCTTAATTTCCCACAGACGCATACTTCACCAAATTTGGGCACGTTTTTCATCGTTTTTGCCTTTGTATAGTAAAGCATCATATGACTTATTTGTTTACATTTTCAAATCTATAGAATTTTTTACCCGAGCTACGTTGATTGTCCGTAGGGTTAGTATTAACACGATCTATTGACCAAAAACCACGGAGACTTTTTCAATGTCTTATTTTATGCTTTGTTTTAAACTTCATGTAGGTACTTGTGGTTGGTAGGTTTTAATAGGTCACACGCTAAGGGTTAGTGAAGATTAAATGATAGGGCGTCAAACACTTAGGTTACTGGCCCATATATATTTTGTTGGTAGATACTATTTACGGAAGTCATCTAGAGCTGAGTTATCGTCACCTTACTCGTTAGGGAACTCGTTTCCCAGAACTAATCCTATAGGAAGCTTTTAAATGATATTTATATACGAGCGACCTTCGTTGGGTTGTATTAATGTAGAAATTTTGAAGTGTAAGTTAAAGTCAGATAAGTGGATTAAAGATTAGGTGAGTGTTTAAAAATAAATTTTGCCGTATATAGTACTATAAGTTGATTATTTTGCTTCGTTTCAAAGATTTAAATTTAAATTAAGTCATTAAAAATTGTATATCTTGCGATAAAATAAAAATGGCTACATAATTCCATGGTTTTACGGAAAAGGTTATTGAAATTGTGTGAGTTACGCCTATACAAAATTGTTTTATCTTGAAAAATATGAAACGTCAAACGGTACCTCTTAGATTAGGTGAACTGTAATGTTATTTTCACAAAGGTACGTATAATGTGTTATTCATTGTTTATACGCCATACATACAAACATTAGTTTAGAATAACATTTAGTGTTTATGATAAATATTAGAAGATCACCTGGCGGTGGAATTTTGACCGTTTTAAACTGCCTTTTTTTTTTCAGTGATCGATGTAACATGAACATGTAACTGTAAAGCAAGTAAATACATGTATTAAAAAAATATGAATTTTTAAGAATTTTGTTTTATAACAAGCGTTCAGACTTTATTTTACCTTTAAGGGTAAAATTGACAAAAAATCCTTTGTTATTGGGTCCTTCCAATATAAAAAGCAACAGCTGCCAAATTTTGAACTTTGTAGCCCCAGTGGCTTAGGGTCTGCGTTGATGAATCAGTCAGACAGGGCAATAATTTTGTGTGTATAAATAAGCCATCTCACTAAATATTTGGACCTTTGATAAGTCTACGAACTTTCGAAACTAAGAGAAGAAAGAAAGATATTATAGTTATCGTTAATTACGTAGAAAGTGTAATGAAGTCTTTGTGTCGTCACATGCATTGCTTATTATTATTGTTATTAGTATGAGGATAAACCAATAAGCTATATTGTTCACAATGGTCTGATTAATTCGAGGACTAACACTCTCCCCCTTGCAGATGATACTTGAAAACCAAATTGTTAGATTCTAAGCATGTAGTGCCTAAATTAACATATAATTTCTTAGATTTTTTGTTTGATTAATGGTTTATGTTATTTTTTATATTCATACTCATAGACAAACTGTCATTAACAATCTACCTCCTCTGTGACAAATTTTAAAAAATAGATTCGAGAATAGATTCATACTAATTACAAAATAGTTAATTGGCATCTCACTTCATTTATAATAATATCTGCAGGTGCTAATTTCAAAGGGCGACGGCAATCGATGACTCAAGAATCAATATCGTAATTCTATTGCGCAACTTAACCCCTACTGTGTACGTGTGTATATTCAGTTTGTATCAAGTTTCACTGAGTCTAAGTAAGTTTTTTAAGCTATTTAAATTATCAAGTGTCAGCACCTAATATTGTTTAGTTACGGTTAACCTTAAATTAGAATTAGTAGCTACTACTACTAAACTATAAACAAATGTTCAGGTTTAATTTTCTCGTGTTCTACCAGTGGAACTAAATAATAAAACATATAGGACCATTTGTAAACTACATTCAGATTCCTTGACAGAAAAATTACAATATCAAATATCTCGACCCGGAAAACGTAATCAAATCAAATTTTTCCTTGGGGCTGACGAGATTGTCAATCAGTCACCATAGAAAAAAGTTAAAATACGAATGTTAATCGAAAATACGGCCAATCAACCTAAAATCGATAGTACATAAACGGCAGATGCTTTACCTACTTATCGACGTGATTCGGATCACGTAGGGCACTACTATGTACTCCATATTTATTAATGATGCAGATATGTATCGTATATCGTCTAGGTTTAGCTTGAGTTACTAATTAAATAACTGTTGAATTAATTTATGAAATGATTATTTATTATTACGTATATAGTTTTATGCATCTTAGTTTAGTCTCATTTCTCTCATAGATTTCGAACAATGTGATCAAATTTTTCATGAGAAAATCAGGAAAAATATATATCTAGTGATTATTTCACTATTTCAATATAGCATAATTCTAGTGAATTGTCTGAGCAATATCTAAACAACAATAAATCATGATAAGAGGTTTGACGAAGCACATAGGAAGATGGCATGTTATATTGTGTGTCACACATTCCAAGATTTATTTACATTTCTTCGCGTGAGCAACGTAGTTATGTAAAGGGAAACTTCTTTGAAACTTCTTTGTTATCTGCCACTGATCATAATTAAATACTGCTACCAAATGCTAACTTAACTCAATAATTCCACATCTTCAAGAGAATCTTTGCAATATTCGTAGAACAGGATGCTTAGTATAAAACCAAAACTAATCAATCAAATCATACAAGCCTAAGAAAAGTACAATATACTCGTAATATGGTTTGTCAAATGGTTGATTATAATAGCTTCTTTAATAGGACGTTTACGATGCTTTTGCTAAAATATTTGTAAGAATGTAGGATATAATCATGTCAGAGATTCGCGGTCGAATTGCACTACATTTTCTAATTCTAATTACATCCATCTTATTTCTTAGGTAGGTAAATAAACATTTATTAAACATGCTTATTAGTTAAAAGATCTATATATCTGAACTTTATTAGCTACAAATAATCTGTTTGAACGTGACTTCATATTTACGAATATATTAATCTATAATAAGGACTTTTCCTTGACCTAAATTCTGTAAATGTATAAAAACATAAAAACAACTTTGATTAAGAGTCAAAGTGATATAAAATAAAGATATATTATCTTTATTTTATTTTATTCTAAAACTGTCGTTATGGTTTTGATAAAAAATCTTGATTTGTGAAACGAGTGTGCGAGATACTTTATTGTAGATAGTTTATTATCACTTTTATAACAACACGTTGAATAAGATGCGATGCGATGCAATACCTATGTATATTCCGAGGTTATCTATATCAGGCTAGTATGACGTAGTGATGTTGAGTAAAAGTTAATCACCTTTTTTACTCACGATAATGCGACTTTCCTTATACAGGTAGGTAATGGAAATGATAACAATAATAATTTTAGTAGAACAATGTGATATAAATTGTTTAGACCCACTAAACAATATGAAAGAAATAATGATTTGGAGTTTGTATGATCTAGTTGCCTTTCTTCTCAGTATTTATAGGTCTGCTAAGCCATAAGGACTATTTTACACTGCCTAAAGTTTAAAAAAGAAATAAAAACAATCCATATCACAGTTGTTTATAATTATATCTTCCTAAATTTAAGCACTCTTGATCTTTATTAAATTTAAAATAAACATACTTGACACTTCTTTTATTTTCTTTCTCTCTCAAGTGAGTTAAAACAATAGCAAGAACCCATATATGTAAGAAGGTATGTGTGCAGTGGTTACTGACCTTAAGCGAAGCCATATCAGACACGGATCGGTGTGTTTGTATTGTCTCCAGCTGGTCCAAGCACCAGTCTAGCTCCTCCACAGTTTCTAAGGCTAGCTTCATATAGGCTTCATCTGAAACAAATGAAATTACATTTAAGTTGCATAATGAGTTATATAAGAGAGAGCAGATAGGATTAATATAGTTTTAATTTTAAGTATTGTAAAATAAAATGCATAGCTGTTTCAAAATCATAGTATTTCTATACTTATACTATACCAAACAGCTTAAAATTATAGTGAAAGATAGGTATACTGTTACTTATTACATTACTAGTTATCACAAATCAATGAGGATTCGACTTGAATTTTAAATTAGAATTAAAAACAGGAAATAAATTTCAAGGAAATCTGTTATATTGATGAAAACCATCAGGAATGATGGTATTCACGTTAGTATAGAATAAGCGCTATGATTGCCTGGATCCCGTATGAACCCAGGAGCGGGGAAAGTAATTTTTAATTCCAAAATTCACACACTTCCTTGGTCCATATGTTATAGTGATCAAACCTACGTCAAACTGTAGAGTTTAAAGTGTTAATCAAGAAAAAAAAGACTGCCTGGACAAAAAATGGCACAAGTTGATACAATCAATGAAAACTTTACAATTTGACATAGGTTATAGGCTAAATTATAGGGTTAAGTATTTATATATGAACTGTATAATTACACGCTGTATGATTACGTGACTGCTGGATGGCGTAGTGGTTTTATGTATCGGAATGCTACGCAAAGGTCTCGGGTTCGTTTCCCGCTAAAGTCAAACATTTGTGTGCTTGAACATATAATGTTTGATTTGGTCTGGGTGTTTCTATGTATAATATGTATGTATATCAGTTTCATATCAGTGCGGGATAAGATGGCGTTGTGTGAATGTGGTAAAAAATAATACTGTACGAATTAATCCCTCTTATAACATTAATTAATTTTTGTAAAATCTGGTGTACAAATAAAGCATTATCTGTCTGTCTGTTAAATAGACATACAGTCAATGACAGAAAGATTAAAGTAAACCATTAAAAAATTAAATCTCGCGGCGTAAACATGTTACTTTGACTTTTGTTAAGTTTATTCATAGGTCACTCTGACTACCTATAATGTGCACGTCATCGACTTTATATACTTTGTATTCAATATAATTTTTGTACAAAAACTACATTCATACAACAAACTACATTCAATTTCAATTCGCAATAAAAGTACAAAAATTGCAAGAATAGTAAGTAAGTAAGAATATAATTGTTGCGAAGGTCTTTAAATATAGTATATGTCACGTCACACCATGTCACGTCGTCATGTACAGGTTTAAAAATATTTTCTAAATATTACCAAAAAATATCAAGACTAGTAGAACCCATCATGGCTTTTCTTCATCGCCACAATGCGCTGTGATCGTATAACATGATAGCCGCGACACGAATTACGCTTTCTGTCATTTCCACAACAGGTCGTGAACGTTTACGTTAGAAGAGTAATTCTAATTTTGAGTAGTGGTCTTTCTGTGATTGTCTTGTATGTTTTCATAAAAACCATAACACGAGTTTCGCGTTGTGGTCCTACTGCGATTGCCACAACGCGTTTTGAGCTGTTTTTCATTCAATGAGCGTCAACGGTCTTTGAGCGTAACATACGTAAATTATTAAAAGTTTACTCAAATATTAAGATTTACAAATTATGAAAAAAAACATAACACTCTCACGGATCTTGTAAGATCCTACGATCCTACAAGAATTATATGGTTATGATGCACATGTACATATTGTACATATTATATTGTGGGTACAAAGCTACATTTGCAGTTGGTATGTATGAAAAGAAATACTGTAATATTGTAGTTAATGCTACAATATTAGATTTGTTATTTTGTACCCTAAGAATATAGAATACAAAAAATGAAACTGAACTGATAGATTTTATAAAATCTGTTTTAACGTGAATGAACGTGATCGTGAATAAAGAATAGATCGATTCCTGAAATTGCAGGCAAACTAATAAGATAACACTGCTCCTCTATTTACTTTATTCATAAAATATTAATATAAATTATTTTTCCTGTTATATACACATGCTTGTATATACACAATACATATCTTGTCAAGTAACAAATATATTGATGTTGTAACTTGCATAATTTTTTATGTAAAGACATTTTTGAAAGTATAACATCTCGCAACGGCCCATAAGAGCGGAGCAGTAACCTTCTGATCTCAGACAAACTGAGAAAATGTATACACATAAGTATACGTTAACTTACTCGTACTCTTATATACGATTATGTAAGAAGTTAGCGCGGGTCTCGGCTTTGGGAATACGTTGGTCTCAAATTCTATATCAATGACAAATTAATCATGTAGCTATTGTTCTTGGAGGATGATCATGAAATACATTTCATGTTGTTTGTTCGTAATGGTCACAATAATGAGCCGTGATGTCGTGCGTCACAAATTAAATTTCTCACGAGATAAGTTGAAAGTAAATATATTTTGACCTTAAGCTACGAGTAATATGGGGGCATTTAAATACTGATAATAATGTGCTGTCTGTTAAAACAGATGGATCGCTTACTTATAAATATGAAAAATTGCTTACAAGTTAGCAACTAGGTGTTGAGTGTTAGAGTTTTTTTTTGAACAGTGTGTATTACGTATAATATATGTATTTATATAAATTCTATTTTTAGGCATAAGAACGAATATAATGAATGAATTGACCAAGTTCATTGAATGAATTTATATATAAATACATGGGAAGAATTCTACGTATGCATTTTTTTATTCGCATACGCTAGAATGTGAAATTTGAAATACTTTAAAAATATATAATTTGATATATAATATAATAATTTAAATATATAACAAATTGGAAAATAGTCGAAAAGGCCACATCAAGTTACAGGCGTTCAATATATCCATGTTGGTCTGCTATGGTACGCAAGTTTATACAATGACATACCAAGTTATACTTCGGAATAAACCAAAAACGGAATTGTCACCATCATGTAATCTTTACTATTTATATGAAATATGAGAAAATACGAGTAATACACGACACATTCTATTTATTTTTTTATGTTTTAATGGCGCCTACAACGTTGTCACTAACTGACATTGTGTGTCTGTTAGTGACAACTTTGTAGGCACCACCAATTGTTAGGTGACAACTTTCAAAATTCGTTACTTTATCATTGTGTCTCCTTAATTTTGTATGTGTACAGGCAATAGTCAATATTAATAGGCAATAGGCAGTTGTATGTATTTATTTCGTGTGGTTGTAGTATTTGTGGTTGGCCTATGTCCAGCAGTGGACTACTAAAGGCTAAGGCTGTTGATGTGATGTGATGTAGTAAACATTAAAATTATCAAAACAGTTTCATTTGTTTACAACAAACGCTGCGATCGTAACGAATATAACATATTATATTAAGAAAAAAATCTCTGCATAATGCAACATGTTGGAGAATTTGAAATATCGCAAAGTTAGATATGGCTCATGGCTATGGCCTCTGAATAACTAGAGCATACTAAATTAGTTAGAGCTTTGTCAAAAGAATTAAAGCGTTTCGCAGATAATCATGATGTCATCTGACATGTATTAATTTCAGTTATGAGGCGGATGCTTGAAATACATAGAATTTTATATTCAAGGTAAATCATAATATCGTTTCAGAACCTTTTCGAGTTCTGTCGCTGAACTGCGAGATTCTAAACTATAAACTGATATTTATATTAGCAGAGCGTAGTAAATAGAGCTAAGAAAGAGGTAGATGCTGTCAAAGTTTGAAACAAAGAAAACAAGACGAACCCACATGTGGTTCCCCTAGTTTATAGGTAATACTTATATGGTTACGCATTACTAATTAAATTTTGAATGCACTCAAACAACATAATTAGACGTCGTATCTTTTTTAAAACAGATCTTGTTTTTAAAAGACACATGAATTTGATCAATTACAAAATTATATATCAAAAGCTCTCACAATAATTCAGCGGAACGAAAATTTTGTTTTAAATATAGACTGTTGTTTTAACAGCATACGATTGTTTTTCATCGTCCCACACGGTATCGATATCGATCTTATAAGTGTCGGTGTTGACTGTGCCCCTAGCTACCGCTCACGCGGATCGTCCTACATTTCATATTTTTCTGGAAACGGTGAGTAGCGAGTGGTGAGTGACAGTAGGCGTCCCAAATTCAGCTGATGGCAGGGTACCAACAGTGCTACTCATTAGTACCTGTCACGCTCCAAATAGAAAGCAAACGTTTTGTTAATTTGTAAGAGCTTTGTGAAAATATTTTGTGGTTTTTTGTTGATGAATTACTCATATGTTTGTATGCGAAATAATAAAAAAATCTGGGTCACGGGCTCGCCGCGTATGGCTGGCAAATAGGTAGTACTAAAAGTATCAGTTATCGAGTAATATTTATCCTGAATGAATTTCGAAGTGTGATAATAAAGACACCGCTGAATATTTAAATTCACAACAAAAAATAATTGAATCTCAGTTAATGTCAAGTCCAGTAGTGGAATTAAAAATATAAAACTAATTAGGATAACATTTAAGAAAAGAAAACCATGATTTGCTAGGTTCCACACCACCACTAGGTTGCTAGATCTTAAATCTTGACTTACTTTATTAACTAACAACATTTGAATAGAATACATAAGAATATCTATCATTTTCAAAAGTCGTCGTATTGCAATATTGGGTATTAAACCAAAAGGTTCGCTGCTTGGCCTGTATCCTTTCGATAATAATTCGATTACGGTTAGGCCGTTACCTACGGCCTAACCGTAATCGAATTATTATCCAAGGCGTAACAGCGGTAATTAAAACGGTGGAATAAATATACTTAATGTTATTCAGTATCAGTAATAAGGAGTCTTACAAACTAGTTCATAATATTGAGTATGTACTTTTATATTTGTAAAATAGCTCCTAAAGTGACACTGTAGTACACAATGTGATAGATTTAAAGAAGCATGAAAATCAGACACTAAAAAAATATTCTGGTTTCATACCATGTTAAGGAAGATCCCTTTTTTACGTGGTTAAATTTTAGTTTAGAAATTTATTTCTTATTGCCTACTTCAAAGACCGATAATTTGACACCGTCAACTATGGTTTTCTCTGTTTTTTAAATCTATGTCTTTGTTACCATGTGCGACACTGAAATTAAGACATAATACTTAATTTTATTTGTGTATTTTCTGTGATTATTCCCAATTCTTTTGCATATAAAATAAAAATTATTTGCGCTACTCACATTGAATATAATTTTTCAATTACGCCTATACACATGGCATGAACTTCTAATAAATAGCACGAACTTGACAGTCACATTGTTATATGTTTACGAGCACTTTAGTATTTTAACACGTTTTTGTTACAACCACTGTATTAGCACAAGAATACAAATTATAAATAGATCGATGTTATCGCAGCTAAGACACTGTCGGAACAGTTCAGTCGCCTTCAAAACTGTATAAGGCA
Source organism: Arctia plantaginis (assembly GCA_902825455.1). Lineage (NCBI taxonomy): Eukaryota > Metazoa > Arthropoda > Insecta > Lepidoptera > Erebidae > Arctia > Arctia plantaginis. The sequence continues at coordinate 14,207,812 of CADEBD010000314.1, read as the reverse complement.
AATTATTTGTGACAATTGTTCTGTCACGAATCGTGGTCATTTTCCAATAGTAATCCTACTAATGTTGAGTGCCTCGCAAATACATTGGCATTTATCTTTAGGATAAATTTGAAGGAAGCTGCTGTTTCTTAGCATTAAGAACTAATGAATGGATCACGCTTGTCTGTGTCCTTATATACTTAAGTAGTACGACTGTCGTTGCTCTGACGTAATAAAGCAAAAGGAAACACTACTTTCAAGAACTCAGTCTATGAATCATAAGTGCAACTATGCCAATCTAGGTATTTTCTCACAATTAATCATCTAACAAGTTACTTTTTACAATATTGTTGAAATGCTTTAGAATAAAACAGTGTAAACATTTTAAGGAATAACATTACACTAGAAAAGTAGATACTCCACATTCTAAATCTCCGAAACAGCATTTGACAAAAAAAAACCATTGAACCATTTCAGATGATCTTAGACTACATATTATTCTTTGTCAAGTAGATTTCCATGCTCTAAATAAACAGATTGCCTAAATTGGACAATGTAAATTGGAAAATTGTCATCTGGTTCTATGTTAACGTTATACTCGTATTTTATAGCAGCTTCAGATGTTTATACTTTTCACTTCTCTAAATGAAAACCAATTAGAGCCGCTCTGTTAATAACATAGAATTACTAACTGGTTTTGTCTCGAAATATTGAGAAATAAAGCTCAAGAGTGATACACGTTTCAATAGTTGTTTTAAAATCATGTTGATGCTCACTATTAAGGGTAAACGAAGAACATATTCATAACCTTTCGTAATGTATTTGTGTGATGTTAAATATATATTTAGTTTTAGTTATCCGGTGGTCCCTGGATAATGGAATAAGTTGTCTATTCATATTTAGCTTTTGCTACGTTACACAGGATAAAAACCGCAATTGAATTGTTCTGATACCCGTTATTAAAGGTCTATGAGGACGTAAGTGTAATTAAATCCGAACGACTTGGGCAACCGAGCGCCGGGCACGCCGTTATTGCGGCGGTAAGACCCATTATGGAGGATTGGTTCGAGATGCATCACGAGACCCTCTCATACCGGCTGACGCAGGTGATCACTGGGAAAGGATGTTTCGGGGATCACTTGTGTTTGATCCGCAAGGAGCCAACGCCTGAGTGTCACCACTGCGATGGCAGAACATAGGTGGAGCAGAGGCGTCGCCTCTTGGCGGCCATCGGGGTGGGAGTTCTCTCGCTCGGTAACATGATTGCGGCGGTCTCCTTCTGCGAGCAAGTTATGCTTGCGAAGGAGCGGGACCGGGAGAGGTTTAGAACTCTCCCGGCCCGCCGGGCCCTGCAACGGGCCAGGTACCGTAAACGACTCAGGCGCCGGAGGTCGCAGAACGACCTCCGTCCTCCAGAAGCGCAGGCTTGGGGGTGACAGGTGAGGCGGGACTCCGAGTGCCGCTAGCACCGTTATCTAAGCTGAAAGTCCTCAAACTATCAAAGATCTACTTTTTTGAAGTTAAGATTCAGATAAATTGGAATCAGCCTTCCTCTTTTAAATAAACAATAATAAGTTGTCAGAGATAATCTTGACTTCCACTAAGGGCGGCGGGCAATCGAATCGTGTCAGCTTATAGATCCAGTTACTGATGGCAACGAAAACGGCAGGTAGTCGTGCACAAGATAATTAAACAGTGTGTTTGTTAGATAAAAGGTTGATCGTGTAGGAGTTCTAGTAAATAAACGTAAGTCACTGAAGTTTTAGGAAAAATCGTCATTGACAAAAATGCTTGCCTCAGGTCATGTGTATGCACTTCATAGCAATACTTTGAAAGTTATTTCTGATCTGTGCTGGTTATACTTCGCAAGAGAAAGGGCTGTCGTGAATTAAGATTTTATATATTTTGTAGGTTGGATAAGAATGTTGATAAAACTTGCAGATATTTTCTGCAACCATCGATACCATTTTTTTTCCGAACTAAACTGTTTGTTGTCTGCATAACACTCTGTATATAAAAAATGGCTTCGACAGATAAATAAATCTTTTGTAACTAAATAATACACACAACAACAACACTTCATATATTTTCCGTGGTTGTGGAGAATATCGAGTAACATAGATGTTATCGAGAATATGTTAGTTTAACCTTACTCTATGAAACGTAACGATTCTTCGTAAACTTATCATATCGCATTGGAGATTGATCATGTCGTTGATAAATAGTAAACAGTGATTGCGTAAAATCCCGCGCTCACTTGTGATTTTAGGTTTATTACTCATATTTTTATATTTTTCGTCGTATTCGTCTTTACACGTGTACATATCGTACGTAATGGAGACATTTGTCAATGATTTTGAAAATATGAAAAAAAAAACGTTTAATTAGAAAAAAATTATTGCTTATGAGGCGCATCAGTAGTGTTGACTGAATAATGTAAGTCTCACAAACAATTTGCTACTTTATTTATTAGGTATTTACTTATGAAGTTTCAGATTTGTATGAACATTTCAAAATATAAAAATTTTAGGATTATTTTAGCTAATCAAAGTGTAGTAGCCATTTTGATAGCAGTTTGTTGATCCCTTTACTGTAGAAGTCTGCTGGACGCGGGGCTATGAAGTCAGCGAAAGCATTTACTATTACCTCTCGGGTGTTAAATGTTACCCAATGAATAAATTGTCTAAAGTTGTATTGGAGACGCAATGGGAAAGAGCGATTGAGCCCGCCAACCCCAAGACCTAGAAACCAGACTATACTTCTCAGAAGGTTTTTCTCAGAAGTGCAAAGTGGTTTGTCGGCCTGTGTAAGAGTAGAAAGGGAAAAAACCAAATGGACCAAAAAATTGACCGGCAAGATCCATATTATTAATCTTTGACCTTTTCTTAACAGAAATCACCTTTTGCATACTCATACAAAATAACATGGCTTCCCAATAAAAAATATTTGAATTTCGAATTGCGTGCCAATCCACAGATAATTAAATCTGACTTATGAAGTTGGAGATTTTTGAATCTGCTGATTTCAAAAATCTCCAACTTCATAAGTAAATAACCTATTATTTTCTTCTACTCCTTTTACAAGTAATTTACCCCTTCTAAAACATTTATATAATTGAAACGATTTTACCTTTAAGTTAACACCGACCTTTAAGTTAATATTTAATAATAAATTCAGTTTTGTAACAACACCGTAAAAATACCTACCTATAGAAAATTATTATAACAAGTTTGTTATCATCAAAATATTTTCCTTATGAGATTGTTCAAAGAGTCAAGAGACTAAGTTCGCGTTGACGTATATTTTAAAAAGTTTTTTAATTTTTTTAAAGTATTGGCCATTGGATAGGCCTGTTGGTCTAATGGTTAGTGACCCTGACTGCTAAGCCGGAGGTCGTGGGTTCCATTCCCACCCACCCAAATTGTGTGATGAGCACGATAATTTGTTCTTTGTCTGGGTGTAATTTATCTATAATATGTACAAGTATGTATTTAGAAACATACCTGTAAGTATGTTTAGCAGTCAGTCAGTTTAGCAGCAGCAGCAGCAGCAGTGTTTAGCAGCAGCAGGTTACCATAATGTACAGTTATTATTATTAGTATCAAATGATGTTTCAATTTTTTTTTAATCTTCAGTTACAGACATTTAAGTACTACTTACTTTTATAAATTCCGAAAACAATAAAAAAAACGAGTTTGAGTTGGTGTTGATAAAACATTATTTTTTAATGAAAAAAGGTACTGTCCGAGAACGCGAGCAGTAGCTTATAACATGTTATCTACACATTAGAATATTCTTTCGAAGTAATCTTAAATCAAAAAATCTCTTTTCAAAAACGATCTTTCAGCAGGATAATGCGAGGTGTCCTAAGTCCATGATAATGATGACTAAATTAAGCGAATTGGGATTCAATTTTTTTGCCGCCCATCTTATTTTTAATATCTGGCTCCCAGTGATTACTAGTTGCTTGCAGAGCTAAGGCTAACACAAATAAAAAATTTGGACCACTACCGACATCAGCATCAACACAAAGTTTGACTGCAGCATCAGGGTAAGGTTACCATATCATGGAAATACCACTAAAGTAACAGAACAACTTTCAAATGAATCGGAGTTGTGTAAGTTAGTGAGATCTTTACAAATTATAGCTAAGGACCATCTTGTTCACGCCAGATTTCAATTAAAAAAAACATTATAATCAGTGCATTGATTTAAGAGTTACGACAGAGAGACTCAGAGACATGTTCATCTTATAACATCTATCTTTTTGTGTCGGGGGTTAAAAATGCTCAAGGGCAAGAATGTTGAATCAGACGGGGAAGTAATCGCAGCAATGGTGGCTTATTTTGCAAGCAAACATAATTCGGTCTACACACATGGATAGAATAGAAAAGTTAGAAAAGCGTCTGAGGGACTGTAACATTCAAAGACATTAAGTGGATAAGTAATCAAAAAAACTTTGTTTTAGAAACATCCCACTGTCCTAACTTAAACCCAATATTCATTTAGGCTCTTAAATTCAAACGTTATTGCTCAAACAACATAGTATACCTGTGATACTCAGTACATTTTATGATGGATTTGGATGACATTGGATGCGGGCAGCACAGGACCGGTTATTGTGGCGAACGGAGGTCTATGTCCATCAGAGGACGTATTTAGGCTGATAAGATGATTATGATGAGGGTTATTGAAGTAAAGTTTTATTCACGTAAAACAAAGTGTTGGAAACAAAAAAAAAGCTAGTTGTGAGAAAAATATGGAATAAACCGGTTTCAATAAATTAACTTTCCAATAGTCTTCTGTCCTAATAGTTTCTTGTTGTAATTTTAGTGTTTTCTATGTCATCTTGCTATATTTTTATCAGCCGAATATAATAAGATAATTATAGCGTCTGTATTCTGTGTTCAATTGTAGTGTAATATAATATGTGATGGTTCAATAATAATACTTCTATATTTTAATACTTTCAGTGTTTATTATCGTAGAGTATATTTACAAAATTGTGTTACATTGCATTTTAAATATGCAATAAACTTTAATTGTTGACTCATTACAATATTTAAAAAATGATTTCTGTTAAAAATATTAAATACATTAAAATGACCGTGTTTGAAATAGGGATTGACCAAAAGAAAAACGGCAATATTTTCATTTGTCGTATAGAACAAAGAAGTTAGTTTCATAGTTTTTTTAAGGAATTGAAAATTGAGGTTCTCAGATTGTCGGATACCTTATTTTTAGTATGATTTATTGATTACATTGTTCACGCTTTAGAGTTAAATATACCAATATTAAGTTAGAGTAGAAGTTAAAAGTTGAAGGAGTTGCTTAAGCTATGGGCTTTTATTTGACAGCTGCTTTTTTATAGCTTAGGGCTACCCCCTGAGACGCCATTTCAATTTAAACTAAACATGCATCTTTCTAGCTTTAGGTGACGCAAATATGGAAGCCTAATTTTCGTTTTAATAACTAGAAATATACAATACAATATGACATAGTGTGATTTCGCGAATGTTTGTTGCAGAAAGGAAAGAAATCTGGACACTACGGTAAAGTTTTTATTACGAAGCAATTCCCATTTTCATTTATCTCGATCCGCGATCTTGTGATAACATGGCAGCAATTTTAAATCGATCCGCTTTTATCAAAATTTTCCTAACATTGAAACTTCAGCTAGTATATATATACTATATATATACTGTTTATCTATATAGGTAAACAGTTAAATTATAAATCTGTTAAATGAGTAACGATCTAAAAAACTATTGACCTGTTGCCAAGCATATTGTAAACAAAATCCTTGTGATATGTTGGAGGGCTCAGACGAGTTACAAGCACTGAAATATCTAAAAATGTAAAAAGTTTACATACCTATATCAAAATTAACTATTTCAACTAAACCTACCATAAAGTATATTTTTAATTTTCAAATGTAACAGTCGGTTAAAATACTCATCAGTCAGTTTGTTGGCCGTTCTACGAGTAATACGTAGACAAGAACTAGTAGAAAACTCCAGGGGCGATAATTTTTAACACGTTTTTTTTTTAACAATTTTATGGTGACATTGCTTGTAGTTGAGAACTATTTAAATGGCCAATGTAACGTTATATTCATTTATGTAACCAGACCGGGCAATAACTATTTTAGTCAATACTTTCAATAATAGTAAGCTAAAGGTAGCCCCAGCCAACGACACAAGATCACGAGCATGACGTGCGCATCCGCCATAATCCTAGTTAAAATTGAGAACTGGATAACAAGGGCTTTTAGGCGAGCATGATAGCTTAGTAGACGTGCGGTTGACTATTTGTCCTTTAAAATAAATTTGAGCGATCCCGAAATTAACTAAATAACTTTCTGGTACTTACTAGAAAAGGGGTGCTCCTTTACGAAAATCCTTCACCATACTCAAAACAATAGAGTAACTACATCTATGTTGACAGATTATTTAGGATAGTAAGCATTCTGTGCCACTGGATCACTTGTTCTAAATGATTTTCCAAATGAAGTAATTCAATTTCTCTCGTTTGACTAGTCAGCGCGGTCGATAAGGGACTGGTGTATTAATCAATTCGGGTCAAGATACCGTTTGCAAATTTCGAAGCCTATATGTATGTATGCATAGGTAGTTGTACTAATAAATATTCTCCATTTTAATAGGATTGTGGTGAAGTTCTGAAAGAGATTGCTGAAATTTAATTTGTCAATCTTCTTGCCCGATGTACAGCATTCAGTTCATACAGTCAGTCATAGAGTATCTTGTTGTCAAGACCTAACTGTAATATGTTTTATGAACAATACAAACCGAGTCCCGGGATTTTACGAGGGATAGTAAGCGCTCCGGTGTCATGAATCACTTATAAACTTCAACCTGCATGCAAAAACCTTTAAAAATTTGTAGGTCATCTTTATTGGGCCTTAAGCTACTCTCAGGCTACACTTACGAGTACATACGATACGTAGAGCGTACGATTTATGTCACAAAATTACTAAAACAATCACAACTTTTTGGTAAAATATTCATTTATAGTAACGTTGCGCTTTACTTAATTATATTATTTCTAATTATACTTTATTTATTATCGTGTTTGTATTTGGATAACTTGCAAAAATATAGATATTTTAGCCATGTGGCCATCCTATGTAGATTAACAGTAAATAAATGAACTGAATTTATTAAGAAGTTCCTTTAAAAAACTTGGTGATTTTTCGGATTGTTTACTTAAAATGAATCTCCATTCGGCTTTTACTATACTCCGTTTTTGTCTTTTTTTACCTAAATTTGCACATGCATTTCGGGGGTGACCGAAGTGCATGTGTTTTTGAAGGTATTCATCACTTTTTAAAAACGTTGACAAAAATATTCAAAACACTGTCAATAAAGTTTTGAATGTGGCTTTAAACGATCGAGCCTGGCTCCAAGCATCTTTAATTGGTCTTGGAGTACGCAAAATTTTAGATGTCAGCCTTTCAGCATTTCTGTGTGCATTTCTGTCCATGGCACAGAAGAGTTAACCAGAAAAAATCTAGTAAACACACTGGTTGATTCTGAAGTGTCTTGCAAGGCCGACGCCATACATGTTTGGCTGATAGCTTGCCCCAATACAATATTACCTGTTGATCCATTCTCTCAGAGACAATGGGACGCGCACTATGTATTTTAAAACAAAAAACATTAATTAATACATCGCTCGTTTGTTGGCTGTGGGAGAATGGGAATCAGGCTTATGGATACAGGCACTTTCATCGCCCAATATGGCCCTTACCTTGTTGGACGATACCACATTTCGCCTTGCTACTTGTCTTCGGTAAGGTTAGGAGTTAGGAGTAGCTGTTGACAATCTTGGACATCATGGCCTTTCTTACAGCAGAAGCGCTGGCCGTATATCTCGAGATGGCAATATTAACGACATTATCCGTCGTACTCTTGTTACCACCAGCGTTCCAGCTGTACGTGAATCCAATGGTCTGCTACGAGACGATGGGAAGAGACCGGACGGACCGGGACGTCATTGTTGTCATGGATAAGGCTTTGGTGTGGGACGCAACTTGCGTCCAGACCCTTGTGCCATCACTACTTTCAAGCACAGTTGGTTATGCTGGCGCTGCTGCTGCATCCTCAGAAACCCTCAAATGGCGTAAATACATTTAGTAGGAAATTACATTTTTGAACCGATTGGGGTCGAGACGTCATGGGGTCCAAGTGCTCGTGCTATGTATAAACAACTAGTTAAGCAACTTATCGACACTTCTCATGAGCAGAAGCCCGGCGTTTTTCTAGCACAAAGAATTAGCATTGCCATTCAACGTGGCAATGCTGCCAGTCTTCTGGGAAAGCTACCAGTAGGCGATAATGCGGTAGAATTATTTGATGCTTGTATGTAAATAGTGTAAATGTTGTAAATATTTTAATTGTATTATAATATATTTCGTCTTTAGTTCATAATAGGTAAATATACAACACGAATAATAACAAAAAAGAACACATTTTAATTGAAATCTCCGAGAAATCGGTATATATTTGTAACATTAAGATAACGAACAATTGAATCTTACCAACTTTCTTGAAGTCGCTTAGGAAAAAAGAAGTAGAAACAGCCATTTATAAAAATATCGGAGCACCAATCAAGATCAAATATTAAATACTAATACAGATTTCACTAAAACATATAACTCATAAAATTTCTCAGGGGATTCTTACCTCCAGGATTCAGGTTTTTCGGCTGCGGAGTGACAGCAGTAGCTACGCCTGAAGATCTTCGAGATCTGAAATGATAACAATTTAACATTAGCTGTATATATTTGTGTAGATTTCTGAAAAGTGTGAGGTATGACTGACTGAATTTATTTATGAAAGGTAAACAACTCTTTGTCAAACAGTTCAATGAGGGACATCAGTCTGGAAAGTTGTATTATAAATTATATTATAATAATATCATCTACGAACCTTAACTAAATTAATGAATCTTAAATTAAAAAAAAAAACATTATCAACAAAATAATGATGCAATTTCAATGCAATTAAATTAAAGGTAAATTACAATAAACTTTATTTTTCATCCTAAAATATTTTCTGAAAAATATCCTGGGCCCAAATATGAGGCCAATTCAATCCATAACAGATAAATAATGAAATCAGTTCAGAAGTGGCGAAGGTATCGAGTAACTACACACAATTTTATTTTCACTTCAATGCCCAGAGAGAGATTTAGTAGAGTTTCTATCTAAGATCTATTTAATTTAAGAAAATATTTTCGATTGGTACTTAATAAAATATATTTCGTCTTAGCCATACAATATTGTTCATGAGTCTATCTATATTTATTTTAGTTAGTTTTGCACAGTAATTTACAAAAAAATTACATATATTTTACAAATTTATGTAAGTTGTTGTCAGATTTGATAGAAGTAAATCATCACGCATTTAGATCTATTTTCTACATTTATAAATAATATATTCTATGCTTGTGCCGTTATTGGACTTTCAACTTGTATTCTCTACCTTTTGTCTAACTGATATAAATCATTCTCAGACAACTCTGCCACATTGTACAAATAGGTTTATGTATAAGCGCCCAAGGTTTCTTCATATGACTGAAGGTCTGAAGGACTGAAGTGAGCAGTAAACTATGAATACAACATTCAAATTCGTATAATTTTGAAATAAAATGGGGTCGATCTTGAAGCTATTTCTACCATATTATGGTCGCAATAACATTTAATGTAAACAAAAACAATCCATGGCAAATACTAATAAAAAGCAAATTAAACCTTTATGGTAACTGTAAAATAAACCAGATGAACCGAAAGATTCTATTTTTAAACGCTCATTGTTAGCAGTTGTCATTCCTGACAGCACGTGCATAAACTAGATCGTAAACAGATAATCATAAATCGTTCTATAATTAGAAAAAGTATTTAATCTTGTTTGGTCTACGTTGCTTGTGTTTCTATTTTAAGGTCCGGCAAGACACGTGTTTGATAACCAGTGAGGTCAGGTCAAGGCCCGATATGCGACAGATGGATTTTATAACGGTTCTAACTTTCAAACTTTCTCGTTTTATGATATCTATACTCGTAGTATATTCCAAAATAGTTATCATTAAGTTTTTGTTAGGACTGTAATTGCCATTCGGGTATCACATTCGACATTAGACTCATGCCACTATTTAATTATAACGCACATGTCATCGAACCACGACAAGAAAAACGCTTTCTGCTTCTTTTGTTTTCTTTATAAGACAAAAGTTAATTCCAATAAGACTGAACAATATAATATACACTATCTTATAAAATCGATAAACAAATAAATAATAAGGCAAATTTGTCATACTTAGCTAACTGAGTTTTCGATTATCATAATGACTCGTTTTACATGTTGTTCGTGTTTTCGAAACCTATGTGGGCCAAAGCGTGCAACGTATCCTTGACTTTTCATGATGTTTTAAAACTAGTTTAGGCGAAGCTCACACCTTAATATTACCAAGGAGATTGTGTAACATTTTACGATAAGTGTTACTGTTACTTTTATATAAATTACTCGTTGCAAAGGTTAAGGATATTTGATATCTGACGTCAAGCGTAACCTTTTAATTGCCTACACAGTAATGATTTATTAATATATTTGATGTATGTAGGTAGTAAATAAGTCTGACTGTTAGAATAAAAAAAAAACATAATATGACAACACTGTCAGCTGATGTCGTATCGCGTGTCTGTACTGACGGGTTTGTGATCGAAGTTCGACGACACGACCGCGTCATTATACGTCATCGGAGTAAATAAAACGATGCATACTATGACGATTTCCATTCAATTGCACACGTTCTATGTTCTAAGTTGATGTGGTTGCAGTGTTGTTCTCATCAGGTGAAGCTCCGCGTTAGAATGTTAGACTTTAATGGACGTTTTTGGTTTTTGAAAGGTAAGAAAAGTTACTGCTATTAACTGATTTTTATTAAAAATGTTAGTATAAAGCAAAATAAATCCCGACTAGAAGAAATTTCCTTGTTGGTAAAATAAGAAAGTTATGTGTACCTGTATAAATAATATAAAAATTGACAACTGTGGTTTCCCACACATCACTGCTATCTAAATACGTCTACATCGCAAGCTTTTAATCATACATGGAGTACACCGATAGGCTACAGTTATCAGTTAATTTACAATAGGTAGCATAAGTATGTACTCAAATATTATTACAACAAGGATTACTTTTTGATAATACACATAGACTAAGCATCAAATTGTTTGAGAACAGTTGTACATACATTAAAATCTTCACACATGAATGTAGGGAAACCTTGAATTTTACTCACGTGCATTAGATAATATTATCGCTTATGACAAAGTCATGATTCACGTAAGATATAATACGCGAATATGTTAAAATTGTAACTTATGAACTTTTAATATATAATTATTACGCTTTTATACAATGCCAGTAATCTGTTTTATGTTTAATTTTATGGTAAATGATTCGCTCTCAATAAGATAACGAGCTACATTTCGTAATGGCAGCCCCATTTTGTTTTATTACGTAGAATCGTCATACTGTTGGTGGCTTTACCTATTAAAGCTGTTTATACATTAAACTTCATAACAATAAAATAGTTTATGTAAATTCGTAGGTACTGACTTTAATTATATTGCAGTACCTACATATGCATATATAAAATGTATTATTTTAATTACTGTCAGATAACTAATAGTGTTAGAATTTTATTAATATGCTTTATGTTACAGTACTATTAAATAGTTTAAGAGGAGAATCGACCTATCATTCACCACTATATTGTCAATCTTGAAAGGAGGGAAAAATTAGAAACATAAACGGAATTGTATTAATATGCTTTATGTTACAGCACTATTAAACAGTTTAAGAGGTGAAACGACCGATCATTTACCACTCTATTGTCAATCTTGAAAGGTGGGAAAAATTAGAAACAAAAACAAAGTTTAACAAATTATTACGGACTGGAAAGACAAGCTTTCTTTCAACAAACCTATTTTCCTCAAGCATTAAATTAATCGAAACCATTGCTTGATTTCCATTACTTCACCTGCCGATGATGATGCACGATTTTTTTGTATTAGTGACAGTTACTTGTTGTACTCATGTTAAGGTATTAAAGTTTTTCCTTATACCATTATTACTTTGACTTGTTGCACCTTTCACAAACGTGTCAAAATTTTATGTACTCATTTGTCAAAACTTAGTCAAGCAAATTGTACTATAGAATAAATGACTAGCCTTAAGGAATAGTGACTAGTTTTCTTTATGTATTACCGATACGCTATGATGTTTGTAACCGTATTGTATATATATAAAAAAAAACACTGAAACCTGTTAAGGTATAAAACAAGTTCTATCTAAAACAAGTTTTATAACCTGTATAGCTATATAAACGAAAAGTGAGCTCGAAAATGAGGTTAAGGAAGATTCAAGAGACGTGTTTGCGTAACGTAAACACAGTTTCGCAAAGAAAACAAGGGGACGGGAGAAATTTGCGAAGGAAACGATATAAAAAGCGCGTAAGAGGTTTACGTATATTGATAATATATATCACATAACGAGATACAAGCAATTTGGATGTAAGTGGAATACCAGTAAGTATATTAGATAGTTTTTTTTATCCATTGATAGGATTAATAAAAATAATGTAACTTGTTTGTGTTCCTTAAAATAATATAAATAAAGAAAATGCACTTAAGTTAATTATGGGTAAAGATAGTTTATGTGATGACAATAAGTATGCAAGGAATAATGTATTTTATTTATCAAATATATCTGTCATATCTTTACGTATTAAAAACAAATTACAGTCTTTAATAATGTCTAATAGTATTTAAGATTAGCAGTAGAAGTATGTTAAGTTTAGATTTATTTCTCAGTCTATGGAAGGTGAGTTAGCTATTTGTCTATCCCTAAAGCGATTTAAACTATAACGGTCTAATCATGTCTTAGAATATTTTTTTACAATCTAATCATTAAATAAATAGTAAATGTATATGAAATTATTTGACTGAAAAATTGAAAAAGAAGCATGAAATTTTGGGAGATGTATACGAGTACAGTCAAGAATAAAATAAATGAATTGAGCGAGTGTCAAAGATAACTGTGTGGCTGGAGCCGACTGGTGCAATCATCAACAGCCTTTAATAGTCCACTGCTGGACATAAGCCTCTCCTTAGAAAGGAGGGTGCAATATATACATATAAAGGAAGAAACTGACAGATACACTGACTGATCGATCAACGCACAGCTGAAACCGAAATTTTGCACAAATGTTCCTTAAGTGACGTAGATGTGTAATAAGAAAGGATTTTTAGCACTTCCACCAAAATGGGGTTTGCAAATTTATATGAAACTTTGTTATTTTTGGTAATAGCGTTTTCAAACTCACAGTAAATACTCTTTTTTAAAAGAAATAATAAACGTTGCTAATTATACAAAACTACCCTTAAAAGGGGTGCAAGTTTATATGGGCATTTTTTATTAACTTATCGTGTCGTTTGAGTTATTTAAGTCATGACAGTTTTGAGTATTCATGAGAACTATTCATTATTTATTTTCTCGATGTTTATGATGATTGATTAATTTTAATGCTTATAAATAAGAGTAAATAATATAATAAGTGATATGTAAGCTTACTTTTAATAGGTACGAAAACTAAGAATAGCTCCAGCCTTATCACATCATTACTTTTCTCGAAAACGCCATTGATTCGTTTTAAAAATTTTAAATTAAGATATATTTATTCAAATAAAATAGTAACTTAAGTCATATGCTATGATAATTTTAAATATTTAAACGGCAAAATGTTCCTTATTGTTGTAATAATGTGTTCAAGCTCATTCGGCATTTTTAAATTTATTTACTAAATAAATTACGTTCTTCTTATGTCCGTCTATGATTCCAACATAAGAAAACCTGGACATTGCAAACAAGAAGTTACGATTATTGATTTTTGTATGTTTGAAAAATATACCACTAAGGTATTAATCTTGTAGTCTCAGGTGCATAGCATATCTTGTATCCTTTGTAAGATACTTATTCATACTTCACCATTAAGTAGGAGCGTGAACGAAAATAAAAGAGATACTTACTTGGAGACTGGCACGTTGGTGAGACACAAGAAGTTGTTGCGAACACTGCGCAGGCTCGCCAGGACCTGCGCGAAGGGCGTCACGATCAAGTCTTCCCCGTGACTGTAGACAAAAACAAACCTTATTAATATTCGCTCAGCTTAGAAACTAACCAATTTTGGCAATTTCAAATAAATTATGAAACAAAATTATAGAAAAGCCAAGCCAACAGGTAAGAGATTGTCTGGAGGTCCGCGATGAATTATGCCTGCGGTTTTTGATATTAACATGAAAATAAATATTAATTTATGAATAGTACAGTATCTAAAAAAAGTTGGTCATAATTTATTGTTCATAAATTCATGACTTAAAGCCTTCTGATTTTTATATGCTCCTGTGCAATCTCACCGATAGTGATGATTCGCCAGATTTTCTATAGGCAAAATTCTCAATCCTTATTTTAGAAATATTTATCACGAAACCAACTTTTTCTCTTACAGAACTAATAACATGTCAATAATAGCTAGAACAATTAAGGATGCAGACTGATTGAAAGCGAATAGAAACAGTAAAATGAAGAGAAAGTTTTGAACAAAATAATAAAAGTTTGTCTAAAAATTCAAGCGGAACACTATTGTGGGATCCTTAGAAACGTATTAAACGAGATCATTTCAGATGAGGAGTGCATATGTTGTCAATCAAAAGAATCGTCTGAACTTAACCCATATCACCTATATGTTAATCGAAAACCGAGTAAAAAAAAACTCCGCAATCTTGCGGACATTAACTCGACGTTATTTGTGAACGTTTGTGTAGTAAATTCATTATTCGTGCGTCTTTGTCATATCATCATGTCACATCATGAGTCATGAAGTTTGCTTACTTTCTTCCTTTTTCTACTTTAGGTCGGCAAAATGCTCTTAACACATTCGATTAAACTAGTAACTGCAGGAAGATCCTCGCCTAGGAGTCGTCAGTAAAGAATAATAACATAAATGTTAAATGTCATCAATGTCTATGTTAATCCTCAAGACAAATAAAAAAACTATATAGGCCTTTATTTCTGAAAGATTCCCCTTATTTTTCTATCAGGTTGACAGTAGTAGTTTAAAAAAATTAGTTGGTCTCAAAAACGTAAAGAAATTAAATTAGAAATGAAGTGATTATGTCGAGAGCTTACTAATTTCGAATTGGATATTATTTTTCAATTAACGAAGCTAAGGTTAGCTATCCCTTAATAATTACGTATAAAAACAGTTTGAACAATTTTGTGATAAAGTATTTAGTTTCAATAAACGTATTCTAATAGAAAAAGATGTTCAGAGTCAGAATATTTAAGCTATTAATTACCGGAACGAACTAAGGATTATATTATAAATTTTAAATTTTTGTGTTAGGGAAGCTTGATATGTTAAGTTAGTATGAAAGCTTACTTCACAATAACATTCAATATTATACCAAATAAAAACTGCGAGATATACATGTATATACATATACGTTAGTGGATAGTGCTAAGGCAAGTGGTGGCACTATACATTAGTAAATCACTGGAAAATGTGGTAAAGGGAAATTCTATTTTTTAGTTAAAAAGATGCTAAATTTATACTAAAGCATGTATTAAAATTGATTTCATAACATTGATATGATATGACATACATTTTGAAACAGTCTGGGTAGTCAGAACATTTAAGTAGGTGAACGCCCACGTATTTCCAGAAATTGTTTTACTAAAGCATTACGCCCTAAATCAATTTTATTATGAATATTAAGGCCGCCTGCGTAGTAAATTTAAATAAAAACCGGTCAGGTACGAGTCGAACTCGTGCGAAGAGGGTTCCGTGCCTACCCAGATTTTACGTAGATTTTTACCTTAATTTTCAACTTTTCGTGATTCTAGGTCAACGGGAACTACCATATTGGTTTTCGACCCAAAACCTATGGGGTAATTCCGGTTGACCTAGAATTGTAAATTTTGGTTAAAAGCAAGGTCTTACTTCTAAAAATTAATAAATTCTGAAAAATAAAAAAAGTAGAAAATTAGGGTAAATTTTGGTACTTACAAGTTTTCGCAAAAATCGAAATTTGTCCATATATTTTTATCGTGTTGACTCAGGACCATGATTTTTATACAGCTAATATTGGACCATAGACCTCAGTATCTGGTATAAATTTCAACTTGCTAGGTCTACTCGTTCCTGAGAAAATCGGTGATGACACACTTACACACGGACAGACGGTCAAGAAAGTGATCTTATAAGGGTTCCTTTTTTACCTTTTGAGGTACGGAACCCTAAAAATAGTAAATATACTAACATTCCTTTATTTTTATTATGTATATAAATGTACATATCTTATTATTATTTTTTCAAAGCATTCGAGTATCGTTCGAATAAGAATCCGTATCAACTCTGTTAGAACTCGTTGCCACTGTCTCTGGTTATCCTGGTAAAGGTGATTGGGAACGAATTCAATAATAATTTGGGTTGAAAGTGAGATTATTCAAAGTCAAATTTTCAATTTTACATTTTTACAGGTTTACATTTACCTAAGTTCTTCCGAGTTGCAGTTGCTGTACACATAATATATGGGCTAAATACAATCATGGGAAAATGGCTATTTACAACCCACCCTAAATTGATAAAGAAGAATTCAGAGAATGGAAAGTTATAAAATTAGAACCATTACTAGAAAAATCTAGACAAAAAGTATTCCAAAGCTAAACAAGTTTTTTAAAGGACCCCACAATTGGTGATATGGTAGATTATATTATAGGAAAACACCCATGAAAAATTGTAAAGGTTATTTTGCCAAACTCCTTCAATTTTATTCTCAGATTTATTAATTTTGATTCATATCTTGTAAATAAAAACTGAACGTAACCCTTTCTACAGCTCATACGGACGCAGAATAGGTTTTGTTCTTTTGGATTGCAGCTTTTAAAAGGCTAATAGCTATAGATTGCTGATTTGTAACCGCAGTGCTATGTTCTCTTGCTAAAGTGACGTGACCTGCTGACCGACATTGATTTGCGGTTTTTCCGAGGGCTGACTGAGGGAATGTTTATACCGTCATTATTCAAGGCTTAGTTTATAATAGGGTGGGTGTATCGCGGTGAAGTTATGTTTTGTGTGAATATTTAGAAAACAAAGGTAGTGTTTTTTTTTTATGAGTGAGATAGTGTTTTGATAAGATACTAGCTGTACCCTGCTACGCTTTGCTGTGGCATATTGTAGTTGCAAAAAGTAGATAGAAACCATCTTTAAAGCTCAATGGGTTCAGAACTTTTTGTGTATTGAAGGCGTACACAAACCAACTTAACATGTAAACATGTATACTTAAAAGAACTAAAGAAGTAATGCCAACAATATAATTAGGACTTATACTTGATATGGACCTTCTGGGTAGTTTATTATAAGAAGTGATAATTTCTATTTATTGAAAAACATTTCTGTACCAACCAATTATATGGGGCTCATTAACATGATAAATGGCTATTTGCATGTTAACATTTAATTGATTTGTTTTAAAAGTAGTACTCTTATCCGAGGCTTTTTTTTGCTCTAAATGACCTCATAACTAGCAATATTTCAACATATTTCAATAAAGTAATATTGACATCTAAATATTTTGGCTTCAAATTCAATTCATTAAAGACAATGAGAATTGAAATATGTTCATAGTTTACTTTGGAGACATTCCGCATAAAATTACAAGCTTATTCTTAATTAACCTTTATTTTATACTAGCGCTCCGCCACGGCTTCGGCGCACGGCTTTAGATACTACTAATGTGGTGTCAGTGTGGAGTAATTAATTGCACTATTATTATAAGACTATACTAAAATACATAGGCAATAATTATTGGCTCGCGCCGCTTCTGCCGGACGCTGTCACTCGGGACGGACTAACGGCCCGACGCAGCGACGGCGACGGCCGCTTTGCTCCCGCTTTTTAAAACTCTGATATCTCCTAAGATATTTTGTAAAACACTTTAATGATACGCTGTAAAAGATAATTTTGATCAAAATAAATAAATCGTCACGTAACGTATCCAATGTAGTTATTTGGAAAAGGTATAATAATGTATTGTGCAAAATAGCTACGTAAATTACCTATTATTTTTTGTATTTTGTAAAAGATAAAAATAGTTACTGTAGGTTATCTTTAAGAGATAGATATATAGCATTGCAATTTTTTTATAGATCTTTTAAAGATATGGAATTCCGTAGTACATTGTTTTGATCTATCTCGTAAGGTTTAGCCAGCGTTTGCAATGTAAGCACACAATAACATGTTTTTACGACTTGACATTAAATTTTTTTATACATATAAAGCCGTCTCTTTAATCATTTTCTCTATTGGTGGAAAACTGCATTATTATTCGTTGCGTAGTTTGAAAGACAAAGTGTACAAGCAAAGTGACTTCGTTTTACACTATGTAAAGAACTTTATTTTAAATAATGTTAAAATCGCAAAAAAAGATAAACGTTGTATTCTTTATTTAAAAAAATGCTAAAATCGCAAAAAAAGATATACTCTTACGGTAGTTTTTATAATTTAAATACAAGGGTATCGTAAAAATTAAAAACAAATATTTAAGACGGTCCAAATAGTCTTGTTAAAACAATATCAAGTAAGTATCAAAATAATAGCAAATACAATTTAGTATTCAGTTACTACAATGGTACAGTATCTTGTACACGAAAAATATTCAATATTTATTCATGAGAGTAAAATATGTATGAAGATATACGAGTAATTTTCACGAATGTTTGCAATGCAGTTTCTTGAATACGTTTCTACTAAAGTTACTTATACGTTCTTACTGTCTCATATATTTTCATAACACGTGTTATCTAAAAATATATGAGTAAAATACCTGTGTACACAAACAACAAAGCATTACATTTCTAACTCCTTAAGTTACTAAATTGTTTTTGTACTTATTTATATTTAAAGGAAGTGATAGATGAACAAGTACTAAGTGCAATGTAGCACTAACAAGTGGTCGGACTACTTTGTTATCATTTGCCGTATCTGTTAGAGAACTACTTCATAAGTAAGGCTAATATCAAGTCGCAGAATCAGGAGAATTAATATTAGACTTTGTGTTCTTGTTATTATATTTCTGGTTAAATGACTTATTTGAAACCAATTAATTTGCTCAAAGCTTAGTATAATAATTATATTATTATTATTAAAATAATTATGATTATTATAAAAACATATAATGATTATATATTTATAATTTTTTAATTATTTTATTATTTTTAAAGATGAAAGCAATGTTTGTTAGTCTTAAGTCTTCAAATATTGTATCCATGCACGTTGTCAGGATTTCAACACAGGACATAAGTATGGAAAAAAAATGTGCCCGAGGGATGGAAGTTATACTGAAACGCGGCCGAAGCCGAGGGTGAAGCAAGTTTAAAAATGAAAAACGATTTTAAATAGTTCTTTGAAATTGCAAGTGACTTATCATCGTACAATCATGTGAGTCTAAAGTCATGTGAAGACGCGGTTGGAAACGATTTTGGCGAAGAAGTTTGGAGTAATGCCCAGTCATGTATGACGCGATCGTTACGACATTAGAACTCACTGTACCTTGTAAATGATTTCATTAAATCTTGATCTGCAATTGTTTGCAAAAAGTAGCTAACATAATTTGAATAATATTATGTGGTAAGTAACTAATTAAAGCCACGTTTTGATGGTTCCTTAACCTTAACATGTGTTATATTCTCACAAAATATAGCACATTTTTTATTGAAATGTACCAAATTCAAACGAAAACTTCCAAGTTTAGCAAGTAGAAATATACGAAACTTGAATGTTCTCCGTGAAATCAATCGTGAATTCTGTTAAAACTTTTCAAAATTAATGGTTTAATTAATAAGGTAAAGCTTTGTACGATTGAAAGAGTTGTTATCTGGATATAAAATTATGATTTCAAAATACATTTCTATGAGATTTATTGGTTAGCGTAGCAGCTTATATATGTATTATATTCTTATATATATTTTAACCGGATTTTTATGGGCAGGTTCCCAATGTATAATGGTTTAATTAATAAGGTAAAGCTTTGTACGATTGAAAGAGTTGTTATCTGGATATAAAATTATGATTTCAAAATACATTTCTATGAGATTTATTGGTTAGCGTAGCAGCTTATATATATATTTTTTTTTTTATTGTTTAAAAAGACAACGCCCGCATTAGGAATAAATCCTGTGTCGCGGGGGACTTTACAAACATACATGAAACGGACACAAAGAACACCCAGACTCAGAACAACAATTTGTGGATCACACAAAGTGTCGTCCCATGTGGGGTTTGAACCCACAACACTCGGCGTAGTAGGAAGCGGCGTGGCGACCGCTTAAACCACTACGCCATCCGTGCAGTGCAGTATTATATTCTTATATATATTTTAACCGGATTTTTATGGGCAGGTTCCCAATGTACTATATGAGTGATTAATTTTTTGTTAAATTGACTTTCTTCTAGGCAGGAAAAATGGCCTGAAAACAATTTAAGGGAAGATTTGCGTTAGGCAGGCTGCTGCCCATAAAAGTCAATATCATTAAAAATGTTTGCTAATGTCACACGATTGCCCAATAAAAATCGGAATAATGTAAGATAGAGACGACGATAATGATCTCTGGCATATATATCATACTCGTATCTATGCTCTACTTAAATAAACGGTGTGTTTATATTTTATACAGTCTTGAACTGTTATTATTTTATCCCCTCCCTAATTGAATTAGTTCTCTCAGACAGGATGGTACTAAATGAGAAAAGTGGCCGCTTACTATGGCCATTCGTTAAAGTTAATAAACTAAATGTACATGTACAACTAGCCACAACCACTAGAGACCGTTATAGAACTTTTAGCGTCATAAAATAGGTTAAGGACGTTTAACTAACGTATTTATTTGAAACTACTTCAGTGGAAGACATTGTTTCTTATCACAGTTATATGAAAAAACAAATCATTACTGTGGAAATATTAAAGAACCTTAAAAATATGTACTTTACAATTACGATACCGTTAATTTGCACATATGCATGCCAAAATACGAGAAATCATTTATACGTTAGTTCTGTTCTGTTTCGTGGTCTGCTACAGTCGTAAAGGTGTACTATGTACTATTTTGTAATAGTTATTACCGACAAAGTGCTTGCCAAATTTGATGGTCATCGGTTAAGTAATTTAGACCTAAATATATAAAAAACTAACACACATTTAATTACGATTAGTGGTTTAATGACTGTGATGTGATTAAGCTTCGCCCGAGGCTCTGCTCGCTCGCTGTCGATTTTATTCTCGCATGTCAAAGTATTTTACGTCATTACATGTATCCAGTGTTTGTGATCTGTATTTATTTAAATCGCATTTTCTTGATCCACTTAAATACCAGTCCATATGATTAATGGAACTATAAAAAATACTTATTTATTATTATTGTACCTTTGAAATATTTCATTTTAATTATATACTAGCTAAACAGTCATCTTACTAAAGACAATGACTAATTCAATATCTTTTACGTAGTTACCTTTTTTTACTAATACTTTTTTAACACATTTGCTGTTACTAAAAAAATTCTGTCATTATTATTTTTTGGGCCTTGACAATTGTCCTTCGAAAATGATCGCATGTTCTGTTATTCGCTTGTTGTTAATTGTTACAAAGACCAAAGATTTTAAGTCAGATATTGTTTTGAAATTATGAAAATGGTGACACCATAAAAACGACATGTAAATAAATAGGTTGAAGATAACCAAACGTACAGTGTTTAGTAATGTGAGTAATAGTAACTGACAGTTAAGCGTGTATTCTAAAAAGAATTCATCGTTCCGAAAGTCATGCGTAAATGGAGACGATGATTATCCGAGGATTTGTAAGTGCCCACCTGGGTATTTTGTGTAGTTGGAGTACCAATGTGATTAAATAATCAATCATAGAGTACGACGGTCATTCTCTTGGGAGACATCATGTTTAAATGGCACTAAGCAAGCAATCGTTGGATTTCCTTTAAGTATCCTTATAATTGTCCCGTGAGATCAATGTAAATCTAAATTCCTGATTTTCTTCGTGAGACGAAAAATATCTTTTAGCTTTGTGTATTCAAATTTAAGATTTTGCTTATGGCTCAGTTTTAATTAGCTAAAGTTACAAATTATAATTTTTATGTTGTTCAAAGCTGGCTTATAAGGTGGATAACTTTTTAATATAATGAAGCAATTTAACACGACCTCAATTTCTCTTTATCCCTTCGCGGAAATAATAGACTGTACAATACTTTAACAAAAACTATTAGGTACTTGGATATTCTTAAAAGTCATTCGTCACTTTTGTGAAAAGATATTTTTAGGTTCCTAGGAGACAATTAGCGACGTCTTAAGATACTCATAGATTCCTATAAAAACTGACGATAAAACCATTCATGCGTTTAACTGCCGTGTTCTATATTAAGATACTAATAGAGTATTTCTAAAACAACTTTAGACGAAGTAGATTATACGTAACGTTATACTTAAGTTTTCATTAGCCGCATGCGATGACGATTCAGTACTTGTCAACAGTATTTAATCACTGGTTATTTCATTTAGAAAAAAATTCTTGAAAACACTGGATAGTTTTTTTTAGAAAGCGCACCACACCAGCACAGTGAGCTTACATAAGCATAGAACTTAGGTCATTAGCAAGCATTTATATCCGTAATTAAGTGGCGTAAATACATGTAAATTCTGTCTACATTCATCTTAAGACTAACTGCGTAGTAAAATGAGTAGGGAGGTGAATCATTTTTATTTCCCTGCAAAGACAACAAACTACTGTGGGCGTCTCAGTATTGATTTAACGACGATGTACGTATTTCTCATGTTGTAGTGCTATCTCATTTCTTCTTAGAGAAACCTTTTCAATTGATTTAAGGAGAATCATTTTTAAATTAAAAGTACTCACTCCCTTCGGCGTTTCCATGACCTATGACTTTACATCGAAGTCTCTGAACAATAATTGAGTATTTACTTGTACATTGACTTCAAAGTAGCTGATTTAATAATGAGTATCCATTTTAGTCTACAGTCGATATACGTTTATCAGTTCCTATCAGTGTGATGAAGTATAAAAAAGACAAATTGTATTCACCTCAATAACTTAATATTTATCTTACTAATGATTGTAGGTATTCATCATCATCAGCCTATCGCAGTCCACTGCTGGACATAGGCATCTCCAATGGGAGAAAATCTCAAAATCTCTTAAAATCGATCTTAAATCTTAAAAGCCATCGCACGCCACTTTTGGGTTTCTCGCATCCAGCTATTACGTTTGCCGACGTTTCTTTTCTTTTTCCGTAACGGTTGTCGGCTCTGCGGCTAATATGGCCAGCCCACTGCCACTTCAGCTTGCTGATCCGGTACGCTATGTCGGTGACCGTATGTCATGACGGGACGCACTCATTGAAGACTTACGTCTTAAGCCACTGTGGGATTGACGATGAGAAGACTCGACGTAGCTTCCCAAACGCTGCCCAACCCAACTAAATTTTTCTGTTCACCTCGTCCTCGAAGTTGTTTCTACCTAACTGCAATGTCTGTTCGAGGTACACATACACATTGTAGGTATTGTATATCTTGATTTGTATTTTTTATCTAATTTTAATAAGAAATCAATTGTCTCATTAAAAGGAATAATAAAATATGATAGGATTATAATTAAAAAAACACTATGACTATCTAGGAATTACCGGGAGAATATGACATTTGAAAAAGTTTTTAAACTCAAGTCCAATACCGGCTAAGGAAAACTAAAGAAAAAAAAACATTTTGATTCTTTTCATATTAACCTAACTTTTGGTTAACTGTAAACCATCTGATAGAAAGCAATTATTGTAGCCCAGGAACATTTTTTTATACATTAGTGTTTTACTTGCTTGGTAATGACCGTCTTTATACAGAGTTAAGTCCAACTACGAATAACACGATAGGGCTCAACCTTCAGCGGAAAACTCAGAACACTAACTTCCCAGTAACCTTGTTTACTCATATAATCAACTCTTGGTCTCTAATGTCTAAATCTATACACATTCAGGAACAATAAGGTATTAAATATGTTGAGGCAATTCATTTAGATGTGTAATGCAGCACATTTGTTAATATTTCGTGGTCGCTACTTTTTGACAATGGCAACATTTTGGGTTTAAAGATTCCGGTATAAAAATATAGTCGTGGATGTTAGGGCAAGATGCCGTACAACATGCCTATGTGATTTGAAGGAGAGCTTATAAAAACTACCTATTCTCGCTATGCTAAACATGCTTCAATTCTCATTAATTTTATGTCCCGTCCTTACAAAAGTCGTTTTTACAGTTGACTTCACCCGATAATAGTACTTATCCAGGATTGGATTTGATAGAATTTCTAATTTAGAAACATTTTGCTGTACGAGGGCCTGCGCCAAATCACGTACGAACGGTAAATTGAATAAAACCTCATTTCGAGATTACGATGTAGCTGATTGTGCTACACAATTCGACATACAAACAGTGTTATTATTGTGGCCTGTCACCGCGAAATCTAAAAATACTGTAAAGGCACAATTACAAGTAATAAACTTAGGTGACTAATAGTGACAAGTATATAGTGAAAATGTAAAGGAACTTTTAGACTCTCGTCCTACACGCTATATTTTATGTCATTAGTTATTCACGTTCCAACAACATAATGTTTAATCATAGCGAATTTATTAAAACTACATAGGCGTAGGGACCTTAGAGCCACTAAAGGCTTTTTACAAATAATATTACACACAATACCAATCAGAAAGAATTAAGTACATAGATCAGGCCAACCAATAAATTATGATTACATGAAATGTACGTACCTCATTTATGTAGTTGAAAATATTTTAGGTTAATTGTATTTATCCTTTTGAGGGGCTCAACCCTCATAAGAAGGAAATGCAACAACAATCACAATATCAGGCACTTCTATAACAGTTAGCAATATAAATTCAGCCTTAACACTGACAGTTTAGTTGACAACTTTATTTTTAATAACTATTAGCAGCGGTGTGTGGTATCCATCCTTAACTATTTGAGAACACTAAAATGAAGTTTTTTATTAGCAAACCGTTCCTTTTTTCAAAAAGATTTTTTAGGTACAAATTATGATTTTGAGAAACGTTCGTTATGAAAGTCTTTCTAAAATTTTAAACCATGGTAAGTTTTAAGTAAGAGTAATGCTGCGGCACAAATGTTCCTTCTCGACCGGAGTGATACCACAGTCTCACAGAAAACCTAACATCGCCTAACATCAGGCAATTCTTTCGTTGTATTTCACTGAGTGAGTGAAGATACCTAATAATAATTGTGGGAGCACTCAAAATGCTTTTTAGGCCTTTGAGGTGGGAGCATACTCTTTTCTTGAAGTTTTGAAGTATCGGTCCGGAAATAACGCAGGCGATAATTTGTGGGTTTTGAAAAAGTAACTTCAAAAGCGCTCACTAGTAGTACCATTTATCTAAGTAATTGGGATGGATTTTTTTCTTTTTGAACATTAGGGTAACGCAGCAGCCTACATTAGTACGAAAAATTTGTCGTCGGAGAATGTAGAGTGAAACTTTATTTCTAAGCAACCTGTGGGGGTCAAGCTTAACTTATATCTCCAGGCAATCGATGATTTGAATCGCGCTCTTATTTTTCCATATCGATTACATCTAATGTAAACACTTGTTTTTGTTTATTTATCATGACTGAAGGTATAGTATAGTGAATATTTTTTTTTAATTGATTTTTTTATATTCATCAAAGTTTAAATGAATTTAAAGGCTTTGATGAATGTAAAAAATGAATGAAATGATAAATGTGTACATTCCGAAACATTGGATTACGGTTAAATAAATAGTATTTTTTATATTATTCTGATCTATTGGAAGCTTTATCATCCAGTTTATTTGTAGTACTAAGTTACTTATTTTATTTGTAACGATAAGAAAGACAAATGCAGTTGTAGTATGATAAGTCTAACAACACGACAGGGCTGAGATTTGGTTATCATTCGCAATTTTATATGCAAATATGTAAACCCTTTGGTAGTATACATATATCATGCATATATGTACATAACAAGGCCCTCGTACCCGTATCATAGCGGATCCTTAATTTGATTGGATCAGTTGATATCGTGTCAACAACATCCAACGTCGTTAGAAACTTAATAAGTTCGTTTAGCCCTAAACATAAGCGCGGCACTGTAATTACATACTGTTCAAAATTGTTTTGTATAAACTCTATTTTACCTTTGTATAATATCTAGTTACAAAAGACAAATATGTTATTTGATATATTTAGGATAGGATATACAGGAATGGATTACATTCAAGATCTATTTAATTTATCCCCATACGATTAACAACAGTAGCACATGTTAATTTCACTTATTCAAAGACCCTTTATTGGTTACTCAGCTTAAAATTGATCTAAATTATAGTTTCCATAAGGCATTGCTTGAAAATCTTATGTTTATTAGATAAGTGAGAGTGAGATTCCGTATTAGAAAACAGAATACGCTAGTACACTGACAAATTATATAACCGAACAATCCTAACTAATATTATTAAGAGAAATTAAGCGAACTTTAGTTACTACTTGGTAACTCCAACTTGTCTGGCCAGCGTGGTGTAGTAGGCCAAAACCTCCTTTCTAAGGAGATGCCTATATAAAGCAGTGGACTATTAAAGGCTGATGATGATAGTTACTACTTAAACCGATGGTCATAAAATCTTGAATGTATGTTATCAGTGGTAAAAGACAGGAAAAGTATTGTTTTGGACGTTTAGGAAAATAACTTTACGAAAGTTTAGCCGCGGGCAAAATCTAGTATTGTCATATTTTTCATTTTATTCAAGAATAATTTTAACAAGGATCTTTTCTTTCAACATTGGTTAACTAAGTTATTAGGATCATGTGAAAGATATTATTTAATCTTTTAGGTATATCAAAGTGAAAATTTATGCATGCATTACACCTCTTAAAATGCCAAAAAAAAACAACAGCATGAAAACTGTTGACGAGGTAAGAGAGTCAAGAGAAAAGAGTTGAAAGAATAAATGAGATCGATGCCCTTTACGGAACGAACTTTTGGGATGGAATATGATTTTTCAGGAAATGTTAGTCATAGGTACTAAAACGGTATATAACTAGTGCATCAATATTTTTTTCATAATACAAAAATGGTAACATTTTTTTTCTGGCTGATCTACTCGTATGTCAAAACTAAAATTTAATACGTTGCACAACTAACAATTTTCAGATGTTTTTTGTGAATCTCATACTTTAAGAATTTCTAATTACTAGTCAAAATCGTGAAGGACTATGCGAAATGAAATGAACTGAAACCATGTTCTAGCCAAAGTTTAATCTCGTAACACGAATTGACGCTAAATTATTGCTCTTGTTTTGCAAAACTGGGGAAATTTTTGAAGTGAAAACTTCTTTAGGTGCGTTGGGCATTTATGTGCAACAATGTATTTTTTGAGATGGGAAAAACCATTGAACTCGCGACACTGTTACCGTTACCGGTAACTCTGTATATACATATATTGGCCCCTTTTACACGAGAGTTGAGTTGGGGTTTAAATAAATACATTACATATATCTATATATAATATAAACACACATTGTGTATATACGTACAACATAGACATATATATTTATATCGGCACATCGGCATTCGAATAGAAAAAAAATATGTTGTGATCCTCCTGTTATGATCAATTGTTTTTTATATTTTCAAGTTTTTACTTCTGTCGGCACTCCCGGAGTGATACTGTTATTTTTTCCTTCTAAGAGACGAGGTTGCGCGGGTCAGCTAGTATACCATAAATTATTTGCAATGATCTCGAGGTCATATGTGCAATTTTTATGTACTTAAGACCATAGATCGTCATACTTTATTCTGGTATATTAATAGGCGTGAGGATTTCCATGAATGCATTTTTGCAGTGCTAAATACTTAAAGTCAAAGAAGTAAAAGAGACTAGTAAAAACTTAATTAATAATGGGCAAAATTCGACTAGTAGGCAGGACTAAATACAGCACTTACTGTTTGCGACTGTTGATGAATGTTGATTTAAATGGATTTTTCCTTTCTAAGCATTAAGAGTTAAAGTTGTGCGGAATATAGCGAAATAGTGATCCAGTTGAAATCGCAATATCCCATTTATTATTCAGGATGAGTTACGGTATTCGATGTACAACGATACCTCATCTCATACGCAACGTTCAGATAACGATAACACACAATACATATAAGGGGAAACATGATCGGTATTAAGGAAAGGTATATATTGGCGAGTGTCACATACTGTATTTTTGTATATAGCACCAGAACTTTCTATCTTTAAAGGCGTTGGCTCTTATTAGGAATCGGTATTTTTGTGATAATTTAATTTCCTATTAAGTGATCGACAAAAAGATTTTTACATGAACAAATAGTGCTAATATTTGCGTATAATACAGAAAATAGTTTGCCAGTTTGCAAAAAAGGTTTGCCCTCGAGTAGGTTTTGTGGTTCTTTAATACATAAAAAACTTAGTTTTCACCTTTTCAGCATTGCAGATTGAAGCTGAATTGCTTATTACATTACAAGTATAGCGAATTGGATTTATCTTTGTTTAAAATTTAATATTAAGTATTCTAATATTTACTTCTAATTCTTACTTCCTAACCACCGTAAGTGTACCTGTGACTGTGTTAACAACGGGCAGAAGCAAAAAAGGAATTATAATTTTATCATATGCATTGTCCGTAGCCGGCGGCCGTAGGATATGTACGAGTAAATTTATTATTAGACTATACAGTTGCAAAATATTGTTTTTTTTTTCTTTATAAAAACTTAATTAATAATCTAATCAATCTATTGTGTAGTTTATATGTAAATATATATATAAAATAAAGCGTAAATCCACTTAGATTTATTCTATCTCAGGAAGATATATTTGCAAACATGTACCAGTTCCTAAAACTAAAAATATGTACAGTCAGTATTAATGCTTTGGGTAGTCTAGTGTTCTACTTACTATATAGAAAGTACAAATAATTTAAGTAAAATGGATTTTCAATGACGGAAGAACTTAAGGTTTATTATTTCATGCAGAATGTTTACCAGCAGTCCTGAAGTTGTTAAACATTTAAGTTTCCAATGCCAAAACAATTTGTTTTTGAACTTTTTGTTAATTAAGTACTCGTAATATTAACTTTACGTCGTCAACGATCAACGATTGTGTACAGATTATAAATTGACAACAGGAGTCATGGGCGATGGGTATCAGCTAATTGTGTTGTTACAGTGGCCAATTACTGAACAGTGTATACAGTATTAAACAGGGTTATAGTTCATGGTGTGACGCAGCTTCAGACACTTATAGTCTCTAGGCGTCACTCCTTTTAAGCAATTTTAAAGCGTGTTGTATATCGTGTCAAAATTTAAGCCCAATGGGTGCAAAAAATTTTGAGTTTTTGAAGGGTACACAAACCGACTTAACATTATATACAGATATACGAGTGTAGTCTACAATATCGACTGAAAAATAACCAGTGCTAACAGTTTTTGAATTTATACTTAAAACAACTGTAAATATAGACAGAGATTACAAATACACGCCCGTGATAATCTTATACCCAGATTTAATCTACATATTTATTATGTTATTGTAGGTATTACATTATGTATGAGGTAAATAATTTTATCATGTCATTAATCTTTTTATGTTATTGTCAATGTTATTGCAACGGGCATATGACAGACACCTCACATACCTATTATATTTAATATCCTTATGGTAACGATTATCACTAGAGACGATTCTTAATGGTTTATCACTGATAATAGTTTTAAGAGATTGGAATCTTTTTAAGTAACTGATATTTTTTTGTGTTACGGTAATTATTGTCATTTTATTATAGAACATAGTTGTGAAAGTTACAAAGAGCACTGAATTATAGTGTGGTTGTATGCAGTAAAAGGGTCACTGAACTTAATATACTATATATAAACTATATACTTTATCAAAGTAGTGTATTTAAGGACTCTAAATTTACAGAAAAATTCATGAATTTCTTAAATTTTCTTAAAGGACAAGTGTCTTTAAGTTAGCCACCATATTGAGAATTTACTTACTAACTAATAACCTGAAATATAAAAGCCTGTTATGAGAGAAAGTAACTCAAAAGCAACTTAATGTATTCTAAAATGAATTTTCTTAAAGGACTTCGAAACAGATACCACAGTAACGTGGCACACTTTAAAAAAAAAATTACTTTCAAAAAATGAAAATTGATATTAATTTATGTATGTATGTAAAATAAAATAAAAGATATAAATCTAGATTAGACAACCTCGATATTTTAGTTTCATTGATGAGTTATTGAGCAACTGTTGTGAAACATGTTGGAATTATTGCGCATTGTGCACAATATTGGACATTCAAATGAAACTTTCATCTCTCGTATTCCCACTTCAATTATTACTTTCTCTCATATTCTAATAATAGACACCTGGAGCCTGAGCTGCACGCTTAGGCAACCATGATAAAGCCCGGTAAGCTTTGTACCTTTAATATAAAAATAAGACCATAATTCTAAGAACGGACTTTACCCTCTCTCTATACCTTTTGCAATATTTAGTTCGAATTTATTTATCGTGGGTCACGCAAAGAGAATGGATAGAGATAAACAGATCGACATTTAGAGCCGGACCATTTATACGTATAAAATATTCAGAGGCTTTTATAAGTCAATTTAGATATTTAGGTGGTGAGTTAAAATACATATATTTTCGCATCTATAATAAAATATTAAAATCTTTAAATTTTATGGCATTTAAATTTGTGTTTGAAGTGTTTAATAGTGAAAGCCCATAATATGGCAAATGTAATGCTGAACTATTTGTAGATTAAATCAGCTGATTTAAAAAAAATGTACTCTATCTTATTTATATCTTCGGCCTTATTAACTCTTACGGATTACTCATTTTTTACAAGCGTAGCAATGTGCTTACGCAATTGACAGAAATATTAGGTTAATTTTTACCAAAGTCGACACGACCTTTGAATTTTGTGGCACCAGTCGCCGTTCAAAGGGCAGCTTTTAGCGTTTAATCAAATAAAACTGAAACGAAGAATTGATGTAATGGCGTCACTGAAAGTTTAAATTGAATTTAGCATATTGTGCGCTGGATTCTGGTGAAAAGGCGAAAAGATACAGTTCAGAATCCAGTTTTACTTGTGGTCTTAAATCATTTTTGTGTGTTCATGGATTTCTAGATTTGTCTAAACAATTTAGGTTAGGCCGTACTTCCTCTCCATGTAGACACGTAAATCAAAATAATAACTTTCGCCTAACTCAGTTAAATAGGCCTTAATAATGTAATAAAAATGTTAAACACGTTTACTCTTAGATGGCATACATTGTTAATGTATGTGAGAGATAATGCACTATAGTTGTATGATAGCTAGTACTTACATAGTGCTGTGTTGGTGGATGCAAATTGTTATCTACTTATGGTATATACAATATGTCATAGTACCTACGTAAATTTTAAACTGGCGTGTTTTGATGTAAATGCTACTTACGGTGAAGGACAATTTATTTAATTAAATGAATTTACTTTATCATAAACTAAGATTTCATCTGTCGTCATAGTAGTGAATTCAGACTATGTCATATTTTTTTTAGAAGAAACATGAAAACAATACACTTTATGTATTGTTAACCTATGCATTTATTAAAAGGAAAAATATTCTGTCATACATATGTACATATTGTCACTTTATACGAGTAGTACATTGTTTTATTATAATTTGTGGTGTATTATTAAATTGTAGATGATGTTTTAGAGATAACTATCTGAGTGACTACATTGTAAGCTATCGAAGCAATAATTTTCAAGAGAACTTGACTACTAGTACCCAATAACGGAAAAATAA
Organism: Arctia plantaginis; assembly: GCA_902825455.1. NCBI lineage: Eukaryota > Metazoa > Arthropoda > Insecta > Lepidoptera > Erebidae > Arctia > Arctia plantaginis. The sequence continues at coordinate 14,175,741 of CADEBD010000314.1, read as the reverse complement.
TTTTTAAATGTGACAGAAAAAGTAAACAACTGTTTTTTGAAATGAATTGCTTCATAAGTTTGGTGGTTTATAACGCTGAAGCATTTGATGTTGGAAATACAAGTAAAAATACTTAAGATTTAAGTTGCAAACAAGGGGGTGATAAGTCGGATCTCCGGCTACTGTGGAGTATGTGGTGTTTCCACTAAAAACCACACCCCAAATTCCGTAGCGTTTAACAGTTTGTAAGTAGTTTTGTATCTGATTTTTGATTACGTACTTAGGTATCTAATTCGTTCTGAAACAGATATGCTCGCGAAATTTCGAATTAAGACTAAAGTGGATACTACGTACTGTTGAATAAAAATAGCTCCTAGAACGGAGACAATTACTCATGGTGTCATCATTTTGAGATGAATGATTAAAAATAATCAACAAAATTCTTAAATTACTTTATGTAATAATCTTGTTAGAGGTTAACTTTCTCTTTAATATTGACGGGGTGGGAAAGCTCTTCGGATCTTTTGCTCCTCGGGGGCTCAGGAGCCGGAAGTTTTTAGTGGAATCACCAAATGGTGACCACGTTGGACCACAATGGCCACCCACAGGCGCCGTATTTTGGAAGGACCCGGACCATGTTATTTCAGGTCCTAGGGATTATTTAATAATGGGGAATTTTAAAAATCGAGCAATCCAAAACACGCTGTTATAAGAATAACATATCTAGGAACTACCGTTTAGAACGATCAGCTGTGTAAAGGGGGAATTCTGGCCTTATTATAGTCAGTATGATATTTTATCAACGCTGAATAAGTAATTGCCAGAGTTACTCACGCATCGCGGCGGGTACGTTCGTCCCAGAATTTCTCCCAGAACGTGGATCTGTTTTTAATCCTTAGTACGCTTGTGCTGAGTGTGCGCGGCAGCGTGCCGCCGCTGCTGCTCCCCGACACACCAGTTGACATGCTGTGTTCCGATGCTGAACTCTTCGGAATAAAAGCCACGCTGCCAGCTCCACCACCCAGCCGCTCTGATTGAGACCCTGATCGCTGCATCACGCTCTTTGTCTTTTCTGACCGCTGTCTTACTATATATCATGCCAACGCCTACATATGCAAGGCTGATCAATCTATCGTGAAGCTATCATTTTTTTATGATGCTCGTACCTCTCTCGTGTTGCCGTCTTTTTATTTCTTTATTATTTACTTAGTTTCTAGTTAAATTAGCACTTAGAGTCTCAAAATTCTAGTATTTTACATAGTGGGAAATCCTATCACTTCGATATACACATGCTTAGATAACTTTATCTTCTTCGGATATCCTTAGTAATCACTATCCGGATGTGAAAGTTTATTTAATGAAATCCAGCAACTAAAAACATCACAACGAGTTAGTATTTTCTATCTAAGCCAGATTCTTAAAATTGTTTCGAAAAGTTATTCCTCATCCTCGGCACTGTTAAACGCAACTAATGGTTGGACCATTGCGTGCGGAGTATAGGCAACCGGGCCAACCAGTCAGATCAGTGAACGACCTCGACAATATTCAACCGTTCAAGCGAAAATCTTATTAAACACTTAAATAAATGTAAGCACATTGTATTTTTGGTAAAAATCTGTAAGTTTACTGGTGAGTCACTTCACGATGTGATAGCACCGGTGCTTTAAGTCACATATAAGTTGGGGTTTAAGTTAGAAAGGGGGCTTAGACGGCAGAATAAGAGTGGATGCATCGCGTGTAGCTGGGAATAGAATGTGGCGTGTCGCCGGCAGCCCGCGCGGACTATCAATGGGAGGTGTGCGAGGCGCTGCGGCGGCGTCGTCCCACTCGTTCTCTCGACGCGCGGCTCCCGGCCGTCGCCGACGGTGCGCGACGCCACCCGAGGATAAATTTGGCGCTAATGGAAACTGGCGAAGGTGGGCGCCAGTAATCAATGTTCGTCGTGGAAATCGAGAGGTATTAAGATATTATAAATATCAAAGGAAAATCAAATAAGTAAGTGCGTAGTTGGAAATCAGTGATATTGAAAGAAATCACGCACAGACGAAAGATACGCCCCCGGTCGTGCAGCCCGCGGGCTTTATCGATTATTCTATGGCAAGGTGCGAGTGACTTTCAACTTGACTCTGCTGTATGTCAAGCTCGGGCATATTTTTATAGTATTGACAAGTCTGTTAAATCTTAACATGATGCTCTTTAAAAATAAATATATTCGTATATATATATATATATATATATATATATATATATATATACATTATAACAACAATGTAATATCACAAGTAAATATTATTAAGGCAACTAGGATCCAAGTTTTAAGTCAGGGTTTGGTCATTATTGTTCAGCCATCTTACATGCTATGCGAGTTGATGTGGTGTATGTTTCGTTTTTTCTTGTGTGTATTAGTCCACCCGCGGTACGATCAACTTAACGCATTTAAAAAATACAGCAAAGTATCATATAGAAACAGTTATATATAGTCAGACGTCCGTATGGTATCGGATTAAGAATACTTAGTGTCATCACCCCTATTCATCCCGTGGGTGTGGTAAGAGCCGATTTTGGGAGCAAACTACGCAGGACAACAGCACTGCAAAGAGAAAGAAATCTTGAAACATACCCTTTACCAACTCGTCTGGCCAGCACGGCAAAGTAAGCTTAAACCTCCTTTCTAAGGAAAGGCCTATGTCCAACTGTGCACTATTAAAGGCTGTTGATGATATAGTCAGATACTTGAAGTGTTAGTATATGTTACTTTAAAATAGTGTGAAAAATAGTAGTACATGTTCATTCTTCATTGCCCAATGTTTCTCTCAATGAGATAATTATTATTGAAATAATTTACAAATGCTATGTTTGATTTATGAAACATACATATGAAAAGTCCGTGAACTCAAAAATGAAGTAAAACTACTTCATTTAAAAGTAATTTCGTCTGTACATTAATACTAAGAACGTATTAAGTAAGAAATTAAAATAAACACGGTTCGACTTCAATTTCTCATGATTTCCTCAATCAATAAAAAAAATATTATTAGGTGTATCTTACCGACTCCGATACCTGTAAACTCATCTAGATATCTACTACATAGCCTAGGCGAAAATACACTGGACATCTTTATAAGAAATTCATACAGTATTACAAATACATGCAAATAATCCAAAAACTAATAAGTACTCATTAGCAAGTTTAATTTTAGGAATTTATGAATATTTTTCACTGAATTTTTCAGTTTGTGTGTTATGTACGAGTTGATGGTACAACTCACAGATGGTACAACATTTTAAGTAGTTACTTTGAAAAGAAAAAACTATACCGTGCTACAAGTTATTCCTTTTAATTATGCAGGGCATAATCATAGATCGAAGACCCTGCTGCCACGATATAATAAGGAATATCTTACACGATTACAAATAAATGAGTTTTACAAATTTTGATTGTAAATTATGTTATATTTTTTAACTTCGAACAAGTTACTTTAATAAGGGTGTGGATGTATAAACACTTTTAAATAAATATACTAAGTAGATCGAGAAGTTTCTTAATTCACGCATCATTTATTAATTTATTCCTCGTGTCTATCCGCTGTCTCACATTGAGGTCGAGATTCGAGTTCGTTAAGTTGTTTTTAACGATGTTCAATTAAGTTAATGTAGGACGTTATCAATTAAGTGTGTAGCACAGGGCTCAATTAGGTTTATATTGGAACAACGATTAATCAAAACCACTGTCAGAAAGCGTAATTTGTATTATTACTTATGTTTGTTGTCTGCGTCAGATGCAAGAGTGGCTTTACAAAAAGCCTGTGGTTTCCAATACCTAAAGATAGTTAAGTAATTTATATAAACCTGGGTTCTGGATTACCTATAATGTTCTTGAAAATGACCTCGGATGTACTAGCATAACAGCTTGTTACAAATTACAAATAATCATACATCACCTTATTTTCAAGAACGTGTAAAATCGATCTGTCACTAACACCAGCGATAGAGAATAAGCCTAGATTTGTTTCAACTTCAGGGACTGGGAATACCAATAGCCACATTTAGTTTTAAATAATACTTTTTAGGTATTGTATAGAATCGGGATTTTTTTTGCCATTTTAAGTTCTATTTTAAACTGCTACTATTATTTTCTAGATTTTGTTTTTTGATGACGGTTTTGCTTACTACCACTACAAATTTCATATGTTATATTTTGGTAGATAAATGGATACTTAATCCATTTATCTACCGAATATGTCACAAAAACTAACCTTCATTTGGTTTTATTCATTTAAGTGAAATAGATCGCGGATGGTTTAAAACAAAAGGCCTTTCTACTAAAATTAACAGCGAGTGAAACTGACTAATTTGTTGGGTTTCAGATATTCAGGTTGGTGGTTAGGGTATATCTATGTAAAAATAGTATTGAATACATATGTATATATATGTCATAAATAACAAATTAATTAGTACCTAATTTATGACAGTATTACGTTGGTTTTACTAGGATGCGATATCGCATTCTTGTCACATGTTTTAGCATTCCACTACGTGTTAATAAGCACGGTGCTATAGAATAATACGAAAATATGTAATTATAATATAATCGCAGTTTTTTATAAGCTCAGCATCTAAAAAGGAAATACGAACTTATAAAATTCTTATATACTATTATATATAAAATAAAGTACGGCACAGGTAGTAGGTACGCACAGGCAGATATACACAATATGATATACATACACCAACACGACATTTACTAAAACACAAGTTCTAAAACCATGAAAGCAAGAATGAATACGAAGCCAAGAAAACTGAGGCAGGATAGGTATAGAGCGGTGTAAATTTTTGTGCTATGTACATGCGTAGGTTAATATACGTACGCTCTGTCCAGTTGTGCCGCCTCGGACTCCTTGAATCTGTAAGCAATTAAAAAATAAGGAAAAGAAAGAGAGAACGAAGATATCAGAGGACACCTTAATCGTTATGGTACCTAAGCGGGTCAGGTCGCGATTACAATAATGCGGGGTTCAGCTTTACACCAAAATTGTGCTAGAATAGTGTAGTAAAGGCTCTGTAGGGGTGATGGCAATTGCATGAAGTGTTTGTCCCTATACTGTTGGCGGCTGGTGCAAGACAGTATGAGCGACAGGCGACACAGTTTAAGTCACATAGAGTTATACGACGATACGCATGCTATCACCAGTGTAGGCTTTTTGTGAATAAGCTGACTACTTGTTAGTTTTCACAACATACAGGTTATAGTGACTTGTTATAGGGCTTACTTTTGTGCTTGGTTCTGAAGCTGCTTGGCTTCGTTGTTCATACATTTTCATGCAAACTGAAGGTCCTGCCTAGTGATGGATTAATGGCAAACTTTGTGTATTCCTTAAAAGTAACTTAAAAGAACCTTTTAAGGATCTAATACATTTTCCTTTATTCGGGAAGTATTGGAGTTTATTCTTCCAAAAGGTTTGCTAGGTTATACTGCATAGTAGGATTGAAAACTTTCCGCAAAATTGAATAATTAGAAAATGTTCTATTGTTATATTACCATTTTGCTATTATGTAATTGTGTTGTATTGTATATGTTGCATGTCCCCCAGTAATTTCAATCTGCAGATGTTATTACTCACTGATATTATTACAGACTAATATTCTGTAGGAGACCATTAAGTTTGCTTAGTAGAATCCTGATATAAAATTTAAGGGTTTAGCCTAATGTAAGAGCGAATTACTTCGTTAACTGATTGACGTTCAAGATGACACGTAACGCTCTAACTCAGTAAGGTTTAGTGAATTTCATTTCAAAATCAATGGAAAATCACTTGTGCAAACACAGTTTTTGTATAAATATAGGTGGCGAACGAATATACGGGTTACCTGATGGTAAGTGACTACCGCCGTACATTGTACTGCAATTCAAGTACGTTGCCGGTCAATGAGGTAAGAGTACGCTTTTTTTTTAAGTTTCAGTCCGAAATCAAACAATATTAAGACCGGATTTCCAGGAGATGTGTATACTGTATAATTGTTGATATACCAATAAATCCATTTAAATATTTACCAGACTAGAAGTAAATAATGTTTGCTATTAGATAAAATACTTATACAGCAAGGCAAAAGGGTTGTGTTGGGATAGATTGTATCGTAAAACATGTGGCACATATAATCTTTATAAAAGGATTTTTAAAATAGCATTAACAAAAAAAGGAAAAACTGATTATACCTCTTCATCTAACGTTCTTTAAAGAGTAATTTATTAATAAAACATTAATCATAAAGTGCTTAAAATTATTTCTGTTGGCAATACAGTAGAAACTCGATTATCCGGCCCTCAGTTATACGGATTCGCGATTATCCGGACTATAAACTGCGACCAATTAAATAATTAAGTAATATTGAGCCAAGTTACAAAATGTTTAACATATGTACTAAAAGTGGAATTTATGCAAGCACGAACGAGTCGGAACTGGCATTACCCCGCCCGCGCCCCACGGGATCGCTGCTCCACGCGTTTCGTTATTGTTTTGGTTAGTTAGCAATTGTTACTCCGCTCTGATGTGCGTGTCGCGTCTAAATATTTGAAAATGTCAAAGCGTAAGAGAGTGGTGTTATCGCTTAAAGACAAAATAAATATTATTGATTCATTAAAAAAAGGAGAAACCGGTCGTAAGTTAGCTGATGAGTATTGTGTAGGTACATCCACGATAAGTGATATTAAGAAGAATGCCGATTCAATTTTGTTGTACACCTGCAAATTAGATAGTGAAGACGGGAGTAAACATCGGAAAATGATGAAGAAACCGAAAAACGAACTTTTAGAAGACGCTTTGTATTGTTGGTTTTTACAAAAACGATCAACTGGGCAACCGATATCTGGCCCTTTACTCTGTGAAAAAGCATTACAGTTAAATAAAAAATTAGGTGGTGATGAATCGTTTGTCGCAAGTAACGGATGGTTATACAGATTTAAATCTCGTCATGGAATTCGTGAATTGGAAATACAAGGTGAAAAAATGTCAGCTAATGTAGATGCAGCAAACTCTTTTAAAGATGATTTTAAAAAGAAATTGGATGAAAATAACTATGACTTGGATTTTGTTTATAATGCTGATGAAACCGGATTAAACTGGAAATCATTACCTTCAAAATCTTTAGTTTCTAGGCGAGAGAATTCAGCTCCAGGATATAAAACTAGCAAAGAGCGAGTAACTATATTAGTCTGTGCTAACGCTACCGGGACCCATAAAATACCTTTGCTCCTCATCGGAAAATCAAAAAAAACCCAGATGTTTTAAAAATATCAGAGTGCCCTTAATTTATAAAAATCAAAAAAGCGCATCGATGAACTCTGAAATATTCATTGACTGGTATGACAACACTTTTATCCCTGAAGTAAAAAAAAAACAAAACGAAATTGGCAAGCAAGGTAATGTACTACTTTTACTGGATAATGCGCCAACCCATCCTTCGGCTGAATTGTTAGAGAGAGAAAATGGAAAGTTTAAAGTAAAATTTTTGCCTCCTAATGTGACATCCTTGCTACAACCAATGGATCAAAGTATTATTGAAACATTGAAACGACTTTATAGAAAACAACTTTTACGTAGGTTGTTATCTGTTGATGAAGATAATGTAGAAGTCGTTTTATCATTTTTTAAGGGAATGAATTTAAAGGAGTGTTGTTACATGGTTGTAGATGCGTGGGATTTGATTGAAAGGAAAACTTTAAACAAGGCTTGGAACAGAGTACTTAATCGGGAGAATGAAAATTCAATAACCAATACGGATGATTTTATTTTGAAGGATATTAATGAGCTAATGTTAAAGATACAAATATGCCAGGATTGTGATGATGATGATATCAAAGAGTGGGTCACTTGTGACAGTAATGATCAAGGTTTTCAGATTATGTCGGATGACGAAATCGTAGAAAACATATTGCAGATAAATGAACAGCAGGAAATGCAAGAAGATGAAACAGAAAAAAATCTAGACGTAGAAAATGATGCAGGACCATCTCATGATGAAGCACTTCAGGCTCTGGAAACAGCTCTCAAATGGTTTGAAAAACAAACAGAGAGTGATACTGTAAGTTTATTACAGCTGAAACGAATTCGTGATATAGCAGCAATGAAGAGAAAAAGTAGCTTACGTCAAATGCCAATTACCAAATATTTTAAACCAAATTAAACTTATTATTATTTTTAATTAATAATATTATTAGTTATTAAAAAATATTACTATTATTAAACTTATTTTATTTCATAAAACCCGCTTTTCTTCATACATTCGATTATCCGGACTTTCGATTATCCGAATCCCTAACGACAACAATTAATCCGGTTAATCGAGTTTCCACTGTACATTCAGTATTTAATGCGATAATCCAGTAAATTTAAGTGCACCGAATGAGATTACTAGTAGTCATTTTTTTTTTGATGTTTCACATGCATGATGCATGTCCACCACACCACATAGTAACATGTTTGGTGCTACCAAAATGCAGTGGGAGAAACTACTGTTTAAAATAAAAGAATAATATAGATTTGAAGTTCAAAAGTGGTTTTTAGTTTTACATAGTTTTTACGTACAAGTCAAGGGTTACTTTTACTGGGGAAAGATTTATAATAGGATTGTATATAAAATCCGGGGCAGAAAGCTTTCGACCGTACTATACAAAAGTAATATGTTTAAAATGATACAATACTATGAAATGATAAGAAACGAAATCATTGTACTTTTCTCGTTGTCAATGTACTTGCAAACGCGATGGCATTTAAATCCATAATAATAAATGACGCTCACGTAACAGTAATCAATAACATTTTTAAATTGTTTTACTTTAAAATGCAATTTTATTTATTTTGATCAAAGCGGTAAAGTATGCCATCGGAAATAGTTTGACTCAAATATATAGAAAGGTACGAATACGAAACAGGTGTCTAAACTCTATACAGGACTAATGTTTCAAGATATACTCTGACTCCTTAAGGTTCTATTTAAGATAATTAACTATTTTCATTTTGATTATTTTTTTGTATTTTATATTGTACAAATCTCTATTATAGAATCGTTCAAAAAATCAGTTTAAATCTACTTCATCGTACCTACCTCCTTGTTTATAAAATCCAAGTGTTTGATAATGAGCTTGGACTTTCAGTTTACATTGTTATTAGCTTTTGGCATATTTGAGTTTCTTTGCGACGTATTAGTTCTTGTTTAAATAATGTGGGTATCTAAGATGATAAGACTCTTAACTCAAAGAGGCCTTGTAATTTACAGATTGCTACTTTGTATTCATGAAAGCTCGCTAGACCATTATGTTGTTCTGATTCCGTAATTCTTATTATACACCATCTTTTTACGACGCAGTGCGTATACATTTATTTTTATGCTAATGGATCTGACAACATATTATCTCAAACAAAAGAACAGTCGTGTGTATGTAATAAAAAAAAATCTAATGATAAAATTAATTAGTTGAGCACCGAGTTTTGAATGTAACGCTCTCCATAGATTTGTCGATCGAGTGGTTAGGCGCCCGATATAAGGGTATAATGAAATCCTGCAGCCTCTTTGACAATGTAACAAGGCCGCGCCTTTTAAGGATTTTAATATTGCCCAAAGGACATATCTATATAATTTAACTCACAACAGAGTCACAAAATGACTCTTGGTTAATTTCCGGCTCGTGGCAGGACTCAAACGATGAACAGGGAACACCGAACTCATGAACACCGAACTTACATTTGCCATGTTCTAAAGGGGCCCGCACAGTTCTCTAGTTAGGCTCCGTTCATTTAGTTGACGTTGTGAGGTAAAACGCTATTAAAATGTACATAGATCTTAAGATGTAATCGCCTTACTCGACTGCTCATTTTAGTACGTACGAGTGCCATTTAAAGAGGACTTTAATATAGGTTGGCATTCACATATGAATGCAATAAAATATATATATAGGTAGATCGAAGGAGGTTTTGATTTATGGTTTACTATGTACCTGTATGTATGTAGATGTAAAAGACTTACCTTTCGCTGGCGATCGAGCTGTTCCTCGACATTGATTTTGGCGACATTTCGAAATCGGAATCTGAGCGGTAGAGGAAGGACTCGCGGCGCTGCGGCATGGCCTGCAGGACGAGCGCGGTGGACGGCGAGCCTCCCTCGAGAGGAGACCGCGCGCCCCCCACTCCGCCCGCACCACCCCCGTTCTCCACATCGAAGCTGGAACAATAAAACACGGTGATTAATATAAAGGACACGTGACATAATAACTTTTAAGTCAACACTTTGTGGTGGTGGTATCAGGCGATAAGTTTAGATAAAATATAGGTAAATGATTTACTTTTTGGTTCATTTATTTATAAATTTTGTGTTAATATTATAATTTATAGCTTTGAATATTACCCTAATAGTACCGGCATCTGAATAAACAACAAATTTACTATCTTCTACTCTACTTTAGGTTTTTTTAAACTTTTAGTTATTAACATGACGTTTAATAAAAATATGTCTTAGTCACACCCGAACTGAATGAAGAAGAAAGAAGAAATGCGTAAGTAGAGCGTATTCGTACGTACTTAATACAAGGAATGATATCAGTTAAGTGATAACACATGTTACGTTATTGCAACGTCACCAATCTATAGATAGGTTACCTTTATAATAAGCATGTGCTGTTTAGTAAGGCATCGTCAAAGTCAAGTCAAATTTTATATTTTTTTATTTGTTTATATGTATTTTATAAATTAAATTGTTAGAAAGTAATTTTCTATTAAACACAATCGGTAACAATCCTATTTCTTTCCAAAATCCGAACATCTATTTAAACTCTAAATACATATGTTTGAGTAAGTAGTTGCTTCAGTCAGCAATGAGAGTTTAAGACATGAAATGTAGGAAAACTAACAGATTAATTCACTGTACAATTACTTCTGCTCTTTGCTGCTTTGCTCTGCTGTTTTGCTTGTGCACAAGCGTTTTAGGAATTTGTAAATGTTTAGGCGCTGTCGGTGCTGAAATGTGACAATAATATAATTTCGTATTAAGGTATTATAATATTAATTTATATGCCGATAATAAAAGATATCTTATTTGTGAACATTAAAACATTCCTTTAATTTGCAAAACTGAAATTGTATAAATCAACACGTGAAGAGAATTTCTTGTAACCGTCATGAAGAAAATGTCCCTTGCGCGCAGAGGAATATCAAGACTACATACAGTTTGTATGGAAAATAAGTGTAGAAAACAATTTTTGTATAAATTGAAAAAGTATTTAAAAGTTGCTTTCAATTTCATTGAAATTTAAATATTTCAATAATGTGATGATGATAGGTTGAACTGTCATTGCATAAAGTCAACGGATATAAGTATATTGGAAACGTGTAGTTTTCTGTAACCATGTACACCTAACTTTTAGGTTTGCTACATAATATTGTTACTAAGTAAGCATTCTACATTTCTTCGATTCCAACATTAAGTATTTCAAGTTGCTCATTGTTCAGTTTGACAAATTTTCTATAAAATATATACAAATAATTTGACACAAGTTAATTTTCGATTTTCGAATTTAGTAAGTTAATTTTTTTCATAGAAAAAATCTTCCGTCTTTGAAAATTCTTCGATGAAGCATTCCAAGCATAATAACGTGGCGTCTCCGAGTAAAGCAAAGTTCGTGCAAACTTTTTTTTTTCGGAATAAATAGTATCCTATGTCCGTCTGCAGGCTCTAAGCTACCTCCTCACCAATTTTCAGCCATATCGGTAAAGCCGTTCTTGAGTTATAAATAGTGTAACTAACACGACTTTCTTTTATATATATAGATATATAATTGGACGGTCTCATCGGCAAAGTGACATCTAGAGGAAAACCCTTACAACCATACTGCGAAAAGCTTCGTTAGATACTAGGTAAATAGATAGTACTATTTGCGACCGCTAGAGGTCACTATTAAAATATTTTCAAATACGTATTTAGGGATAACGATGTTTTTAGGCTAATTTTTTTATCTTTCACTTAGGTAGAAAGGAGAAAAAATGAATAATTGCTAAAAATACTGTAAGTGATGAAATAACGACAACATTTAAAAAACCAATTATAGTTCGGTAATGTACTACTTATTTTCTTGTTTTATATTAATTATAATTAATAATACATTTTTCGTTTAATAAAACTAATTTGTAATAATTTTATACATAATATGATCTCTCAATTAAGCTTAAATATTTGAAAGCCTAATTGAGAGATCATATTAGGTATAAAATTATTACAAATTCAGATCAGATCATAGAGGACAAACAAATGTAAAATTATTTGATATATGTATCAAATATATGTATATATATATATGCATATATGTATCAAACATAAATTTCTGATTTCTGATTATTTAAGGATAGATGGTGGCTTGCCAAATATATACTTTTTGTTAATGTGATTTTCTTCAATTCTTCATAGCTACTTTCGATTTTAACAAAAATATTTTCTTGCAGTAAAAAAGATTCTGAATAATTGGCTTAAATCCTATTGATAATATGAACAAGCGATAAGGGTTAATAAGCATTTTTAGTTAACTGAAAAGGTTTTAGGCATAAGTAGTGAAGCAGTCGGTGATACAAAATGTTTTACTATATTACACCAAGATCGTATTAAGAATATATTTCACATTAAGAAGGCTATAGGTTTTATAAAGATTATTTTAGGAACAATACCTCTCACGCGCCCACTACTGTAACTCCTGTACACCGAGATCAACAGCAGTAACCCACGATCACACCGAATTATGGCACTTGAGAAGTTCCAGAAAAAGTTAAACTGCCTTGAAACCCGCAACGAAATTTATCAGAAGTAAATTGAATGAGTTTGAAATAATCACTTCTCTCCTTAAGGAAGACAAAAGGGACAGCACAAGGAAGACAAAAAATAAGCCTACATACACCATATTAAACAGGGAAGGACCACGGACACAAGATAATATACTCATAAAATATCTTCCCAGATGTCACCTGAAAGCTATTCAGCATTTAATTATTTAAAGATTAGCCGTCGAAAAAAAAGTCATATCTTTACCTAAACGTAATTCAATAATAATACAAGGAAATGCGAACTAAAGGAAAGATACAAATTCTATTGTTTAAGCTTGAAGTAAAAATGGGTTTTCACAGATGATTATAATGTTATCATGGAACCAGCCGTTGTTTTTTAACAACGGGGCGACGTAACAGGTAAAACCACTCTGCTGTTTTAACTAAGAAATGACAACCCAATTATTTATGGTATTTTTTTGATATTTTATTTCTATTACTGTTGTTGTGTAGTAGTGTAATGGCTAAATCCTTGAACTTTTAATAAAATGGTTGCACGTTTAATCCCTGCCTTAAACCCAGCTGCTTTAAAAGAAGCATTCAGCTTATCTAGTGAGGTCATCAAGAATGTATTAATTAGTAATGTGTAATGTAGTGTGTAGTGTGTGATCCACATTACTAGGGTTAGTAAATAATCAACTACTGACAATTTACAATTTGCAAGAGTTTTTTGCAATTTGCAATTTGCAAAGTTGTGTTGTTGTTCACAATTTGCAATTTGCAAGAGTTGTTGACTTTGCCTAAATCGTTTTCGTTTCAATAAAACAAACTTCATGACTAACGGTCAGTCGATAATAAATGTAGAATCATTATTCTACATTTTCTTTCTCGCCTTTACATTTATCTCTTAATATTCTACACGTATCTAACACATTTTAATAATTGGTACCTGTAAACATCAATAGTGTGCTTTGCAAAAAATAGTCAAACTGTTTACTAAAACGAATTCTATCGTATTTTTATATAAACTACCTTATATTCTGCGTTTTTAATTTTTTAAGAGAAAAAACGAAACCATTTAGAAGCAGCAGAAAAATAACTATAGTCCATCTAATCTAAGAGGTACCGTTTGACAGTTCTGACAGATTGAAGTATAGCGATGGGGTCAAACAAACGATTACTACAACATCCGATTCTTAACGAGATATCATTTCTTAGTAGGTACTAATCGATTACAGTTTTACATATTTATATGTGTTACTATAAAAGCCCGTATAATAGCATATCCTAGGTTTTACTAGTAAATCTTAGTATACACTAGACTCGCGATTTTTGGCTACAATTATTCATTTTTATTACGCGTTTTTGTTGACAGACGGATGTATTTTAAGTATTATTAAACACTTTAAGACACCTGTATTGAAAATGACTCGTTATTAATAAATTCGTTTTTTCGTACATTTTAACGATTATTCGTATTCAAGTGAATTGGAAGTGCCGTAAGACTGAGGACTTTGAAACGTCATCAACGGCCTTTAACAGCCCACTGCTGGACATAGGCCTCCCCTTAGAAAGGAGGTTTGTTGAGAACACTAAAAACTATTGTGTATAAATTGGTTATTTCGCTTTGTTTCAACTATTTAAATTTAGTAATTAAGAATTGTATACTCGTATCTTGCGGTAAAATAAAAAAAGCTTCATGATTCCATAGTTTTACGGAAAAGGTTATTGAATTGTTTGTGTGAGTTACGGTTATACAAAGTTGTTTCGTCTTGAAAAGTATGAAACGTCAAACGGTGCCTCTTAGATTAGATGGACCATAAGTCAATTACGATATATATAAATGCTAGCTGACCCGGCCAACTTTGTTCTGCTACATAAATGATTAAAAAAGGTGTGAAGTGAAAATACTTCATGACCTATTCTCATACCTACCAAATACACAAAAAAAAAACATTAAAATCGGTCGAGCCATTTCGGAGGAGTGCGGCCGTGATAAGAGATGTTCAAATTTTAGAAATACTTTTATGTCTATATGGTATTGACCTACATCAGAATATAGATAACATTTCAGTCGATCGGGATTAAAACGCAAGTACTAAAATGAAAACCTTTTTTATATTATATTAAGTTTTGCTCAAAACATAGATAATTTAAGTTTTCAAAAGCAAAAAGCTAAAAATTAGGCATTTTAGTGCTTGACGAAAAGCCTGTACATTAACACCTTTCATAACATGTTTTTCAGCATTAGATCTTGACAGCAGTTATTTCAGCAAAACAAAAATTTAAAGTGAATGTTCTTCACTGTTTATGATAGGATCGACAATAAATAAAAAAGTAAATGATACGTTGAGATCGTTTGGTCTCAAAGTAGGCAGAGTCTGTACAATAGGAATCCGATTGGTGATACGTTATATGTCACTTAATAAAACCATATTAAATGAATTATTCCCAAAAAAAGATAAATTTTCGTGCTCAATTACATAATTTTTTATTAAATACAATTATTTTATTAAATAATATTATTAAATACAATTATTTTATTAAATAATGTTATTAAATACAATTATTTTATATTAAAATTATTTTTTACAGCACCAAATATGAAACTGATTCATGACCAATCACTGTCTAGTGACGTCACTTCTACCAACTTATTTCAAGTAATTATGTTTGGTAAGTCAGTATTATTTTTTGTGAATATTGCTTACATTATTCATGTAGGAAAGATCCTCTAGACAGCCTCCGAAAAGATAGTGTCTACACTATTGTGATAGTTTTGATAGAAAGGGCATTTAAAGGTAGACACGAACCATGTGTGAATAACTAAACTAATACTGCTTGTACAAATCACAGTACATCCCTTAATTCAATATATTTATCACGAGCCATTCAAGACAAAAATCATGAATGCTACATGCATTCATGATTTTTGTCAAAAAAACAAATTTTGCAGGTATGAAAATGACTTAAACGTTTGTCTAAGAAAATGGGCACATTGTCACAAAACACGAATCAATACATCTTTTTTCAGATCAAATCAAATCTTATCAAAATATCTGTATCATTATTGATACTGAGATTATTGGCGACATAATAACTACTTGATGCTAATGGTCGATGAATAGTCAGGATGATTCATTTAAAATTATTTACAAAGACTTACGTAGTCATACAAAAAATACTTTTAAGTCCGAACTAATTATGCAAAAACTATGAAAGCCAAAGAAACGAGGTACAAATTAAATTTTTAATGACATGAATGATATTATCGGTATAAAACTGCTTCGCGCACAACTGTCAGTTTAAAGCTTTTTTTCTGTCTACTTAATTTTGGCAATTTAAACATTTTGAGCCGATTTTAAGCCTTTTTTGGAGCCGTATACATATGTTATTTTCGTTTGACGCCATTAAAAATAAAAAAAAAAATAACAACCGTTTCAAATTAGGGAATGAAGAATAAAGTTTATAACGGTTCATCATGATGTTGGTACTTAAGCGCTTTGAAGACAGTAATACTTTTACAGGGAATTCTAAAAATTTCAATTAAACAATCTTTAAATAAGAGCAAGAGTACCGTAGGTGCTTTTTTGATCGAATGTATGTTTAAATTTCAACAAAAAATTCTTGCACTCCTTGCTCTTTTTTAAACCATATATTGATATTTTTAGGTAAGAGAGCCTGCCCTACTTGGGCCCAGTTTGGCATTTGATTACCTGGGTATTTCAAAAAGTGAATAAACAATTGCTCAATTACTTATTGATTTGGTAGTGACAGTGTTAAGGTTTGTCGGATGGTTATTATGACTTTTTTTATTTGTGGTTTTTTGACAAGAGATCGGGCATTCGTGTTTCACAAAAAAACGTATTTTTTTGTTGCTCTTTGCCTTATACACAGAAATAGAGCAAGCAAACACAAAAATATACTATAATTCTAGTTTTGTTTTCTGGATATACAAACTAAGTAAGAAACTATGTTATTCTATATAACACATCCAGATCCAGAATTACACACAATTATAAGTTACACTACTTAAAGAGACAGCGATGTAGATAAATGGTGGATATATGTAAGTAAACTGTCAATGGCTGACGATGTTTTCTATGATATACCTATAAACATAAACGACTTGCCATGAAAACAACACGTACAAATTTCCGGCAACAAAATCTCCAAAGACTATAAGAATATTCTACAATTTATAAGTGCTACCATAATAAAAAAACCGGACAAGTGCGAGTGTGACTCACCCACGGAGGGTTCGTACTAATTTGTAGGTACATATTTTAAATAGTTTAGGAATCGAATCACGTAGTTTTTGCCGAGCTTTGCCAGAAATTCAATTTCCAAAACCTATAATTACTTAAATTGTTTTATAAGAGAAATCGGACCTCGATGATTGATTACGTACTTTAAATAAAGACTATATTTTATGATTTATTTACAAATGAATACTTTTCAGATTTTACTCTGTACTTGTAGAATAAGACTTGCCAAATTTCAGAGTTATAGGTCTAAGAGAAGTACCCAATGAATTTCGATTCCCTTGAGAGTGTCGAAATATGCGTTTTTTTTAGTTTGGTTATTTTACAGCTTCAAGGGACCGTAAACTTGAGTATATGGTTTTAATTTCAACACGATAGCTCCACGCGTTTCGGAGATAAAAGGACAACAGACAGACGGACAACAAAGTTTGAGGTACGGGACCATAAAAACACTATCATCTTAAGTCGTGTGCGATTGCTCCGTCATTCTGTTTATTGAAAAATCAAAAATGTGTAAGTATTGACATCGCTTATAGCATTAGTCGAAACTGGTAATTTCGTTTCATTGTGGCATAAAGGTAATAATGAAAAAAAAATGTTCGAGTCTCGAATCTTATCTCGTAGAAGATATAGAAATCGTTTATCCACAAAGGTAAACCTTTAACGTAAAACAAAATTATAGGATTTATTTTTCAATTATAAAAAAGGTAATCTGTTTTGTGCATGAGTCCTCATGTACAAAACAGATTTATAAAAGATTACTTATAAGTTTTAATGTAACGATTTTGATGAACTTGTATTTTTTCTCTGATTTTTTTCACATGGCTTATCTTAATTTTTACAGTAGATTGAGGAATTTTAACATACAATTTTGATATCAATCTATGGATAAAAATTTACTAGATAACAATTTCCTATTTATTACCTGCCAGTTGTCCGTCTTCTGGCGGACACCGGCGGTCTCCTTAACGGTCTTCTGCTTGCTCCTCGTGCACTCCATCGCCGTGGCGCTTCACTCCATCTGACCATAACGCTTACCAATCAGTCTCGACCACCACCAGTTATCCCACGTCAACTACTTTAATCCTCGGTGTAAGAATAAAACGTAATCTTTATTGTGTCATGTCTGTATAATGTATTTTAAAACTAATTAGATTTAAAAGTTTTTTGGTTTGTGAAAAGTATTTGTTGTTTTCGATACTGATTCGGTGCTAAAATAAGGTTCATAAATATTCACAAAAGAGAAAATATTTTTCGAATCTTCCTCATACCTAAGTAATAACTTGTTTTAGCTACGATACATTCTCATAAGTATCAGCATAAGTAATGAAATTAAGTTAAGAAATTGTACAGTTAAGGTTTATTAAACGAATATTGAACGGGTTTAATTTTATTTAAAAAGTCAGTCGTTCAACAAAATCCATCTATACTCACTCACCCACGCATGCCGTCAACATAATAAGTGATGTTGTGCAATATTTGATATTTATTTTAGTAAATATAAAAAAAGTAAGTTATACAAAGATCAACACGAAGGACAATGAAACCATTCCGGATTTAGCTTGTATGTAATATAAGCAAAATTAAAAGTTTAAAGTGGTAATATGGAATTAGAAATATTCAAATTATTTAAAGTAAAAAAATATAGTTATCGTGATGCTAAAACATAAAATAAACAATGATTGACAACCTTAGATGATTCTTACAGGAAGAAAAAATAAAAAAGTTTGTAGATAGTTTCTATGTTTTAAATTTAATTTTGTACTTCCTTTGGCTTTTTGTGTTATAAATAGTAAGAAACACTTCTGGTTATTATTTTGTAATATTTGACGTATGAGTGGTTTAATGTGCTTTCACACAGAATTTAGGGGTCTCACACATAAAGGTACATTACGATATTATTAGATGAAAGAAAAAGCATAGAAATAAGGCTATTTTAGTATTTCATTGTCTTTTACAAATAATTTGTTTCTAAAAGTTTATTTTAACTTTTAACTTCTTAGTTGCTATTATACTAGACTTCAAGGTAACCTTTGCCTTACCATATAAGTGTGTTAGGTATAAAGTACAATGTGGTATTTTTATTACCGTTTGTACGTACGTATAAAATTAACACTTACCATACTGTGTACTCTAAGTGATAATTAGTGTGATGAGTCTTTTATGAGCTTATGAGTATCTTTTAAAATGGAAATTGTAAAATTACTGAAACCGTTCCGAATTACAACGTAAAAATAATATTACTAGCCCACAATTAATTAAAAACTGTTTATGTATATTTTTAGTTTAAAAAAACAACAATAGGTGCTGGTTGATTTTAAATATTTTATAAATTATAGTAAGGGTTTTATAAATTAAAGTAATGTTATTAACGCCCTTTTAATTTAAAATTATATGTACACAGATTTATTTTTAAGTTTAAGTATTTTCTACCTACGTGGGATCATTAACAAAACATGTGCTAAAATTATAAATTCGTTCTATTGTGAACATTAAAAGTATTATGCAATTGTTGATTTATTAATTACCCAAGTAAGTAATTGGCTTTCACATCGATGGAAGCGAGTTATTAATTTTGACCGATTACAATGTTCATGAATTTTATTTATAGAATCAATAAAAAGTAAGTACTCAGGTCGTAAATCACTCAATAGAGTAATACTAGTAATGGAGTAATACGACGATTAATGATCGGGTTTAATTTTATTTAAAAAAGTCAGTCGTTTAACAAAATCCATCCCTACTTAGTCACTCAGGAATATATGATATTTATTTTAGTAGATAAATATTAAAAAAGAATGTTAAAATTAGGTATACAAAGATCAACAGGAAGAATAGCAAAACGATTCCGGATTTAGCTGGTATGTAATGTAAGCAACTTTAAATGTTTAAAGTGGTAATATGGTGGTGGTGGTAATATGGAATTAGTAATGTTTAGATTAGTTGAACAAAGAAAAAAATAATTATTGATGTGCTAAAACATAAAATAAACATTTAATGTGTAGATTTTTCAGAATCAAAACATTATTTTTGGTATCTTATTATAAAATTCACTGAAACTCTATATTATTATAAATATTAATTACTTTTTGTAATTCACTTTAATGGGATCGGAAAACCGAACATCATGTTACAATTTAATGTCCGTCAGGAGCGGTGTGAGTGGATTATGTCCGATAAGCGTTTTCCCATTTTAGATTAACACCCTCCTGGGGCTGGTGCGTGTTATATCAATGTCTCCTCGTTGGTTCTCCTAGGTCCGATGATCTTCCAACAAATCGTGTTAAGGTGCTTAAGATTTAATTTGTCAATCAATTGCTTTATTTTTTTCCGTGTACACGTGTACAAAGGTTATATTTCTGTACGTAAATTATTTCGTCGTGTCTTTTTTGTTTGCTAACTATTTTTCCCTTTTTTCACTTTTCAATAAGTCAAAACGTTATCGGCATAAACGGTGTGTCTTCAAGGACTGTTATTTGATTTTCGTAACCAAAGGGGACTATTATTGGTCCGGAATATTATTATTCAGCACTATCGTCATGTTACGTGTTAGAAATATTGTAGTGCAGTAATTTTAAAATATATCTATGTTTGTAAATAGAACTATAGATAATTGATATGAGTGTTTTAAAAAGTGTGGAACCTTTATAGATTATATATTAGAATGTCGCTGGCTTATTTATCTACATCAATATAGTGTGGAATATATTTTATGAGTCATAAGGAAAACCTATAAAATATGAATAGAAATTATTCAAAATTCAAAATTTTTATCGGAAGTTTGAAATAGGCTATGCAGTGCTCCATTATTTTACGTTTTAAGACATGTTTTTTCAATAGACGTTTATTATCGGTTTGGTAGTCTGCCAAACAAAATACCTACGCTGATTTAGTATTTTAACGATACCTATAGAGAAAACGTTTTTATTATCAATAATCCTACGCAAAAGATATATTTTTAACCGACTTCTAAAAGGAGGTGGTTATCAATTCGGATATTTTTTTTATGTTGTTTATAACTCCGTCATTAGAGACAGATTTTCAAAATTATTTTATTGTCCCTTTTGGGGTTTATTTCGGTATGGTCCCATTAAAATTTCATATAGAATTGATGATGTGTTTCGGAGACAGACAACGGAACTCTTCAAAAAATGAGAGCAAATCAATAACGAATTGTTTGAAATCGGTTCAACTTAAAAAAAAGGATTTTCTTGTTCATATTAATGGCTTAAACAATATATTTATCCAACACCAAAAAGATTTGTCTTTATCTTTGAAATCTGGCAATGATTATCATTACACCGAGGAGAACTCTATTTAAAAAAATGTAGTTCCGAAAATTGCCTAGGATGACAGCAGTAAATGACAAGCAATTTAATGCATTTTGTATGAGAGATATTATAAAAGCCCTCGCACTTTTTAGACTTGATATATAATTTGAAATGGTGATAAAGCACTTAGCTTGCAGTTTCAGCGGTGTATTTCTCTTCAGGCGTCAATTTTTATAGCACATCATCACATCAACAGCCTATACTAGTCCACTGCTGGACATAGGCCTCTCCTTAGAAAGGAGGTTTTGGCCTACTATACCACGCTGGCCAGACGGGTTGGTATAGGGTTTGTTTCAAGTTTTCCTTCTCTTTGCAGTGCTGTTGTCCTGCTTAGTTTGCTCCCTTAGTCGGCTCTTACGACACCCACGGGATGAATTGGGGTGGTGACACTTTGTATTCTTAATCCGTCACCACACGGACATCCATCACCACATGGACATCCGTCACCACACGGACGTATTTTTATAGCAATAATAGATATATTACTGAATGTGGAACAAAAAAGATATTAAACTTTGTTCCTCATTCAGCACCTACGGTGGAGTATTTTTCAGTGATAGACTGTATATTTGCTATTCTTCATTTCAATACATTGGTGTCTTTAAAGACAGGGATCTGCATTGTAGTTTCCGTGTTCTATGTTCTATATTATTTAATCAATAAATATCTACTGCTGTCTATCCCACCAGCGCTCAAAGCAGAAGTTTGACACACAACAGTCGTAATTGCAATAAATTGTATAATATTTTTCTTTAACAAAACTGTATAAAATGTTCTAATGTAAATTCGCGCTTCTTATTCTTTGTACCATTTCGTTTATACAGCGTATACTTATAAGGAAAGGGAATTTATAACACGTCTTACATTTCTCGAAAATCTACCGAAAGTCATAGAATACAATGAATGTTGACGAAAAAACATTTTCATACTGGTATTTATAGGTTTTGTTTCACAATTAAGATAGGTCGACGGTCTGGACAGGCTTCTCGTCTCTACTCTCTACTCTAGGGTCAAACTGGCACGTTTACGGGATTCGCTGCCGGCACTCCGATAACGACGGTAGTAAGGGTTGTGAGAAATTACCCATCAACATCACACAGAACTCTAAACCTCATTATTACTACACACATATAATACACAGTAATACCTACATATGCTCGTATATACATGAGTACGTAGGTGCTTCCTTTTTTGGAAACGTAAATATATATATATACATATATGGTGCTATATATATAGCACCTTTAGAATGTCGCATGTATATATATATATATATATATATATATATATATATATATATAACATTCAAATTAAGGTAGTTTATTTGAATAGAAGTATTTCAAATAAACTACACTCATCACTCGTAGAATATTGTACTCATTATTTTATCAAATATATTCATTTGTTTTCCGTTTAGTGCTTGTCAGAAATATACGGGTCATATTTGACCTTTCAATCCTACCTCAGTCACTGCTAAACCAAGCGGATACGTGCTGTTGCTCAAACAAAAGCTTTTCAAAGACATGTCCCGTAAACTCTGACAACCTGATCGGTCTGAGAAGATGAAAAACTTTGTGAAAATGCAAGGAAAAATGGTTTGGGCTCATCGGTTTAAAAATGAGACGGGTGTAAAAAATACCGGAGCGCCTATATGCTATTTCTTCATCATACCTTTCCCGAGAAAGTCATTGCTGATTCTATTTAAGAAGTAAAAAATATTAATTATCATTAATAGTTCTGGCAAGTGTATATTATATAAATATATTATTAAAGTATTTTCACATCTTTATATGAAAATACTTCAAACTCACTACACCAACACACAAACATATTAAGTAAGGATAGAAGATATAAAAAAGAGGCCATTACGCTGTTATGGACGATTTAACAAAAATTGTAAGCAAGTAGAGCGCAAAGCCGATTAAATATATAAAATCGTTACCGGTCACCTACTTCAGTTTAAAGGAATCTCTCATATCCGTGATATTCTAGTTCATTGAGTCTTTTCATTCAGCATGTATTGACGCGACTGTTGTCGCGTCTGCTGTGAATAGAAAAGAATAGGAATGCCAACCCTTTGTTTCCACTCTGTTTTAATTGGTTTTTTATAACCATTGGACAATATTAGATTTTTTACTATTTAATATGCTATGAACAACCTTTGAACAAAAAAATATTTATTACATTCATAAGGTAAGGTATGCCTAAATTTAGAATGCAGATAGTATTTAAATTTATATACTTCAGCTTTAGTCAAATTTTGTAGAAAAAGGCTTTATTTAGAAGAAGAGAAACTTTAATTAGTTGCTACGTCCGGTGTGGAAGTGATGAATTTGCGAGTACGTGTCGGGAGGGCGAGCGTGCGAATGAACTTATAGTAAACAAAAGTAATCTTATATGCACGAAACATCATAAAACGTATTATGTAAGTTAAGAACCGATAAAGAGAATCGTAGTATGAAAAAAAAACCTCATCGTAGGTTGCCGTTACTAGCCATTAAAGTTTTGTTAGATGACGTACTATTTGTTCTCTACGTGGATTGGTTAAGAACAGGGTCAGATATGTTTCCTTATCAATCGCATCAAATCTGACAACATAGTAGCTTTAGATTAGGGACTACGATAAATATATCTACATATATAACAATACGATGATAATGAAGTGTTCTAACTAAAACAGGATGTTCACTTATGTATACTTAATTGACAGTCCCATCGGAGCTCTATTGCTTACGCTATGTATATCTAGCAGAATATTTTTTTAAATAAATAAATATTTTAAATGGCAACTAGGTTATTGGTAAAGAAATATTATAAGATTGCAACAACTGTTGTGTGTCATCAAATATTCATGATTCGTGAGTGATGGAGACGTTGACCTCTTGTTTGGTTCGCTGCTACTGGTCTGACTGGAACTGGTAGTGGTCGTACTGAGCGTAGAGAGGTCACTGGAAGCGCGTGCTGAACGAAGCCGTGGCAGCAACGGTACTTCTTCCATTTCAGGAGAAATAGCGGCGGCCTCGTACGCCCAGCCCAGCGCTCGCGCGGCCGACCACACGGCGAATACAAACGTTAACATCGTGCGGCTATCGCGCCACGCGCAACATGCACCCGCTACCCCTACCAACGCCCCACGTGCACTTCCGTGACAGCCAACACATCGGTACAAGTTCACACGTCCTCACACAGTAATGTAAAACAGTCAATCACTAATAATATACGACATGAACGATAGTAGAAACATGTTGGTGTATTAGGAGCACGTGCGGCCGACGCGCCGCTGCGCGATTCACGCGCCTTCGCGGCTAATACTACACTGGCCTCCGTAGCGAGCTCACTGGCACATCATGTACTATGCATTGCGTTATCGTCATTGATAGATATTATTTCGGCAACTCCATGAACTGACTGTTAATACATTTAGACAATAGTAATTATATATTTTCGAAGTTGTACTAAGTGCGGATTGATTGCGGTTTTTGTAACAATACAGACCATTCAAGAGGCCTTGTTCAATATCGATATAAACTATGCAATAAAAATCTCGCTGTACATCGTCTCTGATAGCACGAGAGAACGTGCGTGTGAATATTATTTGTGTGCATCGTGGATTGGTTCTACGTGACGCGGCCGGCAATGTTGACGATGCGCGGCGCGGGGAACGTGAGCGGCCGACGTCACTCACTCCTTGGCTCACCCGCGCCGCCACGAACTGAAAGGGCACGTTCTATATTTGTATGTGACCCACAATTACATCACTACTAGAAATTTTAATTAACGCGACATTTAACTTTCCGGTTTTCGAAATGAAATCACTTGTTGCACGCGCGTTACGAGTTGGCAGACGTGTCGTCTCGCTGCAAGCGACAAATCGATCACGACGGTAGTTTCTGTGCGGATGTGCGTGTCAAGGTGTACAGCGCTCCGGTAAATTGTGTCAACGTCGTTTCGGACAGGAGCACCGTCACAGAACATCCTGCGGCTGCCTGGCGGCCATGTTGATACCGCCATTTTGCTAGGGGTCGAACGGGGCGAGCCGCATGCGTACACCGGCACGCAACTCCTATATAAGAAATGGCGCAAGTCACCAAGCCGTCAAGCTGAAGTGATGCTTATCGCATCTCCTTTAGAATTACTTTGGTGTACTATGCAAAGTGCGTTCTTTTATAGGTCAAGCGAAAACCTAACATCTTCACTGAAGCTTGCTACGAATCACAACCAGTGAATTCAGTTTAATACATTCGCTAAGCGGGGAAGATTACGTTTTCAATGATAAGAGTAACGCTACACTTTGATTTTGGTATCCTGTTTATCAGGCACTATCGTTTAATTACTCCACCGACTTTAAAATCATATCTTCACTGAACTTCAAATTGTAGTATCTAAATGTATTTTATATTGTGTGAACACAATGATGCTTTACCATTGTGTTCACAATAATGGGTGCACAAACAATGTGTATAATAATAGGTTCAATTAAATAACAGAGCAGGTTTACCTGAAAATAAGTAAGTTTTGTAATGACATCGCAAATAGCTATGGTTACTTAAATGTCCAAAACCAAGTATTAAATATTAACAAGCTAATAGAACAAAAATGCATTATTTTAACAAAAGTTACTTCTCTTCATTTTCTCGTTCCGTGATAATTATACCAAGTTCCCAAGATGTTTTATAACATAGAAAATGATGTTCGAAAAAAGTTAAGTAGCAATTTAAAGTCTTATTTTGATATTTAAGATTTGTTATTTTTATATAATATTTATTTTCATTTTTATTTAACTCATGAGTATGTATACGTCAACGTTGCTTGTGAAATAAATGTTGTTCTTTCTATCTTCTTTCTATTTACTATACATTTAGATACAAATTTTAATTTTAATTATCAAAGTATGAATTATATATCCTTATAAATAATATTGCCTGTAATAAAAATTTGTACTTATATTAAATAAAATTTAAAACTTAGTTACAAAAAATGTATTCGAGTCTGTCAGCAAGTCATCAGTTAAATAAAAAAGTTTACCACTGTTTACCAATGTTTTTTTTTACGTTTAGGTTTAATAAATGTTTTTATGATTTCTTAGACTTTAAATACTTATGAAAGTCATAATCGATTAGAAAACGTGACTGCAGAACTTTAAATCAGTTTTATCGTTTATTGGTCTGTTGCGTAGGCCGGTCGCGGGTTCACGTGGCGTAGCGTGAACTTGACCGCCGGCATTCATTGGCCTTCGCGCATTGTGGACTCTGGCACCTCCGCGTATCCACATACTAATGTATACAGTACTTGTACAGTATATGTCTATCAAGTGTTTTTATATTACACTATTATAACTGTCAGTAGGAATTGGCTCTATTTAAGTATTTAGAAGGACAATGACATAAACAAAAACGGTTGAGCCGTTTTTTGAAACTTGACTTGTCTTTTTCGTTGTTTAGTTTTGAGTCGGGATTCAATCTATAGAATATACCAAATTTCCAACTGACATGCATTCAGGCAATCCATATGTTATGCCTGTTAAATGCGTATGTTATGCATATAATGTGAAGTGACACTATTAATGACTATTTAAATGACAGTCCCTAAATAGCATGCTGGCGGGTGTCCTAAACATTACGGACTGGGGCGCTGTGATCTCTTTCTGTGAAGCTCTAATGCTCCAGAAACAGACCGCTGAACGGGATCGCGAGAGGGCCCATCTCGAGCGTAGAGGACGTCGACATTGGGTATATCAGCTGTAGACGGGGTCGCAGGCTGCCATTTGCTAAAGAGTGGGGACCTCTGGTGGCAGATTAATTGCTGTGGTATGCAGTAGGATGGCGACCTGGGCCTCAATTCTGCTATTTTATGTTCACGCCAAGCCACTGTCATACCACTGACACGCTATTGAGATGCCATCGAGTGGCCATTGGCATCGGTATAAATATCGGTAGTCTACACTAACTCAGTGTCTTTACAGTGGCAGTGGCTCATCAGTGGTGATATCAAAAAGATTGACATATTTGGAAAAATTGCTGTCGGGATGGTTTTTAGTGGAAACACCACATTTTCCTTGCTCCTATTTCCTCGAGGAGCCGGGGATCCGAAGGGATTTTCCACACCGTCAACAAAGAAAAAACTGTGCATATTATTATTATAAACTGTTTATTAACTAAGTATTTAATGACTAAATTCAACAATAACAACAGGAACTTGCCGTTGCCCCTTAGAAAAATGACGAAGTGCCGATATCCGCACTCAGTTAGGTGCGTAGAGCGTATATTATAGAGTCCAACTCCGAGCCTCGTATTATCCCTTTTCCAATCTAATGTCAAATACCTCAATTTAACAAAATGTATTTGGTCTGGCTAATTTCTTTGCCGTTAATTAATTACCAGAATATCTACTAAATAGTAACGCCTGCGATATTGACTGATTGACGAAGTCATCAATAGATTCTGTCAGAATCATCACAAGCTTTTACCAAACAAACTCTTTCGATTGTGTCTCAGTATTGTGGGGGAGGCAGGATGGGCCAGGATTTGCTTATGAAAATTCCTTCGCTCTAGCTTAGAACCTACATATACTCGTATAAAATATGTATTTGTTTTAGATTATTTAAGTGGCTTCTCTTCATTTCTTCTACTTTGCGGTGCCCGACAGGATCCATAATGGTTACAACCATATCAAGTTCTTAAGTCGTTTTATAACGTAATGAAGTACAATAAATAACAATAATGAAATTAAAGTTGGAATTACTAAACTACTTTACTACAATGAGGATATGATGGAGTTTATAAATTATACAGCGGATCTATCAGGAATTAATAAAATTTTAAAATTTTATTAATAAGGGGATTCGAGTTCTGTTTAACTCGTTTCTATTAACACAATAAGTATTTAGGAAGCGAAAAAAAAAACAAAACGAAACTGACTAATTTCTACTTCTATGTTTGTTATCATAGCACATTTATATAACAATGTCCATGTTCTTTTAGACTAATGACGCCATGAAGAGATTTTTCACAATAAACAAGAAAACAATTACAGTCCAACATACCATTAGAAGAGATACTAGTAATAAAACTACATTTTGACGTCCGACGTATATTCCAAATATAGTATAGGAGTTACCTTCTAATGTATGTATTTCTGTATAACTGGAACAACCCTTACCCTTATTTAATAATACGATACTTTTTTAAATATGTTATTTTTAACCTCGGTTCTTTGGAAAACAGTGCTAAGGAGTATGTTTAACAGATGTGCTACCACAAATATCAGGAGTTGTCTAGGAAAACATCAAACACAAACAGCCCAAATCCCCCCTCCCCTGATTCGAGCGGGACGGACTCCAAGGGCGGCAACGCAGGGCGGCAATGAGGTAGTTGCTTACCATCAGGTGACCCGTCTGCTCGTTTGCCGCCTTATACCAAAAAAAAACTAAGTTACTGTAAAAGAAGTTAACTACTCATGTCATGTTCTACAAGTTGTATAAACCAAAATGCGGAAACCCCAGTTTTTTTTTAAATTATTACATAAGTCAATTACTACGTCCATGCTTGATTGTGTCCATTACTATGTCTATGTTATAAATATAATGTGTAGTTTTACTAGTATAATAACGTTATTGCAATTGCAAATGCATATTAAAAGTGAGGTATCACACGGTTTATTGTAAAGTTATTACTTATTGTAATAATCTTTTCAGAATAGAAGCATAAAAGTCTTCGTTAGTTACAAATTTGTGCTATAAGTTTCTGTTTAGCCTAATCACATTCACAGCCTAACTGCCACGCTAATCATGTGCTTAAATGTAACATGTCCATTTTGGCACATTTTGACACCCAGAACTGGATCACGTAATAAACAATACTGGTAAGGTAATAAACATTACTGGTCGGCACCAGAACTGGAGAAACTATGCATCAAGGTGAGAAACTTGTCCAATCCATCTAAAACCTATGGTATTGGCTTCTATGCATTGCAAATAATCTCCTGTACAAATATCTGAAGTATAGACATCTATACTGGTTTATACTAAGGTCCTCGTTAGATAAGCCTTAACTCTCGTTAACATGATTACAAGGTGATGCTGCATCTAACGTGCACCGTATCACGTCTCGCGATCAGAGTGAGGAGTCATTGTGTTTTATGAGAGGTTAGAGGCTAATCGCATTGCCGACGACGAAGCCCATTTATGTGCAATTATCTATTAGCCACTAGCGATGTTGTATACGTATCATGAGGCGACGAAAGTCTTAACAAGAATCTTTAGATTTTCTCCGTAGTATTCCCATAGTTTAGGAAAGTACTGTATGACACTATGAAATTACAAAATAAATTGTGAATTTTTCATCTATTATATCTTTATAGAGTATTTAAGCTGAGACTAAGAGCTACCGATAAATATATTGACTTATCAAGGTACGTTAGTCATGTCTAATAATGACTTTCAACTTGTAATTTAGTTGTAAGAAGTGTCTAGATTAAGCATAGTAAATAAATACAAATAATGTAAATAAAAGTAAAAGAAATAGTTTCAGTGTTGCATCTTATTACCCTTTTTTTTTTTTTTTTTTTTTTCGTGCGGAAATCCCCTCGGATACCACCTGTCGGTGGCATGTCGGACACGAACCGACTAAAACCGCACGCCGTCTCGGGTACTAATAGCCGGGGAACCAGGTATACCCTAGAAAGGAAGTCCCTGGTAAACATCTTATTACCCTAGACTAAGTAAATGCAAGATAAACATTAGTAGAATTGCATTAATCCGACCTGGACGGTATGAAAGGCAGTGTGAAGGAAAGATTAAGTATAAAGAATGAAAGTAAGTAGCAAATGAGAGAACTAGAACTAGTATAAATGAATAGAGTAGACAATAGGCTCCAAAGAACATTTGAGGTGCTGGAAGGCAGTAACACCCTGCGATGGCGGGTGCCAAAAAAAAACAATGACATTCAAGTTATACTGGAATGTGAAATAAACCAAAAAATTAAAGCTTAATAAATGACTGTCGAAACACTAGGGAATCTCTGGTATGCAGAACAGCACAAGGTATGTAAGTACTAGAGAATGCCTTGAGCTTGTTAAAGTTCATAATTGCGCAATCTATTATAAAAACTTAGCTTTTTGCACTTCTTCTATGTATTCTTTGCCGCTTCACAGTTATAGCTTTTTTAAATACCTACATTTTTTTAAGGAAATAGTAATAAATGAAAGTTGACTTGCAAAACGTTACCGTGTAATACCAAATTTAACTATTACGCTATTTATGGTAAATTTTAATTGTATCCTAAGAAAAATAGGCCTTCGCTTGTTTTCGTTACTTGTGAAAATATGAAAGTTGATCTTTGTAAATCTATATTATTTTATTGTTGTTGCTAGTAGTTAAAAAAATATGAAAATATTGGAAGTACTAATCGAAGAACTGATGTTGAAACAAATAATATGTGCATTTTGAAAAGGGACCCAATAAAGAATTCCCAAAGGCTGATCGATTGATTGAATTAAGTTGTATGAAATATTTAAATAAATTACGAAAAGTTTAAATAAATTATGTTGGCCATTCTCAATGTTGCAATCAGTTTGCATTAATTAACATTAAAGACTTACAGGCATACATTGTAATGATAATATTGTTTCAAAGTTTGTTGTTTGATGTGAACACAAATAGATTTATTTTCCATTAAACATATGCCTTGTTTATTGTGCCTATAAAATGTTAAGCGAAAATTGTTTCTTCAACTACTGGCACATATAGATTATAAATAATTAATTGTTTAATTATTTTTATGTATCTATTAGATATCGTAATAATCAGTGGAAACAATTAATTTTAACTGATTTCATTCTTTAGACATTTATTAAAATTTTAAAACCAATAAAGTTTGAGTTAAAAAGCACAAACACATTTATTAAATGTCGTGTTTACTCGTGTATCCCGCGTTACGATATTTGTCCGCGATAAACTGTGAGACTATTCAGCCAATTTTGAAAAAAAAAACGTTTTGCATGTAATTTGGATTAAATTAAGTTATAGGATAGAATTTATTTCGATTATTAATTTCAATTTGTTTGTAACAAATTTAATGATAGCTGAGGGCAATAGATGTAGCCGAAAAAGCATGTTACTTTAGAAATACCTAGGTATAAAATTTCCTTTTTTCGATATGTGTAATATTTTTTTAATAGCTTTAATTTTTTAAAGAACAATAATGGCACTTTACATAAAATAATTAAACAAATTATTTTCGAAATACCTCACTTTTGTAACTATTGTTTTCACGCCAGTGAACAAGCGTATGGAATTTGTGGCACGAATCTAATAGTCGTTGTGGTAAGTAATAAACTACACACACTGATCATTGCAGGTTTGTGTATCTAAATATATATAATATAATATATATTAACAGGAGCATTAAGTGCATGTTCTGGTTGTTACTACGGTAGCACATTAAATGCATTCGTTTAGAGTATGAGGAACTATCAAGTGTCCTTATATTACTTGTCCTGGCCGACTAACTGCCTTAGCAGTGCAGAGCCTAAATCACTAAGTAGGTTACAAACTTGAAATTTTGGGAGCTATTGCTTTTTTTGAAGTAAGTACCCACTAAGAAATGATTTTTAATGAACGGTTGTATGGTAGTGCGTCATTAACAAAGTTAGAAACACGAAATAAGAAACAATTAAAATATAGACGTATATGTGCTTCCTTATTTTGTAATGATAAGATATTTTTTATTCTATCAATTTTATGTTTGCCACAAGTTATCAAGTTATTAAAACTAATTAATGAAAAAGTTATATATTCACGGATATCAAGTATGTAAATGTGAATGCCATCGCCGTCGAAAGGACGAGTTAGGGACTTTATAAACTCTTGACCGTTTTGCGAGTTACGGTCTTTTGTGCCTTCGGGGACATAACTGGACCCAACTACTTATTTTTACTTCTTTAGTAAAAGATCCCCAAGTATTTGTAGGATGCATATGTTGCCCTATAATGTAAAAAACTTTTGGGACCGTGAAGGTTATTACGTAAGGGTATATTGTCTCGCAATGCAGTTTTTATATGTAATGCTATAAGCGGATGATAATGATACTTAGTACTAATGTACTGTAGTTTTAAAATGTACTAATTAATATTATTATCTACTTGCCTGACTCTAACCTTCGAATGAAAGCCTGGGTCGTATATCCGTCTGTTCGTCTTGTCGTTGGAAAGGCTACTAGGACAAAAATATCGGGATAAACATATTTATGCCTATTCCACACTATAATCTATCTCTGTTACAAATTTCATCCAGAAGCATTCTTACGTTTAAAAAAAAAAGGATCTCTGTAATTTCATCTAAATCGGTTCAGCGGATATTTCCCCATATAAACTGCCACCCCATTTTTCACCCCCTTATAGGACGATTTCTGTGATAAAAACAACCCTATGTCCTTTCCCTGGACTCGGACTATCTCTATACCAAATTTCATATAAATAGGTTCAGCGGTTTAAGGGTGAAGAGGTAACAGACGGACAGATAAACACACTTTCGCATTTATAATATTAGTGTACCGTAAGTGGATGCAAAGGGTCCTTGTAGGCACCTCTCACTTTATGCGGTACTTTGCCGTTGGATGTGAGCTGAAATGGGAAACTGAGCTGGGAATTAAGATATATAGGCTGCTAAATTACAAGGCTACAAAAATAGAGCTATTTAATTAAGATTTGGCTAGTAGTAAAATATAAAATACATTAACTAAAGTTAATAGCATGTAATTTACATGACGGGCCTGGTGGGTCTAGAGTTGTGAGCTATCCTGACTAACAGTCAGCATAGCTAGCAGCCAGAGGTTGTAAATTCGATTCTCATAAATATTGGGTGATGAGCACGGTCATTTATTCTGTGTCTGAGTGTAATTGATCAATAATATGCGTGTTAATGCGAGAAGCCGAAAATCGATCGAAGTGGCGTGCAATTGAAGAGGCCTATGTCAGGAAATGGACTTCGATAGGCTGATGATGATGTGTGTTTATAGATATATACATATTTATTTGAAATATAGGTATTTGTCCAGTTGACGGCAATAGGTTTGTCTCCTATATCGTAAGTGGGACTAAAATTATGGTTGGCAAAACGTGGCCGTTTAATGTGCCTCTGT
The DNA here is from genome assembly GCA_902825455.1 of Arctia plantaginis. Classification (NCBI taxonomy): domain Eukaryota; kingdom Metazoa; phylum Arthropoda; class Insecta; order Lepidoptera; family Erebidae; genus Arctia; species Arctia plantaginis. Next base: position 14,142,232 of record CADEBD010000314.1, on the reverse strand, counting down.
TCTACCCCTTAGGGGATAAAAGCGTGTACCAGGGACTTCCTTTCTAGGGTATACCTGGTTCCCCGGCTATTAGTACCCGAGACGGCGTGCGGTTTTAGTCGGTTCGTGTCCGACATGCCACCGACAGGTGGTATCCGAGGGGATTTCCGCTCGAAAAAAAAAAAAAAAAGGGTATAAAAGCGGGAGAGTATGTATGTTGTATGGATTGACTGGACTGGACTAATTGTCTTTACGTATTTTAGTATTAATTGTGGGGATTGACCGGTTTTCTGAGTCATTGTACAGCTTAACTGATTCACTGTTAATTGTTATATTTATATTGGTCTCTTATGCGGTTAAGTAAACAGGAGCCAACTAAAAAATTTGAACTAGTCGAACATTATTATACACATGCTTTCGTTTACTGTACTGAGAAATAAATACTTAAGTGAACTATATAATAAATACGTCAAAAAAAAGATGAACCCTTAACCTATTAAAATATTAAAATTTTCAGGTTAGTACAGATTAAAAATTGGTTTGAATGAGCTTGAGCTTGGGTATTCTATTTGGGATACAAGCAGACACAGACCGGTTAGGGTTTAACCTTCGTTATTGAGCATTTGAAATTAAAAAACCAAACCAATCCTCTTCTTATTAAACATATTTGATGTATTTAAAATTATATTTTGTTTATGTGTTAGTTAGTGTTTTGGTTACGCAAAATTATCGTACAATACTATATTGTACGATAATTTTGCACAGTAATAACAGGTTAGAATACTTTTTTACCCATAACAGGCTGTTTAAAACTGAAAAACCAATGTGCCAAAAGTGTCATCGTGTACTTAGTTACCGGGTGTGATGCGGGTGGTCGTCCTGACTGCTACTGCGCTTCCTCTTGCGTCGGAAGCACCAGTCTTGGCCCATCGCATCACAGCGCGCGCGCCGCGAGCCGCCCCCGCCCAGGGCGCGCTTCACCACGTCCCCTTCATGTTTTAATACAACACACACTGCCTGTCAAACGGAGGGATCACCCTCCAAAATCATCCTTCACAACCTTTTAGAAACCGTTGTACTATAAAATTGTCTTTACCACTTTTAATATTGTTCGTTTTTAAGCTTTCATTATTAATCGTTGAAGTTTCTGTTTAATATTTCATTGAGTTGAAGTGAGCTTCCGGGTTAATACTTATATTTTTAACGTATTTAATTAAATACTTTTAAAAAAATGATTAATAGTTTGATATTCATAAACCTAGCGCAAAATTATGACTGATTTGACGTAACGGTTTGTTAATAACTCCGTGTGATTATAAATGTAAATAGCCATATACAAAACAATTTAAGCAGTTATCTCTAAGTGATCGTTTAATTTACACAGTGAAAATAAATACAGATATGCAAGAACACACTAGTCAGGTTCACATTAAGTCTTTCAAAAGATTTGCTAGTTGGTGGAAGTAGTAGTTTTGAGTAACAAAATACATGTTTCATAATTACGTTTAATTACACTTTTGAGTGGGAATGACAATAATCTTTTTATCTTCATATACCTATACACGTACAAGAATATCCTATATCTGAGTGGCTAGTCACTGCCACCTTTTTTACCTTATATAATTAAATTATTAATAATTTTAGTTATTATTTGTACTTAATATTATTAATTTTTAATTAATTCAAATTCTCTTTTGTAATTATTACCGGATTTATTACCTAACCAAATTGTTAAATTACAAGTCCTATCAATATCACTTTGCATACAATAAATCTTCATGCAACGTAATTACATTACAATAATCTGTTTTAAATAATCCTAAACAACCATAGTACGTCCGTGTGGTTGACTGATTAAGAATACAGAGTGTTGCAAGAGCCGACTAATGGAGCAAACTACGCAGAACAGCACTGCAAAGAGACGGAAAACTTGAAACAAACCCTATACCAACCCGTCTGGCCAGCGTGGTATAGTAGGCCAAAACTTACTTTCTGAGGGGAGGCTTATGTCCAGCAGTGGACTATTAAAGGCTGTTGATGAACTATAGCACTAGCGAAATAGAAAATAAGTTTGTGCACACACAAACATAAACAAAGCGCTCTCAGTGCTTATATTAGGTTGGTTATGTTGTAAGTCAGATGTATCTATTGTATCAATGATTAAGTTTCTACAATCCTCACATGAGATTTGAAAAATGGCTCGAATTGGTTCGTGTAAATAGCACTGGTGGCGTTTTGCCCACGCACTCCCGGTCGCTTAGGTAAAACTTTTGGTTTACCCATTATTTCAAAAAAATCGAAACCATTTATATTAAGAGTCACTAAAGAGCTAGTAATGTTAAAGATTTTCCATTAAATGTTTCGGTTAACTTTTTTGTTAAATATGTACCCATATAAATTTTCATTGCTTAATAAATAATTGAAATAGATTAAAATTAAACTACGATTATAAATATTGATTGTGTTACTAATATGGAAATATAATATGTCACGTTTATGTCACCAGTACTTGAGTAGGTACTCACTAAACCAGCACGATATACGAGTAGTAACACTAATATGGTCTACAATTACTGTAATTGTATTTTCCTACATAGAGTTGTAAGTGCGAAGTATTGTTTGTAATTTGGTGCTAAAAGTACGATTGTGGGTGTTGATTAATGCTGTAGGTTAATGTTTAGCTCTTAGCGAAGCATGATCAACTCCCTAGGAGGCGACCACAGACTTCCATTAACTTGCAGCACATGGAAATACTTAATGTAATAGTTTACTTCTACTTAATAGAAGAAATAAATAGGTGCTTTTTTACCATTAACTATGTTATTGTATTTTAGGCAGAGGTTTGGTATGAATTGGTAATATTACAATAGGCGATTGGTCGTCCAGTGGTTGAATTCTTTGATTTAGTTGTTGTCTAATAAAAAAGAAAAACCATTTATTTTTAAATAGGTTTAATAGAGTTTATTTTAATGGAGTCCAATATAACAGTGATAGTCGAAGGTTTTACAAGTTAGTGTATGACCAGGGATCGTTATTCATCATCATCATCAACAGCCTTTAATAGTCCACTGCTGGACATAGGCCTCCCCTTAGAAAGGAGGTTATTGTTAAGTTTTAAGATATAAATATAGATTGTGTAAAGAAAATCATTGTTTCGCTTTTACAAATTTACGAGCACGACTTATTTATTTCAAAACTGTCACTAACAATTCTCTTAGTGTAATTAATGTATTTATGTATATATATTAATATATTTATGGTATTTAGATTAATGTAAGTTTGTAAGCGATATATATGACCTCGTGTACTATTTGATTGTGTAATTCAATTTTATAAACAGTTGATAACATCGATGATAAATAAGATCTACTGTCTTATCATAAGATAAGTTGTTTCAGTCCGCCAATGGAGTTTTCACGGCAAAAGATTGCTATATTGGACAAACAAAGTAAATTTTATCAGGCATGTAAAGAGACATATTGCCTCTTTTGTATTTGAATTTAAAAAAAAGCTTTGATGCCCAAAGGGTTCATTGAAACCATATTATTCACATCATATATGACACATGATAACATATAAAAACGGGGTGTGGCTATATCAGAGATACCGTCGTGTGTTTTCGTGGATGCGTGTACTTGCCAAGAGCTTTATCGTGAATTCAACAGCATTCAAAAAGGTTGTCTTTAGATTATGAGGATACGTTAAGACTAAATAGTTTTAGCAATGTTGATCACAGGTTCGTAGCAATGTCAGAAACAATTTCCCTCACATAGCTGCACAGTACCCACAGCATAGTTTTGTAAGTACATCGGTACTCCGTTATCGTCACTGGAGATGGTAGTTGATCAAGTAAGAATAGTAACCAAGCTTTGATTAATTTATTGACCACGTTGTTCACATTAACGGGTTTAAATATTTCCTTCTTCTTTTTGTTAACATATATAATATCTAAGTTAACATATATTTTATATATAGGCCCCTTGTCATAGCCTAATTGACGCAGCAATTGCACTAATATCTACATTGACGAGTACATGTAGACTTGTGCGATTATACAATATCTACTTTTTTAATACAAACGCGTATCGACGCTAATAGTAGACGCATTGATACTAGACGTGTATGAGTATATTAAATCTAAAGGCAGGGCCAGATAACAGGCGGAAGGCCGACTAGGTGAGGCTCGAGTGGTTGGCTACAAGATACCTCGCATGGGCGCGAGGTCCTTGGTCCATCGAATCAGACAAGATCTGTCCCCCTGTGTATTTCTGTAAAGCTATAATGCTGCAGAAAGGGACCGATGAACGGGATTGGGAGAGGGCCGTAGTAAGGCGTAGAAGACGTCCACAGCAATATTAACAGTCGACGGGGCCGGGGCCCGCCAGAGAGTGCAGACCTCTTGTGGTAAATTAATTACTACGATAGGGGATAGGATGGCGACCTGATCGCACCAAAATACGTCGATCTGGTGGTGACCTGAAATCAGAGTGGGGCGCTGGCGGATGACCGTCAGGGTTGTTTTTAGTGAAAACTCTACATACTCCTCTGGCTTCTGCTTCTCCAAGGAGCTGAACATGCGAAGAGATTTTACATCCCGTCACCAAAAAAAGGTCACTGACTGATCGTCGAGCGCGATGAAATTATGTATGTAACTAGTGCATTGAAATGAACCTTAGCTTAGCCGCCCTGTCCCACCTGTCTGATACGGATTTTATACAACCCACGTTACGCGAATATCAAAGCCATTTGAACGTGACAATGCGGTCTAAGTAACAAATTCCAAGGATTTTCTTTTCTTCATGCACAGTTTATATCAACCAATGTCTCTTCTGGGCGTGTATTATTTAGCAGCGGTGAGTGTTATCTATTGGTTAATTGATTGTTGAGAGATGTCGTAGTTAAGTTAGCTGCTGAAAATGCGTCTTCATAATCGGTGATCGTACAGAACAGTTCGACGCTTCTCCTCTACCCTTTCCCTAATCAATTCTTTTCAGAAAATAAATTGTTTATAGACTCTATGACATTTGTGAAAACGGAATAAAATTAAAGCAGAGAATATTCGATAAAGAACATGGCCGATGTACATTTAATCAGGCTTGTTTCTTTCAAGTCAATCATAATCTGGTTTGTCTTGTACTATAATGACCGCACGTGTTTAAAACTGCATACAAGGACTAAACTGGGTAAACACGAATTGCGGACGAAGTAACTTGCATCCACGTACATCCAGAGTTTTTGTCTGGTCAAGTACTTTTTGTCTTGTCAACAAGTCGGTTGGAGAAAGGGGTCGTAACAGAGATGAGGGAAAGTTGAATGCAGTTAAATTTTGTTTCATCAATACTAATATTGTAAATACGAAAGTGTGTCTGTCTGTCGGTCTGATAACTCGTCACGTTTAAACCGCTTAACCTATTTAAGGAAAGGACATTAGATAGTTTTTATCCCGGAAATCGTCCTATAAGGGGGTGAAAAAAGGGGTGGCAGTTTATATAGGGAAACAACCGCTGAACCGATTTGGATGTAATTTTGTCTGGAGATAGTTTGATTTTTGAGGAAGAACATAGGCTATTTATATGCATAAACGCAGGCGGAGCCTCTGGCAAAAGCTAGTTGAAAATATGTCATTTTCGCAGTAACTGTCAACCAAAAAAAATTATAAATTCACAATATCTCCTGTAACCTTATACCCAGGAGAAATTCCTACAGAAGTTCTTAAGGATTTCCTTCCTAGGTAGGGTGTAGCCGAGTCTCTATTTGAATTAAAGCAATGTGAGGGTTAGTTAATTCAATTCCGGCATACCACTTCACCCCCGGTGACCGGCTGATTCCTGGAGTTTTCAAAGGATAAAATAAAGTAAATAAATAAAAGCGCAAGCATTCCGGTCAATGAACAGTTGAGGTATTTTTTAAGTCAATACATTGTGAGATATGCGATTCCCTATTCAACTATGGAGCTGTAATATTAAAAGTACTACGAGTATTATCTAAAACCTTATCTCAACATTTCAGGATCATTTTATAAACGGATCGAACCGTGTCTCCCCCGAGAGTCGTCCTAGGAAATGATGATAATCCTATCAAGATCCGTTAAGCGGTTTTGACATAAACCTGTCTGTGTATAAAACACACCTACCTATAGGGATTGATGAGGCCAAGGGAGTTAATGCTGTAAGATAACTAAAAACAAACTTACTCATTACATAACTAAATAAAGAGTGATTTAAATTGTCTATAAAAACAAGAAACTTTTGTTTTGGTTTCTATGACTTGGCTAATTGAAGGAACACTTGCTAGTACTGTTTCTATAGTATATTTTTGTAGAGATTTTCTGGTTTTATATACGGTTCATTATCTTATTTTATAATAATTTACCACAACATGAATAGTAATTAATATGTAAATTAAAAGTTATTTTATCAAGAGTTAATGTAAATTTCATTATTTTTAAAAATAATTTGCTGATCTCTGTCCTGGAGTAGATTGTGTCCGTCTGTGATTTCAAATTGTGAAAGGAAATTAATGTCAAATTTTATACAATGTTTTTTTTTTAATGCAGAGTAGGGTGTAAATATAGTATAGGCTGGTTTCAAATAATATACAAAATTGGTGAATATGATAGTATCCTTCACTTAAAATTTAAAATTACCAGCCTATATTTATTTTAATTTTTATGTTATTTCAGCGTTATGATGCATATTATGTATTGAGTTATTTAAAAGTTACTTAAAATAAATTTCATGACTGTTAATAATGAATAGGAAAAAAAAAACAGATGGAAAAAAAAACAACTTACGTCAAGCACTAAGTCTTAACTAACATATTGTTTGTAGGAGTTGAACTCTCATCGTGGCGGATAAGTGTTAAAACACCTCTGATTTTTATGTCATTTCAAAATATAAAATATAAAGCTTTGGAAATGTATATTCGTAGACACTGTAATTAAGCCACGTGTTAAATACCATGAATATTGAATAAGTAAGCCCTAAAAGCTTAATTTAAATAAGACAGAGGGTTTATATGAATAAAACAGTAGTTTTTGAAACCCCCGCGAAAGCGTTCTCTTGAACCTCGAAGAAGGTATTTGATTTACAAGTGGTTTTATAATGATGGTAAAAACCTAAATTCTAGTAGTACATACATATACTATTCATGTACAGTATTAGTCGTTCATAATATAATATATATACGACTCGATTTTAGTTAAATATTATAATACCATTATCATAAAAATTAAATAAATTTCCTACGTCTCTTGTTTATTTTAGTATATTTTAATAATATCGTTTGTTATGATTTGTTAGTTCATGTGAAAAGAAATGTCAATCACAATTAAATTATGGAAAGAAGTATTTATTTACAAATTTAGTCACGAAAATCTTTAGATATTACGAAAGCGAAGCCCATCTACCAGGGACCTAAATCAGCGTCCTTTTGTGTTCGGTAGAAAAACGGTTGTGAAAATGTAGCTCTTGTTTCAAGAACCTTAGAGTCCATACTACGTTTCACATCACTTCAATTCTTTCTTATCTTGCAAATACAGTATAACGTAAAGAAACATATTCCTTAAGTAAAGTATATACTCATAGGTATAAAATGGAAGAAGGCCGTTAAAGTTCTGGGAACTCTGGGACTTATTTGGTAGAACAGACTATGAACAAAAAACATGTGCATATTACATAGATTTTCATATCATAATATATGTGGATTTGTAACATATGAACTTGTTTTACGAGTAAGATCATCAGCTACAATGAAGATTTAGGAATCCTCTCAAGGTTCTGCAATATAGCCACAAGGAAAAGGAAACGATCAATCCAGCCATAGAAAGATGGATGCCGAGGTCTGGATGATGAATGATGATGAATGACTAAAGGTAAATCGTACTAATCACTGTAGAAATTTAGACTTTTATACAGTCCTAAAATGATAGTCTGTAAAAGAATATTAATCACGTTATCACTCTTCTACAAACTGCCCATTGCGGGCATTCGTTCAGTTATCACATAATTTAATTTGTCTTTGTGCAAGTCAGTTTCAGGGCTACGTCTCACATATATACCTATGTGTACATACAATACAAGTATTAAACGGCCATAACAAACGTGTATAGCAAAGAGCGTGGATTCACAGAGTGCAACTGTCACGTCAGGTCAGCCACGTGGGGGCGCGCGCCGGTCGCACTCGAGAGCCTCCCGGGGCTAGTTTATGAACAGTAACCGTTTGTTTATAATACAGAATTAACATCGGAAGCTCGTGATCGTGTTTAGTCAATTTAGGGCGGGAGTCGCGCGTGACTGATCGCGCGGTCGCGAGAGGCACTGGCGCGACGCCCCGGGCGCGACGAGTGACGTCAGAGCGTGCCCCCGCCCCGCGCATGCGCCGCCGTCGACCTCCAGCATACTCCAAAATTCTCCACGAGGGCCCTCCACCTCGAGACCTCAGCTCCGCTTTGGGACTTAATCGATTTTTGAGCTGCAGTTTCGCGGAATTGAGTACATACTCAGGTGTACTAGTAGCTAGCCAAGTACAGCTTAGTTTCCTTTTTATCGAACACCGATATTAGGCGAACCTCAAGTCGGCCAAATATTTTGAAATCTTATTTAGTCGGCAAAAGTTTACATTCGTTTACATATATATTCCATTTAATTTCAGGTTAACCTAAATTTATATTCTTTGGTTCTTAATTTAGATCTCGATTATAAATATGTATATAATAATAAATAAAAATAAAATCAGATGAGAAATCAGTGCAAAAGCATAATGTTATTATGTTGCAATAGAGCCGTTCTGTAAGATGTAGATACAAGAATTTGGAGTAAATTACCCATTAAAATTAACACCTACATACGTAGCACTACGGGATAGCTACGAGCCCCTACGCACGTAGTCTGTAGGCCACTTTTTGCTTGTAGATGTTGATGTGTTCTGCAAACACGCATGAGATTTGTATGCCTCTCGTACCACATATATTTAGGTGAAAATATCATATACCCCTTAATGTCCTAGTTGCGGTGTGGAACTTTCATGCAACGCGAAGGTTAAAAGAGTATTAATGTCTACCCAACTGTTACCTGATATCAGGTATTACCACGTATTACTGGCATTTAAACGGTAGGTTTTATTGGCATAGATGAAGAAAAAATTAGGGCATGCTGTTACGTGTCTTTGAAATAAAAAAAAAAACAAATTACCTAAATGATTTTTATTAATTCTATTTTTGCTGTAGTTACATAACACTGGCACCAATCATGTGTTTGATAAAATTTAAACGTGTCACATGAATCACGTGTGAAAAACACATTGTAATCTGGTGTTTGACAAAGCGTAGTTGGTATGTGAGTGTTTTTACTATCAGCCCTTTTCTAGTTTGAGTTTGTTTGCGAGAGAGTTTGTCAGCTAAGATTTGCAACAGGATCAAGTGTTATTTGTTGGAGGTAGTTTTGACCTTTAGTGGGTAAATCTGCATCATCTTACGCCTGTTACGTTCTGTTCCGATAACAGCTATTCAAATTATTTATTGAAATAAATATGAAATAATAATAATAATAATATATATATATATATATATATATATATATATATATATATATATATATATATATATATATAATAAATAATTTGAATGGATGTTCGTTTTAATGACTTTTTGATAGTTTTTCTGATGATAAAATATAAAAGCTCTTTTTTATGGTACAGGGGACAAACGACCAGCCTGTTCACTTGCTAGTAAGTGGCTACCACCGCCTATGGACACTCGCAACTCAAGAATCATAAGTGCGTTGCCGTTCTTCGAGTCCCCTACACTTACCGTGCTCAAACGAACATCCATACTAATTTTATAAATGCAAAAGTGTCAGTCTGTTACCTGCCTGTCTGTCTGATGAAATTTGGTATAGAGATAGTTCTAGTCCCGGACTTAGGGTCATTTTTTATCCTCGAAATCATCCCTTAAGGCGGTGAAAAGGGGGAATTACATTTATATGGGAAATCAATAACCGTGAACCGATTAGCATGAAATTTCGTATGAACATACTTTGAGTCTTGAGGAACTATGATAACCGATAATAACGCGGGCGGAGCCGCGGGCAATAGCTAGTTTGCTATACATTTGTCCAAGCTCTGCTATATAGAAATTCGGTGTTAACACTTGAGAGTGCGTCGAGCTTCAAGAGGTACTAAAGCGTAAAGGATACAAAGGCAGCTTAAGCCATCACAAATCTGTTGGTACATAAATAGTGCGAAAATTTCTTATGTACATTTAAACATATTGTTGACTTATCAACAGTAGGATTTTACAAGGTAAATCAACATTAATAAATCAGCGATCGCGAAGCTTTGGCTAGATTCGATACTACACTACTAGATAGAACTAAATTAGTCACAGGTCTTTGCCTGATGGAGGAATTATTCCAGAACACTACGTGAAGTACAGAACCCTAATTCGACCGGACTAAAGACACAAAAAAAAAATTATTAAGATGATGGGGAACGCATGTCAATTTAGAAAATTCAAGTCGACGATGTCTACGTGTAGTACGTGTAGTACGTCGAAACATCGACAGTGCGACCACGATCATTGCAGAAGTATAAAAATGTTAGGCATTATTAATGCAGATCGATAAAGGAAGCACCCTAAAAAGTAAAAATTTCTCTATTAGTCGGTAATGTAGTGTGACACTAATTACGTGAACGTACGCTCGTGGTTATTAACAACCTGTTTAAAGAACGACGAGCTATCTGTGGGCTTTTCTTGCAGCTCTTCTGTAATGAATGAGCGTTCGTGTGCGATATGCTGTTTTGTACAACAATTACAATAATCTAAATGTATATTATTTTATTTGGGGAGCTTAGCTAAATTTATAATATACAAATGATATTAATTTTTGACGTGCCATTTACCAGCTTCCACACGTAGAAAGAAGCCAGTGCTAATATATAAAATCAAATCACGTCCTACACTATATAAAGATTATTAAAAAAATCCAGCATAAAGTTAATTTATTTATTTTAACATTATAAAGCTGAAATGTGTTTTTGCTGAAATTTCTTTGAATTAGCTTCTTAATCCTTAATTTGTTTTATTTGGGTTAGGTAGCCTAATTATCGAGGAATTTTTAAAATAAATGTAACATCACGACGTTCTATAGAAGCGAACCTTTAGCTAACACATAAACGATATATTTTAATGATAGTGATGACACGTAGATTTTAAAATTAAAAGTTATAGTTTACTAAATTGTTACTGTTCACAATGTCATTGTATCTTACAGTATCTTCTCCAAAGCCACCATATACGTATATGTATAGCGTATACTTATATTCCACTTACAACTCTTATGTGATGTACCATGAATGGATAGAATCCACAACACTCAGCGCAGTAGGAAGAGGCGAGGTGACCGCTTACCTTACCTTACCTCTACGCCATCTGTGCAGTCAATTTTAAATGTGCATAAATATAATTATGTATACACGTCTTACAAAAATATAATATCTTAGTAGCAGTCCTACCACATATTGTTCTTTTAACAAGAAGATCATAAAAATGACATAGGTACAATAAAAAGCTAAATCAAAAAGGGAGAAGTCCCAATCCCTATATCCGCTTTTCCGCTTGTCCTGTACTTAGCCAAGCGTAGCGTGCTTCACCATTATTATGGCAATCTAAAGTAAACCGAATTGTATCTATGGCATACGTTAGATCAACATGCATCGAGGTTAGAATGAAAATATATGTTACTCCTTTAATCCCCTTATCTCTAATGTTCATTTATTTATAAATTATTATTATTATTAAATTATATTTATAACTTTGAATATAAAAATACATCGTCACAATATGCTCTACGACTTCGAACGTTACATAGAAAAGAAACAAAGACAACTGATTTTATTAGTAAAGTCGAGACGTATACTAAGAAGTAATACCTGATTACATTCAGTAAAAATGGAGGGCAATTTGATGAAGTCCAATAAAAACTGTAAATCATAGCAGCAAGTATACGCCAGGAAACTGATTTTATATTTCGTAACTTTATAATCCTGATTAAATAAATTTGCTGTAGGGGCCAGGTCCCCTGATATTCCCCGGACAGGGGGTGTGGGTGTCCGGGGCGGAAGCAGGTGAGCTTCTGACGTCACACGCGTGACGTCAGTACTGGGGGCGGGGTGCGCGGCCGACGACCCACGCTCTTCAGTAAAAGCTCGCAAATTGCAAACTGAATATGCGCCATTTGAAATCCAAACTTAAACAGATCGTCTAAGGTTAAAATTCGTTGTAAGAAAAATGCAATTCTGTGTATTGAGCTCGTCTTAAAGAAATACTTTCAAAAGTCAGTGGATTGCATCAATGCCGTTGTTAACGAGGGTTTTTCAATTAAGTTTGTGAGAGAACATGTAATGAGCACCAATCAATCTACATATATAAATAAATAAGCATTAGAAACATTACTGGATAAAGATTGTCTATTTTTTTTGTTCAAAATATTGATATTGTAATGCTCATAGGGTTTTAGTAAGAAAAATCAGAAAGATAGCAAGTAGGTAAGTCGACAAATGTGAGAGAAATATTTTGTCTAATAGATTTTTTTTCTATGGAAGTAAAAATTCTTGTTTTTCCATCACGGCCTTGGTGGTGAACGGATTTGAAAAGAAGGATAAACAGCTCTTAAACCGGATAAAATGGCGTATCCACCAAATCAATATTACTTTGAGGCCAATAAATCAATTATTAAAACGATATACATTAAAACGAATAAAGTAGTTCTTGTGAATTTTTTGATTTTTGGTGTAAGTGTAGCTCGGTATAATTAGAATTCAGACACAATGCACTGCCTTTTACATATTGTGGCAGGCAATTATAATACATAATAATATTATAAATAAAGTGTGTCTGCCTGTCTGTCTGTTACCTCTTCAAAGTTAAACCGCTTAACCGATTTAGATGAAATTTGATATAAAGATAGTTTGAGTCCCGGTAAAGGACATAGGATAGTTTATATCCCAGACATCATCTTTTAAGATGGTGAAAAGTGGGTGGAAATTTGTATAAGGGATAAATATATGAAATTTGGTATGGATATACGAGTAGTTTGAGTTGTGGGGCAGGACAAGGCTTAGTCGCCTAAACGGGCATTGTAATAAAGTGTGATGTTTAATACTAAAGTGATTATGTTAACTTTAGTACCTGGATGACCGAGCTTTGCTCGATATTTTTTTAGCGGACGGATTAAGAATACGGATTGTCACCACCCCCAATCATCCCATGGGTTTCGTAAGAGCCGACCAAGGGAGCAAACTACGCAGGACAACAACACACACAAAATCTCCTTTCTAAGGAGAGGCCTATATCCAGCAGTGGACTGTTGGAGGCTGTTGATGATGATATATACAACAATTGCTCATTTAAGGATATTAGATTAACTTTATAGAAATACTTTAATTGCTTTAAGTGAGGATACGGAGTGGTGGTTGGTTGTTAGTAAATAAAATGTACAAGCTCATTTAGCCACTCAAGAAACAGCATGCAATTTTTCCTTAAATGCTACTAATTTCAAAATTATCAATTAATTATCACATTACACTACAACATTACACTATATTTCATCATTTATAATACCAGAAATATAACATTTCGTTGTAAGTACTTTCTTATTGATATAACGAAATTGGCAGTATATTTAATGCACTGCAAATAGACAAACACTTACATTCAAATATAATTCTAATTTAATAAAGTGTTTGTTCTTTCTTTTAGTTTTAAATTATATTGCAGAATTATGTACTGTATTAAAGCGATCGAAATTATTGTACAGGTGCAACAGGTGCAAAGATTCTATCATCGTGCTAAGGTTTCCACACAAAAAATAATTCTATAAAACAGCTATGACATTTCTTAAAGAAAACAAGTCTTCGTTTGATGTCACTTATCTACAACAATATGAAAAAATGATTTACTCATTATATAATGAGGGAATAACTTGTAATCATAATTAGTTAATAGTCTTAATCTAAATTTGAGCAGAACTGTAGAGAAGCTTGATCTACGTTTTCTTTACTTTCACGAGAGCAAATTTTTGAAATGTCAATAAATTTTAATGCAGCGCCCCCTAGTAGAGTAAGTAAGAACTTGGATGTTTGCCACAAGAAGCTTGTAAAACGCTCAGTTACTGAAAACTGAAACCATCAACGGTACTTAGTGGTTTCACAGATATGTACCTAGATGGCGTACATGGTCACATCAGATCCTACAGGGCTAGAGGGTTGCACAATAATTAGACCGACGACTTTCTTCACACAAAGATAGCGAGAAAAGATTTGTGGTGGTAACTTTTAAGTTTTAAAAGTATTATTTACAATATATACATACAATAATAGTTATTAATTTTTTATTGTTACTTTAGCTGAACCAAGTCTTCCTGTGGTCGTAAAAGTATTTTTTAAACTTGTATAGTTAGGTTGCCTTAAATAAAAAATACTGTACTGCTTAACTAATTATGTTTATTATGTTGATGAAAAAACACGGTCAGGTACGAGTCGAACTCGTGCACCGAGTGTTCCGTACCTACCCAGATTTGTAAGTACCAAAATTTATCTTAATTTCAACTTTTTCTATTTTTTGGAATTATTCCTTTATTTGTGCTGTAAGACGTTTCTTTTTGCCAAATTTCGTGATTCTAGGTCAACGGGAACTACCATTTAGGTTTTCGACCCAAAACCTATATGGTAGTTCCGGTTGACCTAGAATTGTCAATTTTGGTTAAAAGCAAGGTTTTACAGCACAAGTAAAGATAAAATTCTGAAAAATAAAAAAAAGGTTGAAAATTGGGGTAAATTTTGGTACTTACAAGTTTTCGCGAAAATCGAAATCTGCCCATATCTTGTTATCGTGTTGACTCAGGATCTTGATTTTTATTCACCTAATAGGGACCATAGACCTTAGTATCTGGTATAAATTACAACTTGCTAGGTCTACCCGTTCCTGTGACACACGGACAGACGGACATGAAAGTGTTCTTATAAGGGTTTCTTTTTTACCTTTTGAGGTACGGAACCCCAAAAATGAAGTTTCTTGATATTTTCTCTGTTATTTTTTTTTTGAAATGTCGTTAGGATCAGGTAATAATAGGCAGGCAATAAACAAAGGTTTACCTTTTAGACCACAACAACATAAATATCGTCTTAATTGGGTATGTGAATTACTGATCGCAATCTTAGTAACTGCTCCGGGCACTCGTGAAAACATTGAAAAAGTTTTGTATTGAGCTGAGGCCATCAAGTTCCATAAAGAAAATATATGTTTTCTTTATGGAAGAATTTATGGATTACTCGTACAATTATTAGTAAAAACCTTGTATGTATGATCCAGGCATTTCAAAAAAAATAGACGGATGCTAAATAGACACGATAGATATTTGCGAAAACGAAATGACGAACAAACATTTTCTTCAAATGCGCTTCGTCTATAACAGGACTATTGAAAGTTTCTAGAAACTAAACAAAATTATGGTAAAATTCGTGTAATGTAAAAATGTAAATGTAAGTGAGCTAAATCAATGTGAAAGAGTCTGCATAGAGATCAGCTTATTGGTAAGATGCAAGACACAATATCAAGAAACTAGTGGTATTAGCGATGGGTTCCGGTTTCTACATTTAGATTAAGGGACGGTTCTTTATGTGTCGTGGTAAAGTTTGCTAAATGAGCTAACCCAGCTCCTTCTTCAGGCTTCTAGGAGCGGAATCAAGGAAACTCGTCAAACGGTTGTTGTTCATTGATCTTGTATGACCAATTTTAGAATTAGTATGTATGAGTTTGTAAACTTAGTTACTTGTATTACTGACAAAAGAAAACGCACACACAAACACAAAAATGCTTTGAAATAGCTTGCATAGGGAAGAAGAGCTGTGTGTACAAGTGCTATCCCTGTCTGTTTGGTTTAGAATAGTGGGACAGTGTTAAATTAATAGTCGATGCCCCTTTGTGGTCCTCCCTGTTATGCTACGAACAAAAGACTTGGCATTATTTGCGATGTCGCAAACGCCAGTGTTTACTATAGTAGGAATACACGTAAATGACAAATGATGACCATTGTATAGTATTAGTTATTTAGGAACCATATTTTTTTACTTCTAGGTTATTATTATTATTAACAAGGAAGAGCATTTATCTTTTTAATGTTTTAGATTAAATTCATCATTCAATGAAATTCCGACTCTTGCAATGATTATATTGAATAAATAACCTGTTTCATAGAAGATTAAAAATATTCACTAGAGGCAACGATTTGCCTTCAGTAAAATACAATCCTATGATTGGTGTCAGATTTAGTTATCTAGCTTGAAAAATAATATCAAGTTGTTAAATTTGCCTATTTATCCTCTTATCATTTACCATCTACGACGTCGGATATTTTTTTAATATTACTATTAGCTGTATATATCTTTTCACTTATATGCACTAACACTTAACAAATATATTTTTTAAAGGTTTGAAGTAATCAGGGGTTTTTTTTTAAATCTTGGCGTTTTTGTACCCGATTGCACTGGCTTTGGTTTCTAATAAGCTTTGTTTATACAAACTCATGAATTCATTTAGATTAAAGCGTACACAAAAGGCCTTTAGAAGAAATGTGCCAGATCAAAAAACGAAAATGCTACATAGATGTTGGGGAAATGTGTTTTTATAACTAACAATAAAATTAAATTTGATAAATTATTAGTAGCTTTAATTTTTTAACTTAAAATTAATAAAACTTCTTTAATAATAGTGCTATAAGGGCTTGTCGAACCCGATCGTACGTAACACGTAAAAGGTAGACGGTAAATATTTATCAGTTATCTTGCTCATGACTTATTGCCCTGAATGATATTTTATTCAGTAAACATGCCTTACATTGACTTCACGCAGGTGCTTATAAGTATTTTAGTATCCGTTCATCTAGGTACGTGTAAGTACTACGAGTAGTAATGCGCCGTAGGTATATCGCGGATAACCAAGGGTGAAAAAAGATCAGAATCCGCAATCGATGCTTTATATCGGAACTTAAACAGATTAGATTTATTGAGCTAAAGATACTCATTAAAGTGTCTAATATTGGAAAATAATAACTAAGTAATTTGACTAGCTTTATACGGAGATCGAGTCCCAAATCCCTAAGAAATGTCTACTAAAATAATCATTTGAAAAGAAAAACACACTGTGCAGCTTGAAACATGTCATGTATTTAGCCCTGAATTTAAATTATCTTTTCCAAGACCACGCGTATAGCCATCGAAGAGGCAAGAAAAAAAATCTGGACAAGTGCGATTCCGACACGCCCACCGAGGCTTCCGTACACATTTGTAGGTATATGTTATAAATAGTTCAGGAATCGAATCTCGCAGTTTTTCCAAGCTTTGCCTGAAATTCAGTTTCCAAAACCTATAATTACTTATATTCTTGAGTTTTATAAGAGAAATTGTAAGACGATGTTACTTTCAGAAAATAAATTTCAGAATTATTGGTCAACGGCACCCTATGAATACCCTATGAATTTTATTTTCCTTGAGTGTGTCGAAATATGATTTTTTTTCGATTTTACAGCTTCAAGAGACCGTAGAACTGAGTATATGGTTTTAATTTCAACTCGATACCCCCCGGGTTTTCGAGATAAAGGGCTTAACAGACAGACAGAGAGACGGACAACAAAGTGATCCTTCCGTTTTTTTTCTTTTGAGGTACGGAACCCTAAAAATTGAAGTCCGTATTCGTTTTTGCATACGTATCTGTGCATATTTATTTCAACGATCTACGATAATAGGTTACCTATATAGTTTGTAGGTCAATGACAAATGTTAAGGAGAAGATCTGCACAAATAGGTTTATTTTGCTTTAGAAGATTCACATTCGAAGATTGTTTACAGAATTACAAATAGCCTGTTAAAATTAATGATCGGAGAATCTAGCGAAAGATAAAAAGAATTGCAAATTTCAAATTTACATTTATGTGATTGGAAATATTATTCTTAAATGACATTTAGAATTACGTAAATATTGAAACACTTCACATTGAAATACGGAAAATATTTCATGACTGCTATAAAAAGAATACGTTAATCTGAGTACTTTCCTCCAGTAAATACGGGCTTACTTTATTATTTTGATATAAGAATATGAAAGTGCTTATTATGGGTACTAAGAAATTCACAATATCACCGAAAGTGTTTTTATGTGAAATTTATTAATGTAAATGACAAAACTTAAAGTCATTACACTATGATTAGTTACTATTGATATTATGCTTGCTTAGAGAAAAATAATATAAAAAGAAACAAATTTCTAGAGAGTAGAATACAAACTCTCAAAAGAACGTTAGGAACACTCAAGAAGCGACGACATGACTAACTTTGAATGGCGATGTCAAAAAAAATGTAAAAGGTCGATTTAAATTAAAGCTGCTTTATAAAGCTTTTTTTATTTAGCTTATGTCTGGAAATTACTTTTCTTGTGTAGATTCTACAAAGGTGTATGGTTTCTATTGACAGCTTTTAGAAGAATCGTTGAATAACGGCAGCGTATCTATCTTAGGAATATATGACCTATGGAATATATAAACATATTAAAATAAATTAACTTTTTTTTCTAAACAAAAGAACAGTAGAAACAAAATAGAGTTGTTAACATGAAGAAAATAAAAATATCATATCTTGAATTACAAGTATTATTAGTATTGTAAACAGAAATAATATATCCAAAAGCCCCACTTTGGACGTCCCCACGGCTGCTCGATTTCACAAGTTGCTACATACACGCATTAATAATATTGGGTTGCTACTGTATTACCGGACTAATAAACAAAGTGATGATACAGATAAACGCCTTAAGGCGGATACAGACATTGCGAGGCATGTGCAGTGAACCATTGTTAATCGTATGCTTCTTAATGTGTGGACCTTCATAGTTGTGGCGAGGCATGTGCTACGCAGTGTGAGGACGAACTAGCGTATTTCGGCAAATGCTCAAAGATCAAAGCAGACGTGTGAACGGAGCTAGACACTCACTATGCGAGGTGTGTACCACGCAAGGCGCACAACGCATGCCTCGGCTGAGAAAATGAACCTTTTTGAGTTATTCGGCGTATGCTAGATCGTTTCAGCCCATATTATACCACAATCATAATGGTATAATGGTACCACCGCATGGCATACACGTAGCCGCTGCTGCCTTTAAAATAATTTATTCAATTTTTGAAAAAACAACAATAAAGGGTGCTTTGATTCGCTGGCTCGCGTCGTGTGTAGCATATGCCTCGCCACAATTGAAGGTAAGGAAGGAAGTACATTGCAAGGCAAGATCTGAGCATGCACTGGTTTTATTTTAACAAGAGAGACGTGTGTAGCGCATGCCTCGCAACGTTTGTATCCGCATTTACATGAAGGAAACACATTAAATCTATAATTTTTAGCTCAAAATCAAATTACGAATACTATTTTCTACTATTTATATTTTAAGTATGCGTTTATAGGTATTAGGATGGGCGATGCCCTATCTTCCCTAGTTTCATGTTCCCCAAAGGATTTTAAATTCACTTCTATATAATTCAAGACTTTATTATTTAAACAATTTGAATATTTCAATGCAACTCCTACGGTTTTCAATGCATATATTTATGTATTTAACATTTTCTATGAAAGTCCTTAATTTTCCGTACTACATTTGACAGCAAGATATACTATCTTGCTGTAAGGTTAGGTAAGAGACGTCAGCTAAAAATTTATTTTATGACAAAGCAAGAATTAAGGTGTCTAAGGGCTCTCGAAAGTTTATATAAAAATTCTTAGTGTTGTGTACTAGAAGTCTCAATATATGGCAGTTTAAAGATAGGACATGTCAGCGTGAAGAGACAGAACAGATTTTGTGTCTGGACTGGATTCAAGTAATCTAGAGACTTTGGACACTTTATGGTAAAGTTATTGTTTTCGATTCTTGAGACATCATGAGTTATTCTGGTTTTAAATTAAATAAAAAGGTTTATAAGATGCTCCTGCATAAGTGCGGTTTAAGGTGGATACTAAATAATGGTCAGTTTTAGGTACTTCTTTGTTATATTTAACCAAGAAGCAGGTACAAGTAGCGATCTCCTTCTGCGAGCAAGTTATGCTCGCGAAGGAGACGGCGGAGCGGGACCGGGAGAGGTTTAGAACTCTCCCGGCCCGCCAGGCCCGGGCACGGGCCAGGCAGCGCAGGCGACTCAGGCGCCGGAGGTCGCAGAACGACCTCCGTCCTCCATAAGCGCAGGCCTGGGGGTGACAGGTGAGGCCATCTGTCACCCTAGCAGAAGCAGGCCGGGGTGGCGGCGAGCGCGTTGCGAAGCGCGCTCGCTTCCAGGGAGCACAGGGTTCCCACACGGGGGGGGTCGTCTACTCGTCTGTAGATGACCCGAGGTATGTCGGGGCACCAGGGACTTCCTTTCTAGGGTATACCTGGTTCCCCGGCTATTAGTACCCGGCGAAGGCGTGCGGTTTTAGTCGGTTCGAGTCCGACATGCCACCGACAGGTGGTATCCGAGGGGATTTCCGAGGGGGTGATAAACTTACAGTACAAACCTTCTTTTTTTGTTTGTTTATGCGCCAATTTTTTCCTGTTTTCGTGTTTAACAGTTACATGGTTTCATAATCGAATAGTAACCCAATTCACAATACGACTAATATTTTACAAGTCAGCTGTCAATTTACAAACGGCATTAAAACAAATGCAAATAATTTTTAAAAGATCTTATTAAACGGGTTTTAAATTGGTAAGTTTTTATTCCTTACGAAGTCACGCATTACAACTGAACTGCATACTGGAGCAAGAATTTTTCTTAGGCAAGGTTAAAAACAAGTAGTGGTGCACGCAACACTGTTTAAAAATTTATTGTCCTTTTTAGACCTTGATTAACTACCATTAGTAACTAGGTCATCATGATAAAAACAGAAACCTTGGTGGGTTTTACATTAAGAATATTTGACTGATTTATAAGCAGTCGCCATATTTAAAGCTCGTAATCATTTTATTAAAAATAGGGAGAATCTTGAATACGTATGTTTCTTTAGAATATGTGTCTGATAAATGGATAATAAAATAGTTTATTACGTAATAAAAATCCAGAGAAGTGTGAATCTGCCACATCACGGGTTCCGTACAAACAAGTATGTGCATATATATTTTGCATACTTCGACCTACTCAGAAAACGATTTACGATAATGTTTGGCTGTAGTTTCCTAATTGTAAACTTCACATTGATGTTCCAAAATACTCTCAAATACTTAACAGTATTAACATAACAATATGATTAAGCAGTTTAGAAAGACGCAAGGTAATATCTTAAGTACCATATCTAAAGTTAAAGAAAACATTATGAACAAACGATTGATTAAATACCTAGAAAGCAATAATTTTAATTCTGACAACCAGTACGGGTTTCGCCGCAATGCATAGGAGTATTCTTGGACTTACAGAAGGCGTTCGATGCCGTTTGCCGATGAGAACATAGGAGTCATGGGAACGCACTTCTGTGGTTCAAGGACTACCTTGCCGAAAGAAAGCAATGTGTTAGGGTTGATAATCACGTCAGTGACTACGACACGGTGACATATGGGGTGCCGCAGGGTAGTATCCTCGGTGCAACGCTTTTTTAGCCTACATTAATGACTTATGCTTAAAGTACTTCTTTTTCTACCATTTCGGCACCCTACACATTTAGTTTATAAGAAAGCTGATGTTTCTACTGTGCGTTGTATCTACGTATAGTTTGTTATCTACAAAATATACGTAGATATCACAAAACTACTGTTCCACTTTAAAACCACCATCAGGCATAAGGATAGACAAATATCTAGCTCCAAGAGTAATAAGCAAATTTTCCCAACAACACTATAGTAATCTTGCACCTAAACAAACTTAATTTTAATTATGAAACTAAAAACTTAACTGATTTTAAAATAAAAATAAAATTAAATCGTGGAAATAAATAGTGAACTGATGTAAACTTGAATAATGTCACACACACTCTCTCTCACACTACACACACATAAATACCCTCTCTCCTAGCCTCACACATACCACACACCCTCACAAACATATTTTATTAAACATACTTAACTAAATTGTGTCTACTATTGTAACTATTTGTGCACCTTGTCTTTGAGAAGGAACTGACTCCCTACACACAGCTCGCGCTAGTTTGGGAAAGGGCTGTATAATGTTTGTAATCCACTTATTGTTACAATAAAGATTATTATTATTAGTAATATTGTTGTTTAAATAAGAAGTACTAGACAACACAATTACTAATCTACATCGCAACATTTTGCCGACTTACTTGTTTATTGGCGAATAATATTCCTATTTATTGTTTTGAATTTGATAAGTGATCTATCATTGAATCTCCAAAAAGTTTGAAACTATTGTTAAGTATGTTTTACACATAATTATACTCGTATATATAAAAATTAAAATAAATCGTAATTTTTTTAAATTTGAATTAAGGCACAAGGAAGAATTAATAATAAAACACAATTATACAAACCACAAAGTAAATTAAAACACCTGTCAAACATTGGACGTCAATCAAAACAAAACATACCATTAAATCATAATGTCATAAAAACGTGAACAGGCTCTTAGCTTTGCTCACGTTTCACTTCATTCACGTTTTTAAGACTGAGACATTATTAAGCTAACAGCGTTCTTTGAGGCCAAATGAGCACGTCGTTTTTAACGGCTTCAAGACGGTATGTCGACAAAAAGATGTTTTTAAGTAGTTGGCGTTTAAAATAAATTCATTCGTCAATAATTCGCACTGCATTATAAAATTATAAATCCTCCGTATCTAAATATATAACGCTATCAATACTATGGGATGTAATAAACAAAACGTGTAATGTGGAGATTTCCACATACAAGAAAAGACATACTTCTAAAACATGAAACAAAAACATGCCAAACTATGCAGTAGTGTACGATGAGTATTCATTTAAATACCCATTTATATCCCAAAATCACGCAAACGCTGCGGTGTACCAGACATGATCGTCATACCTGGTCGGAGAGTCCTCCCTTTGTTTAAGGAACATTCTACCCGTTGCACGACAGTATATTGACTAAAATATAATCTTTGTTGTATCATTGGTCGAAAGTCACTTCATTGATTGCAGGGAGATATGTGCAAGATAAAGTCTAATGCGTAATATATGAAGGATTAGCTTTTGCCCGCGACTGTGTCCGTGCAGTGGTCTAAGTCAAAAATCGTAGAGGATACAATGAATCAAGAGATTATAGGTATCACATCACACATCAACAGCCTTTAATAGTCCACTGCTGGACATAGGCCTCTCCTTAGAAAGAAGGTTTTGGCCTACTATACCACGCTGGCCAGATATTTTATAGGTATATATATTTATATTTTATTTGAAGGGATATATTGCCTTATTAGTTCCATCATCATGTGATAATGACCTGATGATGGGATCCTGAATAAATTTACAGAATTATTCCAGCAGGTTTTCTGGAAAGTTATTAAGGAGGATTATGTCCGGTAGTCAACCTCCTAGAGCTGAGATGATGATGAAGTGGATCGCCTAACACTGTAGGTATGTTGTCAGTTCTGCATAAAGTCTATTTTCTTTCTCAACCTTAAACGACATTTATAATGAAAAAAGTGAGCCTAATAAAAAGTAACGTAGTAAAGTAGAGAACGTGACATAGTTTCGTACCGATCCCTTTACCGAACAAAGGTTTAACTTTACAATGTGCCACATTTTTAAACAGACAATGGTTCCTCGACCTTGCTCCATCGACTAAATTGGGGTGTTGTATAAAAGTTGGAGTATCCTGGTATCTCATACGAAGTCTATAGGATACACAATTTAAAATACCTGGGTTCATATCACTTCACAAACGGCTAACTCATATAATATCATAATTTATAAACACGATAATAAGGCTGAAAACCATTCTAGGCTAATATTTGTCGTGAATTTATGATTCAAGTAATATCTCTTACAATCGTACATTAAATATCTGGGTACATGTTTTCACTGCGTATGTATAATGAGGAATTAATTTAAAAAATGCTTTAAAATTAGAAGTTTCTATTTAAAAAGTCATAATCAAATACAAAAAGTTATGTAAATATACAACATCGTATATTTTCAGAGAATATTTTATCTCAAGTAAAAAATTAGAGATGGTGTTTTTTCTCGTTTTTCAATATAATTACAAACATACGTGGTCTAAATACCTTTATAACAAACAAATTATACAGATTAAATGTAAGTATACGTAAATAGATCCAAACAGTGATTAAAGGTTATTCCCGTGTCATGTAAATTTAAATATTGTTTAGAAACCTACTGGAATCCTTATATACTTGTGCATTCCAGCAGCATCAAAAATTTAACAAAAATTCTACAGTACTGACAATTAATAAGGGAACACATTGATTTTAGATCCTAACAATTCCAAATAGAAAATCCTTATTTCATAGCTTCGAACATTTATTTCGCTCTAGTAAATCCTTTTTTGTCAACATTACCTAAATTTCCCACGGCCCATAAAAATATTTTTATTTCAACTTAAACAGTGAATTAGAATACAATTTAATACAACAGTGACGCTATTTTCTCATATTATTCTAATTAAGATAAGTACCTGTTGGTAACTTACAAACAGACATTCAATTATTGCATTGAAACACATTAGAACTTAAAATTCTGATAGTTCGTTTACAAACAAGTTTACTATTTTTAAAACTCTAAGACTCTCTTTAAAGTTCAGATTCCGATATAGATAAACGGTCCTTAATGACGGATTATCTACCATCTGCAGTGCCTCTTCACTGAATCTGAACTCTCTATCTATTAACCATTGTCTTATACTCCGAAATTTATTTTAAAACCAACGCTTTCTGAGCTTAAGCTTTTTAAATTTGTAAAGAGAGACGACCATTGATAAGATATTGAAATTGGTAATGATTTCATCACAGCACAGTCTATAACAGTCCACTGCTGGTGGCTCTCCTTACAAATGAGGTTTTGATCTACTATACCACTCTGGCTAGACGGGTTGGTATAGGATTTTTTTCAAGTTTGCCTTTTCTTTGCAGTGCTGTAAGTTATTCTGCGTAATTTGCTCCCTTAGATGGCTCTTACGACATGGGATAAGTAAGTGGTGGTGACACTCCGTATTTTTAATCCGTCACCGCACGGACGATGGCAATGATATCAATAGGCTCTATTTATGTATTCCGTTTTATTCAATCTATATCTATAAAGAAAGAAACTGACAGTCTGATTCACTGACTGATTGATCAACGCACAGCTGTAAGTAACTGCTGGGTATATAGACATGAAATTTTGCACAAATGTTCCTTAAGTAACGTAGGTGTGTACTAAGACAGGTTTTTTTAAATTCCACCCTTGAGGGTGTAAAATGGGGGTTGGAAATTTGCGAGCTTGTAGCCATCTTTGAGGAAGCAGGGCATATCATATACGAGTATTACAATGATAGCGATGAAGAGAACCTGTTTCTTTTTGAAATCGGTTTAATAAAGTATTTTTGCCACCAACCACTGTTGCAAGCTAAGTCTTAAGATAGATAAAAATTATTATAGCTTTAATTTAATTATGTCAATGTTTTAATACTATTTACTCCAATATAAATAAATTTCCAGCTGCTAGAATTTTATTTTATCCTCCTATATACACACCACGTTACTGAGATAAATCTTATTCCCGCAGCAAAGTGAGTATACTCAAACACGCAAGTGCTACAGTACATACGTGTCAAGATGAATTGCTATGATTTATTATTCTCATGAAACATGCGAACAATAGATCTCAAATTTTGAAGCATTTCATCCAAAATTACTTGAACAAAGATTTTAGATCTATCCTTTATAGATAAATATGCCCGAGACGACATATAATTATATGAAAAATTAATATAATTTTATCCTTTATATATATATATCATATACCAGAAATCTTTCATGCAAAATGTTGCCAACATCAGACCACATGGGTCACACTGTTAAAAAGTTATCAGGTCTCAAGTTGGGTTTCTAATTCTACAAGCCCTAACTTCACAAACTCGAGTCAAAACATTTGGCTTCGTGGTTTTGCTATCATCACATGGGCATTTAGTATAAGCCTAACCCCTAGATTATATTATTATATAGTTATGAGTTATGAGAGTTCAAAAAACGACGAAACTTCGAGATGGTAGGTGAGGTAGTGCCCTTACGCTGCGCTTGGTTCGTCTTGGCGGGGGCACTGCCATGCCTCCGGATTATTTTGATATAATGCATAAAATTAGTTACATAGTAATTAAATATTGGTAATACAAAGTCCATTAGCAGATTAAAAAGAATATTTGATACAGTTTGTAATAACAAAAATATGTTTTCTATAGTGGTGCTTGTGCGCATGTAACAAACCTTTTATGTGTTGTAATGCTCCATTGCCCTCGGGCTCTCACAAGGGTCTCGCGAAAACTTACAACGTTGTTAAGCATTCTAAAGTAGAGTAGAGTACATTCTCTAGAATAGTATAACATCTCTAAAACAAAAAGGCAAAGGAAGACAAAAATCTGTTCTCGTCATTATTTCAAATCTCTTCGTCTCACAGTAAAAAATCACTCGTAAAGTTCTTAAAGTTGACGAGAAAACTATTTTATTAAAACATTCGCGTACTTATGAATTCACACCGTAATCGGTTTATTTTACATTTTATTTCTGGTCAACGATGTATTCGTTGACCAGAAATAAAATGTAAAAATATGTATCAACTGTCGATATCTTGTACTGTAAAGTAAGCTTTCTCTGATAACTTTCAGAACTTTCGCGAAAGATGAATATGTAAGAAAAACTTGTCTATAGAGCTTTGATCAGTGCAAGTGTTATTGATTCAATATTAAATAAATGTTGATGTTAAAAACCCCCTCGCTGGATTCAGATTTTTTCTTTTTTTTTTTAGATCTATTTCAAATATGCAGATATTTGTTAGTATTTATAGAATACATTAAGAAGGAAATATTTTAATGAATTTTCAAAAAATTTAGACCTGTTTATAATAAATCTTATAAGGTTTTTTAGTGATTATATAAGTAAAGGCATCTTTACTTCTAGCCTTATCTTCAACAAAGATACAGATTATAAACGTCTTGAACGGCTTCGAGAAAAAGATGGCACGGCAGTGCCTTCAGTTTTGCAGGAATATAATATTTCACATAATATAATAATGTTTTCACATTTTCATATTTTCAGTGAGGTTATTGTTGTTTTTAAAATGATTTGTCGTTATTCGTTATTCACAGAACTTAGCAATTTTCCCATATTAGGTGAGTAATCAAACTAAAGGTAACCCAATTCGTTTTCGTAAACTGTTTAAGATTTATGTTACTTGTTTTTATTTCTTCGGTTGATGTCTTGTTTCCTTTTTTCTCGTAGATCCCATTGTTTCCATTTCTTTCTAATAAAGTCTAAAAGTATTTTGAGCTCCTTTTAAGTAAATACAAATTGAAATAGACATATAAACAATGAGCCTTGTTCTTGATAAATGATTCTAACACAGGTACTTAATGTGGTAGTTAAGCCACAACAGCCTACGTTATCAACACGTTCATTTATTTACTTTCTTCTTATCGTTTATATTCTAAGCTTTCACGTAGAGCTTTATCTAAAACGTTCGATATATCCGCTTGTGTTCGAGCTCGTTCCGTGAGCGCACGGCCCTTTGATGTTGTCGAAACTAGACCACGTAATTGTTAATAGGTCAATGCCAAATACCTCTATTCATGAACTGGCATATTTTTTACGTATATTAAGTTGTAATGATACAGAAGCTTATTAATTAAACATCCCGTTTCCAGATTTAGATAAAACCCTATAGTCATTGGACCACTACATTTTCCAATTTGTAGCGGAATAAAAACAAATTGTGTAGATAGGAGCGCACACTCATTACTTTTATTTAGCTACAAAGTTAGATTAGACGTCCGCAGTCAAATACCTTTTATTATTCCAACGTATCGTTAGAAAACTTTTCTATTTGTTGTTGACTGGTTGCTTCAAAACTTACCTGAAAAGAAAAATAACAATAGTTAGAACACAACAAAAAAGCACTAAACAACTATTTCATGTATTATTTGATTTATTTTCTAAAATTTGGATCCATCGCATTAAATAACTTGACCAACTTTGAAGTAAGTATAGCACAATTTTACAGCAACGCGATGACTAAAACGATTCGCTTAGTAAAATGTATGTTAAGTTAGGTTATAGTTTATTACATTCTACTCATACTTAAGTGGTTAACAAATAACAAGACATACCACGGAGATGCTATGAATATTAATTGAATTTAAATTAATGTATCTACAAAACAATGAACTTCCTACAAGTAGCTTATCATAACAACAGTTAGTTTAATTAAAAACTTGGCTAGAAAAAAATGCCTACACCATTAAGTCCCCCTAATTTAATATAATGGTAGGTAGTGTAAATAAATAAATAACCGTTTTTTTGCAACGTGCAACGTGCATGTAAACTTTAATCCATCCAGACAATTAGCTGAGCTACTTTGAATTATCTATGATGAGCAACGACACTTACCTACATTATAAAAATAAAATATTATACTATTCGATTGAAAGTTTATAGATGTGGCATCCACTTGATCGAGTGGACTTCAGATGTGCCAACTTTTCCCAATAAATCCAATTTGTGAGATGTCAGATTCATGAAAACCTTTTGATATTATCAGTAGATATTCAGGGTACTCTATCCAGACTCATATATATATATAAATTCAATATTTTAAAGTTTTGATAGATCGCCACAAACCTTGTCTATATTCCTGCCTCTAACCAATAGTATGGTAGTGAGACAAAGCCTTTGTACATGGCGTTTGTTATTTTTGGGGCATTTTAAGGTATCGACTTATTAATTGCGAGAAAAAGGCTATGTATTACTCTCTCTTAGTATTAATTTTATATACACTCTTAGTACAGAGTAGTTAATCTACTACTAATGTACAGTGATACTTTTATTCTATATAATTTTAACCGCCATTTAAAGATAACACTGTGTTATTTTTTTTTTTAAATAGTAATGAACCTCAATTGTTTATTTCATGGATTTTACAATCAGAGCGTTATGAGATTACATTAAGGATTATAATGCCCAATTATACGAGTATATACCTAATTGCTAAAATATTTTAGCTAAAAGTTATATGTTTACAATGTAGTTTAAATATTAGATAAGTATAATCAGAATAATAATTAGAAACGATTGTGTTTCAAAAGAAAATTCATATTTTACCTCTTACTTTTTACTTTGAAGTGTGGTTACTGAATCGTATTTTCCAAGTCTAAATTCTATTCAAAAGTTACGTAAAGTGTAATTATGTTAAAAAGATAGGATAGAAAAATAATGTAACATTAATCTCAAATCGTTTTGTGCTGCTTAAAACGTTTTACCCCTTTCAATGATTTCCACCTAAATCTCGAGCAGATAGAACAAAATAAAATGAAAATGGTTCTTGTGCTCTCCACCTCTTTTTAACAATTCCTACTGTAAATTAATTTAAAATTATCTGAAGGATAAAAATACATAAAAATCAGCCTTTAAATACAAGACAAAATCTGGTTAGAGGTTTACATTTGTTGATATAAAGGACCTTACTGTATGCAATTTTTTTCTATTTTTTCTGAACACTGTTCCTTGAACTCGGATCAAACACAATAACAATATTTGGTAATAGTAGAAAGAATAAATTACTAGTAACCCTCATTAGTTTGCAAGAATTTAGTTTATTAGAACGAGTTCCACACATTGATGCTGGTGGTTCGGGCTCAGTCAGAGTAATGATGCCTTGATATAAAGTCTTTTTAAATGTTACTAGCTCTTGACTTTAATTTGTTAAAGCTGAAACCCCATTGGGTTGTGAAAACTATGCAGTTCATTAAATCTTGTTTTTGGATTTAGGTGTTTATAAACTCATTTTATGTTGTATTCTTAAGTGTCATAAGCCATAATGCCATTTTCAGTAAATTTCTCAAGCCAGAATACAAACGAGTTGACTACTTTATTGACGCTACTATTTTCTAAGGCGCGTATACTTAAACGGGGATTGAACTAACTTTGATGAAATTACGTATGTGGCATTCTGGTCATTTAAATTCTTTGTACAACTTGCTACGTTTTCTTTTATTAAAACCAGCGCACGTTAGGAAGCTTTCCCTGCAGTCTCAATGGCTCCAACGTATATAAGTGTTAGAATTATAAATGTATTCTTTGTTGAAGCCATACTAGATTTGCGATTGTTGGGTTCGATTCCCATCCAGGACAAAATATGTGATGTGTGACGAGCATGATCATTTTGTTCTGTGTCTAGGTGTAATTTTTCTATAATATGGGTGTATTGAGAAAAGAAATATTTAAGTACTTTTTAGGAACATATGTGCCGTAGACCGGCTTGCCACCTTAATGGGACTAAAAGTTGATTAAATGTGGGCGTTTAATATTTGAGTGAACATTGCTTCGGCAGGAATAGGCTGTTTCGACCGGAGTGATATCAGGGTCTCACAAACAAACCGATGATAAGCAATGGTTACTTTTCACTGTGTAAATGAGATTCCCGGCGACCTAACACCCATTTGTAAGATAATTATGTATAAGTTCAAAGGACTTTGTCGTTACTTTGTTTGTTAAAGATTAATACAGATAAAAAGTCAATATCTAGCAGTCCGTGGACCTAACAGAATCGCTTAATCAAAAATTACTCAAATACCTACTGTCAAACATATAAGTGAACTAACTAGGATCTGGATATACCATGACAATCAATATCGCATAATGGACGTTCATTACACTGCTTCAATTACTGGTTTTGCATAAGACGGCGGTTTTCCGAGGTTCCTGTTTAATAGGACATTCTTTGAGTAGAACGAATGAGAAGTAATTTAATATTATGAGATAAAAATGGCATAGCTGGAGTTCTAGTTTATCGTGATGAATTGTTTTGGGGACGATGAAGTTCGACAAGTAATTTTCGTCCATCAATTTCAAGTTTCTACCCCAGCGGCCGTTACTTTAAGGCGTCGAAGGCATAGTCATCTTGTGGAAAACAGTATTGAAAAAAATATATGACAAGGATCAACGACTTCCATTATCAGCTCATTAATTTAGATGAATTATAATAAGTTGTATTCTTCATCGCTTTATTTTGCATCCTTAGCTGTAGAATAATTTGTTAAAATTAAAACGTTCAACCTCGACAGCAACAAATTCAAATTTAGAACGTAAATAAGCTCAGTAAAATGGAGAACCATTACGTTTTTGAAGAAGACTCTAAAGATTATATTATTATGATATAGTAGTAGATATGTTTTTTTAAGCAGCCTTAAAGATAGTAAACTAATCTTTACAAGACTAGATTTCAGATTGTTGTCCGATTAATGATAAGTGTTGCTTATTTGTAAAAACATAGTGATTTAAAAGTGATGCATATTGATTGTTTGTTCATACTAGATTACTTTATCCTTAGATTTAGGTATTAGTATAACAAATTTTAATCTGAAACACTGGATTATGATAACAAATTATAAATAGGATAAGTACTTAAAATCTTTTAAAGTAGGTTCATGATATCGAAAATTTGTTAACTTGAGACAAAGTTTATTAGAACCGATATATCAAGAAAAAAGTATCTATTCTAACTTTATTAATTGAGACCGAGTTCTCGAATTTCCTTTTTTGTCGTTGACAATTGCCTGGACTTATTACCTCTTTCGCTAACCTCACTGGCGTATTTTATTGCTGCAATTCTTCAGAATGTGGCCCAAGCCTTAGCACTTATTTTTACCTTTCGGTATTACTGTATTATTATAGCAAGAAAAAGTAGTAAATAATTTTGTCGGCATGAGCACTACTTAAGTACTTTAATATTCTTTGCTTTTTAGATAGATACAATGCATTAGGTGACGTATGAAACTGAATTGGTACTTTAATGTTTCGTTTTATCGTTTAAAATATTAAGATACCTAAAAACAAAAATTACTTTAATTTTAGAAAGTCTTTATAAGATACCCTATTTATTGAATACTGTTAAATGAATGTATGATGCTATAATATTACTTTCCTTAAACAGATGTAAATGAAACTTATCTCAATGCTTACTACATTTAATGTATAGAACGCTAGCATTTAACTAATCGAACATGAATCGAAACCTGAATTATTGTCTACTAAATACTAATATTTTAAGAATTAATGACGACGACGTATTGTTAGTATTAAACATTTATAAAAAAGGATTATTTTGCAAATCATAGTGACGCCAGGGGCACAAATTGTTTTGCACTCAACTGGATTTCATTTTAACGACAACGCGTAAGTTCTACATGATTGATGTTGATATGGAAGGACACAGTCATATCTATAAAAATAATAATAATTATTTTCCTTTAATAGCCTACATGCTCAATTTAAGCATCTATAACGTTATACAATAACAGTAAAAATACTGGAAAACAAAATATCTAATGCTTTTAGGTGGTTCTTATAACAATTGGCTGAAATATGATCTTACTCATTTTTATACCCTCCTACACACTCCACACACACGGCTGAGAGGATAATCTACACACATGGCGATAAAACCGGTCCGATCCGATTTACGTCAATAAATTCGAATAATAATATTGCGTATGAAATAATAATAGTTGATTATGATTAAGGAAATCTCGCACACATACCTACTTATTATCTATTATAATAAGATTGGTCTAAAATTGTTAATTATGCTTTATGGAATTTAATTTTATATGTATTCCATTACTTTATTTAATACTGCCTGATGTTCATAATTGTATACGTGTATAAAAAAAATATAGAAAAAAAAAGCGTGGGGTGCTTTTTACTATTATATATATAACTATTTACTATTACATATATATATAACAGGCACCCAACGCTTTTTTTCAAATTTATTTTCTATTTTTCAGTTTGGTTTTCTATAGAAAGCGTGTTTTTAGTCTTTTAAAACTATTTTTTTTTCATTTTTTTTCTAAATTAGTGTATTGTCATTGGTCCTCGATATATCTACAAAGTTTGAACGAATTCTGACCGTTTAAAGTCAGTCACAAACATACAAGTGAAGAAATTGTCCGCGTTTACGGTTAAAACGAAAGTTAATTTAACAATGTTAAGAATACTTTGATCTTTATCATATTTTTAACGTTTACCTTTTAAAGCTTTGACGATAAGCATGTACTTTTCAAAAATAATTTCTGCTTTATTTCATGCGATTGCAGTACTATTACAGATGACCCGTGTGGATAATACTCTTGTAGGTGGAGACATGATAGAGAGTAAAACGAGTCTCTATAGGATCAGAGCAGGTGTTTCTCAGGGTAGTATTATGGGACCCTTATTATATCTGATTTATACATATGATCGGACAATGTAGTTACTGGAACATATGCAGACGATGCAGTTGTCCCCGCAGTGGATACGACTTCAGTTGGAGTGTCTCAAGAACTCCAAGTAAGTTACAACCATGTATCTAAATGACTGAAGGATTGGAGGATAAAAGACAATGAAACTAAATCCGTGCATGTTATCTTTAAACTGAGATGTGACACATGAGCATGAAGTAGAACTAAATCGAGTAAGGATCCTACAGTCATATAGTGTCAGGTATCTAGGAATCTACTTAGATAGACGCTTAACCTGGTCGAAACATATTTTTACAAAAAGAAAAGCTCTTGGTCAACAAGTGAGAAAGATGTACTGGTGGTTAAATCTAGCTAGTCCGAACTAACATCTGAAAATAGGCTGTTACTATACAATGCCATACTTAAACCGACATGGACATATGGAGTGCAACTGTGGGGCACGAACCTTGAAATACTACAACGGTTCGAATCCAAAACGCTCCGCATGAACACCAATGCACTATGGTACATTACAAACGACCGATTACACCGAGAGTTAAAGATAAAGACCGTAAAGAGGGAGGTAGCAGATTCGATGCAAATCTATAAGAAGCATATACAAAAACACCCAAACCAACTTGCAAGGAATCGAATGAAGGAGAAACCTGGCATAACTTTCAGAAGATTAAAGAGACGATCGCCACAAGATCTATTAGACACATAGATAATTCAATATACTTGGGCAAATCACTGGATTTGCTACAAACACGTCCTCATACAAATGCTCAAAATTCAGATAAATGTTATATAGACAGATTGCAGGAATAAGGCATATCAAAAAAATATACTAAAAGTTAAATAGTAAAAGTTTCTTTTAAAATCATAGGAAGGAATGCTTATCATGAATGAAAAAGCGGAAACAATCTAAATATGAAATGTTTAAACGTTTTCGCTACACATAAGTAATATTTTTTATGTGGTTATAGTCACTCAGCCTCACCTCGGCGCTCTCTAAGAAGATTACATCATTTATAGTCCTGAGAGTGTTTCTCATATGAATATTTTCTTCGTTTTCTGAACAGCTATATGAATTTAATCTTTTATGTTGATAGACCACGAACACCTCATGAGTTATGTCAGTTATTTAATCCATACGTTTATCCTTAGTATTAGCTTTAATATTATTTTTGACTTAATTACGTTTTGCAGAAAAAACACTTTAGTTACTTTTTAACAGATTTTTACGTAAAATCTACTTAGAACCTACTAATTACTTTACCCACTTACTTTATTCCAATATCCTTACATATTATAAAATTAATGTCTGTCTGTATGAACGCGATAAACTCAAAAACTACCCAACGGATTTTTGTACGGTTTTCACCTATGGATAGTGTGATTCCTGAGAAAGGTTTCAGTGTATAACTCATAATATATTTATGTGAATTGACTGCATATAACTATTATTGTTAAAGAGATCGCATAAATCTAATCCTATATAAACCGGCCGAAAAAAGGATCACGGTTACCGAAATCCTCGCGAGCAAAGCGGCAATAATGGAAATACAGAGATGGTTTACCATCCAGTATTTTTTGTAACATACCAGTATTGTTGAAGTTCAGAAGTCAATGATATTTATCGTAATATCGATTCTATTTTTTTAAATTGGGTATCTTGTTGAATGTTAAATATTTCGATAAGTCGGACAATAAAATTACTAGAAATAATCTAAAAATGTAGTTCAGTTTTATTTAAATGTTTTTCATTAATTTTATAATCTACAAAATAATATTTAATGAACAATTTGACAAGTCAATCTCTTGTAAAAATTTGGTGTTATAAGTTAATTTATAAAAAATAAATTATAGTAAATGAACATTGTTACATATATTTTAAAGATGATTTCTAATTTATAAAACAAGGATTCAGGTAATATAGGAAAAAATATTTTTGTGTAAATGGAAGAAACTCAGCTCTATATAATTCTTGTGATTTTACAGCAATTTTCTCTCTTTTGACGAACACAGACAATGGCTAGCGCGAACAAATTTTTGATTACCGACTGTCGTCTGACATTTCGCGGAATACTCAATTTGTTTTACTTATTTAAATTTATCGGCACATCTAATTGTTCTGCTTAATGTTGGCAATTTGAAATAAACCGACTTTGAGTAAAAGTTGTGCAAACGAAAGAGGTACTTCATAAATATTTTTATTAAATTCAGAGGAATAAGAATATAAGAATTTAGGATCTATTAGGAATTCCTTTTGTCAATTCAATATTAAGTACTTTAAATTGATAAAAGAAATTCTAAAAATTTATTGTTCGGTTTATGAGAATAAAATTAACTGCCTATTTTCCAAACAAGAAAATTAAAAATGAAAACTCTGCTATAGTCAAGGCGTGAGAGTAACTTATTGCTGGAACATTCTGCTTTAATATAAAGTTCAGAACTATATTAGATATACTTAGAGTTTAATATCAAGTCGTTATGATATCGTTCGTACAGTGCGACACATACATAATTAACTCTAACCAGTCTAGTTGAACCAATACAACAATGGGCTTTATTTGCCATGCCATGCATAAGCGAAACAATTAGACAAACGAATCGATTACTTAGATTCGATTGACATTTCATTATTTTTACAAAAAATTGTAATAACCTAGTTACTTTGTAAATAATATAAATAGTAATAGTTTGATGCTACCAAATTACACAAGCTAGTATGTGTAATCTATAACATTAAAATAAAAAAAACTACGTTTAAAAAAACCGACTTCAAAAACTAAAAAGTATAAAATAACTTAATAAAGATTAAATTTAATATACATCTTATGCAAACCTTTAATATTAATAAAATACTATTGTTTGTATGTAAAATTTGGGCCTAACTATGTAAAATTTTTATGGAACCAAATGGCAACTATTCCGCATCAAACTAAAGAAGAATCACGTAAATCGGATAATAAATCTCAGAGTAATCGGTGTACATACATAAAAAAAAATATACCAATCGAATTGAGAACCTCCTCCTTTTTAAAGTCGGTTAATGAGTTGGTTTGTGTTGATGCACCATTTGAGCTCAAATTTTGACTCACTATACAACCTACAAGCCTACAAACTGTTAGAACAGTTTGGCGAATCGAGAACTTGTAAACAAATGTAAATAAAGTGTGATTAAGTTTATAATAAAAAAATAAAAAAATAATAATTAATTTGTTTTATCCATTTTTCTCGACAGTTTTGTATTTCATTTCCAATCAATGCGACCGTAATGTGCTACAGCGAAGCGAGGCGGGGTACAGCTAGTTAGTTATAAAAAAGTGAGATCCCATCAAAAACACAATATGTATATGTAAAAAAAACGTATTATTAGCCTAGTAACGTAAAGCAGTGATTGGTAATTGTTACCTATTAGTTAAATAACAACATTTTGTAGTGTGCGTATTAATATAAGACATCTCTAATCGCTTGACAAATATAATGACTTGGCACTGGCACACTGTAACTCTGTATTTTAAAACGTGTGTGCGTTACATTGGTCCGGTACCACTATGTTGCTTGAATGAAGATTATCCGAAAAATGAAATAGTATTATACTTTATTTATCCAAGCATTCTACTTATTAAGGATACTAAATTGTTAAATATTAGTAAGATCACTATAAAATGTTCTTAGTTAATAAATTAGGCAACAATTAGGTTTCACATTTTTTTACGGTAGAAGGATTGGTAGAAGGATTGATAGCGTACATTTTTTTTACTGAATACAGGTATCTATGAAAAGATTAGACATTGAAGGAATACTCTTGCTGCTACTTGGTTACATATTGTTGAACATCTGGTATTTTATAATTAAAAGAAATACCTTTGAATGTTAGCATAAGTTGCGAAGTTTAATACACCACTAATTTAATACTTCGTTGCAAATTGTAGATGTCGTAATAAGAATTGGCTACAAAGTAATATATTTTCAAAGGGGCAATCAAATTAAAAATAAGATTTGTACATTGTCGTTAATGTTTCATAAAGGTATGAATTTGTACAATTTACTAGTTTGAAGAAAAAATTCTACTTCTTTCTGTCATAAGTATTTATTGGGTTGTTAAATACTGACGCTTCTGAAAGTGACCTCAGACAATTTATTAGATATTTTTACATTTCTTTTTTCTTTTTTTTAAAAAGACAACTCCCGCATTAGCAATATATCCTGTGTCGCGGGGGACTTTACAAACATACATGAAACGGACACAAAGAACACCCAGACACAGAACAACAATTTGTGAATCACACAAAGTGGTGTCCCATGTGGGGATCGAACCCACAACACTCAGCGCAGTAGGAAGCGGCGTGACGACCGCTTAAACCACTACACCATCCGTGCAGTCAAGTCATTTGCTATTAACAATATTGATTAGAAGACATCAATGAGCCTAGTTATAAAATAAAAATGGATTTTCAATTATTGCATTAAGTTCAGACTCTAATAACTACCAACGTTTTATTTTCGCAATTCTTTATTTTATTATTAGTTTGATCATAAAATTTCATAATCTCGCTCAATTATTTATCGATTTTACGACTAACGGTTCAATTATTTCTATTTCATCCTATAAAATAAAATATTATTATTTTTAAGAATACGTTAGACTTATAAGAAACGCTACTTCTGACCTCCGCTTTATGGTCCGCCTTATCATAACATTATGGTAATAATATGTAATTAGTTTACATATAAATTAGTTACATAACGCTACGAAAGCTGTAGGCATTTAGGTTTCTACGAATATTTGACGTCACTGAATTTCATTAAAGTGATTATGTCATAAACTAACTTGATTAGCAAAAGATAAACATATGTAAACAAATGACACGTTATCGGAGATAGAATGAACTAGGAACAGTAAATTAGTCTTGCATTTATCTTTAAAAATCAAAATAGATGTACAGCAATATTGCCTACGAGCCATTCAGAGTGTTACCTGTAGGTTTCTTGTGAATGAATATTATTTAATTAAGTAAATTCCACATATTTCGAATTACTAAAAATTAATATTATTTAACGGGAATTAACGCGATCTCTTATTTAGGGTATTACATACCTCTGGTTTGCCTGACGTTTCGACCAGGTTGCACCGGCCGTGGTCACAGGCTGACTGGCTCATCGGCGCACGCCCTCCGTCGTCGAATCCGTGAAGTAGAAGGCTCTTCATCTACCCGCACATTTTCGATATTATTTTTGTGTCGCCATGTACCGTCACATACCACACTAACAGTGTCCCTATTCTGTAAGCAAACCGATGAGTCCCTATTCTGGTGTTTAACCGATTGCGCAGAAAAGCGAGGTGGTATGTTTTTTAACACTGGATTCCACGCTGTAGATAATTTAAAACCATCTTCCCGATTGAAAGTTTTATGCTTTTTAATCTCAATCGCTTCACGTACAACTCTTGAGTAAAAGTGACGTTCGGTGGAGAGGACTTGCGTGCGGTGAAATTCAATCCAGTGGTTGATGCCTGCATCGAGTGCATGTTCTGCAATCGCTGATTTGCTCGTCTGTCGGTTCTTCACAGCAGCGATATGCTCTTTGACCCTTTCTGCAATAGTCCGCTTAGTTTGGCCTATGTATGAGCTTCCGCAGCTGCAGTCTATTTTATAAACACCCGGAGTTTGTAGTGGCAATGTATCCTTCGGTGTGCCGACGATGTTGTGAACCTTTATGCCTAGTGTGTATACTGTCGGAATGGAATATTTCTTTAGTACAGACCCGATCTTGTCCGTAACTCCCTTGACATAAGGCATATAGGCCGGTTGCCTGTTCACTTCTGGATACTTGCGTCTTATTTTCGGTTGCTTCCGTCCTCCTTTCACTTGATATCCGTTACCTTTGAGTACCTCCTGAACATGTTTTAGCTCCTGTTCTAAATGTTCAGGGTCACAGAGATCGTAAGCTCTGTTTTTGAGTGAAGTCATAACAGATTGCAAGTGCCGGGGGTGATGATGAGACGTGGCGTGTAGGTATCTGTCCGTATGAGTAGGTTTACGGTACACACAGTGTGACAAGGACCCATCCGATCTCACGGCTACTTTAACATCTAAGAAGGACAACGACCTGTCCGTCTCCATTTCATATGTAAACCTCATTTTGGGGTGAATAGAGTTCAGATGTTGTATATATTGATCCACTTCTTGTTTGTTTCCTTTGACGATACTGAAAATGTCATCCACGTATCGCTTCCATAGCTTAACGGTATTCGGGCCGAGATTTAAAGCCTTCTCTTCAAAATGTTCCATCCAGATGTTGGCCAGTACTGGGGCTACAGGACTTCCCATCGCGACACCATCAATCTGGAGGTAATGTTGACCTTGGACGGTATACAGAAAATAAAGCGTCACCCGGGGTACCCGAGAGATCGAAGGACACCGTTGTAAACTTGTCAAACGTGAGTTTAGATGACACAACAATGAACATCTTGGCTAAAGGTATGAACTTCGCTCCGACACCTAAACGAATACCGTTCGAGAATGTAATCAGTAGCGTCGAGGAATCGATTACACGGAACAAAGTACGGCCCGGCGATGCCGATATCCTAAGACAGGACGTTGCGGTAATATTACGTCGGTCAAAGCTTCCGGCTAGTAATATCACTATCGAAGAGCGTCAAGCACTAAAAAACATTAGGGATAACCAGGATATTTTAGTGCTTAAGGCCGACAAAGGAAACGCTACCGTAGTGATGAATACAACTGATTACAAAAGCAAAATACTTGAACTGTTGAGTGATAATAAGGTTTATAAACCGGTAACATACAACCCCACGGCCAGAGTAACGCGAAAAATACGATCTCTAATCCGGGACAATGAGGACCTATTTTCAGAAGACGAGTACAACAGACTGTACAAACCAAAGTCACACCAGCCACCGAAATTATATGGTCTGCCTAAGATACACAAGCCTGACGTACCGCTGCGGCCGATTGTAAGTCAAATTGCTTCTCCTACTTACGATCTAGCAAAGCACGTTGCTTCAGTATTGCAACCACTTATAGGCAAAACACCGTCTTTTGTGAAAGACTCACGGCACTTCATACAAATCATAAAAGATCTGACGTTGGAACCGGATGACGTCATGGTGAGCTTTGACGTGGAGTCGCTTTTCACCAATGTTCCAATAAAGGAGTGCCTAAACGTCGTAAAAGACCTACTGAGAGACAACGAGCTGCCCTTAAACTATATGGATCTACTTGAACACTGTTTAGAAGGCAACTATTTCCTTTTCCAAGGTCAACATTACCTCCAGATTGATGGTGTCGCGATGGGAAGTCCTGTAGCCCCAGTACTGGCCAACATCTGGATGGAACATTTTGAAGAGAAGGCTTTAAATCTCGGCCCGAATACCGTTAAGCTATGGAAGCGATACGTGGATGACATTTTCAGTATCGTCAAAGGAAACAAACAAGAAGTGGATCAATATATACAACATCTGAACTCTATTCACCCCAAAATGAGGTTTACATATGAAATGGAGACGGACAGGTCGTTGTCCTTCTTAGATGTTAAAGTAGCCGTGAGATCGGATGGGTCCTTGTCACACTGTGTGTACCGTAAACCTACTCATACGGACAGATACCTACACGCCACGTCTCATCATCACCCCCGGCACTTGCAATCTGTTATGACTTCACTCAAAAACAGAGCTTACGATCTCTGTGACCCTGAACATTTAGAACAGGAGCTAAAACATGTTCAGGAGGTACTCAAAGGTAACGGATATCAAGTGAAAGGAGGACGGAAGCAACCGAAAATAAGACGCAAGTATCCAGAAGTGAACAGGCAACCGGCCTATATGCCTTATGTCAAGGGAGTTACGGACAAGATCGGGTCTGTACTAAAGAAATATTCCATTCCGACAGTATACACACTAGGCATAAAGGTTCACAACATCGTCGGCACACCGAAGGATACATTGCCACTACAAACTCCGGGTGTTTATAAAATAGACTGCAGCTGCGGAAGCTCATACATAGGCCAAACTAAGCGGACTATTGCAGAAAGGGTCAAAGAGCATATCGCTGCTGTGAAGAACCGACAGACGAGCAAATCAGCGATTGCAGAACATGCACTCGATGCAGGCA
Organism: Arctia plantaginis; assembly: GCA_902825455.1. Lineage (NCBI taxonomy): Eukaryota > Metazoa > Arthropoda > Insecta > Lepidoptera > Erebidae > Arctia > Arctia plantaginis. Next base: position 14,100,651 of record CADEBD010000314.1, on the reverse strand, counting down.
TCAACCACTGGATTGAATTTCACCGCACGCAAGTCCTCTCCACCGAACGTCACTTTTACTCAAGAGTTGTACGTGAAGCGATTGAGATTAAAAAGCATAAAACTTTCAATCGGGAAGATGGTTTTAAATTATCTACAGCGTGGAATCCAGTGTTAAAAAACATACCACCTCGCTTTTCTGCGCAATCGGTTAAACACCAGAATAGGGACTCATCGGTTTGCTTACAGAATAGGGACACTGTTAGTGTGGTATGTGACGGTACATGGCGACACAAAAATAATATCGAAAATGTGCGGGTAGATGAAGAGCCTTCTACTTCACGGATTCGACGACGGAGGGCGTGCGCCGATGAGCCAGTCAGCCTGTGACCACGGCTGGTGCAACCTGGTCGAAACGTCAGGCAAACCAGAGGTATGTAATACCCTAAATAAGAGATCGCGTTAATTCCCGTTAAATAATATTAATTATCATGGAACGCGAAAGTTTAAAAGTTACTAAAAATTTCTCACTGAAATACTCACGCAATAATAATCTAGTTTTAAATTCTAAAGCACTTCTCGCATACACAAAAGCTTTAAATTTTGAACACAATTTAGGTACATAATGTAAGGAAAGACCAAATGTAGAAGTTATTATTGATTAATTTAATTTTTTTATTTTGAACATACTTCGTAACTTATGTATACTCGTAGTTAAATTTACAGCGACTATTGCGGGAGTATTCTTTGTTTAAAATCTTTGTTACGCATTTTTTCCACCACAACAAATGATTCCTACAATCAAATAATTTCGTCTTGCTTTTTAATTCGAGGCCTATTTATGGAAATACTATTTATGCATATAGTATTTTTATAGGCTCTTTGTAGTTTGTTGCATTGTTGACATGTACCTCCTAAATATCAAAAGCATTTACATACGTACGATGTAACATATAAGACACAATTGTAAATACATCAATATGTTTTTTTTAGTGCTTCTCATGAAAGTTTGTAGTAAGTATTAGCGATGCTTTCTAACACGAATGGAGTTTGACACGACTTTAAGTAATAAATTTGTTCCAAACTTTAGAGGGAAGTTGTCCAAAGTCCTGGCTTGAAAAGTCCACAGGGATTCTAAAATCGTTGCTTCTGCACTACCCCACATCAGGCTATGTCAGTATTTTCACCGAGAGTGTTACGCTGCAATACTTCTTTAATTAATTTAATATTCTCGGGCTGTAATTGGTAATTAGCCGTGGACACATTTGGCTCGTTAAAGTTAGGCGCCTTAGATCGTTAACGGAATTCGCTGCTTATAATATTTTTATTAATATCATGGGGCCAGTTATTAAATGCAGGGATTAATTAGGGACAGTAATATATTGGGGATTTTATGTATGTATAATAAAAATCGAGTTTTGAGTGCAAACCGGTCCTGGCATTTGAAAAAACATGTTGTATAGAGTTATTACGAGCATTTAACATCTAAACGAAACGAACGATCTGGTTGATAAAGGGCGTTATCATTAAGTTCCGCATTACAATATATAACTGTTAATACAATACATACATGCTTATAAGCAGGTGTGTAATTAATTTATGTTACAAAACTTAGATTAATTACATACCGAGCTACTAAATATCGAAAAACACTACGACTTTAGGGAAGGAGGAAATTCTCAGTTCCATTTTTTTTTTGTAAATATTATGTAAACCTATTTCAATCACTGTTTTAATTGATTTCTTTACAGTCAAGGTGAAAAATAAAGTTGAAGAAAATATTCATCAAGTAAGGCTAAAAAAATTAAAAGAAAAAGCGTGCCAGTCGGTTATACATTTATAAAAGCAAGTTTTTAAAATTATTTTTGTATTTAAACCTGTCAGAAACTACCTGCAAAGTGCTTATAGATATAACCTGAAAATCAAAAGAGCTCATTGAAAACCTAAAAAATTTACAAGGCTTTATAAAGGTAAATCAAATAAAAACTTCCATTTCTATAAGGCTCTCATGTTGTACAAAAATCTTACGGATTCGTTCCTAAGCTACTCATCTGCGGAGTTAGAATGAATTGTAAGAATTAAACGAATCGATCGATGAGGTTTTTGTGTGGAGCCAACTGAACGTAGCATTCATTTTTATTAGCAGGATGTTGGTTATATTATGTTTGAGATATTATATATAAACCTTTGTGGTTTGTATGTATAGAAGCTTTTAATACTTATTGATTTAAACTATTGAAGAATTGCCTTTTTAAGTAATACACATATTAATGTGTATTACTTGAAAAGGTTGTTAGAATAGTAGCAATACCAAGCTATTTACATGCCAAATGTCTTTCATACCATCGTATCACGATCTAAGTAAAGGTTTTCGTTTTAGGAATAATGAAGCTATATTAAACGGTTCTGGCAATAACTACTATATAGCTACTACTAGACAGCTTCAAATGTCTTCTATTTATGCTTTGAAACAAATACTTGTAGGTTACATAACCTCTTTCTGATAATAATGGAATGAAATCAGTGGTCATTTATTATGGATTACTTTAGTATATTTTTTAAAGGTTTCCAATTAAATAAACCTGTCAAATGTAAAATTAATACCAATATATTCGCCCAAAATATATTTGTTATTCTGGTCGAAGTTCATGTTCTTCCATACATTCGACTGCAATTGTGAGTTTACTAGCGAGTTTACGCCATGGTAAGTACTATCTAAGTAAATACAATTGAGCAAATGGGTTCGACATCTATTACAGGAAAAATAATTTGTCAATTGGTTCTACATAAATTCATTTAAATACCGGTTAAATTGCTTAACATAAAGAAGAAATAATAAAAAAGAAAAACTTTAATCCATATAAATATTAACTATAAATCTGCGAACGACTAACCATAAAGCGAATCGAGCGATGTAAAATATTCAGGTCGTTTCAGGAATGAGGTGAGACTTAGTTATAGGTACTTGTATTATATTGCCTACGCCATACTAAAATTAATCTTCGTTTTAAGATGAACCGTCTAAGATCTACGCTAGCTCTTTGTCGATGTAAGTAATGACTAGTTAGACATTTTGTAATGACTTGCTACTTTTCACTCATGGTGATCACAAAATCCGGATAAACATACTTACCTTTATATTTCAAAATATGTACATACTTCTTAATTACAATCAGACAAAGATGATCGTGCTCATTACACAATTATAATAGAAATAAACGACCCAAAAGCAATAGAGATAGCGGTGCTGGTTAACTACAGTCTTCCTCAGAATGGTAGCACCTCCTTCACTACATATAGTAAATCTATCTCTATAAAAGAAGAACCTGACAGACTGATTCACTGACTAATCGATCGATCGATCACAGCAGAAAGAGAACGTAGGTATGTTAAAAATTTCACTCCTAAGAGGGCAAAATGGGGGTGGGAAATTTATATGAAACTTCGTTATTTTTGGTAGTAACGTTTTCAAACTCACAGTAAATACTCTTTATTAAAAGTAATAAAAGACGTTGTTACTAAAACTATCCTTAAAAAGGGGTTCAAGTTTGTGTAATTATTATTCTATGACTATGGATTTGATAGAAAAGAGTGTAGTGTTATTAGGTATAACACAAAACCTGTAGTAGTAGGTAGTAATTGATCCATCATTAGGTTAAAGTTCAAATCACACGGCTGATGGAATAAGTATGATTCGAAAGGCCTTAGTGTCAGTTGCAATTAGTCAGAACCTTTCATCAGTCTTGACAAGGCCGTAAAAGATTACTACTACTTTTAATAAAAGATCAAAGGCTATTGTTTATTTCAAAGTGATGCTTTCCAATTATTACCTACCTACATTACGACTATTACTTACTTACAAGAAAAACAAAACGCCAATCACACAATGTTATACAAGGAGAAGTTTTGTTGATTACAGTAACATAAAATTTATTTTCTACTTTGTTTCAAACGTGACAAGCATTCCCACAAATGTAATTTCTGTTTACAGTGTTGCTGAAAGCAGAAAACAAAAAATAAATATTTAATGTTTGAATTATTTTTCATCCTGACACTTCGTTACTCTCGGAGTGCTATCTGCTACATCGAAAACCTTTTTATGTGGATATTGATTTCCATTTAGGACGATGGTCTTTATTTTCAAACATATTAAAATGCATAACCAACTTTATGAAGAATTTATGAAGATAAAACTATAATTATACAACTTTTGCCATTTTATTAAATTACACTATTGAGTAGAGAACATCTCTACTCAATAGTGTATTCCCTTTATTTATTAACAAATTTTCATGTATTGTGTCATGTCTTTTAAAGTATTGTGTCTTACAACACGCGCATAAAACTGTACAAAAGATATTATCAAAAGTCACATGCCAAGGAGATGTGGATACTCCATTACTATCAAATAAATAGCTGTAGATAACAAAACATAAACAGTCATCGATCGAACTTCATCGAATATTTATAACAGTGAGTTAAGCCATTCGCTATGTCAGTAAATTCAGTTTAATGTTGCCCGCATTAAATGCAGGTCTAGATTCTGCAAGCTATCGTTAACATAAAACTTCCACAGATTAAACACCTTAAGAGTACTTACGAATCAAACAATAGCCGAAAAACACTAGTTGTTAGGTACAATAGTGTTGAGCACCGGGAGTTCTCAGGAGCCCAGAAAGAGGATTGGGGAAGGGGATAAGTTTTTTGTGAAGCTGAAGTTCTTTCTCTTCTTTTTGTAATGCAATTTCATGTATTAACCTTCTCTATAACTGTCATGGTTAGCAAACAGCTGTTGACTTTGTTTGCATAAATCTAATTCCTAGATGGCTTGTTATTTGCATTTCAAAGCTCCTTATAAGGATGCCGAATCTAAATTGACTACAATGAAGCAAACTACGAGACTACATATTTCAAACCAATAAATTGATGTAGCGCGATATCCTTAATAATCTAGTGTTTCTGTGCATTTCTAAATATCTAATTAAAATTAAAGAATACAGCAGGAGATGACCTATTTATTAGGAAGGGTTACATTAAACTATAGGCGTTTATTATTGCGCGTGAAAATTAATATTCGCACAAAATTAAAATACATATATTACGTCATCATTTATTACACCAGGAGTACTATCCTCTTATTTAACCTAAAATTTACTATTATTGGGCAAGAAATATGTATTTACCATATGGGATACATTTGTGCTAATAGTATTGAAAGAATAAGGTGTTATGTTTTACGACATATCAGTACGTGCTACATAATCTGGTAGACACAGTTGTACGAACATCTCCGCTTATGACGCAATTTATGTTGCAGGAGGAAACAAGAAATACAGTTTATATATATTTTTTTAGGAAACATTTACACGCTTCCGTCCATCCACAGACTTTAGTAGTCTACTACTAAATTACAAACTCAAGCATTTATAAGCATATTTAAATACCTAAGAGACTTATCTTTAAAAACAAAAAATCTGTCATAATCACTGTACCCCAATTGTAATGATGTGATAATATATGTACCTATATCAAGTAAGTGGTACGTGGTTCGAAAGAAGATTGCTTAACACAGATTGTTGGTTAGACCAAGTAAATTAAGAATAGCCTTACAAATAACCTCCATAAATCAAAAGTACAAAAAGTTGATGGAAGTAGATACGTGCAAACGTTTTACGTAAAAATGTTTGTTTAATGGAGTCCTAACACCAGTGTGCCGACTTAAATCATGTCTATATGATATTAAAATAGATAAAACAGATGATCATTACAAAACCTGATATATTTGCCGAATTTAAGGGTAGGAAAAGAAAGTAATTATAAATTACAACCAAAAGGAAAAGAACACCATTAGTTATCTTTGGTTTTTAATAGGTAGCTTTAATACTAAGCAACCGTTGATATAATACCCTTGGTGATATTACTTGCCAGAACACCATCATACAAAATCGTTGATGGTACATATTTCATTTTTGCAATTAGTTTTAAAACTTTTAATCAACACCGCATCCTTAACTACGTCTATAAATCCTCATCTATAATCCAGTTTAAACACTTTTTAAACAATTAAAACAATTGTAGTCGGAACTAGATTATAGTGCTGCACAACAGTACCACAATGTTTTCAGAAGAATTATTTTTAGAAACTACATAAGTGAGTATTACATATACATACATTTGCTAGCGCAAATACAAAAACTATCTATATTTATTTGATTTGAAATATGTACCAAGCGTTATAGTACAAGTAATATATGTGTATTGAACTAAGTGGGATTGATAGCATTAGTAAGTAATAAAAATCTTTTAGTAGCCATTAAGTGACTAAACGGATAACATAAACAGGTATATTTATAATTAGATCTGCGATCGGATATTCCATGTATTGAACTAACTATACACATAATCAAAGTTCTAAGGAAAATACGTACATACTTAATATGCGTCAAATTGATAGAATCGACCAAATCATAATAACCTCAATGTGTAAAATTATAATCAATATTAAATCACAGAAAATATGATAATAAATAAATATGTAAGTCGTCTCATTGTTTTCTAATGGTATACTAAAATAATATTTAGGTACTTTTATTAGTGTAGAAGTTTTACTGGTTTAATAAGTGTATTTTTCATATTTAAGCTTAAGAAACTTAAAAAAAAACAACGAAAAGAATTTTAAACGAAACAACAACGAAACTACTGTTCTTATTTCACTGTCTGCTAACTCAAAACAACAGCGTATAACGTTTATTCACTTTACATGATTCAAATGCAATTAATTGTAATTAACAGATAAATTATATTTCCTGTGCACACAAAATTATCAATCCTTACGCAAGGTTGTGAACAAAACCATGAAGGATTAACTGTGATAAGTTTCCTCGGGTGGTATATTAAGCCGTAGGCAAGTAGAGGTGACGGAGCCACGTTGTATGAAAGCGAGTTGATAACTGGAACACATATAATGTTGGATTTTTGATAAAATCGGTGAGCTCAAGTAATATATTTTTCTATTCTAACATTCAAATTTGGTCGATAAAATGATTATTTTAGTCAAAATTTGTTAATTACTCATTTTTACATCAGTATAGATAGATCATCATCAACAGCCTTTAATAGTTCACTGTTGGACATAGGCCTCTCCTTGGAAAGGAGGTTTTGGCCGACTATACCAAGCTGGCCAGACAGGTTGGTATAGGGTTTGATTCAATTTTGTGTATTCCTTCTCTTTGCAGTGCCGTTGTTCTGCTTAGTTTGTTCCCTTAGTCGGCTCTTACGACACCCACGTGATGAATTGGGGTGGTGACACTTTGTATTCTTAATCCGTCACCACACGGATAGACATACATAGATATAGATAGATAGATATACATTATGTTCTAAGGTATTTTGTCTTGGAATAGATTTAGTATTATCATATCAACGTCCGTGTACTTACATTAATGTTAGTAATATTCCTGATCGATCGCTGTAACCGCCAGGTTAGATTGGTCACGAGTATAGATAAAATATATTCTAAAGGTGCTTCCGTAATGGTAGCTCTTATCAATTACATATTACGCAGATCTTTTCATTTTATTATTGCAAAATCTTTATCAGCACCTAAATCCATCTTTGTAAGTACATATTATCTCTTTTAAAAGCGATTTCAGCACCATCGCCATATTCTAAACACGAAGAGTTTATCAAATGTGTCTAGTCATGCTATTTAATGGTTCAGTAATAGTTTTAGTTCTTATTTATTTGATTACTTATGAATCATTTAGAAGTAAAGTTATAAATAGACATCAACTGATATACATATATTTAAGTATAGACTTATTTCTGTCTTCATATTTTAATATATATTGATAGAGCCCGTCAAATGTACAAATAATGACATGGTTTATCGTTTCAATAAAATAATCTGTTTTCTGTATTCCTATTAAATATATTTATAAATACTTTCATGGAATAACATCCTCACTACGAGGCATGCCTTTTAAGTTTTGTCGTTTGAAGAAAAAAAGCCGTGTGGTGTCGTGGGACACCCGATAGGAACGAAGTTGTGACGATCGAGTAAAACTGATTCGACACGATTTTAATTACAACGCCATCTATGAAAGCGGCTATTACCTACATATTTTTCAGTTGGTTTCTAATTAAAACAATTTATACATTGGTAAAATCTTCTTGAGAAATGATTTCCTATCTATTCGATAGATGGCGCTGAATGACTGACAAGTGACAATTCAAAATAAATACTGAGATGAAAAGTAATGATTTCCTATCTATTCGATAGATGGCGCTGAATGACTGACATAAAAAGTGTCGTTACAACTTTTCGTGAGATTTTTTTCCGTCTAGCCCTGCTTTCACAACGCGCGATAAGGAACTTCGTTAGAAAACACAACTAGAACCTTATAGTACTTTTTATTGTTTTTCAAAGTATTCACCACGTAGCTTAATACACTTTTTCATTCGCTCAAACCAGTTATTATAACATTTATTCCACTCTAAAGCTCGACTGCTACTTCACCGGACTGGAACCTTTGACCACGAAGACTTTTCTTAATTTTAGGAAATATAAAGAAATTGTTAGGGCTTAGGTCAGGACTGTATGGAGGATGGCCTATAGGCCCATCGTGCTGCTGGACGAGGCGGGTAAATTGTTTAAGAGGGTTCTCTCTGCCCGCATCGTCCGGCACCTCTACGAGGTGGGCCCCGATCTGTCACTTGTCACTGAGCACTTCCGCCTCCAAATCCCACGGGGGAGTTCCGGCCAACGCGCAAGCCACCTCCGTCGAAACGGTGCGGTAACCGCGTATGGCTCTGACCGCCAATACCCTCTGAGGGCGCCAGAGGCGTGCCCTATTCTGGGCGGTCAGAGCCGACGCCCACACCGGTGCACCGTATTGACCGGACAACCCCCGTGTACAGCCGTCTTGTCGCAACGAAAGTACCTGCACTCGGTCGCTAGGAGGGAACTGAGTCCCGCCTGCCACCACTGCGACTGCAGTGAGGACTCGGCCCAGCACACGCTGGCGGTCTGCCCCGCATGATTCATTTTTTCATCATTCATTCATCAAAGAGAGGTTAAAATTTTGAGACGAAGCCCGCACCAGGTCCGGATGTCTTAACAACAGCTGTTCCCGGATCCCTCCTATTACAGGCGCAGAGTGGCACACCGTTTAGTCGGTCCGAGTCCGACACACCACCCCGCCGCAAACCCCGGTGGGGTGACGGTCCGAGGGGATTTCCACACGTTAAAAAAAAAAAAGGACTGTATGGAGGATGGTCAAGAATTTCTACTTTTAATATACTTAATCGTTTGACGAGCGCTGTGTGATCTTGCGTTGACGTGGTGCAGGACGATGCGTCGCTTTGAGTTAGATTTTCGAATTTCGGCGATAACTTGCGGTTAGTAATTTGTGCTATTTAAAAAATTTCTACAAATTTAAAAGAAAATTTACTTATAGCAAGTCTACTTTGGTGTGTTGCGTAGTACAATAAAAAGTTCAGTTGACATAATTCGTACTTTGTTAGCGACATTTAATTCAGTTATCTTGACGCATGTCTTTCGATATCGTGGCTCAATTTGCTTACAAATGTCTTTACTTTATCAATATATCGAGTGTATTTCGCAGTGAGAAAAAGATACGGTCTTTTGAAATTTAATACGTTCATCTTACTGTCACACCTACGTGCACCATATTGACACAGTTTTGAGACTTAGTTTTTGAGGACATCATTCCAATATTACGACACGGAAAATTTCTTTGAATATATTCTACGTTTACAATAAACTAACCTGTGAGAGCATTAATTAAATTATTTTTATACAATTTATTATAATCAACTTGGTGCAACTTGGGTGCAAGAAAGGAGCCTCCCCGAGTGACGTATCCACTGATCTACTATACGTCCGGCGCACCCTGGGCAGCCAGCGAATCCCCACGCTGACTGGCTAATCCTTTCACCACGATGACAATTCCAAGTCCTCCAATAACACCGGCTTTGTGCGTAGTCTCGATTAACATCGAAGGGTTCTCTCAAGATAAATCGGAAATTCTTTCCAATTTATGCCGCAAAACTGGCTGCGACATTCTTTGCGTTCAGGAGACCCATCGAGATGAAACCCAAAGCCGGCCACACATCGATGGACTCACGCTTATCGCCGAGATCTGTCACCCAAAGCACGGTAACGCAGTGTTTGCTGCTCCAGGCGTAAGCATACTTTCCACCAAATGCTCAAACGAGTACGGCATAGAAATTATCACAGTAGATGTTGGTAATTGCTCCATCACTTCCATTTATAAACCACCCGGCACCACATTTAACTTCACTCCGCCAGAGAACTTTAGTAGCCAGCCAATTAAAGTTGTAATCGGTGACTTCAACAGCCGCAGCACCAACTGGGGTTACAACGACACGGATATGAGTGGAGATGCAGTCGAAGAATGGGCTGAGTCGAATGATTTGGCACTAATCCATGACGCCAAACAACCGGCCTCTTTCAACAGTGGTCGCTGGAAACGCGGGTACAATCCTGATTTAATCTTCGCTAGCTCTTCTATCAGCTCACAGTGCACTAAAAGAGTGTGTTCACCTATTCCTCGCACTCAACATAGACCAATTATGTGCTGCATCGAATCCGTGGTCCGATCTATAAATGTCCCCTTCAAGCGCCGATTCAACCATGCCAAGGCTGATTGGGAGTCGTTTACGCAGTCGATCGATGACGCCCTATTGAATGTCCCACCAACCCCGCACAACTATGACCAGTTTGTCGAGATCGTGTCAACTTATTCCCGAAGACACATCCCAAGGGGCTGCAGGACTTCCTACATCCCGGGGCTGTCAACAGATTCCAGTGAATTACTGACGCGATACGAATCACTGTTCCGATCCGATCCTTTTTCTGAGGCAACCACACTTGCTGGAGAATTGTTGCTATCTAAACTAGGCGAAAACAGACGAGAGAGGTGGACGAATACTGTTACTAGCATCGACATGACTCACAACAGTAAAAAGGCTTGGAGTACGATTCGAAAGCTGACCGGTGAGTCCCCTCAACCCGCACCGCCAAGCCAAGTCACCGCAAACCAGATAGCACATCAACTACTTGTTAATGGCAGACCAACACGCCGTTCCAGTAGGACCCCAAAATCACAAAAAACTGATGGCGTTGGTGACGATATCAGTAAATCATTCAACGTTACTGATATCGTTACAGCGATAAGTTGCCTTAAGTCTGGTAAAGCCTCTGGAGTCGACGACATGTCAGTCGAGCAATTAAAACAGCTTGGCCCAGTTGCTGTGTCGTGGTTGCTGCAGCTTTACAACAATTGCCTGAAATCAGCTTCAATACCCCGTCTCTGGAGAAAATCTAAAATCATTGCAATCCCTAAGCCAGGTAAAGCAGCAGACGATCCTAAAAACTTTCGCCCTATCTCTCTACTATGTCACACATATAAACTATTCGAGAGACTGCTGCTGAGCCGTCTTACGGGCGTCATTGACCCAAAACTGATTCCCGAGCAAGCTGGTTTCAGACCCGTGAAGTCTTGCAGTAACCAGACTCTTAAAGTGGTACAACACATTGAAGATGGCTTCGAGAGAGGAATGGTCACTGGTGCTGTATTCGTGGACCTATCAGCTGCCTACGATACAGTCAACCTCAAGAGGCTGTTGTGGAAGGTGGAAACCTTGGTCAACGATCAAAATTTCATCCGCATACTCCGAGAACTTCTCCACAACCGCCGATTTCAAGTCCACCTTCTCTCGGAAAAAAGTCGTTGGAGAGCACAGAAAAACGGCCTACCTCAAGGTAGTGTCTTGGCACCGCTTTTATTTAATATCTGTACCAATGACCAACCATCCAGCCCGCATACCTCCCGCTTCCTCTATGCAGACGACCTTGCCCTTACCTCCCAAGCCACCACCTTTGAAGAGGTTGAGGTGTCTTTGTCAAACGCTCTTGGTGACTTAGCCACTTACTACCGCGCTAACTCACTCAAGCCCAATCCGAGCAAAACGCAGTCGTGCATATTCCATCTGCGCAACAGAGAGGCGAGCCGCAAACTTAACATCGTTTGGGGTGGGGTATCCATAGAGCACAGCAACTTCCCAAAATATCTGGGTGTTACTCTGGACAGGTCTCTAACATTCGGCAAGAACTGCAATAACATTAAGCAGAAGGTACACTCTCGCAATAGTCTTTTGCGGCGACTAGTCTCTTCAAAGTGGGGTGCTTCGCCTGACGTCATGCGAACTACTGGGTTGGCGCTATCTTTCTCTGCGGGTGAATTCGCGTGCCCCGTGTGGGGTCGTTCAGCCCATGCAAAGTTAGTGGATACAGCACTGAATGAAACGTGCCGGATAATCACTGGCTGCCTCAAGCCGACCCCGGTACAGATGCTGTATCCACTGGCAGGCATAGCGCCTCCAGCAGTTCGCAGAGCGGTGGCGAGCTCTAGTGAAAGAGCCAAAATGGTCTCCGACGCTAGACACCCTCTACACAATAACATCATAGTACCGCAAAGGCTGAAAAGCCGCAACAGCTTTTTAAAGTGTGTACCCCCGCTCACTGGTGAACGCTCTAAGGAAAGACTTAAGTTGTGGCAAGATAGCGTTTCCTTACCCAACCCATTTGTGCCACTTGCCGAAAATCTTCCACCTGGACACGAGTTGCCATGGCTGACCTGGAAGTCTCTAAACAGACTCCGGACACAGGTAGGCCGAAGTAAAGAAAACCTGTACAGGTGGAGATTCATAGATGACTCTGCCCTGGAGTGTAAATGTGGTCTTGCCCCACAAACTATGGGGCACTTGATATCGTGTCCAGCCTGTCCTGTTACTTGCACATCACAGGAACTGATGGAGGCTACTGAAAGTGCCGAACTCGTCGCCAAATTTTGGGCCGACTCAATTTGAATTGTCATCGACACGCTAAGAAGAAGATCAACTTTATATTAGACGTAAGAGAGTTCCTAATCGAGGTTATATTTAATGTGCGAAATTATTTTTAAATATAAAAGAAACATCTTTCTTAAAATCTTCACCTTTTTCCTAAATCGGATGGTGATAAAATTAACTCAGGCATAGGTAATTTCGGTGATGTTAAGGTTGCACAAAAATTTCATCTCCTTAGTGGTCTTTCTTAGTATTGTTTGAAGTCGGTTCAACTTTTTTTAAAGGGGATTTATTATTGTACTTAACGAACTATTGCCTGTCTCTTCACTGAGGGAATAACACAGTTACTAGTGGATAGATTGCTTTCATGTAATATCCACATCGAATTTGTCCTCACGTCAATGCAGTCTGTTCGTGCACATATGCCACGTTCTGTATTGTTCCGGTTTAATCAATACTTTTAGTACAGACAGTTTAACTGAGGGTTCCACACCCTTGAGAACTGTAAATCACTAGAATGTCACTACTTTTCATGTAAAAACTTTTTCTGTCTGAATATCTTTTAATGTTATTGTTTTTTTTTATCATAACCGTGGTTTCTTTAATTTTCTTATTTTATAAATCAATTGATCACAGATGTCATAAAACTCATTATATAATACAAATCATAAATAATTTTGGTACCATCATTATCACAATCGATCATAAAGCAGAAATGGACCGTGGTTAACTAATGTTAAGCAACAAGGAAAGGAAACTAATAACTACAGCTACTCTACTATATAAACTTTTATAAATTGGTGACACAGCACCGGAGCACATCTGCTGTGTCACCAATTGATAAAAGTGACAGAGTAGATGTAAACGAATGGCTCATAAAGGTCTGATCATATGAACTATGTCTGTCCCACTTGGTTTGTCAATAAATATTTTTAAGATAGGTATCATAAATACAACTTCCTTAAATTACATATTTATTAATATTTATTATGAAAATATTTATAACGAGCAGTAAATAATTTCACATTGTTTTATTTTTATCAGTAATAATCTTTTTTTTCCTTAAATTGCTGAACATATGAGTCCTAAATTAAAGCCCTTGTAACATATGAATAAAAACCTTTTCAAAGGTTTACTGTTTTTATTACAGTGTAATGGACACACTTGTACAAAAATAAAACTCGCGTTTTCGTTCAGTAAACTCTGCAGAAAACTTACATTTCGAATTAAATTTTTTTTTCTATATAGTAAATAATAAGTTAACACTGTTAATCTCACAGTTTGCTCAAATCGTTGTGTGAATTATGTTAATATCTATAATTGAGATACACCTACAAATATTTTGCAGATTAAACGATAATTCTATTCAATTTCGTCTAATCTATTTTTATCGCGCTATCAATAACAGATATCAAACTGCGTGAGTGACGTGTAACATAACAGTATCAATTACACTTACGATAAATTTATTTTTTATCATTTAATATTAATGTTTGTACATTAGTGAAACAAAATGTTTAAGATGAAAATGATTAAATAAAAGTTGGTGTGTATACATACACAACTTTTTTTTTTGTTTCATACTAAATCCTTTGCTGTTAGCCGATATTTTACAGAATTTGAAGGTCTATGTCAATACTAAAGTACCTATTGATAACAATGTGCATTAACACAATGCATTCATAACTTTATTAAATATTCATAGCACATACACAGCAGTCATTTACTCTTTAATTTACATCTGTGTCGGTCTCCATACTTTCAACTAAATAACACGTCATGAAGGATTAGCTTCGCCTATTGCAATACAGTACTGCTCGTACGTTGTATCGCGTACGTAACGTGCTCCACCCGCTAATATGGTCGATATGAATATAATTTATAGCTTACAGCACACAGCGATGATGCGGCTATATATTAGTCGCAGAATTGCCAGAATCGGTTCAGTAGTTTTAAAGATTACCCATACATACCAACAAATTTTACCTGTTTATAATATTATTATAGATTAAAATATTTTTACTTTTAACTATGTATTAAACAAGCTCTGAAAACTAACAGGTTATTGCATTAATAAACTTACTTTGCCCCTGTGATTCACTGAACAAACCCAGGCACCGGTTACATTTCAAAAAATCAACACACAGCTCCACAGTTCCAACTCACATCACATCAACAGCCTTGAATAGTCCACTGCTGGACATAGGCCTCTCCTTAGAATGGAGGTTTTGGCCTACTGTACTGTATTCTTAACTTAAGGTCGCCAACAAGCTTATGACTCCTAAATTGCAGGTGTAAATAAAAATGGTGTGTATAGGCGGCGGTAGTCACTTTCCATCAGGTGACCAGTCTGATCTTTTGTCCGTTCTTCCATAAAAAAATTGAACCTCATCAATCCATTTCGCGTATGGAGTTTTAAAATGTATGAAACTAGGTAAACATGCTCCATTACTTACTCTTTTTTGTTGTGGTAGCAATTGCAATGCGTTATTTACTATATTTATTGGCCTACTGTGCAAAGTCATCTGTTCTTTTAATACAAAGGTAAGCAGACATGTCTTAAATTTTTCCACTTATTCCACAGTATTATGCAGTGAATGTTCGTTTAAAATATACAAAAAAATCAGAAATAAGGACTAAATACTATATTGTTTATCTATATATAACTTTTGCTGTTGACTTTATGTCTTGTCTATGCATGAGAATTGAAACCTAACGATGTAGATATTAATCTATAATATTGCTCTACTTTATTGAGTAAACAATCTTGAGTTAGACTCAATGGATTAGTAGTTTTCCAAGTGTTAAAAAAATACATATTCTTCCAAAACATCTTTAAATAGGTTATACGTTAAATTGTTTGCGACGGTAGTAACTATGAGACCTAGGTACCGTTTAATGTCGAAGCGAAGTAGTCTCTATCTCATTATTTTTAATATTCGTCATAATACGTCATGACAACATAGTCTATTAATTAAAAAGTTTAGATGTTTGTGTAATATTTTTTTTAAAGACCACGTCCGCGCTATGAGTAGGTATATCCTGTATCGCGGGGGACTTTACAAACATACATGAAACGGACACATAGAACACCCAAACTCAAAACGACAACTTTTGGATCACACAAAGTGTCGTCTCATGTGGGGATCGGACCCTTTTTTTTTTTTTACCGTGCGGAAATCCCCTCGGCGACCGCTTAAACTACAACGCCATCCATGCAGAAATGACTTTTCAATCACTTACATATATGCATTTTTGAACTTTAAAATTATTTTATAATCCTTACATTCATTCTATACGTGCTATCATAAAGGTACTTATGGAGTTTACATATCTAAAAACGTGACTAGGAATGAGGAATGCTTTAGTTTTTTGCTTTAACGATTAACTGTATTATTACTTTATAGTTTGAAGCGTGTATGTCTATAAGATGTACCTTTAACTTTTGATGACCTGTCATTGAGTAAGTGAGCAAGTGAGTCAATGATACACTAACATTTAAAGTAATTTAAAAATAATAAATTTGAGAATTTATCTTGAATGTTTAATCACTGAAAATTCAGGATTCCGGCTCTATTCACCTAGAGATTAATGAGGGATTGCTCAACTGCCCAGTCACAGATTAAAAATACACCTGCTTTTAATTTGCAGTAGGTCCATTTATAACGACAGCGCAGAATTTTTGTTGGAGAAATTCCAAGCCTTGCCGTATGTCGTTAATTAATACAATGCTGATGATAATACATTACATTGTACTATTTGCACGTAGATTACGATCTTGTTTATTAATGTATGTAGTTATTCTCACCTATATCTGAAATCCAAATTACATGTATTACATGTCATAGTGATTAGGTTTCCTTCGCTGTTCTTAATATACTCCTTGAAAATTATACAACACCAAGAAAATAGAAATGAACACATAAAAAAGAGTAAAGTAAAAGGTATTAATGAAAAAACATTATATTAACTATTTTACTAAAAATTTACTAAGTATTACTCACGCTGATTTTGTGTTGATATTTTTATTGTTGTTGTATGTTCAGATAATATGTTGATGACGTAGATTGTATATGTTGATATTGTTATGTTCGTTAAATCGAATAATAAATTTGTTTATTTTGCAAACTTAAGGTACAAGTAAAATAATCTTGTACCAAGAGAATAAACGTCTGCTAGTGTGCTAGTGCCATGTTTCGGCACGCATAGGCCAACCGGAGTGATACCACGGCCTCACAGAAAACCGGTAAGCAATTTTTTTGTCAAGGGGGGGGGGGACTCAAAGGGCGGCAATTCCTTTTTGACTCGAGTGTGTACTTGATAAATACTGAGGTAGATACTTACCGTCAGGGGACCCGTCTGCTCGTTTGCCCCTATAAAAAAAACTTCGCATTCATTTTCGTCTTTTTTTTATTCATTCATTCGCGTCTTTTACTCGTGAGCTCAGCACGTGAACTTATTTATTCATAATAACCCTAAAAAGAAAGCTTATATGCATATTCCTCTTCATAATTTGAAATCGTACTTCATAATATGTATCTGATAAACATAATTAGTAACGAACGTATGTGTAATTAAATACTAGCACTATAAAAATAGGATTTCAACAAGATTTATCCAAAAAAAAATATTAAAAAATAACGTTAAAAATTTAAAAATTGCAAAAATTCACCTTTCCAAAAACACCTCCGAAGCTTCCGACTCGCTACGAGGCAAAATGAGTTTTGGTAGCACCATTCCTTTTTTTCGTCTTCCCCGTATACCAGATGGTGATGGCCATAGCAACTCCGAGGTTGCCATAGGACTATGAGGACTGAGGATAGTGAGACGTCGTTCAGGAGGTGGCAGGCTAAGTTGTTGTAAAGCACGCCGTTCTGTGCTAGCGAACAACCCACGTCTTTTTTCGGCAGATGTGCCCATGTCTTCACCTGATAATGCCCGTCGAGCCGGTGCACCCCGTGACTCTCGAACATCACGCTCACTTGCAGTCAAGAAAGAGCTCCGATGAGTGCGAACAGTAGTACAAGAGCTGGCGGGGCGGGCCGGTGACGAATCCTTACTTGGACGGAGACTTTCCATGGAACGGGCTGTTTCAACACGTGCTGCGACTAAATATTGCCCGCTAGTTATCGTAGTCTGTGCCACCTCGCATTCTTCTTGGCTCGAACTCGAGGTCCCACTTCGTGAGAAGGTGCTCGTTTTTGAAGCAAAACTTCTGTCACTATATTGAGCTGCCGAAATACTCGAGGTATTTGCATCTGCAGATTCTGATGAAGCTTGTTGTCGTATGTATCCCTCCTCGAGGGAAGCGTGCACGACTCGAGCGTTAAGTGAGCTAAAAGTGGCAAGATTAGGCCGTCGGCTTTTTCTTTCATCGTCTTCCTCCTCCATTTTTAATATACTTCCCTAAATTACCTCCACTAGCACATGTAAATCAACCGCAACACTATTCAATACACAATTTATGCATTTCAATATTTTTATTTATTTCTTATAAACATTGCTCTTACACAAATAATAAAATAAAATACTTAATAAGGAACACTGGACACAGTCTTTATCACTCTTTGAGACCACCACACACGCGGAATAAGGCAGACACCTGAAACAATTTATTTTAATGAATTACATTTAAGTTTATAAACTGTGTATATAATTTAGTTGATGTAAATATAGTAGAGTGTAGTAGTAGAATGTAGGTAATAAGGTTGGGATAATTTGATGTTTCAGAGTTTTCGTGCTCAATAAACATTAGTAAGAAACTACTATAATTAAGAAATACATTAATAAGACCGTTTGGTTAGTTAGAATATTCAAAGTTCTATGCCAAATTACAGATACGGTGTTAATAATTTTAGTTAACGTAGGGATTTTGATTTTCATTACATTCAGTTTGCAGCCTTTGAGTCGAGCGTCAGCTGACCCGCCTGATTCGCGCAGTCCGTCAGGGCTTTAACTTGTTCCGCATTCAACCCGGTGGCTTTCACCTTCACGTCAGCACTTTTCGAATGTTCGCTGCTTTCACTGCTAGATTCCACTCTTTTTGTTGTCTCGTTTCCATGTTCATCAATGAAGGTTTCCTCTTCAAATTCTTCCTCATAACTAGATTGAAAATGTTCACGAAATTCCTGTCTAGCTTCAATAGAAACTTTTTCTGTCGTCTTCCTCTGTTCAATCAGTTCATCCATAGTCTTTTTGACGAGTTGCTGACCGGCTTGAAGTTGTTTGCTTTCAGACATTTTCGTAGGTAAATCTATAACTGTCGAAAAATTTCATATTATTGCATTGTAGGATGATGTGTTGTTTAACAGATAGTTCCTGAATTATTCAGTGTCTGTTTTGTTTAGATACAGAAAGACTTTTATAACTCAAAAGATACGAGTATAAGAATTTACGTTGTTTTAAAAATCGTAAAACAGAAGAAAAAATAAACTTGTCTATATGGTGCATACGGCAACTTTACAAGAAGACCTGAGCTTCATAGAAAACGATAGCATTAGTTGGCGTCATGCCAGTCAGATCGTATTTGAACAGCATTTATATTTATGTTGTTCGAGAATTTCGGGATCCGAATAGAAATCAGTCGCCCTCAATCATAATTTCTTGTGAAAAGAAAAGGAATGGAATGTTCAATTTTCACAGATAAATTATAAATAAAATTTGAGGAAACTACAAGTACAATGAATCATAATTTTGTATACCACTCTGTACAATAGAATACGAAATGAATTTTTGAGAAATGACATTCCAATGTTGTGTCTATTTTAGGTTATCTTGTATTTTATCTGTGAATCATTTGTTTGATAAAAACTTAACTCCTTATATTTATTTTTATAAATTATGGCAAGCGGTCAAAAGTAATTTAATATCTGCATTTCATTGCCCTGTTACAGTCCCACAATGCCGTTGCCCACTAATGTGGATGCGTAAAAACAAAGACTTAATTTTGCAACTTTCTAGAAGTTTCTCTTCATTTTTTTTTACTGTGTATCGCTATTTATACAATAAAAATTCAGCGTAATGAAATATCACTCTTATATTCTAAATTTTACAATGTTTTTTTTTTAATGGATGGATGGAAACCAGCAGAGTAGCTTTATTCGTGTTTAAAAACCCATAGTTAAAGTTCTACTTAGTTAAGTTAGGTTAGTTTAGGCGCCAATATTTTATAGACTTATTTCAAAATGCCGACTTCTAGTAGAAACAAATCTTTATCTTTTCAAATTCAAAGCTTTGTATCAACAGAGACAAATTAAAATTTGCGATACATTTGAAACAATTTGTTCTCGGATAGCGTTAGTGAGCCAACAATAGAATTTCATGTGTATTAAAAACGTGGAAATACCTGACGGAGTTTACTTGACCTATTTTACGGTGGTAGGGACAAACATTTTTCGTGATGCTTTGGCAAACATAGAAGTACGTTAAGTTTCTTCCCCATATTAGGATATTTCTTTCAAAGCGCAAAACATGTTTTAAACATGTTAGTTTAAACAATATTCAGCGTGGTTAATAGATACCGCAAAACAAAAAATTTCAGCGTCATTAAACAATTTGTAGTTCAACCAAATACTTCCAGGTAAACGAATAAAAAATACAAAGTTAAAAAAAAACTCGATCTTTAACTGATTAAAAATAAATGATTAAAGTCAAACCAAAAGAAAATGTTTAAGTTCAAATTATTCGTTTGCATTTCGTTACTGTTACAATAAGTTGGATAGTTCAAATTTTATCCTGTTCAGGTAGCACGAGATAAAATTCTTGTTACAGAAATCATTCTTGTTAAAGGAATTATATACATATTATACCACGTGAGTTTATAATAAATAAAAATATTTACCTTTAAAATTTATAAACAAAAATTCCTGCCCGATTTTTATATTTCACTGTGAATTTCTTCAAAGAAGCTTTAAGTCTGGAGAAGTTATCTTGCGCAAGCTCGCGAGCTGACTGAATGGTGGCAGACGCAGTATCGCGCTTTGTTGCGTGTGAAGCTTTGCGTGGGCGCATATACATATGTATGGAGCTACCTATGAAGATATATGACGCACCAATGATGCGGTGAGTTTTGCTTCGTCTGTTGGAAATAATACTCTACATCTGACTTGGCAAATAAACAATTTTTAATAATTAATTTTGGCATCGAATATGGTGATTCACGTCTCTGTACTAAATTATAACACTATACACTCAAACCAGATGAATAATAATTTTTCAAGTGATAGACGTAGTGATATATCGAGGACATATACTTATAAATATTAAACGTCTACACATTATTAATTGTATAACTCTGTCAAAATAAAACATTTGGATAAAGCGCTTGAGCCAAATAAGAAATGCCACACTTGGATAATCTACCAAAAATAGCAACATGCGTCACAATTCAGCGGAGAATGCGAACGATGACTTGTTCTGATGAAGAGGGCAATACTCATTCGGCGATATGAATAATGATTGGCAAAGCTCGCGATGACTAAGTTTATCAACGATGCAATTAAATGCCCACGATTTCAAGAAAATGGAAAACATACTTCACTGACGCGATTGTTAACGGCTAGAAGTCTAAATATGAGTCTGACGTGTCTGGTATTTATATTGTTTTATTCGCTCTATGTTCGAGTCTCTATTAATACCTTACAGCCCTACTGACCGTTGTTAAAAAAAGGTATGTGCATACGTTTTCTATAGATATCTAAGGCCACAGATTCATAGTAAGTACATCCATATGACACAAGGAAGTATTATGGCCAGTCGTACGGTAGCTAATTTGCAAATAGTTAATAGTTTTTAATGTGCTTCATTAAACTACTTTCAAGTTGACTGCACGGATGGCGTAGACTACGCTGAGTGTTGTGGGTCCGATCCCCACATAGGACGACACTGTGTGTGATCGACAAATAGTTGTTCTGACTCTGGGTGTTCTTTGTGTCCGTTTCATGTATGTTTGTAAAGTTCCCTTGCGACACAGGATATGTTCCTAATGCGGGAGTAGTCTTTAAAAAAAAAACTATTGGGTCATATAGTCAATTAGTATTTCTGTTGTATTAGGCATTATCTATATATTCACCCTACAAGTAATTTGCATTCAAAGGCCTGTATTATGTAATAGATACACTTCTGCACGTTTATAAGTAGCTCAACCTAAAAAATGCATTTTTGAAAAGGTATTTGTTTTTTCGAAAGTAAAAAAAGAATTTATGTGAAATTTTTACCTTGATTTTCACAATAGTAAACTTTGTTTCAGAATATCTCGAAAATCTTCGCGTGTCACGCCCTCCTAGTCTACTGGGGTACATTAGCGTCACTAACGGCACCTACAAGTGATGTCTCTAATATCTTTTTCTAAAAATACTGCAGTAACCTATCTTATACATATGCCATAGGTACGAATGTGTTTATTTGTTAATCTAATGATCAGATTATCTGAGTCATAGTTTCGTTATAACACATCATACATTCAGAAGGAGCTTCTTTTATATATATTTTTTCATAAAGAGATGACACATAGTACTTGTAATCTTTCCATTTAAGGGTACACTTTAGCCCACCGGTTCATTTGCCTTTCACAATAAGCACAAGCCTCGTCTTGTTACCTCAAGTGCACAAAGCCAACAATTTACCTTAACGACAAAGAGAGCTAACGTGAAGAAATCCTTCAACTGCTAGCAGAACATTGCCGAAGGAGAATATATATTTAATCATTTATATACTTTACGGTGGTGATGGATTAAGAATATAGAGTGTCACCCCTATTCATCCTGTGGGTGTCGTAAGAGCCGACTAAGGGAGTAAACTACGCAGGACTGAGGTGATTGATGATACTTTACTTGAAGATTCAAGAGCTTGCTTCATCTATCCAAAGAAATTAAGTTATTATTGCAGGAAAAGCTTAACATATTACAGCAACTGGTGCAAAAATGATATCACGTACATATTCGTATTGATATTGATATTAAATGGAATGTAAATATCTAAGAATTAAGTAAAATGTATTTATTTCATGTAATAATTATCCCTTGAATGTTGTTACAACTAAAAATGTCTTTTGTACTTTGTTTGAATTTACGACACCAGTTTATGAACCATATTTATTTAATCGTCATTAGTGAGGTTATAATTTATGTTTCTAAGAGCTAAACTTAATAACCAGAAAGAAGGTTGATGCCAATCAAGTTAAATTAATGATTGAATCTCGCAATTTACACTTTTTGAACAGGGTTGGATTAGCAAATAGGAGGGTTATTGATAACAGCAAGACATTTTTTGGTAAACATTTGACTTTGAGAGATACAAGGTGAATATGCATACTTTTTTACACTTATAGGTATCACTTTGTTGGAACATTCTGTCGACCCGATAGGAGGTTATCCATTTGACACGCATGTGTTCATAATGCGTGCTAAAGTTCGCCTGAAAATCCCACTTTTACGACTCGTAAAACAAATTGTAATAGATACTACTAATTAACTAAGCATAGCGCGTTGTAGCAAAATTAACGTGGTTACAAAAATCACTAGCTTATTATTTGACACGAAACTATATTAGTTATTCGGTTACGTAGATAGGTATTGTAAGTACTGATATAATGCTCTCACCTACTGAATATA
The DNA here is from genome assembly GCA_902825455.1 of Arctia plantaginis. Taxonomy (NCBI): domain Eukaryota; kingdom Metazoa; phylum Arthropoda; class Insecta; order Lepidoptera; family Erebidae; genus Arctia; species Arctia plantaginis. Next base: position 14,077,169 of record CADEBD010000314.1, on the reverse strand, counting down.
TTCTGTTTCGTATGACTCAGATATTTAGTTTGGATTATATAAGTAGACACGCATGGAGGTTCCCTCCATTGCTGTTTTGCAAATCGAGGGTGGCGCGGCAGTCGGTAGATTGTAATCGTAGCGACGGAAACAGCCACCTTTGCGTGCCTGCTACATTACGATGCACCACGGTCTTTGCATTTATTACTTATGTTCCTGCTTAAGTAAAGGTCATATTCCAAGAACAAATTCAGCTTAAAGTGGTTGCTTGCAAATGCAGTTTGTTTAAATTTAAAATTGTGACAATATCACGGTGTAACTATATTTTCTGACACACTAAGAAAAACTTAATGTTTTGAATCAGCTTACTAGTTTAAGGCTTTGATACCGGACTATGATAATCTGACCTTCATGAGCATTGGTCCTGGGGTAAAGGTGAGACTGCTCGTTACCCTAGCAGGAACAATCCTGAGGCGATGACTTCCTTTTTATGGTTTACCCGAATCCACAGTAATAGGCTTACATGTGATAGAACTCCATGTGGTTTGATTCCGACATCCCACTTCGAGTTAAGTGATATGTTACCTGATTACTCAAAGGCGGCTGGATCAATTAAGAAACCTCTTATTTTTCGACGATAAATTTCTTTTCTTTATCATTGTATGTATTTCTTTCTTATTTCTTATCTCATTGTACGTACTTTCCTTTAGCATTCTTTTATTTATCATGTATACGAGTACTTTCTTGAGGATTCCATTGTAACCAGGTCAGTATCAGATTTATCATTTATAGGTTATTGGAAAAATCGAGGGAACTTTCCAAATATTAAAGGCAAACTTTTTATGCTAACTTGTGCATTTGCTTTCGGAAAGCACGATTTCGTAAAGTCAAATCGATTATCATTAATGTCAATAATAAGTGTCTAACTAATTGCGAATCAGTTAATTTGAGCTTGCTCAGATTGCAAACTGTTGAAAACACAGCCTACATACCCAGTCTAATCAAGTCAAGCTCAGCTCAGCTTAAATCTGTGAAAGTCAAATGTCAATATAAAGTAGTAGTATTCCCTAATAACACTATGAAATAACTTGAAACGAACATAGGTACCAACTGTATTTAGAATAATGGAAATACGTATAGCGATAGGTGGTATACCACTAGGTTATAGAGTAATATTGTAACTCAATGTTAAGCTTTGTTAATAATGTTTATAATATTATAGTTATTTCGTCACAATCAAAGATATTAAGGCACGTGTACGTTGGAGATACGATTACATTGTTATATGAGAAGCCTAGGGTCCGGAGCTTACAAGGCTCATATACATAATTAAAGGAGTCATTTATTAGGTTGGTGGGTTTTAGCGGAGAATCAAGTGACTAACAATATCTGGTATCTGATTATATGTGATTCCTATTTCCTAATTCCTACTTACGACGTGACGTAATACGTCGTAAGTAGTGGTCAGTAAAATGTTAAAATTTGAGCGAATTATTTCAGTATTATACTGTTATTAAACTAGAGTTAGTTGCTTATTAAATTGTCCAATAAATAAGACATTCCCGAAAACAAGAAACCAAATAAGTAGGCTTAGATACATATTGATGCATACAAATATTTCAAAGGGTAAAGGATACCTTTCTAGTTGATTCCATTGCATTGATGTTCTGATAATCGATCCTAGATAAATCGAGGGCTTCTCAGAAAATTTAGGTACAACAAAAATTGCAGATTAAATTGGATGGACTGCCCGAAATTGTAAGAGTTCTTTTGTGCCTTTGACTACAGAACCGGCAGATCGCCTACGATATGGACGAGATAGACGAATAGTCCATATATAAATCATCGAAAATTATCAAGGCATCGATGACATAATTCAGTTGGTATCACAAGGTTAAAGATCGCATGTCAAATTTAACATCTGGGTTAAATATTTTGATGTGAATTTCACAATATTGCGAAGAAAATATTTGTTGTATATTTTAAATAGATTTATAACCTCTTCTGACCTTTATACACGCACGGAGGTAATTTTCTTCAGTGAAGGTAACAAACTTTTATGAGTCACTATTAAGACTAAAGTAATGTGTTAAGATTGATTCAGGTGTTTTGACATTTCTTTTCATTTTATGAATTTCCTTTAGTAATAACATTTTTAGTTTCATCATCATCATCCTCAGCATCATCAACAGCCTTTAATAGTCTACTGCTGGACGTAAAGAGAGGCTCCTTAGAAAGGAGGTTTTGGCCTACTATACCATGTGGGCCAGACGGGTTGGTATAGGGTTTGTTTCAAGTTTTCCTTCGTTTTGCAGTGCTATTGTCCTACGTAGTTGGCTCCCTAAATCGGCTCTTACGATACCCACGAGATGAATAGGGGTGGTGACAATCCATATTCTCAATCCGTCACTACACTGACAGTTTAGATCCTTAGTTTAGTTGACCTTTATCAGTGGAAGCGTAAGTAACAAACAAACAAACTTAATTTCACATTTATAAGTATGGATATTTAATTTATGGATATATATGAAATGTTAATTACTTTTAAAAATGTTGTTTTTTTTTGTTAAATTTTAGTAAATAGAAACTGAAAGAAATGCAAAGTAATACTATCTGTTATTTTGCAAACTAAAACATAAAATGAAACAGAATAATCCTTATTGTCCACCAACAACACACAGCTTAAAATAAATACACAAAGTGGATATGTACAATGGGTGACCTTATCGTCTTATTGCCGTAACCGACCATATGTCGCCATGAAATAAATATCTACACAGAGCGGAGAATCAGGCAATCGGTAGTTGTATAAAAATATACAATTGGTTTTCATTAGACTTGCAACGAATATTCGGTTACTATTCGGTATTCGGCATATTCGGCTGCTTTTATTATATTCGGCCGAATACCGAATATCTACATACTATTCGGCCGAATACCGAATACTTAAATAATATATTTTGTCATTGAGAAATAATTGGTAAAATGAAAAATTAAAATCGATTGATTACGTATATATTCATATTTTCATTTCTGTTATAATCATTTAAGTAGTCATTGGTGCATAACACAGGTACATAATCATCTTCTGAATTGGAAAAATGGAGGATTCTATGTATTTGAATTATTGTGGTAATCAAAATTTAGAAGGGTAAGGTTCTCATTTCTTTTATAATCATTTATTAAGTAGTCATTGGTACATAAAACAGGTACATAATTTAATTCACGTCTGTACAAGTTTTTGGCGCTAAAATCCAGCCGAATACTTTTGCCTAATATTCGGCTATTCGGTCAGGGGCCTCGCCGAATATTCGGTATTCGGTATACTGCCGAATATACTATTCGTTGCAAGTCTAGTTTTCATACTAAACTTGAACTTTTATCATAGACTATTGTAATATATTTTATTATAACGGACTCAAAAACGCGAAGGTTCCTAAAGATGTATTTTTAAGCTTTTTACCTCACAACTCCGTCCTATTTCATTTCAAAGATAAATATCACTATAAAGTATGTACAATTCGTCATGATCTAAACGCATCGACGACAGTGACTTGACGACAGTGTCTTAAAAGTCAATAATCAGAAATATTCATAGTTAAATAACTACTATTAAAATGGAACGGTAACGGTAATATATATATTTAAATATTACTAACACATTCCTGCAACTAAGTTTATATTTTCCATTCGATGCTGCGACGCCGTCCCTTGTCTTAACTTTTGTTGTCTCGAATACTTGTGTTCCCGATTTTTCGCGACGGGTATTTTGAGATATATTTAAAGAGGAATGTGACTGCAGACAGTTACGAATTTAGCTTTCAAAACGTACTCCGTGTTCTCGATCTTGGCGACCAAACCCGTACGTAAAGAATAAATCAATTAACGTGAAGAGAAAGCGACTTAATCTCAAAAAATATATTTGATATTTACATAATACGTATATTTATGGGTCTATGTGTATGTCTAAAGAAGCAGATACAACGACAGATTCAAATGCAACTGTGACCCGACATATTCTTACTCTCGGGTTTTTCTAAATAAATTTAATAAAGGTGTACTGAAATATTTGAAAATCTTTTATAAAAAGTACTCAATCTCACTATTTCAATAATACATATTTAAATAAATTTTCAAGTCGAAGTTTCGAAGTCATGTGTCAAAATTCCCTAAAGTTAAACAAACTATTTTATATTATGTCAATATTATCCTTTTACATTTCTAAAATTTCTCAATTTATGCCATTATAGCTGGGAGATAGGTAAAAATAAAGTTATTTTATGCCTGTGAATAGATTTATTTCGAAAATATTCAAATCAACATATATGTGCGGCGGCGTCTCGAGGGCGTAGAACAGTATTGTTCTCCTCTTAGAGCAAATATTCTTGAAATAAATCAAAAACATTTTATAAAAAACCCTTTTTATCTATCCCAAAAATAAGTGTTTAGAATAGTAAGTGTAAAAAATATAAGCATGTATATGAATAATCCATATTCATATAGTTGGATGGATAGACGTTATTGTTTTCAAGTAAAAATGTTTCTTTTCAAATACTGAGAAAAGATCTTCGTACGTTGGTTGTGAAGAAAACATTTCTATAGAAATTGCAAACGACATCACTTACTGATTTATACAACTGGATTCTGTTCTGTCTTAGTTACCTATCTAATATATTTGCATATTGAGCAGCTGATCTTTAATAATAATAATAATAATAAAAATGTTTATTTCATCTCCACAAATTACATTTTGTTTTATATTTAACAGTTGACAGGAAAACTGTCAAGAAATTTGCAATTTGTGGGAGATCTGGAGTCTAAACTAAGCCGAGGCCTGTACTATAGATCTCCAGGCCCCCCATTACATAACACTTAGCAGATTTGTCAACATGTCAAAAGCGCACTAGAGTGTGTGAATGAGTAAACAGTAAAAAGATTTTGCATTAAAAATATATATACGAATGATTGCGCTGTGAGGGCGTGTGTGTGTGTATGGGCGTCTGGTGTGTGGGTGTGTGTGTGTGTGTGTGTGTGTGTGTGTGTGTGTGCGTGTGTGTGTGTAGCGTGTGTGCGAGGATGGTTAGGACTTGTACTTTTCTTTTTTTTTTAGAGTATCAATTTTGCTTAAATTTTCGTCCGTGGTATGTAGATAGGTGTATAAATGATAAGCATAAATAAATGTGTTATTAATTAAGTAATACCTATAGTGATATATAAAGTTTAATGTCAGGAGTGTAACATATGCATAAGTATACATATACAAACTCATACGTACACGTAATGAACATATCAATCTATATTCTTACATCTAAGATTTTTTCTGTTTCCGAGTAACTAAGCTTTAGTAACCATTTTTGAATTATATTTTTGCATTCGGTTTTACAAGAGTTGGACAAGGGAATTATTTTGTTTACTTTGTTATATAGCATACCTCCTCGGTATGATAAAAACCTTTGTGCAAATGAGGTATTTACGGTAGTAGGCTCACATACTGCATAGTTTCTTCTAGTCTGAGCTATGTACTTTCTTCTGTCTTCCGACAAGTCAGTATGTTTATGAAGCACAGATAGCATTATATAAAGTTGGCGTACAGTGAGGACCTGTGCTTCGTCGTAAAGCTTAGAAGTTGGAAATAGCCGAGGTTTTGATAGGCTTACTTTCAGTATCATCCTTTGAGCTCTTTCGAGGGTTATCATTTTGGTTTTACAAGCTCCTCCCCAGGTAGTGATGCAGTAGGATAGTATAGACTGCACTAGGGCCTCGTATACCAACCTTACAGTCCGCTTGTCAGCCACGCCGCGTAGTGCTTTAAATATATATGTTAGTTTTCGTATTCTATTGGACAGTGTTTGTATGTGGTTTTCGAAATTTAAATTAGCGTCAACTTCGATTCCCAGGTACCTAATACATTTTGTAGGGGTAATTTTGGTGCATGTACAGTTTGGAGTAGGAGGAGAATTACATTTATGCACATATATATTATTGGTAAGATCGGCTATTTCCCTTCGGTTTTGGATAGAGAACACAATGAATTTGGTCTTATCTTCATTTAAGGTAAGAGAGTGAACTATTAGCCAGTGACAAATCGTGTTAAATCCTTCCTGTGCAAGATTAAAAAGTTCATTCCATGAATCTGCGTAAAAGGTAAGAGCTGTGTCATCTGCATAAGCCGAGATGCGGCAGTTTTTAATGTTAAGTAAGCAGAGCTCATTGATATAGCAGATAAAGAGTGTTGGGCCGAGAATACTACCTTGCGGCACCCCAAATGCAATCGGCAATTCGTCACTAATGTTGTCACCGATTTTCACGCATTGGGTTCTATTATGTAGATAATTGGACAACAATGCCAGTGGGATGCCTCTTATGCCATGAGCCTCCAGTGTCTCCACAAGGCAGGGGACAGAAACAGTGTCAAAGGCCTTTGCAAGGTCGAGAAATATAGTCAAGCATTTCTTTTTATTATCTAGTTTAGATACCAGAAAGTTGACAAGGTCAAGTACAGCATTGTTGGTTGAGCGGCCTAACCTAAACCCATATTGCGAGTTCGAAAGTAGATTGCCGTCTTCTAGGTATTTAATAAGCCGAGTGTTAATAATGCGCTCAAATAGCTTCGATAATGTAGTTAAGATTGCAATAGGTCTATAGTTACTAACACTGCACCTATCACCCGCCTTGTGTATAGGAAGCACTACAGCTCTTTTCAATGCATCCGGAAAAACCCCAGCCTCTAGACAGCGGTTTATCAAATCAGTTAGAACAGGTGTTATTGCGTTGGATGTAATTTTGAGACTTTCGGCACTGATCTGATCCCAACCTGGTGCGCAATCACTTCTTAGCTGCTGAATTATTCTCTCAACTTCTCCGTCGTCGGTTGGTAGAAGAGTAAAAGATTTTGCAGGGGGCTTAATTACTTTTTTTAAATTGGGAAAGCGAGCGCGCACAATCGTATCCGCTAGACGTTCACCGATACTAGAGAAATATTCATTTGTTTTGCAAACCGCTTCTTTAGGATTGTCAGCGATTGTTAAAAGATGTTGTGGCTGTTGATTTTTGTTACTACTGTTAGTAATTGTTTTAACGGCGGACCAAAGCTTTTTTGCATTATTTTTAGACAATATTAGTTGATCTCTCTCGTACTGTTTTTTCAGTTTTTTTAATAAATTATTGCAATAGTTTCGATATCTTATGTACGATATTTTCAATATTTCATTGGTTTTATCTGATTTTAATTTTTTGTGCATTCTATCCCTTGTGCGTATACAACGTAACATACCAATAGTTATCCAGGGTTTTATTATAAATTTATTTCTAGGAGTTAAGTGTTTTATCGTATTTTTTGCAATTAATTGCTGCATAATAGTAATGAAATTAGTCATTGCAGTATTTAAATTTGTTTCCTGATAAACTTTGGCAAAGTTATATTTGTCACAGTCGAATTTTAGTCGTTCTTTGTCAATTTTACAGATCATTTTTAGCTTTGTAGATTTATTTATAGCAACGTCAGCTTTTAGACTAAATAAGACTGATTCATGATCCGTGATACTGGTTCCTAGGATAAATGTAAACGCATTTAGTTTCGTTTTTAGCAATACGTGATCTAAGCAGGATTTTCCCCTAGTTGCAGTGTAGATGGCAGGAAGTAGTCCATGGAAGGTGATAGTGTCCATATACGCTGTATTGGTGTGGCTCGTTTTAATGAGGTCAATATTTATATCGCCAACTATAACAATATTCTTGAAAGATGAACAACCTTCTAGTAGTATGTGTAGGGAATCAATGAAGGTATCAGGTGTTTTGAAACTCGGCGGTCTGTAAATCGCGATTAATATTGTATGATTTTGTATTTTAATTGTAAGGCAATTAGCTTCCAATAGAGTGGGTTCCTCTACAATACATTCTAAGTTACTGTTTGTGTAGACTACAAGGCCGTCGTTTTGATTGTAGTTATCATTGGTTTTAAACGAGTTATATCCCTCAAGCACCGGCAAACCCACGACACAAGACAGCCAGCATTCTGACAGCACTATAATATCACAGGGGAAGTTCAATCGTTTAAGTAGAAGTTGTAACTCCTGAAAGTTGCAGTTCAGGCTACGGATATTTTGTTGTAGTATATTTAAATATTGCGTAGGATGTTGAAGATGTGAGATGCACTCTTCCGGTTCACAAGAAATAGGGACAGAAATATTAAATTCGTCAATATTTTGTATTAGATTATTTGTGGTGTCGAATGTTACGTATAATTTATTACTAGTAATAAGAGAGTACGCATAAAAATATTTGTTTTAACTTCGTAGTAAGGTAAGAGCCGCATTCGTTCTATGTGGACAGTAGAAAAGACGAAGTAGATTAAGACTAATTTACTCCATTGCATGTGATGGGAAGAAAGTATGTAGCGTAGGTATACAATTGTTATGAGATAAGGGAATATTGGAGGTTTTTGTTTAATGTTTATGTATTTTATGTATCCGTGCATTGATAGATTTTTCATATAATAAATATATTTTTTACCGGGTAATATAACATAGGTATGTGTTGTTGTGTAGAATGTGTATGTGTTTATTGTATGAGTCTGCAAATATGCTTTGAGGGTATAGTGTATTGGTAGGTTGAGAGTGTAGACAGACAAATGCAAGTGCACTATTAAAATAACATAAAGATAATGGTAAATACATTTGTAGCCTACAGTAATATCGTGATATTTAGTTTTTAAAATTATATATCTTTGACTTATTATAATGTCAGTGTATTTACTATTTGCGTTAATACGTTGTGCGTTAATACTGTCCGTGTGACTGATTAGGAATACGGAGTGTCGCCACCCCTATTCATCTCGTGGGTGTCGTAAGAGGCGACTAAGTTAGCAAACTACGCAGGACAACAGCACTGCAAAGAGAAGGAAAACTTGACATAAACCCTATACCAACCCGTCTGGCCAGCGTTGCATAGTAGGCCAAAACCTCCTTTCTAAGGAGAGGCCTATGTCCAGCAGTGGACTATTAAAGGCTGTTGATGTGTTAATACGTTAAGTCGTCATGTTATATGAGTTAAATGTTGTTTATTAAAATAAAATATAGCAATAAACAATGCAATGTAGATGCATCAAATGCAATTTAACGTTTCTTAAATTTTTCTAACTGATTATATTCATTTATACATCGCAATTAACAGAAACTTAATAAATATTTTATTTGAAAATGTTTTTTTTTCATTTATTTTTGTTTGTTTATGATTGGTCCTGGTTATTGTTATCATAGTTGTGTTCAATTAATCTTGACTATTCCATGCATATAACTATGATAGTGAGTTGTGTGAGTTTTAGTATATTTTTATTACATCCATGCAAAAGTCATCAAACGGACAGTTATGTAAAATGCACAGTTACTATTCCATCAAAAAGAAAAAAAAGAAATCGTTTAGAAAAAGTTAGAATAACAACTTTTTATTAGATCAGAAGTTCACTTAAAGTTAGAGTTTTATATCAAGTGGTATTCATTAACTCACTGTCGATTAAACCCATAGATCAAAGAAATTGGCTAAATATTATATGGGTGTTTACATTATGACAACGTGTTCCAATTTATTAGAGAAATCTTAAACCAAAATTCTCAAAGAGGCGTCTATTGAACTCTGATTATGGGTACCAACGCTCTCACAGTATTTGCAGAGGTTACATTGGAGGCAGGTAAAACGTAGTTTTGGTGTACATTAAAATAGTGTTACTGTACTCTGTAAGAATTTATACATAGGAGGCAACAGTTTTCATATTAATTTAATTTTATCCTTGTTAGATCGTAAGTAGTAGTAACGTAGTAACTAGACATTTCTTTTCTGTGTTGTCAATACAGAGAATCTAGCAGGTAAACTCTTAGTCCTATCACGACACAGTTGTTCCAAAGGTAGGTTAAGATGTTTTCAATAGATCTGAACAATAACATTTTAGTTAATAAGTATCCAATTAAGTTACGGCTTATCATAACATGTTTTGATAATAATTTACATTTTAAACAAAACAAAATAATTTTATTGTTTATGCCTCCAAAGATGAGATAGTTTGTCGCAGGACAAAGCAATTATTAGAGTGTAGTAGTACGCGAAATGTTTTCTAGGGGCCCAGAAAACCACTGTCACACTGGCTACTACACTACAGTAAAATAACACATAGCTTCTAAAAAATAGAAAAAAATATTTATTCATATATCTAGTTTGGAATACAGATACTGAACACACCCACAACTGGAATCGAGCGTTCCGCTGTTCCGCTTTATAAGTTGTTTTTTAAATAATCGCTGTAACATTTAATTGCACGCAACGAAGTCACAATTCCTTGCCATTCTTAACTTTAATGAAAATAGAGTCTAAATTTGATTATGAACTAAATACTATTTAATCTGTTCTCAATCAAATCAAATGTTCCTTGTCAACGTCTGTCGAGCCTTGTTATCGTGATAATAAGGGTCTCCTACCCCATGCTTGTCTTTTTAAGGTGCGTGAATTCACGCTACTATCGAAAACGAGATCTGCGATACGAACAGATACGATACGAATAGACATAGTCATTTTATGAACATACTTAAAAAAAAAAGTTTAATGGACTTATGATTGTTACTGATTTTTTTCCTAGACTGCAGTCATGGAGGAACTTAAAGCTTTGAATTTAGAAATGATAACAGTTAGTTATAATTTCAGTTAGTGTCTCTATTACGTTATTTTGTAATATTCAGGACATTTAGACAGTCACCAGAAATTTACGTTTGCCATGGCAATGTAAAAGGAGGCATATAAAAAGGATAGCAATTGAGCTTGAATGCTGCAATCTACTAATGAATAAGAATGGTTTATAACCCGCTGGGTCATTCAGACTGGTTTTTTTACTTTTTTTGCGATACACTGAATATAGATCAATATCGTCCAACGTGGAAACACGTTGTATAGGTACAGGTTATTATGTAAGGTGTCTGTAAAACGGAGACCCATTTGACGGGCCTGTTGGTCTAGTTGGTCAGAGGGCCGTGTGTGAGATGTGTGAGATATATTATTATTATTATTATTGTTGGAGCTGTCCGCCAATATGTTGAAATCGAGCCGTGTTCACGAGCGGTTGATTCGCCTGTCGTAGTTGTCCGTACATCAGATGTGGCATTATCTGCTTCAATTATGCTTGATTTTAATATGCTATATGCACGAATGATTCACTTTACAATGTAGGCAAATTTGTAGCTTTGTATCAGGCTTATCAGTTAAATTGTGGTATAAAAATTAAATTCTAAAGAAGAAGAAGAATTTAGAGTTTAAAAAAATATTTATTTACGTATTGTTTACTTATATTTATTAGCTATTTTAAGAATACCATAATCGCTTACAATATCTGGAATAAAAATGGGAAAATTTCTTTGTACTACTTTAAAAAAGGAAATGTGAGATGGATTTCAATGTTATTTTTCATTGGGAATAAGTATTCTGTATTACTTACTCTTGTCTCTGACATTTCATTCAATTTGAAAATGTTCTGAAGCTTATCATAACAAACAACAACATTTTTAAATTCACTTTGTAAATAAAGGACTCCTTCTCTCTTCTTGAAAAAGTTAATTATACATAATAGCAAATAAAATATTTTAATGAAAATATTTATTTACTTCAGATACTTAACAATCATGAACTGAACTTCTCACTGTTTGGTATTTATGGGCTATATTTAATTAATGTCTTCACAAATAAGATAATTTTGTATACATATGTATATAGTAGATATAAGAAAAAATACGTAAAGACAGATTTTTTTAGTAGCTAAAGGCATAGGCTTATTTAGAGCTTTCTTCTTTCTTTTTATTTCTAATTAATAGTTTTTCTTTTCATAACTTGTTACTTGTCAGTAGTGCAGCAGGTCGGTTGAACATTTATATGCACGATACATTTCATAACAAAGTTTTACTTTACAAAGACAAAAAGAAAACAATTAAGCAGTTCATATATAGAATCATCATCATCATCATCAACAGCCTTTAATAGTCCACTGCTGGACATAGGCCTCTCCTTAGAAAGGAGGTATATATATAGAATATTTGTGAAGTACTCTCAAAGTCCAGTCACTGACTAATATTTTATATAGTATTTTATATATATAGTATTCTGCAAAAATATATATATAATAGAAAACTCTTGATATCCGATATCTTATTGCTAGTGTAAGGCCAACAGTATTTTGAATACGTAATTGTGGAAATTACGAGAACTTAATTACTAATAATTATTATTATGAAAATAATCCGTATGCCTACTATTAATTACGGTAAGATTATGTTTTGTACTAAATGCGAACTAACAACACCATACCCACTTGAATTTATACAATCCCTAAGGCTATAAATAGTCGGACGCAGAGGCAAAAATGTATAGACGAAAAATCGATAGGGTAAATGTTCCACATCGTTACAAAGTACTTTGTGTAGCGATTATACATTTGTGGTACAATATACTCGTACAACCGAAAATCACAGTGTCGAAGGTTGCTGACGATAACAGTAGTTGGCATTTTGATTGATGCTAATACAGTCAACTTTGGACTAAAGTTGTCCGTACCTACCGATTACAAACATAAGCACAATGTAGAATGTTCTTTATACGTATACTAACCTTTTTTCAGATGAGGAAGTTTAAAAGCCTTGGTAACGATCTTCGATATGAGAAATTGAATAGTGAAGGTTAGCGTTATAAACCGAACACGAGCCTTAAAAAAACAAGGGAACTATTCAACTTCAAGTCATTCTCTACCAAAAGCTGGTCATAGATATAATATTAAAAATTAAAAACTCAGAAAGAAATAAATAAAGAGCCAAAGTCTAATTTTAAAAATAGGTTTGTTGATTGTGTTAAAGCGTTTCTTTTTGAGGATGCAGGAATTAACATTTAAAAAATTAAAAAAGAAAAACGTTATTCTTTAAAATCTGGCGATAATAATAATAACAATCGAAATGTTCCGATATCGACGATTTCGTTGATATCGGAACATTTCGATTTCTAATTTTTATAAAAAAATACTCGACGGTGCTCTTCATTGAACTGCCGTGATGTATGTATTATTCACAAATGACAGGTATCATACTTAATGCTATTTTTAAGACAACGTGATTTTTATAAGTTTGTGATTATACTTTACAGTAACCAATAACTTAGTATGTTACAACATTTAGTTAAAAATCGATCTACATGTCTTTCCGATTTCAAAATTAATCACGTTTCCCTGATGCAATCATCCCAAATGTAGGTCAGGAGTTAGTATACTTTGGAGCCTACTACTAGTACTCCTGGTGTATTCGTTCAAAATTGAATACATTTTTTTCATTTTCGAATTGGAAATACCCATATATATTATTCAATTGGATGATCTAAACTTGTTTTTGTATATGACATTTCAATTCATGTGTAATTTTCAAAAAACATTTTATTTATCTAGGTCTACATTTATGTGAATTTAATTAAAATATTAATGTTCTTTTTGTGGGTCTGATTGAAATTGTTTTTTTTCTTTGCAAACTATTCGAATCTGAATAACTTCCTACTCAGGAGGCACTTACTTCACTTCAGTTACTTATCGATAAACGAGGTCCAAGCTCATCGTCGGTTCATCAAAATTGCATCAGATATTACGCAGATATTTGAAACAGGCGAATCTTATTACAATTTGTGTCATTCGTAAATAAATAAATTGCCTACGCAGCATGGTTCTGATGGAACTGTGATGAGATGTTGTTATCTTGTGATAGTGATCTAGAGTAATAGTGATAAGGATATTTTTAACCGACTTCAAAAACACGGAAGAGGAGGTTCTCCATTCGACTGTATTTTTTTGTGTGTTTGTTACGCGATATATCCGTCAATTGTGGATAGATCGCCAAAATTCTTTTGTAATTAAAAGGGTATACTACTGAAGTGGTCCCATTACCACCAAATCAGTATCTGATAGTGTGATTCCAGAAATCGAGTGCCAAGCCCGATGCACATTAAGTAATGCTGAGGCTCTATGTCAGCTTTAAATCAGCTCGATAAAGAATTAAGAATCCAATATAATTTTAATGAAACATCGCAGATTTTGTTAATGAATAAAGACCAACCAGACCAATTACCTACACAAACTTATCAACTGCATTTAAGATGTGCGTAACAGACTTTCGCTCGTTTAGCATGTTTTGAGCAGCATGAAGACCCTCACGGCCGCACCGCACCTAGCCTTGGCACCGACTTCAAACAGACTAGAAGGTATCCTTTACTATTATAATGTTACCTGTTATTTTCAGGGACGCACTCATTTTAAATATATCTATCAAAAGAGATTTATCAGGCAAGTAGAATTTCCAAATTAAAAAGATTCCCGAATATTATTAAAATTTTTAACTGAAAGCAGAACACTTCTAAACGAACTGACAGCTCAAGCCAAAAGGAATAAATTACTAAGAAAAGGGATGTTTACTTACACGGTAATATTGGCTGACTAAAAATACTCTCAGTTCAGCAAACTTCTTGGGGCCGTGTATATTAAAAAATATACCGACGATATCTGTGTAGAAACATGAATAAAATTGGCTATATGAATAGCTATCGCACTCGAGCTACGTATTCTAAGGCTCTTTAACATCTTGTTTCCGATCAAAGCTTTGTGGGATGTCTCACTTGCATTTCTAGATAAATAGGTTTGAATGGTTTCTAGGGGGTAGGTAGGGGTTACTAGCTTACCTTGCTTGGCAAAAGCGTTTCGTGACTGGTACATGTAGGTATTCAGGTCATAAAAAGTAGGAGGTTGCGGCATTTGCTGTCTTGTTAATAAATTGCACCGCGCTCAAAATAGAATTCGCGGATGCACTTATGTCCCTACTTCATATCAATGTGGTTAAATATTCTATCATGAACATGCATTACTATTATTTTAAGGCATTCTGTATTTTTGTTTTTGCGAAATAAATTAAATTCTTAATCTATTTAGTCGTATATATCCGATGTATTCAGGAAGGGTATCGTAAGTTAGCTTGTGTATCTACCTGTCT
This sequence comes from Arctia plantaginis, assembly GCA_902825455.1. Classification (NCBI taxonomy): domain Eukaryota; kingdom Metazoa; phylum Arthropoda; class Insecta; order Lepidoptera; family Erebidae; genus Arctia; species Arctia plantaginis. The sequence continues at coordinate 14,062,149 of CADEBD010000314.1, read as the reverse complement.
GACTGTGACGTGGTAGCTCGTAACACATGAATCAAGTGTGATTTATCTTTTCGTTTAAAAGTTAGTTTGTCTTTAGTCATAATTCGAGAAATCAGCTGTTCAAAGATAAACAGTCCTTTTCTAATAATTGAAGGGATTTTCGAATAGAAAGTATTTTAATACATGCCAGATGCCTGTTTTGTGATAGTATTAAAGTCGTAATCTTGTCATGTAATAATTTCATAACTTAGTCGTCAGTTGAGTAGTTAAGGCCTGAAAGTGTTACAAACAAAAGACATTAAACTCAGCGAACCTCATGGAATTTTCGTATTTCATTGAACTGTAAGCAAGCTGTAAACATTTGGGACAGTTGATGCAAGTATCTAAATATGAATAAAAATATTCTTGTTCTGTTTCGTGATAAGCAAATATTTCAGGTCAAAAGAACATAAGTAACTGAATGAACATATTTGATAGTCTTTACTTATCCTTGAAAATATGAACAGTATTTCTTTGTGAATTCCAGTGCATAAGACTTTGGTGTGTATTTATAGCTCTCTGGTCTAGGCACACTTCATCTCGTGATGGTTGGGCCGGATCTGGCGGACAACCAGTACGGTTTCCGTCAGGGGCGCTCTACCGTGGATGCGATCATGCGCGTGAAGGCTCTGGCGGAGGAAGCAGTCTCCCGGGGCGAAGTGGTGTTGGCGGTGTCCTTGGACATCGCCAACGCGTTCAACACTATGCCCTGGAGCTGCATCAGGGAGGCGCTCGTGTATCACGAAGTGCCTCTCTACCTCCGCCGCATAGTCGGGGCATATTTGTCGGAGAGAGCCGTCGTCTACCCCAGTAGGACCGGTCTCGGTAGGCGTGAAATGTCGTGCGGTGTTCCGCAGGGGTCGGTGTTAGGGCCACTCTTGTGGAACATCGGCTACGACTGGGTGCTTCGTGGTGCCTTCTTGGATGGTGTCGCCGTCGTGTGCTACGCGGACGACACACTCGTGACGGCGCGCGGCAAGACGCACCACGAGGCAACCCTGAGGGCCACGGCCGGGGTTGCCCAAGTCGTTGAGCGTATCCGGCGGCTGGGTCTCGAGGTGGCTCTGCACAAGTCCGAGGCCCTGTTCTTCCACGGGCTTCGGAGGAAGCCGCCTGAGGGATCTAGCCTCACGGTAGGAGGCACTCGCATCGGCATCGAGCCCTCGATCAGGTATCTGGGGCTCGTACTCGATGGCCGATGGGACTTCGGATATCATTTCCGAGGCCTGGTCCCCAAGTTGGTTGGGGCAGCGCGTGCGTTGGCGCGGCTGCTGCCCAACATGAAGGGACCCGATGACTCCTGCCGGAGACTCTACTCGGGGGTTGTGCGGTCCATGGCCCTTTACGGGTGCCCAGTATGGGCGGGGGCCCTGAAGGCCAGCAACGTCGCGATACTGCGGCGACCGCAGCGAATGCTGGCCATCAGGATCATAAGGGGGTACCGCACGATCTCCTTTGAGGCGGCGAGTCTCCTGGCCGGAACTACACCGTGGGACCTGGAGGCGAGAGCCCTTGCAGCACTGTATCAGTGGCGCAAGGAGGCGCAGGAGTTGGGTCGATGCCCCGAGATTCGAGAAATCGATGACCGGAAATCCCAACTCCGCCAGGTCATCATAGGGGAGTGGAGGGAACGACTCGGGCAACCGAGCGCCGGGCACGCCGTCATTGCGGCGGTAAGACCCGTTATGGAGGATTGGCTCGAGAGGCGTCACGGGACCCTCTCATACCGATTGACGCAGGTGATCACTGGGAAGGGATGTTTCGGAGATCACCTGTGTCTGATCCGCAAGGAGCCAACGCCTGAGTGCCACCACTGCGATGGCCAGACCGTGGACACGGATCTCCACACGCTGGCAGAGTGCCCGGCGTGGGTTGAGCAGAGGCGAGACCTCGTGGCGGCCATCGGAGTGGGAGTTCTCTCGCTCGATAGCCTGATTGCGGCTATCGTGCGGAGCGAGAGTGCGTGGAACTCTGCCGTCTCCTTCTGCGAGCAAGTTATGCTCGCGAAGGAGACGGCGGAGCGGGACCGGGAGAGGTTTAGAACTCTCCCGGCCCGACAGGCCCGGGCACGGGCCAGGCAGCGCAGGCGACTCAGGTGCCGGAGGTCGCAGAACGACCTTCGTCCTCCATAAGCGCAGGCCTGGGGGTGACAGGTGAGGCCATCTGTCACCCTAGCAGAAGCAGGCCGGGGTGGCGGCGAGCGCGTTGCGAAGCGCGCTCGCTTCCAGGGAGCACAGGGAACATGGGGTTCCCACACGGGGCGGGGGTCGTCTACTCGTCTGTAGATGACCCGAGGTATGTCGGGGCACCAGGGCCTTCCTTTCTAGGGTATACCTGGTTCCCCGGCTATTAGTACCCGGCGAAGGCGTGCGGTTTTAGTCGGTTCGAGTCCGACATGCCACCGACAGGTGGTATCCGAGGGGATTTCCGCACGGAAGAAAAAAAAAAAAAAAAAAAGGCACACTTAACATTTTAAATATAAATACATATCTAAAAAAATACTGGAAGAATATATTACATAAGAAAATAGTACTACACTTTTATTTCAACCTATATGGCAGCAACATGTCACTGATGATGTGACTAACGAACCTCCTATAAAATGGTACATTGGTTAAATGTGAACTTTTTGTTTACTATAATATTAAATCAACTATATCCGATTTGTTGCAGCTTGAGACCAGTGAAATCATAATCGATAAGGAGTTGAACTTATGGATACCAACAAATTCTTGGGCATCACATTAGATTCTACATATTACACATCTAATTGATACCAATTTTGTGAACACCAATATAAATTAAATGTAAAAATTACATAATATTAATCCAAATTTGCAAAAAAAATGTGTTAAAAAGATCGATCATCAAATTGGATCAAATAGAGATTCCTTTATTTTTATCACAATTAATTAGTTAGAGAAGTAATTTTATTCATAATAAAAGTTAGACCATAATACAGTTATCACGATCACGAGATTAGTTATAAAAATGTCCTCACACTCGTTTTCTAATTACGGCTGTGGGATAAAACGAAAACTGCAACGCCAACTGTTACTGTTTATTCTTTTATCCTGGTTTCCCTGGTAGACTTATTATTTGATCTATTGTGGTTCTATTAAATAAAATAATATTGTATTATATAAAAACTATAGTATTTAAAATAATGAATGTGTTGTAAATGATGAATAATTATCTAATTAAAAATCAAGTTTATTATCTTTTTCTGCTAAAATATATATTTTTCAAATGTAGTACAGATGCTAAAATTTGTTTGCAATAGTATTTATCCTCTGAATTAATTGCCTCGGTGGCGCAGTGGTTGCGTATGCGACTGCTGTTCTGAGGTCTCGGGTTCGATTCCCGGGTCGGACCTAATATTTGTATACTCTGCAAATATTTGTTTCGAAGTTTGGGTGTTTTCTATGTATAATATGTATATATTTACAAAAATAATAATATAAGTATTCTATCAGTCAATCTAGCATTCATAGTACAAGCTCTGCTTAGTTTGAAACTAGATGGCGTTGTGTGTTAGATGTCTAAAAATATAAATATTATTCAATAGGGTAAACACAGATTCAGCCCAAACCGACTTGAGAGAACCAGTTTCACGAACGCTTCGATGCTTCTCCGAACCGTCCGTTTAAGTTGACGATACGAGAGAAACCACACGATGTACTGTTTTGGAGCAGTAGTAGCGCCACTGTTACTAAACAGGTAAACAAACAGAGTGTCTGTATTCTTAATATTTGACTTTTTTAAGACTAGCCTGTTATTTGCGACAGGCTAGTCTTAAGCTTGTCTATTGTTGTTGTCTCAAGTTGTAATATTGAAAAAAATGTAGGTAATTACGAACGCGGCATAGCAAATTACTCAGGGGACTTACTCGTACTGCCATGGCATCAGATTCTAAGTGATTAAGTCCCGACAATTTAATAATTTACTTAATTTTAACTTGATTTTAAATATTTTACACTAATTACTGAAACTTGACTTAATCCTTATCGCTTCGAAACACCGGACTTTAATAAAGGAATAAAATTAAAAATGATGAATTCATCGAGCCTGAAAGGAAATTGAAGTGTTGTAAAACATAATAAGGATATGACACATTATTTTATAAATGCCACCAATGAACATTGTATAAATCAAAGAGACCCGTAACTCAACACCATCTATTAATTAAGGATGAGCCGATAACGTTCATCGAGTCTATAGACGGAATGTGTTTTCAAATAAGAATGTTTCTTATGGTGACCAGTACTCCTAGAAATAAATAGCTATTTATGATTACTCAGAGTGTTATCGAATATGTTTCTGCCATATTTTAAGTAGCAAGTACAATCCTGCCATGCCTCATAATCATAAAAGTATGAAAAGCCCTATTAGAATTTAATAATAACTAAATATATGGGCGTCGAAGGCACGCAGGGTTTTGGTATTGTGTTTACATCGCAAGCGCTTCTCAGACGTAGAAAGCAAGTTTTCTCAGTTCAATTGAGCTTATAGGTGAAAAAGGCTGTAAAAATGCTGAATTAAAAATGATGTTTATAGACCAAGCGCGCATCTGACTAAAATCTTAGTATGCGAACGTATCGAACGAACAAACGTATAACGTAGTATCTTGATATTATTGCGGGTCTTGTTTAACATGCGCTTAACCACCGTTACTTGAATATGACCTCAGGTAATTTCTGGGTCATTTGTTAGTCGTAACTTTCACATAATATACTTAAGATTAGTTAAAATATGGCTGGGCACATGCCATAATCAAATCACATAATTTCATTATTAAAACACCTAATTTTTGATAAAAGTGCGCTATAATAATTACATACTATACAATTTAGTTAAATTAAAAGAGACATTATAAATAACTGTTATCAACTATATTCATTAGTAAATTATCTCATAATAGTGTTAGTTTTGTTATGTTTGACTGTGGGAAATTGTGTTTAATGAACGTAAGCGACCGTGGCCGTGTGAAATTGCTTTCATGCCACCCTTTGTTCTTATTCCTAGCAAACCTTCCATTGAAGCAGATTGTAATTAGTTTTATATTAGATAAATGACTTTTTAGGGACTGAGTTTTTGCTACAGTTAGGAAACCATAGTGGTAGACGAAGTGGTAAACTACGCTCTTTCTTTGGTTAATGGTAAACAGCAGCAGAAAAATAAAATTGTAGAATTCTATTGCACACACTACAAGGTAATTTCATAGAGTAGGCAAAACAATAGGTTAGAGCTATAACTAACCCTGAAGGATATATAAGTAGGGGGTATTTAAATATCGGGTATATTATTCGAAAAAAGTTTCCATATGGTGTTACTATCAAATATTTCAGACTATTATTAAAATAGTCAAGATTAACTACCTGCCTATGATAGATGATACTATAAATAGATGATGCCTGCTTTAACCGTTTCTGTTAACAGCCGTTTCACGTTAATTAGTCGCACTACGGAAGTTTTCAAATGTCGGGTATCGATCAAATTATGGAAAGTATACCGTCACGGCCCGAAATATTTTCTGATCCGCTTTGCAAAGGTACTTAAATAATGAAAAAAATATCCTCAATATCATCGTGGCTTAATTTTTTTTTAATAGACTGAGTTAAATAAATGTTTATTGTCTCGCTATAGATATCGCTACGTGATATTACTCAAGCCTAAACCCTTCATATCAACTTTTTTGGTATTCAAACTCAAAGATAAAAGTACTCGACAATATTAGTAAGGATTACAGTATTTAGAAATCCTTTAACAACTATTTATGTTTTTTTAAGCAAAAGATCATGATTACAGAATCGTAGAAGAGGATCTAACTGTTAGTAATGAGTAGTACTTTAGCTCTTACGTGTAGGTCATCCGTAAGGTCGACGCATGTATGTATATAAAGTAGTAAACTGCGCATGCATCACATGCCAGTTAATATAAACCTCTATATAAAGTACTTAATAACTATAAAATTTTATTGTATATGATAATTGTTATTGTAATATCCTAAGAGGTTCATATATTCAATTATATATTCAAGCAAAAATATACCGCCTTCTCTAATTTGAAGCAATGATAGCACTTAATTACGTTCTATAAATATTGGAAAAAGATAAGGATGGACGTAAGTTGACGTAACCAAATCGCGCCATGTTACATAATATTTTATACTATCAGGATCTTTACTGCCAAGAAAATAACTGATGGTTACTGATATGTAACAACACAAAAGACTATAATGAAATAGCCTGGGTGTTACGGTGTTCGAAAAGGTCATAGCAGAAAAGCCAGTATTATCTACAATACAGAATAAGCTGGACGAGTGTATAATTTACCAGAACCTTTGTTAAACGAAACAAACGGTGCTAAATGGCGTTAGTAAAAAAATTTGCAGCATTTCTTTTTGCAGCGCTCTGAAATGCTCTGCGCTATAGAAAGGTTAATTCTTTAACGTTGACTTGCTGCGAACCGACAACCTAAGGCTTCTTTGGCCCTGATATTTTAATAACAAAGAGATGAAAATAATGTTTACTTAGAAATTCAGTCATATTTCTCGGCTCTACGTAACTATATAAATATTAATTAAATTGTAGCACTAACTAATCACTTCTGGATAACTTGTATTGTATTGGTTTCCTTTACGTTCCTCCTTTTTCTCAGTAACTAGTAGTATTATTTAAACTAGTAGTATTTAAAACTTGACTAAATTGTTTTCAGTCAGAATAGAAAACATACTAAATTTAATAAAATTGCTCGTCCGAGTCTAATCCTCTTGTGAGAAAAGTAACACTTGGAACATACGAGGTGGAATAAAAAAATATTAGAAGCTGGAGTCATTGTACTCATGTTACTACAGTTAAGCTATTGTTGTATATGCACATACTATGTTATACTTTATAAAGATTAAATGTATACTTAGACACCAAGTACAACACAATAATGTTACCTTATAAATTCATAAGTAATGAATAGAAATAAGGTAAAACTACGAACTAATCTAATATTATTATGTTAAATTGTACACTTTGAAATTAATATTTGTTTAGGTGACTTTTCATGGAAGTAAGTCCAGTTGCTGGAAGCGATATCGTACCAAAGTTTATTAATGGTTGTAATTTTGAGTTATTCATTTCCTTATTTTAACGTTACTTTGTCAAAAAAAGCCTTCCATTTATTACGTTGTTGGCGTGATTAATTTATAAGTCGATGCAGTATAACTGCTTTCTAGTCTCTAAGCTAAGCCGCGGACGGAAGGACGGACAGACGGATATGGCAAAACTATAAGGGGTTCCTAGTCCTTCTACGGAACCCTAAAACATCATCATGTTTGCAAATAAATACATCTTTGTAATGTAACTACTTATTTGTAATACACGTGCTTTAATAATACAATCTCTTGAACTATTGCTGGCTTTTAAATAATAATTCCGACGCGTAAATGAACCTATTAGCCTTTGATGTGGTTTGTTAAACCACATCAAGAGTACAGTTAGTCCCTTAAGACTTAAATTGCTTTGTAGAAAATACCTTTCATATATCCGTTTTCACTTGTGGTTACATGTTTTAAGTACAATAATAGAATAAGGAGTGTCCAAGAGATTAGGATTGGAGTAACTAAATACTTTGAGAAAAAACTGTAAACGAATCCATTTGTCTAAAATGTTAGTTTTTATACGCAATAACATGATATGAGATGTAAAATTATTAATCAAGTAGAAAAAAAAGTTTAGATAGAGAAACATCAGGATCGCAAAATAACTTTTTTGTTGAGCTTTAGGTGTCAGAAATTGTAAGATACGTATAAAGGATATTTAGCAGGAGTTAAATAAATAATACACAGTCAGACTAACAATGACAGACTTACAAGACATACCACTGCAAAGATGGCCGGGTCTGAAACGTCAGTGGGAGGTTTTTGAAATAAAATATATGTAAGTGTTACTGTATCTACTACAGATTACCTTTATAAAGTAATATGTCAGAGAAGCTAAGGTCCAAAATAAATAAATTTAGTTAACTCATTTTTCATTTTTATAAAACGTTTATTGTAATGATCGCTTGAATAGGCTGAGCTCAATTAGTTAACAGTTTCCTTTTAATGTAGAAATAAATAAGACCTTCTAATGCCGCTATATCAACGAGCGATTCTCTTTGTTTTGTACTTCCAGTTCATCGAGTAGTACCGTTTTGGGACTCTGACCTGGGAATGAAAGCCTCGCTATCCTGTCGCTCGCTATCTATATCTATGCAAAACACGTCACCGTTAGATAGGTTTTAAATTTGATTGCTTTTAGCAACATAAAAATAAGGTATAAATGTTCTCTGTTATTACAAAAATCTTTTTTGGATTGCACCTCATGTATCATAAGCGAGACTGCTATATTTAATAAAATCCACGCCTTTAGAGGCGTTTGCAGGAACTAGTTATAGCTAAATAAAGGCTTCACTAACATTCTTCAAGAGTACTTGGAGTACAAAACATAAAGATATTATCAAGAGTTCGCACCAAACCAGATTATTATTATTTTAGGCATTTTTATTTAAAATACATCTATTTATCATTCCTTACCATGATATTAATATTTCAGTATTTTTAGACAAGTGAATACATTTTACTTTATGGAAATTGTATTCCTTACCTTATTATTCTTTGCATACCTAATAGAATAAAACGGTTAAAGAACAGAAAATTGTTTAGCTTATAAGATTTGCAAATGAATAATGAAAGGAAGGAAGGAAATATACTTTTCAAGTACAATGTTAACTACAATACAATTACAAATCCATAAGAGTTTAACTTGTACCTTTTCGATTTTTAATAGTTTTGTTTGAGCAAGAATACATTTAAAAAAAACCACACATTTTAATGTAGCTGCAGAAGTTTTCATTAAAAACAAAATATTGCCCTACAATCAAAATTTTCAATCAGACTCGAAGGTATTTATTATAATTTTTTAACAAGTCTTTGAGCTGATGTGTAGAAGTAGTTTTCATATTTATTTGCATATCAAATACATTCCAGTCAAGTCCATTCAGCACACTGCACGTAGCGAAGCGTTTTCTATAATAGCAAATGCCCTTATTTTCCTTAATATAACTTTCTGACAGCACTGTTGTGTAACTTTTATTGTTAGCATAACTGTTATAACTACTTCCTTTACAGGATTGAAGAGTAACTACACTTCATTTTTACTCCTTTGAAGCGTATGAATAGGTCAAATGCATTTGAAGCTTTGTTACGTAAGTTCTTGTGTATGTATAGCCGAAGACTTCGTACTTAGTCGCACCAACCGTGAAGTTGAATTCTGTGTACGCCTGGGTGACAATATTGCGTCTAGTATTTGAAAATCGTTTATTTATCCTATCCTTGTTTGGGTTTTACCTACAAGTTTAAATGAACTATTGTTAAATCATACATACATACACACGGAGGGGGATTACCAAAAAGGCGCTGGGATTGGCCTGCACTGAAATTTACACTAATCTCAACGCACAACGCGCTCGCCGTCGAGAGCGATTTGATGTGAAATAAACTTGCAGGGCATAGGGCTTTTTTTTTGGTGAAAATCCAGTCGGATACCACCCACCAGTGGTTATGTCGGACTCGAACCGACCAAAAACCGCACGCCATCTCGGGTACCAGTTGCCGGGGATCCAGGTGCACCCTAGGAAGGAAATCCCTGATACCCCGACGTACTTCGGGCCATCTGCTGCGTTTAAATTGCCCTCTTCTGTGTGGGAACCCCTATGTCCCCTTTATGCTCCCGAAAGCCATCACCACGGCCTCACCTACCGCCCCCAGGCCTGCGCTTATGGAGGACGGAGGTCGTTTTGCGACCTCCGGCGCCTGAGTCCTCTGCGGTACATGGCCCGTTGCCGGGCCTGGCGGGCCGGGAGAGTTCTAAAACCTCGCTCGCAAAAGGAGACGGCGAAGTTTCACGAACACTCGCTCCGTACCATGGCGGCAATCATGTTACCGAGCTAGAGAATTCCCACTCCATCGGCGTCGCACTAGGGCCTCTGATCGGCATCGTATACCTGTGACTCGCAGTGTTACGTAAGGTCTGATCCCTATATAAAAAAAAAAATGGATATGTTTAGGAATTTTATATGAAAAGGTATATATTAAACATGATTGTTGTTGTAATGTAAATAATTGTAAAAGAAATACGCTACTTACTTAAGGGTTAAGCCGTTTAGTTATTGTACTGCACATTCAAGTAATTCAAAGTATTTATACCAATAGTTGAATAAGAAATTATAACAGTAAATCATTATAATACAATACAATAATTAACAAACCTCAAGGGAAATACTCTAGATACTGTTTAAGAAAGGGTTTAAAATGAATCTTTGGTGTATATGTAACTGTAGACGGTATAAAAGGTTGGCTCATGAAAAATAATTAATCCCTGTCCTGTAGTTAAACAAAGAGAGACAGGACTTATATGCCTTGTAGCTTGAAAAAAGAAAACTAAAGTTGAACTGAATTTAGGGACTATTGTTTTTTACATTTTACAGCTTTTATAGCTTAATGGCATCTTTACGTCCAACAGTAGATGGTGATAGGTTGATGATGATAGCTAAATTACTATTGTACTTGAGATCAGGATGTCAGCAAATCGTGACACTTTTAAAAGTAAAGTCCGAGAGTTCTACAAGAAACAGATAGCAGAAATATCCTCATGACTTTTCACCTCAGAAATTGTTGTATTTATTTTATTTCGTATGTATATTATATAAATATTTATTTATGTATTTGTGTATGTATTTTAAATAGCATCATTAATTATAATGTTATATTTTCATAGTTTATCTTCTCTTTTCATAATACATGTGCATTTTCCATCTTAAGGTTGACTGGTAGATATTGCCATATTTCATTAAGTCCGCCACGTGCAAGTTGTAATGCAGGAAGTATAAATAAATAAAACAAAATGAAATTATTTTAGGTACTCAATTGATTATCTCAATCAAGACTCTCTATATGATGATAAATCATTCAATTATCATGCAAATACATTTCTTTTGATATACATAAGAACTAATATTTTGGTTTGCGTTGGATAAAATTTGAGCTCTGATGCAGCTATTTACACAATGCCTTCTCACTCTTCATTTTACTACAACAAACAACTACAAACCTATATTTGGCTAAACATAACCTAGTGCTTATACCTACTCGAACAAAATATAACAACATAAACATACCCAAAATTATTTACATTGATCAAAATACCTATAACAGCTGTATTTCATACGTAGTATGTAGGAACAATCAAAAACAAACAACGTATGATTCAATCGATGGATTTAGCCAAAATCGAACACCTGACAATTGGCACTTGATATTTGCAAGATCCACTTTGTAAGGATGCTTTATGTGTGAAGAAGATGATTGGGTATTAGAAACAGAATTGTACTACACTGTTTTCAAATAATTTTAGGTAAAGCGTATTTTGTGTCTTTAAACGAAATAAACATAAGTTTATAAAGTCCATTTACTTTTCGATTTGCGATGGAAAATCTCTTCAGCACACCTCTTAATACATCATCATTTTGAACCTGAAGTAAAACATTTTGTGATATACTAATATTTGTTTACTTACATTTATTTCAAATAGGCATTTTCTTCTAGTCAAACTTTTGTTAATGCTGCCTAGATTGGCAGACGTATATTTAAAATCATAAACTTAGGTCCGGAGTAAAAAATATACTAGGTAAGTAAATAAGCATAGAAATTAGTCACTCGCACTTAACTCTCAGCTGGCGCTTCGCGTAACTCTCTCTTTTTTACAAAAAGTAATATTACGTTGCATTACGCCAATATTCAAAGAGCATAAAATGGAACTACTTAATCAGTATTTTTTTTTTAAAAAGTTAAGAAAATTTTCAAATAATTTTAGGTTCTAACGGATTTTCAACTCATTTTCTCATTTTTTGAACATCAGGCCAGCTCACCTTATATTAAACTTAAAAACATATCAGTTTATCTTTATAAAACAAAGTGCTTGTAAAACTTAGATTTTCTAACACACACGTATGTGGGATAAAGTTTTTAAAAGAATTTACCAAGTATTAACCTAACTAACTAACTATTCAGTATAAGATAAGCTAGAGGTATTAATAACAAAGAAGGCTTAGACACGAACAACGTAGAAGAACAGTCTTAGCAACTTATAATAAATGTTTTTTTTATTAGTTCTATTCTTAGAACGTCGCTGTGTTGCGCGAATGTATATTCGATTTATTTTAGCAGTTTATTTTTACTCCTGACGGTTAAAACTTATGTTAACTTTCAAAGTGCGGTGAATACTTCGAAGATTACTTCACAATTATAATGTATTTTTTTACAGTTTCAGTTACAACACAATAATATTATATTGAACTAAAACACGTTTAAGTTTTTACAGAACGATTTTGGTTTTGGTATTTTTTTTTGTATATTCAAATTCTGAAGTGAAGAAAGGCAAAATATATTTAACAGTACAATAATAATAGGTTTGGTTAATTCTCTATTCAAATATTTTTTAATCAGGTTGTCTGTTTATGGTTTTGTTGAAAATAATTATACGTCAGAATGCATTCCTTAAGAAGTTATGCTATAATAAATAAACGTTCTTTCGCCCAAGAAAACATCATATATAACATGGTGTTGACGCAATTGTAAACATCTTTAAACTGAACATTAAGCATTCAAAATTTTACAGACAACACTTACGTCTGCGCATACTTAAAAAGTATATTGTTATAATAATTGGGCGATTTAAGCAATTCGCCATAACTCTACGTAATATTTTTGTTAATTTTCCTGTAATCTATCTATTCTATTATAACATTTCCAAGGCTTTTACAACAAAAGTTGTGGGTAAGTCACTAAATACAAAAGTTAATTATTTTATTTATATTTGAGTAAGTAGCTATGAGCGAAGGATGAGTCAATTGCATTCTATTTTATTTTGTCATAAACACAACTATTGAAACTGTTCAGCTCTGCGTCACTTTCAGAAGCGATCTCATTAACATGTCGACAATCGTTTGTCAATTTATTTTTCTTGTCATTGTAATAGTCGTAATGTGTTGTATAACGTACAAGGTTCTCTGACAAATAGTTTTACCAATAGATATCTGATATATTATATAAAAGTTAATGTTTGTTTGTATTGCATGTATGGCCAAATAGTATCATCCGATCATCATAAAATTGTGTTTATGCCTTGAATAGGTAAGGCACATATGTACATAGGGGTTACTATCATACAGAAAAGAAATAATCTGGAGGGATAGACAAAACTACGTAGCTTGGAAGATTCATTTCTCTTTTTTTTCTGTATTCATAAAAAATTAACGAGGATCGCTTCTATAGCAAAGATGTAAGTGCGATGATGTGATTGCACATCTTCACTGTATACCAAGCAAACTCTTAGGTTAGACGGAGTAGTTACTCTGCTCACTTCATCAGTATGTGTCAGCTCTTAATTTCTGTGTAACATTGTAAAATATTTCAATGTTTAAATATTTTGTCATAAAACACCCCCAATTACTTTTAACTTTATAAAATACATACTAGTCAGTGTTTCCTAACGTTAATCCTTTATACTCAATTCTAAACAAATTTAATTCGTAGTAGGTTTCAGCTGGACCCTCCAACAAATAGACTACTAACAACTATTCGAACAATAAAATAATCTTTACATAATTGTAATTTGCTTGTGATGACTCAGGTCTGAATATTTCATTGACTTGGAGGTGACAAATTTATTCTAAAGTACACTGTATACCTACAAATACTACATTGATAACATCGAGATTTGCATTGAATAGTGATGAGCGCAGTCATGTGCCACGCATTAACGTATGCGCATAAAGTAACACTCACTTTCAAAGTAAAACAAAAGAAAACAAGGTGACTTGTTAATTTGTCGTGTCATTCCCTTAAACGTGTAATTCGTTACTGATAAAAATTGCTTCTATGCGGTATTTCTTTATTTTAATTTGTGAACCGTTTGTTCCATTTGACCGATCTAGGTTCATATAGTTTAACTCTGTTATTCTAAAACACATTGAGTTAATCTAAGCGTTTGGTTCATTTTGTACAGTATACTTCGAAGGCGAACATTGAAGGTTCTACGTTTTTGTATAGATTTTAAGGCATTCACTTGATAATAATTGAAATAATTTCGAGGCACTTTGCCCAGAAATGTTCGCAAAATCAAAAGCACAATTAACTAGAAAACATCCTCAAGAATTCAAGGAAGGGCGTCATTGAAAGGGTTAGCTAAATGGCTTTACTTTGAAATGTGTACAACACTTCTAGGTTTTAGGTTACGGGCCGTCTCGTACCTCGAAACACCGAGACGGTTTGAAAATTCAGATATCTCACGCGAGGCTGTCGACTTTAACGTCGAGACTCAAGACACAATTTTGAGATGTTGTTACATACACGAAAGTTTCACTTTCAAAAGGTAATGTAAAAGTTATAAGAGGTTCATAAAATTATATTATTTGCTTTGCTTGTATGAGTTGTATAACTGATAAATATTGGGTAGGTGACAATTTTTAATGCTTCGTATTAATATAATTATATTACGCAATACATTATAGCCCTAGAATTAGATTCTAGGGCTTTCTATATTTTAAAAATTTAATTATCATCAAGTATACCTTACATATTTTCATTAAATTAATAATGATTGTATGATTGATGATTAGTTCAGTGTAATCATTCATATTGTTTTATTATTTTCAGACACTTTGCTTTGCACTTTTGAGAAAAACTATAGGTACTACAAAATTAAGACAAACCCCGATTGCTTCCTCTTTTTATACCATTACGTCTACTTTACAGATTATTCACTCAACAATAAAATATTAATGCCACTCCATTTTATTGTAACTGTCTTGGCCGAGCAGTTTTAAGGTTAATAATGTTAGCACAGGTGTAAGTATGAAGTTTTATAACACCTGTAAAAATCTTACCTCACACTTGTAGCAGTGTAGTATCTTTATGTTTTTGTTGAGTTGACAAAGAAACTTTGTATATAATGACTCATCCGTGCTAACTCTCCCTAGAAAGACTGACAAAAATAAAATTCAGGGAGTGTCATGAGTGATGTGAGAACACATTGTAGGAAATGGACTCTAATAAATGTGATGAAATACGAGTAATGGTGTCCCAATTGTCTCAAGAACTAAGTGAGAATATCAAATAAATTCTGAATTGTATTATGCACACACATACATATATCCCTCTGTGTGTATAGCATCAAATCAACACAGGATGAATCAAACGGCGGGAGGTAAAAGGAATAATATCTGGTCTCAAGTTCTTTATTAAACTGCAAGGGCGATCATCAGACCTCAGGGATCTTAATGTTGGCCGAGCAATGCGAACGGACGAGAAATTCCTGCATTTAGCTAAAATGCCAATATTCAGGTAAAGAGATTTAGAAAAGAATACATGAATATGAATATGAATATGGTGTATTATTTTTGTCCTTTGTTATAAAATGGGAATTTTATATGGAAGGAATGAAACGTATAAATGACCCCCGATAGAACTCAATGCTTGTTAAATACTCAGAAGATTACTTTGTGCAGGTAGCCAGAATAATAGATTTTACCACTGTCTTCAGTATATTTACTTTGTAGTGGGTAGAACAAAGGCACAGGTAGTAGTACTGTTCACAATTTATCTATCTTAATGGTTGCTTAGATTTGAATCACTAGTCTTAGTATATCCATTTAACAAGATTGCATTCAAAATATTCGTGTATCGTAGAATCGTTCGTTGTTCAAATTTTTATGGTTAAAAGTTGGTTTTAAAGCCATATTACATACATATTTATAAGAATATAATTTATAACTTTATATTCAGTAGTAACAAATAGAAAATAATTTTATGCACCTACTCTTTCATAAATGAGTCAACAAACAAAGCACTGCGAGATTACTTAATGTGTAGAAAATTGTTACTTTCACATTCTGTCATTTAATATTGTAATGAGAATGTTGTTTGAAAGTTGATTTCACCATTTTAATTAGAAAATTGTGATTTTCAGTGCTTTGAATAAATGTAATAACTGAGCTTTAAGTAAATGTACTATTTTATTTTACATTGCAGTAACTTTTCTAAACTTAGCGTTTTCCTTTCATGAAATACTTTTTTTTCGTTACAGAATGTATTTTTGATTGAGTTTAATATTTGGTATTAATTTGAATGGAAATAAAAAATAACAAGCAGCATTAATACTTATAGTGACTCAAATACAATCATGGTTATTAATAAAATATATAATAAAATAATTGAAAATAACATAGCTCTGGACTAGGGTAATGAATTACCTTTCTCGGTTCTTAGTGTCGGATGTCAGGCTTTACCCCTATTCTCCTCATCCTTTAGACTACACTCATTTCTGCCAAATACTAGGTCAATAAAAAAACAGTTTCCTAAATAAATTAACCAAATGACTTAGTGTATGTTTACAGTAGAACTATCGAATATCCTTACAGTAAGAATAGACTAATCGGCTAAATAGAAGTAAAAACAAACTAAAAATTTTTTTTTTTCCAGTAAGCGTTAGGTGTTTTGGCAGCAGTGGAAAAATGACAACGGTCCTTCACTTATAAGAAACCAAAATTTAAAATAAGATATTACTTGTATATTATCAAAATAGAAAACTTAAATATAATCTCTGAATGGCATCGACAAAATACAATATAACAAAAGAGACTTAATCAATATTTTAACTGGACAATACCTTTTATGAAGCATACGTAGAAGTTAATTGTTAATAGCTATCTTGTTTAAGGAAAAAAGGATAGATATCTTCAACAACAGTTATACATTTTTCGTTACATTTGAAAACAATAATAAATGTTCATTATCCTCAATTCAATTCGTTAGTGACATGTGGATCGTGTTTGTTTACATCTTTAGGTATATCTAATTTACCTATAATAGCAGAATACCATGACAATAAAAGGTAATAACATTAATATGTTATATATGTTTGTTTGTTTAACATCTGTATTGTTAAATATACATACATTCAGATTTTAGAAAAAATTGCTGATATCGATAGGTATCCTGTTTACCTATAATTGAATAGTATGGTGACTTCAAATCCATA
Organism: Arctia plantaginis; assembly: GCA_902825455.1. Lineage (NCBI taxonomy): Eukaryota > Metazoa > Arthropoda > Insecta > Lepidoptera > Erebidae > Arctia > Arctia plantaginis. Next base: position 14,044,999 of record CADEBD010000314.1, on the reverse strand, counting down.
CTAATATTATAATTGAAAAAGTGTGTTTGTCCGTCTGTTACCTCTTCACGCTTAAATCGCTGAACCGATTTTAATGAATAGTATAGCTAGTATGGTATAGAGATAGTTTGAGTCCCGAGAAAGGAGATAGGACAGTTTTATCCCAAAAATCATCCTTCAAGGGTGTGAAAAGGAAGTTTGTATGAGGAATCAATAACCGCTGAACCGATTTAAATGAAGCTAGTTAATAATATTGTGGTAAAAAAACAGCTTTTAGGATATTTTACTTGTATTGTTTATTTAACTAATAAGACTTTTGCCGTGGGCTGAAATGTTGCGTAAATAACAAAATCGTGTTGTGGTTCCTTACACATTAAAATAATTACCATTTAAGGCTAGATTTAACACTGCGTGTATTAAGATTAATTTAACAACAACCGCAAAATGTCTCTTTTATAACTGTATAAACGAAATTTTTATCCCAGTGTTTTTCGAGTTTCAAATCAAATAATCCGGATTTACAATGTAAGCTTTAGAGTCGTTTGTGTTCCAATTAGCAACGCTTTACTGATAGTCAGGGAGTACAAAAGTATTAAATTCATTTGTTTAATAAATCGGCATTTGACACCTTTATTTTGTTTCTGTGCGGAACTTCCCACACACTAGCGGCGTGGTTATGTCGGACTCGGACTGACTAAAAACCGCACGCCGTCTCCAGGTACCAGTAGCCGGGGAACCAGGCCCTGGTACATTGGCGGAGCCGCCTCAAAGGCTCGTCTATATTTTTATCAATAGAATTGGTAACTCTAACGAAACTTGGTTTCTTTCGTATTAAATGCTTGCGTAGAACTTGGAGAACTTTAGTAACAAGCAGAGTGCGTCTTTATTTGTCTTTTAGTATTTAAAAACTGGATTTTCAATTAACAATATACTGTAAGGAAAAAGATCTCATATGTATACTAGTTTGCAAGTTCTCGAGTTGTAATTATTGACTCTTGAAATGGGTGTCGTAAGAGCCGACTAATGGAGCAAACTATGCAAAGAAAAGGAATACTTGAAACAAACCCTATATCAACCAGTCCGTCAAAACCTCCTTTCTAAGGGAGAGTCCTATATCCAACTGTAGAATATCAAAAGCTTTCAAAAACATTTTTGTAATTTGCTATAGCGTTTGTTAAAAATTTCTAACATTTGTAATTGCCTAATAAAGTAAGACTTCTAGAGAAACTGTAGCAGCTAGTTTCAACAATAATTTTTACTCGTTATCTGAATTTTGGAAAGGTAAATAGAGTTTTATCAAGTAATTAGTAAAAATAAAATCAAGGATAAACATAAAGAATATTTATTAAAAAGAAGAAAAGAATAAGCTATTTTTCAAATAAATATAAGCTAGAGATATGAAAATGGAGAAAAAGTAAATGTGAGAATTAACCGTCTAGAAGTACACAATCTACATACGTATATGTGTATGTACAATACCAAAGAGATTGATGATTTTATAACGAAACAGAAACAGTTAAGACCAATACCACTAATGTTAAAAACAAATGAAATTAATTTAAATATTAATTTATTTTGTTTTTAAATTTTGATGTTAAAATATTGAATTGGAATATTTAAATATTATTGTGAGCTCTTAAGAGAAAAAGAAAATATACCTGAAATAAAACCGTGATCGTTTGAGAAAAATCTTTTCGTTTGCTTAAGGGTTAGGTAAGTGTTTTTAAATAAAAGCTTGCATTGAAACGATTTTATACATTTATGTAGTTTATATATAGCTATAACTAACTCCTCTTTAGATTAATTTAAAAACTTACATATTAATATATTACATGTAAAGGAAACAGTGTATATACACATATTGTATGTATATTTTTGTTTATTAATTCTGTATTCAGTCTCACAGACAGTCTAAAGTCAGTTTAAACTTAATCAAATTTCAATAGAAATGGTTGATTATGTGAGTAGTAAAGTCTAGTTAATTTGATATTTACTAACAATGCCCGATAAAAATGTCAGTACGATTATAATTGCTTTTTCGATATTTGTTGGTCGATGAGATCGCTGATGATGAATATACGAGTAAATGAGAAAATACCACTTAATACGAACTATAAGTAATTGATGATTCTATAAAAATATGAAATGACAATTAGTTAGGTTTTATTTATTTAATTATTTATGTACAAATTACAATTAATAGTACAATGGCGGACTTAATGCCACAGGCATTTTTCTTTGTCTACCTTTGGGTGGTGTGAAAATGTCTCAGTAGGTGCCCTAGAAATTACGTTTTTTTTTCGTTTTAAAGAGATAATAATAATTGAGGAGATGGACAGTAACAGTGGGACATATATACTGGAATATACACACATAAAATACTTCCTGAGCTACGTACAGCAAGTATATCATCTGTGTATATCTGTGTGTGTATACATATATACACATACAGATTTACAGTACTATTTTTACAACGAGCTGTTTATGTTAATTAGTTGTACTCGTAAGTACGTAGCTTTGTTAAAAGGTTAATATTTATTTTCGTATATAATTAGGTACATAAAGAAAAGAGTTTATTGATTGAATCTTTTTCTTCTTGACATATAAGCTGCATAATGCAGGAAGAAAGACGAGCATATCTAAACTAACCAAATTAAATACGAAACAGATATTTAAATTTAAGTTTGTAAAACTACCAGGTCAGACTGAAAGTTTAATTCAAGACAATCAAGACGAAATGGTTTATTTCGACGCCATGCGATACGAAGACATGAATCTACACATTGGTTAAGTTTTTTGTGTACAATCCAAAAACTCTAAAAGTTCTACACCGATTGAGCTTAAATTTTAATATGTTATACAACCCGCTTCAAAGATTGTTTTTACTCTTTTTTTGTGTCAGTTTTGTTAGTTATTTGTTATCAATGCAACCACAATGTGCGAATCATGGTAGGGTACAGCTAGTGTATCTACAATAACATTTCAAAGTTAAGTTCCTAGAATTGAACAAACGAACAATTGATGTTCTAAATGACTTTATGAAAGAAGTAATGAGCAAGAAATCAAAAACCCGGCTAAAGGACAATTTAAGAGTAGGTAAAGTACTAGAAAGATCGAACATGGCTCGCTTTTACGCTCAATGGCTCAATTTATTATTTCTTATTTAATTTAAATATGTATCTTTGTATTATAATTGATTTGGTTAATTTTTTAATGAACCTATTACTATTTTGCGCCAAAAAATCGCCTTTTTGGTTTTTTCTTCGTAAAAGCCATTTAAGGACACTCGGATCTTTGAGAGGGATAAAACAATACATTAAGTGTCCAAAATCCAGACATTTGGAAGACACTAGGTAATAAAGAAATTTACAAAAAAACATACAAGATACGCGCGAGAATCATAACCGGGTGGATTATGGAAATAACATTCAATAACGATCATTGATTAATTTAAAATAAGCACGCTCTTAACAAAATCAACCTTTTATATTTGATCAAAAATTAATACAGTAACACTAACGTCATCAATAGAAAAAAGTTAAGGTTCGATTGTAGATACATCGAACCTTAAGCCTCACCCACTGACGGTAAAATTTACGACGTTAATTTGACCAACAATATGAATTAATGGTCTATAAATCAACAATACTTGTGTTAGAAAGACAACCAATTGTTGTTCAGAAATATTAATAGCTACTAATCTGCAATCTATCGCAATTGTCATGTTGATTGTTCCCAAGCGTATTGTTTTGAGTCACCTTATAGGTAGAAGTAAATGAATTTATTTGTACTTCATAATCAATAGCAATAGAACTAATGGTTTGAGTTACTGAGATAGTCTGTTTAAATATGTATGATATTTGTATTGTTGTGATAGAATATTTTACTCAGAAAGTCTCGCTATTTAAGGAAAATTTCAAATTTTGTCTATATTTTCTTCATAATCTTAAAGCCAAGTTAGAGGTAAAATTCAGATTATAATTTATGAGTTTATTATCTTTGACCTACTTAAGTAACAACATCACGGTAACTTTCAATGTTACTTCTTTTATATCCATACCAAACTTTGTGAAATTTCTTACTTTTAACTGGGATATATTACAAACTCGCACCTATACTGGAAATTTATGTATACTCGTATGTCAATTAAATTTTTAAATAAATATACGTCACAGCTAAGCTTGTGTAGATAGCTGATATAAAGTAATGTGAATTTCCATGCGTTACATATTCAAATTACCTCAAGACGTCAGATTTGCAAATCCGTTTTCTGATGTGATTCCGACTTCGATTGCTTGATTCCCATTAACACAACTAAATACTGGTGATACATGTCCTGAATCTTCTGACTGGTTTTGATTATACCGTTATATTTCTGAAGATGTTTTGATCTTTTCTACACTAGTTCATAGTTGTGACACCTTCACGTCTACATTAGCTAATAATGTTGTTCATGTTGACGGCTTGGTTTTATCAAATCTTCTCCCCAAGATTCAAATCTTCGTCTTATCATTTTTGTAAGAGTAATATCAATTTTGCATTTTGGTCGTAACATGCGATCTTATCAAATAACTAACATTTTATTAATCTTGATAAGCTGGTGGGATTCAGGCTCATCTCAAGGCCTCCGAACGATAAAACGGTTGTCTAGTTAGGTGACTATTTCGCTGAGGCAGGCCTTTGTTTCATATCGTAGTTGTTAAGTTTGTCCTGTTACCAGCAGTGAAATTGATATATGAAGAGCGACAAATTTTTGTTTTCATAATTTTAAAATTGTTTGATTGAGCTATTACGTTAATTTGATTAATTTGCTTTAATATTACGAAGATTAAAGGCTGACAATTTTTCCTGCTTATTTCGTGCTGCATTACAAGAGTATCTTGGTCACCTAATTAATTACAAACTACATTTGTAAGTAGTCTAATGTGAAGAACGTTAGTTTATTTTTGGCAGGTGTCAATTATGTCATACACCGTTATCTGTTGGCACTTTCAAAATAAACTATTGGAAACAAAGCACTGAAATTTTTGTTAACAATCCAAATTTGCGCCTACCACTTAAAATATATGTAGTGCTATTTATTTTTGTATTACTAAAGTCCGAGCACTACGGGTGAGTCCGGTTGGATCTAGGGTTGAAGGAAAGTGGAGTCTGGTATATGTTGGTCGGTATGTAGTGTTGGGCGAGTACCACTAGTGTTTGTTTACCTGTGTGTGACGCCAATCGGGGCGAAGGTACGGGCGGCGTGGCCCGCAGCGGATGGCGCGTGTGGCCGCGCGTGCCAACCGACTGTGACTGCCGCCGCGCCGCACCACTTCAGGCACTTCTGCTGCCCGGTCTGCGCTTATCGTACGCGCTACCACTATGCATTATTTTGTACGATAACGATTTAATTTCTCCCGATACAATTTAATACTAATTATTATTATACATAGTATGATACATGACAGATAAATGTTTGTATTTATATTTAATTTAAATATATAATACTTCTAATTTCTTTTTTAGAGCAAGTTCTGTAAGGCACATTTTTATGTCCACGATTATGATATTTGATATTAAAAATGTTATGATAAACCTAAATGGTTTATCATAACATTTTTTTTTAAATAAAAGCGTTTAAATTGTTAAGAGTATTGCCCACACAAGTGATATCAGCATTAACAACTTGTCTTGTATGACAGATGTTTGAAGTCATAAAATGAGAGTATTTAAAAAAAATTGCTAATATTGAGAATTATGTACCTAGTTTATTTATTAGTTTTGGCTGTGAGATGTAGTCAGAACTTTACACGAACAAGTAGTCATACACAAAACCTGAAATTCATGCTACAAATCATTTATAAACCAAAGGATACTAAATTTGATGAAACAGAAATTTAATTCATAACATAACCAAAATGCTGATCCACAATAGTACAAAGCAGACCTTGTAAGACGGTTTTCGCCCAGGACATAAAGCCGCTTGACTCTTGGTAATCTTGATAATAGTATCCTGTTTCAATTCAAGAATAACAGATTTTGTTTATACTTCGATAAGTGGTTATGAAAAGGTAGACCAACTTACACACAGAAATTTCTTTACACGTTGAAATTTCTTGAAGAATCGTTTGAGAGGCTGGTGATAGATTACATGGATTATTTAAACTATCATAAAAAAAATAAAACCCTGTAGGGTGTAATATTACTCCTATAACTTAAGATAGAGAGATTCAACAGTTGTTTAATGGAGTACTTTACATAGTTTGAACATAGCAGATATCTGTTATGATGCTCTACCATTTATCATTAAACATTCATCTAAAGATAACTCACAAAATAAGAAGGTCAAATGGTATCTACTAGTAGCTTAGTGTGTAGTTAAACTATCTATATAAATTTTCTCCTAGCTTCATCATTACATCATCACTAACGACCCTAGTGTACTGGACTTCAAACTTACTTCAATTTATCAAAACAAGTCTTATGAGGCCAGACAGGGTTGAGAGATTTACCAGTAGTTACAGTAGAGTACCATTATCCACCTAGCTCTATTACCTAGCTTACAACTAGGGCTGCAAATTGGAATATTGTCAAAAAATTTACCTTTTGTATGACATGTCTAATTTTCGTAATAAAATTAAGCTTAACATGTAGAAGTATTCGAAATATTTAAAGGAAATTTTATTCATTTTGAATATTTGTCTACATAATCCAGTTAGCTACTTATCATAAATTGTTTTTCGATGTACGCCTACAGCTGTGTTCACGTACTTTCTTATTTATATGGTATTTATTTAAAAAATATTGTGTTTACACACAAATATATTTATATTATAAATATACAATATATTTATATTATATATATGGCATATTTATATTAAAACTCCAGCTAAACAGAATTACTTATTGTTATCCCTTTGGCTTAGAAAATAAATCATAACATGTTGACATTAATTAAGTTAAGGTGTAAACCTTAACTTAATTAATGTCAACACGTTATGATTAAGGGATCTCAAGAATAGGGTTTAATATATTGATGGAAAACTCCTAACTCCTTGTTGAAATAGCCCCTTTAAAGGCATTAGGGAACTCAATAGTAACAATTACGCAAGGTAACCTGTGTAGAGGCTTGCCGGCAGTGAGTAGTTAATTCTTACTGTCCTTGACTCTTGAGAAACGATTTTTCAAAGCTAATTTATTTATATGACATATTTTTTTAAGATTCATTGTCGTGACAAAAAGTAATGTCTCAAAATGGTGGTTCAGTATAGTGGGTTTCTTGTTGAATTGAGAGCTACCCGATTGGGAAAATACCTATAACCTGGCAAAAAGTTTAGTGGCCTTACTATTAATGTAATGTAGAATTCTAGGAGCTATTTAGAAGCGAAACAAATTCTATTGAAAGCAAAAAAGATAAGCAAATGGTCTATTTTAATAAATTGTAGTGTAAAAGTAATTGATTGATAAATTTTGCAAAACCAAATACATTTACTTTTATAAACAATGTTGCAAGTAGTGACACTATTTAAATATGCATTTCAATGAATTCTAACCGCTGCTAACAAAGAATAGGTGGCAATAGGTATATTAACAAGGAACACTTGCAATAGGTATTTGTTGGTTAGTAAAATAAAACTATAAAGTGTCTTACACATACTGTAAATCTAGCACAATTGAAACTTACACAGTTACCTACACATTGCTGACAATAATTTAGTACATCTCGACTAAATATTAATGAGGTTTTCGTTTCGGGTATATCACTAAAATCATGAACTTTGCTATGATCATAATTTGTGAGACGTACATATAGACGCCAACAACAAACCAGTTTCAGATGAGGTAAAAATACAACAAATACGAATTTTATGTGCAAAAAATATGTTAGCAGGTGGATCAAGGTACAAGCAATTTGGGTAACCACTTTAAATAAATGTTTTAATGATAACGTTTGCTAATCTACGTATATTATTCCATCACAACTTTTCATGCGAACATGAAATGCTTGGTGGGACTGAATTTCGCTACGTAAACAGACACTGTTATCTATCGGTCGTTAGTAGTGAAACATCAATAGGATGCGGAGTACTTTGTTGATACGACCGCATTACCTTACATCTAATAATATTATGAAGAATCTTTAGACGTTTATTGTTGTTTAGTTTGCACAAGGTAGTTTTACGATCTTTCATCATTAGATTAATTGTTGACTTGTTTATTGAATAAACTTATAGGCTATGTATGTTTCATCCGATAGAAGCTTGAAGTAATGACCCATAGGCCAGTATTGAAATATGCAATTTAGTAATATATTTTCTTAAAAACTTTTTTTGAATTGGTTGATAATTATAATAAAGTTAGTTGATATAGCATTCATATTATCTCTAAAATTTCGACACCAACTGGTGTCAAAGCAGTGTTAATATTTTTTCTACACTAAAAAAATACTTCCACTATTTAACAATTTCTAACTAAGAAGTTACTATTAAACAAGAATTATAATAAAAATACCTTTGAAAAAAAAGATTCAGATTTCAAAAAAGAAAAAAATTGGCAATAATTACCCACTTAAAGAGAGTATATTACGTAAATAATAAATATCTTTACTAAAGTCGTGTTCTAAATATGTAGAAAGTAGGTACAGTTTTAATCTAAATGTTTTATTATAAGATGACTCTGTAACTAATCGGATTCGACCTAGATAGACAGTCTGTACAAAAAATTGGACAAAGAAGTATGTAGGAGTATATCGTCTCGCACATTGATCATTGATCGAGATCTGTCCTAACTTCAATTGGACCGTGTTGGGAGGCCGTCAGGAGTGACGAGCGTGACAAAATTACGAGGGTTTTATAGGGTCCCTTGCTAAAACTTGGTAGCTTAAAATATATTTTAGGTCTTTACCTATGAAATTGCCGTTTTGTATGCAATAAGTGAAAGTACTTATTTTTTCAAACTTTTTTATTTCTGTTATTCGAAGTAATCACCCATGCAATCGACGCATCTTTGCCAACGCATTGGCAGTTTATTGATGCCCTTCTCGTAAAAATCAGCTGGAAAATTTTGGAAAAAGTAATAGTCGGTAGGTGCAAGGTCTGGTAAGTATGGCGGATGAGGGATTATATACAGGAAGAACAGCGGAGAGAGTTAAGTATTGACAAAGGTATGTCAAAATTCAAACAATTGAAAAATTTTAGAAGATAGAAGAGGGTTTGAACTTTTGCAAATACTATCATAAATTTACTTATACCTATTTAGTACTACTGGAAGTAACTAAGTTAAAAATTATATAAAATCCAATGTCCAGTATAAAATTTGACTTGTCATGATACAAAAGATCATACAGTGACAGTTCAAGTTGACTGGTCAGGAAATAATTAAGACAGAACATCAAGATCGATCACGTGATTTTAAGTGTAAGTAAATCCATCATATCACCTCCATAAATATTGATGGGCAAGATCTTGAATCTCTTGCACCTAGGCTAGACATGCCTTGTATGAATAACAAAAAACATTAAAATGAAAACTTCGTGGACCAGATTTGTTGCTTACTACATTTCTGCACTATATTAATCCAAATTTTTATTTCTGTAACTATTTTTGCAGTAATCAATAGAATTTAAGGCGGTATTAACACTAATAACACATTTTAAAAGTTTAGTAAGGCTATTTATAATAGTTAGGTACCTCTATAGATGTCTCTAAAGAAATGACATACGTAAATCACGATGGCTCTAGATAGCCCGTAAATATTTCATATCACTTCTCAGTATTTACTTTTTATGTTACAGTCTTCCTGGACTGGAATCCTCTTTTGGTGATTGACTGTCGTCGGCAACCAAACAGTGGGAATATTCAAAACGTAATTATAGTGTATTTACTTTACTGTGAATTAGTAGTTAAGCGTTTTCATACTCATAGATTTAAGACTAGGCAATCGTGAGTTGAGGTTATCGTTTAAGTGAACTCTTCAAATTCACAAGAAATCTTCTTTGAACACAAGCGGAGACGTAAATTATTTAAGAATTTCGTAAAGATAGGAAAGAACCAACACATTTTTTTCCGGAGAACAGTTTAGGTATAATAAAATATTACTTGAGGCTCTTTTAGTCTCAATTTCATGTCTGACCAAATATTTTCTGATATATTACAAATTTTTAACTTTATCTGAATTCAATTTTCGGTATAAAACTCTTCAAAGGCCTTTCTAATTAGACGATAAATCGACCTTTGGCCCCGGGACATAAAAAGAGACATTTAGAATTCATTTTGTTTTATCATGTACAAAAAGTTACAAATGCTGTAACTGTTATATTTAATGCTTGAAAATGTAAAAAATTAAAGACTTAGCTTTCAAAACTGTTGAGGTTTTTCTAGTACATTAGTCACCTAGTTTGTATAAACAAAGTTTATTAGTATTTTAATCTACATGTACAGTATTTTGGTCTAGTAACGAGTATAATTCCTGAGACAGTTTAAATTTAGGGTAATAAAATATATGTCTCAAATGCCTGTTAAATATTTTTATTTCAGAGATATACTGTAAACTTGAAGCTTACCTGAACGAAACGTCCTTATAACGTCTGCAACACTGCAGATTAAAACCGCTTTCTCGTACTTACCTGTAACAAGAGTGGATATGTTTAATACAGAAAATCATATTTGTTTCCGTTACATTATATTATAATTCCCTTAAAAGAAAGTGTGATGCTAAAGATCCAAGATTGAATAGGTCACATAGATATTTTGTCTGTTTGCATCACAAATTATGTATACTTAACAAGCACATGAATATTTAAAGTACAAACTCATTCGATTGCACACAATTCACATCATACAAAAAGCCGTGAGGTTCTAAGAATTTCTCTAAAAAGGTTTCTTAGAAGACGCAACAAAAAAAGAGTTTTTGGCAATTCATCCCCTAATTGGTTTAAAATGGGAATGACGTTATAAATGTGAAATACTGTTTTTTGGGGGTTAATTCAGTATTTTTTAGTGAACGTAGGACACGAAACAAGGACAAGAAACATTAGAACCAGAAACATAGACCCATTGGACAAGAAAATTGTAATGAACTTACACATCTTTTGGACATCCGTCACTTCGTGTTAGTAAAATACTAAGGCACAACCATACCATCCATTTCATCTAAGCCATTCTAGACATTATTGCCCCTCCCGTTCATATTTTCAGAGTTAGAACCGGTTAGTTACAACCGAAGAGTATTTCAAAATTTCATTAAATTTGAACCTGTAGTTTAAAAACGATCCCAAGTCAAAGATTTTTAATTTTTACAGTATTTAGTAATATTTAAAAGAAACATGCATAATAGTAATTTCCAGTTGGACTCCATGAGGGCCTATTTAGGAAAGTTACTAAATAAATTAACAGTTTCCTTTATTTTTTGTAAGAGTAAGTAGAGTAAGAGGCAACACGATTTCAAAGGCGCGACGGGGTCGAAAAGCAACGGCTTTATATCGACTAATACCTACTTACAGAACTACTAATCAGAGTTTATGATTTACATTTAATTTGAACAACTAGAGTTTGGCCGAGGTTTTGTTTTTATAACGTTAATTTCAGTTTGTTAATCAATTTTGCCGAGATAAAAAGTATCTTCTGTGCTATCCCATGTCATAATTATAATCTATTATATTATCTATGCCAAATGTCAAACAGATAATTATTGCTGATGACTTTTAATAATTTTTTTTGTAGAACTAATGTATCCTAAGACTCGGCTCATGTTATGTTCAGTGTTTTCATCGATCACAGATATTGTGACGCCACATCTCCGTCAATTATGGGGATCCTAGAGAAATTGAGGGAAGCCCTTAAATTTTATGCGTCTAAGAGAAGTTAAAGAGAAGAGAAGAGAGAGAAGAGAAGTCCAAGTATTCTTTCGGCCCAGATGTGCTACCATCTAGAGACATAAACAAATGGCGAAGCGGTAATTCATTTGTGTGAAGCATACAAACACACCATTGTAACGGTCTCTTCAAATAGTCTTCCAGGTATTTAATGACACCTCCTTTCCAACCTGTATTTGTAGGAGTGCTATCGCAACCCACACAACTTACTTCTTCTAAGTTCCATCCTTGATTTTCTAACAATTCTATAATAGAAGTGATAATCCCTTTCGCAGTACCTCGACTCGGCGTCGTATGTCCCAAGTAAATAGATCCCGGCTCTGTAAGAACTGAAATGTGTTCTTCTAAGACTTCTTTTCGGTGGTACCGGCTGTCTATTTTATTGATCTTGAGAGTTTTATCTTTTCGCCCATCGAAGTAGATACTCTTTATAATAATTTTATCGATGTCTTTGCTGGCTTGGGTACGTGACTTTGAAACAGCTCTGTGAATCTTATTTTTATCAATCACAAGGTTTAGATCTTCGGAAGATACCATTCCTACGTCAACTAAGACTGCTGAAGCGACTGCAGCTGCCGAACGCGTTGATAGTCCGTATCGATCACATACCTTAGCTACTGTTGGCAGCGTCAGAGTGTTCCGACTAAATGAATTAGATGGAGACTCCTTGCCATTTTCCTATCATTTCTTTGGTCCAGTAAAAAATCTCTTTCAGAAATGGGAACTTTCTTGGGTTTAGTGCAGGAACAATTTTCAAACGAAGTGCACTTACAAGCAGCGATGTCAAAAAGCTTATTTGACGATTCCAAAAAGCACTTAACTTTGTTGTCATAGCTATCGTTTCTCGTACTTTTAGGATATCTTATTAGTGATAAATATTTGTTAAAATATGCGGTTAGCAGTTGAGTAACCCGTACGTTAGAAACGATGGGAATTGAAGCTTTGGTCAAAATTGTGTTAAGTTTTCCAGAAACTATTGAAAAGACTTCTGTGTTCGATGGATCTTTTCCGTTTTTCTGTAGTTTTAATTCACTTTTAGTAAATAAAATGCACTTAATAACGTCTTTTATAACAGGTAATTGGCGATCGTCAAGTTCTTTATAAGGTCCCAATATAGAACAAGTAGTCTCACTTCGCCTTGAACACATTTTTATGATTAAGTAACGCAAATTACGTTTTTCTTTCAAAGAAGAATAGAACAACTCCTTACAAGAGTAAAATCGAAATAGAAATGAGACGAACTGTCTTATTGTAGAAGTAGCGCACGTACGAAAATCAAGTCAAAACATGAATTTTGTAGGAATTTTGCAAGTCCGATCCAAACCGATTGATCGCTAAAACAACCTGTCGATACTTGCAAATCATAGCCGAGGCTTTTCTTATTGATAAAATTACAAGACAAAACAGGATTGATTCAAAAAACATAGAATATACGACATTGACTACAAGGTTGTTTTTGCGAATTTTCAGTAAATATAAATGCTGGTAGAGCCCTAAGGATATTTTTAAATATCTTTTGAATTATTTTTACGCTAATCTACGTCTAACAGCGCAACTTTTGAGAGGTCTTAAGTAGCTAAAATAAGAATAAAAAATTTCGGGACACCCTATTGTCAGTTCAGGGTTAGGTGACCTGTTATGGTTCCTACAACCATTCGGATATCTAGTCTTCTAAGACTGATCAGTCTGCAAGTAAGTCGTGGTGAGACTTCAGTCGGCACCAGTTTGGACTGTCTGCAGCCGGGTGAGTTTTTCCACCTTCAGTTGTGCGCTTCACGAGTATACTGTCTAGCCCAGGAAAGTGAAAGACAGTGGCGGAGTGTGGTTCGGCCGGTGGTTGGGGTTGCCGAGTCCCTCCTTGCCAGCTCATCTGTAGCGTCATTCCCGTGTGAATTACTGTGCCCTTTAATCCATTGGAGGAGTACATTTATTGTGGCAAGCTGGTCCAATGTTTGATGGAATTTAAAGACAATACCAGAGGTCATTATGTTGCCCTCCACTGCCTTTAGAAGAAGAAGGTATCTATTGCTATTATAATGTTAACTGTTGTATTGAGGGTCGCACTTATTTTAGTTTTTGCAATAAGATTTGTAATTATTTTTTAATTTTTAGTGCTCTTTCTTAGTATTGTTTGAAGTCGGTTCAACTTTTTTTTAAATAGATTTATTATTGAATAGAAAGTATAGGCTTCATTTAACTAGCTACTGAAACGTACTTATTTTCCACACAACATATATCATCCGAAAAACATAACCATCAAAAATAAACATTGATTCATAGCTAAGAGTTATTACTCATTACAGAAACATAAAAAAAAAACTATTTCCAATCCAATCCTAAATCAATTCTATCCAATCCAAGCAATTCTACGTGGAGGACGAAATATTTCTATGTTTTGTTTCAATTTGCAGTATTTGCAACCTTTCATCTATATACATAAAAATTAATCGCTGAAATGTATGTACGCATATTTCTACCCAATAACTGCAGCTAATTGGATAATTTTTACCTAGCTACCCTTTTATCTTTTCAGTGTCAATAGTATTTAGCTTTTGCATTGTAAATGCTACTAACCAAAAACATTTATACACGGTGTAAGGGAACGAATACTGAAATAGTGTATTCAGGCCATGATTCTGAGTTGGAAATCATTAGAATTTTCTGCCGGATCATTTTTTTTCTAACTTAACATTTTTTGGTTTAATATGTCCAAAATGCTACGACAATGAGTAACCAGAACATTTTATCGAAAACAACGATGGAGATATGAACAAACATACAAAACATACAGGCGAATTGAGAACCTCCTCTTTTGTGTTTTTGAAGTCGGTTAAAAACAAAGCTGTCCGTGTAATGACGGATTAAGAATACGGAATGTCACTACCCCAATTCATCCCGTGGGTGTCGTAAGAGCCGACTAAGGGCGCAAAACAACGCAGATCACCAGCACTGCAAAAGGAAGGAAAAACAAACCCTTTTTTTTTTTTTTTTTTAACGTGTGGAAATCCCCTCGGACCGTCACCCCTCCGGGGTTTGCGGCGGGGTGGTGTGTCGGACTCGGACCGACTAAAACCACACGGTGTGCCACTCTGCGCCTGTAACAGGAGGGATCCGGGAACAGCTGTTGTTAAGACATCCGGACCCCTCCTAGCGCCAGCCCGCTCCTGGTGCGGGCTCCGTCTCGATGTTGTTCCTCTCTTTAGGCGGCGTCCGGCACACGCGGACGCCGCCCCCTCGCGGCTGGCCAAACTAATGCGGGTGGAGGGGAAACCCACCCCGTCCACCCGCGGCCACACTCAGGGCGGCATGAGGCTGTGATATGCGGGCCTCCGCCGCCCGGTTCGCCGGCGGCGGATCGGGTCCGAGTGAAGGTCGTCCTCCCGGGCCCTCTCCGCCGCCTCCTTCCGCGAGATTACTACCTCGCAGAAGGTTGCGACCGCGGTAAAACAACTGTCGCTACCGGCCATGGAGCGTACTACGGCCGGTAGCGAGAGATCCACTCCGATGACTGCAGTGAGGGCCCGGCGCTGCGCCGCCGCGAGCGCGTGGAGTCTCCAACCGGACAACCCCCGTGTACAGCCGTCTTGTCGCGACGCTGGGTCCACCCATATTGGGCAAAAGTCGCCCTAGGGCAGACGCAGCGCCGACCAGCTTTGGAGCAAGCTGTCGGAAGTGCTCGTCGAAGAGCCACCTCCCGTCGAGGATCAGGCCCAGATATTTCATCTGGGCCCGCAAAACCGGGGAAAAGGAAAACCAAGTTAAAGTTTGAAAAAAAAAAAAAAAAAAAACCAAAAAAAAAAAAGGGGAAAAAAAAAAACGGGGCCCGCAAAAAAAAAAAAAAGAAAACCCCCCCAAAAAAAAAACCCCCCCAAAGGGGAAAAAAAAAAAAGAAAAAAAAAAAAAAAAAACCCCCCAAAACCCGGCCCCCTTTTTGGAATTTTGCCCCAAAAAAAAGGGGGAAAAAAAAAAAAATTAAAAAACCCCCAAAAAAAAAACCCGAACCCAAAAAAATTTAAAAAAAAAATTTCCCACAAAACCAAAAAAAAAACCCCCTTAAAAAAAAAAATCGAAAAAAACAAAAAAAAAAAAGGGAAAAAAAAAAAAAACCCAACCCCCGGGAAAAAAAAAAACGGAAAAAAAACGTTAAAAAAAAAAAGGAAAACCGCCCAAAAAAAAGGAACCCCCCAAAAAAGGGGAAAAACCCCGAAAAAAAAAAAAAAAGGAAAAAACAAAAATTTTCCGGAAAAAAAAGGGAAAAAAAAAAAAAAAAAAGGGAAGGGCCCCCACGGCCCCAAAAAAAAAAACCCAAAAAAAAAAAGGCCAAAAAACTTCCCCCCCGCCCGAAAAAAAAAAAGGGCCAAAAAACAAAAAAAAAAAAAAAACCCCGGGGGGGGCCGGCCCAAAAAAAAAAAAACCCCCCAAAAAAAATTTTTGCCCCCCTCCCAAAAACCTAAAGGGGCCTAAAAAAGGGAAAAAACCAAAAAAGGAAAAAAACCGCCCAAAATTTCCCAAAAAAAAAATTTCCCCCTTCCGGGGAACCAGGGAACGTTGACCCCAAAGGGGGTAAAAACCACCCCGGGGCCCATGGGTTAAGGGCCGGGGCCAGCACTAGGGCCCCCCCGAAAGGCCCGGGGGCCTTTTTGGGGAACCCCCCGGACCTGGGGAAACCCCCCTTCCGGGGCCCCCCCCCGGGAAATTTGCCTCCCCGTGCCCGGGGGTTCTCCGGCCGGGGAAAACCCCCCCCGGGGGAGTTGCCGGGCCCTTCGTTTTTTGGGGGAAAAAGGGCCCCTTAACTTTTAAGGGGAACGGGCCCGGAATTTTCCTTGGGGGGCCCCACCGCGGAGGCCTTTTTGCCCCGCACCCCCCGGTAAGGGCCCCCCCCGGGGGTAGTAAAAAGAGCTTCCCTGTCCTTTTTCCTTTGGGGGGCGGCAAATTTGGCCCCCCCAAAGAGCCCCCGGCCCCAAAAAACCCTCTTGGCCGGCCCTCCCAACCGGCTCCCCCCGGTAAACCCCCGCCCAAAACCTTGGGTTAGGAAAAACCCGGGCCCCCCTGAAAGGGCGCCCGGGGGAGGCCCCCCAAACTTTCCCGGGGCCACCAGAGATCCTTTATTAGGCCGCAAACCCGAATGGGGGGCAGGCCTCCCCCCCAAAATAAATCTTCCCGCTCCCAAAGGGAATCCCCCCCACGCCAACACCTCGGCCCCCCGGAGGCCTGCGGTTTTGGCGGGGCCAGGGGGGAATTAGGCCCCGGCCCCCGTCTGGCCCGGGGGTTGTTTTTGGAAACCAAACCCCCCCACCCCAAAAGGCGGGGTAAAGCCCGCCCGTGCCCCCTTCCCTGGGCCCCCGGGTCCGGGGGGGGTTGGTTTCGTTGTTAAAAAGGCCCCCTAAAACCCTTTCCAGGAAGGGGCCAAGGGGTCCCTTGGGGGGGGTTCCCCGGCGGGGCCAGGGGAAAGCCCCCCCAGGGGTCCACTTAAGGACCCCCCCGGATCCCGCCCGTTTTTGGGGGCCCCTTGGAAGCCAGGGGCCCACCGGGCCCCCCAAACCTTCCCCCTCCCTCCCCTTGCGCCGCCCTGGGGGAACCCCCGGGAAAGGGACGGGCCCCGAAGGGGGTCCCCGCCCCCCAAAGGGCCCTCCCCGGGGGGAACGCCTGGGGGGGGGAATGGGCCCCAAAATTGGTTGGAAAACCGGAACCCCCCTTTAAAACCCCCCGGTTGGGGGAGAAAAAAACCCCCTTTTTTATGGTTTTGGTCCCCCCCACCGAAAAAAAACAAAAACCCCGGCCCCGTCCCCAAAGGACGGGCCGGGGAAGAGCCTTCGTTGGAACCGAGACGGCCCAACCCCCGGGGCCACCCCTTCCATTTGGCGGGGAGGGACGAAAAGGGTCCCCTACCCCCAAACCCCTTGGGACCACTTTTTGGGGGTTTTTAAAAAAGAAGGGGACCTGGCCGCCCCCCATGGGTTCGGTTCGCCCGGCCGGGGGGAACCCCCCACCAAATTACTTTTTAATGTCCCCCTTTCCCCCAAAGGGCCCACAAAAGGGCCACGCCGTAAACCCCGGGGCCCCAACCCGGGGTTGACGGAAAACCCCTGGAGGTCGCCAAAACTCCGGGGGGGAGTTTCCCCCTTTTTGGTGATCCCCCCCAAAACAATGGGGGGGACAACGCGGGCCCCCCGGGAAAAGGGGGGGGGAAGAGCCCCCGGGGCCGGTTTGCCCCCCCCCCCCCCCCCCCGTTTGGGAAGGGGGGCGGGGCCCGGAAAAACCCCAGGCCGCCGCATTTTTTCAAAAAAACCTGCGCCGGGGCCGTGGTTCCGCGGCCAGGATTAAAACACCTTTTTCCCCCCCCCCCCCCCCCCGGGTTTTCCCCGGGCGCCGGGCCCTTTTACCCCCGGCGCCTCCGAAAACCGGGGTGGGGGTTTGCCCCCCTTCCCCCAATCTTTTGGCCGGGTTTAGGGCCCCCCAACCCAAGGGGGCCAACCCTCCGGAGGGGCGGAAGGGGTTTGCCGCCACCCCCGGTTGCCGGGCGCGGCACCGTCCCCCGGAAAAACACCGGCCACTTGGCCGCCTTGGCCCCGGTCCGGGCCCCAAAAGCCCCCCCGGGTTCCGCCCCCGGGTTTGGTGGCCTTTGGCGCCCGAAACCAAAATAGCAGCCTACCCGGGGCCCGCCCTCTTTGGGCCCCCAGCCCCGGGAACTAAACCCACCGGCCCCGCCCCCGGGGCCGGGGCGGGGGGGCCCCCCCCTTTTCCCCCAAAAACCCTTTTTCCCGATTCCCGGGCCTTTGGACGGCCGCCGGGGCCCCCAAAGCCCCCGCAGGGGGGTTTCCGGGGACCCGGAACCCCAATTTTCCCCGCGGTTTTCCCCGCACTTCCGCGGCCCCTCTTTTGGGGCCTTGGCCCCGGGGCCGGAAGGCTCCCTTGGGCGGGCCTTTTTCCCAGCCCCTTTGGCGGGGCTTTCCCCGGGGCCTTTTTGGGGGGCCCTCGCCCCCGAAACCCCCCCGGGAAAGGGGAAAATCCCGGGGGGCCCGGCGGGGTTGGTCGGGTGGGGAGGGGGGGAACGGGGCCTTGGCTTTTTTGGGCCCCCTTTTGGCCCCCCTTTGGGCCGGGCCTTTTTGGGCCCCTTTGGCCCCCCCCTGGGGTTTTGGGGGGCCCGGTGGGAGGGGGGCAGGGGCCGGGGGGGAGCGGGGGGAAAAGCCCTCCCCCTGGGGACCCCGGGTTGGGCCCGGGGGGCCCCTTGGCCCGGGCCTTTCCCCCCCGGGCGGGGGGCCTTTAAGGGGGGAAACCCCCCACCCCCCCCCCACCCCCACCCCCACCCCACCCCCACCGACCGGGGGGCCTTCCCCCCCGGGGGGCCAGTCTCGCCTCCAAGGGCCAGCCAGGCCCCCCGTCCAGAAATTTTCCCCCAACTGCGAGGGATTTCTCGCATTTGGGGAGTCAAATGCCCCGGGATTTTGGTGGTAGGGGCGGGGCTGGGCGCGGAGGGGGTTTCCCCGCTCGGGGGGGTTTTGGGCCGGGAAGCGGGCAAAACTGAGGCTAGCTCGTTCACCCGCTTCCGTCAGCTTCTCTTTTTGGCCCCCCTGTGGCGCGATACGTCCCCCCTTTAGGCCCTCCAGGGAACCTCCGACAAAGGGGAGGAGGAGCCCTTTAAAGGGGCCCTTTCACAAACGACCCCTTTAAAGGTTTTCCATTTTTTGGGGGCCCCACCTTGTCGATGAGGGCCACCGCCGTTTTTCCCCCCTTCCTGCAGGGGACACGGGACCCCTGGGGGCATTTCCCCCCCCCCCGGCCCCCGAACCTTAAAGCGGGAGTTTCCGCGATCCCCCCCTCCGTTTACGGCCTCGCCGCCACCCGTACGCTCCTGGGGGACTCCGCTTTTGGAGAACGCGGAGCCTGACGGGTCGGATCGGGCCGAGGGGGTTTTACGCGGGGCCCCTCCCTCGGCCGGGCTGCTTGCCACCTTTGGTCATTTTGCATCATTTGCCGGACGTTTTCGGTCCCCTCCTCCCTGGAGCGTCCGCTTTTTCCTGCGGGTCGTTTCGTTCCCCCTCCTGGCCTCCGCCCCAATCCGACAAAACGGGGGACCCGGGAACGAATACGACCGTTTCTCTTGGCCCCCAGTGCCCAGGGGTCAACTGCCCTTTCTGGGAGCCCCATCGGATGGGCCTTTCCCGACACCATCTGGGCCCTAAAAGGGACGCCCCCATCCATTTCCACTTTTCCCTCCTTTTTGGGGCTCCTTGCCCGTTAGGTTTTCCTTTGTCTTTTGTTTTTTTTTTTCCGATGTTTTTTTTTTTGGTTTAAAATTAAGATTTTCCTAATACCCCAAAGGGAGTGGGGGAGAACAAAAGGTCCACCCGGGCAGGAACCCCCTTCCCCGGGCAAGCGAATTTTTTTAAACCCAACCGAGGGGTCCGCAGGAAACCCCCGGTTTGGAGGGGCCTCGCGACTGAATTCCCATCACCCATGCATCCCCTGGCCACCCCCCAGAAAAAAGGGGGTTTGGGGGGAATTTTTTAAAAAGGGGTTTATTCCTCGGGGTTCTGGGGGGTTTTAAGCCAAGACCCCCCCCCGATTCAACCGCGAGACTTAACCAAAAGCGCTCTTCTCGGGATTTTGATATGCCGACGGTGACAAGGAGAATACGCCCCCCCTTGCCTGCTCGGTGGTAGTGTAGTCACGCCGACCCGTCCCCCTTTCTCCACCGCTGACAGCGGAGAAATGTGGCCCCCACAGGCCCCCCCATCCGGTTTTTTACCGGGTTTTCCCTCCATGCCCCCGAAAGCTTTTGAGCCAGCAGGGCAAAACCGGGGACACGCCCCCTCTGCTGGACCAAGGCCTTGCCCGAGAGCCCATGAAAAGGCTGCCCCTTTGCTTTGAATATTTGGGCCCCTGGGGATAATCCTTCCTCAAAAGGGCCCAAAGGGGGAAACAGTAAACCAAAACGGCCCGCGTTTCCAGGGGGGGACCACGGGGAGGTTTTCTAGCCTAGAAACCCCCAAAACCCCTTTTTTTTTTTTTTCGTGTGGAAAAACCCCTCGGACCCTTTACCCCGCCGGGGCCCTCGTTTTGGCGGGGCCCCCCCCCGGGGTGTCGGACTCGAACCGACTAAAAAACCCCCAAAGGTGTGCCCTCTTTTCCCCTTCCAGTTAGGAGGGGTCCAGGTAGCTATCTCCTTTTGGACCCCCCCCACGCCGGGGCCCCTCCTTTACCGGGGTCCGTCTCATGGACCCCTCTTTAAAGGGGGGCGTTTCCCGGGACACGCGGGCGCCGCCCCCCCGCGGGTGGCCAAATAATGCGGGTGGGGGGGAGAACCCACCCGTCCCCCCGCGGCCAAAACCCCAAAGGGGGGAAAGAAGGGGCAGGTGAGCGGGGGCCCCCCGGCCGCCCGGGGTTTTGCCGGCGGCGGATCAGGTCCGGTGGAGGTCGTCCCCCGGGCCTTCTCCGCCGCCTCCTGCGAAAATTACCCTCGCAAAAAGGGGGGGGAAGGGGGGGGGGACCGCGGTTTAAAAAACCCGTCGCTAACCCGGGCCCTGAGCGAATTAAAAGGGGGTAGCGAGAGATCTGCTCCGTGGGCGCATTGAAGGGGGGGGCGCTGCGTCGCCCATGGGGGGGGCAAACCGCCAGCGTGGGCTGGGCCCAATCCTCACCGCGTCGCAGTGGTTTGGGAGGCGGGAAATCGATTCCCTCCCAGCGGGCCCCAGTACAGGGACTTTCCGAAGCAACCGTGCCCGGGAAAACACCTGCGTCACCGGGAAAGGAAAGGGTCCCGGCTGCCCCCTGCCCCTGGCGATTTACCGGCTGGAGAGCCTCCACGGCGGGGAAGCCAAACGCGGGAGGGCTCCAGCCCGGAAACGACCATCTCACCCTAGTGGCTCGGGGAGCGGCTTTTGCGCCACTTTGCGCACCGGTCTTCGGGCGGGGGGGCGAAATCCGCTCTCCGCCCGGGAATCAGCCCCCTCGCCGATAAAAATTCCCGGGGAGCACTTCCCGGGCCCCCAAATCCCCGGGGGGGTTTCCCGGGCCCAAAGGCGCAAGCCGCCTCGGTGGGCACCGGCGGGATCCCGTAGGCTCTGCCGCCAAATCCTATGGGGGGGCCCAAGGGGGCGCCTATTTCCCGGGGGGGTCAGAGCCGCCAAACCCCCACCGGGGCACCCTAAAGCGCCATGGCCGGACAACCCCGGTACAGCCGCCCCGTGGGAACACTGGGCCCCCCCCCAAATTGGGGAAAAGTCGCCCTAGGGCGGGGGCCAGGGGTCCACCACTTTGGACCAAGTGTCGGAAGTGCTCGCAAGAGCCACCTACCGTCTAAAGGCCCGACCCGGTAACCCCTCTGGGGCCCCGGGCCGGTAAGAGGACCGACCGGGCCTCGGGGGTTGGGGGCCCGGCGGGGGGACCACGACGGGGGCCCCATGAAATAATAGGGGCCCCCGTCTTATCCAGGGCCACCCGCCAAAAACCCAAAAGCCTCAAACGCCCGACCACCCGGGGGAAAATCCCCGGGGGGGCCAGGCGCGCCGCCTCCTGGAATTAGCCCCCCGGGGCCGGGGCAAGGGGTCCCTCCGCGTAGCAATTACACCCAGCCCCGGGGGGGGGACCCCCCTCGTAGGGCCCCGTCGTACCCCATGCCTTTCCCCAGGGGCGGTTTCCCAGGGGCAGACCCCTGCGGAAAAACCGCACGGGGCATGGCCCTGCGTCTCAAGGGGCCCTCTCCCTCCCCCGTACATGACGGTTGCTTTCCCCAAGATATCGCCACCAGCCCCTCAGGGACTTTCCCGGGACTCCGTGGGGAGCGGACGCTTCCCTGATGCGGAATGGCAGAATATTGAAGGCGGTTTGGGGGATTTTCCCCAAAAAAACCGGGCCCAAAACCACTCCCCCGCAGCTCACGGCCCCCCCCGGTCCCGGCCCCAAAGGGGCATCACGGCCCTCGATCGTCGAACGCCCCCCTCGGGAAAACCCAATTGGGCTCCCAACCCGATCGGGGCCCCACCTCCAAAGGGGGGGGACGATGCGGGCAGAGAGCACCCTCTCAAAAAGTTTTCCCCCCCTCGTCCCGCCAAAAACGATAGGGCCCCATAGGCCGCGACCCATTCGGCAGGGCCCTCCCGGCTTTTTGCAGGAAAGGGCCAGCCCTTTCCCCCATTTCCAGCGCTCAGGGAAGCGTCCCGGGCGGGCCCGGCTAGCGTTTCCCAAAACCCCCCTGAGGTGGTCCGACATTTTTGTCGAGGGGTCGGGCCCATCTCGGGCTGGAACCCCGTCCGGGCCCCCGGGAGCGGTGTTTTGGTCGAATCCGTAAACAGCCGCCCCCAAAATCCCCCTTCCCTGACGGGCGGAACATCCCTTTGCTGCCCCCGTCGTCTCCGGTGATGCAAACCATCGACGGGGGTGTGTGTGGGGGCCCCCTGCGGGAAAAGGCCCTCGCCCCCATTTCTGCCGGAAGCTGGGTTTGGGGAGGTCCCCCGTAAGGGGGGGGAAAAATACTTTTGAAAGGAGCAACTATGGGGGCCCCAAAGGGGGGAGTCCCGGGACCCCCAAATTCCCCCACCCACCTTGGGGGCGATGGCCCCCAGGGGTTTTGAAGTTTTTCGGACTCCTAAAGCCTTACCTTGGCCCCGCCTTTATCCCTACTAGGGGTTGGGGTCCGGGCCGCCCGGGGTTTAAAAGGGGGCCCCCCTCCTTTGCCCAAACCCGTAGCCCCCCTTTTTTGGGGGCCCACCCCCCTAAACCCAGGGTTTCCAATTTTCTAAACCCCCTTCCGAACCCCAGCCCCCAGGGCCACCTTCCCTTTTAACCCCCGTAAAAATTTCCCCCCCCTTACCCGTGGTTTGGGAACCCCGCGGGAAACCGGGAAGGGGCCCGGGGACCCCCCGGGGCCGGGGGCCAGGCCGAACGGGAAAAGGTCCCCCAACTCCCCCGGGGGCCCCAGGAGAACCTTTCCCTTCCCCGGGGCCGAAACCACGGGAACCCCGGGGCCCCTGGGCCCCCCCCTCTGCGAAAGCATTTTGGGGGAAACCCCCTGGGGTTTTCCGGGGGGCCCCCGGGGGCCGCCCAAAAAATTAAGGCCGCCCCGGGGTCCCTCGAGGTTCCCCCGCAAGGCTTGGGGGTTAAACCCCCCCGGGGGCGGGAAGGGCCCGCCGCGCCGCTGGGCCCCAAGGGGTTGGGGACCCGGGGGAAACTTTTAATCCCGGTTTTAAAATATCCCAAAAGGGTTGACCCCCCCAAGGCCACATTCCTACCCGTTCCGGCGAAAGGGGTTAGCCCCCGGGAAAAGGCAAATACGGGCCCCCCGGTCCCCCCACCAGTTTTGGGGGAAAGGGCCCAAAAAAGGGGCCCCCACCACGGCCCACCCCCTTTGACCCTTGCCCCCCGGGTTTTGCAGGGGGGGAACCCCCCGCAATGGTTTCGTTGGGCCCCCAGGAGGTTGGGGCGTGGCCCAGACAACCCCCCATAGGTTCGCCGTCGACCCCAAATTTTTTTGGGGGGCCTGGGGTCGGCAAGCCCCGGGTTTGGGGGGAAAAACCACCAGAAATTGGGGATTCCCCCCCAACCGGGGCTAACAACCAGGCCCCCTTTTCCCTTTAGCACAAGGGGAAAAAAAGGGGGAAAGAAACCCGCCGGGGGAGGGCCCCCGGCTGCACGGAAACCCTCCCGGTTCCCCATCCCGTTTTAGGGGAACAAAATAGGGCTTTCCGGGGTCGGCCCCCCCTTTTCGACCCCCGGCCCCTTTTCCCCCCGGGGGGCCCCCCCGGCCCAGGACGGGGTTGACCGGGCCGGGGGTTTGGGCGGGGACCCAAATTCTGGATCTCCACAACCCCCCTATAGGCCCTCCGGCCCTTTGGGGTTTTTGCGAAAATTTGGGTGGGGGTGCGGGTCCCGGGGGGAAAACCCCCGGGGTTCCGGAAAAGGGCCCCCGGGCCTTTTCAAACCCCCGGGCCCCAAAACTGGTTTTGGCGGGCCCTTTTTTCCCGGGCCCCCCAAAAACCCGGCCGGCCCTTTTAAAAGGGGCAACAGAGCCCCCCCGGCCGCCTGGGCCGGGTTGGCCGCGGGGGGGGCCCTTAAAACCGGCCCCAGTCAAAAAAGCTTCCCCTTTGGGGGGTGGGCCGCGGGGCTTTTTGGCCCCCCTTAAAACCCCCTTTATTTTTGGCCCCCCGCCCCCCAAACCTGTTTGGACAGGGCCCCGGGGGGCTTTCCGGGGGTCGGAAAATTTTGGGACGGAGGAAACCCCAACCCCTCCCCCCGCACCGGGGCCTCCCGGGCCCGGGCCGGCCCGGGGTTGGGCCCCCCTTTATGGGCCGGCCCGGGGCCCCGTCTTTCCCCCTGGGGGGCTTTATCGGGGGGCCACCCCCGCCCCTATGGAATCGGTCCCCGGCCCGGGAGCGCAGTTTTGCGCATTTGGGGCCCGGGGACCACCAGCCCGGGGGCGAAAAACCCCCGCAAGGGTTTTCGGGGTTTAACCCGGGCCGCGGGGCCCCCTTCAAGCCCCCGGCCCGAATTCTCCGGGGCCCCGCTGGGCCCGGCCCCCGCCCCTCCCCGGCCCCGAAACCTTAGGGCGGGGGCCGGGCGCCGGCCCCCTTGGGAAAGGGGCCCCCCTTTGGGGGCCCGGCCCCCCTGGGGCCTTTTCCCCCCATCCCTCAGAGCCCTTTTGGGGGTCCGCTTCCCGGCCCCTTATGCGGGCCCGGGTGTCCCCCTTTGGGGTGGGCCTTGGGCCCCTTTTTTGGCCCGATTTAGCCCGCCTTTGGGGTCTTTGCCCCGCCTCCTTTCCAACCCTCCCGGGGGGGGCCCCCCGGAAGGGGTTTTCCCGGGGGTTCAGTGGGGGGCCCGGGTTAAACCACCCTTCCCCTTCGCCCTTCCTTTTTGGCCCACCGGGCCCCCCGGCCCCCCTTTTTTTTTTGGCCCTCCTTTTTGGGCCGGCGTTTTACTTTAACCCCGGGGGTGGCCCGGGCCCCCCGGCCCCCTAACCGGTGGGGAATTTGGGGGGGCCCCAGGGGGCCGGCCCCGGGGGATGGCAAGGCTTAACAACCCATCAGCCGCACCCTTGGCCCGCACCGAACCACGGGGGGGCATTTTTAGGGGGGAGGTTTCCCTCCCGCCCGGCCGGGCCCTCCAATACCCCCCCCCAACCGCGAAAAATTGCCCCCCGCTCCCTCGGGATTTCCCCTTGAGGAACCCCAGAACCCTAACCCGGGGGGGGAAAAGGGGTTTTTTACATTCCCCTTCGGCCGCCTTAGGGACCCCAAATTTTTAAAAGATTTTTTATTATTTTCGAGATTTCCCTTTGCCTTTCGCCCTTTTTTTCCCCCTTACTTAAAAAAGCTAATGTCCCTCTGGCTGGGGCCTTTAAAGGGAAATTTGGAATTGGAAACCCAAAAAAACCCCATTTGGTCCCAGAAGGAGGTTTGCTAAATATAGGGCCCCAAAGAGGAATAGGCGTTCCAAAAAACAATCCCAGTTGGGGCCCCCCCAAGAATTAAATTTTCCCCCAAAATTTGGGACCCCCCTTTCCTTTGGGGTTTTTCTTTTTTTTTCCATTTCCGTTTTTGGTTGGTTTTGACCCCTTTTGTCAAATTAAAAATTTTCGGCCAAAATTTGGGGACTTTCCCCCAAAAAGGGGAAAAAAAAAAGGGGCCCCCGGGGGAGGAACTTAAACCCGGGGAAAGGAAATTTTAAACCCCAAAAAAGAGGGGGGTCCCCAAATCCCCCTGGGGGGGGCGTTATCATTTCCCCCTTTCCCCCCCCAAAAAATTGGGGTTTTTTAAATTAAACCTTTTTTTTTTTTTTTTTTTTTTTTTTTTTTTTTTTTTTTTTTTTTTTTTTTTTTTTTTTTTTTTTTTTTTTTTTTTTTTTTTTTTTTTTTTTTGGGGGGGGGGGGGGGGGGGGGGGGGGGGGGGGGGGGGGGGGGGGGGGGGGGGGGGGGGGGGGGACCCAAAAAAAAGGGGCCCCCTTCCTTTCAAAAGCGGAAAATTTGCGGGGGAAACAATTTGGTTTTTTTTTAAAAAATGCTTTTAAATTTAAAAAAGTAAACAAAAAAAATACTTCGTTTGGAAAAAAGGGTTTTAAAAATAAAAGGTTTTTCCAATTAAAAAAAAAAAAACCATCATTTGCACTAATTAAACCCACGAGTGGGGGAGAACTAAAGGTCCACCCGGGCAGAGATCCCCCAATACCCGGGCAAGCGTAAATTTATGCCCAACCGAGGGGTCCGCAAGTGCCCCGGCTGGGAGTGCGCTTACGACTGAACTACCCATCAGCCATGCATCCCCTGGCCACGCACCAGAACACGGGATTCGGGGCATTTTTTAGAGAGGTTTACATCCTCGCGGTCCGGGCGGTTAAGCCAAGACCCTCGTCCCCGATCAGAGCCGCGAGACTTGACCACAGCGCTCTTCTCGGGATTACGATATGAGCACCCCAAACCCTATACCAACCCGTCTGGCCAGCGTTTTGGCACATTCAATTCGACACAGACTTCATCGCGTATCTTCCCACTTTCATAAACGGATTTTAACTTCAGTTATTTTCGTACTGATTACGATTTAAGCCTTCGTTTCGGTATTATTCAAATAAACGTCATAGTACTTAAAGCAAAACTTAATAGTAAAACAAAACTAAAACTGAAGGTCATGGAGGCTCAAAGTTAGTTAAGTTAGAATAAGAATAAGTAAGTAAACAAACGAAACGATGTTATCTCAGTTACAGAGGTTAATGCAAATAAAATTAAGTAGCTGTCTCAATTATAGAGGTAACTATGACGATAAAATCAAAAGAACGAATCCCAGATATAGAGGTTTGCTTCGTCCCGCTAACAGAGGTAATTCAGTGCCAAAGTGTTGGGACCTCAGCATGAGTTCCAGTTATAGAGGTTTCTCAATTATCCAGGTTCCACTTAAACAAGTTTCACTGCACGTAGGTCTATAGACCCTTAAAGCTGTGAAAAAATCAAACTTTGAAGAAAAAGATACAAGAAAACGCAAATTTGGGCACTCTCAAGTGAATCAAAAATTTATAGGGTACTTCCCGTTGACCTAGTTGAACTATGAAACTCTGCAGGAACCATCGTCTTATCAGATCAGTGAGTTGATCGATCAGTCAGTGAATCAGTCAGTCAGTTTCTTCTTTTATATAATAGATTACTAGCTTTTGCACACGACTTCTCAGCGAATCGCGAATCAATTTTGTCAAATGCGTGATTAAGTAACAAACATACTTACGTTTGAAAAGTTAAAAATAGGTGTCAATAATAAACTAAAGTAACTAAACTAAGAGTTTGGAATCCAGTAGTTAAAAAAAAATCTCATACAAAATTGCACCCTTTTTTAAAGATAGTTTTGAAAAATTAGTGACAACGTTTAATATTACTTTTAATAAAGAGTGTGATTATACTAAGAGGGTGATGTGTGAAATAACGAAGTTTCATATAAATTTCAAACCCCATTTTGCATCCTTAGGGTTGGAATTTTTAAAAATCCTTATTTAATGCACACCTACGTTACCTAAGGAACATTTGTGCAAAATTTAATGCTTCTAGCCCCAGTGGTTTCAGCTGTGCGCTGATCGATCAGTCAGTGAATCAGTCATGAAATTTCTTCTTTTATTTTTAGATATAGATTGGAGTTCGAAATAATCAAACCATTAACATAGCAGTTAACCTTGATATAGTCTCAACTATTTCACTTATCATAATTTTGATATTAAATTTATAAAAAATTTTGATTGTCAACCTTCGTGCGTCAACAAAGTAGGTATCGGTTCACCGTACAATCGATATTGTTGCATGCAGTACTTTGCTCACACAATGTCATATATTAACGTTCAAAGTTCAAATCGTATCGAAGCATTTGAGATTATTTTTTACACATAGTTTATAAAAAGTAAATACACTCGTGTTTACTTAAGTAAGGTAGGTAAGTTAAATAAGAACTGAAAAGTCTTAAAGTAACCTTAGAGTTATTTAATATGTAATTAGATGGCAAACGAGAAGATGGCTCACCTGATGGCAAGTGATTTGCTCCGTGATTGCTACCCTATGAGGGCAGGGAGGAGGGGTGGTTGGCACTTACTCAGTCAAAAGCAACAAAGAATTAAATTGCTAAGTTTCCAGTGAGGCCTCATCACTCCAGTCGGGCGGGTTTACTAAAACTTTTACTCCCGCACTAAGAATAACTCCTTTGTCGCGGGGGACTTCACAAAGATAGATAAAATGGACACAAAGAACATCCAGACTCATAACAGAAATTTGTGGATCACACAAAGTGTTGTTCCATGTGGGGATCGAACCCACAACACTCGGCGTATATACTCGTATAGCGATAACAACAGTAAAAAGCGGCGAGGTGACCGCTTAAAGAACTACGTCATTCGTGCAGTCTTGATCTTCTACATTATCATAATTCGTAGAAATCATTGTAAGATGTAGCATTGACATGAAGTACCTTATTTAAAAAAATCATGCAGCGTTCTTCATTATTTACGTATTCATTTACTTAGGATATCGTTCCAAAAGGGAATATTTGAATAGGGAAAATATCAATTTCATATTTATGAAAATTTTGCAATTCAAATGTATGAAAACATTATCAAAGAACACTATAACACTTTTATTTTAATTAGTATTAGTATCTACTACTCCAGGATATTTAACTATGTATTTTAGAATTTAAATGTAATTTAATTATACAGTAGTAGTTTACAGCTAGATTTTAATATTATTATTGTTTTTGTGTCATCATAACTTAACAAGGTTGTTAAATCTTTGCTGTTTTTGGAGGCGTTGGGGCGTTTCGGTCCGTTCGTGATTCGGCCCGCGGACCGAAACGCCTTAATTCATCTTTTTTAGTGGCCTATTCTTTCATAGAAAGTCGACTGAATCACCACTTAATTTTTTTTATGTGGCGATTTTAAATGAAAATATTTTCGTTTAAAATACAGTCGAATTCAAAAGTTTCGTTTTCTTTAGTTTAAGAAACTGCAGATTTTCAAAAACAAAGATTTATTTATGTGTACCATTACCAAAATTTAATAATGTAAAAAAGAAAAAAACTATACAAGGAGCGCAACGAAGCTATTGGTACCAGAAAACTTTAGCTCAATTTGAATAGAGCTGGAAGTTTCAAAAAATATAATGTTGTTTGCTGACTACAAACAAATCATGAGATTTTTAAAAGAATGAAAGGGCTTTTTTGTGTATGGTATATTGAAATTGAAAATAACGTAATGAATGAATTGAAAATAACGTAATGGTACGGAAACCACAATACAGTATTGTGGTTTCCGTACCATTACGTTACTTCCAGACAAATAGCAGAGCACATTATTGTTTAGTAACCATCTGTCTGATTATTAATGAGTAACTAGTCGTAGTAAAACTAAATTAAAATACCAACTTGTGATTATTATTTGATTATTATGTGATTTTGTTTTAAATGTTTAAACTTTACTATATAACTACTTTTAGGTCTTTGAGTTAATGTAAGAGTAGATATAATTATTAAATATATATTTTTTTAATTGAAATGTACATAAATATTTTATCGGGACGAATCCACCTATAAAAATAAAAGCCTTGGGCGTTTCGGCCTGCGGGACGAAAAGAGCAATCGTTAAAGCGCTATTAGGCGTTTCGGTCCGCGGGCCGAAACACGAGCGGACCGAAACGCCCCAACACCCATTTTTGGAATTATAAAAAAGTATTCATAAATTGTGTATTCATAATTGAATAGTAAGTTACTCTTTATTTCTTGAAATAAATAGTAACTTACTATTTAAATAAAGAGTAACTTACTTATAATAACTAGAAACTGTGTAATACCAAATTAGACATAACCTGTACTATTGTAACCAAATTGATAATGATCATACTTGTATGATACTAAATATTTATATACGAAATATATTATGAACAGTACTCATTATTATTATTATTGAATATTGAATAAAAATTAATAAAAAGTATGTACGCGCATAACTTACGAACGATTGCACCAAATCAGATAGTTCTCGTTATTGTCAGGACAAAGTTTGTATAAAAGAAAATTTAAAAAAAAATCGTTTTGTAAATCTCATAAAATAAAAAGTGAGCGAGTAAATGAGACAGGAGGCTGTGAGAGATCTTCAATATAATGACAAAACATTGACAGAGTATTCAGGTTTTTTTTTTTAATTTCAACTGATTTGAATTTACTGAACTGTTACATTTCCTTAGTCCACGTCTGTACACCATCTGTGTGACCGTGGCGACCGAGGCAGGCATAAATAGTAAAAAAAGTCTTTCAGGAATTCCGAAAACATTCTCGAAAAAAAATGACTTTACGAAGTTCGCCGGCTCAGCTAGTAAGTATAATAATATGATAATTATAGTCCACGCAGCATCTTTGAGTGATAAGTATGTCGTAGACTGTAAACTTACACGCACTTGACTAAACCTTGCGTTGATTACAAATGTAATAATGTGCGATAAGCGGCAGACATCGATAAATAATTATTACATCCACTATCAGTAGTAAAACAATAATTAATAACGATGATGAAATTGAGTGATGTGTAAATATTTCTGCAATATAAAATTATGCTATTATATAAACTCCACTAAATAATAATAACGCACTCTTTAGTGCGCAAATGAAATTGCAATGACTAAACTCGTTTCATTAACTTGAAATTTACTGGTAACAAAAGGTATTTACACGAATAACATCAAAGTTTTCAGCATTCGGCTGACACGACATTGATTACTGAATTACATTAAAGGGAAGCTGCAAATATATGCATATTGCTGTATATTTATGAAAACATTGTCATTAAAAATATTAAAAAGAAGGTCACTGAAGTGTGTTTATCTGTATATGAATACGTGTAGTTAAAACCCAACGTTATGGTGAACATGGACATTCTGCGGACTGGACATTCTGCTAACTAGACATCCGACGAAGTAGACATTCTGCGCCTAAATTCAAAAAGCTCTAAGCAATGTATGTAGTTACACGAGTCCAGTATATACATATGTTGACTTGTTAAATGGCAATAGGTAACATACTTGGGCACATGAACACTATTGTTGTGACTTTTCATCTCGAAAGTTCAAACGTTTCAAGTGTAGAAATAAGAGGGACTAAAGTAGTATGATATATGTGTGGTTTTTACAATACTTCTGTACCAAAATATAAATTTAGTAGTTCCAGTAAAGTAATCTAAACTGTGTGTTTCATTCAGCATTTTTGTGCAAGGGAAACAAGTGCACAAGTACATTACGTTTGCACCGTGGGAACTTACAGCTACCAAGTAGACTTAAAGATAGAAAACAAGTCTGTAAATAAAGGAATAATTAAATTGCTAATGAATTGTAACAAAAAGCGATGGAAGACTCCTTCTAGCTTTAGACAAAGGTTTGTATGCAAAGAGAAATAATCGCTCTAAAACCTTTGTACGTAATTTCTAGTAATTAATTTACCGCTGTAGAATATAAGTTGCTATTTGTAAATATATTAATAAAATAAATTTCAGTTAAAAGGAATATCGGTCAACGTGATACATGTGCATTTACTGTTTGCCTTATATGTTTACGCGTAACTTATTCTCTAAATCGGTGCCTTTTTTTGTCGGTGGTTATGTCGGACTCGAACCGCTAAATTTATGTATATAAGCAATAAAAAGAGGAAGCTGAATATTAGAACTTGTGAACATCAAAGTTTCTAACAGTCATTCAAATTGGACCAAGATATCGAAATCAAAATACGGAAAGATTCCCGTCAATATAAATTAATCACCCTCACCCTCTATCCAATTTACGTTTTGCGTGAGAAAATTATCAAGCGATTTTTTTTCAAATGTCACGAAAAATATAACAATATCATTTTTTAAAGGTGTAAATATATAAATAGCTGTTAACAGGCATTTTTATTTTCATTAATATACTGACAATATTTCTTAGTTAATATTATTTAACGGGAATTAACGCGATCTCTTATTTAGGGTATTACATCCTGTCAGCCTGTGACCACGGCCGGTGCAACCTGGTCGAAACGTCAGGCAAACCAGAGGTATGTAATACCCTAAATAAGAGATCGCGTTAATTCCCGTTAAATAATATTAATTATCATGGAACGCGAAAGTTTAAAAGTTAATATTTCTTAGTTTTTAAAGAACTATAACTAGGAATAGTTAATACACTAAAAGTTCTAAAATAATTTAATAAACTTCGAGAGTATACCTAGGTATGGTATGCTCTTTCAACTTCTGAAAACTCAAGCTTTTAGAGTTATCCACAACGAAGTTTCAAAGCTGTAACCTAATTACCTGAGTATTGAGTATTGGCCGTGGCCTCGCTAACGGATTATTTTCTTTACTGTGTTTCTAACTTTGAAAATGACAAAGTTCCATACATCTGTTCACCACCTTAGTCTTAGTCCTATTAATCTTAGTTAATCTTAGTCCCTTATCTTTTCCTAGTGTACAGTGTACTTCCTAGTGTAGTACAACATAAAATCATCAGCTGCCAAAATTTCAAGTTTGTAGCCTCAGTGGGTTAAGCTCAGCGTTTAAAAATTAGTTAGTCAGTCCAAGTAATTTTTATATGTATAGATTAAATCATATAATGTTTGTTTTGAACCTTTGGTATGGTAAAAATAAAAGCTTTTTTTCATCACAGACTCTTTGATAATTACGTGTGTTGTTTTAATGATGTATTAGATAATTACAGTTTTTTGTTTCATTAACGAATAAGAATTACATTAGATAATTTTGAATTTGTCTTTTACACAGACGTCAACATTTTTTACATCACTAGTACCGTCTTAGATATTACTTTTTTTTAACATATCAACACACTAATAGTACACTATTAACTCGTTGACTATGATCTCCTTTTCTAAATTAAGTTTTGCACGAATAGCTCAATAGTTATATAGTCACTACTCAACTTTGAAAAACCATGAAAAATTACTAATAATCTTTTTTTTTTTTTTTAAAAGACAGCTCCCGCACTAGGAATCAATCCTGTGCCTGTCACCCAGACTCAAAACAACAATTTGTGGATCACACAAAGTGTTGTCCCATGTGGGGTTTGAACCCACAACACTTCGAAGTAATAGAAAGCGGCGTGGCGACCGCTTAAACCACTACGCCATCCGTGCAGGCGCCATCTGCTGAAACTGCATTGTTAATACCCAATCAATAACCTTTATTTCAACATATTTCATATGCTACTTGTAACTCTTTATTGCATCATTGAATGCGAACTAATGAAATTCAATGAGCTACTACAAAATCTATTCTTATCCCAAGTGATGCAAAGTTACATACGATTGGAATTCCTCAAACTTACACGATTTATCATCAGTTAATTGTGCAAATAATCAAGTTATATTTTTTTAATGCTATATGATAAATAACAAAAATAAGATTACTAGAGACTTTCTTTTTTTACACGCTTTATATTAGCTTCACTTGTATGTTTGTTTGTATGTTTGTAACCGACTCCTTTGGACGTGATTTTTTAAATCCAATAGCTCTGTCTAGGACCCCGTTTAGCGGCGAGCGATGTGACCCCGCTTCTGATACGATAATTTAGTTAAGTTGGTAATAGTTTCAAAACGCTAATAGTGGGCGACCTAAGTTGCTACTATCCCTTAAAAAACTTTGTAAAACCACATTATCTGTATCATCATGCCTTTGACAATGTTGCGTAACGCAGGATTCCAATTTATTTTGGGATGTTAAAATGTTCCCAAATTACAAATTATTATATAGCAGTAAGTGGCCTCCTCTTGAAAGCACATTAACACATAACATTTGGTAATGAAGCACTTGAATATCGTGAAGCAGTAACCGAAGCGGATAAGCGGTGGCTATCAGCCACTTACACAGTATTTCATGTAGTGTGTAACGTAGTAATAAAATCAACATAAATAGTTCAAAATACTATGTGGCAAACATTTCTGTATTCTTTTTAATAAAAGTGTTAGCTGAACTGTGTACATATTACGTACAGGTAGGTACCTTATATACTCATAAATATGTTCCTTTTTTTTTATTATCGTGTGCTATGTAATTTATTTTTTGCTAATTGAATCTGTGGAAAACTTTGGCTCACCCAAACGATACCCTTACTTGTTCCTTACACGTTATTTGGCCGTGGCGTGAGTGTGAACGTTTGGTGGGCCAAAGTTTTCCACAGATCCAATTAGCAAAAAATAAATTACATAGCACACGATAATAAAAAAAATGTACATATTTATGAGTATATAAGGTTACATAATTATCAACAGGCTTATAAACGACTTAAAAAAATATATAATACAGTGCTCGTGTTATGTATAAACAACTAGACACTTCTCGTGATCAGAAGGCCGGCCTTTTTCTAGCACAGAGAATTAGCATTTGCCATTCAACGTGGCAATGCTGCCAGTCCTCTGGGAACGCAACTTTTTTGGTGCTTATATGTAAATATTTTAATTGTATTTATTTTTAATTTGTATTAAAAATGGATGTTATAAAGAAGTTAATCCTAAGTATGTAGTGAGCCTGGTGACAGGTGAGGATCGCGGTAAGACAAAGTAATCAGAGAAACAGAAAATAACACAAAATATCTAAATAGAAGCCACGATCTGAAATTACTAATAGAATGGTCCATTCTAACTACCGTTTCTTTAAATTTATGAAGTTTGGTTTAAATGAACTTAAACTACGCACTTTATCGAACTTAAAATACCGAAATGACAAGATGAAGACATTAAATATTTTAGTACCAACATAATTTTATATGAGAAATTTTACTTTTACTATACACCATCCAGTTCCATAATCGTATCATCTTGACTATTAATATGTGTATTGTTAACAAAACTGTGGACAATACCGCAAAGAACTGCACAAAACTAGATATATTTAGATGTAGTCATTTTATAGCAACACCGATCGATAACACAATCAATCGTATATGTGTATTTGAAATAAAAAATAACAAAATAAGTACGTACATTTTGTATTATATTTTTTGTCCTTTCCTGTCATGTCCAATTAAGTTAATAATTGTTAATGTCAGACTAGAGTGAACACCGAACATCAATAACTTTTCAATGTTGTATTTGTTTTTTTTTTAAACAACTTTGTAGTTGCAAGTCAGTTCGGAATTTAAATAAAATCCTATATTACATCCTTTACGTTCCTTTTCATGAATTTGTTAAATTTTTGAATTATGAGAATTATAAGTTTTCGTAATAATTTATTCGGTCGCCTGAATACGACAGATATGACTTTCATATTATGTTTTACGGTCGCACCTCGCATATTTTAATGATGTTCGAATCTATAATTTAACTATCGTATATTTCATTTATACAAGTAAAATATAATCTATTTAAGAAGTATGGTTAGGAAATCCCAGAGTAGCGGTCCTCAATTCTAAAAAAACTGTTTGCTGATCATTAAATAACATTCTGCTAGTAATTTTTAAATATTCCTTTAGTTAGTGGGCTATGAACTGTTTCAGAAGTATGAAAAATATATTTGTAATTTATAATACAGTTATATATTCGAACTTTCAATTAACAGTTATGTAATAAGAACGCAGCACAATTTGCATTAAGTTTATTAAAGTTGTTAGTTTTTTAGACATTAAGATGTCATTGGTTTGTCTTAAGGGTAAAACTTAGATTTTGATGTCAGTTTTAGAGATCTTTTTACCATAGAGTCTTTAATCAAATTTGCAAAAGCAATTATCTTAATGGACTGTTTGTGACAGCGAATTCAGTTCAAAGACTTTAAAATCAATGCGTAACAGAAGGCTTTGAACCCAGTGGTTAATTTGCCTTTGGGGATCGCTTTTCCGTAAAACAATTCTAGTTTTGAATATTTTATTAATTTGAATATTAATTTTATAAAAATAAACTACTACTGTTTAAGGACTGTCACACTAATTTCTCTAAAATATACGAATAAAAATGCTACAAGTTAATTAATTCAAAACTATCTCTTCTATTAAATCTAGAAGACAGTATGTTTTTTTATTGCTTTGTAGGTTCGACTAACTAATTCCTTATATAATTTGGAGCTTGTATGTCAGACTGACTAAATTTCTGGTGTGCTTAAAAGTATCCACATATTTATAATAATAATTGCAAAGTAAATATACAAATAAACACTACAAGTCAGTGAACTGTAAATATTATCTTCGTGTTACTTCATTTCCTAAATCTGTTTCCCGAACAGAAACAAAAATTGTGATAAGGTTATTAATTTTAAGTGTATTACGCTATTATTATGCTTATTAACTTATACACCCGGGATATGTACATACCTACGTATATTCTTGGATCCAAAGATATACTAGTAACCTATATTTTACGAACACAGCTTAAACAATTCTATAAATAAATAACAACCTCCAAAAATTGACATTTTATTGACTGACTTATAAATAATAAACTTAACTCACTTTCAGATGACCTAGAAAACTCAAGTATGTACCAAGCTAGGTAAAGGTGTATATACGATAAAAATCCGCACAAATGCGAGTCGGACACACCTACCGACGCAACGTTCCGTACACATTTGTAGGTACTTATTTTAAATAGTTCAGGAATCGATTTTCATAGTTTTGCCGAGCTTCACCCGAAATTAAGTATCCAAAACCTAAAATTACTTATCACACCACATCAACAGCCTTTAATAGTCCACTGTTGGATATAGGCCTCTCCTTAGAAAGGAGGTTTCGGCCTAATATTCCACGCTAGCCAGGCGGGTT
This sequence comes from Arctia plantaginis, assembly GCA_902825455.1. Lineage (NCBI taxonomy): Eukaryota > Metazoa > Arthropoda > Insecta > Lepidoptera > Erebidae > Arctia > Arctia plantaginis. Next base: position 14,007,437 of record CADEBD010000314.1, on the reverse strand, counting down.
GGTATAGGGTTTGTGTCAAGTTTTCCTTCTCTTTGCAGTGTTGTTGTTCTGCGTAGTTTGCTCCCTTAGTCAGCTCTTACGACACCCACGGGATGAATAGCGGTGGTGACACTCAGTATTCTTAATCCGTCACCGCACGGCACACAGTAATATAATTTACTCATACGGTTTGTATTTTATAAGTGAAATTGTACCTTAATGATTGATTACGTACTTTAAATAAAGACTACCATTTTTATGATTTAATTACAAATGCATAGTTATCAGATTTATGCGAAGGCCGCGGGAAGTCGTTGGATGCGGGCAACACAGAACTGGTTCGGCGTATGTCTAGCAGTGGACGTTTTTCAGCTGAGATGATGATGATGAGAACATGGACGGAGAGAGACAGAGACGGGTAGGCCACCCACGCTCCGTCCTTCGGTACATGCCACTCCAAAATTTTATGGTCCCATTGGCCGTCTTTTCACTACCACTTAAGATTGGCCATTCTACGGGCAATGTCGGTGACCTTGGTTCGTCTCCGGATCTCCTAATTTCTGATTTGATCACGCAGAGAAACTCCTAGCATTGCCCTCTCCATTACTCTTTAGGTGACTCTGAGCCTCGTTAAAAGACCCATTGTAAACGACCACGTCTCTGTGTCATAAGTGATCACTGGCAACTGGCACACTGGTCAAAAACTTTAGTCTTGAGACACTGCGGTATTTGGGACGAGAAAATTATTATTAAAACTTATTAAAACTTATTATTGATCTGTGTGATTTTGTCTTAAAGTATTTATAAATGAGATACTGAAAGAAGTATCTAATAATAAAGATATATTTAATTTAGTCATTGCCTCTTCTCGTCGCGGTTATGAACATAATGCCGGGTAAACTCGAGTATGTGATACGAGATACGACGCATGTCTCTGTCTATATCCGTAAGGGCACAGTGCCAACGAGCCCGGGCTTATCACCCGTCACCTGAATAACTGAATGCGTGCCATACTGACAAGTCACGGACGACATCAGGTAACACGGCGAGTGCTTGGGGCTTGACTCAGCCGAGATTTGCTGTAGTGAAGGTATAGTGGAAATGTAATTAGTTGGCAGGTACACGGTTGACTTCACTTTAATAAAAGTAAATTGCGGCAAAAATTAGATTAGCGACTTTTTCTGATATTTAGATTATCTGAGAATAAATTACAAGATATATTTTTTAGTATAAATGTACATTAGAACTTCAGAAATACCCAGTACAATTATTTGTACTTCTAAAATAGGACGCTGTGAAAACAGATACACCTCAGCAAATTATCGCACTACTAAGACTGTACTTGTACGCTATCTAGGTACGTTTCTAAAGAGTACTCGTATATTGTTTTTGATTGATTCTGGTAGCTAAAATTCCAGGTACTAGTCACATCACATAACATCACATAAACAGCCTTTAATTGTCCACTGCTTTACATAAGCCTCTCCTTAGAAAGGAGGTTTTGGCCTACTAGTAAAACAGGTACCAGGTACTAGTAAAACAGTAGTATTACGAAAATTTATAGGTTCAACTTCAGTTTGAGTTAAGCGACAATGAAAGTTTATTAATGAAAATACATAGCGTTGTGAAAAACATAAAAAAACTGTTTATCAGAGCATTTGTTACCGCTCTTTTGCACTTTACATTTTTTAGAGATTTGACTGTTATTACTATGTTATGTGTTATGAATAGTTAATATTTATTGATGACACAATCATAAAGTTTCCTTTATCTTATATGGCGTTCCTTATGCAATTAAACACTTACTGTAGCTTACCAAAAACTGATTCTGACGGCAGAAAATAAATTGTAAAATAATGCACTGTACTTAATTACCATACGTATTAAAGTTAACGGTTTTGTTCACGCGTATATTTAACATTTTAAACTTTACATCCGGCTTTTTGTTCCAACTTCTCACCCATCTCATCAACAAATCCATTATACAAATATTATGGAAAAGTCAGATATAAAAAATACAGAACTTTTATGTGTCATGGATAATCTTCAATCTATTTCAGAAGCAAAGTTTCCAAAAATACTCGTACTCTCGAACGAATGTCGTAAATTCGTAATCTATGGTGGAATAAACATAAACAAAGGCAAAAACCCTCTGGCTTTGTAGGCACTATAGGTGTCGAAATGACTTAATGCTTTTAACAATACTACTTTTGATAAAACCTAGGCTGCGGTCGTCTTTAAGTCTAGTGCTATGCTGAACTTGAAAGTTTCTACGATTTTCATCAGACCTCGACAACCCAAGTACCAGGCGATATCGAAAGTCTGTAGACAGACTGTTGTCGGACTTTTTTAGGGCTCCAAGTACCCGTAACGATTAGCCACAGATGTTTGTATGGCAACCGGGACCGACGGCTTAAGGGCTTAACGCGCTCTTCAAGACACGATTGACAGAAATCATCAAATGCTTAATGCATTTAACATACACATTAAATACAAAATTAAACAAATATTTATTGAAAAGAGTCATTTAATTGATAGTAATATAATGTAAATATTATGACACGTGCATTTCTAATTAATAATTTTAACAATGCTTAATTTGTGACTTTCCTAAATCTAATCCATATTGTTTGTTACCTTAACTTAGTACGCTGTTACAAGCAGACTATAATAAGACTGATGATGATAAGATGACACTGTAAGAACTGTCACCTACTCAGTTTCTGCAATATCAAGTTTTGATTTGATTTGATGTCTCCATCACAGCAATTCACTACCGCTAAGGAGAGTTTTATTGAAATCAATAAATACTAAAAAAGAAATCCAGGACAGGAGATTTTTTAGCGATTTCAATTATTATATCGTGTGAGAGCCACGCTTCGGCACACACCTATGGACCAGGCTCGACCATAGTGATACTACGGCCTCACAGAAAACTGGTATTAAGCAGTTCTTTCATAGCTTTTCACCCAGTGAGTGAGGTTCCCAGAGCCCAAAACCTCCCCCTCTCCCTGATTCTGGGGGGAAGGACTAAAAGGTTTTTGAGTAGTTTAGTTTTGAGTAGCCAGGTGTCCACGGGCGGCGGTAGTCACTTACCATCAGGTAACACATCTACTCCTCTGTCCCCCTATTCCAAAAAAAAACAGTGGCGATCCGGGAGTGCCGACAGAAGTGAAAACTTATATACAGACGTGTCGGTAACGGTAACGGTCACAATATACATTTACATAATTTGTTTTTTCCCATCTCAAAAAATGCCCAACACGCCTAAAGAAGTTTTCACTTCAATAGAGGTGTCGGTAACGGCAAGTTCAATGTTTTTTCTCATAAAATACATTCTTTTGTTTGTTGTTCAAAAATGACCATGGCGCTTAACGAAGTTTCATTTTAAAAAGCTATTTAATAAAGCCAATGTACAGTTTTTGTAAAACATATTCTTTTTCGTTATCAATAGCGTTTGCACTTCTATCGTTTAATTTGATAAAATAATTGACATTGGACATCGGTCTTAATACAACAATTAACGAATCCAGCTCTTTAAAGCTTACATGGGATAGTCAGAGAAAGCATAGGCATAATCATGCAGTTACAGAGCGGAGAGCTGGATATTACTCAAGCTAGAGAGAAACCTTCCAATTATCTCTTGCTTAGCTAGCTTACTACGTTGCAAGTCGCTCAATAGATTAACATAATACAGAACTATTGATTCATAAAGTATTTAGATAGCATTTGGCATATTTTGTGCTAGTTTCATTGATAATCTATTAAAGGCAGAGCAAAGTAAGTAAGAGGCAAAGTAAGTCAAAACAGGATTAGATAAAATATTTGCTTTGATAAAACAATATAACGTTTATATTTTGATTGTTAGATTTTTCTAAAAGTAAGCAAACCAAAGTATACAATTTTTTTTCTTAATTTAAATATTTGTTTTCGTGAAAAATGCCAAATTAGGCTTGGTGAGTTATATCTCAAAAGAGCTGTGTCAATCGGCTCGACCGATTTTAATGATATTTTCTTGCTATAATATATTTGTCAGGTATGAGAAATAGGTCGTAAAGTATTTTTTTATCCTCCTACCTCCATCCCTATTTTTTAATAGCGATTTGATTTCTATGATAACTTATATGGCAGTACAACGTTTGCCGGCTGGTACCTTAAAACATTAAGTTGCTAGTATTATCTAGAAAATAATTGCAACTGCCTCCTAATGTTTCCATGTCTAATCTACGGGTCTTGCATGGACATCGGTGAACTGTCATTTGTAGACTTTCTAAGATGATTTATAAAGTAATTATGGGCCATATGTATATACATATATAAATAAATGTGCTTGATGTAGACGTTTAGATGATTTTTTTAAATTCATAAACAACATGTTTGATAATTTAGCTTTGTGCCCTTTTTTATACATAAGCCATACATAATAACAAGTGTAAGAGTTTTCTGCACTATTATAGTCAGTGCTGGCTTTTCTGCAACATTAAATGCCTCTAACTTTTTATTGTGTGTCTGCAGCATGATGAACGGATGGAAACGTTTTGATTTTGTTTTTTTTTGCTTGACTGTGACGTGGTTAAATGAATATATTATCTATCTAATTGATACTCTAAAGACATAACCTTCATCTTTATTCATTTTGAAATAATAATGTTAATCTATCACTGCGTATTGCGCAGGAAGTATTTATATAAAAGTACATTTCTAATCAGTTTCAGGAGAATTCGCCAGAGGGATTTAAGACTTTTATCATTTTTCTCCGTTTTTAACCCTTTTGAGAAATGAGCACAGAGACACAAGCGCGCCGCCCATGTTTTTCATTCCTTTAACAGATGAATTTCAAAGCAAGCGCTTACGTCACGAAAGCGACCTACTATCCAAATTTCATGTTATTAGCACAGCGGCTTTGGTTGAATAATGAGAAACGTATTATACGTTTCTATTATAGGTATAATATACTTTCTTCCTGATTAAACCAACGCCATCTGACATATACAGCCACTCATACACATATTATAGAGGATAAACATAATACGCTCGTCTTGAATGATAGACTAACTAACCAACGATATAAAAACTTGAATAGGGATGATCTTATAAGACTTAACCACTACTTGTTAACACAGAAGAATAAACTATTTTTTGTAATTATCCACTAATTTAATTTAAATATGTGTTCAAATCGATCTGATCGCCTTTTTCTAGTTTGATAAATTGACCTAGGTGGATTTCGTTTCAGTCATCATCTAGATCATCATCATCATCATCATCTAGGGGGTCATCTACAAGCCGTATATGCCCCGAGGTACGTCGTGTTACCAGGGATTTCCTTTTTAGGGTACACCTAGTTCACGGTTACTGGTACCTGAGACGGAGTGCGGTTTTTAGTTGGTTCGAGTCGGATATAACTACCCCACTGGTGGGTGGTATCAACGGGGATTTACGTAGAGAAAGAGAAAAAAGGTGGATTTCATTTGGCCGCAATGTTTTTCGTTTAAAACACAAAATAAGAAGTTGAATAATAAAATAGTCTTGATATTATGTGGTTTATTTACTTGGGATGTAAAATCAGCTATAAGGCTATTCTTGAATAGGAAAGTTTCCATTAAGAAATTACTTTCTACTTAGTAAATAAGTTAGTTAGTTTGTGGATGGTATATTTAGCGAGATAATAAAAGTGAATCCTAATTTTCTTACTTTTTATCCAATTAGGTACTTTAAATTTAAAAAAGTGTTATAGTTGACTGAAATTCAGCTGTGGTATCGACCTCTTGGACAGGACATAGTAGTAATGATCGCACTAGTAATTTACCTTGTGAAATACAGCGTGTGTATTCCACTACAAGTGTACTAAATGGATACATTACTTCGTCTGACATTAGAAAAAACTTATTCGTTGTATAAAGAAAAGTGATGTAGGAGTGTGCGGTAAAAAAATTATAAATACATCATCTCCAACTAACCACATTGAACTCCCTCTGGCATCTAGTTTTCTACTTGCAAAAACTTCCTTCGAAATCCGTTTTATTTCCCTACGGTTGTTATTTCCTGTTTTGCCTGGCCCATTAATAAGGTATTCGTTTATATCAGAAACGGTATGAATAGTGAAATGGAGTAAATATAGAACGTGTAAAAATGCTATTGATTGTTGTTGTAGTGATGTTATCAGTGTTAGACTTCTTCATTTCTTTATAATCACATAAGAATAATCTACTATTGTAAATATTAATGTATGTATGCATATGTTTATTTACGCAAGCAGACAAACATAAAGATAACTAATTTGACTGTACAAATATACATAAACATAGCTTTTACTGCTTTGTGAAATTTAAAATAAATGAAGCCCACAGATAAAGAATGTAAAAGCGGTTTCATGCAGTTTGCTCCCTTAGTCGACTCTTACGACACTACGCGGACACCATTCTTTAATATAAAACTTTAATGTGAAGCGTATGTAGTTTCTTTACTTAAATGTATTAAAAACCTTTTTTACTCTATATTTTTGTACTGAAATGTTTTTCCAATTTGATTTTACATCGTGCTTTTAATAAGCCGTGTAATAAGCCTCCATTTCTTTTTACTATTGAAAAGTACTATAAAAGATTGCTATTATGTTTTTATAAATGACGAATGTTCTTAAAGACATGAAGGTGGACACAATTTTTGCAATAAAAGTACTGTCATAAAAGGTGTTTTAGTAGTAAAATAGTAAAGTATTACTAAGACTAGCAGATTACCGATTCAATTTTCGGTCACAATACGATATAATCACATTACAGTCAACGTTGGATTTTAAATAATTTATTACGAAAATACCTTTTATGACAGTTGTGAGATCGAAAGGTGATCGGAACTGAATTGAGACCGAACTTTTATGACAAGAATAGGCTTTCAGATAGCAAAACTGTGCATCCAATTAATTAACTCAGTGTAAATGGTAATGTTTTTGAGTGACGATCAAATATTTACGGTATAAATATTATCGACGAATTGTGATCTGAACTCTGAACCGACAAGGCTATCCAAAATGTGGCAATAATAATCGTTCCAATTGGTGCAACTACCTAAAAATACTTGGGCATTTCAGTCTTGTGAACAGTCGCAAGTCGAACAGATTAAGTGGAAAATGATCTCCAGCTTTAATATTTATAGTATTTTTCATAACTTCATCTTCATCTTGAAACATCTCTTTTATTTAGGTAACTGAAAAGAGAGTGAGAGAGAGAGAGAGAGAGAGACAACTTAGTAAAATTTTCTACAACGGTGAAGGTCTTTTCTTTCTTAAAATGTCATTTGATATCAGAAGAGACTATAATTCTATTGATGTTATGACTGTTTTGGTTTAATCTAATGTAGCGTTACAATTTTTGAGTAAAGTTTTTGTAACTCATAGTACATTTTAGATAGAAATAAGCCCATGCGCAAGCATACAACAAAGACGTACTACGTATTTCTCGTGGGTACGTAAGTGATAACGGAGAAGGAAGCAAGGATAACGGGAAAACAATTTAGAGTAAGAACCCTTTGTATTTGACCACGGCAAAAATACGATGAAGCTTCCCAATGTGAAATTGTTTAAAAACTTTATTGTAAAAACTTTATCTAAATCCAACATTTTATCCAATGTCGTTGCAGAGATATAGAAAATTTGCTTAGCTACGTACGTACATCACTACATACATATATATACAAAAATTGTTCGTTTAAATTTATTAAAATATAGATTCAGTAAACTCACAAAGATTAATTTAACAACTTTGTAACAATAATGACGATTATGTAATTTTGTAACATAGTGTTCGTGGTACTGGAAGGAATCTTGAATCAAAATGCTTGGCACTTACAAAAAAAGGATGGCCCACAAACACATAATTTGTTTACTTTTTAGAAGTTTTTATCAAGCAGGAAATGAGCTAATGGTATTCAACCTTCAGGGCTATTTACCTATAAATTATAGCTAAGAACCACCTTGAGCAAAAAAAAAACCATCAAAATTGTTATATTTATTTGAAAGCTACATGGCACACACTACGTCACATTTATAACACCCCATGTCTTCATTTTTGCGTTGAGGTTTGATATCAACAGCTTGAATAGAATTTCGAAAGTGTGCGTCTTGTTTTATTCGTTCCAGACGGCAAAATTTTCATCCTCATCACCTGGATAGTTGCTTTTGGTCACTTTTTGCCCGCTCAATCAATCTGTGCAACGGGTTATCGACTGCGGTATTTCCGGACCGATACGACCTTTAAGAAAAGAGCGTACTCCTTCATAAAAGGCCGGCAACGCGTTTGTGACTCCTGAGTTGCAGACGTTCATGACGTCTGCCCCCTCTAACATAAAAAATAAAAAAAATGATTGGCTACATACATTTGTTTACTATGAGTGCCATGAGAGGCTCAAGTTTATACTGGACACCTCTGCCCTTTATGTAGGTATTCCTAGTGATGGGTATCTAAAAATATAAATTAGCGTAAACATTTAAAATTGCTAATAAGTATTTCGCAATACTACTGTCACAATAACCGTTATCTGCAGCTCACAAACATTACGCAAATTTATACGGCATTACGGAGATAATACTCACGACAAAGACCTAGTTAGGTCTTTTACCTTATTGTATGAGTTACCTTAGTATATTTATTATAACATATGTGTGTATACTTAGCCTTATTCTGTTAAACAAATCAATTTTAAAATACACAAACAAGAGTTTCTCGAGAACCTACCAGTTCCTATATAGTTTAGGGTGCTAAATGATCAAAAGAAAATATGTAAATCGTAGCCATTAAACACATTAAAGCAGTTATTTCAGATACAATCCTAAAAAGTATATCGTCCTAAAATAACATGTTTCTCGATATTGTGCGTAAAAACATAGATACATGTAGAACTTATCGGAGAACATGCTTTTCAACTAGAGTACACTACGCGTTTGGAGAGCTGTTTTACGGCAACAAAAAATATTTTCTTTAACATTTAAGTTTTAAAGAAGTATTTTTTTAACAATATGTAAGACTTGAATATCGTTTGAACAAGTCAATACTTTGGTAAGTGTAAATTGTTGATTCTTAACATTTAAGTATGCCACAAATTTAGTTCAGTGAAACTTTTCAACTGAACATCCACCTAAATAAAGTTACGCTAGTATGCCCAACAAGGCCCACGGGCGCAGCTAATTGGCAATTAAGGCGCTTCCAAACGAAGCCTCCAGATAAAAGTCAGACGTTGATAATGTAGGTAGATAAACGTTTTATTTATCTTACGCCCTATCCTACAATAAAAACCTGCAATACAGCAACACTGTTTTTATAAAGGTTAATTAAATTTATAGCTTGCGGTAACATTTCCCTACCTCATAATTTTTTTCTTGCATTTGCCAGTTTTAGTCATATATTTTAACCTATTAAATACAAAAGTTCATATCGTTTTATTTTGCCTTCTCTCGTAGTTCTTTTAATAAAGTGTTAAATTTCAATTTAATGCAGCTCTTCATTCTTATTTGTGTACAGCGTCATCTAGTGGCTACATGTCGCACTTACCTAGTTTCTGAGCCAACTACAGTCCAACCCCGCCGACGGCGAACAGAGCGCATTTCAGCCGTGATGACGCGATCTCGCCGCCGATGTCGTGCAGCGTTCACGGAAATTTGCGCGGTGGCGCTTTCATCCTGCTCCGCAATTGACAACATTTGTTTTCTTTGGTCGCTGTTGTTTTAAAAAAATTCTAGATGTCGCTTTTACACATTTTTATTTTAATTGCACCTTTGAATTTAAAATATTGTGATAGAGAGACATTAGTGTCTCCAGCTATAGATAGAAAAGTACTTAGCAATAAGAATGTAGCAAAAGATTTTTTTTTTATTCAAGCATAGGTAATTGCCTAACTCCGCAAGCCTATTTTAGAAAATTAAAAATTCATAACCTTTATTTAACAACTCTTATTTAGGTAACCGATCACGATATTTAATTAATATAAATAAATTAAAAAAAGTGCATAAATGAATTTATATCCGTGAGGTGACAGATTAAGAATACGGAATGCCACCACCACTATTCATCCCATTGGTGTCGAAGTTATATTTCGCATCTATACTAATATTATAAAGCTGAAGAGTTTGTTTGTTTGTTTGTTTGTTTGTTTGTTTGAACGCGCTAATCTCAGGAACTACTGGTCCGATTTGAAAAATTCTTTCAGTGTTAGATAGCCCATTTATCGAGGAAGGCTATAGGCTATATATCATCACGCTAAGGCCAATAGGAGCGGAGCACCAATGAAGAATGTTTCGAAAACGGAGAAAAATTATTACTATTGAGAGACGCAGACGAAGTTGCGCGGGTCAGCTAGTTAGTTATATTTTCGCCGTATTGACAACATTGACCAATTTAGTAGTCGTTGCCACTCACGTCCATTTTACTGTTGAAATTAATGAAAACCAAATTGGCTACCTAATGTATGTTATAACTTAGTGCTTTGAAGAAGCGCTTGAAATCCACTCAGAATATTGATAATGCTGCCATACTATGTGTGTTTTAGGTGTCTTTGGGGCCATCATACTTAAAGTGACGTGCCTCGGTGTCTTAAAATGTTTGCTGAGAAATAGGAGTCTCCTAAGATGTGACATTGGAGAAACATTTTATGTTTACATAATATTTGTTTGTCGGGAATAGAAAATATTGCAGGGCATGGCTAATTAGTATAGTATTAGGAAACATACCCGCATGTTTATTTAACATTTAAATTCACTCCATCTACGTTTACAGGAACTAGAAATGAGAGATGAGACCCAAAGTATATTATGTTGTGCTCTCGAGAGGTCGTTTAATTTTGTCGAGATGTGAATCCCAACTCGTGTACTATAAACCATTGTTCTCTTGATTGTACTGAATAAATATAATTATACGCAGTCGAACGAAATCTATTATCCCGAGTAAACGGTGTTTAGATGTATACGTGTATATTGCTGTATTAATCTCAAATAAGATTAGCAATGTTGTAACTAATTAAATATTAGTTGTTCATATACAAATATACATTTTATAGTAGATATAGTAGGTGTTGTATACATGTTATATGGAGATATAATTACTGGTAGGTAATACGGGATCTCTTCTTTTCGCGTAATGTTTTTTCCTAACATAGGTACCTACTTTGACATACTGTTTTGGCACAAATTTCATTCGCATAATAACCATTGGTATAATAGTATATAGGCATAAAAATCAATAGGAATAAGTATCAATATGATAAGGGTGACGGGGTTGGCCCTGGCCCACCCCTAAGCCGCCAATATGTTTTACATAGATACTCGTACATATAGTAAATTTACATTTATAAAAGAATACTAGTGTCTAATATTTTAGTACTTCATTATTATGCGTATTTCTTACGCCTATAAAAATTAGCTATGTTTTAAAATCATTATGCGTACCTAAAAAAAATTCTTAAATTTTTATGGGAATAGTTAGTGAACCGGATAAAGAAAGTACTTACTCTTAAATACTAGGTATACAATCATTAAGTGAAAGTAATAGTCTTAATGTAGGTATTATTTTAAATGTATTGTACTGATTTTAATTATCAAGATTTGTTTTTACATTATATTAATATATAAAATTATATTAATATCATAATATAATATAATTATGGCAGATAATAAGATATCTTCCTACTTGATTGCCATTTAATTAATAATTCATGTATATTAGTTAAAAAAAAAACACTAAGAGCAAACCAAACGTAACTGTTTTTTACTATATTTTTACAAAAACGATACCTACTCTTAATATTTAAATTTAAACAAGTGTAACAAACTTCATCAATCATCAACAGCGTTTAATTGCACAACTGCTGGACGTAGGTCTCTTCTTGAATAGGAGGTTTTGGCCTACTATACTACGGTGGCCAGACGGATTGGTTTAGGCACGGTACTATTATAATACAGTACTGTAACTCGGCCGCATGATAGAAATAAATGCCTACAGCCGCGCGGTACGTAAACATGCGTTAGGGCTGCCCGTCTCCAGCATTTTAATTATATTTGCCTACTTTCTGTTTCTATTTAGATTTGTGATTGTAAATATTCTTTTTATATAAATAAATGAAATACTTTGTATATTGAATAGGAAGTGTTCAATAAAAATGCGTGTTGTTTTTTGATTGGTAGATTTAATTATTTTATTTTCTTTCTGCATTGGAGGAGTTTTTAGTGGTATATGTTGTTATAGTAGCAGCAGAAACACTTTGTGAAAATTTCGAAAACTATCTAATGACACACAGACGGTAAAATTTTTTTTCTAGTATTATTCATACACACAGATAATAAACAAATATTATTAAAAATAAAATACCACGTCTTTACTTTGAATTATGCAAAGTAAACACATGTGTCTTTACTTTGCATAATTCAAAGTGAAGACGAAGACATGCACCGAAGTTTTAACACAAGCGTAAGTAGGTAGGTACCTACCGTATCATGATTCATTCAGAACCTCATATAACTACCTATTTCACTCGTCTCAATAACTTTCCGTTACTCTATTCGCTTTATTAATTAATCCAAACACCTTTTTTTTCGTAAGATAAAAGGAAATACTTATCCATAAAAAAGACACACATTATGTACCTACCTACTAGTAAGTAAAATTATTTTCAGAGTTTCCAGGTAATTTAAAAAAACCTTATGTCTGGATGCGTTATTGACGAATTCATACAACCAAAAACAGCACAATATTTCCTACTCGTCATATTAACTGATTTTTAGAGAAAAAAAATCGCGCGGTTATTGTTAAAAAAAACAACACACCGTCCGTTCGACACTGCGGTACAGCCGTGACTGTCTGCGCCCCGAGCGCACCCCGAGATCGAGGCGCGTAGGTATAGCTCGCGTTTCGTCCGTTTGTATGAAGTTGGAGTACTGTATTATAATTATACCGTGGTTTAGGGTTGGTTTCAAGTTTTCCCTCTCTTTGCAGTGCTGTAAATTGTCCTCCAAAGTTTGATCCCTTACGACACCCACGGTGTGAATTGGGGTGGTGACACTTCTTTTTCTTAATCTATCACCACACGGACCAATTTCTAAATCATAATTAGAATTCAGCTGTGCCCTACCTACTTCAACCATAAAAACTTTATATTAATATATAAAGAAACGATCAAACTAGAATTTGATAGAGCTATTTTAAATATGACCTAGAAGATACATAAAATAATATAAAAATAGCAGGAACAAAAACGTTTAGTTAACGACGCAGTTTTGTGTTCAATTTATTTTTATAAATAAGTCACGTGGTTCATGTATACTCAGTGACAAAGAATCTCGTCCCACGTGACAAATTATTCATATGATAATTAAGATTGTTCTAATGTGTACTTATGTATGTTATTAGATCCAATAAGCTGTCAATCCTGTGTAGTTACTTCTAAATAATGGAAAAAATATTGTTTGAATATTCAGCAACATTGATTGATTGGTTGATTTAGTGATTTCACGCTTAAGGTCTTTAAAATTTAATAAGGTGATAGATATATTAGAAGGCAGGATGTCAACTACTTTAGGCATGATAAAGCTGGTCAGCTTTCGATGATTGTAAGGGATACGAAAGACAATTATTGATGCCGTAATTCGGTATAAATGGTATGCAATAAAATAGTAAGAAAATTACCTTAATGTGTATCTGTATGTATCTGTACAAGTAATTTCTTGGTAACTTAACTATATAAAGTACTGCTACAACTATGACCTATTTTGTACCTGATATGACTCCCAAAAACAAACCCATTCTAGTGGCTGATAAAAATATCTAATTGAATAGTTCCGTCTTATTATAGTTTAAAACACACATATAAACACTATTTTCTTCAAGCTCACTAGACAGCAGCATCATTTCTGCAAATGTGGTTGTATATTGAAGCCGTATAACACAGGCTTTTAATAAAACAGCTTCTTGCGTAAGTATCTTAATAAAGAATTTGATATGGGTTCGCGCAGAGTGTTTATTCATATGAGACATTATTATTTCTATCTAGACATGGTAATCTGTGAAATATATACATTCATACATATATTAATAAAAAACTAGATATTCTGTAAAATAACATTTATTTTATACGGCATCATTCGGCTTGTTAGGAGATAAACTACAGAACTTAAGTGAGTGTTTGGAAGAATGGTTGTGGCATATCTGCTGTACAAGAGATCAGAACAGATTTCCAAAATTGATTAAGAAATAACTTAATTGTTATTGTGGGAACTTATAAAGGAGCAACGTGCCAAAATATTATTGAAATTGCAATACACCGTTCTTGTTTTGCTATCTAACAGATAGTTCTTAAAGACATGAAGGTGGACACAATTTTTGCAATAAAAGTACTGTCATAAAAGGTGTTTTAGTAGTAAAATAGTAAAGTATTACTAAGACTAGCAGATTACCGATTCAATTTTCGGTCACAATACGATATAATCACATTACAGTCAACGTTGGATTTTAAATAATTTATTACGAAAATACCTTTTATGACAGTTGTGAGATCGAAAGGTGATCGGAACTGAATTGAGACCGAACTTTTATGACAAGAATAGGCTTTCAGATAGCAAAACTGTGCATCCAATTAATTAACTCAGTGTAAATGGTAATGTTTTTGAGTGACGATCAAATATTTACGGTATAAATATTATCGACGAATTGTGATCTGAACTCTGAACCGACAAGGCTATCCAAAATGTGGCAATAATAATCGTTCCAATTGGTGCAACTACCTAAAAATACTTGGGCATTTCAGTCTTGTGAACAGTCGCAAGTCGAACAGATTAAGTGGAAAATGATCTCCAGCTTTAATATTTATAGTATTTTTCATAACTTCATCTTCATCTTGAAACATCTCTTTTATTTAGGTAACTGAAAAGAGAGTGAGAGAGAGAGAGAGAGAGACAACTTAGTAAAATTTTCTACAACGGTGAAGGTCTTTTCTTTCTTAAAATGTCATTTGATATCAGAAGAGACTATAATTCTATTGATGTTATGACTGTTTTGGTTTAATCTAATGTAGCGTTACAATTTTTGAGTAAAGTTTTTGTAACTCATAGTACATTTTAGATAGAAATAAGCCCATGCGCAAGCATACAACAAAGACGTACTACGTATTTCTCGTGGGTACGTAAGTGATAACGGAGAAGGAAGCAAGGATAACGGGAAAACAATTTAGAGTAAGAACCCTTTGTATTTGACCACGGCAAAAATACGATGAAGCTTCCCAATGTGAAATTGTTTAAAAACTTTATTGTAAAAACTTTATCTAAATCCAACATTTTATCCAATGTCGTTGCAGAGATATAGAAAATTTGCTTAGCTACGTACGTACATCACTACATACATATATATACAAAAATTGTTCGTTTAAATTTATTAAAATATAGATTCAGTAAACTCACAAAGATTAATTTAACAACTTTGTAACAATAATGACGATTATGTAATTTTGTAACATAGTGTTCGTGGTACTGGAAGGAATCTTGAATCAAAATGCTTGGCACTTACAAAAAAAGGATGGCCCACAAACACATAATTTGTTTACTTTTTAGAAGTTTTTATCAAGCAGGAAATGAGCTAATGGTATTCAACCTTCAGGGCTATTTACCTATAAATTATAGCTAAGAACCACCTTGAGCAAAAAAAAAACCATCAAAATTGTTATATTTATTTGAAAGCTACATGGCACACACTACGTCACATTTATAACACCCCATGTCTTCATTTTTGCGTTGAGGTTTGATATCAACAGCTTGAATAGAATTTCGAAAGTGTGCGTCTTGTTTTATTCGTTCCAGACGGCAAAATTTTCATCCTCATCACCTGGATAGTTGCTTTTGGTCACTTTTTGCCCGCTCAATCAATCTGTGCAACGGGTTATCGACTGCGGTATTTCCGGACCGATACGACCTTTAAGAAAAGAGCGTACTCCTTCATAAAAGGCCGGCAACGCGTTTGTGACTCCTGAGTTGCAGACGTTCATGACGTCTGCCCCCTCTAACATAAAAAATAAAAAAAATGATTGGCTACATACATTTGTTTACTATGAGTGCCATGAGAGGCTCAAGTTTATACTGGACACCTCTGCCCTTTATGTAGGTATTCCTAGTGATGGGTATCTAAAAATATAAATTAGCGTAAACATTTAAAATTGCTAATAAGTATTTCGCAATACTACTGTCACAATAACCGTTATCTGCAGCTCACAAACATTACGCAAATTTATACGGCATTACGGAGATAATACTCACGACAAAGACCTAGTTAGGTCTTTTACCTTATTGTATGAGTTACCTTAGTATATTTATTTTAACATATGTGTGTATACTTAGCCTTATTCTGTTAAACAAATCAATTTTAAAATACACAAACAAGAGTTTCTCGAGAACCTACCAGTTCCTATATAGTTTAGGGTGCTAAATGATCAAAAGAAAATATGTAAATCGTAGCCATTAAACACATTAAAGCAGTTATTTCAGATACAATCCTAAAAAGTATATCGTCCTAAAATAACATGTTTCTCGATATTGTGCGTAAAAACATAGATACATGTAGAACTTATCGGAGAACATGCTTTTCAACTAGAGTACACTACGCGTTTGGAGAGCTGTTTTACGGCAACAAAAAATATTTTCTTTAACATTTAAGTTTAAAGAAGTATTTTTTTAACAATATGTAAGACTTGAATATCGTTTGAACAAGTCAATACTTTGGTAAGTGTAAATTGTTGATTCTTAACATTTAAGTATGCCACAAATTTAGTTCAGTGAAACTTTTCAACTGAACATCCACCTAAATAAAGTTACGCTAGTATGCCCAACAAGGCCCACGGGCGCAGCTAATTGGCAATTAAGGCGCTTCCAAACGAAGCCTCCAGATAAAAGTCAGACGTTGATAATGTAGGTAGATAAACGTTTTATTTATCTTACGCCCTATCCTACAATAAAAACCTGCAATACAGCAACACTGTTTTTATAAAGGTTAATTAAATTTATAGCTTGCGGTAACATTTCCCTACCTCATAATTTTTTTCTTGCATTTGCCAGTTTTAGTCATATATTTTAACCTATTAAATACAAAAGTTCATATCGTTTTATTTTGCCTTCTCTCGTAGTTCTTTTAATAAAGTGTTAAATTTCAATTTAATGCAGCTCTTCATTCTTATTTGTGTACAGCGTCATCTAGTGGCTACATGTCGCACTTACCTAGTTTCTGAGCCAACTACAGTCCAACCCCGCCGACGGCGAACAGAGCGCATTTCAGCCGTGATGACGCGATCTCGCCGCCGATGTCGTGCAGCGTTCACGGAAATTTGCGCGGTGGCGCTTTCATCCTGCTCCGCAATTGACAACATTTGTTTTCTTTGGTCGCTGTTGTTTTAAAAAAATTCTAGATGTCGCTTTTACACATTTTTATTTTAATTGCACCTTTGAATTTAAAATATTGTGATAGAGAGACATTAGTGTCTCCAGCTATAGATAGAAAAGTACTTAGCAATAAGAATGTAGCAAAAGATTTTTTTTTTATTCAAGCATAGGTAATTGCCTAACTCCGCAAGCCTATTTTAGAAAATTAAAAATTCATAACCTTTATTTAACAACTCTTATTTAGGTAACCGATCACGATATTTAATTAATATAAATAAATTAAAAAAAGTGCATAAATGAATTTATATCCGTGAGGTGACAGATTAAGAATACGGAATGCCACCACCACTATTCATCCCATTGGTGTCGAAGTTATATTTCGCATCTATACTAATATTATAAAGCTGAAGAGTTTGTTTGTTTGTTTGTTTGTTTGTTTGAACGCGCTAATCTCAGGAACTACTGGTCCGATTTGAAAAATTCTTTCAGTGTTAGATAGCCCATTTATCGAGGAAGGCTATAGGCTATATATCATCACGCTAAGGCCAATAGGAGCGGAGCACCAATGAAGAATGTTTCGAAAACGGAGAAAAATTATTACTATTGAGAGACGCAGACGAAGTTGCGCGGGTCAGCTAGTTAGTTATATTTTCGCCGTATTGACAACATTGACCAATTTAGTAGTCGTTGCCACTCACGTCCATTTTACTGTTGAAATTAATGAAAACCAAATTGGCTACCTAATGTATGTTATAACTTAGTGCTTTGAAGAAGCGCTTGAAATCCACTCAGAATATTGATAATGCTGCCATACTATGTGTGTTTTAGGTGTCTTTGGGGCCATCATACTTAAAGTGACGTGCCTCGGTGTCTTAAAATGTTTGCTGAGAAATAGGAGTCTCCTAAGATGTGACATTGGAGAAACATTTTATGTTTACATAATATTTGTTTGTCGGGAATAGAAAATATTGCAGGGCATGGCTAATTAGTATAGTATTAGGAAACATACCCGCATGTTTATTTAACATTTAAATTCACTCCATCTACGTTTACAGGAACTAGAAATGAGAGATGAGACCCAAAGTATATTATGTTGTGCTCTCGAGAGGTCGTTTAATTTTGTCGAGATGTGAATCCCAACTCGTGTACTATAAACCATTGTTCTCTTGATTGTACTGAATAAATATAATTATACGCAGTCGAACGAAATCTATTATCCCGAGTAAACGGTGTTTAGATGTATACGTGTATATTGCTGTATTAATCTCAAATAAGATTAGCAATGTTGTAACTAATTAAATATTAGTTGTTCATATACAAATATACATTTTATAGTAGATATAGTAGGTGTTGTATACATGTTATATGGAGATATAATTACTGGTAGGTAATACGGGATCTCTTCTTTTCGCGTAATGTTTTTTCCTAACATAGGTACCTACTTTGACATACTGTTTTGGCACAAATTTCATTCGCATAATAACCATTGGTATAATAGTATATAGGCATAAAAATCAATAGGAATAAGTATCAATATGATAAGGGTGACGGGGTTGGCCCTGGCCCACCCCTAAGCCGCCAATATGTTTTACATAGATACTCGTACATATAGTAAATTTACATTTATAAAAGAATACTAGTGTCTAATATTTTAGTACTTCATTATTATGCGTATTTCTTACGCCTATAAAAATTAGCTATGTTTTAAAATCATTATGCGTACCTAAAAAAAATTCTTAAATTTTTATGGGAATAGTTAGTGAACCGGATAAAGAAAGTACTTACTCTTAAATACTAGGTATACAATCATTAAGTGAAAGTAATAGTCTTAATGTAGGTATTATTTTAAATGTATTGTACTGATTTTAATTATCAAGATTTGTTTTTACATTATATTAATATATAAAATTATATTAATATCATAATATAATATAATTATGGCAGATAATAAGATATCTTCCTACTTGATTGCCATTTAATTAATAATTCATGTATATTAGTTAAAAAAAAAACACTAAGAGCAAACCAAACGTAACTGTTTTTTACTATATTTTTACAAAAACGATACCTACTCTTAATATTTAAATTTAAACAAGTGTAACAAACTTCATCAATCATCAACAGCGTTTAATTGCACAACTGCTGGACGTAGGTCTCTTCTTGAATAGGAGGTTTTGGCCTACTATACTACGGTGGCCAGACGGATTGGTTTAGGCACGGTACTATTATAATACAGTACTGTAACTCGGCCGCATGATAGAAATAAATGCCTACAGCCGCGCGGTACGTAAACATGCGTTAGGGCTGCCCGTCTCCAGCATTTTAATTATATTTGCCTACTTTCTGTTTCTATTTAGATTTGTGATTGTAAATATTCTTTTTATATAAATAAATGAAATACTTTGTATATTGAATAGGAAGTGTTCAATAAAAATGCGTGTTGTTTTTTGATTGGTAGATTTAATTATTTTATTTTCTTTCTGCATTGGAGGAGTTTTTAGTGGTATATGTTGTTATAGTAGCAGCAGAAACACTTTGTGAAAATTTCGAAAACTATCTAATGACACACAGACGGTAAAATTTTTTTTCTAGTATTATTCATACACACAGATAATAAACAAATATTATTAAAAATAAAATACCACGTCTTTACTTTGAATTATGCAAAGTAAACACATGTGTCTTTACTTTGCATAATTCAAAGTGAAGACGAAGACATGCACCGAAGTTTTAACACAAGCGTAAGTAGGTAGGTACCTACCGTATCATGATTCATTCAGAACCTCATATAACTACCTATTTCACTCGTCTCAATAACTTTCCGTTACTCTATTCGCTTTATTAATTAATCCAAACACCTTTTTTTTCGTAAGATAAAAGGAAATACTTATCCATAAAAAAGACACACATTATGTACCTACCTACTAGTAAGTAAAATTATTTTCAGAGTTTCCAGGTAATTTAAAAAAACCTTATGTCTGGATGCGTTATTGACGAATTCATACAACCAAAAACAGCACAATATTTCCTACTCGTCATATTAACTGATTTTTAGAGAAAAAAAAATCGCGCGGTTATTGTTAAAAAAAACAACACACCGTCCGTTCGACACTGCGGTACAGCCGTGACTGTCTGCGCCCCGAGCGCACCCCGAGATCGAGGCGCGTAGGTATAGCTCGCGTTTCGTCCGTTTGTATGAAGTTGGAGTACTGTATTATAATTATACCGTGGTTTAGGGTTGGTTTCAAGTTTTCCCTCTCTTTGCAGTGCTGTAAATTGTCCTCCAAAGTTTGATCCCTTACGACACCCACGGTGTGAATTGGGGTGGTGACACTTCTTTTTCTTAATCTATCACCACACGGACCAATTTCTAAATCATAATTAGAATTCAGCTGTGCCCTACCTACTTCAACCATAAAAACTTTATATTAATATATAAAGAAACGATCAAACTAGAATTTGATAGAGCTATTTTAAATATGACCTAGAAGATACATAAAATAATATAAAAATAGCAGGAACAAAAACGTTTAGTTAACGACGCAGTTTTGTGTTCAATTTATTTTTATAAATAAGTCACGTGGTTCATGTATACTCAGTGACAAAGAATCTCGTCCCACGTGACAAATTATTCATATGATAATTAAGATTGTTCTAATGTGTACTTATGTATGTTATTAGATCCAATAAGCTGTCAATCCTGTGTAGTTACTTCTAAATAATGGAAAAAATATTGTTTGAATATTCAGCAACATTGATTGATTGGTTGATTTAGTGATTTCACGCTTAAGGTCTTTAAAATTTAATAAGGTGATAGATATATTAGAAGGCAGGATGTCAACTACTTTAGGCATGATAAAGCTGGTCAGCTTTCGATGATTGTAAGGGATACGAAAGACAATTATTGATGCCGTAATTCGGTATAAATGGTATGCAATAAAATAGTAAGAAAATTACCTTAATGTGTATCTGTATGTATCTGTACAAGTAATTTCTTGGTAACTTAACTATATAAAGTACTGCTACAACTATGACCTATTTTGTACCTGATATGACTCCCAAAAACAAACCCATTCTAGTGGCTGATAAAAATATCTAATTGAATAGTTCCGTCTTATTATAGTTTAAAACACACATATAAACACTATTTTCTTCAAGCTCACTAGACAGCAGCATCATTTCTGCAAATGTGGTTGTATATTGAAGCCGTATAACACAGGCTTTTAATAAAACAGCTTCTTGCGTAAGTATCTTAATAAAGAATTTGATATGGGTTCGCGCAGAGTGTTTATTCATATGAGACATTATTATTTCTATCTAGACATGGTAATCTGTGAAATATATACATTCATACATATATTAATAAAAAACTAGATATTCTGTAAAATAACATTTATTTTATACGGCATCATTCGGCTTGTTAGGAGATAAACTACAGAACTTAAGTGAGTGTTTGGAAGAATGGTTGTGGCATATCTGCTGTACAAGAGATCAGAACAGATTTCCAAAATTGATTAAGAAATAACTTAATTGTTATTGTGGGAACTTATAAAGGAGCAACGTGCCAAAATATTATTGAAATTGCAATACACCGTTCTTGTTTTGCTATCTAACAGATAGTAGTATATAATCCCTAATTCAAAACAAAAATTCATAAACAAAAAAACATATCATATTATCATAAGGAGATGTAGACATATATACGCACAGATACACACATGAACACACATACTTAACTGCATTCTTATTGTTTAGTTGATACAACAAAATGGGTGAAGACACTGTCGCCTGAACCACAGGTTGTAACCTACCATAGGAGTCAGGGTTCTAATGTATTGTAATCATGGCTATATCAATAAAATTTTATTATAATAGTTATTTTATAGTATTTTTTCGTACAAGAATAATGTAGTATTGATAGTTTAATACGATATAAATATTGTTAACGTGTTTCAGTGTCACTTGTGTGTTTCTAACCCTCTTTAACAACCAGTAACGAGCGCGTGAGAGATACAGTGTATCTGGCTTAAGACGAAAGCTTTTTTTATGTTAGAGGGGTCAGACGAGCAGATGGGTGACCTGATGGAAAGTGACCATCGCCGCCCATGAACGTCTGCAACTCAGGAGTCACAAACGCGTTGACCCGTTCCACAGGTTGGTTGTGCGGGGCAAAAAGTGTCTCGAAAAGCGCCAACTATCCAGATGATAGGGATGAAAATTTTGGTATTTATTATTTGGTATTAGTCCTAACAACTCCTCGGAGCACTCTCCATGATATATGCGATAGAGAATGCAGAGTGAAGCCACATCTCTACGTAATGCCAAGGGATCGAGCTGATCGGTCCAGAGGGAGAAGCTGGTACTGAGGTGCCCCTGCATAGAGATGAGATCAGTATTCCATATGTGGCCGGAAAAATATTACCTACTTACCATAGTTTCTGAGATCTTTTGAATTAAGAGTATATCAGTAATAGTATAAGGTAATAGGTAAATTTGGTTTAAACATCTTGCGGCGTCTACTACTTAGGTACATAACAGTTTTTTAGACGTTTACTTCTACTGCTACATTTCCACGTATTAGCGAAATATTATGCTAGTAAGTAGCACAGTCAAGTGGTCAGTCAACGAACGTCTTCTTAACTTTTAAAATGAAAACTTCGTTGGTTGAATTGTGGATGACTATATGGATATAATCTCAATGAGACTGGATAGTTTTATATCAAATTATGCAAGTCCTCAAAGGTTATTTTATTTGAAACCTTTTATCAGTCCCCTCCAGTTAGTTGATTAAAATATAATGTTTATACATCTGCATGTCATCTACTTCAAAATTCAAAAGCAAAGTTTTGTCTTAACTTAGTAGTAACTTATATCGATTAAATAGGTAATTCTCTCTAAACATCAGAGGCATGGTGAAATGGAACGATAATTCGCAATTGCTTCGTAGGACCCAGCGGAGTTCAATTTAGTGAAAAGGTTATAGGACTTCAAAATCGAATTCATAGAACCGATATTTTAGTTTTTTTTTAAACCAATATGTCCCTAACTACCTCCCTATTTTGAGCAGGCATTCTTTCTTATTTCAGCCCTCTAAATACCTTCTTCTCGAGACACCTGCCACCCTTCCAATTTAGCCAAAACACCAAATATATGTATTTCTCAATAACCCCTATCATCCTTGCATTCTTTCATAATCCTCATTTGCTTCTTTTTTTGAATTGAACAAAACTTAATTGTGTTACATAAGTCCTATAAGTATTATCCCAAATAAAACGAACGAGTCAATCGAAAAGGAAAACGGCTATCGCTATATTTGTGTCCTGTTTACATGATTCGAAATGTTTAGTATTATCACAGATTGATATTTATAACATCCTATGTACATCACTAATAAAAGAAACGTATATTGTTTAACAAACCATATCATACATAAAGTGCTATGATTGTAGTTTTGCTACATTACCATGCTTATCACTGAATACTTTTCTATAGTAATTTTACTCATATCACATTGAATAACAATATACGACACTTTATCACGTCACATGTCTGCACAAAATTCATTCGGCAGAGATCACAACAAAATGCGAAATATCAGACACTTAGAACACATCTGTAATAAGATAAAGTCTCGCGCATACTTTCTCGTTACGTTTTAATTTCGATCAAAACGTTTATATTGGGCGGAGCGTGGTGAGAACTGCGCGTGCGGCGCTGCGCGTAAACCGTCACATCACAACTATAGAGCCGACATCTCACCAGCGCATAGTCGCCATACCGTTGACATGTCCCTATTACTCTATTATATTATTTAAAATATATTACCAGATATTACTCACTGTCTCCGTAAAAGTGACTCAGAGAAACTCCATGAAAAATTCAGTTTTCAGGCATCTTAAAATATATCTCTTGTAAATTCTTCGAAGCAACATACTCGTACATTAGCGGTACGATCGAACAATGTTTTAAAAAGTTATTATCAATCTTTACTATGTATTTCATTTAAGCGTAGTATTATTACAGTACGTACGTAGTATGGTGTGAGTTCTGGCATCGTAAACAGGCAAATACCTTAAGATTCAGCCTTATATGAGATAAGGAATGCCGATGTATCCTATAATATTGTTTTGTGGGGTCCAACGCCAAAAATATTTAACTGGGACTCAAAACTGGGATCCAACGAAAATAAATCACATTTAGGCAGCTCACCCGTGGATTCTCACGTGGCTCACTTCTATTACCTAAAAAACGAATACAATAATATTTGTATCTAGAATAATGGTGAAAGATAAAAAATATAATCTTACTTGTCTTAAATAGGTATCTATGAAATCTTTATTAATAATGCAATTGAAACCGGATAGTACGAGTCTCTCCTATCTAAACGATTTGCTTAATTTAAAGTAGTGGTTTTCGATCAAATCTAGTAAAGTCGCTCAGCGTGCCATGGAAAGGGATAGCTTGGCGTTTCTCTAAGGGATCGCGTCCGGAATGAGATAATGAGGCAGAAAACCAAGGTCATCGATATAGCCCACTGGATTAGCAAGGTCAAGTGGCAATGGGCTGGTCATTTTAGCCGCAGAACTGACAACCGTTGGGCCAGGGTGGAGTGATGATTTGTGCAAGATGGCTAGCAGGAGCTGGATGCGAGAAGCCGCAAATCGATCGAAGTGGGAATGGGAGAGTCCTATGTCCAGCAGTGGATTGCGATAGATTGATGATGATGTTCAAATAAACAATAAATGTGCAGACTGTACAGAGTCGTTGTCACGTCCCTCGCAGTACGTACCTACTTGGTATTCCATGCGCTAAGGTTATAGGAAACTCATTGAGTCGACATGTATCCAAAAATTTATCATAATAATATTACACGTTATTATTATATTACAGGTTAATAATACACACATTATTTATCATATACGTAATATTTTTAGAGTTCCATACCCAAAGGGTGCCAACGGAATCCTTTTACCAAGACTCTGCTCGTCGTACAGACGGACCTGTCCCCGTTCACGAAATACAGCTATATTAGGAAACCATCATAATGGGTGGAGAGGTGAAATTTTGATAGATTGAATATTTATATTGCCATTATAACAACAAATAATAAAAATCTGTTAAGCGCGAGTCTTACTCAAACACAGGAAAGACAGGGTACGAGTCTGACTCACATTTGACCTTTTTTAATACTTGATAAACAGATGTTAATATTTTTCTATAACTTAATATAAAAACAACACCATAAAATATGCTATTCTTTTAACAATGTTCACTTATTAAACAATTGCCGTTTAGAACGGTCTTTTGTTTCAGAAATTTTAAATTTTGCTGCATGGTGAACGCATGTATGTATTTTTCAATTATTATTTTTATGAATATACCTTATGACCAAAATGGTCAATGGTTAATATGATGAACATACAGGCGAGCTTAAATTGTTTTACAATTATAATGGTCAAATTTTCTTTAGTAGATCCTCCAGTATCCAGAATTCGTCTAATAATAGAGAAATTAAAATTAAATTTATAATACGATACAATACAATTATTTAGTTATAAATGGTTTAAAAAAATATTCCAAAATAAAATTATACAAATATTTAGGAACAAAATAAATGAAAATAGTTGAATAAAGAGCAATTTTGAAATGAAATACAATTCATAATATCACTACTAAGTTATTTTTATATATACGACACTCCATCCTTTTTTGCACTTTTTAACCGACTTTAAAAATTAAAAAGAGGAGGTTCTCAATTCGTCTGTATGTTTTTTTTGTGTGTTACTTGAGCCGAGGTACCCCTAAATCTGATGATGGGATCCCAGAGAAATCGGGGGAAACCCTCAAATTTTACAGCCTCGACAACGTGTTTTAGCTTGTTTCTCTAGCTTTACTTGTATTTGCGTTTGGTATTTGTTATCTCATGTTGCTGAGCTGATGGTGGAAGAGTCCTTGACCTCTAGCAGTAACAAAAACTCTTTCAATAATATATTCATGTACCGAGCGTGTTTTATTCTGTCAAGAAATTTGTTAGTTGTTTGTATTAGGTTACAGAGACATGTGCACAAGAAAGTATTAAATGAGATAACAAAATATTTTGACAAAACAATGTTTATTGCGCAATTATTTTCAATTTGGTTTGTTTCAATTGTTACCTCAAAACTCGTTCACGTGTTAACCGATTTGGAAATTTCTTTTTTATTTCCCGTTTGGTTCCATTCAAATGTGACACATTTTCAGTTTGTTCACATTTTTCATCATTTTCAACCAGAAAACTGGAAAATTTAAAAAAAAAAATGATTTTTACCGCAGAAAATTTCAATGATTTTCGACTCAGAATGATGGTCTGAATACACTATTTCAATATTCGTTACGACGTCCCTTACACCGTGTACTACACTAAATATGTAAAAAAAAAAATTTTTAAAGTTGAACCGTCTACAAATAATACTAACAAAGAGCGCTAAAAATGTAGAAAAATTACAAATGTAATTGAAAAAACCAAAATAAGTGCGACCCTCAATGAAACACAGCAATATACATATAACTTCTAGTCTGTTTGAAGTCGGTGCCATGAAAAATAGGTACCTACTTTAAAGACTAGGTAGTGTGCGGCTGTGAAAGTCTTTATGCTGCGTAAAACGAGCAACAAAGTAGGTTACGCACTTCTCTCATACATGAGCACTGATGCTAATGATGGCAAATTATAGAGCTCCTGCGAGAACCCGGTGGATCTATCATTTGCCTATTGTGAGAAGCTAGTTGTGAACATTCAAAACTTCAACAAGCAAGCAATTTTACTAATACATAATCTATTCACATATCGTCGTGATCCTCAGTAGTCTATAAACTTTTTTTACCGATGTGACCGCATTACTATAGAGCAATAAGGAATTTCACTTCAATTGTCATTTAAAACGGTTTAAGTGTTGTTTTTTTCCTTAGAAACAAATAAAAACATTTTCAAAAATTTATAATTTATCACATAACGTACATTGTAGCTATAGAAAGCAAGGCACCCGAATTAGCACAGTCTTTTATTTTGAAAAATAGGTTGAGAGAAAACTTTAAATAAATTTTTAAATCTTCAACGTACATTTCGTCCGATTTTCGACGATGTTTTGTTTTAACAACGACAAGCTCTTGTTTCTTCTTTATTATTTAGACACAAGACTTAAAAACCCTAACGAGTTCGAAATTTTAGGTCATAATCACTGACAACTTGTAGTCAAAAATATTTTAATTAAGAAAATGGAAGAACAGTAAACAGTTAAACACTAGTTTCCTTTTATTATATAAGAGTATCTTTAATAAGGAAATGGTTGTTTATAATAATAATAGACATAGATTGTTAAATGAGATTTTGATAGCAGAATTAAATAAAGAAAATTAAAAAAAACTATTACATATTATAACTATTATATATTATAACTACTTAACAAGAAAATGATAATTTTTAATGACTCAGATCAGTGAGAATTACAGTAAAGTTGTTATTTCCCTTCTAATTTTCATTTGTAGTAATTTATAGCCGAACTGCAGCTATCCCTATTATATTGCCCTGAACTGTTTATATATACTACTTAATAATGTTCCTTAAGGACAAAGCCAGCGCAGAGTAAATTACAGTTTCAAACTTCAGTACTTGTTTTACAATTTTGTGTTAATTCTTAAAAAGAAAAATAAATATTTCTGTGGTCTTTTTTATGTTATAGAATTAAATTATGTGTGGAACTTTGTAATTCCATACAATTTACGTCTTTAGTTGTACAATTCTACAATTCAGCTTCTGTATGAGATCTAGTAATATTTTATGCAATAATGGGAGCCAGTTAGTGAGAAAGTGATTACTCTAAGGATTATCATCGGTTATGCCTTTAACGTGCTGGTGTTTTTTTAGGTAATATCCTCATAGGCAATAAAAGCTAAAAGTATATTTCTATGCTAAGACTATATACTTTTTACCTTGGCATAAAAGCCCCAACGTCAATAACAAAGTGCATTCAAAATTAAAACCCTTAAATCACGCAGATTATAATTGTCCATAAATATATTAATATCTCAAGATACTCATAAATAATATCGTCTACGTGCCGGTGTTTACGCGCGCCCGAATACGAGAATAACTCGTGGCAGAGTTTCAAATATGTCGCCGTGTCCTAAACAGCATCTCGGAAGATTCACACAGTGTCGTACTTAATAAGTAAATAAATATAATTTATGAAACACCCGCTTTGTTTTATTTCTAATACATAGCATATATTAGGTAGATTTTTTTTTATCAACTTCCATTTCGCTTATTAATTCGCTCGTATCTACATAAAACACTAATCAAAGCAACCGATGTTTAAGATTTTGAACTAAAGAACATTCTCATTTTTATTTATGTTTGCGTTATTCGATTTTGATATTCCTACTTTATTTTTAAGCCAGCCACGTGTATCAATTTCGAAGAGGCTCGTTAATGAGAAGGCATTTATTTGCGTTCAGCGTATTGCCAAGAAATTTTATATTTAAGTCACAAAAATTTTATGAGCGTCGTCACATTTCACAAGTGCAGACAGCGTCAAACTGCGTGACAAATGAGATGTTAAAAAAATCCTTTAGTTTTTGAAGAGTTTTTATTTACTACGAACATTAAGGCGGTAATGTGAAAAAAAAGCCTGAAATTTACTAGATCTTAACCTGTAACCAGCTTTGTTTTAAGAAGTGCTATCAGTCGACAAATTAATTAAAATCATCGGTATTGACAAATTGAGATTAATAATATTTTCAGTGTAGTGGTAGGAAATGCTACTCTATATAAGTACTGCAAATGCAATAAATAAATATTTTTCGGACATCTCACACAACACCTTCTACTTTCAAACTAAGCAGAGCATATACTACGAAATTTACATTGACTGACAGAATACTTATATACCTTTTTTGTATCATCATCATCAACCGCCCTTAACAGTCCACTGCTGGACATAGGCCTCTTGTTACAATGGAGGTTAATGTGGTTATACATACATATACTATTACAAAGAAAACCCCTCCGAAAAAAATACTTGCAGATCATATAAACATTTGGTAAGACCCGGGAATCGAACCCGCGACCTCAGCACAGCAGTTGCATTCGCTACCATTGCACCACCGAGTCAGTCAAATTGACAGGAAAGGTAGAGTTTTGATTTTTATACTTTTTTACTTGACCTACGTGGTTCTCACTTTATAGTTATTATTCATAATTACCATTCTATACAAAATGTAAAAAATAATACGGTTTACAAAATACTGAATTGACTTTCCTGAAATATTTAGTCTATATAGCTAAATTGCATCTACCTAGGTTGGTGCAATTTAGCTATATAGACCTACTTAAATGAAAAAAAATGAATCCGATTTCACTTGAGTTTGAAACGCGCTTATCGTCGTTAACCCTGAATTTGGCATTGTGTGTCTGTCTGCAAAATACGATTTTTTTTACAAAAGGTAAGAGGTAAGAACCTCACCACTATAACCCCCTTGCTGTCATAGTTCCCAGCAAAGGGTTCCGATTTAATATTTCTGATGGACTAACATAACTACTAACTAACTGATAACTACTCAGTATTCCATTAAAAAATTATAAAGCATGCCTAGCATCTGTATCATTGTGCGTTATATTATAGGCGAGCCAATGGCGGCCTCTGGTAGTCATAATCATGTCTATTAACTCCTTTTTATTAGATGTTTAACGGCAGAACAAACTTTGAGAAGACAGTAAATAAGTAGTAAAAGAGTATCCCACCAAAAACATTTTCATGTAAAATGTTACCAAGGCGACACCATACGGCTCACACTGTCAAAAAGTTATTAGGTCTCACGTAGAACCAAACTTTTAACTCTACACGCCTTAACTCTACAAATTCTAACTTCACAAACTCTACACCTTAGTCAAAATATGTGGTTTAGCCGTTTTGTTACTACAAAACTTTTGTATGACAGAAAGTTAATGAACAGTAAATACATTTTTCTCCTTACGGCCATATGACGACGGTAGCGAAATAAATTTTAGAGAAACCACATATTTTAACTAAGCTGTAGAGTTTGTGAAGTTAGGTCTTGTACAGTCATTTGTATATATTATCATATTATTTTAACAAATATAATTTGATTTAACAATAAACATTTTTTTTACATTCGGGGACTTAAGTGTGTAAATTTTTTGTGTAAGATAGACTTGACTTGTCGGATCCGACACTAGTTCCAAAATCAAAAATCCTCCTTTTAAGGAGAGGCCTATCCAGAGGTCCAGCGTGGACTATTAAAGGTTGTTGACACTAGTTTGGCATATCCGAAATATGCCTATAATAAAAATAAAAAGCAACTCATGAAAGTTTTTATTCTTAAATGATAACACTTTGTAAAAGGAAACGAGGTGTACGAGAAATACAACAAATTGGTTATTTTACAACATCGACAGTAAACAAAAGAAGTTACGATCTCAGAAGTTAATTTATAAAGCATTAAATTAAATTTTATTGCGTGGAACTTTTTGGAGCATAAAATTAATGAAAATAAGCAAACACATTAAAGCGAGTGGAAGCTCGGGCGGCGGGAATACGATAGGACAATTGAATATATATTGTAGCACTAACAAGGCAGACGTAAAGTCGTAAAACGGAACTGGAAGTGAGCGTTCAGGTAAGTGAATTAAAAACCAGGTAGGCACTCAAATATTGAGTGGTTGGCTCCACTGCCCTTGTTTTGCTAATTTAACCTATTGATTTTGCATTCTTTTGTTGATAACCTCGAAATAATTCAAACAAAATGAAATGTTACTCGTATTTATACATGCAGTGTTGTTTGATTTTTTCTGGCTTACATGCATGTGTTTACTATTAAAAGGTTTTATAATATTATGAAATATATAAAGAACTAAAAAAGGAAAAAGAATTTATAATACTCACTCGTTTTCATTAGGGTCTAATTGTTTTAGAACATTAAGATCACCATTAAGAACATTTAAAATTCATAACTAATAAAACCACAGCAGTCGTCCTTAGTTGAGGAGGTCATCCACCCGCCGTAGATGGCCCGTGGTACATCGGGGTACCAATGGTTTCCTTTCTAGGGTACACCTGGTTCTCCGGCTACTGGTATCCGAGACGGCGTGCGGTTTTTAGTAGGTTCGAGTCCGACATAGCCACCGACATAGGTGGTATCCAAAGGGCATTTCCGCACAGAAAAAAAAGAAAAAAAAAGTCGTCCTTACTCACATGTAAAATAGTTACGCAATATTCGGCGGTCTAAGGAACGACCTTCCGCGGTATTGAGGGTCCTTTTTCATTTCAGGAATGGATTGAACCTAACAAGCTGAACCTCTTACTTTTGGCGCAATCGGTTAATAACAATAACATTCATCACTTCAAACGTTAGTAATGTTGCTTAATTTTTGTAAATAAATACACTATACACGCCCTCAATTTTAACATGTTTGCTACGATTTACCCCAGGTCCGGGCTTGGTGACAGTGAGGTTTCTATTTAAACATATCCTTGATAACTTAAAATATACATGTAGATGAACAAAGAACCTGTTCCTTTTTATAATGTGTTAAGAAGAATAAACCACAAATAAACAAACACAGTATCACTGAGAGTAACTTTAAAGTAGTGAGCTGAAAAAGTTATTTCTACGTGGTGGCATAATGAAGATTTCAAGAGAAGTGCACTTGCTGACGAAAATAAAATCCGAACAAAAGAACGAGGCTACATTGCAAAGTACTCATAAAAGGCTTAAGAGGAAACCAGACATTTACGTAATATTCCTCTACCTATTTGGGAGTAGAGTACCTACCAAGCAGTATCGTTGTTGTATGTGTGTGTGTGTGTGTGTGTGTGTGTGTAAATCCAGACAGTATTCGGTCACGGCGACTTGGCACTGGTTAATTAGAGCTTCGTTGATGTGCTCTCAGGTGACTGGCATAAAAAATAATTAGTTTATATCAGTACACTGATGGTTGATGATGTGGATGACGTATACTTCTCTGCCAATGAATCTTCAGAGGGTGATAGTTTCGGCTCCTTGAGAGAGACTCTGGGTGACCAATTACGGCAAACATTTTCTACTCAATCTTGTCCTCACTTAAATGTCCTTAAACTTAAAGAGAGAAGACTTAAATGTCGCAGAGTGTTGCTAGCCACATTGGCGATTTAACTGAGACTTTCTCAGACAATGACGTTCATGCGAGCACTTCTACACCACCTAAAGGTTGGCTGGTAGAGAATGCCCAAGGCATTAAGTCCGCCGATGTACATGAGTGCATGAAGATGTAAAATAAAATAAATTAAAAAATAAATAACCGATTTTTGCCGTGAACGTGCGTCCACATTCATTGCAAGTCAGAACCCCCCCCCCACCCGACCTCCTCCAGCTCTTCTTTCCGTAGTCTTGCAAACTCAAGCACCTTAGTGCACACAGTGCGTCTCCACAGTGGCCTATCCGCCGCCACTGCCTCCCACTGCGACGGGTCAAGGTGGCAGCGCTTCATGTGACGCTTTAGCACATCTTTGTAGCGTAGGAATTGGCCGCCGAATTGCTTGCGTTTGTCATCTTCTAGTTCTGAGTAGAAAATGCGCTTAGCTACTCTGTTGTCAGACACCTGTTTGACATGACCGCTCCACCGCAACTGCCGCTGCATTTAATATGCCTTTATTCCGCTGACATTTGCTCGTCGCAGAACTTCCGTATTTCGCACACGGTCCGACCAGTGGATGTTCATAATGTCGCGTAGGCATTTCAGGTGGAATCTATCTAATGTGCAGATATGTTTGCGGTAAGTGCACTAGGTTTCGGCGCCGTACAAAAGATTGGGAAGGGCGATTGCCATGTACACAGCTATTTTTGTAGGGAGCATTATGTCATGTGAACGGAACACCTTGAAGCGGAGTTTGCCAAAGACTGCAGCGACAGCTCCAATTATGTTGTTGGCTTCGCTATCAAGGCGGAAGTTTGATGTTAAAGTGTTGCCCAGATATTTGAACTTGTCTACCTGCTTAAGTGACACGTCGCAGAGATGATTTGGTGTAAGAGCTCACAAGCTCTAAGCCTAGATAGGTTAAAGACTGCACCGCCATCGGCCCGAAAACGAATACGAATGCCATCAGATAAATCCTGAAAGGCCTCCCTTACCACCACTGCAAAGTACAGAGAGAAGAGAGTCGGAGCGAGCACGCAACCTTGGTTTACGCCGCAACTCACTGAGAAAAACTCTGAATCGTCGCCCTACACACTGACACACCATCGCATGTCATCATGCAACAGTTGGATCATGCTTACAAATTTATCCGTGCAGCCAAGTTTCTTCAGGACCACCCTTTTTTTTTTTTTTCCGTGCGGAAATCCCCTCGGATACCACCTATCAGTGGCATGCCGGACTCGAACCGACTAAAACCACACGCCGTCTCGGGTACTAATAGCCGGGGAACCAGGTATACCCTAGAAAGAAAGTCCCTGGTGCCCCGACATACCTCGGGCCATTTACAACAACAGGTGTCTACCCGCCCCCCGTGTGGGAACCCCATGTTCCCTCTGCTCCCTGGAAGCGAGCGCGCTTCTCAAGCGCTCTCCGCCACCCCGGCCTGCTTCTGCTAGGGTGACATATGGCCTCACCTGTCACCCTCAGGCCTGCGCTTATGGAGGACTGAGGTCGTTCTGCGACCTCCGGCGCCTGAGTCGCGTGCTCCGTTCTCACGATACCTGGTCCGTTCCCGGGCCTGGCGGGCCGTCTTCAGGACCACCCAGATTTTAGTTGTAGTGCTTACATGGCAGGCCCAGTTTATATATTTTATGTATAAAATATATAAACAGAAAAGAGTATTTGTCTTATTCACAACATTTAAAAAAATCGGTATAAACAATTAATGGAAAACTAAAAGATCATGAAGACTTGTCTAATTAAAATAATCTATCTCAAAGGTGCTTTTCCAATATATAGCAAGCATTGATGGAAGTTAAAACAATCTACTGAATCTAATACCAGACACGACATACTAATTTTATTCACTTGGAGCATGGATAAGATGAAAATAGCCCGCCGAGAGGAACATAGGCAAGTTAGCTTACACGGGCTAATGAAGTTTATTGTGGAGATGCAGTTAAACCTAATGGTTTAATAAATTGTATTAAAAGCTCCCCGGTGTCCAGTACAACATCTCTTCTCTCTCTACCCGAATATAACACTTAAGTACCTACTGTGAAGGTTGCATATGTTTCTTTCCCAATTTACATAATGTATTCATTTATTTCACGTCAGTACCCTAACCAATTTTGATTGTTCTATTGATAGATAGATAATACTTATTTGTACACAATTGTAACCTCCTTTCTAAGGAGAGGCCCATGTCTAGCAGAGGACTACTAAAAGCTATTAATGATGATATTTGTAAAATATCTTCGATGTGTTTTTATATTTTTTCATTTTATTTTAAAAAGACAACTCCCGTATTAGAAATATATCCTGTGTCGCGGGGGACTTTACAAACATACATGGAATTGACACAAAGGACACCCAGACTCAGAACAACAATTTGAGACTCACACAAAGTCCACAGCACTCAGCGTTGAGACCCACAACACTTAGCGTAAGCGGCGAGGTGACCGCTTAAACCACTACGTCATCCGTGCAGTCACAACAAGTGCATGGTGACAACAATTTAAATATAGAACTAATTAGATTATTACTCTAATTAAAGACACTCTGCAGGTATCTTCAATTAAAACAATAATATCTTGGTACAGTTTCATATCATATATATATTACGGCATTACTATACAATGCCAATTTAACTTATACTAGAAATTAAAAGCCTAGACATTAAATAAAGTAGTGTAATGTTAAGTAAATTAATGTTTTCTGCGCATCATAAATTACTTACCAGTGTAATAATATTAATAGAAAAAGTCTGATCCATCCATGGTCTTTATCATCAGTTTCACTTCATTTAATGGTGGTGTTTACCATAATATATAAAGTATACGTCAAAATATATATGGGTGTGCATATAATTTTTAAAGAGTTCTTTCGATTTCCCCAAAATCTCATAATCAGACCCTAACCTGATGTAATGGGAATCTACTAACTATCTAAAAACTACCGTTAAATAAGGAATAACTTTTTCAGTCAGCCCTTCTTCAGCAAGCATCTTTGACTATAAGATACGTGTGCATTGCGCCTTTCTAAGTACTCCCTACCAGAATCAGGGGTGTGAGTTAATCCTCCAGTTTCCTCACACATTCCGTGAAAAGCTACGAAATAATTCCTTAACAGAGGTCATCTGTGAGGCCATGCAATCACTTCGGCCAGCCTAGACGCAAACAATCATATCTCAATCAAAATGCCTATTTAACAAGAAATAAACTATGTGAAAACCGATCTCGCCGTTGAGTAGCTATGGTGTCATAGATAGATATATTAAACTTATTTTCCCTTGTTTCTGTGTGTCCTTGATTTTCTAAGCTTTATTCATTACATTACTACGTATAAGTTTTTATACGAGATATCGCCTACAACAGCGGGAGAATTGAGAGATCAAAATTCCAAAGCAAGCACTTAATTGATAGCAAACACCTATTTCCTACATTCCAGATAGAACAATTTCCGTAGGAGCGAATAACTAGTGGAAATGCTGACTACAGTTTACTTACAGGTACTCAAAGAACATATCGCAACATCCTAGAACTTTGGTGTTAAATGTTGAACAAAACTTTTAAGTCATAATAAATAAAATGTCAAATTGTATTGCACTTCTGTTTTATTTATTTTTTCAAATGTGAACTTGATATTTTTTATATTATTAGGTTGAGCATGATTGAAGTTGCTCTATAGATTACTATAATGAAATATCGTTAGTCGACATAGATCATTTATTTTATGTTCTTCTAACAATTATCAAAATATTTCGATGACATATTTTTTTACATGTGTTGACGGATTAAGAATACGAAGTGTCATCACCTCTATTCATGCCGTGAGTGTCGTAAGAGCCGACTAAGGGAGCAAACTACACAAAGAGAAGGAAAACTTGACACAACCCCAAACTAACCCGTCTGGCAAGCGTGGTATAGTAGGCCAGAACCTTCTTACTACAGATCATAAATATTGTCAATGGGAGATTATTGGTTTCCTATAATTTCAATGTAATCAGGTAAAATATTTGTAATAGGTTATTATTATTTTTTTTTTGTTCCTGTGTAGAGTTTTTTTTAAATATTTTTTTATACATAAGAATATTTAAAACAATAATAATAACGCCATCTAGTTTTAAACTAAGCAGAGCTAGAACTATGAAAACTAGATTGACTAATAGAATACTTATATACTTTTTTATAAATACATACATATTATATATAGAAAACACCCAAACTCCGAAACAAATATTATTATTATTATTATTATAAGTATATATATATTCATTTATAAGTATCATATAAAATATATGTATTTATATATATATAAATATAAATGGTTTTCATTGCTACTTGTAATCCATTTTATTTTAATGTTTATACAAAAATATCAACACCTTCAAAAAATTTAGTCAAACCCTAGCATTGTTTTCAGGGATTCTCAGACATCGAAGGAGATGGAGTGGTCCCACATATTACATTGGACTAAAATGCAATGTAATTCCTGGAGATTAAGGTTCATAGTTTGTGCCTTATACATTTCATCGTTGTATTGAAAGTGTGTAAGAGTTTTATTCCAATTTGTTTGTATTTTGTGTATGTGTTAAGATGTGTCGACATCGATTCCTGAAGTAATGGAGCGCTAATTCACTTCTAGCGTATTATTATTACGATTTCTGTGGTTATAATAGAATACAAAAACAATTGAAGACAGTAATCTCCGTACAGTAGTCAGGAGGAACGTTTACAGCGACCGCTATTGTTGTGCTAATGCTCAGGACAGGCCACTGCCAGAGCCCCTCATGAATATTAAGCGATATTTATCTTACGGATAGCCACTCACAGCTGAAAAAGTCTATTCAGTATCGACACGACACTTGAGTTACATTGTTTTGCTGCAAATATAGCGAAACTAATTTAGGAGTGTTTCTAATAAGAACGTGAATAATATATCTACACGAGTAGAGTCGACTCAAAATATTTACGATTTATTACGTATGTTATGTACTGTATGTATGTTATGTAAATGTACATATGTCATATTTAGCTATACTTAGTAATCTTTAAGAGAAGATAAAACCCTTCAGACTTTAAAATACTGTTTTAATAGGGTAATAATAATATTTATTGTTCTCCCTCACACAGATATGGTTAAGAAAATAACATCTTAATCTAGGTTTTACATCGCATTTTGAGTGACTCTATGTGAGAGACAGGCATCTGTAATAGGTACATTGACCTGTATGACAAATTAACAGCCTCCCCACTATAGATTGTCGTGGTGCTTTAAGCATTTATATCCTGTTTAGAAGAAAGTGCAGTGTTGTTCTTACGTGAAGTGAATGAAAACTTGTGGTGTGTGTGTGTGTGTGTGTGTGTGTGCGTGAGCGTTTGTGTGTGTGCGTGTGTATTTGCGTGAAAGCTAAATTCGAGGGGGACAGCTCTATGAGAGGACCTTAGCCTCGGTTTCCAAATAGCTAAGGGACTTTAGCCAGCGAAAGGTAAGGTTTTGTAACCATATTTTGTAAATGTACGTAACCTAAGAAACCAAAGAATTTGTAAGCAAATAATATAGACCATATATTTTATAACTTTGCGTGACAGACTTTATGCATCAGGCGTTAAGCTGTAGATAAGAGTACGTATGTAACGTACCGTATGCTGTTTGATTATAATGCTTAAGACATGTAGTTGACGAACTCTTAGGATATCCGAGATTTGATAGAGGTCTCTTGTAGGGTACAAAAAAGGCAAGTAAAGGCTTCTTTTAAAGATGATAACTTTAATTATTTTTTTCCTTCATAACACGATATTTCAAAAACAAAAAGAAACACAGAAGCAATTATTTTGCTTCTTTCTGTGTTTCTAGTAAGCTTTGATCAATTTTAACTTAGAATTTTCGTTTTTATCTACATAAAATCGTAAATAATACTCTTTCCTAATTTAGGGATCAAGATGATAAACTTACCTAACTTTCCTCGCCTGGAACCTATGTCATTTAAACATAGCTAATTCTGTTTGACATTGTGTAACTAAGAGTCACTCACCCACATATCCAGGAATGTCTTCGCCTCGGTATAGACGCAAGCGTGAGGGCAAACGGCGGTAGAGCGGTCGGCGGGTCGTCCTCTTCCTGCGCCGGCGCTCCACTCACGCGCAACTCCGGTACCCGGAGTTGGTGACGGCCACTCATCACTATCAATACTTCCTATCTACGGTTTCATACATTTTTCGCGTAAAGTTACGCTTCTCAAATCCTCTGATAGATCCTCAAAAAGCATAAATATATCAAAATTAAACGTTTTATGTAAAAAATTCGGTTTTGCTGTTGTCCTCCTAAAACGAAAAATAGATATTGTTTAATGCTATGTCTGTGTATAGATATATTTTATAAATATATGGAATGTGTCGCTAAGTAAAACCACAGGATGCTTCAAAATAATTTTATTTGCCTATCTAGTTGTTAACATACATAATTGATCGAGCAAGCAAAGTGTAAAATTTAACTTTGATGGATTTAATAAAATGTAGTGTTTAAACTAGAGCTGGATAATACCGTAATAATACCTTTTTTTACGTATTACCTTATTTAGTTATTTATTCTTTATGTACAGTTGTGACAAATGTGGATTTAATAACGTAGGCATTCTCTCCCACTCGGCTTTATAGCGATGCAATCATATTTTAGCTCTGCATCGCCCTATTTTTTATAAAATCACATTTTAAATTTCTATACATCTGCTCAGAAATTAAAGATGTGATTTTATGAAAAATAAAACATTAATAGAAAATGAGTTAACAATGCTTTTCCGCATTCAAAATATTTAATATAGCCCATTCTCAATTTGTGTATTATTAAATAAGTAATGATACCTAAGTATTTTGGTTTTACGAGTACAGATTGCTAAAAAAAAAAGTACGGGTGCGCCATTAAAAAATGGTGTCAGGTCCTAACGAATTTCGAATCCATTTTAAATTATAAGTTAAAAAGCTGTATCATTTTTAAAAGTTTCGTTTCTTTCTTTCAATAATATTTATATTGTAACGCTTTCATATGTGTGTAGTATAGCGATTGCATAAAGAAATAAAGTCAGTTTAACAAACGCACGACCGGAACTATTGTGCCATCTGTTGGCTGGTTGCCTAACACCTGTGGACGATGTGACCCCGACCTCTTTTTGGTTGTATTTGACGGAAAACTCTATTTCTAGCCAGATATATGTACATATATTTCAAATTAAGCTTGTAGTTAAGTTTATTGCTGTTGATTTTCACAGTTGTCGAGACAGTACAAGTGATTTTAATACTTGTGTTTAATTTACTACAGTTTATTCTGTAGTAGCAAGTAGTAGCAGTATTATTTTTTCATGCGTCATTGGCATAGTCTCAATTTCAAACACTTTATTTACTAGACGATAAACTTCAACTGAATGTGAAACAAATTCTTTTTAAGAAAATATATCCACGTCGAAGAAAGATTGCTCTCGATTGATGCTATTTTAGTCATTAACTTTTATTTGCAAATACAAATTCTTTAACAGTTCGCAGTCAGACTAACTGACGCCTACCTAATATTTTCGGGAAATTTATAATTACCTAAAAATCGTGTAATTATGGAGCCCATTAAAGCTAACGGCTGTTAAGGGTTTTATTGTGAAAGGTTTACAAGTTTGAAATGCAAATGAAATCCCAATTCCAACGAAAGCAGTGAGGCATGTATGCAAAGGGCCATGAAACTATTTTATAACAAGCTCTTAGTCGTCAATTTTTTGGTTGACTGGTTTCAGAAATACGCAAATTTATTATTATTATACATAACTTTTGGATAATCTAACTCCTACTTTTCCAGGCTTTATTTTATGAGGAATTCCATCAAAGGCTTACGGCCCACTTTTAGTAGGGTCGATCGGGGATGAGAATTTTTGTGAAGAATCTGTGCACGTAACGAGGCAGGCGGCGAATGTGAGAGGAATATTTTATCGCTCTTTCAACATCGTCGCATTTGAAACGGCATTTCAGGCGTCATTGTAGTAATCTCAGTAAACAAATTCTACTTTTTCCTCCGAGAAAGCATGACAATACTCCCCGCTATCCCGAAAGATATGACCGGTATTTGGAGAGGTGCGACCCGCTTCATTTTTTCACGACTGTGAAAGTCGTTTTTCCCCAATTTTTTTTTTTGAATTCTTGCCCAGATTTTTATCTCGTATTGATTTAAAATTTGTTTTATAGACTAATCTTAAATGAAATAAGTTCCTAAGTAATTTTTACAAAGGGAATTTAAATATTGACACTCACTATAAAATATTGTTGATTAATAAGTTAATTTACAATTGTTTAAACTTTTTACTCTAGAAGAACTGCGTGACGAGACTTTCAATTTTTTATATGGAATGTTTCTGATAAGATGATAATATAGGTACCAAATTCGCAAAATGGTCATCAACCCACCGCTATTATTACCTTACACATGAGCATAAAATATATGTATGTAGGTACCAAAGTGATCAGCAAAGCTAAATACAGTATACTCGTAAATACTAGTTAGGGTTTTATTCTGAGTGAGTGAGGGTGCCATGCGAGTTTGCCATTTTGGGCGTACCTAAATACTGTTTAGGATTATTCCTGAAGGTAATTCTAGTTACCTGGTGGAAGATTTCTAATTGTCTATAATGAATGGCGTAAGTAATGCGTGTTATTTCTTTAAAAATTAAAAATATAAAATTGAGCATTAAAATCTGATCTGTACCCATGCTTGCTTTTGCCTGCAGTATGTGCTGCAGGCAAAAGCAAGCAGTATAATGTTTTTTGTAATGACAATGGCATATATTGGCAATGTGATTTAAATAAAGTGCCAAAAATTTCTATCCGGTATTAGGATTAAAGTATAGATGTGTATATTGGCTAAGTTGCTTTTGAAATGGGTAAAATGATACTAGCGCAAATTTTAAAATATGAAAATAATGTAATATGAAATTACCGTTCAACATTTAACATTGCCTGATTAATTACCGCTAGTAAATAGATATATAACATTCATTTCTTATTGTTTTAGTGTATCTTAATTT
Organism: Arctia plantaginis; assembly: GCA_902825455.1. Classification (NCBI taxonomy): domain Eukaryota; kingdom Metazoa; phylum Arthropoda; class Insecta; order Lepidoptera; family Erebidae; genus Arctia; species Arctia plantaginis. The sequence goes on along the minus strand of CADEBD010000314.1, from coordinate 13,965,839 downwards.
GAGTTGGTTAGATATAATTTGATTTCGTCTGGTTTGATTTATTTGATTAAATCGCATTGATTTGGTTTTGTTTGTTCGCATTGAGTTGAATTTGATTCGTTTGAGTTGATTTAATATAATTTAATTTAATGTTTTATGATTATTTATTTTATATTTATTATCATTAGTGTAATGTTTTAGGATTCCTTATTTTCTAGTTTTATATGACGAATATCGTGGATAAAAGGCCTATAGGATACAGGCTCTATAATAGGCCTAAGAATTTAATTTAATGTAAATTATGAATGTACCTAATGTAAAAAGCTGTTCAGTTTCCCATTCATAAATAAATAAGTAAGTAGTTATTGAAAAAAGCTCTAATCTGAAAGCATATTCCATAATTTCCAAATCAGAAGATGGATAATATTATATATCCTCATTTATAACCAAACACGTCTCTGTATTTTAACTTGCGTATAATTTTACTCTGAAGTTCCTTACTTTAAAGTGAAATTGGTGGGTAGGGAACTTTTAAGTTACGTTACATAACCTTAGCATTGATCATTTCAAAGCACTCGAGAAGGACGGAGAGGTAATAAAGGGAGGGTGGAGAAACCTCGTAGTGCTATTAATCGGAGATTTCGGCCTTCGCGTGTGCCCAGCGCCTGACAGTCACACGGCACGAACTTTCATCTATTTGTTTGCAGTTAGTTTATTGGCAGGCGTTCGACGACTGTTTTGTTTTTTATTCTAGACGAATTCATGAAGTTAAAAGAAGCTAATTTAATTTAATTTTTCAGTTAAATATTTTTAAAACTTTGATGTGGGGGTAATAGGTAGGGAGACCCTATATATACTTAATGAGGGTTCGTGGCCGAGTACGCCCGCACAATATAGTTATTACTACATTTATGTATTTAATCGCATTGGATTGTTGATCATTTATGATAATTTCGTTTCATTTTTGTTTAATGAATATCTTTTCAGCCCCACTGGATATCGGATCGAAATTTTTACAAGACCTTTCACGGTGCGAATTTATGTTAAACAATAAATATAGAAAGATTGCTCTTGTAATAATAAGCTAGAGCTAAAAAATCCATGTTGAATAAATATCATAGTTTGAATGTCTGCATATTTTCCTTGGGTTGATTTTAAGCTATTTTCTACTTAACTTACTTCTATTTTAAGATGATATTAATCTATTCTACCGTGCGTCATCTCGTTTGCCCCTTTTTTTTTTTCGTGCGAAAATCCCCTCGGATACCACCTATCGGTGGCATGTCGGACTCGAACCGACTAAAACCGCACGCCGTCTCGGGTACTAATAGCCGGGGAACCAGGTATACCCTAGAAAGGAAGTCCCTAACCAGGTATACCCTAATCTCGTTTGCCCCTATATCATGAGAAAAACAAAAGCTTACGTCTAAATATGTCTTCTACTATGTTGTATTGAATCCGAATGAACAGACCGCTTTATAAACTTTTTCCTGTGTTTTGCTATTCTATGATTAGCTAATTAGAACCTATAAGGCCAGTACCACATCAAGCTTTAAATTCGCTATAACAATTCCACTGCGTATTTCATTATCCAGCTACTTTATAAGCGGACCTAATGAAATTGTACACAATAGAGTGCTATGGAGCCCGTTGATAAATTAGGAGTTCGTCGGAAGCATTCAGAATGAGCAATAAACAATGAGCTGTTACTTGTATAGGGTACTTAACGGCGACCGCACACTTCGTATAACTGTTTTGCTTAATACATCACGTTGTGTAGCCCTAACGAATGTAATAATTCATCATTAGTTTTATTCTAGAATCATGAAATTAACAATTAGGAATTAATTAGTTGTTCGTTCACTGTGAATGTTTTTGAATTAACACGCGGAACATTTATTACGTATAAATTCATAACAACTTTATTACTACAATTGCATGTTTTCAACTGCTTCTCCTTAAAGTATTGCCGTTTGTTAGTTTTACTTGTTACAAACTAGGTAAAAAAATGTTGTGTTTTGTTTTACTTAGCTCTGATTTGCATGTCCAAAAGAAACTTTGTATGAGCGTTTAGTTTGGATGACTGATTTTCATATTTGATGATGGTGCCAGGAGGTGGTAAACGGAACTCCTCATTGGTTATTAGTAAATACATAAAGTAAAAGAATAAATTTAACTACCAAGAATACGTTTACGATTCACTATGTCTTTAAAAATTTTACTTTAAACATATTCGTTAGCCATCAACATTTCCCTGCCCTTTAAATAAGAAATTAAAATAAAATAAATTGTACCTGCCAGTGTAAATTGACATGTTCGTTTTTTTCAATACTCTTTATATCGGCTTATTCAAAAATATCAATAAAAAGTTACCTAACTGAATAGATGTGATATTTATTGCTATATACTAATTAAATTTCTAATTACGAGGTAAATTAATAGAGTTTTGACAACGAAAAAGTACAATTATGATCATTTGTTGTCTTAAAATAATTCTACTTTTACCTTTGCCCATATTTTGTCGCGTAATATAGTCACGCCTACGTGGGTACACTCGAACACACACATATGAATATGACAAAGCTACCACATATTAAATTTTGGCACTATTGTGTCGCCCAATCGGGTGGTATTATGATTATTTTATTTTTTTCTATGTCACGTTAAAGAGTATCATGTGAGACTTCAATTTGTGTTTGGATGTTTAAAATTAACTAACCATAAGCTGCGTAATTTAATATTTTACCAAAAAAATCTTTACCTTTTTTTTTTAACTACCAAGATTTTTCTTTTATTATTTTTTACGCTAAATAAAGATCTATAAATATTCATTATTCTCTTTAAAAACATATTTCAATTGGCTCGAGATTATATACATTTTTAACACAATTATGTCTATCGCTGGCTTTATGAAGGCGGAGATTCTCGGTCATGTATCGTAGCTTCTGTCGCCATTTAACTTTTAATAACTGTTTTGTCTGTGCTTAAAATATAACACATAATATTACATTACGAAATTTATTCAGTTCAAGGTTGGCTGGTTAGATTTAGTTAAGTTTATTTTGAAACAGAATTTATTTATTTTACAATGACTATGTTTATTAGCTCTTCATTTTAGTATTTATTTAATGGAATAATGTTTTATATATAGTCATCTTCTTACACTTTTCCCAAATGTATTAGGGTCGGCGCACTGAGTTACTTCTTCCATTCTTCTCTATCACTCGTCAGTTAACTGCTTACTTCATTCTTAGCCATATCATCCTTACATATAAAAATAGATTTTACCTTGCAGATGATGTCATTAAAAAATACTATCATCTGTTTATCATAGCTGACTCTTTCATTCTTCATATTTCATTGTTTACATTTTAGTTAATGAGTAACCAAAGTTTCGATTTATCTATTTTTGAAATGTTCTTACTCAAATATTACCCACTCAATTTATTTGCTTAACATTTTATTTTGTTCATTGATTACAATTAGTTTTGTAAATGTTTGAGGATGTATTTTTTTTTCATCTGCTATAAATGAAGATTAGCTTCATTTACTTTACACCGGAACATTAAAAAGTGCCAAATGGTGCAATAGACCTTCGTTTAGAAATACCATACGCAAATTTCAGGTAACGTTAAAATAAATAATCTTTTCCCCTTCGGCAGGGTTAGTCGTTAGGTTCGTTGTAACTATAGAGACTACTTTACTTTTCCTTTACCCTATATTAAAAGGGTGTATCTCAGGCCATAAGCTTATCATAAGCTTTGTTTACCAAGAACGCTTAATGTGCTTATAATGCTATTTCATAAGCATCATTAGTTTTTATAGTTCATGTGAGACCACCGACCTTTAATAACGGGACAACTCAGCGACGATGGGCGATCAAAAGTTCACGAGTTCATACACTACTTACATTTACATCGCTATGAACTTTTATTTCTAGGTTTTGTAGATCATATGTGAATATTAATTTTTAACCTCGAATCATTATAGATTTCTGTTAAATGTATATTGACCATGTTGATGGTTGAAAACAGTAAGTGTAACAATTTTACATAAATCTTATCATTTTTAGGGTTTCGTACCTCAAAAGGAAAATACGGAACCCTATTATTATTGTATCACTTTGTTTTCCGTCTGATTGTCAAGACTTTTTACCGAGGTAAGGCGTGGAGGTATCGAGTTGAAATTAAAATCATATACTCAGGTCTGCAGTTCCTTGAAGCTATGAAAAAAATCAAACTTCAGATTAACGGAATAAAATACGGCGGATTCTGCCGCAAATCCCACATTTCGACACTCATGGGAATCAAAATTTATTGGGTATTTAATTTGAAATTTGGCAAGTAACATCGTCTTATACTGCAAGTACAGAAAAAAATTTGAACACCATACATTTGTCATTAAATAATAATGAAAAAATGTTTTTATTTAAAGTGCGTAATCATTAATCGAGGAACAATTTCACTTGTAAAACACAATAATATAAGCAATTATAGGTTTTCCAAAAGGTTTTTCGGAACCCTCGGTGGACGAGTTCGTCTCGCTCTTGTTGTCTTTTTTTGTTTATAAACAGTCCATTGTTTAGGTTCTAGTACGATAAATAAATTTACAATTTACTTACGATTACGGTTGAACGTCGTTTAAAAAAGAGTAAAGACCAGTACGTATTGGGCTTCACGCCATCATAGTTTAAATTCTATTTAGTATATCAATGTGAACACATTCGTTAACGTACAACTTAGTTAAAACGGTTTTAAAATTATTATTATTAGATAAACTATAATAAAAATATGTTTTGGGGATAAGCTGATGCTGTGAGTGCGAAAAACTTTTCAAAAATAAAAAGTGGATTGAAAATATATTTAAGGACGATGAACTGTTCAAAATCTGATCTAACACTGACTATCATGCTATTAACATATTTCTGAATGACAGTAAGTTCTGAAAGAATAATTCAAACGTGATCAAACATGTTTTACTTATAGATTGATGAATAAGGTATACAAGGATGATGCTTTGCATGTTTATAACTTTATTAACTAATTACTAAAGCTTCGTGTAAGAGTATTCATTCGAAATTAATTGAACTGATGTATAGGTGCTCTTAGTTAAACGGAAACAATTTCACGACGAATATAACCGTCGTGAACATTGTATTACATCTATTTACAATCGATTATCAGAATAACATGATACCAATTTCTGTATTTGCTTAGTGTACCATCATCATTATTATCCACAGTTTTTAAGTCTGCTAATGTAAATCCTAGTTACTTGAACTAATAAAAATGTACGTATTATTTATTTAATAGTATAATGTTATTATTATTTTAAAGTTAAGTCATGTTTTTTTTTGTTGTAATGGTGATACTGTTTATTATTGGTTATTTTTTTATTATGAAACGACGCATAAACGACTATCTGCCATATGGCTTTTTCTACTATCAGATTATATGTAGATGTCTCAATTTACATAATTAAATTTGTAATTTTTGAAATTTTAATGAAAATCTACCTTTATTTATTTTTAATTGTCTTTTAATAAAAACTTATTTTTTTATTGATATTTTTTACTATTGTTTCTCGTTCATAAAAACCGAAATCATCTTTCAAAGAAGAAGTAGCTTGCAGAACATAAAGTATGGATTTTTTGAGAAGAATACTGTGTTTGCCGATGAAGTTGCTGAACATCTTATAGAAGAACTTGATGAGTATCAGTTAACTTCACTTCCTATTTTCTGCGTCACACTCTAGGTCCGTTACATCTATTCACTTTCGATCTGAATTTCAAATGATTAAATGATTAATTCTGTCAATTTTGATGTTGGTAATAAGAGATACTAAAAGAAATTTATCTGATACACCAACGCCCTTAAAATACAATACATTTACTTCAAGTACACCACGTTAAATCAAAAATCTGTTCACTTAACTGAGACAGGATTTCGGGTGTGTCAGTTTCAAGTTGTCCATCTCCAATAAACAACACCAGTGAGCCTTGTACCACAAGCGAATGTCCTATCTACGCCTTCCTCGTTAAACGGTAGAAAAAGACGCCTGTTTAGTATTGATAGATCAAAAAGCGGTGGACAAATAAAGACAAGTGAATTGATACTAGACGTAAATAACTATTCAATTCAGGTAAACAACAACAACTTTTGGAAAAGTGCAACATGCGAAACATTTTAAACTGGCATATGATATTCGCGAATTTAACATGTAAACTGTAGTACAAAAGTTAGTTTTTGGGATCTCAGTGATCACGAAAAGCAATGGGTTTTTATAGATAAATATACCAAACGTTCCATTAAAAAAGAATTTTAACAGAGAAAGATTCTAAACGCATACACAGTTTAAATTATACACTGCAAATAAATTTAAAAGAAACCAGCCCTAAAACTGTAAAAATTTGCAAAACAATGTTTAAGAATACTTAAGCTCTCTATAAGTAATCGGTTTATACAGAGTGCTCTCGATAAATATGATAAAACTATGGGTACGGGCACTGATAAAAATGCAAAAAAGATTTGAGGTTATCATAATAATGTAAATATGGTTATTACAGGCACCATAATAAAAGGTGTGTGTAATCATGTAAATTCGTTTCAACCGGTGGAATCACATTACAGGAGAAAAGACTCAAACAATGTTTATATAGCTGATTTATTCTATTATATATATTTCTCCATAATGTTTAAGTTAAACCCGACTTTTGTAGAGGCGAATAATATTGTAGAGAGCATACAGACAGTGTACCAGTACCGAGATATCATAAACAAAGAAATGACCATAACCTTTTGTGTTTCAAGAAAATATCAGTGCGACATATGTACAGGATTTAAACCTTTACAAACCAATTTAGTAGATCAATACAATAAGCATATACAAGATAAAAACATAATGATCTTTGAAACACTAAGATAAAATTGAAGCCCTGTCTAATCCTGAAATTGTAAAGTTTGATTTTCAGAAAATGATTTCTACACCACACGGAGAAACCAGTTCATTGTAAAATAAGTCGAATTCTCAACCAAAGAACCTGTAATTACCTCATAAATATTTACCAAGTTTTGTATTACGAAAAAAATATGATAAGATTACTTGTCCACCAAAATAAAATAAAAATCCTGAGTTAATATTTAATTTAACCTTCTTCTAAATTGTGTACTTTGCACAGACGTTAAGATGTAGAAAAAGACATCTGCGCAATTATGTCCTGAGCTTGGATTATTTGGAATATAACACAGTCATAACTAATCTTAATAATAGGAAATGTTGCACTTTTTGTAGTTACTGAAATATATTAAACATACTTTATTAAATCAAGATTATTTAATTCCCATGTGGAAACGACCAAGTGGTCGTTAACACATTTGTCATATTTTTTTTAAACACAATGTAGATGAAGACAACTGCAATATCTCGTAAATTAAACATAATAAGAAGAAATTAAATGTACATGTGTTGGTCTTATTATATAATGAATCAGTGATGAAAATTTCAACAAAAAATTGACAACAAAATGGGAGCACTTTTTCCCTATTATGTGCTCTCCGGAAAAGTAGCTTTTTTGTATATAACTCTTTTTACTTTGCACCCGTCGATTTGTTCTTTGTATAGGTGTCCTTTCTAAGGAGAGTCCTATGTCCAGCAGTGGACTATTAAAGGCTGTTGATGATGATGATGATGATGATGATGATGATGATGATAGGTGTCATGTATCTATAGGTAATATGTATGTATTTAGAAATATTTAAGTAAGTTTATCAGCGGGCTGGTTACCATAACCAGGCTCTGCCTAGTTTGGGTTTAGACTGCCGTGTGTGATGTTCAAAGTTATTATTACTATTGCAAGGCGGAGGAGTATTAAGTGGACCTCGTCATGCTTTTTAGCTTTTATAGCTTTAAGGTACGATAAACTAACAAATCACATAATTAAAAACATAATCACGAACGGTTGTCGAGGACATGGCTTGAGGTGGATCACTGTGTCGCTCAATTTCTTACGGGTCATGGTAACGTTAAGAGCAAGTTGTATTAATTTAAATTAGTCGAGTCACCATTGTGTCAATGCTCAACACCTAACTCTCATTATGAACAATCTGCTCATCATATCCTCTGGGAATGTAGTCTTTGGTATAATGAACGTAATATAATGCTGAATAGCTTGCAGGTGACATCTGGGGCGGTATACTATGGGGATCTTGTGTCAACTAGGGTGAATTTCCGTGCGTTTAGGCGATTCTGCCATACATATTATAGAAATCAAATATAGCTCATGTAGGACCCGTAATATTTTGTGGCCGTGGTGCTTCCCTGTTTAAAAGGGTGTATGCCTATTTTACTTCATTTTGTCTCCCGCTTTGCTAAGGAGGGAAGTGGATTTACTGTATTTCCAACTCCTCCAATTTTCTTCTGATTAATTTCGTTGCGGGCTCCAAGACAGTTTAATTTCTTCCTGGGACTTCCCGAGTGTCATAACTCGGTGTGTTCGTGGGTCACTGCTGTGGATCCTGGTGTACAGGAGTTACAGTGGTGGGCGTGTGGGTGGGATTAGTCCCAATATAAATTTTAGCACTAATAAACTAACACCTAAATTTTACAGATTTATTACAGCTATTTTCAATACATTACGCCCGCTACTTGCTAAAAAATTCAAAATCAAAACCAACTAAGCCAATACATCCTTCCCTGCCCAGTATCATTTTCGATTGATTATCACATAACAGTAACGATTAACAGTAAACTGATCTGTCATCAAGTTAGGTATAGTTAGTATTCAAAAGCAAATACAGCAAAAATGAATTTTACATGTATTGCAATAGTGTTTCGAAAAATACCTATTATTACCCACTAAGCTAGCATAATACATGACGCTATGTTGGCGTGTTAACCCGCATGCTTTGCTACACATGTCTATTTTTTGTTATATGACAAATTTTTGACAAATCAACCGCACTTGACGATGTCTCAACTCTTGAATTGATTTTTCATTTATAAATTATCAAAAAAAAACTATCGTAATTAGCCTTACTAAGAAGCCAATTAGATTTTTTATGATTCCCACTAAATTGCTGGTAAAACCTTTATGAATTGATTATCGGATGTCGAGTGAACGGTGATAAGATTATGTGAGCAGCGTAGTACAACAGATCGCTTTCGTTTATCACCAGTAGAACTGATAACCTGATTAGGAAGACCCGACAGTGGTTTACGAACTACTATCCTAATAACATAGCCAGCCATGACGTACTATGCAGGCAGGCAGTATCCGCAGTATGATTTAATTAAAAATTATAGTAGGTAGCTTAAATTGAGTGGATGTGAGCCACAGAGAGATCTACTAGATAATGCATATGTTAAATCAAATGACATTTATCGTTACCACGACCCCTTTAAGCAAGGGATTCCCGGGGAATTACGCGTTGTATGGGTAGGGTTCTGCTTTTAAGTGTAAATGAGGATAAAGTTTTCTCATCAGTAAACTTAATTATTTTGCAGACACATTCTTCAAATATCAACCGAACCTTCTGAATGAACAAACCCTTACTAACGTGAGCACCAGGAAAACTTTCATTCTCTACACTGTAGTATTACATACCCTATAACTATTCTCAATTAAGGAGTTACATAAACAAACATAACTAAAAATACTTTCGATATACTTTAGTACACTCATCAGCATCATCAACAGCCTATACTAGTCCACTGCTGGACATAGGCCTCTCCTTAGAAAGGAGGTTTTGGCCTACTATACCACGCTGGCCAGACGGGTTGGTATAGGGTTTGTTTCAAGTTTTCCTTCTCTCTGCAGTGTTGTTGTCCTGCGTAGTTTTCTCCCTTAGTCGCCTCTTACGACACCCACGGGATGAATAGGGGTGGTGACACTCTGTATTCTTAATCCGTCACCACACGGACAAGTTTAGTACACTCGCCGGTACCCTTTTTTCCAAGAACTTATAACAAAGACTACTCCCGCATTAAGAATATATGCCTGTGTCGCGGTGGACTTTATAAGTATTCATGAAAAGGACAAAAAGAAGATCTCACAACGTGTTATTCCATTTGGGGATCGAACCCACAACACTCAGCGTAGCAGGAAGCGGCAAGATCACCGCTTAAACCACTACACCATCCGTACAGTCAAAGTACTGACGACATGATCTTTAATGATAAGACTAGATAACTTTATAAATTGAATAGAGCTAAATGTCTATCAGTTATGTTTGAGTCTCATATCTATTCTATTCGAAATCAATTCTATTCGGACTATGGCATTGACAATACTGTGTATCCACTCAGTATACGTAAAGACCGCAGACTTATAAACAATAATAGATACTCGTAAAACGGTTGCTATAGAGCAGCAAATGTACATATTGCTGTGTAGGTAGGCAATCGCTAAGAGATGTCCCCTAGTCAGCAATAAAACGAAACGAGGGCTCTAGAAGCGCCGTGATGTGTTAATAGTGACGTCATGGCATGGGCTTGTCTCTATATCTGGATTGCAATTCATAATAGAAGTAGGTACAAGTTTGTCTGACACTAAGGTACCAATTTAATACTATTACACTATATCTTCTTAGTGAAATAGTAGGAATATATGTTATGATTATAATGTATATGTTTTGAATATATTCATGAACTTTGTTTATGGTACAGGTGGCAAACGAGCAGCCGGGTCACCTTATGGGAAGTAACTATTGCCACCCATGGATACCAGCAGGCTGCAACTTAAGAGATAAAAGTGCGTAGCCTTTAAGTGACCTTCTTCGCATCAGAATTAGGAGGGAGGGGGTGGGGGGATTTCCTATGGTCACCTTACTTACTCGGTGAAAGTAATGAAAAAGTTGTTAAACACCGGTTTGAAGTGAGACCATTGTATGACTCTAAAAATTCTCTTGGTAGCCTTATTATTTGAACGGTTGGTCAATATGTAGGTATAAAAGATCAAAATCGTCGGCGTGAACAGACGGCTGAATGAGGTCTAAATTATTAAAAAAAAAGCAGGCTAATGGTCTCGCGGTAGCGCGCTTGCAATATAATTTTTAATATGATATTGGTATGACTGAGTCTCAAGTATTTATTTTAAGATTATTATAATAAAAGCTGCGCAGTAAAAAGAAAATTATATAGCGATATGAGCTGCCTAAGATTTTATTACTTTTATCACTATTTAGGTATAATCATACTTATTATAATGAATTTACCGACAATTTATTTTTCTATTGTTAAGTGGAATATTTCTGTTAGTTTAAGAATGTTGTGTGAGGAGAGTGTTTTTATTGCCCGGTTTCCCCGATGTCTAGCATAGAACATAATAAAGTAATTATATTACTTTATTATGTTCTAAACGCCTTTAGAACTTTTTTTTGTTTAAAATACCTCAATGTCATCGGAATTTAGTTGAATTTATTACTAAGAATATCCGGAGGAATCTTTTTCTAACTACAGCCATCGGCGAAGATTTTTATAAGCAGAAAAATATATGTGCATGTGTCTTAACATAAGCAGGATAATTCTTCTTATTACGATGTAACACGCAAACAAAACAATTATATCTTTGTGACACAATCTGACGTCACAATAGAAGGAAAATTTTCGTATACAGAAATAGGTCTTTGTTACACGCAAATATTTTTTTACTAAATAATGGTACAACGATATCTTACGTATAGGTATGTATAGGTTTGTAATTTTTATGGAGCACACGAAATCCGCATTTTTCATATTGATTGCTATATGATCCGTAACTATTATAAATCAGGTTGTTTTTTTAAAGGTTGTTTTGGGTTACAGCAAAGATATTTTTATTTAAATTAGTGTGTTTCTTTAGCCCAGGGTATTTAAGATCTTTGGAAAACTTTACCGACATAAGGAAAAATACAAACACTCACATTACATACTTTGAAAAACATTCTGTTATCTATATAAGTCTATCTACCCTATTTTTAGTTAAATATTTGTTTAAAATAAAAAGTTGTTTTTATATTGGTTTTAATTTTTGAATGTGATGTGTTTATATGCTTGTATGTGATATCTATACGTACGTATCTTGACGTATGATATTTCCTCGTTATGCTAGTCTAAATTGCTCAATAGTGGGAGTGTTATCACATCAGCAGCGTTTACTAGTCCACTGCTGGACATAGGCCTCTCCTTAGAAAGGAGCTTTTAGCCTATTTTACCACGCTGGCCAAACCGGTTTTCCTTCTCTCTGCAGTGCTGTTGTCATTCGTAGTTAGTCGGCTCTTACGACACCCACGGGATGAATAGGGGTGGTGACATTCTGTATTCTTAATCCGTCACCACACGGATTACGGCAGTGATACAGTGTTTAAGATTTCGATGTGATCTCTAAAAAAAAAAGCAAAAGTTTAAAGGTAAATATCACCATATCGAGCTTACAGAGCAGATTTTAAAAATAATTACCACTGGTATGCAATATTCATCAGTTTGCCAGATAAAATGGCTTTCAATTATGCACTCGTACCACAACCTACTTGTGGATATAGGTAGTAGCGGTGATAATAGCGGGCGAGCGAGGTGCGGGTAAAAGATATTAAACCATTTGAAAAACTATAAAACAGAGTTGCATTACGTAAATGGTAAAGAGTGACTTAGAAGCGAAAATAAATATTTTTAGGCTTTAACTTAGAAATGATAAAGTCGTAATTTATGTGTCAGAAGATATGCCAGGTAAGGCGAACTCTAGTTGTTAAGTACTACCCCTACGTGCCATACACTTTCAAAATAATTGAATTGATTAACATTACTCAGCAGACAGAATTCCTATTCGTTTTTTTTAATAAAATGCTTTTACGTTGCAGATGTGCCTGATAAATTAAGCTGACCTATTTTTCATTCTACTATAGTATTACATACGAAAGTCTCTTTGATACGTTTCTGCATTAAAACCTTGTGGCCATGCCTTATAAAAATAATTGTAAATTTAGATAAAGGATGCAAGAAAACATTCATACAAAATTCTAACAAAATAAGATGATTCACAGCGAGGCCTGACTGGATTTAGTTAGTTTGTGATAAAACCAGTCTTATAGGTAATAAAAGCAATAGAGCAAAATAAAAATAACATAAATAAAATAAACCCGCCAAGTTTATTACACCTAGAATTGGTACATTAACTTTATTTTTGATTTTACACGTGTTGTACACAAAAGTTTGCACTCTAACAATAAATAGCCAAATAAAAACTCTATACATAAAGATATATATGTATTTATACGCGAAGAGAATTCTTGGAACCCCTTTAAACACGTGTTGCGAAATATGTTGAAATAATGTCAAATATGGAATACTTAGTTTCTTTTGTACTTTTTGTACAAGTGTATGCAGAAAGCTATGCTTGCTGGTCTAGTGGTTAGTTCCTGACTACTAACCCAGAGTTCGTGGGTAGATTTCCACCTAGGACAAATAATTGTGTGATGAACACGATCATTTTTTCTGTGTCTAGGTGTAATTTATTTATAATATTTATCCTATTAATGTACATCGCTACAGTACCTATTCTAATTATTGGGGCCTACCGACGACGCGGGCAGAGAGAATTCAAACAATTTATCCGCCTGGTCCAGCAATACGATAGGCCTGTAGGCTGCGACAGAATCGGGCCTCAAGCTGAGAGTAAATATTATAATAATTTTCTAGGCACTGTTGTATTGGGACGGCTTCCCAAGAAAAAGGGAAAACGCTTAGGAATAATCTGACATCTAGAAATTATCTACCTATTTGCTAATATAGGAAAAAGAATAATCCATATATCACCATGTACAATGGTTTAAACTGCTGATAGCGGTTCGATAAAATATCGTTTTTGTTTGTGTGATATAGCTGCCATCGAAATGTCGACACCAATAAAATACTATAAGTTGTTCAGGTTTATTTGTCATCAGAAAACTTTGAAAGTAGTGGATCACTAATATCAAGCAGCACGAGTATAATTGGATATACTTGCCAAGGAGAAACCTAAAAAGAGCTCAATGCAATGCAAATTGATGCAAATTGAAAAAGAAATGTCAAACAAAGGGTTTTTATTTGCATCATTAGGGCTCATTAAGTTAAAAGATCTGTGAAAACGATAACTCTGAAAAACCCAAGAACAAACTTAACTAACTGTAGTTGAAGAACTTGTTCTCTTATACTTATATTTCAAATGCAAATGCAAGATTTTGACCTCATAATTTAGAGAAATTTAATAATTTATTTAAAACCATAAACTTATAGGATTTCCTGTCATCTGTAAACAAAGAACTACATTCTGGTTACAAAATATACCTCCTCAATCATCATTATTGTTTTTTTTTTTCAATTTTCAATTTGGACCTCAAAGTATTATTCACCCTCATTTTCAAAATTCATTTATTGAAACACAGGAGTTTTCAAGTACCAAAAACTGGTCGCCATACGAGAAAAAGAGCAATGGTGTGTTAATATTTTTGTAAAATGAAAGTAAATGTTTGCTTTTGCAATGCTTTTGATTACGTGGAATCCGTGTCCCTTGGCAAACAGTGGAACTCGCTCACGTGACAACATTTGCTTATTTAAACCGTGTCTCGCCATCAGACTGCTGACCATACTGTTTTTATAGCTAACCCATGCTGTTCAACAACAGAACGATGGCAATACCGTCAAGTTTAGCAAACGTAACTGATGCACTATTTTGTTTTTGGTTAATTATTGCAAAATCCCTGATTTATAATATTTGTTAGTTAAATTTAAAAAATAAGATAGTTCCAAACGTCTTATGGCCTTGCACCTAAAGACTATTACTTTTTCCAAAATTTAGACAACTTTTTAGTGGGTAAAAAATTCAATTCCCGAGAGGCAGTACAAAATGCCTTTGAAGAGTTTGTTGCCTCCCGTCCAGCTGATTTTTACAAGAAGGGCGTCGATTGCATGGGTGATTACTTCGAATAACAGAAATAAAAAAGGTTGAAAAAAAAGGTACTTTCACTTATTGCAAAAACGACAATTTCATAGGTAAAGACCTAATATATAAATTATGATAGTGGGTAAAGTATGAAATTGCTGTTGTATGGTAATAGATACTTTGAATTGACATAAAACCTTCATGGTGTGAGATTTTCGTGTGAAACTTTTTTCACATTATACCTATGAGGTTCTCTTTTAACAAATCTGCAACATTCACATAGTGAATGAAATTAATAAAACACATGGCGACATGGTTTAACTTTACCCTGCCTACAATATTGATTCATTAGCATCAAATCAATAAGATAAAAAAATATGAAAATGGATGCCTCATGGTTTGACTGATCTGCTGAAAGACATGCGTGACGGAACTTGTGTTGCCTTGATGTATCAGTACAGAAATAAAGAAATATTACGATAACCGTAAGTGAAAGTGTAAGTGAATCGATCTTCACCATTATTGCTAACACAAGACACACTTACATTGCACGAGAAACCGTTGTAACTCTACAGGAGCTGCAGTTAGAAACCATACGTCGTCCTCAGTACTCGCCAGACCTTGCTTCAACGGACTATCCTTTTTTTTCGTGTTTTGGTCACTTTTCTACGTGATAAAAAAAATCTTCCTAGGAGGCAGTACAAAAGAGCAGAGTGAACATGGGGTTCCCACACGGGGGGGTCGTCTACCTGTTGTTGTAGATGGCCCGAGGTATGTCGGGGCACCAGGGACTTCCTTTCTAGGGTATACCTGGTTCCCCGGCTATTAGTACCCGAGAAGGCGTGCGGTTTTAGTCGGTTCGAGTCCGACCGACGGGTGGTATCCGAGGGGATTTCCGCACGGAAAAAAAAAGGAGGCAGTACAAAATGCTTTCACACAGTTGGTCGGATCTAGATTACCAGAGTTCTATCGTAAAGTCTGAAATGAAATTCCGTTTAGATAAATATTTTGATTAAATAAGTATGTTTTCGGATATATTTAAATTATATGTGATCGACGCCTTCGTATAGCAATAATAAATCTAATGAAAAAAATTCAAACACGACGATGTTCTAAATTCGACTGTTTTTCTAACCGACTTTAAAAACTCAAAAGAGGAGGTTAACATTTCGTCTTCTTTTTTAAATGTTTGTTACGCGATGTCTCCGTCAATTGTGGACCGATTTTCAAAATTATTTTTGTAATCAAAAGGGTACATTCTCGAGGTAGGCCCATAACCACCAAATCAGGATCTGATGATAAGATCATAGAGAAATCGAGGGAAACCCTCAAATTTTACAGCCCCGCCAACGTGTTTTAGCTTACTTCTTTATAGGTATTTGAGTTTTAGTTGTCGTTATGTCATGTTGCTGAGCTGATGATTGAAGGGTACTTTCAAAAATTGAATCATGTATTGTCCTTGTTTTTTCTTTCAAGATATTCGTTAGGTGTTTGCGTTGGGTTCAGAGATATGTGCACAAAAGCGTAATTTTTGAGATTACAAAACATTTGGACAAAAATAATTTTTTTAGTATATTTTTTGTTTTATACTATAGTTTATTAATTATTTTCATGTTTGAAACCTCAAAACTCTTTTCCTCATTTGTAAACCGATTATTAATATTTTTTTTCATTTGCAAGGTATAATATTTCCCGTTTAGTTTCGTTCTAATGTGAAGAAAAATACCTAACTACCTACCTACTCCTAGTTTTGGAAAATTAAGTTATGAGGATAACGATATATTTTCAGGTTCAAGTGTCTTACTACCTTATCTTAATAAAGTAACTGACCTAATAAACTATATTTAATATAATCTAACATACTAAAGTTTGGTACTATACGTTACGTATACGTTGTATTTAAGTATCGTACTCATCTATTCATTACAAACATATCTTACACTAAAAATGATAAAATAAATAAATAAAAAAAAAATTTTGAACCGACTTCAAAAAATACTTACAAAGGGCACTAAAATTGCTATTATAATGTTACCTGTTACTTCGATTTGTAATTATTTTTAATGTTTAGTGCTCTTTGTCAGTATTGATTGAAGTCGGTTCAACTTTTTTTAAGGATTTTTGTGTGTTACGCAATATATTTACGTGAATAGATATCAATACATAGGGGTCCCTCTCTCGGGCAGAATCTTGATGCTTCGAAATTTATTTCGCATAACACAGTTGGCAGAATCTTCTTTAAACGAATATTTTTAAGGTATAAAAATTATTAATATAATATAGTTAAAATTAAACATAATTTGGGTTAGCGTAACGTTTATTTAAAGCGATGATTATTTGGTACAATTTCGCTTAGATCGCATTTTTAACATTAAATTAAAATATTTTCTTAAAAAGTCATATGTCTTGCTACAAAAGTTTGTGACAGAAACGAATCGCTGCAAAAGGTTGTCTGCCCTACCCCTAGAGGGTAATTTAAACCCACGTACTTAAGGACGAAACTAATTAAAAAAAAATGAAAGCCAACTTATTTTTAAATCTTATCACGCATCTATTTTATAAAAATATTGTATAGCGCAGTTCGCTGTGAGATATCGTATTAAATAAAAGAACAAAAATAGTCAGAAGATAACTTCAAACCTGCTCTTGTACTCGTTAACATGCGTATTGGGATGACAGCCAAATCAAAGTAAGCACTTGATAAAAATCTTTTAAAATCACGGAGAAGCATTTGAAAGAAAGCTATATTAAGGAGGAGATCTCGTCTAACACTGACACAATCTCGGCCTCATCGCGTTGGACGTAAAGAATGTTTTTGGAGAATCTTTAAATCATTCATAAAATAAAAATTATTCAACAAGTAGTTGATAGAAATGACGTAACGGTGTGTTATGTACAACCCTTACCATGCGACTTGAACGTACAGTACCCGGCTGTCATGTCATGCGCAGGTATTGATTAATTTCACACTCCGACGTGAGCGTCCTAATTGCTTCCTATGATGTCATTTTATTTTTATGCCACGGGTTCACCATCCGCCTAATATCATATCGTTTGAATTTTAAATGTGGCATTATTGCGTACCTGTACCTACTTATTATTTATTTAATAATAAGTAGCATCACTCGCAAGAAACACATTTACGCAAGAATGACTTATGTACCTCCTGTGTAGTCATTTACTTTTTTATGGTCTTATTTTATGTCTAAGTGTAATTTATTTATCTGGAACACGTATGTATGTAATTAGTAATTAGTGTAAATATGTTTATCAGCAGTCTGATTACTATACAGTTATACACAGTCCCTCGTATAAGACCAAGACGGCCGCGTGTAATCTTCAAGTTATTATTATTATTTATTGTTGTATAATTATATGAGACGATCTATTTTGGATGTATCGTACGTATAGCTTACTAGGCGCAGATGCTAATGACCAAAATTGCATTGACTTTTTTCTTTCATTTAAATTAATATGTCACATGTTCAAATAGAGATACTAATGTATCTAAAATTGTGCCGTTTTTATAATATGCGCTCATTAAATGTGACTGTTCATATAAATTTGTGTTGTTAAACGAAGTTTAGTCACATGTTTATTGAGCTAACACTTTAAACAAGGTTTAAGTGAGTTCGACCTCAAAAGAGTATTAAATTTACTATGACCACAAAGTAATCAATCAAAACTTTCAGTTTACGTCCAATATATTCTAAATAGATTTGTTTTCAACACGAAATATAAGAAATGGGGTTTAAGGCGTTGACGTTTGGTTTTATCTTTAAGCATAATTACCACGGTGATTCGGGTTTAATGCATATTCAAACCCTTGAGCCGTAATCAAAACGTGATTGCATTATTTATTATTATTATTATTTGAAAGTTGTATTATTATAACAATAGAATTATAATGTAGCTTTATTTATGATAATCCTATTCTAACATTTAGTTGACAGGTCTGAAAATAACGAACGTGGCTACAAAATTGAATAATACGCTGTTTTTTTTAACTTTCAATGGACAAGGCGCACGAGAAAGTATTTTTTTTTACAATCACCAAACAATTATAAGTTTAAAAGCATAGAACATTTTTTATGTTATTACGACAAATGGCACAATTACCCAATTAAATTCATCTCATCAAGGTTACTCGGCTAGAAATAAACAACAAACTAGTTAATTTGTAACATAATTTATTACCTTTCTTTTCCGTATATTACGCAATGTAACTATTAAAGGTCACTTTGGTGCTTGTTCTATATCAGTGACAGATATCATGCTAATTAAACAATATTGTTACGACGGCGACGGTGCAATGTTACAAGCCTTGCGCAATTATACCCACGTTTTTACAATCCAGATCAAACTTTGCGTACTTCCTAAAATTACGCACTTTACAAGGTTGGTTAAGGCTTTTGCGTCCTTTATACGTTTACGTTATGAGTTACAGACAAATAACTGTGATCCCTATTAACCCTTGAACCTTGGTTAAAAACCTCAAGCCTAAGTCTAAAACCAATTTAGATCAGAAATGTTGTTAACTAAAGAGCTCAGTTTCCTAGACATCATATACATAGTATTAGTATCATATTAGATTCAATTTCGCAATTTGAAGTGTCAGGCTAACTGGTTGCAAAAAAATCTTCCTCAGTTTCCCGTCCCTTGCAACGTCCGTCACCAAACTTCAAGTGTGATAGAAATATTTTAAGGCGTCTTTTTGTCGTAATTCTGGAATCGATATCGAAGTTTGTCATTTTTTTTTCTGCGCTTTGCGTTGCAGTGCTTGAGTAGCACTAAAACCTCAAAAATCTAACAAAACTACTCTAATACCTTGAATATTGGGGCTATTTGGTTCTAAAGATTTTTTTATTTTAATTTTAGTTGAAAGGCTTTGTCGCTGCGCGTCTGCATCTCTCTGTGACGAATACGAATACATCATTTAACATCTAACATAGACATAACTCTACTACTTTATACAACATCCGAGCTTCAACCGACACAGGGTTGGCTAGAATACAAAGACCGATATTCATACCTCTCGAGACCCCCAAATGTTCCTTGTGAGTTCTGTTTCTTACACATCCGAAAAGAATGTACAAAACATCATTAGTTACACTGCAGTCCTCATAGTTGGGAGATGAAACTTTGATCATTAAAATGCGAATTTCTTAGAAGCTAAAAGACCTGTTCGTAATCTTAAGGCAGTTTCAAGTTATAAAGATAAATATAATAATTTAAACCATAATGCACGCAGGTAAGAAGATTTTTATGAAACGTCACCAAATTCTTGTAACAGATTTTATTCCAGCTTTTAAGCGCGCGTAATACAATCTGTTTCTTCTTCGTCTTGCCGCATATTTCAGACAGGGTATGGTTATAATACTAATATAATATATTCTTTCATAAATTGCCAATCTAAAACAGGTATATATTGGGTGAGAGTATAATTATATTTCTATGTGATTCAATATACCTTTATGCTGAGTTGGTATATTTTTAAGGAGACTTATTGAATATTAAAATATTCGACGGAGAGAGACGAAGGTCGCAGAACGACCTCCGTTCTCCATAGGAAAGCTTGGGGGTGACAGATGAGGCCATCTGCCTAGCAGAAGCAGGCCGGGGTGGCGGCGAGATGCGCTGTGAAGTGCACCGACATAACCACCGCCGGTATCCGAGGGGATTTCAGCACAAAAAAAGGGTAATTAACGAAGAATAAAAACTGTTCCTGAAGGATCGACAAAATAACATGCCAGCCAGTGGAGCCGTGGAACAAAGCTAGCGTTATCTAGCTTTGTTCCACGGCTCCACTGTCTTCATGTATTAGATGTATAATGTACCTCCTGTATTGACAGTAATTGATACTTTACTTAGTAACAACTAGATGAGATAAAAACTTTTAATTGAATTCAGGATGGGAGTAGTGAGATATAATCACATACATTGTTATTACTCACTACTAGCCAATGAGAACGCTGATAAGGAACGAGTGATGAAATGGTGCCAACGGAATTGTCACATCATAATAATTGAAGTGTATGCAAACATTAAAACAGACGTTATCAGCGCGATTATTCACATCGCTGTGGTTTGTTTGTAAGGGAGGAATAAATAACAAACGTTTGTTAGTACGTGTCGTGGCCATGTTTCAATATGTTTACAAATACACATGGTGGCACGTCCGCTAGCAGCCAATACATAAACCACCACAATATATCGTTATAAAAATAAAATCCAAGTATGAAAATACGGTAGGCTTTACTGATGATGTCGCATCACCTACCGTATTCTGTGTATTTTATCGATCGATATTATAATACAGCACTATAATATGGTACTGTGTGTATTTAGTGCATTTTATGCCGTAATATATAGATGATATAAAACTGTACTAAGATATTATTGCTCTAATTGAAGATATCTGCAGAGTGTCTTCAATTAGAGCAATAATCTAATTATTTCTATATTTAAATTGTTGTCAACGTGCACTTGTTGTGTGGGTCAGATCCCAGGTGGGACGACACTGGGGCACCAGGGACTTCCTTTCTAGGGTATACCTGGTTCCCCGGCTATTAGTACCCGAGACGGCGTGCGGTTTTAGTCGGTTCGAGTCCGACATGCCACCGTTAGGTGGTATTCGAGGGGATTTCCGCAACGAAAAAAAAAAAAAAAAAAAACACAATGGACACTGTTGTTCTTAGTCTGGGTGTTCTTTGTGTCCATTTCATGTATGTTTGTAAAAGTCCCCTGCAACATAGGATATACTCCATGTCGTTATCATTTTTTTAGAATACAATAAATATAAAATAAATATACAATGTGTTGTTTTATATTGCACTCGAAAATGTATTTTAATACAGTAAGGGCTTTTTTTAGATTAAGGGGCAAACGAGTAGACGGGTCAAGTGATGACTACCGCCGCCCATTGACACCTGGAACTCAGGAGTCACAAGGCAGTAAGTGCCGCTGTTATTGCCTCACTCTAGAATCAGGGGAGAGAATGTTTGGGCTCCGGTAACTTCACTCACTCGGTGAAAAGGAACGGAAGAAATCCTTAAGACCGGTTCTGTAATGCCGTAGTATCCTCGGTCGAGTCGGTTCAATTTTGCCGAAGCATGGCCCTCGTACTGTAAAAGTAGGGTAATAATTAACTCCTTACAAAAACTATTCCTCATCCTTTAAATTTTCATCAGGACATTCTTTGAATACCACAAAGATATTGCGTAACGTGCAAAACACAACCAAACTAAGATCTTTCTCTTTTTTTAAGTAAGCTAACAATAAATGTAGAGGAAGACTCTCTTTTCTTCTCTCTCTTCCTATCTAGCAAGTATTGTTTACTAAAATAGTGGTGAGGTAGTCATATATATATATATATATATATATATCTGAACTTACATAAATTTAATAAAATATATAAATACTCAGTCACGTACTAGCGTTGTGACTGTTCTGCCAATTCACCCCGAAGAAGATCGCGCACTTTTCTCTTGAAGACAAGGCGTGTTATGGACATCCTGATTTCAGAAGGGAGGGCATTCCGGAGAAGAACTGGCTGGATGTAGAAGGAGGAGTTGATGAAGTTGGAGTTGTGAGGCATAGAAGAAGCATATTGTTTGTTGACCGAAGCGCATATGAAACGGAAGTGGAGATGTGTGCAACGATGGAGAGTTGAGAAAAGAAAGGAGTGATGTCAGTGCTCGCAAACTGCGGCGCTGATAAATATATATATTTTAGTTATTATCTGTAGAAAAAGGTGCACATTATTTACGAAAAGGAAATGGTCGGTAAAGCATGGATAACATCTCTTTACGTGGTATTGAAATATTATCAATTACTCATAATCCTCCTTAACCTCACCATCCTCCTCATTTGTGAAAAAGTCGTAAATAAAATAACAAAATAAGGTTACTAATACATCAATGTTTAGTTTCTGATACATCAAACAAAGCAGTAAATTGTTAAGAACAGCAAGCGGTTCCCGCGGGAAATCATATTATAACCATGTTGACTGATAACCAAACAATAGGCTATTTATTTTTTAATCTTCGGGCCTTCGGTTAAGAAAGTAAAGATTTCGCTCATCAAAGAGTCTGGAAATATGAAGTACCATTCAATACCGAAGCGTATAAGTAAAATAAATTATCCTTATCTAAATTAAATACATAAAAATAGATAATCGTGGGAGAGCCTTGGTTCGGCTCATGCAGCTAGACCGACGTGATACCACGGCCTTACAGAAAAGGGTGTTAAGCAGTTCTTGTGCAACTTTTCATCGAGTGCGGTTATGTCGTAACCACCCTCACTCCCTAGTTTTCAGGGTGGAGGTACTTGTAAGCCATCAACGCAACTCTTAAGTTGCATGGGCCATGGGCAGCGGTAACCACATACTATCAGCTGAATCGTCTGCTCGTTTGCCCCTAGGAGTATAAAAGGTTCGGGACCCTACAACATCAGACTTGCACACATTTTCGTTTTTTTTCTTTTTTCATTTAAAAAGACAACTCCCGCATTAGGAATATATCCTGTGTCGTGGGGGACTTTACAAACATACATGAAACGGACACAAAGAAACACCCAGACTCAGAACAACAACACAAAGTGTCGTCCCCTGTGGGGCTTGAACCCACAACACTCAGCGTAGTAGGCGGCGGCGTGGCGACCGCTTAAACCACTACGCCATCCGTGCAGTCAAAGTCAGTTTTTCATTTTCATTTCACATTCAGGCTAATATTACATAAGCTAAAGTTTGTGAGTGTGTGTGTTTGTATTTTTGTTACTACTTTACGCTCAAACGGGTGGATCAGTTTTGATATATTGTTAAGGAGCTGACACCCTAGATTAACACATACCTAGACTTTTTTAACCCGAAGAACGCAGTGTTTTCGTGGGATGAGCAAGGAGTTATAAATATTATATTTGATAAACTGCGAGTAGCACCGGGGTGCAGCTAGCTGCTAGTTGCATATCTAAAATAATGTTTCTGTTTTGAAAAATAAAAGATGTGTACTTTGAAAAAGATTGTGCGACAACACATAAAGTATATATATGAACATACAGTTACATTTTTTTAAATGATTTTTCACAAATCTTTAAAGCCTTGCAATAATACAAACATTTATTTAGCAGGTGAGTTTTAAGTTAATGGTATCCAATGTTTTTAATGTAATCTAAACCAATCATATAGATAGAAAATTCACACGAGATGTTTTCAAAGTGGATGAATACTTACTTTTTAACAAGACACCATTAATTAGAATAAAATAGAAAAATCTTTATTGTGTACTAAATCAACAACGTACTGCTAAAAATAAATACACAAAATGGATGTATACAATTTGCGGCCTTATCGCTAAGAGCGATCTCTGGGGTGGCTGTTATAGCACGCGACTACCCTTACTTCCGTCTAAAGAAGCCGAAGCTTAATGTACTTCACGATATTCTGTTGCGTGTCGGTTCTTTATTTGATTACAACAACCCATAAAAGTAAAAGTAAAATAAATAAAATTAAAAATATGTTAAGATGAGTGTTTTTTTGGGATTTGGTTTGAGGGTCTCTATACCTAAAAAATATTAGATTGTATACTCGTAAATCCCAGCAGACATTATTTTTTTGTTATAATTGCTAATATGTAGCTTTTATTCTTTCAAACAATCCCTTTTGTTAGAATGATATACAAATCGATACTCGTATCTCAAAATAAAACTACCAATATCCGTGACAACGGCTCTATATAACATACAGCCTGTCGCTGCAAGTCACGGGCGCACTTTCATCGTGTTCTGAAAATCAAAGTGGATTATTTCTTTATACTCGTGTAACATATATGGGTGATTAATGATCTGGGCGCTATGTATCTCGAAACGCTTCTGGGGCTTCATCCCTAGATTTACTTTCCGTAACGGTCTATCCACGATTCCGGATCCAAGTTTGATTTAAAGTAATAAAGCGGTAACGATGGGAATAAGTCATTTTATAGTATTTTCCACTCTAACTCTCTCCGGTTTGTTATAATTTATGCAAATTCATCTGCTAATAAAAGATAAATCTACATTGATTTAATGTGTAATAAAGTTGTTTACATGCATTTATTGTTTTTTTTGGCCTTATCATTACAATACATGGTCTCCATGTTTTATAATGTGAAAGAGACATAAAAAATAATTATTATTTCATGAAATAATTGACTATTTACTAAATCTTTTCGGAATGATTTATTTAAATATGAACATTCGTGAAATGTAAAAAAATATGTAGGCTTTATAATACTCTCTTTAAAATGTGTATATAGTTTTTCACCACTTACTAATTTTTCTACTGGCAAAAACTTTAACTTTAAAATAAAGCTATATACTATAATAACAAATATATTACAGACATGAACAGAGCTCGTTAACGTAACAAAAAAGTTATCTATTCTTACTCTGGATAAACAAGCGTTTGATGTTTCAAGAAAAAACTAAACGATACGCTATTGTAATATAATTCAATTTACGTCCTTATTAATATTTACATGTTTGGGTCTAACAGGTACATTTAAAAATATCCTTTAAAGGTTATGGCTAACGAAACGCGTATAATATACTCATTGCCTCTGAATATTATTAAACAGACCCTTTCTGTATACTTGTATAAGTGGAACTGTTGGACTTAACCTTCATTTTAGTAAAAATCTTGTGTCGTGTTAAAGACTCAATATCAGGTTATAACAACTCTGGTGGCCGATTATTGACAAATACATTTTTACATTTATTGTAACATTGCCACCGAAAATCAAACATATAATATTGTTTCTCATATTGTTTTTTCACGTACAGAAAAATAAAAGAGTTAAACCATTACCTTGAAATTCCTATCACTTTACGCTTTTGCAAAGTTGTCAAGGCCAACAATGTCATAGTGATAATATTATGCATGTTATAAACCGCAATTGATGTATAAAGTTTGTGCGATAGCTCTGTCTCATAAATTGGACAGTACATTGCCATTTTGATTTGAACTAGTATTACATGCCTTCGTGTCTTTTACGTTATAATATGGTTATCAAAAATGGTTATCATGAATGTCAATACGCATTTTTCTTAAAGACGTATATATGAAGATATAGTAACCTTAAAATGGAAATAATTTACAATCTAAGCAGTTTACCATTACTTGTTTTATACATGCTAAATTTAAGCGCAAGAATTTAGTGTCTCGGTGGTATATTTTCGGTCCTCACATTGAAGCCGCGGTGGTTTACAGCGCCTTCGGGCAAAAGCCTGAGACGGCCATTGTTGTCTTTGAAGGAAAAATATTATTATTTCGTTGTATTACAACTTAATTGGGGTATAATCGGGCATCTACATAGGTGTGTTGCCATACGAAAGTGCGCCCCTTTAAAATTCTGAATAACTGAAAACAATCGATGTAACAATCACAATATACAGTCATTGAAACACGCTGCTTAAGTATAATGACGTCGTAAATCAAGTTTTGAATGTCTATTAAGTATTCAATCAACTGCAATGACGTGTCAAGAGCCATCCCATCAAAAGATAATTTATAAAAATTAAAGTCCCTTAACGCATTTTCCTAACGTAACTACGACGAAAAGTTGATGAATTTAATTATTAACTAAACAATAATTAAACAAATCAAACAAACTAAAAACAATATTTTATAAATTCTTATTATATCTTAAGTATATAGATAGTAGTACATAGTGTATTTAGATTCTCAGACATATATAAATGTATAATAGATTGCTATTTACTTAAGAGAGAAAGATCTCTTAAGTAAATAGATTGACTGCTTGGTACAAATAATTCTCCTCACATATTAATATATGTGAGGAGAATTATTTGTAGCAAGCAGATATATATAATTTATCACAGAACATTAGACTTGACTACACTTATTTCATACTTAAATTATTATATAACGCACTAAAAGTTATATATTTAATTAAGTTTCATAGTAACGTAACACGAACGACGAGTAATATAATTAATATTATTATACAAGGATATTTAAATTATTTGAATAATACTAGGTATTATTTTGACAGTGTTTGATCCCCTTTAATTATTAGTAGTTTAAAACAGTGGCTGATTTTTAAATAAGTTACAAACGACTTTTTTTAAAAATAAGGGTATTAACTGTCTCGACTTCCTTTCTAGGGTATACCTGGTTCCCCGGCTATTAGTACCCGAGACGGCGTGCGGTTTTAGTCGGTTCGAGTCCGACAGGCCACCGATAGGTGGTGTCCGAGGGGATTTCCGCAACGAAAAAAAAAGGGTATTAACTGTCTTGTCAGAAAGTTACATATAGATGGAAAACACTGGATGTGTTTTCCATCTATATGTAACTTTCTGTTTTTCATTTTCTATGACATTTGCGATGTAAAATATTACAGTTTTAGACCTGCTACGGTCGCCATGACAGACAGTTTTAATTTAAGCATGACAGTTTTATTCGCGGCTTTGAGTATATACATTTCTACAAAATTAAATAAATTTATCTTTGTGTTAAACAATAAATATAAAATCCGCCGCGTCGTGCTTTCACCGCAACGTGATTGATTGACCAATATCGAAGCCATAAAATATTTTGTATCCGCAATTCTATCTTTGAATAATGTCGATTTATTTCCTTTATATTGTAAACGACTTTACAGATACTTTCATATGAAAATGTCCCTTTTATTTTATGAGTTCGGCGGAAAAACGGTATTATCATAGTTTGTCGCTGCTCGGTAGTTTTGCTACTCCTATCTCTGTAGCCTGTAAATATATGCCGTAGTTTCAATTTACTGGAAATAAACTGTTTTTTGTTATGTAAACTGGCGAGGCACTTGGCAAGTAAAATATTTATTTTTAGAGTATATATTATGCAAAACTAGTTTAGGTTGTTACTGAGTACTCTTTGTTAATTTTAATCAATTGTATTAACCTAGGCTATGACCATATACCTTGCAAGCACTTAATTTCACAACACTGTTACAAGATATTCAAATTTGTTACTTTTGCAAAGTTATCATGAGTTCATGATCATGATATTCAATTAGGATTCTTAGAACTTCTAGCATGACATTGAAATCTTTCAGGAGAAGACGGCCTTGCTCTTGCAACCGTATTTTGGATGAAGTATCCTCATACAATTAACCGGTATTGTGCCTGTTTACCAAGTTAGATTAAAAAATAGGTAAAACGGTTAGGTTTTAATAGCACGATTGCATGTTTTAACATGTTTTTTTATAATTATAAATCTATTGCTAGAGGTACCTATGCATTTTAAATTAGGAGTGCTACCTATAGCTACTTTGGAACCGAGGTGGTCTACGGAAAAATCTTTTTCGTGAATTCACAACATACTTGCATACAAAGAACGAAGACGTTTCTACAATCATAAAAGCAATGGTTGAATAGTATACCTACATATTTTTACTTCCGTGAAAGTATATCTAAACAACTACAAAAATACTGTCGAAGTATCATCCTTGTTTATTGAGAACCTACAAAATTTGCTTATAAATTGAGTTCTGGAATAAAAAGACGTCAATGGGTCTAACTTAATGTCATATTCAAATAAGAAGGCGATGTAAATGGGAATGCCGAAAAAGTTGATCTGGCAACCAACCACATGCGCTTTATATAATATATATCAAGATGCGTGTTTCATTTTAGGGACACGCGTAAATTGAAAAGGCATTTTGTTGGGTTGGCGAACCGCCTACAAGAGAAATCTCATTAAAAGTCTTTGAGATTGCGACTCCCGGGGATGGTGCACGTCCAGGCACGTAGCAGCAACATATTTTTACTATGTATCGTGCACAACAGTAGTCATATAATGTCATAAAAGTCATTATTATGCCTTAAGCTATACCAAAATTGAACGAATATTAAGTAGAATTTTGCTCCATTGTGATTGTACACTTGAACTATCTGAAGAATGTTTTAGTGTAATTTACTTACAGGTTATTACTTCCTTACGAAATAATTTAAATCGTGCTTTACGGGTCACCATAGAGGTTCTGTTTTACGTTTATGGTATAAAAGTAAAATTATTACACATCTACGAACATAACATTGATAACTTTAAAAAAGTATTTTTTACAATGGCTCAGAAAAAGAAACAAATCGGGTAGAGACCTAGAGACTATATTTAATATTTGCTTTATATTTAAACTACGGCAAATACTAATATTTATTTTCAAGATAATGCCATGATATACAAAATAATTTGTAGATACGAGGGGAGCTCCTCATGAATAATAAAATAAAATTTATGAATATGCTGAATTAGGTTGGATTAAAATTATTGTGATACATTTTTCAGGCAGACACGACTGATATATCTAAAAATTATTATCATATTCAGGGAGGACGCAATTACAGTAGATAATATAGTATGTACTATAGTATATGTAATGTGTGTGTGTAATGTGTGTATACTATACTATAGTTCTTTACTACTACTACAGTTTGGAACATAGTAGGTTGATTAAATATACTCGAATACTGCAAAGCTAACGTTACAAAAGATAATTGTATGAGATTTTATTTCATTTGATGCTTAAACACAATATAATATGTATGTAAAATTTATATAAGTTCTCATCTGAATTTTAACTTGCATCGCTTTTTATTCAAAACACATCCATATTTGTCAACTTTTTCATGCATCACCGGATGCACTAACTGCAACATTACGGGAAACAGAACCTGGGTTAATTAGAATAGTTACGATACAATGAAACAACATATAAGACTTGACGTAACGAAAAGAGTGGGACTTAGTGAGCATGGTGGCACTTACCATTTCTACCACTCAATCTGCGAAAACATCAATACTGGGTAGTGCGGTTCAGTATTTGTAAATATATTTCATAACAAACATATCCTCTTTAATTTGGGTACAACACCTAATCAATGCAATCAGACTCCATACTGCACAAATAGGATGAAGGAAGGAAATGTATCATCAATTTTAATAGCAATCTCGTTTTAATCTGAGTGAACGTATTTTTTTATTTTTATGTAATTTACAAACCGTTGTATTTCTTAATGTTAAGTATCACTTATCTAAAAGCAACTGCTAAAAGTGCTGCTTAAAATTTCAAGCTCCACACATTTCGGTTACATTACATTATTTACAAATACAAATCGTTCCCCGTAGACGGCCCCTATACACGTGAAACCGAAATTCTAGCATACTGCACATAAATCCTAGCATACTGGTCTTATCGACTGGTGAAAACGATTCATGTATGCTTGCTGGTCCTATGTTTAATGGAAATGAGCCGTAATTAAACCAGTACATTCTATAGATATAGCATGTGTGAGGAGAAATCTCCGTTGGCGCATGCGGCCTCTATTGACCGTGAAAATCAGCCTCAATGGTTGAAATTTTCATTTACTCGACTAGGGCATGTTACTTGACTGGGAACTGGGGATTACATTCATATACTTTTTAATATTTTACTGTAAGCCATAACGAACGATATTGTTACGAGTTACTATCTTAATTGTGTAAAAAAATAAACGGAAAAAACAGTGTTGTATAACAACGTAAACATTATGCATCTTTTAAATAGTACCTCTCTTATTTATCACTCATGGTTCACTTTCTATCCGATGGTTGCTTGGTAGAGATCACAAATAGCGCTAATGCCACCATAGATTGCTTTATTAGAAAGCACATTTAAGTGAATTATGATATATTTTATTTTATGTGGAATAAGGAAAATAACTTTTTCTCTAAATTTCTTAGAATTTTAGGCTTATAACGTGTAGTGTAATTGATTTAATTTAATTAATATTTAAATGTACAATAGTCTTTATTGATATAGTTTTCTAGATATATTGATATAGTTTCCAGGTCATCATAGTTCTTACATAATGCTATACAGGTGCCTGTTTGAAGTTAATTTGTCCAAAGTATTTGGAGACTTGAAAAAGTATAATAAATGTGTATACATAGGTTCACAGGCATAAGTTTACGATTAACAATTATTTTTCTTAATTAGATGTAAAAATGTAGCATATTTGTGTCGAATTCAGAGCAATCACAAAACGATTTCACACAAGCACAACCAGCTACGTAAAGACGGTTCGTATTATTCGTACCTAACTAGAACAATCAATATACTATAAAGAAACACATATTACCCAATCATAAAGAGAATGTGACTACTATATGCACGGGCATAAGATAAAATGACCATTCTCACGGTATCGGATTACCGTTACTGTGTAGTAAAGTACAGTGTGTTAGATGTATATTGAATTGCAGAATAAACCATATTATCACTTTATACGCGTTACGGTTATTGCAGAGGATACTTATGTTTATAAAAATAAGTAGGTACTTGATAAGAATTTTGGTAAGCGGTTTTGAATGTTAACGGTATAGGCATTTTGTGTAATGTTTATTGTTCGTACCCTTCGTGTTTAAAATTCAAATGAGAAATATTTACCCTTAATGGAGATAATACTCGTATATTTTGACTGTAAAAGTTTATTATGTTCACATTAAATTGTATTGCAAGTTTTGGACTATTTTTTTATGCCGCCACCGATTAAAGACTTTAATGCGCTGTTGATTATTATTATATCAGTTTTTAACTTGGTCAAATTTTATCTCTAATGTTGAATTAAGAATTTAAAGCTTATAAGTTATTGATGTCGGCT
The DNA here is from genome assembly GCA_902825455.1 of Arctia plantaginis. Classification (NCBI taxonomy): domain Eukaryota; kingdom Metazoa; phylum Arthropoda; class Insecta; order Lepidoptera; family Erebidae; genus Arctia; species Arctia plantaginis. The sequence goes on along the minus strand of CADEBD010000314.1, from coordinate 13,934,299 downwards.
ATACTTATAAATTAATTAATAAAATATTTTAGATCAGTTTTTTAAATGTGTAAATAGTGAAAGTATGAGCGTAGTATGAGCATATTTTATTAATACTTTAGTGTTCTCTTCTAGTCTTTAGTTGATTACTATAGTTACAAGGATTGAAGTCAAGAATTGATTGATAAATTGATTCAAATGTGTAAATATTTCAATATATTTATGTATATATATAGCGAGCAGTTACTTAAAAAAACAAAAAAGAAAATGAAGAAATACTCACATGGTTAAATCAAACAGATAATGTTCAAAGGGAAGGGACGATGTCGATAGGCAAACACAAAGCAGTGCCTTCCTTCCCCTGTTTTGTAACAAATTCTCTTTGTTTTTCTTTTGTTTAGTAAATACCAACGCGCTATAATGTTATTAATACAAATATTTTGCTATTTTTTTGTAAATATCAAAAGTTTGACTGCTGTAGAAAAAGATAAGTTAATTGAGCAATATAATTAACTAAGTTTTGCCCGCAGCTCCGCCCGCGCTTGCTTATTATATATGTAGGGACGTATTTTAAATATTCTAAGTTTTCTTTTATGTAAATAGGTAAACACAATACAGTTAATTAAAATAAGCATATTCACATGTTTTTCTTCACTGAGCTAACTAATATATAGAGAACTGAAAGTACGTATTTTTGCAATGGGAGTAATCAAATCAACAGTGTTTGTTTACCACCCTCAGCCATAAGAGCAAAATCTCACTTAAATTTGGTACACAAAAGATATTTAGTTATAGTATATAGATAGTATTAATCGAAATATACTTGACCGTGAGCAAAGCTAGTACTTATATACGTAGTAGGTACTACTAGTACTACTAGCTAGTACTTATTACATACATGAAAATAGAAAGCATAATCGTGAAAGGCCATTTAGTTTAATCACATCAGTATCCAGATAAAGACAGCAGTAAGATAAGTAGTTTCACATAAATTGCCGATGCTCGAAAGAGATAGCTATAAGAGATAGCTTTTTTTCGCATTCAATTTTTATTTTAATAAATCACTATATTGTGAAGGCCAAAGATGCAATAGGTAGCTGATTTGAGCTGGCACTTGTATGTTACTTAACAATTTATAAGAGCACACACCACACCACAAATGTTTATGATAACAGAAATATTATTAAAAAGGGTTGAATTTCCATTTATTCTAAATAATATGTATGAAATTGACAGAATACCTAACAATAATTCTAGTTCCAGTTTTGATAAAACAGTATTTTATAGTAGAAAAGAGATTTTTAGAACAAAGGATCGCTAAAATACGTTGCAAATAAACCGAATTTATGAATTAAACATTAAATGATTTGAAGAATACATTCATGTTAAACGTCGACCCGTCGACAACGAAGTACTAATATATTCGAACATTGGGAAATTGGTTAAATCGAAGAAAAAAATAGCCTTGGATACTCACTGCGAATGCCTTGTAACCTTATTATTCCATGGCCAGTTTAACACCAATATATATGGCTTCACAGCGCCATAAAGGAAAAGACTACGTTGTATTGGTAAAAGCGATTAGTAAAATTTAGAATATTAGGGTAATATTTTGTCAATATTTTTTATGAGTTTATTGTATAAGTCTATTTTTAACTGTCATATGTTAATGTAAAAAATTCAATATTCTGTTGATACTCACGATGTTTAGTAGCTTGGGATATCACATTCTATGAGGAGGAGAAACAAGTCGTACCATATATTTATGTTCGTTTAATGTATTCAATCAACAAAATGACTAACATTATTTACTGTATCGCTTATACATTTAACAATATATGGGCTATTACTCAGACTTCTAAAGTTGGGATTAGTGGTCATGCCCGGATCGTTTAGGATCATGGCCATTCCCGACAACGTGCCTGCCTGTCTTTATTACCAGATTGTACTAATAAATATTTTAGATAAGTTTAAGGGTGAATAAAATAAGGCAGCAGTACTTTAGCGGTGATTTACGACCGTGCCTATATATGTATATACATCAGACTAATGTATCTGTCTAATGTCTTTGGTAAGACTTGACGAGAGGCCATTTCATAAAAAAACGTAATAAATACATGAGTGATTTGAATATAACAAGAAACAGTTTTAGTGGTCGTCCTTTGGCTAATATGTTTTTCATGAGCACATAACATTAGTGTTTACGCTGCTATACTTTTTGTACGGATTCGTAGTACTAAAGCACAATACAAAGTAATTCAAATCCTTATGTAATATCATTTACCAACTTAATTGTATTGAAATGCCACGTAGTATTTTTAACAGGCAAATTTTGTCAGTAAAGTAATAAAAGCTTTTAAAAAGAAACAAACCAACATTTATTTCTCATACCTTTTCCAAGAAAAGCAAACATTATGAAAGGAATACTAAAGCTCCCTTTAAGGAGTTCGTTAAAAACCTCTGAACAAATTATGAATATCCAAACATATTAAAAGCAAAAAGCATAACTTAGTTAATACTCAGGTTACGAGTGGGCTTCAGCGAGTCTAATACTGCAAAGGTAGCTGTTTTGTATATAAAGTAGACAAGGTTTTTTAACATATATATATTTTACTACCGAAGGATTCTCAACAACAAAGTAGCGTGAAAAAATTCAACTGGTTTAGTATTTTAACAGGTTTGTTGTTCTTTACTCGTTCTATGATTTAAAGAATTAGGTTACGTTTCGGTTTTTGATTTTTGCTTTTTGACCCTAAATAGATTTGTTGTTCTAGACAGTTCCAACATTTTAGACGGGCAACAAACAAACACAAGAGCCCCTGAGGAACTGGAAACTTTACTTAAAGGTTAGTGAAATCAACAACATATAACAAAGCAGCTTAACCGAGATAAGCTATCGATTGTTATTTGTTAAATGATAATTATGAGACAGTTCTCTTTAAGCATTGTTGTTTTTACTACGATAAAACTAGTCAGCTTTCATGTTTGGTTAACCTTCACAGAACATTAAATAAGAAGAGCAGAAAGAAAAAACTGTCGTGAGTGGTTTGTGTAAAAATTAATACCTACTAATACCATACAAATATAATTATAAAAATTAATATTAATACCTACTGTTTTGATCTATACGTATTTTTTAATCCCAATAAATGATAATTTACCCGGATAAAGTTTTTGAGGGCTGAGGGCTCGATAACGAGGCCTCTCAGGTCCAAAACTAGGCATTCCTGGAAAACACGTGAGTAAAACTATATATACTTAATGAACATAAATTCTAGTCAGTAGTAGTAGTATAAACAGTCTATATAATTTGAAATAATGTGTGCATAAGTAGTATTATAGATATTCAGAAGATGGCAAAGTTTGTAAATAAGGTTTATAGTCAAATTAAAATAAAATAAAAACTATTCCAAAATATAGAGATAAATTTCGCTTTTAGTGATAATAACATGCATTGTATTACGAATTGATATTAATTTTAAGATCCATTGTAGTTCTATATGGTATACTATAATGAACATTATATTCCAGTCTATTCTATACATCGCCGAATTCGTTAATCATGCGAGGTTAACAAACACACCGTCACTATTGGCACAACTTAACTAGATTATTTGTATGACTGAAAATATAGCCCATCAATTTAGTTCCTAAGTCATTCAGCATTGAATTCTCTGGAGACTTTGAAAAAAAAAACTTCACCATGTCATTGCTGTTAAAAGAGAATTTGCATAAAAAGTTACCAATTTATCCTTTAGTAATTCTCAACAGAATTTAAAATCGTTACGAAGAGTTAGGGTTCGCACAAAACTTTGGTCGTAGTTGTTGTGAAATATTGAGGGTAGATAATTTCATTTTAGAAGTTCTACTTCAGCAGTATTTTTTTTGTTTGAAGAGTTACCAGCCAATCTAATATTTGTCCGAGTTGTTACGCGTTGTCTGTTGGAACTTGTTAACAAGTGAACTATCTATAATTATATTTGTATTAGTAATTTTATCAGTCAAATTAACTATATTTGTCAACATTTCAATTAATGAAATGTTGACAAAATGAACTGTACACTTACATAATTATTACATATGAAGAGAAAGTAAGTAGGTAAGATACGTTGTGGCCCTACAAATGCCATCTTAATTTTTTGTCTTGTGTGTTTCTTGATTAAGCTAACATTAATCTCCCTTCTTTGATACTGTATTCTGGTCTTGCCTAGTATTCTTATCAGGCTCCTATTCTATAAGCATAGGTCTGTTCTGTTAAAAACGTAAAATAATACTTATATTAATTTTCTAGAAAAACTACAATAGGTAAAGTCTTAAGGTATTGTTTATCTGAGTTACGAATTATTAATATATAATTAATTAAAAAGGGGTCTTATATCATGAAAGTGACCCTGCTTATAATTTTCTTTAAAACAACTAATTATGGCTGCTTTAATAACATAAGTCATTATTGTAGGGACCGTTCTGTTTAAATGTAATTATTTTAAAAGATTTATTTTTAATCTCATAGTTAACTGTACTAAAATACTTTAATTGCGCAGATTTTATTGTTTACTACAACTTTTATTACACTTATGACGATGCTTGTACTTACCTACTTTTATTGATATTTAAGTATAACCCAACTTCATACATTATCTAGTATGGTATCAGTAACCTTGAAATGGCGTTTATAATCAGAATGAATCACAATGTTTAATAATATTTCTTAAAATTTTATTCATATATTCTTTGCTCTGTTAGGATACTCGTGAAGGTTAAAGTCTAACGCGTGTAAGTACTAAACAGTTTTTTCGCAGCACTGATACGTACATAATAAGAAATACCTTTTTCGCTGAGATATACTGTTTATACACATAACAACATAATTTAATTCTATATACGTATGTATTCAATATTGTATTTTTGTGTCCAAGTAGATATTGGTATCACATAATTACGAGTCGTAAAAGTTTGTCATAATAAAATAGAATTTTGAAAGAATTAAATCAAAGTAGTTTCTTCACTAGTCAAACAAAAGTTCATATTTCTTTTATGTTGAGTATTCTACTTTAGATTTAATTCAGATAAATAGAATATATTTTATAAAATATACTTAGCCTTAAAAGTAAATATGGTTCTTACCAATTTTGAGATGTCTTAAAATATTAAAAGCACAAAAAGTTTCAACAGATTTTTATAGTGGGCTAAGAAGAAAACTTAGTATGCTTTGGTACTTTAAAATTGTATGTAATGAATAATTTAACTTAGTCGAAACGTTCAAAAGCACATACATTTGCACAATCACGTACGTTAACATTGGGTAACATAAATCTGTGCTTATCACCATTTTACAAATAGTTTTATGAAATTTCTCTTATCACCCGATTGTACTCAATATAACAACAATACTTATATAATCTTCCGTCCTTATCTGCACTATAAAATTTGTACAAACGAAAACATTACTCATTGTATACACAAATATCCAACATATCATGTCGGGTTAAATAAATTATACTTCCAGGTTTGCTTTTATTAGAAATTTATAATATTTTACAAAAAAATTGCACTACTCTCTATAAATTTAGACGTGCATTTATAAAGACTTTTCTAATAAAGCTCTGAAGGCCAATTCTTATAATAAAAGTTCTTTAACAATTCAGTTCCGATCAACTCTTGATCTCTGTCATAAAAGGTATTTTCGTAGTAAAATAGTAAAGTATTACAAAAACTAGTAGATTCATCATCATCATCATCATCAACAGCCTTTAATAGTCCACCGCTGGACATAAGCCTCTCCTTAGAAAGGAGGTTTACTAGTAGATTACCGATTCAATTTTCGTTTGCAATACAATATATTTTTTTGATCGGAACTGAATTGTGACCGAACTTTTATTACAAGAATTTCCTCCTGTTTTCTTTAGCACATTTAACTCATTTTAACGACTGAAGCTACCTTTTTCTTTCATCAAAATAGCATTTAACCGATTGACTCAAGACTTTTGTTTATCAAATCAAAAAAGTACGGTCCTTTTATTTTTACGGACACACATTATATTTTAGACATAGGTATACCTATATTATGTATACATATACGAGTATCTGTATATTTAACGTTCATAGAATGTTGCAACATTGCAAGGTGTTATACTGACTATAAACAATTGCAACACCACTAAAAATTAAAACAAGCATGCAGAAAGGTTATTGTTTATACTCGTATTTTGTATAAATACATAGTAACAGATTGATGGAGTAATTTGAATACATGATCATAATGTCGTTTCACTGTAACCGTGTCGAAAAGGTTAATAAAATCACTTCACCACACCACTGCCAAGAGACGCGAGTATAATTTCCGGCCGAAGAAATAAATATTTGTGTAACCAACATATTGGTATCTCAGTCCGAATGTCTTTGTATCTGTGAGTTGGCAGTTTTTGCAATGCGTTTGTAAGACATGCCGTGGCGGTATTAAGTTTATTGGAAAAGCAAATAAATACAAGTTTTTAAGGGAAGGATAAATATGTATTTTCAAACTCTCAAGTCTTAAAACGATTTTGAACGATTATTTTACATGTACGTATATGATATAATTATGATAACTTTGTAACAGCAACTATTACTTTAAATTAATTGTTTTGTCAAGCAATAAACGTGTCATGTGAAACCTAATAACGTTATAATGTATTTTACCCAGCTCAAATGTTCGAAATCCAAGTTGGATTAGGTCAATCCTACCTTTCGTTAATCTGTTTGACGCGACAACCGAATTCTGCCTCATTGCTTCGCCTCGGAACTTGTATCGTATTCAGCGATTTTACGTTCATGAGCCTTGGGTGAAGATTATCGTGGTCGTGTATCTTACTCGGCCTCGCCTTAAGGGATTACTCAGCCAGTCTGAGGCACTTGCACGTCCTATCCGATATTTAAGTGGTTATTGAACATTGTGTCAATCAAAGTCTTCAGGAGCCGCATTGTTATAGACATAGATGGATATCCAGAAATTTTAATTAACGGTGAATATATATACTAAATGTGTGGCTTACTCTTTTATTTTTATGTTGAAGGTTTTCAAATGTCAAGAATAATATATCATCCCAATTATATTGCAAATTATGCTACTATACTCGTGATGATAAATTTTTTACCTTAAGTTCTACCTTAATTTCTTTAGTTCTAATGAAGTTTAGTTTTGATGTAAATCGCAGGATTAGAACTAAAGAAATAACCTAATAACCTAGACATAATATATGTAAGTTAACTAACATAACTAAAATATGTTTAAAAATGAAATGGCATTATTTTATAATGGTATTATTTGAAGACCTTTTTAAGATAACGCTGAGAACGGAGAAACGTGAAATATGGTATGCATATGGGTAATTTATAAAAGAACTATAGAAAGTTGATTTAGTTTCCTGTGTAATTATTAAATAAAACAATTAACAAATTTAAAAATCACGTGAAAACTATTAATGATCAAAAAATACAATAAACGGATTAATGAATGGATTTCTAGCTATGTATGTATTTGCATGCAGCTTTTGTTATTTTTCTATCTTTCATAAACTTAATTTTTAAACTAAAGATATTGCTATTCTATCCTAGCAATAATTATGCAGTCTCATGAAAATTTACCGAGTAGTTTGATAGCGGTAAAAGAGCTCACAACCCAATGTACATATAAGAGTTAGGATTCATGTTATATTATTTCAAAAATAATTTCTAATTACAAGATAAGTAAAAAGTATAGCATTGCAAGTTTTGCTCAGATTGAGGTATCTGGAAAAGCACAGCTGTTAACACCAAGCGGACCATTTCTTACTGTATATAACATAAATAATACATTAAGATATTAATATAAATTAAAATATTTATTTTAAAAAATGTCTTAATTTATGCTGTAACATTTATTCATTAGGTAGCTAAAGTTCACTGAACTACAACAGAATTATGACTTCGGTATTTCTTTTCAAGAAACATATGTCACCCGTCGACAGTCGTACCGTTTAGATTGATGACCGGTAGGTCCCTACAAATTTTAATAAAGCAAGAATATCCCATTTTCTGCATACGCACCGTTTTTATCCCTAAGGATAAATCCACCTTAATCGGTCCATAAACATTGAAAGTCTGAATTGAAAAAAAAACCTAATAAAAGCGATCGGTATAACTTTTTTCTTTTGCGTTCAACTTCTGTTTTTCTTTACGTCATACACGTACCGAGCAAGACGAATGTAAATGTAAATTAAGTTTTGTTAGAAGTTCTCCTGACAAGTCTAAAGTGAATCGTTAGGCAATTTAGGCGTGTCTAATATCAACCAGGGAAGCTGTAATTGTCACTGACATACGCGGCGGATGAAACGGTAAATAAAATGAAACGACACTTTTCGCTTTTCGTCTTGTAAATAATTAGTTTCGATATCATCAAAGGAAACGGACTACTCATATTTTATTGCACGTTATATACGTGCCACGCGCAATAACCATGTGGTTTTCATCCATTAAATTGAAAAGTAAATAGTTAAGGAGTGGCCAAAAGTGCCTAGAACCTAAATATTTCAGAAATTGATGGCAGTTGCTACTATGAACCTTCAACAAAGGTTATTTTATATTGATAATCTTGACTGTTCTTCTAAATTAAGTGCCCATAAAGTTAATACCAATATTGGCCTTAAAGAATTGCTGTTTTTTTTTATAAAAAGCGTGATGGATATCAGTGTATTCGAAGTTGCACACCTACAAACATTTTATGTATTTAAGTGAATAACGTTAATTAACTTTGATTCCTTTGTGCTATGGGCAATTTAATCATTATAAGAAAAGAATCCTTCTTAAGTCACCATTCATTATTTATTCATTATATTCTTGCCCCAGAGACTTATGAAAACTTTTAATGATTAAGATTGAAAGCAGAGAGCGCGAGCGGCCAGGGCCATATACCTACTTGCATGGAAGTTTGAGCTCGCTAGGGATGAAAAAACATTTTGTTAAATGCGTTGTGGTGGTAATTTTAGTTTTTCATAGAAGAGATTGGACTATGGTATATGGATAAGGGAGGTAAGTCGGAGCGCATATTGGATACAAATTGCAAAATTACCAACAGCGAAATGGCCTGTCTTTGAACTATGTAAGTATTTATTCGCTTTTAGCCTCTTACAAATAAACTCGACAAATCATATAACTTGGTGATGCATCGACTGCACGGATGGTGTAGTAGTTTAAGCGGTCGCCACGCCTGACGCCAATACGTTGAGTGTTGTGGGTTCGATCCCCACATGGGAAGACACTTTGCGTGATCCAAAAATTGTTGTTCTGTCTGTGAGTCTGGGTGTTCTTTGTGTCCGTTTCATGTATGTTTGTAAAGTCCTCTACGACACAGGATATATTCCTTACGCGGGAGTTTTCTAATCTAATTTGAAAACTGTATCGTTATAAAAATGAAAATATTGCTGATGCTGTTATGTGAATTTTATATATTATATTCATTATAGTCTTATAAAAACTTAAAGAATCTAAAAGTAATATAAAATAAAAGTCATCGAATCATGAAGAAAAGGTACATTTTCTTTATCCAGTCTTTGTCTAGGAACAATATAAATGAATGTCAGAACCAAATTTCGGGGCAAACTTACCGACTTGGAAATCAATTAATTTAGCCACTGTCATGCTGTAGGTTTCTAAAGTATTTCTATTGATTCGAATAGGATTTATAGAAAAGTCGTTCGGTAATACTTTTTCTTAAGCCATTTATTTCATACAGTAATAACTTAGAGTGTCTAGAGCTATAAATCTAACTGTAACTGTAACTATACTCTGTAATGATAAACTTCAAAAAGTTATCGAATAAAATATGTAAAACAATCACAATTATCAAATATTAATGAAGTCAATGTTAGCCTGAGTTATTTAAATAAGGTTCTAAGAACAGAGACAAAATTTAGGGTTCCATACAATTAAGATAGATAATGGATGAAATTAGTTGGGAGTCTAATTAAACTTACGGAAATTCAGGTAATACTTACTTTTATTAGTTAAACTGTTTGTATATATATACATTAGGGTGCTTCGTATTTGCCAACTTTTCAAAATTCTTTCAGCCCTCTATTCGCTTCTTTTTTTATTTCTTAGATAGGTTTTTAGGGGTCGCTATCTAAATCTAATCTGAAAAAAAAAGTCAAACGCTCTGAAGGTCTACGAAATAAAGAAAAAGAGTGCCAAGATAGTTTGGAATACCTGTTTGACATAGCACACGCTGATGCTCTAAACAAGATTACCATTAAGGAAGATAGACTAATTTTAACTATTCAGCGAAAAAGACGCCGCCCTGGTGCAATAGGCGGAGTGGACGAAGTTCTTTTAAAAAATAGCGAAAGAAGAGGACAAAAAGGCTGGCCTTCAACGTATTTTAGATCGAGAAAAAAGTTACACTGAATCCCTGCGAGAAAAGTGCATACTAACTCCTTCGAATAGCAGTAGTGATAATGAAAGTAAAAGTTCAACGTCAGAAATTTCAGTGAGGGCGGGACCTTCAACGCTGATTTAGAAGTTCCACCTTAATGCAAACATGGCAAAAAGAACATCTTCAATCAAGCCTCGACTTTGCTACTTCAACGCTGATTTAGAAGTTCCACCTTAATGCAAACATGGCAAAAAGAACATCTTCAATCAAGCCTCGACTTTGCTAATTTAAGTGACAGGAAAACAACTGGTGTTTTGACATCAACGCTCAAAAGGTACCGATCCATCAGAGTACAATATAAATTCATCCTCAATTCGACCGCCAGCGTATGAAATAAAGGCAAAGGGTAGCGGAATCCTTAAAGAAAGAATTTAATCCATTTAGTTCATTGGGACGGCAAACTGATCGAAGACATAACAGGACACAAAACAGTGGATCGCCTTCCTATTTTAGTGTCAGGACAGGGTATAGATCAACTTTTGGTAGTTCTAAAACTCAGTCATGAAACTGGGGAGGCGTGTGCTTCAGCTGTTTATGACACTATTTTCTTGGAACTTGAGCGACAAAATAAAATGCTTTTGCTTTGACACCACTGCGGTCAACACTGGTTTAATATAAGGTGCTTGCATCCTATTAGAGTAAAAGATGGAAAAAGATGCTCTTTGGTTGGCCTGTCGTTACCATATAATGAAAATACTGCTAGAAGCAATCGTAGTTCAAGCACTAGGTCCATCAAGTGGACCAGAAATATTGATCTTCAAGCGATTTAGATCTGCTTGGCCAGAATAAGTTCAGTATAGTATTTTTCAGAACCAAGGAATGACTTTCTTGTGGCCATTAAAAAATCTTAAGAAATTTGAACATATAAACAAAGCTATGTCCAAAAAAGCTCTAACGAAGTTCCTGGGGCATTAGTGGAATCTGTCCGAAGAACTTGTTGCGCTTGCTTTTTTGATGACGAAGTTTTTCTTGAAAGCAAACAAAAAATAGTGATTGCACTGAATGAGGAAGGTTCAGTCCTAAAGCAAACCACCTTGAATCTAAGTCACATAAGAAAAAAATATTGAGGATTTCGTGACCTTAAGCAACACCTTAACATTTTTTAGAATCCTGGGAATTCCGTCTGCATTTCTGCAAAAAGAACCTCGTCTTTGGCAAGAAGACGAAGACTTCAAAGCTTCCAGAGAAATTGTACGTTCTATGAGAAAACAATTCCTTCTTTTGGTTGTGAAAAATTTCAGGCAAAAGTACCATGATACAAAGAAATCTACTTTATTAGTATAAGATAAAAAATATAAATACTAATAGTTTTATAATTTGTGTATGCTTGTCTTTTTAGAACTTAATTAAAGAATTTTCAAAAATACTTTTTTTTATTTGTCATTTGCTTGTAGCGACTCCTAAATATTACTTTTAACGTAAAATAAAAATTACATATTAGTTTTTTTGCGCCTTAGAACAGACGAAAAAGGAAAGGAAAAAGGTGACACGCATCATAAAAAACAAAACTCACTTAAGAAGCACCTTAAAATTATACTTATCATGTTTATTAATATTAAAATGAGCTGAAATTCCTTGATACAAGTCTAAGAATATCAAAATTTATAAGTGATATATATATGTATAAATAAGTCATCGGCCGTATTTTTAACTTTTTAAACAAGGTTAGAGAATTGAATTTTATCTTCAAGGAAACACAGACTTAAGGTTTTGATATTAATTTCAATTTAATATATTTTCGTGATCCTAAAACAAACTTCTGTCTAGACGAACAGACGAAGGACATTATAATCTTTAACGGTTTAACTCATTCTTTCAAAGTACCCTAAAAGTGAAATCACTGAAGTGAGAGAGGTTTACAGCAAAACACAGCTATAAAAATGCCTGAAAATTAAAGTTACTTTTTAGGTTAAGAGGTAAACTTTTTGTGAAACTTAAGACATTATTACTTTTTTGAGAGAAATTTTTGTACTTGCTGAACTTTTAACAGAATAAGAAAAAACTAAAGGGTTCAAATACAGTCAGGTAAATATGTATCTTATCAACGTATTAAGAATTCGTTAAAGATTTTACCTGTTGTTTAGAATCTATTTTCATTTAAAATCAACACTATTAACAATATTGACGTAGGTACATTGCTCTTCTAAAGGTTTTTGTTCAATAGAAAGTAGTTTTACAGAGATCTAATTAGGACAAGACTTCACATTCAGTTAACACGCCAGAGGATTGCCACGTCAACGTTGTTATTGTTTGTTTAAAGACAGCGGTTACCATCCGTTAAGACTTTCGATATACTTGTTTTGCAAATAAGTATTTTAAAATAACTGTCTGAAAGGGAGCTCCAAAATTATAACTCTCTCCAAATACTTTGGTTAAATCCATAAAACTTTGGTCATTCCTAGGTAATGTATAAATAAAATTCATTGCCGTTTAGTAATTGCAACTAAAACATGTTTCCATCCTAGCTGTTCATACGGTCGTATCTCAGAGATACCCTGGAAAGTAAACCCGGGAAAATTCACCGCTGCAAGTCTACCTGGGACTCTGCGTATCATAGTGGGGTCACTATGCTTCACAGAGTCCTCCTTCTCTCCTCATGAGAGATGCGCGCGGAACAAGTCGCGCCTTCGACTTGGACGAATTTTAGTAAGTAGTACAGAAACTTAACTGTGTGTGGACAACTAGTCGCTTTGTTAGCTGGAATCAAACAATGTAATTACTTAATAGTAAGCGGTCATGGACGGCTTACATACCAATGGTGTAATTATCCAACAATTTGTAGTACTCATTCGCATAATACACTGTTGTAACGGTAAACAAACAATCTTTCAGTTTCATTATGATGATTGATGACGATGATGAAAGCGTCGAATATTGTGTAAGTAAACATAAAATTTTATGACTGAAGTATCAGCGCCAATTTATTATATATATAATAAATATATTAATAATATAATAATAAATTATATATGAAATACGGTAGAATACACGTATATCCTTATGAGGAAGTAACAAATGTCACTTACAATTCCTGCCTGCTTATTGCCATTAGCGTTTTATAAACTAAGATATATACCAAACAAATTTTATTTTAAAGAAATTGTACTAGTAAAGTGGGTAACACATTATGTGAATGTAGAAGTAGGTTCACATCGGTAGGTGGGTGGTGTATGGAACCCACAGCACCATTGGCATCGTTACGGCCGTTTATGTGAAACAAAAGAAGTTGATTGACTACATAACATAGATTCTTTCGAAGTAAAATAAATACAAATAAATTGTGTTTCATTGAAATAAGACTAAAGATTAAGGGTTAAAATATTTATTACTTTCCAAAGGAAAAACAAAGGCGAGATGATCTATCGTGTTCTAGAGGTCTATATTTATTGAGTGTTAGAACACAGCCATGATTTTACACTTATTTATTGTAAAATAAATTATTTTACTGTGAACAACAATAATTATTTTTAAAATAATTATTGCTGTTCACAATAATGGAGACTCAATAATAATTTTATAAAGAATTAAAAAACTGAAGGAGAATGAAATAAATGAAAACATTCATGGTTTCACTTTTAGACATTATTTCAAATGTTAATAAAAAATGATTTTTATGTGAATTATCGACCCTGAATCTCTTCTATATTACTTGTATAGAAGAGATTCAGGGTCGATAATTCACATAAAAATCATTTTTTTCTTATATATAATAAACTACTATAAATTCTTATATATAATAAACTATTAACGCTTCAAAGCAAACAAACATCGTTTTAAAATAAAATGGTTAAATAATAATATACGTGAAAATAATTCATAATGTCACATTCAAATATATTGCAGTTTAGATATCTAAAATTATTATTCCGTGTATGTAGTCGTAGTTTTTTTAGTGAATATATACTTCAGTGTTAGTTTGCCTTAATTTATATAAGGTATCCCTGTCAAAAACACGATGCCACAAACACTATTAAAAAAATCTCTAACGTCAGTGACACATTATTTTCTTGTTGTTAATATTTTCACATTTAGTTTCTCAATAACCACAAGTTCTTTTACAATATACGTATTTCAGATAATACTCAAGGCAGTTTATACAAGTTTGACACAGCTTAAAAATTAAAAAGAATCGTGTTCAAAGTAAAGAGGCACCAGAAGAAATAGTTAAATATTTGTCATTTAATGAAACCGGTGTTAATTAACAGTTTTTAACCTTTTGAATAATCACACCTAGAATATAAAGAAATATAGAGAGAATAAGTCATAGTTAATTAAGAAAAAACGGATAAACAAAATCTTTGATGATTGAATCTTGAAGGGAATTTATAAGTATTTTTTTAACTGTTTTAGAAGCCACGGACAATTTCCTAACATGTACCTACATATAAGTTTATCAAAGGTACTCCCAAACTATTCTAATATAACATGAAAATATCCTTAATTACTACAAACCTAAAAAAAGGTTTCCATTAAACTAGAACAAATAGTATGTAGTAAAAAGTGATTTCAGCGTAAATAAATACTTGTTGTTATTTTTAACGGTTCTGAGTAAGAGGTAGTCTGAAAGCAATGTACGTGATCACAGTTTTGGTATAAATATATTTATTTAAATTTTATACCCTATAATAAATCATAATTGTTTAGATTGAAGTTTGTTAGAATTAGCATATCCACGCGTAAGCAGCGGTAATTAATCAAGTAGCAGCGGTTTGTGATTAGTGGTCGGTTCATATTTTATTTGCTTGTTTCAATTTTGACACTTTATTTGCCTTAATGATTAATTAAATAGATTATATGATCATCATTAGCCTGTGTTTTTATTATAAATCTAAAACTTTTTGTCAATACGATTATGTAATGGTAACCAATGGTGACTTCGTTATTTCGAATGTATATGAATGTGAATAATGTATCTAATAATAATAAAAATAATAATAACATTTAACATACGGCCGTCTGATCCTAAACTAGGCAGAGCCTGTGCTATGGTGACCAGACAGCTGATAAACATACTTATATATTTTTAAATACAAACATATTATAGATAAATTACACCCAGACACAGAACAAATGATCATGCTCATCACACAATATTTGTCCTGGGTGGGAATCGAACCCACGACCTTTGGCTTAGCAGTCAGGGGCACTAACCACTCGACCAACAGGCCCGTCAATATGAATGAATATGAATATGTATATTAATGTATATGAATGTGGTTGGTACGTGTTCGACGAGAATCTGTTTTTTTTACAGATTAGTGTATAAACAAGTAAACCTTTGACCATTATCTGAAAGTAGCTATAATTAATAGCCTTAACGAAATGTGAACGATATAACAAACAACTACCTATCCACGAACCATCTGCTCTATCCACGAATATTTTCTGTACGTAATCAAATCTGGGCAATTATTTAAATATAGGCGAATAGCTACAGCCGCTGTTTATAAGCACAAAGATTAGGTTGGGGGGGTAAAAGGAAATAATTTATAGGTAATTAGCCGCTGTCTGATGGCAGATTAAAACATTTTGTTCCTTTTCAGCAAAGGATGTCGAGTGGGTGTACCAAAACAAGGGAATATTTTTCATTGCCAGCCTTTAATTATATAAATTTTAGAAGATTACAAGGCTTTTGGCCTAGATGATATTTAACTGTATTTATATAAATATCGTCTTTATTTTTTGGCTAAGCATAAAAATTTCAAAGCTTTTGTTGCTATTTGCAAAAAATTAATACATGGTACTTAGTACATACATGTATAAATTTACTGAGCAGTCTTTTTCATGGCTTAGGGGAGAAACGAATAGATGGGTCAGTTGATTGTAAGTAACTACCGCCGCCCGTGTGATAAGTAACACCTGCCACACAATTTGATACACAATCGCTCCTAGAAGCCTGTGAACGCCCCAGGAGGCTTCTGTGCATCTGGAAGGAGCTTGGTTACCTCACCTAGCCAACCTTTCCCCGACGCATAAAGGGCTATTCTTGAGTCTAAATACGGAAACCGGAGCCCACAACCAACATATCAATACCTGCCAGTCAAGGGGCACCGGTACGTTGTGGCCCTTTGAGTCCCACCCCCCCAGATTTACAGTTAGGGAGCGAGGATTTGGCGCTCCGGTAATCTCACCCACTCAGTGAAAAGTAACGGAAAAATTGCTCAACACCGGTTTTCTATGCCGTGGTATCGCTCATGTTGGGTCGGCGCACATATGCTGGCATGGCTCTCCCACGGTAACCCAGTCCTTACATACCTCTACAAATAAAGTTATACATAAATTAATATCAAAGTATTGCGACATTCTATTGTAATTTATTTTCAACTGACATAAAATTCACCTCTTTTCATTTTGTTTATAGTTATAAATATATGATAAATTGACATTCTTAATCTCTGAATATGAACAATGTTGTAATTAGATTCCTAAAGTATGTAATTTATAAAAATGTTAAGTATTGCATGCCGAGAGCTATGGCACATTATTATATCACAATAATCATTGTACCTATCAATTTTCGCAAATAAAGTAATTTGAATTTGAATTTTATGTATAACTTGGACGTCGCCAAAATAAAGAGTTCTTCCCAAGGTGGTGCTATTGCGGGCAGGCGCTAGGATTGATTTAGATGTGTTAATAACAGCTATTCCAGGATCCCGTCTATTTAAAAAAGTTACATTGATACTCGTCTATATATATTAAAAATGCAACAATTATTGTTGCTATCTTTCCTTGCGGGGGAGACTCTGACATTAGGGCCAAAACATTTGTGTGCTACCCTTCTCGTAATAGTATTTTTTAAAGAAGAGGTTTTTTTTTGATACCTAGCATGAGTTTCAACGTTACAAAAAATACACACTTAAAGTTACACTTTTCTTATACAACTAAGGTTGCAACGATGCACCTAATAGCGTGAACTACGCTTATATAAACATTGACTTTCATTGGTTTAGTTTTTTTAGAAAAAAGAGTTATATCAGTAACAATTCTGTATCCTGAGTTTTAACTTTAATTATAAACTTTTAATAAAACATAAGGTTGTTGCGGAACTAACTTCTTAAAAAAACGTATATCATATGCTTTAATAGGAGTAAATACAAGGATAGTTTATTGTTATTCTTGACTATAAACTGCAGTATTATCATCTAAGAGGTATTTTCCTCCGCGTTTATTAGTAATTCAATTATTTCGTCTCTAGACTATGTCACACTCCGTGTCACCGTTGTGACGTCGCGTCGGTTCAAGTTGGTTAAGTAGGTGTTTAGATTTCGTTGTACTCATATGTAATTGTTTACGTATTTAAGTGTTTTGGTAAAAGTCCGACGAATTTGAGTAGAACAAAAAACTTTCAATTTTGTGTCGGATTTTTGTTCTTTATTTGATGTTCGATTAAATTATATAGAATTTATCGTAAAGGTGCAAAAATTATCAAGAAATACATAAGTTAAAAATATACCCATTGCAAAATAATATAATTCACATTACGACTTTAATAACTTATTCTGTGAAATATAAAAACCCAACACATATCTATTTAATTGCATATTAAGATGCAAACGGTAAGTCTATGTTCTCCACACTCAGCGTACCGTGGTTACTCTTCATAGCAACCACTTTGTAATTTTATATGATTTGTTGCGTATCAAGTGTTAATTATATATTTTATATCCAAAAGTGAAGGTTGTTAAATAACTTTTTCATTCAAACCGACGTATACTGTCATATTCTCTTACCAGCAAGGTCATCATCAGCATCAGATCCGTAAACAAAAACCGGATTATATACGTCACAATCAAATCCAAGTAAGTGAGTGTATTTATCGGCACATTAAATTATAATAAAACAATGCAATCTTCCATTACGTTTGTATTATTTCCTGCTTTACTCGCAAAAAGAACACTGTAAAACTAGACGCGTTATAAACAATGTACACACCACCACGACGAGACAATTACCGGCAAAACATAAAAACACATAAAAAAACAAAACTCTATTCTTTGCAGCCAAGGTTATGTATTTAGCAACACATTCCATATATGTAATCGGTACGCGTAAAAACTTACTCGAAAAACTTCACGACAAAAAGGTATAAGTCAAACGTTGGCATCTATCGAACGATGCCGTGCACTGAGCGTGCTATTTGGCGGTGTTAATTGCTAATCGGACGTTATCGGGAAATGTAGGTAGGTGACATTTCGTAGGCATGTGCCTGCAACGGAGGGCGCGCCGCGGCAGCAGCGCGCTCACTCGCGGTTAGGAGAGGACTGTGGTGCGTGGCGTGCGGCCCGCTCACCCGCTCGGCGTTAGCAGAGCGAGCAGCGGACGCTCGCTGCCCACCCGAGCGGAGCCCGAGACGATTGTCTCCTCGCATCGCTGCTGGTGAGGGCGCTCACCGACCTGGATCATCCCTCGGGCGTTTTTAACGTGTACAACTTCTGTTACTAGTACTTTTATTATAACAATGTAAATGTCAGCGCCCTTGACAACCTTGACTATATTACAGCACGTGTGCCTCGTTCATTGAAACCGTGCATTTATTTGTTAATGAGTAATACATAATTAAAATATTTACTATTATATTTTAATTGTGGTATTCGATAAAGCAAATGGTTATGTATAACGTATTGAGTAACTATCATAGTACAATTAAAAAATATGTTGACTATGCTATGCTTATAAACATAGCAATAATATACTTTTATACTGTTAATGCATGTTTCGGAAATACGTGAAGAATGTTATCATCTAATTCTAGTGAAAGGTCGTTTCATATAAAACTTACATAACAAAAAAGGTTTTGATTGGTTACTACATATACATATATACGGTGTAGCTAAGTTTGGTCTTTAGGTCCTCCCCTTTTTTATTTTTTCCCTACTTGGTGCTGGATTATTAACAATTACGAGTACATAGTGCATAGAAAAATGATAGTGTCTACATGGTTCGACCACTAACGTTTTCAGAAGAAAAGACGTTAAAAAATCACCAAAGGAAACTTTCTACTGAATTTACACTGGTCCACTGTGTATGCATCAATTGACTTGTAATTTTATGAGAATTCTAACGAGAACTTAATTCAAATTGTCAATTAATAGCTTGATTAATGTTACAATTAGATCAATAAACTAAAACATAACATTCACAATTTAATGAATTATCGGCAAACTTCGACCACAAGGCGATCTCCAGACGTCCTTTGTGTTAGTTTAATATTCTACTGTTAGATTTATTCGTTATGACGATTTCCTTTATAGATTCGTAATGTAAATTTAAAATATACTTTATTCTATTATCTTCTTCTGTGCCTTATTCACGATTGTTACAAAAATTCCAATAAAATACTTTGAGCTACATGGAATTAAATATAACCGTCCCATAAATATCAAAGCAAGTTGCATTATTGATAAAGTACTCGAAACTTAGTGAAGCAAAATTGTACACAACTGCAAGGGGTATAGTAATAATAATAAAATAATAACTTGACACATCTCACTCACGGCCATTTAATCCCATACTAGGCAGTACATTTACTATGATAATCAGACTACTGATAAAGGTACTCATATATGTTTCGTTTTATTTTGTTTTAATTTTAGGTAAATCGTTTTACTAGTAAGCCTCGGTAAATTTTCCAGACGTATCCAAATAAACATCGGAATAGACAATAACTTATTGCGTGGAGCAATTTCATATCTGTCAGCCGGCAATTTATGCATATTTCCATAAAGATAAATTAAATATTCATAACGTGAGTAGGTAGTTTCTGTAAACTAGTTTAAATCCAACTATACCCTTTTGCGGAATATTATAAATAAGATAATATTGTCTAATAACTCATAATTATCTAGCTTTGGAGAGACAAAGTAGAGTTTATTTGTGTATTCACCTCACAATGTTTTTTATAGTAAACCTTTAGGTAAATTAAGCCGTAGTCGAATACAGTATTACCTACTTCAACAACACTGGTTATTTCATCGGATTTTTCACCAGTGTGAAATAACTTGTGAAGATAGATAAAACAAAAGGACTTAATGCATTTTCATTTTCAGTATATCTAAGGATGCTGTAAAAAAACAAAAGACATGTGAGCTTTCGCCTTTAATAAAAAGCGATTTAGGTCTAACCTGAAATGAAATTAATGAATGAATGAAAACAAACTTTTGCAGTATTTTTTTTAAAGACAACTCACTAGGAATATATTCTGTGTCGCGGGGACTTTACAAACATACATGAAATGGACACAAAAAACACCCAAGAAAATAAATACGTGACTCTTAACTAAGCAGTCAATGGCGCAAGTGCAGAGCCACAGAGGTTCGATTCGATTGCTTTGCTAATAAGAAGGCTGTTCTTCAAACATGCAAGGCATTTGTAAATTCTTAAGCCTGAGAGCGTTAATCGTGCCATGCAAGATTAGTAATTATTTTTCTTCCCACATAAATTTATTTATAATATGACAACAAATATGAGTGAATACAGACCTGTATTCACTCACATTTGTTTAAGCAACAAGGTTTAAGGTTTAAGGTACAATAGTACATACTTTGTTTAGTTTCCAATCAGAAGCCCGTACGTGCGAAGTGTTTAGATATTATTATATTTCCAAGAATCTTTAAGCTTAACTATAACATATACTTACTTCTGGTGTGCTTTCTCTGATTCTGTTGATTCTGATCATATGAAACTGTCATCAGAATCAACAGAGAGATAATCTAAAGATAAGAGAGATAATCATAGATAATCTTATCTACTCTTTTTAAAGGTATTTGATTTATTCGTGCCCATCTCAATCCACAAATGAACAACCACAAGAATTGAAATTCTGAGATTTGTATGTTTAAAGACTGGATGGACCTCAGGCTATTTTTAAGAGATATTTCTGCGAAGTAATCCATTATATAATGTAATCAATACAAATCTTACAGAGTCACTTTCACTAACAATAACTGACACAGTAATAAATTCAAAATCATATAAATCGAACAAAAACAGCAAATAACTAACTGTTAACAGAAGTGATAGAAGGTTGGAGGGGTCTGTCAGATGTACAAGTTTCATTTGAAATCTAATAAATAAATAACGAATCAAATCCAAAATTTTCATTCATGAACTGCCTGGAGTTGGCATAATATTGAGTGCGAGTGTAACAATATTAGATTCATAGGATAAAACTTATTATATATAACTTATAAAAATTTCAGTGTTAACATATGACATTACTTCATTTAGGAGATTTTGGAATGGTATCATGTTTGTAATCTTATATATAAAATTCTCGTGTCACAATGTTCGTTCCCGTACTCCTCCGAAACGGCTCGACCGATTCTCATGAAATTTTGTGTGCACATCGGGTAGGTCTGAGAATCGGCCAACATTTTTTTTTCATACCCCTAAATGGTAAGGGTGACCCATCCCTAATTTTTTTTTGTTTTGCAATACAACGTTTGCCGGGTCAGCTAGTAATTTATAAAATATTTTCCGATGATTCAAAAGTGAAAAAATGGGAGGCACTGGTGTAAATCCAATGGTATAATTAATCTATATGGAGCTCGTAATGTAAGATAATGAACAGCTTAATGAACCCTATTAATAGTTGTAAATCGACGATTAAAAACTATGGCTCGTCCAAACCTCTCTGACGATTACAATTTATCTACAACGGTCCTTCCAGCCGGCCCTGGATAAAGCCCTTTGAATACTTTAAATTTCTGCGCAAACCTTTCAATGCTGGATAAAAGTGATATAGGGTAGTAGTTTCGTGAGTTGGGCTTACTCTTCGTTAGAAGTCTGGAACTTTTGCGAGGTAAACTGTAGTTCGCAATCCGATAATGTGGAATAGAAAACTTTATATGTTGCTTCTTTTATATATTGTTGAAGATAAAACGGTGATTTAAGTTGTATTATTTCTTTTTTAATTCTAAACAAGGTTTTTTTATTTCATCACAATTAATCTCGATATCAATCTGTAAACACCTATGTTGTATACTTTGGGCGGGGTTGGGTGTGCTCCAATAGGCCAAGATCGCCTGGAGCAGATCCAATCCTGGTACGCCCTCCTGTCCGGAGGGCGTGCACGGCGAATGGTCATGGGGGAGAGCGCAACAGTCGTGTAGATCCCCATGGCAAGTCTGGGTGTCATCCTTCCCGTGGTTGCCGCCTGTTTTAGGTCTGATTCCCTACGAAACAGATATAACAGAAACACCCAGACGCAATTCCATCCCACAAAACCTATCCTTTCCCATTTCCTATCCCATCCACACCTACTGCGGACACTAAGTGGTTGGTGCCTGCGGCCTCACTATCAACAAAGACTGAGAGTGAGGGGGAGGGGGGGCAACCACCCGCATGTTTGTGCCGTGTGCGGGGACCCGTAAGGGAGGATGAAGGGATCCTGGTAGTTGAGCTGAAAGGCAACACACTGCTTCGGCCTGGATTTCTCTTTACACGGGAGGCTGAAGGCTAGCCACCTTTGGTCAATCGGCTGTAGTATCCCGTCAGAGGGCTGCTGGGCGAGAGCTCTTCCTTGGTGGGGGTGGACGACGGGTGGGACGACCAAGTCTTCCTACCTAGTTCGGCCTGCCTTCTGCCAGGGAGGGAGCTCTATATTTCCTTGTTACTTCTGGCGTCGTGTGCCTTCTGCCGCGGCGTCCCCACTTGAGGGCTCCAAGGAGGGTGGAAGGACAAGGAGATGAATAGTATACCAAACACATCATGGATACTAAAAACACACGTACAAAAAAAACCACCAAGCCGGCACCGAGGGTGAACAACCCAAGTGCCAGGCTAAACCACCAACCGGCTGACCCCAGGGTGAACAACCCAAGGGTGAATCCGGCAAACACACCTTCGGCTGCTGCTCAGGCAAACAACCCGACCGCAGCGCCATCCACGACTCTGGCGACACCTCTGGTGTCTAACCAGAATACGGAGCCAGTGTCGACCATCGACCTCTCCTCTTTGAGGGCAGCAATGCCCGTACCTGCGGGACCCGGCCTGGAAGAAACCGGCTGGAGCCTGGTAAGGACAAAGAAGAGAGCGTCGAAAAAACCGAACCCGTCCAAGAAGACCCGTAACGCCAACAGGGCGAAAGCCCGAGTGGAAAGGCAAGCACGGTGTCTGACCTCGGGTGGAAGTAAGCGGCTTGAAGTCGCTGAAGGGCCCGAAGGGGCCCACGTTGCCCCCGCCAGTGATGTGCTGCCCCGAGGCGAAGACGAAAGTCAAGCCACGGGGAAGTGTACTCCTGTGGGGGCGCCACCTGCCAAGACGCCTGTAGCGGCCAAAGTACCCTCTAGGCAGGGTCAACCTGGACAGGGTAAACGGGCAAGACGAGCGACACGTGGAGGGAAACCTTCGAGTGAAACAAAGCCCGTCAAAAGAACTCGCCCGGACGAGTCTCGCACTCCCCAGGGCAGTGGCAAGCGATTCAAACCGCTGCCAAAGACCGGCTCCACGAGTTACTCCGACGCACTAAAGGCGAATGACCTTTGCGTCGCGGTCATGCTGGAGCCTTACCACGACCTCACCAAGGCACAGGCAGAGGACATCGAGGGCCAGCTGCAGGGCGTGCTAGATGAGGAGATCTTCTCGCCCGGCACGTCAAGCGCACCCGTCGCTGCGCCACAGTTTAGGGGCAAGGCCTTCTACAGTGAGGGCGCCCTTAAGATGTGGTGCAGCGACGAATATGCCCTACAGTGGCTTCGCCGATCCCTGGTAAGGATCCCATCACCACGTGAAGGCACCAAACTGGTCGTCAGGAGGCAGTCTGAGATCCCGAGAAGGATCAAGGCTGGACTCCTGGTACCACAAATCGGACCAGATGATACACTGGTCCGTATACAAACGAGGCTAAAGTATCAGAATAGCCAGTACAATGTGGCCAACTGGGCCCTCTACCATGCCGAGGCGCAGGAGGAAAAGAAATGTCTCTTCCTAGTGCTCGGCATCCCAGAAGAGGACGTCGTGAAGCTCAAGGCTAGCGAGCGTAGAGTATACTACAAACTGGGTAACCTCTACGTTCGCTTCCTCGATGAACGTCCCGCCCCACCAACTAACCCAGACGAGGAGCCAGAATCGGCCCCACAACACCGTAAGGACGGCAATGGAGGGGATCCTCTGATGCCCGTTGAGGAGACAGCCTGCCGGGGTCCACCTCCTGAGGAGTTGAAGGACCTACCGGTGGGCGAGAGTGACCTCGACGACATAGAGGACATGCTGAACAGCGATGATGGCGCTGTCTGCACCCCCCCATAACACCCTTATAGCCATCCAAACCAACCTCCAGCACAGCCATACAGCAACGGCTAACCTACGCAGAGAGCTGGAGGTAAAAACCAACACCGTAGCCCTAATCCAGGAGCCGTGGATTAGGAAGGGCAGGATCTGCGGTCTAAACAATATTGGAGGTAAGATACTTCTCAACACTACCATTGATAACCCGCGCACTTGTATTTATACACCAAAACATGCGTGTACTACCTTAATGACCGAGTTCTGTTCCAGAGACCTTACCTCTATTAGGTTAAAGGAACCCTCATCAAACCTTCCTGACGTGGTGATAGCATCAGCCTACTTGCCGGGCGATGCTGACATCCCCACTCCGGAGCTGGCTGCGCTGGCACACCACTGCGAGCGTGAGGGTCTGGAGCTGATCATCTCTGCCGACACCAACGCGCACCATGCGCTGTGGGGCAGCAGGAGCAACAACCGGAGAGGTGAGGAATTTGTATCGTTCCTATTATCAACTAACCTTAACATTATCAACGTGGGCTCGGAGCCGACATTTGTCACATCCAGGGCCCAAACTATAATTGATCTTACTTTAGCAAGTGAGCACGCATCGCAACACATATCGAACTGGCATGTTTCGAACGAAGCATCGTGCTCAGACCATCGCTGGATCAAATTTAACTTTGAAATGAAACTTAAACTACCCGATCCCCGACGGAATCCCCGCACGATGGACCGGAAACGGTATGAACATCTTACTGCGGAGAATCTGCGAAGCATCAACCCAACATATGCTACGGGGACTGTTAAGGACATTGACAGTCATGTTGTCAACCTTACACAGACACTGATCGATAGCTTTGAACAAACATGCCCACTTTCCACACCCAGAACTGGACCACAGAACAAACACCAATGGTGGGGTCCGGAACTGGAAAGACTACGTCGTAAAGTGAGAAAGTTGTTCAATAAAGCAAAAAACTCGCGATTAGACCAACATTGGGATGCCTACACGCAGGCCCGACAACAATATAAGAAGAGAATCAGAACCAGGAAAACTGAGTGCTGGAGAAACTTCTGTACTAACATAGAAAACAACAACCAGGCTAATAGAGTCAAAAGCATACTGTGTAGTAGAGGCGATCACAATCTTGGCTCACTGAAGAAGCCTGATGGTGAGTATACCAAAACAGACTCGGAAGCCTCAGAGCTGTTATTAAAAACACACTTCCCTGGATGTCGCATTTCAGATGTGATGGAAAAATGGGAAGACAGATGGGAAAAACCACCAGATGATACAGACTGGGATACGGCCCGCAAAGTTGTCAATCATGACAAACTAAGATGGGCAATTAACAGCTTCCTACCATTCAAGGCGCCAGGACTAGATGGTGTCTTCCCAGGCCTACTGAGATGGTGTGATATGACACTACTGGACCATCTTGTAAAAATTTATAGGGGCTGCCTGGCGCATCAGTACATCCCCTTGAAATGGAGAGAAGTCAAAGTAGTCTTCATCCCCAAACCTGGTAAAGGTGACTACACACAACCCAAATCACACCGACCTATTAGTCTCACATCTTTTCTACTAAAGGTTCTCGAGAGGCTAATAGATAGGGAAATCAGGGAAACTGCGTTAGTCAGTCACCCTCTACACCTCAATCAACACGCATACTCGATGGGTAAATCAACAGAATCTGCCCTACATCGAGTTGTTTCATATATAGAAGACAATCTAAATCACAAAAGGTCAACACTGGCTACCTTTATCGATATCGAGGGAGCCTTTGACAAGACCAACTTCACCAGCATTAGCCAAGCTCTATCTAGGCATGGTGTTGATTCCACAATCTCAGGGTGGATCGATAGCATGCTAAGATATAGAGCTATTCAATTCACTGTGAGCGAAGTGACTAGAGGAGTGGTGGCTAGAGGTTGCCCCCAGGGCGGTGTACTCTCCCCTCTTCTATGGAACATTGTTGTGGATGAGCTCATCGCACAACTTAATGACCAAAGATTCCTCACAATAGGCTATGCAGACGATCTTACTATTCTTATCAGCGGTCCTTTTGAGAGCATTACATGCGATCAAATGAGACTTGCACTGAAGATCGTGGAACAATGGTGCGTAGCACACAACCTGACAGTGAACCCATCCAAAACAGAGATGATCATGTTCACAAACAAACGCAGCCTAGGAAATCTCAGACTTCCTAAGCTATTTGGAACACAACTTACTCTTACCAAAGAGGTCAAATACCTAGGAGTAATACTGGACAGTAAACTCCTGTGGAATATGCACCTCGATGAAAAACTGAATAAAGCCTGCATTATTTTCTGCCAATGCAAGCGGCTACTCGGCAAAAGCTGGGGACTATCACCCAAAATCACTTTATGGCTATACAGGACAGTCATAAGACCAATAATCACTTACGGTGCTGTTGTCTGGTGGCAGAGAACAGAGCTTAGCACCGTCATAAACAAACTGCAGCAATTCCAGCGACTTCCATGTTCCGCGGTCACTGGCTGTATGCGCACAACGCCTACTGCCGCACTGGAGGTGGCTCTTGGTCTGCCACCCCTGGATCTATTCATACAGCAGGAGGCCGCCATGGCGATCATTAGACTCAAACACCTGGGTCTATGGCACAAAAGTGAGGGATCGCACTCCAAATTATGGGATCAATTAGTGGAATACGAACCACTGATAGCAGCTCCATGCGATAGAATCCCAAAACACCATATCTTCACAAGAAGATACTACATCCAGATACATGGAAATGACCGAGATCAATCCGGCATTAACGAAGTCCGAATTTACACGGACGGTTCCAAGACTAGGTCAGGAACTGGAGCCGGAGTTTTCTCGCAAGACCTAAATATAAACATATCACTAGCGTTAGGCCAACACAGTTCCATATTTCAATGTGAATGTGTGGCAATAACTTACGCTGCCACAACGGCCATGTCAAGGGGTATCAAGGACTACAACATCCGAATAATATCCGACAGCATGGCCGTCTTAAAGGCACTGGAGGGCAACACAATGACCTCTGGTATTGTCTTCGAATGCCACCAAGCACTGGAACAGCTCGCTATATTCAATGGGGTACTCCTCCAATGGATTAAAGGGCACAGTAACTCACACGGGAACGATGCCGCAGATGAGTTGGCAAGGAGGGGCTCGGCAACCCCAACCTCTGGCCCAACGCCACTCCTGCCCATATCGTTTAACCAAATACGATGCTGGGTCAGGCAACGGACCTGTGAAGCACACAACCGGAGGTGGAAAAACTCACCCGGCTGCAGACAGTCCAAACTGGTGCTGAATCAAGTCACACCACGACTCACCTGCAGATTGATCAGTCTTAGCAGACCGGAACTCAGAATGGTTGTCGGAACTATTACAGGACATCTAGCCCTGAACCGACAACTATTCATAATCAATGCGACGGACAGTCCCCTGTGCAGGGGATGTCTGGAAGCTGAAGAAACGGCCGCCCACGTAGTCCTGGAATGCGAGGGAGTGGCCACACAACGGGCAAGTATCATTCCTGATATAAAGTCGCTCCTAGAAGCCTGTGAACGCCCCAGGAGGCTTCTGCGCTTCTGGAAGGAGCTTGGTTGGCTCACCTAGTCAACCAATCCTCGACGCATAAAGGACCACTCTGAGTCTAAATGCGGAAACCGAAGCCCACAACCAATACCAATACCAATACCAATGTTGTATACTTAAACATAAATGGAAGTCAATATTGTAACTCTAAAAAAGTCTTGGAATGAAAACTTTTTTGCGCTGTATTTACACTTATAAAGGATAAACGCTTTTATCTACGTCTGCTTTTAAGGAAGCGCGACTACGTTCGGGTTCGACCTGGGACTTTTATCAAGAGGTAAAGAGACCTTCCGCATTAGTCGCCCCACTCTTTAGTGGAGTTCCTGACAGCCATTCGATCTGATCGGATCATTATTCCTTTAATCTTACTAAAAAAGTCACGAAACCAAAATCTAAAATAGCTATAAAACTCAAAAATAAAATCATTAACTGCAATAAAATACAATTTTGTCACACAACACTTTATTAAAACCTCACACATTAAAATTGACAGAGTAAGGTTTTTATGGGTGAGAAAGTGGTTTTGGCCACAGGTGACCTCGATAACAATGAGTCGGACTATCAGTGTTCGCAGTGCAAACTCGACCGGTCTAGTTTAGGTTTTTAAAACATGTTCAAAAGTGAAACTGGTTCAAAAGTGGAAAACAAACGTGTCTTCAAAACTTTTACAGTGCAGTCCAAGAATGATTAACAAACAATACTAGTTAACGTATTTACACACATATATTTCAGACTGTGCTAGTTCTGATCACTTTAATTTGATTTCGTTTTATGTTAGACTGTACAGCAGAGTTACTCAATATTTGTATTGTAATCGTAGGTAAGTAAAAGGAAATACCTCAAGAAAAAATATTAAATTGGAATAGGTTTTGATTATTTCTGTGGCATCATTTTAGTAAAATAGCAATTAAATTAATAACAGTCGGACTTTTGCACCATGACTATTCAAAATATATTCTAAACCCTATTGTTTTAATAAACCATTTTTACATAATTTTTATATTGTGAAAACACTTCTAGATATGAACATTAAATATTCCAGGTTTTAATGCAAGTATTATTTGTTGTAAAACGGGTAAAAAGTCTTTTCTTTATCTCCTTTCCTCACCTGGGAATTTCTAGCAATCATAATTTATAAGTTTTTATAGTAAGAAGTAATTATCGTTTACTTGAAGTTCTTATGGTATGGAGTTGAAAGATTAAACTAGGAAATTTAAGGTTTTACAGGCATGAAGCGGCAGTCGGCAGTGGCGTGAGGTCGCTCCTCGAGCCACGATGGTTGGTCGCCCCGGCCAGAGGCTCCACGTGCTGTATCAATCGCTGCCGACCGTCATACGTTCCATGGCCTGTAGCGTCAGGTGTTTTATCGTGGTCGCATCCTTCTTCGAAGACGTTATCTCCCAGAAAGAGGCGGTGGAGAGGGCCCGGAAGGAGGACTGACCCCCACTTGGGCCCGTAAAGTAGGCGCAGAATGGCACGACGTCAGGATTTTAGTCGGTTCGATTCCGACACAATGCCCCGCCGCAAACCCTAGTGGGGTAATAGGCCGTGGGGTTGTAACACTTAAAAAAAAATGAAATTACTGATACCTATCTGCATTTAAAGCCTCAAATTCTTTGATGCCCTTAAGTTCTTTGAAGGAGTATTGTGTAGGACGCTTTTAAAATAAGTCTACTGTGTCTAAGGGAGACAATATGAGCATTTCAACAAAGACGTATGGAGAGCCTCTTTAGCTTTTGATGATGCTCTGAGAATTGAGCAATATAACCTTTTGTAATTTTTATGAAAGAAAGTTTTTTGTACATACAGCAGGCATCAATCATTGGTCTTCAATCAAAATATTATGATACTTATTGTTACGATTTAGATTTAGGATTACTCTACATTTCTGTCTACCATTAGGGAACCGTAAAAGTTTAAGAAACGAAAATATAATTTTGTTAAATTTAGTAATTTTCTTTTTAAAGACTTTTTTCTTTTATACTTTGTTGGAAATTTAAATATATAATTTCATTTTCTACATAATATAAATTGAAATACTGTTAATTGAAGCAAGGATCACTTCAGAACGGCTTTAATAATTGTCTTAAAACGGTTAAGACCTTAAGGAAAGAAAAATTATAAAAGTTGCCTGGACAATGAGGACATTCAGTAGCAATTGTTTTTTTTTCATAAAACTAATACATTATTAATTGCTGTGTACAGAGTGTTATAGAAAGATGTAGTCAAATTTTAATTTATGAGCAGCTAATAGTTGATTTAGGTACCTACTTGATTCTGTCTTTGATGTTGAAAAAAAATTATTTGTAAAAGTTGTCAAAGTCTGTTTTTACGGCGTACCATGTTTGCCACAGGCATTCGATCTGAGTTAGCAAATATCAATGATATTTACTCAAGCGAAGAAAATACTTTTTCCCTCTGTTCTTCAGATCACTAGAAAGCCGAATACAATAACCTTCATTACACGTATGACCTGGCAGAGACAGCTAATCAATAAACACTATATTTCAGCCTTCTTAGCAATAACTTTTATAAGTACAGAGTGTCTATGACATCATGTGTTTCATTATAAAGGAACCTTTTAGAGTGAGTCTGATAAATTTATATGATTTTTGTCCTTTCATAATACGAGTAATTTCAGTAAAATGTTACAAAGTGGTGTGAATACAGCTAAAATACTTTGCTAACTTGCAAGTCTTTAAGTCTTTGACATGGTTCCTCAAAATTTGACTTTTAGAGAAAAGATAACATTAGATAAAACTAATGCACATAAATTCACTGCTTCTATATAATATACAAATTTACTATATAATTACGTAGAAGTACATTTACATAGAATGACTACAGTCTGTTAATAAAGTTTATCCAAAATCGCCCACTATTGACTCTATATAAATATAATATTCTCTACTATATAATCTGTTCTGAAATCCAAGTTAGTATTTCCAAAAAACTTGTTTCTAAACAAGTTTATTTGTAATAAATTTATGTATCTAGTTGGTCTTTTCCTGAGGTTAATAGAAAAAACAACATTTAGCGCCTACCTATCAACATCTGGCGCCTAACACAGTCCCAGGTTGTAGTCCTACATGGCAATGGTGACAGATGTCAACCCCGGTGGTAGGGAAAAAGGAATCGACAAAATATGTGCTATTGGTATTATATATATTTATAAAGAAAAAGTACTAGCACAAATGCAGTGGTGGTTGTTTTAGAATGAGAAATAGGTTTAGAGTACCAAGTCTTTCAAGTTTGCATGTAGGCACACTATATCATTTTACAACAAACATTTTGTATATCAACTGAATTTTATCTGTATCGGAATAAATGCATTTTTTTTTGCTTTCGAAGTTCTAAATACTTTCTTTTTTTACTTACCTTATGATTTAATAACGTTCCTTAACAACTCCCATATTTCTTCAAGAACCAATGTTGTCAGAATTATTAATAAACTTACCTGGAAAGAAAAAAAAACAAACTATTAGACAAAGAACACTACTTTAACACGAAGGAACTACTTATTAAAATACATAAAGCTATATATACACTGTTACTATTACCATGACAATGACAAGTGATATTATGTCACATTAAAAAGTTAACATTCCAAACTAAACATAAAAAAAACAAATGCAAACGTCAAATAAGTTTTTTGTATATTATTTTGTAAATATAGATACCTACATACAAGTATATAAAAAATTATAACTATAACGTGATGAGTTGTATTGATATAGGTATATGCAGGTATATTTATTTATATTATTTTTATTTGTTTTTGTGTAAAATCATCTAAACATATTATTATATTATGTATATTATCCGTGTGGTGACGTATTAAGAATACGAAGTGTCACCACCCGTAAGAATTCCGTAGGTATCCTAAGAGCCGACTTAGGGAGCAAACTACGCAGGACAACAGCACTGCAAAGAGAAGTAAATCTTGACACAACACCTATAGCAACCCGTCTGGCCAGCGTGGTATAGTACGCCAAACCTCCTTTCTAAGGAGAGGCCTATGTCCAACAGTGGACTATTAAAGGCTGTCTGATCCCAAACATATATACATAGGCAAGGTCCGTTACAATAATAATTCAACTGCTGATAAATGAGTCCGGTGTAGTCTGCAAGATCAGTTCTACCATCAAATGATCCAAGAGTGAATTTGTGAGTTACTACAAAAGTTCCCAAGTTACTACATATATCATTGCGTCTTTACTTGAAGAGTTCAGATCCTGACTGACAGATACTGAGACAGGCCTTATTTGACAGTAAGATTAACTAGAAATTGTACACTTTCGAACCAAAACAGAATATTCCAAGTCTAGCCAGTTAACTTCGAGTATTTATTTATTATATCTTATTGTACATACTTATAAGATAACAAAAACATTACACAACACATCATTACAAATATGTAGACGTAACAATCGGCGGTCTTAGACAAGCTTTACACGGTGATTAGGTAATCGAAAGGTAGTAATCGATAGATAAAAAAAGTCGAACGTACTGGAAACCTCCTCTCTTCTTGAAACCAGCAAAAAATATACGTTTTCAAAGAAATAATACTTTCTTTTTTAATAATTAGTCGAAGATACATAAAATAACAGTCACAGAAATTCTTTTAGTTAAGATTGAATGCTTTTCTAGAACACTTCTGCCTACGGAAAGTCGATTTATTAATAGGCTTGGCAACTCTCTTAGCTATGAATTATATCCTCACATATAACAATCTAAGGTTATCCATGAAAAAAACATTGCTCAAAATAAATGGTGTAAACTTCAAGTATACTGACTAAATTGTTGTCTTTGTCCTGTTGTCTTATTGCTTAGTTGTCTTTTATTTTAAAAAAATAACAAAAAAGAAAAGAATTATCTAACGGTGGGATAAAAAACATACAATGACGACCTACTAACCCTACTTACTTTTTAGGCTAACATAATATAGATATAGTAATAATTATCTCGTTACATTTAAAACTTAATTTCTAGTGCACCTGCTCAGACATTTCCCCACCACCCAAAGGTAGACTGGGAGAAAATGCCTGTGGCATTAAGTCCGCCACTGTACAATAAATTGTTGTTTTTGCAAAAAGAATGAAATAAATATACGCAGAGCTTCGTATGTAGAAGATATTAAAAAAGTCGAAAGATAAAAGAGGCATGCAAAAATATCAAAACTTGGTGAAATTGTCGTGAAGCGATTGTGACCGTCCTCCACAGGGTGCGCCGCCGCTATCGACCCGTGTTTACGTAACGAGCTGGGACCGATTCTGGTACGCCTCGCACTAACTTCACTAGACCCTTATTTAAAAAACAAAACTTGTCGCTATGTACCATTCGTCTCTTGGACGAATGACTAATAAGCACCTTCTTTGAAATAATTTTCTCCCCGCCGCAGTGTCTTAGGAATACAAATCTTAAACTGTTTTAGCTGAGAAGAGGGAAAGGAATATTAACGAACTTTAAAGATAAGAATGTCCAACAAGTTTAATGATTGAATTTATTAATCTGAGAATTTACATTTCATTTTATTTATTTATAGAAAAGACAGAATTGTGAACAACATGGGCATTCCCATGTTGTTCTCAATTCTGTCTTACGTATATGACCCCCAAAGTTTTACAAAAATGTAAGAAATGCATTCATTTCTTACATTTTTGTAAAACTTTGGGGGTCATATACGTTTAGTAGAAAATCTGTAGAAAGAAATGTAATCATTCAAATTGGGTTAAATTAAGGCCTCGACAGCTTTTTGTAATAATAGATATTAAAAACTATCATCATCAGATTTTTTAGTTCTGCCGTCTAGACAATGGATTCTCATGAAATTCAGCGTGGAGCGTTCTGGCACAC
Source organism: Arctia plantaginis (assembly GCA_902825455.1). Taxonomy (NCBI): domain Eukaryota; kingdom Metazoa; phylum Arthropoda; class Insecta; order Lepidoptera; family Erebidae; genus Arctia; species Arctia plantaginis. The sequence goes on along the minus strand of CADEBD010000314.1, from coordinate 13,900,175 downwards.
GGAAATCAATAAAAGTTAGTTAAAGTTATAGGTAGTAACTATCGATTAAATATTTTTTGAAGATAGTAATTTATATTCAAGATTCTGATGCATAGAATTACTTCTGATAATATTCTTTTTGATTTCAATTTATTGATTTAGTTATTTAACTATGAAAGGAAAAATTAACATTGATTGAAACTATTTCTTACGTTGCTAATATATCATTTTTTAGGCTTTTATAGTTTAGTTTTTTGTTGTATTGATCCTATATCATCATTGTATGTAAATATCGTGTTTTTCTCTAAATAACAATTTAGAATACCTACTATGATTCGGATTAGGGATCTCTTGTGATAAAACGAAGGACATTGTAATAAATATTTTATTAAACTGATTAAGTATACATACTCATAATTTAAAAAAATATACAGTATTGTAAAACCCACAATAATCAATCCTGACCTGACATATAGACTCTACTAATTAGTAACTTTATGTATATAGAATGTATTTCAATAATCTTGGACTTATCTTAATTAGTCTAAAACATCAAAAGAAACTCTGTCATTCTGCTTGAGATGTAAACCTTGAAATAAGACTACCAGACGAACGTCTCACAGCGCGGGAACTTGGCCTTCCCTTCATCAAACTTTGAACTGGATGTCAGTCAGTTTTGCTGACAAGTAAAAACAGGGGTAGACAATGTTTTTCAGTACATAAGCACGTTCAATACATTATAGTCTGTTTTACATGAAAAAGAGATTAAACAGTGACTATTGAGCTTTTTATTTGGAGATAATGTGTTTTGTTCAGCTGTTTTATACTTTTATTTTTCTATAGAGGGACTGGCATGAAGATGTTTAATCGCTGATTTCTAATGGGTTAATGTGTTATTTTTAAATAGCGGCGCTTCTTACAGTACCATGTGCCGTGGGTACCAGGTACAGAATTCGATACCTGTATGTAGTTAGATCTCAGTAGTATTTTATTAGGTAACCGAATCCCCAACCCTAAAATATAGGGTCTCAATCACTGTATCATGCGTGTAGTGACCAAGGACTACCTATTTAAATATTAAAAAAAAGCTAACATTCTATATTGTAAATCATTGCGTATTTAAGAAAACTAGCCGTGGGCGATACTACATTGAAAGCTCGTTAAACAATTCGAGTGTTTGTGTACATAGACACAATTTTCTGAAATCTTGGGCGTATATGTATAGGTACGTTTATCCACGTGGTGACGGATTAAGAATACGGAGTTTCACCATCCCTATTCATCTATCCTAACATTGTAATTGATATTTATATTACATATGTATATTCTCAACAGATGAGACGCCATTGCCTACGGTGCGAAGTAAGGATAATTACATCAACATTTTAATATCGTGTCGCCTACGGCCAATCTTGTTAAAACCTAATACATATGGAATGACAAATGTCAGGTTTTCGAAGCATGTCCATTAACTTTATATTGTGCTAAAATGAAGAGATAATTATATACTTTCATCTTGACAATAAATTGTTCTTCTTAGAACAAGTAAACCTAGATACTACAAAAGTTTTTTTTAAAGTTCAGTTTAAAAGTTTCGTTCTAAGATATATATTACTCTAATAATATTACCAGTGGATGTCTAACTTATACAGTATTATGTATATGATATTAGTTGTTGGCTTTCTTAAATACATGGACAGACCGTTATCTGCCCTACGGTAAAACATCCAAGTCGTGGACACCTCACAGAGTAAATGGCCATCTCTATCCTAGTGGCATTTTAAATCACAAGACGATGGGTAAACACAACCTCTTAGGCTCCAGCACTCCTACAATCCTTAGTAAAGTTACTTTATCCTATCTGAAAACACTTACATTTTTAAGGAAGGCTGACCATTTGCAATGTCATACCCAAATACAATTTTGAAACATGCAGGAAAATGAGTGGGTATAAAATTCATAGGCAATACTCACACAAATAAATCACTACGTCTCGTACCGTCTATACCATCTATTGTCAGAGTCACAGTTATTCTACGTAGTTATCAGTAGGAACATGGAAAATAACTAAAAAAACATAATTATGTATGTATTGTATTACGCTTCAAATAAACTTTGTTGAAAAATGTAATTGTAATAATTAAATGTAATTATAGTAATATAACATTACTGTCTAAATATGTTTCAAAGAAGCCAACACGAATAGCGAATACTCTTCGGGACGTAACCCGGGTCTGTATGCAACAATATTCTTTTGTTTTTTTTTTGTAAATGTGAAGCAATAACATCCGCTCCGCTCTTTTAATGGACTGATCAATTTGAAACTGCCTCCCAGCAACTGACCGCGAATGCTATTTTTACTGACCAGTGCCTTATTATTGGTTTATCAACAAAATTGATGAGGTGAAAATTGAGAAAACTTTGTTTACAATTTTTAGTCAAATAATCGTATAGTTATAGAACTCACGAGTGGTTTGATTTTAATCTTAGGATCTACTGGTAAGATATTTAAAGTTTTTAGTGTTGTAATTATTGTTGAAAGGCCTGTCCATATAACGCTTGGATTTATAAAATAACAGCTCAGCAGCAATAGCTCAGCCGGTGATCTTCTCGTCTATCTAATACACAGGTGGGCACAGGAGATCGACCAAGGGAGAACACATAGCGAAGGCCTTCGATCGGGTCTGGCATAAGACGCTTCTCTCGAAGCGCCCTTCCTATGGCCTCCAGAAATTATTTATTTATTTATTTATTTATTTTCTTTAAAAACAACTATTTTTACAGGCTTAGCCCAATGCAATAGTGTTATACCATCTACTTATTTATTATAAGAAATAATTCTTAATGCTGTTATTGTGAATTCACTCAGTGAGCAATAAAATAAATCTACTTCGTCCGCAATTATATTCAGAGTACGTAGTGCGCGCGTCAGCGGTGCTTCTCTCTGCAGGTTGGTGCGCCCGCACGGGACAGCCAGCAGCGGCGGCCGGCGGCGCATACTGAAACGTATACGTGGGGCATACTGAAAGTCTATGGATTTGGCCACTTACAATAAAAGACTGAAAAGAACCATTAAGGAATTTCTAAAATGGAACTCTTTTTGAATATTACTTTTTAATTTGCGAGACTGTTATTTGTTTTTTCATTGTGACCTCCTTTCAAAAATTGTGTGTCGCTATCAAAACGAATTTAACTCGTGACCGTTTTTGTATATTGATTTGTTATGATTTTCGTTGTGGCTTAAGTCAACAAGAGAGTTGCCAGAGACTTCAATTTGCATTTAGTGATGAAGCACCATATCGCAGCTCTGTGTATTCGAGGTTTGGAGAGTTTAGGCTTAGACGTGATCATCTTTATGACGAGGTACGTGTAGGTCAGCCGGCAATTGCGGTTACATACTCTAATATTAACACCGTACGACAACTTATTAAAACTGTCAAAAAAAATATTTGCCTGCAAATTCTTGCTTTGTTAGGTGCAAGTGCAAAACATTTTACATGTGCACCTAAAGGTTAGGAAATTTTGCAGTCGACATGACTTAACGGAGGACCAGAAAAGACTACGTGTCCAGTGGTGCCGTAAAATGATAAAAAACTTTAACGGAGAACAGTCATTGGCTGTCTATAATATCGTAACAGGTGACGAAACCTGGGTGAACTGCTTTGAACGCAAAAGAGAAATCCAGTTGGCAGCGTGAGTCTTTCTTTTTCAAGATTTGCCGAAAGATAAGAAAAAACGAAGCATTGGTAAAAAAATGATTGCTTCTTTTTTCGTCATATCAGGACAATACACTACAGTATCGCTTGAAGATCAGTGACTGCAGATTGGTACGTCAATACTTGTTTGCCCAGAGTCCTAGAAAAAGTTTTCGAATAGCGTCCTTGAAGCAATGTCCTACTTCACTGCCATAACGCATCCTCACATTCCGTTAAGGTAACAGAAGCCTATTTGAAGGCGTCAAATGTGGAACTGATAACACATCGCCTTGTAGCCTGGACTTTGCAACCTGCGACTTCTTTTTGTCTCCAAAAATTAAACACAAACTTAAAGGCACACGTTTTATGAGCCCTAAATCGGCAGTGAATGCGTTCCGAGGGCGAAGAAGACTGGTCCAACTGCTTTGTACGATGGTTTCAGCGAATGCATAAATTGCCAGGGAATTTACTTAGAAAAACAATAAATGTATCGTAAGTCTTATTTTTCAGAATCCAGAAACTTTCAGTAAGCACCAAGTACCTGGTTCCCCATTTTCCTTGACAGAAGCATTAAGGTCGTTTTCGACGGTGCATATAAGGGGGCAAACGAGCAGACGGGTCACCTAATGGTAAGCAACTACCGCCGCTCATGGACACTTGCAACTCAAAAGTCATTAGTGCGTTGCCGCCCTTGGAGTCCCTCCCGCTCGAGGGAAGGGCTCCGGTAAGAGAGTCAAAACAAACTTGTGTTGGAGATTGAAACTTACTTATTGGGGTCAATTAAATTTAGTAAATTTTAATCCAAAAAAGAAACAGGTTTGCGCATTCACCGCAAAATAGATACCGTTTGTCGTATTTCCTCGGTTTAAGAGCACCTCCCTAACTGCCTCAGCCAGTATTGCAATCCTAGGCATCGAAATATCGAGCGAAGTCCAGTTTTGGCGTCACTTAGAAGCTCGGTCAGCTGAACAAATTGATGCAGTATTTCACTCCGGCCCATCGCCTCTATAAGGTATAAGGCGCAAGTCCAGCTGGATATGGAATACTGTTCTCATCTCCATAAAGGGGGACCCCACTACTTGCTTCTTCCTCTGGACTACATCCAAAGAAGAGCGACTCGAATCAAAAGATCTCCGATCGGCTCGATCCTTGGCGTTACGTAGAGCTGTAACTTCATTCTGCATTCGTCATATATATCATGGCGAGTGCTCCGACGAATTATTCGAACTAATACCGACTGCAACTTGCCGCCATCGTTCCACACGGCACACTTTTGCCACTACTGTGCCCTTTTCGAGACACTTTTTGCCTCGCACAACCAATCCGTGGAACAAACCGAACGTGGAACCGATATGACCTTCAAACTAAGCGTACTCCTTCCTATAAGGCCGGCAACGCGCCTGTGACTCCTGAGTTGGAGGCGTGTATCGGTAGTCACTTTTCATCAGGTCCGTGACCGACCTGGTCGTTAGGCTCCTCTTTTATGAAAAATGACTAGATTCCTTCCAATAAAAAAAAAACATTGTCCATAGTAGCTACTGCATTGACTGTAACTTAAAATGTCACACATCGTTTGCTATTAGATTAGAATCTGTAATGAATTTTGCACAAGAATTTGTGATCATAACCTATTTATAATGTTTAGAAATAAAATTTAATACATTTAAAAAAACATTAATCATAAACACAGACTAAACTATTCCGCTCTTCGTACGCAAATGTCTGAGTATTTTTATTTTAAATTCTAAATGAAAATTATTATAACTGCCTGCCAACGAGTCGTAAATGTTTATTTAAATATATCCAGATTATTCGATTTCAATTTTTACGCAAAGTTTTTATTAATTTTTGACGAACTAACTGAATTTTATTTAATCATGTAATACCTAATATTATTACATGATTATACGTTAACACGTTCATTTATGAAATTTTGATTGTAAATACTACAAAAACCCAGCAATAATGTTTGTAACATATCTCAAACACAAATAGATCTCATATTTCTAATTGTAAAATTGTCTATTTTCGAAGAGAGAGCGCCCGAAACTGGTCAGGAATCTACAAATCAATTAATGTGAAATTATATTTCACGTTATCGATTTTTTGCACTAAAAGAGATTATTTCTACTACGTTTAGAATTTAATATGCTAAGACAAAACCAATCAATTATCTTCGATTTATTAAAGTTTGTAAAAATGCCTAGATCAAAAAATATAAAAGATTTTTTTCACTTTTAAACTAACAATTACATCACTTAAATGTCCCGCTTATATTTGTTTTTAACTTTAGTTTTAATTAGCTTTGACACTTTTAATTACTCAAATAAAACAACATTTTACAAACACGTTGCTAGAGGTGAAGATATAGGCACAAAACAGATTTTGTCATTAAAATTATCCCTGAACTAACTGTCAAAATCTAAATTGCCGCAGGTAAATGCTGCCATCATATTACTATTGAGCTCGGTTCAGGGTAAATATGTTTTTATTTATTTGGCCTGATCCTCGACGGGAGGTGGCTCTTCGACGAGCACTTCCGACAGCTTGCTCCAAAGCTGGTCGGCGCTGCGTCTGCCCTAGGGCGACTTTTGCCCAATTTGGGTGGACCCAGCGTCGCGACAAGACGGCTGTACACGGGGGTTGTCCGGTCAAGGGCACTATACGGTGCACCGGTGTGCACGTGTGAGAAGGCCCGGGAGGACGACCTCCACTCGGACCCGAGGACCCGGACACTCAAGGCGCGCTCACCTGTGCCTCATGCCGCCCTGAGTGTGGCCGCGGGTGGACGGGGTGGGTTTCCCCTCCATCCGCATTAGTTTGGTCAGCCGCGAGGGGGCGGCGTCCGCGTGTGCCGGACGTCGCCTAAAGAGAGGAAAATTTTGAGACGGAGCCCGCAACAGGAGCGGGCTGGCGATAGGAGGGGTCCGGTTGTCTTAATAACAGCTGTTCCCGGATCCCTCCTATTACAGGCGCAGAGTGGCACACCGTGTGGTTTTAGTCGGTCCGAGTCCGACACACCACCCCGCCGCAAACCCCGGTGGGGTGACGGTCCGAGGGGATTACCACACGTTAAAAAAAAAATGGGTAAATATGTTTTTACGAAATTTAGTCATTGTGAAATTTCAGGAGAAGTTTTTTTTTGAAACACATATTAGCTCAATTCTCGATAAAAATAGATTGCAATGGATTCTTTAGTAAATCAAAATTGTTAAAATCAACACATCTAAAACCCTCCAACGGTCGGATAGAATATGCAAGATATACGATTGTTTTGTTTTTGGTTGTGAACTTAACAGTTTGTTTAACTATATTAGTTTTCCTTTGAGATATGATTAAATACTCATAAAGAAAAGTCTTATACACTGTATTATTGTAGTGCAAGGCTGTTCGTCAGAAATTTCAATCAGACATGATAGACAAACACAACAACAGTATTTATTGGATAAGCATTATTTTTACATTTGTAAAACGTAAACGTCTCATAAATACTCACTTTGTATTATAAGTGGCATAATGCACGAAAGGCCTATAAGTATCCAAAATCAGGCCAAATATTCATCAGCATCATTTCTAGTTCAAACCATCCTAAAACATCGCGAGGTCATGAATATGGTTTTTTCTTTTGTTAGCAAACATTTTGTAACAAAGGGGATTGCAAACATTCAAATTTATCATAGCTTCATTTTCAATTGAAATTTTCTGTGTCTTGATTTAGTACACAAGTTCCTGTTATTGCAGATCAATCTGGAGCAGAAATCTGGAACAGCGACAAAATTGGTCAAATCAAGAATTCTCATAAATGAGGAAAACAATCTCAAGTCTCAGGAATGAAATAGAATGCAAGTAAAGTGTAGCCTAATTTAAATAAAAAAACGTATTGTCTTTACGTTCATGATAAAATGTAATATTTGAGGAAGCCATTGGTCTTGTAGTTAATAATCCTGACTACTGAGTCAGAGGTCCAAGGGTCGATACCCAAACCGGTACGTGTCTCTTCTAGGATATAAATAATATAATATAATATATCTCACACACTCACACACGGCCGTCTGATCCCAAACTAGGCAGAGCCTGTACTTTGGTAACCAGACCGCTGATAAACATACTTATATATTTCTAAATACATACATATTATAGATAAATTACACCCAGACACAGAACAAATGACCGTGCTCATCACACAATATTTGTCCTGGGTGGGAATCGAACCCACGACCTCCGGTTTAGCAGTCAGGGTCACTAACCACTAGACCAACAGGCCCGTTAATGTGGATGTTTTCCTATACCGTTATACATATATATACCAAATACATAAAACCTAACTGGTCCTAACCTATCGTTCAGTGTGAATATCACTTGCCTGACATTTCGGTTACATTTTTTTTGCGCCGAAATTGTAATAGTCGCTGAAAATATTCTTTGCGAGACAAAAGATCGGTTCGGAGCACTGTCTACATCGGTAACCTTTCAATATTAAAATATTTAAAATTGAAAATAGCAAAGGAGGTAAACTAAACTTTTGGTTTTCAGTATCATTTGTCTCTGAATATCGATGGAATAGTTATTTAAGAGAACAGAGTGACGGTAGCGAAGATTTTTATGTTCTATGAGAATATTAAATAGTAACGATTTGTATACTCGTATGTCATGGTATATTTAGTAAAGATAGCTACTATAAAAAAACTTTAGTTTAAGAATCATCATAATCTTCATAATAAATAAACTAAAGTTATTCTCCTGATCCGAGGACATGGTGGCGTTCATGTTGAGATTTGGACTTAATTAAGTGTATATGTTTATTTTCATTACTTGCATCTGTTATGACGGCCAGGTAAAACACCATAATGAAATCATTGTATACATCATTGAAAAGTTCTAGTATCCTAGAGCACATTAACACTATAACTGTTAACCAAAGCGAATAATATGATTAAGCCTGTATTCCGATTAAATGTATTAGTGAAAATAGATTTGTGTCTCTTATATATATATATATATTTATATATATGTACATTATTTTTTTTATGTTAGAGGGGGCAGACGAGCAGACGGGTCACCTGATGGAAAGTGACTATCGCCGCCCATGATTGTCAGCAACTCCTGAGTTGCTGACGTTCATGACTCCTGAGTCACAAACGTGACTCCTGAGTCACAAATGTGACTCCTGAGTCACAAACGCGTTGCCGGCTTTTAAGAAGGAGTACGCTCTTTTCTGGTAGTAATAACTCTTTATTAAAAAATATAAAACTACGTGGACCGTCAATAGCTCAAACTTTCACTACTTCAAGTTTAAAGTCCAGTATTTTCAGAGCAGTTTATTAAATATTTTCTCCTAAAAGTATATCTATATTGTGGCGTTTTGGCAAAATTTGTAGGCAATGATTACATACTTGAAAAGTTAAGTATGATTGTTAAGTTATTTTCTAACAATAGGGATGGAATGTCAAAATATCGAAATGACATTTTAACAAAGTGGATCTCAATTTTAATATAATATCAACTTTACAATAATATAATTTATTTATGACAAGATGAATATTCTAGCTAGTAAGGTAATAACAAAATATGTTGTAAGAATAAATTGAACCATTACAATGCCTCATTATGCAAAATAAGCAGCTCCTTTCAATGACATTTATTGTTATAATCATAAATATAGTGTAAGTATAGCCGTATGTGGAAAAGTAAGATTAATTATACGATTATTGTAATAATGTTTATACATCTTAACATTTGACAGATTAATCGTAAAGTTCTGTAAGCGTATCACTAATGATGTTGTTGCTTCTTTTAATAATAATAATAAATAATAACCTGACACATCTCAAAAGAGAAGGAAAACTTGAAACAAAGCCTATACCAACCCGTCTGGCCAGCGTGGTATAGTAGGCCAAAACCTCCCTTCTAAGGAGAGACCTAAATCCAGCAGTAGACTATTAAAGGCTGTTAATGAATCTCACCCACGGCTCTCTGATCCCAAACTAGCAGAGCCTTTACTATTGTAACCAGACTGTTTATAAACATACTTCTGTATTTCTAAATACATAAATATTATAGATAAATTATAACTAGACACAGAAAAAACGATCGTGTTCATCACACAAATATTTGTCCTGGGTGGAAATCGAACCCACGACCTCCGTCTTAGCAGTCAGGGTTACTAACCACTAAATCAACGGGCCCGTACCCCGTTTCAAATAACATAGTTATAGTCTGCATCTGTGAAGTTTTTAAATATTTCTTGTTAAAGTCATGCAAAATAATGTAGCGTTTTATTCATTGTAGTGAAGAGTTATAAAATGAAGTATTATTAAGTTTTGACCTAGCTAGTAAGTTTACTTAAGACGTAAAAATAATGTAAGAAAATGTACTAAAGACAGTTTTCTTTAGTACTTTTTTTTTACTCTGTTGGTTATGAAATTGTCTTTCTATCCGATGTGGGTGAACGTCACAAGTTTTAAGTGAAAGTTTCTGTAAACTGCTATTAAAAACAATTTAATCGGAGAAATGGTGGTATATCGTTTTTATAATTTATTGACTTCCAAGAAAAAGACTTCCGACTATATTAATATAATACTAAGTAATTTGAGTGGAATTAATTTATTACATTACCACTGCAAAAAAGGTTTTTTTGAAATTTTTTATTTAGTTTATACCATGCTAGATCACAATCAATGTACTGACAAGCCCAAATTGATATATCCAGAGTTACCTCCATAAAAGAAACGCAATAATTGCGAAAACGAGCAAAAGTTCACAATCAAGATTAGTAAACAAATATAATCCCAGTTTGTTGTTTCTGACAGTGTAATTTAAACATCATAAGTTTCACGAAACTGTAACGACAATTTGTTAGGCCAATGATTATTTACTTAACGTGTAGATTCTTGGTAATAAAGACGTGCTTATGTTAAAATATTAGTAATATTATGTTCGAATTACGTGCATAATAGAAGTAATTACCATGGAAGTGTATGTAAAAAGTGAGATGTTTATCTTCGGTCTTTTTATTACAAACACTTATGATGCCGTATTGTTTTTCAGAATGGAGCTTTCCTATAAAATTTGGTTTATTTTTTTACTTCGATATATGGTTACACATTTTAAGCATGTAAATATAAAATTGATTGGCGAACTCTAGGCAAGTTCATAGTTATTTTTTTATATTAGTATATAAAGATAATCAATAGGTATGTAAAATAACGTATAATGCTTTACTTTTTTATTAATAACATTTGTAGCAACTATTATTCGCATAAGTATTTTTAAAGTAACATTACAAACTAAGTATAACACAATATCCATACCAATGTCACATTTTGTGTCTTATTTTGTATGTACCTATCCGTAATAAATATTCAAAGGGTGCTATCGCTTCTCCACAGGCAATTTATTTTTCAACACTTGCGTATCCCTAAAATTGTGACATTCTTTCTTTCTTCTACAAAACTAGGTCAAGGCACGTATAAGTCATAAACTTACTTAATCAATCTTAATGCCATTGGTAAAATAAATACTGACATATACGAAATGTCTTTTTTGTCTACCAACCGAACTATTTTATTACATGTGGTACGAAGCATGAACAAAAACAGAATTATAAAAAGGGAAAAACTAAACTATCGCTACTATAGTTTTACACCAGTGTAACTTATTTTAATGATTGTTTAAGATCTATTTTAAACCGAAATATCCTACACTGTAACATGTATATTGATTAAATAAATCAATATTATTATAATTATATCTACTAATCATATTAATAATTGCGATCTATTTTTAGTATACATGGGTACATATCTGTGTGTTTATATACGCTTCGGACATTTGTGTTAAAGTGTAAAGGCTTTACTTAGGTATTAACTTGTTGATAATAAATTGTTTATTTTCAGTTTAAAACTTCAGACATCTGTTTGTGAACTCTGTAGTCTACTTTGCTCTTCTGCTTTTCATAGATAGTGGATATTTTCATTCATTGTGAGATTCGAAGAGTGTCATGCGTCATGTTTTTGAATGGATATGATTGTTGGTAATATGATTTCAAAACTATCTTTTCACATACATTTTCATATTTTTAGTTTCTAAAACACATTTATTTTTAAAAATACTGATAACGTGAGTCGCATATTACTAGTATTCTTGTTAATCCATCTAAGTAAACTAAATGCTTTAGTTACCTACATTAGTTAAATCGTGAGAGAGCCGTGCTCCACAGATACCAAGGCATTGCACAAACCCGGTTCTTTAGTTTCTTTTCACTTACCGAGCCAAAACTCTTACCCTCACCCTGATGTTGGGGAATGGACTGAAAGGTCGGCAATGCACTTGAGATACTCAAATCACAGATGTCCGTGGGTGGCGATAGTCACTTACCATCAGGTGACCCATCAGCTCTTTTGCCCCCTATACGTATCATCATCAGCCTATCGCAGTGCACTGCTGAACATAGGCCTCTCCCATTGCACGCCACTTAGATCGGCTTTTGGCTTTTAAGTAGGGTATACCGGGTGGGAATCACTTAATCGCATCCTACTCCTAAGCGATTACGTTACTGCCGCTTTAAAAAAGTTGAACTGGCTTCAACATTACTAACAAAGAACATTAAAAACCTAGCAGCAATCGTGGTTCATTTGCTGTCATTTTGACTTCCGTCGTCTGTCTCCAAAAACCGTCATCAGATCTATTTGAAATTTAAATGGGACCATTTCGAAAAAAATACCATACTTTTATTTATTATAGTTTACAATACTATTCTAGTACTAGTAAACTTATTATTTTGAAAAAGAGTTTAAATTTTGCCCCCTGAGACACGTAGGACTTTATAAGCACAACGGGAACGTATACAAACTCCTCCCAGACTGAGAACAAATAAGAAAGTAGTTCTAAGCATGTGGGAATTAAACCCACGACACTCCACATAGGGACAATTACAGAGGTGATAACGTAAACCTCGAAAACTTTACCTAAATTTCCATTAATATTTAGAAGTTTTTTTCTTTCTATTTTGAACACACAAAAAAAACAATTATGTTGCTTGATAAGTAAGAAATTGAATGAACAGTTAATTGACGGGGATGCATACCTATTCGGATTTAACAAGAAACGTTTCAAAAAAGATTAAAGTAAATACTATAAAAACATAGTAGTATTATAGTGATGCGTCAAAGAATAGTGACATATAATACGCAGAATCACAAAAAAAAATCACAGGTGAAAGTTGCTGTTTAACTATCTACCTATCCAAACAGACGATTCTATGATAATGATGATGATTTAATAAACTAAAAAAATACTTTTCACTTAACAAAGAAATTCTTAATGTAGTGAGATAAGTTTTTTTTTACATTTAATATTTATGGAACTATAAAAAAAGTTCCAAACTAATGGCTTCGTATGCGATAAGGGGTTAATAAAATTAGCACGACGATAGGTAATATATTTATATTAATAATATATATCCACCCAACATTGCGTCTCTCCTAACTTTATACATAAAATACAGGGTTACTGGTCAAGTTGACCTAGATACTTTAAGGAGTTGTAGTTGCCATCAAACTTAACCATTTTCAAGATATTGCACTTTTAATATATTTTATAAAAATTGCCAAAAATTTTCCGAAGATTTTACTGCGTACTACCGGGTTATACGCTAATTCTTAATACTACCGGTCATTAATCTTAGTTTTTTTCTATGAATTTTGATACTATCTTAGACTATTATACCATGTTAGATAGCTGACAATACACGTTCATGTTTTTTACCATACGTGCAGCTTAACTGTCAGTTTTTTTTTTATATTCGTGATAGAAAAAAAAATTGCTATTATTAACCATGTACTTCGGCCTATTTTGTTAAGTTAACTACAATTTTGGTAATGGAAATTATAAAACAATAAATTAACTACACAAAAACAGTAATAAAAAAAATAGGGATATAAGTTCTAAAAAAATGTATTGGGCAAAATTTCGGCAATTTTAATCTTTAAAATTGTTAGGTTTGGGAATTGCCATTTCATAATGAAATCTATTAGAAATGATGACCACTACAACCTCTTAAAATATCTAGGTCGACTTAAAAAGTAACCCTGTATACCTCGCACTATAATTATATTTCTTACAGTAAGTATATACCATTATAACCTAGAACTGAATAATAAAAGAACTAGTGCTGAACAGTGAAAGATTAAGGTAGATATACTTTGATCCCTCAAAATCCTGTCAAATAAAAGTAAGCAAATCGTTAAATTTATGTATCAGTAATTTTATTCCAGAGAAAAGTGAACATGAAGTAAATTTTAGATACGATAATTTTCTATTGTTATTGGCTCTAGCCTGCAATATGTCGAACGGTATCATTTATAAAGTATGTTCGTGTGTTTATTACTAAAAAGATATATGTAAACACACACACACACACACACAAAGAGAAACTACGTGAAAATAAAATAATTTGAAAGAAATATAAAGAAAACTACAACAACAATAATATAGTTTGACTGTTTTAATAAAATGCAAATAGTGATTGTTGTTGTCCGCTTGGTGCATCAAAGTGAATATTGACATGGATGAAACAAAATTACGAACCGTCAAAAATATCGAAAGCCGAAACACATTGTGAATTTGAAATAAAAATGGTCATATTAGCAAGATGCTAGACAGACGTCTACATTGAATCCTTTAAAATGTTTTATCTATGATTGAATCTCATTATTGTCCATCTTATCTAAGAGGTACCGTTTGAAATTTCTGATAGAATGAAGTATAGTGATTGGGTCAAAGATCTCGATTACTAAAATATCTGATTCTTAAGAGATTTCGACAATATTTCTTAGTACCTATGTACTAATCGATTACAATTTTAAATATTTATGTATGTTACTATAAAAACCCGTGTAATGGCACCTCGTAGATTTTACTAGTAAATCTTTGTATACACTAGAATTGGACACGAGTGATTTTAGCCTACATAGATTGATTTAAAATTACATTAATTACATACTTTTAATTATGCGTTTTCGTTTAGATTCGGATGTCAGATGAATTTTAATGATTATTAAACACTTTCAGATGCCTGGACTGAAAATTACTCTGATTATGATTATGATTACTGATTTATTATGTTTGTAAAGTCACCCGTGACACACGAGTCCTAGTGCGGGAGTTATCTTTTTTTTTAAAGAAAATAAATGGAAACATACTTCCAAATCCACGTGTACGAAATTACAATCAAGTACAGTATATTAAGTTGTGACTGGTCCAACTACTTAAACTCCCCGTGAAGATATTTATGCGTATTGAGTGATGCTGCTTATAACCAACACTAAAGTTATTTATGAAGCTTTGGCATTCTGACATAATTGGATAGTAAATCTTTACTGTCGTAAATATTTCAGGCAGACCAAATAACTGACAGTTTCTATTCTATGTAGGATTTAGTGTACTTCAAAACTTTTTGGCCCAAAAGCAGTAGTAATTAAATACAAAATGTCGAAATTTCACTACTGAAGAATTTACGGTATTACGTTATTAACTGTTATATTAGTCAAGTACGATAGAATTTCATATGGAGGTAGCTCATACCCTGGATTGACACGTAGATTGACACACAGGCTACTTTGTATTCCGAAAAAATGTAGCGTTCTGTTGGATGTATAAGGAATTTGAATACATTTGATGAACTGCGGAATACTCTTAGGTCTCATTGACCTTTGCCTTAGTAGGTTACAAAAAGGAGTACGTCAACAACGTTATATTCGTAGGTGTAGACGTACAAATATTATATGTTCTCCAGCGGACTCTTCCGGAATAGGTGCCTATCTATGGACATTGTTCCTTCGTGCCAGATCGAAACTCAAACATAAAACATACTCGTACTACATACATAAAACTAGAATTTAACTGTTTCTCGATTCGACCTATTATACCTATCTATCTTGCTGTTTTAAATTTCAAATCATTTTGCAAAGTATTGTACTAGACTATTCTATTTTCAAATATTTAAATTTATTCAAGGTTTGAATGTTTTCTATTCACAGCTCAAATTTAGTAATGTGGTATTCAAAACAAAGAGCGACATCAGTTGTAATGATTACTTCACAAAGTACTACTTAGCATCACTTTAGTGAAATATTACCTACTTTACCAGGAAGGTAATTTAAAATTAGTTTACATACATAATTCTAGTGAAGTTATTATGAAAACTTTGTAACGAGTCATTTGTGCGTATTACGTTATATATTCTGTAAGACGAAGAATACTTTTTAAAGATTTATATATTAATCACACTGTGAAGATAACTATATTTATTTAAAATGATTTTTACTGAGGTTTTGTAATAATTAATTACCACTGTTTACTTGAAGTTTTATGCCTTTGAACTTATTTTTCATTTTTTTTACCCTTGCATCTCCAACAAAGTCTCATTTATATTCTAACTTTAATTACAATCGCACGAATATTACATTTTACGCAACGTTTTGAAAGTGCTCTCATTAAAATTTGAAAACATAGGAAAGAATCAATCAATTGATCAAGCGTTGAAAAGTTACACAGTTGCCTCAAAATTACGCATTTTATACCATCCCATTTTAACGGTACCTACACATAATTCCGAACACTGTAAAACCAATTCTCCAGAAACAAACTACTTAAGAGTATCTACTTAAGAGTATCTAAGTTCTAACTTTATAACAAGTAATATTCTGAATAACAACAATAACACACCGCAGGACTGAGATGTAACCAAAAATGTTACTTATCCAGATGTGCAACTCAACAATCGCAAAAATGTACTGCTTTCATAAAAAAATGCAAGTAACGATAGCAATTTGGTACGGGAGGGGGCGGAAATTACGTAGGGCTGCAAACCTCTCAAAGTTTCAATCGTGTTCGAAATTTTCAAAGGCATCAAGTGTTAATAAGTTCTAGAGGTACACAAATTTAATCTTTACTTTAAGCTTTTATTTTAATGATTAACCTAAAGGACTTTTTTCAAAATGAAGAAATTCAACTAAACTTTTCTACTTCAAATATTTGACAAGTTAAACTTTTTACATTCTTCCAAAGAACAAGCCCTTTTAACTAAAGCATATATCAAAATGGAAAATGTGGTGGTTTTAAGATAGAGTTTTCATTTAAAATAAAATAAAACATAAAAATATTGTGGTTTGGTAGGTATTTAATATATATATATATATATATATATATATATATGTATCTACTAATGTAAAACATACAGAGAACAGAGTACTTACAAATATTTAAACAACAAATGTGACGGTATTCAAATATGCCGATAAAATTTCCTAAATGGGACTCACAACATTATTTTTGAAATATGTTATCGACGTTGTAATGTGATTCAGATCATATCCTATTATTTTGTGACTGCACTTATGTAAAATTCATACCATACCAATCAACAACATTGACAATAATATGTTTTGTTATCTAACTTGTATATATATATATTTTGAATTTAGCCTTTAATTTCTTGCATGTTTATCAGTTCTGTTTCAAAAGTTTATAAATAATTGGGTTATCGGTTAATCCCTAGGTTACCCTAGGTTATCAGACCGGATTTCCCCCCCGGACTGGGTGTAATTTGTTACGCAGATGACACTCTGGTAACAGCCCGGGGGCGAACTTCCAAGAGGCGGCGCGCCTGGCCACAAGGGGAGTCTCCCTGGTGGTCGGGCGTATTGAGGCGCTGGGATTACGGGTGGCCCTAGATAAGACGGAGGCTCTGTTATTTCATGGGCCCCGTCGTGGTCCACCCCCTGGCGCCTCAATCGTGGTCAACTCGGTCCTCGTACCGGTTCGGGCCCAGATGAAATATCTGGGCCTGATCCTCGACGGGAGGTGGCTCTTCGACGAGCACTTCCGACAGCTTGCTTCAAAGCTGGTCGGCGCTGCGTCTGCCCTAGGGCGACTTTTGCCCAATTTGGGTGGACCCAGCGTCGCGACAAGACGGCTGTACACGGGGGTTGTCCGGTCAATGGCACTATACGGTGCACTGGTGTGGGCGGCGGCTCTGACCGCCCAGAATAGGGCACGCCTCTGGCGCCCTCAGAGGGTAATGGCGGTCAGAGCCATACGCGGTTACCGCACCGTTTCGACGGAGGTGGCGTGCGCGTTGGCCGGAACTCCCCCGTGGGATTTGGCGGCGGAAGTGCTCGCCGAAGTTTATAGGCGAGTGGCTGACTCCCGGGCGGAGAGCGGATTTCGCCCTCCGCCCGAAGACGTGCGCGAGTGGCGCGAAGCCGCTCGCCTGTAATAGGAGGGAGCCGTTCCCGGATCCCTCCTATTACAGGCGCAGAGTGGCACACCGTGTGGTTTTAGTCGGTCCGAGTCCGACACACCACCCAGTCGCAAACCCCGGTGGGGTGACGGTCCGAGGGTATTTCCACACGTTAAAAAAAACAAAAAAGTTATCAGACCGGAAATGTAGTGATTAAATATCCTCCTTTACACAGCTTTTCTTTTTTTATACTTTTTCTTTAACTTAAATAAATGTTTCAAATTTTATGTAACAAGCGTATTAGAAAGGACTCAGTAGTAATCAGGTGAATCGTCTGTCGTTTGCCTCCGTATACCATAAAAACTGTCATACGACTCACAAGTAAGACTTTCAATAATACGAGATTAAATGGATAAAAAATGTTGGGCATCAAATATGTAGGTAATACTTCTTTTAACTCTTAACCGTTATTCTAGCATGTTTAAAATTTATAAAGTAACGTATTAAAAAAGCATATAAGATATGTAAATAATATAGGAATTCCAATTTATCTTGTCAGCCCTAACGGCGCTTAGTGAGAGCGGCGGAGAAACCCTCGCGTGCGGCTTCACGATTTAATTGCTTTGGCTCTGTTCCATCTCAAACGGCGTTCGAAATACTAGAAGGAGTACGTGTGAAGATTGTTAACTCTGCATATTAATCCTGCTAAATAATGAGCTCAATATAGCCATAATATGGGGAGAAGAATGTCGTTCGCCACAAATGTTGGAGGCGAATGTAAGATGTTTTAAAAAGTCGTGAGATATAATACGTGTTGTATTTGTTTTTCCTATGAAAATTATGCGACGCTATTTTATTCAACATTTTAATAAATTATCTACATTTATTATAGTGTTAGATGTGTGAAGGAAACATTGTATATATTTCGGTAACAACTTATTTTAAAATCCTCTATACTATTTTTCCGGAAGCTTTAAAGAGTCACTACACCAGGCACACTAATTCGCATATTATTATCTCAAATTTTTTGCCTGCTGGATGTCAAATGGAAACATGGAAAATGCAAAAAACAATTCCTTTTTATTTCGAAAGAGAATTGGTCTTTCGGACTTGCAGACTAATAAGCGATCAGTATACACCCTTACCGAGAAAAGCGTATCGGCGTGTTCTGGCAAAGTATCCCAAATATTCTCTCTCAGGACTCTGATAAGACCATGATAAAATAACAGAATTGTTCGAAATGACTCTTGATTTAGTTCATTTTCCTTCATTGTCCAAGTTCTGCAGTGTGCTGCCACAAGAAATCAAGATGTCCACTAACCGTTACACTTGCAATTCTTAAGTACATTGGCTTTACATATCTGTATAGAAATTTCAAATATTTGTATGCAAGTATGCATGCATATGTGAACGACTAAGCTTATAATTGTAGTTATCCCTCCAACATGCATGTTTCTGCATCACCCAAAGGTTGACAGGACGAAAATGTTTCAAAAATTAATCTATTATTATTAAATTATTAACTATTATTAATAAATAAATAATAGTACTGCATTATAATATTCCTAATTTCAATTAAGTTATCTCATAAAATCACAAAATTATTCCTTGACTATTCCCTTTAACTATAACTCTGTTGACTTTCACCTAAGGTTGGCGCGAACGAGCCAAGATACGTGATTTAACTTATATAACAACTTCTTCTATTTATTGTGACGTCCTTTTCAGCGATTTCTCTTTAAACTATGCTGTTGTAAACTCAATAAATATTCTACACACATACGAGTACATTCATCTGTACATAAGTTGGCACTTTGGTATTTTCGGGATAGGCAGAAACAGCAACCCGCCACCCACTTTTACCTTCATAATACGACTATTCTTGTATCGTCATTCATTCCGCTCTCATTATTTTCACGCACCTAAAACACTTCAGCATACCCTTTCCAAAGTACACTCCTCTCGAATAATTCTAATCGCCTTTCTGTCAACCAATTACCACTTACTGCACACATACTACGCATTGGAACAGCACTTATTTTACTTTCCACTCTAAATATTCTACTCTTCGAACAAAATAGAATGTGCCTTCTCTTTAAAGCATAGGTTAGACGAGGCGAAAGTTTTATTATGCTCAGGGTGAATGTGAATTCTAGTTACTAGGTAACAAAATTTTATCAAGTGTTCACCGCGAAGACTGCTTTGCTCTCACTAATTTAATCGGAATTGTCAAAAACTGCATGCATTTTGGTGTAATAACGTGGTTTCTGGTAGGCCGTCATCTCAAAAACTGCACGCATTTTAGTGTAACAACATCACGTCACATCATCAACGGCCTTTGCTAGTCCACTGCTGCTGCTCTAAGCAGGCATAGATACCGCTATTACAGATCTCTAAATTTAAAAATATTAGTTATTTAAAGTTCTTGTTACAGTTACTTGAATGCCATTATTTAATGCATTTTCTACTACTGCTACTGCTTTTTTTTATCATTGCCATCATTTCTACAATATGTAACAATGGACAACTTTTCATCAGTAAAAGATAATTAAAATAACAATTAAGATTATTACTAATACCTACTTTTTATACCTGAATCTTTTGGTATCGGGTATATCTGTACGTCAGTTATGTAACGTGTACGTAAGTTCGGTTTTCATGATTTGTAAGGATAATATTTATGTCATGTGTCCGTGTAGTGACAGATTAAGAATACTGAGTGTCACCACCCCTATTCATGCAGTATGTATCGTAAGAGCCGACTAAGGGAGCAAACTACGCAGGATAACTACAGGCACAAACCCTATACCAACTCATCTGGCCAGTATAGTATAGTACGTCAAAACCTGCTTTCTAAGGAGAGGCCTATTTCCATCAGTGTGCTATTAAAGGCTGTTGATGATAATGATGTATAATCTCGGCTAAGTTTCTTTTCAGAGACGACATTTTATGTCAAATATCGTATGACAAATAAATAGTTAAGTCGGTACATAACACTGTCAGACGCAGCGAATACGTTTTAATTTTCAATCATCAGCAATTTCAATCAGTAGCTTAAACTGTGGCGTACGTACTAATGAATGATGCAATAGATTTTAAAAGGATTATCACGTAGGGACGCAAATCGTGGCAGAAATGTGCCTTCCACATGGCAAACTAAAATTGAATTGAATGTCGGCCATGGTTTATGTAACAGCATCAAAAGTGTAAGCTTTTACAGTGAGCATGTACCTACCTTATTTGCATTTGCAATGCAAGCAAGGGCATACTACTAAGGTAGTATATAAGTATGCTTATTGTAATTTTGGAGCAATCTTGAATTTAAAATCTTTTGAACATTTACTAATTTATAGTTTAAAACAGTGATACATTTTTATTGGCTTTTAGATTTTTTAGGTTTCACTGTTAATGTAATTTTTCCATTGATCATGAAACGGTATTTTCTGGTCAAATACAAACAAAGTATGAACCTAAAATACAAGAATACATTTATTTCACAGATAATGGGTTAAGCTACCTAGCGACTCTTGGTGTATCCTCTACGTTTCCTCTATTCAAGTCACGTCTTGGGGTTAGCTTTCAATTGTTACGACTAGATAAGCTTAGTATAGTAGAATAGAGATTTAAAAGTTTTTTTTGGTTGCATACTCTGCCTATTCTTTTATTACAGTACCTACTTATTTTTATTTATAAGGGTATTACATTAAATATACAAAGTGTGCGAGGGCTGCTCTACTAAAATTCACTTAGTAGAAAACGATTGCTTCTTTAGCTTTAAAGTTTTAATAAAATAATCATTTAATTCAGTGTTTTAATCATATTTCTCATACAAGAATATTAAAAATATACAATAAATACAAGTAAATCAAAATTAGACATTTAATTAAAAATTTGGTTACATTACAGACTCAATCATTGCAAATAGAAACTGATAATAATCATTTATTTCAATATTTTATAAAAAAAAATGAAAATTAATCAGACATAATTGACGAAATTAATACAAAATATACCATACGCTACAATACCTAGTGAGTTTCATGAGAGTACAATAATAATATCTGCAGTCTGTAGTATCCGTGTGGTGACGGATTAAGAATATCGTAAGAGGCGACTAACAGAACAAACTACGCAGGACTGTTCTCCTGCGTAGTTTGTTGAAGGGAACAAAGAGCAAAGAGAAGGAAAGCTTGAAATAAACCCTATACCAACCCGTCTGGCCACCGTGGTATAGTAGACCAAACCCTCCTTTCTAAGGAGAGGCCTATGTCCAGCAGTAACTAGACTAGTAATGGCTGTTGATGACAATAAATATAAAGTAGATTAAAATTACGTATGGAGAAATAGCACTTTTTCCTTGAATCTGATATTTTTTGGGGGAAAAAGACATCAAATGTTCATAAAAGTAATATATATAATCCATAGGTACATCAAACGCCTTTAAACACTATAATAAAATGACTGTAATTATCGCGCATTTTTTTATAGCAAAGTAATGTGCACAATATGTCAACTTTGTTTCATCAGATACGAAAACGAGTAATCCTCGCCATTTAACGCTTCCTCGAGGCAAATTGCCAATGTAATAAATATTTCTAAAATAATCTGCGGTTTTATTTCTGGGAATCACCAGGTTTTTTATGATTTACCTACCTAACGGTATTTTTGTTATATTAAAATGTTTGGGATTCGAAATAGTTCTGGACTGGACACAATGTTGTACCTACTCTGAGTGGACTCAACATTAATATGATTAAATGTGCTTTTATCAAATGCTTTTTCTAACTTCAATTAAAGTGGATTGGCAGAAGATGAAGAAAGCAATAGAGCAAGAAGAATATTATCTAAACATCCATATGACTACAATACACTAAGGACGGAAATGTCAACTAAAAATAAAGGTAAATTTCTATTTCTATTTTTTTTTCAATTAAACCCCCATAAAACTTATAACTAACTAACTAACTAATTTATATAACATAAAACGTTAAAAATAGAGTTAGTTAACTGAATCTTTCGTTTTGTAATTTTAAGGTAAATCGACTAGGACGTACAGCGACGTATACAAAACGTCAGAAAAATACTATCTATGTACATGTAAATTTGTTTGTAACCCGCTAGGCTAAGTTTATATAATATACGCGCGGAACAAGATATAACGAAATAGTACTTATTATCTGAACGTCAAGACACATAGATCAAGACAATTTTGGTACAAGACTGCCTCGCTTACAATTGTCAATGTTCCCACCACGCGGTCATGTGAAGTTAGGTAGTCTTGAAGAACCAACGGCCAAATTCCAAAATTAGCGCCTCATAAAATATGTAACAAGATTAAATAAGACCCGCACAAAACCAACTTACCCCATTTTTATTTGAGTTTTAACTTGACAAGGTTAATTTAACTTGGCAAATTCAGTAGTAAAATTAATGCTGAACAAATTAAAAGTTTAATGAGAATGTAAAATTCTTTTTGTTATAGCAAAACGTCTATACATCTCCATCCGATCGACCCATTTTGTCTGTGTCGTGTTTGTAGTTTGTGTTTTGTAGACTCACTGTAAGTATACAAAACAACGAGTCGAAATAAATGATTGCGGCGTAGTCTTCTATTATTCGTACAAGTTGGCAGCATTTGATCGATCCGCAGTTCATCGAACTAATGTTTTCTTAGCCCAACCAAGGGTAGAAATAGCGTTAGGTCCAGATCAATTAATTTAGTTCGGGCAGCCATGTCGTAAAAAAATAGATCTTTTATCTAAAGGAACTTTTTATACACTTGCGGGTAGGCTACCTTTTGTTATGTTATAGAGTGCAAGTAGTTTATCCTTACATGGCTAGTGACAATAAACCTTAACAAACATCAATTTCAATACTTTGAAATCATACATATGTTTCCTATAACATATAATATATATAATATATAATTCCTATAATATTTCAAAAAAATAAATTCATTCAAGAAATGAATAAAAACCTAACATTGGCAACTGAACAATTTTCAGATCTTAATTAACTCCCGTACGAGAATGACGGCAAAAGTATGGTTCAGGAAAAAAACGAATTCAACAGTGTGTATTTATGATATCGTGCCTATAACCGTGTAAGATCTTTCATATGTAGTGTAAATGATTATTGGTCTACTTATAGAAAGAAGGTTTTGGATGATATTTCTAGCAAATCCGATAAATTAGGCAACCAGATATTCCTTTCCTGAGGTTTCGATTAGGTGAATAACGGATGCACCGTCATCACTAAATTCGGGTCACTGAGTGCTATTTCCGCCGAGAGCCTAGTCATTATGTTTATAGAGACCCCTGAACAACATACCGTGACAGGGGCATTGTTACGCAAGTTGTAAAATCGACAATACAGGGCTTCTAGGGTCACTAGTTTATGCTAAACTTTGATTAGGAAGTAATAAAGCATTGATTCGTTTGAAAAAGCTAATAAGAAATTTTTAGCAGTGATACTTCAAGTTGATTAAATTTTGATCACTTTGATTCACTTTGTTGAGTGAGTTTTATATCAACAGATTATGTAATTTTGTGACAGAGCGCTGTGATGTAGAAAAACAATGCCCTGTTTAAACAATAATTGTAAGTGTTACAAACAACATCATCTTGTCGTCTTGTCACTTGTCGGTTTGAGCCACTTTGTAGCAAATAACTAACTTATTGTTTTTTAATTGGCGATATTGGCATCAAAATCAATGGCGAATATATCACCCACCTTTGATTTGTTGATGATATAGTTGTCATGGCTGTAACTATGGAAGACCTTAGCACAATGCTCGATGACCATGATGATATCTAAACGAGTGGGTATTAAAAATAAACTGGGATAACACGAAAATAATGTCGAACCCACTCCAGTGAAAATTGGAGACTCTACGCTCGACGTGGTTGACGATTACGTTTACCTTGGACAAACTATCCACTTCATCATCAACAGCCATTAATAGTCCACTGCTGGACATAAGCCTCTCCTTAGAAAGGAGGTTTAGGCCTACTATCCACTTAGCTAGGCTCAACTTCGAAAAGAGGTAAATCGTCGAATCCAACTAGGTTGGGCAGCGTTCGGGAAGCTGCGTGTCATTTTCTTGTCCCAAATACCGCAGTGTCTCAAGACAAAAGTCTTTGACCAGTGTGTGTTGCAGTGATGACATATGGTGCAGAGTCGGAGTCGCTCACAATCGGCCTAATAAGAAGGCTCAAAGTCAATAATAATTTCGTACTTAAGTAACTCTCGACTTTGGTCTTTAGCAGTGGGTGGTGCACATTGCTTGCAGAAACGTCATTTACACACATGTCATTATTCCTTATTATTAGTTAACTGATCAATTAATTTAAAATTAATTAAGTTTACACTAAAACTATCGAATTGTTAAGTTAATATATATTGTTTCATTATAAGTTCCATTATTCGTGCAGTGACGGACAAGGAATACTGAGTGTCACGACCACTCTTCATCCTATGGGTGTCGTAAGACAACAGCACTGCAAAGAGAAAAAACTTAAAAAAAACCCTATACCAACCCGTCTGGCCAGCGTTTTATAGTAGACTAAAACCGCCTTTCTAATTAGAGGTCTACGTCCAGCAGTGGACTATTAAAGGCTGTTGATGATGATCATGATGATGCGCTTTTTCACTCTCCTATATTCTTCAACATTATGATTCCTAATATTACATAAAATAATTAAAATATTAAATATACGTACAACATTGATATATACTCGTATTCATGTCGGAACTATTCGAATCAAATAAACAAACATTTTTCCTGTTAAAAAAAAACAGTTTTCACTTCTTTTGGCACTCCCGGAGTGCTACTATTTTTCTTATTTGTATTTCCTTTCAGGTATTCATCTAATGTAACTATTGGAATTTAAGTTAAAATGTAATAATTGTGACTAAAAGAAAATAGTTCCGATTTTATTTGGTTCCATTTTAAATATCCACGTAAATTACTTCAGTAAAGATCCAATGCAAATTTCAAAATATTGTAAGCAAATAGATTTCATGTCTCAAAAGAAACTAAATAACCAGATTAACACCAAATAAAAGGAATTTTCGAAATTTGTGATTTCTATTTTTTTCTACTGAATTTACAAGCATGGTCAACAGGACATCTATCGGTGAATGCTGGAAGTATGAAAATATTTACTTTCATACGAACCCTATTCAGCGCTAGCCAAAGCATGAAATTCAGAGCGCCACCCATAACAACTTGTTTCAGGTGCGGTCCATAGATGGCGCGAGAAGTCATTTTTAAAAATGTCATGGCACACACTAAGTATGTGTAAAAATCGAATACCACTGAACAAAATAAAACAAACTTTTGAGCCCTTTATCTACATAGATAACAATAAACAGACTTTAAGGAACATTGTACAAATACAAAACATTGTGTACTGATATGATACTGATACTTATTTCAAATTCAAATTATTTATTTTGGACAAAATCCATCAATATTGTGTTCGCAACAGTCTTAAACCAGCGTTAGTATTAAATAAAATTATTAACAAACTAAATTTATACGACACATGTAGATCATAAGTAATATATATTATCACTTCAGATGTAGATCTGTTTTACTTGAAACAATAATACAGTATACAAGTATACAGTATAGCACACAGTGTAAAACTCATTCCCTGTTCGTTCACTTTATTCACCTATGTGTTAAATAAATTTCGTCTTTCTTATTTAGTGTAGTTATAAGTTATATTCTATAGACTTCCCGCAGAGGTCGTCGCCAAATGAATTTTTATATTTCAATCTTTTATGACCGGCACGTTATGTGCCGTGAGAATATTAATTTTAGCGACAATGTTTCAAATCTTTCCAATACATCAACAATCTAAATGTACTCCTAGATGCGTCATTCGCTTGCCGAATTATTTCACAGACGTTACTTACAAAAGTAATAGGCCTGTTCTAGATTAGTTTTTTATTCGTAGCTGTGTTCTATCTATAGCCTGTACTCGTCTGTCAAATAGTACTATGGCATTTAAAGAAATATGAAAATAGTGATTTATTAAAACATTCATTTAATTAAGATAATTATTTTTAAATATACTCGTTAACATAATTGGAAAGAAAATAATTACCTTTTAAAAAGTATCACCGACTTCAAAGTACTTATATAATGATGAATTGTAATAAGCCGTATTTTTTATTTTCCCATTTTCCAGTGTTTTTATTTAGATGACCAAACGGGGAGTAAGCCTTCCTTTTTAAAGGAACTTGCCAAATCGGTTTATCTAAATGTTCGTTAAATAAGAGTGTAATAATTTTCAAACTTATTATCTAGGCTTAACTTAAAACAAAAAAGCGCCACATTACACGTGTTGTGTGATTTTTTTAAGAAACTAAATGTTATAATCCGTAACAAGGTCTGATGGCATTTGAGATTAAATTTATTATATATATATATATACATATATATATATATTATTAAAGACAGAGAGATAAATTACAGCTTACTCAATGTTAGCTTGTCACTTATTATTTTATATGATACTTGCGTTTGCCCACGGCTTCGCTCGTGTAAAAGCATTTTTTTTTTATAAATTTGACAGCCTAATTTTTTTTTAAAGAAATAGAAGCATTTGAGCTAACAAAGGCTTCTCTTTATCGTCATCGTTTTTAACACCTCGTCCAGATCCAGAAAGCCGTTTTGGCGTAATTGAGTAACAAATTTGACTTACGTTACGAAAAGTTAAAAAAATATCTTTTTTTTTTAAAGAATTATAATTGTACTGAGCGTTTGGAATCGATAAGGTACTTTTTTAGGGTACTTTTGAAAAATTAGTTACAATGTTTTTATTACTTTTAATAAAGAGTATTTACCGTGTGGTCGAAAACGCTACTACCAAAAATAACGAAGTTTCATATAAATTTTCAACCCCCATTTAGATCACTTAGGGGTGGAATTTTCAAAAATCCTTGCTTAGTGCACATCTACGTCACCTGAGGAATATTTGTGCAAAACTTCATGCTTCTAGACACAGCGGTTTCAGATGTGCGTTGGTCAGTCAGTCAGTAAATCAGGCTGTCAGTTTCTTCTTTTATATATGGATTGAAAATGAAAGATTATTTTCATACCATATTATATAAATCAACGCTTTTCATGGTTAATGCGAATGAAGATACGGTTACAGCTATATAGAAAGTTACGGTGCTTCATAATAAATAAAGCTTCCGGACGATTCCAACAAGTCGATTAGTGTAGTTAGTATATATTGTAGAGATATATCTTAGACACGGCTAGCCGATATTTTTTTGTTGGATGGTGCAATGATTAAGTTATTATTATTGTCTGGTGCCTTTATTAGGCCAGACTATCCAATACATAGACACACAGTGGAAATGACATTCTGCACGCGTAGATGAATACATTTCTACTATTAAGTGTCGTTTATAAAAATAATAATATAAACTATTAAAACAAAACCAAATTATCTATTGTTGAATCCAATTTTTATGTGTATACATTTATAGCAGCAATAATAATTGTAAAAAACTCTTTCTCTCTCCTAACATTTTGCTGTCCCGACAGGGTCCATAATTGTAACTTAATTATAAGCTTGACATCTGTATCACATTATGGAATGCAATAAATGTACTTGAGATTTGAGATTTAAGTTTATTCAATTTCTAACCAATTACTAAATAACCTATGGACTGTATATGCTGCAATAAAGATGTTTTTTTTTTCGATTTTTGTGTTAGTGTGTTTACAAATTAATTACTTACTATACCAACCCGTCTGGCCAGTAAGCCAAAACCTCTTTTCTAAGGAGAAGCCCATGTCCAGCAGTGAACTATTTAAGGTTGTTGATGATGATGATGATGACACTAAAAAAACAATACAACTTTGCCTACAGGTCCCTTAAAAGATCTATTGCTAGGGTGAAATAGGATACCCTGGGATAGGGCCTGATTAGGCATGGTGTCAATTCGGGGAGGACCTGAAATAACATGGTCCGGGTCCTCCCCAGAGTAGGACACCTGAGGCCGGCCGTCGGGGTGGTTTTTAGTGGAATCACTACATACTCCTGGCTCCTGAGTCCCCGAGGAGCCGGAGATTCGAAGGGATTTTCCACCCCGTCAACAAAAAAAAAAAGGGTGAAATAGGAGCATATCAGCCGGTTCTGTGAGTGACTAGTAAGACTTCCTTCTGGAACTCGTGCATTCTGGTTTCGGGCCAAGGCTGTCGGGGGGAATTTCTGTAGTCAATCCCTTCCACCCTTGCAGATTGGAGATAATTCGTTCGCATATGATGCCAAAGAGAAAACCGATCACCTAGGCAAACTCTTTGCATCCAACTCGACTTTGGATAACGGGGGGAACGTACCGCGTTGCCAAAGCTATATGACGGAAATCCGCTTCACACAAAAATCAGTGCGAAGTCGAGTGGGCCCGATGGAATCTCTCCTATCGTGTTGAAGGGAATACGTCATCCAGAGTCGAAACAAGTTTGTTTCGACTCTGGATGACGTATTCCCTGAAATTGAATTGAATTCCCGTCTGAAATTGAAACTTCCTTAGCGGAGGTTTCAGATTGGGGCCGACAAAATCTAGAGCAGTTCAACCTAAAAAAGACACAGGTCTGTTCGTTCACCGCCAAGAATATACCATTTGTCGGAATACGTCAGCTCGTTTTGAGAGTACCTCCCTAACTGCCTCAGCCAGCATCGGAATCCTAGGCCTCGACATATCGAGCGCAGTCCTTAACCTTTAAGAAAAGAGCGTACTCCTGCCTAAAAGGCCGGCAACGCGTTTGTGACTTCTGAGTTGCAGACGTTCATGGGCGGCGATAGTCACTTTCCATCAAATGACTCGTCTGCTCTTCTGCCCAGATCAGAAAAAAAATATCGCAGATGAACCAACAGACTAACTAATGTTAAGCATCTGACTCGATTCAAAAGCTACAGGCACTAAAGTGATTCAGCAAAATCAATTATTAATTGAATGGGATCTTCATGTGTGTTTTTAAAAAAATTTTCATTATTTTTCTTTTGATCAGCTACACACTACGCCATTGGCTACGTGTTGAAAATTTCGCGTTCAAGAGCTACAGCAGATATTCAAATATTAGATTGAACAAAAAAACAGTGAAAAAAAACAACTTTCTCAAACTTTCCTCTTCAGTTTATATTTAATTCTATTTGTCTTTTATTCCAAATTAATTGTGTTATACACACTTTGAAAATTTAGACTGTCTACCTACTACGGTAGCCGAAAAACAGACGATGAAAACATCACGTTTTCAGAATTAAAGGTTCTTTTGTCTTATTTTGTATTCCTTATTGTTATAGAAGCAATCGAAATAGATAGGTAATGTGTCAATAATTTGAACTGTGTCCGTATTCGCTACAAGAGATACAGCCCACTGACGGCCGGACAGCGAAGACTTTGTAATTGTGAATAGTGTTACATTGGCACCCTTGGAGTGCAGAAATTTTAGGGTGCGGTTATTGACATTAACGATATTTATGTGTGAAGTGATATTAAGATATACTTCGAGATGTGACTTGAGACCGTAACAAATAAGTTACAGTCTAGTGAGCACCTGCCCTTATCTAAATACTAAAATAACCTTATCGTTATGACCTTTTGTTGCGCTGTATTTTGCTTGTCCTATATTTTATTTGAATCAGTATATAAGGTACGTATTACTCATAGTGTTCCTTTTTTGTTAGAGACTTAATTGAAAGTTATTACTTGCAATTATTCACATGAAGAGATATTTCTCTTCATCAGAGATATTACCCTTCATGTAAATAAAACAAATCTAGTAGCACAGTTCAGTGCTTTAAGTATTCCTTAATATGTGTCAATATGTGACAGATAGCGCTTCTTAGTCAAATATAATCTCTTAGTGAATGTCTAAACGTTTAGAAATTAAGGCGGAAATATACTCGTATATAGACAACTCTTCTCTTATAATATAATTCCAGTTTGCGCTCTCGTAAAATAAAACAGAGGCAATGACCAACATTCTGTTGTAGTTGTTAAAAAAATATCTAGAACTTCATACATAGTATAAACAATGAGCCTAATCTGAATATTATCTGTATTTACTAGAAAGGGGAATCTAGGTATTGATCCGTGTGCTAGAAGTCATTGTGCAAGGCCTGCTTAGTTTGGGTCTAGATGGCTTTGTGTAACGTAATCTAGAATATTATAATTATTATATCTTTAATCATCACGTGCTTTCGCACCATCTAAAAATAATTTCCTAAGCAGCTCATAGTTTGAATGAAAGCAAAATTAAAATTGTGTTTTTCCTTCGCACCAAGAATAGAACCGTCATAAATAATGTTGAAGTCTCTTTAATCACTTTGGCGATTAGAACTACACACGATAATTTAGTTACACAAGATGATTTATAGTTGCTTAGTCTATCCTGGTTATTACGTTTGTCATCTGTTATCAGTTTCATAATGAGATGGTTTGTAATAGATAATTTGTGACAAAACAATGGAGTACTGTGGCAAAACCATTACTGGTTTAATTTAGAGAATCATGAGCGGCTGCCAAATTACATGTGAGTATATAATATAAACAAACTATAACAGATGTCACCGTTTTAAAAAGATTTAAAACAAGTAGTGATCACATAATGGTTCGCGCTACATTCCGATGTAATCTCAGTAAAGAAAGATCTAAGATAGTCAAGCCACAACACCAAAATTAAGACAGGAACGCGTATTTTTTTTTACAAAAAGAGCTCCAACTTGAACTGAAAAATCATATTGATGCATTGGAGGAGATGAACATGGACGTTAATAGTATGAACAAAGAATTAGTTGAAATGGTAACCAGTACAATCAAAAAACATTAGGAGCAATAAAGTCAAAGGATAATAAATTAACATCCCCTGTCACTATTGAAGCAAAGAAGAGAATTGAAAAATAACAACATAACATACCAAAGAAAATTAGAGCTTTTAAATAAAACTATTAGATAAGCAATTAGATATGATCTGAGAGCATTTAATACTAAAATAATCACAAAAAGAACAACTAACAAACCAGAAGCCCAAAAGTATTTAGACGCAAATTAGCTACCCATAAATTAGAAATAAACAAACTTTAAAATAGGCCAGATGAAATTGTGATGAATCGAGATGGCATTATTCAAATAGTAGAAGAGTATTACGGTGCGTTATATTCGTGCAAAGAAATGGAACCTGATTCGCCAAATGCTGCAGATCTGCTAGCAAGCTCAATTGAACGTATGGATACTGAGTACATACCACCCATACTTGCAAACGAAAAGCATCTTTCGAGGATGGAGTTTATGTTGAGATGCTCCAGGCAGGAGGACTTACAGTACTCAAATCACTTGCTAAACTCTTCAATAAAGTGTTGACTGAAACCAAAACAACCGAAAAACGCCAGTGTCTCAATCCTGCACAAGAAAGGCGATAAGAAACTATTGGAAAACTATAGACCCTTCTCTACCGGATATATAAGTTATTCGACAAGATATTATGCAATCGTCTGTCGCGTACTCTCGACGATTACCAACCAGCCAGCCTGCTCGGCTTGAGCAGGCTGGCTTCGATGTGGATGTCGATTATGAAAAGGCATTCGACAGCGACGAACACTGGGCAGTGTTTCACTTTCTCCATTGTTTCAATATTATGTATGAATATTTATTTATTATGTATGTACTAAGCGCTACTTGAACTTATAAGCCTGCAACCATGCAAGTACGCATGCATAAGTTATCTGACCTTAATGCAATAGTAAATCCTCAATGCATAAGCCGCAGAGTGCGTCAAGCGTCAACCAAACTCTTCACGCGTCTTTTGGAGGATATCATGAAAACTTTGTATTGGGAGGAGAAAAGCATTATCATCAACGGCTGCAACTTGTCGCACTTGGGTTTTGGCGACGACTTCATTCTCGTTGCCAAGTCCGCCGCAGAACTTCGTCCAATTGCATGAAACTTCATTGAGTGTCGGCCTCAGGATGAACATGTCGAAGACCAAGGTAATGACAAATCACATGTCCCACATACCTAACATCGTTGTCGGTAACCACCGAATAGAGACAGTAAGATGAGTATGTTTACCTTGGTCATCGTCTATCCTTTGGCCGGGGCTTCCAGTTGCGGGAAATTGCCAGGTGTATTCATCTGAGGTGGGCTGCTTTTGGAAATTGGAAGACGTCTTCAGGTCAAAAATTCCGCAATGTCTGAAAACCAAGACATTTAACCAATGTGTTCTGCATATTATCACTTATGGATCCGAAACATGGGATCTCACAAACGAGCACGTGTATGTCATAAGGGTTACTTAAAGAGTCATGCAGCGGGTTATACTAGGTATCTACCTCGTCGACAGTATACCAAACCTCGAAATTCGAAAGTTGAGGATGTGGGTATACGGATTGCGAGGCTTAAGTGAAGATGGGCAGGGCACTTGGCATAACGGGACGACGACTGATGGACTAAGGCAGTTACCGAATGGTGACCAAGAGATATGCGACGGCTTCGAGGCAGACCACCTGCCCTATGGTCAGATGACATAGTGAGGGCGGTAGAAGTGCAATGATGATTATTTTCCAGATGACAATACGAATATCACATTAAACTATGATTCGTGACCTTGCTTTATTTTAATTCGTTTGTCAAAAGAATAGTAACTGTGTTATTTTTATAAGGAGTGGGTTTATAATGACACGATATCTATTAATGCATATCACCTGGCACTTGGTCGTTACAAAGTCTCGTATATCTTGCAGATTGTGCTAGTATATCATATTTTTCCTAAATCCCTACAAAGGTAAGATAATTAGGTTTGGGTAAAACTTTAAGTAATTTTGATGGTGGTTAGTTAACGCTAAAGCTAGGAACGAACTCATTTCTAAAAGCGCTCCTATTAATAAAAATGTAACACATATGTTATAACTTGGATATATGACCGAGGTGTAAAATAGCTGAGGCGTGCTACGTGCTCCGGACTGTTATTACGTAAATATATAAATAATTTGCGAAACTACTTATATTTCATAACAAAAAGCTTTTTAAAAGCTTAGATTCACTAGTTCACATTCTTAACAAGCATTCTTTACTCACATTCTTTACATATACTTCAAGAAATATTTAATAAACTTAGCATCGTTGAACCGGCTTCCGCTAGAACAATGAAAAGCTGGGAGCTAAATAGTAAAGGATGTGGGTAAAACTAGAGGTATGTAAGTAGAGAGATAGCTATATCTGAATTAAAAGCATAGTCTGCACTGCTGCATTCTAATAAAGAATAAACTTCGTGGTCTTTTTTTTGCCCATTAACATGCAACGAACGCATCGCTTAGATTGCCAGCCCGCATTTACAGCATAGCATATATTGTAAAAAAATTAATTATTTTTCTTAGGATTAAAAAAAAAAATTGACAAAATACAGGCTTCTCACACAAAAAAAGCACCCAGTTTCACTGAACTATTGAACTATTGATTTAAGTAAGTTCATTGTATAGATAATGCTAGTTATGGATAGTGCATATTGGTTAATAATACCCTAAAGCTACAGTTAACACCCAAAACCTCTTTTATCTACACTGTGGGATCCAGAAAGCGGTCGTAAATGTATTTTTATAAAGTAATTCAACTAAGTAGTAACGCACTCACACTGATGGGTGTTGAACGGGGCTCGTACGTTTTTAATACATCCAATATTTCAAATACGAAAGACTCGAAGGTACAACCTTCGAGTCTCTCTGACTGAAACTTTCTCCATACTCTTAAATTATCTTTAATCAGTTTGGAGTTTTCTTCTGAGGTCAGTTTTAGTTAACGTTTTATATGGCTTTACTTCTATATAGGTACCATATAGATTCTTGATAAACTACTCGTACTAAATTTAAAATTTGCGTATAATCATCATTACAGAAGGAAATATTTGTGGGTTTGAAGATATTGAAAGAATAGCATTTGATAAATGGAAAAGTAGGTAAGATCGGAAGGACACAAATTAGTTATACCGATGGAATGGAGAGTGTTCGCAATAGCTTGCTGGTCATGGTTACATAACTGTAATTTGAATTGACATTTGATTGTCGAAAGAAGATTGAGTCCTGTAATAACGGACATGTATGATCATCATTGGTTTTCTGAAAAATGAGGGTCCGAATTTAAATTTTGCAATTAGTTGGCTATGTGAGGTAATAGACTAGAATTAACTATCCTTTATTATCCATTCAAACTAGGAAAGTCAAGACGGGTCATCTGTAGGTCAATAATTACTGCCGCCCATGGGCGTGCAAAAGTGCGTTGTCTCCTCTTTAGGCTCCCCACTCCTAGAATCTGGGGGAGTGTCTGGACTGAATTTATTTGTGTTCTTATGGATTTTACTTATTAACACTTTGTCGTGCAAAAAAATTCCTTGAATGTATTCTTATTGTGGTACTTGTGGGTTACCTTTAGGAGACATACATCTAAAATTTGCGGACTTTTTTGAAGATCATATAAAACGCCTTTTGAATCACTCACTCTATTAGTTAAACCCGCATTAAAATCAGTTGCGTCGTTTAAAAGATCTTAAACGACGCAACTGACGACGACGACTTTATTTTATACTATGTATGTAAAGTATTGTATGTATTTGACTGCACGGATGGCGTAGTGGTTTAAGCGGTCGCAACGACGCTCACTACTACCCTGAGTGTTGTGGGTCCGATCCCCACATGGGGCGACACTTTAGCTGTTCTTTGTGTCCGTTTCTTGTATGTTTGTAAAGCCCCCCGCGATACAGGATATATTCCTAATGCGGGAGTTGTCTTTTTATTTTTTATTTTTTTGTTGAGGGTCTCCATTACAACCTAGAAGAGTTAAGAATATTAAATACCAGGATTAGAATGATGTAAAACTGAACGAAAATCATAAACTTATTTATGAAGTAGCTATCAGGTATCATCATCATGTCAGCATAATACTCGTATAGGACATAGGGTTCGCCGCAACAACCCTTATCCAAAGGCTTCCAAAGGCAATTTAATTCGAAATGGTATTTATTTATTTATATATAATAAGTTAATGCACAAGTGGGAGAGTAAGTAAGTGCGATGGGAGAGGTCTGCGGTGGACTGCGATAGGCTCATAATGATGAATGCACAAGTTGTACACAGGCGGACTAATTGCCCAGGGCATACTCTGCCAGTCGACTTTCGGGTGATGTAGAGAAATGATGCGGTAGGTGCAAGATCTAGCCTATAATCTTTACATAGTATAAAATAAAATCGCTTGTTTGTGTTGTATGCTTAGATCTTTGCGGTTTTTACTAATAGAGAGAGTGGTGGTTCAAGATGAATGTTTATATGTATAATACATGCATATTATAGTAGAGACAATCCGAGAATTTCAAAGATTTGTTGTAAAAACCCGTCAGGTACGAGTCGTGCGCCGAGGGTTCCGTACCTACTCAGATTTTACGTAGATTTTCACGAAAATTTGTAAGTACCAAAATTTATCTTAATTTTCAACTTTTTCTATTTTTTGGTATTATTCCTTTGTGTGTGCTGTAAGACGTTTCTTTTTTGCCAAACTTCGTGATTCTAGGTCAACGGGAACTACCATATAGGTTTTCGACCCAAAACCTATAAGTACTAAGGTGGGTGGACCATGGAAGGCCACGCTCCTTTGAAGGCCAACTATTAAAAAGTCGTAGTTATTGACATGTAAAGACATATTCCTTCTACTACACACTACAATCCATTAAACTGAAGGCCACAGACGCGGCTGCGAGTCGCTCGCGCCGCTATTGTGGCAGTGTGATCTCACACTTCGTAGACTTCGGTCGTCGACGTTACAATTGTAATTCGCGCGCACAGCAAAACGTAAGTTTTTAGTTAAATAACCTATTGTTTCCTTATATTCTTTACTGTGAATTGTCGTGTAGGGATATTTTTATGGAACTCAAGAAAAAAAAAAGAAATTGCCTCGATTTAAATGAAAATATTGGGCGTGTTCCTAGGAAAGCCGGTGGTTCCTTATAAGGCCAATCAAAAATTTGACGGTTGGCCTTGCTAGGGAACATGGGCCTTACATCTATAAACCATGAACATATGAACACTTATTATGTAGTTATAAATACGTACCGTTAAAGTTAAAACAATGTTTTATATTTATAATATTTTTTTAAGGGTTTTCTAACTTTTAAACTCAGATTGAATAGACATTTTTTTCAAAAATATTTTATTTTCAGTATATATTTAAATTTATTTTATGTCTATGAAGAGGTTATGTCTGGAAATAAACTAAACTAATTTACATGAAAAGCAACGAGTACAAAAAATATTTGCTTGTTAAAAGCGGTAAAGTAAGTATGAGATAAGTTAAAAATTGTATATCTAAAATAGTCTGTCTAAAACTATAATTAAAGCAAAAAAAAAATATATCAATAAGTTGATAATTGAACAGATGATTAAAATTTATACGTATTATTTCAGATTTCGAGAATGTCACAGTCAAAACCTAGGAAAAGAGGTAGTTAATGGAACGAAGATAGTTTAAGACGAGCCATGGAAGCAGGACAAAATAATGAACTAAATACAAATGCTGCAGCGTTGAAGTTTAATATTCCAAGACGCACCCTTAGAAACCATTTAGTAAGCGGTAACAATATTAAAATTATTCTGAAGACAACTATTCTCAGAAAACAATTAGAAGAAGATTTATCGCACCTAATCAAACGTTTTATTATTATTATTTTCGTTTTTTAATCTTAAGAACCGTTGATGTTAAATATTCCTGACTACAAGACTGACTATGTGCCATGATAAGTTTGTAATAATTACAGTACGTCTGTAGTGTCTATTATTTTATTATAATTAATATAAACAAGTCAGAGATTGTTAGTTTGGCCTTCTTAGGAACATTGTGGCCTTACAAAGAACGGAGCCTTAAGAAGGCCATATAAGATAAAAAAAAAAGTTTTTAATTTGATTATAAAACGCGTTGACAAGTTATTTTATATTAATATAATATTTATTACTACTAGTTTTAAATAATTTCCATTAATATATTCTTAGTTATACGATGGTGTTCAAGTAATGTTCATTGTGTTTTTATAGATAATAAAAATATATTGTGCATTTAATGTTTCGCTTAAATGAAAGAGCTTATTATGTAGTTTTAGTAAAAGCGGATATATTAATTGTTACAACTCTATTTTTAAGTTGAACGACTGAATTATAATATTGGCCTTGTTTGGAGCCCTGTTCCTTGCAAGGCCATTTGGAAGAGCTTAATAAAACTTAAGTTTAATAAATAGTTATTAAAGCTAGGTAAAAAAAAAGTGATTTGTATGGTACACAATAAACCAAAGTATTCCTTAACTATTTTTTTCCTTCATTTATCCAGTAAATATACGAATAAAAAGTGTTTATTCTTTAGAGTGGCCTTCCATGGTCCACCCACCTTATATGTACTTCAGGTTGACCTAGAATTGACAATTTTGGTTAAAAGCAAGGTACACTACAGCACAAGTAAAGAGAAACTTCTGAAAAATAAAAAAAGTTGAAAATTAAGGTAAATTTTGGTACTTACAAGTTTTCGCGAAAATCGAAATTTGCCCATATCTTATTACCGTGTTGACCTTGATTTTTATACACCTAATAGGGACCTCAGTATCTGGTATAAATTTCAACTTGCTAGGTCTACCCGTTCCTGAGAAAATCGGTGGTGACACACGGACAGACGGACCGACGGACAGACGAACAAGAAAGTGATCTTATAAGGGTTCCTTTTTTACCTTTTGTTGTACGGAAACATGTTTTTGTGCGCTTACATTGCAAACGATGGCGAGCTCCTTACGAGATAGACCAAAATAATGTACTACGGTATTATATATCTTTTTTTTTGTATATCTTTAACATATCTTAGAAATCTCTTCTTTATCTCCTATCATAATAATAGTATAATTAATTACTCCACACTGACACCATATTAGAAGTCTTAGTAGTATCTACATTGCATCCGTGAGAAGCTGGGGCAGATCGTTAGTAGTATATATACTACATACATGTAATACAATAGATAGAAAGGTTATACGCGTTTACGCTTACTGATGAGTTTTCTAGTGGCTTTTAACGACAACCCCTGGCTTTGTTTTTAGAAATCTGTATCTCTCTATCTGTATCCTGCCCGATCGACTGACATTGGCTTGTTTGGATTATAGATATCAGAACTCTGAATTACCTTGGCGACTCACATCACGGTCACGGATAACTGATCTGGCATTTTTTACTATGGAAAATCTGTGTAAACTACAAATCGTCTCAGAACAGATTCGATATACGCTAATGATGTTCTTAGAAGAGAACGGATTGTTCCGAGATTGGTAAGTACAAAATGATGATTTTGTTATGCAGTTAAAATTAAGACATTAAATGCTACTTCTGGAGTAACTGTGATGATACACTGCCAATTTTATATTTAAAAAGTGTGACCGCTTAAATAACAAATAGCTTTAAGTCAGATATTTTAGTCCCTGCACATTAGATAAGCTTTATTTTAGTGGGCATTGTGTTATTCGAAATAGTTAATAGATATTAATGCTGCTGTTTGTTTTAGGTCTCAGAGAATGTTCATATATACCATGCTTGCTGGTGACGTACAAGGCAATCTGTACCATAAGCTGGAACAAGTAAAACGTTAAATTCAAAGGTTGGCCACCTTCACTTGTGTATTAACACAAAATCGTTGTTTTGTTATGGGATGCCATAACTTAGTTATAGCGCCTATAGTACAGAGGCAACAACTACTAAAGGATCATAAATAGTATGTTGAACCTAAAAGAGGCAGGCAGAGCTTTCTACATAATTTAAATCAAATTAGTTCATTTACTGCAACACAAATATAAGACA
Organism: Arctia plantaginis; assembly: GCA_902825455.1. Taxonomy (NCBI): domain Eukaryota; kingdom Metazoa; phylum Arthropoda; class Insecta; order Lepidoptera; family Erebidae; genus Arctia; species Arctia plantaginis. The sequence continues at coordinate 13,860,372 of CADEBD010000314.1, read as the reverse complement.
TTATATAGATTTTAAATACAGCACCAGAATACATTGATTGTAATGGTATAGAAATGATCTGGTCATTTAGTGTGGTACTGGTTGGGTCTTATTGAAGAACAATTATATAATATTCTTGCTGAAGAATCAAGGCTTGCCCAAAGACCTAGAGGAACTATGGGTTTTAAAAAGTGCAAATGAAAGTCACAACTTGTAAAAGGTTTTCACTAACGTTTAGCGAAGAACCAGAAACCACAATTCTCACAAGGATAGCACAGAAGGCACTCTCCAATTATATTGACAAAATGAATTTAGCGCTAGTAATGACCCTCGAGGGAACATTTAATTTGTGTTTCACTTCGGAGATATCTGGATCCTTGTCAGCAAGCCCTGTTACCTGGTGAGAAAAGGATATTGACTATTTTTAAATATTACATGTTTTTCCATTGTAAAATTTAGCGTTATAAATATTTCAGGAATTGCGTTACTTCAATTGTGTGAGAAACAAACGAAATCTTGAAACCTTTGCATTCAGAAGTAAGTTTCTCGTTTATTAAACAAATAAAACTTATTTTTAAATGAAATTGATAATTATTTTCAATTGATTTATTGACGCACAGTAATTGACTCTCAAAAGAACTATCGAAAACTAAATAAAATAATCTATGGGCTATAAGTGAATAATTTTGAATGTAAAGAAACATCACATAAAAAGTAAACTATAAGGGAGAAAAATAATTTTGTAAATATGGCCGTAACTCAGTAAATATTATTAGTAATCAAGCAACAGGTTGTAACGTTGACGTCCTTGAAAAGGTCAGGGGCATTTAAATTCAATGACATAACATTTTACTACTAAAATGAGTGAGCGTGAAAATAACATATGCAGCGGTAACTCGTATTTTCAAGATTTTGATCAAAGTTTTACAAAAACGTATCATATCATTTTATGATACATTGAATGATTTTGTGAAAACCGAGTCCCCATTTTTAGACAGAGATAAATTCTTCTCTGTATTTTGTGTTATTGTTACAGGTGTCTTATCGCTTTTCAGGAAGGACTTACTATGAACTTTAATGAAACCTAACCTAATAACACAAAGATTCATTGATGCCACAGTTTCTATATTTGACCGTAAATACAGTTTGATTAATAAATGGGATACTAAAAAGACATGTCTACATTACATACTATTGTTCTAATTATAACTATTACTTACAATTAGAACATTATAAAACATATAAAGTAATGTTGAAATATGGTACAAAAATGAAAGTCAATTTATATTTTTAATAATTACAAATCAGTTGAGCTTATGCTTGTTATTACATGCTTATAAGTGTAGCAAATAATTAATTTCAGAACTGATAGATAGTACTATAACATACCTATTATGATAAACAAAGTATGAATATTTGTTCATTTGAAAATAAATATAAATTAAATTTAAATTAGCTAATTATTAATATACTGTTTACTCATGAGTGCATATCGAAATTGAGGATTCTCGAAGTCGTAAATTAAAAAAAACGGTTGTGCACCTGGTGACTGAAATAAATTTCTTAAAAATAAAATATTGTAAACATTTTAAACGTAACCAGTAACAACGCAAAATATATTATATTGTATAAACATATGATTTCATAATATTTTCATTCTTGATCCATCATATAATCCTCATACTGAGAACAAAACCTGATCGTTTATCAATGAAACCACGATGTATTGTTCACTAGGTTTGACAGGTAGATGAATGAGCGTGAGAAAACCACCCAATCCCTCATACACCTGGCCTTTGTCCATGCAATAGAGATTTGATTGAAATTGGGAAATAACGATATTGATGTTGATACTAGCATCGATCTATCATCACTAAAAATCACCCAGTGGTCAAATTTCATTCATCACTTACTTCAACTGTTATTGTATAGACTGACGTACCAATACTGGACTCGTGTAGCTCAATATTGTCGTACGTAAAACACACATCGTATAACTTTCTGAACTTCATTAGAAAATCTTAAAAACGAGTACACCATTTTTATTCTATGATATCCAGAATGAAATAAAACTGTCAAATGGTAGTGATGATTTCAATTCCTAGCATTTCGATTTTAATGTTGGAGCTAATTGTAATCGTAAAAAGAATTGTTATTATAAATATTAACAATTCTTTTTACAGACAATAGTAATGAATACACGTTATTGTTTGTGCTAGGTCTTTTTAGCAAGCATGTCATATTATCCTTTTTGCAGCACCTGTAGCTATTGGAGTACTTAAAATAAATTATAAACATATTTTATCTAGATTTAGATATATTTTATTTTTAAATAAATGAGAGTTACAATAAGAAACTGGCTTTTATGTTTGTGATTTTAATTCCAATACAAACTAAAAGACTTCAGTCTGATATCAGTAACATACTATTGTTCTTCAAACTGACAGCGCTATGACAAGTAAGCGCCTTTATCATTTAGGGTGTTACAGTCCTACGATCGCCTAGCCTTTTACTTTATCAATTAGTCAAAAAACTACGTTTACAAAGTAAAAAAAGAATAAAATATTTTCATTCCAAGGTTTGTTAACTTCCGGAACATTGATTATAAGTCACTGAAACTTCGCCACTTGTTTTCCACCAAAAGTTTTCACACGGCAGCCCATTTTACTTGTGTTCCTACGGGCTTTTTGAACTTCTTTATCCTTAAATAAAAAAGAAAATTTATAATTTTTTTTTTATTTTGTATTTTCTTTTTCCTACCTTTCCAAAGTAAGATGACATTTTATTTTCAATGTCTTGTTAAGTCGATAAATAATCTACAATAATCCCATTGAATTTGGTGGATCGCATTGACAAAAACATACTTAAAACTGACCTGTCGCAAAATGATGAAAGATTGATAAAACCTACACTGATTACTACGCGGGTGCAGGTTGTCTACCAATGATACTTACCAAATGATAAACAAAAAAACTACATACTATTTCATTTCATACAACACGAAAAGGTTCTTTAATGTTGTAGTTGTAGGTCTAAAGGCTTCCTAGTCTACAAATTATGTCAAGTGTTTGAGTTTATTCTATATATTATACGTTTGAGTTTATTGTATATATTATACTTAAAATTACTAGTTTAATATAGAATATAATAAACTTTATTGTATACTAGTTTAGTATATCATACATACAAGATAACAACAAATTAGAGTTACAAAAGAGTATTCACTTATTGCAAATGGGTAATAAACACTATTAGTGAGTCAACTCAGCTATTTAGAGGAGCAACGCTCGGGCGAGTTATGAAGGAAAGCGGAGTCTCCCTCCTGACGACGTCTGCGGTAGGACCTGCTGGCTTCGCCTGCCGCCCGGACAGCCCGGTACGCCCATTTAGGAGTGGCACTTCAGGTGCACGCGTTAGGTGCAATACAAGACTACTCTCAATATTATTATTTTTTTGATTAACTAACATGAGTACTTGAATCTCTTTACTTTAATAGTAGTATAATAACAAAATTGTAGAATTGTTGCGATTAGGCAGTTTAATAAAAGTGCCAACTATGTCAAAAACCGACAGGTAAAATCTTGACATAGTTTTCATTTAAATCGTGTTTAATAAAAATCGACACGTGTCAAAAACCACATTCAAATTATTACTGACAGTGGTCGGTGACAATTGTCGGATTGTCGTGAGAATTATGTCGAATTTTGATTATATTATATTTGCAAATTATTTTATTTTCTAAAATATTAATGAATCAATCACTAGTGTAACTTCGATTGTTTGGTTTGATCCCACCACCTTATTGATTAAAATAGAAATATACTCTTTGGAAAGTTTAGTGACGACCCACGATATAAAAATAAGAAATGGAAGGAAATAGCCGAACAATTAACAGCATTAGGTATTGCCAATAAAGATGAAGAAAGAATACCTTCGTGACACTACATGGCAAAATTGGCGCAAAGGGACCATGGTAAGGTTTAGTTCACTTTAATTAGTTCATACGTCATCAATTTGTACAACAAAAATTCTTTAGACCGTTAACCAACTATAAATAAAAAAGAAGAATCTTTATAGTAATGCTGTCCTTTGTATTTGTATTGGTGTATTAGGCGTCATAAGTAATTTTTTTAAACCATATCCACTGTCTTCCAAGATTAACGCGTTTGGGAATAGTCTTCATCCACTTTCCTATGTCTGTGCATCTCATCTCATCTCTCTGACATCGTGAACAGAACCAAGCCATCTTGGAAATGCGTAGAAAATTTCTAAGTTTGGCCTGCATACCACCATAGTGTTAATTGAATGGCTTCCGTTTCTATCACAAACGCAGATTCATTTTGATAAGGCGCATATAGAGGAATTAACAAATCATCATCGATATCAGATATTCTAGGTTACCCATTATGCCTCATGAAAAGTGATGGTATTCGGTTACAATTTTCAGCTAAGCGAACCGCTTCTCCAAGTAATTCCGACGACCAATTTTACAAATGAACATTTTACGGAAGTTTTACAAACCCGAATTTTTCCTTTAAAACAGAAATCTGTAATTGAGAAGGAGAAATTGATTCTGCTTTTAAATTATCCTTGTTGCCTCCTCGTTCATTAGTATTCATCATCACTACTCTCACTGCTCGATGTAAGTACCATTTTTTGTACTTTTTTTTTTAAAACACAACAAAATTCTGACAGGTCAAATGTTTTGTCAATTTTCCACCATGTCAATTTTGTCGCCTGTAAGTTTAATAAAACATAAAAATTATCGAATTGACACTTTTTGACATATGTCGGACTTGTCAGATTGTCAGCTTTATAAAACAGGGCTCAGAGGGCCGAGTGCAAGTTTATTTCACATCGACTCGCTCTTGAGGGCAAGCGCGTTTAGCGTTGCGATTGGTGGAGATTTCAGTGCGGGCCAATTGGATTCAAAAATCAGATCAAATTGTTGCTAGTTATTTTGTTGAAATAATTAACACTTGAACATGGAGAAGAAAGAAGTTCCTACTTGAAAAACAAAAGTATGACACTTCATGATACCAAGTAAAAATATTTTGTCATTCATATGGCCTTTGGTCAAAAAAAAATTTAAACAAATAATGGAAAGATAAGCATGTAAATATTATTCTTTTTTTAAACTTACATAGATATATTTTAGCAACAAGACTACCACGGTAATCCAGACCACTGCGCGTCGTACACTGAAAAAAAATCGGTGCCCACCTTATTTAAACTACAGTAGGAGTACGGAGCCGGAGTACGGAGCCGTTGTGAGCAGCTCACCCACAGCTAGGGCGAATTGGCCATGATCTTCATTGATACCTCAAAAAAGAATCGATACTTCAAATCATATTAGAATCAAAATATCGATGCTTTTTCAAAAGCATCGAATATTATAAATGTATCGGATTATAACAATTTTTTAAATTTGTATTGGCGTAATTCACACAATTTCAATTTCATTTTCCGTGAAACTATGGAGTTATGTAGCTATTTTTATTTTGTCGCAAGAAATAAAATTCTTAACGACTTAATTAAATTTCTGAATCAAAGCAAAATAACCAATTTATCCACAATAAATGTTTTCTTTTTCAAACTTCATTTTAAAGTCACGTAGTTAGGTCCTTTACCGTAGTGTTGCGGCTCTTCAAAATCACAACACAAAAATACATGAAACGGACACAAAGAACACCCAGACCCAGAACTACAAATTGTGGATCACACCAAGTGTTGTCCCGTGTGGGGATCGAACCCACAACACTCAGTGCAGTGGATAGCAGCGAGGTGAGGCATAATTAATTAAGATTAAAAGTGTGTAATTTTAAATAAATCTTTGTAGGCAAAACTCGCTTGTGTCCAAGTCTAGTGTTTACTAAGACCTTTTATAGTAACATACATAAATCGTTAAAATAAATCGTATTTTTTTTTTTGATATATAGAATTATCGCATTTCAACTATGACTTGTCATATTTTTTTTTAAATATCTATGTTGACAACAGAAGAGTTCAAAAAGTATGAATAATGTAAATGTCTTTTACTAGTTTAGTCAGTTTTGATAAGCGTTGCTTTTCAAAACATTTGTTTCGAAGGTAATGTTGCTCCTAACATACGAGTACTATAATTTTTGAAAGCTATGACGTATTACACACTCCACGTGATTGTGATCATTTAGGCATAAGACGTTACGTGTAAAAGTATATCTATACATAAGTAACCTAAGAGAACCGTCCGTACAAGTCCGAGGCAACCCGCACCCCCCGCCCCCCTCTCGCTACGCCGCTGAACATGACGAAGGGTAATAAAGAGTAGCCAGAGAGTCTTCAATTATGAATATTGGTGATATTATGGGTATAAAGGTACTACCGTTGCATATTAAATAATCTTTGAAAGCCACTTTCTTAAGGACCGTGACGTTCTCAAAATTATTTCAAATTTAAGTATGCAGCAGAAGGCACCGAAGATACTGAGAATAAAATTCTAAAAACTGAAATGGTGCATTTATATTTATGAATTTAATACATTTAAATATAAATTTGTAGCTGCCTTTTAGCTGCTGGATGGTGACATGCAGCTAGGCTAAAACTATATTTATAATGTCTATCATATCTTTATTTGTAAGATAACGTATAGGAATAAAGAATGAGTAAACACCTATTCGTTTACATGTGATATACACTTTTTATGCAAAAGACAATTAATTAGCCTTTTTAAAAACTCAATCTTAAAACTATTTGGTACAGTTACTGAGACCGGTGAAGCGAATCTAGATTTTTCTGAAAAAAAGTTCAGCAAAATACAACTCTATATACGTGGCTTCTTGTACCTAAGAATAATAGGAATAGGTTACCGTTACAGTATTTTTAAACACTCTTAAAATAGAAAAATAAAACAATCGATACAGTCAACTTTCAAATTTAGGTCACTCTTCTTCTCTGAGTTTGTATAAAATTTATGCAAATCTGTGAAATTAACACGAAACTCCTATTAGCTTCCACAAATTTAGAAAAAAGTACAGTGCAGAACACTTTGAGTCCATAAATTGATTTACAATCTTTTTTTTTATTTTATTTGCCCATAATTACAGATTAATAAATAAAAATGTACATTGGGTGGCAACATCAAATATTCTAAGACTACTGTGCTGTGTGCTACTGCCGATCTTTAACTGAAACAATCATTTTTTTGTTATTACTTTATAATATATAAGCTTTGTTAGTCTTTTTTTATTATTTATATAGAAACCGCGTAAGAAAAACATTCTGACTTTTAACTGTGCATATGGTAATGGCAGAGTAAATAACTTGTACTGTATCTAATGCAATCTTTTAAGTGCATATGCTTAATAGATTAGATAAGATATCTATTCTCCAAGAGTTACTAGCTAGATTTTTATTGTATGAGATATAAATCTATATATTGACACGTAAAGAGACTAAAAATTTAACATAAATAAATACGTTCAGTTTCTATTTTCCGGCAGGGCCGATCACGAGCGAAGAAGACGGGACTGCGGGCCGCCAGAGAGTGGGAACTTTTGGTTGAAAATTGATTCCTGCGGTAGGCGGCGGCCTGATCGCACTAAGAATGTGATCGGGGCGATATAGGGCATAGTTAGGTGCAGGGTGGATCTGAGGGGACCTGAAATAACATGGCTGGCTGGCCGTCGGATTGGTTTTTAGTGGAAACACCACTTACTACTAGCTCCTGTATCTCGAAGGAGCCGGACATCCGAAGGGATTTTCAACCCTGTCATCAAAAATAAAAAAAAGCCCATTCATCTTGAAAACTTTGGCATCTTCAAGGATTATTGATATTAAAGCAAGTTTTATAAAAAAAACCGTTAGGTGTGTGATGTTTCTATATATTAAGAGTTAGATTTAAAAAAATGGAATCAATACATTTTGGTATGCTTGATCAAAAATAATACATTTTGAAATGTTGGTTAATTTAACGTTTCATTGAATAAATTAATAACTACAGGCACTGAGTTCATTAACTTTCATGACAAACTTTCACAAAGCTAGTTCGTTCATTTAAGCAAAACATTATTTATTTATTTCAAACTTAATGTTGTACAAAGGCGGACTAAATGCCATTAGGCATTCTCTCCCAGTCAACCTTCAGGTGATGTAGAAATATGATGCGGTAGGTGCAAAATAAAATATTAAATTTAACATAATTGAAGTCCAGAGACATACACAATATATAAACACACATACATACATAAACCTACATGAATTTAATATAATATAAAAATACTCAGTCGGGTGCTAGCGTTGTGACTGTTCTGCCAATTCACTCCGAAGAAGATCGCACACTTTTCTCTTGAATGCAAGGCGGTTTGTGAACATCCTGATTTCAGCAGGAAGGGCATTCCAGAGAAGAACTGACTGGACGTAGGAGGAGTTGATGAAGTTGGAGGTGTGGGGGGGGGTTGGAGATTGAAAACATCGAATGCAGTTTTTGAGAAGGCGATCTAGTTTATTGAGAAGGTTACATTACGTTACATTCATAATAAAACAAGTTTGTAGGGATACAAAATATTGTATATATCATAATATGTTACCGACAAGTACCAGGTGTCTAGGTCTATGTTTACTGCTTTAAAATGATTTATGTTAATATATACGAGCATTCCAATAAAAATAGGACAACCAACTTACAATTGCTGATGAAAATTTTCAAATAGCAAGATTTAGACTCATTAAACTCTACTATTTATATCAATAATTATTTAAAGATGTATGCTTTAATGTATTACATTTAACCTATCAATCAAATAGGTCTCATGTCGAAACTATAAAACAAAGTAAAATAAATTACCGTGCCATAAAAAATACCGTGCATATCAAAGTTGTATTATTCATTCCGTCGTTTTTTATTCCGGGGAATTCAGGAATCCTTCGAGATGTAAATGATTATTGCTCTGTCCATAACTGACCTATCGTCTGTAATATTAAATATAGAATGTGTATACGTAGATGTGACACAAAAAAGGGCATGCCTTTAGATTTACTTGCCTCTGTACTTTTATAAGTTCCTTTTATTCATTCTTCATTTTATTTCTGGAGAAGAATAAGTTAGTTGCTAACACTAGTTTTATTACATTGAGTTTGTTATTTTGTATTAAGTTAAATTTGCACACACTTTATACTTCATTAGATTATTTTTCTAAACTACTGGAACATATTTTCCATGTCAGGAAGCTGCGCAAATTAAGGTACTTTCATTTAATAGAGATAGAAAAATACTACATACGAATTACCCTACAAACTTGTTTTTTTAGGATATGTACGGTAGATGGACTGTGTTACGAAACTAGTACATTGACCTAACATTGACGAAACATAACATGTAAAAATAGGAAGTCTTGCAAAACAAACTTTCTACTGTAAAAAGTGGTGAAATATAATTGCTACGCGTTAGTTCAAACGTATATTTACTAAGAAGTAAGTATAAATATACTAAAGTAAGACAGAGTATATAAGTATTCATAATAATTATAAAAAAAGAGCTGTAAAAAACAAGATTAATGAGAATTGAAAAAGAACATTTACGCGTTAAACAGATAAAAACCATCCTTGAAGTAGTTTATATGTGTATCCTGTCTTTTGATCCAATCGGTGCTGAACTTTTTCAGTTTTTGAAGCGTACACAAAACAACTTAATATTTTTTATAAATAAATAAGACTTAAGTTGACACGTAACTAGAAAACAAATCGTTTTCATATTTCTGTATAATTTTGTTGGTAACATTTTGAAATCCTTTGGCAATATTCTTTTGTCAGGTTATTTATATTTAATTTTACCCGCATTTATACTTGACATTGCTAATATAATACATTATTTACATACATTGATAGTCAATGAGCTACTTATTATTATTTTTTTGACATTCAAAATATGAACGTAACTAGTTAATGTTTATTTATATATATTTTTTTACCATCAGTGGACACAATATATGTACTTAAAAAGAGGTACCAGATTTTTTTGAAACTAATAATATTGTAAATACTATGAATATTAGAGCTAGCTGTTATTTTTGTCAATGAGAGATTAAATTAACTATTATTACGATCACACGACATCAGTTATTTCATTCTGTATCTGATCAATGGAATGAAATTTGTTTTACCCATGGTGACAGCAGTTATGAGACTAACAGTTATAGCACGAGATTTGGCAACGAGCCTACTCTTAAGATACTGGAAACTAAAAAGTTTAGCTTTCTCGGTTACATAAATAGAACATAGGCTTCACGTAGAAGAAGTAATAAGCGTTATTTAATTAGCCTCGAGGGAAAAGGCAAAGAGATGTTGACATTATAGAATTAAGTTTATGTGGGTAGTGCAAGGCTTTTAGTGTTTCGTGTGGGAATGGGGGTAACTACAGTAAAGATATGTTCTATTATGATCAAACAAACGTGATAATGCGACGCAAATCGTGTATTTATTGATGAAATTCTTCTTTAATTTATTAAAAAATAGTTTATTTTAAATTAAATCTTTAAGAAAGTATTGTGTTAACAAAAACCTATCCAGTGTAGTATCATTACCTGTGCAAATATATTGTACAAATATGTAATGTTTTTGGCAAATAGAAGAGTATTTAGAAAACTTCTGCAAACTTTCTGCAAAAATATTTTAACAATAAAATATTTTTCTGCAATAACTGTACCGACTTTAACCCAAATTACTTACTACTAATTTAACTGTAACAGTTTTTTTGTACTAATTAAACTACGTTGAGGATAATGTCTATATGTGTGATTATAATTATGGTCTTCAGTCTTCTGCGTAAAGGACCGCACCTGTCCAATAAAGAACTTGCAACCACATGTGTGTGAAAAATATTAGTACTAATTAGGGTCGGCGTTATTAATCTAATTCATTTATTTGTTCCTAATAGAACATTTGTTCTTTCAAAATTCTTTCGGGTCGGGTCGAGTCTTTCAGGTAAAAAATGCTATTCGCGGACAGTACCTACAGCGCTTCTTAAATAATTCCATTATACTAATTATGTAGGTGAAAATTATTCTGCATAATTTTGTCAAGATTAGTGGCTAGATAATCTTTTCTACCTGGTACATCTGTCACATAAGAGACTATGAACTCTAAAAAACATAACAGCTCACGAATTCTGATCTGCGATCATGTCACTTTTGGTATTATTGTATACAAAATAGTTAATTCAAGACGAGCCTACGCCGTTTATCCATCATCTAATTCTCGTAAGCTACATATTGTAGCAAGGTAATATGTCGTATGTAGACTCAGAACTATATTAATACAACGCAAACTGTGTAAGGATAGATTAGTTACGTGATCCGCCTTCACGAGTCGTGAAGGATTAGATGGGATTGAGTGTGTACAGTAAATAAAACAGCTATTGACTAGGTCCAATACCTAGCCTATAGTTCTCTATAGGCTAGGTATTGGACCTTCTGCTAAAGATTGATATTTCACGGTATTTATACGTTTTTAGCAAGCTGAATTGTCAGTGGGCTGGCTATATTAGCCGCAGAACCGACAACCGTTGGGGAATACGAGTTCTTGAGCTTAGACAGCCTCTCGGCAAACGTAGTGTCGGACGCCCACAGGCCAGGGCCTCAATTTTGCTATTTTATGTTTACGCCAAGCCAGTGTCATACCACTGACACGCTATTGAGATGCCATCGAGTAGCCATAGGCATCGGTATAAATACCTATCGGTAGTTGAAAATTTATTACGTTTTTTGAGGAAATGATTTTTTTGTTTTTATTATAATATTATTAAAAGAAATAAATAAATTAAAATAACTTATTAAAAAAGAAAATAAAAAAATAAATAAATAAATAAATTAAAATAAATTATTAAAAATTTAAAAAAAAGAACTAAATAAATTATTAAAATAAAAAAAATATGAAAAATCATTTCCTCAAAAAACGTAATATATTTTAAAATTATAAGGAAATGACATTTATTTAAATTTTTTTTTTTTTTTTTAATTTTAATAAATTATTAATCTTGTTTTATACTTTAATTTTTTTAGATAATTTATTTAATTTATTTTAATAATTTATTTATTTATTTTAATAATTTATTTATTACTTTTTTATAATTTTTATATTTTATTCTTTAATAAATTATTTTAATTTATTTATTTCTTTTAATAATTTATTATAATAAAAACAAATACATCATTTCCTCAAAAAACGTAATATATGACTACTCGATGACTACTCGATGACTACTCGATGACATCTCAATAGCGTGTCAGTGGTATGACACTGGCTTGGCGTAATAGCAGAATTGAGGCCCAGATGGAGTGACGATTTACACAAGATGACTGGCAGGAGCTGGATGCGAGAAGTCCAAAATCGATCTAAGTGGAGAGGCCTATGTCCAGCAGTGGACTGCGATAGGCTGACGTTGATACGTTATGTAGCTATCATACGAATTACTGTTATAAATGTAGCCCCTTTAATAATAAAATTCTTGGTAAGTACAACCAAGAATAACGAAACGTACCAACATATTTTGAAATTATACACCGATAATATTTTTAAAAACGTTTTAGTAAAATAAAACCGGCACTTATAGCGTTTTTAATACATGCTAAGTAATATTATGAGTATTTTTTCATACATGAGATAAAAACTATACAAATATCACTAACATACGCAATAACTTTTATATTCTATGAGTAAGTGACTCACCAACTTTTTCTAATAAAATATGTATGTAAAAAAATTGTGACTAGTCGAAATAAATTAATTCTTGGTAAATATTATTTTCGAAACGTCTATTTTGAATTGAATTATTTAGTCAAGTCTGTAAACAGAGCTTTAAGAGATCGCAGCCCGCGATAAAACCGCGCATTGTAACACTGTTACAGTTTATTGTATAACAGCTGATGCAATGTTTGTTCAACAAAGTATATTTACGTATCCATTTCTAAAACTAAAAAAGGGTCAACTATAAATAAAACATAGTGCAACAGAAAGTGCTTACGGTAGGTACGCAAACTTAGGGTCTATTGATCTTCCCTCTTTCATTGTATTAGCACAAGTTTATTTGATAAAACGAGAGAGAAACAAAGTTCTACATTTGATACAAATTGACTCAACAATATTTCTCTCATGACTCATCGAATATTCATTTAATGTATATACACAAGCCCAGTGGCGAGCCATGTCAATTGAGTTTATTATACAAATGAAACATCTTGAAAGATATGAACGCATTTCGTATCTTCTTCTCTTAGCGTGTCGATGACAATTCAAATTGAGTCGGCCCAAAATTTGGCGACGAGTTTGGCACTTTCAGTAGCCTCCATCAGTTCCTGTGATGTGCAAGTAACAGGGCAGGCTGGACACGATATCAAGTGCCCCATAGTTTGTGGGGCAAGACCACATTTACACTCCAGGGCAGAGTCATCTATGAATCTCCACCTGAACAGGTTTTCTTTGCTTCGGCCTACCTGTGTCCGGAGTCTGTTTAGAGACTTCCAGGTCAGCCATGGCAACTCGTGTCCAGGTGGAAGATTTTCGGCAAGTGGCACAAATGGGTTGGGTAAGGAAACGCTATCTTGCCACAACTTAAGTCTTTCCTTAGAGCGTTCACCAGTGAGCGGGGGTACGCACTTTAAAAAGCTGTTGCGGCTTTTCAGCCTTTGCGGTACTATGATGTTATTGTGTAGGGGGTGTCTAGCGTCGGAGACCATTTTGGCTCTTTCGCTAGAGCTCGCCATCGCTCTGCGAACTACTGGTGGCGCTATGCCTGCCAGTGGATACAGCATCTGTACCGGGGTCGGCTTGAGGCAGCCAGTGATTATCCGGCACGTTTCATTCAGTGCTGTGTCCACTAACTTTGCATGGGCTGAACGACCCCACACGGGACATGCGAATTCACCCGCAGAGAAAGATAGCGCCAACCCAGTAGTCCGCATGACGTCAGGCGAAGCACCCCACTTTGAAGAGACTAGTCGCCGCAAAAGACTATTGCGAGAGTGCACCTTCTGCTTAATGTTATTGCAGTTCTTGCCGAATGTTAGAGACCTGTCCAGAGTAACACCCAGATATTTTGGAAAGTTGCTGTGCTCTATGGATACCCCACCCCAAACGATGTTAAGTTTGCGGCTCGCCTCTCTGTTGCGAAGATGGAAAATGCACGTCTGCGTTTTGCTCGGATTGGGCTTGAGTGAGTTAGCGTGGTAGTAAGTGGCTAAGTCACCAAGAGCGTTTGACAAGGACACCTCAACCTCTTCAAAGGTGGTGGCTTGGGAGGTAAGGGCAAGGTCGTCTGCATAGAGGAAGCGGGAGGTATGTGGGCTGGATGGTTGGTCATTGGTATAGATATTAAATAAAAGCGGTGCCAAGACACTACCTTGAGGTAGGCCGTTTTTCTGTGCTCTCCAACGACTTTTTTCCGAGAGAAGGTGGACTTGAAATCGGCGGTTGTGGAGAAGTTCTCGGAGTATGCGGATGAAATTTTGATCGTTGACCAAGGTTTCCACCTTCCACAACAGCCTCTTGAGGTTGACTGTATCGTAGGCAGCTGATAGGTCCACGAATACAGCACCAGTGACCATTCCTCTCTCGAAGCCATCCTCAATGTGTTGTACCACTTTAAGAGTCTGGTTACTGCAAGACTTCACGGGTCTGAAGCCAGCTTGCTCGGGAATCAGTTTTGGATCAATGACGCCCACAAGGCGGCTCAGCAGCAGTCTCTCGAATAGTTTATATGTGTGACATAGTAGAGAGATAGGGCGAAAGTTTTTAGGATCGTCTGCTGCTTTACCTGGCTTAGGGATTGCAATGATCTTAGATTTTCTCCAGAGACGGGGTATTGAAGCTGATTTCAGGCAGTTGTTGTAAAGTTGCAACAACCACGACACAGCAACTGGGCCAAGCTGTTTTAATTGCTCGACTGAGATGTCGTCGACTCCAGAGGCTTTACCAGACTTAAGGCGACTTATCGCTGTAACGATATCAGTAACGTTGAATGATTTACTGATATCGTCAGCAGCGCCATCAGTTTTTTGTGATTTTGGGATCCTACTGGAACGGCGTGTTGGTCTGCCATTAACAAGTAGTTGATGTGCTATCTGGTTTGCGGTGACTTGGCTTGGCGGTGCGGGTTGAGGGGACTCACCGGTCAGCTTTCGAATCGTACTCCAAGCCTTTTTACTGTTGTGAGTCATGTCGATGCTAGTAACAGTATTCGTCCACCTCTCTCGTCTGTTTTCGCCTAGTTTAGATAGCAACAATTCTCCAGCAATTGTGGTTGCCTCAGAAAAAGGATCGGATCGGAACAGTGTTTCGTATCGCGTCAGTAATTCACTGGAATCTGTTGACAGCCCCGGAATGTAGGAGGTCCTGCAGCCCCTTGGGATGTGTCTTCGGGAATAAGTTGACACAATCTCGACAAACTGGTCGTAGTTTTGCGGGGTTGGTGGGACATTGAACAGGGCGTCATCGATCGATTGCGTAAACGACCCCCAATCAGCCTTGGCATAGTTGAATCGGCGCTTGAAGGGGACATTTATAGATCGGACCACGGATTCGATGCAGCACATAATTGGTCTATGTTGAGTGCGAGGAATAGGTGAACACACTCTTTTAGTGCACTGTGAGCTGATAGAAGAGCTAGCGAAGATTAAATCAGGATTGTACCCGCGTTTCCAGCGACCACTGTTAAAGGAGGCCGGTTGTTTGGCGTCATGGATTAGTGCCAAATCATTCGACTCAGCCCATTCTTCGACTGCATCTCCACTCATATCCGTGTCGTTGTAGCCCCAGTTGGTGCTGCGGCTGTTGAAGTCACCGATTACAACTTTAATTGGCAGGCTACTAAAGTTCTCTGGCGGAGTGAAGTTAAATGTGGTGCCGGGTGGTTTATAAATGGAAGTGATGGAGCAATTACCAACATCTACTGTGATAATTTCTATGCCGTTCTCGTTTGAGCATTTGGTGGAAAGTATGCTTACGCCTGGAGCAGCAAACACTGCGTTACCGTGCTTTGGGTGACAGATCTCGGCGATAAGCGTGAGTCCATCGATGTGTGGCCGGCATTGGGTTTCATCTCGATGGGTCTCTTGAACGCAAAGAATGTCGCAGCCAGTTTTGCGGCATAAATTGGAAAGAATTTCCGATTTATCTTGAGAGAACCCTTCGATGTTAATCGAGACTACGCACAAAGCCGGTGTTGGAGGACTTGGAATTGTCTTCGTGGTGAAAGGATTAGCCAGTCAGCGTGGGGATTCGCTGACTGCCCAGGGTGCGCCGGACGTATAGTAGATCAGTGGGTACGTCACTCGGGGAGGCTCCTTTCTTGCACCCCATATTGCATGCATTTCGTATTATTTACTGCTAGTTATACATAAATTATGCATTTCGAAAACGTCTGCATTATATATAATTAGATTTTAATTTCATTTACAAACTACTAATACATACAACAAAATTGTTAGTTAAACTTTGTACATAAAAAATAAAGAGTTTGACAACACAATACCGAATCGCAAAATGCTCATGCTATCGACTGCCTGAAGATCGAAATTCGAACACCGTTCATATTATACTTTTTTAATCTATTCGTTTCCAGTATAGGTTAAACAGTAATTAAAAAGCTACCCGCAAAATCGCAGTAGACTGTTAGAGTCTGTTGATGATAATGGCAGGTAAGGTAGATTTACATACCTATATACAAATATGGGAAGCGTGTTTCTTGATGCATTTTAACATAATTTTCTTCACGGTATCATAGAAGTTTTTAATTCATTATTCATATGGACTTAAGACTTTTATCCATTGACGACTTTTTTAAATGAGTAGAAATAATTTGATCGATATTTTTACGTGAAATTCAAAATTTTCAATTGTAATTATTTAAAAATTATATATTATAAAGAAGCACTATCCTTATAATATCGTTATGAAAAATAAAAGTTTAAAACGAAAATAGGTACAGATTTAATTAATTATAATATAGAATAAGGTCACCGGGCATAAGATATAATTTTTAATTAGGCACAAAGTCAAATTTGAAGAATGTCGAGCGGTGTTTACTGAGTAAAACGTAATCCTATTCATAAAATTTAATTAAACGAAAGCACAAATGATCATTAGTAAAAAGTTTACTCACTTTATAACAAGTTATTTGCAGAGAAAGTAATAATTCAACAAAGTTAGACTGTATTACAGATAACCGGAGACACAATTGTAGTCCCCGTCTGCTCACTATTAAGAGAAGGCAGATATAACAGCAATCACGGTCTGATAATATTACCACTGAAGTCGATTAGATGAAAAGTTGCTGTAAAGTATTTTTTAAATGAACTAGGTCTATCAGGAATAAATAATTATTCATGATTGACATGATATTCTACTAAAATAATGTCGATGTGCGTGTATCGATTAAGGTCACACTCATGGTTTGGTTTACCCCCAGTAGTTCCATATAGGCAGTTCTTGCACTTTTGTAACCCACTAATTCTATACATGAAACTGCAAATAGCTAATTATAAACAGGAAAATTATACACAATAGTTCCATGAAATTTCAGTTACGTAGCTTGTTGTATCATAAGATATGAAACCCTTTTCCTTGTGCTACGAAAAAAATTGTTTCAGAAGAATATTTTAATCTAAGATTCATATCCATAGCAGCAAGAATACCAACTTTTTATACAAACTCCAAATACTTGCTGCCCAGTTCCTTTAACTAATAGCGTGAAAAAATGTACTCTATATGCTATTAAGGACTACGGTTAATCTAAATCCAAAGTTTCTTTGAAATACGTCTAGCGGTTTTTACGTGAATCGCGCACAGCAGATACAAAGATAGACAGAAAATAATTTTTAAAAACATATTTTTAGATCTGTTATATCTACGAAGTTTTTTATATTTATTTGCCATGTATAATATTAAACATTTCTCTTACAGTTTTATTATATGTGTAGATAGTCATTTACTTTTTTAATGTTCAGAAATTTTCTCAGACTTTCTTTGGGTATTTTGATTTTTTTTATTTAATTAATGTCAGCTGTAAAAGTAGTGTACTTTCAGGTCTCTAACTGAACGGACGGTAGAACACTTTACCCCTTGATAAAGGGCCTACGTCGAGTTATTATGCAAGTAGATTCAAGATTCCCGTAAGTAAATCTGAGTAAATCGTGAATCTCTAATTAATATGAATACCACTCACAAATGTGTTTATTCGAATAACATTATAGATACATGGTACATTTATTACACTCTTACTAAAACAACTAGCTACTACGCTTTATTAATCCTACACATCATAGAGATTTTACGATATAAATGTAGATGTTAGATTTTATTATCTAGTCATAAAATGTTTACAGATAGTTAAATGTATACAAAGCAAACTGAATACAAGAATCACTTACATTAAAAATAAAATATCAGTCGAAGTATACATTAATTAAATGTTCATCCTAATTTATGAATTAGCGTTCAATTTGATTTTAACTTCAAACTGTATTTTATTTCTCCAGAAAACCATCCATACTGAAAACCTATTTCTTAGCGTTCCATAGATTCACCGCGCAGGTGCCGAGACTATCGCGTGATAGATGGGGGCAACACATGCGGCTTAGACAGTGACTGGAAATTGCGACCCAGGATTAGGTTTAGGAGGTACTCCTTGCGGTGCGTCAGCACTCAACTGCACTGTCTGCTCTGTTACCCCCTCTACCTAACCATATTTGATACGAGCCCAGCAACGCCGCTTTAGATATTCGTTCAAGAAAAGAGCTTACTGAAGCTCTTGGGAATCCAAGTTCTTTTAGCAGGTTATAGAGGTATTTAACTAGTATACCCCTGGCAACCACTTGACGTGTCATACAACGCACCGAAATAACCATTTTTTGTTATTTCGTTCCATTTTTAGTTATATGGGATACAAAATTCTTCTAGCGTTAATCATTCATTCTGCATTTCTAGCTTCATTACGTGCACCTTGTAGGTCTCGTTTTCATTTTGTGGTAGGAAGGTTTTATTATCTTTTTGCCGGTCTGTCTTCTAGCATTTCCCAATCCAACTCTACTGAACTGTGTACCCACCATAAATTTCTTGTGGAATTGTAGCAGTGACTTGAGCTCTGATGAATTTTTGATTTTTGGAAGGGATCCAACGACTTCGTCTTGTGATTTTGACAAGATATGCATTTTGGTAACTGTTAGATGTTTGTAGAGTTCCGAAGGTCTTTTAAATTTCATTGATGGCCATACGGGTCGTACGGGGCTATCGTATCGTTTGAGGCGGCGACGGTCCTGGCGCGATATCCACCCTTCGACATTATGGCGGACTCCCCTGCATGGGAGTCCGAACGTCGAGTCTTGGTCGGACAGATCGCACGAATCCTGTCACCGCCAGCATTAACCGCGGCAATGCTGGCGAGTGGCGAGGGATGGGCAGCCCCGGTCTCCTTCTGCGAGAATGTTATGCTCCAAAAGGAGGCCGCAGAGCGGGATCGGGAGAGGGCCCTGCTCGAAGGAGGCAGCGAAGGGATCGCGGCAGGGGTCGCTAACTCCCCAATCGCCGCCTAAGGGTCGCTACGGCCACATCTTGGGGCGATGTGACCGCTGTAAACGACCCGAGACAGATGACACTCCGGTGCGGCTGGGGACCGTCGTCTAAGGCGAGACGCTGTTGCGCCTTTTACCCTGTAGAACAGTGAGAGGCGCGGTAGCGTCCTGCCCCAGGGTGACTACGGTCCTTCCGGGATGTGCCTTAGACATGAGGTACGGCAGGGAGGACTCCAGAATGGGACTAATCCCACCCACACGCCCACCACTGTAACTCCTGTACACCAGGATCCACAGCAGTGACCCACGAACACACCGAGTTATGACACTCGGGAAGTCCCAGGAGGAAATTAAACTGTCTTGGAACCCGCAACGAAATTAATCAGAAGAAAATTAGAGGAGTTGGAAATACAGTAAATCCACTTCCCTCCTTAGCAAAGTGGGAGAGAAAATGAAGTAAAATGGGCATACACCCTTTTAAACAGGGAAGCACCACAAAATATTACGGGTCCTACGTGAGCTATATTTGATTTCTATAATATGTATTGCAGAATCGCCTAATCGCACGGAAATTCACCCTAGTTGACACAAGATCCCCATAGTATACCGCCCCAGATGTCACCTGCAAGGTATTCAGCATTATATTACGTTCATTATACCAAAGACTACATTCCCAGAGGATTTGATGAGCAGACTGTTCATAGTGAGAGTTAGGTGTTGAGCATTGACACAATGGTGACTCGACTAATTTAAATGAATAAAGCTTGCTCTTAAAGTTACCATGACCCGTAAGAAATTGAGCGACACAGTGATCCACCTCAAGCCATGTCCTCGACAACCGTTCGCGAACAGAAGAAAAGAATTGGTAAAGATGGCGCCTCTTGGATGATTTATCCCAGCGTTGTTGCCATTCGTCTATGAGGTCATTATAGACATATATACAGACATATATATATACACATAATAGACAGAGGACTCCAGAAGTCGCCGATGCGTTCCTGGAGCTCCTCCCGACTGGCAAGGTAGGCCGCCGCGGGGTTTAGTGGGTAGAACGGTTCTCCCAGAGTCCCACACAAAAGCGTTTCCCGCGTGAAAAAAAAAGGTGGATATCGCCCATGGCTTTGGCATTCCGTAGTCGTTTGTCAATCTTATAGCTTGTCTCTTGGCTGAAGAGAGAAATCAATTTCCCATGGTTTGTGAGTTTGACCTTAGATTGGTGACCTTTAGGGGTCAAAATTTGCGTATTGAAGGCAGCAAAATTTGCGCCAGCATTGCCGCGATTAATGCATACCCAATTGTAATTTTATATCTCTTTTCAAGTCCAGGCTCAAAAATAGGCAATTCTATTTGGAAATTGCCTTTGACCCTTGAGGTAACCTTCAAGGTTGCGATCAAGGTCATCAAAGGATAGCCAGCGAAAATTCCTGTAACTTTTGTATTTAACGTATTTCTGAAAAATGCATCCCTAGCGAATTATTCTGCTGTTCTGATACTTTTCTAACATTCTGTATATTAAAACTGGTTACTACTATATACAAGCGGGATTTTACTTATATTTTATTTCCCTTATATCTTCCATATACTTACGTCAAAGTGCATATGAATTGACAGCTATTCGATTCCCAAATTAATTGCGATTTCATATTATAAGTAATAAGTGTACCTACACAGAGCACAGGCATAACTAGGGCCTAGTACATATTGGCCTATGTTGGCCCATGGCAAGCAATCGCCACTGTGTACACATGGCAATAGTATTTATTGGCGGTCGATTGGCCATCGTAGCGCGCAATCCGGACGTTTTTATTTTTTCTTTTTGCACACTTCAAAGAAATCTTGGCGTACCTTACCTTCGCCTATTGTGTTTACACACTCGCCCATTGTTTAGTTCGTCACCGATCGCTGACGGTATGGCACACTTTTTACTACACATAGTAGAATATAAAATATAACAATATAATATAAAAATGGTAGGTAAGTACATGTTTCACGGGGTGACAGGTGAGGTCATCTGTCACCCTAGCAGAAGCAGGCCGGGGTGGCGGCGAGCGCGCTGCGAAGCGCCCGCGCCCATCCGGGAGCACAGAGGGAACATGGGGGTTCCCACACAGGGGGGGGTCGTCTACCCGCGGTAGATGGCCCGAGGTACGTCGGGGCACCAGGGATTTCCTTTCTAGGGTACACCTGGTTCCCCGACTACTGGTACCTGAGACGGCGTGCGGTTTTAGTCGGTTTGAGTCCGACATTGCCACCGGTAAGTGGTATCCGAGGGGATTTCCGCACAGAAAAAATATATAAAAAAGGTACATGTTTCATACATATAAAGTTACATCCGTAAGGTCATATAGTTAACATAATAACAATACGAGTATGTCAGTATTATTTTAAATATTACTATCTTACTAACATTATAAAGGCTAAAGTTTGTATGAATGTTTGCTACTCTTTCACGCAAAAACGGTTTAACGAATCTGGATGAAGTTTGGCACAGAAATAGGTCATAGTGTGGCATAGGCTACTTTAAACCTAATGCAATGTAGTGTTCCATAACATAACATTAAATAAGGTATTAAGTAACCTCGAAGTTTTTCTTTTTTTTTCTCTAAATAGATGTGTTATTAACAATTTTTTTTACAAATGGATGTCGTTAGTCTATTATAGTTAGTAATTAGAAAATCAATAGTAATTTTAGACTTTATGAAAATAATTAGTTATTACATCAAACTTGAAATTCTTTGTTAATTCTTATTCCGCCACTGTGGGACGAAAATAACGCACTAATATTTGAGTTAACCTTTTGTTTATCTCATATATGTATATGACATCCCCAGGGTAAACAAAATGATCATCGAGATCAGTTACAGTCAGTAATAAAGACTGTTCCTTATTAGCATGCGTCGTACCCCAGACACGTGGCAGCATTCGGTGCCTTTGGACTGCCAACTATTTATCGAAGCTACGTCCAAATTAGCTTGGGTACTATATAAAGATTGCCACTGAGAAGATAAACTTTGCAAAAAGTTTTAATAAAATTCTTAATATATTAGTGTACGACTCCTAACCATTTATGCTTACCTTTGGGGAGATATACTCATAAATGTCACTAAAACATTTCTTAAACTCTAAGAACAACTCGTAATTATATTCTTATTAAAAATAACAAATAAGAGATTACCATTTTATAAATAGTTGAGCCATGAGAGATGCCTAAATAATGGTTCCTCCTCTCCGCTAGAAGGTATTGTGATTAATTTATACAGAAAATATTTATTTTAAAATATTAAGAAGCAACATTAAGTAGTAAGGAACATTAAGAGAAAATTAACGGGCTTCAATTTCTTTGGCGGTGCTCTCTAACGATACTTTAATGTTTGCTTCGCGTCGGGTTTTTATTCACCTGTAGAATGAATCAGTCAAATATATCAGCGTTACATTTATACTGAACAGTAAATATTTCGAAGATGTAGAATGACAATATATTAAGACTGCTGTGGTCGCATTTAGCTTAAAAGAAATGTTATTTCTACTATAAAATATTCATAAAATTAGTAACTTTTTGAAAGTATTTTACTTTTAATATGATCTAAATGTATAATGTAGTTAAATAATATATGATATACGATTTCATCAGAGTTTCACCTAAAATAGTGTTATCTAAAGAATATTATTTTATTAGTAATAAACAATTTCACAGTGCATTTATGTTAAACTAATAGTAATGCTACTACGATTATTACTGAAACTCTATATACGAGTATGTTACAGTTACATACTAAACCACAGATCTCGAGTGATAACTTTGTGAGGTTGCTTGAGGTCTTTGGATTGCATACATTTATGGACAATAATGAACTAGACTTACTGGGACAATACCTTTTAAAAGCACGGATCTATGTAAAAGATCCTATTATTTTCTGCATACAAAGCAATGTTATACAACTGAAGGATACTATCGTTAGTCACTGTAGTGTTTCTACAGTAAACTTTAACTATTAGGGACTATGTAAATTTGTAAAATAAAAATAAAATACGAAATTAAATCAGTTCGAGAATAATAAAATAGATCACCCGTGAGTTATTGTTGAACGCACCATAAAAATTTGTTATCCGAATATATTTTTAACTAGAAGTTGAATGAAGGCCACAATAATGTATTTTTGACCGATAAAACGTGGCCAGGTGACAAAATGAAGATTGAAAACGACGCATTCCTCTAAAGTTTTATGTCCACTATAAATTTGTACAATTTTTTCTATGTCTACTAATATTTTTTATATTAAAGCCGGAATTTCCTTTAAGCGCGAGCTATTCTCTGGAACTACATTTTGCATATCACAGCACAATTCTTGAGAGACGTTATAGACTATCTACAATATAAAATTAGAATCTAATAATTAGGATTTGAACATTTTTCCTGAATATAAATAGGTACTATAATCCCACCAAAAACATTTTCATGCATGTAAAATGTTGCCAAGTCGAGACTACATGGGTCGCACGGTCAAAAAGTTATCAGATCTCATGTAGACCTAAGCTGCACTACACGCCCTAACTTCACAAACTCTACGCCTGAGTCAAAATATTAAGCTACTCCAAGTTTTAGAATTATTTTGTTGCTTGTTTAGTAATACTTACATAACAAATACTTTTAGCTTACACACCAAATTTCCGCTTTCTAGGACTTTAGTAAGTAAACGAAAGAATAGATACCCTGTTTTTTTTTTTTTTTTCTTTTTTTTTTTTCCGTGCGGAAATCCCCTCGGATACCGCCTGTCGGTGGCATGTCGGACTCGAACCGACTAAAACCGCACGCCGTCTCGGGTACTAATAGCCGGGGAACTAGGTATACCCTAGAAAGGAAGTCCCTGGTGCAGAATAGATACCCTAAGAATTTTAATGATCATTAGTGAGTCAGTAAATATAAATCAAACCTTTAAAAAAACGTCGAGAATGTTGTTTATCTAGCATAATCCAAACTCAATATTTCTACATACTTATCGTGTATGTATGTGTGTATCGTATATAATAATAAACTACAAAAAATGAAAGCCGCTTGATGGAGCAATTGATAGAGTCTATAGTTTATTACTTACCACAACGTATTAGTACGAACAGTCGCGAGTATAAAAACGGTAGATACACGAGCTACATGTTTAAATGTAAATAGGTTTTAAAATTATGGTTTGTTATAGAAATCTTATTACTCTTTAAAAATTATCATTAAATATCTTCTAGCTTATATATTTAATATATATCGTTAAAAGCACTAGTATTTTAGTAGGTATAATATGTTCGTCTACTTAGTTTGTTGAGAGTCTTTCTTATAAAACGACGTAATAAAATGTTCGTCTGTTAAGATGGATAAACTACGGTTACTGTTACATAATGAAAAAGTTAAAAGAAATTAAATTTCAGCTGCATCTACACACGTAGTAGGTACTGAATGTAATTGTTGACTGAGCAAGCTAAATAAGCGTAGCTTTTCTATTTTAGGTTTGGCCGATTAGGTTTACATCTCTCTGTAAATTTGTTTATTTGACTGAGTAACTCCTACGAAGGTCGTATTTTTTCAACTTTTCGTGACCAAACTAGATATCCGAGTTCTTCGGTAGTTAAATTATTTTTGAACATTGCAAACTAATGAATTTTAGGCTGTTATGCAGATACTTAAGCATTCAGGATAAGATCCATTTAAATTAGTATTCAATTCACAGTTTCTCTGGTGAGGTCACCATTCGAAGGGTTCTTCACTCGAAAAACATGAATGACGTTCACTTAAGGGTTATTCACAATTAGTTT
This sequence comes from Arctia plantaginis, assembly GCA_902825455.1. Lineage (NCBI taxonomy): Eukaryota > Metazoa > Arthropoda > Insecta > Lepidoptera > Erebidae > Arctia > Arctia plantaginis. The sequence continues at coordinate 13,835,056 of CADEBD010000314.1, read as the reverse complement.
AGGGAAAATATTACTAAATACCACAATATGCTATTCACGGGTTTGACGCCCTTGTTTTTATAAATAGTTTTCCTTATAAGATTTGGTAAACAGTTTAAAACTGAAATTGAATTGAAAAAAAAAATAGCCTATAGTTCATATGCCACAAAATATACCTCAAGCTTTTTTTCTAATTTCCTAATTGCCAACACTTATCTTAAACATTTTAACTTCCTGCACTAATTCTGAACAGTCTTTGTCTATTCCGAATTTCAAGTCTCGTCGTCATCTCTCGATTCGCGTAATTTGCTTAATAATGCGTACTAAAAATTCTCTTAACGCATTCATGTAAATGTAGATTTTATGTGAACATTGTTTGAAATATTTTCTTTCGTTCAGCATCTTTTTAAATGACAACGTTTTATGCTAAGTTCTTTGTAGTTTATTTTCGTTTAGAAAGACCGCAGCTTGTATGACAGGCTGATTACCATAGCTTCTATAAACTTAGTCGAATAAGGTTTTATTATTTAACGGCCTCCATCAAGGGTAATGAAGGGTAACTTCGTTTTGGAGCCGCCGCTGCGACGGCCTTTAATAGAGGATCTATCTTCCTGTGCGTAATAGCTACTTATATTTACGAATTCATTAAATACGCTGATGTTAACTTAAAATTAATGAAGAAACCTTGACGAAGATTGATAGAAAACTTCATAGATAACTTTGTTATAAATAGTGAAATTTGAAATTCTTGCCTTAACACTTTATTAGTACTAACTTTTTTATGTAAAGGGGTTGATTTGACGAGTGCCTAAAAACTATAACTTTGGCAATGCTCCTGAATACTTATTCAACAAACACAATTATTGCTGCAATAAACTTAAATTTATTACAATAAAGTTTAAATCAAAAGAAGCTTTCTGGAGTAAGACACTCTAGAAGTCAAGGTAATTTCGAATACACTACTCAGTGGATTTTGATTAGAAACAGTATCAATTGTATAATTGTTTATTAAGGTTTATTATAAACATCAAGATAACAAATTAATACATAATCTTAGTTAAGTATGTATTAACGTAGTTATAATTTGTAGAAAGACACGTTACGTACATACTTTTATACACATGTATATCAATTACTCTAATATAACTATATAACATGTAAATTTATACCAATGGCCTGTAAGAAATTGTTTTTAGTGATAAGGCCTCCCATTGTACATATTGTTCATTTGTAATGGTGTATACTAAAGTTTATTTGTATTCTATACTACTACTCACATTTATTAAAATAATTGGTTCATCTAGACTAATAACGGTATAATGGTAAAATAATAATGGATGGATAATAATGGTTATATTAAAAAAACATACCTTTATTTATGTTTAGCCAATTATGAATACACAAATATTTTGATAATACTTGAGCGCGTTTTGCAAACTCAAGTATAGTTTATTCATTAACCATACTGAATAAATAGAAGAGCTACCTATAAGGAACTTCTCATGAGTTGAGGAATATAACAACTTTGTTTCCTCCATTAAACGTCGTAAACATTAACGATTATGAACAGTCCCTACGATGAGTAATAAAAATGTAAGTAAGGAGAGTTTTTACAAGAACAAGATAATGAAGCTTGAATTACCTTATGTGTATATCTAGTTACGGCACAATATCAAGGACAATTTATTTCAAGTATTAGGTATTTTATGAAGTAATAGTGCCGTCATTACCTCAAAAGGTAGAAGACATTTACTTATAAAAAGTTACTGTGACTTTTTTCATATATAATATACCCATATGTAGTATAATACCTTCTTGAATATTTTTCAATACCTATATTTTTATCTATTTATATATGTTCTATTCTTTTTTAGTGCTCAGTTGTTCGATGCACATGGGAAAATAATAAAACTTCAAAAGTTTAGACAAATATAAGATTCTAAATGTTCTCAACAAAAATATTATATTAAAAATTAATACAAAACTTCACGAATATGTAATGTATGAAATGTATGTATGTATGTATAACTAGAATGAAATGACGGAACTATGTTAAATTTTCTTACATGAACGCTTATTTAAATAAAGACCAGGAGAGGAATGGCATTCTATTTTCCACTACTTCTTGTAAATTGTTGCATCAAGTGACACGCGTCGAAACTTGTAAAGTCTGCAAAATTTCTTATTTGCGTCTTATAATAAAGTAACAAAATAAATATGATAAGATTGTTGAATAAAATATTCTCTATTTGTGCGTCTCATGCACTATGATTCATAGTCCTATGGTTCTTTCAGAACAATTCCTACAGCTTCTGAAAAATAAACCTATCAAAACAGCCCTACCTTGTTACTTACGTAAAAAACGTTATCGTTCCTACGATATAGAATTTAATTGGAATAAAATAATAATTTGCACTAGCAATTTCAATATAGGATTATGTTAAATCAGCAAAAGAAAAATAAAGCTATCAGCAAAGTTATTTCATTAACAGTGTTTTGTTATTAAAATATGAGCCGCCGCGTATTTAACATACAGCGAACATCGTTGCATATACAGTAGCGATAAATTAAAAAGGTTAGTATATTAAACAAACACATAATTTTATCTCAAATGATGTTATTTATGGGTACTTCTATCATATATTTTAAGATGTTTTGCTTGCATTTTATGTTAATTTTTTTTTTTTTTTGTGTATGTAAGTGAATATAATAGTAATAGAATAGAAGAATAGTAACTTTCTGGTGGTATTGAGTGTTACTTTGGGCTACTCGAATGTCCTGCAGGCGGTAGTGTCGCGCTTCGGGTCGTTAACTAAATCGGTTAGGCTACACGATGGCTGATAAATAATAAATAAATAATGCCGTCTGTATAGACTATGGTCCTTTATTCAAAAGGACCAAAGGTTCACAGACTAAAAAAGAAAGATACTTAAAAATATCTGGAAAGATTTACTCACAGAACTAAATATAATTTATAAACTTCAAAAATATTTTTGTTCATAATTGAAATTTGTTTTGATCTCACATGTATTGTCCAAGCCATTTAAGTAAGTCAATCATTTTTAAATTTTCATAATACAGGTTTTTAAATTAAAAGAGGTTTTTACAACCTCTTACGGTTTTATAATAAAAAATTCTAATATTTAACTTTTAAATCAGATTATATATATTTATGTACATATTTACAATTCATCTAATATTCATTTATAACTTTAATTATTTCAGATATTACATGCCGGCAGAATTAGCGGCACACAAAAAAAAAGAAGAAATAATGTATTTTTAGTATTATTAATGTATTTGTAACACTGGCCGGTTAAATTACTTTTTTTTAATTTCAGGTCTAGTTTGAAAACGGTACATTAGTCGACAATCATTTTTTTCATTTGTTTGTTTTAATTTTCCATTCATACATCTCTATCGAAAATTACGAAAACAGAAAATGAACTTCGAAGCAGTCGCTACGAAGCTGATTTTCTGTTTTCGTAAAGTTCGTAAATTTCATTTGAAAATCATTGTATTGTGGCTTATGAGGTTTTTGTGTTTTCTCGCATATTGATCAGTTACGAGCATCTTAAGTAAGCCTGATTTGACACTATAAGAAATCATAAGGCTAATGAAATAAGAAGAAATGGTCAATCCTACAGATCGCTTGCTAAAAGACTTCGTGGATCGTTATCAACAACAAATTCATCGTAGCATCTTCCAATAATCTGAGCGAGTTTCGAAACGCATTACTTGAAGAATGACAGAGATTGCCCACAGAAATCATTGACATCATCATCCACAGCATGCCCAGATGGAAACCATAATCAGAGCACGGGGGGGAAACACTCGATATTAAACATTCTTTTAATTACCTTTTAATTGCTTGTAACCGTCACAAAACTTTAACTGTTTCTCTGTCATTACGAAATCTAAGATAAATGCATTTTGTTTACTTTGGTTTTATTAACATTAAACTTTAAGTATGGTGTTGCAATTTAATGTCAAAACATATTAATTTAATTGTTGTTTCCATTTAATTATTATTTCTTAAAAAATAAAATTAACTTTTTAATATTCTCCCTTTTTTGTGTATTATAAGATACCATTTCCGTTATGTGTGTACAGGTATATTTACTTACTAAAAATATTGCTAGGCGATGTCTATTAACAAAATTTCAACATCGGAACATCGCAGTAAGTGGCTTCTAGTATTGATTAAAAATATACCGTTAAAAATAACGAATAGTGAAGATCTATTGTTTGTTGAAAAGCAATAATTTAATTATGGCGTTGGACGCATCTACTACAGTGGCGACTTTCACATAAAACGAAAACATCATCATCACACATCAACAGCCTTTAATAGTCCACTGCTGGACATAGGCCTCTCCTTAGAAAGAAGGTTAAAACGAAAACATACTACACTTTATAATACTACACTACGTACAATTTATAAAAGTATAAAATAATAAATAATAAAAAGTATAAAATAATATATGATTTTTAACATAAATACAACTACAATAATCACTTGAAGGATGAACACCTCGTCTGGTCGGTCGGAGGATCCTCTCTTTGTGTCGGAGTGGCATAATACGCGTTTTACCACACTACCGCATCGCTGATCGCCGGCAGGGCGTTCATCCTAACACTCTAAAACCTAAATGATTTTATTGAAATATCCTGCGGTGAACGCTCCATTTAAAAGCTTCCTACTGAGATCTAGCCAAGTAACTGTAGTATGCTGTCCTTCAAGAAAGGAGAGTATTTGTTTCAGCGATGTAGTCATATAAGCATTCGACTTCCCTTGAACTGCTAGTAAAATCACTAACCATTAACTGAGCCGTATGCTTCTATCCCAAAGACGTGGTATAAATAATGTTTATGTATTTTGAACGTCTTTACTGACATGTTATGGAAGGCAACTTTAACCCAAGCAGCGCTGATTTGTTTTTTATGTTATACTTGATAGTTCTTGAAAAAGTTGTAAGTAAACCTTTCGTATGCCCTAGCCGCCCAGTCCAGTCACTATAGAGAAGACAATGTTTTTCAAGATAGAATTTATATGAAAATAAGAAAGAAACTTTTCTCCTTAATATCTTATGAGCATAATACTGTACGTATTTGAAGTAATATATTTTGTTATCGAACAAAAGTTATGTCACTGAAAATAGTATGAGTAACGAGGAGTTTTTGCAGTATGTAGAATAATGATAGCTATTATTTTGTATTTAATATTAATAAAAATCTAACAAACCTACTTTTGTAACTGTTGTGTACAGGTATTCTATTCAACTGAATATTTAAATCACTTGATTTTCACCGTTATCATGTTATGTCCTCTCGTAAACACACACTTTGTACCATGACCTTGTAAATTGTCTTGTCGAACATCATGAGTAAAAGTTGACTGATAGGTGCTATAGAACACTTTCTGGAACGAGCTCTTACATTACACTGTGCTTTGTGAACTTAAGTGGGCTAAGTAGGAGTCAAACCAGGTGTCAATATTTAACTTATTTATGTGGCGCAACACGGCTGGCTCGTCATGGCTCTCACGAAAGACTCAAGTGTTTTTTAACATTTTTAAATTATATATTATCTATTGATATATGCAATGATATTTGAAGGTGTTTTCAAATCTACTACAATATAAAACATAAATGTCTAATAAAATATTATATTAAAATTTGTGTAAACAGACCAAAATTTAGAGCTAAAATGGGAAATGCCATTTCTGGATGTATAAAATGGAAGTATGATATACTTGGGATCCATGACTGTGTATAATAATCTGGGCGTAATTTAGGTATCTATAATATGTATTAATTTAGAAATATCGGCAGTGTGTAAAGTTGTTATTATTATTCATACATAAACATAGAGGACATTAGATATACAGTTAAATCCACACTAAAATCATACAAATTTGCATACATTAGAATAATCACAGAATGGAATAAATTAGCAGAGATGTAAAGACCATTCATGAAAAGTACAAGACCTGGTTAACAATAATGACATATACGTGTCGTGAAAAAACACAAGCTTTTCATGTAGAACATAACAATATTGTACAGCAATGTATTTAAATAAATATTAGTGTTTGAAATATGATTACGCCACTCATTTACAAAGTAAACGAAGCAGAAAACGAAACACAAACGAGTTGGTCTATTTAAGTAACAGTGAAGTATCGAATTTAAACGTGGCCGTATATAATGAAAACCGGCATTTGTCAACTGTGGATAGATGTTTATGTCGTCCATCTTAAACTATGTATATTTATATATATATCCATGATTGGTTTGATCACCATCTTCATCATCATCATCATCAACAGCCTATAATAGTCTACTGCTGGACGTATGCCTCTCCTTAGAAAGGAGGTGGAAGGCATCATCTATTAATTATAATTACTATTACAAGCTTTTATTTAACTTGCAATGTATGTATGTAACATGTTTGTTCGAGTGGGATCTTGTAACTCAATTTTGAAACAGATATCTTCAACCAATTGAGCTGAATTTTGTATACACGTTTAGTTTGGATGACAATTCATGGTTAGCTGTATGACGTCATTCTAAATCCAACATGGCGGAACACCCAAGTTGGCAGATTTTTAATGCACTCCTACAATATGGGTATCAAATGACAGGGCTTGCTGAGAATAACTCGGAAACTAAAGTGACTTCAATCTAAATCGAATATGACGCTTGACTGCACGGATGGCGTAGTGGTTTAAGATGTCGCCACACTGCTTACTAATACGCTGAGTGTTATAGGTCCGATCTCCACATGGGACGACACTTTGTATGCACAAATTGTTGTTCTGGGTCTGTGTGTGTCCGTTTCCTGTTCGTTTGTAAAGCGAGTTAAACTCCGTTGCTCTAATCCGTCTGACATTTTGGTGTAATGAGATTTTGGAATCCTCGATTGTGATATTGAGGTCGAATTGTTCGAGTCTATAGACTCCAACAATTCGGCCTCAATATCAGCATCGGTTGGTTAACTTGGACTTGTGTAATTTGGCGAGATAGGCGTCAACAGCATTGGTTTGCAACCTGGTTAAGAGAAGGATAATTTCATAATCAAATTATATTAATTAAAAAATCATAACGAAGAACTGTGTTATGTAAGGCACAAGTAAGATTTAATCTGAAATAAGTGGTGCATTCCTTCAAACACCCAAGTCAAGGTGAGGCCGTGCCGAGGACTGAGTGGCAACACGTAAGGTAACATGTTGTCGTGAACGTAGCGCCTCAGGGTTCCGGGGCGAACCCTGTTGTCTATTAACTCTAACCCTTCTAAATGAAGCTCTGGGTGGAGCAACATGGGAAAACCAGAAACCTAACACAAAGGAAGAGGAAGCTAGAGAGAAAGTAATTAAAACGACAAGTTTTGGGACGCTGGGACTGGAAAGACCTTCCTCTTTAACTTATTGGAAAATCAAGTAAATCAGTGTTACAGCAACGTTTATGACAGTCGTCAGTTCGTCTGCCCCCTCTATCATAAAAAGAAAAGCAAGTTGTTAAAGTTTGTGCGCTTACAGGAGTGGCAGTGCGTTTAGAAGGAGGATCCACATTACATTCTACACTAAAATTGCCTGTACAAGAGGATGGTAGAATAGTGCAAATGCTTATTTTTTACTGGTAATTACTTGCGTTTCATACGGCAACAGTGGCAACACATTAAGTTTTTATATATCGATGAAATCTCTATGGTTCCTTATGAAATGCTTTGTATGGTGGATTTCCGACTTATACAACTGAAAAACAATGAATTACTATTTGGTGGTATAAATAGTTGTGTATTTGGTGACTTAATGCAGTTACCTCCTGTGCGAGAAACAAGTGTTTGATCAACCCTCTAGATTTTTCCCAGCAACATAACTATGGCGTTCTTTCTCGTTAATTGAATTGAACGAAAATATGAGATAACAAGGTAGCACAACTTTTAAAGACCTCCTGAATGTATTACGTATTGGTGAACTTCAATCAGAACATTTTGCTATTTTAATGAATCGGCTTAACAAGGATAGTCAAATAGATCGTACTCTAAAAAAGGACAACATAGATTTAAATAATATTATTCCTTCTAATATAAACAATACAGGAGAGCTATCTAAGGAGTTAAATATTCGTTGGGACCAAGGTGATGTTGAAGCTGACCAGACGGGTTGGCATAGGGCTTGGGGTGCTGGGCTAGAAAACCTCCTCGTGGTGCACCCTGGAAACGCTGGCGATGGTACTGTTTCCTCCTTGTCCTCTTGGAGGAGAGGATTATCGCCAGCGGCCAATATTCTAGCAGAAGAGGCAGCCGTTCATCGGCTCTCGGGCAAGGCCTGGTCCAGCAGGGTGGGCGTGTCTGCCGGTTGCCCTGCTGGCTCTTCGCTCTTCGGAGCATGGAGGAGGAAACCTCGGTAAAAAACCTGATGGCGGGGCCCTGTAGGGGCCACAGTTTCTCCGCTGATAGCGGTGGAGAAAGGAGGACGGGCTCGGCGTGTACTCACACTACCACCGAGCAGGCAGGGGGACGTAGTCTCCCTGTCAACCGTCGGCATATCGTAATCCCGAGAAGAGCGCTGTGGTTAAGTCTCGCGGCTCTGATCGGGGACGAGGGTCTTGGCTTAACCGCCCGGACCGCGAGGAAGATAACCTCTCTAAAAAATTCCCCGAATCCCGTGTTCTGGTGCGTGGCCAGGGGATGCATGGCTGATGGGAAGTTCAGTCGCGAGCGCACTCCAAGCCGAGGTACCTGCGGACCCCTCGGTTGGGTTAAAAACTTACGCTTTCCCGGGTAATGGGGGATCTCTGCCCGGGTGGACCTTTAGTTCTCCCCCACTCGTGGGATTTATTATGGATGATTTGAATTTAAACCAAACAAAACGATCGGAAACAATCAAACAACGGAACAAGGCAAGCAAAACGGACACTGCAACGAAAGGTGCAAGGGAGAAGAGGAACAGTGGAGTCGATGGTTCGTCCACTGAGGGTGAGGTGGCGTCAGGAACGCCCATCTCGATGGGGCTCCCAGAAGTCAGTCTGACTCTGATCTCTGGGAGCCGAAGAGCATCGGATCGGCTGCGTTCCGGATCCGCCGCTTCGTCGGATGGCGCGGACGCCATGGAAGCGGAGCGGAGCGACAGCCGGAAACGCGGACGCTCCAGGGAAGAGGGGACCGACACGTCCGGCGAAATGATGCCACCAAAGGTGGCAAGCAGCCGCCGAGGGAGGGCGCGTAAACCGGCCTCGGCCTCGGTCTCGACCCCGTCAGGCTCCGCGTTCTCAAACGCGGAGTCCTACAGGAGCGTACGAGTGGACGGCGAGGCCGTAGCGGAGGAGGAGATCGCGGATCTCCTGCTCAAGGTTCGGGAGCCGGTGGGGGGAAATGCCCCCCAGGCTCCCGTGTCCGTGCAGGAGAGGGCGAAAGCGGCGGTGGCCGTCATCGACAAGGTGGCCACCAAATCCGTGAACCTAAAGGGCTCGTTTGTGAGGGCCCTTAAGGACTCCTCCTCCGCTTTGTCGGAGGTCGTGGAGGGCCTAGTGGGCGACGTATCGCGCCTACAGGTGCCCAACGAGAAGCTGACGGAGCGGGTGAACGAGCTGAGCGCTCAGTTCGCCCGCTTCCAGGCGAACCTCCCCGAGCGGGAAGCCCCGTCCGCATCCCAGCCTGCCCCTACCACCAACTCCCCCTGAGTTGACTCCCAACTGCGAGAAATCCTCATCGCAGTTGGGAATATGCTGGACGGACGCCTGGCTGGCCTGGAGGCGAGACTGCCTCCTGCGCCGATTATGCGCCCCCCGCTCGCGTCGGCACAGCGGCCTAAGGCCGCCGCTCCGACCGCGCTCCCCGTAGTGGGAGGCCGTGTCTCCTACGCGGCGGCGGCGTCTGCCCCGACTCCATCGGCTCCCCAAAAGCCGAGGAGGGGGGCCAAGGCACCGGCCCAGGCGCCGGCCAAGGCACCGGCTAAGGCGCCGGCCAAGGCACATCCCCAGGCGCCGGCCAAGACGGGGCCTAAAACGGCGCCGAGGAGCGGAGTGGCATTCCCTCCGCTCCCCACTCCGACACCCCTGCCGGGCCCCTCCGCACCTGCCCCCTCCAACGAGGGTTGGCAGGAGGCGAGGGGCTCCAAGAAGTCCCGAAGGCGGGCCAAAAAGGCTGCCAAAAAAGCAGCCCAAGCCCAGCCTTCGCCACCGGTGGCAACGGCCTCCACAAGGAGGCCGCGGAAGCTGCAGCCGCCCAAAACCGCGGCTGTAGTGGTGACCGTGTCCCCGGAGGCGGCGGACGGCGGGCTGTCCTACGCGGCCGTCTTCAAAAAGGCCCGGGACAGCCTCGCCAACGATTTTGGAACGGTGGGGGTCAGAATGCGCCTCGCCCAAACGGGAGCTCGAGTCCTCGAGTTCCCTGGGGCTGAAGGCGCTAAGACGGCGGACACATTTGCCGAGAAGCTGCGGGGACTCTTTACAGCCACGGATGGTGTAAAGATCGCCAGGCCTAATAAGTGCGCAGAGCTGCGCATCTCGGGCCTGGACGACTCTGTGACGGCCGAAGATGTCCGCGCTGTAATCCGGGAGAAGACGGGGTGCAGCGCGGACAACGTCAGGGTCGGCACCATCCGCCCCGGTCCAGGAGGGCTTGGCGCCGTGTGGGTCAGCTGTCCCGTAGCGTCGGCCAAAGTATTGGCCGACGCCGGCAGGCTGCTCATCGGTTTCGTGAGCGCCAGGATCACAGTCCTTGCGGCGAGACCGATGAGGTGTTTTAAATGCCTGGCCACGGGACACACGCGCGTCAAGTGCGACAGTTGTTTTGACTGCGGCGGACTGTGTTTCCGCTGCGGTCAACCGGGGCATAAGGCGGCAGAATGCTCTGCCGCCACTCACTGCCCAGCGTGTGCGGCGGGCAATAAGCCCGCCAATCGCCAGATGGGGCAGAGAGGCTGCAAGCCTCCCCGCAGTTCTCGGCAGACGTCAGGGGCTAGCCAGTCGACCCAGGCTGCCTCCGACGTAGTACGTGCGTCGTCGTCGTCGCCCATGGAGGAGGTTGTAGAGACGATCCAGTAATGGATCAAGTCTCCAACCTCCTGGTCCAGACGAACCTGAACCACTGTGCCGCGGCGCAGGATCTCTTCCTGCAAACCATGGCACAGTGGTCGATAGGTGTTGCCGTAGTCGCGGAGCCCTATTCTGTCCCTCCCCGTCCAAACTGGATGGGTGACTGGGACGGCTCCGTGGCAGTCGTCGGTTCCACGATGGCTCATTCCCCGCCCTTGTCGCTAAGAGACAAGGGCACTGGATATGTTGCCGTCGAGTGGGGGGGGATCACCATATATGGTGTCTATTTCTCCCCCAACCGGAGTTTGAACGACTTCGAGGTTTTCCTAATCAGCTTGGAGACCTCGATACGGCGACTAGCGTCTGGGCACGTCCTTGTGCTGGGGGACTTCAACGCAAAGTCCATTGCGTGGGGTTCCCCCAGGACGGACGCCAGGGGCGAGGCCGTAGAGGAGTGGGCGGCCTCGGTGGGCCTCTGTCTTCTAAACAGAGGCTCCACCAACACGTGCGTGCGACAGCAGGGGGGGTCGATAGTGGACCTCTCGTTCGCTACCCCTGCCCTCGCCGCACGAGTAAGGAACTGGCGTGTCCTGGAAGAGGTTGAGACGCTCTCGGATCACCTGTATATCCGATTTGAGCTCTCCCGGACCCAGGACTCCAGTAGGGGTCACGTGGCGCGGCGTTTATCCCGCTTTCCGCGGTGGGCTATTGCCAGGCTGAACCGGGACCTACTAGAGGAGGCAGCCATAATTCACTCGTGGCTGTCTCCTCAGGCTCCGACCGAGGAGGTCGACGTGGGGGCTGGCCGCTTTCGCGATGCGATTACGCATGTATGCGATGCGGCCATGCCCCGCGTTCGAGGTCGTCGGCCTCCAAGGAAGGAGGTCTACTGGTGGTCCCAGGAGCTGGCGGACCTCCGTGCGGCCTGTACACGTGCCCGGAGGTCCTACACACGCAGTCGGCGGCGTCACCGTGGAGACGGTGAGGAGGACCGGCTTCATGAGGAGTACCGGCGGGCGCGGAAAACTCTGAAGCTGGCCATTAGCCGCGCCAAAGAGGAAAAGAGACAGGAGATGCTGGAGGGTCTTAATCGTGACCCCTGGGGTCGCCCTTACCGCGCGGTGCGACAAAAGCTCCGCGCGTCGGGCCCCCCCCCTTACGGAGACTCTCCAGCCCAGCTTCCTGCGAGAAGTGGTTGAGGGCCTTTTCCCACAACGAGCGGAACACACTCCCCCGTCGATGGCCTCCCTGGCCGGAGACGACGGGGAGCACGGGGAGGACAATGTTCCGCCCGTCCGGGATTCGGAGGTAGGGGCGGCTGTTCTACGGATCCGTTCCAAGAACACCGCCCCTGGGCCAGACGGGGTACCGGCCCGAGTGCTGGCCCTGGCCCTCAACCACATGGCAGACCGCCTCGGGGAGGTGTTCGACGCTAGCTTGGCGTCGGGACGCTTCCCTGAGTGCTGGAAAAGCGGGAAGCTGGTCCTATTGAGGAAGCCGGGACGGCCAGCCGATTCGGTCGCGGCCTATAGGCCCATCGTGCTGCTGGACGAGGCGGGCAAATTGTTTGAGAGGGTTCTTTCTGCCCGCATCGTCCGGCACCTCTGCGAGGTGGGCCCCGATCTGTCGGACGCCCAGTTTGGTTTTCGGGCGGGGCGTTCGACAGTCGACGCCGTGTTGCGCCTGAGGGCCGTGACCGAAGAGGCCGTGAGCTGTGGCGGCGTGCTGTTGGCGGTGTCACTGGACATCGCCAACGCATTCAATAGTCTGCCATTCAGCTGCATCAGGGAAGCACTCCACTACCATGGGGTGCCAAAGTACCTGAGGCGGCTAGTGGCAGACTATTTAGAGGAGCGTACCGTCGTGTACGAGGACCGAGAAGGTAATTTGAGGTGTCGGCCCATGTCGTGCGGTGTTCCACAGGGGTCTGTTCTTGGACCCCTCTTGTGGAACATAGGGTACGACTGGGCCCTTCGCGCCGATTTCCCCCCCGGGCTGGGTGTAATCTGTTACGCAGACGATACCCTGGTGACAGCCCGGGGGGCAAACTTCCAAGAGGCGGCGCGCCTGGCCACAGGGGGAGTCTCCCTGGTGGTCGGGCGCATTGAGGCGCTGGGCTTACGGGTGGCCCTAGATAAGACGGAGGCCCTGTTATTTCATAGGCCCCGTCGTGGTCCACCCCCTGGCGCCTCCATCGTGGTCAACTCGGTCCTCGTACCGGTTCGGGCCCAGATGAAATATCTGGGCCTGATCCTCGACGGGAGGTGGCTCTTCGACGAGCACTTCCGACAGCTTGCTCCAAAGCTGGTCGGCGCTGCGTCTGCCCTAGGGCGACTCTTGCCCAATATGGGTGGACCCAGCGTCGCGACAAGACGGCTGTACACGGGGGTTGTCCGGTCAATGGCACTGTACGGTGCACCGGTGTGGGCGGCGGCTCTGACCGCCCAGAATAGGGTACGCCTCTGGCGCCCTCAGAGGGTAATGGCGGTCAGAGCCATACGCGGTTACCGCACCGTTTCGACGGAGGTGGCGTGCGCGTTGGCCGGAACTCCCCCGTGGGATTTGGAGGCGGAAGTGCTCGCCGAAGTTTATCGGCGAGTGGCTGACTACCGGGCGGAGAGCGGATTTCGCCCTCCGCCCGAGGATGTGCGCGAGTGGCGCGAAGCCGCTCGCCGAGCCACGATGGCTCGTTGGTCGTTCCGGCTGGAGACTCCACGCGCTGGCTTCGCCGCCGTGGAGGCTCTCCAGCCGGTCATCGCCGAGTGGGCAGGGCGGCAGCACGGGACCCTTTCCTTCCGACTGACGCAGGTGCTTTCCGGGCACGGTTGCTTCGGAAAGTACCTGCACACGGTCGCTAGGAGGGAACTGAGTCCCGCCTGCCACCACTGCGACTGCAGTGAGGACTCGGCCCAGCACACGCTGGCGGTCTGCCCCGCATGGGCGGCGCAGCGCCGGGCCCTCACTGCAGTCATCGGAGTGGATCTCTCGCTACCGGCCGTAGTACGCTCCATGGCCGGTAGCGACAGTTGTTTTACCGCGGTCGCAACCTTCTGCGAGGTAGTAATCTCGCGGAAGGAGGCGGCGGAGAGGGCCCGGGAGGACGACCTCCACTCGGACCCGATCCGCCGCCGGCGAAACCGGGCGGCGGAGGCCCGCCTACCACAGCCTCATGCCGCCCTGAGTGTGGCCGCGGGTGGACGGGGTGGGTTTCCCCTCCACCCGCATTAGTTGGCCAGCCGCGAGGGGGCGGCGTCCGCGTGTGCCGGACGTCGCCTATAAAGAGAGGAAAACATTGAGACGGAGCCCGCACCAGGAGCGGGCTGGCGCTAGGAGGGGTCCGGATGTCTTAACAACAGCTGTTCCCGGATCCCTCCTGTTACAGGCGCAGAGTGGCACACCGTGTGGTTTTAGTCGGTCCGAGTCCGACACACCACCCCGCCGCAAACCCCGGAGGGGTGACGGTCCGAGGGGATTTCCACACGTTAAAAAAAAAAAAAAAAAAAAAGGGCTTGTTTTAAGTTTTCCTTCTCTTTGCAGTACCATAGTGCTGCGTAGGTTACTCCCAAACACATTCAAACGATTCAGAGGGATAGTGGTCAAATATTAATACTTAAATAATAACTAAAAATAAATATTATGAACATCTTAAGCTATGACGTTCCACTATTAAAAGAGAAAAACTTGTTAAAAATGTGTAATTAAAGGTTTTATAAATATTTATAAAGACGAAAAATACCAAAATTTGAGATTATTGTACCATTAAACCTATGTCCTCCTATAAAGATATGTTAGGTACGTAATATACAAATACATTGCTCCAATTATGTTCAAAACTCGCTCAATATCATATATACTCGTACATGAATACGCGATGGAACTCGTATACGCGATGTAGATTAAATATAAGCGAGCCCTGGGGCCGTAAGTCTATTTTCAATCTTGCCCAGAGGTTTATTGGTTTGTTAAGTAAATATTTTTCATACCCGCAATCTGTGGATGTTTTACGTAAGATATTGTGTGTATCGTGAGATATTCAGGGTGGTCAAGTATTGAAAATTAAGACTTATTAATAAAATAGAAACAATCATAACTCATGATCGTTGTTCGTAGTTTCGTCGAAATAAATTAATGTATTATCAATGCGATTTCATTGAAACGTCAATGAAACTAAGCAATAATTAGGATAAACTTAACTTTAAGAAGAAAATCTGTTCTTTATTGAGAATTTATTTACGATTTTTCTTTCTAGGGAGTTAACCCTGATTGTCTACAAAAGTTTTACAAACTCACTAAAATTAAATAACTCCTTATAAGGACCGAATCTCACATAATATATGTAATGCCAAACATAAACCTAATAACAATACTTCATTCGTTTAGTAAAAAAATTCTACCCATTTGGTATGTACGGAGTAACTAATTGTCAATACCTATTGTAAGAAGCTGTAGGAATTTATATCAGTTACAATAGCCCTTGTTAACTGTTAATCAAATTCCACACGATATTTCTTTTCCCGATTCACGGATATTAATTGTTGAGGAATTTTCCTTTTACGAATCAAGATAAATTACTTAGCTATCATATTACAGTAATAGTATCGTAGTTCAGATCTCAGTGTGATTAAAATGGGATCAAATAGAGATTTTTGTGTTACAGTAACTGTTTTTGATGTAAATACTAAGAATTGAAAGGCATATTACAATTTAGGAGTAATTAAATATCGTAATTAATATAGGAAACGCCGAATCGGAAAAACCTTTTTTTTTTGTACCGCCGACCCGTCAAAAACATTAATAAAGGTCAAATCCTCCAAACGATTAAACAGATAGTTACTAAATATATCTAAGAATCATCTTCATAAAGTCTTCATAGTCTTTGGGATATACTGAGAATAACATAACATTTTGCGCCGATGGTTAAAAATAGAAAAGGTGACTTACCTGATTCACTTCAACATTGAAATACTGACAGTAATTAATTAGTACCGAGTGAGCAGGGAACTTTAGGAAGTATCTGAATTTTGCTAATGGATTAGTGAAAGTACAGATTTCTAAGCTTCATTAATGAATTTGTGAAAACCCGACGCATTGAAAGTTTTATTTAACAATTTAAAAGGGTTTGACGTATATAACTTTGTTTTTCCCATTATTACAATTGAAATCGTAAGTATCATACATGCTAGAATGTTAAGAACGATACTACAAGATTTCACTGATGGTATAGCTACTAAATGTCGATTAACATACTCGTAATTACAGTAACGGATATGAAATACACGTTGGCAAATTAATTTTTCCTCGTCTTTATCACGACTGAATAATGACTGAGCAATTAGTAAGTAGATATTTACATAAATGTTTCATCTTAAGCACGTCCCAAGCTGGCGAAGAGAAAATCCCTATCATATAATACAAACATCGTCCACTTATTTCAGTTCTTTTTTTTAATCTAAAAGAACTGAAATAAATGGACCATGTTTCGTTAAGTAATTTTTAAATTTGTCATAGTTTTCTGTCTTATAATGTCACTGTAAACGACGGACAATGACCATACAAAAACAGTCGGATTGCAGGGTTTTATGCGAAAAGCTAAAAGGTGTTTGTTTGTCATCGTGTTCCGATTTGCCACTTCGCTAGCATAACAATCATTATAACCACTAGACTAAAACGTGAGATATGTTCCGATCTACGCAATACTATATTACGTATTCTAATGGGTTTAGACACCCCCTCAGTATAAAATAGGCTAAAATAAAGGTAGTTTACAATTTAATTGTTTAATAACAATTAAATAAATTAAAGCAATTTAATAGATTTTAATTGTTTCCTTTTTATTTATTTTAATTGTTGTTTGTTATTTTCATTCAGGGTTAGCAGGTAAAGCCATAAAACAGAGTATAATAAATAGGTAAAAATAAAAATTGGCAAAAAAACATTTTCAAACGTTCTGGATTCCATTATGGATTTCTGGATAACAAGCTTCGCCATGAACTCTGGTAACTCATTAGACCTTTTGAAATTTGCGACGTAGTTTAATGCAAAGAAAAGCCGAAATATGATAAATCGTATCGCAGATATTTCCTCTGTGACTTTTCACCAAGTGGGTAATGCAACCGAGGCCCAAAATCATCCTTCCCCTGATTCGGGAGGAGGATATAAAGGGCAGCAACTCATGAGTAGCAGGAGTCCATGAGTGGCGGTAGTTACTTATCATCAGGTGACCCGTCTATGCCATTAAAAACTTAGCGCGAAGTGATAAGGAACTTCGTTGAAAAACAAAGTAGCAAATTTTCTATTTTTCTTGGAATATATGAAGAAATTTTAAAATGAGTCACTAATCCATTTTAAATGGATTCCACTCGTTTAGTAAATGGAAAACAAATAAAGAGCATTTACAGTTTTAGGCGAGCGTAATTGCTTCACATATGTTGCCGCCGGCTCGGCAGCCGCTTCAGCGCGCTAAATTAACAGCGAGTCACGCCCGTTGGCCTGCACATAGCTTCGTTATTCTGGGAGGCTTTTCAATTCGAAGCCCATGATTTTCAATGAAACATACCCTTACCCCCCATACCCATACGTTCCCTTTATTCTTTTGTATAAGCGGTCAGTCGGAGTCAGAGAAAGACTGGGTTTTATTTCGAGAGGTACTATTGTACTAACATTTTGGTAATACGTTAATCACTTATAAGTACCGCAGAAGTTGAAATAATTAATCATAAATGGGTAAACTCGCATTCAAGAGAAAAGTGGGCGATCTTCTTTGGTGTGAATTGGCAGAACAGTCACAACGCTAGTCCCCGACTGAGTATTTATATATTTTATTAAATTTGTGTAGGTTTATGAATTTATGTTTACTTATGTATGTGTGTTTATATATTGTGTATGTCTCTGGACTTCAATTATCTTAAATTTAATATTTTATTTTGCACCTACCGCATCATATTTCTACATCAACGTCGACTGGAAGGGAATGTCTAATAGCATTAGGTCCGCCTTTGTACATGTGCATTAAGTTATAAATAAATAAATAAACTTGTGATTAATTTTCTTTGGTTACTTTCACACTCTTTTCATTTTCGTAACACTATTTTTCTTAAAAATCTTTATTTTGGTATCATCACTCGCCATCTCTACTAAATAAAAGTCTAACCGACTTTCATTCTATAATGGAGGTGAAATAACGATCAGTGCTACTGTCGGTGATATTGAAATATAAAACAGCCTTAAGTGCCTTACTTATCTAAACGTCGCATATAATATACGAGCATATATAACTATCTAGTTCGCCATGCATTAATGCGCTATTTCAAATCATGAATCCTGCTTTGTCTATTGCAAAAATGGTTATTGGTTAAGGTATATTTAGGTTTATATTTTGGTTAAGGTATATGCAAAAATGGTTATAGGTTTAGGTAGGTTATAACTAAAAGTTAGTAGAACGTAGCGCCAAGAAACAATGTTCTTAAATTTAAAAACAACACGATCAACAAAAATAAAGTCCATAATAATTCTGTAATTAATTCAATTGTCAAAAATCCCGTACAACGAATGCTCGACACTGTTTCCTATTTTTTTTAATAAGTTATGCTTAAAGTAGCAAAACAAATGCATCTGCACACATGGGCCGACATAACCGACCCTCCCCCCCCCCTTTTGCCAATGGGGGATACTAAAGGTCATAGCTCATTATAGCCACTCGAGACCCGACCAGAACCGCGTGGCCTCGAGCATTTAGTGTTCTTTGTATGGAGTACTATGGGCAAACGCTCACTACATCAACTATGCAGCGCCTCGCCTGCGAGTTGACCACTCGCGGACAGGGCAGGTTAACCACTAAGTAGGTGACCGGGCGCCGTCCGAGGACGATGCATCGGAGGCATACCGCTTACCCTCAAACGTGTCTGTTGTATCGATTCTGGATAACGATGTCGAGTCGAGGTGGGGCTGACCCGATCAGCGACACTTCGACTCGACTCAACGGTTGGGTGTAATGAGCTAGTCATGGTAGTCGCTTACCATCAGAGGTCTGTCTGCTTGCCCCTTATGCCATGAAAAATCTCAAAAGTTAATTAAATATAAATAAAGTTATATATAAATCCAGAAAAGGTAACCGTTACTTTAATGCACACTGAATTTGGTGATTATTTTACAAAGGCATGACTATGCACGACCTAGGTCACTTGGTAAAGGTTAGTAAAAGGTTACCGGTTGGTGAAAGGTTACCGTCCTATAATCCGAGTGAAGAAATCTCCTGAAAAAACATATTAGCTATCTCAGTGGAGCTCGTTGGTTTTAAGGTATGTCAGGAGAAGTTTGTTCCTGCATATTGTGTGTGTTTGGTAGTTTTATGTAGGAACAATTTAATAGGACAGGTATAACTGCAAAATTACAGTAATTGAACATAATTCTCTGACTAACTGGATAACTTACTCGGTATGTTAATGAAGATTACGTTCAAACATGATGCGGCCTTCCAACCAATTTTCCTAGTTAGGATTTGATTTGAACAAATTTATATCAGCTCTCGTTGGAATTTGAGAGCGCTCCAAATGAAAGAAATTACAGCTCTGATGTGGTTGTAATTCGCATTCTCGTTGAGATTTAGGTTATGCCTGTCAAATTAGAATCAGGAAACCAAATGTCGAAGACGTGTTTTATAATTTAGAGTGCGTTTGTAAGTGACGTTTAGTTAATGTTTTTTTTTTATGCATTATTTAAGTATATGTAGTACAAAAATTAAACTAAGATTGTAAAAATATAGTGCACTGAACAATTGCAAACGTAGTGTAGGACGCCCACAGGCCAGGTGGAGTGACGATTTGCGCAAGATGGCTGACAGGAGCTGGATGCGAGAAGCCCAAAATCGATCTAAGTGGCGTGCAATGGGAGAGGCTTATGTCCAGCAGTGGACTGCGATAGGCTGATGATGATGAACAATTGGAATTTGTATGCACGCCTAGCTTTTTCTTAAAGCTAAAGTTTCTTACCGAAGTTGAAACATCATTTTTCTGGATTTAAAAAAAACGAGTGAACGAACAAAAATTGCTCATAAAAGCTTGGTATATTTAGTAACAATATTGACATTATAAAACATATCAGTTAATACAAAGTTGTAACGGAACATTCTAGACTATGCTGTACAAACGCTGATGTATTCTTTTTAAAGAACAATAGCCACTTTATTAGTTTAAACATACTATTATGCATAATCGTAGTCAGTCCTATTTTTTAACCGACTTCAAATAGGAGGAGGATATCAAATCGAATGTTTATATATTTTTAATGTATGTTCGAGGATAATTCTGTTTTATATAAATGGATTTTTAAAATTCTTTTTAAAAGACAGACAACGGAACTCTCCATAAAATGACAGCAAATCAACCGCGATTGCTGCTTCGTTTTTATTAGTAATCTTTGTTAATATTCTGTGAAGTCAGTTCAACTTTTTTTAAGAAGGATTTTCTTGTGTGAACAAAGTTTTTAAATTAATAATCTCTGTGAATATCACTCTGGTCGAGCTGGACTATTCCTAAGTCACCCATCTGTGTCGAAGTATGGCTCTGCCTCTGCTAATAAATTTTGTGTAGGTAATTAAAATTAACAGAAATATGTACACGTTCGTGTTTACTAAAGACATGACATATTAGATATCATACATTATGTAATATGCATTACTTTAATGAACACAGTATTCAAATCGTTATTTAACAGTAACCAAAACAAGTTGAGAAAACAAGTGTTATTAGCGTATCTGTTGTCAGTCTACAAAAAATATCTACCGGAGGATAAAACGGTAGATCGTGAAAAAACCTTACATCGTTCGCTTAAGAAATATGCTTAGTTAATTATGAAAAACATGCGGAGGTAAATAAGTAAGTGTTTTTTCCAAAGTAAAATATATCAATATAATATATATAATAGATCATTAGTTTGTGTACCAGATCTTAGATATTAGGTTCACGTTTGGGGGATTACTTTTACTGTTGTTTTGAGTTTCCTCCTTGATTTTTATCTAAGCAGCCAATATTTTAAATGGTATGTGGTTTCCGGGTTTCTAAGGATGAGAAAGAACTCCTTTAATTAAATTTATATTGTAGTTTAGATGACTTTTTAACGTGAGGATTGTTACCTAAAATTCGTTGTCAATCAAGCAACAACAAGTAAAACAAAAATATGTCGCAGTATGCATTCACATATTGATAAGTTTTTATTTATTAACATATATTTTCTAATTCTGACTGTATTTTTCCATACAAATATATACTCTACTATATTTTAGACACATGTATGTTGTATATGCAGATTCAACAGTTTAGCTACACGCATATACTCCGACGAATACACAATATAATTATTTTACTAAAATTCTAGGCCTACAACAGCAATATTACTGCCACAATCAAACATGTAACAGTAATAAATTAAATTAAACCAGGTATAATGTTAAGGCAATGGCCAAGCACGTTGGTCGCCTTATTGTTTTGATATTCAAAATTTTAGTTTAACTTAAAAGCATCATATATAAAATACAGTGACACACAAAAATCGCATACTCATTTAATAGATTTAGTAGAATTATTGCTAAAGTCTAGGTCGTCATCACGCAAATACACTTCTGAAAATAACCCATCCGTTGAGGAATCGTTCTCCTTTGATCCGACTCCACTGTGTTGCGAAAATCACATGCCCTAATTTTGCACTGTCAGACACAGCGAGGGGTGTACACATACCAAAAGTGTTTGTACCCAGAACGTCGATATTTACCTATCGATTTAAAAGTAATGGGTTTATCATATGTTTACCGAAAGCATTATACTCTTTACATTGAGTAAAAAGCTGCTTACATAAACTCACACTCTGTGGTTTTAGCTGTTAATTGCTCATCTTTTTTTTACATTTACGCAAAGTTAATTAAGTATTTACCGTGATTACTATATGCATATTTTTCTTAATTCTTTATGCACAATTGAGTATGGTACAATAGAGGACTTAATGCTACATGAATTTACGGGAGTAAGTCTACCTTTGGGTGGTATGGAAATGTCAAACTATAGGTGCACTATATATTCACGATGACATTGAAATTCATAAAATTGCGATGATGATGATGCTGTATAAGCAATTTAAACTTCAATATGTCTTTGTGAAATTTATTATTTGTGCAAATAAATAAAATTGAAGTATCTGTTTACAATGTCATAATAACAATGTTTTTTTGCTCAACGCATCTATTGTTTACATGAGCCTGTTTTTTTTTCATAAAAAGATATGTATCTGTATATCCTGTGTCGCGGGGGACTTTACAAACATACATGAAACGGACACAAAGAACACCCAGACTCAGAACAACTATTTGTGGATCACACAAAGTGTCGTCCCATGTGGGGTTTGAACCCACAACACTCGGCGTAGTAGGAAGCGGCGTGGCGACCGCTTAAACCACTACGCTATCCGTGCAGTCAAGTCCTTATATCAAGAAACATTTTTAAAAATTTTGTTTCTTGTCTGTCAGCTTGTTCCTATAAATTTCCAGAACGAGTGAACTTAATGTCTACAAGACTTTTACTGCCATATATAACTACTGCTAATAGTTTGGAAACACAATAAATATGTTTGTGACTGTGTGAAATCGAGACTTCATTGTCGAGGGAAAGTTTGAGATTGCTTTTGATTTTCAGATTTAATCTTGACCACTTTAACCCCAAGAAGACACAAAGCTGCACGATCACTGACTAAACTAAATCAAAAAGAAGAGGCATTGACTTAAGGGAGACCTGAGTAGTCCCGAATGTTATGCATATATCACGATATCGTGTCGACTAGCGATATATTGATTGTCGCACGATTGGAGAGGCATGAGTTCAGCAGTGGACTGCAATAGATTACTTGCTTGTTCAGCTATATTGAACCGCGTTTAATAGTAAACCATCTCATCATGATATATTTTGCAGGGATATATCACACATATACAAATAATTTACATCACTATCTAGGGCCAAACTAAGCAGAGTTTATGCTACACTGATTGTACATACACCTTTTTTTAAATGTACAAACTATAAATAAAAATATCACCATGCTTGTAACACATATTCATGCATACAGAATTAATAAACTAATACAAGCCTGATATGAACTGGCACATAACAACAGCGTTTAAATTCGTGACCATGTAATTTGTATTTTCACCAAGGGACATTTATCTACAGAGACATATATTGGTCTTTATTCACTCAGTCCCTTGTTACAAGTGACAGAAGAAAAGATTTAGGTAAACCTCGCCTGGGTGCGTACTCAATACTCTCTAAGATAAGGGTGCTAGGACCGTAACCAATTCGAACCGTCTGCAAATTAAAGAGAGGCCGTTATATCATACGTAGCAATAAATTTTATTGTTACAGTTGTGTGTAAAACAGCTACAATATTAACTTCTGAAGTTAATGTCTCGATGGCTCATATTAGCCTATTGCTCTTCTATTATTTACCTACCTAGTTTGGAGTACAATACTGGTAAACTGGTTAATAATACCACTGAAAAAAACCTTTTTAAAGAATTTTAAGTTACAATTTACAGTACAAGTGGGATACTCGATGTTGCTGACTTTGTGAAACTTTTAATAGCACTTTTGCAGACTTATTATTTACAACTGCTATCATTTAACCGAAGTTGAAAATAAATGCAAAGTCTAGTCAGAATTTGAGTATTTTATTTGGATTTCGATTTATCTATCTTAAAATTGCATAAAAGTTTTTTGTTGTATAACAAACTAAATCTAGTAGTCGTCTTAGTCTTTTCGGCAGCATAAGTTTACGATAACCATGGTTATAATTTAAGAAGTAAGTTATTATCGGTTTGAGGAAAGCTTTTCATGCAAAACACATGATACAAGATACGTTGCTGTGCACAGCTGTATTATTATTAACATTGTAATTCTGTAATAACTATAAAATATTATGTGTAACTATAAAATATCATTTTTTTCCAGATGCTTCTTCGAAGTCGAATACTTCAGAAATAAGGACATACTTTAGTAAGTTAAAAATAGGTTTAAAGATTTATTTGTAAATTATTTTTTTTGCAAATTAATTCACATATAAAATCTGAAACAAGCCTAGTCATACGATAGTTTAATGCATAAGAAACTGGCTGAATTAAGTAAAGAGGTCACATCAGGTAATTTAGCACACTATTAATAGTTTTTGTGTCATGTTCAAAGAAAGTAAAAGTTTATTTAGCTAATAAATAGCCTTCTCTACTAAAGGGTAATTCGTTGAGAAGCCCCAAGTGTCAAGTTATAATGTACTACAACGTATCGGTTTCTTTGTTTAGTTTGTGACGTTAGTAATGACGTAGGCCGTTTAACTAATCGCACCCAAAATACCCTTAAATTATTGACCGCATTAATCCATCAAAATGGCTTGTAACTGTGTACTACTAAACTTGGGTCTGTCTGATAAAGCGCCCCGATATACATTCTACATTCTATAGCCAGTAGAATAATTTCGTTAAGGTGTTCACATACAATCAAAATCGAACGATTCACTGAATGTTGTATGTATTGCAATTATAATAACGTTTTCAATAAATCCGCTATCAAAGTTTTGATTAAAAAATATATTTTTGTAGTAGTAAGCTATTATTGCGTTGAAACTTACGTAGTAGGGGCAATAGCCTATTGCTGTTAACTGGACACATGTATTTCTAAATAAATGTACCGAAATATTCTTGAATACTAGAGATAAACTACATACTACTACACTACATACTACTACACTACATACTACTACACTTCATACTACTACACTACTATATTAGAGATAAACTACAGTCAGATACAGAACACATGATTTATATATTCACACAATATACGGAGTATCACTACCCTTATTCATCCCGTCGGTGTCGTAAGAGCCGACTAAGGGAGCAAACTACGCAGAATAACAGCACTGCGAGACAAGGAAAACTTGAAACAAACCCAACCCGTCTGGCCAGCGTGGTATACATACAGCAATCATTTTTTCTTTTATATGTTACAAGAAATTAAAAAAAATAGATAAAAATTGCCTTTAGAGCACATAATTAAAATGAATATCTTAGCAGATTAAAGTTTTAAAATGCGGGGGCAAAGCGGGTCCCGGGTGCAGGCCTATAAATATAGCATATAAAGATGTACTGTAGCATAGTCGTATCAGAATAATAGTATAATTAATTACTCCACACTTACACCACATTAGTAGTATCTACTTTGCACCCGTGCGAAGCTGGGGCGGATCGCAAGTGTACATATAAAGTTGTATATTTAGGTAGACTTCGGGACTGTTTTCTAATAACAGTAAAAGCAACAAAGAAAAATCTAAATATATTATATAACCGCACCTATTCTTTTTGTCCACCTTAATGGAAAAAAGGCGCGGACGTAGACAATGGAATAGAGGTGACAAAATCAATAGCGCCTATTAATGAAAGCACCAAGAATCCTTGTAAAATAAATCAGGAACGCGTTTTCTAAGTAAGAAAAAAACAAATAGTAAATAAAAAGTATAGACAAAGTAAATAGTAATAATAATGTAGTACACAACACTATAACCTACACTGTAAATTAACTACACTTCACCGTAAAGAGTTTACTGAGCGAAAAGGCCGCCTCTTGTACTTATCTCATTTAGTATTAAGTGTGTGTGTGTTTTTTTTATGGTAGAGGGGACAATCGGGCAGACGGGTCACCTGATGGTAAGTGACTACCGCCGCCCATAAACACCTGCGACTCAGGAGTCACAAGCGCGTTGCTGGCCTTTGAGGAAGAAGTACGCTCTGAATGAACTGTTCGATAGGGCTTAAAAAAATGTTTTTTTATTCTACTTGTATTAGTGACATTTTTAATTTCGTTTATCGATTTTAAGTTATTATTTATTTTTCGTTCGTGACTTAATTTTTAATGGATGTTACCATTTTTTATGCAATTTATAATGAAGACTGGAATTTTTTGCATGTCAGTATGACTAAACGTTAGCACTTATGTCTTCTATAACAACGTATTTGAAACGTTTAATGACAAATGTTTATTTCATTCGTTTTATTAGTTTTATTCTATTCTCTTCTTTCTTGAAAGTTTGAAGGTCGTATTATCGTACAAGTGATGGGGGTGAAAATTTTGAATAAGGACCTTCTTTTTTCTAGCCGCTTAAAAAAGTAAACGTGTCTTACAAGCATTTACAACCTTGCAGATTGGAATTAATTTAGTGTGAAACATATGGATGTAAAATATTCAGATCTTGGACTTAAGGTTGTAGTCCCCAAGCGTGAGAACTCGAGATTGGTGTTCACATTAATATTTGACATGCACACAGACGCAACGCGCACTATTAGTATACTACCCTGGACACTGATCAATCTACTTTCGGCTTTCGTATAAGAGAGATATTCATCAACTCTTCATCTTTGTAGATTGAATATGAATGTCTAAAAAACACGCAAAGTATCGTAACGCATCGCGGAGCTAGCGGGCCCGTAGTGCCTAGGGTTTAGTGGTAGTGCCTAGGCCCGTACTAGCCGGTGACCAAGGATGTGGTCCAAGTGTACGCTTGGTGGATATTATGTTAAAACTATACGTTTTTATGAAGAAATCTAAGAAATTGTCAAGTCAATATTCTGTGTGATATTGGAAATGTGGGTTTCATAGATGATATTTTATTTCTTACTTATTTATAAAAAAAGGGTAAATACAGATTAAAATAAACACAGCGATTAGTCAAAGTATCTTTATTTCATAAAATTCTTTTAATTATTATGAAATCGTCTCGTATGTAGACTCTAAAGTCGTAGATCAACACACACAATAACAGCAATTTATTTTGTTAAATATTTAGCAAAATAAATGCATACCTATGGCAAACTCGTTTTCAACGGGTAGAACCTTATGGTATAGCTTCTCTATAATATATGTTTGCTATATTTTCTTGTATATCCACTATTGAAACTTCTTGTTTCCTGAAACAATCATTTTTACGTATTTATTTGAAAATAAAATAATAAAAAAATCACAAATCTCACACACGGCAGTATGGTCCCAAACTAGGCAGAGCCTGTATACGATAAACGTACATATATATTACTAAATACATATTTAAAAATAAATTACACCTAGACACAGAACGAATGCTTGTGCTCATCACACAATATTTGTCCTGGGTGGAAATCTAACCCACGACCTCCGGCTTAGCAGTCAGGTTCACTAACCACTAGACCTACAGGCCTGTCAAAGGAATCGCTTTATACAATTCGTTTTTCAGTAACTCATTCGCTTTTAATAAAGTCATTTTGATGGTGTTTGTGTTACTATGTCGAAGCTCTTGAATCCGTAGAAATCATTTTAAAGTAAAAAAATGATTACATTACGGATACTTACTGCTTTTTTTTGTGTTTATAATTATTTTCTTTGCGTTTTTCTATATCTACCTGAAAAAGGTTTAAAAAAAAGTTACGATTTACAATACTATAATAAACTAAGAAAATACAAAATAAAACTCACATACCTAATTCCTTTAAATTAGCTCGAAGAATATAGATTAGCAGTAGTGAGAGTCCGACACTCCTAACCCACCTTGATGCTTGTCAGAACTTTTCGGATGTCGGTCGAATGCACTACGCATGGACGCGCTCTCGCTTTGAATCTTCTTGTGGCACTACAGTGCTACAAGACGTACTCTAATTTATTGCACATTAGGGAAGACAATTTCTTCCCTAATGTGCTATAAATTAATCGGCGTGGAAGTTCTCTCGCTCGGTAACATGATTGCGGCCATGGTGCGGAGCGAGAGTGCGTGGAACTCCGCCGTCTCCTTTTGCGAGCAAGTTATGCTTGCGAAGGAGATGGCGATGCGGGACCGGGAGAGGTTCAGAACGCTCAAGGCCCACCAGGCCCGGGCACGGGCCAGGTACCGCAGGCAGCTCAGGCACCGGAGGTCGCAGAACGACCTCCGTCCTCCATAAGCGCAGGCCTGGGAGTGACAGGTGAGGCCATCTGTCACCCTAGCAGAAGCAGGCCGGGGTGGCGGCAACACGCGCTGCCGAGAGCGCGTGCCCTTTCGGGGCACCAAGGGAACATGGGGGTTTCCACATAGGAGGGGGTCATCTACCCGCCGTAGATGGCCCGCGGTACGTTGGGGTACCAGGGATTTCCTTTCTAGTGTACACCTGGTTCTCCGGCTACTGGTACCTAAAAAAGTGGTGGTAAAATAGCAAAGGATGATTTTGATCAATGTTGAGGATATTTTCTAAAGTAAAGAATTATTTTATAAGTTTCACGCGGTATAAATGTAGACTCATTTATTAAGCAACTAAGATTTTTTCGTAGTGTTATTTAATGAAGTGGGTTCTTTATTTTTTTTTAAATAGTATGTGCTTATTCGCGCGTTTCTTAGGGACGTGCCTCTTGAGCAAATCGCACAAATAAAATTTTATTTTATTTAGTTAAAATAAAATAGAGGACAAAATATTTGTCTGAAACATAAAATAAAATTTTATCTACATGAATGAACTACATATGCGACAAGACGTGATGAAAAAAGAAAATTTTTTTTCATCTTGATCATATGCAATAAAGCTGTCACAAAGCGACCTTCTACGGAAGCAATAAAGTTTGGCTTTAAGGATTCATTATCTCATGATAGTGTCCTTGCACCCTGCGTAAAGGCGTGCGAAAATTGTACAGTGCGTAAATGCTACAAACATAAAAGAAGTCTGTGTCTATTTTTTTAAATTTAATTTAATTTAAGTAGCAAATGAAAAATAGAACTTTGACCTAAAGCATTTTATTAATATTTTTGATTTCGTCGCTGACACAATTTTTTCATTAATATTAATTAATCTCATGTGTCTCCTAAATCACTAATCTTAGAACTCTTAAAGTAGGAAAGATCATGATTACAATTTAATTTCATTATTTAAAATATTGCTTTAATTAAATTTCAACAAATAAAGCTATCTGCTTTGAAATTGAAATTTTGGAATTTTGATATTCGTAGATAGTGATGGACAACTATTCGCGAGTTAACAACGATCAAAAACCATATTTAAATTTCGCACACAGATGAATAGCAATACGAATCATCAAAGAGTTATGTTACAAAAGGATTTCGTGATAAAGGACGATTCCAGAATAAACTACATTCGAGAGCAACTTTCAGCAATTTTGAAATTCTCTGATACATGGCCTACTGAAAGAAACAAAGGTATTATTGAAAAGCACGAAGCATTGACAAAAGTTTTACTTTGTTTTATTTTGCAGACAGGGTTTTGTTACCATATCATATAGTAACACTTATCAAACTTTCTATTTAGGTTAACAATATTATACATAAAAACATCATAACGTATAATTTGCTATATTTCCAATGTTCAGTCACTTTGAGAAATAGCCGTATTAAAGCGGTTACCATTGTGAAAAAGTTACATGCTTAATCCTATTTCAGCACTAATCGGATTAATACGAGTACATAATTGAAAAGCGACAAGCTGCCTGTCACTACTTATAAACTCAAACCAACAAGTTGTCTCGCATAGCGTCAAACAAAGTTCAGTCAATTTGATGGATTATTTCATTTTGTAAATAAGATGGTAAACAAGTATACCTACTGCATACCACATAGTAATCACTGACAAACATGTATCACGCATATACATATCGTTTACATTGAATAGTTTGATCAAGCTTTGAAACCCCATTAAGTTTAATAGAACTTCACTGGCAACGGAAAAAGAGGTCGTTTTCCGTGCACAACCAAACGCTGCTAAAAAAAGTTCTGCGCCAATAACAATACACTAAGGTTTGTTTTTATATGTATTACCTAGAAAGTCAAATTTCTGTCTGTGTGTCATTTGTTTTTGTTGAAATACACTCTAATGGTTAATAAAGTGGCATAGTTTAATTCTAATTTGCAAGGCTACTTTATTTGTACGTCGGTACAAATAAAAAACCGTTTCATAAAAGGTCACTGTAAAATAATACATTACCAAACCTCTATAACTAAAGTCAATTCATTACTACAGTGAATTTGTTTTTCAATATCAGTGACTACAGCCTAGATATTCAACACGATATTATTACATAAATATTTTGTTGTATGGTAACATAATATTTACTTTGTATTGACATGAAACCTTCTTGGTGTGAGATTTTCGTGTGAAACTTTTTTAACATGTCACCTATGAGGTTTTTTTTTTAAAAAATGTGCAATATTCCATTTTCGACTTTCAATTGTTTTTTTTTTATTCAGCTTAGACGTGAAATATGGACACTTCGAAAATCCGAGTCATGTTTGAATACTAGTTCCGACGCGGCTCGCAATATCAACGCTGCGTTTGGAGAGGGGACTGCTAATGAAACTTCGACTAGAAGAACGAACCACGTGGAAGACCGCCAACACAGGCGAATAATGCTGAATTGAAGTAGATGGTGAAAGCCGGTCCGAGTCAGAGTACCCAGGAATTAGCGGCATGGTTTAACGTTACCCTACCTAAAATATTGACTCATTTGCATGAAATCATTAAGATAAAAAAATATGAAAAATGGGTCCCTGCTTTGACTAACTGTCCAACGGACTACCATATTCTTCGTGAGTTGGACTATTTTCTACGTGATAAAAAAAATTCATCCCAGGAGGTACAACATGCTTTCACACAGTTTTTCAAATCTAAATCCCCAGAGTTCTATCGTTAAGGCATAAATGAACTTCCGTTTACATGGTAGCAGTGTATAGACAATGAGGGTAAATATTTTGATTAGATAAATATGTTCCATCTTAGAAAAAAAACTAGTTCAATTTTTTTAGTACAAATCGGCAAACTTTGGCCCCTCATATAAATTTAATGTAAATATAAATATAATTCACGCGTGTTCTTTTAATACCAATTTAAACCACCTTCACCGCCACTCTTATATCCTCGGTTACTGCCAGGCAGAAATATCATTAAATTTAAAATCTTGTCAATCATCATCATCATCATCAAAAGCCTTTAACAGTCCACTGCTGGACATAGGCCTCTCCTTAGAAAGGAGGTTTTGGCCTACTATACCACGCTGGCCAGACGGGTTAGTATAGGCTTTGTGACAAGTTTTTCTCCTCTTTGCAATTTTGTTGTGCTGCATAGTTTGCTCCCTAAGTCGGCTCTTACGACATCCACGGGATGAATGGGGGGTGGTGTCAATCCGTATTCTTAATCCGTCACCACACGGACAATACGTGTCAGTATTCTTCATAAATTAATTTCAATAATTAAATTTATTTTTCGTTGAACTCGTATAGTAAAAAGGTCAAGAAGCCCAAATTAACATTATTATGTTCTCATATTGTGACCTAAGTGTTATTTCCAATGAAGTAGATTAATCAGTTCATTCAAACGTAATTTTTTCAAAGAAATACTAAATCGTAAAGGTAATAATACCCTATGAAAACCAGGTGCTCTTAACAACAATACAATACGAACTAGTCAATTAAGTCGATTGAACGGAAAATCGATATCTACAGCTTGACCTTTATATCATGTTTAACTTTATTCAATGTCGACTTATAACATGAAACAATAAAGTATTCTTAAACAAAAAAAATATATTTTAAAGTTATTCTTCTTTCATGGCACAATCTGAGATATATTTATTTCTTTCCACGTCGGCAAATGTACTTTTGTAAATGTCGGCCTAATTTTTGAAGATGATCAATTCATGCAATGATGCATGCATGCATCCTTGTAGTACGTATCCTAAGTCTAATGTATTTGGTGTTACAACAATTGTTATTACTTACCAAAAATGCAAAATTATTTGGTTAAGGGCTTTTGCAACCATTTTTAATCTCCATAGTCAATGCCTATGTATGTTATGACATTATCAAAGAATGAAGATATATTCATAACAAAAACATATCTGCATTTACAAGAAATTTCAGCAAGTTAAACATAAAACCATATTGCAACCACATTGCCTCCAACTGCAATCGTATATAATACATAATAATATCATTATATCTGGTATTGGATATTTTATTACACACCTACGTCACATTATTGTTTCATCTTCTTAGTTCATGTTTTATTATTGTGCTTTATTTCTTAGAATACGATTGTGCACATTGGTAGAGAATATTAAAACACTGCTCATTTCATACCCCTATAACAATATTTTTAACGACTAGATTAAACGAGATATTCAATTCTAAACGCGAGTTTCCCCACTAAAATCCTTACCACGTTACCGTTTAAAAGGTAATGCGCATTGAATTATAAGTTCTCTTATAATTGTGTTAGAAAAATTCAAATGTGAAAACTGTAAATTTGAGAAATTTCTAACAAGTAAAGTAAAAGTATTAGGTTCTAAAAGAAATGTTTTGCTTTGGCTAAAAACGTCCAATTTATCTCTCTCCGTTTCTATCTCTAGGTATGTCGTGGTCTATTATCATACGGGATATTGTTTATTTACTTTATTTACATAAACGAACAGCCATCAATAACGTTTAGTCAATGTGGCACAGAATACCTAACATACCAAATAGTTTTAAGTTAATAAAAATAAAGCCATAGTAACACATTACGCTTATTTTTGAAATAATTATACCTGGATTCGGGTGAATATCCGATCTCCAACATTCATGTTTTAAATAATTTACAAGAATCATATAAATATTTTGTATTTACCTATATATCTGTTCTTAAATTGAAAGAAAATACATTGTTCTTGGTTATGAAAACATATACTCGTAATACCGAGTATTACCGATATTAGTATTTTCTAGAGAATTTTCTGTTTAGGTATGAATATATATAAATGAAATAACACACTTCTTTGTCTGTCGGAATTAATTTCGGGCACTACTTGAAACATGCCTAAAGTGGGGTTTTATTACGTTAATTTTATTTTAGGTGGATCATTACTCAAAGGTAATGGTAATATGAAACACTAATATGTTTTAAAGTCCACTGTTGAGTACCCTCAAGTTTATATGATATTTGGATAAACGTGTTCAAATACATGAAATTAATAAAAAAAAAACATAAACTTTGTATTATTTTTTGTTATACGAGTATGTAACTTATTCAAATGGTTACATATTCTTTATGCAACCATAAATCTTAAATATAGACAACTAAGTCAGCATGAAGTTGTAACTATGTGAACTTTAACAAGCAAAGTTGTTTCTAAAAAGCCGTTTAACTTTCACATGTAAAATCACTATAATTAACGTAGTATACATATTTTAAGAAAAAACTTCTGATATTAATATATTCTGTAGACTGCAGATACAAACTTGGGGTAAACAGAACAGTTCAAACACAACTATGGCTTTAGGAAGTAGAATGAAAGTCAACTCAACTTGGCTGTGTTTGTTCTCCTCGGGGTACAACATATATAATTGCTCCAAGCTTCTACAAGCTGTTTGCCGTGACTTTATATTCATTGTTTAAATAGAAGCAATGACTTTTAGATTTTCTTAACATAAATCAATAGTTGGTTTAAGAGACAGAGGAATTCTGAAGATAGCGGTTGCCGTTTCGCCTCTCTTTTAGCCCGGTAAGAGAAAAGCCCATACCGAGACAGTTTTTCACTCTTTTACTGCTGCGTTATTACCCGCAAAAATAGTAATCTCTGGAAAATAAAATAATATTTTAAAATAAACTATATAATTACTTGCCATTATGTCATGTGCTTGATTTAAATATTTGAGTATTTTAGAGCAATTACCAACGGTGAATTTAATTTCTGCAAGAGGTGAATGTGTACCAGAAAAATTAAGTAATAAAAAGAACGAATATGTACCCTTTTACAACTTGAACAGGTTAGTGATGATGATGAGACTATATGATAAGAGGAATTGTTTAATCTTCTTTTTTTAATTACATTCATTCATTTATTCATGCTTTCATGCGGTAAGTATGCAAGTGGCGATCATTATATGTTGCATACACGCTATTAGGGAAAAAGACTTGGACTCTCATCCTGGTAAAAGTAAAGTTAAGCATTCCCGAGGCATATATATATATATATATATATATATATATATATATATATAACTATAGATTTATAACTTTAACGCAGACTATACCTATACTACCTAGACTAGACCTACGCTAGACTATACCTAGCACAAAAATATAGATTGATAATCGATATTTTTTCTACTTAGAAAAACAACCAATAATTGTCATAAACAATTACATACTATTTTCATTAATACTCTAGCAACGATAACAATTAATGTCAAAGAAATCATCAATCATTGCAATTACTAATAATCCATCACAGTATTGAAATACGTCAAAAGTATTCAATATAATTGGTTCGATATACTTATAAAATTATATTGGAATACAATTTCAAATTAAATTAGAATAATAAAACATCATAAAATAGTGTTTGCCTGTGAATCCACTCACGTCCATGAATGTTTATGTGGCAATCAAATCTATCTCCGTATTATATTCTGGTTGGGGTGAGATTGGGTAATGAATATCAAAACTTTCACAAACATTAATGTTATGCTATTAATGAAAGCAGATTTACAATTATATACTCGTATATACGCTTCTAATCTTTTAGAGGTAAAAATAGGAGTGATGTAGTGAAAATGCAAAATATATGTCTACCTTTAAATGTGTGAAAACTCACTACTAGAGGACACTTCTTTTTTAAAAAAAATCCTTTTTATTATAATAATATGTTGTATCATCATATAGTGTGAGTTTTACGAACAAAAAGGATGTATCCACTTCAAATTGAATTTGAACGTAAAAACAATAAGGTTTTTTTAGGAAGAGTATGGTAAAAACAAAGTAAGCACTCGTAGATTTAGAGTTAGTGTTATTATTATATTTACCCAAACTTAAAGCATTGTACGTACGCCAATCATTTTTGTTTATGCTTTGAGTAGCAGCGAATGGTATCTCTTTTACTTAGAATTTGTTACATCTATTATCATGAGTGATGTAACTAAGTGGATAAATGCTATTAATTTCTACTTGTTAGTATGTTTCTCTTAAAAAAAATGTAGCCAGACTTATTTACAAACAAGGAATTTATCTAAGATTGTGGCAAGTAAAATGTATAAGTAAAAACAAAATTTTAATGTTGTTTGACGTAGCGGAGTGAATAACTTCCTGCAAAAGACGCCTTTCAGTTACATGGCCTAAATAAGTTAATTTCATATTTAGTGCCATTTCACAGATTCCTATACCACATCAAAAATAAATGACATTATAAAAACTATCATTATAATCTCATTGTTTATTAGAACTTTTTTCTACCGGCTCAAGTCTATTTAAATTCAATCTGAATTTTATTTTTTCACTAGCTGTCCCGACAGACTTCGCACTGTCAAAAGTTATTGGCCTGTCGTAGTTCAATTGAAAAATAAAAT
The DNA here is from genome assembly GCA_902825455.1 of Arctia plantaginis. Classification (NCBI taxonomy): domain Eukaryota; kingdom Metazoa; phylum Arthropoda; class Insecta; order Lepidoptera; family Erebidae; genus Arctia; species Arctia plantaginis. The sequence continues at coordinate 13,799,630 of CADEBD010000314.1, read as the reverse complement.
AAACATAAAACGTATTTCGTTACGTACGTTTCGTAACATATAACGTTTTGATTTGATTGACGTCAATTGTTTGACAGGTAGGGACAGATGTTTTAATTGACTCTGGGGTTTGTATTGGAAAAGAAAAGTACTGTTATTACCATTTTCCTGGTTTAACTATTTACGGTTTCTTCTGTCCATGATAAAATACTTTGTGCCTTTACGCAAATAAAAAATAGTCAAATTGGTCGAAACGTTTTTGAGTTTTGAGCTTAGCAACACATTTGGTGATTCATTTTTATTGATATAGATTGTTCCGTGGTTTCTCTTCTAATATATCCAAACGTATAAATTATACTATAGGTCATATTTAGAAATATACACGTTAGACCAGGAAATGGAGTCGACTAGATAAATATTTGAAACAAAATGCCAACCTAGATATTTCGACGTATTTTGGTTCCTCTCGGGACATCATGATAATAAAACTAAAATGCAACAGCTGAGATCGTGCCATTATTTTTAATATATCGTGCCATAATTTGGTGTTAAAGTTGCAAATACGTAGTTTTTCGATTTTATATTTTTTTTCTCAATTTTTTTAATATACATTAGAAGAAACTTGAAGATATTTCAAATATCTACAAAATGAGACTTGGTGCGTTCCAATTGATTATTTTTTTTGATATAAAATGCAAAAACCTTCTAAAAATAGTTGTTTTTTTTTATATTTTTTTAACTAAACAATTATAAAAGTAGTCTTACCAAACCTTGGTAAATTATAAGGTCTGATGTGTAGTATATGGGTATTTTTGTATTGGCGTAGTCCGTTGCATAATTTAAATATTTTTTTATTAAAAAGGCACTTTTTGACAACTTAGGTCATTGTTACGGCTTTCGGAAGTAGTACAATATTGTATCTAGGCTCATTATCTTCCTTAAGAGTTGTGCTTTGAATTGGCGTTTATGACTAATAGATTTTTTAAGGGGCCTTGCAAAATGAGTTGCAAAGAGTGCAAAAAGTGGTTTTGCAACGGACTACGCCAAAAAACCCGAATACTACACATTAGAGCCTATGATTTACTAAAGTTTGGTAAGCCTACATTTATAATTGTTTATTTAAAAAAAACAACGATTTTGAGCAGTTTTTGCATGTTGTAAAAAAAACAAAAACTCACTGGAAAGCACCAAATCTCATTTTGTAGATATTTTTAATATCTACAACTTTCTCATAATACATTTCTTGCTAAAAGTCGAGGAAAATTTATAATGTCGAAATACTATGTTTTTGTAACTAACCAAAATACGTCGAAATATCTCGGTTGGCATTTTTTTTTGAGAAAACTATCCTTTTTCTGGTCTACGTGTACAACGAATAGAACAGACCTGATAATGTGCATACAATAAAAAAAAACACCACCAAAAAACCTTCGCAATTTTTAAAATGTAGTTGTCTTCTACGGTATAAGAAGCGCCTGTTATGTTATAAGCACCCTATTACTGCTATTAGTTTTTATGCAGTGTGTGCTCAGTACATAAAGCTATATTACTGAGTATGAAGAAAGTGTAAGGAATGGGTTTTCTAGATTTTAAGCATTATGCGAACTTTTTACGAATGCTAACGTTTTTTTTTAAGTTTAAAATTACTATTTCCACGATTTTTTGTTTAAAAATAATTAAAGAAAAAGAAAATTATGAATTTCTTTGTTGTTAGATCATATTTATTCCAAAAAACTTCAAACATTATTATGCAGAAACTTCTCAACATCGTGAGCGTACTGAGAAAGTTCCTGCTCTTAAAGTATTATTCACGTTACCTTGGTTTAAAGTACGCGACTTTTCATTCCGTAAAATAGTAGTTATATATTCTCAAAATTGTCTGACTTATACGTCATAATTTTATTAGATATATAAAAAGGCAAATAACAATCAACCGATGACTAAAAATATTTAGTTCTTGTTTTCAATGTTATTTAGTATGAATATACTCGTAGAAATCCCCACCACTTCATAAGTCCTCTATTACGTAAGCGGGACTAAAATTATAAGCAGCAAACTGTGGGTGTTTAATGCGTCTCTGTCAGAATCTTAAGATAAAAGGGATAAAAGACGTGAGTTTATGTATGTATCTATTCTCATCACTGAACGTCACTTTGTGAAGCTATTGAAAGTAATGAAACTGATAAGCGAAATTTTAAGTCAGTGAGAATTAAAAAAATGATACTTATTTTTATATTAGGGTAAGCCTTTTTCTTACAATGAAGACATAACGTAAAAATTTCATGCAAGTCATTTGTACAATTGTACAGGTTGTTTCATCAAAGCGCTCTCGGGAAAATGAGGAAAGTGTCACGTCATATAAAGCACAATAAACGTTCGTTCATAGTTAATTTACATGGAGTATGAAAAGACATTGAGGGTTCTTTTGTTCTATTTTTTTTTGAGGACAATTAACTCTTACTTCTTTGCCCTCTCCCATTCCCGTTACGCGGGGTCGGCTTTCCCTATCATGCGGCGCCATACATTTTGGTGTTGAGCATCGTTAGTGGACAGGCCTAACTCCCTCATGTCTCTTTGGACATTTGTCATGCAGGTACTTTTCGGTCTGCCTCTCCCTCTCCTCTGTGTAGCCATGGAAAGGCACTTTTTCTCAATATGGTCATCGGGTTTTCGCAATACATGTCCGTACCACCTCACTTTGGCCTCCACAAGTTTTTCAGTGATAGGCGCAACTTTGAAACTGCCTCCCTTGTGCTCGTTACGAACTTTATCCTTGAGAGTAACTCCACCCGCCCAGCGCAGCATACGTATTTCTGTGGTATGCAGCCTCTGTTACAGTTAGGACAAGTAACTCTTACGAATTATATTTCTTGGCCACGGATAATTTCAGTTATAGTACATAGATCTCAACTATTGCATGAACATTAATCTTTTTTTGTCGTTGGCGTATTTGTTATTTCTGTTACAAAATATGGTAAATGAGGCCGTTACTATTTAAAAAACTACCTAAATGTGTTAACCAATAATTTTAACCATTGATTAAAACAATATAGTACTTACTCGTAAGTAATTTCGTCACGCCTACATTGAGTTTGTTTTTGTTGATTTACTGCGTGGCTTAAATTTGTCAATGGATTGCTTTTGTTCATCGAAGAAGCTGTCTTTTAAGTATCTAAGGACAAGCGGTTATAATTATGTAAACAGATTATTTACAGCTTTATAAACATTATTCTTTAAAACAGTAACATATAATATTATAAATCCTTTGAAAAAAAAGTTGGACCGACTTCAAACAATACTAACAAAGAGCACGAAAAACCTAGCAGCGGTTTTTTTGCTGTGACTTTTTTAAGAGTTCCGTTGTCTGTCTTGCCAACTCAGTCTCAGAACAATATAAAAAAGGATCATTTCGGAATAAACCCCTTCGAACAAAACAAGAATTATCCGTCTTTATATGACGGAGTTATACCCGAACACACATAAATATATATATGTATATATATATATATGTATACTAACTGACCCGGCAAACGTTGTTTTGCCATATACATTATTTCTAGGAAATATTAAAAAAACCTTGTCCTTTAGGGGGGTATGAAAAATAGATGTTGGCCGATTCTCAGACCTACCCGATGTGCCCACAAAATTTCATAAAAATCGGTCCTGCCGTTTCGGAGGAGTAAGGTAACTAACATTGTGACACGAGAATTTTATATATTAGATAAACATCCGAATTAACAAGCTCCTTCTTTTTGAAGTCGGTTAAAAATGTATACAAAATTTGGCAGTAATATCGATTTAGACTCGTTTGATATCTTTCGTCTTGCTTCCGTATGTATAATTCATGCATGAATACTTTCGATGAAAGAAAAAAATAATGAAGTTAAACATTAGCATTACTTTTAGTAATTAGTAGAATATGGGTCGAAAATCAAGTACTAAATTCCAGTGCTATCCACCTACTAAGGATAAAAGATAATATCAAACAGTTGTTCAAGGCGCAGCACAAGTTCTGTTTATGCTCTTATGGTCCTTACGGGATTGCAACCGATTATACTTTGCGGACAGAATCCAAGAACAAAAAATATTGAAAGTTTCTTCCTTTATATCATTTATTTAAAAGAAACCGATATAGCTTATCGCGAACATAAAATCCATTGCTGATATAATCTGTGAATTGCGCTGAACATTACTTAGAACATTTGTCTCAAGAGGAAACATCGTTATATTGGCGTGAAATGTGGCTTGAGGGAACGATACACCGTATGAACATCTAATGAAGTGAACTTTCCTTGGCTGAAATAATTTAATAATGACTGTACAGTATTCTGTTACAGTTGAAGTTCCATGGAGTTTCAAGGCCGTAATTATTATGCCCCTTAAAGACAGAGATTATTGATTTGCGTACTCAGATTTTTTTCTGTACACAGCGTGAGCGTATTAAAATTATAGGTTTGCGAAATAAAAATGTACATAACTAATGCATGTACAGATAGAGTCATAATACTACTTCTAGCAAGAAATAAAGTAGTCTAAAAATGTAGAATGGTAGAATTATCAAGTGTAGAAATATAAAAGTTTCTATGTATGCTGAACAGTTAATGATAACTGTTTTTACAAAAAAAAGAAGTGGCCTAAATGATGTATTTAGAGGTTTTAAATAGGTTCCTAGCTAACAACCTTCACGTTTGCAGTCAAGAGAAATATAGAAGAGATATTTATGCATTCATACCTTCACACAAAGTATTAAACTAAAGCGCTTATGTAATATGTATCAGTATTCTTAAATTTGATATACATTATCGTAAATCCCTCAATTGGCAATATCAGAATATATTTTAATGTTGTCAGTATGAAAAATGGTAAATTCAAACGCTTGTGGTTTAGTACATCGTAAATTTGCCGAACAAGGGATACGAAGAATGGCCATTAGCCTGAATACTCGTCTATTAAACAAAATACTTTTCATGCCAGAGTTCCCAATATTACTTTTTCTCTTTATCTGTCTTTCATCTGCACTTTAGATCACATAAATTTATATTTCAAAATGAATGTTCACAATACAGTAACTAATGGATTGCAACTAGTGAGCATAGCTTTCCAATTAGATAAATTTGTGTTTTGCATTTTCCCTAATATGGACAAAGACCAAATTATTTTGGTTAAATAGGTTATAATCTCAATTGATGTCATAGTGTATCGAATAGCATAAAGCCGAGTACACAGTCGCGAAAATACAAATTAAATAACATTAATTCAAATTTTGCGTTACGTATATTTTAAAAGGCTCTTTATTCCGTATTATTTTAAGCCTGTGTACCGCTAAACCGCTATAATAATAATAACTAGACATTAAATAGTATCTGTCCACTGTCGGGTATTCGGTCCATCCGACCTAAAATTAGTATTTGGCCGGAAAGCTAATAGTAAGCAAGTATCCGGCCGGATAGTAGATACTAAATTAAATTGCAGTATTTATTTATTAAAGAATCACCAACAGTTACAACAATTATTCATAATATTTGTATAAATAAAACATAATTTGACTGCACCGATGGTGTAGTGATTAAAGCGGTCACCTCACCGCTCCCTACTGCGCTGAGTGTGGTGGGTTCGATCCCCACATGAGACATCACTGTGTGATGCACAAATTGTTATACTGTGTCTGGGTGATCTTTTTGCTCGTTCCATGAATGTTTGTAAAGTCCCACGCGACACAGGATATATTTATAGTGCGGGAGTTGTTTAAAAAATCTTTCCAATTTCCTAACTAATTATAGGTAAACACCGCATGCCATTCAGAACAGCTAAAGAAAAAAAACCTAACCTAAAAGCATGTTTAAGCTTGTAACAAAATTAGTAGTATTTACGTATTCGAATAAAGATTGCAAGTTAAAATTAATTGTATTATTATTTTTAACTGCCTCGTTGGTGCAGTGGTAGCGTATGTGACTGCTGTGTTGAAGGTCTCGAATTCGATTCCGAGTCGGACCAAATGGCTGTATGATCTACAAAAATTTGTTTCGGTGTTTGAGTGTATTCTATGTATAATATACATGTATTTTCAAAAAAAAGTGAATAAGTATTCTCTGCTGCTGCTCTACTTAGTTTGAAACTAAATGGCGTTATGTGTTGGATGTCCGAAAATATTATCCGACAAACATTATTATTATATTATATTCGAATACCAAAATTCATCAAAATACAATAAACTAACACATCATTTAAATAATAATCAATAAATTTGGGTATGCAAATGTATTATACAAAAAGTTCAATATATTCTCTGTCACTTAAAATGACTGTTAAACATCGCTTATTAGGAGATACTAATGGTATTGCTCTGAATTACTTTAGAAGTGCGTCCCGCTAGTTATGCATTACATTCACGTCGGCTCTTCAGGTAATTACTTCCAACATTGTGCCTACCGCGCACACAGACAACATGGAAATAGAAAGTAAACACTGCAATTGTTATATTTCATTTAAAAAAAAAGCTTAATTTTATATGGATAAAAAAACATAAATAATTGATTGTCTAATGCGATGATGAAAACTGCTATTAATAGGTTTTTTTTCTAAGTAATAAAACGATTAAAATAAATTATTCGTTAGCAAAAATTATTACTTGTGTCAAGTTAGATAGCCTAACTAACTTGACACCACAAATATATCATGCTATCATACCATGCATGTCACAATATTTATAATCATGAATAGTATTAGTATTCCGTGCCGAATTATCAAAATAAATAGGTACTCATTTATTATGATGTGTTCCGACTTTTAAAATCACTCACCTCTCAAACATATCTCTTTTAATCTTTTGACGCTATACAAGAACGCAAGTGTAGCAAAAAAATCAGTGAAGTGAAAACTTGTGATAATAATATTATGAGCGTACTCGTACTACAAGTCAAGGGCAGCTGCTACCCAGGATTATAATCTTTCCAAAAGCACCGAAAGGATTTTCATACGGGTTTCACCGGTGGACAGAGTAATTTACAAGGAACTTTAAAGTATTTCTTTCATTAAGTTTGTATACAAACGTAATCTTGCAACGTAAACATAATGACGCTTTCTTTCCGTATTCCAAGATTACAAACAAGTAAATGTAGGTATATACATGCCCCTACCGAAGCCAAGGCGGATCACTAGTAAAAACATTATTGTATCTCTAACAGCTTCAATTCCAAAGAGCGGTCGTAATGTGGATCGCTACAGTGAATAATGCTTTCTACCAGTTTCCGCTGGTTGAATAGTGCAGTGAGTGCATTAAGTCAATGTTAATTAAATGTGTCACGACGATCTTAAAGTTGGAAAATAAATTAACGGATCCAAGAGTTACGTAGTACGTACGTCTGCCCATAGAATTAGCTACCGTGTTAAATATAGAAGAAGATGACACAGATAGATACGCAACACTATTAGAGGGATTAGTATGGTCCACGTGCGTCTGTGAGTTGTGAGTTTACTTTTAAACTATAGAAATTGATAAGATCTTATACAGATTGAAATTAATTTAAACTTCACACTTATAAAGCACATACCTAATGGTTATTTCACGGGTTGCTATTCGATTACATTATTATTGTTGTTTGTGTATATAACTTTGGTACATTAAAGTTAAGATCGCCAGAATGCAGTTCTCAATGATCTTCTTGCGTAGAGAAAGGTCGGGAACTTGTAAAAGGTTATAAGCATTTGATATGGGCTATTGTAACCGTAAAACGTAAAAACCTGTCTGCCAACATTAACGGTCGGTCGTCTAACCACCTCCAACGTAATTTAATTATCCACTCACCTAAGCCTATACAACACTGTAGAGTTGTACCATTAGAGGTACTCCTTGTCTTACTTCTTTTTATTCTGTGTGTTTTCCTGTATTTTTATGCTGCTAATTGTAAAGCTATGTATGTAAGTCTCTTTGTAATACTTACAAGCATTGTTATCAAAACTGTCGTAAGGTAACGTAAACCAATGGTAATGAAAGCCTATAACGTACTCGGCAGCGGATGGATGCAGACTGCCAAAGACCGGAATGGTTTGCGCTTCTTGCGGACGGCAACAGGCTGATGACAAAAAATGAAGCTAATCTACAGTGTATTTAATTTCACTGTTACATTGGTTTTTCAACGGTGATGACGGATTAAGAATACAGAGTATCACCACCCCTATTCATTCCGTTCCTAAAGAGAGGCCTATGTCCAGCAGTGGTCTAGTAAAGGCTGTTGATAATGATGATTGGTTTTTCAAATTATACCTATTAGTTAGCAAAGAAGAAATTAAATTTTCTTGATGATCGGAAGTTATCGTAACCTATAAATATCTAGTGTCTTTTGAATTCCGAAAGAGAGGAGGAGAAAATTTTCATCAAACCACATATTGCGTGATTGTCAAAAATTCAAAGCGAGTGAAGAATCCTACATTAGTAGCGAACAAAGCTATGATAGGCGTGTGCCTCAACCATTTCCTAAGTGTAAGACGTTCCATATGATTATCGTGACGTGGCTTTATTGTGATCTTAAACTGTATTGCATGCTAAGTCAATGTATGGTCCACATTCATTTTATTATTAGTCTTCAATGTACGATGAAAGAAGAAAAGAAAAATTTGGAGAATAACGTCAATATACATTTGAAAAGCATATATTCAATCAATCAATTAGCCTGTCGTAACACGTGCGAAATTTTTATGCTTGCGTATGTTATTTCGCCGATAATGTAGCAGGATGAAAAAGATAATAATTATGATGAATTACCTACTTGCCAAACAAAAAATCAGGACTACAGTCTCATGTAAATATGTTGTTTCAAAGTAAGTCAAAAACTTTTGTTTATATAAGTAACGTTGACACATCCACAATGCATGAAAAAGCCAATTGAAGCCCAAAATCTATCTAAGTGGCGTGCAATGGGAGATGCCTATGTCCAGCAGTGGACTGCGATAGGCATCAGCCTATCGCAGTCCACTGCTGGACATCATCAGATGAATCACAATGTTTTGTTTAATTTAAATGATAGAATCGTTATTGTCTATTCTGTCAAAACATTGTTCTATGTTGAATACTAACTACGTTGGAAGTACGAGAGAATAAATATAGGAATTACTCATAGGAATATTACTTTTCATTTTGTATGAAATTATTTGTTAAATGTCATATTACACATTTACTTGTTATTGTGCTGCACGTGTGCAAAAATATGTAAAATTGTTGTTAAAACAACTATTAGTTTGCGTTTCTGATGCTGATTATACATTTTAAATCTGTAATTTCTCTATTTTGCTCAAAATCAATAAGAGTAGCAATGCTTAAAATGTAAGTGCTTTATAAGTATCATATATAATGGATAATAATAATAATATGTTTAATCAGACGACTTGAGGTGTAATATTATAGGTTTCAATTGTATTGCCCACACCCCTTAATAATAAATTGTATACTGACAGGTGAAATTCATGCACAATGATTGTAACAATATACCCTTGTCAACTAAAGCGGGCTGTTTTTCCTTGCCCGTCAATGTTCAAACCAAGGTTAACGACTAACTAAATAAGATATTAGAGCTTTAAGGTACTTTTCCACCGCCGAGAAAGCATTGAATTGAAGACAATTAAAGTCTCGTCGCTTCGTGTCCTCCAATAATTGACGTTAATCGCAGACTTGCCACAGCGACTGAGAAAAAATTTTTAAGACAGAATTGCTGTGAACAGATAGAAAGCTTAGAAACTTGTTTATTTGCATTAATCCATAATTTCATTTTTTTGTTGTTATTTTTAAAATGTAGTTAAATTATTCAATACAATTTAATATTTATAGTAATAAGCAGTCTCCGGGATGATCGCCATTATTTTAACTGCCTAGCTAATAGCTATATTTATGGGCATAAAATTTTGTTCTTTATTATATGAGCAAATAAAACTATTGATGTCTCGCAAATACAACAGTATTTCTGCTAAAATACACGGAAATAAATTTTCAGTTTCTTCTTATCTCTTTCCCAGTTAATTTAAACTTTACGTCACTAATTTCAAATAAAAACAGAAATCATGATAAAATTTGATTTATAGACTAGTTGCATGTACTAGTCCAATATGAGAAGTCTCATACGATTCCAAAGTTACCCCTGCAATAAACTTAGTCTACCCTCATCTCTGAACTAAAACAGAGAGTAATATGAGAAAATAAAACGACGCTGAATCACTTCTATCTATACAAGAGAATCAGCGTCGGAAAGTACTTAGGGTTTGAAATTGAATCTTACAAGGACTAAAACTTTCATTAATGACCGTTTCCATTTTAAGTTGATTTTTGCCATTATATAAAATAAACTATTAAAGGTTGAATGCAAATAGACATCGTTTTAAAATAAATTAATGGTTAAATATAATAATATCCGTGATGATAACTCGTAATGTTATATTAAAATATATTTGCAGTTTAGTAAACTTATTATTTCGTGTATGTAGTCATAGTTTTTTAGTGAATGTATACATCAGTGTTAGTTTTACCTTAATTTTTACATGGTATCCCTGTCAAAAACACGATGCCACAAACATCATTAAAAAGGAGTAATTCGCACAATTGACTTAATTTTAATCTTTCAAACGAAGCAAAATAACCAATTTTTTTTCAAACTCCGTTTCAAAGTCACGGACTATGTTATTTACTGTAGTGTTGCGGCTCTACAAATTCACTTGAATACAAATAATAGTTAGAATGTACGAAAAATCTAGATTATTAATAACGAGTCAATTTTATTTTATTAAATTATAAGTCAATGTAATTTTAAATAAATCTTTGCACTCAAAAGTTCTTTATAATATATATTTTATTTTAATTTTAATTCTTTTTGCACAAACAAAGTACAATGGCGGACTTAAGGCATTTTCTCCCAGTCTACCTTTGGGTGGTGGGGAAATGTCAGAGTAGGTGCATACATACTGAGATACACATACATATATATACTTGCTGAGTAATACATACAAGACTAACATAATAACATATAAGACTTTAGGGATGTGATGAGTCTGCTAAAGTGTCGAGAATTCGAGCTCGGACTTTCGTCTTAAATGAGAGGCGACTGGGTGCTATCCTGATTTCCAAAGGCAGAGCGTTCCAGAGGAGGACAGATTGGACTAAGAACGAAGTGTGGACACATGCGGTAGTATGAGTGGGGCATAACAGAAGTGGATTGTTTAATGAACGGAGAGTTCTGTTGTGATTGGCACATAGAAAATGAAATGAGGATGTTAGGTAGGAAGGGGAAATAGGTGAGTTGAGTATGGAATAGAGGGTGGTGAGGGCGTGCAGCTGACGGCGCTGACGAATCGTGAGCCAGTTCAAATCACGACGAGAGGAAGAAACATGGTCGTATTTACTAAGGTTAAAGACGAATCGAATTACATTTACAAATACTCAAATACGAATATTATTTTTATTGCCTCCTTATTTGGTCACAACCGTTTTTAAAGTTACCACTGCAATAAACTCAATCTACCTTCATGTATGTACTAAAACAAAGACTAATACAATAATACGCCTTCAAAGCAGTATGCGGTTTAACTTACGTAACACCAGTGTTCTATAGACAATACACATTCCCAGATATATTAATGTATCACGTAAAATGAGACAAGTTCATTACCATTAATTAGATACGGTTTCAAACTTCGTAATGCTAATTGAAATTGCCAGAGAGAAGTACTTGAATCTATTAGTGACATATAATAATAGGTGATTACATTTTATAAACCAATTTTATTGGAAAATATGAAAATGCATAATGCATTTTCATCTCAATAAGTTTGTTACAGAAATGTATTTTAAAGTCGTTGTAATATTCATAGCCAGAATTTTTATAAAGAAAAACCAACTACTACTTTGGTTCACTTCGTTTAGTACTGACTTAAATGCTAAAATTCTAATTAAGTAATAATAACTAATAAACTTAAGTATTAAAGGCATACTTTAGTATTAAAGGCAGGAGCCTTTAATACTAAACCATTGTTATCCCAAACCTAATCTCTAACTTTATTGCAATTTGTAATAAATTACAATTTTACAATACATTTAACCTATTTTCACAATTGTACGTAAATACTCGTATGTAACATAATGCTCGATTGTCTATAACATCCTTCCGTTCTTCTCATTTTTAATGAAAACTGTCTGCTTTATCTTCTTATGAAATGGTATCTACTAGTTTACAAGAAAAAGGATAACTTATAAGTTGAAATTATGCCGAATTACCCTATACCCGACAGTAACATCTGGAACAGTTAAGTTTTCATTCCTTCAGCATAATTCCTAAGATGTGTTGTAATGTAAGTCATGATCATATCTTCTATCGATCTGTTATATACTAGACTGTTCGAGGAATTATAAAGATGGGTTGCAAGTACGTGACATACATAATGAGTGCACAAATTCCTGCGTCAATGCTACACGTTGTCGCCCAATATTTTTCTAGAGTCTAAATCAATAGTATACTGCATAATGATTGTATTCATTATATGGCTCAGCTATACTATGACCACTCCGTTTACAGTCCAGGGTAGTACAGTAAAGGGGTTATGTTACAGTACACGCTGTAAAAGTGAATACCACAAAGGTCCTGCAAATTTTCCCACGTCCTACCTATGGTGTACTGTTCACCCCTAAAGCTGCAAGAGAAGTTTTCCTCCTAGATCGTTTTGTCTGAGCACAAAAACAGACTTAATCGCTCCTAGCAAAATTTTTTTTATGGTTTCGGGGCAAACAAGCATAAATGTCATCTGATAGTGACTACGGACGCTAGCTTTTATTCAACTTATGGTGAATGATAATTGAATTGAATAATTGAATTGATAATTGAATGAAATTGAATATAATGATGATAATTGGTGAATGATAAGATAATATAATTGATAAGTTCTGAGGGCGATGCCAATCTAATTTCACTCTTTTCTTTTAAACGGCAAACGACCAGACGGGTCACCTGATGGAAAGTGACTACCGCTAACAAAAGGTACGACTGTACTGTAGCCTTTTAAATGGGCTTGGGAAATATTCTATGAAAGTAGTGACAAAGTAGTTTTTTTTTAATCTTATTAAAACATAAAATGTAAAAATGCAAGTCTTGCATATAATTGCAACTTATTGGTAAGGAAGATTATTTTTCTGGTCTAGGAGGCTAACGAGCAGACTGGTCACCTGTTGGTAAATAAATATCTGCTACCAAGTGTGTTACCCACCACCCATAATAAGAAGAAGAAGCGTTTATCACATCAATAGCCTTCAATAGTTCACTGCAGGACATAGGCCTCTTCTTATAAAGGAGATTTTGGTCTACTATACCAGGCTGGCCTGACGGGTTGTTATAGAGTTTGTTTCAGGTTTACCTTCTCTTTGTAGTGCTATTGTCCTGCGTAGTTTTCCTTCCTTAGTCAGCATTTACGTCACCCACGGGATAAATACGGTGACACTCCGTATTCTTAATCCATCGTCACACGGAGAGTTTTTTTTTTTTTTTTTTGTTGGGACTAATCCCACCCACACGCCCACCACTGTAACTCCTGTACACCAGGATCCACAGCAGTGACCCACGAACACACCGAGTTATGACACTCGGGAAGTCCCAGGAGGAAATTAAACTGTCTTGGAACCCGCAATGAAATTAATCAGAAGAAAATTGGAGGAGTTGGAAATACAGTAAATCCACTTCCCTCCTTAGCAAAGCGGGAGACAAAATGAAGTAAAATAGGCATACACCCTTTTAAACAGGGAAGCACCACGGCCACAAAATATTACGGGTCCTACATGAGCTATATTTGATTTCTATAATATGTATGGCAGAATCGCCTAAACGCACGGAAATTCACCCTAGTTGACACAAGATCCCCATAGTATACCGCCCCAGATGTCACCCGCAAGCTATTCAGCATTATATTACGTTCATTATACCAAAGACTACATTCCCAGAGGATATGATGAGCAGATTGTTCATAATGAGAGTTAGGTGTTGAACATTGACACAATGGTGACTCGACTAATTTAAATGAATACAACTTGCTCTTAAAGTTACCATGACCCGTAAGAAATTGAGCGACACAGTGATCCACCTCAAGCCATGTCCTCGACAACCGTTCGCGAACAGATGGAAAAAATTGGTAAACGGAGAGGTTTATGGGCTTCGGTAACCCCAATCGCACGGTTAGACGTAACTATAGAATTGCTTTACACTGGTTTTCTGTGAGGCCGTAGTATCAGTCCCATCGATCCATCCGATGTGTCGGAGCCTAGCTCTCCCACGGCAAAACAATTGACGGAGGTTAAATCATATGTTTTAAAGTTGGCACGGTCGGGTTATATACCTACGATTTGACAAAAACGTGAATACTAATACACGAGAAATTCTAGAGTAATGCCCTTATTATATAGGCATATTTATAGCGTACGGTAACTTCAGCCATGCTGAATCCTTGTTTATCATTTGGTGAAATAAAAATGCAGTCTAACATCGAAGTTGAAATCAACAACATAAAAAAAAATACTTTGATTCGATGAGAATAACACACAATAAACAGAAAGTATACCAGATATTAAAAAAAGGAATTAATGATTGTACTTTGGCAAGAAAGATAATTACAGATTATCTTAATAAAAAAAAGTAAAACACATGAAAATCTACTAGTAGGTAAACTGATCACACTATTTTTGTTCTTGCCTCGTCAAAGGAAGATTTATGTTGACATTTCGTAAATACTGTTTGCAATGTTTCCTGGCCTAAAATAGACCGCCGTACAACAGCAAATATTATCAATGATACCGAGACCCTCTTTCCGGTAACGTTATTATACTGAGGACCTTATTTTATGTTATCATATCATATAATTATTTCCGCTTCAAATATCGTTGACTAATCAGTCCAAAACCTGTAAAATTTGAGCTCATCTTACATTAAAAAACTTCGTTATTGGTTGTTTGTACTCACTTTGTCTAGGTGCGATCAAAGAAGATGAACCTAATACAATAATTACTTAAAAACATAGGATCCAAGAGGCTACATATTTCACGAAAATTAAGAATATTGTGTTGACCTTAAGCGAATGTAGGACGCACGCAATCTGATTCCGTTTGGCAAGTCCATAAATAAACGTAGATAAATTTATAATACAACATAACAAATTTAATTTTGAAACATGCTTACCCGCGTCTAGATTATGATGTGTTATTTTATTTATATATTTTTATTACCAATTTACAAGCTATTTATATTATGTTATACTTTATGTTATAATTTCACAGTGTGATGACGGAACTACGATATCCTCTACGACACTTGATTATATCTTCTATCTCGTACGTATATATTTTTTGCCAACACGTGTTAATAATTTTACAGATAATACATGTTAATAGTAATTCGCATGGCAGTCATTATGATAGTTATATCATTAAAATAACCCGTAATAATAAACACATTTCTATCGTACATTCCACTATCAAATGAAAGAATTTTATGCATCTTGATTAAGTCAGTTACGTATTAAGGCATGTGAAGAATTTTTTTTTTTTTTCTTTTCTTCTATTTAAATGTGATATACTTAATTACGAGTAGTTATGTATGTATGTATGTATGTATATTGTATATTTGTTGGTATATATAAATATGTGTTTTATGTGTAAATATTTATCTAATTTTACCTCTTTTATATTCATTAGTAATTAACTGGACAATGCTCGTTGCACCTTCAACTATTACTGTCTCTCCATGTCAATGAAATATCTTAAAATTAGACTCCAACTTCTAAGCTTACATTTTCTGAAACTCGTAAATTGTCGCTTTACAAATCGAACAAAGAATGATAGACTGGATATAGTGACTATACTAACTTTAATAGACAAACGTAGAGGTTTAACCACTCGATACGCTGGAATACCTCACTACATAAGTATTGTGTATTCGCCCACAATTCCTTTGAAAGAATACCGCATCCGTTCCCTCGTTGACTACGTGCGTTTCATTAAAAAGCGAGTGACTTGGAGGAAAGAACAAAAGCTACGGCTAGAGCATCGTTCGTTTCATGAAATATTAAAAAATAGGCACGTACATTTGTTTTGTTTCAGACCCTTGCCGTTCTTTTTGTAACAAGTTACATAGGTTATTACTAACCAAAAACAGACGTATTCAATTTTATAAGAAAGGCCAATTTTGTCCTCATTCCTAAGAAAAGTGAAGTAGTAGATACTAAACATGTACCTACCTACCACTTTTATATTATATCGTAACTTTTTATATTCTACTATAGTGTATAGTACGCATATAACAGCTTTTGGAAAAGCTAATTTTGTCCTCATTCCTAAGAAAAGTGATATAATAGATCCCAGTGACACTAGTCCGATAGCCCTTACCAATACAATTTCTAAAATATTTTTCTCCTGTGTGCTATTCAAAATAATACAGTTTATGTCCAACAATAACTACTTCAGACCAAATTACCAGAAAGGGTTAATGCCCGGAATCTCTAGATGTCTGGAACATAAGTCATTACTTGCGGAAAGTCTCAAAGATGCTAATAAAAATGAAAGGCAAATTACAGTATGTTGGATAGATTTAGAAAACGCCTTTAGCTCAGTACGACACGAGCTCATATTATTTGCCTTGAAATGGTATAACGTTCCCCCAATAGTTTGTAAAATAATTGCATTATAATATAGTATGTAATCACAGCAAAAGAGGGACATACATAAGCCCTCGAATACAGAGTAGGGTTGTTCCAAGGTTGCTGCTATCACCAGTGCCAGTAGTATTTAATACAGTTATAAATAAATTGATAGATAATATCGCAACACACGAAAAGAGGCGGGGCTATCGCTATAGGTCAATGGAACATATACGAAATCCATCTTAGCATTTGCAGACGTACGAATGCTAAGATGAATTTCGGATTACCTGTGAGGTAACCCGAAATTCATCATCTCTCTTGGCACTGCTTCGGATTACCTCACAGGTAATCCGAAGCAGTGCCAAGAACAACTGCGTAAGGTGGATGCCTTCTATACCTGGACTGAGGGAATGAGGACAAAACGTAGTAAATGCTATTGCCTTTGTCTGGGCCGGCGAGGTATGTCGATGACGTCGTAAAAGACATTGACAAGGTAGACCAGCAGCCAATAAGTAACGTAAAAAAAGCTTGGATTTACGACACCTACTTAACATCACGTCTCAACTGGCCGTTTCTGGTATACGATATAAACAAGAACCACTTAAAAACACTAGACGCGAAAGTCACTAAGACATTGAATTCGTGGTCCAGGCTAGCAGCATCTGCAGACCCGTCAATGTTGTACCCAATACCCTCTGTATATGGTGGGTACGCAGTCAAGCAGAGTTGGATTGGGAAATGCTAGAAGACAGACCGACAAAGTGATAACAAAATCTTTCCTACAACAAGATGAAAACGAGACCTACAAAGTCTTTAACGAATATCCAAAGCGGCATTGCCAGGCTCGTATCAAATGTGGTTAGGTAGGGGGGGTAATACAGCAGACAGTGGAGGTGAGCGCTGACGCGTCGCAAGGAGTGTCCCTAAACCTATACCTAGGTCGCAAGTTCCGAGCGCTGTCGAAGTCGCATGTGTTGCCCCTATCTATCACACAATGGACCCGGCACCCGCACGATGAATCCATGGAACGCTAAGAAATAGCGGAGAAGGTTATTTTTTATGGAACAAAAACGTTTTATGTAAACTTTTATCCACATTTTTCCATTACATCCGCCAAAGTGCACATATGCCATTTAAATACGCAGGGTGACTTCCAGTGACATCATTAGTCACACCCTGACACCTAATGAACTATCATTCACAAATGGAGGTACTTTGCTATTTTTACAGCTAGGCCTCAGGGTAATTCACAATACTTTCCTGCAAAGACACACCCCGCAAATGTTTCACTTTATCATATCGGGCCGCGTAAATATTTGACAAGTTCCAACTATGCTAGACTAATATTGATACTGGAATATTATCATGATTGAATCTATGCTGAAATAGTTTACGAGTAATCAATTCTTTAAGTATTCAAGTTTCAAACTTATTTATGTAGATACTTCTAAACACTTAGATTAATTTTTACTGCAAAAACATCTTAACAAATCATTTTTCTGATTTATATTATTATTATCATTCATTTTTTTTTTCCGTCCATTCATTTTGGATTTCATTTCTGAATTTGTTAGAATAAAAAAGAACATTTATGTTAGACAGATATCAATTGGGACTGTACAGAATAACTTACCTGGTCCCTCTTTACCATAGTGTTAGATTGATGGATGTCTTACAAAAGGGTGAATTTGTTTGTTGATGTATTATCAATATGTTCACAAGTGGATTGAAGAAGATACACATATTTTAGCTATCTATAGTTTTGGAACATCAATGATTATTAAACTTCCATGTGAATAAAGATACGTTCATTAATCGACGGTAGTGGATTAGGTTTTGCTCAAGGCTGATGTGATTTATTTATGCTTTGATATATCTATTTGTGTGTAAATACATATAAATTAACAAAAATAAAACAGAACTCAGTGTCTACAGTACAATTTCATTTCGATTAAGTTTTTTCATAATTGGTTGGCATGAAAATCAATCATTTTATTGCATAAAACTCCATGGTGGTTTTGGTTTTATAGTACACATGAAAAACTTTTAATTATACTCGTACATAGTTGATATCAGTCTGACGGGTGAGTTGGGACAGGGCAAATAGAACGGAGTTTAAATATATGACAGTACGTTTGAATAAATGTTTATGTTTGATGTAGTACGTGGGTCTCATCGTGAATTTCTTTTAGGTATTTAAAGGTGGACTTATTATTCATGGCTGCCACTGACCATCAACCTTCTCTGCTATTCAACCTTCTTTTTTATATTATCTGACAGGTTTGAGTATGTCATTCTCATTCAAAAGTCCTGCTAATAGTAATGTGTTTGTTGGAAAGCTTGCTCCCTTTTAATATGGTTGACCTGGATGAAGGCTGGCCCGTGCGTAATGCTCGTGAACGCGTGCACTGGACCACTGTTACTTAAACTCTAGTATTGGCTTCCAGGACTGTTTATATGTTTGAGCTCTATCCTCAGACATCATTTCCATTTGTAAGCATTTCTAAGGAGAGGCCTATGTCCAGCAGTGGACTAGTAAAGGCTCTTGATGATGATGATGATGAAGCAATGATTTAAGAATTGTAAAAGAAAATATATCCAATAAGATTCTCCTTAGAGATTTTTCTTTTTATTGACATTGACTGAAATTAATATTTAGTGATATTATATTATCAGAAGTAGAAGTCAATCAGTATATGACTGAATTCTACTTTTGACAATTGAAAAATATTTGAAATTAGTTTAGCTCACATAAATGCTTTTAATTTTAAAATAACTAATATCGTCGTCAGTCTTAACGATTCTTAACAACTTATTGAATAAATGAAAATTAGTAATGAAACATATTTATTAACTCACACACACACAAGTAAAGTTATTATATTATAAAATATCTTGAAAAACACCCCACGCTTTTTTACGATAAAATGTTTTTTCTTTTTGAACTTACATAAACTTATAGAAAATTATTTTTTACTAACAGAACGAAAAAAGAACTAAAAAGTTCGCCTAATTAGAAAACCGTGTTTTTTATTTTTTTTACTATAAGTTTTTATTTGCTTTTTTAGTCATTAATGGTGATTTTTCATTGGGACTTAAAAAGTAACAAGTAAGTTAGTCACACATCCTTCAGCACATGCCTCTTAGTACGTAGCAAAAGACACTACCGTATTTTTAGGTATGGAAAAAGCTAATAAGTTAATCAGGAAGATCCTGATCAGGATAATTGACCAAATTTATCAAGTAATTGTGTAGTCATCGCTCCTTGATAAGTCAATTTCATTCAATTTAATTCGACGTTTTGAAGTGGGTCAAAATCACGTTCGAAGATTCCGTTACATACACACATACTGTATACCAAGCTTATGAAAGCAGGCTAATGATGCATGATAATTTATTTATTTTTTCATTATCCGTATATTATTCGTTAAATTATAACTTTTATTTATTTAAAGTACAAAAATTAAAGTAATATGAATGTGAGGAACTTTTCCAAGAAATTTAATATGACCACTTTAAACGAGTCCCTAATAAAGTATGCTAAAGCTATCTCGTATAATGTTAGCAGCATTCAAAGAACATGCAAAGGATGCTTTGAATAACAGTCTGTGTCGGAAACCTGAAGTGGTGCCGTGTGCGTATAGCGGAACTCTTTTATGTCCTTTAATAGTCCGCCAACCCTGGAGCAGAACAATTCTGTCCTACGTTGGTTGACCGCTTTCTTTTGCAATGAATTCTTGAAAGGAATTCGAAATCTCTGTGGTGGCATAGGGTCCGACTGGTAATATTGTGTATTGCATAAAGCATAAATTTAAATGAAGAAATCAAAAGAAACCAACAGTCATGTTTTCGTAACACAACTTTAGATTCGATTCGATTGTTCTTTAAAAAATACTATTAAAGTGAAAACTTACGTTCTGATACTATTTTACAGCTTTTGATAAAAAACTTCTTCTTCAAATTCTTCTTTTAAATACGAGTATAATATATATTTTGGTAAATATAAGAGTCAATCCGCTCTCCACATAGAGGCGGTCAATTTTACTGAAGTTCCCCTGTGTCTATATATAGACGTCAAATGGGCCGTTGCTTTGCATGCTCTCTCAATGGGAAGATACAAGAAAGATAATATTTGAGATGTTGTCACTATCACTAGTGTTTGTCACTGTAACATTAATTGTAGATGTGTAAAAAAGAAATATATTATTAGGCAATTAAAATGTTTACAACATTTA
The DNA here is from genome assembly GCA_902825455.1 of Arctia plantaginis. Lineage (NCBI taxonomy): Eukaryota > Metazoa > Arthropoda > Insecta > Lepidoptera > Erebidae > Arctia > Arctia plantaginis. The sequence goes on along the minus strand of CADEBD010000314.1, from coordinate 13,778,766 downwards.
CACTATTTATTTACAAGCATCAAAAAATTCCTCAGCATCATCGCCTACTGGTAGCGTGCCCACAAGACTGGCAGCATTGCCACGTTGAATGGCAATGCTAACTCTCTGTGCTGTAGAAAAAAGCCGGCCTTCTGATCACTAGAAGTGTCGAGCAGTTTGTTAGCTAGTTGTTTGTTTTGTTTGTAGATTATAAACTACAACTTTAATTTTACATACAAAAGTATTTTTAACGAGGTGCTTGAAAGGTAAAATTACAGAGAAGAAATGCATCCTAACGGAGAAAACAATAGATTTGCTGCAAAGCAAAAAAAAATTGTGTTTAGTTACACAGTAATTCACAGTCTTCATAAATTTATATATTTTAGCCCACAATTAATAGTAATAATACACAAACACGCAACGCCATCTAGTCCCAAACTAAGCAGAGCTTGTACTATGGCTACTAGACAACTGATATAAATACATATATACTTTTTTTTTTTAAATACATACATATTATACATAAAAACACCCACACCAAATCAAACATGAAATGTTCATGCACACAAATGTTTGACTTGAGCGGGAATCGAACCCGCGACCTTTGGAATAGCAGTCCGTTACACAAACCACTACGCCATCCGGTCGTCAATTATTGAATAGTAAGCTATAAACTTATTTCATTTCATATACTATAGTTAAACCGCCGTAAGCTTGGCCCTCCTGATGGTTTGGGGGACGCGGGGCGGGGGTGCATTCAACCAATAAGCTAGTGCGTCGCTGTCCGCCGGCTTTGACTGACGTGAAAGCATGGCTGTACGTGTTATTTTTCTTAAGACTGCTACACACGGTATTATTTTGCAACATGGATAATCTGCCGACTCTGCGTCACAAAAAGATTTAAAAACTTGAAGTTCGGCTTGCAGAGGTTCTACTGTTAAAGTTCTAATAAAGAATATTTATTATTTTATTTAATTTTTAAATTGTATCTGAATATATATGAAGATAAGGTGATTTTATTAAAATTATTTTACAGTATTAAATTTTACAATTAATCATAAAAACTTACAATACAATGACATTATAATACATGGAAATAAATTCGATTCTTATTACATCGTGTGTAGATTAAATCTCAAACAAATAAATCTGAAGATATCGAGTTAGTACATCGTGTCATGTATAGCCGAGCGCATCACCCGCCCCGCGTCCCGCAAACCATCAGGAGGGCCAAGCTTACGGCGGTTTAACTATAGTAGCTGTGTTAACTTTCGAATATTCAGTAATGTTTTATAGGCAAGTGTTGAGTATTGAATATTTAAATATATTCGAAATATATATATACAAATATAGATAAATAGATAGATTCTCTTTTTCACACACCATGAGATAACAATATAATGAGATAAATAAATAAGAAAGTGATACAATGGGCGGCCTTATCGCAGTCTGTAGTCTAACACTTTTATACTAAATACGAGTAGTGAAGTAGTAGTACAAAAACAAAAGCAAAAAAGCAAAGCAAGTGAAAAAGGAGCGCTTAAAACCATTTCCAGATACATAACTAAACATACACATACTTATAACTCAGGTACCTGTTACTTTGTACTTAATAGGTATTTTCATTAAACTAATACATTTCATTTTAGAAATGGGTTGGCAGCACTACGTTGGATTACTTAGTTTTGAACGTGATTTTGATCTACTTCAAAACGTCGAATTAAATTGAAACTGCGCGGTAAGAACCGATGGCAATGCAATAATTTAATCAGTTTCTCCTATTATCCTGATCGGAACACTCAGAATTAACGGTTTTTTCTTTACTTAAAAACACGGTAGGGTCGTTTGCCACGCACTAAGACGTGTGCTGAAGCATATGTGACAAACTTGCTTTTTACTTTTTTATCTTATTAAGATTTTGACTGACTAAATTAGGAAAACTAAATTATAGTTTTAAAAAAGCGTGGGGTGCTTTTCAAGGTATTTTATAACTTTACTTTTACCAATATTTGTCAGCAAAATATTTTTACAATTGAGATCTAGCACCCCACGCTTTTTTACAATATAATGATTTTTCTAACTTACATAAAACTATTTCCTACTTTTTAGTTCGGCTAGCTACAAAAGCGTATTTGTTAAGTTTTTAAACTCTAATTTATCCTGATAAAGCGCCTAACACGTGTGGTTTCGGACACCTCACTGAATGAGACATATTGTGAATGAAATTTAATACAAAATTTTAATAGTAAATACGAAATAAATCTTCACTTATAAAATTAGTAGTGGTTTAAAATGACAAGTGGTGTTTAAATATAAAAGTATAAAAAGTTGGTAATCTATTTTTAACTACTTAAGTGAAGCAGTTAAAAAGTGTAAAGAAGTGGAATGCTAAGTTCACCTCAGTTTCGTGCACCTTACGCATGCCGGAGTTCATTTGCCGAGTGTCCTCGCCTTGTTCTACAATCTTTGTCTTTGGCATGGGTACTTACCGGAGAGGCTCACTAAAACAATAATAGTGCCTGTTTCCAAACAAAGAACCGGGGACATATCGAACAAGAAAAATTATCTGCCCGTCTCACTTGCGAGGATAGTAGCCAAGGTGCTTGACAGCTTGCTTAATGACATTCTTAGCCATTTGTCAAAAGTATTTGATACCATCCTATATGACAAGCTTTGGGATAAACTGAGTAATGCGGGTGTGCCGGTGGAAACTGTAGTCCTCCAAAAGGAATGGTATCGCTGCCAGCGGAATCAGGTGTGATTCGGCGGGTGCTTTGTCTGACCCATATAGCATAGAGTGCGGTGTTAGGCAAGGTGGATTTATTTATTTATTAACCTCTCCGCTTCCATTTAATTTATATGTAAATGACCCAATCGATGAGCTCAGCAGCACTCACACCGGTTGTGATATTAGTTAATAACATAGCCTACGCGGACGTTATGGTGCTGCTGGGACCATCGGTGGGTGCAATGCGTAAACTACTGTCGATGTGTAAGGCGTACGCGAAGGAGCACGGTCTCACATACAACATAGATAAAAGCAAAGTACTGCTTTTCAAAGGGAAGCTCAGTGTGCCTAGTTGTGTTTCGCCGTATACGCTGTACGGCGAAAAGCTGCAAAAGGTAACCAGTTTTAGATACTTGGGACACGTAGTCAATAATTAACCATCTGATGACGCAGATCTGAGTGAAAAGTGAAATGTTATCAAAAAAATAACAAGTGAGTATTACAGTAGTCTGTCTTATTTCCTGCTACACAATTCCGTCCGCGATACAGAATTATTAGGTACTCCGTAGTTTAGTATATCTTCGTTAAATAGTACTAAGGTATGTATTTGTTTCATTGTTCGTGAAAATACCACACTATGATGATATAGATAGTTTATAATAGCTTGCTTGGGGCTTTGCTCATTATTGTCGATTTCGTAAGTAATTTTTTCTGGGATAAAAAGTAGCCCATGTGCTGTTCTATCTATATATGTGCCAAATTTCAGAAACTACAGAACCAAACTATGTCAGGAAGGAGCACACCATGTAAAGAGCCGAAAGTTACTCAGTCCGAGTGTCTGCGTATGAATATAAGTAAAAAGTCATCATAGGAAGTCGTATTTGCTACGTACGTACAGGATTGGTAGCGACACTTCAGTAACTTTTTTAATTTGCCTGTATTTAGCCACCTTTTGCTTGTCACCTTATTTTCGTGCTTATTAAAAAATTAAATAGCTGTTGTTTATTCTCCGGCAATCGTTTATTCCCCGGGATGAAAAATAGCTTAGAGCGCTAGCTTATAACCTAGTGCTATAAAAAAGATGTTGATCTCTTGTAAATGTCTAAAAGAAAAATGAATCCAGAAACATATTTTTTGCATATATATATATAGATAGAAAGTTTGAGGCAATAATACGAAAATGGTTCATAAATTACTTAGTATATTCAAAATACATCATTCAATCTCTAATTGGAAAATACTAACAAATTATAAAACAAAACTGATAGGGCGGATTATTTCACAGTTATGATGAACATGACGATAATGGACTTTCAGATTCGATAGGAAATACCAAAGCAATTAACATCCTCTATTAGATAAATAACTTTCCTTTATTGTAATGCTTCGCAAATACTTTGAGATCTTTTTCATTACAGTTTTGGTATTAGATTCTTTTATTGGTCACTTCTACTTAAAATTCGATCTTCACTTTTACAAAAAACATCCCTGTATTACGAATAATTGTATTTTGGAAAAGGTGACGAGCAATTTGCATTATGAACAGAGTCAGCCAGAAATATTATTTAAAACTACATTGAAAGAACACTTACCTTGACATTACGTGATGTAATACAAGCCTACTACTCACCTCTTATTACGCATCTCTTAACTTCAGGTCAAGTTGTCTTTGATCGTGGTTTAGGCGCATTAAAATCGGTGACTGTATTTAAAAGAATTATTATTTTTTTATTGTGAATAACCGTTTCAACACTGAAAAAGCAAATTCAAATTTTCCAAATATGGGCTGTGTTTAAATTATAATCGAACAAAGGGTTTTGTGCGTGTGGTATCAGGTAGCACACGAATCAATCACAAGATGTCCTCGATCCATCATTTAGGGTACTCATGTAAACGAGTACAATATATGTAAAATGTGTTTGTATAGTATATAAGTTGAGTATTATAATACAATTTACCGAAATATTTATTAAACGTATAACAATGGTTTATTTTAGTTGCTTTTGAAAGTATTGTATATTAAATTTTGCTAACGTCACACTTGAGATGATAGCCTTTTCGCTTAATTCATTGTTTTTTTGTTTGCTACATTTAAAATAAAAACGATAACAAAAAAAATTAAGAAGCATAAGTACAGCATAGCATGGTGAAACGAAGTCACAAAGTTATGAATCGATTACTTACTCAATTATTTGAAGCGTATTTAGACAATATGGTTTGACCATAATAACTTCGCATAATACTACTTTTTGAACAGTTTTTTGTTCAATAAATTATAACATAATTCATTATTCACTAAATTTTTATTAATATTCTTATAGTTGCATGAAAAAAAATTAATACTTAAATTTTAAATAATGTTATACAAGTACAATTGATGGTGTAGAATTATAGTCGGATATTATTTCTACCCTATTGAAGGTATTTCGTAGCAAATTGTAACTTTCAATACAATCTAACCACTAACGCTAGGAATTCGGGGCTGTAGAATTAGATTCTAGAGTCGGTCGAAATATAATTAGAGTTTGTGTTATCCCGGTACTGTTTCGGGTCGCAACAGGATCTTTATAAGGATATATCATCGTACATTCCGACTCCTAATATCCTCGTTATCAAATGGTAAAGCTATGTGTAGTACTATATGTATTTATAAAATATTAATTTTTTTTTTATTAATATAACTTTATGCACATATATACATTGGTGAATTTAATGACATCCATTGCCAATGTGCATTTTCTCTCAGTCAATGTTTGTTTGTAAGTTAGACGCACACGCACACGGTAACGCTTGTAATCAATGAAAATAAATGTTTTTATTACACACACAGTTCATTATATACATAAAATTATACATATTATGTATAATAAACATGAACTTATTAATAAAGAGTTAGTATGTTAGTATATACTGAGTGTGTGTAAAGAGTATATATTGACTGACATATAAACGTATATTTTCATTGTTTACAAGCGTGTAATGTGTGCGTAATGTGGGTATATAACAACGTATATTTATTTTTACATTTGGTTTACTATCGATCAGATAATTCTACCATCTCATTACGAAGGAAATCATGTACCTTTTGTTTGTAGATATCCTGTTTTCAAGCGGTATCGCATTCCAGAGTAGAACTGCTTGAATAAGGAATTCACGAAGTCAGAGTCGTGGGAGGGACTTAAGAGAAGTAAATTATTTGCTGACCGAAGATATCTATCGTCACTAGAGGACAAAAAACGGAAGTAAGGAGTTAGCTAAGTAAGTGGTGATGGGGAGCTGAGAAATAAAAATAGACTGGTCAGAGCTCGAAATACCGAAAATAAAGGTTATATGACATTTAACTGTCGCTGTCGGTTTGAACTTCCTAAACTTTCAACTTTTTACTATGTATTTTTTTTAATAAGTGCAAATGATAATATTGCTACTAAACGTCAATCTAATATCATCAGTAACAGCCAACTCCAAAGATGTTTGTCTAAAAAATGCTTTTAAAACGACTGGCTGTTAGAGAGGCAAGGGCGCAAGCCAATTAAGCCCGTCCCAAAAACCTGTTTTTTATTAATGTGATTCAATTAGTTTTAACTTTGTAATTCAATGCTTCCTCAATACATTTATATATTTTTTTAAATATTGAAATCAAAATTTGAGTGCTAAACTTCAGTTCAACTATAGGATCAACTTTCTAATAATATATTTAAGATAAACATACTGTAACTAGTTTAGTTCGTTGGTAGTGGATTTACGATTTATTTCCAAAACATTTTTTTAATTATTAATTCTCTACAGTATTTCAGTTTCAAACAAAAAGAAAATGATCCTCTCAAAAACGCGCTCAGCTAAATGGAAGAAATTGAAATAGAACATTTTTTTGTTAATTAATCCAATTATATATTTTCTCAGAGATGTTGTTTCCTTTTTGTTCCGGAACGACGATTGTTTACAGTACCAACAAAGACTTTACAAATTTTAGAACAGACTGTTATAGTCACGTGTAAAGCTTGTAGATTCTTAATGCGCTGATATATTTTAATGTCTTGTAGAACATAGAAGAGTCAATACATACATATTGTGATAGTTGTCCGTGAGATTTATTTCCATTAGTGGGAATTGTAAACTTTGCATTATTAATTTGAATTTATCCTTTCAATTCAGTGGCGTTTACACATTTCCATAGTTTTTTTTTAAATATAAAAAGAGCTCAGCTATTCTGGCCCCTGAACCCATGTTCAATGGAACCAATAAGACAGACAGCAGTCCAAACAGGCCATCAATAGAAGAAAGACGATGTAAAAATTTAGAGTAATGTAATCATATTTTGATTTTCAAGGAAATCCTGACATGCTGTTTAACACTGAGTCTAAGAAACTCGAGGAGGTAAAAAATATCATTAGTCGCAAAAAAGTAATCTTAATAATAATGTGATAAGAAACCGCGTAGATCAAAGTTCAACAGGTGCTAGTAGAATCACATGTTTGCTTACAAAAACGTAAACCTTTAATAATGACTACAGGCTTTTTCAGGCGGCCCATTGGATACGTGCTTAGATTTATTCATCCGATATAGTTATGGGACTATATTATAAAAACCACTGTTTGAGTGTAACTCACCGGACATTAGCAAGAGTGTGACGTCGACTCTTAAGATATCTGCCATGATATTTCTGCAGCTCGCCGATACTGCCTTGTTCAGCCTGCATCCTGCCGTGTGATGGCTGCGACGTAAGCGCAACCTCTTCGCCAGCCTGAGAAGGCGACACGCTAACCGCACCGGAGCCACGCTTACGTGCTTTGTTACTTTTCCTTGCCGCCGCCGACAAACATATTTTCACAGACGACGGGCTACCGAAACTAATTTTTTTGCTCGAACTTCTTGATGACGTATAAGCAGTATCTGTACTACTCTTAGTACTTTTGTATGAAGGTGTGAGTGTTGCGTCTGTTGCGTCCTCAAGAGGCCAATCGGAATCGTCCTCCTCTTCGATACCCGGCAAAGGGGATTGTTGACCGATCGGGCGGGGTGAGTTGATTACGGGCTCTGGGACGACTGCAAACAAACAATAAAAACACAGAATAAACATAATACCAGAAAAATCGAAAACATTACCTACACTATTTTAAAAAGTTATAAAATAAAATTGTTTACTTAACGACTTCCAAAATCAATGTTACTCAAAAAGGATCGGCTGTTTCAAAGTTATTCATTTCGAGTACCAGTTACATTAAGCGATAGGAAAATAATTAAAAATAATTTTCTTTAAATGGTGTTTTGAAACGAAACTGACAATTACACTCGGATCTACATTTTTTTAAATTAGTTTCTTGTAATGTTTTAGTTCCGTTTATTTAAGTTCCGTTGCTGTTATTTATTTTAATACCTATCTTCCTTGAGACTTTATTAACTTTGCGTTCCACTAGGTTTGTGATTTTTGTTTTGTCAAACTTAAGGCTTTTCTATATATGTATTATATAGTATATGTACTACAGGCTGTTAGAAAAGTACCGGAACATCAGAATAATTCGCTAGGGATGCATTTTTTCATAAATACGTTAAACACAAAAGTTACATGTATTTGCCCTGGCTATCCATCGCTGGCCTTGAAATTGATCTTGACCGCAACCTTGAAAGTTATCTCGAAGGTCAAGGGCAATTTTCAAATGGGATTGCATATTTTTGAGCCCGGAATTGAAAAGAAAAGGAAAAATTACAATCGGATATGACCTTCTGTACACAAATTTTGACCTCTAAAGGTCACCAATCCAAGGTCAGACTTTACTCTTTCTAACACACGGTAAAATGAAATCAATCAAAATAAAACAGAAATTTACATTCGAAGACGAAAGATATAGAAAATGATTACGAAAAATTATAGATAACTAAAAAATAACGACTTAGAGTTTCAGTTTTAAATACTCATTATTATGTATATTTGTGCGTAACTTATAACGAGAACATTGTCTTTTAATTTATAAAATATTCACAAACAATGAACATCAAAAAGTAATAGCCCTTGTTGCGGTTATAACAAAGTTTTTATTTTATTGTTTAAGACCTTCTTCTGAAGCTTATTTAGAGCAAGAGTAGGAGAAAAATAATGTTCTTTTTATTGAACTAAGGTTATCAGCTTTAACAATTAAATTGAATAACAAGGCCTTAATACAAGTTACACGTTGTATCGCGTTTAGTTTATTATAATAGTACTGTTCTCATGTCATTCAGTAGAACAAGAATAAGGAGTGAAATCTGTCGTACGGTAAACAATATTTGACAAATGTTTATGCATGCCTGAACTTACATGCGATAGAGAGCTGTACACGGTGGTAAAGCAAATACCACAATTTAAACAAGTTAATCGACTGAGAAATTAGAGGTCAGAGTGGAGTGTTGCAGACACTACACCGTTTAATTATTCAAATAGGTCTGTCGTGAATCGATATAGGAAAGTTTATATTTTTGAAACTTAGAGTTAAAAATATGAAATAGTTATTTGTTTTCTTACAGAGAAGCGATATGACACACTAGGACGAAATATCTAAAGAGCTATGCAATTTCTTAAATAGCTAAAACTAATATTTTTCTTAAAACTATTAATTAGCTAGCTAGCTATTAGATAACTAGAAAAAATCTAAATTATACAAAAAAAAATTAGAGACATGTGGATAAGAGGAGATTCAACTATGAACATCCATGTAGTAACGGATTAAGAATACAAAGCGTCACCACCTTTATTCATTCCGTTGATGTCGTAAGAGCCGACTTAGGTAGCAAACTACTCAGACAAAGCACTGCAAAGAGGAGAAAAACTTGAAACAAATCCTATACCAACTCGTCTGGCCAGCGTGGTATAGTAGGCTACAATCTCATTTCTAAGGAGAGGTATATGCCCAGCAGTGAACTATTAAAGGCTGCTGATGATGATATTTATTGATAAACTATTTACGATGGTAAATAATAAGATACAGTAAAGCATATGAAATTATAGTATTAGCAATATTCTTTCAATTTCACAATGATGGATTATTATTGATGATTTATTATAGGGAAGTCATCGACTTTGACTTTATTATATATTTATATACATAAGTTAGTCACTAGACAATTATCATTGCCTACCTCGTCTTTGAAAAATATGTACAAAACTATCTTCATTTGAAGCAAAATTAATTACGGTGAACCCTTCAATCACACTTTAAGTACATAAAAGGCGTTTACCGCTTAAACATTGAACAATAATTAAATAAAAAACATATAAAGTGACATGGGTACTCGACTGTAAGTGAACTGTAGCGACCACTCTGCACCCACAAACACGATTTCCTCCGCTCTGAACAGGTATTTCCAAATTTGATCAGTCGCTGGATTTAATATCATTTGAAACGACGAGTTGTAAGTGGAGAGTATAGCTTAAGAATAATACAACAGATATAGCTAGAAAAACAATAAATTATTTCTACCACGCTCTGTTGAATAAATAAAAGATAGGTCTACTGACAATAATAATTTATGTAAATTATATATTTCTGAAACCAATCAAAAACTTACACCACACTAAGTAAATCATACAGTTCAAGCACGGCAAAAGCAGGAATGAATTGGAACAAAAAATTAAGGTACAAAAGACGATAAAGTGTAAACTAAAGTTAACAATGCGACCTACTTGATTATGAGTACAATTTAAACACCACCACGTCTGTATTATATGTCTGGTATTCATGCTGCGCTGATTGTCAGGTTGCAACCCCATTTATTGCGCGCAGCGAGGGTGTCACAGAGAGAAAATCAATAATAAATATACACGAAGGCATTGTCATTCTTAATAACTTCCAATAAGTGCCAAAAATTATATTTAAAACCCTCCTGGTGATTATGATACAACGTTATTGTTACAACGTCACAAGTAGAAACATTTCGTATACCTACAGAACAAATGAATAAATAATGACAATTACATACCATATGACGCTTTCATGAAGCTAAATATGTATTGATTATGTTGACGTATATACACATGTACGAGTATGTATGTATAAAGCGTGTTATTATTAATTGCTCATGATCAATAAAGCGGTATGTTAAAGTGACGAAATTGTGTGTCAGTATTTAATATCTACTTTATTTATGTATTAAGTAATACTGCTTGATAAATAAATTGAATTAATCTCCTATTCAGTCAGAAAAACAAAAGTTTTTCAAACAAAAAGTCGAATCATAACAGAATCATACATAAGAACAAAACGAGAATCAAAACAGCCGACACCTATAGTTAGTCGAATTCGTTAAACTAACACAGCCATCAACAAATGGTAACACAAGATGAAACTTAGTATACTCAAATTAATTCATTAATCTGTGTTGTTCTACGTATATTAATATGTTAGTTATTTTGTGATTTAATCATATTCTCTATGGATTGCTTGAAATATATGATTGAAACAAGTTGAAGTTTAAACTTAAAACTCACGACACAATGCAATTGCTGTTGTTGTGATGTCTCAACAAGGTAAATATAATAGGCATCTCCTATAATCTTGGACTACCAAAGATTCTATGATCAAGAGGGTCACTATTTTTCTACCCTTTTTTATTCCTCCTATTTTATTTGACGTCAGCACAAAGGAAAGATTTCGCTGGTTTCTTTTAGCGCCAAAGCAAGCAAAGTCGACGGAATCTGTCAGAAAGAGATCCTTTTCAATCATTTGATGTACAATTTCAGGAAAATATTACACTAATCGTCTTGACTACCTGGGGGATGAATTAGCGTTTCGCGTGTTAGGATGAGTGATATTCATCAGTCAATATCATACAAGCCTAAGCGGTAAAGATTTGTGATCTTGGGAAACACTAGACCAAGTGTGTTGAAGTCAAAGGAAACTACGTAGAAATTTAAAATTATCTATTTTATTTTTATATTTTAAATGTCTGATATAAATGAACTTCAATACTGAAAACCGGGACTGAAAGGTCAATGTATAATATGAGCATCTGTGGAAGGAAACATTCTTTTGAACCTAATAATACGCTCTCAGACTAGCCGTCATTGTTAAGGGTTAAAGCCGTGGGTTTAATTATCAACTTAGTGACTAAAAGCCACATGACGTCGCTTTAGTCAACATTTTAAAGCTTCTTTATTTAAAACTGAAAGAAGAGTAAAGGAAGTTACCCGTGGCTTAATTGGAAATTTCGCTACTAAAAATGAGTACTCACTCACAATAAATGATCCTAGTGTAAGGATACTCACTAACTAAACAATCAAAGATGGGTTTTGGCAGAGAAACGGGACCAGTAGAAGCTAACCCCAGAATAGCTCAATTTCCTTAGTCCTTGCAGCTGATTTTTTTTTATCTAACAAATGTTATATATATATATATATATATATAACTAGCTGGTGCCCGTGACTTCGTTCACGTGGAATTTGAAAAGCGCTGTCTTAGTGAGTTCGATTCCCGGATCAGGCAAAAGGTTTTTCTGAGAGAAAAATAGCCTAAGTTACTCCTTATATAGACAGGTACTTGGTAGTAAATTATTATCAAAATCGGTCTAGCCGTTTTAAAGATTACCCGAATCAAAGAGACTCACAGACAGACAGAAAGACAGACAGACCGAAAAAAAAATATTTTAACTGGTTTTCAGGCATAGGTATCGTCCAAATAATCGTGTAAGCATGAAAAAACTATTATTTGGACATTACAAACAGACACTTCAATTTTATTTATTTGTATAGATAGCGGCAAAATTCTTAAAACATTTATATATTCATGTATTTTAAGACATTTTAACATTAAGGATTTTCTTAATAAAAACCTAGCCTGAGCCTGTACTGTGGTAACCAGCTGCTTATAAACATACTCAAGTAAATTTAAATACGTACGTATTATTAATAAATAACGTGTGTATTTAGAAATATCAGATTTTAGATTAGTAATTATTTAAGCTACGAAATATAAAAAAAACCTGTCATAACTTTTGCCTTGAATAAAAACTCACAAACAAAAAACAATTTATGTACTTAAAACGTAGAAAGAAGTTCTTCATAATGAACCCAGGAAACTTTTTGTAAACTGATATATCTTAAATTATTTCAAAAATGTGTTGTTGACTTGCCAAAGAGAAGATACGAATAATTCAATTAATCCGTTGCTTTGGGGAATCAACAACTAAAGTAATTTAATAAGACCCGTTTGTTTTTGCCCACAAATCTGTTGTGCTTAGAAACTATTGCTTTTAATCTATTTTAAATGTTTTAGTATATAATTAAAGAATGACATAATATGTAAAATTTAACTTAACAACTGTATGTGTACTATACTTGAAATTTGACTAATTCGTTAAAGAAAACAATAAACCGTTCTGATCTAGAATAAAATAGTATTTTTTTTAATTGTAGGCTCGTAAAATAAAAAAATTCAATAGTAAATACATCAAAAAGTCCCCAGTTGATTATAAACAAAGAGAAAAAAAATCGCTTTATAAAAAAGTGAAAAATATTTTTATTTTTCTACTTATTAATGTACAGAATAATTACTTAATATTTCCAAGCGTTGAGAAAAGAGAGAACATTGTTAAACGAAATTCTTCGGCATTGATTGTTAGAAAAGTGTATGGAGAGGTTATGTATGAAGTTTGGAAAAACATGAGTGTCGTGTCTAACACATGTATTTGTGAATAAGTATCATAAACTGATGCTTTAATATGCAACATATTATTTACTCATATGGATATATGTGTAATTACAGGTAATTTCATCATTTGTGTATTACCCTATCTAAATCACAAATAGGAATTTGTTGAAGAAGAGGCCAAGGCATGAGCAGGCAACTATAGTGACTGGCAGGCAAAATATAAATACAAATAAATTATAGGCCTTGTAGAGTTCAGTTCAATCTAGTTAAATATAATCATGTGGTAACACGTTACCATAGGCTTACTAGAATCCATTTTATTACAACTCTCTTAGTTAGTAATCAAAACTATTTTCACAAAATAATATAAAAACTATTGTTATTGTTACTGTTTTGGAAACAAACTAAGTGATTTGTCAGGAAGCATATCTAATAGCGTCTAATGTGATTACTGTTCTTGACTTAAAGGAACGAAAAACCATTTATATATTATGACTGGTGGTAACCAAAATAATTAATTATGTTATTAATGTCGTTATTAATCTTGTCTATGCCTCTTTTCCAACTATTAATTATATTATTGAATGTGATTTGGATTATCGTTGTAATTCTCTCTGTGTGTGTTTGTCATTCTGGAAATGATTGACAATAGTTTTAAATGACTTTAAAAGAATATTCTTAATTTCACTGAGTATTTTACACATTTTGAGTTAAAAAAAACTATAAAAATACAGTTAGGAACAACGACCTCAACAAAGTACTTACATTCATATCAATATTTACGGTAATAATAGAACTACAAATATTTTCTACAAAGTTATTTAAGAAATAAAACGTATTTATAAATATAGTAAAATGAAGAAGTCATAAATAATTTTATTGTTTTAATTATCTAACTAAAAAATAAATTTTGGGAGTACTGCAATCACTCCCTAAACTGAATTATAATTTTATAAAAAAACACCAAACCTCGATACTTCTATAATAAATTGTACGTACCAATATGTAACATATGTCAGTAATAATCAAATTAAAAAGGTAACTTCAGAAACAGCCAAGATCTTTATATTTCTTAGTTCATTACTGTAACCTTTAACTTTGGCGTGTAATTTAATGTCGTTTAGGAAACTGGCGAAGCATAACTCGCTTACGAAGTGAAACAGACTTTAATTTATAACTATTGGATACAGAGGACATCTTTCTAGCATTAATGTCGTTAATATTCTTTAGCAGTTTAAAACAAAATTCCTTATGTCCTATATTGTAGATAAGCCACGGAAAAGAAGGTCAGACATAAGTTGCACAAAAGGGGATCCTTTTTTGACCGTCAGCAATAATGTTTTTGATATGATTTTACCTGTTATAACAGCTAAATATGTATATTCAAAAATATGGTTAAATATACTCTAACCTACCTCAACTAGCTTAGAGTATATTAAACCATATTTTTATTAAAAGATAAACTTTTTTCTTATTGATTCTATTGAATTTAAATCGTTACTGTTGAAATATATGGTATTACAATGATGAAAAATTATAGTTTTTGAAGTTATTATGTAGCGTACAGCTTGCCTGGGGTATATTAGGACCATTAACATTTGATCCAACCAAAAAAAGATTTTCAGTATATTGATACTCAAATTTTCAATATTAATAGTAATTTTAACTACTAAATCAAATAATATAAAATATAGGTACGCGTTTTCATGTTATTTGAAACAGACGGTTCAGAAGATGAAGTTAGGCTTATACTCTGCCTAGGGTAGGGTAATCTGGTATTTACAAAAGGAAATCACTTTGTACACATAATTGGCAGATATTTCAGAACTAGCTAATCTGAAAATTTTCTTTCCCACGATTTTTATTTTTGAGAAAAATGATAAGGTCAGCAGCTTTCTTTTTATACGCTTTAGTATATAATTTAAAATATGCTTACCGTATTCATCATGGTCGAGTTGAAGGCTGCCATCCCGTAGGGCATAGTCGGCTTCGTCAACGGGAGCCGCCGCGCGCGCCCCGCACCAGGGCACGCAGCAACGGAACACCCCGCCTCCGACCACCTTGGTGCCGTGCGCGCCCCCGAGCCAACGCGCCTGCGCCGCTCCACGCACTAACACACACACTACAAAAACATGCGCACGCGTGTAATTTACACACGCACGATATCACCATATGTCACTACACACTGTCAGATACACAAATCTTGAAACTCTATTCGAGAGAAGTCAATGAACACAGCCAACAGATTTGATTAGATTGGCACTTCTATATTCACACAAGGATGTAATAATTACAAGAAAGATCTAGTTCAGTCTTGAAAGTTAGCTTAAAATTTAAGATAAGTTAAGGTATCGATATGTCAGGTGACTTACATGAATATCTACTTTTGGGATTACGAGAAGATAAGTTTTACATGGATCTGGGAGAAAAGGAAGAAATTGTTCGATTAAAATTTTCACTTTGCCTTTTTTGTATTGATAGTTATTTTTTATATAAACACCATTTTTACATTCGTAAGTACACAAAACTGATTACATTACTTAACCCATTATATGTTGTTTATTATTAACACCTATAAATCGTTAACGTTGGTTGGTTTCAGTGCTATCGAATCACTTAGGTGCCGACCTAATTGTATAAAATACGTTGGTTTAGAAAATTATTTGAGAAAGGGAATAAACTGTGTAGGTATTAGATGTTATACGTAGCGAATATCCAGAAACCTAACTCAAGCTACTGTAAGAGTTTTTAAACAAACGAATAAAATATTAAAACTTATGAATGAAGTACAAAAACTTGATTAGGTAAGCTTCAATAGTAACGCATCCAATGCTGTTTTTAAAAACTAAATACTACCAATAATAAACACTCTTTACATAATTTCACAGTTAGTGCTGATTAAGTATATCGATTGAAAATCACCGGAGTAGTTAAAACCGGTTTAATCTCCAAAAAAAATATCAAAACGTCTTTATTTGTGTTAAAAAAGAATCTCTTACAGAGCTGTAAGACAGATATGTAACATGACATATGTAACATCTAAACCGAATAATTGTGCCCAATACAAATTAGCTGAAAATGTCAAATACCGAATTTTAACCGAATGTTTGACGCGCCTCTAAGGTTTACGTGTCAACATTACAAAGTTTCAGTCGTACGTACAGTTCAAATATTACAACATGTGAAATAGGATTACAATATAGTATGTATAGGAAATATTTTGTATGTACCTATTGGATGAACGCCAAACAAAAGTAAAGCGGAGTTCTTCACAGGTTATCGCTTGAGCATACCTAATTCACATCCAGCCACTGAAATATTAAAAGAACCAACATCTATATTTCAGAGACCGCATCCGCTACCAATTGCTCAGAAACTTGAAAAAAAAGCACGGAGATTTATAGTGGTCAAATTTCGACGGTACGAATGTCCTATTTTATTTTTCTGATCAGTATTACGTAAACTATCATTGTAGGGATAGACTTTTGTACCAGGATAGGCAAAAGTATATACTATATCCCTTTAGTTTTTTGTATACACGTGCTCTTTAAAAACTAGCTTTCTATACTGTATCCTAATTGTCCCTAGCGCCCTATTTGTTTAAAAGGGTTCCAAGAATTTTCTTTACCTTTTAATATGACACAATCTTAACGAATTTTCATAAAAGTATGTTTTAACGTAGTGTAAAAATACACAAATATTATATTCGCATAGTGTAGTGTATTCACTCATCACACAATTATTTGTTCTGGGTGGGAATCAAACCCACGACCTCTGGCGTAGTTGTCAGGGTCACAAATACTAGATCAACAGGCCACTGCAATGAAATGAAATATTTTTTGACATAATGGTTTTACAAATAGTATAAATACGCTGGCTTCTAAACTAGTGTGAACCGTATTATAGGACCCAGTGACTTCACCTTGTTACATGTTATATTTATTTATGTCAAAAAAAAAATGGAAATTTATATTAAATTTCGTTATTTTTGGTAGCGTTTGCCAACTAAGAGTAAATACTCTTCATTAAAAGTAATAAAATACTTTGTTACTATTTTTTTTAAAGTTTGTATGGGCAACTATTTTATTAACTAATCGATTCCAAACTTTCAGTATTATTACTACAAAGTCTGATGGCAAAAGCTAAAGCTTGTTCCACTGGTTGGTAGTGCGAGGCAAAAAGTGTCTTGAAAAGCGCAAAGTGGTGGAGTGCCAATTATCCAAGTAGTGGGAATGAAAATTTTGCCGTGTGGAACGATGGCGGAAGGTTGCGGCTGGTATTAGTCCGAAGAATTTCTCAGGGCACTCTCCATGATACGTACGATAGAGAATGCGAGCTACATATCACGCCAAGGGATCGAGGCGGTCGCAAATCTTTTGGCTATCGACGATTCGAGTCGCTCTTCCTTGGATACGGTCCAGAGGGAGAAGCCGATGGTGTCCCTGCATAAAGATGAGAACAGTATTCCATATGCGGTCGGTTTTGCGCCTTATAGAGTTGGAAGCAATGGGCTGGAGTGAAATACTGCCTGGATCTGTTCAGCACACCGAGCTTTTTCGACGCCAATTTGACCTTACCCTCTAAATGACCGCGAAACTCAACTTCGCTCGATATCTCAATGCCTAGGATTGCAATACTGGCTGAGGCAGTTAATATACAGTTATACTGTTAATCGCACATGCTATTTAAGGAACCGAAGGATAAAAAAGGTAATATTATTAGCAAAACTCGATGTAACCATTTATTAATCTTAACATAATCAAGTATAAAGTAACACCACAAAATAGTTTGTCCCGATGTCAGCACATAGGTATTTGTTGTGCTAAAACTTTTAAATATAGCAAGTCATTGCCTGATCTGGTAGTTTTACTGTGTGAATTCATTACTCGTAATTATTCACAGGAAGCACTACGGATCATTTGAACAAACAATATTAGACTTTATTCATCAATCATGATACATAAAATGTCTGTAAAAAGTATTTTACAGCCATTTTTATTAAACGGATTTACTTATTTTTTTAGAAAGATTTTATTAAGATTATGATCTAGAATTAGAAATCATCTGACTTTCGCCTTTCCCAAGTTATACTTAAATAGGGGTTTCTTCCAGTTGAAATCCAATTTTTCTGTAATTTTTGTTTGCTTTAGCTTTGCTTTTCAGAATACTCGTTGGAACTAGCCCACTTAAATTACTTGAGTTGGGAGGAAGCTGAGCGTGAACATTCGACTAAAATTTAATGCTGTGGAGTAGCACTTATTTCTGATGTTCATATATAAAGGAAATCTTTATCACAATATAGCATTTTGAAGAAATAATCGCGCTTCTAATTATTATAAAATGTTGATTTATTTGTAAATAAATTCTAAGAAGCTAAACATTTTGGACAACATGTTACAAATTTAAAAATTATTTCGAATCTGTTACATCATGCCACACGCCTCCCGTGTATCTAACATACATATGTACTATTGACCTGCTGTGTATTGTACATGTAGTTATATAAATAACAAACCTATTATATATACAGATTAGTATACAAATTCGATTGTCATAATAATCCATTAATATGATAATAAATAACTAAATAAAAGGTGGAATTGAATTAGATAACACATGTGCGCAAACTGATGAACAGAAATGAAAGGATTAAATAATTTTAAAAAGTTTAATTATTGTAATCGTAATTATTTCTCACATGATACATTATTATCCAATTATGTTTATTGCATGTTCAAAATTACTGATTATAGGCATTTTAAGTGCTTTATGTGATATATCATGCCTATCAATAAATTAATCGCAAAATACTTTTAATGGAGGTCGTATAGATTATTCATAAATAATCTAAGAGGTCGATTCAAAAAGAATAGTAATAAATATTTTATAATATGTAATATTTGATATGTAGGTTTTGAAGAAAGAAAGAAATTGTGGACACGACGCCAATCTAATATTAGGAGGAAAGTAATATCTGCTGCTTTTGATCTAATCTATCTAATATCATAAAGATTTATAATTTATAAAAGATTTTTAACTAGGGAGATATGATCAAATTTTTAACCTATAACTTATGATTCCTCTTGTAAAGGATTATCCTGCAACAGAGACTAAAAAAAGACCAAAGTACTTAATTAAATGATTTTTTTTCCGCATGACTTATGAACACCAAAGTATATTAGAAGACCAAAATGTAATTTGATGCACTTCAATGTTGTTAAATATATCAAGTTCGAGGTAGAAGTCATCTCAGAATATGTGACGTTGCCAAATAGTGCGCTTCATGACTTCCTTCTTCTATTGTAGTTTAAAATACAATGCGTTGATAAAGATACTTTTTCATTTTCTCAATGAGGTTTTGTCAACACGAATAATTGTCATTATTATGGTCCGTATAAGCAATTGCTGGCACCAATAGCGATCAGCACAATCAATTACTACTCGTTGAGCGGTCGGCGGTTTCAATTGTGTAGTCATTTTGCACGTCATCGCTAAACAAACGGAGAGATACTCAATGTTCAGTGTGCCATAGTTCATTGAGAAATACGCTCTAGAGATTTATGATATATGTACTAATTCGATCTACTCCTCTATAAGATGTTTACTTTACTACGACTATATAGGAGACTTTATATCAAGAAGGACATATATGACGTGTCATACATCGTCAACATATAATTTTGTGCCATTACGAAGGAGTTACCCATAACCTTTATGCTTGTCAGACTGTGATTTAAATAATAATAGGTACTAGAATGAACATATGTTGAAATTGTGACTAAACTATAAAATTAGGCATTTTAATAATGTAATCTGCTTCGAAATTAGGAAAAGTTATTAACGCAGCTCATAAAAACGTTGTATTTGTCTTAGTTTCGTCATACGTACAATCTAATTACTGCATTAACATTATCACGTTCTAATCTTATTATCAGCCGCTCTCACGCGAAAACTACATCGTATTACTGAGTGATATAGCGACATTACTGTTACAAACTCTTCAATGTAAATGGGTTATTAATGTAATTTAAATTCTGTAAAAGTGTTTGATGAATGAGTGATAAAATGTGAAGTGTACGTCACTGTGTATCGATTAGTATCTTACTTTAACGTTGTTTCATGGGACATTGGTGTAGGGTAGTGGCATAACTTCATGGCCCATTGGTTACATTTAAATAGTAAAATAAATAAAATGGCCACGGAGCGTGAAATGCATGTTACGATTTCGCCTACAAATAAATCAGACAAACACGATGTTGGGAAGAGTTGTTGACAGGAAGTGATAAATATAAAACATTTTCAAATTATGACAGCATGTTGATCATGCGTATGCTCTTCAATAATTTGTTTGCTCTTAAATTAAGGTTAATTACCGCAGTGGCAATGTAAAGATATCGTAAAATATGATAACTAATAGGTAGTATACGTTACGCTCACGGTATTCCTACCTACAGCACTAGTTGTTTGGACGGTCTGTGCTAAATAATCAAATTCAAAGGCGTTGAATTTAGGTACCTATTTATTCTTTTGCAATGAACCAACAAACATTCAACAAGTTGTATGTGAAATCAATAGTTCTTGTAAGTATAACTAACTAATGTCTTTAAAACATCTTAAAATTTATACAGTTAGGGTTCTTTGACTTCGAGCTTTAATAATGTCGGTCCTTTAAAACTGTCTTTCATGCTAAGTGTTACCAGCTTCATAAAATAACGAATGTTTCAAAGATGATATTTACTTGGTCGAACGTGGTTTTTAAGCCGACAACGTAACTGAGGCTAATTTTAAATCCGTTGCGTGTTTGATAGAACCTTGACACTTTCATAAAATTATGCTTTAGACATTAGTATTATCGTAGGCAAGACTATATACAAAAGACTAATGTATATACGACAACGTTGATATACGGATTTAACTGTTATCTTTTGTTGCAACTTATTTCAATAATCACACAAAGCGAGTACTATGGTACTCCTGAACTGAAACTGTAGTAAATTGTCTTATGAGTGATTCGATAGCATACTGAAATCCACCAAATTCAGCACGTCAGATAACCGAAACTGAATCACTATTAAGTAAATTTATCACTGATGAGACGTATATTCAAAATATACAGACATAAACCAATGCCCCAGTGACACACTGCACTGGTCGCCGGTACGCGAGCGCGAAGAGGTTTTAGATACGGGCTACGTTGCCTAACGCAGTCACTGGAAGCCGGAGCTTCTACTAAGCGCACACGATGCTGATGCTCAGTAGTGCATCCCACACGTTGGTTACATACGCGGAAAGCGGCGAGGCGGCGCGTCGTCGGAGCGGCCCCGAGCGTCGCGACGGCCGGCAGACCGCGACTGGATCGTCAGTGCGCGTCGCAGCCTAGGGCGACGAGCGAGCAGGACGAACATATTTGCCAGTGGCGCGCTCCGTCTACAATTCTAGCCCTTGAACCTTCTATCTTGATTCCTATTTACCTTGTTCACGTTGAGTCTCTTATGTTTTTGCACGACCGCAAAAGGGTTTTCACCCCGAGAGGCGACCGATCCCGTATACGTTACTTAGAAGCTAGAGATAGAGATGCTGCGTGGCCTCTCCTATGCTATAGGTCGTTCCGATGTTATGTCACTATTGAACGTGTTTGTGCCTTGTTGTTTGGCCGTGAACGAATTTAACCGGTGCATGCATTTGGCTATTATGATTTATTTCGTTAAAGTGATTTCTGATCCACTATTTTTTTTATTTCCAAGCTTGAGTTGCGATGTACAAAAGTAAAGAAATCACAAGGTATTTTTGTATTGATTTGATTGATGGATTTGGTGAAAAATAAAGGAGTCAAATAAATTGTTAAAGTGAAAAGTAAAGGATATTATTACTACTGGAGTAGGTACTAACATTAAATTATAACTGAATCTTGTAGTCATGACACAATAATATGCTATTTATAGTGGATTATTTAAAGCCCGTGTTTTAAAGAAATTTTATGACAGTTTCGTGAATGTATATTTCAACACGTGACATTTTTATCAGATAAAAATGTGAAAGAAATATGTCTGTAATATATAAGACTATGAAAGACTAGCTCTTGTTGAGATTTCTGCTAAAAAATTCTTCAGGATTATTTAAGGTTTTTAGGTATTTACCTAAAATACCTACTTCGATTAAGAATCCATATTGCCATATTTGCGAAGTTGAGATTGGGTTCCTCTTATAATCCGTACTTTCAATTGTACATATTTATTTAATTTGTCGTAATTTCAGCTGCAGGTCGAGTACTGATGAATTTATGTATGGACGATGATAATTAATCATTATTCCACGAAAAAGGTTTCATGTAAAATGTCGCCAAGACGAGATTATATGGCTCGCGCCCATGTGGCAGTTGCAAAATAATTTTTTCAACTTACGCCCATAGAATCTTAGCGAAGCCGTCAAGCTACATATTTTGAAAAAGATAATGACCTGAAAGATAAAGATTCAACGTTAGCTCCCTTTAATGAGAAAAATGAAGGTAATTCACGTGACGTATCGGTACCTTCGAGTTTGACACCATCGTGCCAGCGACGGAAAATGAATTTCATACTGTAAGTATTAGCATATCCGTACCGGTACAATGTTTACATGGCATGGATTCATTCTCATTCTTTCATTTTCATTCCATTTATTTCGGTGCCAAGGTATTCATGGGTGAAAGGACCTAAAAGCATTTAAATGTAAGCAGCGCTATATCCGTAAGTTCTAATCACATTTTTCTATCTAACTTTGATTATCATTGACCGATTTTAGTGTGTTGTTGGTGTACGGAGGTTAACACAGTTTAAATCAAATCTTCTATTACGAAAAACGGATAACGCCAAATTGTGGCGCAACTAATGGTTTGGTAATGGTTGTATCTGGTCATACTTCAAAAGAGAATACAAAATGTTGTAGTTCCTATCTCTAACAGATATTGCAAAATGAATACAAATTTTGACAAATACCCTATAGGACACAATATACAAGACCTAATTTATTACGACCACGGTTTTCATGAGTCACAAGTTAACCCACAGCATAATATTTTTTATTGATTTATGTAAAATCAAACCAAAGCATCGCGAAGCATCGCAATCACTCAGTAAGTGTAAGTTGCCTACACGGGGCACCTTTGTATCTTGTAGGTTACCTAATTTGACAATCGCTGCTTAGTATGACCAGTGTGCTTCTGCCTGGATTGGGTTTTGCGCCCTGTGGTTAAACTCTATTTCACCGTATCATTTCTCAACATTCGGCAACTACGAATTTTGTTCTATTAAGATACATTAGATAGTTATTCCATGCTGTCGCTATGTTTTTAGTTTGTTTTAAATTGTTTCTAAATATTTGAAAGCCCTTTTACTCTTACAGTGAGAGGTAATATAAACGTCACATGTGTCACTACACCAAAGGTAGGTTTATATCAGGTGATCACTTCCGACGTTGGTGATGTAATTTCAATTTAACAGTATTTAAATTTTCAATGCTACTTTACTGTTTTCCATTGCCGTAGCGACGCATTAGTGACGTGAAATAATTTATGCAGTTTTTGTATTAGGGTAGCCTTAAGTGTCATCTCTCTTCTACTTGTAAACGGTGTGTTGTCTACTTTTGCATTGACATTAAACCTAGCTTGGTTAATCTGTAAAAGATATTATTAAGGTAGAATTAAAAATGGCTGGTTTGGCTTTAATAATTTAATTAAAATGTGTCCAAATGTGATTGAACGTTCTCAAATTGAAGTCTGTACACATATATTTTTCGCGAAAATAAGGTACATTCTATTCTATATACAGAAGATAATTGATTTCACTGATTGTTAACACATCTTTTTTAAATTATTTTGAAATTCTTCTACTGTAAAGCACAGTAGAAGCCAAGCTAGCTTTGCAAAGCTATTACATTTAGTTATCATAACATATACTATTGAATTATATTTTACTTATAACGGCGATTTTAAAAAAGTATGATGCTACTTTAAGGTCCCGGAAATTCGTTGACTTCATATCTCTATGTAAATATGAAACATCTTCTACTTTTTAACAACAATATTTTTAATTAAATGTAAATCAAAGTGATATGCAAATATAAAACGTGTAAATGCGATAGTTGTGACCTTGAAAATTGACCTAAATGTAGTAGTCATAAACACGCAATATCAAAACATTTTTAACTTATCATGTTATCAATTTATAAAAGTCGTAAAAGCAAATTAAAATACACAATACTTGAGTTTTATTATGTCTGATGTTATAACAATAAATATAATTAATAATATTGTGTACAATAGTTTCTTTCTTCTTAAATAAATTATCTTGTATAAAAATTAAAATATTATTATGGCTTAAAATGTCTCAAGGATTTGAATATTTTCAGTTACATCTATACAACTACAGGCTGACTAAAGAAAAGATCCATCTTTTTCTTCGTGGATGTGTTCATGGATTATTATTAATATTAAGTTAGAAAACATTATTGAATTCTTATCATTTATGTTTGACGAATTCCTTTTTCTTCTTTTTTTAACGAGATTTAGAGCTTTTACGGAAGATCTTCCAACTAGCGGTTAATATTATACATGTTGTAGATTGCGTCATCTGTCCATTGTCGTGTCCGTTAACTTAACCCATTAGTAGCGGCTGTTATACAGTTATTGACGGCGTAAGGTGTTTCAGGTCGTTTGTCGTATTAGATATTCTCTTAATCTATTTCGTAGTTCGTTTCAACTGAAATGTACTCTGAACACTCTGGAAGAGATTAATCCTCTGCCAATAGTAGTTTCTCGTACTGCTTATATTATTTAAGAAGGTGAGACATTCTGGAATGTTGTTTATGTATTTTTTCTTATGGTTTTTTTCTGTTTCTCTAATGGTATTTTCAGTGCGCAGACGGAGGACTAAGTGCTGCAGCGCACATTGAGAGAGACTTCACTCTGGCAGAGGATTGCAATATGCTTATTATTTGATTGTCAGGTTTCAATGACAGAAATGTTTAGAAGCGTAACAGATAAATACAAGATTTATTACCTGAATACTTAGGATATAAGGTTACCTGTATGTTCCTTTTTTTTATCATAGCAAATAGATACATTTTTAACTGTATGTGATTGTTTTATATTACTGTGTTTTCGATATACAGAGTAGTACTATTTTGGAGCCACTATGCCAAAATAGTTACCATGGCGATGTATATGATTTATTTAAGCACTTTTTATTCACTGTAACGAATACAGCTTTATATACAATAGTCTTTAACCTTATAATATTATCTTACTATATATTAACAGTAAATCTAAATCAGGTCTAGTTTGGGTTAATATAAGCGTACTTCACTAAAATAAAGAAGCGATGCATGTATACTTCAAATTAAACAAGTGTTTGTGCGCAAACCTCGATTAAATTTCCTGAACCGTATAATTACATGTGATTATCTCGAGTATAATCCCATGTAGCAATCGATCACTAAGCCTTTTATCGTGCTACTATATATAATATGTACACGCATGTTATATACCTCTAGAATCTCAAGCTGTATAAAATATGTATGAGGGCACACAATGTTGGCGGAGCGGGACTCAGTTAGGTTTAGAACTCTACCGGCCCGCCAGGCCCGGGAACGGGCCATTTACCGCAAACGACTCAATGTACGTGGATGGCTCAAGGTACGTTGGGGTATCAGGGATTTCCTTTCTGGAGTACACCTGGTTCCCCGGCTACTGAGTCCGACATACTCAACCCAACGGTGTTTGATATCCGATGGGATTTCCGGACAGAAAAAAAGGGCACACACTGTACACGCCAATATCTTTTATTTCGGTTGTTATAGAAAAACAAACAACAAGACAAGAACTCATCGATTGAATCGAATCTTTTGAGACGTATCAAAGAAATAAAGAACACTTAAATGCATTAAGGTGAAATTGTTTTTTTCAATTGAAGCTATCTTTTGTATTGTATTTCGCTAAACTGGATTGACTAACCAGCTTTGATCTTTTATCGTTGAGAATTTTCGACTATATAGCTCAACATTGTTTCATGGTTTATTATGTTAAAAAGCAGGTATACCAATAGTTGTATAATGCTGCGGCGTGGGAGCCAATTTACACTTGATTTCCCGCATGGCGCAGATCACATTTAAACAGCGATCAGCCATAGAGATGCGTGATCATATTAATATTACATTATCAATTATAGCGATAGAATTACGATCTCGTTTTTTTATTTTTAAAATTCATCATACTTTTAGTACATAGTTGTATATGGTTTTTATATCCGTGTGTATAAAATCGAAAGGTAAGGGTACACCAGAATTGCAACATCATGATTAGGTTATAGTAAACTAAAATTCAAATTAAATATAATTCCAAACGCATTTTGGTATGTTCTAACGATCACGCCTAACTACTCGACCGACCATCATTAAAAGTTTTTTATATAAATTGCTTGAATATAAATGTAATATACCCTTTCTTCAACACCTTTCTCCCTTTCGCTGGCCTACTTCAGCCATCTGACCTTACTACAATAAAGAAAGCTTAAAGATACAATTTAACCGACTTTGGGTGAAAAAAATATGATAAGAGAATATTATGAACTAATCTTTTTTCACATCAAGGGATCCTCTAGAGAAATCACTTGAATAAATCAGTGATTGATAAAATCAATTGGTTTGTCACTTCAATAAAAAGTTTTCATTTGTCCGTCAAACTATCCGAACTGGCAATTGCGCATCACTAGGCGACGACGTATTGTCAATTTGCACGCCAAATCGATCACTATTTATAACTGATTGAACTGGGCCAAACATCGGACTTTTTACGAGACGAATAATATGTTCACTATTCTTCGATAACAGATATTTTGTTATGATTGGCGGATTAATAAATCATCAAATACAAATTTAGATTTAAGCCGACACTACGTAGGCACGTAAATGTTTACTTTATTATTGACAAAAGCCATATGGTCTTCAACATCGAAAGAAATAAATAGTTTTCCTGTGTTTTCTTATGTTGTTCTTTAAGGTGTATTAAAACTTGAATACCCACTTACATTTCAAATTTTAATCTCATTCGCGAAGGCGCAACAAAAAAAATCTATTTGACAATAAATGTTATGAAATTTGAATCTGTTAATTCAAATTTGAATAAAATATTAAAAATGTGTCATATCTTTACCTATTCAGAAATTTACTTTGCAGGTAATTTTAAATCTGATTTGCATTTTTTGTAAACTTATCATCACGGTTAATGAATTTCAAAATACATCAAAGTCCAGAGTAACGACGTCTTTTTTGTGTTATATGATATGAAATCGTTTTTTATTTGAGCCCTTTTCATATTTACCACTAACCTGCCTGAATAAACATATATTTTCGTTATGGTGATTATTTAAATGCTGTGTGCGTATTTATATTCTATATAAAAACTAGAAATTTAAATAGGAGAGTCATATTAGTCTTTTATTAAATTCAGAAATATTCCGTTTTGATGGCGGATTAAGAATACGGAGTATCACCACCAAATTCAGAAATGATAGTTATATTAGACAGATATTAAAATTCTAGATGGTGAAGAAAAATGATTAATTAAACATACATTGAAATTTTTCGTCAAGAAGTAATTATGTTACGTTTTGACGATTAGAAATACTGATTTGGTGGCTACATTTACACATTTATGTACTTTTACAATATCCAATTGTGTATACTATTGATACCTAATTTGGTTAATAAACACCTGTTGTACACAGTCCTATGCAATAAATGTCTTTGTCTTAAAAATGACAATGACATTTATTTAAAAACTTGCAGTTTTGTAAGCAAAAACTGGTTAGTGTTCCTGCTTCCCATTAGATGGTTTGGTCCGGTCTTCTAAGAATAATTGTGAATGCAACGAAGTTTTATTAATCACTCCTTTACTATAGTTAATTGGTTTGTAGCCGCTAACAATTAGCAGTCTCATTTAGTTTGTGCCAGAACTCTAGGAACGTTTTATTAAGACGAATAATAATGATTTAAGTTAAATAGATTTTAACAGACTGCGCGACAAAGTTAATTCATTTTTACTTTATGACATCAATGTCTTATATTGCTAAAGAGTTTAACTTTATTACTTTTCAATTTTGCAACCTGCTATTGGCAAATTGGCAGCGGAGCCATTCTTATTTTTTCTCAAATCCCAAAGCTGCAAGAACAAAATCCAAAAGTACCCAATGGCAGCTTGCGGTATAAATGTTTTATGATTCTTACGCAGGCGATGAACACAGACCGGGATTTTTAAGCCAAGCCAAGGCGTTGTGATCATTGAGTCAGATAAGAAGCACAGTTAGTTTCATGTCGTCTGCCTTTTTGAAATAGTCCGAGGCCTCAACCTGCGAGTCCATTAAAATGTAGGTCTGAACCTATCAGATATGTGTAGTTAAAACATTAAATCACGTATATACAACAGTCTCACTGATAGATTATGTTAGCAATCGATGTACGAGCATTGGTCGTTTCTTCTGGGGCGTAATCATTTCGTGCCTCTTTCCACAGAATGGATCCCTGGAGGTTTTTGAATATTCATTAAAAATTAATATCGTAATATATAAGAAATGTAATTTGATCAAAGAGCACTAAAATCAATTCACCTCTGGTAATAAAAGCAAGGGGAATAAGGCAGACGCTATTTGTCGAAAATATCGTAAGAAAATTGAGCCTCACGTAACAAATATTTCACTGTTTATATCTCCTCTTGAAGACAGCTAAGACGAATTAAAGATACTATATATATAATCTTTGCCTAACGGGATATTAGCTACTTGGCTACGCCTATATTCAGTGAGAACTGAAGGAATTAACGATCAAGCTTAATATTATTCATGTATGTACATACATATTTAAGATTTCAGACCTGATTTGCACAGCTGACTAGAATAGTTTCTAAGTTAAAATGTTGACGGATGAAGTTTTCTTAGTGTATTTTATTTCTCTGTGATAGTGTTTCTAGTACAAAAATTTCATCTATGCTAATAGCTATATAACTTTTAAATAATAATTTCGACGTAATGCCAACAATTGCTTAAGTTTTTTTTTATTGTTTCTCCTTGAGATTTCCTTCTCTTACAATGAAAGGTTTACTGCTTGTAAAATAATTCAGTGATATTTGCGAGTATTCAGTTTATCTCGGAATATAATATACCTACTGTCACACAATTATTTAAAAATCTTCTGAATTTAAAAATTTATATATTATATCATTAAAAAGAATTTATATTAGTATTTATATCCTGTTGTAGAAGAAAAAAACCTTATGAGTATATTTTCGATCAATTTTTTCGACCCTGTCTCCAGTAAAATAACATTTGTCTATGAAATTTCTTATTTCATATTCTTATATATATTTTTTCTGTGACTTGAATTATTTGAAAGAGTATTAAACAGTAGCTTTTTTCATGATCCCTACAAAAACAGCGAACTATCCATCATAGTGAGCTCTGAACGACAGCCGTGAAACTGTTGAATAAATCGCTTATAAATGTTACAGAAAGGAGATAAAAGATGATAACTTCAATAAAACCAAGAAAAAAGAATTTCTGCATACATAAGTTATGTATTTTTGTGTTTTATAGCGATAAATGGGTTTCATCATGTAATATGAAAAGCTTATCAGTTTGGTTAATTTTTATGTATGAAACATTAAGTTAACGTACTGTAACTAACTTTCACACTCAAAATTTACTTCAAAAACAAAGTCACGTGTGCAGATCGAGGATGTGTGACTAGTTTTATACCTGATGGGGGACATTACTCAAGATTATTTTATTCTAACCATAAAATAAGGTAATTTAAAATATAGAGTTGTAGCCCATTTGTATATATATGTATCTGTAAGATACTTACTAACATACAAGATACTTACATGCAGTGCAATCGGAACATACAATAATTTGTTACAATTATTTTAGTAATACGTCATTAAAATGTCTATTTTTAATGACGTGTTACTAAACTAAATGATAACTCAGATTGAAGTTGCACGATATCAAAAGCTTTGCAGTATTTACTCGTCCTACGAGTATTTGGTGCTGACTGCAAATTTACAACGAGGCACCAGGCATTGATATTACAAATCTGTAGCTATCAGTTTCAATTTGTGAGCACGGTCATTTGTTCAGTGTCTGAGTAATAAATCAGAGAGTATATAAGTCTGTCTACCATAGCACACGCTAGGAAAGTTTGGGATCCAGACAGCTGTGTGTGAGGTGTCTCCAGTTATAATTTTCGTAAAGCGTTGTCAGAGAGATATTTAGAGGCAATTGTAACGAAACAGAAATAAATCAAGAAATGGAAGAGAACAAGCGCTGCAATATGTCACTAATTTCCGATCGTCTGCGACCAAATTCAACCTCTACCCTTTTCCAGCTTGGCCTTGTGATCAATTTCAATTAGTCTAACTTTTATAGCCTAATTCTGTCAAGACCAATAAAATTAGAAGGAAATAATTATTACTAATTCATTTATGTACTTATGCAAAAGTTGAATAAATAATATAAACGTAAAAACAAGCAAAGATTGCATTAAGAACGTTGATTAAAATATTTCTTATCTTATTCCAAAACTATTCTTTATAACGACCAGATATATATATAGAACCAAACTTAATTAGACTTGATCTTATTTCATTAACAAAACAAACAGTGTGTCCTTTCTTCCTTTTCAAAGTTTCCAAGAATTCATTATTTACTGCTCACGTCGTCTTACGAGCCTTATCTGAATAAAAAAATCTTAAAGGTTGTCGTCGGCTATATGTTTACTTCCTCAATCAGTGTCGGTAGCAGATGCGAAAGTTTTGAAAACCTCCCTCACTACAACGGGCTCTTGCGTTTTTGTGGAATGTACTTTAACCACTATTATTTTTATGGCTCAAATCTTTTTGTGTAAATGTATTTTATTTTAAGTAATATAATATATTTAAGTGCCGTAGCAGTCAATATTAAAATAATATTTTATCAAAAATTATGAAATAATAATTGATATTAATTTACATTTAATTCACTCCTGAGTAGATCAGACTTTAGAAAACACATTTAATGAGTTTGTTTTATGAACAAATGAAATAGTGAGAACACACATAGACAACTCTTTAACACAATAGGCCTTTGCTTCATTCAACCGTCATCGATTCATCTAGTGCGCTGATAGACACCCTACGGCGCACTTTCTAAACTACTTGAGAATCCTTCTACAGCGGTTGAAGGCTCTACGAACGGTAATGTATAACCCAACATTGATACTTTTCCTTAACGAAGTTTTTCTAGGGACTGATGTTATACTAAACTATATTAGTAGAGTGTTCTTACTAAGATTGAAGATTTTATATTTCACTAAAATTATTGTTTTATTATGCTATTAAGGATCACTATTTATCTCTGGCACAACTATGAGCTATATGGGTATATATGTATTCGTATTTATTTATATATCTTAGTGTATGAATATGTATTCGTATATATGTATGTGTAATTAAATAATGTAATAATAAATGTGCAACACTCACTATATATTTCTATTTAGTATACTCCATCTGCAGGTTGCCTGGAAGAGATCACAGACTGCAATTGTTTGTAGTTTGCTTTTGTTTGTATTCTACATTGTATGTATCCTAATTATGATGTACAATAAAAGAGCTATCTATATCAGCAAATATTGTCTTTTACAGCGAGATTAAACAAAACACATATTACAAATACTTTTTGCTTAATTCTAAAGATTCATGCAAATATTGATGATTCGAAATTGTCCCGATAACATTAATTTCATAACATTTGTGTTAAAATCAAAATCAGTTTGTAGTAAAAACACATGATGGGTAAAATATAATAATTTCTTTCCTATTTATTTTATTCCTATAATTTTTTTGTCCACAAAGTCCCTTTTAATAATAAATAGTTTCGAATATCTGCAGACTTGTAAATCATTAGATAACTATATTTAGATAAGGGGTCACGATGTTTTCAAATAATTTGTCAATTTTATCATAGCTAATAAGAGATTTACAAATCTTTGGAAGCTTCCCAGACAGTAATGATTCACTTTATAAGTTCCCCATACCACGGTTGAATATTTCAAAACCCAAAAATAACATGACCATTTATAACTAACATTAGTCTGGAGAATTTATTTAAGCATGTTTGCCAACGGATTAATGTTCTCTATTGGCGACGAAATCAACAATTTGTTTACATTGGCCGTAGTCAACAATGTATTTAAAACATCTGTGTCTTTGAATAGTACGAAAATTATATAAAACTACAAACGAAATTTTTGGTCAAAAATTAAATCAAACTGACTTGGATAAATTAAAACAGGGTTCTAACAGAAACTTTTCTTAATCTGGTCTTACTTTTACAACAATAAAAATATGCGTTATATCGTATCTTCCTTTTAATATTTACTTAAATATTACTAGAACACTGTCTGCCAAAACTACAACTTTTTATTACACACATGCATTTATGTGTGTAATTTTACACACATGCATTTATGTGTGTAATAAAAAGTTGTAGTTTTGGCAGACAGTGTTCTAGTAATTTAAAGTTTCAGAAATAACAAATAATTATGCTTGAATAGGAATTGGATAACTGAAATAGATTTAGTTTCTAAAAGTTGGTTTAAAATTAAAACTATTTTAAAATAAAATTTAATAATTCAATTCAACTAGTTTAATATGATAATCTGACGATGGACGCGTCATTTTGTTAAAATTAAAGTGATGTTTTATTTATTGAAAAGTTCTTGTTTGTTGTAGTTTTTAAAGCTTTTATTGATATCGTCCACACTAAAAAGGAAAACTCAGTATAATTAGTTCTGCTTACCAAAAATTAGCCTGTTACTATGATCTGTACAAGCTCCCGTTTTCATAGACATGACGCAGTCAAACCAATTAACATGGTTCAGTGTAAATAGCAGGTACTTAACTTGTTACAGAAATGAAGATATTTGTATAACACTTGCCTTCAATAGAACTCAAAAAGCTGTTAACACACTTGTGTCTGTTGAAAAGCTTTTTGTGTAATCATAATCATTTATTTATTTTTGGATCATATAGGTGTGTTATGGTGTAAAGAGTATTTTCTAAGTAATTTTATGTAATGTCATGCAACTGATTATTTGATAATTTGCCAAATAATATGATATGTCAGTTAAATGTCTTAATTGTATATGACATCACAGAGAAACAAAAACCATACTTCAGATATAAGCATATAAAATTAAACGTGTGATGACAAAGCTTTGTGACAAACATAACACTAAAATGTAATTATAAAAATGACCACTTAAACTCATTTGGACATTAAAATTTTCTTTGAAATTTCACTAACAAAGAGAATTTATAATGATTACATGATATTTCTAATTTGTGCAGAATAAAAAAGATGTCGAGTTTTCGTAACCTAATTGTCTGTTGGAAGTAAAAAGGCATTATAGGTTAAATGTTATTCCATATTACATTGCTCTTTTATGACTGCCAATTTTATGCTACCGTAAAAAGGAAGGTAGTATTACAGTGAAATTTTTACTTCAGAACAAATTAATATTTATTTTACTAAATAAAACTGAGTAGATAATATTGTATCGAAAGGTTCATTATATTATAATATATAAATGGGAAACAGTTAATTTTAAGCCAGTCACTGATGTTTGAATATCATGTAACGAGAATTCAGTAAAACCGTAACATATGTCTCACAGAATTTGTACCACGAAAGTCTATTAATTAAAACCGAAGTAGTCAAAAAGAGTTCTCAAAAGCTTTAGCTTTTTTTCAATTCCTTTACTTTTTCGTATTTTATGTAGGGCATTCCTACCTTAACAAACTGTCTGGGACATCCAGACTACAAAAGACCTTGATGAGAGAACACTATAATGAGTGAAAGCGTAAAGGAAGGAGGACGAACTTTGCTTTTACGGTCTTTTAATAAAATTATTTGAATTTCAGGCTGGTAAACCGTCCATCTGTTGCTAAGCAGGGACGCGCTTCTGATCTGCAAGGAGCCAACACCTGAGTGTCACCACTGCGATGGCCGGACCGTGGACACGGGGCTCCACACGCTGGCAGAATGCCCAGTGTGGGTTGAGCATAGGGGTGACCTCGTGGCGCCATGGTACGTAGCCAGAGCGGGTGGAACTTCGTCGTCGCTGAACAACCTCCGTCCTCCATAAGCGCAGACCAGCAGCGGGCCGGGTTATCGACGAAATGCACTGTGGAGCGCGTGCGCTCTTTAGGATATAAAATGAGAACACCGAGGTTTCCATACACGAGGGGGTCATCTACAAGCCATAGATGGCCCAGGGTACATCGGGGTACCAGGGTATTTTTTCCTAGGGTGGCTACTGGTACCCGAGACGGCATACGGTTTTTAGTTGGTTCGTGTCCGACAACCATAGGTGTGTGGTATCCGAGGATTTCCACACAGAAAAAAAGAGAGACACGCTAAGAGAGAGCTCCATCCTAAATCTCATGGCACTTGCGTGATAAAACACCTTGAATACAGCTTTATTCCTTTATACTTTTATTATAAATATGTATATGTAATATAAATATGTATACGTATCGTATCGTATCGTATCGTATCGTATCTATACATCAATAGTAGCAGAGCTTAAAAGGTTTACAAATCGAAGAGAGTAAGAGCGTTGTCACTGTAGGTGTAGGTACGTATTTTATATTAATTATTTATATTTCTAATTACTGTTTGACAAGGACGCGTACATAGTAATTACTGTGCGACAAATTGATTTCGAAGCTGTCAGTGCTGTCAAGTTGTCACCACAGATCTGAAACAGATTATAGTAACAACCAGAATTATGTTATGAATACTCGTACAACAATTGCTGCACAAATTTTCAAAGAGAGATGGCCTTTAATCGTCTTTTATTTCTTTCTTTAATCGTCTTTAGTTGGAGCTTTCCATGCAAAGCGAATCAAGAAAATGAGATAAAAATCTATATTCTACAGTTTTATTCGTTTTTGTTACAAAACATTAAAGTTATCAAAGATTATTTTATTTGGATGTTACAGATAAAACAAATTAAGAAACTGAAAAATTAATTGTTATTGTATTAATTCTGTTATTATTTTTAAAGAACTCCCTACAGTCTTCTCTCTCACTTAATGCCCCACATTTTACGAGAAGATTTTTAAACAAAAAAAAATTACTTTTCTGTACAATTTTGACACATTTGCTACTCGTACGGAAGTAAATATTTAGTCACTATAAAAAAAAAGATAGTTTGGAAAAAACTACTCACTTTTTCTTATTTTAAATTAATCAAGATCTTTTAGAACCTTAAGGATTATTTTAATAGGAATATTAAGTAACGGCATAGAATATAATAGATATATTATAATAGAATAAAATATGTTGCCGATTGAATGTGTCCTGAGATTAAGCCATTTTTTTCTTTACTATCTTTAATTGTAAGTATGTGAACGAGATGAACTCAATACTCAAATTTTCGTAGATGAAGCTAATCTACGAAAATTTATAGAAACAGCAATTGTAATACATCATAAACCGCACTAAAAAATCTAAAAGTCGATCATTAAGAAAGGTATTTCTTTAGCCTCTAACAAAAGAAACTAACAAAATGAGTTAGTTTGTAACTTAACTTTAATAAAAGGTTTTATGTTATTAGTACTTATTAGTCTGCATATGGTTATAATTATAGTGATATCTTGATAAAGACTAGGAAAGAAGTTAAAAAATAAAAAGATTATAATTCGATTCCTATTATAGCTATTCAATGCAGGCTTTCTTTTCCTTCCTTTTTCATATCTATCTTTTTTTTCTTTTTTTTGGAAAAGAAAGTATGTTTGTAAAAACAACAACCTTAAGCTCTTACAATCTTTCTTATTTTTTTATTTATTAGATATATTTCTAGTAGTATACAAAACATGAAAAATAAATAATAACTTGTGTTACTAAAATAAAATAATAATTTGTCATATAGTATGACACCAATTTCTACATAACTTTCTTTTGAAATACTTGACTTTAAAAAAAAAATGTTAACAATGATACGTACAATGATATTTCCACATTGGTATTTCACCATTCACCAATTACAAGTTTGTAAAGTATTAAAATTAAAAAAAATAATAATCAATATTGATACTGTTCAGAAAATTATTATGAATTGCATTTCCATTTATAAAATAAACATGCTGAATTTGACCGGTTTGAGCGGTTTATTCCCAGTAGTTCCATATAGCCAGTTAAGCATGGTACTGATGTAACCTTAAAAATGCGTTTTATATATATACCACTTGTTCCCTGTAATTTTATACTACTTTTACAGCTGACAATTATAAAATAAAAAATATTTTATTTTCAAACTGTTTTATTGCAAAAAATAACCAAAAAATGTCTGGGAAAAAGCTATTAATCAAAGGAGCTGGGCAGTAAGTATGTGGAGATTGTATGAAAAGTTGACATACTTGCTGCTATAGATATGAATTTTAGATTAAACAATTTTCTGAAAATTTTGTAGCACAAGAAAACAAGGAAAAGGCTTTTATGTCTTATAAATTATAATACAACAATCTACGTAACTAGAACTTTATGGAATTATTGAATATATTTGCTGGTTCGAATAGCTATTCGTTCTAGTTCCATGTATTGAAGTGGGTTGCAAAAGGTCCATGTGGAACTGGCTTCATGGAACAACTGGGAATAAACCGTTTGAGGTCAGACGTGTGTCGTTTGCTCCACCGATACACACGCCGACGAATGCGTCGGTCTGAATTTTAAGGCTTTTAGACTGCTAGCGGTAGTCTAAAAGCATACAAGAAGAAGTGTACAAAAAGGTTTCAAGGCCGGTCTCATTTATTTCGTGAAAAATGTAGTGTTATTTCATCAGCAATACCTTACCTTACCTTTAAACATTTATTTTGTTTAGCTTACATTAATAAAATTAAAAGTCAACTCTAACTTAACGACTTCAAAAACCAGTCGCATTGAGAACCTTCGCCATGTTTTCGATTTGACAGTTGTCTTGTGGTTCTACTAAATTTATTTTTATCATTAATGTTTATACCTATATATTAGCTTGAAGACCTAACAATTGTGTATAATACGGCAATGTTTATTGGCTGTGCTGATCTTCGCACAACTGCGGCGACACGATAAAACTACGTTTATGTATGCATTTAGTTTTAAATAATCGGCTTAAGCATTCTTGAACGATGATTTAAAAAGAAAAATACATAACTGCCTCAAAGAATGTATATCTTGTACTCGTATGTGAGCTGAGCACCGCTCTCAACCGTCACAAACAATGCAGGTATACGCCCTGTGAATATCTAACGGTCATGAGATGTTTAACTGACAATACATAAGAGGTAGATTCAAGATCTTTAATTCACAATCATCACTGTCAAATGGCAATTTAAATAACGCGTTTGATTGCCGTCCAAGGTCACTGCACTGTCGCTGCATTAAAAATAATGAAAACCAAAAAGTATTCATGTGAGTAAATCATTTAATGTTCATGCGTATTCGTCTCAACAATCTTTTCTGAAGAAAATAGTTCATAAAGTGTTTCATAGCTACCCTCGGAAAAATAAGTTGAGGATTAAATCGTCCACCAGCATTACAAGCAGTTTTCATTGTTGTCACCAGTTGGTGCAAGAATTTTTGGAGCGACGTGCACTGCATGTTGATAATCGTTACGACTGTTGAATTTAATGAATGCTGAACAACGAGCTCTGCTGGTAGCTTCTGAGTTTTGAATAAATATTTTTCAATCAAGGATGAAAAAAATGTATATATTGCAACATTTGCTTGTTGCTTTACCAGTACAAACAGACTTAAAATTGAAGTAAACTGCGATTACACATCTATAACCCACATGAATTGTATTAATGAGATTAATTAAAAAGTTAGATAATAAGATAATTTTCGGGTAGATAATCCGTAGCTTTTATTTATTAATATATTGTTTGATTTAAAAGAACCTACGGGGAAACAACGCTATAAAAACGTATGGACTCATTATTCTCTGTCTTATTACAACACTACAAATGACTTTTTAAATTATTTTAAATATTATTAGTATTGTATTTTATTAGTATTGTAAATTATTAATGTAAAATATAATATGTAGTTCACAACAATTATAGAAATGAGATATTTCAAACTCGAAAAGCAGTAGACAGAAAATGGTTTGGAAACTGTTTAACTAATAACTTTTACCAAGAATACCTGTCGGCACTTGATAAGGTAAAAGCCTCTTGATCAACAAGTGTCGTCTCACCGTACACACTAATGTTACCCACATTATAAAGTATGGTGATCCTATCTTAAATTAAATAGGTTCTTGAGCCGTAAAAATAAGAGGAGTTACTATAAACGATTTTGCCCTACGTATTCATAAATTTTGTATTCTCCAACCGTATCATTACCAATTTTTGCTTGCCGAATTTGAATAAAATTACGGCTGATGTTACGCTCCAATTTGAGTTATATCTAAACAGGTCGCGTAAATTTTCATTTAGGTGACTTTTGCTGATGATAAAAGTATGAGTTATGCAAATACATATACGAGTATATGTATTTGTTATAATTTTGGCGGTTCATAAAGTTTAAATGAAATTGCTTAATGCATTAATTTTTATACATCATTATTCGATTTTCCATTCATAAAATATCATAATGTAATTTGTCGTAAGATTTGTAAATTACCCACTCTGTATTGTATGTTTATGCTTCTGCTATTCATGTTATCTTTAGACATTAGCTTTAGATATAGCAGAAGCATAAACATGAAGTAGCATATACAGTAGACAAAGACAATCTATTTCTTTTTCTTTTGTTCGGTTTAAACCTAAAAATATAAAACCTCATTATTTTCAGCAATGGCAGTTACGACATCAAGAGGTGGCATAAACCAAAGCGATCAAGGTAGCATATGTCTTTGAAATAACTCAGTATGAAACCGATCCGATGTTAAAGTACGGTCAGATCAATAATGGGACAAGACAATATGGATAAGAAATAAAACACTGAACCGCAAAAATGCCACAGCGAATAGGCCATTATATACACGATCAACCACACATATTGATACAACCTATTTTATTTAAGATTGCGGAATCTACTGGATTCCGCAATCTTAATGTGACAATCTCAAATGCAGCCAATGCATGTTAGATTGGGATCATCTAAAATCCACTAAGCTTGTCGTTCTATCTCGTTAAGTAACATCTCCAGCCTAGAGGTGAGATTACTGCTGTCTACGATTTAATATTAAACTACTTTGTTAAAATCGATAGGGTATCGTACTCTACAGGAATTGTTGAACTTAGGTATATTTAGACTTTTATCGCAAGTAGAAATAGGCCTCCTCAATTTTATTTATCTCCTCATTTTAAGAAAGACAGATATTGACAAAGTGACGTTATAAACATTTTAAATTATTTTTACTATAAGTATACCTTATAGTATAAAAATTTCTACGGATAAGATTAGTGACATCTTGAGAACGATGTTAATATGAAATTATATCAGATCATTGAATATTCAAAGGTGTAAGTTAACATACACCTAGCCAGGTGGTCAATGTTTAGCGATGCTTTATTGTTTTCACGATCATTTTGTTCTCAAACTAGTGAGTGATGATAGCATACGCCACAATTATTCTCAGAAAAATATGCCAAAATACAGTTGTCCTATTTCTATTTCATTTTTCAACAGAGTTATCAATTTACAAGACGAAAAACATTTCTTAGACACTGAATTAAATATTCGTGTACAATAATGTAAACTTAGTAACTTTATGTATTTAGTGACATATGTCATCCTTTAATTAAACATTTAAAGATTTTATTTATAATTTAAGTAGAATGGCATGCTACCAGAAAAAAAAACTTTTTCTTTGTTTTTTAATCTCTTGACGTTTAAAAAAAAACAAAAAGGCGTTATGTCAGCAAATAGATTCGAAACCATTCGTATATATCCCCAATTAGAAACAGTTTGTGCGTTAATTCTTTTCAGATAAGCTCTTAATGCCGGTCAATCGCCCTAATCCTTTTAGGTGTTAACAAAAATCCCAGCCGTTATTGCCAATCTAATTCACATTAGTGAGCGAGGTTTCCTAAACGATTTTGTCTTATTTATTACTCTTGTAATGAAATATATTATTTCGACTAAAATGCAGCTCAACAACAGCTAAATAATATATTCAAAGCAGTAATGAAAGCAATTAGTCTTCAATTGTATGGTTTAAAATTGACACAACAAAAATAAACATTAATAAATAATATCAACAAATTCATAATTTAAATTTAAAATGAGATATTTTTTTTTACTAAATCTGTGTTGACAAATTGTAAATGAATATTTTAGTATCATAATCTACAGCAATGTGGTGCAAATTAATACTAATAAATATTTTAAGCTTTATTTTACTGCCTCTACTAGAAACATAATAAATTACGATAAGTTAAAACCGATATATATTTCAGGTAGAATGCGGAAAACTCTTATAATTATTTTGAATGGAAATTGTAAGTTGGAAGTTTTAAGAATGCAGAATACTCTAACACTTACAAATCATGTAGAAATTATTTGATTCTGAAATCTTCAATGCATGCACATATTACCAATTGGCAGATCAAGATTAAATGTAAACTACAAAATGAAATCAACTCATAAAATTATGATCCTCGTAAAGTTGAAATTCTAAGACATGTGTTTAAACAACAAATTTAATAATGAAATAAACGAACAAGAG
The DNA here is from genome assembly GCA_902825455.1 of Arctia plantaginis. NCBI lineage: Eukaryota > Metazoa > Arthropoda > Insecta > Lepidoptera > Erebidae > Arctia > Arctia plantaginis. Next base: position 13,737,657 of record CADEBD010000314.1, on the reverse strand, counting down.
ACTTAAACATCAATTTTACTCAACAATAAAACTAATCGCAGTAAAACTTCGCCTCACCAGATGTGACGTTTACGATTGTATATATCAAGTTTACTCGCCACAGGAATACGTGGGCTATTTTTTAAATCAAACAGTTGTAACCGAAATATTACAAACAAATGGATTTACAGACTGATCAAAACACCCGCATGCGAAGAAACAGTCCAATCCAGTCGCGACAAATTGCTAGGAAAGTTAATTGATTCTTGTTTGAGCTGAGAAAAACAATTGGCGCTAGTATTATCAGTTTAGCCAGTTAAGCTTTAAGCCTCGTTGCTTAAGCTAATAGCCACACACCGATTCGAAATGGTACATAACGAATAAATGACGTCTAAATGTCTATTATGTTTAAGAATAATTAAAGTAATATTAGTAGTATTAATTTGAAGGTTGGAATGCAGAAATGGATATGGTATTCATTACATATTAATATAAATATTTAAAACATAACGATTTCAAAAACACTTATGAGTACTTTCTAACCTAGTAACCTACTATAAACTAAAAATATTGATTAAAAGCCTCGGTGGCGCAGTGGTAGTAGGTAGGTAGTTCAATTCCCGGGTCAGACCAAATATTTGTATGCAGTAGTAATCTACAGATATTTGTTTCGGAGTTTGGGTGTTTTGTGTGTACAATATGTATGTATTTACAAAAAAAAAAGTATATACGTATTGTATCAGTCAATCTAGCTTTCATAGTACAAGCTCTGTTTAGTTTGAAATGAGATGGCGTTGTGTGTTAGATGTCTGAAATATTATTATTAAAAAAAAACTTGATTGGAAAGTTTAACTAAATGCCATTTTAATTTACGAGGTAAAACTAGAAACTTTCTGGTATGTCTGAAGTCCATGTCAAGCCAAATAGGTATTTGCAAAGTTATGTTATGATATAAAATATCATCATTTATTTCAGTTATGTTTCACTTTTTAGTGACAAAGATAGTAGTGTTAGTTTGCGAAGTCGATTTCACTTAGCTTACACGTTTATGTTTACATTTTTAGTATAAGAATTATTTTATAGTATGGGATAGTAAGTGCGTACCATCTTTGGACACCTGCAACTCAATTGGTCACAATCGGGTTGCCACCCCTTGAGTCTCCCTACATCTTGAATCAAAGGGGGAGAGGGAGGATATGTTTTGGCTCCTGTGACCTCACTCACTTATCGAAAAGACACGCAAAATTGCCCAAAACCTGTATTTTGTGAGGCAATGCATTACCCGGTCTAGCCGGCCCTGTATGAAAAAGAATTTCATTCATACAAAAAAATGCTAATCGTTCCATAGATGCCAGAAATATCAGCACATAGCATCATCTCCCTTTTTTAAATCAAAAAATCAGAAAATAGAAATCAGCCTGTGCTGCTAAGACGTTTAGAAACGAAGATTCAGTAAGTTTAATGTTTTGTTAAAGGGTGATGATGTACTAACCAAAAAATAAAGCGTAGGATGATGTAAGAATCTAATAACAGTACCGTAGAACAAAGGCTTTTTAAGCAAATAAACTGTTTACCTAAAAGATAAACTGCTCTCACTTTGTTTACACGTAATGTAAGCGTGTGATAAAAATATGTAATATAACCCGGCATAAACGACGGTATGGTAACGGTAGTAACTGGAACTGAATATTTAACAGGATATTTAATGCACAAACACGGCTCAGAATCGTTTCAGTACATGTGCATGTAAGCCGACAAGGCTGTTGAATCACTGTGTACATAAATATTTGATTTAGCAAGGAAGAATTATCATTTAAACAAGTGATTATATACTAATAATAAAGTATACATTATTTAGTTCAGCAACTATTTTTTAAATTAATGTTTACTTCAAAGATTAGTGAATTCGCTTAAATCAAACTACATCAACATTTAGTTTGATAACTCTTAGTCTTTTAGCACTTAACCGCACGGTATTTCGACACAAGTGAGTTTATTGCAGAAGACTCGGTATACCCTAGCCAGCCATTTAAAAAAGGGAGATTTTTTAAATCAAAAAATCAGAAAATAGAAATCAGCCTGTGCTGCTAAGACGTTTAGAAACGAAGATTCAGTAAGTTTAATGTTTTGTTAAAGGGTGATGATGTACTAACCAAAAAATAAAGCGTAGGATGATGTAAGAATCTAATAACAGTACCGTAGAACAAAGGCTTTTTAAGCAAATAAACTGTTTACCTAAAAGATAAACTGCTCTCACTTTGTTTACACGTAATGTAAGCGTGTGATAAAGGTGTCCTATCAAAAAATATAATAAAAATGGAGGTTCTACGCACTTTGTTGATGAAATGTTGCGAGATCTAATTGACACCTAATTAGTTAACTAAAAGCATTTTAAATTATCTGTATTAAATATTAAGCATTTGACTGACCAGTCTAGTGGTTAGCGAACCTGACGGGTCAGCCAGAGTCTTGGGTTCGATTCTCACCCAGAGGAAATATTTGTGTGATGAGTATGGTCATTTCCTATTTGTCTGGGTGTTATTTATCTACAATATGTATGTATTTGAAACATAAAGCTATGTTTTTCAGACATCTGGTTGCCATAGTACAGGTTCGCTTTAGTTTGGGTTCAGACGGTCGTGTGTGAGGCGCGTCAAGTTATTATTTAACGTATTTTTGAATTTTAAGAAGAATGACCTTCGGTATTTAGTATTAAAAACATTTCTTCCTGCAAATACCTAAAAGGAAATATTGATCGTCTCTCACTTAATGTGTATTTATGGTACTAAATGTGTATTGAGATAGTGTAAGTAACGACAAATTATGTTAACATGGACATTAAATTTGAGAATGTGTATTTTTATATTATGCCCTATTGATCACTGACAATTCAATAGACGACACGGCTGCTTTAATTCCATTACCTACCTTAACTATCTTGGATTTTTTTCTTAACTAAAAACCGAAAAAAGTTATTTCAACTCATTTTCTTTAACAAGTTAACTGAAAAATACTCACTTTGAAAATATGTAATATAACCCGGCATAAACGACGGTATGGTAACGGTAGTAACTGGAACTGAATATTTAACAGGATATTTAATGCACAAACACGGCTCAGAATCGTTTCAGTACATGTGCATGTAAGCCGACAAGGCTGTTGAATCACTGTGTACATAAATATTTGATTTAGCAAGGAAGAATTATCATTTAAACAAGTGATTATATACTAATAATAAAGTATACATTATTTAGTTCAGCAACTATTTTTTAAATTAATGTTTACTTCAAAGATTAGTGAATTCGCTTAAATCAAACTACATCAACATTTAGTTTGATAACTCTTAGTCTTTTAGCACTTAACCGCACGGTATTTCGACACAAGTGAGTTTATTGCAGAAGACTCGGTATACCCTAGCCAGGAAGCCATCGAGAACTCCTATATACTTAAATTGCCTGATGAAGAAGTAACCGCATTGTTCGGTACGGGAAGCCTTGCTCCCCTTCCAGTCATCCAGGCATAATGTCTAGTAATATCACTTCCTTCAACTGAAATCTTAAGTAAATGTGTTAGGATGGAGTTTAGAGCTGGTAAACGTGAATTCGTGCGTTTGAAATGACGTGGAATTATGGAATCTGCAGAAATGGAACTCTCATATTTATTTCTAATATGTATTTCTGCAAACCAAAGTAACAAATATCTATGTCACAGGCGTTAGTTGTAATTGATTTGACTATGAAACAATAGCTGCTGCAGGAACGGCGAAAAGGTCAGTATTCCATCGTCTGGGAAAATCATCATGTATTGTGTAATTTACACATTTAATTTCTGGTTATTATAGTCTTGTCAATGGCGAGTACCCAAATAGACACAACCAGGTGGAACGAATAGTTCATCAAGTACTTTCTTAAAAACCTTGTGACTGTAAAGTTACCGTCAGTACTTCACAGTCACACGGTTTTCAGTTTCATCCGTGGTCTATTGTCAATAATAGGCCTATTGTTGTCAATATACCTGATAATATCCCTAATTGGTTACGTTACCATTAACCAAACACTACAACATCTGGAGAGCTAAAGCTATGACAAACAAGGAGTATTAGTAACCTGTGATATAGATGTGGATCTAGAATACTTTGTTATATCCGCCCAAGGTTGATTGGTACGAGTAACTAATTCAAAATATTACAAATCCATTAAATGAATATTAATAATTTCTCACTTAATATATTCGTACCTTTTATATTATGCAATGTCAATGTTTGTTCAACAGAGTTCAACATCTACAGGTTAATGATGAATTGTTATTCAAGTCAAAAGAGGCTATAAGTGGAAAGTTAAACTTTCTAACATTATTCAAAATGGCTCCTTGTTTTTGTTAGAAACTGCGTTGTTTGACTTTTAGAAGTCTTAAAAAATATATCTTGTTGGACTAACAGATATTATTCAGATGCTCTGCTTCATAACATATTTATAGAAGTAGGCTGATATTTTATTCGTATAAAATGTTGAACATACGAATCTTTATTAATAACTAATTTTAGAGCGATGACGATGGACCATTTTATCGTAATCAGTCCCTTGAATCATTTTTGAAACTGATTAACTCTTATCCTAACTTTCGCACATCGACAATTCCTTCAATTTTGCACATCGACAGTTTGGACAGACCTAAATAGAGTTCGAATAAACATTTGATTATTACTTTGCCGTCAACGCCAAAGAGAGGCGAAAATTTATACATTCTGTACCATTTCATAAATAACACCGATTTAAAATTATGACTAAATAAAAATATAGTGGGACCAATCAAAATTTAACCACACTGTCCAAAAGGTCCTTATATTTTTTAAGAGTCCTAAATAACATATCGCAAAATTACTTACTCTTTTCTTCTATTAATGTTTCATTAATATTTATATTAAACGCCTTCACCTTTATCCCACGGATAGATAATGATAACTAATTGATTAAAACGTGAGCACTTCCAAGTGACTTACGTACTTTGTTTTCGCATTCACTTAAACCCAAAATAAATATTATTTTGTCATCGATTTATAATGTAAAATTTTCTTTGTGTGGAAATTACAATATTTCAAAAGTAATTTCCGCCTGCTGAGATTGAACTAATAAATCTCAGTTACGTTATAATAAATTTTACGAGAAAAATAATTCATGCTGAACTCAAGCATATAAATAATAATAAGCTGGGAAAAGTACTTTGATACAAATAAAAATAATTTTGTTATTATAATAATATGCTGTTTTTTTTATGACTGACAACGACTATACAAAAGGGGAGGGGGTAGGGTTCTATGAAGAGAATTTACAAAGCGTAAGTAAGTTTTGTTGGTTCTGGAGTTGATATTGACTAACATTTATTTAATTTTGCTGAGCCTATTGATCTGACAACGAGCCAGAGATCATGGGTATTCCACCTAGAGTAAATCATCATAACCATGTAAATAGTGTTATGAGTATAACAATTCTGCGTCAGAGTGTAATTATCCATAATACGAGTATGTGAGTATTTTGTCATACAATAAAAACATTTTTAACAGCCAGCAGCCTGGCAACTATCGAAAATACTGCCTAATTAAGCATCACCCGCAGTCATATTTTTTACTACCATAATATTATGTATGCTGACATTCGGACTAATATTATCCAAATCAATATGGTAAATTATGTGGGTATATATTTTTACGTTCATAATTTAGCTGTAGTCTTATATAGTAGTTTTCGTTTTATATAATTATGTGCTGTATATTCACAGTCTGAACAGTGAGGTAGAACATCCGTTTGGTAAAAAGGAATAGCGGTGGTGGAGACGGAAGTGTTATTCGTAATCAAAGACACAAAGCGAAAACATGTCAGCACACGAAAAATGTAAACTAATGTTGTGTGGAGATTTAATTTACATTGAAAGTTGAGCGAATACAGTTAGAGCGTTTACAATAAAAGGTAAAAGTACACATGCAGTATCGTACACTGTTTGCAAAGTAGTATAGACATTGTAAACTGAGTACGATATGTAATTTACAGTAAATTTATTCCTCTCCAGATTCTCTTATGTATTCACGATACAAGTAAAATGTATAAATTGAGAAGGAAAAACCATTTCATTTCACAAACACTTCCTTAAGCTTTTTCGATATGACAGTTGTTTACTTTTTGTTTCATTTTTTTATATGAGTAGCGGTGGTGGTGTTTAGCGGGTATCCACTCTAAGCATGTTGCAGCCCGTACATTTTGTATTTTGATGTACTTTTAATTCTAACCGGTTGAGTTTGTTATAAATGAAAAATGTCTAATTTTAAAATAAAACTTATTAAATATTAGCTATATTGAGAAGTTCGGTTTTGGCATTCAGGGTATTTATACGCTAAGCGTATTGCAGCCTTTACTTTTAATTCTAACTTTTTGAGTTTGTTATAAATTAAAAATGCATAGTTTTAAAATAAAACTCATTAAACATTAGCTATATTGAGAAGTTCGGATTTGGCATTCAATATATATATATATATATATATAATTATATACGCTAAGCATGTTACAGCCTGTACATTTTGTATTCAGATGTACTTTTAATTCTAACTGGTGTGTTTTTGTTTTATTACAACCAACCAAGAACAAAAATGTGTGTTTCATTGTGCAACTGCGTAATTTAATTATAGAATGAGCTCAAATATGAGCTGCAAAAAGAAAACCAGGTAATATAGGTATATTGTCAGTTCTTATAATTTATAAAAACATACCAACAAAAATGTGTTAAAGAGAGTCCTCTTACTAATACTGTGTACCTTTATATAATTTGGTATAAGTTGCTCCGTATACAAAAAGTTACGAGTAAACGACACCGTGAAAGTTTTATGAGCTCACACACTCCGAGGAACAAAAAGTGCCCACTTTACAGAATAAAATTATCTGTATTGACATCTTACGTGATATAATCAAAATACGGTAAAACGAGACGATGCGGGCAACAAACATATAAAATGGGATAGGGGCTTTGCTCATACGCATTCCACCGTGAAATCGCTATTGACCTGACATCATTTAAAGAAATCAATCCTCGTAACACGTACGGATAGATAACCATCATTTTTTTTTTACGCAAAAGCATTATCCAGATTGCCTTTGTGGTATACAGAAAAAGATTTTAATTTAGACTAAATTCTGAGTACCTACGCAAGTATTAACCTAACTTCTAGATATAGCTAAAGAACCTTAAATTTGTTTACGAAACTATTCGGTTATTGTTGTAGGCAACGTTTTCCACTACCAATTCCATGACATGACACTTGAGTAGTGACAGTTAAGTATTAATTGACCTTAAGTCTAGTATCATTACATTAATTTGTTTGATTATTGTTTGGTACGTACCACACTCAGAATCAAATAGACCTCTTCTAGAAATCTTTCAGCATTGAATATTAAAAGGCCAATTTTTAATTACGGCTTAACAATTTTTTGAATTAAATTTTACTAACCTATATTAAGTCAATTTAAAAATTTCTTAAGAACACATTTTGAAAGTTCCATCATATTTTAGTAGACATTGACAAATAATATATACAAAATGAATAAAGTTCACATAACTTACTTGGTCAGATAATGTTTAGGTACGTTTTAACCGAAATGTCAAAAAGGAATAAAAACATAGAAAGTTAAAAAAAAACAATGATTACGTTTTTAGAAAAAGCTTTCTCAATAAAAGTAAAGTCGTAGATGTATGGTCTCAGTGTTCAGTGTAGTATTATCGCATTTACGCAGGAACGGACTTAAGAGACCGTCACATATTGATCCTTAGAGCTGGCCGAAAGGAAATATTAATTAATACCAGAAACATCTACTATTACTTTCATCTCAAAATCAATTGTGCCACCTGATCATATGACCAGTAAAGTCTTTTTGACCGTATTACATAGCATTAGTAATGGACTATGGGCGTGGCACTTTTATTTAATGATCAAACAGTTATCTGGTGCAAACATTCTAAAGAAATGCCACATAACTTCTTTGAATGCCTACTTGCAATCTCAAAACCAAAATTAAGTTCTTCGAGCACCCTCCAGACTATTGTTACCACGATAGGTAAATATAAAAGTTTTGCATATTGGGCCAAATTCCAGTTAATACGTTACGTACTAACATGCGTGACTCAGTATCGGCTGCTATAAGCGTCCTGTAGTTTCGTCTGTGTAGATATAGTAACACTGATACGTATACATATATACCTCATATGTCAGTTATCCACTATGTAGAGGTTTCCTCAGTAGGATTACGCGCACTCTCAATGTGACGAAAGTTGTTCACATACAACAACAAGAGGCTTACGTTGACTTTTAAGTATCGAAATACTGATTTCACTGATTTGATATCTGGTAAATCGGGTAGCTTAAGATAATTACGAGTATATATCGGTTAATAAGGATTAAGGTAATTACAACGTCATAGTTTTTTTTAACCTTAACGTTAAGTTGCCTTAATAAACGTGACACATTCACCAAAAATTTGCGATGTCATTGAAGGCCGAATAGCTAACAAGTTTACAATAAAATAAGTCTGAGTTTCGTTGCTGCCAAGTTTAAATTGAACCCTTATAGTGTCAATTTGTTGCCAATTTATGTGACCATTTTTCTTAAGAACGCGTATCAAGCTTAAAATAACTTCCAATAATTGTGTTTACTGTCTCTAGAAGGTGTAATAATAAATATTTAAAACAAAAAAGTAGAACCGACTTTAAACAATACTAACAAAGAGCACTAAAAACCTAGCAGAAATCGCGGTTGATTTGCTATCCTTTTTTAAAGATTTCCGTTGTGTGTCTCATCAAACTCATCTTCAGATCTATGTGAAATTTAAATGGGATCATTTTGTTTTAAATCCCTTTCGAACAAAAAATAATTTTGAAAATTCGTCTATATATGACGGTGTTATGCCCGAACATACATATTAAAAAAAAAACTGAATTCATAACCTCCTACTTAAAAATAACGGTGGGCAGGACATAAGAGAAAATAAAAAGCTTAAATAATCGTACATTTATTTATTTAAATCCCATATTTAAACAAATTTTAACACTGCAGGTAATTGATGTGTGATTAATATATTCATGTGAATGTATATATACGTACATTCACATGAATATATTAAGTTTGTTCATTTGCAGGTTCTGTATTACTGCTCAGATTTTGTCTTCATTTCCAGAAAATATATAGGTCCAAAAAAAATTGTTACAGATCTCACATGCCCAAATTTGTAGGTTACATAACATCTCTTAATATTATGACATATAAAAATTCTAATAGGCACATTGTTTTGAATCTTTAGTTGATTCATGAAAGCTATTATTGTCTTAGTAATAGACAGAGAATGGGTATTAAGTCCGCCGATGTACAAAAGTGCATTAAGATAATTAAATAATTAGTTTTTTTTATGGTATATATATAGGTTATGTTTAAATCTATTTTTACTATTAGAGCCCAGCTTACCTATACTTAAACAATATTAGCAAAGCATTTTATTTGCACTGTTGGCTATATGAGGTGCCCATTTAATAATAATTACAAGTAAGTGCTTGTCACCTTCACTGTATAAAAAATCAATAATTGAAGTTTTCTAAAACCATTTTACAATATTGTGTAAATGAAATGAGCTATATGAAGAAACTATTCTGAACAAATATTAATAATATTTAATTTAAATAAGATTCCGTAAATCATGAAACCCCATCTTTATAGTAAATAAAGTATTTTTTCTTTTATTGAAGATAGTTGGCAAGAGTAACGTAAACAAAATTTGAAAAAAGTTTTTTTAATCATGTATCAATGCATTTGAGAATATTTCAGAAGATCACAATCAAGTTTATCTTTTGGAAAAAACGGGCTCTCCTTTTTAAGAATGGATGCCTGAAATGAATAATCTAGATAGAAGTGCGCTTACCGAAGCTCTCGATACGCGAGTTCGACTCACACTTGTCCAATATTGATAGAAAATTTTATTTGTTTTGCTTTTGTTATACATGATCCAATTTAAAAGAGGTGTATAGCAGGCAATGTTCTAAGATTGAAAATAGTTTTGTGCTTTAGTTTGTATGTCAAGTATTATTAAATAACTACGGACACATAGCGGTTGTGACGTACTTACTATTTAACTTTTTCATATTCACCAGTACAGTAGAGTACTAATTGTTATAATTAATATTTTAATTCATTATTACAGTAATTTTGCAAATGTAATGAATCAGTTATATTATAAACTCTTAGTTTGACAAAAGGTATAAATAGGGTAGAAGGATTTAAAAAATGAACATTATAATTGTGACACTGAAGATGAGACGTTGTTTGAATAAAATATAGACAGTACGATAATGATCTTCAAGTTTAATTTTCCAAGTGTGTAGTACAAGTCTTGACACCTCTGACACTAATGAGGGACCTCCCAGATACAAAAACTGGGCGCCCAATAGATATAACAATATTATTAAATTGAACTAAATCAGGATCGAATTTATTGTGTGGAACATTATTTTGATGTCCACTAATAATGCTATTGTGATCGTGAACTATGGTCAAAAGTTATAAACGAAAATATTAGTACTACAAAAGAAACTTGTATTACAATGGAAGATATATGCGTAAGGAATGAGACATACATTATTACGGTTCATAGTGATGTTCGAACATTGACTAATAGAACAAATCATGTTAACGGGCAATTCTGATTAGCTTTGTTTTTTCCATTTGAACGTCTGGAATAAAATGTCCTAAAAATAAGATAAAAAAAAAATATTTTAACACCAAAAAACTTGATTGGCGTGTCGGTTCTTTTAAGAGGTTTTGAAATTATATAGTATGGTATGTATATACAATATCATAGATGGTCTTTAAATTTGTATATCATTCGCGCAATAACTAGATATAGTTTATTATCTAACCAGTGTGTTATTCTTTGAAAGCACAGAACACTACTAGACAAGAGGTCCGTTGATTTGATGCATAAAAGTGTAATACTTTTATGCATCAAATCAACGGACCTCTTGAAATTGAAATTAACATTCTAAAGCAAAATCCCAGATGGTTGGTTTGGAATATACATTTCGTAGACGTGATTAATCATGTCTCACAAAATATTTCGTAGCATGTGTCACGTAGATCCTAGTCATAGTTACATGATTACAGATCTTCCGTTGTTCCGCATGATCGATCCGTCGCTTGTTGAGCTCAGCCAAGCAATCCCGTTAAATTAACCCATGTTGCCAGATTTCGTGAGTATATATCGTTATCCCAGTTCATGTTTCACTTTCTTTTTTCAAATTAACAATGTATCTGTCAAAAGATTGCCTCTAACGCTGTTATATAAGGAATAAATATATTTATAAAATGTAATATTAGTTCTAAAAATTTTGTATTTAATCCAACAATACTTTTTTTACCGTTTTTTCAGTTCTTAGAAGAACTTTTAAAGCTAAACAAATTTGTATTTTACCACCACTAGAAGAGACGTTAAAAAACAAAGCACTACTTGAAAGAAACTAACTAAGCTAACTTTTAGTATTAAAACCGAACTTTAAACTACAGGTACCGGATGGTCAATACAATATACATAATACGGCATACAAATAGACTTATTTATTAGGTGACTACCTAATCAGAAAATAATAACTTCTCCCATTCTTTCTCCTATACTTAATCACTATGTATCAACTGCAAGTAAAAATGCTTTAGTGATTGAATCGGAAATAAGCGATTCGTCGTGATTCTGATCTATTGGCGACCGTTGTTCGAATTTTGTCGTACAAGATGACGTTTCACTAAAATGACAGCTGTCACTCTAATCCGACGTACATTATTGAATGTAACGTTGTGCCACACCGTAAAAGTACTCATAGGACAGTTTACAAAAACAAAACCATTTTCATATATATTCGTGTACAAACATATCATGTCAAACACCTTCTACTTTTTGTCTGTCAGTCAGTTCAACTTATTTATATACGCTTTATATTTACTTACTATTTCTTATTAAACTTCCAATAGTGACGTACCTGCAACAGAAATAATAAATTTCACAATAATGAAACATATCACTACAACAAGTGGGTGGTGTATTTGCCCCAGTTACTACTTAGAATAATTCATATAATAATACAATGCATTCAATATTGTTTTCGACATAATATAGTCCGTGTGGTGCGGGTTAAGTTTACAGAGTGTCACCACTCCTTTTAGTGGAAAGAGAAGCACAACTTGAAACAAACCCTGTACTAACCCGTCTTGCCAGCGTGGTGTAGTAGGTCAAAACCTCCTTTCTACGAAAAGGTAATGTGTCGATGCCGATGTCGATGTCCAAAAGTAGACTATTAATTGCTGTTGATTATGATGATGATGATTGAGGGCTAACGAGCAAACGGGTTCCCTGATGCTAAGTGACTACAATCGCCTATGGACACCTGCAACTTAAGATATAACAGCACTGCCGCCCTTTGAGTGCCCCAGAATTAGGGTGGAGGGGCGGCTGAGTGGTGATGGGCCTCCGAAAACTCTATTCAATCAGATAAAGGCTGTGTAACATTACGTTACAACTTTTACAAACGCAGGTGAAACCGTAGAAGACGGCTAGTTATTTTTAAAATTTCTATGAACTTATATTTAAAATTCATCAAACTTAGTCAGACCGCGTAATTTTAATAAGAAAACACAAGCCAAGTTTACAAAGTTCCAGCAATTATCAAGGCGTCTTATTAAACATTTAAGTCAGTTTTGTTTTGTTAAGTCAAGCTTGTCGTAGCTTATGAAATATATTTGTGTTAGGTATTGCACAATATCCTTACAGATGTTAAGCCCTGAAGCTGTTTCGTTTGTTTTATGAGAATTCTTGACTAAAGACCAGCGTTTATTTTTATTACTTTCTAAACTTCTGCTATTTGTACTTTCACTGTTTTTATTCTATCTCATTTCTTTATTATAAAAACTAACATCTAGGCCATGCTTATGTTATGAAAATATTAATTATAATAGATGAATGACGCCATTTTATATTGAATTCTTATTACTATCTAGAACGTGACATGTGGTCATACTATCGGGTCACCAACTAACGATCATTGGTGATTATCATATAGAAATGTTATTGTGATAGTGATAAGTCGAATTTGAAAACTATCTCGTATAGTTAATTGTATTCTATGCGAGACGGGTAACATTAACGAATCAATGGAATGTACCAACAGGAATGTTGATGCAAATATGGCAAAAAACCAACCATTCATTTTAAAGATTAATTTAAAAAAAAATGTTTGGATATTTGTAATTACTAAGTAATTAATTTACATAATTCCTTAATTGCGAGAGAAGTGCTTAAATAAAAGTGCCCCAACAAAGGCTGACCTAAAATAGGTACATAGTAGGTAGCTGGGTAAAAAAGACCGGTAGCAGAACAGAACTGTTAAAATTCATGAAAAAATTGGATACGGATTGGCAAGACCGAATTGAATTGTATGATTTTTTTTGTGTAAGTATGTAAGTGTGAGTGTAGTACAGGCTTGTAATGATAGTTTCATATTTTAGAACTTTCTGGTGGTTTTGAGTGTTTTCACGGCATAGCAAGGGCAAGTGTCCTGCAGGCGGTAGTGCCGTGTTTCGAGTTGTTGATCCTGACTATATCGGTTAGGCTACACCTTGGCTGGGGCTGGTTTGCCGTCTGTATGGACGAGCCGACTCACAAATATGGTCCTTTCTTCAAAAGGCCAACCCAGATCATATACTGCACTTACATAGTTCTTATTTACATTGTACACGGAAAAAATAAAATAACAATAAAATAAAGTAACGCCGAAACATGGTTTGTTTCGGCGTTACTTCCCAGAGCAAGCCTAAGAAATGCAGACGCCTTCTAGCTGTAGTCCAACTTGTAAAAATATCTAAAAAGATTTACATTAGATCATTTCATCATTTCATTTCGAGAAGGGCAGCTTGTCAATAAGTATCATATCGGTAAGACCATGTGGCTTCAGTAGATTGCTTTATCGTGTTTTTCACAGATTCGTAACCAAAGCTTTCCACAAGGAAAACAAGGAAGAATGGCAGATCTAGTAGAGTATTGGATATATAGGGTACTATTTAACCATGAACCCAAGATAGGCTCTTTTTAAACAAACTTTTGCATACAGCGCATGTACACGTTACGTTATAACAAAAAGTTTGTTAACCTTTTTTATTGGCCGACGATTTTGATTAGTTTTTCTTTGCGTTTGGTGTTTATTTAAACCGGCAGAAGTAAATAAATGTACATACAGGCAGACAAATGGCAAACTATTTTTGTCGACTTATCGACTATTTTTGTTTTTCAAATTAACAATGTTAAACATTACTTTTTTAATAAAATTGTTAAAAATTAAATACATAGAGTATACGAGTACAACGATAGTTAAATATGTTTTTAGTAACTAAAATTATAATTTAACCATTTATAATCATATTATCTATTACCTGTATTAGATTTAGTAGTGAATATTAGAAATGATTTTGTGTTTTATTAAAAAAGTAGTGTAGGGAATTGTAACGAATATAGTAATAATGAAAAAGTAAAATATTAAGTAGTTAAATATTTTGACAGGTAAAATGGAGAGCTTAGAAGTGTTACATAATGAATTATAGTACTTTATGTATGATTTACATAAAGTACTATAATTCATATATATTCATATTATCTTTAATCAAAAACTTAATATTAAATTTATACACCAATCGTATTATAACAATAATTAACATAAGAGACGATTAACATAAGATATTTTTAAGTTTGAGTGACAGGTATTGTCATTTAAACTTAAAAATATCTTTGACATAAATTTACCTTATGAATGTATATAAAAATTAAACGAACAGCCGCTGGGGCAACAACGGTTAATTATAGCCACCGGGTAATGTTAAATTAAAGGTTAAAATTACTCATAAGGGACTACGATGAAATTGTGAAAATTCGCTGTCTAACGTTAACAGACGTTGCAAAATAAATAATCGTTGTTGAAATACTGATATTTATGGAGTTACTTGTTAACGTCAACCAAATTGATATAACCTAAACTGCTATGTATCCTTTGTCTTTTCATTAAGTCAATCTTGTACTTGTCCTTCCAAATTAACACTTAACATTTTATTGTCACTGAAGTCATCTGTTCGACACTATAAGTTTATTGTGAAGAGACAAATTTATAAGTATTATAACTGTATATAACTCTTTGTTGCCAAAATAAAAATAAAAAAACACAAACAATACATGTTTGCCAACAAATGGCATGAAGTCACTTGACACACTTGACACACAATGGCAATTATCAAAAATATAGAACTGTCCTTTTAATAAAAATCAACATCAATAAATCTTCATCAAAAAATAAATTAAATCAATCAAAAATCATCAATCATCAATAAATGAATAAAAAAAGGTAGTCCGACTTTAAACAATACTGACAAAGAGCACTGAAAATTAAAAAATAATTACATATCTAAATAAGAAAACTATAATAAGTACCCTCAATATAACAGGTAACATTATAATAGCAACACTCCGTTCTAGTCCGTTTGAAGCCGGTGCCAAGCCAAATAGGTGCTTGATAGAATGTAGCGCGGCAGCTGCAATAGTCTTCATGCATGCAACATGCTAAACGAGCTAAAGTGGGTTACGCACATCTCAAATTATTATTTTGAATGCTTTATTAAGTAGTTGATAAGTTTGCGAACGTAATTGACCTGGTTGGTCTTTGTTAATTAACAAAATCTGCGATGTTTCATTAGAATTATATTGAATTCTTAATTTTTTATTGTGCTAATATAAAGCTGACATAAACCAGTATTACTTATCGTGCATAGTGCTTGGCACCGACTTCAAACAGTCTAGAAGGGGCTATTGCTATTATAATGTTACCTGTTATATTAAAGGTACTTATTCCAGTTTTTTACTTATATTTGAAATTATTATTTGTAATTTTTAGTGCTCTTTGTCAGTATTATTTGAAGTCGGTTCAACTTCTTTTTAAAAGGTCAATGCATGCTTAGATATTTGAAAGATTTATCATCTAAAGGAAAACTCCTAAAGGACATGGGCCCTTTTATCAATAGCTCAGCAACATGACATAACGACTACTAAACGCAAATCCTTATAAAACCAGGGAAATAAGCTAAAACACCTTGTCGGGGCTGAAAATTTGAGGGTTTCTCTCGAATTTTCTAGGATATCATTATCAGACCCTGATTTAGTGGTGATGGGACCACCTCGGGAGCATACCCTTTCGACGACAAAAAATAATTTGAAAATCGGTTTACAATTGACGGAGATATCGCGTAATAAACATACAATATAAAAGAACAAAAAATATACAGACGAATTGATAACCTCCTTTGTGTTTTTGAAGTCGGTTAAAAAAAAAACAGACGAATTGATAACCTCCTCTCTTGTGTTTTTGAAGTCGGTTAAAAATAGAGCCCATTTTTTTAAACATACCTATTAACCCATGAATATTATAGCACTTTGCCTGTGCTCTTAATCATCAATTTCCAAAAGCACTAGGCCATTCAAGTACATATTTTTTTTTGTATCAGTCCGTTTTACTTGCGTTATAGAACTTCGGGTTGAGTGTTGAAGTTCCTATCCAGTTTAGGTTGCGATTACACCCGGTTTAAGTTTCTTCTCAAACATTGTCTACTATTATACTAATTTTAAATATCGCTAAGCTCCGCTACTAAGCGGTCTACTTTGAACTTTGGTAGTAATTTTTCACCTGATGAAAGAAGGGAAACCGTATTTTTAAGAAGATATATGTACTTACTATGTAAAACATTTCACTTATTATACGTAAATAATGCTAGACTTAATAATATGGAATTTGTATCTTTATACATTATATTTCAAAACTTAAGAGTTTAAACAAATATTATATGACCTTCGCCTGCCTTACCTTACCTTTTGCGAATATTTTGCAACAGCTTTCTAGAAAGGTACAAAATATTATGATAATTTGATGATTGACTTAACAGTTATAGTACGAAAGGGTTACAAACAAGTTGAGAAATTTACATTCGTATTAATAATCTTATTTAGAATGAGTCTTATGAACTTTTTAAAAATGAAGGAATTGTACAAAATTATAAAACTTTCGTTTCATGATTTATACTGATGTTTACGTGGGTGAATCAACCCGTATAAACATACTTATAAGTTCGCAACAGTTGACGGGCCCCACCCAGTAAACACCAATGCCATTGCGATACCGGATTCTCTGGGTTTGGCAGGCCTACTCTTTAAAAATTATGGAGCCGCCATTGCTTCGAGTTCTGTCGCATTACAGTATTGATCTTCGAAAGTCTTATCTAAGCCTGTCTGTGCCATATAAAGTATATATAAAAGTGTTTGCCGGCATCTATATTGTTGTCTAGAAGTAAAATTTTGGAAATTGAGAAAAGTGACAACTTATATTCATATTAAATCCAATCAAAAGTATTTTTAAGACTATTATGTTTGACTTCATAGTCCGCCCAAGTGTCTCTATCTTCTGTCTTCTGTATCAAGAACAGCTCGTATTTTATAGTCCCATATATTTCATAAACAGGCGTTCGGTCCCTTATTTTGAAAGAAGCATTCTTTGACAAAGTTGAACCATTGTGATGTTTTTCCAAAACCTATTTCTGTGAACATAGTAAACAATCCATTGAGACGTTTCTTTTGTAATTTGAAACGTACCAAAAAGAAAAATAAAGAGCAAAAGACGTTCTTATATTTGTAAAAGTATCGAATTTGAAAGATTTGTTTGGTGTCAATCCTCCCATTTGACGTTTTTGAGGTTTCCTATCCAAAACTTGCGTAATTTATTCTTTGAATTGATTTATGTACTCCAGTTCGGGTCCTTATGACAATAAAGTGTTTGTTAAGGTCGAGTTGGTTTTAAAAAAAGACTCTATTATTGGACTTGTGTGGTATGACATAGCAAAAAGGTGCGTAAAAAGCAATAGACTCTGAGCAGTATAATTAACTGTTTACGTGGGTGAATCAACCCGTATAAACATACTTATAAGTTCGCAACAGTTGACGGGCCCCACCCAGTAAACACCAATGCCATTGCGATACCGGATTCTCTGGGTTTGGCAGGCCTACTCTTTAAAAATTATGGAGCCGCCATTGCTTCGAGTTCTGTCGCATTACAGTATTGATCTTCGAAAGTCTTATCTAAGCCTGTCTGTGCCATATAAAGTATATATAAAAGTGTTTGCCGGCATCTATATTGTTGTCTAGAAGTAAAATTTTGGAAATTGAGAAAAGTGACAACTTATATTCATATTAAATCCAATCAAAAGTATTTTTAAGACTATTATGTTTGACTTCATAGTCCGCCCAAGTGTCTCTATCTTCTGTCTTCTGTATCAAGAACAGCTCGTATTTTATAGTCCCATATATTTCATAAACAGGCGTTCGGTCCCTTATTTTGAAAGAAGCATTCTTTGACAAAGTTGAACCATTGTGATGTTTTTCCAAAACCTATTTCTGTGAACATAGTAAACAATCCATTGAGACGTTTCTTTTGTAATTTGAAACGTACCAAAAAGAAAAATAAAGAGCAAAAGACGTTCTTATATTTGTAAAAGTATCGAATTTGAAAGATTTGTTTGGTGTCAATCCTCCCATTTGACGTTTTTGAGGTTTCCTATCCAAAACTTGCGTAATTTATTCTTTGAATTGATTTATGTACTCCAGTTCGGGTCCTTATGACAATAAAGTGTTTGTTAAGGTCGAGTTGGTTTTAAAAAAAGACTCTATTATTGGACTTGTGTGGTATGACATAGCAAAAAGGTGCGTAAAAAGCAATAGACTCTGAGCAGTATAATTAACTTTAATGTAATAAAGAAAATTCAATTTTAAAAAGGAATAAGTATTTTGCGGTTTGTAGGTATTTTGACTAGTTTCTTCATTATGCATCCCCTGAACGGAGTTCAGACTGAAGTCCCCGTATCCATTAGGCTTCGTATTTCATGGTTATTAGTGTCAATAACAATGCAAACTGTTTCTTACAATCTGCATATACGTCTAATGCCTTTTTAAATGTGTACGAGTTTTAAAGACAGCCTTAATTTTAGTCATCAACTGTAACAACACAAGACAGATATCGTTTATAAGTTATAACTTTATTTTTTTCACATTACTAGATTCCATTCCTATAAGTAGGCATGCTTCAAAGAAGGGCCAGTTAACTACGTAGAAATATTAATTTGTAATACTTCATTCAGTACGCATCAGGATTTCGGTGTAGCAAAGAGTAGTGACACGCTTTGCGGTTTACCGACAATTCGCCCAAACATTTGGTACAAACATTATTTGTTTGTTTACAGACTTAGGTAAATCACGAAATAAAATTAAGTGCCTTTATTTGAAGCATTTCATATACTATAAAATATTAGGCGTATTTATCTTTCTTTATATCTTTCCCTTCACCAAATTTAAGTAACATAAAATGTCATAAGAATATGCAAAAACCAAATCGAATGCTTCAAACCTCCAGCACAAACAATAGTATTAAACCGGCGATATACAAAATAATTAATATAATTCTAAGCTTACATTACCTATACCTACATCTTCGCCTGAATGATCAAATTATTCTCCCTGTTTTGTACAGTGCTCTGTTCAATGCAAACACATCCTCTCAAAGAATATTTGTTACTTTTTAAGCATCTACAAATCAAGTTTTGTAGATGCTTAAAAAGTAACAAATAATTCTTGAAGTTATAAATGGTAAGTTAGAGGGTCAGCAATCAATATTTTATTTAATATGAGTGTATATATGCATGCACAAATTTACGTGGATTCGTGGATTCGAATTAAATCGTTTTTTTCCGTGCGGAAATCCCCTCGGATACGGTGGCATGTCGGACTCGAACCGACTAAAACCGCACGCCGTCTCGGGTACTAATAGCCGGGGAACCAGGTATACCCTAGAAAGGAAGTCCCTAGTGCCCCGACATACCTCGGGTCATCTACAGACGAGTAGACGCCCCCCCGTGTGGGAACCCCATGTTCCCTGTGCTCCCTGGAAGCGAGCGCGCTTCGCAACGCGCTCGCCGCCACCCCGGCCTGCTTCTGCTAGGGTGACAGATGGCCTCACCTGTCACCCCCAGGCCTGCGCTTATGGAGGACGGAGGTCGTTCTGCGACCTCTGGCGCCTGAGTCGCCTGCGGTACCTGGCCCGTTCCCGGGCCAGGTACCGCAATGCGGACGACTGTGTGTGAGATGTATCAAGAGTAAAAAAATAAATAAATAGAGAAGTACCCTAAATCACATATAATACCTAATATTTGTACAATAAAACCGCAAATGTATATTCGTAAATAGTTGTATGTAATTCTGTCTGTTATTTTCCTCTTTAAAGTAAAATAAAATCCAGTAAAGTTGCGCTTAGTAAATTTTAGTTTTAAATAGTACAATCCCACAAAAACGCCGTTTTAAACAACTGCTAATGCTCTTAAAAATTAATAAATTTGTGAAACTACGTAGTTCGGATCACAAAATAATAATTCAGCATTTTGGAGAAAGTAATGACGGAGTCAACAAACAAGTAGTACCAGCCAGAATAGTGGTACTCTTCAGAGTCTACTTGTAAACCCCTTGAATTTATGTTTTTATAATCCGTATTTTATTCAGGTTAATTCATTGTGGTTAGTGTAGTGTCGACTAATAAAGCCAAGAGGGAGATACCTAATGGCACTCATTTAATTGAGTCCAAAATATTTTGTTATTCAAAAACCATATTTTGTTAATTACTTGATTTATGGTTGCTTAGAGCGTCTGTAGTCCTAAAGTGTATTTAACTATTACAAGACTTCTCTTTTTACTGAAAAGAAGGGTAATAAATATTTTAAAACAACGTGGTGAATAAGGTACGTATATATATATACCTCTATACACGTAGAGTAGGGAGGAATGAACGGTGATGGGATCGCACTACAATAGCCATACATAGTAGCAGTTTGCTGGGCTATTACTACTAAGGCATTAAGGCCACGTGGTAAGAGAAGAAAGCCTAACTTTATCAATTGTTAGATTAAGACCGGCAACGCGCTTGTGACTGCGGTAGTTGCTTTCCATCAGGTGACCCGTACGTTCGTTTGCCCCCTATTCCATAAAATAATTAGGATTAAGGAAATTCTCGTCATCACATTAAACCATTTTGCGTAGTCAAAATAAAACGAATAAATAAGCGAGCCCTTCACCAAAATCCTTAGCGGAATTTCAATTATTTTTTTAATTCTCCCCTCACGTGTCAAACGGCTTTATTGATACTGTCAATCTTCCTGAAACACAGTGTAGCTATGACGGTTTAAAACGTTGTTACCAAAAATTGTTTCAGACCTCAAGTACATATCTTCGAGAATAAAACACAATTTGAACCACAGTGAGGCAACAAGTGGCAGTAATTGTATTTACATCGTTGTACCAAAATTTTCCCGTAGGTCACATTTATTGATGTTCCACTCTGTACTTTGTTTACTATGTGTAATGTCGGGCATTAGCAACTTTTTAAATACAGTGATTTAGTAGTCAAACTTCACCACATAAAACAGATCTTTTGAAAAGCTCGTATTGAATACTTCTAAAAATATATAAAAGTAAACTAAATGTTTGTATTGTAAATATAAATAAACATGATCATAAACACATACACCAACTCTAAAAATATACATTTTTTTACTTTATTTTCTTTACTTTTTATTTTAGATATACGTAAATGCTGGTCATAATATCAAGGAAGTATATTAATTTAACAATTGTTATCAAATATGAAATTTCCTTTCATTGCCGCTCTTAAAATGTATGTAAAAGTTACTGTCTGACTGAGACTCTTTAATGTTCGGGCTTAAACTGTATGTAAGACATCGCTATGCAATATTCTCTTACATTTACTCTGAGAGTAGGGCTGTACAAATTTGCATTCAGTAGGTTCTTTCGTTGAACGTGTATTGAATATCTGAGGTAACAATTTATAAAAAAATGTTATCAATGTTGAAAAATTACATTAAAATTTACTCTAATGTTAAACATGATATGCTGCATGCTCCATACTTACTTGCATGCTGCATGCTTGCCTGCATTCCTGCTTGTATGCTGCGTGCTTGCCTGCATGAATGATGTATGTTTGTTTGCATGCTTCTTATAGGGAAATAAAAACCAAATCCCTCACGAAAAAATGTATGTGTTCAATCAATCAATTTTAATTTTATGGTAAGAAATACGAAATGATGGGTAAATAGTCTTTCAATTGTTATAGATATGAAATATATGCCAAAAGAGGATTCTCACTGTAAACTTTCTGAGATATGATAGTTCTACCTTTTAATGACTATCGATATGAAATTTATGCTCAAAGGCGATTCTGACTATGAACTTTCGGCGATATGATGGTTCTACTTTTTAATTATTATGGATATGAAGTTTATGACTTACAGAATTATGAGTTTTGAATGTATGATAAATGAGTGTCTGCCAAACGATTTTCTAGGAAATGTAGTTTATGCTATCCGTTGTATGCAATATAATATTATGACAGATATAAAGTTCTGCTAAAAAGGGGGGACCCGTATCTAAGTCCTGTTAGTGTAGTATTTTTTGTATTACTGAACACTGGCTAAAAGAGGATCAGTTTATGTTCAATTTTGACCACCACCAGGTAGGCAGCTCGTTCAGCAGAAGTACAGCAATACATGGTGGCACTATGATACTCATTAATAAGAAACTTAAGTTTAAAGAGCGCCATGACATTGTTAGTTTATCAGTTGAACGAACTTCAGAAATAGCCTGTTTAGAACTAAAAAAATGTCTTGATGTATGAGGTTATCACTAGATTCTTTTGAATCGAACTGCAATGTTTTTTGCATAACTGAAATAAGTATCGTGAAGAGATATTTTATAGGACGTTAGAAAAGTGGATCACAGATTATTACTAGTATTCCTTGTTAAAAAATTTGTAAGACGATAAGTTCACGTAGGTAGAACTAGTAGGGTGGGTATAAACACGCAACCACACGCTCGCAAATACAACCGCTAACCATAACTTTTTTTTTCAAAGATATGTAATAGTGGTATAGATATACATACATTAAAATTGTGAGTTATTTATTAGAAAATATGGCAATAATAAATAAATAAAGATTGAATATGATCAAAATGGTTAAATATAACCCATTCATTTCATATCAAGATTTGTGGTATTCTTATTCAAATATTGGAATGAAAACAGAACAGCGTCCGTCAGCATGCGGTTAAGTGGATTAAGTCGATAACGTTCGTCTGAATTAATCGAACCCTCGATTCTGATCCAAAATACTATCGAAATGTATATAGTGACGATAACTGGCGTAAGGCAAACGTTAGGCTACATACACAAAAGCAGCTTATACTGTTTCAAACTTCAGCTTTATTCTCGATTAGAGACTTTGTAGAACTTGTGTAATTTAAAGTAACTGTACTGCACAGTCATATCACGTAGTAGTGATTAAGTTATGCAGTAGTGGGACCTAACTGAAAGTTAAAGCACTCGTAACTACTGTCGTACACTGTTCATAATGACAATATATCAAATTATGATAATGGAAAATGATATTATAAATATAATGCTATTAAGATTGATTATAATTAGTCTAAGCGGACATCGTAACTGAATGATTTCTGAGATCTCACAAAGACATATACCCTTAGTTAGCTAAGAAAAAACGAATGTACTGTGCAAAGTGGATAAGATCCTTATCTCCATATTGTTATGAAAATCATCAATCAGTTGCTGAGATTTATTTATTTTATTTTAGCATATAATATTATTTTCACACAAAAAGTATATGAGTATTCTATCAGTCAATATAGCTTCCATAGTACAAGCTCTGTTTAGTTGGAAACTAGATGGCGTTGTGTGTTATATTTCCGAATATACATATAGGACGACCGGATGGCATAGTGGTTTGTGTAACGGACTGCTATTCGATTCGGTTTTAAATTTTAATAATATCATTTTTTTTAATAAAGACGGGGCAATCTTGCACTCGGGTCACCTGATGGAAAGAGACCATGTCCGCCCATGAACGTCTGCAACTCAGGAGTCACAAACGCGTTGCCGGCCTTTTAGGAAGGAGTACGCTCTTTTCTTGAAGGTTTGAAGGTCGTATTATTCTGGACATGCCGCAGACGATAACCCGTTCCACAGAATGGTTGTGCGAGGCAAAAAGAGTCTCGAAAAGTGCACAGCAACAAGCTCGAGTCTTTCTCCCTTTAGGATTGAAGAAAAACTGCTTGTCGATTTCTTCTGTTCTCACCTGCTTCACGAGCATTCTTTAGTTTTTGTATACTTATAACTAAGGCTGCAAAAATATTAAATTGTTTTTCTGAACAGATGAAAGTTAAATGAAAAGATAAATTGTTAAGCTTTGATACTTCTGAGAGTATAATTAGCTTCCTACAAATGTATTTTCCACAGCTGGCGCTTATGTATTGTGGGTGTTATTCCTAATTACTTAGTTACGATTTCTCTCAGTTAAAATTGAGTGCATTTTTTAACCTCCTCCAAAGAAAGGATGAGTTACTTATGCAAATCCATTTCATTAAGTCTGTCACCTGAATATTCAAAGACAATTTATTATTATTTTTAGGATATATAATACTTTCTAGTACATATTATGGTGATTTGGTCTGATCCGTAATGAAACTATTTCCAAATAATCACAATCCGGTATAAAAATAATCTTGTAAGTAAATCTTATTCCAGCACAATATATCTGTAACGTTTGACTGGAAAATCTCTTTGTGGCTCAACTGAAGCAACAAAGCTTCTACCCGTTTATTCGCTTCAGACATCATATAACATTCTAAATATTTAAATCTTTAAGCTTTCAAGGTTAATAGGCTTCTATAATTATACTGTTTAAATCACTTTTGGTCCCGCAGGTACTCAGGGCAAAAGTCGAAGTTTATACTACTGAAACTAATAAAAATACTTAACACAAAAGTTGTCTCTGCTGCATTAGAATCACATTCTTATTAAATAATTGTCCAAAGATTTGAGGCATCCATATTAAACTCCGTTAAAGAAGACTCTATACCGTATCTACGATTACTTTTAAGTAATCGTAGATACGATTAATTAAAATTCAAAACTTATAAAACCATAATAATGATTAATGATTCGTCAAGAAACATTTAAACGGCGCCTCCATACTTAAACAATAAAAGCTTTTCACATAAAATGTAAACCTTCATTCTTTGCTAATGTAGCATTGAGAAGGCTCCAATAATCGATATTCATTTATTACGCGCCACTAATGGACACCAACATTTCAATAACTACTAAAATGACTAATGAATTACCGCAACGAATATTCATCGTCCATTGAATTGGTATTGATATCAATAAAGTATTATTTAATAAAATATCAATTGACTATTTTATTATTTTATTTTTAGCCTTGCGTGCGATCACTTCATATATAGTCGAAATCGCCTACATGAGACTATGACTACATGGTCGAATTTCAAAATTAATTATTGGTTTTGGGCTTTCATTGTTTCGATTTACGTACTGTGACTGGTAAATATATGTACTGGACGTGTTCAGTTTAATGTAGCAGTTTTACAGTACTTTTGTAACACATAATATAACATTTTAACAATTTTGGTTACATTTCTAGTATCAATAAACTTTAAATGTGTATTATAAAAATGCTTATATTACAACATGGTACCCACTAAGAAAAAATATTTTTAGAAATTTGTATGGAAATTTGTCACTTACGTACCTATCTCATAGGGAAAACGATATTTATATTTTTGGTGCTTTTCAAAATTTGTTTACTGTAGAATATGTATAAAAAGTAAGAGATCTGAACAACATAAATTTTGATTCGCATAATTCAACATTTTAAGATTTTATATAATTTTTCATTTGCCATTTTTGCGTTGAAAACTCTTTAGCTATGTGCCAAAGGTTCTTGATTTATGACATGTGTTAAACTCCTAGATTTAGAGGTAGACCATATAAAACTTCGGTACGAAAGCTTTTACTTTCTTGACGCCTTGATAACTGTATCCTAATAAAACAAAAGTTATCGTTTGACAAAAAAAAAACATGCGGCTTAAAATTTAAATTAGAATAAGAGAGAAAATTATTATTTTGCTGTTTTACTTTGTTTCAAATGTCTATGATTTGAAATGTATAACACCCTGTACAATAATACATGTGATTGTTTACATAGTTTTGATGTGGGTGTATGTTGATCAAAGTGATTTCATTTTTATAAATTTTGAATCTCATGATGATAGATATGGCAACGCATAAAATATGAAGAATCATTGATGTATAAAAGTAGACGAAAATGAGATTGTTTCATCATTACTTGTTTATTTATTTATTTCATTTTAGTTTTAAAACTACATGCACAAATCCATTCAACGGCAGACTGAATGCCTAAGGCATTCGCTACCAGTTGACCGATTGGGCGACGCAGAGAAACGATGAGGTAGGTGCCCTTATAGGGAGGTAATCAGTTGTAGAAGATATCGAATACCAACTATTTGATGGTAAGGTTAACAAAATACGCAGTAATATTTGTATGAGCACGAGCATTTATACGAGCTAGCAGAAACGCATTGGCAGTACCTACTTTGCCGCTGCATCTTCAACAGTATCAGAAACACAAATCCAAGTCCAGTTAGCAGTAGTTAATCACGAATAGAACAGAAAACAGTCTATTAATACAAGGACACCGGAGGTCGGGGTGATATTTAATGGAATCACCATATACTCTTGGCTCTCGAGTCTGGCTAGGAGCAGGATACCCTAAGGGATTTTTCATCACGTTAACAAAAAAATAACAAACCGGGTTGTACGCTAACTCCTAATTCCCGGCATTTCATCTGAGTTTTTTTCATGTGTTCTGATACTATCCTAGACTATTATATATTGTCTTTACCTTTAAATATAGCGCAACCAAATATATTTTACCAACCTTCTTCTTCTTTCGGCCCAGTTTGTTAAGTTAACTACAATTTTGGTAATGAAAATTATAAAACAATGTGTGAAAGATACAAAAAAAAATTGAGGTAATAAGTTAAAAAAAACTGTATTAGGCAAAAAAAATATATAAAAATCGTACAAAAGTACAATGTCTTGAAAATGGTAGTAAAATATGATAATTGTAATTTATTAGTTTTTTGTTTGAATCCACCCTACTTGTACTACTTTTATTTTAGGGGAAAAAATCATATTATTTTTTTTAAGAATTTTGAGGGTCCCAAAAATCTTGTGGAGCGTGAATATGTTTGTTATTATAATTTATTGTGTTATGCTTGTTTATATTTATTATTCAAAACATCGGTTGCCATAATATTGACTAGTCCAACGTTCAATAGATCCATAAATTTACTTGGTTAATAAGAAAAGTGACTTATTTTCAGTTCAGTTAAGCGCTTTGTTCGGGTACAGGAAAATACAGAAAAATATTGCAAACATACCAAAAACATTCTCATACCTGTCACCCCAGGCAAACTGACCTTTATCGTCGAATATGTACAACTGTCTGTTGTCTGTCACAACAAATATTATTTGGATATTTTATGAAGGTTGCTTTTCTTTATAGAAAAACATATACAAGTCGTTGACAGTGTCTACTTATAAAAATGTAGGACATGGTGTCTGCTATCTTTAGTAGGGTGGAGGTATTTCCATTGCCAGTCAAAGTGCTACTACGTTTATTTATAAACGATGCATGTACGGATATGTAGGAAACTTTCATTACATAAACAGAGAAATCATTAAAATTTATCATTTATCTTACTGCTCGTGTTTAAACTGAACACTTTTATTCTCTATACATTATTATTTATTGTTTAAAAATAGAATTAATGCCTATCTATTATATACTCATTATATATTTATATGCCTAGGATATTTTGTATCATTTATTTCAAAAATACATTTTTGTTCCACGCTGTACCTTTGCTGTACTTACATTTATTACGTACGTCTTGAAGTAAGCCCTGTCGATTGAAAGCCAGAAATATTGTGCGAATGTAAAATATTAAAATAAATCCCATGGTAACACTTAAGGTAAGAATAAAAGCTACATTTACTGTGAACTTGATAAACATCGAAGAAAAGCTATGGAATAAAAACTTACCCTTTCTTACAATGATTCCCAACAAAAGTGTAAAGTACACCAGGCAGCCGTGAAAAAAATAACATTAGCAAAAATTTGCATTAACAAAAAGTATAAGCCATTTCGTATTATTGCAATAAGACCTTGGTGCCTGCCTACCTTCTTGTATAATGCGTATCTACGGTCGCAATTACGACTTGTGGCGTCCCGAAGGACCACTTATTTCACTTGCCAAGAATGCCGCACTACTGCTTTCTCAATTCGAAGAAATGGGTTTCAAAGAAATTCACGGCTTCTAGACCAAGGTTATCAAATAAAAACATTCTTCAAGCTGGATTATAAATGTACCTTTCACATACACTTGAAATTAAATATCTAATAAAAGTAACATACCTAGCTGTAGCATACACTCAGACTCGTATACAAAGAGATAATTGACTTCAAAGGATTTAATTAATCTACCGACTCAAAACTGTTTAGTAGGCAGCTGAATTCATTTCAGTGATTACCCGTTGGTTTGTTTGAATTAATTAACGCTAAGGCCAATTTTCATCATTTCGTATCATAATGGTGAAATAGATTAGTAAGTTAAATGAATAAATATAATACGCTTTTATCCTCCGTCACAGATTTAACAGCTGATATTGACGTGAGTGTACGAGTATAATGCTGAGACCTATATCAGCAACACTACCAATAATTAATATACAAAAAATACCAAATTTAATACGCCTTTATCATGGTCTGTTGTAGTAACCCGTATTGTTCCTCCCTTATTTGAATATTTATTCATATTTAAATGACTAACCCTGAGTTCAACCAATGATGTGAAAAATAATGATCTAAAAGAAAACACTTTTTTTGAGTAGTAAAGGTAGGTATGTATGTGTGGCGTTTCCTTGTCTCACAAAAAAGCTTGAATAGAATTATGGATATCGGCATGGGTGGTGACATGTGAATTGTCATAGTAGCAGGAGTCAAATAGGGTATAAGATTTGAAGATGTCTGCCATAAAGCAAATTTCGTTGAATAGGTCAATATTAAGATCATTATGTAGAGCTTACTTAAAAATGTATTACATTCATGTGAATGTGGTTTTCCAGGTTAAAATACACTTAGCATTTTCATATTACGCATGAACGGAATTCATTTTAAAAATACTTTTATTTATTTAAAATACTATGAAACCCGACTACTTTTCTGTAGCTGTTGTTAGCTGGATGCCTTATGGAGCAGAGTGCTCTACAGTTTCTAAAATTTAAGTTTTAGTTCTATTTTAAAGACACGTAGTTTGTTTTTGCTTTTAAGTTACCGATAATATTATTATAATATTATTTACGTAAAGCGGTTGGATTTAATTTATTTGAAATACATCAATTTACTTTCTATTGTTTATTTTTTGTCAGTTTCTTTTTATCCCTAAAACCGGACCAATTCACGAAAGAATGAACTTCTCAAACTCACCAAGTTGGATATAAAATTATGGGTGTCATTAAAATTCCCAAAGAGTGTTATGTTCGTAAGTATCTCAAACATAGAAAGTTGTGATTAACAGTTAGTATACTTATAAGTTACAGGTGGGGTACAATTAATTTACTGTTTTATAGCTTCTTAAACCAAGGACATTGAATTACACAACTCACAAAATTGTGTAAATTGGAAAAAAAAGCTAAACTAAGATATAATTATTTGATGGTTATTCAATCAGTTTTCTTCTTTCATTATTGCGCTAAGTTGTACAACAGATACAGTAGTAATGTTAATAGCATTCCCGTAGAGCTTACTTCACACCGCTCTTCTCGAGTCTGATAACTTTATCATGTGGAGCTTGTTATAAACTTCTAAATGCCGTCACATGCATTATAACAGCGTGAGTTTGCTTTCGTAAGACAGACGAGTTCTGTGTAGGAAGAAATGCATGCATTCATTCAATAGGTATTGTTGGTACTCGGCAAGTATTTTTTTTCTTATAGCCACAAATAATGTTATAAGTTAACTCCATTACCGTTTAACATAAAAAAATTAACTCCTACTAGGTAATGCGTAGTTGTACATGGATTTAGTGTTAATGAACATGGACACTACCTATAATTGCACTGTCATTTGTGTTCATTACTATTTGGAATGCCTGTTTTAGAATTGTAAGTAGGGCTATTAATTTGTACTGACCACAGGAACATTCAAATAAAGTCGAAGAAGAGATACTATTTTTTTCGTAGAGATTAGAAATAAATACTCTTAAGATAGTTGAAACAAATAAAGATATAACTAAAAGTGTTTCAATTGACATTATAGTCTCTTGGTGCAAGGTATTGCCATCAAACAAACAGAAAACTACACGTGTTTATTAAGAAACAATGTAGACCGTTGCCAAAAAAACGGGTTACCTGCTTTTTTTGAAACACAACATTGTTTCCATCAACCAGGTGGCTCTTTTATCAACAAATTTGACTAGCTAATCATGGCTAGTTCAGTAATTTGTTCACAACTTTTCGTATTTTTTTTAAAAAGAAAGTCTTTGTCTATATTCAAAAGTGAAAGATATTTTTTTGTAAAAAATTTTTTTAATTAAATTTGATTACTGTGAAAAAATCCTGTATAATTTAATACTATGACTGAATTCAATGTGATTCGATTTTATTCATTATGATTTTTCATTTTTATATAGGCATTTCATATGATTATTTTGTCTTAAAATCTGGGTTTTTAATTAAAATTATTTTTATGTATTAGGAGTTAAAGTATGAAATTGCCGATTTGTACTGAAAAATTTGAACCTCGTTTTTTTCTAATATTTTATGCCTGTACGATAGAGCTCTGGGGATCTAGATTCGACAAACTTTGTGAAAGCATTGTTTACTGCCCCCTGGGAAGAATTTTTTTATCACTTAGAAAACTGTCAATATTACGAAAAAAAATGTTGTCCGTTGGAGCAAGGACTGGCGAGTACGGAGGATGACGTATGGTTTCTTACTGTAGCTCATGTAGAGTTACAACGGTTTCTAGTGCAGTGTGAGATCTTGCGTTATCATGGTGCAATAATGGTGAAGACCGATTCACGATTCGGGGCTGTTTTACTGCCATCATTGTTGGAACTTCGGCACAGTAAATATCTGCTGTTATTGCCTGATAATACCTAAGAAAACTATAGTGAATAACACAATGAAGAGACCACCACACAGTTACTATTAGTTTTTTATTGGTAAGTTTTGCTTTAGGGCACTGTTGAAGGGTTTGACCTGGTGTCACCCACTGCATTTTTCGCTAAAAGGTTATCTTAAACAATCTACTTTTCGTCACATGTCACAATTCAAACAAATATTACTTTATTTCTGTACCGATTCAACAACGCAACACAAATTTCAGCAGATCCTTCCAGATTCCTTTCTGCAGATCAGTGAAATCATGAGGCACCCATTTTTCATATTTTTTCATCTTATTGATTTGATGCGAATGACTCAATATTGTAACGTAACGTTAAACTCCTTCAATTCAGCGTTATTGACCCCTGTCTTTGACGTGTTTCGTTCTACAAATCGAAGTTTCCATTACAAAAGTGTTTAAACTAAAAACACGTGGTGCGTTAATTAGCAGTCTCCTCTTCAAAAGCAGCAGCAGATATTGCTAACCATTTCTGCCGCGTTAGTTCCGCCTAGGCACTCGTATTCAAAAATGACTCGGATTTTCGAATCGATTTCTATCTTTCACGTCTAAGCTGAATAATAAAAGCAATTGAAAGTTGAAAATCAAATGTTGCACGTTAAAAGAAGAACCTCATAGGTATCACGTGAAAAAAGTTTCACACGAAAATCTCACACCATGAAGATTTTATGTCAATTCAAAGCATCTATTACTATACAACCACAATTTCATACTTTAACCCATACTATTAAATAAATTTGGATTTACAAAAAACACTAGCTTTTAAATAGTGTAATAATTTAAGCCTCAAAAGCTTTGTGTGCCATAAACCTTTGTGCACCTGTTTAAGTTAATAATATAAAAATGTTGTGTAGCTTAGCCATTAAAATTTATATTCCAAGTTAATTCATTACTTGCCAATTTAAAATAGGAGTTGAAAAGGCAATTCGTGTCTGCAGTCTTCGTCAATCATTTTAAAATTGGAAAAGTTCAGTTAACATTTCAATTTCTTTCTATTTACATTTAGAGTTCGACTTGAGAACAAATTGTAGTTGCTATTTTATGAATGAAAAATAGTTACTACGGGTATATAATGTTATTTTATAAAATCATTGCTTAGTACTTTCTTTTATCTCAAGGACGTAATGCTAAACAAAGTAGATTCAAGGATTGAAATACAAGCAAAGGTGCTAGTCCTGTATTGTAAACGTCAATATCTAAAGATGTAACTGATAGCGGAAGCAAAACTAATCTACCTCGTTAATATTATAACGTCTCTTGAGTCAACTTAACAAATAAAGCCGCACAATATTCATTGATATACGAACTAGGTTAGTTAGTAAAACATTTAATAGCCTTTACTTTTTTAACGTAGTGTATACAACGAATATCAATTAACTCCCTAGCAATCTCTTTCTTTCTTTCCTTACGTAGTATTTTATGACAATAATTACAATAACGTTAGGCCTATCCTCGGTGAAAAATCTATCACTATGCAAATTAATTTATTGCTTCTGCGTCACTCACTCTGTGTTGAAAGTATTGCAATTAAGTTTAAAAACAACTGAACCGATGATATCAAAATAGATATTCCTTGACCATCCGTCTTTTCGTTTTCGTCATCCTTTATAAAAACAATTTTCCTCGTAAGCTACAAAACAGGCGTCTACTGGGAACGAATTGTCTATCACATTTTCAAGACAACAAAAAGATAACCCTTTTATTTCAACTCTAGGGACACACTCCGGGAGATTACTGTCAACAATAAACTTAATACTAAACGAATTTTACTCACTAATTGCTTTCAAAGTTTTCACATCAATTGAGTTAAACAGCTTTTGTGTGTCAGCAATACGACAACTTTTACCGAGTTACCCGACGTTTCAGGTAAATGGGTGAGCTCTGACGGAGTCAAATCTCAAAATCCACTTTAGAGCTTTAGACTCTCCATATTGATATTAGACACTTCAGATCCCACTTGAATATTACAAGTGCTTTCTATATAAATACAGAACGATTTACATCCTTTAATTCCTTAAGCTTTCGGTTCTTACTTGAAAATATAAAGAAAGAGAAAGAATAACATTTGCAAGGTCACGCTTTCAAAAGTAGATTAAAAAAAGTAGATCAAAAGTAGATTTTATCCATTCGATGTAATCAATTGTTCTTTTCGGAAAAAGAAAACTATAAAATGTATTTTATCCTCTATAGTCCTGACATCCTGTATGTGCAAAATTTCTAAATAAACAGTAACAGAACAGTAAGTTAGAATGTGTAAACGTAACAAAAAAGAAACAAAGAAACCCCCTTCCACAAATATATAACATTAGTTTATGACGTTAGGATTAACACTCATGCAAAAGGCAGCAGCGAAATATACACAACTTTAATTAAACATTTTACTATAATCTAGTACATACAAATCACTTCATATTATTAGAACCCATTTACGACAGTTTAAGTAAGGCTATGAAAGCAATTAGAACGTACCCTTACTAAATATGACTATTAATTAGTAAGAGGCGACTGTATCCCAGAATAATTTATATTCATCACATCAACAGCCTTTAATAGTCCACTGTTGGACATAGGCCTCTCCTTCGAAAGAAGGTTTTATTTATATTAGATATTATTAGATAGTTTATTTATTTAAGAATATTTATTTATTTTAATTATTTGTGGCATGTTATTTCTTGTTGGCAACGACAACGATTTGTAAATATTTTTAAAAACTTTAAATCAGCAGAACATCTAGGTCAGGTTACCTATTTTTTTATCAACTACCCAACTACAAAAACTTCTTGAAGCGAAGAATTTTTAAAGCTACTACTAACAAAAGTAATACATCGTTTGCTAACAGATCACAAAAATACATGTTTCCGTATTTACACAATAAAATTGCAGATAAGTACGACTTAAAACATAACACTATAATAGCTTTTTTTTTCTTTTCTACGAACTTTCTTCGAACTATCACCAAATGGAGGAACTACTTCGAATAGTTACGAGTAAAATCAACAGTAAATTTAAATAATCACATAACCGCACGACACTCACATAACACACTCATATACACCAGACTCCCACATACTGCACTTACACGCATCAGATACATATTCATTCACAACTTCCTACACCTTACACATTTCGAAAATTATTCCGCTAGTGACCGTCAACGAACTCCTGCTCAGGACTCACAAGCGTATAGCAAGCTTTTGGGGTTGGAGTTCGCACTTTTCTTGAAGATTTGGAGTTCGTATCAGAATTTTCGGCCTTTGCAGTTTCGATAAGGCATTTTTAAATGTACACGTATTCCTATTGTTTTTACATTTCTGAAATAATTATATTTTTCTATCTCATACACATATTTTGTAAATATGATCAACAGCTCAATTCAAAAGGAATCTTAGCTTTAAAGTTTGTACGATAATCTCTGAATATTAAGAGTAATACTGTTTTCGAAATATCTCAGGTAAAAGATTTAGAACCAGAGGTTTAACTTTTAGAAAAATTGTTTAGAAGGCCAAATTAACATATTTCACAAAATATAAACTTATATATTTTCGGGACGTTTTAAGGAAATCGTGGTCCTAAATTAAACCTTTATAGTTTCGTTCTGTCTGTCTGCCTGTCAGTCGTAATTTTATTACTTGAAAGCAGTAGTTTTGCATTTGGTAAATATTTTAATGACGCCAACAATGTGGTAGAAGAAGAAAATCATACAGGTAAGAAATACCGCGAAAACAAAAATATACTAATACATAAAATAAGGATTTTTTGGAGTAAACTAGTGTGAATAAGTCTTACAACAATATTGAAGGCTTGTAAAGACTATTATTCAATGCAGTGATTCGTTTCGCTTTTTCCATACCTCAAAATGCCTTAGTGTCTAAAAAAGAGGCGTGTGCTGAATCGTATGCGACTTACTCACTTGTTACTTTTTTAGTCGTAACGAGAAAATAATCATCATTTATTAGGAAAAACGCAAACCAACACAAAATTTATTTATTTATATTAACTCAAGATAAAAATATGTAATATGTAAAACGTAGTTAGTCGAACTACATAGTAGAAAATAATTTTCTATAAGTTTAAAAAGAAAAATAATTTCATCGAAATAAGCATGAAATAAGCATGGGATGCTTTACAAAATATTTTGTAATATATCTAATAACTTTACTTTTACCAATCTGTCAATAAAATATTTTTACAACAATTGAGATCTAGCACGCATTTTCACGATAAAATGATTTTTCATTTTGAGCTTATAGAAAATTATTTTCAACTTTTTACTTCGGCTAGCTACGAAAGCGTGTTTTTCAGTTTCACTCCATGTTATGTGTATCTATTGTTACTCCCTATATATCAGTATTTCAACTAAGATTATTTATTTTGCATAACAGACGTTGTAAAAGTAAATTTTCACGTCAATTTTAGCGTTCGCCCCTATGAGTTATTTTAACCTTTACTTTAACAGTAGCTGGTGGCTATAATTAACACTTGTTGCCCCAATGGCTGTTCCTTTATTTTTTTCTTTGGCACTTCTAGTTTATTCGAAAATTATTTTCTGCTTCTTAGAAATGTTTTCTGTCTTAGAAGTCATATATTGAATTACTGTAATATATGTATATTTAGGTTGTTCAATAGTTTGTCAGCTAGAGAGTTACTGTAAGTTAAGGTTTGATGAATAATATTGACGAACTCTCAGCCATGAGCGATAATTAATCCCTTTGATAGGGTGACAGCTAGCAAAGAAGAAATTGACTTATATATTTTATCTATCGATCGATCATTTAACGAATCTCACCATAAAAAGTCTTACGTTAAAGTTTTATTTTTATGATGCATTGAATACAAAGATAAAAGAATGCTAGCAAGATCGCCTTAGACTTTCTACACCCTTTGCCGACCTTTAAAATGTCCCTTACTTCATCAATATGGATTACGGATAGAAACGGGTCTTTCATCAATCTGAAATTCAGTCAGCGTTGCTATTTGTAAACCCTATAGTGATTTAATCGCTGCCTTTGTTCAGTAGTACTAATGTGTAACTGCTAATACATTTCAAAAATATAGTAATATATTGACCACGTAACCTATGAAAGCCCCGTGTTGGGGTTCTTGATCGACAACATAGTTTGCTCTGACAGCGCTCGAGGGTCATTTTAGAACAACGCTTCTCTTATATCGTCGACTTTACAATATTCTGTATTACTGGTACTTCTCTCTGATCAGCAACTATTTGAACAATTTTCCTGAGCCCTAAAGGCTGCCATTAAATAACGGTGCGAACCGGAATGGTGAAAATGTTACTCAAGGAGGTGCTTTACGTTTTATTGCTTCATTTCTTTCAAAAACTTAATACTTATTTTAGTATTGATACGTATTCTTACAAACAAACATACAGTAATACATACTTAAAAGTGATAGCTAAATGAAGTGTAGGCATAATAATTATTTCTAAGTATGTTCCATTTTTTTACTGATATTCGGCAATGTTCAGAATTTTTGTACACGTATAGAGAAAGGTTTGACACTTTTCACTTTCGAACACCATATAACTATTTTTCGTGGACATAACAAGTTGGAATTTCCACTAATTTGTATATCTAAAACCATACTTATTTTATTCTTGTTGGAAGTGGACATAAGATTTGAATATGCAAATTAATTTTAGTTTAATTTCATCCCACCATCTGGGATCGTTTGTACCTTCACGTTATAGTATGTAACATAATGAGACACAGGTACAAGACTGGTCTCACTTTTGAATTTGCTCTACATTAAATGTCTCCTTGTATTTACAGCAGTGACATAGATATTCCACCTTTGTTTCTATTGAAACCGCTTAGATATGTTTCTAGAGGCAGTTCATTGGACTTAAAAATTCGAAGTCGTAAACAATTTCAAACGTTAAAACTATTAATTCAAAAACGTCTGCAAAAAATAGACAGATAAAGTTCAAAAGTTTGAAAAAAATAATAACGACAATTTTTTTCGGATGATTTAGGAAAATGTAGATGGTTTTTTTAAGGTCATTGAATGAATTAACGTAAAAGTATAATGAAGATCAACAAATCCTGGATAAAGTAATTACGCGCGAGCCCATAACACTATTTATAACATATTGAAGGAGTTACACGTCTGGATTTCCCGGACTGAGCAAATTAGAATTTATAATACATGTGACTAGATATGTTTCTGTCAAATTCAACCATTTCGATTTCTTCCGCTACATACATTTTATTAATTTATATTAAATATATGTATGAGACTATAGAATATAAATGAATAAAAGTAGGTATTGCTTTACACATTTTGTACTGAAAGTAAGTTAGTAAGTAAGTGAAAGAAATGTAGGGAAATGAGTTGCAACGTCCCAATGCAACCCACTCCCATTTGCAATCGTGTCACATGTCGCGCACGGTTTACGAAATTGGCTTTTCAAGTTATAAAAGTTTACTTTATTAAATTATGCTCGTGTTTTGTTTAATTCTTTACTTCTTCATACTTGGTTATATAAAGTTATATTAGACAGTTATATATTGTATAATTATATTTTGTTTTGAATAAAAGATAATGAAATTGCATGATGTACCATCACGAGTTTTTCTGAATTTGTGGTCCCGGATGTAATCGAGAATGAATCGGAAATCAGAAATCCTACGAAACTATGAACTTGAATCCTTAAAAAATGATTTAATTCTTCGACCTTTTAAACTTAACATTCTTAACGCGGCTTGTATTATTGAAATTTTTATCCTCAAGAAAAATTTTCAACTTATATTACATATTTACCACATAGTCCTCTAAGTTATATCAAACGCTGTGCTAATCGAGTCACTATATATAAAACTCTAAAAAGCAGTACGAGTACATCTGTCTTAATTATTCATGGGGAAGATATCGATCCCGTCGTGGCCGCCATCTGCTAACTGCCACCCGTCTCCCACCTTACAAGTATTTATAAATTCCATTTCGTTTCGATGTGCCAAAATTATTTTGTTATGTAATCCCGTTATCTTTTGTTGGTTTGATACAGGTACGCCCGTAGGAATTACCTTCCCCCTAGTAATTTTCCTTATAATTTCATCACTCATACAAAGCTCTCTCTCTCTCAACAAATCCAGGGTAGGTTACTCAAGTTCGTGAATAAATAAATTTATAATCTCTTTATTGTGAATCAGTAAATTGTAAACTTGATATTTACTTACAACAACATACAAATCGCAGTCCCAGACGAACAAAATCGTAATAGGAAAATAACAATTTTACAGGAGCAAATTAAAACTGAATATCTTGAATACGATCAAGACTAAAAAGAAGATTCTTTTATCAAAAATAAGGGAATATTTTTTTGCACTAGATTTTTACTAAATTTTTATCATAAATTTTCTTTATCAGTAAGAAAATTGTGAAAATTTCCATTACTGAAATAAGCTATGGAAAAAATTAACGCAAACTAACTTTACGATAGTGTTCGACTGTAATCACAAATCGGTGTAGCTGTAGTAATCTTTCGTTATGATATTGTTCCATGGTAAATATGAATATACTTTATATTCGTAAAATGACATTGCAATCATATTCGATGATATAACTGACTTTAATATTACGGTAAACATAAATTACATGCTTATTCGATGATCATTTTTAGGTGTTATAACCATTTCGGTATCTATGTATAAATAAAGTTTTTATGTGTCTATTACTTTAAATTTGACATTATTTATCTATTTATGTTTTGATGCATATTGTATTAATTTTACAGGGTTATTTGTAGCCGGGCACGCCGTCATCGCGGCGGTAAGACCCGTTATGGAGGATTGGCTCGAGAGGCGTCACGGGACCCTCTCATACCGACTGACGCTGGTGATCACTGGGAAAGGATGTTTTGGGGATCACCTGTGTCCGATCCGCAAGGAGCCAACGCCTGAGTGCCACCACTGCGATGGCCAGACCGTGGACACGGATCTCCACACGCTGGCAGAGTGCCCGGCGTGGGTTGAGCAGAGGCGAGACCTCGTGGCGGCCATCGGAGTGGGAGTTCTCTCGCTCGATAGCCTGATTGCGGCTATCGTGCGGAGCGAGAGTGCGTGGAACTCTGCCGTCTCCTTCTGCGAGCAAGTTATGCTCGCGAAGGAGACGGCGGAGCGGGAACGGGAGAGGTTTAGAACTCTCCCGGCCAGCCAGGACCTTTCCCGGGCCAGGTACCGCAGGCGACTCAGGCGCCGGAGGTCGCGGAACGACCTCCGTCCTCCATAAGCGCGGGTCTGGGGGTGACAGGTGAGGCCATCTGTCACCCTAGCAGAAGCAGGCCGGGGTGGCGGCGAGCGCGTCGCGAAGCGCCCTCGCTTCCAGGGAGCAGAGGGAACATGGGGTTCCCACACGTGAGGTCGTCTACTCGTCTGTAGATGGCCCGAGGCACCAAGGACTTCCTTTCTAGGGTATACCTGGTTCCCCGGCTATTAGTACCCGAGACGGCGTGCGGTTTTAGTCGGTTCGTGTCCGACATGCCACCGATAGGTGGTATCCGAGGGGATTGCCGCACGGAAAAAAAAAAGAAAAAGGGTTATTTGTAGCACTGTAAATTGAACCTAAATATTGTTAGCTTATAATCTAGCGAGTTTTCAATTGGTCAAGACATACAATCCTTACTAATACTATAAATGCGAAAGTAACTCCGTCTGTCTGTGTAGCTTTCATGCTAAAAGTACTGAAGCGATTTACATTAAATTAGTACACAGATACCCTTGAGCCTTAGGAAGGACATTTATTACTTTTAAATGCAAAAAAGGGTTGTAAGAGAGCCTTGGTGATAGGTAAAGGGTGGCTGTAAACATTTTTGAGTGTTTGTACATCAACCTGGCCAGGGACGCGTTTCCGTCCTCGTTTGGATTTGTTTAGTTGAAGTTTTGTATCCAACTCGAATGAATCATTGTCGAAGTCATACTTATACTGTAAAATAGTTGGTTTCAAATGAGAAACTCCCACCTCCATCAATTTCGACCACTGAATTTATCGGCCTTGGGTGTCGTTTAACCAATTCTTTCCACTAATAAGTTTCTGTCATTTTTCCCTCGAACAATATGGTAATAGCCGCTTACTCTAAAATGTTGACTTTTGAGATTTGGTAATAG
Organism: Arctia plantaginis; assembly: GCA_902825455.1. Lineage (NCBI taxonomy): Eukaryota > Metazoa > Arthropoda > Insecta > Lepidoptera > Erebidae > Arctia > Arctia plantaginis. The sequence continues at coordinate 13,697,211 of CADEBD010000314.1, read as the reverse complement.
GTTTTTGCGTTATTGATCGTGTAAATTTTTCACTTATGTTATACGTTGAACAAAAACATAAAGATCATTATTGAATGGATAAATCCAAAAGTATTCATCGCCCGATCATAAAAAAAAAACTCAATGATTGTAATAGGGTGTGTAGATAACGAATATCTGTCAAACCCGATTCTATCGTAATAGCGATTACCATAGTGTTCGTCGGGGACTGCAAAATTATAGTAGAAATCGCATGATCTTTGAAAAGAGCAAAAGGCATACCAATTTTACCTATGTACCACAATTTTATTGCATATACAAATATATCAAACTAAGAGACCTATTTCTTAGCGTTCCATGGAATCACCGTGCGGGTGCCGGGTCCATCGCGTGATAGATTGAGGCAACACGTTACGTTCAGGGAGTACTCCTTGCGACGCATCGGCGCTCTCTACCTTCGTCTGCTGTGTTACCCCCTCTACCTAACCATATTTGATACGAGCCTAGCAATGCCGTTTTGGATATTCGTTCAAGAAAAGAGCTTACTGAAGCTCTTGGCAATCCCAGATCTTTAAGCAGATTATAGATAGATTTAGATGGTTTACCCCTCGCACCCACTTCCACGGCATACAACGCAACGACATAACCATTCTTAGATATTTCGTTGGTTATGTCAAAGTACTCGTTTCTATTTTAAAGCGTGGTCTTTAGGGATCCTCGTTTCCCATAGCACCGTGAGTTCTACTAGCACTACACGCTTAATTAAAATTGAATAAAAACTTAACAGTTAAAATACAATAAAATTTTTACAGGGCACTTGACCAATCGTATTAAAGTGTACGCCATTTCAAAGCTGATGGGATACAAAACTCTCCTAGAGTTGACCCTTCATTCTGCATTTCTAGGTACATTGCTTATACCTTGTAGGTCTCGTTTTCATCTTGTTGTAGGAAAGATTTTGTTTTTGTCCGTCTGTCTTCTAGCATTTCCCAATCCAACTTAAAATTTCTTGTGGAATTGGAGTCGGGACTCGAACTCTGGTGAATTTTTAGATTTTCGACGATTTCGTCTTGTGATCTTGACAAGACATGCGTTTTGGTAACTCTTAGGTGTATGCAGAGTTCCGAAGGTCTTTTTAATTTTATTCGAGCTGTTTTTACCCCTCAACGTTATACAGGGGGTAGGGGGTACAACGTTGATGGGTCTGCAGATGGTGCTAGCCCGAGCTACAATGTCTTAGTGACATACTCGTCCATTGTTCTTAAGTGGTTCTGTCAAAATTAATAACAGATATACCACAGGAGTAGAAGAAACAGCAGAATATCTAAAATTAAAATCACGGGGGTGCTTTAAAAATATTTATTCCCTTATATCTTCGTACTTTTCACAAGGTACTACTAAACTAATCCTAGGTAACACACTGAGGTTTTATTTTTTACAGTAACATTGTCAAATCTAGTGCTTGGCGGTGATTTGGGGTTACCTTTTAAAAGTAGCTGGAAGGTTTTGTTGGGTGCAAAAGTTAGCCGTAAAAAGCCAGTTGAGACGTGATGTTAAGGAATAGTCGTAAATACAGTCTTTTTTTACGTTTTTTATTGGCTGTTAGCTTACAATGTATTTTACGAAGTTATCGACTATTGCGTTCATAGATGGAGTACGACCTTTATAGTCCATCTTTCTTCCAAGGATCCTTCTATTTCTGATATAATTGAAACACTTTCCCCACCAATAGTAATCCCGGGGTCATATGAGGTATATCTGGTAACTCGCCGGCCCAGACAAAGGCAATAGCATTGGCTAGGTTTTGTCCTCATTCCCTCCGTCCAAGTACAGAAGTCATCCACCTTATTGACACTATATTACCAGTTATTGACACTGCTTTGGGTTACGTGTGAGGATCGCAAGATTGTCTGCGAATGCTAAGATGGATTCCGTATATTTTCCATTGACCTTAAACCGGCGGCCCACCTCTTTTGTAAAGTTTGTAGTACGTAGCAGCAGTACTTACAATGTAAAATTTCATAAAAATGATCTTGAAAGCAAGATTTTTAAATATTTATTGTTTACTTTAAAACTTTAATTCTTATTATTTATGAAACTTATGCGTATGGCTACGGATCAAGAATAAAGAGAGTCACCACCCCTATTCCTTCCGTGGGTATTGTAAGAGCCGACTAAGAGAGCAAACCACGCAGAATAACATCACTGCAAAGAGAAGGAAAACTTGATACAAACCCTATACCAACCCGTCAGGCCAGCGTGGTGGTAGGCCTAAACCTCCTTTCTAAGGACAGGCTTATTTCCAGCAGTGGACTTTTATAGGGTTCGATTCCCACAGGACAATAATTGTGTGATGAACACGATCATTCATTTTGTTTGGTTTGTTTTTGTGCGGCCGACACACACGGTGTGGTAATCAGGTATGGCTCTAACCGCCTATACTCTCTGTGGTCGCCAGAGGTGCCTATTCTGGGCGCTCAGAGCCGCTGCTTACACCGGTGCACCGTACAATACCATTGACTGGACAACTCCCGTGTATAGACGTCTTGTCACGACGCTGGGTCCACCCAAATTAAGCAGAAGTCGCCAAAGGGCAAACGCAGCGCCGACCACCTTGCTAGCAAGCTGTCGGAAGTGCTTGTCGAAGAGCCACCTCCCGTCGAGAACCGGCACGATCTACCGTTTTGCAAATGATTATACTTCATATATATATATATATAAAATATGGAAATCTAGACATATACAGTATTACAGTACAATAACAAAATTCAAATACATTTGTAAATCACTGAGTAATACTATCCAGGAATTGTTATCACTCGCTATCACTACAAAGACAGAAGAAGGTGGCTAAATGTGTTCTGGAAAGATTTTTTCAGGGCTCGACTTTCTACAAATAATATGATTGACAGATATTAGTAAAATTAAAATTATTATATTATAAAATATCTTGAAAAGCACCTCACGTTTTCATCGTAAAGGTTTTTTTATAAAAGACCCCGTTCTTGATATTGGTGACTTTTTAAAGTAGCATTTCTTCGAATGCTTATAAATAAAAATACCCTGAATTGGAAAATTTTAACACGGAATATTTAGACTGACAAGAGTTATAGGGTCTGGGTCCTACACCTCTGGCTATTAACGCCGAAGGTGGTGCCACATATCACGATACGGCAATAAAACCCATGACTGGGCACTATTAAGAGCCCTTTCCCTTCTCAGAACTTTGTTATTATTCTTGCCTGTTCGATAAGAGCTTTCAATATACATAGGTACCTTTAAAATAAAATTTTATATCGGTTGTGACATTACCAGTTATTTAAAATTTGTCTCATTTAATGCTTGAGGACCTATTTTTTAATAATAAACTAAGTAATTAGTTTTAATAGTGCTAGTTGATTACTTAGTTTTTTTTTAAACTAAATACAGAAGAAAACAACAAGTAATCTAAACAAATTCTACTACTGAAATCAAAATATTGTAAGAATGTAGCTAATACAAAAACAAATGTTCATATTATTAATATTTTCCCAACATGCAAATAAACATTATATAATACGTGCTACCATTGGGACGTTATAATATTCTGACAGTGTTTTTAGAAATGAACGACACGAACGTAGTCACTCTAAATACGATACACCCAAAGAAGAACATCTTACTTTTGTTTAGATATTTAAAACAACACTCTTATCTTAATTTAAAGTAACTCCAATAATACACTTACGAGTAGTGTAATCAGTGAGTACAGTACAATTAAATATCTAAGTAACAACAATTAAGTAACCAACTGACCAGCAATCAAATTGACAGGCAGACTGCACTCTTGAATAGGTAATAGTAACGTTATGGTAGGCGCTGACTTAAAATAGCCCTAGAGGTTGACACGGTTTCTAAAAATGAGTGGAACTGACACTAAAGATTTATTGACTGTATTTATGGGAAGGGGAAGAGGAAGGGAGGTCACATACGGGGTTCCCCAGGGGTCAGTCTTAGGACCACTTCTGTGGAACCTCGCGTATGATGCCGTCCTGAGGACCATCCTTCCCCCAGGATTGAGTGTCGTCTGCTATGCGACGACACTCTGGTACTAGCTGGGGGGCATGGCTTCCAGGAGGTCCTAGAGCTCGCCGAGTCAGGGGTGGCTTGTGTCGTCCAAAAGATCAGCGGTCTGGGTCTAAGGGTTACACCTCATAAGACGGAAGCCCTGTGGTTCCATAGGAAACGCAGAGGTGCAGTGCCCACCCGTTCGTTTATTAGAGTGGGGGGAACAGATGTCGAGGTCGGTCGGCACATCAAATACCTCGGCCTCACCCTGGACAGAAGTTGGAGCTTCGAAGCATTTCGAGCATATGATCCCCGAGTTCGCGGGGTGGCGGGTTCCCTACAGAGGCTATAGAGGCTATTGCCTAATCTGGGGGGTCCGCGGGAGAAAGTTCGCCGCCTCTACTGTGCGGTGATGCGATCCATGACCCTCTACGGAGCGCCGATATGGGCAAAGCGCTTATCGGCCTCCTTCCGCTGCCGAGCTAAGCTCAATCAAGCGCAGCGGGTAGCGGCCATTCGGATCGTACGGGGATACCGCACCATATCGTCAGAGGCGGCGACAGTCCTGGACGTTTCCCGCCTTTTGATATCCTGGCGGATATGGACGCGAGGGTCTACGACCAGACTCGCGCGATCTGCCGGGGTGAGAGCGGGGACGAGCTTGAAATGCGGCGGAACGCTCACCGACAGGCACTGGCGTTGGAACAGCCGCGGAATGCGCGCCAACATGCTGTCGGTGTCGTTTTGCCTAACCTCGAAGCTTGGGTAGGTAGAGAGGGAGGTTGCGTCACCTATCGACTGACGCAGGTGCTCACTGGGCATGGCTGCTTCGGTGAATACCTGAATCGGATTTGACGCGAGGAGACGGCACAATGCCAGCACTGCGCGGCCGACTGGGACTCCGCCCAGCACACGTCGGAAGACTGCCTCGCGTGGGCGTCTGAACGCGAAATCCTGGTCGATGAAATCGGACGAGACTTGTCCCCGCCAGCAATCATTACTGCCATGCTGGCCGGTGAGGAGCTGGCGGGTGAAGCTGTAATGCTCCAGAAAGAGACCGCTGAACCGGATCGGGAGAGGGCCGATCCCGAAAGAAGACGTCGGCGGCGGAATCAGCAGCCGACGGGACCGCGGGCCGCCAGAGAGTGGGGAGCTCTGGTGGCAGATTAATTACTGCGGTAGGGGATAGGATGGCAGCCTGTTCGCACTGAAAATGTGAACAGGCCGCAATGTTGATAGGCAGGGAATGGGGCCTGGGATGGGGCCTAGTTAGGTACGGCGTCGATCTGGTCTAAAAAGGTCAGGTCCCCTGACCTTTTTAGTGGAAACACCACATACTCCTGGCTCCTTATCCCCAAGGAGCGAACCGGATAAAGAGAAAGATGTTTTGCATCTTTTATTAGTATGCCGAATCCACTTTAAAATTAGATTTGAATTAGAGCAACAACTGGACACCAAAATAAGTATAAAATGTTAGATAGTAAGACTAATGATAGATACTTTATCGAATATTGCGAAAAAAATTGATAGATTATATATTATAATAATATATTATAATTATCAAATACATAGCATATAAGATATATTGTAACTAGAATGAGTAAGTAATTTAGGAGTAAGCAAATACAAATGTAACTAAGAAAAGGCATAACAACTAAGCAGTAGAACATTATATTAAGAGACAAAGCCGTCGTAGAAATAAGTTTAATTAAGAAAACATGTATTAGATTAACAATTAGAAATATAAGAAAGCTAAAGAGATTATGTTCCGTAATTGTACTGTAAAACAGGGTAGAACAGGCACAAGTTGTTCTAGAATGTACAAAGATAGCTTGTAAAGAAAATGTACAGCTAGAAACTACTTGAGTACTACACACGCTGGCTCAGAATGTACAGGAGCAGCCTGTGAGAATTTTGTAATCGTACATCAAATATTGGTAAACGTAGAATAGGACCTTACCAGGGTCATATCCAAAATACTGTAGTATATTTAAGTAAGTGTATAACGAGCTGTGACACCTATACGAGTCACAGGATGCAGAAAAAAACCCCAAGGAGCCGACTCCTTGGGGTTTTTTTTCAGAAGGGATTTTCCACTCCGTCAACAAAAAAAACATATTTGATACTAAGGGCTGGCCTCTTAGTTAACGTGTGATTGAACTTTCAACTAAATTAGAAACTCTTGTTCTTGTAAATTTCATTGAACTAGCGTCAGGTCGTCTCACCCCTTGATGAACCCGATCCGACACAATGAGTACAACCGTTTATACCGTTTATACAGTTGGTAATTTAATATTCATTTATTTAATATTAACTGTTTTACAGCTGTACGCTATATATATTGTAGTTATTAGTGAAAATGGAGGCCCATTAACTGATGTTTAATCTGATTGATTTATTAGAAGTGAAGTTTGTCAAACAATATTTGAATAACTATATTGATTATAGAATTGAATATAGTTTAGCTTGCTTTTTTTTCCATTTCCATTAAAGATATTTATTGCTATCGGTGTTTCATAATATTCAAAACTAAATGTAAAGTCCGTCTTCTATCCGTTTTGACCAGTCTTGTACCTCACTAAAAAGGAAAACAGTATCGATTACCCGTGTGATATTTTCTAATTAATGCTCCTAACCCAAATCAAGGATGGTTGGGAGTAGTAGTTAATCTTACATAAGTAACCAGATAAAATGATAGCTAGATGTTTTTTTAAAGATAACTCCTGCAGTAGGAATGTCCTGTGTCGCGGGGGACTCAGAACAATAATTTGTGTAATTTCAATATTTTAACACAAGGTGACTGCTTAAACCACTACGCCATCCATGCAGTCAGTTTTTAACCGACTTCAAAAACACAAAAAGGAGTTTTTCAATTCATCTATATTTATTTTGTTCTTTTTTTTGTATGTTTGTTACGTGGTTTCTCCGTCAATTGTGGAAAGATATCAAAATTATTTTTGTAATCGAAAGTGTATGCTCCACTAAATTAGGATCTGATGATGTTCATCAGATCCATCAGATGGGATCATTTGTAAACCGATTTGGAAAATTCTTTTTTTATTTTAAAATTATTTTTGTAATCGAAAGGGTATACTCCCGAGGTGGTCCATTACCACCAAATCAGGATTTACAGGACCGACAACGTGTTTTAGCTTGTTTATTTATGCCTTGTTTATTTGCCGTTATGTCATGTTACTGAGCTGATGATAAAGGGGCTTTGACCTTTAGGAGTTAGACAACAACTCTTTCATAAATCTAATCATGTATTGACCTTGTTTTTTCTTTGAAGATATTTGTTAGGTGTTTGGTTTGAGTTACAGAAATATGTGCACAAAAGAGTAATATATGAGATTACAAAACATTTACTCAAAAAAATTGTTTATAACGCAATTATTTTCATGTTTGATACCTCAAAACTTTTTCATTTGTAAACCGATTACAAAAATTACTTATTTATTTGGAAGGGTATATTTCCTCTTTAGTTCCATTAAAATGTAAAGAAAAAATACCACTCCTAGTTTTGGAAAATTAGGTAATGTGGAAAACATCTTACTACCTTATCTGAATAAAGTAACGGACTCATTAAACTATATTTAAAACAATCTAACATACTACAGTTTAGTAATATATATTATGGTATGTAGTGTTTTAAATATCGTACGTATCGTATCGTATGAGTAGATAACTACTCATTACAAACATATCTTACACTAAAAGTTAAAAATATATTACAAATCTAAGTATTAGAACTATAATGAGTACCCTCAATATAACAGGTAACATTATAATAGCAATAGTCCCTTCTAGCCTTTTTGAAGTCGGTGTCAAACCCGATGCACAGTAAGTAATACTGGTCTATGTCAGCTTCATATTAGCACAATAAAAAATTATGAATTCAATATAATTCTAATGAAACATCGCAGATATTGTTAACTAATAAAGACCAACCAGATCAATTACGTGCGCAAACTTATCAACTACTTAATAAAGCATTCAAAATTATAATACTCGTATCATTGGAGATGTGCATAACCCACTTTAGATCGTTAAGCATGTTTTGCACAGCATGAAGATTGTTGCAGCTGCCGCGCTACATTCTACCAAGCCTATAAAGCACCTATTTGGCTTGGTATTTGGTGGTTTAACTTATTTTTAAAGTATTTACTATCGTACACAATTCTTAACAATATCGGGATAAAGAAAAGTAAATTAAAAAAAATTACAAGAATCTGAACACTTTTTTTAAGTTAGTTAAAAAGGTGAAGTAATAAACTTTTCGTTAGAATAAAGACTTTATTCATTCTTCGTGTACTTTCCCTTTAGTCTGTCTCACATTTTCTCTGCACTGTCTAACTTTAGGTGTTATACTAAGAGAAACAAAGTTTGTAAATGATTTATGTATCTACAAAAGACCACCTATAAATGCTCACTACTTTTAAGTTATTATTCGCGTAGTTTTGAACTATCGTCTATTAAGAATAGGTAGGTACTTTACGTACTCTACACACTAGTAGGAATACGAGATTATACCACTAGTATGTTTGCCTGCGGTTTTTCAAAGGAACTATCTGACCTCTGTAGCCAAATATCTGCCGATGTAGCTTCTCTTTTGGAAAAAAAGATTGTCTTGTGTTTCTCATCAGCAATACGATTTTTCACTAGCGGTCCGGTACTAAAATGTACTTCATTCCTTATTCTATTTGAGGTCAGTGATGACATGTCCTTTTCTAAACGATTTATTATGTCCTTGACATTTGAACATTTAGAAAAGTTAATGGATTTTGTAATCAATCAGTTACGAGCGGTCACAATGTTACCGATTAATCATATACAAGTAAAAAGCTTGTATCGAACACAATACTAAAGCTAATCTAATAAAATTACTTTTGTAATTAATTATCTTGGCACAAAATCTTTCTTTCTTCAGTAACTACTATTTGCTTCTTTTATAGTAAACTAATAAGTTGAGACTTTCTTTTGTGACCACCTTGTATCATTCTGCAAAAAACAATGGTTGACGGATGGCGTAGTGGTTACCTCGCCGCTTCCAACTGAGTGTTGTGGGGACGACACTTTGTGTGACCAAAATGTTGTTCTGAGTCTGGGTGTTCTTTGTGTCCATTTCGTGTATGTTTATGAGGTCCCCGCAACACAGGATATTTTATTAATGGTGAGGAGGAGGTGTTGAAAAAGAAAAAAGAACAATAACTGTTATCGGTTCTCAAAGACTGAGTTATCGTCTGCAGTCTACATTTTTAGATTTTTATGGTATAGGGGACAAACGAGCAGACGAGCCAACTGATGGTAAGTGACTACCGCTGCCCAATACATCTGCAAGCCAAGAGGAAGAAGTGGAACCCCCTAAGTATGGATGGGGGGGACGGAAAGCACTCAAACTTATTTCGACCGAAATACCGTCTTTAAAACTTACGTGATTCGGAGTCGATACATGCAGCTAGCAACATACTACCAGTATTGATTGCTAACTGCTCTAACGGAAACATCTGGCTGTTTATACGTATCTTTAGTAAAAAACATTCTACGCGCAAGTACATTTCTTAGTTTACGACACCGGAATTGCTAGCGCAGACTCCACCATGTGTCTCATCAACTATTTCTGTATTAAGCGAGTGCTCTCAATAATCGTCAAATGCGCTCATCAACACGTTTATATCTACCATTTTGCAAATGACAGGAGCCGATTTTCAATTGAACTAAATGTGAAAACCAAAATAATGTAATAAAATAGAACACATCTCATTCATTCATTCATTTGTATCTCATTTTACAAATCATGAGTATTTGTAAAATGAGATACAAATGAATGAGATTTTAGTTTACATGTTTAGGATCATGGTCTAGAAGCAGTAACGACCGCTTACCAATAACTCATACAACACAGGATAAATTTTCCCGAATCATTTTTGTAGTGCTCTTTTAAGACATCTGTCTCATCATCCCTTAGACTAGACAAATTACTGTTTCTATTAAGAAGAAATGTACTAAAAATATGTAGTTATGACAAAATAGTAACTGTTACAACTCATAAGATTTATCGCCAACACAAATTAGACTGAAACACTATGCATTTGAACACAAATTTCTTTGCTTGCTCGGTATTATGTGACGTAATAAGACACAAATGTCGTATAGGATTAGTGTGCTCGGCGCTGGTAATAAATAACAGCATTTATATTAGCAGAAAATTTACGCGCAAAGCTTTACTTCACTAAGACGCCAACGAAACTAAGATGAGATGCTTCCTATAAGAGATTCATCCAAATCTTAGCCTCAAATCTGGTAGCTGGCCAGCGTCGAGTTTAACCGACAGGTTAAAATAAAATTATTTGCTTCAATATTTAAGAGTAAATTTAGACGATCCTCGTAACGACAAAAAAAAACAAACATATCCTAACAGAATTTTTTTTTGATACTCCCGTAGAATTAATAACAGCCGCTAGCAGGTGGCGGATAAAACGAAACGAACTTGATTTCGAACGGGAGCCGACATAGACAGTGAGTAAGATTAACGAATAAAGTAACAGTTGTTTAGCCATTACACTGATAAGAACTATGAGGATAGTAATGAGCATGTAAGGATATTCCTAAATATGTGGTATTGTGTTATAGAGACGAGTAGTAATGTAGGGTAGGTAAACGTTGCCGCTGCGCCGCGGCGCCGGCCGTATCGACCGCCGCCTGTTGAATGCCGACGACCCCCTTCGCCACCCTCATCACCCCAAGACCTTAACGCCCATTCCACTTTTCACGTGCTCAAAATAGAGGCGTACAATGTCGATATTTCAAACATTAGCCTGGCACAGGACGCTAAGCATGACTAATTTAACTGAGAAAACTTGTGAAAAATATTTTTTTTTACACATTACTATCCATATTTAATATACATTAAACTACACATATTATTATTATTTAGAATTAAAAAAAATCCAACACTGTGAATTAATATTAATGTGTTCTAAGACTTACACAATGTTTAAAAGTATAACGTATCTAAGAATTATTTCGAAGACTCCGAATTCAAGTTCAATCCCAATATGTTTATTCTGTAAGTATCGGAAAAGTGAAAGAGAACACTGTTACTGTGTACCTGTGTAACGTATTATGTTCGGCTTTTACATTCAATGGTGATCGAAGTCTTTCAATATTAAAGTACACTGTGTTAAGTTTAATATAAACTAAAATGTAAAAGAAATATACATTTTATTTATGCTCACTTTTTATTGACCAATACGTATTTTTCTAATACCTTTTTTTGATGAAAATTGAATTAATACTGTTTATTACGCAGATGAGAATATATTAGCAGCGCAATGAGTTTTGTTATTCGATCGCCAGAAATAACTTTCATACACATATTGAAGGATTATAGACAAAATAAATGTATTACCATTACACATAATCATATTTCAGGTGTTGATTAATCTATTATAGACGACAAGATATGAAATTATAAGTTGCTTTTATTAATAGTTATAAAATAATTATTGTATTGCCTTCTTAACATTGGGAGAAATGTAATGGTTAAATAATTTAATGTTCTCTCGTTAGATCAATTTTTTTTTCTATTGCAGGTATTATATGTATGTTGTTGTTATAGGAAAAGAAGAATATACATAAAGTCTATCATATCATTCGTATCCAGATTCAACATAAGCAATTAAAACAATACACTACGAATTTAATTCGCACCTCTAATACTCCTTTACGCGGACTGAAATTCATAATAGTTTCAATTCAAGTCAATGAATCGAATGCTTCCATTTAATAACTTTAAGATAAATTCTGTATACAGTTATTCAAATATTTTATCTATTACGCTTTCCATATAAAATTAAATTATTAGCGCTATAAATTATCTACGGTTTTATTTTAATAATAAAAGCTACATTATATATATTTATTTTCAGTATTTCTTATCAAACTTGTATTGTAGGTATCGCTTAATCTGGCGGAGGGAAGCCTTTGGATTTCCTAGAGATAGGGCCCAGTAGCTCCATGCCCCAGCGTAGGGCGCATGGAGCTGTCGCTGGTTTTTAGTGTAAATACCATATACTCCTGGCTCCTTCTTCCCATAGAAGTCAGAGATTCGGTATTTAGATGATCACCAGCTACTCGATGGCCGACAATATGGTATCTCCGGGGTCGCTCAGCTGGTGATGTTCTCGTCTTTCTAACACACTGGTGGGCACAGGCGATCGAGACCAAAGGAGAGGCTCGTGCGGTTAGTTTGAACATAGCAAAGGCCTTTCATCGGGTCTGGCATAAGGCGCATCTCTCGAAGCTCCCTTCCTTTGGGCTTCTCGAGAAATTGTGTCAACAGCTTGCTTGCGGACAGGAGCATTAAGGTCTTTGTCGACGGTGCATGCTCCGACTTGAAATTCGTAAATGCTGGTGTCCCACAAGGCTGTTTGCTATCACTGTTTTTTCTGCATATCAATGACATGTTGCAAACTAGTAGCATCCATTGCTATGTAGATGATAGCACAGGAGATGCCCTTTATACCGGCCGCCCCAATATTTCTCAGGAAAACGCATCGAGAATCCAAACAAACTTGTGTCTGAAATTGAAGCTTCCTTAGCGAGGGTTTCAGATTGGGGCTGACTCAATCTAGTCCAGTTTAACCCAAAAAAGTTACATGTATGTGCGGTCACCGCAAAAAAAGGATACCATTTGTCGTATCACCTCAGTTTGAGAGCACCTCCCTAACTGCCTCAGCCAGCATCAGAATCCTAGGCATCGACATATCGAGCGAAGTTCAGTTTCAGGGTCACTTAGAGGGTAAGGTCAAATTGGCCTCGAAGAAGCTCGGTGTGCTGAACAGATCGAGGCAGTATTTCACTCCGGCCCACCGCCTTCAGCTCTATAAGGCGCAAGTCCGACCGCATAGGGAACACCGTTCTCATCTCTATGCAAGGGCACCTCAGTACCAGCTTCTCCCTCTGGACCGTATCCAACGAAGAGCGACTCGAATCGTCGATAGCCCAAGAATCTCCGATCGGCTCGATCACTTGGTGTTACTTAGAAATGTAAGCCACATTTCTAAGTAACACCAAGTAACACTCGGCATTCGCTATCGCATAGATCATGGAGAGTGCTCCGAGGAATTGTTCGGACTAATACCAGCCGCAAATTTCCGCCATCGTTCCACACGGCAAAATTTTCATCCCCACCACTTGTATAAATGGCACTCCACCACTGTGCGCTTTTCAAGACACTTTATGCCTCGCATAACCAATCTGTAGAACAAGTAATCGTATACCGGACCAATACGACCTTCAAACCTTCATGAAAAGAGCGTACTCCTTCCTCAAAGGCCGGCAACTGAGTTGCAGGCGCTTATTTGCTTCCGTAGTTTAGGTGCCACGTCTGCTCGTTTCCCTCTCTTGCATGAAAAAAATCGCCATCATTATTCAAAGCTCGGCACAGTAAACATCTGCTGTTATTGCCTGACCAGACCTTAGAAAGTTATATTATTGCGAGCCGTATTTGACGCGTATGTTTCGCGTCGCCACTCGTATTAAAAAACGACTCGGATTTTCGAAGTATCCATGTTTCACGTCTAAGCTGAATAAAAAAAGAGTTGGGAGTCGATAATCGAATGTTGTACATTTTTCTTTCAGACGAAAATCTCACACCATGAAGGTTTTATGTCAATTCAAAGTATCTATTACTATACATCGGCAATTTCATACTTTAACCCCTATTAGTACAGGAGGTTGGTGGTAAGTTAGTAATAATGAACCATTCTCATAGTGTTCAAAGAATTTCTCAAATACGTTCACCTACACGTATTGAAAAATTATTCTCATTTTTATTTCTCTACATTCACACATTCTCATAGCATTCGGTCTGTTCCTTCATATTATAAATTTAGAATTATTATAAAAAATCTTCAATAAAATCAAAATAGTGTAAATCTTTACATAGTATAAAATAAAGTCGCTTTTTTTTTGTTGTACGCTTAGAACCCTTTGAAGCTAAGCAACGGATCTTAATGCAAATAATGTTATCAATAGAGATAGATAGATTCAAGAGGAAGATTTATATGTATAATACATGCATATTATAGTAGAGAAAGGAAGGAAAAATCGTTTTATCGCAAAAAAGCGGGGGGTTCTCTACAAGATATATTATAATATAGTATAATAATACCCCCACGCATTTTTACGATAAATTTTTAATGATGTTTATTTTTGAACTTATAGAAAATTATTTTGTTTGACCTTTATTTTACTTACAATTATTTATCTCTCTATAGATTTAAATTAGATATAGATATAAAAAAGACCTAGTTCTTTCGTTTTGTTCTAGATTACTTCTTTCACCTTTCATATTTTGTATATCTCGATAAATGTGTTGTAGAATATATCTACCCATAATATGTATGCACATATAAATATATTTTTGTTCATATTACTATTATTAACGAATGTATGTACGCTGTTATGTTATAGGTAATATTCTAAATTATGAATATATTTGTTCAATAATGCGCTTTTTGGTTCTTCTTGCGTCTTCTGCGTAACCATAACACATGTAAAAGCTCAAGTATTTGAAGAATTTGACAACACTGAGACTTTTATTACACAAATTAGAGGAAAAATAAAGGTAAAATATTAAAATTTACAGAAGATTATCCAGGTTCTCTCTTCATTGCGATTTTGAAATTAAATATGGCTTATAAACAACTGCCCTTTTTTACCGGTCTTTGTTGACGAACAATTTTTCAGTTTTTTAATGATTTTTATACAAAATTGAATATTGGCAGTCTTTTTAGTTTAAGTTTACTTGCTTGCTATTCTTTCCTCACAAAAGGTCGACGAGTAAAACTTTCCAAAATTGAACTTGTCTAGACAAATTTAATTACCGCGTGACACTGATAACACCTAAGTGTTTGAATTTTATTTGTCTGCAAAATGTAAAATTATAAAATAAGTAAGAGTTCGCTATATTTTTCAAGGTTGAGAATTATATCATTTCAATTGTTCTTCATTGCTAAATCAAAACGTGGCAAAAAAAATTGTCGGAATTTAAATGGTTTCTCGTTGTCTGCATCTTTTCAAAATCACGTGTCACCAAAATGTATTCATTTCCATTCGAGGACGTAAATAACATGATTTAGTTCTTAATATGTACCGATTTTTTTCCGAGACGTCCTATATAGGGGATATTTTTAGCGAGATTTTAAATATTTGGATTTGGATTTTTGTAGTCAACTTAAATGACAGTTCAAACTAGCTAGCTGAGAATCTCTAGCCCACAAAAGACAGCGGTCATCACTTTGTTTTTTCTCTGCCTGGAAGTAAATAAAAAAGTATGTAAATACATTATGTAATTATATCTCATAAGAAAGGAAACACATTATCAGTAAAATTTTTTAATATTAATTTAAAAAACTTATAAAATTTAAATCTATATATATCTATATGTATTCTAGGTTGGTCTGCATTTATAAGCCGGGGCGGCTTATAAATGCAGACCAACCTAGAATACTTGAATTTAAAATGTAGAGATTACCCGATAAACTAAGATGTACCACCTAAAGGCTTTCTTAACCTCAAATTAATATGTAAGTTGTTGCCAAAGGACGGGCGTCGACGATCGAAAATTGAAAATTATTCATTAAAAATACAGGCCTATTAAGTAGTCATTATTAAAATGGAATTACTTTATATTTGTATAAAAAATTAATGTTCAAATAATCAAAAAAACCTCAATGTCTCTTAAATTCAGAGTCAATGAGCTATTTTTTTATCTTTATCTGGAATAATAATAGAAATGTCTTATTATGACATCAAAACAATCAATGAATAACTAATCTCACAGTTGACTAAAACCATCCATAAACCTCAAATGCCTTACGTACCCTCAGTACGAAATAAATAAAGCATAGCAGCGACATCTACTAATAAAACGTAATACTGCTCAGTTGTTAAGTACGCGATAAAAAGTTGCTTATAACGCCATCTTTTGACATTTTCTAATGATAAATGAAAACTGGACACGATATGAAAAACATTTATTGTTTCGCCGTAATACTAGATGGCGAAAGTAGAGAAATAAGGAAAAAAGTTTTAAGAGTGTTACTATCTATATTTTTATGATTAACACCGTGTCAGTGTTCCTGTGGAGAAACTAATTGATTATGGAGGTAGTCAAAGGCTAACTTATGGAATAGGTACAACCATTTCAATGAATAGTATAGGTACCTATTAAATATTATTTTATATTTTAAACTGACTTCAAAATCACAAAAGACTTTTTTGTATGTTTCTTAAGCGAGTTCTCCGTCAATTGTCGTAATAAGCTCGTTTTTTTAATTCTTAAGATAGTCCCATTATCACCAAATCAGGCTCTGATGATGGGATTCCAGAGAAATTGAGGGAAACCCTCAAATTTTTTAGGAGTTACAGTACAACTCTTTTAATAATAAAATCACGTATTGACCTTATTATATGCTTTCAAGAGTGAGAATTTGTTAGGTGTATTTGTTGGGTTACATGGATAAGTTCATATAATGTGCATAAGAAAGTAATAAATGAGAAAACAAGATTAGGACATATAAAAAAAATGTTACTCAATTATTTTCAAGTTCAGAGAAGTTCAAGGAAAATGTTTTTTATTTGGAAGGGTATACTTCAATTTGGTCCCATTCAAGAAAAAGTACCACCCTTAATAGAGGAACATCAAGTAATGTGTAAACCAATTCACGTTTTATTAATTTAATTCATAATGGTAAAGCGATTTAAGTAGTTAAAATAGGTTATTTTTTCTAGGGTTCCGTTCGTTAAAACGGCTTAAGTATCCTTATGGGATCATTGACTGTCCGTTTGCCTGACTATTGGGCAGCCTATCTGTCAAGACTAATTTCCTCAGGAACACGTAGAGGCAGAAATTCGAAGTGGACCTTGACAACAAATACTTTTTTTCCATGGTCCCTTTAAGATGTAAAACATCAAGATTATATATCAATGCAATCAGAAGGCATAAAATTTTAAAATGTATATATTACAACATATTATAACCGTGTGGTGATAGATTGAGAATACGGAGGGTCACCACCCCTACTCATCCGAGAGCCGTAAGAGCCGAGTAAGGGAACAGACTACGCAGGTCAACAGCACTGCAAAGAGAAGAAAACTTTGACACAAACACTGTACCAACCCGTCTGGCCAGCGTGGTATAGTAGGACAAAGTTCCTTTCTAAGGAGAGGTCTAATTCCAGCAGTGGACTATTAAAGGCTGTTGATGTGTGATGTGAACATATATTTTTACACTTCGCATTTAAATCAAAATTTACTAGATACTTTCTATGGAAATAGTATCAAGAAGATTGATTATTATGTAGTGCTCTTGTATAGTGCTCAGCTGGACGCTACAACGTTGCTACTGCAGGTGGTTATTGACGTGGGACGTCTCTCGGCGCAAAATGATTTACGACCTGAATTAACAGTTTGTTATTTAGGTTTAGTTTTAGAAAGAAACTTTTCATTTATCGAACATATTAAAATAGTTTCTGAAAAGTCTAAAAAGAGTTTCTGTACATTAACAAGGATATCGACTGCGACATGGGGTAATCATTTAAAACACTAAAGATCATATACGGAGCTACTTAGTTATGTTCTATGTGCTATGGTGCACTTATGTGGGCCAAGAGGGCAACCGTAGGCGCTGTCCGTTGCAAACTATTACAAGGCCAACGACTTGCACTGATATTCTTGAGCAAAGCATAAAGGACGGTTAGCACTGAGGCTTTGCCGGTATTGACGGGTGTGCTTCCGGTCGATCTCGAGGTGCAGAGACGTACAGCCATATGGGTACTATTCAAGACAACAAAACATGGAATACAAATGTTTTGCGCACGATATCGCGATTAAATTACAATATTGCTTCAACAGCATTATATAATGACCTCATAGACGAATGGCAACAATGCTGGGACGAATCATTTAAGGGGCGCCACCTTTACCAGTTCTTTTCATCTGTTCACGAACGGTTGTCGAGGACATGGCTTGAGGTGAATCACTTTGTCGCTCAATTTCTGACATATCATAACTTTAAGAACAAACTGTATTCATTCAAATTAGTCGAGTCACCATTGTGTCAAGGCTCAACACCTAACTCTGACTGTAAACAATCTGTTCATCATTTCCTCTGGGAATATAGTCTTTAGTATAATGAACGTAATATAATGCTGAATAGCTTGCAGATGACATCTGGGGTGGTATACTATGTGGATCTTGTGTCAACTAGGGTGAATTTCCGTGCGTTTAGGCGATTCTGCCATACATATTATAGAAATCAAGTATAGCTCACTTAGGACCCATAATATGTTGTGTTCTGTTTAAAAGGGTGCTTCCTTGTTTAAAAGGGTGTATGCCTATTTTACTTCATTTTGTCTCCTGCTTTGCTAAGGAGGGAAGTGGATTTACTGTATTTCCAACTCCTCCAATTTTCTTCTGTTTTTTTTCGTTGCGGGTTCAAAGACAGTTTAATTTTTTTCCTGGGGCTTCCCGAGTGTCATAAGTCGGTGTGTTCCTGGGTCACTGCTGTTGACCCTGGTGTACAGGAGTTACAGTGGTCGTGTGGGAGGGATTAGTCCCATTACTTGAATAAAAGCTACGTTATCCATGACCGAATAATTATAGTGCGGTATCGGTGAATAGGGCACTTCATATAAGTGAAAACTTCACTTAATTGAACTGTGAAATTAGCGCTCATCAAAGCACAAAAACATGCGTGTAGTGATCCTAGACTGCTAAACCATAGGACAGATTGTATGATGAGCACGATCATTTGTTTTTTGTCTGGATTAATTCATCTAAAATATGTATGTATTTAAAAATATATAAGTATGTCTATAAGCAGCTTGTCACCATAGTACAGGCTATGCCAAGTTTAGGATCAAACGGCCTTGTGTTAGATGTGTGATGTTATTATTATTAATCTAATTAAATTATTATTAATCACTTAACATCCAATATTTTTTTGAATATGCATAATACTAAATAACATTGAACTTAATTTTCTCTAAATATGAATACCACCTGTCGGTGGCATATCGGACTGACCAGGTATACCCTAGAAAGGAAGTCCCTGGTACCCCGACATACCTCGGGTCATCTACAGACGAGTAGACGACCCCCCCCCCCCCGTGTGGGAACCCCATGTTCCCTGTGCTCCCTGGAAGCGAGCGCGCTTCGCAACGCGCTCGCCGCCACCCCGGCCAGCTTCTGCTAGGGTGACAGATGGCCTCACCTGTCACCCCCAGGCCTGCGCTTATGGAGGACGGAGGTCGTTCTGCGGCCTCCGGCGCCTGAGTCGCCTGCGGTACCTGGCCCGTTCCCAGGCCTGGCGGGCCGGGAGAGTCCTAAACCTCTCCCGGTTCCGTCTCCTTCGCGAGCATAACTTGCTCGCAGAAGGAGACGGCAGAGTTCCACGCACTCTCGCTCCGCACTATAATCGCAATCAGGCTATCGAGCGAGAGAACTCATACTCCGATGGCCGCCACGAGGTCTCGCCTCTGCTCAACCCACGCCGGGCACTCTGCCAGCGTGTGGAGAGCCGTGTCCACGGTCTGGCCATCGCAGTGGTGGCACTCAGGTGTTGGCTCCTTGCGGATCAGACACAGGTGATCCCCGAAACATCCTTTCCCAGTGATCACCTGCGTCAGTCGGTATGAGAGGGTCCCGTGACGCCTCTCCAGCCAATCCTCCATAACGGGTCTTACCGCCGCGATGACGGCGTGCCCGACTGACATGGTACCTATTGATACTATACAATCGTCCTTGTAAGGAGTCGAAGGATCGTAATTCATGGCAGAATTTTCTATTTTTACCCATGAATTAGGTACTCTCTCGGATCTGTGCCTGTTCGGTTGTCCATTTCGTTCGGTGTTACTATGTGTCTGTGCGGGCGATTCTCTGGCTCTCTGTATTCGATGTCTATCCCTATCCTGGCTGAGGCGAGCCTCACGCTCTACAGACAATTCCCTAGTTCTCTGTATTCGATGCTTATCCCTATCCTGGCTGAGGCGAGCCTCAAGCTCTACAGACTATTCTCTGAACTCTATGTCTATCTCGATCCTGTCTGCGGCGAGCCTAATGATCTCTAAGCGAATCTAGTGGGGATTTTCTTTCTCTCTCAGCTCTATATCTATCCCTAAGCTCGCTCCGTTGATGATTCTTCATCTCTTGCTGAACGTGCTCTTCTTGCATTCACTGTACTACGCCCGATGTTCGAACGACGACGTTTTCCGGACATGACTTTATAATTTCTGTACAAAATTTACTCAGTTCTTGTTTGAACTCACATCTTAAAACTACGTATGATTATGAACAAATTGCAATATTATTAGTACGTGCTGCAGTAAATAGTAATTTACTTACTATTCGTTCGACTAACAAAAGATAATCAACAACCATCAACAACAAAAGTTCAGTTTCTATTCAGTTCTTTTTTTTAACTTAAATACCTTACCTTAAACTACGGTTTTAGATATTTAAAGATACTTAGAAGATGATTGCCCTGATACTAAATTGCCATAACTCTAAATTGAAATCAAGATCTAACTAGAAGAAATACAATTTATAAATTACAGTTTTAAGTAAGTATAATTGCGGTTTAAAAATTTACCTTAATACCGACTAATGTACGAACATACAATTGACGCAATTGACGAAAAAATTAACGCGCTGAAAAGCACGTTTTGTCTTAAAAGAGAATTCGTTTTAGTATTTAAATACTATCATACAATTTCGAATATATATTTTTTAATTGTCGTAACGTACTCATAAGTACGGATTACGTTGTCTTGCCGAAAAGCACGTTTTTATGAAGTATTGTTATTTTCCTCGCTAGAGAGCTCCGATATACGCGTGCGATCGCTGTCAATCAAGTGCTGTAGGGCGAAGCGCGGCCTTCGACGCGCTATTTATAGGCATGCGCCGCCGGCCCCCGGCCGGTACCGCCGCAACCGCTATGTCCCTGCATTTTAAATCTGTAATATCTTCTAAAATATTCATTTATTTTACATGCTGTAAATGGCCATAATGGTCTATATTTAATGCATAATGTATTTAAGATACTTAATTGGATATGGATTAATGCTGTATTGCCTTATTTCTCGTAAAAAGTAAAGATAAAACATGGTTATTGTGGATATCCCTAAGAGGACTTTTTTGTAGACCCTTTTTAAGGTGTATAATACTGTAGTACATTATTTTGATTTATCTCGTAGGGTTCAGCCAGCGTTTGCAATGTAAGCGCAAAAAATGTGTTTATTTACGACATCACATTAGAAACCTCTAAAATTTTCAGTGTTTCTATACTAAATCAGTAGCGTTAGCGCAAACGTTAAATAAGCACGCCTGCATCTGTCAATCTAATTGAACAGCGGTTCGCAACTTTTTGTTGTATTCCGTCGTGGACATCTTTTTCATTCATTATAAAGTGAGCGGCTTGTAATGCAGCAGTTTACTAACGGATTCACGTAGCTGGATGAAGAAAACTGGGAACTGAAAGAAGAGCTTTATAACCTGTCGAAACACTACTCAGTCTCCCAGTCTCTGTCTGTAGACTCTGTCTCGTACAGAACCTTACTGAAAGAGATCAGGGAGATGAAGGCACAGTTTTCTGGACTGACTTTGCTTCATGAAGACGATCGTAGCATAAAAAAGGAACTCGGCGAGCTCAAGAAGAGCCTAAATTTTGACAGCGGCAGAGTGGAAGAGTTTGCAGTTAAACTTAATGACTTTGAGTCTCGAATTGTCTGCCTAAAGGCTCTCAGGAGTAAAGTTCAATCCATGCACGACGATATTAGTGTTATTAAATTAGAATTGTCTGCAACCGACCAGAGGTCTAGACTTAATAACATAGAAATAAAAGGTTTTCCGTCGATCAACAATGAGAATTTATTTTCTGTTCTCTAAACCATATATATAATTATTATTTAACACCAAAGAGAAATCTATTGTGGTGAGTTTCCTCAATAGATATGTCAATGAATGAATGAATATGGCAAAGAATTTACGTAAATAATCACCTGAACTCAGCCTCCAAGAAGTTAGTCAACAAGGCTAGGACATTGGCAAAGGAGAAGAATTATAAATTTATTTGGGTTAAACACGGGCAAGTACACGTTCGTAAGCATGATAGACACGATGTATTTGCAATGTTCATATTATTATGTCATTGTTTTTATAATTTTTGCCACATGAAGTGTTCAATAATTACTACAAATTTTAACTTTTGTAAAAGGTTTAGCATCTCTGCCTATCTCGACAGTTTGGCATGTCGCTGTTGTTCTCGCTCACCTGTCATAAGTATCCGTTATCGCACTATTTCTAACATAAACTTAAAAAAAAATCTATTTGTCTTGTTCGCACTCCTTGCACGCAAATGTGAATCTAGTCACTGCTTTTTCGCTCACCCATTTACCTGGTATTTGCGTATTTATTGCAGTCTGCTCAGTTTTATAAAAATAACTATTTAAAATACACTACGCCTTTTATATTTTTTCATAAAAAAATATTATATATAGTCATTAATGCAGTTGCTATTAGTAGTTTAAAAGTTTTAAATTAAGCTAACAGCAATATTAAGAATCTTATTACTAGAATGTGCGAGGGCTTCGTACCAAGACTGATGCTTTATATAAGGAAGTGTGTGATAACTTATTTGATGCGATTGCGTTAACGGAAACTTGGTTAGTGGATGGTATCTCGAACTCAGAATTATTTGGTGATTAGTATATTGTGTGCCGCCGTGATCGTAATTATTGTCGGAGTGGTCAAACGAGTGGAGGAGGGTGTTAATAGCTATTCGTAAAGACATATCTACAGTGCCTCAGCCATTTTTTTTTACTCCTCAGCGGAAGATTTATAGGTAACAGTGAACCTACGTTTACGCTAATCGATTTCAATAAATTGTGCAAGGAGTACTCTTTTGATCCCTTTAATACAAAAAGCAATGTTGTGCGCAATATGCTAAACCTTATTTTTTTCTCAATCGTAACATTTTTTAATCGATTGTTATTTATTATATAGGTGTAGTGTCATATTAGCTAGTGTTCCAGAACCTCTGTTAAATTACAATGATTCTATTCGTGAATACCTATAATTGGCTTGATGTAGTATATCAATCTGAACATTTCATTTTTGTAGCTGTTGGTTTTCCTATCTGAAATAATTAAAAACAATAAATTATGCATGTATTATATTTATAAAAAAATCCTCTTGAATCACTCTATCAATTTTAAAAAAATCGCATCAAAATGCGTTGCCTAGTTTTAAAGATCTAAGCATACATAGGGACAGACAGACAGCGGGAAGCGACTTTGTTTTATACTATGTAGTGATATATATTGCTTCATTTTTCTCAACTAATATATTTTTTTTACTAAAGTAGTGGAGAAAAATGAAGGCACTGCTGTTCTTTTGCCAGTTATATATTATAGTTATCATAATTCGGTATCTTTTGCTCTAGTTTTCCAAATTAGTTTTTAAGATGTTAGCGGTTTGTTAACATTTTCTAAAACGATAACATAAATCTTGCGTAATATCTACACCACGTTATCATTTAACACTCAATAAATTTTGCGAAAGACCTCTAAAGGCCCATTTTTGTTACATCTTTTCAAATTTTTGTACAGAGGTATGAAATTTTGCAGGAATAATAATATGCCTAGTTATCTAAACTCTTATTTCTGCAAAGTTTTATTCATCTAATCCTATTTTCTTTACAATGCGCTTCATACACTTCCTCCAGTACGTGTTCGAACATAACTAGGGCAGCGATGAAAAATATTTTTTTTTGAGTTGATTTTTATTTCAAGAAATAAAAAGAAGCCACACGCTATTAAATCAGAATTGTAAGGATGAGACAAAAGTAGCCGATGTACTAGATCTTATGAAGGTATTTGAAAAAATTAATTGAAAAAGGAGTTACCAAATCTTCTCTACTCTTTGCAACCACTTCACTCATTTGTAAGCAAGTATTAGCTCATTTTGAAATAATCAAATTTTTATCCATTATATCCCCATTATATTACCTTGCAATATTTTTTCTTCCTTATAATGACCAAAGTAGGTGATTATCATTGTGGATGCGAATTACAAACCTATGCTCCTCTTGCAGTGGTAATCATTAATTCTCTTTAAACTACTCTTCCCCATGTATTGAATCTCTTTACAAGTGACTTTACTGACGCAAAAACTTTCAGAAATCAAGTAATCTTTCTTAGCAGCCCACCTCACTTCAATTGTTCAGTAACATAGTAACAACTAAACAAAGTAGTGCTTTTAGAAGAATTTTCGTCTATCTAACGTTTCTTACGGTTTTAGGCAGCACGTGAAAATATAAAATGAATTTCTTTTAGGGGGATACGATAATTATATTGAGTACATAACTTTAAAATCGGCCCAGCCGTTTCGGAAGAATGTGACTACAAAAACCGCAACACGAGATATTTATACATTTAGATGGTAAAAAAAATCCTCTTATGAAGAAGTATCTGTGTTCATAGAGAAATATCTTTATTATTTCTGCAATCAATTTCGCATTATAAATACGGAATACTATGCATATTGTAAAGACAACACCCATGACTTTGAAAGACTGGATATTAATATACATATACATAGATCTGGCTATTGTCCCCGGTATTGTAGCATAGAAATCGATATCCCAGTGGCTTTAATTGTAATTCAATGCTAAATTTATAATAAACTGTATTAGTCACCTTTAGGGATCTTATTTTTCTCTTTATATCTTTATTTGGTGGTATTTTACAAACGAATTTGGATGTTATATAAAACTATGTACATTTTGTTGGTAAAAGAGTAGACAGATGGCAGTGTAAGCTAGTACGTGAGATAGGTACATAAAACGAAACGAATTAAATCCATGTTTATCACATCGGAAAGATTAAGACTTACTTTTCATTAAAATACCAACTTTAACAATATAGATTTTCTTGAAATATGCTATTTCTTGAAGCTTTTTCTCTATCTAGTTATATTATATCTACATTATTGCTAAATAATTAACAATAAGTATTAAGTAACAAAGTCAAAAATAGTTGCCAGTAAATAATTGATCACAAAGAATGTTAGACTCACAATGATTTAAATCATAAAGGTTATGTTATTTGCACTATGTCTCAGTAACCAACTACTTATGAACTGACGACTGGATGGCGTAGTGGTTTGTGTAACGGACTGCTATTCCAAAGGTCGCGGGTTCGATTCCCGCTCAAGTCAAACATTTGTGTGCATGAACATTTGATGTTTGATTTGGTCTGGGTGTTTCTATGTATAATATGTATGTATTTACAAAAAAAAAAGTATATATGTATTTATATCAGTTGTCTAGTACCCATAGTACAAGCTTTGCTTAGTTTGGGACTTAGATGGCGTTGTGTGTGTATGTGGTAGAATATATTATTATATTATATTATGAAGTACAGAAGGGCTTATCCAGTTTGACAAAGTTTTTTAATACTGATCAGGAGTAAAGCTGTAGAAAGCTTTCATTTCTTTTTTTTAAGTTTGTTTCATATAACAAGGTAAAACTCTAAAACTTGAGGTGCCTTTTACTTTTGTAAGGCTGTTTATTGGTAACTATTATTGAAAATCCAACTTCATCAACACCTCCTTCTACGTCTACATCTAGATTTCATAGGAGCATTCCATAGAAGATCTGACTAGTTAAAGTAGTCACTTCTTCTATGGAATGCCCTCCCTTTTCTTTTTTTTTTCCGTGCGGAAATCCCCTCGGATACCACCTGTCGGTGGCATGTCGGACTCGAACCGACTAAAACCGCACGCTGTCTCGGGTACTAATAGCCGGGGAACCAGGTATACCCTAGAAAGGAAGTCCCTGGTACCCCGACCCCATTGGGAACATGGGAACCCCATGTTCCCTGTGCTCCCTGGAAGCGAGCGCGCTTCGTAACGCACTTGACGCCACCCCGTGGAATGCCCTCCCTGACGAAATCTAGATGTCCACAAACCTTCAACAAACAAACATTCAAGAAAAAAGTGTGCGATCTTCTTTTGAGTGAATTGGCATAACAGTCACAACGCTAGTACCCGACTATTTTATTAAATATATGTAGGTTTATGTATGTTTCCTTATGTATGTGTGTTTATATATTGTGTATGTCTCTGGACTTCAACAATGTTAAATTTAATATTTTATTTTGCACCTATCGCATCATATTTTTACATCACCGTTGACTGGGAGAGAATGCCTAATGGCATAAAGTCCGCCTTTGTACACCATGTCCATTAAGTTTTAAATAAATAAATAATATGATATCAGTGAAACTGGATTTAGCGAAGAGATTAAATCTCATGGTACGATGTTCAAAAGGAAATGTAGATAAGAAGAGTTTTGCTATTCTACCATCGCCCATGGAAACAGATATTGCTTACATGGATTGTTAAAGTTCGAAGAAAGCTGGAATCGATCAAGCTCGCATACCTAAACCTCGAATTGACTAGTACTTATTAGACTGGTCCCTCTAACCGGCCAAAACTAGAAGTAATTTGAAAATATTATTTCTATTAGTAAGATGAAACTACGGACAAACCTTGTGGATAGACTATTTTTGCGACTATTAAAGAGGGCATGCTTTACCATCAATTGAAAACTTCTCGATGTTTTGTAGAGACGGAAAACAATTGTTTGAAAAATACAGATAATAAAAACACCTTGCAACTTTTTAACAACTTTTTTACTTAATAATAAAGTTCGCTGAAGATTTTTTCAAGATACTTTCTGAGTTGGACACTATAGAAACTTACAGTGACATACCATAGACTCCGTAATTTGCTCCTTTTAAATTATATCATTATTTCATAATAACCAAAATATTCATATAGTAGAAGAGCGATCTGTATTGTGATCTAGAATTAAGGACATTTTCGCAAATTGATTTATGAAACCATAAACAAGACGTCTGAAAATGGAAAGCCAATGATCCATCATATGTTGTCTGAAGTAATGAACAAACACACCACGAATATGACTCGGGAGTTCTGGCTGATATTTTTAGTCGCCTATGTACACATTATTCAGGCCACTAAATCTTCCGTAATACCGTGAACACGGCTGGAAGCAAACTTTGAAATACATTGCTTTTAAACTTTACCAGTTTGTTTTAAATCCTCAAGATACTCATATGGTACTGACATTGTAATGTGAAATGAAAGATTACAATATTTCTCTTAGCAGCATAAGATAGTCATTAGATTCTTTTATTTATAATATTGCACAGATTTATCATCAAGCATTGAAAATCAAATAACAGTCAGCTTTATCAAGTTAACAGTCAACGCCTCCCACACGTTTCTAATGTTTTCATAGCTTTCTACTTCCAGTTTTGACTAAGATACGCAATTTGGGTCTAAGAATACTCGCAGGAATGGGCTTTTTCATTTGAAGAGTAAGAGGAAAGGTCGATGTGTACATTTGCGTAAACTAAATACTGCGAAGTAACACGGGAATATTGTTATAAAAAGTCTTACGATCCCTGTACGTTCGTATTTTATACATGTTCATTTAGCATTGATCATCGCAAAATTGTGAGTACACGTTTCGAGCAAAACAGAGAAGGACAGGGGGTAGTTTTTATCTAGAAGAAAAGTACTGTTTCCGAGAGATGGAAATTTCGGAAACTTTGAAAAGCTCTCGCAAAAACTGGTCACTAATAAAGAAAAACATTGGATCTTTAGAGTATATGAGGCAGGGTAGTAACATAACTTTTACATGTATATCTGTCTGTCAATCTGTCTAACTCTAAAAGAATTAAAGTTTTTTTTAATACTTGGACGTTATTCTTCTTAGCCATGAGTCAAGAAAATCTGTTGTGAGTTGAGTTGAGTATTTCAAATTTATAATTTATTATTCTACTTATTATTTTTGACTTCCTAAGATTAATGGCCTATCTGCCAGACTACTAACTATGGGAACAGTTAATGAAAGTTGTAAATGATACTATAGCGTCGGAGCTAAGGATTATCTCTATACCTACCATTAAACTAATTTTCCACAAGTTTATTATTTTAGGAGTTAGAATAAAAGATATATGGTTTGTGCTTAACGATTATATCGGACTCTACTATTATTATTCTGGTGCATCGATTTATTAATGATAAAATTTTCTTATTATTTCTATTGCATAGTAACAAAACAGTCATTGATTTGATTAGAGAAGTGATGACTAGGTTAATTAGGTATAATTTACCAATATTATGAGAAATGCCTTCTACTTTTGTTGCTGACTGTAGGTATATAGTAATCAAGCGGTGCGTTGCCTTGTACATCTTATTTATAAAACTATACTGCCTCACTGTTCGCATTTGGCAGTAAAACCAGTTTGTTATAATGGCATAAGTCCAAGTAGACTGTAACGGGATTTTATTATGCCTATTTGAATTTCAGGATCCGGGCTGATCTATTTTTGTCCTTAAAAGTTGTCGCGTATATTTTTTGCTAGAAGAAAAACAAGTACCTAAAATTTCTTTTGTTTCTTGTTTTACTGCTTAATTTACACATAGCAAAAAATCTAGTAGGTATTTTTTTAAGATGATGATAAAATTCTAGAGGCCGTACGATTCTTCAGAAAAATTATATTAGTTGATATTTAATATACTAGATTATTTTAGTTGATAAATTTGCGTTTGTTGAAAAAGTTTTTAAGGGCTATTTAGTAACGGCTAGGGTATTTTTATTAGTGCCTCGCTTCAAGCTCAAGAACCATTGTCTATTTACCCGCCGGCTGTACCAGAGTTAGTAATAAGTCACAGAGTTCAAATGATCCCTTTATTTGTTCATTTCTTTTTGTGAGAAATAAAGGTCTTAAAACATTTTTTTTAATGAATGAGCAGACGAGTCACCTGATGGAAAGTGACTACCGCTGCCCATGAACGCCTGCAACTCAGGAGTCACTAGCGCGTTGTCGGGCTTTTAGACAGGAGTACGCTCTTGTATATCTTCTCAATATTACCAAACTTTAAAAGGCTTAAGCCTTTGCCTACCTTACCTTTGATTTGAAAAAATATTATAGCTAATTTATTATTAATGCAGAAGCATTAATAATTAATTTTATTGTAAAATCATTCTGTGAACTTTTTTTACACTCGTATACATTTTAGAATAAAAGAGAATACACAGAAGCGGTTTTTAAAAGTCGTTTCCGAAATCATTACCAACTCAGATAGACCAGTTTTTTTTGTACATCCATGAAGTATTATATGACCCTCGTAATCCACGAACACTTTAATTCAATGTAAATCTGTTTCACTACAACCACAATAAATTAAGTTACTTAACGCCGTGTACGAGTAGGTATGCTAAATATTGAATTGCTAACTGAATTATGAACGCTCTCTGCCATGGTATGTACATCGAATTGAACTGTGGGAGAGCTATGCTTTGGAACATATGGACCAACTCGACTGGAGTAATACTACTTTTTTCTTATTTTTTTAACAATTCCCGCACTAGGAATATACTCTTGGACTTGACAAATCTACATAATACCCCCTGACACAGAGCCCCTGGAATGTTTTACAACATATGTTATAAATATATTAGAGACTGTTTTACGGTCTTTGTACTGCCTTTTAAAGACTTACACACAACAATGAGCTAAGCTACGACTCAACATACTTAACCGAGTTTCTTATTTCCACGAAAAAAATAAAATTCCCGATGGTGATGAAAAATCACAATCGACATATTGTATGTGGCGTATTATTAATGCCCGGCAAAACATTTTATATTATCTACGCCGTACCTTATTGAAAATTCTTTATTGCGTGACATTAGCACATAACTTTTGCTTTCAAACACACACAATACAATATTGACAGACTTTCCGTTATTAAATGCGTTATTGTGAAATAATAATAAATTTTAAGTTGTGCATCGTATATTAGGTTATTTCTTTTGAGCAGATCGGCAAAAGGAAAAGTGTAAAAGAATATTTGTTGTCGAAATACAGCGTGTGATCTTTCTTTTAAAGAGTCTTTAAACCACATATTCTGCACTTTTATGAACAAAAAATATTCAGTGGTTTAGAAACAGGTTTTATTTTTATTTTCGTAATATGCAACATACATAACAACAACAATACGTGTAAATGCAGTCATAATACATTGATCTCAGGCGCGATCAGCTGTATATGCGGCGCGCTAATCACATCGCTTTTACTACACTCGAATCGAACGAAATTTGTTGATTATTGCGTCATCAGGATAAAGGTCAGGTACAGTCAGTCGGCCCTTGGCCACCGGCGAGTGTAATGCCGTTCTGTGCCCTTGTAGATGCGCTCACGACAAATTAGCGTAATAATAATATTGTTGTAGTTCGTGAGATATTTGTTTAGAAAAGTTTTGTTGCATTAATAATTGTTTAGTCTTATTGCTTTCTTCATAATACACGTCAATGGTGTGAACAATTAATGTTATCGTGTGCCTTCACAGCCCCGGAATATCCTCACATGTTAATTTACAGGTAACTCTATCAAAACACATCTTTAGCTTTACGGACAGGTAATCGTGTATATCCTACAGACTGCCGATTTTTTCTAAGGATGGTACAAAATTTACTAGACAGTCACTTTTTCAAGGAGTGACATGTACTGCCGGGTCTGAAGCTAGTCGAGCATCCCTGAAATAAACACGTAAATAAATTCTTATTTTTAATAAATAGATTTTAAAAAGCAGGTAAAGTGATTAGTAGGTAGGTAATAAGAATGTAAAGTTCGCCATCGGTGGCGTCGCTTTGATGTCGCCGACATTGCGACGCTGCCGTGTACAGTTCACCGATTCATGTTAACAATGGTGTTTTAATTCGGTAATTATTTTATTGTATTTATTTTGTTCTAAATTTGCATTTCTATATTTTCGTACTTTTTTTTTATTAATTTTTTTCACCTACGTATATCGAACCTTGTGAACTGTTATTTCATTTTTTGTGAAAATCTTCATCACATATTGTATAAACCTATAATGAATACATAAAAATTTTAAAATATCTATGTAAATAAACATAAAACTGTATCTAGAACCATGACATCATCAACAGCCTTCAATAGTCCCCTGCTGGACATAGGCCTCCGTTTGGAAAGAAGGTTTTGGCCTACTATACTACACTGACCTGGTGGGTTGGTATAAAATTTGTTACAAGTTTTTCTTCTCTTTGCAGTCTTGTTATTCTGCGTGTTAGCTCCCTTAGTCGGCTCTTACACCTGCGGGATGATTAGGGTTGGTGATACTCCCTATTCTTAATCTGTCACCACACGGACAATAACAGTCCTCATGTACTTTTAGAAACGGCTACTTTACTTTTACCATCTTTCTCTTTCTCTTGAATAGGTCATATTCTAGCCAATGAAACATCAGAAACATCGCTATGTACAAATTTTGTTTAAAGTTATAAATTAGCAAATTGGCAAAAGATTCACCTGATAACCATCGCCGCCCGTAGACACCTACTCAAGAGTTACATGTGCGCTGCCGCCCACTGAGTCCCGTGCCTTACAGTCAGGGGAACACAGGTTTTGTGACCTGTAGCCTCACTTCCTTGGTAAAAAGAAAAGAAATAATAAAAGCGCACGTAAACTCAAACGCGAACACACACATATATACATACACAAACACGCACACTCCCATACACACACATACACACACACACACCTATGCATGTAGGTATCTCACGCACTAGTAAAATCAACCGATATACCAACAGGGGTCCAGCACTGTAACTCCTTATTAGTAGCCTATCTGCGAGTATTAGGAGCGCGGTTCTCAACCCAAGTTTTAGTTAATAATGCGAAAATTGGACTGAATACATGTATACCCAATTTTTTGTATAATTAATTATTTTATTAAATAATTATTTAACACCATATTTTCTGTAAGGCAGTTGTCACTCCGATCCGGCCGGCTCACTTGTATAACCCCGGTACAACATGTTTCGCGTATATTCCCAAATAACATTCAATTTTATTCTTCTAGTAAAGCACTATTGCGAGCACAAATTATAGCCTAAAAATATAAAGATAACCTTTGTTACAAAGTCAGTCCTCTATTCTGTAAATACAAAATACTTCTGTAGATACTTTGGATTCTTTTTTAATTAATTTTCAATTACAAAGTTACTCTTTACCAAACAATTCATGCAATTTTGTTATGTTTACATTAATAGATAAGTAGGTAAATAGTAGATAAAGGTAACCAGTACGAATGACTTATTTTTTAATATACCTCTCAACAACAACAACCCCAAAAGTTGTATTCTAAAATTGAATTATCAATATTATATTTAAACTGGGAAGTGTCGTTTAATTTTTATTAAACCATAATTACAAACCTGCTTTATAAAATACTTGAATCGACAATTATAACTTATATTTTACACATTTTACCAGCTAAGCTAACAGACATTCCTTAATTGACTGCGTAAAAGAGGACATGGTTAAAACGGAATAGGCTATTAGGAATAGGAATTTAGGAAAAAGGAAAAAAAGATGATGACTAACTCATCAGAAAAAATTGTTCTGTGCGACTTTTAGCAAATTTATTTGTAATCCTATTCATTCCATGGAAAAGGGTTTTCTTTGTCAAAAACCTAGTTAGTGCTATTACAGTTTTATAAAAAACTGTCGAAGATTTTTCAAAATAAATTCACTTCTTTGTGCTTAATGCGTTCTTAATATTGTATTGTGAACTGATTTCATAGGTTCCTAGAGGTTATCAATCATATCCTTCATCGTTCCAAATAGCAAAACTCCATTGAATATTTCTATTATGTTTGCCGTAAGGAAAATCTTATTAATTTGCAATACACAAATTGATATACAAGTATGTTATTCGTGATATTTGTTGAAAGGAAACGAAACAAATGGAAGGAAATAAATGTATCATACTGTCGTATTGGGCACTATTTAAAAAGAACCATGGTTTGCTTCGAGACGTACATATGTACAAAACAACCATGTACCTCAACAATATAGATAAAAGATTAAAAATGTCAAATGCTAAGGAATTAAATATAACAGTTTTAATAAAATAAAAACGAACTTAATGTTTAAGATACGCTTTCAAGTATGCCAGTACTGATATTTTATTTTATAACAATATATGTAGAAAAGATGTATCTGCATTTAATTTTAATAGAATAAAACCTTACAAGAAATTCTCTCTAATTTATAAACTTGCGAACAGCTTTAGAAGCTCAAACATCCACATAAAAAAGGTAAATGTTAGTACCTGAGTAATACGTAAGCAGCGGTAATTTAACAGAGTGAGCATTTTTCTTAAAAGAAAATCATATAAATCTAAGTTATAGTTAGCATAAGCATCTTCACTAAGTTCTATCTTAATCTGGAAATAGTAGGTTTTATGAAAGTAGGAGAGTAATAATATAATAATAATTTCGGACTTCTGACACACAACGCCATCTAGTTACAAACTGAGCAGTGCTTGTACTATAAAAGCCAAAGTTACTGATAGAATACAATGAGTCATTGTTACTTACATTAAAAATGATTATTATTATAGTATTTGTAAATAAATACATACAAACAAACACCCAAACTCGTAAACAAATATTTGCAGATCATACAAGCATTTGGTCAGACCCGGGAATCAAACCCGAGACTTCAGCCCATCAGTCGCATACGCTACCACTGCACCACCAAGGTAGTCAGCCAGAATGGAATAAACGTATTAATGATAACTTACACATTTTTTAAAAAAGAAGAATATTATGTGTAGGGGTGCAAAAGGGCAGAAGCCACTTCGCTACCGCTACAAGGAAGCGTTCAGATACTGCGACAATTTACACATAATACCTAAGCTCAATTTAAGGCAAAATAAACCTTTGCTTATAAGGATAGCATATTTAATTTAAACTTTTAAACAGCTAACGAGAACTCAAAGGCGGTTTTCATGCCTCAGTTTAAAATTTCACTGGAATAAACATAAAATCCTTATTGCCTAAATATAAAGTTATACATATCTATATGAGTCATATCACATCACATCACATCAACAGCCTTTAATAGTCCACTGCTGGACATAGGCCTCTCCTTAGAATCATATAAATATGTATAACTTTATATTATACATATTTATATGATTTAATGAAAAACCTTATATGTCATATAATATGACATAAGATTTTTCATTATCAGTCTCATCTTTACTACTTAACTTATCTTTTATTGCTAGTTCGGATAACAGTAGTTTAATTTGGTATTTGGAACCGGCGATGGAGCCAGATTTATTTATAGGTATATATATATATATATACATACATATATATTATATGATATATTTCGTTTGCTATTAAAGCATATTAAAATACTTTCGATGACCTCATGGTAGCCATTACATTAAAGTTAAAAAGTAAATTTACCTATAGCTTTCATTTTTTTATGATCCATATCATAAAAAAAAATGAAAGCGATAGGTAAATTTAACATAGCCCTCAGAAAAGAATGAAGAGATGTAAAGACCAACTATCTCGGCGCCATTCGGCACCCAGCTGATGTCGTCACCACGCAAGATGACGAAGCCCTCTTACTTCTCAATCAATATATTCAATATATCCCACACAGTATGAAGTAACGACTACTACCCGTTTATTGAAATCATTCAATTTGATCCCAAGGTTGTCCTTTTTTTGTAACGACTACTTTTATGTGAATGTGCGGGTATGTCATAAGTACTCGTATGTTAGCTTTGTAAAGTAAGTTGTAAAGACGAAAAGGTAGTATACTCATATACTTACTATTATCCAAACCTCTGTGTACTTCTATGTGTTTTTTTTTCATTCTTATTATCCTTTGAAATATATTTCCAAATTATCAATGTTAAATAAATATTTCCTTACAAATTTACAGCGTCAATTGTACTTAGCTGGACGCAATATTGACAATGTCGACAGTGTCGAATGTCCGATGTGTTCACATTGGAAAGCTCTATTTGAACTTGTATTTGCCTTATCCTGACGTGCACCTGGAAGTATAAGATTAAAACTATTTCTTTTAGGGGTATTAAAGCTGAAGAAGACGGCGGCGTTCTGCGAGCAAGTGATGATTGTGAAGGAGACGGCGAAGCGAGACCGGGAGAGGTTTAGAAGGCTAGGCTATATGTCACCCTAGCAGAAGCAGGCCGGGGTGGGGTTGGTGGTTCCCACACAGGAGGGGGTCATCTACAAGCCGTAGATAACCCGGTTAGTACGTCGCGGTACCATTGATTTCCTTTCTAGAGTTTACCTGGTTCCCCTGCTACTGATACCCGAGACGGCGTGCGATTTTTAGTCAGTGCGGTGGTATCCGAGACGATTGCCGCACAAAAAAAGGAAACAGGTTTTCTATTATTTATAATTTAATCGCTTACTTCTCCTTTTGACACGTTCAGTTTATCATACATCACTTTATTCGTCCTCTATTCTTGTATTCGTTGAAATATAAATACGTAAAACTCACTTTCTATTATAGGTATATTAAAATAAAGATTAATTCGTTTCGTTTTTTTTTTTAAAGACAGCTCCCGCATTAGGAATAAATCCTGTGTCGCGGGGGACTTTACAAACATACATGAAACGGACACAAAGAACACCCAGACTCAGAACAACAATTTGTGGATCACACAAAGTGTCGTCCCATGTGGGGTTTGAACCC
The DNA here is from genome assembly GCA_902825455.1 of Arctia plantaginis. Lineage (NCBI taxonomy): Eukaryota > Metazoa > Arthropoda > Insecta > Lepidoptera > Erebidae > Arctia > Arctia plantaginis. Next base: position 13,661,461 of record CADEBD010000314.1, on the reverse strand, counting down.
ACAACACTCGGCGTAGTAGGAAGCGGCGTGGCGACCGCTTAAACCACTACGCCATCCGTGCAGTCAATTAAGTGAAGCTAGACGTTTATTCTAACTTTAATTAAACTATGGGCCGTAGCTAGTATCTACGAGTATATGTATTTCATTGCCTTGTACTTTCAGTCGTAAAAGATGCACGACCACATTCGCTTATTGCATATGTCATGAACAGATATTTGAGTTTGCAGATGGTTGTAGCAAATATCACAGCACATAATTATTTTTTTAACTGAACGAATCCGCTAGATATAAAGTATTACAGTAGGCTTTTTAGAGCCACGATGATTTTTATTAAAGTTATCCTAAGATTCTAGAGAATTTGTTAAAGTTAAATCTGTTTTAATATTTTGAGATTTACAAATTAACTTTTTGGATTACCCATACGGCACTGATTGTTGAAAGTACTAAAATGTCCTATTTTTTTTCTTTTTAAATTGAAAAACCCTTTGTATAATTGCCTATCTGGGAATAAGACGTTAACATTATTTATTCGTTAACATTATTTAAAATAAAAAAATCCTTAAAAACACGTAAATGAAAAGCCTTTTCCCTTTTGTTCAAAGTACAGATAATTATAGATAACAGTTTGTTTGAAAGTTGAGAATTTAATATCTTTTGATTGAAAAATCAGATCTGAATTGTTACTGGTTATTGATTTTCAACTTCAATTCTATGTTTATGTTATTTGTAATCATTTTACTTGATCATTTTCTGATATGTAATGAAAATGAAATATGAAAAACTGATAGGTTATAAAAATAAATATTTGTTATTTAATCCATTCTAATATTATAAATAAGAAATTAATTTTATTTTATAATATAATTATATTCTACCAAACCATACCATACTAATAATAAATTCTAGATTTACTGTTAAATAAGCAGAATAGGGTCTCTATCAATCGTCTGAAAACAGCTTTTTGGCAACAACGCGTAAGAAATCGATGATGAATCACAGTTTACTGTGATTTTGTTCCATGCCTACTCAGAAATCATCTTCAAGAGGGTGATAAAGGGGGGTGGAAGTTTGTATGAAGAATCAATAATCGCTGAACCGATTTAGATGACGTTTGGTATCGAGATAGCTTGATTTGTGGGGAAGGATATAGAATAATTTTCATCCCCGAAATCATCCCTTAAGGGTGGATAAACAGATGGAAATTTTAAAGGAAATCAATAAAAAAGGACTTTAAGACATTTATCATTTAACTCTGCGTTATACATAAATAAGGTTTTTGTATTTTTGACCAATTAGTCATTCCTTTAGGGGGTGAATAGAGAGCTCGAAATTTGTATGGGAAATCTCAAAAATCAATAATTTTTTTAGTACCTAGTAAAACTTTTCCTAAGAATTATAGAAAGAATGTAAAATATGTAAAGCCACTGTCACATGTAGTTAGAGACGGTTCGAATAGGCATTTGTACTGTTTCTGTAACACATTTTAAATCCCTACTGAGATTATAAATGCGAAATTAATTCTGTCTCTAAATTATTGTATTGTCTGTCTGTCTGTCTGTCCGTGTGGTGACGGATTAAGAATACGGAGTGTCACATCCCCTATTCATCCCGTGGGTGTGTAAGACGGACGGACCTACAGATGGGCAAACCTAACATAGATATTGATCGAGAATTGCTTGCTTTATTCATTCAATTTGTCAGAAAATCAGACATTATATATTTATATATCATCAGTTAATCAGATGGGTCAATGGATGACTAGTGCTGGTTAATTTTATCTACTACACTTGTGATGAAAATAATTTATTTAAGATTAAAAAGTCGAAAAAGGGAAAAACATTCAGAGAATAAAAAGGAAGATGTACACTGGAATAAAAAAGCATAAGTACTTTTATTTACTTTATAGTACTATAAGAACACAAAGAAGAAGAAACACAAGAAGAAGTGGTTATTGTGGATCGTTAGATGTGCTCTATATCGCTTAAATTACAGAGCAAAACTTAAAAACCATTGAAATTGTTTACTAAAAGGTTCCTTTTACATTTGAAGTGATATAGAAAGAAAAGACGAAGTTCCATTCAGAGGTGTTCTCTTTTTGTAATTTATTGGGCACGTACCTAACACAGCGCGAGCAGGGCTCTGCAGTTGATTTGCGTTTTAATTGAAAGGGGATACTCTCCGTTCAAAACCCATTTAGATTACATCGCATTTCGTTCAGTATTTATTATTAATTTCATTCGAGTCAAAGAATGGTACGAGGTAAATTACTGTTTTAGCAATTATTTCTATTTTATTTCATTTTGCTAAAGGAATGACAAAGTTTCTTCGATGAAAAGTGATAGATTCGGATTTTAAACATTATAAAAAAAACATATAATAAGCATTACTGAAAAGGAAAGTAATAAAATATTCACTCTTGAGTTCCACCATTTCAATTAACATACAATTGCTAAAATTGTAATGTTCGAAGAGAGTAAAAATAAACCAAACAAATTCAAACTCATTCTGGTGGCTGTTGAAAAGATCTACTCATCCCAACATATGTATGTGACTGATTTAAGAAATCAAATTAGCCGAAATTTAAAGGGTTTTAGCAATTAAAGATTTTTATTTCCAGCAGGCCTATGTCCAACAGTGGACAAGTATAGGCTGTTGATGATGATGACATTCATATCACTGAATAAATTGAAAAGAACTCACAATATGAACTAAACTAGCCTAAATTCGAGTTTACCTACATACCAATGAATTATGTACATCATGTCAAATACGTCTCTTCTTTTATGGGTTTATTACTAAAAGTTCTAAAGTTTCAATATTAGTCTTCAACCTCCATAAAATTTTGGGTATTTTCATTCTTAATTATACTTACTCTTATTGTACTAAATCAATGACTATTTAGTTATAAAAATCCCTTTGCCTAAATAACAAAAAGCGAATAGTCCAAATTATAAAAAAAGACGGTGTTATTTTATAGATAGTCAAAAGCTTTAAATCTTAATTAATTTTATACTTTAATATCTGAAACTCTAATTCAATTTGACAATATCTTAAAACTTTTAATTTTATTCGCTATTAAAGAATAAGTTTACTTTTAAAACTATAATTTATTGTTTGAAAGGTGACAAAAAATTGGTTCAGCCGTTCGAAGATACATCTTAAATATACACTTGTAACTTGAAATCATTGAAAGTCAAAACCAACGACATCCCAAAAGTGACTTAGTAAATATTATTATTACACAGACAATCTATCATTTCATAATTTAGAACAGAATATGGACGTCACCATGTTTCGAGCTTCTTGTAAACCACTACATTGCCCGCGGTAAATGATTTATGGCATATGGCAATCAAATGACACACACAATAGTAGTCTATGGAGATGGGTCCATTACAGCAGATTACAGATTGGGCCATTATACTGTAAAAGTATAGTTGCAAAATTAATAGTGAAAAAGATTTGTTTTGTATCGTTCGCAATGCTTTAAATCGTCAGAGGTGCAACGAACACTTTACAGGCCTTATGTCTTTTGAACAAACTATCAGATAAGTAAAGTAAATATAAAAAGATGCTGCGTTATAAGTTTCACGTGAAAGCTCTAAAAAGATTGTATATGCATGTTCGCTAGCATTAATTTTGATTTTGTCAACGAGTTTTTTCTCAATAAAAATACTCTACAAGTTTTCCCAGACTATATTTATCTCTGTATTTATCAAATTAAATAGTGAAATATAAATACAAGTGAGTTAGATCCCATAATGACTTTTTCCAGATCAATTTAGTCATTCTGGCGTGATTGACTACTAAACATCCATATCTCCGCCCTCATAAACATTCGCGTTTATAGTTCTAATGGGACATACTTATATACGAGGGCTGCAATTTATGTATCCGGAACTGGCCAGTTACAGAACATGAACGTGAAAACGTGAAAAGTGGAACTCTTTGGCTGAAGAATAAAATTTGTTTCATGTAGCTGCCATTTGTTTATCCTTTGTGGCGTCATTTTGAAAATTGCGTATCATTATCGTAAAATCGTTAAAATTTTCGTGCTACGAGTATGATTTATTACGATTTTAGGTAAGGGCTAACTCAAAAACAGTGCATCGATCAACTCACTTTGACTTTTAGTTTAGTGAGTGAGTCAAAAGCTATTTATAATATCTATATAGGTGATAAATCTTGGATATAACGGGTGTTATGATACATATTACAAAAAATGAAATAACAGATAACACGGTTCAATATACGTCGGTTAAAAATAAAAAATGAAATAAAATAGTACGAAAATACAGAAATGCAAATTTAGAACAAACTAAATACAATAAAATAATTTCCGAATTAGAACACCATTGATAACATGAGTCGGTGAACTGTACATGAACAACAACAATATTATTATTACGGTTATCTGTCGTGAGCGCATCTACAAGGATATAGAATAGCATAACACTCGCCGGTGGCCAAGGGCCGACTGACTGTCCTTACTGGATGAACTAAATATAAAAGCGGGTCCTTCATCGTGATGACGCAATAATCAACATATTTCGTTCGATTCGAGTGTAGTAAAAGCGGCAACGTGTGATTACCGCGCCGCGTATACAGCTGATCGCCGCCTGAGGTCAATGTATAATGACTGTATGTACACATAATGTTGCAAATTACGAAAACAAAAAAAAGACCTGTTTCTAAACCACTGAATATTTTTTGTTCTAGAAATAATGTGCAGAATATGTTGTTTACAGCTTCGTGAAAACATAAGTGACAGGCTGTATACGTATGATCCTGAATTAAACAATAATCAATGGTGTGGGTGTTCCAAGATGAGCACAACCCAACAAAAGTCATTCGTTCAAAAAGCACTTTGAAGCAAATGATCGCTTGTTTTTTTTTGTATAAATGGGTATGTGGCTACAGTGCCACTAGAGGATAATAAAACGGTTAATTCTGAATGGTACACGACCATTTGTTTGCTAAAAGTCTTTAAAGAAATAAGAAAGAATAACTGACAACGCAGAATCCTTCTTCATCATGACAATACTAGCTGCCACACATCGGCCGAAACAACTCAGTTTTTGGAAGATCAAAAGATCGAATTAACGGGTCATCCACCGTACAGGCTTGTTCATCAAAGACTTATATTTCCCTAACCATGAAAAATAAATAACGAGGTCAACATTTTTCGATTCGTGACGAGGCTGTTGATGCGTTCAAAATGCACGTTTTGGAGATACCACAATCAAAAGAGCTACGAAAATTAGTTCAAACGTATGTAAATGTGCATCGATCATCACGGCGAATATTTTGAAAAGCAATAAAACTGAAATAAATGCTATATGTTTGTTTCACTTTGTTATTCCGGATACATAAATAGCAGCCCTCGTTGTAGAATTACAACGGTTTCTCGTGCAGTATGAGGTCTTGCGTTATCATGGAGCAATTATGGTGAGGATCGATTCACGAGTCGGGGCTGTTTTACTGCCAGTTTCGCCATCATTGTTTAAAGTTCGGCACAATAAATATCTGCTGTTATTGCCTGACCAGACCTAAGAAAGTTATGTGAATAAAACCATGAAAAAACAACGAAACAGATACCATTACCTTTTTATTGATCAGCTTTGCTTTAGGTCACTGTTGCGGCGTTTGACCTAGGGTCAGCCATTGCATTTTTCGCTTAAGGTTTTCGTAAACAATTAACTTTTCGTCATATGTTACAATTCGATCCAATATTCCTTCTGCAGCGTTAGTCCGCGTCGGAACTCGTATTAAAAAATGACTCGGATTTTTGTAGTATCCATCTTTCACGTCTAAGCTAAATGAAAAAACAAATGAAAGTTAAAATTCAAATGTTGCACATTTTTTAAAAGAAGTACCTCATAGGTATCATGTGATAAAAGTTTCATACGAAAATCTCACACAGTCGTTTACCTCTATACTATTATCCCAAAAAAATTATGATTAACCAACATAGCTAAAAGCCAACCTTTAGAAACCACCTAAGCTTAAAGGTTTTAGGATACAAATTTCAGCATAAGGGTCAAGTACATTCTGATTTAGATATGATAGAGGATTTCGTAAATCGATTAACCCTCATCATTTCCACGTAACTATTTATTAAGTCAATGAAAGCTTAGTTATAACTTCCGACCTAATAAATCCTTTTCGAAGTTTCGTATCATTATTCAAACCTTTTTACCACAGCTCATTCCAAGACTTTTTGCACAATTAAGGTAAAATCGATTTCAACACCAATTTAATATTCGATTTCAATTTCCCTTATATTTATCATAGATCTTTTCGAAGTTCAACCCAAAATTTAATCAAAAGTTTTTTATAGAACATTACAATTGAATCAATCTTACAAGTTGTGAGACGCAACATTGAGTAATTGTCAAAGTATTTTCTGCAAATGATAAAGTAATGTTTGAGATTTTTTTCTATCGGTTCAATAATGATTCCATTATTTTGAAATTCAGTAAATTGAACTATTGGTGTGTTATTTCTAAATTAGAAAGTTAGCTTTTAAAGTTATCACACTCACTGGGACGTGACGAAATGGCTCTATTTATCGTACCATCTAAGTAAAATCGATGAGACGCTTAGTCCTTGTTAATAAATTACTAACTTAAATATAGTTAGTCGAGTTAAACCCACTTCAAATCGCGTGTCACATATAATTTAACAGCGTTTGCCACTACCGGGAATAGAAGTTAGAACATTTATGTCTATTCAATAATATCGTAGAGACTAATAAAACACCCCAGAGGGGTAATCAAATTTTTGATTGTGTAAATTATTTGCTTCTGACAAAAGAACTACTTCCATTAAATTAACGATGAGTTAGATGAACGTTTAGGTTCATGTAACTGGGTATAAATATTTCAGAACCTTATTCAACAGTTAAATTATTCAACAGAATCCAACACTCAAATTAATTTACAAGATCGAAAAGAAGTTTATCATCAGTCGTGACTTTAATATTAACTGATAGGAAAAGTCAAGTATAATAACAAAGTTTAAGGCACTCTTGCAATCAGTACAATCTAAATAACCGGTTCTTTGAGCCTCCATGAATCACTGCAACCCCTGAATTGTTTTTCACGTGTTTGGACATTATATTTACAGACATTGTAATTAAGGATAAGAAAATAATTAATCTATTACACTCCGAACACCGTGGTCAATTAGTATATTTCTGTGATAGATATGAAAAGTATTGTGGTATATGATACCAAAGCTTGTAAAAACTTTAAGAATAAACTTAAAGCTAATTTTAATATTTCATAATAACCATAACACTTATTATAGTAGCATTTTTGAAGCTTTTTCTTCAACATTTAACACTATTTTCACACCACAAACGGTAGTGGTTAAAGGTAACTCCACATAAAGTGAATGAGCTACAACTGGCTTACTAACATTTAAGAAAAGATTACGCGAGTTATATAATGAGAGGAATCATAATAAAAGTGAACAGTTTCATAATAATGTTAAAGAATATTCGAAGCTGTCTAAGAAACTTTGTAAATTAGCTAATTCTCATTTTATAAGTTCAAAGATTAAAAGTAGTAATGATAAGATTGGGAACACCCAAATACTCCGAAATATTTTATTACGAATTTCGATGTTCCGATTTTTAAAAGTCCAAATTTCATAATACCTAAGAATTATAATATCTATTATTAAAATTCACGAAATTTAATTTACCGAAAGTCATAAATGCGATTTGTTTGTTTGGCGATTTAAAAAAAATTGACGAGTGCTCGATGGGTTCTCGGTCCGAAAAACTACATTCCTTTTTTTAATACTTAGAATAAACTGCTAAAATTAAGATTCTGATTCAGTTAGTTATATCAATATTTAGTTACGCAAATTTGTTCCAAATCTATAAGTCACGTTTAGTGTTATTTAAAAACATCTACTTTGTTATTAATATTTGCGTATTAGTACTTTTTTGTGTTTTCTTCTCCGTACCTGCGTCGGAAACTATCTACTGTTTTTTTGAACCCTTTTTAACTTTATGCATTAAGTTTTATACTTAATTTTACATTTTATTTCATCTATTGCTAATGTTTCCAAGGTAATGTTACTTAATTTAACATATAGCCTTATGTTCTATCTTATTTACGCTAAACATAATATTTTGTTTCTTATATGGTAATGTCTATGTTTCTATATCTATAAAGTTATATTTTTACATTTTTATATTTTATCGTACTTCTTACACTTGCATCTTATATTATATCTCCATTAATATCTTCTCTATCTTCAAATTATGCTGAAATCATAACATATTATGTTAATTCGTTTTGTTCCGTTTGTTTACTATTTTGACTATTTCGGTACAATAATTAAAAAATCTAGCCCTTTCTTTACTGAATTTTTAAGAATGCAGATCTCCCATAGCAAATCTTCGTGTCCAATATCTGTTCAATGTCGTACTTATTTTTAGAGACGATTGGGCATTCTGTTAAGACATAAGGAACGTTTTCTTCTACGTCTGGGTCACAGATGCATGATGGATTCTGCTTGCACTTAAATTGGGTCAAGTACTCTGAGAACCCACCATGCCCCGCTAGTGTCTGTACCATGTTGGTTCGAATTAACGTACAATGCTGTACGCGTCCACCACGTTCGGGAAGAAGATCTTTGTCACCGAAGCGGCGTTACCGGACTTGTATCTCCGGTTCCATTTGTCGAGCGACCCCATACGGATGATTCGCTTGGCGAATGACACCCTACAGCGATCGTAGTCTGGACGCCTCCTCAGTCCCTGAGCCGCCTCCTTTGCCAACCGGTCGGGCTTTGATCCAAAATAAACTTACCATTTTATTTTGTTGGGAGATGGTTCTTATGTGTTCTCTTGTTTTAACCGTTTTTGTTCGCTGTATATACCGAATGTTGCCGAATTGTGCTTAATTATAACCCTTGTTGGTTCGCATATTGCCAGGAGTTTCGCCTGATAGACTGTGTAGTACGGTGGAAGACAGAGTTTGTGGGTCCTAGTCTCAGCTCCATCCTTAGATATCGAGAGGGCTGTACCCACCCGGCCCTCAATCTTGCTACCCTCTGTGAAAATCTGCACTCTAGAGTCGCTTGTGCCTCCAGGTTATATGTTTCGCAGGATGAGGGCTATCCAACACTGAAGCCATCCGCTCGATCTCCCTCCCTCGTAGAACCGACAGGGGCTGTCCCTTCTAGGCCTTGTACAACAAGGCTAATTCACGTACGCAAAGATCAAAGGGGCAGTGTCCCAGCCAGGACCAATGTAGAGTTGAGGGAGACCGTGCAGTTGGCTTTGTAGATTTTTTGAGCAAAGCTGCGTTCAGCTTCTTTTTGACGCCATGCTTCTCGACCTCGGGTGCCTATGTGCTGGCCGCGTACAGCATTATAGGCTCGATGGTAGCTACATAGTTGGTACGGATTATCTCCGGATTTAGTCCCCAGCTTGTTTTTGCTGCCCTTGCCAACTGCTTAAATAAACATCTACTGTTATTGAGTTCTTTTGGTTAGATAAGGATAGACTAATGGCACTTCAGATCTCCAATCTGGGTCAATCATTTTGGGTAAGGTTAGGTTAGAACTGTGACCAGCGAAAGAAAATATTTTAATTGGAAAGAAAATATTTATATTCAAAAGTGAACAATCATTGTATTTTAATAATCGGCATTTCAATTTTTGATGGTTCAAATTATCATGAAGTCGAAGTTTTTGTTATTCCATCTATTTGATTCGGTGTAATTAATCTAAGATATGGATGTATTTAAAAATATGTAAGTATGTTTATCAGCAGTCTGGTTACCATAGTACAGGCTCTGCCTAGTTTGGAATAGGATAAATTATAAATCGGAGTTGTTATATTAGGAATATTGAACCATTCGAAATTATGAAAATCGATATTTTGAAATTCGTATTTGTGACTGACGGAATAAAGGTTTTCGTATTTCATATGAGGGATTGACTTCATTTTGCTAAATATTTGATAAAACAGATTGTTGTTATTCAATTATATTTCATAAATTATATTTCAAATTATAAAAAAAAGATATTTTGACTTTCAGTTTGAACTTTGTAGATAACTAGATTAACTGAACTAATGAACAACACAGTTAGCACTTTCAATACAACGTCTTACAGACAACCTTCTCGACTTTTAACTAGATTTAAGTTTTCTAATAACGTTGAATACCAGGTGATCGCGAATTTCTAAGAGTATGTAGACTGTGCAAAAAATTCAATATCAATTTTTTTACCTCTGATAGGTTGAAAATGGGCCATACATTAGCTAACGTATATATGGCCCATTTTCTATTTATTACAATCCGCGAGTAGGCAGTATGTTTAAAAATTGAGAATAACGATTTAAAAGTATGTAGTATGTTTAAAAGTATTTAGTCTATTGATGATGTTGAAGTAAAGACAATTACTAGTTTTTTTCCATTACGCAAAATAGGTTTTTAATTCGTGAGTGATTGCAGAGACCAATAAAAAAATGTGTCATAATCGTAAAATAATGAATTAAATAATACTTTACGTATATTCTTTCAAGCACATGAAGCGATTAAAACAACTTTTGAAAGTCATTTGTCATTATACAAGTACTAATAGGTATAAATAAAATTGTTCCCAGTAAGGTAGAAATGGCTTCTCTTAATTTTTAGTTAGGTTAGCTTTTAGTTAACAAACATTGCACCAAAGCCATAACAACTTGTAACAATCATAATAATCAAATAATGCTACTGTTTATTTATTTTTAACATATATGGATGAAAGATTTCTTATCTAATAAAATAAAAACTAAACATACTCGTATTGCACTTTTATTATCAAAGTTTCACTACCCGCGCTGTCAATGTCTCGGAAGATGATTTCAAATTATAAAAAAAAGAGCGCAAACATAAACCTATGTGGTTTCTCCAGAAGCTGACGTTTTGTACATTTTCTCTGTCAAGTTGTTTTATGTAATAAATAAATAAAAAAAATAGACTAGTCCGTGTCCGTCCGTTTCTTTTGTAAGTTGTTTTCCATCTTTACGGGTATTGTACTTTGAAGTCTATGACATTTTCGGTATCTCTAATATGCGAAATGCATTTTATGGTGAACGGTTAAGTAGTAACAAATATACTCACTCACATTTGCATTTATATTAATATTTCCTTTTTCCTGGCTTTTTGCTTAATTTATTGTAAATTTTAGAAATAAAGTTGCCTTTTGCTGTTTTTGGAACCGTAATAATTCTCTATGGACGGCACTCTATATACTTCACACACACATAGGCACACACAGGTTCCTTCACACAGGCGCAGGCTCTAACAAGATTTGTGTAAAACTTTATGGTGAACAATTAAGTATTTCGCGCATGACAACGCAGCCATCAAACAAATTATAACACAGTAAACTCACTTTTAGATGTAAAATAATGTTCGAAAGGATTAGTCAAGACTACTTCAGGTACTCTACAGAATTGATGAGTTATATTATGATCGGGTATTAAAATAAGTTTTACCAAGAAATGGTGACCCCGGTCGCCCCATATTACGATTACGAGTACGATTAGATTTATTAAAAGTTTTTATTAGTTATACGATTCTATGGCATGTATAGGATACGCTAGAAATAGTAGATGTCGCATCTATATTGAATCACCTGATAAAAGGCATGATATCGGCAAAAGTTTCATTCTAATTTGATTCCGATGTCATATAGACGACATCTCAGTACCGAAGTTTTTCAAATAGATTAATCAGGTCGGGTAAAAATATACTTTTTAGTTTATATTCCACGCTTTAATCGTTCGTTATTTTTAGTTTTATTAAACTGTAATGTATTAACTTTTAGTTGTCAAGTAATGCAACTTTCTGCCATGACTATTATAACTCGAACATTTTTGCTACATTTGGAATCAAAAGTTTTTTTAGACTGTATTTCATACATGTTAGAGGCATCTCAAGTACGTAAATCGTAATTTAATTTATCTCATAACACGCGTGATAACATTATTGTCTGATGGTGAATGCGTAGGTAATATCCTTTTAAGAGTCTAAGTACTACTTGTTTTATGGAACAGGTGTGTTGTCATAGAAACCGGCAACGACCTAATTCTAAAGTAAACTAGAACTTGAATGCTACACTACCGTTATGAAGAACAGTAATATTGAATCAAATAAAACAAGACTTTTTAAGGACTATAACTTAGCTTCTGAAGTAATTAATACGTTTAAAGTGAAGAGTACTGTAACATCAAATTTAGTATTAAGTAAAACGATCATTTTAAAATGTTGGACATGTAAACAATATGAATCCCTTTGTTGTGCTTAATTGCATTGCCATATTCATAAGATGTGGTTATGCATACCATAGTGGTTATGGCAAATAAATAAAACCTTTAAGCTAAATGATATTAGGATTACAAAAAGAAAGTCTAATGTTACCTGCGACATGACTGTGGAGCGACGGGCCAGCTGCGTCGCGAACGCAGTACAAGTGCCACCCGGGGCATGGAACCGTGCACGTTGCTCATTTGTGGAGCCGATGTACGCTTGCGGCTCCAACCACGTCGACTGTTGTTTGCTCCCCACAGGTGCGAAGTTCCGTGTTCTGTAAAATAATTAATAGTTTAAACATTTTAGAGGTTATATTAAATTGTTAATGTTAGAATGGATAGGAATGAATCGGTCATATAGTGTTCGCATTCTAAGTTCAATAAACTGATATGTGATGACTGACTCATACCCCTAACCCCGATTCTACAGCGTTGCACGCGTTTCTGAGGATTTTTTTACATTAACAATACCGTTCGGTAGACGATTTCCATTAGGGAGGCAGGGCCAAGAGTATCACTTTAATACAATTAAAAGTATCATGCTATAACGTTTACTAGAGCAAGAAATATGTGAAGTTATTTTATACGCTGCATATACGAAAAGGTTCATCCATACATACTAGCGATCAGCTTAAGAGCATACACTGGGTAGAGCCGTTTGTAAAAATCCTTCGGCACTCGCACGTACGTACATTTATCAAGTTATTGCTTCTTATTCTTCTGCACGCAGATGCTCCAACAGATGCCACATTTACTGTGTCTTATAACTTTATTGACTTACTACACACAAAAGATCATCATTTTATACTTATTTATTAATGTTAGGATACTTACTTAAAATTAACAACGATGTAAGTAAGATTAAAAAGATTTCCGTGCACAATTTCATTTAAAGGAATGGATAGAATAAATGGTTCTATCCGTGTGGTGACGTAATAAGAATTTGGAGTTTCACCACTCCTATTCACCCCATGGGTGTCGTAAGAGTCGACTAAGGGCGCAAACTACGCAGGACAAAGGCACTGCAAAGAGAAAGAAAATTTGAAACAACCTCTATACCAACTCATCTGGCCAGCGTGGTATAGTATAGGAGGTATGGCCTATACCTCCTTTCTAAGGAGAGGCCTATGTCCAGCAGTGGACTATTAAAGGTTGGTGATGTGTGTGATATGATAGAATAAATTAATTCTTAAGAATTGTGTATTTACAAGTTTCTTTTTTTGCCACATACGTGCCATTCACAAAAGGGGTTGCAAGTACATGAAGGTTAAACATAATTTTCTTAAGAAGTAAATTTGGAAAGGGCGTGAAGGCTAAGTGTTTAAAATATACACAACACACATACAATGTAACTTACTCAGAAGACCACGTGTGGCTCTCATGGCTCATTAGAAAAGTTGGTGGGAGGGAGGTAGGAGAGAAATTTCTCTTTATACACAATACTTCTGTCTTGTTGTATTTTATTTCTGTTACCAATCTTTTAAAACTACCTATTATGTTACCTTCTATTGTAGAAAACGATTCTGTAGTGTGTCATTTAAATAGTTTCTTCATTAAGGTAATCGATTCTCAAAGATTTTTGAGCGCTTTTCCAACTATATAATAATGTTATTTCTCGTAGTGTTTTGAAACAACATTTGAATCATGTTTCAACGATAACACAATCTTAACTAAGCGTTTCTAACAAAATCTTTTCATCCCGAAAATTCAATTTTTTAAAATATTTTTAGAAGTAGGTACGATTTAATTGAATCAAATAAAAATTGAAGACATTTATTCTTGTTGCTTGCTTAAAGACCCTCATTCATTTTTAGAATAACATTGCCTTCTTGAAGTCCAGAACAATGTTATTCTTAAAAAATTATAAAAATATTAAAAATGAACCAACAAAGATTTATTGAAAGAAAATTCGAAAAAGTAACACATTTTTTAAAAATTACTGTACAAAAGTACTTGCCTATTAGAACAACGATGTCACCAATCTCTAGAATTTACTGGAATGTTTAATACCCGCGAATAAAATAACCTAACTGAATATAAATTTAAGGCAGCTAATTATTTCATCTGTCTGATGAAAATGATAAGATAGTTTATTTGTCAATTTTCTGTGTTAGAATCGACATATTGGAAAGTAAAGATACGTATGATTACAAAAAAAATAACTTCTCTCGTCAACGTTTCAGCCGTAATAATAATAACAGCTTAAGACACCTCACAAACGTCCTTCTTATCCCAAACCATGTAGAGCCATTGCTATGGAATCTAGACAGCCAATTAATACATATATTTTCAGTTTTTGTTCTGGATGGGTTTCGAACCCTTAACCCCTGCCCAAACAGCCCGACAGTAACCCCTAAATAAATAGATCCCACAAAGTAAGTAAGTGTCTTCAAATTAAGGTTGCTTACTTATTAGATCCGAACATTACCGAAAGAAACGACATTTATCAAAAAAGTTTTGCCACTACCCAACCACAATGTCCTAACAACAATATTAATATGGGCTAATGTGCTTTTACGGATTTGTGGAATTCTATATCAAAAACAAGAACAAGATTTCTTTGCAATACATATTCAAAGTAGTTCTAAACCACTGAATTTACGTCCAATAAGATCATTCCCCATAAAACAAAACCTGAGAATGAAATCGATTTCACTTATGATTAGTCATAGTACGGTATGATTATTAATCTTTTAGTAGTTACTTGAAGGGGGGAAAAGTTCCACATGTGCCGTTACACTCGACATTGGCTCTCTTTACATCATATTGATCGCCGCGTAAAGCTCCTGAGCCCTTCTTTTTGTATGCAAATAAATCAACTTTCTATGTTTTAAACACTCAGTGCGTTGAGCGACTAACAATTTCTTTTTATGTTTACTTTAGCAATTTTAACAACAAAAATACCTTATTAAGAAATGATAAAATAATATTTTGTTCAAATTACTTGACGTTTTTACATAATTAACTTTAAAAAAATAATCAGTGACTTCATTGCGCCTACTTCATGACGAAACTATAGTCTTCATTCCTAAATTTTCTTTCAATTTGAGCTGAACCGAAAGTATAAACTCATAAATAAAATAATAATTTAACAAATTCTTACATAAATGACGAAGTTCAGAGGTAATCCGTGTGGTGAGGGATTAAGAATACGGAGAGTCACCACCCCTGTTCATTCAGTGGCTGTCGTAAGAGTCGACTAAGGGAACAACAACGCAGGACAATATTACAGCAATGCAAAGAGATGGAAAACTTGAAACAAACCCTATACCGATCCGTCCTTTCTAAGGAGAGGCCAATGTCCAGCAGTGGACTATTAAAGGCTGTTTATAACCGAGGTGACAAACATAACAAAGGTCAATACTCACTGCCTCTTACTTTGCAGTTTGTTAAACATATTAATTGAAACAAATATATGAAATATAAATTCTATAATATATATCTGTGTAATCAATTATTAAAATCCCTCCTTTTAAAGTTTCATGACACCTTGAAAACATAGGGAGTAAAACTTTAAGCCATTAATCCGATATTTTCTATTTTAAAATGCCAATAGAACCCGAGTCCTAGTCAACGGCTAAACCGGTTTTGCAGAAAAACATAAAACCCCTTGTTTGGCTTTTCCGTAGTCTTATAAAATGTTTATTCTTGTTTCCACATTTGAGTAAAAAAGAAAGGATACTAATGAAAAACAGCATATGGTACAATAGACGAAAATGGAAGCAAGGTTATATAAAGTAATAGCCGATTGAGAATGATGCCAATACATTTCTTTCTAATATAAACCAATCGGTCAGGGTTTATTCATTGTGAGCAACAGAATTTCGAACTGTGAAGGAATTTGAATAAAAACTCATACTAATATTATGGTTGTATTATATAATATTGTTTGTTTACGTAAATCATAAACCTTCGAATATTTTCTTTTATGTCTCTGACGGGTTTTAGTGACTTGAGCTATCAAGTCAATATTTACACGTCCAGTATTTTAAACCAAGGTAGAAGTAGACAAATGTTTAGTTTTGTGCACTTCCTCCCTATGTAAGTATTCCAAAATAAAAGTAATATTTATAAAAATTTTACATTCGTCCATACTCAACTTTAGCATCCTAATTATTTTATAACCGACTTCTGTGTGTCTAAATTATGAAATAAAAAACTCTTGTATGTATTCTTAGTCTCTTAATTTATTATTCTCGGAAGTGGTATTTATCTAACTTGACTGACCTGTTAGTTTAGTAGTTAGTAGGTAAGAGGTCGTGAAAGGAGGTCCAAAGACTAGCTTCACGAAAGTTACTTTGCAGTTTTCCTCTTCAAGGCTTTTAATGTAAATAGTTACAAACACATGTGTTTATTCATAAAGTTCATTACACAAGGAATGCATGAAATGAAAAAAACCAAAATCTTTAATTTGTTCGATTAAATAAATTAAATATGGACCAGATTATCTAATAACCCAAACTTAATAAAGAATATTTTTTATTATTGTTGCTATTTTACAATAAATAGGGAAATTTATACCAGAGAAACCATTTAGTGCAGATTTAAAACAGTTCCTATTTAAATAAAAGTCGATTCCTTGAATCGAAATATAGTAAATTATGAAACTATGCAGAATCCACCCCTATTTAATATTGAAGATAATAAGTTAAGACTTAAAATATATTAAAGATATACCTGGATTAATTAAGGAAAGAATAATTGTTTCTGTCACAAAAATACCATGTTAGCTTCCACGGCCTCAGACGTTGCAAATCTTATACTGCTGAGATAAATAACAGTAATAGTATAACGTGTTTAATGAAAATATGTCCATTACTGCAACATAATAAACCGACTACTGCTGCTTTAAAAAAAATATCATTTATATATCATTTAGAATTTGCTGTTTTTCTTGGACGCATTTTTATTTTACTCTTTTATGTTTTATATAAACTAATCCTTTGTTTTTTCCTTTAGCGATATCTTTGAAAAATACACAATACTGACTAGAAATTTTATCGAAATACGTTAAGAAATTAATTTCCTGTACTTATCTTACTTATCTTTGTCATATCGAGGTATTATGTACCTCAATAGATTATCTTTGATCTTATTTGATATAATTAGTAAATGCGACGTCAAAGTGAACCTCGGAAATAAATTTGCTTCAATTGACTTTTTAAATACTCTAGTCCAAAACAATTAATTCGTGATGAAAAAAAAGTAAACAAAAGTTATTTATAAATGCAGAATAAATACAACTTGGGTTTTTTTAACCGACTTCAAAAACACAAAAGAGGAGGTTCTCAATACGACTGTATTTTTTAATGTGGAAAAAAAAATTTTGGGTTCAAATTTAACATCTTACTACCTTATCTAAATAAAGTAACGGACTTATTAAACTAAATTTAATATAATCTAAAATACTACAGTTTTCTAATATAGATTACGTAGTGTTTTAAATATCGTATCTACTCATTACAAACGTATCTTGCACAAAAAAAAAGCCTTTTATAAAATAAAAAAATAAAAAACAAATACAAATCTAATGGATAAAACTAAAATAAGTGCGACCCTCAATATAACATGTAAGATTATAATAGCAATAGATACCTTCTAGTCTGTTTGAAGTCGGTGCCAAATTAAATAGGTATTCAATAAGGTGGTTGGATACCTGATTTAGCCTTTCGCATGATGTGTCATATAGACCATAAAATCAATTCTCAGTGCTGCGACGATAAATAGAAAACAGTAATATTTTTCTTGGAAATGAAATCGATGGTGGACGGAAAGCCGTCATCGACATAAGTCACTAAATTAATATTCCCAGGGTTGTCTCTGAAAGTTATCAAACAGAGAGACAACACTCTGCTTGATATCATTAACTAGTTCTATTACCGCATTGGTGTACCATGGAAAGAATATCATCGGCTTCTAGGTAAACAAGTTTATGACTAAATTCTGAATTGCTAGTCACAGGATGGCACTATAGTTATTAAGGCCTCCGATGGGAGCCGTCGTAAAACCAACATCGCTGGACACGCTAAAGCTTTTAATAACATAATACACAACACACACATATAGAACAACATCTAGATACAGGAGCGATTCTGAGAATACAAGCGGCGTTAATTATAAAAAAATCAAAGAAACATTATCTATCACATAAAAAATACTAGCTTTTGAAAGCGGCTCCGCCCGCGTGTATGTTGGTTATCACGGTAAATAGTAGCCTGTGTCCTTCCTCAAGAATCAAACTATGTTCATACCGAATATCATCGCAATCGCTTCATCGGTTATTGATTCCCCATACACACTTCCATCCCCCTTTTGTCACCCCCTAAAGGATGATTACTAGGATAAAAACTATCCTATGTCCTTTCCCTTGACTCAAACTATCTCTACAAAAAAAATCATCTAAATCAGTTAAGCGGCTTAAGCGTGAAGAGTTAACAGACAGACAGACACACTTCCACATTTATAATGTTAGTATGGATTAGTTTGAATTAATATATTTTGATTAGTAATTTCCCATAGGTATGACTTTCCTGCCTTTCTTTATACGATTTCTACCTTACCCTAAGATGGCATGACTGGCAGAAAATGTAATGGGGGTTTAGCTCGCCATCGTACAAAATCGTACATATATGATATATATTAATACATAAATAGCATCATTAAAAAATCCCCGACACAAAAACACCTTAAAAAACAACAAGTGCTCATTGAGACTGTTCTAATAAGCCCAAACATGGTACATGGTGTGCTGTACTTTTCTAAGGAGTTGGCTATCCTGCAGACTACTTGATTCAGTAGCAAGTTCCAGGTTACCATGTCAGGGATTTCCTTTCTAGGGTACACCTGGTTCTCCGACTACTGGTACCTGAGACGGCGTGCGGTTTTAGTCGGTTCGAGTCCGACATTGCCACTGATAAGTGGTATCCGAGGGGATTTCTGCACAGGAAAAAAAAAAGGTTACCATGTCGTGGCAATACTATCAAAGTAGCAGTATACCAAAATTTCAGATCAAACGGAACTGTGAATTTTAGTGAGATCCCTTCATGACCTAGGAAGTGAGCTGATGCTGAGCTTCAAAATTTATATAACCGTCACAATCACATTGGCTTTCGAACAAAAAATCCGCATCGGAATTGGTCCATCCGTTCGGGAGCTATGATGCCACAGACAGACAGACAGATACACAGATACGCAGATCATCACACATCACATCAACAGCCTATACTAGTCCACTGCTGGACATAGGCCTCTCCTTAGAAAGGAGGTTTTGGCCTACTATACCACGCTGGCCAGACGGGTTGGTATAGGGTTTGTTTCAAGTTTTCCTTCTCTTTGCAGTGTTGTTGTCCTGCTTAGTTTGCTCCCTTAGTCGGCTCTTACGACACCCACGGGATGAATTGGGGTGGTGACAATTTGTATTCTTAATCCGTCACCACAGGTTAAACGGAAAACACGCCTCGTTTTCCGTCGGGGGTTAAAAATGTCGTCATCACAGAAGACTCCGACCATTTAGTTATACCTACAACTTTGCAATTTATTTATGATACCAGTTTTTACCACGAGTTTATTCTCAAATGTAATGCTAAGAATTGTATTATTTCTCGAGATACAGGTGTTTCACCTAGTTCGAGAGATTGGGTCTCAGACTGCTGTACACAATTATCTTTAATGAATGAATTATTATTATTTTAAAACATAAAAGCAACGGTCGCAACCAACCATGGAGCGTAAGATGACAAAAGCCACGAGTTTTTCTTTGAATTTGCAAAATTTTAGATTTGTGAAATACAAAATCAACTAAGAAGTTCCTTTTATTCAGTGTTTTTATTTCTGAGCATTTGAAATTTAAGGACACTGTCACGATGTATCCAACACAAACTCTATTTCATTTTTTTTTAATTGTTTGAAATCGTCTTTTGTGGACACGTACACTCTAAAGTCATAGATCAACACACACAATAGCAACAAAACCGGCCGGAAGCCGACAAAGCCGGCCAACGCGCACTCTGCCTTAATCGGCACGGTACGGTAACCGTGTATGGCTCTAACTACTGCCAATACCCTCAGAGGGCGCCAAAGGCGAGCTCTATTTTGGGCGGTCAGAGCCGCCGCCTACACCGGTGCACCGTACAGTGCCATGAACCGGACAACCCACGTGTACAGCCGTCTCGACGCGACGCTGGGTCCACCCAGATTAGGCAAAAGCCGCCCAAGGGTACACGCAGCACCGATCAGCTTTTGAGAAAGCTGTTGGAAGTGCTCGTCGAAGAGCACCTCTCGTCAAGGATCAAGCCCAGATACTTCATCTGGGCCTGAACCGGTACGAGAATCGAGTTGACAACGATTGAGGGGCAGGACCACGACGGGGCCAATGAAATAAGCGGGCCTTCGTATTATCCAGGGACACCCAAAAGCCCTTCCTCAAGAGGACCAGCTTCCCGTTCTTCTCAGGGAAATGTCCCGAAGCCAAGCTAGCGTCGAACACCTCCCTCAGGAGGTCTGCCATATGGTCGAGGGCTAAAGCCAGCACTCGGGTCAGTATCCCGTCTGGCCCAGGGGTGGACTTCTTGGAACGGATCTCTACCTATGAATCATCACACGTGGGACATCATCCACTTTCTACCCGTTGTGTCCGGCCAAGGAGGCTATTGACGGGGCTGTGTGTTCCGCCTATTGCGGGAATAGGCCCTATAAAGCTGCACTTACGACCTATCGTAACCCAATAAAATAAGGTATTATAAGGACAATAAATATTAACATGTCAGTATGAACTTCAAACCAACGAGTAGAGAGTTTTTTTTTAAAGTTTTGCTTTACTTAATCTGCATACAAAACCAAAGAAAGGTTTCTCCTCCTGAGATTTATTTTAATTGTTTTTTATACTTAACAGGGGTTCCTTTTACAGCTAGCCGAAAACTTTTAGATTTAGAACACGAGCTCGTAAAATTTTGCATATTCATAACACGACACGACAAACGAGTTTTACTATCTTGGTTTTATTTTTTGAAACACTAATGGGTGCAGGTCGTATAATAAAGAGAACATTTAGATTCACTGTGCTTTAGGGACTCATGATTATACGAAATAGACAAGCATACCGTGATGGTGTGTTAAATCATCTTGTTGTTGTTGATTTACATCTTGAACAACATTCCTGGCCATCACATATTTGAAGTTTAGTAAATAGTAAAACAATTTTTAATTTTATGCGAATGAAATTATTTATAAATTAGGATAAATATTTTTTATTTTTCCCAGGTACCAGTAGCCTGGCCCGTTCTCCGCCATCTCCTTCGCAAGCATGACCTGCTCGCAGAACGAGACAGCGGAGCTCCACGCACTCTCGCTCCGCACCATGGCCGCAATTATGTTACCGAGCGAGAGAACACCAAACAAAAGAAGGTATTTTTTGGGATGGGAAAAAACCATTATAATATAACTATATATAATATAAACATATATTGTCTATATATGTACAACATAGATAAATATATATTCATGTCGGAACTTTTCGAATCGGAATAAACAAAAAAAATAGTTTTCACTTCTGTCTGCACGCCACTATTTTTTTTTTACATTTAGACATGGTGACATTATCTATAATAAAAACAGTGTATTTATGTTCGTGGATGTATGTGTGTGGGTGTGGGTGTGTGTGTGTGTGTGTGTTTTTTGTGTCATCCGTATGAAGATACTTTTCGATTTCCTCGTAGGTTTTATCTTGCAGGAATGTATTTAGCACCTTTTTGCAGTTGTGATATAATAGGTTGTTACCGAGGACCGATTATTTTGTTGCTCGACGACGAAGGGGACGCGGCACAGGTCGCTAGCTTACCAATCATGGGTAATGCCATGGGGCCATGTGGCCGCTGCAAACGACCCGAAACAGATGACACTCCGGTGCGGCCGGGATGTCGTCCATGGCAGGGCGTGGCAGCCTCCCGCCCCAGTCCTCCCTGTACATCCCGGGAGGAGTCTAAAAGCCGCCGTTGCGTTCCTGGAGCTCCTCCTGACTGCCGAGGTAGGCCGCCGCGGGGTTTAATGGGTAAACCGGTTCTCCGGGAGTCCCACACACGCCCTGCATTTCCCCAACGGAGGGTATGGTGCGAAAAGCATTCCCCGCAGTAAAAAAAAACATTGGTTGTTAATTGAACATTTTCACCTAATTTTATTGTATAGAGCTGGACCCAAGAAATGTAATAATCTTTTAGTGAATGCTTTTAGTGAGTCCTGGGATGTGGTACTGTGCAAACTTTGTCTTTTCGTCGTTTGTTTATTGCCTTATGCGACGAATTATAATGCTGGAGAAAAACAATTTGTTTGATAAAATATTGCTGAACATTTAGAACCTTTCATTGCCTATATAATTTGTCAGTGAGGTACATAATTGGACGGAATGTTGCTACTTTCAAAATGGATTTATGAACAATTTCTAGGGGGTTCAATTATCGCACCAGGGACTACCTTTCTAGGGTATACCTGGTTCCCCGGCTATTAGTACAGGAGAGGCGTGCGGTTTTAGTCGGTTCGAGTTCGACATGCCACCGATACTATCACGATGGTGGTATCCAAGGGGATTTCCGCACGGGAAAACAAAAAAAAAAGAAAAAAAAAAGGGGGTTGTTCAATTATAGTTTTACCAACTACATGATGTTGGTGCACTATATTAGATGGTATGTAATAATGGAGACACAAAAAGCAAAGCATATATTATGAATTATTGTAGGGTTTGATATTAATTTCAGTGTTTTAAAGATATATATTAATTTATTGCACTCTACCAGTAAGGAAATTGATATGGGCTTTGGAATTGAGATTTTTATATATGATTATACCAAGATATTTAATATGATCTACACGATCTAGGTTGGAACAATTGCATTGAGTTTTTGTTGGTGGAAAACAATTTTGTGCTTTTATGGTAATTGGAAGGTTAGGTTGAGATGCAGAGCTGATAGAATATATTAAAAAATAAGTAAAATAATAGTATGAGAACATAGCCAATTAAAAGCTGAATCAAGTCCACTTTGTCTTGGTGTGAATTGGTAAGGCAAAACGAAAATATCAAAAGTATATCAAACATGTGCGTGTGGATATAAGGCCTTCTACCTAATGATTTTGGTATTCAAATATATATACATATATATTTTAAACAATAGGTTACCTTTTTATATTTCAACAAGCACTACAATTTACAAAAAAACTGACAGAATCACACTACACATCACACATGCTGTGATACATTTACAGACAGTATCTAACAGGGAAGAAGGTCTAGGAAAAAACATTAAAAATATAGTAAGTTGAGTAAACTTACGAAAATTTAATGTAGGATGAGGTCCCTGTTCGGAACAGGCGCGTCGTCCTCTCGCACTCAACAATACCTCCTTACGCGCGGGCCGTTCAGGCACCTCGTCGCGTTCGAAGCTCGAGCCGGGCTCTGCGCTCGCGCCGCCACCCTCCTCCCTGCCTTCTTCCACCACACACGCGGACATCACTATTTTTGTTAGTCAATTACGCACCCAATTTTAACTTGTTTTTAACAAGAAATTTAAAGATTTGCTGTTTAAGAAGGACTAACTCCCTTTTTTATTATTTCACTAATACCGATTAGAAGAAAACTAAAATTTAAAAGTAAGTTATATTACTGTCACTATTTTAAATATTTTTATAGTATTTTACTTTTTATTAAAAATGAAAGTGTTTCATTGTAAATGATTTTCGTTTTCAGTACGAATTTAACACAACTACGAAGATGTAACGTTACTGTTAGTCATTTACTATGAATATATTACTGTCACTGTTTAACTACTGTAACGAAAAACCACTTTATTACAGAACACGCAATGCCATATGATGTTGTATATATGTTGTATGGTAAACTATACGTACATGTATGGCAATGTTTGATGACGTTTGTGATCTGAAACAAAATAAAACGATTATAGGTAAGTGTATTAAATATTTTTTATTATAGTCACTAATAAGGATACTCAAAATTTGATGTTTAGAAACTTTATTGGCTCATCACCTCACCGAGCCGAACGACGACTTTTATCCTGAACAACTGGTATTCTGTCTATAATTATGTATTGCGACGACCCTGCTGTAATCTAAGAAGGGAGTGCTGAATCTAAAGCAGACGTTTAACATAAAATGTTGCGATCTATCCGATAAAGTAACAAAAAGATAGCCACCATCATCAGGTCAGCCATTATAACGAAGATCATTAAATCTATCAAGAACCCTTATAAAGGAGATTATCTTACGCTCTTTAGCGTCTAGTGAGTCCTCTGCAGATTAAGAAGGACACATCGCGTTCCATTTTGGCAATCATCAGCTTTGCTGATGAATGAAGACTGTGGTTCTGTCACTGGTCGAACTGTCTCTGGTGATCAAAATTCTCACTCTCCGATTCTCACGGCTACTCACTCCAGACCAGTGAGTAAACTACGCTCGGTTTAAACCTATTAAGCCTAATAATTATACTATCCCGATCGATATATGACATAGAGTACTTAGGGCAATATACGGATCTCTTAACACAGACACAATAGGATGCAATAGCATTTTAAGGGTTCTAGTCTCAGAAATGTTTTTTATTCAAAGAAGAAACTAAAATGATAAATCTTTTAGGTGGCTTCTTTCAAGGCCAATGAAGGCAGATTTGTTGAGCCAAGAGTTTGAATTCTAGAACAAAAGCTTACTTAATTATATACTTTACATTAAGTACTCTTTAGCACCATTAAAAGCGAGTCTAACTTATTCTGAATTAGGTAAATCTTGTGAATGAATCTGTGAATAAGCACAGGTGGAAATTGATTTGATTATTTCCTTAAAGCAGAGACATACAACTAAGAACTATGGTGAGAGTTTGAATGCATAATTGGCTGCTATAATGTTACGACGAAAAAATGAATTTAACGAAAAAAAAGTAATCAGCTGAATTGCTATAATTCTGAATTGTCATTCTACACCCGATGTTTTGTAGACATTATGGTTCACTGATTAAATTTTAATTAAAAGTAGACAAAGGAAGGTCGTCTGAAAATTACATTTTATTATAGTTGACGGCTTTCCTTTTTTTACAGCAAGGAAAATTTGCATATCAGTGGGTGTACTATAACGTCTATTATATTACATGCAATAAATATATTAGGCTCCACTGTTGAACTTAGCGAAATTGATATACAAATGAAAGCAAGGATCCACACAGTCTGTTTTTTGGAATGAATTTGATAGATTCGGGTGTCCTGTACGTCTTTCCAACACAAAGGGACAATCTTCTGACCAGCCAAGGAGATCATTCCCGGTGAATTGTTCAATAAACATATCACAATTCATTGTTCAATATAAGGAAGAGTAGACCCAGTCTGTCGTGTATTTTCTGCAGTTGTCGACGAGCATAGCAGGTTTCCATTTGACGTTTAGGACATGATATATGGTGGAAATATATGTGGTGTTTTTCTCGAAGTAGTAAGTTATATTGTATGTAGTAGATAAGTAAAATATCAAGTCTCATAACCATAAATTATTATTACATGACTTATTATAGGTAGTCCTAAAATCTACTATCTGAATAAGAGTTGAATTTTTATTAGAGTAAAAGTACTACTTATTAATAAAACTAGAAATACAGACGTAAAAGGTATAAAAAGTAATTTAATCAAAATTTCAAAGATTAAGTTAAATCATTATCAACACTTCATGATACTGATTATCTTAAAAAACTAATTTACGGTAACATGTTCCTAAATAACTCCTAACTTTCATTAACTTTGATTTTTATAGCCCAACTCTTCTAACACTCCAAGTCAAACAAAATTAGAAGTAAGGTCGTCTACGGGCAAACAACAATGTCTCTCAACGGTATTTTGTCAAAATAAATTTATTTAGTCGAAAGTATCAATATTTTCTCACCTATCTATCTTGCATCTTGATCTATAGCTTTAGCTTGTGAAGTAAACTTCATTACTTAAATACAATTTTCATCTGGAAGTTTAGTCCGGATGTTGTCGCTATATGGAGTTGAATTTATGTAGAACGTTCATCTCTATCAATGTTTTATGGAATTGACACACTGATAGTATGTTTACTTACTGTTCAGCGGGAGTTCAAGTAGAGTTAAAAATGACATAACTTCGATTGTGCAACTTGTTTCGGTGCACATACATCACGCTATGTCTTCATGCGATATGATTGCTTTCACATGACATAATAATATAGGCGATTATATTCACAAACAATACTTAAGGCAGTGTGGAAGTAACGCTATGCCAAGTAAGGCATTTTATAGCGTTCCTTGCGGCTAGCCTTTTCATTCATAAGAGATACTCAAGTAACCCTTTGCTATGAGAATTTCTATTCTCTCCAGTATAAATTTCGGGCATAAAGTAAAAATTTCACATGTAATTGACAAATAGGCGACACAAAAAGAGTCTTCTGGATATTTCTTTAAGATTTAAATCAATAAATGGTAAGCGTACCAAAGAGAATAACGTTGCAAATCTTCATTGTTTCCAATTGTTATCTAACTGTTTTATTTGAAAGGATTTTGAAAAAAGATCAAAAGATGTTTTTCACTTTTTTTATTAATAATTAGTCCTTTTTTTGTTGTAATCTTTTTCGTTTTATATTTTATTGTTATTTTATCACAAACACTGTGCATTCTGTGAAATAGCCATCGAGTTATTTTGTAAAAATATAGCAGAATCAAGACAAATGCTTTAGCAAAAAAGTAAGGAAGAACAAAAGTCAAAGCGTATTTAATATAAGATACCCGTTATAGTTAATAGATCAATAAATAAGGATATCAAGGTCTATTTTACTAGTTTTTTACTTAAAAATTGTCTTATAGCACCGTCACATATCCATGTGTGAACTTGATATCCTTATTTATTGAACTATTAACTAAAATGGGTATCTTATGGACAGGCTTCAAACCGGCAAACCTCAAATTAAACCTTCGTCATTAAACATTTGTTTTAATTATATTATATCCCACGTGACCAATCACAAGAACAGAGCAGAACCTCGCTGTGAATTTAAATTCGAGATAGAAAACTGAAAACGTATCGCATATCAACGATTCATATTGGAATGCTTAAACTTTATTTGTTGCCTATTTTATTTTCTAAGATGTTTTAAACAGTAACTAAAGAATTTTTTTGGCGTCATAATTGATTTCTTCAAACAGTAAACTCTTAACGTCCTTGTAAAGTTTTCGTATAAGATCAAAAAAACTCCATGATAAGGCCCGGGACGTCCCTTTTACCCGAGGTCCCACCACGAGTCTACGTGGATTTTTTTTCCCCACCGTCCAGAAAAGTCAAGTTTATTCAATCTGGCGGTTCCAATGGGGCCATAAGTAATCTAGTACGATAGACTTACTGCACTAGAGATTTGATATATTTATAAAATATATATGAAATAACACTAAACATTTGTAAGCACATTACTATATAATTATTTACTAACCAAAATTAAGCCTTTTCTGTTAACTTAAAAAAAAATCGATAAACCATTAATGAACCATGAAAATTCAGCATAATAATAGATAAGGTAATAGATGTGAAAGATGATATTTAACTAAGTCAAGGTCACTACTCCCCTGTTCATCTAAATAATAAATAATTTTATTAATATTTTAAAATTATATTAAGCAAAAATATTATTTTGTTTTAGTTTTGGGATCATCTTAACTTTTCTACTTTCTATCATTCTCTGTTGCAAGCATTTTCTATTACAAGTGTTGATCTTGTTCTGCCTGGTATTCTTATTAATAATATTAATTTATTCATCCATGTTCATGAAAATATAACTAACATTTAATTGAAATATACCTAAAAGCACAACAATAATACCGAAAACCAAATCAAAAAAGATAATATACATGACTTAGAAATGACATATTGACGTAGAGAAATGATAACAGGAAAATGCTAAGAGATAGGTATGACGATAATAAAATGTTTGCGGCACCACAGTGCAGTGGGACAACGGGATATTTAGCTAACAAGGTACACAAAGCTATTTTGATTTTAAATATGGCAAAACAAAAAAAGAAAATTTGAATTTTAATATATTTGCAGTTAATTGCTTATTTATTGTACTTGTTTATACACATTTTTCAAATATGACATATTCTCACAAACCAAAATCACGCACATTCCAGAAGGTTTGAATGGCCGCGCATTCCGGGAACCGTTTAGTAATGGTGCGGGTTGGCACGGAACAATGAGTTCTATACCAATGCGCATAAATCGAAAATAGATTATCGCGCGATTATCTTGTTTACATTCGAAATGAATTTGTATTTCTCAGAAGCGGACGGTTCTCGTAGGGATTGGAATTTCCTAGAATCATCTTTTACCAGTACCAGACCGCGACCAGTAGTACCAGAGAGCGACTCGAATCCTCGATAGTTAAAAGATTTGCGACCGGCTCGATCCCTTGGCGTTACGTAGAGATTTAGCTTCGCTCTGCATTCTTTATCGTATATATCATGGAGAGTGTTCCGAGGAATTATTCGGACTAATAACGGCCGTAACCACCACTCCGATAATTGTCGCTCCATCACTGTGCGCTTTTCAAGACACTTTTTGCCTCGCACTACCAACCTGTGGGACAAGTTATCGGCTGCGGTATTTCCGGACCGATACAACCTTCAAACCTTCAATAAAAGAGCGTACTCCTTCCTCAAAAGCTGGCAAAGTGCTTGTGACTCCTGAGTAGCAGGCGTTCATGGGCGGCGGTAGTCGCTTTCCATAAGGTGACCCGTCTGCACGTTTGCCCCCTATTATTCCATAAAAAAGGTCTATTATTCCAAATTACCGAATCTTCTATCACGCCATCAGGCTTAATTCGTAGTGCGATGGGAAATATTAAACGTGAAATTTGGCACTTGACAATATCAATCATGTAAGCGCAAATGTTGTTGCGCAGATAAACAACTTTTTTATTTTTTTAAATTAATGCTGATATATAAGTCAGTAGCGATAAGCGAAGCTACTTTTTTAAATTATCAATTTGGTTATCAAGTGTTGTGTAGCCGGTGTTTTTCTCTGTTCAAACAAGGTAACTCAGAAGCTATGTAGAACTAGCCAACTGTAAGTATTGGCAAAGATTTTATATTCTGCTTAAGTTTTTTTTGAGAAATTACTTGAAATTAATTCCGTAGGTTCTTTTATATATGACAAGGAGAAAGTATACACAATTTTAAAACTCTCAACATTGTGTACGGTGTGGCGGTAGTCGGTCTGACTTGACATAATCGCTTCATCGTATAATCGACATGTTTTGAGCATTATTACCCTTATCATATCAGCATTATATGTGATTATAATTATTTTTGTGACTGTTTAGTAGCATATCATCCATACCTGGAAGTATCCATACAGAACAAACGGTACACCTCTAGCATATGTTTGACATATGACAACCTTGTCATCACACCTATTAATAATAATCATAAATCATTTTTTCAAGATAATTGTGTACAACAGTCTAAAACCTAATCTCTCGAACTAGGTGAAACACCTGTATCTCGAGAGATAGTGCCCTTTTTATCGTTACATTTATAACCCTATGTGGTAAAAACTAGTATAATTAATAATTGAATTGGAAATTGTATAACATATTTTTTAAGTAACTTGTATGTCATAATATTAATCGTAATTAAAATTTACGTGTAACAATAAATATTATCTAGTTTAAACATGTGCAAAATGTAAATATAAACAAGTATGCAGATGGGATGCACCCCCTTCTAAGTTGATTTTAGAAAATATTTACAACATAAAGTCGTCTTTTCCGTAACAAAAACAAGGGAAAAACTTAACATAACCTATTGGTTAGTGACCCTGACTGCTAAACCGGAGGTCGTGGGTTCGATTCCCACCCAGGACAAATATTGTGTGATGAGCACGGTCATTTGTTCTGTGTCTGGATGTAATTTATCTTTAATATGTATGTATTTAGAAATATATAAGTATGTTTATCAGCGGTCTGGTTACCATAGTACAGGCTCTGCCTAGTTTGGGATCAGACGGCCGTGTGTGAGTGTGTGAGATATATTATTATTATTATTATTACATATAAGAGTTCATAAGGATTTTTTTGATTTAATTATAGAGATAATAAGTTGTAATTTGCTGCTAAACATAAACCTTGTCCATAAATTTTAAAAAAAATGGACGGTAAAATAGTAGGTTTTATAAAAACATAAATATGTATACGCACAGAAAAAGTCTACTGCCAAAATCTACATTAACCTGAAAAAGACGCGGGTCGTGGGGCTTTCGAGACCAGTACCTCGGTCCCTAATTCTAGCTATAGATACAAGAATTATTTTTGAGGACATAGTATATTGGTGCCTCAAATAAAAATATCGATTTTTGTCTTAGAACAGTACGTTCAACAAAAAAAAAATTCAATAATGACAGTCTTCTATTAACTAAATATTTTGTAAGCGGACTAATTTATTAAATTATTGTACAGTCATAATTCCTTGATAAGTGTGCAAAATTTCAGTACAAATTTCAGTACTGTAACCTAGTGATAATTGATTCAATGCCATGCAATGATTGATGACAAATCTGTATTTACATGAGCCAACTAAAAAGCAAACATATGTAATTATTCGGCTCATTTACTCAAACTACATTTAAAAAAATTACATTAAGATTCTGCGTTAGGCGCCTTTATTATAGTCAAACCGACTAAGTAAATTAATAACACTGACACGTAAAATGTCTTATTATCACGCAACATGACATTCGTAACGTAACTCAAATAAAAAAGTTATTCCCTCCAACCGTTTTCATGCGTCATTATAGTCTAGTCTGCAGATTGCGGATTTTATTCAAATCACGTTTTATTCACTTTCCGCCGTATAAAATGTACGATGTATCTCAACCATATACAACATTTTGCACGATTTCAAAAAAGTTATCATATCTGTTGTACCTCAGAGTTCTGTTATTTAGGAACCGACATGGAACATAGGTCAAAATTTTATCAACTGGCAATCTTGTTTTTGCACTCTTTTCGTCCCAAATTTGTGAATGAAAACTTTAAGCATTCAAAATTTCAAATGTTTTAACACCAAGAAAAAGAGCTACAAGTATCTAGTAAATTTTTAGTACCATACCTATCTTGGTACAAAAAATTCAAAAAAAATCTTTCAAACATATAATAAATATTACAACTTAATACATAATGTTCGATTTTGATGGTGGTGTCTACTAATAACAATTATAAAAAAGCATATATACGGTCGAATTGAGTAACCTCCTCCTTTTTTGAAGTCGGTTAAAAAATGATCAAGACATAAGATTTACAAACAAATAAGTTATAATATTTACCATGGCATCACTCAAACGATTGAGTTCAATACCTTACACACTTTCAACATAGAAACGAAAACATCTTCTATTATTCAACTCCGAGTTTTTAGTAAGCCACTTAGTGTAAATTGATGGCAAAATTTAGGCCACAGCAAACCATAACGATTTTTCTTTTAAACTGTCGACTTAGTTAACTTTTTTAAACTCAGCAATTTAAACGTAAGGTGTTTGAAATATAATAGCACCTTGATTCTCTGAACAAATTTATGCAAGAATTTAATTTATCTCTTGCTAAAATACTCCTTGTATTTTTGTAACCACAATATAAGTAATATTAATAGCTCTAATAACTCGTGATTGTAATAGCTCAAATAACTTCACTCAGAAAATATACCTAAATAATTGCCGAACGTTATAAGCTATGTAAGCAATCGAAACTGTAATGTCGAACCTAGAATCGGTCGATAGAGTTCTATGAACAGGTGCACAGTGTAATTTGTATAAATTTTGGTTTTCGGAATATGTTAAAGCTTTGCTTTAATGTATAATAGACTTTTTGTAAGGTAGATAGAATTCTATGAGAATTTTACAGACGTATTTAGTATGTGTTCAAAGCT
Organism: Arctia plantaginis; assembly: GCA_902825455.1. Lineage (NCBI taxonomy): Eukaryota > Metazoa > Arthropoda > Insecta > Lepidoptera > Erebidae > Arctia > Arctia plantaginis. The sequence goes on along the minus strand of CADEBD010000314.1, from coordinate 13,629,173 downwards.
AGGTATTTCGTCTATTGACAAATAAAATCCTGTAAATAGAAGCAATAGAAGTCATGAAATAAATCGCAGTAATTTTTCTAGAAGGAAACTTCAGAATTATCATTAGTGCAAAAAGAAACTAAAGGCACCTGTTTTTTCATGCAATAATTGAATTTTTTTGCTTTGCATGACTAACATGTAAGATAATCGAAGTTGAAAGATAAGAAAATCAAAAGTATGGAATGAACTTAAACCTCTAATTTTCCTGCGAGCCTTTCTCCCGAACTAGGTTGGGGTCGGTTTTAAGTCTACTACGATACGGCTGAACTTTAATTTTTAGCTGAGAGACTGCCATCATCACTCCACGACCCTTGGGTTAGTACTTGTATAGTATAGTCTACAAGTACTACGAACAATGACCTTAAACTTTAGTTAACATTATTTTATGAAGTATAAAGTACAGTTATTTAATATTCGGGCACTAAAACTGTGTAGAGACAGAAGCAATGTCGTATTTATTTAATTCGTTCGTTCGTTTCACCGAAATTAGAAATATCACGTACCACGAGTCGGAATCTAATAACTGCCTTATGAAAATTATATGCAGCATTGGCGGGACAGTTGGCGTACCTATCATTGAGTCTGATATTCGCGATATGTATCGCTTGCCTGGTAAATCCTTAAATAGTTCTTACAATAATAGCTGAATGCTAACAAAACCGAAGCTATTAAATGCCATTATATTGTATAACAAAGATAAGGCTGTACCAAGAGACAAACTCAACACGGAACTTATCGGGATCCAAGGAAAGCGACTACCGGTTTATGTAACCAAACAACTACCCCCAACCGTAAAAAGCTATTTCATCAAGCCCGGAAGTTTTCAAAAAGTTATGAGTACAAGTTTTGTTGGACTGCCAACGGGAACATCTTTATCCGCAAACAGAAGAGCGAGAAACTAATAAAAATAACCTCAGAAAAATGTCCGTTGAACATAGGTAATAATAGCACATGACTCTATGAACAGTTGACCAATTACTAAACTTATTTTAGATTTTTCTTAGTTCGTAAAATTTATAGGTTCATGTTTATTTTTATAACATTATCTAAACAAACAAATACTTTTTTTACCGCACACTATTCTACACAGCACCGTTTTACCACTATTCCATATAACTCACACAAATATAGTCACACAAACCCGGTATCTTCTTCCCGCACATAATACTTCCTACCTCTTAATAACAATTGTTAATACTACTGTAATCATATCAAACTCAGTAGTCTATCTACAAATACATAATGGCACTGTTTGTTCTTACCTTATTTTTAAGCAATGGCCACTTTAAACTATATTAATAACGATTTAGATTCTATGACAGGCAATTGCATAACTTGTTTGCCGGAAGAGTGACTGAAATTTATCAATATGATTGAAAATAACCTAAAAATACTGCAACTTAACATATGTAGTATCAACAAAAATTTCGATCAGTTACAGACCTTAATTAAAATATAAAAATAGATATTGATGTTGTCTTTTTGGCAGAGTGCTGGCTGAGTGTATTAAACAAGTTATTTATACTAGCTGGTTATCGTTCTTACCTAACTAAGATTAACTCTAATCAAAACGATGGCGTTGTGCTGTATATAAAATCTGATATACAACATACGGTGCTGGAACCGGGTTTTAAGAACGGAAATTGTCTCATATGCGAATTGGAAAACAAAATAGCCATACTAGCCATTTATCGGTCACCATCATATTCAACGAAAGAAAACTTTTGCAGCTTTTTAGATAGCTTAGACACCATTTACATATAACACTCCTCGGGGACATAAATATTGACATAATCGAAGAACATAGAGACAACCGCTCCTTAGACTACCTACTACTAAACGCGTCTCACGGACTACTACTATCAACACATTTTTTTAGTACTCGCCAATATAAATGCTATGACCACGTACTCTTGAAGTCCATACTAACTCCTAGTACGTTGGTGTTAGATTCCGACATTACCGACCACAAACCTGTGATATTTTTTCATTTTCTCTTTATGAAGCTATTATACTACAGTTGCAAATTATAGACTTTTCTTTTATCTATGAAATGAAATCTGCCAATGCAGCGATGGATAAATTAATGAGCATAATACAAGCAATCATTGGCAAACACAAAACATATAAAAGAATCTCACTTAAAAAGGTGCTTAGAACCGTGGATAATGGCTGGTATCTTAAAATGTATCAGAAATTGAGATAGGATGCATGTTAATTGTAAAAAAAATCCGAACAACATTATTCTTAAAACCACATATACCTGCTAAAGGAATTTCTGTAATTCATCCGTAAATCAAAAACATCATATGAGCAAAACCAACTGATAAAAACCAAAAACAACCCGAAGGCTCTATGGAGAACAATTAAAGGGATAAGCTCAACACTCAGAATCTACACTCCAGCCCCACTGAGTTGCTGAGTATTAGTAACAATCCAAAATCGTCTGTAAATTAGGCCTTTTATTTTTTTCTGTACGGAAATCCCCTCGGACACCACTTACCGGTAGCAATGTTGGACCGACTAAAACTGCACGCCGTCTCAGGTATCAGTAGTCGGGGAACCAGGTGTACCCTAGAAAGGCAATCCCTGGTACCCCGACGTACCTCGGGCCATCTACGGCGAGTAAACGACCCTCCCTGTGTGGGAACCCCCATGTTCCCTCTGTGCTCCCGGAAGGGCGCGCGCGCTTCATAACGCGCTCGCCGTCACCCCGGCCTGCTTTTGCTTGGGTGACAGATGGCCTCACCTGTCACTCCAGGCCTGCGCTTATGGAGGACGGAGGTCGTTCTGCGACCTGCGGCGCCTGAGTCGTCTGCGGTACCTGGCCCGTTCCCGAGCCTGGCGGGCCGGGAGAGTTCTAAACCTCTCCCGGTACCGCTCCGCCATCTCTTTCGCAAGCATAACTTGCTCGCAGACGGAGACGGCAGAGTTCCACGCACTCTCGCTCCGCACGATAGCTGCAAGAAGGTTATCGAGCGAGAGAACTCCCACTCCGATGGCCGCCACGAGGTCTCGCCTGTGCTCCACCCACGCCGGGCATTCTGCCAGCGTGTGGAGCGCCGTGTCCACGGTCCGACCATCGCAGTGGTGGCACTCAAGCGTTGGCTCCTTGCGGATCAGACACAGGTGATCCCCGAAACATCCTTTCCCAGTGATCTGCGTCAGTCGGTATGAGAGGGTCCCGTGATGCCTCTCGAGCCAATCCTCCATAACGGGTCTTACCACCGCGATGACGGCGTGCCCGTGTAAATTAACCCTGTCATTATTTTAAATTTATATAAGCAACCCTTAGGTACAACAATACCCTTCCACCGTTAGAACCCGATAAACTAAGATTCAATGCACCTCCTGTTCGTCACAAAACCTCCTTTTCCGAACATCAATATTACACGTTAAGCTCTTACCTATACAGTATTGTATAGTATTATATCAAAGATACGGTCATCATCCAAACAACACAGTATCTTCATCGTCTCGATGCCCAATCAGTGTTGTAATCCCTTAGAACCGAAGCCTGTCCCTTAAGATACAGGCTTAGCCTAGTTTAAGAGACATGGTTAAAAATTTTGAATATGCAACAATTTTATGTAACTTTAGCATTTTAGCGTATAATACTGGAAATACCAATTGCGTCTGCTTTGTTTCACTGTTGTAACACTTTTGGACCAATAAATTTATTTATTTATTATTATTTTATAATTGTAAATCGTGTCTGGTTAAATCGACAAATCGATACATTTCATCTTAAAACAATTAAGCAAATCGGTTGGACGAACGGTCTGGATGATTAGTGAATTCATAGTAAACATATATTTTTAAATATAAGTTTAGGGACAGGACATGTTTTTATGATTTGCAAATATTTGTTTCGAAGTTTGTATGAGTTGAGTATTTTTGGCTAGTTATACCTAGTTTGGCAAATCAACTAAATACAACATGTGGTGTGTGCATGATGTTGGTGTGTTGTCATCTAACAGCATGAATTTTCCAAAAATTCCACATGTGTTTAATATGGCGGCTTCCTGTAAATTTATATAAAAGAATGCCGGTAAACCTACTTGTTTTAAGCTATGGAGAAGATAATTACGAATGATACCAGTCGTGGAGAGAACTATGGGAAGTGTGTAGACGTTTATTATTATTATTATAGCAAAAAAACGTAGCTTAACTTACTTCAGCCTATTGTCGTCCGTTCTTATCGAGCGTCTTGAAGACGTCTTCCAAGGCATTGGTAAACAGTTTCAGAGTACTAACTTGTCTAACCCCGCGTTGCAATTGAATTGGTCTTGTGCTCTGTTCTTGTACTTGGACTGTCATCATTGCGACTTCGTGCAGACATCTTAGTACTTGGATATGTCGGCAGTCGACCAGGCATCTCTGCATAGATTCCTAGACAGTCCATTACGTAGCTTAAAATAATTTAATAATATATATCCTTTGTTTCAACATGTTTGTTGCACTTTAAAAGTTGCCGGTGCGAAAATGAGATAGTGTCAAATAACCAAAGCAGAAAAATATCTTATTTAAGAATATCAAAAGATTGTCTTTGGACCGTTAAAGGCTGTTGATGTGATGTGAAAGAACTTCGATATCACCTAGTACTTGGATTCAAATCAAATTAACAATAACATAAAATAAACAAAATTAAAAAAAAAAAAAAAACAAATAGCAATAAAAACCTAGCAGCAGTCGCGGTTCATTTGCTGACATTTTTTTAAGAGTTCCGTTGTCTGTCTCTGAAACTCATCATCAGATTTATATGAAATTTAAATGGGACCATTTCGGCATAAACGCCTTTCGAACAAAAAAAAGAATTTTGGAAATCCGTGTTATGACGGATTTATGCCCGAACATTTATAAAAAAATATTAACATCCGAATTGATAACCTCCTCGTTTTTGAAGTCGGTTAATAAAATATATTTTCCCTTTGTTTTTTAGGATTCACTTACTTCAATGATCAATTATTATACTACAGACGTGGCCGACAGATTAAGCCTTTTCTGTACAGTAACACAATTGCTTCACAGTCAGGTAAACTCTTTATGAATATGAAATATGAATGTTTTACATAAATTTTATGTAGTATAAAATATTGGTCTGACTTTTAGGACAAAGAAAGCGAGATTTTTGTGTTCGATTGCCTAAAAATTTACATACTAACTTAACTAAGTAATAATAATAGTAAAAAAATCTTTATTTCGGATCTATAATCATTAAATTTACGAATTATAAATTACACAAAACATTATATTAATTTGTTTTAACTTATATATTAAACAGATGTAAAAATATTTAGAACAAAGGATAAACAAATTTCATAATTATAATACATTAAATTGTAATACGACGTATGCGAAGGGCTTAAGTCTAGAATAGAATACAATAATACACATTAGGTACATACATTTGTAAATAGTAATACACATTAATGTGTTAAAATCGATTAAGCTGTTACCAATATACGACGATTATATTATGAACTTAATCACAGCTTATTTTCGTTTTTACGCATTTTAAGCTTTAACCGGCAACAGTACTGTTTTCGTTCGGAATCGTTAATGAAAAGATCGTCGTCCATACGAAATGATTACATATTTCGCATTAACTTAAATACTCAGTACTTAGTGGTACTATTTGATACTTCAGAACTGTTTTATAGTGTCCAGCTAATTCGATGAAGGTGTCCAGTTTAAATTAAAATATTTACTGATAGCTTTCAAACATTTTTTAATTAACCACATATTGATCAACTACAATCTGATCTTCTCATAAACAAAAATGCTTTTACATAGAATAAACTCAAATTACTTGAAGCAGACCACTTTCCTTCTCAACTTCGGGTAAGTGAATGGTCGACAAGAACGGTACCAGCATATCAAAGCAAAACAAAGGAAACCCACTTGCCCTCATCAGTGTAGCTAGGTCAAGCCTTTTGCCTCATAGAGAATTGTTTTACATGAGTGCACTGATTTGAATTTCTATGATATGATGTGCTACGAGATACATATTTATTTGACAGATAGAAGTATATACAGGCTATACAGGGTGTAAGGGACTTCGTAACACATACCGAAATAGTGTATTCAGACCATGATTCTGAGTCAATAATCATTGGTATTATAGTATTATTGTTTTCAGTATTTTTTTTCTATTTTCCATTTATTTTGTTAAAAATTATGAAAAATTCTTCTATTGGTTTCGACTCCGAATGATGGTCTGAATACACTATTTTAGTATTCGTTACGACGTCCCTTACACCTCTGTCAAGAAAGTACCGGGAAAAGATCAATAATACACAAAATGTTTGTTATTCATCCAAATTTATTTTATCATCTTCAAAGTATGCTCCTTCAGAAACGATACACTTACGCCAACGAATAATCGCATCATCAAAACATTTTTTAAACGCTGTTTCCGGAATTGAGTTCAGTTCTCTCCGCGAATTCTCCTTTATGTCTTCTACCGATTGAAAACGGGTGCCACGAAGTGGTAATTTGAGTTTTTTAATTTTTTAACAACAACAAAAAAAACAAAAATTTGAATTTGGAACCATAAACAAATCATCCATTCTCGATACTTTTTTGACTGAATACTATACTTGTAGGCATTAATCGGTGTGCTTTTCAATAGTTAAGCCGGAATATGTCCTATAAATTATTTCCGTGACAAATCCGATTAGAACAATATTGGAAGTTTCTAAAAATACATAAAATCATTTAAAAAAAAGTAATAGTCGGTAGGTGCAAGGTCTGGTGGTCACATCTGCAACCAGCTTTGGTCAATCGGTCGTCCCCACTGCTCCTTCACGACAACGCGCGACCCCATACTGCGCAACAGACAGTCTCCAAGCTGCAAGAGCATGGGTAAGCTCTCCCTCATCCGCCATACTCACCAGACCTTGCACCTACCGACTATTACTTTTTCCAAAATTTAGACAATTTTTTAGTGGGTAAAAAATTAAATTCCCGAGAGGCAGTACAAAATGCCTTTGAAGAGTTTGTTGCCTCCCGTCCAGCTGATTTTTACAAGAAGGGCATCAATAAACTGCCAATGCGTTGGCAAAGATGCGTCAATTGTAGACTTGCAACGAATATTCGGTTACTATTCGGTATTCGGCCTATTCGGCTGCTTTTATTATATTCGGCCGAATACCGAATACTTAAATAATATATTTTGCCATTGAGAAATAATTGGTAAAATGAAAAATTAAAATCGATTGATTACGTATATATTCATATTTTCATTTCTGTTATAATCATTTAAGTAGTCATTGGTGCATAACACAGGTACATAATCATCTTCTGAATAGGAAAAATGGAGGATTCTATGTATTTGAATTATTGTGGTAATCAAAATTTAGAAGGGTAAGGTTCTCATTTCTTTTATAATCATTTATTAAGTAGTCATTGGTACATAAAACAGGTACATAATTTAATTCACGTCTGTACAAGTTTTTGGCGCTAAAATCCAGCCGAATACTTTTGCCTAATATTCGGCTATTCGGTCAGGGGCCTCGCCGAATATTCGGTATTCGGTATACTGCCGAATATACTATTCGTTGCAAGTCTAGTCAATTGCATGGGTGATTACTTCGAATAACAGAAATAAAAAAGTTTGACAAAATAAGTACTTTCACTTATTGCATACAAAACGGCAATTTCATAGGTAAAGACCTATTACTTTATTGCACTCTCAAGGATAAAAAAGAAGTTACACTTTCCATGTATGCTCCGCAAATATACCAAAAAAAAAGTGTAGCTAAATCAGCATTTTTCTTTTTAACAAAGAGTAGTTTTAAAATATGAATTACGCGAGTTTCATCTTAAATGCCCTAAATGTGAAAAAAGTTTCCCTTTCAGGGGTAAACTTTTTACATAGTTTAGTTAAGTTTGTACCGTACTTTATATTGTATTGTATTCGTCTTGTACTTTACAAAATACATTTTTCTAATCTGTTAACGTTGTATATTTCAAAAATATTAAGCGGAAATATTACAAAAAAAACACAGACGGACTTCAAGAAACTTGAACGATTCAACCATTCCACGTATCGAATATTTCTTCACTTACTCGTACTTTTGATTTTCATTCCATAATAATATCACATAACACTCTGAACTTTCTACACTTTACCGCTAAACAAAATCCAAGGTTCTTGGAGCGGGAGTTTAAATAATAAACAGACACAAGTAATGCAAACTGCGTATATTTTGCCACAAGAGGGCACCGTGACGATTTACAATAATATAATATTACTGTTCTCAAAGAATCGCACCGAACAATTAGTTATTTACATCTTATATTAAGCGGTTGTAACGAAACCATAGCGCGATCTAATTCGATCGTTACGCCATCTATGGAGCTAGGTGACATTTTAGTTTTTGATTATGTTTACATTTTTAAACCCAAACATACCGCCCACCAAGGACATCCTAAAAAATGTCCTTTACATAGGTACCGCCCACCGTGCAAATATTACATCGTAAAATAACACGGTTAAAAGGACTAATTTCGACATGGGTACATAATTATGTCCTCCGTGGTAACATATTATACTTAAAACTTAAGCAATAACTTAAAACAACAACACCGCTTCATAGAAAATAATCTAGTTTTGCTGCAATGTCTTCAAAGATAAGCCTCAGATATTGAGTCTTTTTTTAGTTTGTATTGAATAACTGAACTATAACTCAAACTACTCAATAAGAATCGTTAAAAGTAAAGAGACTATAACAGACTAGCTAGAGTCCACCTTCGCGATTATGGACCCAACTAGAGTAAAATACAGGTAATAAGAGACACCCGCAGAACCAGACTTTTAAGTTTGATTAGAATCTTGTCATCACCTTAATATAGTCGTGGTTCGAAACTCGCATCGCAGAGCGCACCTGTGATTGTGGTCAACCCTTGACCACAATCCGTGCCCTTCAAACGTAATGTTTCAACTTTATGTTTCTTGCCCTTCAATGGTAATGAAAAAGGTATCGTCCCTTTGATAGTATATTTGATTGAATATTATACGTACCCTATAAATATCATAGCGGTTCATTTGCGATTTACATATTATCTAATATTAAATAACATCGTCCAATACACAGATCTCACAATCCTTTTATATTATATTGTCTTCAATTAAATAAGGTTATGAAGAGTATTCATGATAAAAAGAGACCCTCTTCTTGTCATCTTAAACAATATAGTATAATGTAACTTAGTACGATGAATGCATAGACAGGTTTAAGAAATATTTCACATCATCACATCAACAGCTCTTAATAGTCTGCTGGTAGTTGAACTAGCCTCTCATTATTGTAGAAAGAAGCTTTAGGCCCACTATACCTAGCCTGCCAGACGGGTTTATATAGAGGTCTTTTTCAAGCTCTTTGGACTGCTGTTGTGCTCCAAAGTTTCTTAGTCGTCCCCTTTAACGACACCCACAGGATGAAGAGGATTCATGAATACACCACCACACGCACGTATATTTATGAATACATAATCTCAGACCTAATTTATAATATCAAGCCTCCGATAATGTCCTTTGCCGGACTCTCTACACTTTAGGTATTTTTCATCTTCTATTTTCTATTTTCAGACATGAAGTTATTAGCGTTAGTGGTTGCAATCAAACTTTACCATTTATAGAAGTGTGAACTCAATTCTATAATTATGTTTCAGAACTGGATAGCTATATTTTAAACCTCTCACCTAATAATTAAACAAACATGCAGCTATTACTAACGACAAGATTCTTATTGATACGTGCAGAAAGGAGAATTAAATTTACACTTTTTTAGGCATGCAAAAACTTGATGGTACAAAACTCTTTTGGGGCATAAAAAAGTTTCAACAAACATTTATTGTACGGTGTATTTAGTTGCCTCTTTTGTTTTATATTGGTCACATTGGAGATATATTAGAACACTTTTCGATCGGTTTTTGCAACGTTTGCACTTTATAAAATGCCGTGAAAACATTAAACCTTATATCTTACATTCATTTTTCCAACTTAATAACAAACTGTTAGATTATTCGTATAAATTGGCATTCTTTTCAATCTAATTTTCTTTTACGTTCAGTTCTATTTAATTATTCTTTATTTTAGTTAAGTCGGGACGTTATTTGTTATCGGTTTTGCTTTATATAATTTCTACAACGTATATTGTTAACTTACTAGAAAATACTAGAAATATAAAAGTTTTCTGATGTTAATAAAGTATCTACGTAAACAAAATGAATAAGTGTATTTAGTATTAGAAAGTTTTAAATGAATTCTGAAAGTCGTTCAGAACGTAGACAAATATAAATAGGTCTTCATTTTTCGATTAGTCATTTTTATTGAAGAACAATTACAGTAAATGCTTTTAGATAACTGTAAATTTAAGCATAACAATAAACTTGCTAAGAAATATTATTATATTATACTCTTTTCAACTAACATTTCTGCACATCAGTAATTAAACATATTATTTTGTGAGTACACAAATTTAAATTGAGAAAACAGAAACCTTTGAAAATACCATAATGCGAAATCGGTCAGGTTATATTTAATTCAATAGTGGAATACAAGTACAAGTGAGTTTGATTTCATAAGGTAGAAAATTTAAAACATAAAACATTAATGCTTAACTAAGCATTGCAAAATACGTTATTTTTATTTTTTAATCAGCGAAGGTTATAATTTTAAGCCGCAGAGACCGGGCGTTGATACGCGTCCGTAGTCTTTGCGTACACGACAGTCTATTAAGCTGCCTGACTACTACAGGGTTGTGTCTTTTCAGTTGATATAACATTTATGTATAATGCAATTGCATATTCTTTATATCGTATAAATCATAAAACTGAAGTAAATGCCCAAAAACTAAGGCGTGTAAAGTTAGAAATTTGGCTCTACATGAGATCTGATAACTTTTTGACAGTGCGAACTATATGGTCTCGCCTTGGAAACATTTTACATATAAATGTTTTTGGTGGGATCTCACTTCTTTTTGTAAATTTCTTATGACAATATATTTATTTATTACAAGGAGTCCATCAATTACATCAATTTTCAGACCTCAGGCATCAAAATTTGCTGAAGTCTCATACAAACTTCCATCCCCTAGTTTAAGGAGGGGTCCAGGTTTTGGAACTTTTTGTTGTTTGTGTACTAATACTAGCTTGCAAGCCAAATTTCAGGTTTCTAGGACTTTAGAAAGTACCCTAAGAATTTTAATGATTAACAGTGAGTATATACAATAAAATCTAAAGTAGCAGAGCTATTCAATTGAAACTTTCCAATTTCAAAAAAATTGTTTATCTGGTATAATCTGAACCCAAGTTATGAGGGTTCAAAAAAACGAAGAAGCATTTCGAGAAAATGTAGGTAGTGCCTATCGGTTTTGAAAAGACAAGTAAAAATCACCTAAATGTTTATTATTTAACGTTCTCTTCCTTTCCATTGTAATATTTCAAAGACAAATATTTTACTTTTTCATATTATATAGAAAAACTAAAACTGTTTTCTTTGAAATATAAAAAAGTTATTAAAAATTTTGTTCATTTATAATTGGTACATATTATTACAGATTTTGTATAACTTTAATGAGCTTAAAATGAGGGTGCCTGTACTAGATAGATTAAGTCTGAAGGTTTGAATGACTACGGGATGTTCGTCAAAACGCTATAACATGAGAACTAAAAGTTTTAAGCATAGGGGTTATGTGGCGTGTGACACGAGGAATCACTTCGGACGTAAGTTGATGTTTCCGACTGGGTCCGGTATGCTCTTACCCCAAGTTTTCTCATTATCGCTCTGTTTACTGAAAGATCTCAGGAAAAGGCCATGTTCATTTTGCTAATGACCGAAGCAAATTATTTTATCTATCTTCACGACGAATTTACTCTAAGCTATTTAATAAATTTGCCATTCTTCAAAAACTTACAATAAATATTTATCAGTTTTTACGTGTTTGACAACTTTTATTTATCAAACTTTATCTTTAAAAAATGAACAGGTCAGGATTTTAAATATTTTTAATAACCTTAAAATTATGAAGCGCCATCAGAAACGTACACATACTTAACATACGTGTATGTTGATCTCTCATGGTGTGAAAACTACAAATTCCTTGATTTACGTTCCAAATAGATTATAAAAAGATTCGTCGTCGTTCTTATACCTCCAGTTGATTTTCTCTCATCATTTGTTAATTTTAGGGGGATAATTTCTAATTTTTCTAATTTATGAGCTAGTTTCTTCTTTAAAATCACTTAATTTTAATCTAATGGTAGTGGAAAGTACCACTATGTCCTTCATTTACTGCGAATACTGTCCCCAGTTGCCGATGTTCAAACAATTTTTAAACATCGTTTTAACCTCGCCGAAACCCTTGTATTTATTTTATTATTAATACCTACAAAAATAGCCAATTCAAAGGTAGACACTTAAGATGGTATAATGGAATCAACGTGATCGCGATCGCGAGATATTACGAGTACTTAAACCTATTACGTGATTACGTAGATTCTACGGAAATCAACGAAAACACGTCTGCATGCCTAATTATTTATCATGGAACGCGAAAGTACAAAATTGGAACACCTTTTTTGTGTGTTATGTCAATAAAATAACCATTTCATGATATTCCGTGAACGCAATTACCATCTTGTAAAAGGAAATTGCTTCGAACAAACAGGACGTTTCCTCTACATGCAAACATTACTTGAACTGTATGTTAATAAAAGAGAGAAAAATAAGTAATAAGATCAAACCTTATATTTCCAAAAATGTATGAATGTTTCGCTATGTGTAAAGGATGTCTCGGTAAGAGTGCACTTTTGCATTTTAAAATAAAAGCACGTATTTTATGAGAGTTGCGACATTTTTATTGGATTGTAAAAAGACATGTTCCGATTAAGTATGGAATAAAATATCCGACAAATGGCCCCCACGGCTCTGATGATAGGCCATTACTCTTTTCATGAAATTTGCCATGAGTTTTACACAGAGATGTCGCTGTATCTCTGATTTTAACTCAGAAATTGTTTCTGGGTTATTTGTATTAACCCGAGATTTCACAAAACCCCAAAGAAAAAAATCGCACGGCGTTAAATCGCATGATCTTGGTGGCCAGTTGACATCATCATGTTCTGGAAATCGTTGCTGCAATAAGACGTAAAAAAAAGTCGATTGATCCATGCGCGGTGTGGCTGAAACCACATGTGGTCCAGATCCACGCCGTTCAGTTGAGGCTACAGAACTCTGTTATCATATTCCTGTAACGAATGCCGTTTACAATCACTGCAATTTCGGTCTCGTTAAAAAAAAAACCCAATCACTCCGCCTGACCAAAATCAGCACCAGACAGTTGCTCACATTAACCATAAACGTAAACCATCGTATTAATTAACACCAAATACTATCTACGCTGAAATAAAGTAAAAGAAATAAAGTATATTAGTAAATTTACAAATAAAATCTGCATAAGTTTAATAAGTTTTGTTGTAGCATTTTAGAAAGGAGTTATGATGAGACATGATGTTTATTATTCTTAGTAGTATTAATATAGTGTACAGCCTAGTAAAACCTATTAATTATTTAAAGTAGCTAGTAACAAAAGCGTTTTTTTTAACCTTTTTTTGAGGAAGATAGACCTTTATTTAAGAGGAAGCCCTTTTTTATTAATAGTACAAATCAATAAAGTCAACAAATCGACTAATTTGAACCATATTACAAAATTATGCTTGCACGCTTGCAACCCTAGAAAAAACGTTAGGTAGATTCGAGCTGTCACTTTGGTCTACCTAATTAACAAAAACTCCTTCATGGCGTAATGCGGCCTAAACTTTGAATTTTCTCTACTGTCAAAACTATGCAACATTAATTACTCGTGTTCTAGTCGTATTGGGGGAAATTTGAAACGAAGGAATTCCCAGTAACATACAAAGCTTAAAGCAGCATCATCTGCCTACCCTTTTCCCAATTTTATTTGGGGTCGGCGCAGTATGTATGATTTTTCCATTCTAATCTGTCATGCGTCATCTCACTGTTTACTCCCTTCCTAGCCATATTCACCCTGACGCAGTCCATCCACCTCTTCTTCGGTCTGCCTCTTCTCTTGTACCCTTCAACCCTCATACCTAAAACTTTCTTCGTCACATTTTCCTCATCCCTCCGCATGACATGTCCATACCAAGATAACCTATTACTTCTTAACTTTTCATCCAGTGGCGCTACTTTCAGACTCCCTCGTATATACTCATTCCTAACCTTGTCCATCTGAGTCACACCACACATCCATCTCAGCATTCGCATTTCGGCTACGTTCAGGCGTCTCTTATCCGTTTTCTTAATGGGCCAACTTTCAGAGCCATACAGGCTTCTTTATGCTTATATATTTCACATTTATAAATAAGGTACATGATCTCCTTCTTAAAGAAATAGCAGAATTATCTAATTGATTGTATACCTTATATTCTGGTATTCATAGTGTACGAATATAAAGTAGATGTTTGTGTACGTCTATGTATGTATAATAAATACATATGTATGTGTATTTTCGTGTGTTTATAATGTATGTAGAGGTTGATGTATGTAGTGAACTGTGTAGATTTTTGCAGATTACATAATATGCAACCTCTATGCAGGTGCAGAGAAGGACCTTACAATATTTCTACACACTGACTGGAAGAGAATGCCCCGGGCATTAAGTCCGCCGACGTAAAAAAGTGCATAAAGTTTAAAATAAATAAACAAAATAAAAGTGTCGTTTGCCTGCACTTTTTTCATTCATGTTACAATATATAAAAGATAATCGGGAAGCCACTCAATAAAAATTGTCGTAATCAATAGCATCATGAGATTGAAAACCGTCGTGCCCGGACTACTAAGAGTATAAAGACACTTAACGGATGTCAACCTACCCCTCTTGTCCTTTTTAATAAGAACAGATACCTACTAATAGATTTGTATATTATATATATTATGTAAATATACCTATGGAAGGACAGTTCAGTGAATATGCAAATATTAAAAAAAAAAAAATTAATTATTTGTTTTAATTTTCCTAAATTAAGAAAACTGAAGTACATATAACCTCCTTTGCTAATCATTCCTATCATATCTCATATAAATTTAAAAAATGCATTTTACAAATCGATTTATATATGAGTTATGAGGTAACAAACACTAAAAAAAAACAACCGAATTGAGAACCTACTCCTTTTGTGACTTTGGAGACGGTTAAAAATAGCAACCGTTGCTAGTTGTTGAGGTCATTACTTAGAACACTACACTTTTTCGCAGTAGTCCCATCTTGCACTGTACCCTGGGTTTCTGGGAATTTTCTGCCCAGTTGTCAACCGGGCGACAACTGTTCGCTGCCGATTCGTGCCTTATCTTTTTTCCTTACTTACGAGTAATATGCTCGGGAATATGCAGTGAACACTGCATTATTGACACGTTATTCATTATAATAATAACAAAAACCACTAACTAATTTGACTTAGTAATATAGTTCAATCTTAAGTTGGAAATGTTGGAAATATATTAATAACGAGCGAGTATTTTATTTAGCTTTCATTATCTTATTATTTTTCTTATTTATAAGAACAATTGATTTTGAAAATATTCTACGAGTATTCAAATATGTGCTAGATGTTATGATAATGGCATAAGACCAGTACGATGCATTTTTTTCCCCTTTTTTTGAGTTAATTGTTTTCCTTTTTTTTTGAAAATATAATATCCGAATGCAATACATTCACTGGTAATGGAAAAAACTCTGTATTCTATGAAACAAAAATGAATAAGATAAAAAACAACAGAGCTCCGAAGGGATTTTCCAGCCCCTCACCGAAAAAAAGTCAACTAATAAATGGTAATATCTAGCATTTTGCAAACTGCACCTTTAACTTACTGTTATGTTTTTTCTGGGATAACTATTTGAAATGTCACTTCCACTGCAAAGACGATTAAAATAACACCTCATATGTCGTAATCCTTTAAGCCATTTAGGTACTAAAGCGTGATAAAGAAGCCATATACATTTACTCATAAAATCATAACCCTCTTCGTGCACAATCAACTAAAAGAGCACTGCACTCCATTCAGACAACGCTTGGTGGTGGTTTTCCCAAAAATAATGCTGAATAATGCCTGTCGAAAGAGATATATTTATCATTTTGACTTATTTAAAAAACATAGTGGTATTACAAACAACTCCGCGAGTCAATCCTAGTGCCGTCTGAGCTCGTGATAAATTAGTTAACATAGGGACACTTGGCTGTAGCGCTGGTCTTATTGTATTGTAGAACTTGTAAACTTCGCCAGCGTCAACAAGATTGCACGTGCTCAAGGATAATGTAACAAAACAATCTTAAATGAGAGGACAGTTCCTAATACTCACGGGCACGCTATGCGAATGATGTAAGTTCACTCACTATGTAGTACTTAATACAGCTTGTGCGCTCATTTCGTCAAGCGACTAATGAACACGAGTGGAGTGTAGTGCTGCTTTATATCTTTTAATAATTTACGCTACGTTTTACCATTATCAAAGGTTTATATTATGCATTCTGTTTTTTTCTTTTTGTGAGCACAGTATAAAATAGTAAAGCTCGATTTAGTTTGAGAATTTGGCAGAATATTAAGGCAGTTTGATTGTAAAAAAGCACGCAATCAAACTTTAATTTATGATGCGTAGACGAAGCTCTCAGGATCAATTGGATAGAGATCAGGTGTAAGGATGAGTGTGCGGCTGAGAAGTAGATAGCGCATCTCAAAATTCTATCAGCCGATATCCTTATATCATAAAACGAAATCGGCAAGCCATTGTTAACTAAAATCTAAAAAGTTAAAATATATTTGAAGCAAAGCATTAATATGTTACGTAAAAGTACTTGGCGTACTTTGCCGTGTTTCTATTATAAGTTTTAAACAAATACGTTTTCCAAATTTTATCCTCCAAATCTTTCTTAAGCTATTCGCTCGCAAATGGTTAAAATACACATTGAAAGGAAATTGACAAATGTCGTGATTTATTTACATTTGGTAAAAATAATGTTTATTTTTTTGAGGATCAGGCATTTTCACCCCGAAAAGTCTCGGCCTTATCAGTCGTAAGTATATTACGTCTATATCCAACAGATATTTATACAGAAACAGATATTTATTGATTAAAAAACTGTTTTTAGGTGAAATAAATAATTTATTTCCTATGTGATAAAACTCTGGTTGCTTCTCAACAATGATATGCTTTTATACAGAACTATATTTTATCCTATAGAAATATAATATCTATATTCAGGTTTTACAATCGATAAGAGATTATTTTTATATTTGAGTATTCATTTTTATATAAAGTGGTAAACTTATATCGATATTAATCGAAAAAAAATCATATACCTTTAAAGTGGATAAAATTATGAATATAAAACCATCATAGCGAGATTAACTTTTTAATCATAACTTAATTGTAATGAAATTTGAAAAAATGAGACCTTCAAGAAAACAGCGTACTCCTTCCTCAAAGGCTGGCAACGCGCTTGTGACTCCTGAGTTGCAGGCAGCTGAGTTCATGGGCGGCGGTAGTCGCTTTCCATTAGGTGACCCGTCTGCTCGTTTGTCCCCTATTTGACAGTGATAACAGTTTCAAAATCTCCTAACATATATGTTAATAAGCACAATTTAACTCAAATGGAACATGAAACAGTCCAGGCTACTTTCAGACTATTTTCTTGTTTCTTTTAGAAAGTTTAAACGGAGCTGCCTTGATTCCCCGTGTTATTTATCTTTTCAATTTCGCGTTAATTAATTATTTTTGTGTTGTACAGTTAGGTTAAATGCTCTGAATTTAACTCTGAAATAAAATGAGATGAAGCTTTTTCACCAAATCATCGTCATTATCATCATCCATCTGCCTTTTTCACAATTTTATTTGGGGTCGGCGACATTTGTAGACACCTAACATTTCAAAGGGTTTGGTCTGGTTTTTTTTATGGCCGAATGCATGTATGACGCCAATCGTTCTTCGATGTGGACTAGATATGCTGGCAGTTAAAAACAAGGGATAGAAACTTTTCTGGACGTATACTTTGTCGGATAGAATTCCTGTCTTAAACAGGAATTCAATCCGATTATGATAAAGAGACTAAAAATAATAAATAATTAATTACAGTTTTTTTTCATTCGTAGGCAGTTCAAAAGGTCTGAAGGTCTTTATACTTAAATGCAATGTTACATTTTTGATCAAAATTGCATCTCTTATAATTAATACCTAATAACAAATAAGTAATGACCTCATTTTTTTTTTTTTTTTGTATCCCATAATTTCAACAGCTGGCCCCAACTCGCCACGTAATGTATGAGTGTGTATTGTGTTGGTAATTGAAAGGGAGTTGCATCTGCCCACAAACTATTATGCAGTTTGGTAGAAGTATAATATTTCTGTGGCATGTAATTGTGTTGAATAAAACATATTTTCATTTTCATTTTAACTGGATTCTAGTAGTCCAATATAGAGAAGACTGGCTATCTTTGGAGGAGACCTTCACTTACAAATGGGTTCTTGCAGACTAAATAGTCTAATTATATAATACGATTAATTGAACATTTATGTAAAATCAAAACTAACAACTTAATTTAGGAACCAAACTTAATTACTAACAAAGATTTATAATACATTGAATTTTACTTTTTCTTTTTGTAATCTTTACGAAATATAAGGTTTTTATTTATATAAATATTTTTATTTATTTATCCCATAATTTACAGCGCTAAAAAAACTAAAACGCTTCGGAGTATATTTACTTGTAGGTACTTGTTAAAACTAATTTATATTAAATTCCTTATTTCAATCCAATTCATTTTTAAATAAATTTATTTCAACATTTGTTTATCCGTTGTAAACTACGGATTGTTGTTATGTTGTGGCCTGAAATCCTCTACTCATTTTATTTCAAAAACAAGGACTATGTTAATTGAAAACTTTAGCATTTTAATTGGCTTTCAGTAATCCAATGCAATGAAGATTTAAATAATAATAACACAGCTTTAATCATTTTCGAAAATGATTAAAATCTTCCACATTTTTGTACTGAATAGTTTCAATTTATCATTTTCCAATGTTACCTACTCTCCATCCAATGGTTGCCTGTTAAAGATTGCCACAGTGCAAAAAATTGTATGTCAATTAATTGTACCTTTTCCTTCTGCTTGTATTATATTTGCTGTACAGTAAAGAGATTTATTATTAACTAGCTGTACACTGGCACGCTTCGCTGTGGTATATTGTGGTTGAATTTATCTATACATCTATACAAATAAATAAACTTGAAGTGGCTGTTTCTAATATCAAAATAATAGGTTTATTTTCATGCTCACAAAGTTATAAACATGTTAAATTTTTTTTTGTCTGCCTGTTTGTTTCGGGTAATCTTCTAAGCAGCTAGACCAATTTTGAAAATATTTTACTACCAGGTAGCTGTCTATATAAGGAGTATCTTAGGCTATTTTTTTCTCAGAAAAACCCCATAAAATTTTGCCCGGTCCGGGATTCGAACCCACTAAGGCAGAGCTTTTCAAAATTCCATGCGAACGAAGTCGCGGGTACCAGCTAGTATGAAATAAATCACAGAACTGATGCGAAAAATTGATAAAAATAATCTTTAAAGCGGGTTGAATCTCGTGTCAAGATTTGTGCTTAATCGATGCAGAACTTTTTGATTTTTTTGAAGCGTACAGAAACTAACTTAACATTTTATATATTTAGATATTATTATTATTTTTACTAAAAGATTAGTTACTGAGGTGCCCCTGTTGTGAATTGTTAAGAGGTGATTAAACAATGAATAGAAAAATTAATAGAAGTGTACAAGATAGGACAGGAGGGCAAGAAGTTTTATCTAAGAATGATTCACTCTTAGTTGATACTTTTGTTTATATTATTACGTTTATTTGTTTTAGATGTGATACGTGTACAATATTTTAAACCGACTTCAAAAAGGAGGAGGTTAACAATTCGAATGTTTTAATTTTTTTTATGTATATTCGGGCATTGTTCCGTCATATATAGACGGATTTTCTAAATATAGATATAGAAGAATAGATCTGTTGATGAGTTTTGGAGACAGATAACAGAACTCCTCAAAAAACGACATCAAATCAACCGCGACGGCTGCTAGGTTTATAGTGCTCTTTGTTAGAATTGTTTGAAGTCGGTTCAACTTTTTTTTCTAATGGAATTTATAATTATATGATGATACGAGTATAACAGTTTGGTAAAGGTTAACTACAATCTTCGGTAAATACATAGTTTACACAGAATGTCTTACTTTTCAAGGTCATACTTAAATATAGTTATAGCTTACAACTTCACCATCATCATCAACAGCCTTTACTAGTCCACTGCTGGACATAGGCCTCTCCTTAGAAAGGCGGTTTTGGCCTACTATCCTACGCTGGCCAGACGGGTTGGCATAGGGTTTAGGGGTGCTGGGCTAGAAAACCTCCTCGTGGTGCACCCTGGAAACGCTGGCGATGGTACTGTTTCCTCCTTGTCCTCTTGGAGGAGAGGATTATCGCCAGCGGCCAATATTCTAGCAGAAGAGGTAGCCGTTCATCGGCTCTCGGGCAAGGCCTGGTCCAGCAGGGTGGGCGTGTCTGCCGGTTGCCCTGCTGGCTCTTCGCTCTTCGGAGCATGGAGGAGGAAACCTCGGTAAAAAACCTGATGGCGGGGCCCTGTAGGGGCCACAGTTTCTCCGCTGACAGCGGTGGAGAAAGGAGGACGGGCTCGGCGTGTACTCACACTACCACCGAGCAGGCAGGGGGACGTAGTCTCCCTGTCAACCGTCGGCATATCGCAATCCCGAGAAGAGCGGTGTGGTTAAGTCTCGCGGCTCTGATCGGGGGCGAGGGTCTTGGCTTAACCGCCCGGACCGCGAGGAAGATAACCTCTCTAAAAAATTCCCCGAATCCCGTGTTCTGGTGCGTGGCCAGGGGATGCATGGCTGATGGGAAGTTCAGTCGCGAGCGCACTCCAAGCCGAGGTACCTGCGGACCCCTCGGTTGGGTTAAAAACTTACGCTTGCCCGGGTAATGGGGGATCTCTGCCCGGGTGGACCTTTAGTTCTCCCCCACTCGTGAGATTTATCATGGAAAACATTACCAAAAACCTAAAGAAAACGATCGGACAAACACAACGAAAACAGGCAAGCCTAACGGAAAAGGAAGCAAACCGAAGGAAGGAGAAACAGAACAGTGGAGCGGATGGGTCGTCCACTGAGGGTGAGGTGGCGTCGGGGACGCCTATCTCGATGGGGCTCCCAGAAGTCAGTCTGACTCTGGTCTCTGGGAGCCGAAGAGCATCGGATCGTATTCGTTCCGGATCCGCCGTCTCCTCGGATGGCGCGGAGGCCATGGAAGCGGAGCGAAGCGACAGCCGGAAACGCGGACGCTCCAGGGAGGAGGGGACCGACACGTCCGGCGAAATGATGCCACCAAAAGTGGCAAGCAGCCGTCGAGGGAGGGCACGCAAACCGGCCTCGGTTTCGACCCCGTCAGGCTCCGCGTTCTCAAACGCGGAGTCCTACAGAAGCGTACGGGTGGACGGCGAGGCCGTAGCGGAGGAGGAGATCGCGGATCTCCTGCTCAAGGTTCGGGAGCCGGTGGGGGGAAATGCCCCCCAGACTCCCGTGTCCGTGCAGGAGAGGGCGAAAGCGGCGGTGGCCGTCATCGACAAGGTGGCCACCAAGTCCGTGAACCTTAAGGTTACCTTGAACGTTAACCTTAAACCTCCTCCTCCGCCTTGTCGGAGGTCGTGGAGAGCCTAGTGGGCGATGTGTCTCGCCTGCAGGTGGCCAACGAGAGGCTGACGGAGCGGGTGAACGAGCTGAGCGCTCAGCTCGCCCGCTTCCAGGCGAACCTCCCCGAGCGGGAAGCCCCGTCCACGTCCCAGCCTGCCCCTACTACCAACTCAGGGGCATTTGACTCCCAACTGCGAGAAATCCTCATCGCAGTTGGGAATATGCTGGACGGACGCCTGGCTGGCCTGGAGGCGAGACTGCCCCCTGCGCCGGTTGTGCGCCCCCCGCTCGCGTCGACACAGCGGCCTAAGGCCGCCGCTCCGACCGCGCTCCCCGTAGTGGGAGGCCGCGTCTCCTACGCGGCGGCGGCGTCTGCCCCGACTCCATCGGCTCCCCAAAAGCCGAGGAGGGGGGCCAAGGCACCGGCCCAGGCGCCGGCCCAGGCGCCGGCCAAGGCACCGGCTAAGGCGCCGGCCAAGACGGGGCCTAAAACGGCGCCGAGGAGCGGAGTGGCATTCCCTCCGCTCCCCACTCCGACACCCCTGCCGGGCCCCTCCGCACCTGCCCCCTCCAACGAGGGTTGGCAGGAGGCGAGGGGCTCCAAGAAGTCCCGAAGGCGGGCCAAAAAGGCTGCCAAAAAAGCAGCCCAAGCCCAGCCTTCGCCACCGGTGGCAACGGCCTCCACAAAGAGGCCGCGGAAGCTGCAGCCGCCCAAAACCGCGGCTGTAGTAGTGACCGTGTCCCCGGAGGCGGCGGACGGCGGGCTGTCCTACGCGGCCGTCTTCAAAAAGGCCCGGGACAGCCTCGCCAACGATTTTGGAACGGTGGGGGTCAGAATGCGCCTCGCCCAGACGGGAGCTCGAGTCCTCGAGTTCCCTGGGGCTGAAGGCGCTAAGACGGCGGACACATTTGCCGAGAAGCTGCGGGGACTCTTTACAGCCACGGATGGTGTAAAGATCGCCAGGCCTACTAAGTGCGCAGAGCTGCGCATCTCGGGCCTGGACGACTCTGTGACGGCCGAAGATGTCCGCGCTGTAATCCGGGAGAAGACGGGGTGCAGCGCGGACAACGTCAGGGTCGGCACCATCCGCCCCGGTCCAGGAGGGCTTGGCGCCGTGTGGGTCAGCTGTCCCGTAGCGTCGGCCAAAGTATTGGCCGACGCCGGCAGGCTGCTCATCGGTTTCGTGAGCGCCAGGATCACAGTCCTGGCGGCGAGACGCTACAAATGCCTAGCATCGGGACACACGCGCGTCAAGTGCGACAGTTGTTTTGACTGCGGCGGACTGTGTTTCCGCTGCG
The DNA here is from genome assembly GCA_902825455.1 of Arctia plantaginis. Taxonomy (NCBI): domain Eukaryota; kingdom Metazoa; phylum Arthropoda; class Insecta; order Lepidoptera; family Erebidae; genus Arctia; species Arctia plantaginis. Next base: position 13,606,052 of record CADEBD010000314.1, on the reverse strand, counting down.
GTCAACCGGGGCATAAGGCGGCAGAATGCTCTGCCGCCCCTCACTGCCCAGTGTGTGCGGCGGGCAATAAGCCCGCCAATCACCAGATGGGGCAGAGAGGCTGCAAGCCTCCCCGCAGTTCTCGGCAGACGTCGGGGGTTAGCCAGTCGACCCAGGCTGCCTCCGATGTAGTTCGTGCGTCGACGTCGTCGCCCATGGAGGAGGTTGTAGAGACGATCCAGTAATGGATCAAGTCTCCAACCTCCTGGTCCAGACGAACCTGAACCACTGTGCCGCGGCGCAGGATCTCTTCCTGCAAACCATGGCACAGTGGTCGATAGGTGTTGTCGTAGTCGCGGAGCCCTATTCTGTCCCTCCCCGTCCAAACTGGATGGGTGACTGGGACGGCTCCGTGGCAGTCGTCGGTTCCACGACGGCTCATTCCCCGCCCTTGTCGCTAAGAGACAAGGGCACTGGATATGTTGCCGTCGAGTGGGGGGGGATCACCATATATGGTGTCTATTTCTCCCCCAACCGGAGTTTGAACGACTTCGAGGTTTTCCTAACCAGCTTGGAGACCTCGATACGGCGACTAGCGTCTGGGCACGTCCTTGTGCTGGGGGACTTCAACGCAAAGTCCATTGCGTGGGGTTCCCCCAGGACGGACGCCAGGGGCGAGGCCGTAGAGGAGTGGGCGGCCTCGGTGGGCCTCTGTCTTCTAAACAGAGGCTCCACCAACACGTGCGTGCGACAGCAGGGGGGGTCGATAGTGGACCTCTCGTTCGCTACCCCTGCCCTCGCCGCACGAGTAAGGAACTGGCGTGTCCTGGAAGAGGTTGAGACGCTCTCGGATCACCTGTATATCCGATTTGAGCTCTCCCGGACCCAGGACTCCAGTAGGGGTCACGTGGCGCGGCGTTTATCCCGCTTTCCGCGGTGGGCTGTTGCCAGGCTGAACCGGGACCTACTAGAGGAGGCAGCCATAATTCACTCGTGGCTGTCTCCTCAGGCTCCGACCGAGGAGGTCGACGTGGGGGCTGGCCGCTTTCGCGATGCGATTACGCATGTATGCGATGCGGCCATGCCCCGCGTTCGAGGTCGTCGGCCTCCAAGGAAGGAGGTCTACTGGTGGTCCCAGGAGCTGGCGGACCTCCGTGCGGCCTGTACACGTGCCCGGAGGTCCTACACACGCAGTCGGCGGCGTCACCGTGGAGACGGTGAGGAGGACCGGCTTCATGAGGAGTACCGACGGGCTCGGAAAACTCTGAAGCTGGCCATTAGCCGCGCCAAAGAGGAAAAGAGACAGGAGATGCTGGAGGGTCTTAATCGTGACCCCTGGGGTCGCCCTTACCGCGCGGTGCGACAAAAGCTCCGCGCGTCGGGCCCCCCCCTTACGGAGACTCTCCAGCCCAGCTTCCTGCGAGAAGTGGTTGAGGGCCTTTTCCCACAACGAGCGGAACACACTCCCCCGTCGATGGCCTCCCTGGCCGGAGACGACGGGGAGCACGGGGAGGACAATTTTCCGCCCGTCCGGGATTCGGAGGTAGGGGCGGCTGTTCTACGGATCCGTTCCAAGAACACCGCCCCTGGGCCAGACGGGGTACCGGCCCGAGTGCTGGCCCTGGCCCTCAACCACATGGCAGACCGCCTCGGGGAGGTGTTCGACGCTAGCTTGGCGTCGGGACGCTTCCCTGAGTGCTGGAAGAGCGGGAAGCTGGTCCTATTGAGGAAGCCGGGACGGCCTGCCGATTCGGTCGCGGCCTATAGGCCCATCGTGCTGCTGGACGAGGCGGGCAAATTGTTTGAGAGGGTTCTTTCTGCCCGCATCGTCCGGCACCTCTGCGAGGTGGGCCCCGATCTGTCGGACGCCCAATTTGGTTTTCGGGCGGGGCGTTCGACAGTCGACGCCGTGTTGCGCCTGAGGGCCGTGACCGAAGATGCCGTGAGCTGTGGCGGCGTGCTGTTGGCGGTGTCATTAGACATCGCCAACGCATTCAATAGTCTGCCATTCAGCTGCATCAGGGAAGCACTCCACTATCATGGGGTGCCAAAGTACCTGAGGCGGCTGGTGGCAGACTATTTAGAGGAGCGTACCGTCGTGTACGAGGACCGAGAAGGTAACCTGAGGTGTCGGCCCATGTCGTGCGGTGTTCCACAGGGGTCTGTTCTTGGACCCCTCTTGTGGAACATAGGGTACGACTGGGCCCTTCGCGCCGATTTCCCCCCCGGGCTGGGTGTAATCTGTTACGCAGACGATACCCTCGTGACAGCCCGGGGGGCAAACTTCCAAGAGGCGGCGCGCCTGGCCACAGGGGGAATCTCCCTGGTGGTCGGGCGCATTGAGGCGCTGGGCTTACGATTAGATGAAATATCTGGGCCTGATCCTCGACGGGAGGTGGCTCTTCGACGAGCACTTCCGACAGCTTGCTCCAAAGCTGGTCGGCGCTGCGTCTGCCCTAGGGCGACTTTTGCCCAATATGGGTGGACCCAGCGTCGCGACAAGACGGCTGTACACGGGGGTTGTCCGGTCAATGGCACTGTACGGTGCACCGGTGTGGGCGGCGGCTCTGACCGCCCAGAATAGGGTACGCCTCTGGCGCCCTCAGAGGGTAATGGCGGTCAGAGCCATACGCGGTTACCGCACCGTTTCGACGGAGGTGGCGTGCGCATTGGCCGGAACTCCCCCGTGGGATTTGGAGGCGGAAGTGCTCGCCGAAGTTTATCGGCGAGTGGCTGACTTCCGGGCGGAGAGCGGATTTCGCCCCCCGCCCGAGGATGTGCGCGAGTGGCGCGAAGCCGCTCGCCGAGCCACGATGGCTCGTTGGTCGTTCCGGCTGGAGACTCCACGCGCTGGCTTCGCCGCCGTGGAGGCTCTCCAGCCGGTCATCGCCGAGTGGGCAGGGCGGCAGCACGGGACCCTTTCCTTCCGGCTGACGCAGGTGCTTTCCGGGCATGGTTGCTTCGGAAAGTACCTGCACACGGTCGCTAGGAGGGAACTGAGTCCCGCCTGCCACCACTGCGACTGCAGTGAGGACTCGGCCCAGCACACGCTGGCGGTCTGCCCCGCATGGGCGGCGCAGCGCCGGGCCCTCACTGCAGTCATCGGAGTGGATCTCTCGCTACCGGCCGTAGTACGCTCCATGGCCGGTAGCGACAGTTGTTTTACCGCGGTCGCAACCTTCTGCGAGGTAGTAATCTCGCGGAAGGAGGCGGCGGAGAGGGCCCGGGAGGACGACCTCCACTCGGACCCGATCCGCCGCCGGCGAACCGGGCGGCGGAGGCCCGCCTATCACAGCCTCATGCCGCCCTGAGTGTGGCCGCGGGTGGACGGGGTGGGTTTCCCCTCCACCCGCATTAGTTGGCCAGCCGCGAGGGGGCGGCGTCCGCGTGTGCCGGACGTCGCCTAAAGAGAGGAACATCCACATTGAGACGGAGCCCGCACCAGGAGCGGGCTGGCGCTAGGAGGGGTCCGGATGTCTTAACAACAGCTGTTCCCGGATCCCTCCTGTTACAGGCGCAGAGTGGCACACCGTGTGGTTTTAGTCGGTCCGAGTCCGACACACCACCCCGCCGCAAACCCCGGAGGGGTGACGGTCCGAGGGGATTTCCAACCGTAAAAAAAAAAAAAAAAAAAAAAAAGGGTTTGTGTCAAGTTTTCCTTCTCCCTGCAGTGCTGTAGTTCTTCGTAGTTTTCTCCCTTAGTCTCCCTTAGTCTCGGGATGAATAGGGGTGGTGACACTCTGTATTCTTAGTCCGTCACCACTCGGATATTACTTACAACTTAAGAAATATAAATACAAAATGCATATTTTAACCTAACGATTTGTTACTATAAATGCGAAAGTAAGTTTCTTTATTACGTTTTTGTACCAGAACTACTTAACCGATCAGTATAAAATTTTGCTCACGTGTTATCAAGGGTACAATCAAAAATGTTCCCAAGGGAGTCCCGCGCAAAATCTAATATAAATTACTTCCCAAAACCCGCTGTCCCTAGATTAAGGGCAACTTAATCTAAGGGCCTCGCCCAACACACTGCTAAACGAAGCCTCTTCTAACGCGAACGTTTCGCACTAGTACTTGAAGAAATAAATACTTTTTACTAAGGTAGCCAGCTAGCGCCAGCATCAGTATAGTACAATTGAAATGCATCAATCAATGATACGTAGGTCACTATATAAATTTTGAGACAAGCAAAAAGTAAACAACATATACTTACAATTTATATTATATGTTTTCAAAATACTATTTATATACAAATTTCCATCCGCCTAAAACAGTCTTGAAACACTTATTCCAGTCTTCCTCCGACAGGTCAAAAATGGCAGCTTCGTAGGCAGCCACCGCTTCTTCGACACTTAAAAAAACTTGCCTTTTATTCTATTCCTTATGAATAAGAAGAGGTCACAAGAAGCTAAGTTGAGGTTGTAAGGTGGGTGAGGTAGAGTTTCTATGCCCGATTCTTGAATAAATGCTTTTGTTCTGAGGGAAGAGTGTGAAGACGCATTGTCGCTGTCCAGCATCATTCCCCGGAGCCCGGTCTTTGGTCGTCTCTCCTGCACAGCTTTGAAAACTTTTGGCAATGCGACTGTAGTGCACCATTCTGAGTTAACAGACTAACATGTTTTTAGCACTGATATTGCAAGATGTTGCAAAAAACAGGCCACCATTTTTTTTGCCACAGTTTTTGGAATTTTATTGGCACCTGGCGATCTAGAAACTGTACCCATACCAAGGAACGCTTCTTGCTTTCCGGATCGTATTGATATTTCAAGTTTCGTCGCCAGTAATAATTTCAGATACACGTCGCGACCTGCCATTTTCAAAACGTAGACGTATCCCACGGCACCATTCCACACGGGCTTCTTTTTCTTCGGAGATCAAACGAGGTATCAACGTTGTCGTTGGAAACCTCGTTTGCTTTTTTTTACAGTTTTGACACAAATTTTCAGTTAATGTTTCTTTGGCGTCCACTTCTTCTGTCATCCTCTTCAAGGCTAGTTTTCCCCCTATTAAATTCGTTAAAGCATCTAAAAATGGTTCCCAAGAAATAGCAGACTGAACTAAAGATGGTTTTGAACGTGTTAACCTTTTTTTATTGTTGTAAAAGGCCTTTTGTCCTCGATTTTCAATTTTGGGTTTTAATAATATAAAACACAGATGCGTTCAATTTTCAAATTACGAGCATCTCAAAACTTATATAGTGATCTACGTAGAAATGTCAAGATTTATTAGATCATGAGCTTATAGCTTTTGCTTTTTACGATGCAGTCTTGACAGATAACCCGGGCTGGAATATAAGTTTTAATATTTTATTGACAACTTTTATTTCTTAGCTAAGTTATAAGCCATTTAATTATAGCAAATGGCTGTCGTCTGTTCTTAATATTATAAAGCTCAAGAGTGTCTTTGTTTAAGTGTAGTAAACATACTTCTAAGCAGTAACTTCTTAATAAATATATTTTTTCTACAAACTAAACCAAAATCTGGACTGGATTCACAACCAGCTCGAAGAAATTTATAAATTGTATACTTAATATTTTCAACATTTTATTTTTTGGAAATACTTTACTCGCGGAACTCGGAGAGAGTTGACTTGGAGTTGATTGAATATTAGAGTATGCGAAGAACTTTCGCATACTCTAATATTCAATCAACTCGAACAATCTAATATTCGCACAATGTGTACTTTTCAATTTTTTTTATTTTTACTATGTTGTTACTGCAATGTAGAAAAAATGAAAACTAAATACAGTATTTGCCGGACAATTTAATTTTCATAAAGTAGGCGGTGCTAAACTTACTTTTCGAGTGAACAAGGCCTAGCAAAGTAAGTGACACTAACAATCTTATTTAGTATATTAAATTGAAATCTGTAGACTACACTATCGATAACTGTAACACAACCGATAATAACACGCTGATAAAGACATCAAATCAATAAAGTACTTCTAGGTTCTTTTCTTTTTTACATAAAAAATATAGAATTTCAAAAAGGTAAGATCCTTATTATCTGAATACATACGAGAAATTAAAACTACAACCTATATACAGGTTGCACACTCTCATGTGAATCGTAATCAGAAACAGTACCTAAAACATTTTCCCTCGTTTTTCCCTCGTTGACTGAAATAGTTTCGCCAGTTTAGATAAAGTGCAGTGAGGCTTAACTAAAAGGGGTGTAGCACGTCTGGCGTCTCTGTCTGTATCTGAACGTTTGAAATATTTCATAACTTGACTATTACTACTCGTAACAGCGTTTTAAAGTATGTTGCTTCTGTAAAACGCTGTTAGTTAGCAAATACTTGAATATTGTAATTTTTACAATGTGAATGATAGCGATTATTACTCAAGTGACAGTTTAGATTTTTCTTTTATAAATTTATGGCATATGGTATAGTGTATCGTATCTAAAAGCAATAGGGTTAACATTGGACCACGTACACAGCTTTGGAAAACGGAAAGACACAACGGCTGATGGATGTTTCTAGAATACTTAGGGCTTTACTGTGCCTGTGTACGTCATTTTTTTGTAAGCCAAGCCCTTGACATATGCTATTGATCGAAATAAGTGAGAGGTGAGATATATTACATTATCAAAATTAATATATAAACTATTGCTTGTGATAGTTTTTTAATTATTAACTGAATAGAATGGGTTTTAATATATAATCATATCTATATCTTAAATTGAATTTCTTCAGAATTCCATTAATGTAATATAACGATTTGACTGCTTCTTTAGATTAGCCAACTATTGGAGTTTGTCAATATAGCCAAGTTACGACTCAATAGATTTTGAATATCAAAGGGGCTCATGCCAGAAATCTGCCTTATTATGTGAAAGGGTTATTGTTAGTTATAGAGGCAATAATTGAAAACTCGCGAACCCCAAGAGGTATCAGGATGATCACATTACCATAAGTAAAAATAAATAATACTTCAGAACTCTTTTCTTGGCTCGCGTCGTGTGTCGAATATTAAACTGCTATTTATACTGTACAATGTTCTAAAAATGGGTATTTTAACGGGTACATTTATATGGCTTAAAATAACTTACTATCGCAAAATTTCTGTTTCTTGCTCCGTTGGACTAATTTTATACAATATTTGGCGTTTATCACTAATACTGTATTTTTTTATTTAGCTTATAGGCCTAATTAGTTTTCCTTTTTTTTTGTTATAATAAGAATCTGCTTTGATGCTAAGCATAGGATTTCATAATCTGCCTACCTTTATCCCAATTTTATTTGGGGTCTGCGCAGTGAGTACGATTCTCCTATTCTAATCTATCATGCGTCATCTCACTCTTTAGTCTCTTCCTAGCCATATCCTCACTCACACAGTCCATCCACCTTTTCTTTGGTTTTCCTCTTCTCTTGTCCCCTTCAACTCCCATACCTAAAACTTTCTTCGCCACATTTTCCTCATCTCTTCGCATGACATGTCCATACCAAAATAACCTATTACTTCTTAACTTTTCATCCAGTAGTGCTACTTTCAGACTCCCTCTTATATACTCATTCCTAACCTTCATCGGAGTCACACCACACATCCATATCAACATTCGCATTTCGGCTACGTTCAGGCGTCTCTCATCCGTTCTCTTAAGGGGCCAACTTTCGGAACCATACAGAACGGCAGGTCTAATGATAGCTTTATAAATTTGTCCTTTCAGTACTAAAGGGAAACTGTGGTCATAAGTTGTTCCCGTTACCTGCTGCCACTTCATCCATCCCGTATTAATTCGATGTTATACAGTTCAATCAATCTCACCATCACATTGTAAGAGAGAGCCGAGGTACTTGAAATTGGAGCAGAGTGTTATCGCTATTCCATCCAGCGAAATAGTTTCAGGACTAAAGCGACCGCTGAAATAGCAGAACATGTACTCAGTTTTGGTTCTTCTGATTTTCAAGCCAACATTATGAGAAAGAACTCGATCTGTGTCGCGTGGCTACCACTTTTATACCTGTTCACGATCACATGTTCATGATGTTTGTGGAACCATGTGTTAACTACTGCTAGGTCAAACGAAGAGGAAAACTGGAGTAGGGACTCACCATCAATGTCTCTGCTTCCTAATCCCCTTTCTTCATGAACTCTTTCATAATCCTCATTCGTTGTTCCCACATGACCATTAAAATCTCCACCTATCAAAAGTTCTTCATTTTCAAGGATACCTATCATAACCATGTCAAAATCGTCCCAAAATTGTTCTTTCAGTTCACGCTCTCCCATATCAGTACTATTATTCTATCGTTTACTCTCTTTACATCCGTCACACACTCTTTCAGGGCACTATCCAATACTACACCCATTCCATTTCTCTTCTAATCACTTCCACAATAATAAAAAGAACTCTTACCCCTCTCCTATCTCTCTTGCTTTCGTACTCTTCCATTTTGTTTCTTGCAAGCATGCCAAGTTTATTCTTGTTCTTTTCTCTTTCTTATGTCTTGGCTAATTAATTTTATGGCCGGCCGCCTGCCTGTCGCCAACCCTCCTGGGAAATGTTGTCGTTTATACGATAGGGAAGGAAAAAATGAGACTTTAGGGTTGGGAGGATTGGATGGGAGAGGAAAATTAGGTTGGGGGGCTATGCAGCACTCGGACGGGAGACTGGACTAAAACTAGGACAAGTACAGCACGGACTGTATATATATATACTGTCTGATGACAAAAAATCACTTAATCGCCTTTTACGACACCCACAGGCAACGATAGGTTGACCTTATTCTACTCCGCACGGCAAAGCATAGGATTTACAGTCTAAAATTTATATTAATGAACCAATTGCTCGAAAGCCGTATGTGATATAATATAATGAATGTAAATCCAGGTCACATAAAAATAGAAAGTAATAAAAAAACTTGCTTTGTGTTCATTAAAATCTTTATACACAATATAGCAATGTTTTCTTAAAATAAAATTTGGTAAAACATCTTTTTTTAAATTATTATTTTTGTATTAAGTCCACGTGCTGCTTTTACTGCAGGTATACGCAAGCTGTACAAGTTTTTTTTTAGTAAATTCAGTCAGCCTAAGTCTATCCCTAAGAACCCCTGTTCTCGGTAGCTTCCTCATTAGGGTATCCTGGGTCCCTTGCAATACATTCACTTGTGACAGAACACCATATTGTTTTAGTCGGTTCGACTCACCACTTTTCCCTCAGCTCTAATAACGTGATGACCTCTTTATGGCATAGTTCAAAGCATTTCACAATTTTCTTGCTATCACTGAACGTGTTCCTAAAAAAATATATTACTGCGTTATCTGTTTTGAATAAATTCAAAACAAATATCGTCATTAAGTAACCAATCTGGTTATATTATCCAAAAGGAATAACACTCGACAAAAAGGCAACCTAAACGTGCAACAAGAAAGAGGCTTGCTAATGTAAATAAAATAAAAATTGAATCGCTGTTTAATCTACCCACTGCATATTTATAAGTCGTCAGCTGACAACCGACAGAAAACTAAGTCATAGCAGTTACAATGTTCAAATACTGTGACATTTGTAAAATATTTATATAACCCTTCTTTACTAATCTATATTTTTTATGATTTTATTTTCTGTTATGGAAGTAATACAAAGGGCACTGTTGAAAGAATAGTTTGTTAAGATTCTTATAAACATTTTAGAGAAATACTATCTAGCAACTTTTTATAAAACAACATACAAATGATATCGAAATAATTTTCGAAAAAAATGACAATTATAATATTCTACCACATTCACACAACACCATCTAGTCTCAAAGTAACCACAAATTGTACTAGTTAAATACAGATATACTTTTTTTTTGTAAATTCATACATATTAATTCTTATTATACATAGAAAACCCAAACCAAATCAAACATTACATTTTCATGCACACAAATGTTTGACTTGAGCGGGAATCGAACCTCCGACTTTTGGCGTAGCAGTCCGTTACACAAACCACTACGCCATTCAAATACATAAATTACGCCTATTTTATACATTCTACAATTTCGGCATTTTACGTTTACTTTACGGTCTTTTTCTAAGAAATAATAGTTAAAACATTTTACTAATTAAGTTTTAATAATCTTTTGCTGTTGCCCATGGTTGTAATAATATTTAATCTAAAAGAAAAAAAAAAGTTAGACCGACTTCAAACACGATTAACAAAGCTCATTAAAAACCTAGAAGCAATCGCAGTTGATGGCTGCAGTTGATAACCTAATAAAATGATAACCTCTTCCTGTTTGAAGTCGGTTAAAAATAATGTCAAATGCTCCGAAACAATTTACTCTAGTAGCTCCAGTATTAGCTTATGGTCACTGATTCACTCTTAAGAGTCGTAACGTGATGCGAGCCTATTACCATCCCCAATGAATGCTGTCGCATACAAAAGATTTTATGGGTCAAGATACTACTTCTCGCAAGTGAATATAAAAAAATGGAATGTTATTGTAAATTCCAAACATCTCAAGGCATTTGACACAAAATAGGCAAATAACGTGATTTTCAATAACAACTACAAGTATGTGATTATGATGATCTCTGATTGATGTAGTTGCTATGTTTTTTATTATTTTTATAACATTGATCTATTTAATTAATTCTATATGTCTTCAAAACTCAATTGTCCATTAGCTAATAGGCAGAATTTGTACCATAATGTTGAATATGAACATTTCATGACATCATTTTTTTTTTAATATATGTCAATCTAATCATAAAGATTCTGACATTTTTAAATTAAACTATTCAATTAATATTTGATATTGATTTCCTTTAAAGTACTCTCCAATAAACAAATACTTTTCATGGACCAACTGAGGAATCTTCTTTTGTTTCTTTTGTGACAGATGAATACGAAGTTTCGAAAGGCAAACGACATGACATAAGCATGAGTACGAAGTGTGAGCCGATGCGTGATTGTGTTTACTATCTGTTCACCTCAGGTGAAATTATATCTTAAATGCTTAAATATGCTCAGGTAATAGTACTACTTCATTACGAAAATAATATCCTTAACTTTTCGATATTCCTATCAGCGATGTTAGCGGTAGGAGGTCCGGAATGAGGAAAGTCAGGTATGAGGTATGAGGAATGCAGGTACACCATTATAGAGAAACTCCATTGTCAACTAAGTTGGACTTGATGAACATAGTAAGCACTGACTTGTTTACAAACTTGTTTATTTATTTTTTATGATATGAGGGGGCAGACGAGCGGAGGGATCACCTGATGGAAAGTGACCATCGCCGCCCATGAACGTCTGCAACTTAGTAGTGACAAACGCATTGCCGGCCTTTTAGGAAGGAGTACGCTTTTTTCTTGAAGGTTTGAAGGTCGTATCGGTCCGGGAATACCGCAGACGATAACCCATTCCAAAGATTGGTTGTGAGAGGCAAAAAGAATATCGAAAAGCGCACAGTGGTGGAGCTCAAACTATCCAGGTGATAGGGATAAAAATTTCGTATTAGTCCGAAAAATTCCTCATAGCACTCTCACTGATATATGCGATAGAGAATGCAGAGTGAAGCTAAGGGATCGAGCCGATCTTAGATGTTCGAGCTATCGACGATTCGAGTCGCTCTTCGTTGGATGCGATCCAGAGGGACGTTATGCATATTATTTATGGAAGATCGCGTTTAAAATAGTTTCAAGCTCGAGATGACTGATTTATATTTGACAATTTATAAAACGGAGTTTTAATAGGACTTCTGACATGTGTGGTATGTCAGACATTTATAAAGAAAATAATATCAGCGTTAACATTAAGACGTAATTTGTTTAGCTATTTTTGATTTCAACTTTACTGTAAAAGCAACAGCAATTCACAAACTCGACTACAAAATTTAGATTTATTAGTGGTACCATGGTCGGTAATAATTTATTGAAATAGCAGGAAGAAAGATAAACAGTACATTTAAATGAATAAAGAAAACCTCTAAAGTAAGATCGACAGGTTTTTCCGCAGAAGATTTTATGGGCATTTTCTAACGCGAACGTAATGCCAATTCTGTATTTATTTACGCTACGCTCCATTACCTTAAGGCAATACGATTTTATTCACGAAATTCCATATTTGAACTCAATCTAAATTTTCAGCACGCATTCTTAAAAGATCACTTCTCGAGGAGTTGTGATTTATAAAAGAAATTTGTAGGATTTTTCCCTTCTTACAATGCAATGAAAAGCATTGCACTTTGTAAATAAATAAAAAAAGGAATTTGGTTTTGCTTCATATTCTATTTACGTAGTCAAACGAGAAAGGATCAGGATCAGAAATCAGGATCAGAAATCAGGCAATTCAATGCTATACTATTAACGTAGGTTTTAATAATTACTTTTACTTTTTTTTTCTTAGGCCAGCAGTTAGTAAATATCATAATATCTTCTTAAATAGTTGTATAATCACTATGTATGAAACAAATATCATTTGGCTCACCCTTAATTGTCAAAAATATAGGTTTTCCTTCTATTTTATATTATGGCCCGGTACAGTTGTGCCAACTAATAAAGATTTCAATGACCTAAAAAAAGGGAATTCTGGCAATGCCGCAGTATCTTTACAAAGCAACAGGTTTCTACAATATAATTTATTATTTATGTTGTTTTCTTAAGAGCACAGAAATTCATTACGCATTATGGGTATTCAAAACGTATAGAATCGTAAATGTGTTCCGTATGTAGCTAACATCTTTCAAATTTACAGGGTTACTGGGTAAGTCGACCTAAATACCTTAAGGGGTTGTACTTGCCATGATTTCTGATAGATTTCACTATGAAATACCATATCCCAATCTCAACCATTTTCAAGATATTGAACTTTTAAGATTTTTATTAAAAATGCTTAAATTTTGCCTAATAATTACTTTTTTAACACATATGCTTTATTTTATGTTTTTTTTATACTGGGAACGGGCTCGTGAATGAATACATAGCACGCTATCCCGGCCACCGAGTGCCGGATGTTATTGTGTTGGACGGAGCCTATCGACAACCTAGAGCGACCGGCTCTGTTTTAAAGCGACGATCTAATCTGCGTAGATCACGTTTCACTGATAAAGATGACAAAGAAGGCAACGAGATAATTCAACGATTTAGATTGGTTCCAACTACTTCAAATAATATTGTTACCCTAGAACTTAGACTCTCACAGTGGAAAGTGTAGTGTGCTATGAATGTTGCGAGCCTATACCCAAATCACTTACGCTGGTACAAGTTATTGAAGAAGGAGATATTTTAAAGAGATTGGATTTCTACAGATTTATGGTTGATGCAGATTTTTGTAGAAGACCCGTTATTTTATTTCTAAGAGATTTCATGGGCATGTGTAGTCCAAACTTGATAATAACGATATAACTAATTACCACAGCGTTAATCATTTCGCTCCAAAAGCACTCCTAATATTACGCGGATAAATGGGCCACAAAGACAGTCAGTTTGAAAATGTTTCTCCACGAGAACACTACGAAAACTTTTTAGGTGCAAATTTAAACTAAATTATGTGATGATTTACCTTTCGATCTCATCTCTTTCACAGCATAGTGGTTGCCCTTCTTGTTATAGGAGAAGCGAGAAAGAATGACTGGTTTCTAATTAGAAAGAAGTTGGTTGGGTGGCTCGTGCGAATACGCATTGGCAGTATTCGTAACAAATCAGAATATCAGCATATTCCTCGTTCGTATAGGTCGTCATCTTCACCAGTATCAGAAGCACAAATCACTGCAACACAGTCAAGTTCAATTAGCAATAGTTAGTTCTGAATAGAAAACGAAACAGTCCAAAAAATACAAGCCAAGTTTTCAACTAGGTACTACCGGGTTGTACGCTAATTCTTAATAATCCCAGTTTTTCATCTAAGTTGTTTTTTATTAATTTTGATACTATCCTAAACTATTATACCTTGTTAGATAGCTGATAATACCTACATGTTTTTTTACATATCTGCAGTTAAACTGTTTTAGTTCTATTTTAAATATTCGCCAAAAAAAAATTTTTTTGTACAAATATATTTATTTTGCTTATTAACCATCTATTTCCGTCTTGTCGGTTAAGTTAACTACAATTTTAGTAATGGAAATTATAAAACAATTTATCAACTACACAAAAACAGTAAAAAAAAACATAAAATAAAAGATATGTTATAAAAATATATTAGGCAAAATCTTCAAAGTCTAATGTCTACAAAATGATTGGGTTTGGTATATAGTATTTCATAGTGAAATCTATCAGAAGTTGTCGCAACTATAACCCCTTAAAGTATTTAGGTCGACTTACCCAATAACCCAAGTAGTGTTTGCAAGTAGAATCCAAATTTTGCCATTACCAAAAACTTAATTAGCAAAATGAACAAATTGAATCACACATTACCGAATAAACACAAAATTTAACAAAGGGCTAATAATAACAAGGAAATATTAACAAAAAACATGATTTGTGTCATTGTCACAATATCGTTTAAAGTTAGGCAAATCCAATTAAAACATAAGAAAACGTGATTAAAACTCTTTCCGCCTGAAGTCGGTATCACTTTCGGAAAGTAAATTAATCACTTTAACTACATTTGTACCGTAACGTAGCTATCATAAATGAATTAGCATTTTACCCTTATTGTCCATGTATGTGCCTTTGCTTTGTGTATCGTTTATAAAAACCATTTGTTACAGGAAGAAAATAACATTTAGGTGCACAATAAGAATAAAAAGAGTCAAAAATCTGAAATCAATAAATCAGTTAAAGTAAGAATGACGCCATGAATTCCATTGAGAAAAAACCCAGCGAGAGCTTTTGGCTTTTAAAATCACAAGGATGGTTTTAGCGAGAGATCTAAATATATCTAAATATATAGAACCAAACGATTTACTGCCGTTTTATTATTAAAGATCGATCTTATTTCGATACTTGTTTCGTCCTTATATTAGCATTTAAAACCGAGGATAACTGGTGGTAATAACGTTGCGTTGTAAACTAAGCTGACTTCAACATTGTTTGTAAAATTTGCGCTTAAATTAAAGCTCTTCATTTCTAGGATATTCCTTACATCTAATCATAATTTATTTCTTAAAAAAATCTACGTCAGAGATTGCAACACTGTATAAAAATTTACCTTTAGCCTCACCACTTAAAAAGCCATTTCCAGACGCAATTCCATCCCACAAAACCTATCCTTTCCCATTTCCTATCCCATCCACACCTACTGCGGACACTAAGTGGTTGGTGCCTGCGGCCTCACTATCAACAAAGACTGAGAGTGAGGGGGAGGGGGGGCAACCACCCGCATGTTTGTGCCGTGTGCGGGGACCCGTAAGGGAGGATGAAGGGATCCTGGTAGTTGAGCTGAAAGGCAACACACTGCTTCGGCCTGGATTTCTCTTTACACGGAAGGCTGAAGGCTAGCCACCTTTGGTCAATCGGCTGTAGTATCCCGTCAGAGGGCTGCTGGGCTAGAGCTCTTCCTTGGTGGGGGTGGACGACGGGTGGGACGACCAAGTCTTCCTACCTAGTTCGGCCTGCCTTCTGCCAGGGAGGGAGCTCTATATTTCCTTGTTACTTCTGGCGTCGTGTGCCTTCTGCCGCGGCGTCCCCACTTGAGGGCTCCAAGGAGGGTGGAAGGACAAGGAGATGAATAGTATACCAAACACATCATGGATACTAAAAACACACGTACAAAAAAAACCACCAAGCCGGCACCGAGGGTGAACAACCCAAGTGCCAGGCTAAACCACCAACCGGCTGACCCCAGGGTGAACAACCCAAGGGTGAATCCGGCAAACACACCTTCGGCTGCTGCTCAAGCAAACAACCCGACCGCAGCGCCATCCACGACTCTGGCGACACCTCTGGTGTCTAACCAGAATACGGAGCCAGTGTCGACCATCGACCTCTCCTCTTTGAGGGCAGCAATGCCCGTACCTGCGGGACCCGGCCTGGAAGAAACCGGCTGGAGCCTGGTAAGGACAAAGAAGAGAGCGTCGAAAAAACCGAACCCGTCCAAGAAGACCCGTAACGCCAACAGGGCGAAAGTGGAAAGGCAAGCACGGTGTCTGACCTCGGGTGGAAGTAAGCGGCTTGAAGTCGCTGAAGGGCCCGAAGGGGCCCACGTTGCCCCCGCCAGTGATGTGCTGCCCCGAGGCGAAGACGAAAGTCAAGCCACGGGGAAGTGTACTCCTGTGGGGGCGCCACCTGCCAAGACGCCTGTAGCGGCCAAAGTACCCTCTAGGCAGGGTCAACCTGGACAGGGTAAACGGGCGAGACTCAAACCGCTGCCAAAGACCGGCTCCACGAGTTACTCCGACGCACTAAAGGCGAATGACCTTTGCGTCGCGGTCATGCTGGAGCCTTACCACGACCTCACCAAGGCACAGGCAGAGGACATCGAGGGCCAGCTGCAGGGCGTGCTAGATGAGGAGATCTTCTCGCCCGGCACGTCAAGCGCACCCGTCGCTGCGCCACAGTTTAGGGGCAAGGCCTTCTACAGTGAGGGCGCCCTTAAGATGTGGTGCAACGACGAATATGCCCTACAGTGGCTTCGCCGATCCCTGGTAAGGATCCCATCACCACGTGAAGGCACCAAACTGGTCGTCAGGAGGCAGTCTGAGATCCCGAGAAGGATCAAGGCTGGACTCCTGGTACCACAAATCGGACCAGATGATACACTGGTCCGTATACAAACGAGGCTAAAGTATCAGAATAGCCAGTACAATGTGGCCAACTGGGCCCTCTACCATGCCGAGGCGCAGGAGGAAAAGAAATGTCTCTTCCTAGTGCTCGGCATCCCAGAAGAGGACGTCGTGAAGCTCAAGGCTAGCGAGCGTAGAGTATACTACAAACTGGGTAACCTCTACGTTCGCTTCCTCGATGAACGTCCCGCCCCACCAACTAACCCAGACGAGGAGCCAGAATCGGCCCCACAACACCGTAAGGACGGCAATGGAGGGGATCCTCTGATGCCCGTTGAGGAGACAGCCTGCCGGGGTCCACCTCCTGAGGAGTTGAAGGACCTACCGGTGGGCGAGAGTGACCTCGACGACATAGAGGACATGCTGAACAGCGATGATGGCGCTGTCTGCACCCCCCCATAACACCCTTATAGCCATCCAAACCAACCTCCAGCACAGCCATACAGCAACGGCTAACCTACGCAGAGAGCTGGAGGTAAAAACCAACACCGTAGCCCTAATCCAGGAGCCGTGGATTAGGAAGGGCAGGATCTGCGGTCTAAACAATATTGGAGGTAAGATACTTCTCAACACTACCATTGATAACCCGCGCACTTGTATTTATACACCAAAACATGCGTGTACTACCTTAATGACCGAGTTCTGTTCCAGAGACCTTACCTCTATTAGGTTAAAGGAACCCTCATCAAACCTGCCTGACGTGGTGATAGCATCAGCCTACTTGCCGGGCGATGCTGACATCCCCACTCCGGAGCTGGCTGCGCTGGCACACCACTGCGAGCGTGAGGGTCTGGAGCTGATCATCTCTGCCGACACCAACGCGCACCATGCGCTGTGGGGCAGCAGGAGCAACAACCGGAGAGGTGAGGAATTTGTATCGTTCCTATTATCAACTAACCTTAACATTATCAACGTGGGCTCGGAGCCGACATTTGTCACATCCAGGGCCCAAACTATAATTGATCTTACTTTAGCAAGTGAGCACGCATCGCAACACATATCGAACTGGCATGTTTCGAACGAAGCATCGTGCTCAGACCATCGCTGGATCAAATTTAACTTTGAAATGAAACTTAAACTACCCGATCCCCGACGGAATCCCCGCACGATGGACCGGAAACGGTATGAACATCTTACTGCGGAGAATCTGCGAAGCATCAACCCAACATATGCTACGGGGACTGTTAAGGACATTGACAGTCATGTTGTCAACCTTACACAGACACTGATCGATAGCTTTGAACAAACATGCCCACTTTCCACACCCAGAACTGGACCACAGAACAAACACCAATGGTGGGGTCCGGAACTGGAAAGACTACGTCGTAAAGTGAGAAAGTTGTTCAATAAAGCAAAAAACTCGCGATTAGACCAACATTGGGATGCCTACACGCAGGCCCGACAACAATATAAGAAGAGAATCAGAACCAGGAAAATTGAGTGCTGGAGAAACTTCTGTACTAACATAGAAAACAACAACCAGGCTAATAGAGTCAAAAGCATACTGTGTAGTAGAGGCGATCACAATCTTGGCTCACTGAAGAAGCCTGATGGTGAGTATACCAAAACAGACTCGGAAGCCTCAGAGCTGTTATTAAAAACACACTTCCCTGGATGTCGCATTTCAGATGTGATGGAAAAATGGGAAGACAGATGGGAAAAACCACCAGATGATACAGACTGGGATACGGCCCGCAAAGTTGTCAATCATGACAAACTAAGATGGGCAATTAACAGCTTCCTACCATTCAAGGCGCCAGGACTAGATGGTGTCTTCCCAGGCCTACTGAGATGGTGTGATATGACACTACTGGACCATCTTGTAAAAATTTATAGGGGCTGCCTGGCGCATCAGTACATCCCCTTGAAATGGAGAGAAGTCAAAGTAGTCTTCATCCCCAAACCTGGTAAAGGTGACTACACACAACCCAAATCACACCGACCTATTAGTCTCACATCTTTTCTACTAAAGGTTCTCGAGAGGCTAATAGATAGGGAAATCAGGGAAACTGCGTTAGTCAGTCACCCTCTACACCTCAATCAACACGCATACTCGATGGGTAAATCAACAGAATCTGCCCTACATCGAGTTGTTTCATATATAGAAGACAATCTAAATCACAAAAGGTCAACACTGGCTACCTTTATCGATATCGAGGGAGCCTTTGACAAGACCAACTTCACCAGCATTAGCCAAGCTCTATCTAGGCATGGTGTTGATTCCACAATCTCAGGGTGGATCGATAGCATGCTAAGATATAGAGCTATTCAATTCACTGTGAGCGAAGTGACTAGAGGAGTGGTGGCTAGAGGTTGCCCCCAGGGCGGTGTACTCTCCCCTCTTCTATGGAACATTGTTGTGGATGAGCTCATCGCACAACTTAATGACCAAAGATTCCTCACAATAGGCTATGCAGACGATCTTACTATTCTTATCAGCGGTCCTTTTGAGAGCATTACATGCGATCAAATGAGACTTGCACTGAAGATCGTGGAACAATGGTGCGTAGCACACAACCTGACAGTGAACCCATCCAAAACAGAGATGATCATGTTCACAAACAAACGCAGCCTAGGAAATCTCAGACTTCCTAAGCTATTTGGAACACAACTTACTCTTACCAAAGAGGTCAAATACCTAGGAGTAATACTGGACAGTAAACTCCTGTGGAATATGCACCTCGATGAAAAACTGAATAAAGCCTGCATTATTTTCTGCCAATGCAAGCGGCTACTCGGCAAAAGCTGGGGACTATCACCCAAAATCACTTTATGGCTATACAGGACAGTCATAAGACCAATAATCACTTACGGTGCTGTTGTCTGGTGGCAGAGAACAGAGCTTAGCACCGTCATAAACAAACTGCAGCAATTCCAGCGACTTCCATGTTCCGCGGTCACTGGCTGTATGCGCACAACGCCTACTGCCGCACTGGAGGTGGCTCTTGGTCTGCCACCCCTGGATCTATTCATACAGCAGGAGGCCGCCATGGCGATCATTAGACTCAAACACCTGGGTCTATGGCACAAAAGTGAGGGATCGCACTCCAAATTATGGGATCAATTAGTGGAATACGAACCACTGATAGCAGCTCCATGCGATAGAATCCCAAAACACCATATCTTCACAAGAAGATACTACATCCAGATACATGGAAATGACCGAGATCAATCCGGCATTAACGAAGTCCGAATTTACACGGACGGTTCCAAGACTAGGTCAGGAACTGGAGCCGGAGTTTTCTCGCAAGACCTAAATATAAACATATCACTAGCGTTAGGCCAACACAGTTCCATATTTCAATGTGAATGTGTGGCAATAACTTACGCTGCCACAACGGCCATGTCAAGGGGTATCAAGGACTACAACATCCGAATAATATCCGACAGCATGGCCGTCTTAAAGGCACTGGAGGGCAACACAATGACCTCTGGTATTGTCTTCGAATGCCACCAAGCACTGGAACAGCTCGCTATATTCAATGGGGTACTCCTCCAATGGATTAAAGGGCACAGTAACTCACACGGGAACGATGCCGCAGATGAGTTGGCAAGGAGGGGCTCGGCAACCCCAACCTCTGGCCCAACGCCACTCCTACCCATATCGTTTAACCAAATACGATGCTGGGTCAGGCAACGGACCTGTGAAGCACACAACCGGAGGTGGAAAAACTCACCCGGCTGCAGACAGTCCAAACTGGTGCTGAATCAAGTCACACCACGACTCACCTGCAGACTGATCAGTCTTAGCAGACCGGAACTCAGAATGGTTGTCGGAACTATTACAGGACATCTAGCCCTGAACCGACAACTATTCATAATCAATGCGACGGACAGTCCCCTGTGCAGGGGATGTCTGGAAGCTGAAGAAACGGCCGCCCACGTAGTCCTGGAATGCGAGGGAGTGGCCACACAACGGGCAAGTATCATTCCTGATATAAAGTCGCTCCTAGAAGCCTGTGAACGCCCCAGGAGGCTTCTGCGCTTCTGGAAGGAGCTTGGTTGGCTCACCTAGTCAACCAATCCTCGACGCATAAAGGACCACTCTGAGTCTAAATGCGGAAACCGAAGCCCACAACCAATACCAATACCAATACCACTTAAAAACTCATACAAACAGATTTATGATTATTAATAGTTATCCTTGAAATGGTGAATACTCTTTTGACTGTATTTTTTTTATCTTAAAGCTAGACTAGACTGGTCATTTTATCTAGTTTAACATTATCCAAAATCCGAAAAAAATGTGCAACATTAACAATATTTCGGATTTATGTACTGATTACAGTAATGAAGCTGATGATAACAATTATAAAATTACTGAAAAGGTAGTAACATAAAAATCATTAAAATTTAATTATCAGTAAATTTATTGTTAAAGAGTCCTTTTTAGATCTGAAAGTAAACAGACTGACTCAAAACAGACATGAGTACCAAAGCATGTCAATAATAGCAGTATTATGTAAAACAATTATCTATATTTTCAGTTCATAAATAAATCAACAATAGAAACGAGACCATCTGTACTCAGTAACGTTTAAAACAGTTAGCCCGTAGGAAAATACCTTAAGGCGACACCTTAAACTACATTTATACCGAAAGCACGGTTAAAATTTAATTTAATCACGTTACGTTTACTCTCTAGGAGGTGACACTAGTTGGGGTTGAAGCACAATACAATAATAAATTACACTATATGAGAAACACTTAACAATATATTGTATGAACCTCCTTATAACGAACGGTTAATTACAAAATAGAAAGGGTTATAAGCGAAATGAAAAGATAACTTATAATTTCTTTAAAGTATAGCGATGAATGCAAAATAAATCATTTTTTTCTGTATCTATTTAAATTGAAATATTATCAATGGAAAATCTACACGCACTAAGCAATTAACCCTTACATTTTGAAATTGATTTAATATGCAAAATTTGCCATAATACTACAAATTTTGCAAAAAGCAGTTAAATAAATATCAATCCATTAATAGTGTGTTCATTAGTCGAGTAGTCATAAAATGGTCGTTTTTACCGCAAAATTACAAGGGGTCAATGGCTTATCGATTCGAACGCGTAGCGTGCGCGAGGCTTTATGTTGTGGATGAAAGCGGATTAGATTAAAAGCCTACTACGATGCATAACATTGTAAGCAAATATGTAAGCATACACGATATGTCAGTGTTACAAATTTAAAATAATTGTAGTGTTGGTTTCTTGTTAATTTAAAGAATCCATTAGAAAACGAAGGCGATATTTCCTAATTGGCTTACGAGTAGAAAATGATATAAAATAATTAATAGTAATTCATATCATTTCGTGTAGAAACACAGCACGATCAAATTAACATAAATATAAACCTAGATGGTTAGAAGCATACCGTATATGTATGTATGTATCCTCTCAATCGATTTCGGTCGGCCACATTTAGGACAGGCTAAAACACCATTGCGGTAATGATAGTTAGTAGTTATGGGTTCTTCCACTGTGACCGACTCTCAGCGAGTGAGTCTCATTTTGTTGTAGATGATTTTGCACTGGGATTGACTCTGAGAGAAACATATTACAAATACTTACAGTAGTTCTGAATGGTTACGAGGACAGTCTTTATTCCCTCGAGAATACCTCAAAGATAACTTCTCGGCCCGCTGCTATACACTATATTACATATACAGTCAATGATATCCATACATGCTTCACTCACTAAAAAATAATACTTTACGCTGATGACATGAAAATCCTATGTAAAATATCAAGTCTTAGTGACTGTCTTAGCCTCCAAAAAGTCTTAAATGAGCTGCAGAAATATTGCCATAACAATAAGCTTGAGCTTAACGTAGCTAAATGTTTCCTTAATAGTTATACCCGCAACCCTATTTCCCGTTCAATATAAACTTCATAACACCATTTTAAGGCAGAGACCTGGATTAATGTCTTTAGAGACCTGGGCGTCACATTTGATGCCAAGTTATTTTTTAAAAAAAAAACATCATAAGTAGAGCCTCAAAAGCCCTCGGTTTTGTTATAAGGCTTTCTGCGGATTACAAAAATGTCAAAACATTTAAAATCCTTTACTGGACGTTTGTTCGTAGCCAGTTAGAATTTGTGTCTCAGATCTGGAACCCGATCTATAACATACACATAGATAGAAATCAAGCGCATGTAGAAGTGGTTTTTGCGATTTTTACATCATAAAACCCGTTATTACACTAGCACTAGCTAATTGGTTGAATGCATCCCCGCCCCGCGTCCCCCAAACCATCAGGAGGGCCAAGCTTACGGCGGTTTAACTATAGCAACGTATGTATATCGAAAGCGTGTCTGGCACCTCAAGTTTTGCTGGCCATTAAAATTAAGAAAAAGACGTGTGGCACTCGGGGACTGCCGCGGTAAAGCTATTGCATATAGCATTTTGTATCAACTTATGCAATTATAATTATTTATTTATTTTATTTATGCAGTATTTCTTTTTATTTGATATTAATTCAAGTTACACTTTTTGAGCGTGGTGACCGATAAGAAAACATTTTTTTTTCTTTTATTAAATAAAAATATTGAAGCATATATTACAATTTGTTTTTAAATAAATAAATAAAAAATATTATTAGTAAATCAAATTACATATCCATGTAAGATTTTTCTGCATTATGTTGACGAAATTTCCTTTGACGTTCAGCATTTGATTTTGGTACTGTTTTTTGTTTTGTTTTTAGCGTGAGGTTTTTTTTCGTTACGGAATTTCTGGATTCGATCCCCGCGCTCAAGGCCCTCGATAGAAGCTATGCAATAGTTTAAAAATAGTGAATGAATTATGATCGAAATTCAACCACTAGATATTCTCTTGTTAATATAATCCATTGGATTTCTGAAAGCAAATGAATATATATATATTATCCAATTTAGTAACGTAACTGTTTAAACTGAACTTATTTAAATTTATTATGAACCGATGAAGTTTGTAATTAACACAATTTTGTAACAAATGTTTACTTTGATTAAATAAAGTGCTCTAAATTTTTTTATTATTAATTTTTCTTTGTAATTTCTTCATTTATTTTGATGTACTTGACAGAACTCCAGTAGTGTGTTTGCCACAGTTACATTAATGAAGTACTTAACTTCAGAAATTGTCAAGAAAATATTGAAAGAATTGGGTAATTATCATATTCTAGGTACGCACATTTAGGAGTATATATTATTATTGTGATTCCTCAAGTATCGATCAGTTTACATTGGCCTACAAGGCAAGTTTACCAGCAACAAGGGATCCACCATCGTTAAGTTATAATTTTAAAGTTAGTAATTTTAGCATCCTACAACACATTATACCTATTCTTTTCACATTATACTTATTATACACACAACACTAACGATATAAATTAACTTAACTGCATAAAAGATATTGTGGAAGAAACAATATGTTTTTTTGAAGTTCTAAGCTATAGTTCGCTGTGTTTCTTAGTTAGAATAGAATAAAAATAGGTCAAAACCATAAGACGTTACGTAGTAAAGTTATTACGTAAATTCTTATTGATTCTATGGTAAGAGAAAATGGTTTAAATTTAAATTTAAATAAAAAAAGTCGAGACGGCGTGCGGTTTTAGTCGGTTCGAGTCCGACATGCCACAAAAAAAAAGGGTGAAATAGGAGTGACAGCTTCCATCAAATCACTTTCTTATTTAAAGCTGGTACTAGTACGGTGTCCATTTCTTCATCGTCGTATTGTTTTATAGGTACATATCATAATATAATACATTGTGCTATCTGAAATTAAATTGATGAATAGCGAAAGTAGAAAGACCTCCTTTCTAAGGAGAGGCCTATGTCCAGCAGTGGACTAGTATAGGCTGTTGATGATGATGATGATGATGAAAGTAGAAATGTTTATATTATTTAAAAATCAAAAGACCCTATTAATTTGCTCGGAAGTGTACTTATCGTACTTAAGTACGAGAAAACGATTCAGGAGTAACAACAATATCGGTGAGCGAAATCACTGGCTGACGTTATGATTTTATTGCCCCCCGTCCTAATTCATACCTCAAAAGGAACCCAAAATCGACTTATGTGCAGGTGAAGGTCAGTCAGTCAAGATCGGAGCCGGTACCTATACTATATGAAATCACTTGTTGGAAAACATGAAACCTCGTTTACATTTACACTATTCGTGGAAGATCCATGCTTCAGGACATGATACCAAGCTCGACCGGAGTGATACCATGGCCTCACAGAAAATCGGTGTTAAGCAGTTTTTTCGTTGGTGTGAATAAGGTTACCGGAGCTCCAAACACCCCCTTTCCTAATTCTCCAAGGGACTCACAAGAAGGCAACGTACTTGTAACTCTTGAGTTGCAGTTGTCAAGGAGCGGCGGTAGTCATCCGGGAAATCGCCTACTCGTTCTCCCCTATACCAGACTCAAAACACATATTTTACCTTTCACACTACGAACACCTTCAGTGTGGTATGTAAGGGGGTGGACGAAGCGAAAACAACGCGAAAGTGTGCTATATAAAGAAATCCTACCAAAAACGTTTTTCATTTAAAGTAAAGCCAAGACGAGATGAAATGGCTACCACTGTCAAAAAGTTATCAGATCTCATATTAGAAACAAGCTTCTAACTCTACACCTTAGTCGAAATATGTGGCTAGCTAACTAATACTAGCTTACATACCAAATTTCAGCTTTCTAGGACTTCAGGAAGTACCCTAAAATATTTTTTTGTCAATTCGGGGTTATTAAATATCAATAAAATTTAAGTATAATATAAAATAGCTATGCAATTGAAACTTTATACATATGTTTAATAAGTCTACTATTGACATCCTATCCTAATCAAAACCTAAGTTCAAAAAAACTCCAAGGAAATGTAGGCAGTATACATATCGCGATAGGCGAAATGTAGGCATGTAGCCCTTGCAAATCTGGCACTACCGTGTCCTCAGATTTCTGTCATGCGACGACGATGTAGAGTAAATTGTCAGGCAATTGAAAGGTGTGTATAATTCAATAATTGCTTTTATTCTATTAATTCAATAATATATGTATCTTGGAATAAACGTGACATAAGTCACGCACAACCTTAACTAGTTTACTATAACATAACTGTTATAAGTGAATTACGTCTACGAAAATTTATTTAGAATGCCGTTTAACGGTTTCTTGGTACATTTATCTAAATATTTGTAACATGCTTTAACTGACAATTTGCTAAATGCACAAGAAACAGATCTACATCTGTTTCCTGTGCGTGGTGAGTCACTACAATGAGCACTGACAACCAGTACTGGGCTGAGCCATGTCCATCGCAGTAAATGCTGACAGATCACCTAGATATTTGTACACAGCGTATAACCCTTGTCAATTATGCTTATGTATTTTTTATAACCTATGTAATAAAAGGGGTTCATTGTTAAGTCAACATGCCTCGTCATACGACAGATTACAATGTCAACTTTTAATCAAGTTTATGTGTTGTAGGACTACAAGTGTTTTAGACATAATTAGTGTGTTGTTGTTTTGTTAGTTTCGAATTTATCTTATAGTTGCAGTCTTTTTTTTTGTGTTATTCAGTCTATGCCTTATCGTATTGAGTAAAATACATTTTTTCAGTTCTTTCATTTTCCTATTATAATATCCTATTTAAGATACATGTAATATTATGGAAAAAGAATTTCCTTTTTTTTTAACGAATTTGCTATCAAGTACTGTTTTGGAATGTTTTCCATACGACAAGTTACAATAACTACTTTTTTACTTGTGTACATTTACTTTTCACTGAGCTGTAGTTTTCATTCTGGAGCTAGAATATCATCATATTAAATACTAGCCCGTACCCGCAACTTCGTTCGCGTGGAATTTGAAAAGCCCTGCCTTAGTAGTTCGATTCCTGAACCGGGTAAAATTTTATAGAATTTTACTTAAAAGCTAAAATAGCCTTAGTTAGTCTCCTTATATAGACTGCCTGGTAGTAATATACTATCAAAATCGGTCGAGCCGTTTTGAAGATTACCCGGAACAAATAGACAGACAAACCGACAGACAAACAAAAAATATTTAAGCTAGGTTTTAGGCATAGGTATCCTGCAAAATATAACCGTGCGAGCATGAAAAACCTATTATTTTGACATCACAAAGAGACACTTCAATTTTATTTATTTGTATAGCAGATACAGCGATCGATAATCTCTTTAGTTCGTCGAATTTTAGATTTTTTTTATTTTTCAGCTTCACTTCACATGCATCAATTACTTGGCAACCATAAAAAGTGATAGAATCGCGACCAGTAAAATATATTGAGTAGACCCGGTGGCCATGTGTCTTTAACATCAGTTCCACTTCATTAATGATTTCTTTCCATATAAAACTTGAACATTGCAATTTAAACATTCAGGGAATTTTTAATAAATTAATTCTAGTTCCAGGTAGCCTGTTCGGTAAATTATCCAAACAGTAAAAGCTTCCTTACAGATAATCCACAATTTCGGGGAATTCTTTAAAAAATAAGAATTGCAAAATAAACGTATTATTTCATTTTGTTACTTAAATAGGATGAAATAATAGTAGATCGTATTCAACAGATTTTTTCCTAAATTCCTCAAAGTTAGTCCTTTGGTTCGTTATGACGAATCACCTACACTTTTTACGGGGGTTTGATAATGGAGCCGGGAGATAGATATTGGAATTCTTTAATAGCCACTTTTTACATTTCAGTTCCTAAAAATATTATTTTGTTTGTTATTGAAACATATTTGTATGAAGGAATAAAGAAACTGCTAAAAGGGTTAAATAGGCGACCTAGTTTCTCTTTTGAATTAAATACAGACATATCTCATGGAGTACATATCAGGCTATAATTATGACTTTTTTTTATGTTAGAGGGGGCAGACGAGCAGACGGGTCACCTGATGGAAAGTGACTCAAAGTGATTGGATAGAGTGAAAAATTAAAAGATGAATGCGTCTGTGCAACTTATTAAGCTTGCTCACTAACAATTGTAATGGCCTTTATATTAAACTAGTTTGCGCCTCCTTCCACTTCAACTACGCACGTATTACTCCAAAGTTTTCTTGATACAATCATCATCATCATCATCTCAGCCAAAAGACGGCCACTGCTGGACATAGACCCCCCCCCCTAAGCTCTCCACAACAACCTATGCTGATATAATACTTTCTTGATACAATACAATTCATGAAAATTGAATACATAAAACAAACAGTTTTGGCTCGGAAACACATAACAGACAGAGTTGCTTTAATTTTTATAACACTAGTAAACATTGGGAAACATTAAAACACTTACAAACACGTTATTATATTTACGCCATACAATTCCAAAAATTAAGAATTCAGTCATTTACATGCTCTGAATGCTTCAACTTACTTCAAAACTACTCTCAGTCAAGCTAATGAACTAAAGGTGTAAACTTATTTATTTTCATTTCCTCAAACCTGTTTTCTTAAGGGTTAATATAAATGCTAATAGCCTGTGTCTCGCCTGCCTTGCCCCTCTTATAGCACACGGAACAAGACGTAGAGATTGCGATTTATTTACACATTGTTAACGTCTAAAGATAAATAACGAGAGGATGTAAACGGTTTCCCTTATAGCTAGTGTAGCTTTATTAAAAATACTAAGTCACTTAGCGAGCCATTAACGTTCGTGAAACAATATAATGTGTTCTTAAATGATTTACGTCCAACCCAAATTAAAAAGTATTCTGCTTCTGTGCAAATTCGATACTTTTCATATAAAGGGCTCCAAAAATACTAGTCTACAGTAAGCAATTACTTTATTTTTAGGAAATTCAATCTTAATCTCCTTCAAAACATCAATACATCGCCATTAGCACTAATGCTTTTGCGAAATGTTCACTTCAATGTTAGAAACACCTTTTAAATTCGTTCATTTTTATTTTTAATACCTGTTATCACTTTTTTGCGCTCACCATTGGTGGAACGCTTCCTTTTCAAAATATCTTTTAAGCTTTAGAAATAGAATAATTTCTGTTCGCTAAGGATACTAAATCTGTTTTGGTCACGGCGATCGTCATCATTAAGGCGATAAAGTGTCAGATACTGTGAGACTCACCGAAGCTTCTTCATAGCCTTTACATATCATTCATTTCACCCCCATGTAGATTATTTGTTTTATGATGGACTTCAACATGCTATTCCTATAATCTTGGGTGAGAAAGGAAACGACGAACTTCCCTGCAACACTTCTCATCCACAAATTCACTTGCTTAAGTAATCGATCGATGTTCCTGAGTCGAACTTCGTTTATCAGCTATCGGATTGGGGGCTAATGTTCGATTGACATTTATCAGCAAAACTACACGAAGCCGCAACATTACAACTCTGATGATTTTAGAGTTCCCCAAATATTTATGTAAACATATCTAAGGAGATTTGTATTTAACTGATCATGGCGACCTATCTCCGCTTAGCGTGATTATTTGTAAATAATACTCACATAACCCATCGACACAATATCGTCGCCAAATTAATAAAACATAGTATTCGAGTAATTCAAATATTTATTTCGAGAATATGTCGAGAAATATTTTTACGAAAGAAAATCATAGCTTAACATTTATCAATAGGTACACTGAACTCAGAATCAGTAGCGCGCAATTGCGTATCTGACACTTAATTGTATAACTGTGAGGTCATCTCGGATGCTACTACTTTTATCAAAAATTAGATAATTTAACCAAAATAACCAAGGTGCACTTGACTTCGTACACTAAAAACCATTTACCGAAGAAGAAAACACTTATTGAGTTTTCTATAAAAAATAATAAGTCAAAGGCAGGACTGGAGATATACTCTCTAAAGAATTTCACAATAAGAATACATAGATTATGTTACAAATTGATGTATGTGTTTACTGTGTCTTTTCAAAGGATACTAGTTAATGTACGTTATACATAAAATATAAGAATACCCATTAACCCCTACAGCAAACACTAACTGCAGTGTTCGAACTGAGTTGACGCTAACAGTGTTAAAGTTCGAAACCGCAACCTTGATCGATAATCCGAGGCCGAAATTACACTTACTTATTATAATTCTTTACCTTAAAAAGCAAAGTTAACAGAATCACTTTGTTGTCTGTCCCCGTGATCCTCAAGGCTCTTTGTTCCTGAGAATCGGTGAAAGTTCCCAAGTTGTAATTAATGTGAAAGGCCGAATTGTAAAACACCTTTGGAACTGTGCAAAATTCTGGCTTAATCTACGTTCTGAAGAAAGGGCTGTTCTCTTTTCCACCAAATTTGCTCTTTCAAACTCACTAAAAGCTAGCAAATCTCTACTCTCTAATCTCAAAGTACCATATGTCAATGTACGATGAAGGTGCATAGATCTGACAAACGCAAATCATGCAATATTAAAATCGGTGCTTTTATAAACTTTTCTATTCCTTTATCCTTGCTTCAGCTTTAATCAATATTTTTATGAATTCATAAAGCATTGTAGACGCTATCTCGTCGTCTTACAATACTTATTTCATGCATACTGAAATACACACAGACAATAAATTGTCCTTATATTTAAATGTAAGTTTGTTTAATTTGCTCCTTCTATGGCGTTAATATTTTCAGCCGCGTCCTTACAACTATCCATCGCGTGACAAACACAAATCATCAAATTGCGCCGCTACCTAAAATCGATTTCCTCATTTATTATATTGAATACAGAAACCCTACCTACCTACAACCTACTGCAAATATGTCGGTATACGTATAAGAGACAATATCCGCCAACTGGCGAAGCACTCGTGCGGCTCAACCCGATTAGTTCACGACAAATGTCAACATCTCTTATAGTTGTTTTAGAAATATATGCCATTACATACTTATAGAGATATTTTTCTAGAAATCAGATGTTCCCTTATTATGTTACGATACTCATATGAGATACTGACTTCGATATTGTATAAAAGTAATGTTTTCCTTAAGTTAATTCACTTTTAAATAAAAGTGAATACCTTTGATACAGAATCTCGAAATTACGTGCAACTATTAGTTGGCATTAACAGACGAATCGTATAGATATAACAGAACCCAACTGGCCCTAACTGGGCCTATTGAGGTGAAACCGTACAATGAAAACGGGTCGTACAATCAACTGAACGAGTCTATTGTGACAAATCCGGTATTACCCTTTCTATTTGGTGCATTGAATAAAACGAATTCGTATCAAGGAATTCCTTTATCCTTTCAAGGAATTTAAAATATTTAATACAAACCTCAAGTCTTTAAAAAATCACAAAATAGTCAAGCTCATTATTTTACCCAACTTCGGAGAATGTTCACTTAAAATATCCATAGTTCTGTATTCCAAATATTGCTTAGCCAGGTTTCGAGTCCGTTTTCTGGCAGTTTATCGTAATAAGGTAATAATGCAAATAAGAAAACGAGGACTACAATATTTTTCCGAGTAAATGTTTGAAATTTTACTGAAAACCTTAAAACTTTCATCCCTATTATTTAGATAATTTGCCACTTCTCTCTACACCGATTTTGAAGAACTTTTTGCGTCTTACAATCAATTGATGGCACGAATTGTTATACAATGGTGATTAATGAAACCTATACCTACAACCTGTAAACGTTCAAGAAAACAGCGAACTCTCACCTCAAAGGCCGGCAACGCACATATGACTTAAGTCCGCCACCCGTGGACATCTGTAAGTTGTCCATGGGGGCGGTAGTCACTTACTATTAGGCAAACTGTCTTCTGACGACCTGTTTCCCCACTTTATCATTAAAAAGACTTGGTTATTACGCGGTTACCCACTCAGAAGTCTATAAATAAACAGTAGTTGTATTAGTTCCTACATAGGCGAAACAAACTAAATTATTACAAAAAGGTCAATGAACATATCGCTGTTTAATGGTTATTTTTAGGTTTTAAACCCAGGTTTTAAGTAGGTGGGTTCCGCTATCTGGTTTTATGCTCAGAACGATACAGGTACCCTGTTGTACTAACGTTTTAATTATTTAGAATATCGATAATCAATTTAACTCTGCCGATAGCCTGCCCAAATCTCAATGGACTCAAAAGCTTTCACAAACACAAAGCGGTTGGTAATCTTCCGTATCTAGTGTAATCTAGTGAAGCTTTAGAACCATAGACTGCTTATTATGATATGATTACAAACATGCTCGTAAGTCATTTACATTTCGTTGATACATTATATGCAAGATAATCACACTTCTATATCACGTCACTTACGGGAGTGCTTTTATCCAGGAACTCTTGAGGCGCCAAAGTCATTAATGTTATTAGAACTCAAATCATAGATGTACCAAAAACTAAATAGTGACCCGCACATGTAGTGATATTTAAATAACAAATATATTATCACTCTTCACATCCAAAGTTGATTCCCGTTGATGAATTTGTGCTGCGAAGGTACAAAGCTCTAATCACTAAATTGTACTGAGGAATAATAAAAACATGAACTACGAAAGTGTATGATATACGCCTGTGTCATTCTCTTTGTTATTCTTTACGGTTCTACTTAAATTTTCTTTTTCAATTCAAAATAGCATTCTCAATAACAGATTTCAAATTGAATTATTATCTGAATTCAATGCCCTTTAAAGGAAAACCTATTTAATTTATGTGCTCAAATATGTATCAGACTTTTTTTTTACTGAGTACACTGTAAATAGGCATTTTGAGGTTTTATCATTAGCCTATCGCTGTCCACTGCTGGACATAGGCCACTCCCATTGCACGCCACTTGATCGATTTTGAGATTTAAAATGACATAAATATAATTAAGATAAGGTTTCAGCGCACACCGAGTGACAGTAATATTTTAAGGGTCATCGCATCGAGAAAAAGTATACTTTAAAAAAAAAAATTGCATCAATCGTTTTCTGAATTTTCAATTTAACTTTTATTTCAGACTTTTAAAACTATGATAATATTATTAGAGACGCTATTATAAACGTTCGTACCTACCTCTTTTTGCATCAAAGGTTAAAAACATAATTGAGCACCCCTTTTCATAAAATCAATCCAGAAAAATTACAATCCAGCTAAAATATACTTTAATATTCTTTTTATCCATGGCGTTAAAGGAATAAAGACCAAAATTGCCTGATTAAGAACAATTACAAAGCAAGTATTTGATTACAGTGACGATATCATGTCGCTCGTACTACCTTAATAAGGATTCGTTCTGTAATTTTATATTTACTAATCGGAACCGTCATAAACTCATTACTCGTTAGGAGTTTAAAATCTGATTTTCGCACGTCGCATCGTCTCTTTCTTGTCTGTTATAATTACTATAACGATGGTCGATGGTTTATACTAGTAAAAGAGAAAACATCTTTGACTTAATAATCGGTGAAGTCTTATATAATGTCACAATACGAGTATTCTTTAGTGCAAACATTAAACATGAAATGCAAATATTTTATTCAATAAACACCTTGAAGTTTTTAAGCTTAAACAGGTTAATTTACTTTACATTGTGTAAAACTCTCTACTGAGAACACTAACATATAGAGAATGGGTGTACCCGTTCTGGAATTATTTTAGAGCTGCACGCGTAAAATATATAGTATTAATACGTAAGTAAAATAATAAATGAGGTCGGTGGCAGAGTACGCCTAATATTTGCAAAGTTAATAGAAGTTATCTCATCTTTTTATGAAAACAAATAGCCTTGTTTGCATAATTAGTATCATAATCTTAAAAATAAACTTACATATCTTTTCGCCCTCAGAGTAAGAGGTTAAGTAAAGATAAAAATATACACTCAGATTTAAGCCTAAATAATTCAATGTATTTTACAGTTGTTATGGTCTATCTAATGTCATTTTCAACTAATCCTAAAAGTAAAAATGGAATCAAACAAAGAGTTTCATTAAATTATAATTGTTGAAAATAACATAATATTGAGTAGTGTTTTTAACGTTACATGTCATAGAATCTTACACAGAAATCTTATCTTAGGAAATAGCAATGCAACCCGCTTTGCTATTTCCTAACAAAATAACTATCTTCCTATTACAAAACTGAACAGGGGCGACAACAACCGACAGGCGCACCGTAGTTCTAACTTGATTGACTTCTAACTCGATCGTTATAATTTATATAAAAAAAAAGTAATGTGTGATGAGATTGTGTGACTGTTATTGTAAAATTTGAACATGTTTTTTTATGTTAGATTGGGCAGACGAGCAGACGGGTCACCTGATGGAAAGTGACCATCGCCGCCCATGAACGTCTGCAACTCAGGATTCACTTACACTTATATTCCAACATGTAATAATAATTTTAACTACTAAAAATAAAAAAGACCTATTAACTATTAAATTAGATTGTGGAGTGTAAGTACAACTGACTTTGATTTCATATTGTATTTTCACAGGTGCTGACAATCGAGAGTATAGATTTGTCTTAAGCTGAAACACAAGTTTAGACAGTTTTTATGTGATCTGGTTGTCCGTTTGTTCTGGTTGTTAGCAAGACTTTCCCTATCGGTTTCGGAACCTTTTGATGTAAATTTAAAACTACTTTTGAAGTGGCAAGCTTTTTAGCAAAAAAGAAGTAGCAAAGTTCCTGTCATGGCAGATTGGGGTATTTCTTGGAACACGGGTTCGTTAATTTAAGGATGAAATGCCTTCTGACGACTTAAGAGACTTTATTGGTAATACAATCAAATAAGTCCAGACAATACTCAATAATAGTCCAAAATGTCGTTGGGTTACTCTGCTGTTTACTTAGCTCACGCTTCGATGTTTATCGCACTGTAGCTCATTCTGAACTGTCTTACCAAGACGTGCCTGTATTTATACTACTCGGAAGTTCATTAATCTGTCTAGAAAATTCAAAAGAACTTTTTCCAATGTGTGAGGCCAACGTGTCCGATTTTACAATTACATCCCAAATAATATTCAAGATGTAAGTGACAAATTATGTCAAAACGGAAATTATGTCAGAAAGCCTATTACTCAATTGTGGATTACATAGAAGACAAAAATGCTTGGGATTAATTTAGAGCAAACTATTTCTTAAGAGGAAATGTAATGTCGGCTAGGGTGCTTTTTTTTTTTTTTTTTTTTCTTTTTTCCTAATCTTATTTTTCTCTTTATTGTCTTTTTACCTTTTAGTCCTTAATAACGGACATACTAGCACACATCAGCACAATGTTGTGGTATATTTAATGATGCCATTGTATTTATCTGTGAATTGCAAAAGAGTGGCCATGAATTTGTTTGCCCTTTCTTCTCATAAGGCCCAACCCCTTGGAAACGGGCGGTTGTAGATCGGCACAGGCATATTATAAATTTTGTAGAAGTATAATTTTTATTTAATTTATTTTCCTAATTGACAAAAGAGAGATTGTTGCTATTGTGTGTGTGTGTGTGTGTGTGTGTGTGTGTGTGTGTGTGTTGATCTACGACTTTAGACACTACATAAAAGACGATTTCAAACATGTTTTTTTTTTAATAATATGAATAATTTTATCAATAATTATTAATAACAGATTTTTATCTGACATTTTAAACACTGTTGGTTTCTATATATTTTGGACTATATATATATATATTGTGTGTATGTCTATTAAATATGTATATATATGTATATATAAATATGTATATGTAAATTTATAAATTTTGTTTATGTATCTGTGTATGTATGTATGTATGTGTATTTATATATGTGTAATGTGAACAGATGTTTATTTGTGTATGAATGCTTTTGTTTATATTTTTTAATATTCACGTGACAATGCGTTACGTGTATGTAAACTACCCAACTTTTAAATAATAATATCCGTATCAAGGTTGTCTGGAAGAGATCGCCGTGAGCGATAAGACCGCCGATTGTTACGTCTATATATTTGTAATGTCTTATGTGTTAACTGTAAACAATAAAGATATAAATAAATATTTTTAAAAAATATTTTTGACAAAAATAATTGACAAGGATAAAGATGCCGTTTTTAATGTAAACAAGATCTTATGTGTATCTTTAGCTTTTTTCCGCCGCAGCCTTTTCATCATCCTGCATTATTATTACAACTTTTATGCGGTACTGCGCGGTGTAATGAACTCTTTCTAGAGTTCATTACACCGCGCACTCTCTCTCTCTCTCTAGAATGTTCGTGATATTTCGTGACAGTATGCTTTTCAATTCAATAATATTTAGGATAACCAGACAAAAAGATAAACATCTATATAAATTAGTTAGAATTTATGTCGCATGTTTACACGCACAAACTGGAATCAGGAACAAATTCGAAAGATTACTCTAACACTACGTCCGATCCGAATCCGTGAAAATACGGATCTTGAAATCTCGGACCGAACACGGATATTGCTTTTCGCACTACGTTCTCTTTACTTTACTAGATAAGAGAAAGAGCGTATAATGAAACTCTGGATGTATTTGGTGGTTTAATATACATTTACGTAAAATAACAAAAATATTAATAGTACTATTTTAATTACACACATTTATTAATATTATTTATTATATTACATGAAACTATATTAATTACATTTAATTACATTATTATCGTGATAGAATTCTGGAGCAATCACATGGTGTGAGAATTCAATTTTACCAAAATCTGTTCCCAATATTATCAATCAACTCCTGAAATCACGAAACGAAAGAAACGAAATATTCTCGAATGAATAATTTTAACATGTTTGATATAATTTGTTCAACCTTTTATTTTATCCAATATTTTAAACGGAATAGGAACCTGAGATACTGTTATATATTTATATAATATTAAATTGGGAATACTATTTTTACCTCTTGCACAGACAGTCTTGTAGGTATTTAGTGGTCTATCAAAAGAGTTGACTCACTGTTATTATTTATTACGCATATGGTATGACTACTTCGGTCCGTCAATAATCTTGTCCGGAATGGAGATTTACGGATAACGGAAAGAAACCGGATGATGATGCTGGATGTAGTGCATAAGTTACCATAGAAATAGTTCTACAGCTACTTCGGACCGTATTTTCACAGATTCAGATCGGATTCTGATGACGTTCAAACAAATTTTCGTTCGGACAAATTCGATTCGATGAATCATGTTACAAAAAGTTATTTCTTACTACATAATTCTATGTATGTAAATTTTAAATGGACTGACGGTAACAACATTATATTTTTATTCAAATCTAATCTCTGTTTAAACCAAGAAGTTTTATTTCCGTTGTATAATGTCTTTAATATTAGTTATTTAAATAATATTTATTTATTTAAAAAAGTTTATATAATGGGCAACTGAAACAAGCGAAAACTGACTTATGTGTTGGTAACCGCTTTCTATTAAGAGGTTCTTGTACGCGTTTCCCCACTTATTATCATTAAATTTTATGTCGATTTACCTTGTCACAAGTTATGAAATATGTTAACTATCCAATCGTGTTATTGTAGAGTAGTAAACAAATATTGCGCAATAAACTGAATATGCAACGAATGTTCAAACAATCAGCGGTGTCAATTCAGTGAAACGTTGTGCAGATGTCTGGTGAAATAAATGTAGATATGAGTGTATTCGCTAAACAATATTCTAACGTTAAATAACGATAAATGAGTAAGACACGAGTTTCCGATTCAATGAGCACTCGTGACGGGATTCGTATACATAACTGATATAACATCAGCATCACGGCTAAATTTACTTGAAGATTTTATGTTGATAGATCGACTTTAGGAAAGATTTAACCTGAAAAGGCTGAATCCTTGGCACCAATGATGAGTAACTATATTTTATTTTTTCTGACGGGTTGACATAGGGTTTGGGGAGGAAGACCTCCACTCGGACCCGATCCGCCGCCGGCGAACCGGGCGGCGGAGGCCCGCCTACCACAGCCTCATGCCGCCCTGAGTGTGGCCGCGGGTGGACGGGGTGGGTTTCCCCTCCACCCGCATTAGTTGGCCAGCCGCGAGGGGGCGGCGTCCGCGTGTGCCGGACGTCGCCTAAAGAGAGGAACATCCACATTGAGACGGAGCCCGCACCAGGAGCGGGCTGGCGCTAGGAGGGGTCCGGATGTCTTAACAACAGCTGTTCCCGGATCCCTCCTGTTACAGGCGCAGAGTGGCACACCGTGTGGTTTTAGTCGGTCCGAGTCCGACACACCACCCCGCCGCAAACCCCGGAGGGGTGACGGTCCGAGGGGATTTCCACACGTTAAAAAAAAAAAAAAAAGGGTTTGTGTCAAGTTTTCCTTCTCTTTTCAATGCAGTTTAAGTGGTGAAACTCCGTATTCTTAATCCGTCACCACACGGATAAAGATTTTAAGATTGCAATACTGTTGGGAGTGCTGAATTATCTAGTAGTACGTTACATAAAAACCTCTTAATTTTCTCAGCCTTCGAAACAAAGAAAAGAATGATAACAATCATATACTTATAAAATATATTACCAGTATATACAACATGCATATGTCTATTCTTTGAGTTGTATACAAATGCTTACCTACATATAGTATTAATCGACCTGTAAATTATTGTCCCATTTTAGGATTGTCCCGTGTGACTTTGGCTTTTACACCCTTCCGAAAAGGGATACTGTAACAAAATACTGAGTTGATTTAGCACTTGAATTCGCCAATGACAATTGTTACGAACTCAACGTTTATACCGAAAGTCAATTATCTTAATGAAGGCCATGTGTTTGTTTGAATTCTTCCGTAAAAACCTCCCCGGTTATAAATGAAAAATCGACTGACTTTTTGCAATGAATTTGTCCCTCTTTGAGGAAGAATATCCATGTAAAGTAAAAGGTACTTGTTTCGTGTAAAATTTTGCAATTGTATTTTTAAGCAATTTTCCTCAACCGATGATGCTGAAATTTAGCATAGGTATACGTTTAGTTTAGACGTCAATAAATATTTAAATTAAAAATAATAACATTATAAAAGCTTTTCAAATATTGAATTTAAAAATTTATTTTCTTGGACCTATTCTCACTCGTACAACTATTTTCTTTACTTTATTATGATAACAAATAAAGTTAACGTTCTATGAAATGTTATATGAAATAATTTATTGAAAATGCTTAAGAAATAAGCACAACCTTGTACACAAATACGATACACTGAATTTAATAATATTAAGGTAACTTTAAACGATTTCACTTAATAAACTTCCATGCAAATCGCATGAGTTCACTCAGTTTGATTGGCACAGATAGACTACTACTTCCGAAGAAAAGAGCCTATTGATGGATCTAAAATTTTGTTTCTATGCTTACTTAACTCTACGTGTTTCAAAAAATAATGTCATCAAGGTCAAATCAGGCTAAAATGTATTATGTACAAGAATATAATATGTAAAGAAAATAGAAGTTAAAAGAAAGTTCAGACGGGAGATTAATAGGCAATAGCAACTCTATATTGCTAGCAAAGAACATAACGTTATCGAATTCAGTTTTTCATAAATAAAATTGTAACGATATTTTTACTTACTTTTCTATTTATACAGAGCTGTATGACACAAGGGGTATAATATTGTGTTAAAATTACAGTTGGAAATAGTGTCATAATTTTTTAAACGAGCTTGTCAACCTGGACTTAAAAACAAATTTTCATTTAAGCCTTATTGTCGTTGCTCGCGAAATTATTTTAATATCTCTTATAAATGGTCTCCAAGTGCTGTAACATTTAATTTATAGCCTCTGCTTAATGTTGGTCTAATTTTTATATTAAGTGAGAATAAACATCCTTATCCTTCTTAAAAAGCTTTTCGCTTATTCAAATTTGATAAAGGCCTTAGATAAATACCAAGGAAGTACTTTGTCTTTCAATGATTAAGTACGTTAAGAACGAGGTATTTACTCGAAATATGTACAATAAGAGCATATACTCGTAGTAGTTAGTATCAGTTTCAAAATTAAATAATTTATTATCTCGCATCTTTCCCTTTCTCTTAGAACCCTTGGCAGGTTACTTAGTAAATTATTACTAGAAGTTCAAGATGGGTTCGCAAAACCGAAAACTATGTCGTTTTAACACTACGAATTAAAAAAAAAAGAGAAAAATTTTTTTTTTAAGCCTAACTCATCCTTGAAATAAGCTGTTAAGAACAGCATTAGATTTAAAATAAACAGCTGTTGTCAGGGGCGTGCGCTCCTTGTAGGCAGAAATGCAGTGCTTTACTTGCTATTCACAGACATTTTAATAAAACGTTCGTACGTTTTAAATGACTTTAATTAATAGTAAATAAATGAATAAACAAAATATATTAAGTTAAAAACGCTTACTATTTAAAAATAGCACCTATTTGCAAGCACACAAACATTATGTTTGCCAGGCGTTTACCGACAAGCAAGCGGCGCTGTACCTAACCAACCAACTCATGCCGTCGCGTCCCGCAGGACATTTGTTCGCATGTGTGCAGTAATTTTGGTGTCCGTGCACAGTTCGCAAACGCACACACCCATTTATTTTATTTCCCCGCCTCCAGCCGCAGGCTACTAAAGTTAGTTCGGCAGTTGTCGGAAGTAATCGGAAATGTTCGTTGCCGCCGTGTGTGCCGTGCTCGCGGGGGGCATTTTTTTTTCATGTGTTAAGCATTGTTTACTAATTTGTTTCCGCCGCATACCTAGTGTCATAATCCTGTGCACGCCGCTGGCTGTTGTGGGTACAAAATGTACCTATACACTATTAACACAGTTTTAACATTCAATTAACTTATAATTGAAAACAATAATTAATTCATTTAAAACAAATCCTTAAATTGTTATCTCATTTAAGTGCACACGGAAAATTCCTGGGCAGTAGCACAAAGTACCTGTGAGAGAAATTTAAACTGAACAATAATAAGTGAAGAAACGAATTATTTACAAAACATCCATGAAAGCCTACAATAATATGCTTACCGAAATAACACACACATACACATGTAAACCTGACCAGGTATTTCGTTTGCCACGTGTACATTAAATTATTCTTAAGTTTCAAAAATACATATAGTTAAAGTTACTTACTGTAAAGATTCTGAAATAACTTAAAAAATCATTTCAATAATGATTTTTAATTATGTTTATGGGAGTTAACGCATTCAGTCAGCCTGTGACCGCGGCCAGTGCAATCTGGCCTTTATTCCCGTAAATTATAAAATAATAATTCAATATTATTTATAAGAAATTATCTTTAACCTCATCGGTGGCAGCAACAACCTTCAACAGAAGCGATAAAACGATAATTCAGTTGCGTCACATTGGAAAGATAAAAAAGCTCGGCAAGTGCATTGTTTGGTAGTGTTGTAAAATCAGTAATCAAAAATGAATACTGTGATAAAAAAGTTAATGTTAGGGGATTTTGTATCGTTTCTAATAAAAAATGGATCTTCTTCAACCACTGGAAACGTCCCGTGTCACTGGAGCACGCAAACGGTATGGATATCACAAAC
Source organism: Arctia plantaginis (assembly GCA_902825455.1). Taxonomy (NCBI): domain Eukaryota; kingdom Metazoa; phylum Arthropoda; class Insecta; order Lepidoptera; family Erebidae; genus Arctia; species Arctia plantaginis. Next base: position 13,564,992 of record CADEBD010000314.1, on the reverse strand, counting down.
CAAATCCAATAAGCACTGTTTATCAGTACATGAGTTACCCGTACCGGCATTCCTTATTATTTACAAAAGTTACTGCAGTTGAACGCAGAATCATAAATAACTCGCTATTATACAAATCAGACATTTCAATTGCTTTAGGTTAGGTCCGTACAGTGACGGCTTAGGAATACGGATTGTCACCACACCTGTTCATCCCGTTGTTATCCTAAGACCCAACTAAGTAATAGGCATAGAGAAGGACAACTTGAAAACAAACCCTATTTCAACCCGTTTGGCTAGTGTGGTATAGTAGGCCAAAACCTCCTTTCTAAGGAGAGGCCTATGACCAGCAGTGGCAGTGGTAAAGGCTGTTGATGACAACTTCCCTACGAAAATGTTTGTTTACACAGCACAGTCAATTGTCTCAATATTAAGGGAGTTTCGACTAAGAACTTGAATTCACCCACCAGATTGGTCAGACTTTGCTCCAATTTATTACTATTTTTCTTTTTTTGTGGAACAGGGAGCAGACGAGCAGACGGGTCACCTGAAAGAAAGTTACTACCGCCGCCCATGATCGCCTGCAACCTAGGAGTCACAAACGCGTTGCCGGCCTTTTAGGAAGGAGTACGCTCTTTTCTTGAAGGTTTGATCGTCGTATCGGTTCGGGAATACTGCAGACGATATTTTTTCAACAGATTGGTTGTACGAACCAAAAAGTGTCTTGAAAAGCGCACAGTAGTGGCACGCTAATTTTCCAAATGATGGAGCTGAAAAGTGGCGGAAAGTTGTGGCCAGTACTAGTCCAAACAATTCCTCGGTCCTAACAATTTTGTCATTATTAGCTCAAATTTTCACTGTGGAATATTTCAGAATTCCCATAATAAAGACACTAAATTACTACTACTAAAAATTTTGGTATAAACCATCAATTTCATAATTAGTATCTCAGGTTTTAAAATGTGAACTGTTTTAAAACTTCGCAACAACCAGTCTGTTTCCATTAAAAACCTTTTTCGGTTAACTTGCCGAACGCCCCGCTTTCGTTTGTTTTCTTCTTTCGTGTATTTAAATTTATTGAATTTTCGCTTCTAATGTTGAAGAATATTCTGAGAGTTTTCATCGTTCATATTATTATACATTTCTGTATATTTCCTATTTCATATAATTTTGTTGGCGCCAAAACTTTTTCCTATATTTTGCACTTGTACCACTTGACCACTTGTTGACGTTCTTTAACTTACTTGGCTTAGTGGGAGGATTCTTTCCTAGTAAAGTGATGTGTTTTTTAGTAGGAGTAAGACAAATAAATACGTAGCTATGGTATAACTATTTTATTACGCAAAGAAAACTGTTTACTATTATCTTTGAAACCATTTATGTTATCTTCAGGGAGCCTCTATAATCAACCGTCCGGATCGTTGTCCAAAGTTCAAGACTTCATTCTATTCTCAACAATTTTACAATTCAAATGTTAATGAAATCCAGTCATTCCATCCTGCATATTAGTACACCAAACATATCAAAAATGCTGAGCTACAGTACATATGTATAATGTACATTCGGCTAAAGATTATTTTCAATATGAGATTAACAACAACATTGAAAACAATAACATTAACATAGTGTTACTCGTATATGAACTGCTTTCTATAATTTGTTATGCAATTTAAAAACATGAAATAAAACACAGATATTATTTAGTTCTTTTAACTTATATTTTTTTTAGAACTAGATATAGGCAGGTAACACAATTATTCCTTTTGTCATAAACGAAAGATTAGTGTAATTATGATGATGTCTTATGTCTCCTTAACATTTGATTTTCGCGATAATAACATCTGTGTTAAAATCAGATGTTAAGTTACTAGGCGGTAACCGTAGTTGGTTCTATGTATTTCATTCTTTATAGATATTCTTGTTATGAATCATCATCATCATCATCCTTTAATAGTCCACTACTGGACATAGGCCTCTCCTTAGACAGGAGGTTTTGGCCTACTGTGTTATGAATGATAAAGCGAAATTAATTTGAAACGTTTTTGAAATATTACACGTTTAGTCAATAGCTCTCTACGTATAATTTCTCTATAACATCTCCGATAGCCTAAATCAAATAACTAGTGGTACCCTATTACTCGAATAATAGAGCAGGAAGTTTAGTTGAAGCAGCTCTCAAGTACTTATTATACTTGATCGGGCTCTAGATACTTCATTATCAAACAAAAGGTAAATGTTATGTATTACAAGATTACTTTTCTGTTCTAAAATATAACTAGCTCTTACTATTAACTATTTTTTTGAGGAAATAATTATATGAGATAAACGGCATGCATTTTTAACAAACATGTGATCTAAAAGGCTTAAGTTTAAGAGGGATATGCGTATCTACTTAATATGCATACACACGCTCACATTGTCTAAAACCAAACGGATTGCCTCCAAAACTGTAACAGTTTTCACCTCGTGTCAATGCATCCTCAAAAAATATTTAATTTAGTGTCATATATTAAACTCTGAGTTAAAAAAATATGAATATAATAAAACTACTACTATTATATATATTTAAAAAAATATGTATTTTATGTGTGTATATGTATAAAATATGTTTTAAAAATATAATTAATATGTATTTCAAATAGATAACAAGAATATTAAAAATAATAAATCATTAGATCATAGACGAACGGATGGCGTAGTGGTTTGTGTAATGGACTGCTATTCCATAGGTCGCGGGTTCGATACCCGCTCAAGTCAAACATTTGTGTGCGTGAACATTTAATGTTTGATTTAGTATGGGTGTGTCTATGTAAAATATGTATGTGTTTACAAAAAAATAAGTATATCTGTGTTTATACGAGTATTAGTTGTATAGTACCGACAGTACAAGCTCTTCTTAGTTTGGGACTACATGGCGTTGTGTGAATATTTTAGAATATTATTATTATTTAATTCGGAAAATGTTCCATGTTATGTAAATGTAACTTTTTGCTTATATATTAATGTTAGTATAATTTTATACTAATATATTTATATTACAATCACAATGAATTCACCAACATTTGGAGGATTTTGAAATGTTTTATAATGTGCAATTTATCTATAACAATGTCCTGCCCACATATTCACTCGTCTAAAACTTACTTATCTACCTTACCACATCTTACCCTTTTTTTTTTTTTTTTTTTCCGTGCGGAAATCCCCTCGGATACCACCTGTCGGTGGCATGTCGGACTCGAACCGACTAAAACCGCACGCCTTCGCCGGGTACTAATAGCCGGGGAACCAGGTATACCCTAGAAAGGAAGGCCCTGGTGCCCCGACATACCTCGGGTCATCTACAGACGAGTAGACGACCCCCGCCCCGTGTGGGAACCCCATGTTCCCTGTGCTCCCTGGAAGCGAGCGCGCTTCGCAACGCGCTCGCCGCCACCCCGGCCTGCTTCTGCTAGGGTGACAGATGGCCTCACCTGTCACCCCCAGGCCTGCGCTTATGGAGGACGGAGGTCGTTCTGCGACCTCCGGCGCCTGAGTCGCCTGCGCTGCCTGGCCCGTGCCCGGGCCTGGCGGGCCGGGAGAGTTCTAAACCTCTCCCGGTCCCGCTCCGCCGTCTCCTTCGCGAGCATAACTTGCTCGCAGAAGGAGACGGCAGAGTTCCACGCACTCTCGCTCCGCACGATAGCCGCAATCAGGCTATCGAGCGAGAGAACTCCCACTCCGATGGCCGCCACGAGGTCTCGCCTCTGCTCAACCCACGCCGGGCACTCTGCCAGCGTGTGGAGAGCCGTGTCCACGGTCTGGCCATCGCAGTGGTGGCACTCAGGCGTTGGCTCCTTGCGGATCAGACACAGGTGATCTCCGAAACATCCCTTCCCAGTGATCACCTGCGTCAATCGGTATGAGAGGGTCCCGTGACGCCTCTCGAGCCAATCCTCCATAACGGGTCTTACCGCCGCAATGACGGCGTGCCCAGCGCTCGGTTGCCCGAGTCGTTCCCTCCACTCCCCTATGATGACCTGGCGGAGTTGGGATTTCCGGTCATCGATTTCTCGAATCTCGGGGCATCGACCCAACTCCTGCGCCTCCTTGCGCCACTGATACAGTGCCGCAAGGGCTCTCGCTTCCAGGTCCCACGGTGGAGTTCCGGCCAGGAGACTCGCTGCCTCAAAGGAGATCGTGCGGTACCCCCTTATGATCCTGATGGCCAGCATTCGCTGCGGTCGTCGCAGTATCGCGACGTTGCTGGCCTTCAGGGCCCCCGCCCATACCGGGCACCCGTAAAGGGCCATGGACCGCACAACCCCCGAGTAGAGTCTCCTGCAGGAGTCATCGGGTCCCTTCATGTTGGGCAGCAGCCGCGCCAACGCACGCGCTGCCCCAACCAACTTAGGGACCAGACCTCGGAAATGATATCCGAAGTCCCATCGGCCATCGAGTACGAGCCCGAGATACCTGATCGAGGGCTCGATGCCGATGCGAGTGCCTCCTACCGTGAGGCTAGATCCCTCAGGCGGCTTCCTCCGAAGCCCGTGGAAGAACAGGGCCTCGGACTTGTGCAGAGCCACCTCGAGACCCAGCCGCCGGATACGCTCGACGACTTGGGCAACCCCGGCCGTGGCCCTCAGGGTTGCCTCGTGGTGCGTCTTGCCGCGCGCCGTCACGAGTGTGTCGTCCGCGTAGCACACGACGGCGACACCATCCAAGAAGGTACCACGAAGCACCCAGTCGTAGCCGATGTTCCACAAGAGTGGCCCTAACACCGACCCCTGCGGAACACCGCACGACATTTCACGCCTACCGAGACCGGTCCTACTGGGGTAGACGACGGCTCTCTCCGACAAATATGCCCCGACTATGCGGCGGAGCTAGAGAGGCACTTCGTGATACACGAGCGCCTCCCTGATGCAGCTCCAGGGCATAGTGTTGAACGCGTTGGCGATGTCCAAGGACACCGCCAACACCACTTCGCCCCGGGAGACTGCTTCCTCCGCCAGAGCCTTCACGCGCATGATCGCATCCACGGTGGAGCGCCCCTGACGGAAACCGTACTGGTTGTCCGCCAGATCCGGCCCAACCATCACGAGATGCTTGACGAGGCGCCTTGCAATCACTCTTTCAAAGAGCTTGCACACCTCGTCAAGCAACACTATGGGCCGGTAGGCGGACGGTGAGTCCGCCGGGCGCCCCTCCTTTCGGATGAGGACCAGTTTCCCCGTCCTCCACAATTTCGGAAACTGGCCCCGCTCTAGGCATGCGCTGAAGAACCCTCGCAGTCGGGGCTCGAGAGCCTCGTCGACTAAGGCCAAGGCCAGGACCCACGCTCGGCCAGGAATGCCATCGGGTCCCGGGGCGGTGTTTTTGGCTTTAAGCCGTAACACCGCCACCCTTAGTTCCACCCCAGTGACCTCAGGCACGTCGTCGTCATCCACGTTAGGCGCCTCAAGCGCCGGAGGCGGAGCCATCTGTGGTGGAGTATGCTCCACCACTCGCGTTGGGAACAGGGAGCCAACGACCCTCTCAAGCAGCTCTGGCTGAAGACACCGTGTGAGCGGCGGGGCCCATGGGCGCATCTTGCCCCTAACCATACGGTAGGGGCGTCCCCACGGATCCCGCTCCAGTGTCTCCAGCATCTCGCGGCGGGCCTCGCTCTTGGCCCGCTTTATCGCTGCCTGAAGGGCCCTCTTGGCAACCCTGTAACCCGCTAACAGCTCCGCCTCTCTCGCTGCCGCATCTTCGGGGCGGCGACGCCTCCGGCGGAACCTGGACCACTGGCGGCGCGCGGTCACGCAGGCTTGACGCAGCCGTGCGATCTCCGGCGACCACCAGTAGACCTGGCGCCTTGCAGTATTGGGCTGAGCCCTAGGCATCGCCGCATCGCAGACGCGGGTCATGGCCTCCCGGAACCACTGTGCCTCAGCATCGACGTCGACAGGCCTGTCCGGCGCAGGAGCCCAGGCCTGTACGATGGCGGCTTCCAGGAGGAGGTCGCGATCTAAGCGCTTGAGCGCCCAACGTGGTTCAGGTGGTGCCGGTCTGACCGGCGCGCCATCTGTAGGGGCGGAGACGTCAAACCGAATATATCGGTGATCCGAACCTGTCTCCTCCCCGACAACGACGCGCCAGCCTTGGACACGACGCGCTAGCGAGGGGCATGCGAACGAGATGTCCACAATCGAACTACCCCTCGCCGTCACGAACGTGGCCACGGCCCCCCGGTTGAGGAGAACTAGGCCGAATCTTTCAGCCCAGTTCTCCAATGCCCTGCCCCTCGGGTTCGTGCGCAGGGAACCCCAAGCCTGCGACCAGGCGTTGAAGTCCCCCAGCACAAGAACCGGGTGGGGGCGACAGGCATCGACGACGACGGCCAGCTGAGCGAGCCATTGCTCGTACTCAGTTAGGTTTCGGTTCGGCGTGAAATAAGCGGCCACGACCGCTATATCTCCAACTATCGCCGCTACACAGCCCCGTCCCCTTGCAACTACTGCAAGAGGTGGAGTGCCGGCTGCGGTACCGTGCACCAGGGCCGCCGTGCCGTCCAAGTCGGTCTCCCAGGCAGGCCCGAGAAACCGATGGACATATGGCTCGGCGATAGCGGCGATGTTGATGGACCACTGTGCCATGCTCTGGAGCAGAAGATCCTGAGCATCGGCACCGTGGCCTACGTTCACCTGGAGGATGCGGAGATGTGGATCCATCACTGGACTTCCATCCCCGCATCCCGCAGCGAGCTTTGCGGCTGTCCAGCGGCACTCTCCGTCTGGATCAGCGGCTCGGAGGCGGAAGGTCGGCCTCCCGGCTTCGGTCGCGATAGGGCACAGGCCTTACCACCAACCCGGTGGTCGGCAGGCTTGCCCCCCGCTGCGCACCTAAAGCAACGCAGCGGAGCGTTGCAGCCACCCGCCTTGTGACCGGGCTGGCCACAGCGGAAGCATCGGTCACCTACGGTGGCCTCCGCCGTGCAGTGCACCCCTACGTGACCCACCGACAGGCACCTGAAGCACCTTGCCGGTCGGGCCTGCAGGAGTCGTGCCTGCGCCCTCAGGAAACCTCCGACCAGGAGGCTCCGTCCATCGGCGACCTTCTGGGCCGCCGCGATGGGGCAGCTGACAACCGCTGCCCCCTGTCCACCGGGGCCGAAGCGTATTGCTCCGGCCTTCACGCTGTCCAGAGGGCAGCTTCCCGTCTCCGCCACGGCGAGCCTGAGCTCGTCCGCCGTGACAGAGTCGTCCAGGCCCGTGATGCGGACTTCGGCGCATTTAGTGGGCCTGGACACTCGGACGTCAGCTGCATCCAGTGACTCCCTCAGCTTAGCCGCTAGGGCATCGGCTTTGGGGCCACTGGTAGCGCCGGCTACCTCGAGGAGCCGGGCTCCCGTCCGTGTGTTTTTACACCGGACGCCCGGAATCTCGACGGCTTTGAGGTCCACGTTGGCCTTGACTTTCGTCAAGACCTCGGCGTACCCCACGCCCCTCTCCGCTGCCTCCGCCGTCAAAGTGATAACGACGGCCGAGGAGCGAGGGGCGCGGAGCTTCCTCGGCGCTCCCTTCGCGGCGGCGGCGGCGTCCCTCCTCGCCTTCTTGGCCGCTTTTTTGGCGGCCTTCCGCCTCTTTTTGCTGTCCCCGGCCACCGTCCAGCCCCGCTCCAACGGGCGCTGTGCGGTGTCAGCCGGGGCCGAGACTGGGGCTTGAGGTGGGGCCGCCTTCCCCCTCCCTTTGCCCTTTCCGGCCTTCTGGGGCGGGGGGGCTGATGACGGCCCAGCCACCCTAGCTGCTGGCTGGGCTGTTAGGCCCACCTTGGCAGCGGCCGCATATGTCGCCTTTGGCGGAGCCAGAGGTGGGCGACAACGGGCGCTCTCTATTGCGGAGATGCGCCTCATAATCCGCTCCTCCATCTCCGCCATGAGTCGGACTAAGCCCGGCTCCGGCTCCGGCTCCGGGGCGGACAGCGCCAACGGTGCCGAAGGCGCTGGTGTGGCACCAGCGTGGGCACGAGCCTTGGCGAGATCCGCCTCGAGGCGGGCTCTCTCCCTAGCGTGGGCCCTGCTCTCGGCCACAAGGAGTCTGCCCGCCTCGATTATGGAGCGCACGACCGCTACCAGGGCCTCCTGTTGGGGGCCCCCGGCCACACCGGACGTCTGAAGCAAGCAATCGGCCGCGCCGATTGCCTCCTCGATCCGGTCGACAGGGTTGCCGGTTTTGCCTCGCAGCTCAACGAGGCCAGCACCCCCACCCCGCTCCCCACATCAGTGGTCGACATCTCGGACGCGACCCCCTCCTGTTTTCTCCGTCCAAGACCCCCATCTTCGGCTCCTCCCAGAGCCGCGGACTGGACCGCCACCTTCTTTCGGGCCACCATGGCCTTGGGGAGTCGGCCTCCGCCGCGAGCGCCTCTGCGGCTTGTGCCGACTTTGGGAGCCGAGGCCTCATCGCTCGAGGCCGACTCCAACCACATCTTACCCTGTGATCATTTCATTATCTTTTACGACATGGTCGCACATGTTCATAATGATTAAGTAGCTTATGCGTGAAACGTATTAAGACATCAAAGCAATCAAACAACATCGTTTTGTAAGGCTGCAATTTAAAAAATTCGGTCATGCATATATCAACCGTAAACTGTAAAGATATGTACCTACGTCAAGGCGAAAATTCCACTCTGTTTTATTTTTTCTTTGTTCTGAATTGCGTTCTAAATTAAATTCACAAAGACGATCCTTCGAAATGTTTATAATTATTAAATTAAATACAAATATATATAATATAATAATAAAAATATTAAATTAAATTATAATATAAGAGATATTAAAAAACATAAAACTTTTCTCCTAGTTTATGCCAAAACGCCATATACCGTATCTAAATCTAAGATTGACGACTTCTTATATCTTTAACCCTTTTTTACCAAATTGTACCAAAGTGTAATTTCTATTACCTTTTTTCATAGGATAACAATATACAAACATAGGAAAAATAAGGGAGATCTTTTGTCAAATATTTACATACCCAAGAGTAGCCATTGAAATGTTATGAAACCTATAGCCCCGATTATAATTAAAATATTACAGATTAAACTTTACAGCTGGATTGGAGTTAAAATGTGATGAATCCTGAATCATAATTTTGATTCTACACGTTAACAGTCCTTTCATATGAGCTGACACATGCACGTACAAAGAGCTCATATCGAGTAAATATTTACCTTCTACGTAATTACAAGTAGAACACATGCAATGTGATGAAAGATTTTTCAAACATATACTAAAAACATATTTAATAGGTTATAAGAAATTAGAATACCTTAGCTAACAACATTTATTATTGAAATCGAAGCACTCACAATAATTACAGGAAGACCGTGTTGCCGCGTAATCAATATCCTTACCTTCTTGTCTACTGTCCCTTATGTACTTCCAGGTATTTCTAATCATTAATTCCCGTTGGTGACAAACAAACTTACCTCCTATTATTTGTAACTATAAATTTTGTTTATCAAGCTTGAGACAATTTTATATACATTTTTTCGGTGTCTCGAAAAGCTATTCTCTAGAACTGTATCTCTGCCCTCAGCTGACCACTTTGTGAGCATCTGCTACAAAGCGTTAAGCTGGACATTATTTATGTGCAATTCCCTGATATTACAACAATTAAAAGACATTTCAGTAATTCTTCCACGATATATCGTATAGTGTCGTATAGTATCGTGTAGGTATAATTTTATTTACGTTAATAAACGCGATCACGTAATTGTTAATAGCTTTGAGTTGCTCGATGCTACGGCTAACTAAGCAGTAGCTTAGTATTCGTCAGAATGTGACATCAAAAACATACTTATATTTCGGAATTATTGAATACATATATGTGGGGTGTGATAAGTAAAATGTCTCGGAAGTATAGGATATTTCTTTATTTTTACACAACACCAATTACAGTCTCGTTTTTACCACATCTTCGATTCCTGACAACTCCATCTGCCAGTTGCCATACTTCAAAAATATAAAAATATTGCTAGCGTACGGAAAACAAACAACTTAATAAACCTATTTAAATATTCTACCTATAACTTATACCACACGGTCATCCTGCTTCTTCATCTGACCCAGATGAATTAGAATCATAGCTCGTCCACGGTTTCATAAGATCGGCAGAGCTAGTAGTGTTGATCGGACCTTCTCCATGACCAAGTTTCTTTACTGCATATCTGTCGTTTTTCTTCTTCTGAACTACTTCATAAGGACCCAAAAATTTTGGATACAACTTACTGCCTTGGCTAAATTGCGTCTTTTTAATAGCTACTAGGTCACCAACATCATATTGATTAGCTTCCTTTCGTTTTTTATTATAACTTTTCCTGTTCTCGTTCTGTATCTTTTGGATAGACTCTTTTGCTTTTGTTCTCAGTTCTGATCTACTTTCATTGTATTGTGCTATCTTTTCTTCTTCTATTAATTTCCATATTTCATCATTTCTATTTCGCATAGGTACTCCTATAAGCAATTCAAAAGGTGTCATACCAATGCTCCTTTGGAAAGTACTGTTTAGGGCACATTGTACAGCTGCAACATGACGATACCATTTAGTAGGGTCGGCAATACTGAGTTTACTTAGGACGTCTATTATGATCTGGTGAATTCGCTCCACCTGCCCATTTCCGCGGGGTTGTCCAGTCGTAATAGTGTAGTGATTAATATTCTCCTCCTTACAATAATTCTTGAACTCATTCGATGTAAACGCAGCGTTTCTATCGGATATAATTCTTTGTGGGGTACCGAACGTCTGTTGTTGTAGTATCAGCTTAGTCAGAGTCTCATCAGTCGTTAGAGTCTTTACAGGATAAATCCACGTAAATTTAGTAAATCCGTCCACAATGGTGAGAATGTATTTGTAATTCTTATTTGTTGACGTTAGTGGGCCCAGATGATCAATGTGGTAAGTTGACAGCGGCGTTTCTCCTTTATCTAACGGGTGTAAGTATCCTTCTTTCTTTCCTCTTTTATGTGATATCAATATGCATTCTACACAGTTATTTAATACTTTCTTAATTTTTCTTTTCAGGTCTTCAATAAAATATTCCCGGTTAATTAATTCTTCAGTCTTACTAACGCAAAAATGTCCTATCTCATGATTCTTTCTGATAATTTCATATTGCATCTTCTTCGGTACTACAATGAGCTTTCTTCCGTCCTTATGTTTCGTAAGTACACCGTTTTCTAATAGATAATCTTCATAAGGTTCTCTTTCCAGGATTCTCTTTATAATGTTAATCTGTGTATCTTGGTCTTGAGCCTTCTTGATACGAGCAGTAGTTTCGGTAAGTAACAGACAAATTGGATTTCTGCTCAATGCGTCGGCGTGTTTCATCCTTAAACCTAGTCTGTGTTCAATTTCATAGTCGTATTCTTCAAGCAGAAGGGCCCAGCGAGCAACACGGGGCGGCAAGTCCTTCTTTTGCAAGGTCATAGTCAGCGCAGAACAATCGGTCACAATCTTAAAATGGATTCCGAGCAGATAGACTCGAAATTTCTTAACAGCCTCTGCAATGGCCAAAATTTCTAGGTAATAACTGTGATATTTTTCTTCAGCTGGCGACGTCTTTTTACTGCTATAGTAAATTGGGTGCATTTGGTTGTCTTCGGGATCTCTCTGCAGTAGTACAGCTCCGAAGCCTTTTGCGCTCGCATCCGTGTGTAACTCTGTCTCATAATTGGAATTGTAGATGCGAAGTACCGGTGAGCTACATAATACATTCTTCAACTCTACAAAGGCTTCTTCACATCTTTCGTCAAAACAAAATTCATTATTTTTCTTGAGCAAATCTGTAAGTGGTCTGGCGTGCAATGCATAATTTTTGATAAACTTTCTGAAGTAACCAGTAAGTCCAAGAAATGATTGTAGTTCTTTTACATTTTGAGGTATTTTGAATTTAGATACAGCTTTGACTTTCTCTTGTGACGGTTGAATTTTCTTATCTTCAATGATATAACCTAAGTATTCAATTTTTTTCTTCATAAAATGACACTTCTTCCAATTAAACTCTAATCCGAATTCTTCAGCTCTTTTTAACACTTCCTTTAGTTTCAGCAGTCCCTCACGCTCATCCTTCAGGGGTAAAATCAGGTCATCAAGATACGCCAGAACAATGCCTTTAGATATAAAATCTTGAAAAATGTTGTTAATAAATCTTTGAAATACAGAAGGTGCTGTACAAAGTCCAAAAGGCATTTTCAAGAATTCGTACTGACCTCGAGGTGTTACAAATGAGGTGTACTTCCGACTATCCTTATGGATATTTACATGTAAAAATCCATTTTTTAAATCTAGTGATGTAAATAATTTAGCCTCCTTCAGTTGATCTATTTGGTCTTCTATTAACGGTAACGGAAATCTCTCTTTTATTATCTTCTTATTTAATCTTCTGTAATCAATGCACAACCTGTATTGACCATTTTTTTTTCTAACTAATACGATCGGACTTGCGAACTCTGATTTACTAGGTTGGATAATCTTCTGTTGTGTCCATTCTTCTAACTGCTGGTCAACAATATTCTTTTCCAGGGGTGAAAGTCGACGGGGACTTTGGTAAATCGCATTTTCATCGGTAAGTATGATTTTTAGTTCAACATTACTTTTCCCCTTAGCTTCAGTAGGTTTGTACTCTTTAATCATTTTCTTTATATCTTCAAAAAGCATCGTCTCACCTATATCAAGATCGTCGAGTGGATTCTTCTCTTCTGTGAGTAACGTGAGGTGTGCTAGTTTTTTAACGATTATGCCATCTGATGTAAAATTGATACAAAGATCATGTAAAATTGGACTGCCAAGAATTAAGTTGACAGGTATAGCTTCATCTTTAACAACATGGAAAACGGTATCAATAAAACAGTCATCGATCTGCAATTTGGCAACAAAACTTCCTTCTGTATTTATCTCCTTTTTCCCAATACCAGTTAGACATATTTTCGGATTTTTCTCGTATTTAGGTTTTTCTTCAAATTCTGTTAACTTACTAGTCTTAATCAGGTTTACGCTACTTCCGGTATCTATCAATGCAATCATCTCAACTCCATTAATCTTAATCTTCTTATAGGGAATTGTTTCTTCTTCTTGCTGAGTGTAGATGTTTAGAGATTTCTTAGAGTGAGTTGAACATTCCGTTCCCTTGTGGCCATATTCGTTACATCGAAAACATTTGATACCTTTTGTACACGCTGGTGCCAAATGGTCAGTGTCGCCACAATTGTAACATCTCTTTTTTACAGGTTTACGTCCAGTACTCGAGGAGTGTGGAGCTGCAGGATTGTTCTGACGAACACCAGTCTTGCTATCAATTCTTTTTCTTAACTGGGCATACGATTCTAGCTTGGCACGAAATTCTTTCATATCCCTGGCACCATACAATATAGCTTTATTCGTTTCAGAGTCGCGAATGCCGTCAATCACATACTCCATGAGAGCTTCATCTTCTACAGAGGCATGCAAGGCTAACTCCTTCATTTGCAAAAAGTATTGTTGAAATGTTTCGTCATTTTTTATCTTACGTGAAGCTAATTGCTTGTGAACTATGGCGCTATTCAATTTAGGCCCAAATTCTTCTTTAAGGCTTTTCTTTAGGGTTTCCCAATCGGTCACACTGCCCAACGATCGAAGGAATAACTTAGCTGTTCCGCCGAGCAATCTTTTACCATAAATAAGTTTTTCAATCTTTGACCACTCCATAATAATAGCGGTATCCTCAAACTCTTGAATCCAGGTGGAAATCGGATATGTGTCATCGCCAGTAAAAGTAATCATGGATTTCTCTAAATCACTAAATGATATCTTCGGCCCAGATCTGGACTTCTCTTCTTCTTCCTTAATATCTTCTTTATCTTTTTTAGGAGCCATCTTTCGTCTTTATTAAGCTTGTACTCAATATTTCGTCTTTAAAAAGTCTTATTAATTCTTAATTTATTAAAATAATATTGCTTACAGCTTCTCCATATCTTGAAATCAAAAATAAATCTTCAAAAAATTCATCGAAGTTGTGTTTCAATACAATAATTTCATGACGTCACATTTATCGTCCCGAAGCATTCGGTTCACGCTAACGCGCAACGTCCCGCAGCATTCGTTGTTTACTTCGGATTCTTAGCGATATTTTTGTAGGCAATCTTCGTCGAAATTCACTTCCAAAACAATGTAATCACATCCCGGACGAGCCCCCAAAAAGTTGTGGGGTGTGATAAGTAAAATGTCTCGGAAGTATAGGATATTTCTTTATTTTTACACAACACCAATTACAGTCTCGTTTTTACCACATCTTCGATTCCTGACAACTCCATCTGCCAGTTGCCATACTTCAAAAATATAAAAATATTGCTAGCGTACGGAAAACAAACAACTTAATAAACCTATTTAAATATTCTACCTATAACTTATACCACATATATGTGTATAAAAATAACTTACCAACGGCAATTCATCGTGTACTCTGAATACGAAATCGTTTTCTGATTTAGTATCCGCTTACAATATTTGAGCGTATTGCGAAATTTCCTTTAACTACGCTTGTTATTTAATTAGGGTCAAATGTTGTTACACCTCACGGACATATTTACTTTACCACAAGAAAAAAGTGTGCAAATTTACACACATAATAACGAAAATGACTTATTAATTCATTTTTCATTAGCAAATATAAATGTATATAAGGGCCTCATAGGATGTACAATTTAATGTTCTTATGCCATACCATACCACCAGGTTAACAAAAATACAAAAACAAATTCTATAATGTCTATTATATATTAATCTTCATCAACAGACAGGAGATTAGAAAGGAGGTTTTTGCCTACTATATCACGCTGGCCAGACGTTTTGGTATATGGTTTGTTTCAAGTTTTCCTTCTCTTTGCAGTGCTATTGTGTTGCGTAGTTTGCTCCCTTGATCGTCTCTAACGATATCCACATGGTGAATAGGGGTTGTGACACTAAATATTCTTAATCCGTCACAATACATTCGTCATTAAATAGTAGTCTCAAAGTAATCAAATATTAATGTATCAGAATATGATTATAAAATTTTGAAAAAAATCTACAAAATAATAATATTTACAAAGAATACTACAAAATAATATTAATTAGTGCTTTATTTGCTTGAACATGCTAGCTATCATTTATGTTCTCGTTTAAGTATTCTCTAAGAGGGTAATAGCATTGGTCCATAAGCATTACCTGTAGACGCCTCTTAAATAATTCTGGATTTGTTGTGTCTCTAATATGGTATTGCAGCTTAATAGAAATACGAAGTTGCCATACAGAAGAAGCTTTATGCATTATAGCCGCCTTATAACTATGCACATCATGTCTGTGTGACGAGTCTTGATCGTTTCTGAAATAATTCCATATTTCGCTTTACAAACATCGCCCACACGACGATGTACATACAAGGTAGCGTTAATGGATTGTTCTCAATGAGGTGAAGTTAGAAACTGCTTGATATATTAAAATTAAGCATCGTCCTAATGCACCGCTTCTGAGCTTTGAATGAAACAGGCAAGTTAGTTGAGTTACCCAGATAGTCTGGATAATTTTATCTACGATCATAGATTATATTATGATCATAGATCATATTTTTATGAAAACCAACGTTATGTACATGGATAATTTATTTATTTATTAAGGCATATTTACAGAATAAATACAAACATTCACAGACATTAATTTGTTTTAAACTAAGTACACGTGCTACTAACTAAGTAACGTTCACATATAGACAGCATTATTTAAAAAAAATGAAAATAGCAACTTAACATTGTACATAACTAAATACTTTTACACTTTACGAGATCAGCAGAATATTATAGTAAAATTGTAACAAATTTAACAAAATTAGAAACCAATAATACAATAAATTTAAAAAAGACTTCTGAAAGTTTACTACACTATACATAATATAACTTATGTTAAATAAAATTAGTGCCATCGATAATTTGCTTTTAAAATGTTTGGAATGGTCGTGTAAAACATCAAGGTCAAGTTTCCTTCAGCAGTGATTATATGTTGCAGTTTGTCTAGTTATAGGAACTCGTGGACCCAAGTTGGTTAGATGTTTCGGTATGTCAAAGAATGGAAAAGTATGTTATTCTAGCGTTTGGCCTTGGTACGCAGATCCCTACACGCTCAAGCAGTCCCTGTCCCTATGACAACCCCTTTACCACATTTTGTAAGAACAATCAGCATCGTTCACCTAATTTGCAGAGTCGGCTGTATTGTTTTCTTGTTTCTTTTTCGTTCTTGACTTATTAACTGCCGTACCGCTATATTAGTAGTTTAATAAACGAAGCAGAGTGTAATGTGTCTCTGCCTCAAAAGATAGATTCCCTAGTATGAATCTGTGGCATTTACGTAATCGATCAGTCATTATATAAAAATCTTTTTTGTTTGAATCTGTTCCCGTACAACGTACGTACGTAACAAAAGAAGTACGAGTATACCAACAGCAAATTTATAAAAAAAATAACATTACTCGTCGTTGACGTCAACTGCAGATAACGCATATTAGAGTTTCGGCAAAAGACAATCATTTTTAAAGAGGCTCTGGCCAATAATTAATCCCATTAAAGATCATTCATTGGTCAGATATTTCATATAATGTTAAAGTAGGTATCACAGATGTTCTATCCAATTATTATCATTTCCTTGTTAGAAACGTCTGATACATGGTAAACGTCGTTTAGAAATAACTAAACCGTCAAAATGGTTTTCAATTCTAGAAGCCCTGTGATCACCATCATCATCATCATCAGATTGCTCTTTTTTTCTTATATACCCGGGCCGTCTGTCTTCTTTAAGAATGTAATTACTTCCAAATTGTACAAAATATGGTGACGGATTAAGATTACGAAGTGTCACCACCCCGGTTCATCCCGTGAGGAGAACAAAAACTTCACACACACCCTATACCAACCCGTCTGGCCAGGGTGGTTTAGTAGGCTAAAACCTTATTTCTAAAGAGATGGCTATGTCCAGCAGTAGACTATTAAAGACTGCCAATGTGATGATGTGATGATACAAAATAAAAGGTGAATTAGGGTAAGAAAAATGTATAAAGCAAAGAGTCTAAGGTTAGGGATAACGTAACTTAGATGAGAAAATGGGACTGATACTGCGATGACGTACGTCTAGTGGACTAGAAGTGGCCCCTAGCATAGAGAAATCAACTTAAAAGCACCTTACGAACAAACTGTTAATATTAATCTCTGAAGGTAAATAAAGGTTAAATATTCAATAAAATCTCATTCAGCCAAACAAACATTTCCATTATCCGTGTTTACGTAAAAAGTTGCTACTGTTTTTATTTCACGATGTACTATAGAGGCGATGGAAAACAGGTTTTATTTAAAAGATTCGCTTTGAATAAATATTACTTCAGTCTTTGCTCGATACAATTTGAATTATTTATACAGAACAGACTTTTGGCTTCATTCAAATTGATTTAAAAACACTAATAAAGATATCATTCATTCTTTATTTATAGGATCTACCAGTAATTGAGTTTTATCGTCATGTATTTTAGACTATTACTAGACTATTAGGGGAAAACGTGATTGGCAGAAAAATAAGCAATCAAGTTTAATAATTAGTACAGTCAAGTACCTACAATAAAGAAAATGTTATGCAGACTTTGTGTATATTGATGTCTCAGTCGCGACTTGAAATCTTCGGTACCGGTAAAGTTATATATATTATATGTATATATAAAATTACTTGCCCTTTTTGTGTCTGTATGGCAATCCCCTCGGATGCCACCCACCGGAGGTTATGTCGGACATGATCCGATCAAAAACCGCCGGCGCCGGCTCGGGTAACAGTAGCCGAGGAACCAGATGTACTCTAGGAAGGAAACCTTTGGAACCCCGACGGACCCTGGGCCATCTACGGCCTATAGATGACCTCCTCGTTTGTGGGGATCATGGTGTTCCCATTCTACAACCTATAGGGCGCGCGGCCTACTTCTGCTAGGGTGACAGATGGCCTCACCTGTGAACAAAAGCCTGCGTTTATGGAGGACAGAGGTCATTCTGCGACCTCCGGCGCCTGAGTCGAGTGCGGTACTTAGCCCGCTCCCGGGCCCGCTTCGCCGTCTCCTTCGCAAGCATAACTTGCTCCCAGAAGGAGACTGCGGAGTTCCACGCGTTCTCGCTGTGTACCATGGCCGCAATCATGGTACTAAGCTAGAGTTATTAGCTCATGTTAGCTAGCAGGCGCGCCAATGTACCAAACATCAAATTTCCAAAAATATTTACTTAATATTATTACAAAAAAAGGATTTTTTAAAATTTCAACCCTAAGGGAGTATAATAAGGTATGAACAGTTCGTCTTAGAAACACGAAATAAGAAATAGTCACGTGAGATAATAAGAAGTCGGATAAAAATTATCGTTTATTAAAAAGTAATGGACCGTAATCCTGACTAACTGTGAGGGATGTTTTAAAAAAGCAGTTTTATAACACGTTCGGTCTGTCAATGTCCTGTTTCCATTTTATATATAACTGGAATGGGATATACAACCATTATGGAATTTACTAAGTGGAAAAGCAAATAGTTCATTACATACCATCTATTTATCCGAAAGCGTCCACATGTCACCTAAATGTCTAAATGTAAGGGAAATAAATTAATATGGCGTTCATATTTGCCGTTCGATATGTTTGGAAGGTGAAAATAACAGACGTATAATTAAGAACACGTGCATCATCTTAGGTGTATGTAAATTACAAACATTCGAAGTGTTACCCTATATTTCCATGATGTTGACGCATTATTTATTCTCGAGAAATTTATTTATAATATATTATATTTTATAATTTATTACTTACTAGCGATACGCTCCGGCTTCGCACGGATGCAATGTACATACTACTAATGTGGTGTAAGTTTTAAGTAATTAATTATACTATTATTTTGATAAGACGTACTACGTTTTTATTTGCACTTTATTTTTTTGTAGATCTTTTTAAAAAATACAATTCCGTAGTACATTATTTTGAGGTTTAACGTTCAGGTTCAATCAGCGTTTGAAATGTAATCGCACAAAAACAGTCATTTTTTGACGACAAAGCCACGAATTTATTGGATTTTCTCTACTTCTGAATATGAAGAAGAATAAAAGTTTATATGTATGATATATCATGATATATGATCATGATATATCATACATATAAACTTTTCTCTTGAATCACTCATCTCATCTATTGGTGAAAACCGCATTAAAAGTCGTTGCATAGTTTAAAATATCTCAGCGTACAAGACAAAAAAACGACTTTATTTTATACTATGTTAACATTATATTACAGATTAAGAATACGGAATGTCACTACCCCAATTCATCCCTTGGGTGTCGTAAGAGCCGACTAAGGGCGCAAAACAACCCAGGACACCAGCACTGCAAAAAGAAGGAAAACTTGACACAAACCCTAGACCAACCCGTCTGGCCAGCGTGGTATAGTAGGCCAAAACCTCCTTTCTAAGGAGAGGCCTATTTCCAGCAGTGGACTATTAAAGGCTGTTGATGTGATGTGATGAACTAGCAGTAACTATAACAGTGCCTATATCTTGCAGGCCTATGCTAAGTTAAAAATAATAAAAAGAAATAAAGTGTAGTGTAGTACTATGCTATGCAAATGCTAATTTTTAATGACAATAATTTTTTTAAGCGACTTTTAAAAAATAAGTAATTCTCAGTTCATCAGAAATCACATTCAGGTTTCATTTATATTAAACGATTACTTGCAGATGACTGGACAGATTTGGGCAATTCTTTTGCCGTGTGGAACAATGGCGGAAATGCAGCCGATATTAGTTCGAACATTTCATCGGAGCACTCTCCATGATATATACGATAGAGAACGCAGAGTGAATCTTCATCTCTCATCATCAAGAGATCGAGTCGGTCGGAGATCTTTTGGATTTCGACGATTCGAATCGCTCTTTGTTGGACACGGTCCAGAGGGAGAAGCTGGTACTGGGGTGCCTCTGCATAGAGATAAGATCAGTATTCCGTATGCGGCAGGACTTACGCCTTATAGAGTTTTCTGGCAGTATAAATACAGTTATTTTGGTCAGCAAAATGGTATTATTATTTTGATTGGATGAGTCTGTGGATTGAATGGTTTCTGCACAACAGTTCAATTAGGCTAATTGATATAATGGAATTAGTAGATAGTGTTGTCAACCCAATTTTGAGAATCTGCTGGTGGTCAATTAATCGGGCGCCCCATTAGGGAATAACTGTCTCTCCTGGTAGGAGGGCTAGTGTCGGAGGTATCCGGTTTTCCATACGAAAGGCTGTTTGGATTATGTCTAAAATGTATGATACTAACTCACTTAAACACATACACGGCTTTTTTTAGAAATAATAAATAGATTTTAAGATAATTTCATTAAATGCTGATAATTGAAGTAAATAAACTTACATAGATACCGCGTACCTGTTTTGCTTAACGAATATATCGTAACGTAATTCGATTTATACTTTTATAAAAATGCCCGACTGAATTACGCCATATTAAAATTATTTCAAAGAATATACTACGAGTATACTCGTATTTTATATGTATTTCTTTTTTATCTTTTTTTTTTGTTCCAGAATTTTGAACTAACGTAATCCGATTTATACTTTTTATAAAAATGCCCGCCTGAATTACGCCATAATAAAATTATTTCAAATAATATACTATGAGTATACTCGTATTTTATTTGTACTTCTTTTTTTATAATTTGATTTTGGTAACACGTAAATAATTTTGAACTGTGTTACGATTACATTTACGTAAATAAGGCAAGCAGTGAGAGTTGTCAAGTATCAACAGTGAATGTGGAATTCATGTTCAATACCAATTTAGTTCATTGCCAACAACAGAGAAAGGGCACATGTTTATTAGACCACATTTTTAATTCATTTGCAATTAAACAATTCATAAGATTGATAAGATATCGCATTAAGTGGTGCTTTACAGACAATTAGGTTTAATAATTGTATTCATTTTATCTCCACAAACTGCAATACATAAACAAAATCCGGACAAGTGCGAGTCGGATTCGCTCACCGAGGGTTCCGTACACATTTTTAGGTACATAATTATAAATAGTTCAGGAATATCGCAAGGATATCGCATTTTTTCATAAAAATCAGTTTTCGAAATATACAATTACTTATATTCTTAAGTTTTATAATAGAAATTGTACCTCGATGACTGATTACTTACTTTAAATAAAGACTATATTTATAGTTTCAGATTTTTCTTTTACTTGTAGTAAAAGACGATGTTACTTGCCAAATTTAAGAGATAGAATTTTGATTCCCTTGAGAGTGTCGAAATATGCGATCTTAGGAGTTTGATTATTTTACAGCTTCAAGGAACCGTAGACTTGAGTATATGGTTTGAATTTGAACCCCTTCACCTGAGATAAAGGGTCTTGACAGACAGACAGGCGGACAATAAAGTGATTTTATAAGGATTCGGTTTTTCCTTTTGAGGTGCGAAACCCTAAAAATTACCTGTTTATATTATTTAAAAAGTTTGTGTTGGTGATCTGGAATCTTAACTAAATCTAGGTCCAGACAGAAAAATAAGCAGGTACATACTCTGAATAAAAACAGACAATGAATTATGATATGATATGATGATGATAAACAAAAAAAAACTTTGTGATTTGAGCATAGCAAAACTAATTTTGATAAAATTTTGTAGTCTAATAATTTGTTACAAAAAATTTATCCCACAATAGTCCATAAAACTACGAGTGTCAATTAAGTCCAGTCATGTGTCGTGGAGGCTGTAAAAAGTAGATTACCGAAACAGTAATGTAACCCATTAAAGGTTACGTTACTGTTTGTGCAAGATAAAACAAAAAACAATTGAGCAAATCGAATTGAGCTTTCACACTTACTCAAATCACCACTTAAGCTAATGACGACTAAACGTACGTTAATGTACCCCAAGTTAATGCCGTTAATTGTGTTCCTACCTTAATTGCGTTATGTGTCCATTTTGGCGTTAAAACAGATTATACAACTTCGTTGTTTATTTTAACACAGATTAAAATATATGGAACCGGGTCTTTAAGTTACTTCTCGAGCTACGCATATGTGACTTCACTTTATGTGTCAACTATATTACACTTGCTACCGGTGCCGTCCCTGTGGAAACGGATTAAGAATACGGAGTGTCACCACCCTTTTTCATCCCATGGGTGTCGTAAGAGCCGTTTAAGGGAGCTAACTTCGAAGGACAACGACACTGCAAAGAGAAGGAAAACTTGAAACCCATTTGGCCGGCGGAATATAGTACGCCAAAATCTCCTTTCTTGAAAGAGGCCTATGTCCAGCAGTGGACTGTTATAGTCTGAAGTGTGCTGTTAATGATGATGATGATCGGTGTCAATGTGTAATCTCTAGTTGTGTATAGATACGAGTATATGGTAATGAAATGTAACAATAATATGCTGTGTTTCTATATTTTATAAGCTTTTTAACCCAATTTCGGTCGTGTAAATGCAGACATTGTCAATCAATTTGTCTCGCTAACAGTGTTTTTATCTAGGTGATATAATAATAATAATAATAATAATATTCTACCACATACACACAACGCCATTTAGTCCCAAACTAAGCAGAGCTTGTACTATGGGTACTAGACAACTGATATAAATACATATATACTTTTTTTTTTTTGTAAATACATACATATTATACATAGAAACACCCAGACCAAATCAAACATCAAATGTTCATGCACACAAATGTTTGACTAGAGCGGGAATCGAACCCGCGACCTTTGGAATAGCAGTCCGTTACACAAACCACTACGCCATCCAGTCGTCATATAGACTTCATTATCCTTATCTGTAACATACAATAAAAAGTTTACGGTAAACTTCATAGTCGATTTAGTAATTTCAGTGTAAATGTATTATAACAAATAACAAACTTATTTAAATTGTAATCATTTACGGTCAATGCATGACTGCAGGGATGGCGTCGTGGTTTAAGCGGTCGCCAAGTGTTGTGGGTCCGATTCCCACATTTCCACAAATTGTTGTTTAGAGTCTGGGTGTTCTTTGTGTCCGTTTGTGATGTCTCACAGATACCTATCAACCTACGTAGTGCACCAATCGATGGGCTCAGCAACACCATGTCATCAGCATAGCTTATAGCTATTATTTATGTACACACCATCAATAGAACAACCAATGTTTGTGCTACTGAGCTCACCGATCAACCCATTCATATACATATTAAAGAGACGAGGCGAGGATATACCACTTTGCTGTACATGTCCGACCACGTATCCGACCATCCTAACCTATTTTTCTGCTGACAGTACCAATATACAATATACCACTGAGATACTATCTCACGTGGTAGATTCGTATCATATTGTAGCTTCTGCCACAGCCTATCATAATCAACAAGGTCAAAAGCTTTTGAGAGATCTAAATAACAAACGTATACAAGTGTATTTCTAGCTATATAGTACTGGACAGTATGCTTGAGACAGACAACAGCACTCTCAGGTAATAAACCTTGCCTAAACCCAAACTGTGCATCATGTAATTGTAGGTGCTGTCCCAACTCCCGGTCAAGTAAACTGTCCAGCACTTTAGCAATGACAGCCGCAAGTGAAATTGGCCTATAATTAGACATATTCGAAAAATCTCGCCCTCCTGTGTGCGTCACTAACGTACCTATTCCACCCTATTACATATTTATGTTTCCGTGGAACCCCTTTGCAGCTCAGCTTAGCGGCTTCAGTGAGAATACTGACAATCTCACTATACATTTTAGTTAAGAGTATTTTATGATGCTCATTATTACACACTTTATCAGCGCAGTTATTACAAATTAATTGACTGCCCAACTGAATTCACTAATGCAGTTGGGCAGTCAATTAATTTTAATTTATAATACAATAAGTGCTATATTCTTGTATTTGACAATAATCTCTCGACACTCATTTTACATCATTAAACGAACTGATACTGGTTGAAACTTCAGGCTAAATAACATTTAAGTTACATTGTACTCGTATCAACAAAGGATGGTGATCGGACTAATATGTGTCCTACAATACTTCTGTATTCACAACCGTGCGCCTCGCTGCGCTTGTTACAACACAGTGATCGAGCCAGCTAATACTAGCTTTGCTCCGCCCGCGTGTTTGTCGGTTATCGCGGTAAAAAGTAACCTATGTTACACGCTCATAATGTGGCTTTCCATTGGTGAAGTAGTTTTAAAATCGTTTTAGGCCTGGAGGTTTTTGCTACTCTTATCTTCAATCATCTTATCATCAATCATCATCAGCAGCCCGTAATAGTCCACTGCTGGACATAAGCCTCTCCTAAGAAAGGAGGTTTGGCATACTACACCACGCTGGCCAGACGGGTTGGTATAGGGTTTTTTCAAGTTTTCCTTCTTTTTGCATTGCTGTTGTCCTACAAAGCTTGCCCCTAGTCGGCTCTTACGACACCCACGGGATGAACAGGGGTGGTGAAACTATGTATTCTTAATCCGTCACCACACGGACAAAGGTCTTATAGTTACGGGTAAATACAAAATCTACGATATTCTCTTACAATTGTAAGTCTCTCACATCTCTCATCATCGTCATGATCAATCTCTCACATAGGTTTGTGAGAGACTAGTGCCCTATATTGGTTTTTAAGAAAAAAGCTTAAAGTCTTACAGGTCACAGTGCCTAACCCTAGGTTAAATTTGAATAGGTACAATCTTATTTTTACCAGACTATGAGAGATGAAAGAGAAAGAAAATAATAAGTTAATTTACGAAAAATCTAAAATAAAAAAAAATGTATTTGAGATGCAAAAGCAGACTTAACTGTGACTATGTGTATTGTGTTAAGATATGACGCGGTGGGTTCCTACACAGGAGGGGGTCATCTACACACCGATGGCCCGAGGTACGTCGGAGTACCAGGTATTTATTTTCACGGGTTCACCTGGTTCCCCGGCTATTGGTACCCGAGACGGCGTGCGGTTTTGGTCGGATTGAGTCCGACATAATCAACCCACCGGCGGGCGATATCCGAGGGGATTTGCGCACAGAAATAAATTGTGTATTTCTGGATAAGGGTATGTGAATGGATGATACTACTTCAGTTTAGGTTGTTTTGGCGTTCGACCAAATTTAGTTGAATCAAATTTAGTCAAAGATCAAAAATATTGTGAGGTTAATCTGAAAAGTTTATACCAATGCAATCTGTCTTAGGACAACTGACGTCATACAATCGCGAATTATTTGAACGAGACAGCGCAGAAGAACGAGAAGTTTGTTCTATAATGTTCAAAGCTACGGTGAAACGTACTCTTATTCTACAAGTTCGTGGCAGTTGGTCTGAATTTTATAATAAAATTACTATTTCATACATTCTGTTGTCGGTTTTAGCGATACGAGAATTCATAACTGAAA
This sequence comes from Arctia plantaginis, assembly GCA_902825455.1. Classification (NCBI taxonomy): domain Eukaryota; kingdom Metazoa; phylum Arthropoda; class Insecta; order Lepidoptera; family Erebidae; genus Arctia; species Arctia plantaginis. Next base: position 13,539,545 of record CADEBD010000314.1, on the reverse strand, counting down.
TGAGTAAAGAACAATGGCAGAAACATATTTACCTAAAACTTAAGCGTTTAAAAAATCGAGTCACAGTAAACTTAATCAAAATTTTTTCTATGATTTATCATTACACCACCATGTGTTGTATAAGTCTTATAAGAGATAAGATATTTTTGAAGATTTTATTTGACCTAAGACTAGGGATGCGTGGTGGCAATATTATATTATGGAACAATTTATCGATAATCGATTCTTATAGCTTTGGCTGAAATATTTACCGAAGGTTCACTATTATGATTATGAATTTGCTTCTGCCCACGTCTTCACTCGTACGGTAGAGTGACTGAATCAACATAATTAGAAATGATTTAAATTATTTTTGACTCTCTTTAAACGATTTTAAACACACTAAAGAAATAGAATATAGTTACGTTATTTTCCACTACACAGTGTGATGAGAAAAATACATTGATAACGGCACATAAATAGACATACATCGATATTTTCAAAATGTCGATACGTCGTCGTTTAGTACACATCTCTTAATCTGTGGTTTAGATCCTGACAAGTTCCGGACTCACCACGTTTGTTATTTTATTTTTGTTTAATTTAGTGTTAAACTCGAATAGATGTTATGCTTTTATTTTTTTTATTTCATATACTGTAATAATAATGAAAATAATATTTTCGGCTATCTGACACACAACGCCATCTAGTTTCAAACAAAACATTAACAATATGTTAGTACTTAACCTCGAAACATTCAAAATCCAATATCTTTTTTCCTAGACTTCTTTCGCAAGTAATTTTGATATGAGAATGGTCAAGAATAAATTCTCAAGTGTTAAGGATTTTTTGATATTTAAACGCTAACATTTCAGTTCAAATAAAATTATGTATGACCTGTGTATGACCTGTGTATGTGGGACCTGCCATTGTCCTTTGAAAAATTTACATTATATTTTCTTATAAGTTCGAATTCCGGAGTTTTATAACAAATTTAAAACTATGTCAGAGTGGCAACATATTGTTCTACGTGTTAATAGAAGAGTTAAAGAGAACAAGCAATAAATTATATCATATATGTTCATTCATAATTTTTTGCGACAGTTTAGGTATGATTGAAGGATGAGCGAAGAGCTAATGACTCAAAGAGTGAATCAACTGTGAGCGGACAACAAGATGCGGGTAGGCCTCGAAAGACACTCTCGAGTTTGCAATACGACGTGACAGGATCGCGAGAAAATAAATGCGAGAATATTGTATGCGCGTGATATGTGTGCGTGTGCTATCTGCACACACACAGGGCTCTCGCGAGTGCTTATATTTTACCGTTCTATCTATAAAGCTTGCCCGTTTGCAATACGACGTGACACGATTGTCATCTGATCAGATAGCTTTTTAATATTGTATAAATAACTCAACACGAAGAAAATTTATACCCATTTCAAGCCAATGTCGCGCACGTTGGCATCTTAAATTTAGATTACTTATCGTTTATTACGCAGAAAAATTGAAGAAAACACCTATTAAACAATATGAAGTCATAAATTTACACAATAATTACCTATTACCTATACCTATATATATATAAAAATGAATTGCTGTTCGTTAGTCTCACTAAAACTCGAGAACGGCTGAACGGATTTATCTTATCTTAGTCTTGAAATGTTCGTGGAGGTCTAGGGAAGGTTTAAAAGGCGAGAAAAAATCGAATAATTTCCGGGAAAACCCTAAAAACAGCCCTTTTCTATTTCCCATACAAACGTTTTCTAGAGTCAATTTGAACTTTATTGCTATTCAATAAAGTTCATATTAAATTATAATCACTCACTGTTGTCTAAGCAATTTAGGTGTGTTCCTAACGTCAAGGAGTCAATTTACAATTTATTACCGCTGCATAAAGTTCAAATTCAATAATATCTATGAAAATAGTCTTCGCGTGCGCTTTGGAGGATCTAATGTCGCGTTCCGAAAATAAACAAAAGTGAATCGCGAACGCGACAAAAATGTAATAAACTATTAGTAGTACTGATTTCCAATTAATTTGGTCGGCTTCGCGAAACTTTATTTTGGCTAACTTCAGTTGTAACTGTATCAGATTATTTTTTTAAGTTTGATAAATCTTAATTTTGTCACAAATTAAGTTTCTGAACACAACCATAATATTTGACATTAGATTTGACAACCAACTAATATGTCAATCATTCTGTCGCACTTCAGAACACGGAGATGTATGGCTTAAAGGTAAACTATAACAAATAAATAAAAAAATCAGAACACGGAAAAAAGTATAACGATTGACGATATTGTGTTACGATCATGGTTACGATATTCTATGAGTGCATCCTTCTATCTTTGTGAGTGACGATTACGATTACGATGTTTTGCATCGTGTTCGCCGTGAAACTTTGAATCCTACACTACAAATGACTGAAGAAATTTACAATGAGACATTGATCATGATAGAAGATATGTGTTTATTGATAGCAAATAAAGTATTGTCGTGTTTGGGAATGACAGCACCGAATCGTCATATGCACGATGCATTAAACCACGAGTTGCAAAGGGAACAACAGTACGACATTGAAGCATTGGCCGAAACAGTTCGTACAAATGGTTCACAATTAAATCAACAACAAAGAATTGCGTACGACACTTTGATAGAAGCTGTGAACAGTGGATCTGGTGGAATTTATTTCCTTGATGCTCCCGGAGGAACCGGAAAAACGTTCTTAATTTCATTGCTTTTGGCGAGGATCAAATCGCGAAATGATGTTGCTCTAGCGTTGGCTTCATCTGGAATAGCTGCGACTCTGCTAGAAGGCGGACGAACTGCGCATTCTGAAATTACCATTAAACATGCAAATCACCGAAACACCAATTTGCAACATCGCCAAAAATAGCGCAATGGCCAAGATCCTACAGGTATGCAAATTAATTGTTTGGGATGAATGCACAATGGCCCATAAGAGGTCACTGGAGGCGCTGGACAGAATATTGAAAGATCTTCGTGACAACCAAAATATTTTTGGTGGTTGTCAGGTGTTTTTCGTCAGACTCTTCCAGTTATTCCCCGATCAACTGTTGCTAATGAACTAAATGCATGCCTAAAATCATCGAATTTGTGGCAGTACGTAAAGACACTCCAATTAACAACTAACATGCGAGTATTTTTGCAACATGATGAAACTGCAAATGTGTTTGCGAAGCAGTTGTTAGATATTGGAAATAATAAAGTTGCAATGGACACCTCGACCGGATTCATCACATTACCCACAGATTTCTGTCACATCACAGATTCAAAAGAGGAGCTTATTCAGCGTGTTTTCCCAGATATAGCGCAAAAGTTCAATAACCATAATTGGCTGGGTGAACGAGCAATATTGGCAGCGAAAAATAAAGATGTCGAGGATCTCAATGCGACCATTCAGAATTTTCTTCCAGGACAGTTGGTTTCCTTCAAATCAGTCGACACCGTTATGAACCAGGATGACGTAGTCAACTATCCCACGGAGTTTTTAAATTCACTGGAATTGCCGGGATTACCACCTCACAATTTGCAGTTAAAAGTAGGATCAGTTGTCATCATGCTGCGTAACATTAATCAACCTCGACTATGCAATGGAACAAGACTGGCTGTGAAAAATCTGATGAATAACGTCATTGAGGCAACAATCATAAAAGGAAAATACGAAGGAGAGGATGTCTTGATCCCGCGAATACCGATGATTCCAACGGATTTACCATTCGATTTTAAACGTTTACAATTTCCAGTACGTCTGGCCTTTGCGATGACAATAAATAAATCGCAAGGACAGTCTTTAGAAGTTTGCGGAATCAACTGCGTCGCGTGTTCGCGCGTCGGAAAACCGTATTCTTTGTTTATTTACGCACCACAAAACAAAACAAAAAATATAGTTTATGAGAAAGCTTTAAATTGATTAACAAACTGTATCATAACAGTGTGTGTCTGTTAATAAAAATTTAAACCTTATAAATAGCCAGTATTTCAGGAAAACTCTGTTTTTTTAAATAAGCAACATGATGTGTCGAAATAATAATAAAATTTCATTAAAAATGGTTTTTTATTCAGTAAGTTTTGTTTGTTTTGAAATTAATTTATACAAAAGTTTAGGTCTTTTATTTATCGATTGAGGCAGTACGAAGTCTGCCGGGTCAGCTAGTAATATATGATTATTCATTTACAGAAAAGTGTTAAAATTCCACCAGTATCCAATAAGAAATAGGTCGATAAAATTAAACAAAACCTTGAACATTTTATAAACCTTCCAACCATCCAACTTCCATCACCAAGTGTCATCTTGTATTACTAAGTAATTAATACTATTGCCATTAAAGATTTATTTAAAACTTTCGGCTTCTAAGGCTTCAAATAATAATCATATTTCAATGTTGGACTCTTGAAAAGAGACACCTAAAAGGTATTTATTACAAGGAGTGGAGGGCAATCCAAGGTTCACTGACCTATTAAATGGTTTGCGTGAGTGGTTTGTTTTCTTATGGAGAATAATAATTCTAAATTGTTTAATCAATGTTAATGGATTTCAAGATCTGATCCTAGAATAAAGAAACAATAAAACGGAGTTATATTAAAAACTAAAAAAGTCTGATATTGATATTCTGATAAATTTGCTTTTGAAAATTGTAGTTACACTACACGTCTATAATTATTCTACAGCATGTTTAGACGAGGCTAACTAGCTTAGTAGTTTATTCGTGTGGTGACGGATTAAGGATACGGAGTGTCACCACCCCTATTCATCACGTGGGTGTCGTAAGAGCCGACTAAGGGAGTAAACTACGCAGGACAACAGCACTGCAAAGAGAAGAAAAACTTGACACAAACCTTTGTTAATCTCATACCTTGAGCCTCTATATTAATTCAATTTGCAGTACTACACTCACTTTTATATGTATAAATAATAGTTTTTACTTGAAAACGTCATCTATTATACTATCCAATACTCTGTGGTTTATATTAGTGATATTATAGCATACCTATTAAGCTTATACATAATGAAATAATAAAATGTAATAAGAAACTCCGCTTCAATATTATCTCGAACGAGAAATTTCAGAAAAAAAGCCGTATTGAATGAATATACAATTTGTTGAGCGTAAAGGCAATTTGAACCTACTTATAAACATCGCAATCTTAAAATTGATTACTTTAGCAGTATGTTTTAAGATTGCACGCAAAACAAATTTTCTTTGCTAAAACATCTCATTATCACAGAGCGTCACTGTCATTTTAGCCACTTTTCCATTGTTTATATATTTACACCATATAATTTTTTGCCAATATTTTCCTATTCTTATATTATTTCCTAAGAGTATCATCAAAATGGATTTTAATTCAACATATTTTGGAACAAAAAATCCTAGAGATTCAAAAACACAACTTTGACGGAATAGTTTAATTAATAATAAGTTATTAGCATTGAAATCAGCATTTTGTTTTGGAATATACACAGATAAATATGCAAAAAGTTTAATGCAAAATCTTCTCGCAAGACAGATGAATAGTTTTACAGCTGATGCCAAACCTCAATGATACTTCGCAAAACTCAATTAACTACAGCTTTCAACTTCGTATAGCCCAGAGTAGTATACTACAGAACTATTAGCTATACAAACTATTAATATTAAAATCGGCTAAGTGCGAATGGTTTTGAGGAGGATAATAATTTTATAATTTTTTTAAATAAACGATACTTTTACCATCTCACGTAATAAGCCATAATTCTATTGCCGTCCATCGGGGACTTTGGGTATTAAAGATGGGAAAGTTAAGAGTTTTAGAACATCAAATAATTATGTATATTTTTTGATATTTACCGTAAGATTTACCAAACATAAAATTAAATGCGTAATATTATTAACTTCATAACATGTCTGTTATAAATAAGACCCCAAAGCCTCAATAGTACATAATTTTATAATGTCTGTTATCGTCATCAAACATTTATTTATTTATTCTTACGTACACAATATAAGCATTTATATAAAAAATACATTAGGGGTTAGTGGGCACAGAGGTGAACTTAACCCATAATTGAGTTCTCTTCCAGCAAACGCAAGAGTGAAGAGCGGATAGCACAACAAGAGAGAGTTGTGTGTACAGAGTAAATTTAAGAAAATATACAGAAATAGAAATATAAACAAATAACAAACAAATAATATAATACAAGTTTATACATCACATCAATCACCATATGTAACATTAAATACCTAACATGTCTCAATTCAGTGGATAATTAACCTAACTAGTGTTATGACAGCAAGAGTCAGTTTGTTTGTTTGTTACACTTCACGGCTTGACTATTTAACCAATCGTCATGAACTTTTGCTCGTATGTTTTCAAGCGTACAGAAAAAAACGTTAGGTACCTTTCATCCAGAAAAAAAAAGTACTGTTCTCGAGAAATACTTGAATTGTTTACCAAATTTTATATTTTGCTAGCGAAGTCCCTAGTAACGGTAGTATCTTTATTAATCTTAACTGTTCTTCTGTCAATAAGATTTTAGGTGTCTAGACGACAAAGTCAAGCGTCAGCAAAGTTCATTAAGTAGGTTTTTATAAGCGAATCTCAGCGAGTAAGTACTCGGTGCCAAGAAGTAAAAGGCTTTAGATGTCAAGACGACTTCACGACACGTGATTTTTCAAAGTCCCTAACTTAAAGTAAAATAAATAAAAAAATTATACCTTTTACGTTTTAAATTTGTTAACAACTGTGTTAGAATAAGAAGTGTTTTTAGCTACCAACATTATTACACTTATAAGAGAGCAATTGCAATAAACAAAATTACTAATTATGTCTGAATTACTCCTAATGCATCCTACTCCTAATTACCAAACCCATGTCAGTGAACTAAAAATATAAGTAGTGTCGTATGTGTCGATAACAATATGTGGCCATTGAACCTGCTCATAAAAATGACTTTTGCATACGGGACTGTTTAAAATTACTGATACTTGAGAACAGAATAACGTGTACGAGTTTTCGGTAAGTCACATAATAATTCAATGCAGTGTCATAACTATTTTCAACCTCGATTTCGTTTACAAGTGAGCCTAATGTGAGACCTTCGCCATAAATTATCACCCAAATTCACGTCTGCAGTAAGTTAACACGCTTTGGCAAAGTAACAGGCGATAACTTGATAGCCTTAAAATATTAAAGTGTTTTTTTACGAAATATTCACGACACAATTCCAATTAACGGAATTTATGCCTGCGGCGAATGCCATTTAAGTAAATTTAAATGAAATGCAAGGCATAGGCATAGTATCAGAATGCCGAAAATTTCTTTATTTATGTTTACCCATCATTATATAAGAATGTACCCATGTAATTATATACGTATATAAATATTTACAAACTAGTTGTGGTAACTTGTTTTCAACGACAGTCTCATCGATAATTCTTATCATCCTTATTTCTATGAGGATGATTTTGGTCGTATCATTGCTGTCTTTACGTTAGGTGGTTTAAGTATACCGCTGGTAGCTGTAGAAATAACAGGTCTTGATTCAGACGTAATCCTAATTCCTTTTTTTAACTTTGGCGAGAATTAGAATAAAGCAATAGAAATTATTCACACAGGAATAACGATCAGTATAGATTGTCACACAATTACAATGCATTTCTTTACACCTGACTCATCATCTACCGTAGTTTCAAAATATAAAACATCTGTACTCTAAACACACTAAGTCAATTCTTTATTTTTTTACACACATTTATCATAAATATATTGATTTAATATTATTTAACATGAATTTATATAACGATAATAACAACATGGATGTTTTTCATGTAACGTTATTGTAATCATGCCATTTTTATGATCATAACAATTTCCAGAGCGAGTTGTTTATTTTCAATAAGTTCTAAAGTATCTTGATGAGTCAGCTTGAACGTCAAATATACGTCAGAGATACAAAAGATGCTCAGTTACCCTTTAGTGCTATTAGAACATTAAACATGGTAAATTAAATGAGATCTTAGCAAAAAGAACGTTACGCACAGAGTATGTCTAAATCGCGCAATGAAAGTTGTCGGGTACATTAGTATAGAATATATTATACTACCTCCCAACATCAACTGGCGGGTGGCGGATGGGTATCATCACCTAAACTGATCGAAAAATCCTCCCTTTATGTTGGAGGGACATAACAATAATTCCACCGCATAGGTATATTTAGACAGCACAATACATACGGCACATGTTTAACAAAGTAATCGGCTTTCTAACAACATAATATGCAACCTGTGTCAGTTTATCTATCTCATCTTTAATTGACTTATCAGACTTAATACTAGTGAAAATGTCATTCAGTTTTTTAGAGAACTTTAAACTTTTAGAGAGACATTTTCATGTGTTGAAAGATTTAAATTGCCTAACAGATAGAGTACTAAATTATTCTGAGCTAAATCTGCTACAAAAGCAATATCCACTGATGGACAAGAAAATCCTGTCTGTTATGTTAAAAAAGAGGCCAAATATCTCCATCACTTCAAGAAATCTTTACATTGCTATCACTTTAGACTTTACTACTTTAACTGTAACACAAACATATCGGCTATTAGCTTATAAAGATTTACTTTACTTTACTTCTAGACAGGAATAAATTAGATAAGAGTTAAATTAAATGATTAAATCACTAGATTTAATCAGAGAAAATATTTAACTATGGGATTATCTTAGTCTTGCATTAGAAACCGTTTTTTTTAATTATCTTTGTACAGGCTGCGTATAATTGTATGTCCGAAATGCTTTCAAATGTTTTGATCAAAGATTCATTACTTAGAAATTAAGGTAAAATCAGTTAATATATCTAAATATTTAGTCAGCCTTAGGAGAGCCATATGCTTCGGCACAAATGGGCTTGCTCGACCGGAGGGATACCACGGCCTCACAGAAAACCGGTGTTAAGTAATTCTTGCCGTGCTTGCCACCGAGTGAGTGATGTTCCCGAAACTCAAACAGGGGTCAGAGGACCCTATTATTAGGGGGAGGAACTCGGTTTTTGGTCGGTTCGAGGCTGACATAACCACCGGTGGGTGGTATCCGAGGGGGTTTCCGCACAGAACAAAAGGGGGAGGAGCTTAAAAAGCGTCAACGCACTTGGGACTCTTGAGTAGTAGGTGTCCATGGGAAGTGGTAGCCACTGACCATCAGGTGACCCATATACAAAAAAATAATTGATTAAAGATCAGGTGTGAAATTTAATCGTAATAACTAAGTTTATTACTTATTTTACCACTCAAAACAGTATATAATAATGTTTTAGATCTTGAAAACTGTTTAATAACTAAACAGAGAAAAAATCATTGACAATAATTAATTTAAAGCATACCAAAGATAGGTACGTGGTGGTACGCTCTTTTCTTAAAGTATAAAGGACGTATCGAATTATTGAGTATTAAAATGTCAATTATATGTAACCTATATCGAAACCCAAGCGTTGTTTGTTTGCCTCTTAATCTAAGGCATTTGTAAACGATTACAATTGTGTTAATATTTGATATTCTAGCTTCTAACCACTTTAATAACCTGGCTTACAATTGTGATGACGTCTTCCAAAAGTTTATATTGGTTTATATAAATTTGAGAGTGCCAAAGCTTATTCGCCACTCTTTCTGAAGTAACATCTAAAGGATCTGAGAATTAATTAATTCTCATCTTTGAATAATACGGGAAGGATCTTATTTTGGTTTTTGCAATTGTTCTCTAACTCTTAATTAAACAGTGTATACAACAATACTATAATTTTAAACGTGGGTCCTCATGTTTCGTATTATATATTGACAACGTACTGTGCATTTCTACTTGTTTGTTATTGAGTACATTTCAACATAGCTTCAGGAGGCAGCTATACTATAACTAATTAGCCATAACTAAGTTTAAATAACCGAAATAAGGTAAAACAAATTAAAAAAATGTTTCATTACATTGACCCATTGATTTAGTATCAATGGAAAAAGAAACTTCGAATGTATTCTTGACAACCTAAAATAAAAATCCCACTAAAAAATATCTGTAAAATGATGCCAAGACGAGATCATGTGGCTCGCACTGTCAAAAAGTCATCAGATCTCATGTAGAGTCCTACCTATCTGAAATTACCTATTTACAGTCTATTTGTCCATCCAAAGGTTACCTGTAAGATATTGCTTTTTAGCGATAAAGCCGCCATTTGTACATGGTCATTAACTTGGAATACTATTGTATGTATAATATCCTGAATTGGTGTACAATAAAGATTATTCTATTCTATTCTATTCTATAATTCTAGAGCCACGCTTCTAACTCTACACGTCCTAACTCTATAAGCCCTAACTTGTATTAATGTACCAATTCGCACATTTATAACAAACCTACCATATCTAAATGATTGAGATTCTCCCGTGACCCCAAACTGTCCGCGTTAGCGTGGAGCTACATGAGTAGCAATAATTGAGAGACTTACCATTGAGGCTGATCCGTCTTCTGTTCAGAACCCTGTGATGTATAATGTTCTCTGTCTAAATGTGTTGCATATGAATATATTGATAAACTACGTTACCAGTGTAGTGCCAACCCGTATTCACGTAACCAGAATCCGGTGCTCTACTGATCTCGGCCGTATTCTCTAGTTCAGTACACAAATATTTAATACCAATAACACGAAATGATACAGAACCTACAGAAATTTTCCTTAATTTTGGGATTTATGACACCACGTGCATATCCGACCCGTGCGACGATTTTAAAACTTTTGTGTGTAAGAAGCGGTCGACCGCGTGAACCTATTGTGAGGCTTTTTTCTTATACTGTTTTAACTACTTTTCTAAACACAAAGCCTTGATATAAAGGACGTTCATACTTAATATACATTGGCCAAGACGTCAGAAGTATTTTTATTTCGCTTGAGTACTCAATTGGAAACTTGTTTCTTCATTTATTTACACAAATACGTATTTTTTGTTAAAAAAAGTCGTCCGTATTTACATACGACGCAAAATAGACTTTTTTTCGATAATCTCAGGATTAGATCGAATCTAATTAAAGAGACTTTCTGACAAAAACCTGTTCAAACTACAGATACGCAACCCTGATTTGCTGGAGCTATTCCTTACACTTCCCAATTGATCCGTGTAAACAATTTTTTTTTTCAAGACCACTCCCGCATTAGGAAAATATCCTCTGTCGCGGGGGACTTTACAAACATACATAAAACGAACACAAAGAACATCAAGACTCAGAACAACCGTTTGTTGATCACACAAAGTGTTGTCCCATGTGGATTCGAACTCACAACACTCAGCGTAGTAGGAAGCGGCGTGGCGATCGCTTAAACCACTACGCCATCTGTGCAGTCCACCTTTCTACCATTTCTACCATTGTGTTCCCTTCTTTCTACCTTTCTAAAATAGCTGGTTTACGACAATAGGATTGTGTTGCCTTACATATAAATGCAAAATGTGAATTGCATTTATACAATTTAATTATAATACGCCGCTGTCTACCCCGTCTGAGGAAAAGAATTGAATGTATGTATGTTCGTCTGCGCTTAGTTTCAACTGAAATCACTAATGGCAGTGGATACTGATTACTGACCAAGTCTATAAACAAGCACCGGCTATAAGTACTTTTGTCTGTACTAAAATCAAGTCATTATATATTTCCATGCTAATGATCGCTCATCGAATACAAAATAATTAGCGCTTCAGTACTGTCAGGAACCTCGCTCAATTATTAAACATCTCTGTAATTTAGTAGATCATCGAATAGTGCAACAATGCCATATATATTACTTCAATTCTAGTTCTTATATTTATTCAATAAAACAAAGTCATGCAATATGTAGACAATTTTTATTAGTTCTTGACTAAAAGTATTTATAACACCCATAAAAAATCTTGATTTATTAGCAAATTTTATGAATCTTCTTGCTCGACTCAATCTATATAATATGATGCTACTACCACGTTGGTGATAAATTATTTCCTGCGTATATGCTGATAAAGGAAATGCTTAGTCACCCACAAATTTTAAAAGAAGTGGACCACGTGTTCTATTTACAATTCATTTAGGAATATTACATATAGGATATATACTGCTTAATGTTTACCCTCAGAAAACTCTTTTAAAATATTGGCAACCAACATCGAACTGTTTGTAAAATGCAGGTAACTGCTTTATAAATTACATAGGTACATAAACAAAACTATTAAAAAAACATTTAAGTCAATCTTTTTTTTTATGAAACAGGGAGCAGACGAGCAGACGGGTCACCTGATGGAAAGTGACTACCGCCGCCCATGGATAATTGTCCAAATGTAGAAATGGATATCGAATATCCGAAAAGTAAAATCTTATTTTTTGTTACTTAAATTACTACAAAAAATATAGGTAAAGCATTAGAGATGTTGATACTAGTCCAAAACGCTTAATAGTTACTAGTGACTCTGATGCTTGCGATAATCAGAACTATGTCTATGCAAAAATATGTCCTTTTTAAAATAAATTATCAGACTCACTCAACCGTCACTTCAAACCACTGGAGAATTTCTTGAGCGTGGTAGTATAAAAAGGCAGTGTGAGAATAAATATTGTGATTCTGATAAATATTTTAATTCAAATGACGGCAATGAATATGAGGGAATTCAACCGCAGCATTTTTGATGTCCTTAGTTATAGTATTCAAAAGCATCCATACTGATTACCAAATAAATTTGCACATAGAAATATTTAATAAAATCAAATTTCGACAAGCTTAATATAAAACTTTTCAGGTACTATTCAGAGTTTTCCTTTCCATCGACCCACTTACAAACGCAACTACTAACTATTATAAATGTGTAACTATGGTTTTGTTTGTTTATTCCCACACACCATCCGCTTCTCACGAAACTTTACACTCATATTGTCCGGGTTCCAGAAATGAACGTTTTTCTCTGTCAAAAGTTCTGTTCCCAAGGGATACCTGGATTTACATTCGAACAAAAAAACTGACAAAAGTTACTATGTTTAAAAAAAACATACATAAGGACGGCTACATAAAGCTAAACCTTCCCAGTATCTTAGTGTACCATGTTTAGCAGCCCATACTATGAGAGGTCATAGTACCAAAAGTCTATAAAATGAGAGTTCAACATTAAAAATGAATACTTACTCGTATATTGATTTATGTTACGAATAAGTAGGTCAATGAAATAAAACAAACAATCGAAATTTAATGAATTGTAGTCGTATTTTAAGCCCATGTGATCTCTATATTTAGGTACAGATAAAACAGTTCTTCCTTTTTCCTCTTTTGTTAGCCGATTTCCTTTTTTATTTTATTGAGTATCTAATGAACCTACTTTTGACAAAGTATTATTGTTATCAAAAATTCAATGAATTGCGGTTGAATTTCGACTTCTGGTCTATCACTAACGGTCTGTACAAGTATGAGGAAATGATTAAACTAAAGTATGGCATTTTAATATTTTCGGGAATTGTTTTTAAAGGTATTACAAATTAATCTATCAGGCTATGTGATGGATCGAGTTTTCTTATACATAGGACGTAATAAGAAAAACAAGTTTACGTCGCGAAATAAATTGATATAGATTATTGGTAGCACTTTACCGTTCTCAATGTTACTGCTATGGTTAGCAAATGATGTTTCTAAAGCGTATTTTATATTTGCCTTTTTTTTCAATTTTATTATTATTTTAAATTGAAAATTAACTTTAAGTTTATTCTACACAAAAAAAAATATTGTTATAAAATTTATTGCAACAAATATTTGTATGTAATGTATAACAATCCTTTTATTTGATTTACATATGTCACTTTTAACAAGTATGATTCTGTAAGTAATACGTACGTTTTCTATCAAATCATTTTAAGATTTACAGAAATATTATACTCCTTAATATTAAAAGAAATATTTCAAGCTTTTAATTTTATTTATTTATTAGTGAACACAGGTTCCAAAAGTTGTCACAATTCTTGTTGATAAACTGTGAATTTCTATGTCCTCCCACTACTGGCATACAAATTATAGAATATACATTGAAATTCAAATAATTTATGTTAATTATTATATTTACTGTGGTACCGTTTACTTTCATAACAAAATAAATATAGACAGAGTAAAATAGTGTCTAGTAAGTAGTTGGAATTGAACCCGCGATCCGTAATGTTGATCAAATTCTATATCGCTGCGCTACATCGTCTTTAGACACACGTGCCGAAGATCAACAAACTATCAAATTTATTTTCATATACTCTGATACTAATACAAATACTAAAATCAGTATTGAGCCCATATTCCATGATATCAGAATGTTTTATTATTTGTATTCTGCCCAATTTGACATCTTCATAAAATACGCAATTAGCATTATCTAACCTGATTAATATATAAAATATAACTAAAGGGTTCAATGCCTTTAAAATTAAAGTAATATTAATATACATTTTAATACATAAATCTTTTTTGTGAATACAGTTAAATTACCTACCTAATTTAGCACTTTAAGTAAAGAACTTTGTGCCAGCTCCACAATCAAGAAATTAAGGTAATTGAGCTCTTATTTAAGGAATTTCTTAAAGCAAAAATTCTTGAACCATAAGGAAACTCATTACGTTCGTCCAATATAAGAGGAGATATTTCAAATGAAAATGATAATACTCACCTACAGTGAAAGATAGCACATCACAAAAACATTCACCACATATAGGTCAAAACCTTCACATACTTCTTAACAAAACAGTAGATCTCAGAAATTACTTAGATAATCACTATACCAATATTATGATACTGTTCACACTTAGTTTTCAAACAAAAATTATCACTTTATCAAACGAAATCAGACATTCCGGGACAGCACAATGTACATAGATTTTAATGAACTACTTCACAGGAGTAAAATATTCCGTATGACAAGTGACCGGGAGATGCTACGGCGTTGTAGCTCGTCGTAGCGGGATTCGGCGGCGCGTCGGGCGTTAAGGCGCTAGGGCATACGAGACACGACTGGCTTGCAACCGCGAACGACGCCTGAAAACACCTATATACTTACTTATCTACAACGCATACACGACTACGACCGCCCTATATATTACTATTCGCGTCTGTAAACACTACCGAACCGTACCATAGCGTGTCGACTTATCACTGAGATCATTGATAACTATCATGTATGACCGCATAACAGCTATACCTTTGTGTCGCCGTAGTTGAAAACACTTCTAAATATACTTTTTTTTAGATGTACTACAATGTAAATAGGTAGAATAATAAGTAGTATTTAAAGTCTTTTGTGTAACAATGTTTGATGGTAAATAATAGCAGAGTTAAAGCTAATAACACCTATATAATAATGAAAATTTATCTATATCTGGCTGATATCCACAGTTAACAATATTTAATTTTTTTGTTCGCTGTCTTACTGTGTTCTATTGCCGTGGGGACGATTTACCAGCAGACTGAGTACGCTGGAGCCTAAGGCGGTAAGTTTTAACGGGCGACAAATTTGGCGTAATTTTTTTAACAAAAGTATAAAAAATTTACAGTGTTTATTTACAGTGTACCGAATACTCCAACATCGGTATTTGAAACTATTTGGTACTCCAACATCGAATTGGGTCCAAGTGAAAATCTTCCTCCCGAGCTCTCTCCGCGGCCTCCTTCCGCGCGATGAAATCTTCGGAGCAGAATGCGACAGCGGTGAAACATCTGTCGCTATCGGCCATGGGGCGTATTACACGGCAGTAAGAGATCCTCTCCGATTACTTCAATGAGAATCCGACGGTGTGACGCCCAAGCTGGGCAGAATGCCCAGGCTGGTCTTAATTTACTACTACTTTCCGAAACAGCCGTGCCCGAAAAGGACCTGTGTCAGTCGGAAGGATAGGCTGACGCCCTACCCACTCGACGATGACAGGCTGGAGCGCCTCCATGGCAGTAAACCCAACACATAGAGCCTCCAGCCGGGACAAACAACGAGACATCTTGCCTCGCCTCCAAATCACACGCGGATAATCCAGCCAACGCTCCTGAGTCACAGTGCGGCAACCGCGTATGGCTCTAACCGCCAATACCTTCTGGTGGTGTCAGAAGCGCTCCCTACTTTTGGCGTTCAGAGCCATCGGTGCATTGTACAGTGCCATTGACAAGACAACCCCATTTACAGCCGTCTTCATCTTGTACTCTGGCACCCCGTGATAGTAGATGTAGATAATGATGATGAATGATGTTTAACGACACCGCCAACAGCACTCAAGGACGGCTCGCCGCCTCTTTAGTCACGATCCTGAGACGCAACACAGCAGCCATTGTCGAATGCTCTGCTCGAAAACCAAATTGGACATCTGACAGATCGAGCATCTCGCAGAGGTGGCGGACAACGCGGGCAGAGAGAATCCTCTCAAATAATTTACCCGCGTCTTCCAACAATACGATGTGCCTGTTGCAGACTGTCCCGACTTCATTTACAAGACCAGCTTCCCGCTCTTCCAGTACTCAGGGAACAGTCCGGACGCCAAGCTAGCGTCAAACACAACCCTAAGGGGGTCTGACATGGGGTCTAGGGCTAGAACCAGCCTTCGGGCAGGAATCGCATCTAGTCTGGGGGCGGAGTTCTTCAAACGGATCCGGACGGATAGATGTGAAAAAAAGGGTATTGAATTGAAGAGGTAAGAAGGGGCGACAAAAATTTAATAGCCTACTGACGGCAAATTTGTAAATCCGCCACTGGTTTGGCTGAAATACACCTTGCCATACATTAAGACTTCTTGTTCCTACCAGTAAAGCATGCTGTCTGCTTTTGATCACTTTGAAAAGTATGTAAAACCTTGACTTATGCTTAAGATCTTGCAAGTGCGTCATGTAAATGCTGTTTTGTTTGGTTTCGGTGTAACTTCTATAGTGTCATGTTTGTGAAAGATACTGGATTTGAAGGGACCCCTCCTTTTTTTTCACGTACTCTTTGCTTCTAGCAGCTTCTCCATAATTAATGTAGAATCAACCAATTAGCAACAGGTATTTTCCTAAATTTTTGGAATGTAGCAAAGCTACTAATTCATAAATGCTATGCATTTCAGAAATTGCGCATATTTGTTCGTACATCCGAGTATACTGTTCTTTTAATTTTTGTCTTAGTAATTCCTAAGATGGCTTTGTAATTTCCAGATGTTCATATGACTCCTAGTAACGCAACTGATAGTGCTAACTTATTGTTCTTTTTACCAAGTTAGTGAGATGTACTAATTTTCACAAAGCCTTCGATGGCGTCCCTCATAGTACATTTTACAAAAGTTAACTGCTTACGGCTTTACTCCCTCTGTCTTTTTTAACTGGTTAAAATTGTATCGCAATGGTCGCTTTTCCTTTGTTGTTCTCAACGAATACCACACTAAGTCCTGCAAAATCATATCTGCTGTATCACACTAAGTACATGTTAGCTTAGTTTTTTTTTTTTTTGTTAATGATACCCTAGTAGAAAAAACAAAATAGTACTTAATAAACAGATATTAAAAGCATCTGTTTATTACATTAGTTGTATCATAATACAAGAATTGGTACGGATAAAAGATTTGGGATTTGTAACACAAAGGTTGGAAAGGGTTGAAAAACGATTACTGTGACATTTAGCAAATTCGTATACGGAGGAACCGTAGAGATGTCATCTTTAAATACAAAAGTCTTCACTTAGATGATAGTTTTTTTTTGCCATCCTAAACGAATTTAATATAAAATAAGAGATTTTCTGGAGTCCCTTTTTTTAGGTTGAGTTATAAAATTATTGATCAAGATGAAAACTATCTAACCACGAAGTATTTAAATACTCCTATTACTCCTTCATATCCTACTTCTTTGCATATCCGTCTTTGGTAATCATTCTCCTATAACATATATAAAAGGCCCTGTAAGTTCAAAAGTATTTTATACCAAAACCTGTAAAAGCATCTCAGTTTTAAGACCTAGTCTATTTCTAACTGTGTATGTCTGATCACAAGTTATGTTTAGTATTTAATTAAAATCTCTCAGCGTTATTTATGCACTGTACTTGACTAATAAGAGTGAATTATACCAATGTATGTTTTAGGATAACGGGACTTTTAAAATATGATAAAACCTCATTATTATGCTTCACAGAATAATTTTGCTCTAAATGTTGGAGTTAATTGAATAGAACCCATGTAGTCCAAGCCAGACTGTGACTTGATACAACGAGACACGTTATTTAATAGCTTAACGGTCTAACATTATCTTCGTGAAATACTCTACAACCACTCCAAAAACACATGACAAATTGAATTTTCAGGGATAAATTCATTTTACACTTATAATCACACCCTCAAATTACATACAAATTTTTGAGGACTACAAATCATGAGGTAATACAAAATACTGATTATCCAATGTTATGTAAATATCTGATAAATTAATAATTAACTAACGATTATCGTTTAAGAATAATTAATCGCTATCAAAAGATATTACATAAAAGGAAAGTGAAATATATTAATTTATAATAAATACTCATGTCATTTCAGTTTTGGAAGCTTTTACGAAACACCTTCTTTTTTTACGTGTGGAAATCCCCTCGGACCGTCACCCCACCGGGGTTTGCGGCGGGGTGGTGTGTCGGACTCGGACCGACTAAAACCACACGGTGTGCCACTCTGCGCCTGTAATAGGAGGGATCCGGGAACAGCTGTTATTAAGACATCCGGACCCCTCCTAGCGCCTGCCCGCAACGGCGCGGGACCCACCTTCGGTAATCTCTCTATTTAGGCGACGTCCGGCACACGCGGACGCGGCCCCCTCGCGGCTGGCCAAACTAATGCGGGTGGAGGGGAAACCCAAGCCGTCCACCCGCGGCCACACTCAGGGCGGCATGAGGCGCAGGAAAGCGCGCCTCTGCCGCCCGATTCGCCGGCGGCGGATCGGGTCCGAGTGGAGGTCGTCCTCCCGGGCCTTCTCCCGGCGATGCGTCGCCCATGCGGGGCAGACCGCCAGCGTGTGCTGGGCCGAGTCCTCACTGCAGTTGCAGTGGTGGCAGGCGGGACTCAGTTCCCTCCTAGCGACCGAGTGCAGGTACTTTCCGAAGCAACCGTGCCCGGAAAGCACCTGCGTCAGCCGGAAGGTAAGGGTCCCGTGCTGCCGTCCTGCCCACTCGGCGATGACCGGCTGGAGAGCCTCCACGGCGGCGAAGCCAGCGCGTGGAGTCTCCAGCCGGAACGACCAACGAGCCATCGTGGCTCAGCGAGCGGCTTCGCGCCACTCGCGCACGTCTTCGGGCGGAGGGCGAAATCCGCTCTCCGCCCGAGAGTCAGCCACTCGCCGATAAACTTCGGCGAGCACCTCCGCCTCCAAATCCCACGGGGGAGTTCCGGCCAACGCGCAAGCCACCTCCGTGGAAACGGTGCGGTAACCGCGTATGGCTCTGACCGCCAATACCCTCTGAGGGCGCCAGAGGCGTGCCCTATTCTGGGCGGTCAGAGCCGCCGCCCACACTGGTGCACCGTATAGTGCCATTGACCGGACAACCCCCGTGTACAGCCGTCTTGTCGCGACGCTGGGTCCACCCAAATTGGGAAAAAGTCGCCCTAGGGCAAACGCAGCACCGACCAGCTTTGGAGCAAGCTGTCGGAAGTGCTCGTCGAAGAGCCACCTTACGTCGAGGATCAGGCCCAGATATTTCATCTTGGCCCAAACCGGTACGAGGACCGAGTTGACCACGATTGAGGCGCCAGGGGGTGGACCACGACGGGGCCCATGAAATAACAGAGCCTCCGTCTTATCTAGGGCCACCCGTAAGCCCAGCGCCTCAATGCGCCCGACCACCAGGGAGACTCCCCTTGTGGCCAGGCGCGCCGCCTCTTGGAAGTTCGTCCCCCGGGCTGTCACCAGAGTATCATCTGCGTAACAAATTACACCCAGCCCGGGGGGGAAATCGGCTCGAAGGGCCCAGTCGTACCCTATGTTCCACAAGAGGGGTCCAAGAACAGACCCCTGTGGAACACCGCACGACATGGGCCGACACCTCGAATTACCTTCTCGGTCCTCGTACACGACGGTACGCTCCTCTAAATAGTCTGCCACTAGCCGCCTCAGGTACTTTGGCACCCCATGATAGTGGAGTGCTTCCCTGATGCAGCTGAATGGCAGACTATTGAATGCGTTGGCGATGTCCTATGACACCGCCAACAGCACGCCGCCACAGCTCACGGCCTCTTCGGTCACGGCCCTCAGGCGCAAAACAGCGTCGACTGTCGAACGACAGATCGGGGCCCACCTCGTAGAGGTGCCGGACGATGCGGGCAGAGAGATCCCTCTCAAACAATTTACCCGCCTCGTCCAGCAGCACGATGGGCCTGTAGGCCGCGACCGAATCGGCAGGCCGTCCCGGCTTCCTTAATAGGACCAGCTTTCCGCTCTTCCAGCACTCAGGGAAACGTCCCGACTCCAAGCTAGCGTCGAACACTTCCCCGAGGCGGTCTGCCATGTGGTTGAGGGCTAGGGCCACCACTCGGGCCGGTACCAGTAGTACCGGTACGGTCTGGCCCAGGGGCGGTGTTCTTGGAACGGATCCGTAGAACAGCCGCCCCTACCTCCGAATCCCGGACGGGCGGAACATCATCCTCCTCGTGCTCCCCGTCGTCTCCGGCCAAGGAGGCCATCGCCGGGGGCACTCCCCCGTGTGTTCCGCTCGTTGCGGGAAAAGGCCCTCAACCACTTCTCTCAGGAAGCTGGGCTGGAGAGTCTCCGTAAGGGGGAGGCTCGACGCGCGGAGCTGTTGTCGCACCGCGCGGTAAGGGCGACCCCAGGGGTCACGATCAAGACCCTCCAGCATCTCCTTTCTCTTTTCTTCCTTGGCGCGGCTAATGGCCAGCTTTTCCGCGCCTGTCGGTACTCCTCATGAAGCCGGTCCTCCTCACCCTCTCCACGGTGACGCCGCCGACTGCGCGTGTAGGACCTCCGGGCACGTGTACAGGCCGCACGGAGGTCCGCCAGCTCCTGGGACCACCAGTAGACCTCCTTTCTTGGAGGCCGACGGCCTCGAATGCGGGGCATGGCCGCATCGCAGATATGCGTAATCGCATCGCGAAAGCGACCAGCCCCCACGTCGACCTCCTCGGTCGGAGCCTGAGGAGACAGCCACGAGTGAATTATGGCTGCCTCCTCTAGTAGGTCCCGGTTCAGCCTGGCAACAGCCCACCGCGGAAAGCGGGATAAACGCCGCGCCACGTGACCCCTACTGGAGTCCTGGGTCCGGGAGAGCTCAAATCGGATATACAGGTGATCCGAGAGCGTCTCAACCTCTTCCAGGACACGCCAGTTCCTTACTCGTGCGGCGAGGGCAGGGGTAGCGAACGAGAGGTCCACTATCGACCCCCCCTGCTGTCGCACGCACGTGTTGGTGGAGCCTCTGTTTAGAAGACAGAGGCCCACCGAGGCCGCCCACTCCTCTACGGCCTCGCCCCTGGCGTCCGTCCTGGGGGAACCCCACGCAATGGACTTTGCGTTGAAGTCCCCCAGCACAAGGACGTGCCCAGACGCTAGTCGCCGTATCGAGGTCTCCAAGCTGATTAGGAAAACCTCGAAGTCGTTCAAACTCCGGTTGGGGGAGAAATAGACACCATATATGGTGATCCCCCCCCACTCGACGGCAACATATCCAGTGCCCTTGTCTCTTAGCGACAAGGGCGGGGAATGAGCCGTCGTGGAACCGACGACTGCCACGGAGCCGTCCCAGTCACCCATCCAGTTTGGACGGGGAGGGACAGAATAGGGCTCCGCGACTACGGCAACACCTATCGACCACTGTGCCATGGTTTGCAGGAAGAGATCCTGCGCCGCAGCACAGTGGTTCAGGTTCGTCTGGACCAGGAGGTTGGAGACTTGATCCATTACTGGATCGTCTCTACAACCTCCTCCATGGGCGACGTCGTCGACGCAATATTGACGTCGGGGGTAGCCTGGGTCGACTGGCTAGCCCCCGATGCTTGCTGAGAGTTGCGGGGAGGCTTGCAGCCCCCTGCCCCACCTGTTTATTGGCGGGCTTGTTACCCGCCGCACACACCGGGCAGTGAGGGGCGGCAGAGCATTCCACGCCACATGCCCCGGTCGACCACAGCGGAAACATAGACCGCTGCAGTCAAAGCAGCTTTGACACTTGACGCGCGTGTGTCCCGTTGCTAGGCATTTGTAACACCTCATCGGTCTCGCCGCCAGGACTGTGATCCTAGCGCTCACGAAACCGATGAGCAGCCTGCCGGCGTCGGCCAATACTTTGGCCGACGCTACGGGACAGCTGACCCACACGGCGCCAAGCCCTCCTGGACCGGGGCGGATGGTGCCGACCCTGACGTTGTCCGCGCTGCACCCCGTCTTCTCCCGGATTACAGCGCGGACATCTTCGGCCGTCACAGAGTCGTCCAGGCCCGAGATGCGCAGCTCCGCGCACTTGGTAGGCCTGGCGATCTTGACACCATCTGTGGTCGCGAACATACCCCGCAGCCTCTCAGCAAACGAGTCCGCCGTCTTTGCGCCTTCAGCCCCAGGGAACTCGAGAACTCGAGCTCCCGTCTGAGCGAGGCGCATTCTGACCCCCACCGTTCCAAAATCATTGGCGAGGCTGTCCCGGGCCTTTTTAAAGACGGCCGCGTAGGACAGCCCGCCGTCAGCCGCCTCCGGGGACACGGTCACCACTACAGCCGCGGTTTTGAGCGGCTGCAGCTTCCGCGGCCTCTTATTAGAAGCCGTTGCCACTGGTGGCGAAGGCTGGGCTTGGGCTGCTTTTTGGGCAGCCCTTCTGGCCCGCCTTCGGGACTTCTTGGAGACCCTCGCCTCCAGGCCAGCCAGGCATCTGTCCAGCATATTCCCAACTGCGATGAGAATTTCACGCAGTTGGGCGTCAAATACCCCTGAGTTGGTGGTAGGGGCAGGCTGGGACGCGGACGGTGCTTCCCGCTCGGGGAGGTTCGCCTGGAAGCGGGCGAACTGAGCGCTCAGCTCGTTCACCCGCTCCGTCAGCCTCTCGTTGGCCAACTGTAGGCGAGAGACATCGCCGACTAGGCCCTCCACGACCTCCGACAAAGCGGAGGAGGAGTCCTTGAGGGCCCTCACAAACGAGCCCTTAAGGTTTACGGACTTGGTGGCCACCTTGTGGATGATGGCCACCGCCGCTTTCGCCCTCTCCTGCACGGACACGGGAGCCTGGGGGGCATTTCCCCCCAACGGCTCCCGAACCTTGAGCAGGAGATCCGCGATCTCCTCCTCCTCTACGGCCTCGCCGTCCACTCGTACACTTCTGTACGACTCCGCGTTTGAGAAGGCGGAGCCTGACGGGGTCGAGACCGAGGCCGGTTTTCGTGGCCTCCCTCGACGGCTGCTTGCCACTTTTTTTTTTTTTGTTTTTTTTTATTTATTTATTAATCAACTGTTTTACACTAGTTATCTTAATACTAAACTCGCCAAACTTTGACGTTTGATGGTGAGATGGCGTTTGGTCGCATCATTTCCACGGACGTGTCGGTCTCCTCGTCCCTGGAGCGTCCGCGTTTCCGGCTGTCGCTTCGCTCCGCTTCCATGGCCTCCGCGCCATCCGACGAAACGGCGGATCCGGAACGCAAACGATCCGATGCTCTTCGGCTCCCAGAGACCAGAGTCAGACTGACTTCTGGGAGCCCCACCGAGATAGGCGTTCCCGACACCACCTCACCCTCAGTGGACGACCCATCCACTCCACTGTTCCTCTTCTCCTTCCTTCCCTTCGTTTCCGTGTCCGTTTGACTAGCCTTTTTCCGTTGTTGGTTATTTCCGATCATTTTTGTTTTAAGTTTTGGTTATTGTCCATAATAAATCCCACGAGTGGGGGAGAACTAAAGGTCCACCCGGGCAGAGATCCCCCATTACCCGGGCAAGCGTAAGTTTTTAACCCAACCGAGGAGACTGAACTTCCCATCACCCATACATCCCCTGGCCACGCACCAGAACACGGGATTCGGGGAATTTTTTAGAGAGGTTGTCTTCCTCGCGGTCCGGGCGGTTAAGCCAAGACCCTCGCCCCCGATCAGAGCCGCCAGACTTGACCACAGCGCTCTTCTCGGGATTAAGATATGCCGACGGTTGACAGGTAGACTACGTCCCCCTGCCTGCTCGGTGGTAGTGTCAGTACACGCCGAGCCCGTCCTCCTTTCTCCACAGCTGTCAGCGGAGAAACTGTGGCCCCTACAGGCCCCGCCATCCAGTTTTTTACCGAGGTTTCCTCCTCCATGCTCCGAAGAGCCAGCAGGGCAACCGCCAGACACGCCCACCCTGCTGGACCAGGCCTTGCCCGAGAGCCGATGAACGGCTTCCTCTTCTGCTAGAATATTAGCCGTTGGCGATAATCCTCTCCTCCAAGTGGACAAGGAGGAAACAGTGCCATCGCCAGCGTTTCCAGGGTGCACCACGGGGAGGTTTTCTAGCATAGCACCTACGTTAACCAATAGGGACATTAATTATGATGAAAATGTATTTAAGTAGCCTTTTATTTGTTCACATTGAATAATCATTTATTACTCAAACTTTACAACTGAATAAGACTTCAAAAAAAAAGGAAGGAAGAAGAAGGAAGAAGTTCTATGTCTGACTTTGTGTACTTCCATGTGTGTTTACCAATAAATATTTCCGTCAACTATGTACCGATTTTTTCACTTCATCACCAGTTGTAGAAGTACTTGGATACTATTTCTTAATTCTGTTGAAAAAATATTGTAATTTTTTAACGCTTTTATTTTTATTTAAAAGGATTTTGTAAATCCACCTAATTAAGACTAATATTCTTGGTCACAGAGTAACCTGTCACACTTTTTTTATAGGTTAAGTACCTATCACTTATAATCAAAATATGATTTCTAAACTAATACATTAAAATAGAAAAAAGTCACAAACCGTCAAAACAATTAGGAACATGAAAACAAAATCATTTTTTTCTTACAGCTGTATGTTTTAAACAATCATTGGTAGACTCTTGAAGTTTACATAATTTATTCAGTATTAATACCATAACTTTCCTGAGGGCAGATGCTAAAAACACATTCAAAGTGTATACTAACATCATTAGTCGAATTTTCACTCTGTACTTCAGTTTTTGTTTGATGCGATACCCTTCGTGAGCTTGGACGCGGAAAAATCTATGATTTTTTACTTTGGCAGCAAAATCTAAACATTTTCTATTCCAAAATACCTAGTCTACAAACAAGTGTGTATGTTAAACAAGTCCCTTCTTCCTTTCCTAAGAATTCATGGTTTTCGTTTTATTGTCGCATGATAGCCAGACGGCTATCATGCGACAATAAAACGAAAACCATGACTTTTATTGTCAATTTGACACAACATTTTTCAAGTTAATTAGAATAAGTAAACACATTTTCCCAAACATAAATTGTCACTCCTTTATACGCTCTTGAAAGTTGAATTGCCCATCACATTATGAATACTACCTACAAATTTTATTTCTACGACCATCTGTTTTGGTTGTGCGTTGATCCGTCAGTGAATTAGGATAAAACCTTTTATATTTGTATATTTCTTTATGTCAGTTATATTATGTCTAGATGAAGTGTCACAATACAAAACAACTAAAACCAAGGGACCCAGTTTATTATATTTACACACAGCCATAGAAATGAAACTTAGCAAAAAACAGTTAAGCTCTTCTTTTGACATTGTATCTAGACATATTAATGATTTAAGGTTTGTATGCAGAGTACAATGGATCGTGATAAAGCCACCTAAGACGGAGGTAACGTCTCCTTAGAGTTTGTTTTTGTCTTAACTATCATTTGAAATATATAAAAATTTAATTGATATTTGCTAACGTCAATTGCTATCCACCCTAATAAAATGGATAGGGTGTTTCGTCGCTGACCACAAAAATATCCGTATCGGGGATTGTTACAGTAACCCGATTCAGTTTTAGAAACGCGGAATCGGGTTACTGTAACAATGTGGCCAAACCAGCTTTCCGGAGGCGACATTCTATTAAATCGAGAACACTTGAATCCAACACTTAAGCCGGACTGGACTTCTCAAAACTGAACTTCATGACAAGCGGTCCGTACTCATTTCTTCGATAGTAACTTAAGACGGCTCAAAGTTTCATTAACTTCATAAAGCTTGTTAGTGAAGAACACGTACTAATTTTATTATAACTATTCTTATTAATCGCATTTGATGTACGTGAATTATTTATCTAAATTAGACACAGAATTTTTACAAACCGACTTTCACATAAAAGTGCTTACAACTCAACCTGTATTTTAAGTAGGTATTGTTTTTAGTTCAGAATATGATTTTCATTCAGAATCGTAAATGCTATTATTAACCGTGGTTGATTTTGAATTGTTTTCGCGGCAGGTGGTTCAATAATTATAACTCCATACCTCTAAATTTTCGTTCATTAAATTTATTTCTGAATAGAACATATGTATAGAATTCTACAATAGTTAAAAGATTAAAAATCTGTTAAATGTGGAAAAGCGCAATTACAAATTAATCAAATTAACTGTGACTTGTGACTGTGACTTCACAATGTAATTTAATAGTTAATCGTTTTTTTTTAAATTTAGTAGTTAAAATTATTAAATTAAATAGTGGAATATAAGTATAAGTGACTACTGAGTTGCAGACGTTCATGGGCGGCGATAGTCACTTTCCATCAGGTGACCCGTCTGCTCGTCTGACCCCTGTCACATAAAAAAAATATATATATATATATTACATACACCTTTACTTCGTGCCAAGTTTAAAACTAACATGATGTAAAAATTAATTGTACACTTAAACTTACCTAAAAATCTTAAAGTAAAACGAAAAATGTACGTCTAATAATGAACATTATATTATACTGCGATACTCCAACGATTTAATTAATGTCGTCCCGTGACACGACTTAGAAATAAGGTCACTATCTCTTACCACGAATTTCTACAAGAGTGACTAAACAAATCTAGGACTGACAACAAATTTACTAAAATTACATGAAATACTACATATCCAAAGTAAAATTTTCCTATTCTTGGAACTGGCCTTCTAATGTCTTACAATTTTACAGCAATTTATTATTATTATTTATTTCTGTGATTTTGGTTTGTTGGCTCTATGTTGCACTTTTGCCAGGAGTATGAGGTGTTTCCACTAAAAACCATCCCGATGGCCAGGCTCTGGAACCCTGGGGCGGACCTAGATCATGTGATTTCGGGTTCCCCGAATCGACGCCAGGCCTAAGTTGGAAATAAGCTAACAATGGTTGATTCACATAAGTGTGTGTATATTTATATTGATATTCTTAGTAATCGATCGAAGTGGCGTGTAATGGGAGAGGCCTATGTCTTGCAGTGAACTGCGACATGCTGATGATGCCGATGATGATTGGTAGTAGAGACAACATTTCATCAAGCATAAAAGAAATAGAGAATATTAATTTTGCTAGTATTGTCGAATGTATAGAAAATCTAAAATAGTGACGGTCTGAAACTAAAAGGAAATGAAATGTTTAAAATTAGTTTTATACATAGTAGGTTAGTCTATTTGATCTGATAAATCTCTAGATACTTCCGAAAAAAAGTAATAGTGTGTGGCAGTAGTAGTAAAACAGGTCCGTGTTGTCACTAGTTTCTAGATAAACGGCATATACTATGCCGCATTGATTATAATTATTAGAATTAGAATATTTTAAGTGGATTTTGCCCTAAAGTGATTGTAATATGCAGAAGCGTCGTTGTTCTTTTGTCGAATACACTAAAGATTTCTCACCTGCTGCTGATTTATAGCACTCATATTTATATATTTTATAATATCTAAGAAATTTGAAGGACTTACTCTACACGACAATTTTTTATTTAGGTTATAACATCACCCGCTCTCTGTCCCCGACCATAGCATTTAAATATGACACTTGATGTTTTATATTTACTGCCGGCAATAGCCTGGGGCTTCGTGATCTGATGTGCAAATCGGGTTTCTCTGTACTACAAAGAAGTAAATGCTTAATACTGATTCATGAAATCAATGTAAGTTAGTGACTGACCTCACTTGAAAGCCCTAAAAACATCTTGTATTGTATTTTCTTTCATCTACAAAATATGAGAGGGAACTGCTTGAGCAGTTTTCGTTCTAATTTTGTTCATATGGAAAAAAGCTGAGAAAGTGGACCTGTTCGATAACACTTAAATTATTTCATAAGTAGTACCGTTCATTTTTGAGCGAGTAATGTATAAATGACATTATTTCAATATATTAACACGCTTTTATTAACTCCATAACATATCTAACAAAGGGACCATGTAAACAAATTAATTTTAACCCACTTTTAATTGTCTTATCGAAAACTTCTTATGTGTTCTTCTTATCAAACTACAGTTTGCACAATAACTTGGCATCATGAGGCTGATCTAAATATGTAACAAAGAGTTGGGTGACGGAATTCTACAACTACTATATAACTTGTATTTAGGCTCATATGATTTGTTTTGACGAGTACAACATGCTAACAAACCATTAAAGCTTTTTTTTTGGTTTTACTGAGTTACAATGATTTTAATATTAAATATGTTTTATTCAAGATGTAACTGATTTTAGTACAATCACAGCAAACCAAAATTATCAATCCCTCATGCTCGTATATAACATGTCCTTTTTAAGAGGCGGTAGTTATATTTTTAAATCCAGCAGTTTTATCCAAGTATAATTGAGGTAATAAAACTCACATCACGCACTGGCCAACAGTTTACTTGATTGCCTGACTTTTACGGTTCTATTGTGGTTATATAGGTCGTAGAATTGTGTTAGATATATCACTTTACTCATCAACTGGGCTGTCTTGTACAACGATTTATTAAATATCAACCATTACCTACTGTCATAAGCGCCATTTAACATACAAACACTAATTTGATAATAATATATAAGAGGATAAAAAGTGGAGTGAGCCCGACCATTTTATAGAAAACAATTAAACACTGTAATGATTAATCCGGTGAATTCTAAAATGATAAGTTCAATATTAAAAACTGGTTATCTAAACATTAACAATATCACAGAAACAACCAAAATCGGAAAGTGCATTAGACAGAGATTTTCTTACACCCGTGATTTTTTTATATTTTATAGTTGTATAAAAAAAAGAAATCATGTAGGTATTTATACTTTTTTAGATCTAACTACAAGATAAATATAAAACCTATCAAAAGTTTTGAAGAATAAATGTCAAAATAATAATTTCTAACAAATAAAAACGAATTTCTGTTATTAAGAAATTATAGTAAACCCCCATCACAATTGCTAATAAACATCCAATCACAATTAATGAAATAAGTATAGAACTATAAGTATATCCGACCCATAAATAATTACTAATATGACATACGACGTCAAATCCATTTCAAACATAAAAGTAAGAATAGATATGTTTTCCATAGACTTATAGCAATAAATTACTGAGGTGTAGGTATTTGGTGTACATAATCGGTACGCTGAAACCCTGACTCTGAATAACCTTTTAAACGCCATTATCACACATATTATTTATGCAACAAACACAAAAAGAGATCGAATCAGAATGTGTTGTGGAAGTTCCTCATAAAAAAAGTTTTTATTGTACAACTGAGTTTATTGATTAAGTCTGATTAATTCCTTTGTGTTAGTTTTGTTTATTTTTTGTAGTTGTATGTAATTTTAGGTCTAATACGGGTACAATGTAGCGACCTATTTTATAAATATATGTAACATCTAATATTAATTTTACCTTCATTGACAAATTAATGTTTCTATTTCTATTTCTTAATAATGAAGGAGATGACGCCAATACCATCAAAGCCTCGTGGCCTCCACAACAAGCAGTACAATCATAGTACATATACAAAAGTATTAAAAAGTTTACAGATGTTTCATATCCCGTCTGCAATAAAAGTCAACCAAACGATCGAGGATGTACAATAGATAGTCACGATCGTATCGTATATTTGACTAACTGACTCGCCAAACTTCGTCTGTGTCTTTCTTTATACGGGACTAATCCCTCCCACACGCCTACCACTGTAACTCCTGTACACAAACTAACACATCGAGTTGACACTCGGGAAGTAACAGGAAAAAATTAAACTGTCTGTCTCTCAAAAGGAATCCATTTTCCCCGTTTTTCACGACATTTTTCATTGATGCTCAGCTCCTATTAGTGGTAGCTTGATGTTATATTCTATAGCCTTCCTCGATAACTGCGCTATCCAATACTAAAATAATTTTTGAATTCGAAGCAGTAGTTCCTGATATTAACGCGTTCAACAAAACAAACTCTTTAGCTTTATAATGTTAGAATATATTACTCCTAAACTGTTATTGATTGATTATAATGATTATAAATAAACCCACTAGGTACAGTAATAGAATCAGAAAAAAAAACGAGTTGAATTTCTTGTGTATGCATTTTTTTAAGTTTATATTTTCGTAGATTTCTCTTTACTTTAGATTTCTTTATTTCATCCTCAGCAATGTAAATCTGTTTACTTACAAATGTTACTAAAAACATTAAAAAGTTAACTAAACTATGAATAATGTAACAAAAATAGCAAATACATTAGAAATGAAAACATTTGTACAATAGACTCGTACAATAGAGAAGTGAATACAGAACAAAACCCTAAATAGAATATACGGTAACTTGGTGAGGTCAGACAGCACTTAGATACAAGATAAAATGTCAAGGGTTACGACAATTTTTAAATCGAATATACTGAAATGAAATCAAAGCCATTGAGTGATTTTATTCGGTGTTGTACTTGCAGCCATGTCATTTTTGACAGTAGGATCATTTTCTGATATTTTTATATTTAAACAGGTAAACACAAAACGATTTAATGACATGGGCTTTTTACTAAAAAGAACTGGAATATGAGTACCTACTTAAATAATATCTGAATATAATATATCAAAGCACTATCCTACATACATACACGCCTAACTCAAAGAAATTGTCCTATTAGTTTTCTGATTCACAAATTGGATCTCTCGTCACGACACAACCATTACTACTGTATAAAATTTGTGTTAATCTTCTGTTAGAGGGTGAAGCAGCAAAAAACATTGCCAAAGTATGATTCTAGGCCTGTGTTTATACCTTACAAAAATAGAAATATTATTAAATTATTAATATCATGAAAACTACGAGTAGTTGGAATTTACAAACTACCGAAAATTTTTGGTTGGTAGTAGAAATAAAGTAGCAAAAGAGTGCGCATACTATATTATAAACTAATGTTCATTTATATGGTCTAGTATTTATACTAATGTTAATATTATTATTATTATTATCTTTATTTCATTAAATATACATATAAATTACATTTTTAAATATATTTATACACAAAAACAAAAAAAAAATACATTTAAAAATATAAAAAATAGTGTCCCATCGGTATTGGGTACAGGGACCAAGACATCGGTGGTTAGGACTAGACGTTAGGACTAGACAGAAACTTCCTCACAATACGTACCGTATCGAGGAGAACTGCTTTCTGCATCGGGCCTTAATCCAACTGCCTAACGCGAGCCTCTGAAGATGTTGGTCGAGACTCTTAGCAACTAATCCATGGGCCGAATGACTATCGCTACAATGATTGCTGAATCAACATCCCACATGTCGACAATCTCGTGGGCCAGATCCAAATACTTTACTTGTTTATCTTTTTCAGCTTTCAAGAGATTGTCGTCATGTGGAATGGTAATGTCAACAATCATTTCTCGGCGCTCTAATCGGTCTATTACCACTATATAAGGTTTATTGGCAACAATAGTCCTGTCAGTGATAATAAGGCGATCCCACAGTCCCAGTACAACGTTCCACGTCCATTTTCAAGAACTGGGTCGGGCACATATTTTTAGTACGGTAACTTTACAGTTACAAGGTTATACTTGAGAGCAAGTTGTTGATGGACTATCCTGGCCACTTGGTTATGTCTATACAAGTACTCGCCGTCGGCAAGACGAGAACAACCGGAAATTATATGTCTGAGG
The DNA here is from genome assembly GCA_902825455.1 of Arctia plantaginis. Taxonomy (NCBI): domain Eukaryota; kingdom Metazoa; phylum Arthropoda; class Insecta; order Lepidoptera; family Erebidae; genus Arctia; species Arctia plantaginis. Next base: position 13,507,500 of record CADEBD010000314.1, on the reverse strand, counting down.
CTTTCACCAGGACAATGACATATCCGACAAATGTCTATTGTGCTATCCTTTAGGATGAAATTCCGATAATTATTCGTCATAACAACTTCATCAGTAATTGCAAAGACAAAACCTTTAGTTTCCCCGAAGAGGTCACCGAATCGTTGCCAGAATACAGACGCTAGTTGGTCTACCTCAGGCCTGTTCAAGGCCCGATAAAAACGTCCATGCATCTCTTTGCCTTTCCATATCTCCTTACGATCAGTAATGTTGAGTACTGCAAATTTGCGCCAGTTCTCTTTACCTAGACTAAGCGGCGTGAGTCGATTATCAACTGCCACTACATTAACAGAAAGGAAGTAATTCCTGAGGTTACATATCTAACGATTGTGGAGGGTCTTGGCATTTAGAAAACCACGACCACCATATTTCCGTGGAATATATATGTTTCGTTACCTATGATGCGTGGAATCTGAGAATTCCAACCTATCAAACTCCACAACCCTGCCTCTTTTTACATGCATGATTGCACACCTTACTACACTAAATTCCATCCTGATACATAAAGGTTTTAGTTATTTCTAGTAAATTTATCAGTACGGAATTACTGGAAGCAAACAGTTTTAAATCATCCATGTAAAGGAGGTGGGATATAACCTTACCACCTCTCTGCAAACGATAGCCTAGCCCTAAAGCCTCCAACATAGTGCTGAGAGGATTCAAAGCCAAGCAAAACCATAAGAGACTTAAACTATCACCCTGAAATATACCCCGCTTAATCATTGTACATTCGCCATCGCCTTGAGATTGCGGACATCCTGGATAGCAAAGAACCGTTCTCCATTGCCGCATACATGTCTCCATAAAAGTGCATAGAGTTGTATCAATCTTGTACAACTCCATCACCCTCAAGAGCCACGTATGCGGTACAGAGTTACAAGCCTTTTTATAATCTATCGAACATGTCGTCAGATCTTTTCGGTTACGGCGAACTTGTTGGTTTTTAGTCATGTCAATAATAAGGAGCTCTTTAGTGCCACGTGCCCCACCTCTACATCCATTCTGAGAGTAAGATATAATAGAGTTGTTCGTAATATGAGATGTTATCTTCGTTCTCAGAATGGACGTTAGTAATTTATATAACGTCGAAAGACACGTTATTGGCCTATAATTTTTAGGATCCGTGGCACAACCAGATTTATAGACTAGGTGAGTTACTCCCATAGTCATAAAAGATAAATGCGAACCCGATTCTAGGCATGATTGAAAATGAGATGCCAAACGTACATGTGAGCTACGGAGCCACTTTAACCAAAAGTTATACAGTCCGTCCAGTCCCGCTGACTTCCAATTCGGTAACGAACGAACTGCATAAGCTATATCAATGTCTGAAATTGATACTGGCTCCATTGTATTGATTGATTCACACGATCGTTCGACATCTCGGATCCATTCACCCTCTGTGTGAGTGATAGGCATCGACCATATGTTACGCCAAAATGTATTAGCTATTTTAACATCTGGAAAATGTCCATCACTAACTAAATCAGGCTGCTCCCACCTTCTATAAACCCACCTCTCGTCCCTTTGGAATGTGCGATTCTGAGTATATCGGTCCACTCCTTTTTTATACCTTCGTATACGATTTGCTAATGCATAAACCTTCTGTTTCAGAAAGTCAATGCGCTCTGTGACTCGTGCCATATAATCACAGGACCTGATAACAGTTCCCAAAAAAGCCTGATTCACAAAGCGCATTACTCTCGGGCGTGTATTGCCCGATCTGAAACAGATAAGCTTGCAAATGAGTAATGGCCGCACTATACAGAATTGAATGTGTATCACTGTGATTTTCACATTTTTCAAATTATTTATTATTAAATTATTTCGCTTACGCATCGGCAAACGAGGTAAACGTGGTCTGTTTACAAAATTCATGGACCCATATTCCAGGATAGTACCTTCGAAAGTATTCCTTATTATATCATTGTACTGGGTACTTACAGAAAGAGCATCAATTTCCACTCCTTCAGCAGGAGAAGCCTGTAGTACTTCAAGATCTTGATGTGTTTATGTGAAGAATGTATGTGATTATGTGAAGAAGGAAAAGTAGTAAGGCTTATCTGCAAGTAGGTGCGTAGCATTTCAAGTATAGAGCTATCCAACAAATTACATCGCTTAATAGCTCGCACTTGATCCGATAATCTTTGTACCGAAACGTTAACAGTTGGTTCAAGTTTCTGAAAAAGAGTCAGTAAACGAGTACGATACGCAGTGAGATTAGTTTCTCCCTCTGTAGCCACAAAATATGCTGCATGACGTTCTCGTTAATTGAAGAAGTCAATTTCATGCGAAGCACAATACCAAAAACAGCGGGAGCCCTATTCGAAGCCGATGGGTCTCGGGATCCCAGGCAAACCAGTGGCCGACCTCTCCCCTTTTTTTTTCCGTGAGGAAATCCCCTCGGAAACCACCTGTCGGTGGCATGTCGGACTCGAACCGACTAAAACCGCACGCCGTCTTGGGTACTAATAGCCACAGGTATACCCTAAAAAGGAAGTCCCTAGTGCCCCGACATACCTCGGGCCATCTACAACAACAGGTAGACGACCCCCCCCCCCCCCGTGTGGGAACCCCATGTTCCCTCTGCTCCCTGGAAGCGAGCGCGCTTCGCAACGCGCTCGCCGCCATCCCGGCCTAACCGACCTCTCCCCTGCAGACGTACGTAGGTGTTGGCGACGTCGGCGGGGAGAAAATCTCGTCGCTCGAAGTCGAGCTCGATGCCTCTGCAATCACCGGGATTTGTGTTGTGGCTACCGGGGACTGCATGGCAGAGCGAAGCGCCGGATCCGGAGGAGGTAAAAATGCTCTGCTGGCTCTAGCTCTTGTAATCATCAGTAATCAACAGTAGAATTTAAGAAAACATATTTTGCTATTTATTTGACATGACAGTAAATGTAATGTTTACGTATATCTTTTATTATGATATTGTTATTTTAATCGAGTTTGAATTTTATGTTTGTAATATTAATACATTTTCTGTTTTGAACTTTGCTTGAGTAAAAATATATTTCTGAAAATATAGAAGTATATAAAAATAAGAATTAGAAATTAGAGAGAAATTCTGACTATTGCAGATAAGTGTTGCTAATTTATGATTATTAATTATTATTATGGTGCAATCTAATGCTTACTGCAGTGATTAACCATGACTCCATACAAAGATAATATTGTTCCTTGATCGCTGTTCCTTGTTTTTACTTTGTTTATTTTATATTATGCTCACGAAGTGGACTGTAACGTTCTTGAATATTAATCAAGTTCTTTAAACCTAACCTAAACAGCTGAAAAGTTCAACCAACTGAAAAATAAATTAAAGTTGATCCGAGGTACAAGAGTGAACTATTAGAGGTGAAAATGGTTATTCACAATTTCGATCTAAACTTGTTCTCCTATTTAAGTTAAATGGAAAAGTTGTGTATACTGAAAAGGTTTGTATTTTTTTATCTTTGATACAAAAAGTCAAACAAGCCAAAAAAACAACTTTTCGTTTTTCATTCTTATGCCCAACAAAAAAACGTTTTCAACCCGAAATTTTATGGAAACCTACCTCTATAAATTTCTATATAAATTCTAATTTTCAGCCGAAAGTACGCGAAACTGTTGAAAAACAAATTTCAACCATTAACCTTTATCCATCCTCAATCTCTTCTTTCCTTTTTTTTATTGTAAAATAAATCCTTCTTTAATAAAAGTTAAACCGACTTCAAACAATACTTAAACTCCTTTTAAGTATTGTTTGAAGTCGGTTTAACTACACTAAAATTTAAAAAATAGTTACAAATCTAATTGAAAAAAACTAAATCAAATGCGATGCACAAAACATGCTAAACGAGCCAAAGTGGGTTACGATCTCAAATAACATTATTATTTTTAATGCTTTACTAAGTAGTTGATAAGTTTGCGTAACTAATTGGACTGGTTGGTATTCAGTTAAATCTGCGATGTTTAAAAAAATATATTGACTTCTATATTGAACTAATGTAAAACTGACGTGGACCCTCAGTATTACTTATTGTACATTGTTAGCATTTTAGTGTAATGAGCGTTTGTATTGAATAGATACGATATTTAAAACGCTACGTACTTATAATACCAACTATGTACTATATATTGTATAAAAATTAGTTTAATAAGTCCCGTTACTTTATTTAGAAAAGGTAGTAAAATTTTTAATTTTAACCCGAAAATGTTGTTTTCCATATAACTTAATTTTCCACCATTAGGAGTGGTATTTCTTCACATTTAATTTTGACTAAAGAGGAAATGTACCGTTCCAAATAAAAAAAAGAGTTTTCTAAATTGGTTTATAAATGAAAGAGTTTTGAGGTAACAAACATGAAAATAAGTGCGTAACAATTATTTTTTTTGTCTAAATGTATTGTAATTTCATTTAATACTTTCTTGTGCACATAATATATTAGCTCTATTACCACACACAAACGCCTGACTAATATCGTGAAAGAATAAAACAAGGTCAATACATGATTATTTTATTGAAAGAGTTATTCTCTAACTCCTTAAGATCAAGGACGCTTCCATCATTAGCTCAGCTACATGATATAACGACTTCTAAACGCAAATATCTGTTTAGTTAGAGAAACAAGCTAAAACACGTTGTCGGGGCTATAAAATTTGAGGGTTTCCCTCAATTTCTCTACGATTTAATTATCAAATCCTAAGTTTGTGGTAATGGGACCACCTTGGGAGAATACTATATATATCTTTTTTTGTAATCAAATACCCCTTTGATTACAAAAAAAGAATATTGCAAATTGGTCCACAATATAAATATCGCGTAACAAACAAACAAACAAAATACAGTCAAAATGAGAACCTGCTCTTTTGTGTTTTTGAAGTCGGTTAATAAACGGCATTCATTGTTCGAAAGTGTAATTCAATCGTCAACTAAAACTTCCATTCCTAAAACCCCATTTCACTCTTTGTTATAACTCAAATTAACTTTAAGTTGTTTAGTAAATAAGTCTGGTAGTGGCACAATTTTGAGCACGTTTATAGTGCCTTAGAGTGATGTGCGGCATCGTTTAGAATCTTTCCGTTCGTTTTCTTCCCGTATTGATATGAATAGGGATAATTAGTGTAGCAGTAGTACTAGATCCGTGCATTTAATGCCAATATGCATTAGCTTGAAAGAGAAGTGGCCTTGAGGACTACATAATATGTCATGTCTCGATTCACTAGAACTGTGATACACAAAGAATTAGGTAAAGTAGAACAACAAATTTTAATATCAATAATTAGATTAGAAACGGCAATTGCTATTTATAATAATAAAATATAGAACACTAAGGGAACAAGATACTTAAATACTCTTATAAACATACAAATCGTTACTAAAACAAAATTTTAGTGGACAACATAATCCACACATAATGGTCCAGTTCTAATAGTATCAGACGGGCATCTTCCCACATAAACAGAACTTCGTCTTCTGGTTCCATATTCTTCAGCTCCAAGAATCATAACAGGCTGTTTTTCTTTTGACCATGTCAAAGACTGATTTTTGCTCGTTTTGCTTAGAAATTGAACTTTCTTGAAAGGTTGATCGTTATTATTGCCAGTAAGCAATATAAAAGCACCTATCTCATTGAGTAGTAATAGGCAAAGGGCGACCTTTACAACCAAATTCATATCCCTGGCAGTACAGCAATGTGCAACAATCGGTGCCGGTACAAATAGAACTGCGTATTGAATTGTTCTTGATCATTGGTTTTATACTTGTTTCATTTTTGCTGAGTATTAATAGATGTATAACTTTCCCACGACTTGCACTTGAGTTGTGGGAAAAAGAAAGATAATAGGAATACACAATGTGCTAAAATTAAATATTTAAAATATTGAAGGAAATGTCCGTAGACGTAAGATGTAAATGAGAGCTGTATCAAAGGCAAAATCAAAATCAATACAGCACCAATTAAAGGTTTCAAAAAAAGTAGGTACATACCTTCTAAATTGATCGTTAGCCTTATCATGTCCAAAATACATAACCAGAGTACCTACTTAAATAGATCTACTTACTTACTTACTGCTGATAGTAACGTAGGTCTATAAAGAAAAACAAAATCATTTTATAGTTATAACAAGCAGGCACAATCAATTAATCATAGACAACGGTCAGAATCAAGACAAGTCCAGCTCGGAAAGTATAAACAATAATGAAATAATCTTTACTTCCTGTTACTCGAAGTATATCACAATCAGTTTTCCCATCGCAAAATATTAGTAAACAATCGCAAATAAAACTGATATATCACGAACAGAACCCTAAAAGAGATTTTTATTCAACCAATAATATACTCGTAAGTTCAGAATTCAATTGTATAAGTAATTATGTTTTAATGACAAAAGATAGTAATTTGGCATTGCCTATAATATGTCATATCTATAACTTAAAAATGAAACTTGGTGAAAACAATTTCATTTAATTTTACACATTAGTTTAGCAGGATTTCTATACCATTTAATACAAGTTTATTTTTATAACTCCTTTACGGCGCAGTAAAAATTTGAAGACCATGTTAAATTGACGCGTAAATCCCGGTGAACGCTTCTATAGCCTTGACGTTCCTCCCGTTGTTTCAGACTAAATTACATAGAACGTTCATTACGCTAAGAACAGATACTTTTTTCTTAGTCTTGAAAAATGTTTAGAAGTTAGATAATAACGATCAGTAGATTTATTTTACAACTGGTAGGTAGCAGTCTATAACTTCTTCAACATATAACATACGTATAGAATATTAAGGTAAATATAAAAAGCAGTTGCTATGTTACTAAATATAATAACTTCGCCACTGCAACATTATTTAGATGGAGTAATTATAGTAGCTCTCATAATAATAATCTACTATCTATACAAATAAACAAAATTGGAGTCTGTTTGTAATATTAAAATAACCACTTTTTACTAAATGCATATGTATGTTTACACGGTACATATGCCAAAATATCATTTTTTACAATTTTTGTCTGTCTGTCTGTTTGTTCGGGTAATCTCTGGAACGGCTGGACCGATTTCGACGGGACTTTCACTGGCAGATAGCTGATGACATAAGGAGTAACTTAGGCTACTTTTTTAAGACTAGCTTCACCCCGCGGCGTCGCTGCAGGTTATAACAACAAACGTGGGTAACACCGCGGGTCTCAGCTAGTTTTAAATAAACTTAAATAGACAAAAAGTGTTAGAATATGTCTGTTTCCTTGTACTTTATTTAAAAATAAACATTACCAACATGGAGTTTTTATGACGGAGTGAAAAGAGTGAGTTGAGTGACCGAGCTCAGGGCAAGCCATAATTGGCGGTAAAACCCATCATGGAGATTTAGCTGGTGAAGTAGCATGGCAGCCTCTTATACCGGCTGACACAGGTACTGAGCGGCTACAGAAAGTACTTGCGTCGTACAGTACGGGAATCAACGTCACACTCGACGCATCAATGCTGCGACAATGGTTCTGGCCAAAGTGAGAGTGCGTGATTATTTTTGTGGTTGAGTGATGTCCACTAAATAGGTCTAGGTAGGAAACGAGAGAGGACGATCTCCTACCTTCATGAGCGCTGGCATGGGAGTAACGTAATCGTATTATGTAAGGTATCGTTTTCTCTGTTCTATATTTTTAATAATTTAATCTTGTTTGTAAAACATCTAATCTTGTTCGTTTCATTCCGTTAGTAGTTTTAAAGACTTTCAATTGTTGCTTTCGACTTCCATTTGTTGCTTTTGTTGACTTTCATTTTTTGCTTTCGATTGATGCTTCAATATTAACAACAAGAAAATTGTAATGATGTACTATTTAATCAAAAAGATAATACCGGATGGTTGACTTTGTACATGCTCATAATATGCTCATGTTTATGCTAATGCAGATTTCTACACCACTCAAAGGTTGGCTGGTAGAGAATGCCCTGGGCATCAAGTCCGCCGATGTACACAAGTGCATAAAGTTGTAAATAAATAAATAATTAAGACATGTAAGTACTTCATATAATCTTTATACGAAAGAAAATCTCTTGTCAGTTCGTTTACATTCATTCATACTCGAGTGAAGGAGAATCTACCACAAATTATTTCTAGTTGAGAGCAACTCTAATTGTGAGCAGGTCATCATTCGATACCGACTTCAAAGTTCATAATATTTAATTTACTCTATGGTTGGCATCATAGAAAATATCGACATGAACGTAATGTTTGTATTTGTATAATGTACTAGCTTTTGCCCGCGGCTCCACCCGCATAAATATTGGTTATCGCGGTAAAAACCCTAGCCTATGTCTTTCCTCAAGAATCAAAGTATCGCCATACCAAATTTTATCTAAATCGATTCAGCGGTTATTGATTCCCCATACAAATATGACCTTTTCCGGGGCTCGGACTATCTCTATACCAAATTTCATCTAAATCGTTTCAGCTGTTTAAGCGTGAAGAGGTAACAGACAGACTCGCATTTACACTATTAGTATGGATTATACTCTTGGGTGGTCCGTAACACAGGTAACACTGAACAACTGACTGAATTCATGACAGTGTTGCCAACCTAGCGGATTTTCAATTAAAACTGGTGGTTTCGGCCGGCTAGTGTTTTTATTTTGTGGTTTTGTAGTAGTAAGATTGTAGAGGACTTAGAAAATGCTGCTGAAATATGAACTGTGAGAACTGTTTGTGTACGCAAACCTCAAAAATGATTGATAGGAAAGGAAGTATGGGGATTGGATAAAAGTGCTAAGGAAGAGAAGGATTATTAATTTTAGGCAATGGGATAATGTAAGCTTTGAGCCAGAGAGAGAAAAAGGTTTATGGTTTTCTTTCGTAATGACAAACAAAAATATTACTGAAAAATTTAGTGCCTATTAGAGTAGGGTTTTCTGGTGGTGGAGTTTTTCGTTAGTGGTATTCTGGTGGTTTTAGATGTTGAAACTGGTAGAGAGTTCATTTAACTGTTGGCAACACTGATTACTGAACGTTTGTCAAATATCGCAATTCAACCAACGCTAACAACAAACGATAGAAACTGAATAATTCACTTTAACGTTCTTTATTGATTAAAATAATAAAGGCTATTTTAATATCTTATCAAAATGGTTAAACTAACAACAGAATTAATTCAAAATTCTATGCAGTATATGAATCCATGTCGAGATCGAGAATTAGATCTCAGAGGTTAGTTTTCAAAAGGTGTAAAAAACAATCGGCTTTTTTACTGAAAAATATGAAAACGGAATTTATACTTCATTAACAATTGTAAGCTGAAAACTGAGATGTTCTATTAAATGTATCGTGTTTTTAGGTTATAAAATTCCACAAATTGAGAATATGGGAGCTACATTAGACCAATTTGACACAATCGACTTCTCAGAAAATGATATCAGGAAACTGGATGGATTTCCGTTATTGAAAAGATTGAAGTGTCTGTTGCTCAACAGTAACAGAATTGTGTAAGTACAGAGAACCAATTAAGATTTACATCTCCGTAGAAAATGAGCTAAATCCTGCACCTAGTGATGCCACCACTAAATCAAATAGTTTTATGTTTAAATATGTGTAGTGATAATAATACAATATATGTTAAAACTGGTATCAGTGTCTGTTTAAACATAGTAGTAGTATTAGTTTGCAAAATTCTAAACTACCCTTCTCATAGCTGAGCTTGTTGGGCCCTGTTTAATAAACATTACAAATTGTAATTGTATTTTACGAGTAAAAAAGCCACAAGTTTCTGTTTAATAAACATTTTCTCTTTACAAGTGACAATTTACATATTTGTAAGAAAAGCTGTTTTATTGAATGCATAATTGTAATTACAATTTGTAAGTAAAGCAATTCCGACATTAGGACTCGACTTGTGTCAGAACTTAACAATTTTGTGCCTCAATTTATTCAGTGAAGAAATTTAAGTGTTATACATTAAAAAATACTTCTAACAATTAGTAGTGGAAGTAATTGAAGTAGTGATGATTAATGAACGTCAACAGCAAGTTTTCTGTAAAACGATAAACTTTACTTTTGATGTCAGATTTAAACCAATTCTAAACATTTTAAAACTAAGATTTCTCAAATCTACCCTCAATTAAAGAATTTTCAACAAAAACTTACATTTTATGTAATTTGTATCTTACAATTACAAATTTGTAGATACCATATTGTCATCGAAACCTACAGGCGTTTTTTGCACATGTAAATGATTCCCAACAGTAGTTATAATGGCGATATTTGTAATGTTTTACTTGTAAAATTCTTACAAAATTGTCGAATTGAAATGTTTATTAAAGGGGGTATATACAAGTAGGCACAATCAATAGTGATAAACCAGGGTTAATCACTGTTGGTTTTGCCTACTGATTTCCTTCCATATAGGTAGTAAGTCTCATAAGTGTTGTTTGTTGTTGGTCTAGAACAGTGTGTATTGTTTCCAGTGTATTTAGTGTAGCCTTAACAGTAAAAAACAAGGGAGATAGATATTATCTCTGCCTTTAAAGTTTTATCTATGGTATTTAAAGGGTACAAATCATTTTGTATCTGATCTACTTTATATTATTTTATAGAAACATATAATACCTCCTACCTATAGAATTTCTAAACTTATTTAATACATACAAGTTACAGTGCTTTACATTTGCAACCAAATAAGTTGTTAAGAGTATCTTATGATGATCCATGCACTTTTGCATACATTGGAACCAATTTTCCACCAAGTTGGAAAACGCATTCACGACTCGAAAAGCGGTGACCACGTAATTTATTCTTCACGGTTGGGAATAAATAAAAGTTGTTGGGGGCAAAGTCAAGGCTGTATGGCGGATGACCCGTTAATTCAATCTTATGATCTTCCAAATTCCGAGTTGTTTCGGCCGATATGTGGCGTTGTCGGTTGTTCTGTAACTGGCCAGTTAAGGATACATAAATAGCATTGTATGTCTTTTATTTTCTTTTTTAGGAGAATTGGTGAAAATTTGGAACAATATATTCCCAATTTAGAATCCCTCATTTTGACTAATAACAACATTCAAGAACTTGGTGACTTGGATCCTCTAATCACCTTACCAAAGCTCAAAACTTTGTCACTTTTACACAACCCAGTTGCTAATAAACAACATTACAGGTAATTAAGACCTCAAATATTTTTATAATGTAGACAAAACAGCTGAAAAACATAGCTTCTGCACTCTGTGAGAACAACATAATGCTGTTGACAGAAAAAATAATTTATAGGCTTTATATCCACCTTTTTTTTTGCTTTTTTTTTAAAGCCTAGTCTGGGCAAATATTATAACTTTACATGTAACATATGAGTTTGACAGACATTACACAATTTTATAAATATATTTTTTTAAATGGTATCTTCCCCAATCACCTAATTTAGGCCATATGTCATCAAGGACTTAAACTTACTAAAGATGAACTGAATGCCAATTCTCATAATAAAGGTTCAGCCAAAATTCAGTTCCAATCAACTCGTGACCTCTATTTTTTAGTAAAGTATTACTAAGACTAGGCAATTACCGATTCAATTTGATTTTATTTATTTAAACTTAATGCACATGTTGTACAACAGCGGACCTAATGCCATGAGGCAGGCTGTCCCAGGTGCAAAGATAAAATATCAAATTTGTCATAGTTCATAGTTTATAAACGTCATAATGACGGGACCAACTCTTGTAATTGAAATTTTTTATCACGTGTATTTTGTAAATACACATCGGGTACTAGCGTTGTAACTGTTCTGCCAACTCATTCCGAAGAAGTTAAGCGGTAAGTAAGTAAGGCGTTTTTTCATTTTCACAATATGAAATAATCACATCAGAGTTGACATTGGATGTTTAATACTTTACTTTTAACAGTTGTAAGATCGAGAGTTGATTTTAATTATGAGAATTGACCAATATAAACTTTCTTGACGGCTATAACACATGTTATTTAAAAATTGTAGCTTTGTCGCCTTCTTCTATATAAAAACATTACATATTCCAAATTCATAGTCTTCTGTAAGCCATATTTGTTTATAAAGAACAAAGAATTTTCTTTAAAATATTAAATGGTCTTTGGTAGGCCTATGTCCGGCAGTTGACGTCTTTCGGCTGAAGAGATGATGACGATGATTAAAATAATAGAATCCTAATGAAGCGAATTGATCCTAAGTATTTGTATTTGGAGAGGCCTATGTCCAGCAGTGGACAAGCATAGGCTGCGGTATATATATATATATATATATTTGTAAACAGATTGTATAGAAATCAGATACATAATAGCTTAAGACAGATTAACGTAACAGAAATATGTTTCAGGAATAAAACGGTTATGGTGTTTTTGATTACATTACAATATGAAACATATTTAGCAGAGAGTAAAAGTTCCACAGTGTTAGAACTTATGTGACAATATGTAATATCTTCATGATCCCTACTCCAAACATAAATTAGTTGTTAATTCATTTTACTACAGGCCTATTCTGCATCAGTTGAGCAATAACATATGTTTTAAAAAGATTAAACTTAAATTTTAGGGCTTACGTAGCATTTAAATTCCCCGAGCTAAGATTATTAGACTTTAGAAAAATTAAACAGAAAGAAAGAGATGAAGCAAATACCTTGTTTAAGAGCAAAAAAGGAAAAGAAATGCAGAAAGAAATAGCACGAAAAGCCAAAACCTTTGTTCCTGGAGGAAATATGCCTGATCCTAAAACTACTAGTAAGTATAGAACTTTAATTCTGAAAGTGTCATTTTTATTTATCATTAATTTTACTGTTTCTTACAAATGGATACTTTAAGTAGGTACCATGAATCTTTGATAAACTTTGTGGATTCAGCATGTTACATCTTAATAAAAACACTTTTACAAAAATGTTGGTAAATTTTAAACTAAGATTTCATTCATTCACAATGTATATTCCAGATCTCAATCCTCAAGAGATCCAGAAAATACGAGAGGCCATCAAGAATGCATCATCTCTACAGGAAGTGGAAAGGTTAACCAGAATGCTGCAGTCGGGCCAAATCCCTGGTCAAAAACCATTACAGCCACAGATACAACCAAATGGCAATCGTAAGACTTTCGTTGTTACCTATGATATATTGGTACTATTAAATTAACAAAAACATCCGAACTAAGGTTATAACATCTGTTATAACCCTAGTTCGGGTCTGAACATATACAATTTGAAAATAATTCTTCAGGTTTATTATTATTATTATCGATTAATAAAAAAAAATTGTGATAATTATGCTTTTTTAGGTTTATAAATAACAACATAAAGTAGCTGAATTATAAGCACAACAATGTAAAACAAGTTAAAAAAATATGTATAAAAATCATTCAAACTGTAGATATGCGATTGGCTGATTGTTTGTTGTTCGATTGTTTGTTTTTATTCTGTATAGTTTCTGAATTATCTATGTTAGATTGGTTACATTTTGTAATCCAATCCAAGCAATGAATAATGGCAACTAATACAAAAAGATGGATTCAATTGATATTTTTGTTTAAAAGACAAAATCATTAGCCAGTAGGTACATCAAACGCTAATGGGCATGGTATACGACGTTACATATCCAATCTTATAATGAACTTATAAACTCTCTTACGACTATTTCGTAACTCATACAATTGTGTTTTATATTTTCTGTTTTCAGAAGAAGAGGATGAAGAAATGGAGACTGATCAATCTAATGGACAATAAAGAGGTTACACTAAAAAATATAGATATATTTCTCTAACATGTGGCTGCAAGAACAGATATTACAGTCATAAGCATATTTCCTTATTCCTTAAGTTTTAATATTACAATCGTGATCGTTTAAGCTGATAAGAACAGATTTTTTTTATTTATAATATCGAGTTTTTGCGATTGAAAGAGGTACTACACGGCGATAAGATTAATAAGCAAAAGAACAGATACAAAGAGTTCCATATTACAGGCTTAAGCTTTTATAATGTTAAACGACTATTATAAAAGTTGTAGAATGTTAATTTGGAATGTTGATGAGATCAGATAATATCTGAAAAGAACTACATACCTACTGAAACTGTTATCAGTTACACATATTATTTTCAAATAAAAAACATTTCACTTTATTACGTCATTGTTTTATTAATTAAATTCTTTAACTTTTAAATATAATAGGTCTTCGTTGCCGGCGTCCAAAAATATAGTATAAATAGTTGGCAGGAGTACCCTTCGTCCCATCAGCTCCTTCACAGTTGGTCTTTTATCAGGTAAGATTGACAACATGGAGTCCACAAGATCCTGCATGCTTCTATCGTATGTTGTCAAGTCAAGTGGATGGACACTGCCGCTAGTGATTGCTTTTACTAATCCCACTAAAGTCTGGAAAAGAAGAAGAAAAAAGCTGTAGGTACCTAACTAATGAAGGCATATTAGTCATTTATAATAATTGCTGTCATAATGATGCAGACGAGTAAAGTGGTTGCCGGTCTGTTAGGACAGTTTCTTATATTGTACTGATCCCGTAATGAACAAATTTCAAAATCACATTTTCCCAATATGTCTGCTTTTCTAATAGTAGATCAGTGCATTCTCTTCTTATTTTGATATTTGGTAGAAACTCAATTTCTGTAATATCGCTGGATTATAACTGCCCTAATGAGCAGTTTACTACATTCTCAATTCACCAGATTTTCCAAGTCATCAGACATCACAACTTTCAGTATGTACAGTATAAGAAACTGTCCTAACAGATCGGAAGCGTAACCTCAGGGAACACAAGGAAGATACCTAGTACAGAATGCTCGACATGAGACGATATTCTGTACGCCATGAGCCCGTTTCAAAGCAACAAACCGATAACTTCATTTCCTGAAAATACAGTCCTCTTCATCGACAATACTATAGTGTTAATCTACCAAAGCCTTGTGTTGGCCTCATTCTATTCTGACTTACTCTTTTTTTTTACGTGTGGAAACCCATTCGGACCGTCACCCACCGGGGTTTATGGCGGGGTGATCGGTGTCGGAATCGGATCGACTAAAACCACACGGTGTGCCACTGTGCGCCTGGAATAGGAGGGATCAGGGAACTGCTATTTATATGACATCCGGACCCCTCTTAGTACCTGCCCGCAACGGCGCGGGCACCAGCTTCGGGTAAATTCTCTATTTAGGCGACGTCCGGCACACTCTGACGTCGCCTTCTCGCTGCTGGAGGGGAAAACCCGTCCCGTCCACCCGCGGCCTCACTCAAGGCGGCATTGGGCGCTGGTAAACGCGCCTCCGCCGCACGGTTCGTCGGCAGCGAATTGGGTTCGAGTGGAGGTCATCCTCCCGAGCCCTCTCCGCCGCCTCCTTCTGCGAGATGACGTCTTCACAGAAGGATGCGACCGCGGTAAAACATCTGTCACTACCGGCTATGGAGCGTATGACGGGCGGTAGCGAGAGGTTAACTCCGATGACTGTTATGAGGACCCGGCGCTGCGACTTACTCTATTCTGACCCATGATCATTTCCAAGCAACCTTTATTATGTTTTGGTCCTTAACCCTCGTTACGGTTCCAATGTCTAAGAACGACTCCTTAAAGCTTCTGCTTGTTCGTATATCTATTCGTACATTCATCAACGGCTTACTTTAGGTACTAGGAAGAAGACCGTACCTATTGTAAGAAACTAAACTGGCAAGCTGTAATTTTTATAGGTATACAATACCGTAGTAACAGTACAGTAGTACCAAGTATATGTACTCCTATAAAGGATAATAATTAGAAGAATATAAATCACGATTCAGCTTACTCTGACATACCTACCTAGGTAGGTAGGTAGGTCAGAGTAAGCTAAGTAAGTAGGTAGGTACCTACTTGGAAAATTTCGTACAAAATGCAAAATCTTAAAGGTAGTTGTTATTTGTTTAAAACAAGTACCTAGTACAAACTACGAAGGATGGTGTGAGTAGGTACCTACACTGCGCGTGGTGCAATAGGTACACACCTGCGCTACTTTTTTGAAATAATTTAATACAATCGACATCCTTACCTCCGCCTCGAAAGCTCTTTTATGTGTACACATCTCATAGAGTAGACAACCTAAAGCCCAAACATCACTCTTGTTATCGTATGGTTTGCCTTCACACAACTCAGGCGCTAAGTAATATGGGGTGCCGATGACTGTGGAAGTTTTCTTGGCACTGAAGTATAAATAAGATCAATATATATTATTTTGGCTTTAATAATACTTATGAAGCTTGGACTCCATCAAAATCAAAGAACAAAAAATATTGTAGCATGCAATGCAATTAACTTTCTACTAGGTTTTATTATTGAGTACCTACAAGAGATAAAATCCCTACTTCACACTGTGAGGGACTTTAAATAGCTACGGACATATCAAGATAAAATGATTACTTGTTTACAGCAGCAGCAGGGTTAGAGAAAATACTAAATGACTAAATCGCTTTACGATCAAGAGGTCTAAGTAGCAAAACTTCTAAGTATTGAAACAACTATGTCGCAAATCGTCTAATTCTCATACCGTCTCGACACTTGAATATAAAAATATTTAGATCTGTTTTTCCTAATATAGGGACGAGATTTTTTTCTTCAGAATTGAATAGGTTTGTTGGGTTTAATTTATAAAACAACTAGTGTTATGGGAATAGTTAATACGTGACTCCCGGATATAAAACAGGCAACCTATTGTGGCTACTAACACATACAACAAAGAAACAGAAACATACTACAGCGCCATCTAACGAAGACACACCGAACTACGGAGTGAGACTTGCCAATCCTGTATCGCGATATGAACAATTCTCTTACCAATTAGCATACATACAACATTAAACGTTGGGCCGCGGCCCGCCAGGCATCACCTCGCCTGGTCGGAAGATCCTCCCTTTGTGCTGAAGGGACATGACTCTCGTTCCACTGCGGTGACCCTGCCGTGATTGAAAGCACCATCAGAACCGCCGTGTACACTCTCACAACAATGAGCGGTAATCAAGTCTCAGTCAGCCAGCGACCTCGACCACAATAGGGACACTACCTGCAGGTAGCGACCGCTCCAGCCTGGTTGCCCTACGGCCTCATCAGCATCTAGGCACAGCACACTGCACCTACAATCCACGTAAGAAGCCACCCGTCCCATCCCGTCTACGCAGCCACCAGCCACTATGCAGCAACCGCCCCGACTCACTGGGGAATTCACCTCAGCACCGCGCACCGTACGTCATCCCGATGCACTGGGAGTAGCGGACTTCAGCCCCAACTCACTGGGACATCTGACTTATAATTTATCGAGCTACGGTCTTGAAGGCGAATGATGTGGTGACTCCCACATACAAAGAAACAGAAACATACTACAGCGCCATCTAACGAAGACACACCGAACTACGGAGTAACTCCTGAATGAGAATTGTCAATTTTGTATCGCGATATGAAGAATTCTCTCGCTGATTAGTATATATACAAATTCCAAACATTAACGGTTGGGCCATGCCCCGCTAGGCATGATCACCTCGCTTGGTCGGAGGATCATCCCTTTGTATTTGAGGGACATTCTTAGAAGGAGGGTCTTAGAAAAAATCTACAGCCCTCTAGAAAAGCGTTTTATATGAAATCTAGCAAATCGCCAAACGTTGTTGCAGCGGAAACCTGAATATCTTCGCAGTTTATTGACGCACAAATTTCATTTAAACATACACAATTACCTCATGTCATACACTAATTTTTGATACCATTTTTTTTCTTCTACGTCCAAAGAATAAAAAAGTGGGGCTGGGACAACGTTGTCCTAGCGGCACTTTTTTTATTCAGTTTTTCGTGAATAACTCCGCAATGGTTGGATGCACAAATTTTTACTTACCATACACAATTACACGACGTCATACACTGAATATCTGTTAAACTCAAACAATGAAATTCGAACTTTTTAAGCTGGGGCAACGCACACGATGCTGATCCAGACTCTTTAACTTGGAACACTCTCTCAGTAAGGTAAAATATTATTTATAGGTAGGGAATATGGTATTATTTTCCGGTATGAGTATAATCCGGTGAAAAATAACCTTTTCACAGATCTTGGATAAAACTGCCAGTTTCCTTGTTTTACGTATCATAAGGATTTGTGACACCTTCCAAAGGTCTGGAAAGAATTGAAATCTTAGTATTCCATTATAAATCATTGTTAGAAACACTTACGCCTTTCTTGGAAGCTCTTTCAAGATTTCCATCGTAATAAGATCATAGCCTGATGCCTTCTTAACTTTGAGGCCCTGTATGATTTTGCAGAGTTCTTTCTCCGACACCGGGAATGGCGGGAGCGATATTTGGAAAGGCTGAGCGAGAACCGCTTCTACCTCTGTCTCGGTATTAGTGTCACCGACCTGATTCGGGGTAAAGACAGTCGATGTATGTGCAAATAGGTCGGCCTTTTCTTGCGGCGTGTGGGCCCAGCCGCACTCTTTTCTAAGTGAGGACCTTGCCACTTGTGGTCTATCGTAGTATTTCGTAAATTTCTACAGTGAATAATCCGTGGCTGCAGTCGGCGTTAGGGATGCCTGTTGAGCCTCAAGAGTGTTATTCTGCCAAGTTTAATAATATCTTTTAAATATGATGCTTGCCTGTTGAAGTTGGCTCTGTCAGCCGCAAGTTGACTCTGTTGCCATATGCGGCGCAGTCTACGTCTTTTTAAGACAGCTTTTTTTATTGCGAGACGGTAATTTTGTATCTTTTTTAGTATCTAATAGTGGTGTACTCCTCCAGCAAGCCTCCTGTATGAGGTTTGTAATATATT
This sequence comes from Arctia plantaginis, assembly GCA_902825455.1. Taxonomy (NCBI): domain Eukaryota; kingdom Metazoa; phylum Arthropoda; class Insecta; order Lepidoptera; family Erebidae; genus Arctia; species Arctia plantaginis. Next base: position 13,488,711 of record CADEBD010000314.1, on the reverse strand, counting down.
CGGCCGCTAATTGGATGACATCTGGTGTCTTAATAGCTAATTTCAGCAAAAAACAGACTAAAGGTTCTCATTAATATATCCTCTGAATGAGTACCAGTCTGTTTTTTGTTGTACACACTCATGTTCTATAATCTCTGTACTTAAAGTAAGCAGCACTGGTCTGTGATCCGAGGAGCTGTCATAACAAGAATCACATTTAACATAGTGAGAACAAAACTTTAGTGATAAAAAAGTCAATCAGGTCTGGCAGTCTAGAGACATCCGTCGGCCAGTGCGTTGGTTCACATGTGGAAATTGTAGTTAAGCTGTTCGCCTCTACACTAAGTTTAAGCTGTCTGCCCTGGTTCTGGTTGGATCCCCAGAAACTGTTTTTGGCGTTTCAGTCCCCTCCCGCAAGGAATCTATTACCAAGTGTTTTGAAGAATTCTATACATCTCTGCAGATATCTTATGTCTGGGTGGGCAGTACACTGAGGAAATATTGAAGTAGTCATTTCTGTCTTCAACTGCTATTATAGTAGCCTGGATGTGGCAGGTTCTATACTCAGGCATTACATGATGTTTTAGCGATCTCGTGACCACAATCGCAGTACCAGAATATCCGGAACCATCCAGGTGAAGAGTGAAATAGCACTCATAGTTCTTAAATTTAATATTTGTGACAGCAACACAGTGAGCTTCGGATATCAACAGCAAGTCCAAGTTTGGCGGTACCAAGGGTTTCTGCTTCATCTTTATTTGGCGCTAATCCATTGTGTTCCATGTTGCCATTCGAATTGCGGTCCTTTTGTCAATTTATCAACAAGTAATGAGCATCATTAAGGTCCTCAACTGTTGTAGGATTATGTCAAATTTTCAGTCTGTTTGATTAAAATCTCTTCCAAGTTCAAAGGTTTTGGTATTCCTTGAGCTGGTCCCATTTTGATTCGAGTAACATCAGAGTATATTTTCTTTGCTTCCCCGGGATTTTGAGCTACCTTAACAGTTTGGCACTAGTCTATTCACAGTATTTTCGGCCGCAGGTGTTTGCGTTTGGTAACTTCTTGCACCTGAACGTGTTGGCTTAGATCGTCTTAGCAGAATTGCTCTGTATACTTCGCACCTTTTATAGTTCGCTGGATGTGGACCATTACTTAGTGCATAATGGGCGGGAGTAGTGAGGTCACGTTTTTGGCATTCAGATGTTTTGTGGGACTGTCCATATTTTACGCAGCGATATGGGCGCATACAATATTATTTGGAATGTCCATATTGTTGGCACCTTTGGCATTGCACGATTGAAGTTCGCTTCTTTGGATGCTCAATAACAACTGATTGGTGGTATATATATTTGAGTAAATAGTAGTTGTTATTCGGTCGAGGTGCAATATTTACAAAAAATGTTGACGTTGGTTTTTTATCAGGCCCAAATCTTGCATTAATGATTTCCCCTGAGACCATGATGCCCGTAACTTCGATAGTTTCTCTGATAGCAGACATTGGTGTTGACGGGTTCAAGTTTCGTATCACAACTCTGAAGCACCTTTGGTCTTTTCCATTAAAGGTATGACGAATCAAATCATTTTTCCGCGCATATTTAAAATTTGTTTATGAGTTTCTATTCTATATCCAAGCTACTTATTCATAACTGGTTTCGATTGAAAATTTTGTTTTTTTTTACTACAGTTATAAGTAGTTCGATGAGCTTATTGACATCTTCTACACCAATACTATTGGTGGGGGTTTGGCGGGACGTTTCTCTTTGGGTACAGTTTCAGTATCAATAAGATCTATTGTGTGAATCTTTTAGAGGTTTTCACTGTTTCAGGAGAAAAGTTGTTAGCTGTTTTCTCCCTCTTAGGATTTTTACTTACAGGCTTTCTTCTCTCTCTCTTACTCTCTGCCATGTTCGAGGACAAGGTTCTGTTGTCTCTGTTTCTGTATCAACAGGTTGGTCTCCCGAGGTATGACGAGTTTTGGATTGATTATTTTCTAGGGAAGACGATCTTTGTCTCGTGAACAAACCTGGATAAAAAGCTTGCTGTACCAACCTTTTGTTGTTGCTGCCATTTATATTGCTAATATTGTTATGATCTATGTTTCCCATCTCAGCCGGTTTTCCACTATTTTCTTCACTCATGATGGATTTTAAAATAATATTGTGGCAACACTTTTCCAAATGTCAGGTGCCATTTGACATTAGTAATTAAAAAAGAAATATTGTAGGATGAGGGTAAGTGAAAAAAGTTCGGAAGATCTTAATGTCAGAGTTGTATTTTGATCACATTAGCCGTGTTAACAGTTGACAACAATCCTAAAAGCTATTATATTTGAAGGCAACAAATGAAGAAAATTTAATATAATATTCAATGAAAAGTAAAAAAGGGAGCTAAAAAGCTAACAGAAAAGAAAGTTGTCAAATGCATTTATTGAGAAATGTTGGACAGCAAAAGAATCCTAAATTCTTAAGAAGTAATATAAAAAAAAACATGATACGTATTTTTTCTAACAAATAACAATTACGACTGTACTTGGATTTTTAGAGACGATTTGCTACTTAAACGTATTGCTAATTGAACGTTTAGGATAGCTGGACATTTTTGCTACTTCAACGGATTAGTTGTAAAGTACTAAATCGGTCTCCTATGTATAAAGCTTGCTTTTCACTTTTCACCAAAATAAAACATACCTACCTAGCCAACATTTTAGAAATGCCGAAATCACCTATTTTGACCACCACGCCGCATTTTCCAGTCAAAAGAATGTTTTCTGCTTTTAAATCTCTATGAATGATATTTTTGCTGTGAATGTAGTCAACACCCAATAACACTTGACAATAGTAGAACAGGATTTCCTAAAAAGAAAAAATAAATATACAAAATTTTGAGTATTTTCTTGAAGTTTCAGTAGGTGCTAACAATCTCCTTAGGCCGCGCTATTAACGTTAAATTGCGTAAACATCGCCAGTTTAGTTTAGTGTTATGCATAAAATGGGTAAGTGTGAAGTGACAAGACCGTAGTCTTCGTCTCTTATCACACATACATAAAACTAAATCTTTTATTTAACACAGAGTAAAGTAGAAAGGAAATACTGAGTATAACATCATCACCTGCTGCTGCAACAGTTTTGGGGATCGTTTGTACATGTATTCAGCTAAATTACCAGAAGATGCGTACTCCATGGATATCATAACATGATTGTCGGTATTATAGTATGAGTAGAACTTTATAATATTTACATGATTTAAGCATGACAGAATATTAATTTCATTGATGATATCCTGTAACAAGAAGTAGTGTCGATTTTATATTAATTTTAATTAACATAAAATATATCACAACATAATCGATACTTACCTGTTCATGGTCTTGAAATTTTATGTTTAGTTCTATTTCCTTTACAATTGTCAAAGTATTATCTTTGCGTTTACACAAATAAACATTCCTAAAAATTACATGATAATATAAGTACATTTAGACATAAGTATTTTACTACATTCATTTTTAAAAGTTCAATTCGATAATATAGTGCTAATAAACCACTAAAAAAAAACAAAATATTATGCAATCGATAAGTACTATAAAAAGGGATATTAATTTAACATTTTCAATTTAACGCGTACACCACTAGACGCGGTGGACAACATGTTGCTCTGTGACCATGACATCAGTTGGCTGTGTACACAGATGTGATCAGTTGACTGTTGACACCGACTCTTTTTGATTTACATAATTTTAACATTTATCGTTTTATTGTGCTAAATAACTTAACTATTAAAAAAGACTGAAATCTTTAAATATTATTTTTTATATATTAAAATTAATTTGGCTATTTTATGTACTAAAAGTAACATTTTCCGACTTCTTGTTGACTAGGCTATCTCATTAATATTATTATATTTTTAGTATTTTTCTCATATAGAGTAAAATACCCTATTAATAATAACTAGATTGATTCAGTAATATTGATATTTTTAATTAAACACATTGATGCTTACTTAAAAACACATTGTTTCATAAACTATGTAATCCCATAATCATTTCAATAATTAGGTGCATATTATTGCAATTATAGACTATGTTAACAATAAATTAATAGTAACTCTAAAAATCGCTAAGAAAGTTATTAATACATACCCGTATGTTCCCTTACCAACAGTTTTTAGAACTGTTAAGTTGTGACTTTTAAATCTTTTATTTATATCCATTTTTCTCACTAATTAATAACGCTTTGTTTCAAGATAATTTTATTAATAATAATCTACATTGTGAAAATTGCTATTCTTTAAGTTCGTATGAACATTCCGCTTTATACCTTTAATTCCCAATATCGTAACCATGTTATTTTACTATGGAGGGTAGAAACAAAGAGAAAAAATATGATAGGCAGTCTTAAATCCTTCTTATACTGACAGCCTATTGATACTAAAAAAAAAAAGTTAATAATAATTTGTATTGTGAATGTGTAATTAAATGTTACGAATTTTAGGTTTTTCATTTTTAGATCATTTTTATTCACGTTGCCTTTTTCTTGAACCTGGAAAAGGGCAATGTGAATAAAATATAAAAATAGGATAAAATATTAGAATTTGTAACAAATATTACGAAATTGCTAAGATATTTTTTTAATCCTATCACTTGTCGAGTTATTTTGCTATAAACAGTTAGCCTGTAATCGCGAGTCGAGAAAACAAGTGTCAGAGTAGCAGCATTCATTTAGAAAATAATGTAATATTCAGGCAATGCATGGCAACATTCAGTTTGCACTCAGCTGGCGCTGGGCTGTTGGGTTAAAAAAAAAAAAATTACGAAGTGATAAAGTTGATTAACAAAGCCACTTATTTCCCAGGATTTAGGCACATTGGTAAATTACCAACGATACCTGCAATCATGGGCCAAATTATGGGATCATACAGTGCTAGGGAAGTTGATCTATACATGGATGATAAACCAACATTCGAGCCTCAAGCTGGATTTTCTTATCAGAGAAAACCAAGAGGTTAGAGGACCATAATGGAAAAAATAGGCAGCTGTGTAAAATTATATCCGAAAACCTGAAGCACTATATAAAAAAATTATTCTAAATTAAAATAAAAGTTACATAATTTTTGTTTAGGTTAGAAGTCAGTCAAAACAAAATGGTACAAATTAAATGAATGCCAATTTTTTTGACCCTAAAATCTTATTATGTACACAGCGCAACAATCTTACAATAATATGTATAGATTCTATAGTTAAAGTGAGAAAAATTTCATTCCAGAAATGATTGCTAATGAGGCTGACCTTATCTCAGCCAAGATCCCAATTGAATACCGTGACTACTGCGCTCATCATCTGCTTGAATACCAAAGTTGCCGCTATAAAAACATGCCAATGTTGTACAAGTGTGCGCATGAGAAACATGCTTACTTGACCTGCGAAAAAGATGAGTAAGTATATTGAACAGTATACATATTATATTCATATTACAATAACACTTAAAATTATGTTAATAATATTATAATAATTTGACTGGCTTTGAATATGAATGAAAAAATGAATACATTTTTTATAGGATTGATTTTTTTAAAGAAACAATTACTACTGCTACTACTAATTAGTCCGTTGGTTGTTTTGAAGGATTTATACTTCAAAAGTGAAGCATTAAAAATATTACATCATTTGGCATGTCCATACCATTTTTTTGTATTTAAACTAAACTAGCAGTTCCCTACAGTTTCACCTGTGTTTTCAGACACAGGTCTGCTCTTCAACCATGTTTTATTTCATACACAATGTATGTAATTAATATAATAAGACTAACCATCAACACTAACCATATTACATCTTCTGTCAAAGAAACCATTCCTACACTACAACCAATGAAAATTGGTTGTCTGTTCGTGAACAGTGTAATCACACAAAATCAAATTTATTTTGTCAGGGAAGTGCAGTACTTTTAGAGATAACTGTAGAAAAATTTATTTTAGTCTTCAAAAACTACTCTTTCAAAACTATTAATTTAATTCCAAATATATATTATATATTTAAACCACATATACATTTTACCTACTCGAGACAGGACTATTTTAAATACTTTGATAAACAGGTACTAGAATGAAGGAATTTCAGAAGGAATTTGAATTGTGATACAAATAGTAATTTCTCAAGGATAACTGCAAGTAAGAACTGCATGCTGCAAGTTTTGATCCTTAAATTAAAGTCAGCCAAGAGAAATATTATTTCATTTCTGAGATAGTATTATCTTCATATCGGAAACATCTTGCAAAAAAAAAAAAACTAAATAGTCAGAAAGACAAGCTTGTGACACATCACTTTTTGTGACATGTATTATTTAAAACCTGTGACATGTTGGGCCCATGGTAAGAACATACAACTGGCCTGTTGGTCTAGTGGTTAGTAACCCTGACTGCTACGACAGAGGTTGTGGGTTCGATTCCCACCCAGAACAATAATTGTGTGAGCACTGTCATTTGTTCTGTGTCTGGGTGTACTTTATTTATAATATGTATGTACTTAGAAATACACAAGTATGTTTTTCAGCAGTCTGGTTACCATAATAAAGACTCTGCCTAGTTTGGGATCAGACACCTGTGTGTGAAATGTGTGAGAATATTATATTATATATACATATATTTCCGATATTTTTTTCAGTTATGTTCTGCGTATGAAGGAGTTCGAACGTGAACGTCGACTGAGGCTACGCGAGCGACGTGTCGTCAGTGTTGCCTAAAATTTTGTCTTTTTCAGTAGATAAATTTTGTTGCAATCAATTACATGTAAATAGAATAAACAAATGTCAAGTATTTATTATCACTGTTTAGTTTACTTTACACTATGTAATGGTTGGCTGCATCCATCTCTGTAATATTTATTTTTATATTATTCATTGAACAGATCTGTTCAATTCAATTACTTCACATAAACCCAATTGTTTACTACACAAATTATCTTTTCAAAATCTGAATGTATGTTTTTAACAACTAATGAATGAACTATCTTTTTGGGGAACAAAAGGTAAGTACTATTTTGAATGGGTCATAATGGGGGTTTCAGTAGACTTTTACAACAGAAAATTGTCATTGTTCAAAATACATTTTACTTTACCCCCGTATGCGGTGACAAAAAACTTTAGTAAGTAGCCACCGTAGTTTCAAGCATTCGTAACCCTAGATTTTCGATGTAGGTTTTGCAGCGCCAACGAGCTAGCGCCGACTGGCAAAAAGTACACAGCAATATATCGGCTTTAGGGCCAAAACTCTGTAGTGTTAGTACGCATTGATAGCTGCGAGCTCCGGGAATAGGCTTTCTGGGATATCTTAGACAGATGGCATGGCTCCATGGCACACAAATCGAAATTTGGCATTGAATTTGGATGGCACTTTAAACCTTTGAATCCATGTTACTAAGAACTGTAAGAAAGTAAAGGATCTGTATTGTAATTTCTTTAGAAGTCTAGTTACTTTATAGTTCTCTTTTAAACCAGCTATTATCATATGTTCATTACATTACTAAAACCAAATTGTTCAATCACAGATACACTTTAAGACTATCTTATAGATGGACTATTTCTACAGGAAATAATGCGATCAAGACATACTTGTAACAAACGTATGAAATAGTACATACCTACGTACTTAAATTACCAGATATTTTTCGAGTTTTAAAAGTTAGTACCTATAGGTATATCAACCTTGCCACTGTGAATCTTGCCTATAAATTCTGAACCAGACTAATTTGTAATGGAATTTATCCATTTTAGTAACATTGGGTGTTATTCTTTTATTCACAGAAACTTCATTTCTGTTAATTTATACTTAGGAAAAAAGAAAAATAAATTACTTAATGAAACGTAGCATCGCTTACGAAAAGAAGAATTATAATTAATGCATTAGAAGTTCAAGTCTTGCACGCTTACTTATTGAATACTGTTTTTTTAACGTTAAAAAGGATTATCTGCCCAAACTTACGTATCAGGTGGCTAGAAGAAACTATCCCAATTTATATTTACTCTGCATAGCACGTTTTCGGTACACGTGTTTGAAATATTAATTATATAATCACAATTACAAACACTAAAGTTGATATTTTACTTTAGCTCGGATTTAGGCGTACAAATATTTGCATTGAAAGCTGTAAGGTAATATGGAAATAATCTGTACCAAACTACTTGAAATCAACGAGTCTTTCCGTACAAGAAGTTTGTATATTAAAGTTCACTCTCTAAAATTATACACAAAAGAGTTAGCGTTTTCTTCTACTAGGAATCGGAGAATAATATCAGCACGAGTTATCTAGTATAGGTACTTTTGTTATTTCATCAGCGTGGCGAAGTTATCACCAACATCAACGAAAGATATTTTTTTTTTCACTATTTTATATGCGGTAGGAACACTATGGAATTGTCTCTCTAGTCAAAGCACCTACAGTTCATCAACTTCAGAGAGCATTATGCATGGGACTAGACCTACGTTACCTAGTTTAAAACACTATGTTTATACAAAAAAATATGGATAACGGTAACCACTCAAAAGCTAAATTGTTACAGTAAATATTCTGTTGTATTATACTTATTTTAAAAGTATGGATGCAGGATAATAAACAAAAACACTGCTGCCAAGGTTTATAGATGAAAGATATATAGAGCACCGCAGATTTCAAGTCTAATTAAAGCCACTCATCTGGGCAACTACCTACGATCACTATAGGAAAGACTGTAACTTAGTAACTAGAACTCAAAGTAAAGACAAAAGAAAGATTTGAATGCACAGGCTTTATGTGTGTATTCAAATAATTGTTTATTTCATTGAATACTTACCTACTATCTAACTTTATAACGTACACTTAATTCTGTCAGAGTGATGGTTCAATACCGGGATGGCAAGAAGTCTATTCTAGACTTTAAGAAGAAAACGACATTTTATTAAACCCTTGCTTGGAGGAATTTTTTAGTAAAATATTGGGAAAACAGGGTATCTAGTGCGAGGAAGGACGTTTAACTCAGGATGGGTCATATTTGTGGAGTCAGAATTCCAACAAGCTCTAATTTGATTACCTACTTGTAATCTTACGAAAGGGACCCAGCCCAGGGGGCTGAATCCCATTACTGAACCTCAATCCCTATGAGATATAGTACTGTTCGCATGGAATCAAATGGTCACCATCTAGTGTTCTTTCAATATATACTAGCGATCCACTCCCACTTTGCACGGGTGCAATGTAGATACTACTGCTAATGTCAGTGTGGAGTAATTAATTAAACTATTATTATGATGAGACTATACCATAAAACATCTTTATATGCTATAGGACATCTTTACATGCCTGGCGGGCTGCGGCCCAACGGTTGATGTTTGGAAGTTGTAAATATGCTAATCGGCGGGAGAATCGTTAATACCGCGATACAGGATTTGCAGTTACTCCGTGTGTCTTCGTTAGATGGCGCTGTTGTATGTTTGTACGTTTCTTCGTATGTGGAAGTCACCACATCACTCCCATCCAAGACCGGAGGTCGATATCTTGATGAGTCCGCTGTCTATGCTCTGTTGTGGAACGTGCCAGTGGCAGTAGTGAGTAGTTCAGTGAGTCGGAACTGAGTGCAGTGGCTGGCTGCTGCGTAGACGGGAGAGAAATTATCTTCTTACGTGGACCGCAGGTGCAGTGTGCTGTGCCTAGACACTGATGAGGCCGTAGAGGTTGCTTTTAATCGCGTCGGGTCACCACTTTGGAGGAACGGGTGTCATGTCCCTGAAAGGCAAAGGGAGGATCCTCCGACCAGGCGAGGTGATCATGCCTTGCGGGCCGTGGCCCAACGGTTGATGTTGGGAAGTTATATTTATTATTTTAGAACCAATGGCGCAAAGAATAAAAAATAACGTATATTTTAAAGCAAATTCCACTCATTGAGTACGCAAAGTTTACTGGTATCAACGCGTTACGCGGCTTCCACCCGAATTTCACCTGACGACGAGTGGACTGTCAGTGGACACCAGGCGACGAGACGGTGCGGGTCGGTCGGGTGTCTATTGGGTCCACATATTACCCTCTGAAGGGGTAATTTTAATTTGTAGTTAGGGGGTAATATGTGGGTGGGTGTATTATTTTGTTAGCTAATATATTTAATCTGTGTTTTAGGTTTGTATCTGTTTTTAATGATGTGACTCGTCTCGAGATTCACTTAATCTTGAGCATAATAAAAGTAAATGCTAAATGTGTGTGTTATTTTGTCATACTGGAACATTTTCTCAAATGTGCCATTTCAAGAAGCTGATATATGATAAAAACATAAAAAAGTATATTGCATTTAGCTAAGGGAGAAGCCTACACAGAACAACAGCACTGCAGAGTGAAGGAAAACTTGACACAAACCCTATACCAACCCGTCTGGCCAGCGTGGTATGGTAGGCCAAAGCCTCCTCTCTAGGGAGAGGCTTATGTCCAGTAGTGGACTAATAAAGGCTGTGGATAATTTATCTAAAGTTTTCAAATTCATAACACAAGGTTTCGCACTTTTTAACAAAAAAAATCATCAAGCAAAGATAATGTCATAGACTACCATAACCCAGTGAAGGAAAATCAATAATGTTGCCAGGAGTTAAAAACACTTGCTGTGACAATGTATAACGCATTGTTTTGATTCAACAAGGATGCATTTTCAATGGCAAATTTGAGACGATTTTACGAGATTTACACCAATGATTCTTACATGACAATCCGCAATTAAACACTTTAATGCTGATTGCTTATAAAGCCTTTGTGACATTTTGTGACGCAGTCGCCCGTCTACAATTTTTGTAAACACGCTTGTCGAATACACAAATTCTATACGAATAGTTGAATAGGCTATTTATTGCGGAAGTAATGGCTTCCTAAAATTAATTGCAGACATAATTTTATTATCGATAATTAAATCAAATATGTTGATTTGTCGAATTTTTGATCGAATCCCGGGCGCTAGGTGAAGAATTGTCATCCGGTTTATTTCCCTTGCTTTAAATGCCGCGTCCTGTAAAAGCGCTACAAAGGACTATCCTGAAAATATTGTTGGTGTAGTGAGAAAATGAACATTTCTGTTTATGAAACAAGCATGTGTTTATAACAACAAACAAGTCCAATTTAAGTTATATTGAACGAAACTATCTTGAAGATGACGACTTGCGTTTAGGCAACCGTTTATTTAAGATAAAAGACATTAATTTTTTGTCATGGGTGATGCCGCCGGCACAAGTTCAGTAAAGAATAAGATGAAAGGAAAGATGCAAGACGAAGAGGAAGAAGAATCTGAGGAAGAGGTTTTGGAGAGTGAAGATGACGACGAGACCATAGCAAGGATACAACGAGCTCATTTTGCACAGGCTGCTGCTATGAACTCTCGGAAGCGAGCTGCTTCGAAGCCCAGAGCGATGAGCCACAAGAGGAAGTTAGAAGCCGTGAAAAGTTTTCACGATTTCACCAAGAAACTCAAAAAGGACACAGGTATTACAATTCGCAGCTTAGTTGGTAACAACATTTTAGAATTAAGTGATTTTACAAGTGAAGATAGTAAATCAGAGAGTGATGGACTTTCAGAGGAAGAATTTGTGGTTAACCCAAACGCTGTGCAAGAACTTAATGAAGAGAATGAGAGTTACATTGATCCTGAGACTGGTGATATAATGGAGGCAAAACGGGACATACAAATGAACTGTCAACCTTCAATAGACAGTCCTGTTCCCTCTAGTAGCCCTCCTGAGCCTGAAATCAAAGAGGAACAGGAAGACGAACCTAAAACACTTTCAATCAGTGATATTATTGATGAGGGGGATTTAGACAGTAAGAATGTAGAAATTGCTGAAGTTGAAGAGAGTGAGTTATGTCCAGAGAAACCTGAAGAATTGTTAGATATTAAACAAGAGGAGAATAGTCAAGATTTTGATATTACTGAGAAGTTGAAGGAGATGGGTGAAATCAGTGTAAAACCAATTAACAAGAAGGAAGATGATACAGGAGAACTGTCAGATGATGGTGATAAAAAACCTGAAGGGGAAGATGAGGTTAGTTGATTTTATTTGATATTAAAAATTATAAGTACATTTAAAAACATAATATGGCATATGGCAGAACTTAACTGTGAGTTAAGTTCTGCCATATGCCTTGCCTACAAGAAAGTATTTTAATTTTTATTACATATTATTTATCAAATTTTTAATAGCCTATCTGAAAAAATGCATTGTACGCAAGAGACCTCCTTGCCCAAAATAGTTTTGGGAATCCCTGATTTTGAAACTGTTACCTCAGCCCCCATAGCAAAATTGCTGCATGCTTTTCGACTTGTTCAGTTTTTTAAAAGTACAGCTATGATACTTCCTACCTAAATAATTATTTTTACAAGTTGGTATATGTAACACCACTAATACAGTATCTTGGAAGTTTCAAATAAGAACTTGTGTTAATTATTAGGGGTAGATTTTTAGACCTTGTTGATCCCTAATCCCAAAGCATTAGATTTTTATGAGTAATAATATGACTATATTACTGTGCCATAAATGTTAATCTTCTTTTTAGGATTATGTAGTCAAATACACTATTATTATTACAAAATTACTTTATATTTAATTTAAAGTGTAATAAATTGTAAAAACATTAGGTACTTACTTGTGACTTTCAGAGCATGGAATTAGAATTTAGAGCAATCTAATTTTGAATAGCCAAGGGTTATCCAAAAATAACATTACTAATAATTGCACAATGCGGAGCCAAAACAACACTTTATATATTTAAATTATAATACACTCAGTATTGACAAAGACAAGATTATTATATCTTTTTGTTATGTATTTGATTATATTACATTTTTTTCTTAAATTTTACTTTGTTTTAGATTCCTTTTTTCTGAATATAGAATAAAAAAAGTAATACAACAGTTACTTAATAAATATCTGTTTATTTTCAGATATCTCATAGTATAGTAATACTCCTCTGCCTGGCCTATTGGGAGAATACAGGCATTATGTTTTTTGTTACTTTCTAGTCTATTTTTACATCAACAAGTTCCAATTTATATGGTAATTTACAGAAAAAAACAATTAACCCAAATGCAGTCAATGTCCGTCGGAATATCAGAGAAGTGATGGATGAAAAGAATCTAGATGCGTCTACTCTTGCTGCCCAACGACAAGAGTCAGAGAGATTGGCAAGAGTACAGGAGCAACAGAGAATCATCAGAGAAGTAATATAAAATTCATTTTACGACTTGTTTATGTATTGATTAATCTGTAGTAAAAAACTGCTGTTCTTTACTTTGAAATTTGTTCTACCTATAATATTTTTCCATCCACTTTAGAAGTTACTCACTTTAGTTTTACTAAACTGACCCTACAATTCTCTCTGAAAAGTTATACATAGTGTGTAAATATGCATTTTTTATTAGTATTTATTATGTCAACAGGTCCAAAGACAAATAGCATTGAACCGACAAAACAAAATTCATCAGAAAACTTTATCATTATTACAAGGTGGATCATCTATTTTGAAAAAATCTCTACCTGGACAAAAATTAAAGTATGTAATTATTTCGAAACAACTTTCTTAAATCGATTCAACATAGTAATATGTCAAAAAACGTTTTTTTTTAGTTTACCAAACACAGTCCTAGTGAAAGTGCCATCAGGCGAAGCAAAAAAGTCTATAATAAAAGCAGGTCATGTGGAGGTGACTAAGTTGCCAAAAGCTACAACTTCTGGATCACAAAAACCAGGAAAATCTGATCATAGAGCTGATAGAAAAGAGGTTGGTTCTGTATAATTATTTAAATTATTTATGCACTCTAAATACTTTAATTATGTTTATAGATTTTAAAAATGATTCAAAGTCGTTTTTGTACAACAGTTTATGAAACTACTTACTACTACTACTTAGCCCAATTCAATTTAATATTTAAATTGTGTTTTAACTGTGAAAAAAAAAGACAATCTAAAATGGTTCACTGTAAAGAATAATTCTTAAATTAGAATCATATAAATTATGTTTCACCCTAACTGGTAATATTTTCAAAAATTTCAGTTTAATAAACGGGAAGTTGACCTCTCCTCTCCTCTCAAATAAAAAACAATTTTCCAAATTGGTTCATAATGACAGAGCTCTGGATTACAACAACAACCTATCGTACAATCTCTTCCTTATTTGAAGTCTGTTAAAAGATCATTTTATAAACATACTATTAGAATTGTCAGATTATAATTATATTAGTAATTTTAAGTACTTTTGTTGTTTAGGAAGCCTTTCAAAAGTCGATATTTAGTTTGCATAAATATTTCATATATTTGTTAAACCGCTTATATTAATATTTGTATTTATTAGAAAAGATGTAGGTATCAAACATGTTGGATATAAATAGATCTTTTTAATGCATACCAAAAGTCCTCACTAAATTTTGCTCTTATTTTTAAAAATATGTTATAGCACAGATTATATGAAAATAACATATAATTTTGGTATGTGTAGGTTGTAGAAATAGTTGATAGCAGCAGTGGAGAAGAGTCTTCGTCTTCGTCATCTGATTCTGATGATTGCATAATGCTGTCAGATTCGGAAGTGCCGCCTAGTCCTGAAGCTGAAGAAGATCCTGCTAATTCAGGTAAAAAATATAATTGTGATATGTATTAAGAGAATTTAATAAAAAACCAACGACACAAGTTTAATAATATAAATAGAAGAAATAAATATTAAAGTAAAAGCAGATTGCCTAGGTACTTTTGCCAGATAACTTAAAACTAATGTTAATCATTGTTTGATCTAGCATTTTATTCTATTTTAGAAATTGTTCACAGCAAGGAGTTGTTAAATATCAGAAAAAATGTACCGCGTATTTTTTTGTAACACGATATGCATAGATACTCAGATATGAGGAGTAACAGTATAAAAGTATATTGTAGTTGTTCAAATGTTAAATTTACCTAAACCTTAACATGTTACATGAGACTGGTGAGCGTGTGTATTGCATGACTTCGCCTCTTTCGTCTCCTCAGCATAGGCGCTAGACCAAGTGTCTGTCAGTTCCTGGGTACAACACAGGGTTCAAGAAGGCGTGAGACTGTTTCTCTTTCAGTAAAGTCGTGATTATTAATGTTAACTGACACTCTTTCTGCAGATGTTGAATACAGATTATCTGACTTGCACAGGCACACACTACCTAACATGAAAAAGACACTGAATTATTAATGAAATTAATATTACTGGTATTATATAAGGGATTAAAAATCGTACTTCATTTACTAGTATATAAAACGAAATAACGAGGTATGATAATAAATCTTCGTCCTGCCAACTAATCATCAACATATATACATTTTTGGTGGACTTACATAAATAGTTAAATACTATGTGGTGCACTTACATAAATAGTTAAATACTAAATGTTTTGATACTATTATTTATGAATTTCGTTTTTATTTCAAGGCCTACATGTGAATGATGCTTACAACATCCCAGATGAACAAGGGCGCGTTTTAATCAACATTGGTCATCCTGAAAATGAGGAGGATATATTCTTAGCACCACAAATAGCAAGGGTTATAAAACCTCATCAGGTAATACTTTATGAAGTTTTGTACATATTTATATACATTAATTGAATAAAAATGGGTTTATTCACTTGTGTATTTCATATGTATTTGTGTGTGTGTATTTATCTACAATTTATTTTAAAAAAATAAACTCATACATAGGTAATTTAATATCAATAATTTATCAACGATTGAATAATAAAAACTAGAGATCAGACTGCCAGTCGATTTTTTACCGTTTTGAATGTATTTTTTCACTATATTGCAAAGATCTAGATACAAGCTGATGCAAAAATCAGATAAAATCAATCTTTGAAGCGACTTGTATATCATGTAAAAAATTGTGCTCAATCAGTGTAGAACTTTTTAGGTTTTTGAAGTGTATACAAAACAATTCGACGCCTGGATGGCGTAGTGGTTTGTGTAACGGACTGCTATTCCAAAGGTCGCGGGTTCGATTCCCGCTCAAGTCAAACATTTATGTGCATGAACATTTGATGTTTGATTTGGTCTGGGTGTTTCTATGTATAATATGTATGTATTTACAAAAAAATATATATATGTATTTATATCAGTTGTCTAGTACCCATGGCGTGGCGTTGTGTGTATGTGGTAGAATATATTATTATTATAATTCAATATTTATAAATATACTTATACATATAGATCTCGAATATAATATTCCTCTGTGTGCGCCACATAATAACATATTCCTTATGTCTATTTATTTTTATTTCAGATTGGTGGTGTCAGATTCTTATTTGATAATATTATAGAATCGGTTGAACGATTTTCCACATCAACTGGATTTGGCTGTATATTGGCACATTCAATGGGCCTTGGTAAAACATTGCAAATTGTGTGCTTCTGTGATATTTTTCTGCGGCATACTTCCTCTAAGACTGTGCTATGCATTATGCCTATAAACACGCTACAGAATTGGGTAAATAACATTTTACTATTGCCAGTAACTAAAATGAGTCAATAAAGTTATTCCTACTGTTTAGTTCTTCAAATAATGTAGTCCAAGTAATTGAAGATCCGTAGGGCATTTGAAAGTAATGGTCTTATATATTTTAAGTAATTTAAACATGGGCTTGCATGAAATGAAATTATACAACTAATAAATACTTTTTATACAACTAATTTATAACTGTACATAAAACATTTGAAACTACGATTCAATATGTTAATTTTAGTTTCATTATATTTAAATCATTATTTTATGGTTTAAGGTGGCAGAGTTCAACATGTGGTTGCCTCTGGATGCAAGTACCAGTCCTCTGTCGGCGCATGGTGAAGTCAGAGCCCGACATTTCCCAATCTACGTACTCAATGACAGCCATAAGACATTACAAATGCGAGCGAAAGTTGTAAAGGTTAATTAGCTTTTTTTTTTCAAACAATCTTATCAAGAAGTCAGTCAGGCGTCAAATTAGCCATTATTATGGCGGTAAGACCCTCTATGGAGGTTTACGGGTTAACTCAGGTGATCACCGAGAAAGAATGCTCCGGAGATCACCTGTGTCTGATCCGCAAGGAGCCAACGCTTGAGTGCCACCACTGCGATGGCCGGACCGTGAACACGGCGCTCCACAGGCTGGCAAAATGCCCAGCTTGGGTAGGAAGCCTGACCTCATTACAATCATCGGAGTAGGAATTCTCTCGCTTGGTGCCATGATTGCGGCCAGGGTACGAAGCGGGAGCGCGTGGAATTCCGCCGTCCTATAAAACCGAACAATAAAACAAAAACTGAACTCACAACAAGCAAATAAAGAAAATATAAATATCCTTGAAATAGAATAATAAAACTGTTTTGCATCCGAACAAAACAGGTATTATGTGTTGAATAAAACGCAGCGTTGATGTGGAGAAGGCTGTTGTGAATATGCCCTATAACTAATTGTCTATGGTTAAAACTTACCGGTGTATCTGTGATCTCTATACTTACCTCTTTCTCTCACTAAGCGTGCGTCCTCTTCTTTCAAGTAGGAGGATGCTTGTCACAACTGTCAATTCATAGTCTTCAAATCACCAGCAAGAGCATTGCTGCAACTCTGTGTGTTTAATTCAACACATAATACATGTTTTGTTGGAATGCAAAACAGTTATATTATGTGATTTTTTCAAACACACAGTGTTGATGTGAATACTTTTTTGTTATCTGCTGGTGGTAGCACAAACGCTATGATGAGTATAAATCGTAACACTATTTAAAAAGTAAATCAATTCTATATTGCAATAACAATTTTAAACTTAAAAAACTTAATTAGCCTATTATTTCTACTAAGCTCTATATTATTCTTACTTTATATGTTTCATCATCATCATCATCAACAGCCTATACTAGTCCACTGCTGGGCATAGGCCTCTCCTTAGAAGGGAGGTTTTGGCCTACTATACCACGCTGGCCAGACGGGTTGGTATAGGGTTTGTTTCAAGTTTTCCTTCTCTTTGCAGTGCTGTTGTCCTGCTGAGTTTGCTCCCTTAGTCGGCTCTTACGACACCCACGGGATGAATTGGGGTGGTGACAATTTGTATTCTTAATCCGTCACCACACAGATAATATATATGTTTATCAAAACAAATAACTTAAGTCTATATAAAATTATTATTATAATGAGATCTAGTAGAAAATAAAGAGGAACTTTAATTCAAACAAAGATTAAAATTACCTAGAAGGAATAAAAAATATTAAAAATTAGAAAAATTGGCACATAATAAACAACATTGTTTGTGTTCTCTGTCTTAAGAACTGGCAGACAGTAGAACTTCTTGAAAGTTTCCATTCTTTTCTAGTTACCTCTGTCTAGTATTTTCTGAATAGGTCTATTTTCTAGCACACTTTCTGAGGCTACAGCTCACCTGATCCAACCTGCAGTCATAGTTCTAGAAGCTGGTTTCAACTGCCTGGTTGTGACATTAGTGTTCATCTCTCTTTGACTTTTCTATGAGGTCCTTAATGTGCCTTACAGAGCAAACTTGATGTATTGGATGTTTCCGCAACAACCAACCTGACTGTCTGTGGGTATTAAAATCTGTTTTAGACCCAAATTTAGGTCACAGACTAATCTCATTGTCATTGTTAGGTCATGTATTCTACGGCTTGAGACCAATAGGAGTATCAATGCGGTCCTTCTAGCAGTCTCAAATAATGAACCTCTGTTGGTAGAGGTCTTTAGCCAATCAAATAAAATTGTTGTATCCCAAATTGGTAACTTTTGGGTGCTAGTTCTAGCAAGGGAAATGGTTTTTAAGACCTGGTGTACAAATAAAGTTTTGGAAATGTCTATGCCTGAAGTGGCACAATATGCGGCAACTGCTGACTTATGTAAAAGAATGGTTTTATAAGCAAATCTATCTCCTAAAAATAATTTAGCCAAAAATCTAGCAACTTCTGTACCTTCTGGTAACTTAGGATTAACTTGGTGATTGTTGCACCATGACAACCACCTTTTTAATGGGGTATTATATGTTATTAAAGTAGAAGGGAATCCATGTTGTCTAAAATTATTCGTGTTATTATTATTTAACCACTATGAAGCGCTGTGTGTTAAATCAACTAAATTTAAGAATTTAATGTAATTTATATTCAGTCTCAAAATTTTGCGAACAAATGCAAATGCCACAAAATTCACAAACGCTATGAATTGACAGTTGTGACAAGCATTCTCCTACTTGAAAGATGAGGACGCACGCGTGTGAGAGAAAGAGATAAGTATAGAGATCACAGATAAACTGGTAAGTTTTAACCATGGACAATTAGTGATATAGTGATAGGATATTCACGACAGCAACGCTGTGTGTTTTAGAAAATAACATAATACATACATAGTTCTAGGCTTGCACGAGAAGCAGCCTACAATAATACAACATAACTAAATTATATACAAGAATGTATACTTCATTATAACAACACAACAGCTTATTTTACCTTAAAACATGAGAGGATGTTTGGACTTCAATGATCAAAATAGGCTTAATATTAAATTTCATTGCATAAAACCAATTTAATTACATTAATTTAGAGACCAGATATAGGTCAAGTTAGGTTTAGAGCCATAAACATCTTAAACTGGAACATGACTGTGCTAGCGAAGGATTAATTAAGCCTCCTTGGTAAGGAAAGGCCTATGTTCAGCAGTAGACTATTAAAGACTGTTAATCATTATCACGACGATTAAATGATTCAACAAAAACACGTGTTACAGGATTGGACAACGACTGGTGGTGTTTTAATGATAGGGTATGAACTCTACAGACTTCTCAGTATGAAAAAAGATAAAAAACCTCGTAAGAAAAAGAAAGCTGAACTCAAAGCTGAAGCTGAAAAAGAGAAAGAGGAGAAAAAGTCTGAACTTGCAAGTGAAGATACCCAGGTAATTTATGTAACTTATTAACTAATGTGGAGATAACTACTTTAATTAATTGTCCATGTATGTACTTGTGTTTAATACTAAAAGGTATAAGAAAAAGGTATCTTAAAACCATATGAGTTAATTTCTTCATTATAAAAATTATTCTTCAGGTTTCTGAAGAGTCAAAGTTCGACAGAGATGATGGAGACTTATCAAGGTTTGATGAAAACAAAGAGGATTTGAAAAGAGAAGAAAAGAAAGAAGACTTACCTATTGACGAAGATAAGAAGCTGCTAGATGGTATGTATAAAATTTTGTTCAATAAGTTTCATCATGATCAACATGTTGCCTTATTTTTTTTTACTTTTATAGGTTCTTTACGTCGGGTAAGTATCTTAAGCTGATCTAGTGATGACATACAATGCTATTTCACTCTCGACTTGAATGTAAACTTCGCGTAAACAGCCAAATGCCAACACCTTGTGTATACTGTTGTCTGATATATACAAATAAGTATATTGTATGTTGATATGATTTTGTAAATACTAGTGTTCAAAATAAAAGAGAATGAATTTTAAGGAAACAAATAAAATACGCCATTTATATAAATACTAGCTTTCGCTGCGGCTCCCCCCCCCATGTATGTCATATCGCAGTAAAAAGTAGCCTAGGTTACGCGCTAATAATGTAGCATTACATTGGTGTAAGATTTTTTAAATCGGTTTAGTGATTTAGGCGTGAAAGCGTAACAAACAAACAAAGTCACTTTTGCATTTATATTACAAATAAGTAGGGAAGTATGGATTTGATTGAACATTTATTTTTATTTTAAGATAAATGTTTAATACATACGTCTTTCGAGGATAATCATAATTATACGCTTTTCAGAAATGTATGAAGCACTAGTGAAACCTGGCCCTGATCTGGTTATATGCGAC
The DNA here is from genome assembly GCA_902825455.1 of Arctia plantaginis. Lineage (NCBI taxonomy): Eukaryota > Metazoa > Arthropoda > Insecta > Lepidoptera > Erebidae > Arctia > Arctia plantaginis. Next base: position 13,467,895 of record CADEBD010000314.1, on the reverse strand, counting down.
GAAGGACATAGAATAAAGAATTCTCATTCTAATATTTCATATGCATTGAAACAGATGCGTACCAAACGTAGAATTGTATTAACCGGTGAGTATAAACATAAGAAAAAATGCTTGAGATCTTATAACAATTTATTCAGGCACATAATCATACCATAAGATTCCTGCTTTACCTTAAAGCCATATCACCAACAAAATTCCATTCGCGTTTTATGTAAGCATAGTAATATAGTATTCTTCAAGAAAAATATACACTGACAATCTGCGTCTAGTTTTTCTGTTACAATTTACAATACTTTTCTATTATTCTATTCTCTTATTATGAAAGGTAATGCATTTATTTTTCATCATTAGTTTGCAAAAATGTTTTCTAACTACACCTGTTTATAGGTTACCCTTTGCAAAACAACTTGTTAGAATACTGGTGCATGGTCGACTTTGTGCGGCCAAATTATCTCGGCAGTAAAACGGAGTTCTGCAATATGTTCGAGCGGCCCATTCAGAACGGCCAGTGCATAGACTCCACTCCACAAGATATAAGGCTAATGCGATACAGAGCTCATGTACTGCATTCGCTTCTTGTGGGTTTTGTACAACGGTATGTATTAAGTACCTAATTAACAAGTGCACTAAAAAAATCTGATATAATCTATGTTGTTACAATTAGATCTATGCTGTGAGAAATAGAGGTATTAGAGAGGTTAATAGAGTGATTGTATTTTAGGCATTTAGCAAATTTTATGCTTCCTATTAATGGTATGACTTATTCCTTTCACGAAGTTAGAGTTCAAAACTATGAAACTAGTCAAAACCTTTATGCGATGTCACGCATAGCAGCACGCACCCCAATAGCAAAGGTTAAATGTATAGAAGATGATGGTGATGCGAAGTTTTAATATGCCATTATATTTAAGATTGATACCAACTCAAAATAAATATCCTGATTTTACGAAATATATTGTAGTTTCAATATTTAAAATATGTATATTTGTGGACTAACTATATTAATTGCCATAAATCGTTATTGGTATTTAAACTTTTCAACTAAATATAAATAAATAATATAGGCATGTTGAATTATGCGATAAATGAACGTGTCAGCTTAATGGGCTATATAATTTTATTTTATGTTTATAGGCGATCACATGCCGTCTTGCAGTCGACACTACCTCAAAAAGAAGAATATGTGCTCCTCATACGTATGACTCCATTACAAAGAAAACTGTATGATAGGTTTATGAATGAAGTTGTCCGCTCCACCTCAGTGCCAAATCCTTTGAAAGCTTTCGCAATTTGCTGTAAGGTATGAACGAAACGAGTTGTCATATTTCTGGGTCATAAATTTACAAGAATAATGATATGTAAAGATTTTTAATTCTGACTTCTAACAAAAATTATCGTGTTATATCATGTTAAACAGTTTCTTGTTTGACCATAGTTGCTTATTTTCGAATACAAACTGAGCTTTTGATCGTTTCCATTTTAGATATGGAATCACCCTGATGTACTATACAACTTCCTTAGAAAGAGAAGTGAAATAAATGCAGCTATTGAAGAGGATCTAGATTTAGAGGAGATCGGTGGCATCACCAAGAAGGGCCGAGCGCGGAGAAGCACAGCGCCACCCCGGCGCGCCGCTGCACAGCGGGTAAGGAACAGCTAACACTCATGGCTGAGGCATTAAAAGTCGAATGCTCATTAAAAAGTAACTTTACGACTATCATCTATAATAATATACCTTTTGATATAAACTGAACATTGTAGTCATGTCGTAATGTAGGATTAATTAGATTAGGTATTAAACCTACGTATTTATGATTAAGTTTGTTTTCACATTATATTTAAGGGTTCATCTAAGAAGCCTGCTGCCACTATACCACCTAATACAACAACCGGTACCGTGGTGCCTCGTTCAGATTCTGGAATATATGGTAACGCTCCATATCCACCGAACAATGGTCCACCGTATGGAGGACCGCCAAACTCATTTAGACCTGAGCAGTCAGGGCCGTATCCACCATATCACAACTACCAGAACCCTGGTCCGGGCTACTATCCTCCGAATCAAGGATACAATCAAAACTATGATAGTAACTATTATCAACAGCCGCCTCCTTATGGAAACAACTATCCAAATCAGTATGGACAAAGTATACCAGAAAGTGGACAGGGCTTTAACCAAAATTATTGGGGAAATGGAAACCCTGGCTATTATGGTAACCCCGGATACTACAATAATTCCCAATATCAAAGTAATCAGCCACCCCAAGATTTTCGAGCCAATCCTCCCCCAGAATACAATAATCCCCAACATTACCCGCCAAATTATAATCCACCTTCGAACGAACAACCTTATCCAGGCAACGCGGTACAACCTTATACAAATAACCAAGAAGGTTTTGATAGCCAACAGAGACCTCCATACCAAGGCTATAACAACCAACCAGGATTCTCAGAGTATAATGCCAATGTGCCACAGACTGGTTTTCCTAACAATCCTCCCTCTCAGGGCTATCCTAACCAGCCTTATCCCACGCCATATAGTACAAATACCTCATCTTATGGCAATAATTCGACTCCATACAACCATTTCGAAAATCAAAATCAACCGCCTAACTATCCAGGCTACTCTAACAATATGCCTCCTACCCAAACTTCTGATTCTAACGTGCCAAACCAACCTACTATTAAAAACGAGTCTAATACAGCTGTTAACTATACGAATGAAGTGAAATCCGAGCCAAATGTATCGCAACCGACACAGAACACGTCATCGGTGCCTTATGGTTTTTCTTCAAATAACTCCGTACCATCGTATCCCGAACCGTCTGAAAATAACTCTAATGGAAATTATCCATGTACATACCAACATTTCCCACCTCACCTGGAAACAAAATCACCCTTGGGGAGTGCTGGTTCAGGTAGCCCAGTGACTGCGTGGCCTATAACAGAAATTAAGACTGAAATCGACAAATTAAAAGCTGAAGAAAAAATTGAAATGAAATCAGAATCAGATGGTGAGGTGAAAATAGAAGATTTGGACACAAAGAAAATAGTGAAAGATGAAACAAAAAAACCACCGAAAGTGGAACCTCTGGCAGTAAGAGATCAGAAAACTGATAAGATAAAAGAGAAAGGAGAAGCAGCTGAAAGTGATGGGTCGGAATCGGAAGAACAACAACAGAAGAAAGGAAAAAGAGGTAGACCCAATAATAGCAAAAAAGGAGACAAAGCTAAGGCTAAGCCAAAACCTAGAGCAAAGGGAAGAAACGACAGAAAAACTTCAAAAGAAAAAAATAATGATGATTCAGAATCTGAGGAAAGTGAAAAAGAAGAGAAAATCAGTAGAGAAGAAGAATTGGCCATTGTAAAAAAAGCAGAAGAAATGACTTACGATTGGGCTGCTGAGTTACTAAAAGATTACATTCCTGGGCTCATTGAAAATTCTGCAAAAATGGAACTTTTCTTCTACATATTGACTGAAAGTATTAAGATGGGAGATAGATTACTATTGTTTAGTCAAAGTTTATTTACACTGAATCTCATTGAAGACTTCTTAGAAAAAAATTACATTCCCGGAACAAATTGTCTCTGGGAAAGAAATACAAATTATTACCGTAAGTATAATTTTTATTGTATGTAGATACTTAGTTTTTAAATGTAAATATTTCAGTTGTATGGATAATTTCTGCAGGTCTGGACGGTTCAACTCATGCCCTAGAACGAGAGAAATTAATTAACGAATTTAATACAAACCCGCACATTTATCTGTTCCTTGTCTCTACTCGAGCGGGATCCCTCGGAATCAATTTAGTCGGAGCCAACAGAGTGATTGTGTTTGACGCCAGTTGGAACCCTTGTCATGACACCCAAGCTGTTTGTCGTGTCTACAGGCGAGTATTTCCCTACTACCGAAAGAGATTAGTCTTACATTTTAGTGGGTTTATTTTAAATAAATCCAAAATATTGTTGTTTTAGATACGGACAAAAGAAGCCCTGTTTCGTATATCGCTTCGTAATGGATTGTTGTCTCGAAAAGAAGATATATGATCGTCAGATCAACAAACAGGGTATGGCAGACCGTGTTGTCGATGAATGTAACCCAGACGCTGTGCTATCGATGAAGGAGATAACAAACCTCTGCTTCGATAACGATGAAAAGGTAACTGCCATGAAACAATACAATGAATGGCGTAGTGGTTTAAGCGGTCGCAACGCGCAGAGTGTGGTGGGTTCGATCCCCACATGGGACAGCACTTGTGTGATCCACAAATTGTTGTTCTGAGTCTGGGTGTTCTTTGTGTCCGTTTCATGTATGTTTGTAAAGTCCCCCGCGACACAGGATATATATTCCTAATGCAGAAGTTGTCTTTTTAAACCAAAAAAGAAAACTGTTGTCAATAGTCTTAGCAGATACTTGGAGTTGTTTGAGTTTTCATGTATTAGAACTCGGATTTGTTAAAAGATTATGTGCTAACATAGTATCCGTTTAGAACCCACTTGCTTTTGAATTAAATCACAATTTTTTTTTTATAACACTTGTTAATATTAATTCATGGTTCCAGGAAACTGAAATTAAAGACCTTTCTGAACACAAAGACAAATACATTGACATCCTTATGCAAGGTGTAATAATGTACCACACTAAACTTCTGAGCAAGGAGCCATTCCAACACGAGTCGTTATTAGTCGATAGGAAGGAAAAGAAGTTGTCCAGCGCTGAAAAGAGACTTGCGCAGAGAGGGTAAGGGATTCCAAAGGACCGTAAGGTAGCACTCGTAAAGAGTACAGATATATTTAGATCTTTTAGGGACTACTACTGATTCTAATACTTTTCGGATAGCTAGTTTTAGACACAAGTACTTTTTCCCTCAGCTCTTTCAAGAACTAAGCCTTAAGTGTTGTCTTTCGGTACTGTACCCTCTAAATAAAATTGAAGCCACAACCAGTTTAAATATCTTTTGTTTGTGTTTGTTCCGGGTAATTTCCATAACGGTTGGACCGATTTTGCTAATATTTTACTAACAGGTAGCTGTCTATATAAGGAGTAACTAAGGCTATTTTTCCTCTCATAAAAACCCTATAATAGTATGCCTAGTCCGCGCATCAAACCCGAGGCCTCATGGACTGCAGTCACGTATCGTACTACAGCACTAAGGCAGCGCTTTTCAAATTTACGCTAACGTATTCGCGGGTACTAGCTGGTTTAAAATAAATTGTGATAGGCCTGTTGGTCTAGTGGTGGCTGCTGACTGCTAAGTCAGAGGTCGTGAGTTCGATTGCCATCCAGGATAAATAATTGTATGATGAGCACTGTCACTGATGATCATTTGTTCTGTATGTATTTAGAAATATTTATGTACATATGTTTATCAGCAGTCTGGTTATCACAACACAGACTTTGCCTAGTGATCAGACTACCGTGTGTGAGATGCATGAAATTATTGTTATTATATTATAAATACCATCCCTACATGAAATTGTCGCCTTTAGGTACGAACTTGAGAAGAAAGCGGCCCTGGCTCCAAAACCAACGACCGCATACAGAACAGTGCGAACGGCAGACGGTAGTCTTGTACAGAGACCGGTGGCGTCTGTGAGACCGATGCAACATGGCGCGAGGTGGATACCGGCGGACGTGTGGCGGCGACAAGGGATGACGGCTCAGGAAATGACTCTACCGCTCGGTAAGGCGACAACTATTTGTACAAAATATATTGGTTTCAGAAATCTTCATTCTTATAAGAATTTGTACATTCACTTACATGAGAACTTATACACTAATAACTACAAAATATTCCGACGTGCAAGCATGGGTAACAAATATTGTTAAGTGACAATAAAGGTCTAAATGTAATAGCATGTGAAGTAAAAATTTTAACAAGAAAATCCTCAAACAAAATTAAAGGAAACAAAGTTTTTTATAAATATGTGGTTAATTACATTTACCTTACCTTACATTTAAGTTCTAGTGACTTAAATTTGATTAACCCAAACAGAAACAAAATATTTTTATCTTACCAGCATTGGGCCAATTGCAATGCACACATTATGAAGATAGTGAAACACTAGATGCGATACCTTGTTGACTAACAAGTTCAGCTGAACGTTGTACACATTAAATAAATAATAATTAATTGTTTATATTTATTTCAATTTGGCAACTTAATCTTAATATAGCCATGTGATCCATGCTTTTAAATAAAGTTCTAAAGAATGTGGTCTAAAATGGTACAATATATTACACCTTTATACACGATACATACCCAATTACACAACGTAGCTGGGCTGTACTACATCGATAAATATACTGAGTTGCATGTTTTGTAAATAAATAAATCTATACTAATATTATAAAGCTGAAGAGTTTGTTTGTTTGTTTGTTTGAACGCGCTAATCTCAGGAACTACTGGTCCGATTTGAAAAATTATTTCAGTGTTAGATAGCCCATTTATCGAGGAAGGCTATAGGCCTTCAATATATCATTACGCTAAGACCAATAGGAGCGGATCACCAATGAAGAATGTTTCAAAAAACGGAGAAAATTTATTACTATTGCGAGACGCAGACGAATCTGCGCGGGTCAGCTAGTATATAATATAAATATGGAAATATCTAGACCAATGCCGTGTCCTTGCACTTGCGGATGACTTTCGTGTAAATTGAACATAATTTGTGATGCATCAACTATTATAAACACTGGTGTGTTCACAACTTGAATTTTGCTTAAGTATTTTTACTTATTAATTATTATTTTTCAGACGTTGTAATACCTACAAATTCAGCTGAGAAGACCAACATAGTTTTGAAAGCAGGCCAGCGGGTTATGGTATTGAAATCACCCAAAGGAATATATATGCAGCTAGAATCTGGCAAAATAATAGCAATTAAGACGTCGTTTAAAGGGTTAGGACAGAAAGGCGAGAACAAAGACAACAGTCCAATTGGAAAAAAAGGTAAGATGTCTGATAACATATGATGTGGTTGAAATAAATTATGAACTTGGATTTGTATGTACATATTTATTGTATGCTATGTTTTCAGTTTTAGGTAGTCGGCCTACACCATCGAACATACCAGGATCTCTGAAGAATAATTCTGCTATCACAATCACATCAAAAACAGGGCCTCGACCTGGTTTTCATAGAGTGATCAGGCCTTCCATGATGGGCCCAAATAAAATGGGGAGACCAATGTTGCCAGGACAAAAAATAGCTGACATTAGAAATCGACTTGGTGAACTCAGATCGTACTCGGCCATGCGTGCTAAATCTCCAATGCAAGCTCGATTATTACGACCCACCTTACCTGGTTCTGTTAGCATAACAAAAATCCCGAAAGACGTCAAGAAGCCTGAAGCTGAAAGCAGTGATAATAATGTTTCTGGTAGAGTGGAAGTAACCTCGGATGAAGATACTCATGTTTTAGACAGTGATGAGGATGAGGGTAGTAATAAGCAACTAGACACGAAACCCGCATCTAGTAGTCAAAACAATCAGGAAAAACTCACAGCTGATTCTTCGGAAAGTATGAAATTCCGGGAAACAAACAGTATGAAGACTGAAAGAGAGTCTCAGCCTGAACCCGAATCACTCGTCTTAACGACAGATGAAAAACTGCCATCAGAGGCGGTTTTCGAAAACAAACATAGTATAGAAGAAAATCAGTCTGAGAGATTTAAACAATCAATAGCACCCAAAATAGAAATTGCAGACATCGCGCGCAATGCCGAAGCGGTAGAAAGAAAAATTAATCCTTTGAAAAACTATAGACATCAACGTCCAAGCGGCCGGCCATCTCTCGAATCGAGCTTGAGTCAGTTGGAAAGAACGGCAAGTGTTTTGAACAAGGAAGGAATGCCTGACTTCCGTAAAAATTTAGACGATATTACACAATCATATTCGCCCACTGGTGAGGAAAAACCAGGAGTGAAATCTAAAAAGAAAAGATCGCCAACAAAACAGGACGGTGCACCTGAATCTCAGTCTCAGTCACCAGCCGGTTCCAGTATGTCGCATAGCGTATCGAGCCTCTTAGGGCCTACAACCGCAACTCCACGTCAACGAAAGTTGGAAACAAGTCCATCAAATGCAACACCTATAGCGCCAATCGAGGCTTGTAATACCCAGTCGAGGTTAATAAGCAGACCGTCCCATGAGCCTACAGTTGGTCATTCGCCTTTGATGCAATCACACCCAAATCATTTAGCAAAATCCTCACCGGCGGCGATTAGTATGGCACATCCTGCTATGATGAGTGGAGGCACGGCTGCACCTTCAGCCGATCTTTCTAAATCGCAGACACCGAGCCCTCTTCCAACACCAAGCAACCACATGTTCCCCAGCGGACACCCGTCACCAGAAGGACAATACGGACAATATCCAGGTAAACACATGATTGATGTTTATTTAACTATTTTTTTATCTTTATTTAAATCGTAAGTCTAATCAGATATAGAGATGGTACTCTCCTTATATTTCTTGCTCTCTCCGCTCACTATGAAGTGATTAAAATGAAATTACAAACAATAGGTTATGATCTAGTGTAACTGAAATCAATCGCAAAACATCTTGACTTGACTGGTCTGACATTTGTCTGTATGTCCGAAGTTTATGATTAACCGAAGTCGAACACTACCCTGTGTAGATTTCATATTTTAACAAAATAAGTAAGTGACTGATGGATTCATAACATACATATAGACCGACCGATCGAACATGAAAAAGAATTGGATTTTTTTATCGACTGTATGAATTTAACATTGAGGTTTCAAGTATATCAAGCTCTCGTTTAATTTTCAGGTTACGGAATGGGTTACGGTGGGTACCCTAATCCAGCATATTATGGATACGGGGGTGCTGGCGCCTACTACCCCCCATACGGGCCCGCGGGCCCGGCGGGGGTGGCCGGGGTGGCGGGCGTGTCTAGCCCCGCGCCACCGTTCGCTGGAGCTCCCTCTGCGCCGCACTATGCGCCGGAGGGCTACTTGCCGCCTAACCCACAGTGGTAACCAGGGAAGACTGCTAGTGTGACTGAGTGAGTTCTCGTGTGTCCATTAAGTGATCGGTGTGCACGATGACCAACCGATAACTTTTCGGTAGAGTCAGTAGGATTGCTTCAAATTTTCTTCGTCCTCCTTTTGAAGCTTTTCTAGTTACGATGTGATGTTTTTCTATACTTATTTATTTCCCTTTTGTATCGAATTTGTAATAAAACAATCTATGATCTATTGGTTTAACCGGCGGTGAAAAAAACATTATAAAGAGTTTCGGTAGAAAAAGCGTATAAGAATATTATACGCCAAATTTACTGGTGACAATATTTGATGAAGATAATTTTTTATTGAATCTTTTGTAAAGCATTGTAATGCACAACTACAATTCTTTAAATATGACCGCTAAACCACCTTTTAAAAAGTATATTCATATCGAGTGCCCCGGTAAAGGTGTATTTATTTTTAAAAAGCACAGCTGAATTATATATTATCGTTAATTGATAATGTAATCAAAGTTCAATTGATATTGATAGAAATTAATGATACCAACCTGTTAACAGTATTGGCGTCACAAATTATATTGTTTCAGGCTTGTATTAAATTTCTAAATTGTAGATATTTTATTTAAACTATGGTAGTCATTTTTCTTAAACATTTTCTTGTCAAATTTATGAACATACATTTGATAAAGTGTAATTATTTTTAAGTACTTACTTTGAAACATAATGTAATATATTATAACACTAATTAGAAAGTTCAATGATAATCGAATGGATTTCAACTATTATTATTATTGTAATGAATTGAATGCATGAACTTTCGAATTTCTCCAAGCTAAATATTAGGCAGTGAGTGTAGAATTTTCAAGTACATATTCAATCCCACGTTAGTTGAGTGTGGTTGGTTGTCAGTAAGTGTTTTATTACTGTGGCTATGGATCGATAAATGGATGTGATATGTTGCTATATAGTGTTAAGTCGAGTATAGCTTGTACGGAGTATTTATCAATTGTAATGTTAGATAGTCGCCCTCTAGGAACTTTAGTTTCTCATTTAACCTTACAGGTCCGTGATATGTTTTACATAGTATAGTTATGTATGCAAATGCTCTACACATAGAGAACTATTTATCCAATTTTAAATGTGTTCTTAACAATATGATCTGAGTGCAAAATCGGTGACAATCTAATTTAAGACATTATTTATATTTTTTCCTGGTGTGCAAGCAAGATACTTTAAGAAAGTGGAAGTTCTCAATTCAACTGTATTTCTTGCGTTATATTTACGCAATCTGCCAACATTTGTTTAAATTTTAATTTTTCATTGCATAGATTAATTAGAAGAAATTATTTAAAAGTAGGTTGAAAACTCTTAGCCTGAAATTGTCAAATTACATAGTAAAGGTTTCAAATTGACATGCAAATCGTGTCACTTCTACGTCGGTTGCTAATTTATAAACTTTGCGATTTATACCTGAGTTATGTTGGACTGTCAGAAGTAGCTAATGTGTTAAAAGTAAGACGGAAATTAAATTATTATGCCAGTGTTTGAATCGATAATTACCAGCCCTATATTATATTCATAAATAATTTACCATATCAAATATCTATGTTAATTCTATAATATGTATGGTAATTCACTGACACATCAGGGTCAGGGTATTGAATGTACACTCTCACAGTGTGGTTTTTAGTAGAAAATTTTACTAGACAAAAAAAATGGTTACAGTATTGTAAACAACTTATACTCGGTTGATTGCGTTCAGAAGTCTGTGGTTAGATAAGCCATCCTAGCTTCTTCCAGATGCACATAAACCTCATGGGCCGCTTGCAAGTGTCTGGTAACGAATTCACACCCGCAAAGAACCTAGGCGGTTGTGTGGCTACTCCCACACCTCAGGATAACGTGGGTGGCTTTTGCATCTGCCTTAAGTCAACCTGCTGTCTGGATTTCCTAAAACTACCTATATGACAAATTCGTTGAGACTGAGCAGTCTGCACGTAAAACGTGGTGTGACTTCAGTTTACACCTGTTGGTGCAGCGACGATTGAATGCTTAATAAATCCATTGCCTTACCTTAGAGCGAAGTTGGTTGAAAGGAAGTGGTAGTAGTTTAGTTGCCACCTGCCAATGGCATTAAGATCCCTTGCTTGCTAATCTATGGACTGCCCTGTTCCCCTGTAAATTGCTATGCCCATCTATACATTCAACGAATCCCTCATTGCCCGAGGCTAATCGCTTCAGTATAATATGTAGTTTTAATATAATAACAGTAATTTGGAGGTAAAGGTTCAAACACTTATTAGATTACTTTGTTTTAATATTATTCATCGAAGGAGACAAAGATTTATACAGGTTAAAATTTAAATGCAGCAAGTAATTTTCTGACACAGTTGGATAAGCAAGAAATATTGGTGACATAATGAACAAAGATGTTGAATAAAAATAAATTAAACTTAAAATCAACATTGTTTTTTTATTCTGATGTTTTTGAACCATAGTTTATCTATTGGCATCGAAAACGAAAATGTAGGGAAATATTTGTTCCTATATTACGAACATTACCTTCATGTCTGGTTCCTCGAAGACGTAGGCAGAAGGCAGAAGAAGTAGAAATGTAGTCCCATTTACGTAATAAGGAGCAAACACATTGTCGTCAATTGGGCACTAGGGATTAGATAGGATAAATTTGAGAACATTGAAGAGAAAAGTGGTGAAATGTTAAGAATACGGTCACCACATCTATTTATCCCGTGGGTGTCGTAAGAGCCGCCTAAGGGAGCAAACTATGTAGGATAGCAGCACATCATAGAGAAGGAAAACTTGAAACAAACCCTCTACCAACCCAACATCCATCGACGTTGGCCAAAACCTGAGGAGAAGCCTATGTCCAGCACCACTGCTTCTTAAGGCTGTTGTTGATGATGAAAGGAAAGGTGGATAAGAAGACTGGGGAACAGATAGAATAGCGTTGTTGGTTGGACTAGGTAATGTGAGTAATAGTTTGTGCAGGTTAGTGACACATACCTGTAAGTTAGATTAACTCCGACTCCGCCGCAAAGTACGAGCTCTAACCGAAATTCCCAAATTAATAACTTAATTTTGTAGATTTTATTTGAATACGTCATTTTGTATTTGATAGTCCAATTCTTAAAAATTGTTTTACACAGTGACCCTAGTTGATAGTTATAATTTGGAAAACTGCTAGTTTAGTATAAAATTACTATTAGTACTGTTATGTATTCTGTGGTAGCAGTTATCTATTTCGTTGTTTAATTGTTTAAAAAAAAATGTTATATCGCTTAATATACTAAGTAAACTTCTTTGCGCGTAAATATTAAGAAGTTGTTTAATTGAAAACTGCCCTGAGGATTCACCTTCAATTTTGTAATCTATACAAGAAGTATTACATATAATATAAGTAAAAACATGTCTCTACATCCCCAGCAGTATTATTTATCACTTTTTTGTATGAACATAAGATTTTAAAAGTTTAGAATAGTCTTAATTATAAAATGTACCTCTTTTAAATGTATGTAGTATAAATGTATCTAACTATATTACTACTTCACACCAGGAAAATATAGAAATAATTATGTAATGTGTATTATTTTTAAAATAAGTCTCTAATTTGTGTATGTTGTCCTGTGTACAAATAGTGTTTGGAATTACTATTCAAAGTGATACAATAGTAAACATTGCATTTTAAATTTGGTTATTAGTATTGTACCGGCGATATCTAATAAAGAAACCAGTAAACAGTACATTATGTGTGTTTCTATGCGCGCCTTAGAGTGATCTTGTTTAACAGTATTTTGGAAATTGTATTTCCGTCTGTGGTGCTCCCCTGTTTTAATACTGTGTAGTATATTCCTATTTTTATTTATGTCTATTTTTTTATTTACTAAGAAGAAAAGCTCTATTTTTTATATTTCCAACTTCTCCGATTTACTTCAAATTTCGTCACGGGTTCCAAGACAGTCTAACTTTAGCGGGGACTTTTCAATTGTTATTACTTGGTGTGTTCGTAGGTGATTTTTATTACTGCTGTTAATCCTGGAGTACAGGAACTACATGAGTCGGCCTGTGGGAGGGATTAGACCGATTAAAATAATTTAGTTTACATTGTTTTATAATTGCAACATAGGTCGTGAAGAAATCATTTTAATAGGAACAAAAACATATCTTTCCGGAAGAACCGCGACATTTACGATCAAAGTTTTTAAATTTGATGCCAAAGAATTTTACTTTGAGAGCACAATACCACAATTTATTGTTAATGATGAAATGGAGAGATGTAATACCTGTCTCGGTTGACCTTGCATCTGTTCATTACTAATAAAAAACGTTTTTGCGCAATGGACGGGATTGTGAAAAGTCAATCTATTTTAAAACGACGCAAATGATTACAATTGCGTGACGGTGTCATTTGTCCATCGAATATCATATTCCACTGACTCGATAGCTATATAGGCAGGACCGTCGTTTTATTATGCGTGACCTTGTAAAATGTTATTTTGTATACTGGGACATAATTACTAGTCGTTACGTCCACGGAAGATGCACACGAGCAGAATACCTAACTTGAGTTGATGTAAATGCGCGTCGGTAATAATCGATCACGAAGTCTCTAATTAAATGAAAACTTGTTTCTTTGTTATGTGTAATGTTCATGTTTTTTCTTAGAACATCGACAATGTTTGTTTTGATATCTGATTATAGTCACGGTCACCTTATATTGGTTTTCGATACCTATATTGGCGTTGACTCAAAACTGGGTACAAATTTATTTTTTTACTCATGAAGTTTTGCTTAAATTTTTTATTAAAGATTATTATTATAGATGCGATCAAGTCATACGTATAATGGACTGCCTTAAAATGGAAGTGTTTTTTTTACAAGCTACCATGACCCTTTTACGACAGTCATTTTGCACCTATGTACCTAATATCAACAACTAACTCAGTCATCGAAGTCAATGCAAAAAAATATTAGGTAAGAAGTACCTATATACGTAAGTGATAAAACATAAAAGTAAGTACATGTAGTTCATGCACCTTTCATTACACTAAATCCAAGATTTCATCTGGTAGGTCATCATTATTTACTGCATTATCATCGTCTCATTGTGGCGAGTTGACATCTTGAGACAATACATTTTAGTAATACACTACGTCAGGTTTTTAACGTCCTTTAATTTTTCACTTTAACATTAAAAGATGCTTCTATTCTGTCTGGTTGAATTCTAGATATAGCTTTTAAAAGTTTCGTTATAGCCTAAGTATTGCAAATCTCATTTCTATATTCAATATCGCCTTGAACAACCATTTTCTGGCGTTCTGTCTTTTCTGTGATAATCCGCTTCGTTTTACTTATCTGGAAATGTAATGTTTGAGTGCTTTTTAGCACATCTCTGCACGCAGTCTTCCAATCCAAAATTGGGTACTTTAGTTACTTACACTGTTTTTGGAGATATATATACATATACCTATATATAACTACCGAGAATAATAAACTAATTGGTCAGCTACTTTTGGCAAAGGTAATAAATTCTTCTGACACTCAAGACAAAATAAGGATTTTCGGGTATCTTATTTCAGTTTCTCGAAAAAGCATTTTGCTCTTATTTTGTGTATACTATACAGCGTAAGCAATTTCTGTTTCTCACTTATCTGTAGTTTTAACTTTTCTAACAGCTGCAAGCAGTCCGAACACACATCTTGGCGTGGTAAACCGAACCCAATATTGAAGGAGGTATTAAATACCTTTCTGGCTGAACTTAGTTACCGTGTATCCCGGCATCGACTGGTCCTTATACATCTTGTATAATTTAGAGATGTTTCGGCTTGGATCAAAATATATTCTCCTTTTTATTTTGCCTTTGCAATAATGGCTCTCTAACGGCTGAAATTTAAAAATAAATTTCTGTACAGCTTCTCTATCCGAACGGAAATCTAAGTATTTATATTAGGTCTTCTCCACATTTTTCTGGTGTAGTTTCTCGTGTGGCTGCGTATCGATTGGAAACCCCTTTTTGTATGGCCCTGTTTGATTTTCAGTATGCCATAAAATGCAGCGAGGCAGACAGGAACTTTTTGTTTAGTTTTGTGCTTACCTACTAACAAAATATTGCTTTGATGCTTACTAGCAAAATGTTGTGTTGACTTCGGTTTTTCTGGCAAGGTTTTTGCATAGTACCTGAAAGAAGCAATTAAAAACTTACGTCAGAAACTAATATTATCAATATAAGATAAACGACTAACTTTACTACAATATAAATAAAAAATAAATTATTGGTTATAATATGTAGGTAATGTACCTACATGTTTTAACGAACAATTTACTATCTTAATATATATAAATCTCCTGTCACGATGTTTGTCCGCGATGGATTCCTAAACTACTTAACCGATTTTAAATTAAATTGGCACACCGTGAGCAGTCTGGTCCAACTTAAGAGATAGGATAGCTTAGATCTTTAATTATAGTCGCAATTTTATTTTATTGCAAATTATTGGTCTATAATTAATTGACAGTCACAATTATCTGTTAACTCCAAAAGATTCTAACAGATGTCGATACTTTTCGACTGGATTGAGTAAGTAATCAATAGATGGCACTGCTATGGTAAACCGACATAATGTATATGGCAAAACAACGTTTGCGGGGTCAGCTAGTATATAATATAATAATTTACTAATAGAATATAAACGAATTCTATTAGATAGTCATAAACAGGTCAATGATACCAATTAACTGTTCAAAACTATCTGTTTTCATATTGCTTAAGGAATCATTGACAGGTGGAAATAAAAAAAATCGAATCTTGTAATAAAATTTGAATATCGCCCTATAAATTTTATAAATAGGTTTATTTTATAATTAGTTAAGAATTTAATGTTGTCCGGTTAGTGGATTTCAATCATTTCTGCAGAACACAGTCTATATAAGTACATACCTAAATATGGTTATGTCGGACTCCAACCAACTAAAAACCGTTTGCCCGTAAACTTTAAAAAAAATATTAACACATACACAGTTATAACTGTCAGTAAGATGTTATAACAAAGAAACAAAATGTAGATTAGCGATGTTCAAAACGTTGTCTCTTTATTTTGTCCAATAATAGGTTCATGCATTGTTGATGAAATATAGATGTCAATAGCAAACAAAAGGAACAGAACGAGTATTCTCATGATTTGCGAAGAAGACTAATCACATCAATTTTGCTATTTGGCTCTTAATTTTTCGGTATTATATAATTTCCACTGTTAAGGTCAATGACCAAGGTAGATCTTTTGTTGGCTTTGAATGTCTTTATTTGGTGTTGGTGAGTTATTAAGTTGTAAGGTGAATGATAAGGTAAATCAATTTGACAGTTTTGGTAACCCACGAAATGCCTTGGAGTTAATTAAGGCATTTCAATAGTTTTGTTTTAATTTCGTATGTAACTGAAGGTAGCTATGAAGTGAGCGTTTACATGAAATGTTATAAATATGAACTCTTCGCAAATTTAAACATGTCATAAAAATTAAGTCATCGAACTGCAACATACAAAGTATTAATGAGGTTGATCTCTGGTAAAAAAATAATTTATACATAGGACAAATAGACACATGAACGAATTAAATCAAAAGACACGATTGCAAAGCCATACTCAATACGAAATACATAAAATAACACAATAATCACTGTAGACAAGTGGAGAGGTTTGTTATAATGATCAAAGTGTCTGATTTTAGTACGTTTTGGGCTTTTCTCACCAAGTAGGTACATGTGTTAGTGCGGAGTGTGGAGAGAATCATTCCGGATACGAGCTTCAGTGTTAACATTGTTTCATTTATGACGGAGACTGCAGCTAATCAATAATTTAACTATAATTATATTTTATTATAAAACTGTGTATACTCGTACGTGTGGTCTGCTAATAACTTTGGCTAATAAAGACTTGATTACATACCTTGGCATGATCATATCATATTGAAATATAGGTGAAATTATTGTTGTTAGTGGCTCCGTACACGTAAATAGATAAAAAACACAGTTACAAAAAATGATATAGGTAATTATTGTTACCTATGTTTTTTTTTGTAAAACACGTCACCAAAACACACGCATGCTCTTTTTGACTGAACTCGATATAGTTGCTTCTGGTACCTTGGGACAAATGCGTATTTTTTTGTCTAATCTTGATCAGACATGATTTTACACATTTTTTATTTGGGAATATTAATAACAACGCAACAATTAGTTTTACAATCCGAGAATAGATAATTTCACGGATGAATAATTGTGTAAATTATGATAGAGCTTAAGACTTAGATAACTTGTGTAAAACAAAACAAGTTGATTTAAGGTAAATTATATATTGTGTAGCGATTGGCGATGTTATATAAAATGCAAGCGCGGCCGCCGTTCGCCTCCATTATTATGAACGGCAAAGGAGGCGCGAGCGCAGTACTGGGCGGGAAATTGTAACGCAAACTTCGTCACTAGATAATCAAAAAGTGTTGTGCAGTATTCTTTGACAATATAACGGACCTAAGCATTTAAATATTAGTGTAGTAAAACAAGCTAAACAGTAAAATGTGGCATCACCTAATTTTTGTAAGTATATATCTACTTAGTCATTTTAAAACATTTTATTATACCAAATAAACGACATAAATATAAAATTAAATTTGAAAGTTTAAAATGATTAACTCTACGAAAGGTTATTTTGATATTAAATGTTTATTTAAATAATATTTTTTTTTAGCTTTTGCCCGAGGCTTCGCTCGCGTCAAAGTAATTTGTTTCATACTTCGAGAATACTAAGTACTTTTTTATTGAAAGATACCTTATGTCGTTTGTTGTAAATATTTCATAATGATCGGATTAGAGATACAACAGTTTACACAATACGAACAAATAAACACTGATTGGTTTACATAACATACATCAAACATGAATTTGGTTTTAAATAATGTACCGCTTAAGTGTATATGTTATCATCATTCATCATAAGCATAATTTTAAAATTTATTTGTGAACCGAAAAAGTTGCATAGTTGCTCTTAGTTTGATTCCACTTATAAAAATTTCACTGCGATTTGTTCTATGGTCGCATCTTATTAGTTTCACTTTCATTTTAATATCTTTCACTGGGGAGATTAAACAAGCTCATTAAAACTTTATTGAGCAGTTTCACGTACCTACTCAATGGTAGTGTTTACTATCCTTCTTTGTTTACTATCGATGTAATCCAGGGCATCGCCTACCGGTAACTATCGGTAACACGTTAGTTACAAGTTACTCTATGATACATCGCAGGTTTTCAAGGGTTTAGCCGCTTCGCCAAACGGCGCTACGAATACTCGTAGGTACTTAGGCCACGTCAGAGTCATAGTGTCTCTGACACGAGATTTACTGCAAACTGCAACTACGTACTAAGCTACTATAATAATCTCCAATAGATTCTTACCATTTCATGCAATTGTCTCTAGAGAATACATGAGAACATTGCTTTGCTTATGATGTTTCCTATCAGAGTAAATCGTTAATACATAAAATTTAAACAAATCGAAATAGTTAATTGACTTTTTTAAGTAGGAAAATGTAGGTACGATTACCTATTAACAGGTGCGTCAAAGTAAATTAATTAAGCACAGAAACATTTTTTGCACCTACAGTGTAAAACCCAATAACGTAATAACGTGCACACGAAAGATCCTTGTTGATTAAAAAAATCCTGCGTACAAGTTAGGAAATGCAATTGTATTCGTGTATTATTAGTATAAAACATTTAAACCTTGAGATTAATAAATGTAGCACCATCAATGCAGTCATTTGTGCATTTGGGGAATAAAAACCTACATTAGATCTCCTGCGGTCTACCTCAAAGTATGTGCGATACGTGGTACTTAAAAAAAGTCTAAAAACTTATAATATTAAATAAATTATACAAATTTCTATAAGTTAAATTTTTTGGAACTTAAAGATTAATAATAAAGATTAAACAGAGTCTAGCAAGTGATATATTTTTAATGCTGATTTTGTATTTAGGTATCTGTTTTTAATTGAAGTTACAAAAACAACTGTAACTATAAGTAGGTACATCATGTCAGCCAACATAAAATGTATAAGTAATTATCGTGAAATAAATAATAATTTAATTACTTATAAGGCTTTACTGACGTGTGTATTTTCCTGGTACCCATACCACAAGTTAAATCTTACTTTGGGTACCAAAGGTCAACAAAATTGTTGTCCTACATGTTGAGATTGTTACAACTCATGTGTTTCTTTGTATGTATCTTTTGGAGTTAATAAATTATGTTACATAAATTACATTTCAGGAATAACCGACTAGTTTCGGAACCGATAAAGGCCCTTTTTCAGTAAATAATCATCCTGCCGCGATTGTTTCGGCAGTCATACTAAGTAAAATATGTTATTAAAGTTTAAAAAGGACTTATTTAGTAATTATGAAAAAAAATGTGTTACATTTTATTACGCAAAGATTGTGGCAACAATCTTTATTAACTTAACCTTAAATTGTTTTGTTATTTTGATACCTTAGTAGATACAAGATAAGTTAGGTACCAGTTCAGTGACCCGAAGCAAATGTTGCTGTCAGAACGGTTCTACCTATTGTCAGGGCTTAGATCTTTTGAGAAAGAAAAAACACGTTTTAAAAGTAAATTCGATAAATTTTTACAAGCATTCTATTATTCAGCCTATTAAAAAAGATGGGGTGGTCTGTGCACCTACTTAATTTGTCGCATCTTTCGAACAACTTAACCAAAATAAAGCCGCAGGGTATCGCTTACAATCGCCAGTTATTGAATACTACGGCTTTCTATTGAGACCGACCTAGAAAGTAGATAGGTAGTGTAATACTAGATCCAATAGCCGCGACCACAGATTTAAATAAATAAACAAACCTTGAGGGAAAACCTACAATTTCAATTGCATAATCTAAGTATAATTAACATAAATAAACTTAGAATTAATAATGGGCAAAGCTAGATTTATTCATAGTGCAATCAGTCTTTGGGAAACCCAACCAAATAAAACAAATGCATACAATAAAATAAATATTTGTAAATAATTGTTTTGTAGTTTGTAAATCAATACCTGACCATATTTTATGGATGTCAAGTTCCGTTTCCCTTTCAAAGATTAAAACCAGGTTTAAAGACAGTTCAGTACTTTATGAAAAGTTGTTGCGTATGTGCTTACTTATCGATTGCTCTCTCTTATCGCTTACTCTTACCTACATATATATCAAAAACTTTACTAGTGTGCATTGGAGATCCTACTTACTGGTAGATAGAAAACACTAGTAGAGCTGTAGAAAACACTAGTAATCTTCCTTAAGATGTTGCGTAGCTACTTTCCGTATAGTGTTCTAGTCGACTGTATTCTATTCGACCTCCATATCTGAGCTGTAATAACTCCTTCCTAAATAATAGTTTGACGATTATTCTGAGATGGTCTTAATAACTCCAAATTTTTAAATAAGTTATCATAAACTACAGAAAGTACTGTGAATGGAATCAGGTAAAGAATAGGTGCCGGGAATGTTCTCTGTTAGTTTCTGTTTGTTTAGACTTCTAATATCAGAATTAAAGGCCTTATCTTTAGATTTCCTGGATCATTGTTACAAAATATAATGCTACATTTGTTTGTAAGCTGGTAAAATCGTAAGTTGAATTTTATTATTAAACACTACATATTATGACATGTTGGTAAACCATCTTTAAACTTTTAAAAACAACAAGCGCCTATGTTGTCTGAATTTCAAGATAGTAGAATACAAATGTATTAACATATGTTGACTCTTTTGTTTGCTTGTTGATGCTACGTTGACTCTCGTCCGTGTGGTGATAGATTAAGAATACAGAGTGTCACCACCCCTGTTCATCCCGTGGGTGTCCTAAGAGCTGACTTAGGAAAAAAATTAAGCATGACAACAGCACTGCAAACAAACGGCCTATGCCCAGCAGTGGACTATTAAAGGCTGTTGATGATGATGATGATAACTTTGACTCTAAGTCCAAGGTATATGATATCGGCCGAGACGGATGCTGTCTGTTTAACGTGTAGTGATTTAAAGGATAAATTTAATCAACGATGTTTTTTCACAATACAACAACATTAAGTATGTTCGAACTATGATGTAGTAATTACAAACCCAATTATATACCCATATTATTATTTACTCAATAACTTTGACTTGTATAGAGATAGGTAGCTATCTAGTTTATTATTATAGTATTTATAAGTTAATTATTGTCTACAATTAGACGTAATAACAGTTTTCATACAGGTATGCCTAATTAGTTTAGTATGCGATGCTAATCATTACCTAAGCAGATGTTGAATTTAAAATATTAAAATAATAAGAATACGCAGGTATATTTCAGCAATAATAGAGGTTAGGCTATTTCACGTTGATAGAATTTAATAAACTTAGATAGGTTTAATAATACATATTGTTGTTACAAATATCTACGATGTAATTTTATCTTGCTGAGAACATACAAAACCAGTATTTTGTTGTTCTAGTAATAGGAAGGTATATCATTTGCTTTGTGTTTTTATTTTACATGTTGGTAGGTACGAAGAAAGATGTGACTTGAAGCTTTGATTAAAAGATCTCTTAATAATAGAGTTGAGAGAGCGAGTGTACTAACACTCTAAGAGGCCAAAAGACCTAACCCTAAAGTAAATTGTGTGGTATGTTACCTCAAAATGGTGATACCGTTAGATCGCAGGTAGATCAGAGAGGCAGTCTTACTGTATTGGCCGTTGTTGATCTGTACCGATCTCGCCTAGTTGCCTTTTCCTTTTTTTTTGTCACGCAAGCTTTAAAGGAAGTAGGAAAGTAAGTAAAATTTAAAATAGTAATCACACCAAAAACATTTTTATGTAAAATGTTGCCAACACGAGACCATATGGTTCGTACTGTTAAAAAGTTGTCAGATCTCATGTAGAGAACAACTTCTAACTAGGCCTCTCTTTCCCACTGGGCACTCTGGGCACGTGCCCAGGGCTCCTCGATTGATAGAGGCCGCCTAATTCCTACCTACCTACCTAATTCGATAATCGATATTTATTACCGAAAACCATATTTATTTATAAAAATCCAGCGAATATGGCTGATTATAATACCTTTTTTGGTTATTCTAACAGAACACTAATCAGTGAAGGTCGTAGGGGCCCCATTATCCCAATGTGCCCAGGCCCTCCGATAGGCTAAAGACGGCTTCTAACTATAGAAGCTTTAACTCTACAAGACGTAACTTCACAAACTCTAAACCTTACACATTATACAACTTTTAAATAACATAAAAGTAATGAACAGTGAATGAATACATGACACATGACCGCACGGATGGCGGTGGTTTAAGCGGTCACCTCGCCGCTCCCTACTGCGCTGAGTGTTGTGGGTTAGATCCCCACATGGGACAACACTGTGTTATCCACAAATTTTTGTTCTGAGTCTGGGTTTTCTTTGTGTCCAATTCTTGTATGTTTGTTAAGTCCCCCGCGACACAGGATATATTCCTAGTGCGGGCGTTGTCTTTCTTTTTAAAGAAAATAAAGTTTTTTTTTAACTTTTTAATAATTTTGCCATGGGAATGTTAGGTAGGTAATCTGTGCTTCGATCAATAACACACAGAGAGAGAATAGTCAAGTGGTATGTAAACTTTTTCGGTGGTGTATCTCGAATAGCAAAACAAATTCGATCTACAAGAACACCTAAGCATCCAAGTTTAAGTTCAATGTTCACTGACTTTCGTTCAATTCAACCAATGTAAGTGGGTAAAGTTCTCAAATAGAACAAGATTCATTTATATGGCGATAGGAAGCTATGGAAACAAAAAATAATATGTGCCTACAGGAGGAAATTTCGCATGAGCAGGTATTGCCTACTTAATAAGTGTGAAAATTAGGGGATTTCCAACTATCCGGCATGGAACCTATATTTTTTTTTTAGAAATAGATTATGAGGTAGGTTTGTTTTACAATAGTGTTATAGTGGTCTTATGAAAAATTTATATCGTATCATCCTGTGTCGTTTCTGAGTTATTACTTATGGGTTTTTGTTTTTAATCCAACAAAGGAATGTGTGAACTATTACTTCATAGAAAAATGATTTTCTTTATGTTTTCTATTTCATTTATGTATTCAGATACATAAATGAAAGAGAAAACATAGAGAAAACCATTTTTCTATGAAGTAATTGTTGGGTTTCGATTAGATATTCAACTCATTTCTTGGTAAATGATCTCGTTTGTAGTTTGCATTTTTTTTGATAGCCATTGAAAAATGTTATAAATATTAATAATGGTTATATGAGTGGCAAGACAATTTGAGAATATTAATCCTGCCTAGAAGAGTGCCATTTAATATTAAAAGAAGCTAATGCGTTAACAGATGTGTTCTATATGTACTTACGTATACTTAGTATACTTATATAGGTAGGTATACCTACTCATTAAAAGTCGTTGCGTAGCCGGAAGATTTTCGCTAGAATTTTTGGGATTCTTTAATAAAGGCTCTGCATTAAGAAATCATACTGCTAACTGCCCTATTTATTTTCGTCGATAAATATGAGTAAGACCTTAAAATCTCTCTTGAGGTTCAGATGATCCGTGTCGATTATAATTATTTGTAGGTACATACCACAAATGCATCTGCCTTCACCAAACGCGTTTCTTTTACAATTTGTTTAAATGCCTATCCAATAATTTTTCAATCGGCATGAGTACCTATTTATTATTAATTTAATAATAAAAGCTTAATCTATTCCCACAATTATAATGATATTAGGTCTTTACCTATGAAATTGCCGTTTTGTATGCAATAAGCGTTGGCAAAGATGCGTCGATTGCATGGGTGATTACTTCGAATAACAGAAATAAAAAAGTTTTGAAAAAATAAGTACTTAAACTTATTACATACAAAACGGCAATTTCATAGGTAAAGACCTATTATAACTAATATAAAATAATGTTCATACATATAAATCTTAACTATTACAATTACTTCGCAGCTTAGATTATTTATAATCTAAGCTTCGTAGGTAGAAAGTGTCATGAAACGGACAAGTACTGAATAAAATAATCATTTTTTACTTAGTGTGGCAAGAAAAAGAAAAAATGTCAACATGTCAGTGGTTTCTATGTAGGTTTAAAAAAAGAAAACGAAAAATCAAAAGAATCTATGAGGTTTATATTAGATCTATTTATATATAAGCACAGTCAAGGGTCATAAATGCAGTAGCACCGTAATGTTCATATTCGCACGCCGTCGCGCCGCTGTGTGTGATTTTTCAATGCACGCCCATATTATAACCAGATAATACATAATATAATGTTGATTGGTCACGTGATAAAAAGATAAAAAGGCGTACAAATCGTTTTTTACAACCCTGTCGATACCTACAGTAAATTAATAACATATATACCTAGGTAAATTAAACCTACAAACTTAATAACTATAATAATTAAGTAAGCAGCTGCAGCGGGGTCATTGCGAAGACTTCGTAACTTCCTTCCCACCGATAACAAAATCGCCCTAGCACAATTTCTTCTCCTCCCTATACTTGACTATGGTGATGTTAGCTATCTATATTTCACCGAAGACCCATAGAACAAACTTAAGCGTCTGCATAAGATTCATATTCGGTTCACGCAAATATGATCACATCTCTGAATATCGTATTAAGCTCAAATGGCTACCTATACGCCTTCGCATTGAATGTTCATATCCTCTCCATTTTATACAGTATTCTTTTCTTACCACATTCACCGTCCTATCTCAAAGAACGTTTTGAGTTCTTACACAATTCACATTGAAGGCTCCTGAGATCATCAGAGAATCTGAAGTTGAAAATGCCCAAGCATACCACACAATTTAGTGACAAAGCGTTCTCGGTGCAAGCAGTTAGACTGTGGAACAACTTACCCGAGGCAATCCGAAATGCTAAATCGCAATTATTCAAAAAACAAGTCACAAATTACTACTTGACATTGTAAGGACTGTTGAAGATATTGATTGTTTGTTAATACTTGTTACGTTACAGGTTAAAAACGATTTCTGTATTAACCTTTATATGTATTTATTATTTATATGTGTTAGTAGTATGTATATTGAAAGTGTATTAAGTATGATTACTCTTATATATATTAATTATCTAAAGTGTTATAACGCACACCATAGACTAATCTGAATTAGATTAAACAATAAGAAATAAGTAAAGGTTGTCAGTAAGAGATCGCCGTGAGCGATAAGACCGCCAAATGTAGGTAATACCAAAATGTAGATGTCCATCCATGTCTGTACAATATATACCGTAGCGGTGTACAATAAAGATGTACAAAAAATAAATAAATTAAGTTATTTTCAAGAATATGGAAGTCTCATTATATTTTTTATAGATTCATTATTTTTATAGGTCTTATTATTACAAGGATTTCCGTTAAATTAGGAAGCTGGCGTGTTGTGCTTGTTTTGTTGATTTGGTTTAACTTTTAGAATGCATTAGTTAATACCTATTGGGTTTTATTGTAACATCGCCATTGGATATAAGTTCTCAACTTTACAATGAAATTAACAAAGGAAAGTATGTAACTGAAAAGTTTTAATTACTATTTAGTTAAGTTTATTTATTATATACTCATACTTACACACACTCACGCTCATATTATATTCCTCGCAGGCGCAGATCGAGGCGTATTTAACGTCCACATTATGCCGACTATCCTGTTAGTCGCATAGAGTTGGGCGCTTTGAGAATCAGATGGGAAAATTGACAGTATATTGAAGGGAAGGCAAGGGGAGGCAAATGGTATTGCTTTTATGGATGAGTTAGTGTCGCATACCTGTAACTTAAACTAGCTGTTGCCAGAAAGTTTGAACCCTCTAACCTGATATGCACTATTTCGAAATAATAAAAATAACCAATTTCTTTATAACAACATCATCATAACATTTAATTACTGTTTAGGTACTCGCCGCTTTTTTGTTTGGTGTCTAGCATTTTAATATAAACAACATACCATGACTTTTCATATCGTTTATTTTAAGCATATATTTTTCTTACAATCGGGATCTTTATGAAGATCCTTGGCTTGTACCACTTACCCACAGTTTCAATCATGTAAGTTCTTTGTCTTTCTAAATGTTAACTTATACAGATAAACTTTTAAGTTTAGTTTTACAGTCTCAAAATAGCAATTTTCCTAAAACCTTTATATCATTTATAATGGCTACTAATAGCCAACATTTTTTTAAGATTCTTTAAACGTAATTTAATATGTTTTGTGTTACATAAACTGTGTCAACAAATTTAGTAACCTACATTAAATTTATATCATTTCACTGAGCGTAATTCATTCCAATTCTATTGCATTTTAAATTGTATAGCTATTTGCTACTACTCGTAGACGAAATAAGTTTAAAGTACCAAATACTTTCTTAACAGCTGTAAGTGGGAAAGTAAAAATTAGTTTCCGTCCACAGTTCATTAATTTCACGACCGCTATTACATTTTTTTGTTGTTTGTAAATAAGTTCACGATGCCTTTGTGTTGCACAAGTTCAACTTTTTATATGTTTGTTATTCACTTTGTGCTAGTTCTGATTTGATGTTATGTCATAGTTCCTAATATTCCTGTGGTGATACGAAGAGTAAAAAAAACATGGGTATGTCTTATAAATCTTATCTAACTGCTGAATGGGGAAATAAGAAGTGCATAAAATTTCTAATGCGTGCCAGAACTTACCCGATTGCGTAATGGAAATATGTAATATGTACCTTGACCATCTAGAAAAAAAATAACGTTACGGGAAGTACAAATACGGTATCCGCAATGATTTAAATACACGGATGTACGAAGGTTCCTGTTCAACGCATCGTACTGGTTTTTAGATATCGACTGGTTCCTTGATGATAGCAGAGTAATACACCTTTCTTATTTGCATATAAAATGCAATTTATTTACGAATACCTAAGGCGTACTTATTATATATGTGGGTGACTTTTGTGATCGTTGTTCGGGCAAATACTATGAAAGAAGATCCTTTACACTTTTTTTAAAGGTATGATGTCGTATGAACCGATTGTAATATAAGGAAATAAGTAATACTTATTTTGTTTCTAAATACTAATTTAGAAACATGATAAGTATTATTTAATTAATAAAACTCTCTTTAATGCGTCTATTCATTTAAGATTATCTGACTTTTAATTATATTTAAGATTAACTGAATAACTTAAGACTAGTGTCATAGTTCAAGCCCGAACGGTTTCGGATTATTTATTTCTAACACCATCAATAAATAGTGCAATGGCAATAACGATACCACGGCCTCATGGAAAACTAGCACTAATCAATTGTTTTATTTCTTTTCATAGTGATTAAGTTTATCAGAGGCCCTTACAATCAGTTGACAGGTCTTCTCGTTTGCTTCTCATATACCTCTTGCAAGATTCTAACCACAACAGATATGTATAGGTCTAATGACGATATATATATGTGACTTATAGATTAGTAACCTTTACTATATTCTATCGAACATACCTTTTGTTGAGTACTATGCAACACAAAATTAACGTCCAATATGTTATTTACACTCTTACTTCTAACGTGTGCAGTAAAGGAGTCCGGCCATTCAATATACAGAATACAAATAGCCATTTGTCCATAGTTAGCATGTGATATGGTTAACTGTTTTTAAAGTTTCATTCAGTGTTGGTATTTTACATTAAAATTTTAATTGAACCAAGCGGGAAGTAACTCTTAAAATCGGCCCATAATTGACGGAGCTCTGAGGTAACAAACAGTAATAATTGAAAAAAAAAAACAAAAACCCAACTGCAAAAAGACAATTTAAAAGTATGTCTTAAACTAACAAAACAGCACGAGATCCGACACAAACATGGCCCGTTTTTACGCTATCAAAAACTTTATAAAACCATTTTTTTTATTCCTTATTAAATTTAAAGATATAACATATATTTATGTAATTTTGTGATCCCTTATAATTTTCTTGATTTGATGCTCTACTCGATAGGTTTGGTTAATTTATTTTATTAACCTATTACTGTTTTATATAAAAAAAATCCATCGAAGGACAATTGGGCCCGAAATCCATCCCGCCATTTAGAAGATACGAAAATTTACAAACAAACATACAAGATAAGCGCGAAAAACATAACCCTTCCCTGGCAGTCGATTGAAAGAAACAGACGAATTGAGAAAAACTTTCTTCTTGCAGTAGGTTAAAAATACACCTACTTATGCATTTAAATTTATAAAAAAAAATAGTATAGACGAGACTTTTCAGTGTCTAATTTAATGAGGAACATCAAAATAGGCACGAATGTCAGCTCTTATAGACGTGAAAAAACAAGCACTATTTAAATAGGTAATATCGTATCGCATAATTAGAAACTATATGGAAAATCTAATGACAGTAAAGGACATGTTTTTTTTTTAAACGAAAGCAAATTGAAGTGTTTTGTCACAGCTGATCCTGGAAAATAGACGGCCTGTTAGTCTGGTGGTTATTAATCCTGACTAAGCCAGAGATCGTGGGTTCGATTCCCACCCATGACAACTAACGAGCATCATCATTTGTTCTGTGTCTGGGTGTACTTTATCTATAATATGTAGGTATTTAGAAATATATAAGTAGGTATGTCTATCGGCAGTCTGGTTACCGTAGTAAATTCACTACCTAGTTTGGGATCAGACGGTCGTGTGTGAGCTATGTGAGGTTATTATTATTATTTAAACGTACCCATGTTTTTGTATTCTAGAATTCTTAATAAAAACTTTGCTTCTATTGTGTCCAAAATGCATTAATATGTATCACAGAATATGATTATATTAAAGTCTCTTATAAATAACATAAATGGGTAAGCGAAAGTCCGAGAGTAAACAGGGACATTCATTGACACGATAAAATTAAAAAGAGATGAAAACTGCAAAGTGTTGTAACAGTCATGGTCTAATAAATACCTATTTTGAACCTAACAAACGTTTCAACAGAGGTGCGGGTACACTACAGTGGATAGGTTGACTGACACGTTGAAGGTGTTAAGTCTGTTACATATTTATTGCAATATTCAAACCAATATAGGTTTTAAAGTAATTCCGAAATAATGAGACAAATTTAACAAACATAGATACGGTCAACAATAAATAAATCTTTGAATGTGGTATTTTTAGGACAACTTTTTTGTGACTGAATATGTGGATAAGGAAGCTTTTAAAAAGTCTAGTCAGATATTTCTTATTTGAATAAAGATAGGAATAAATAAACGTTTATACAAGTCTAACAAACTAACACGTGGGTATACAGATTTAGATTTGCCTGGACTTATCTCGATTTCAAACCAGAAGCGTCAGCGCCGGTAACGTTTTTACACGCTTTATATTAGCTTCACTTGTATGTTTGTTTGTATGTTTGTAACCGACTCCTTTGGGCGTGATTTTGACTGACTTTAAACGGTCAGAATTCGTTCAAACTTTAAATTTAAAAAAATAAATAAAAAAAAATATAGTTTTAAAAAACTAAAAAATACGCTTTCTATAGAAAACCAAACTAAAAAATAGAAAACAAATTTGAAAAAAAGCGTGGGGTGCTTTTTACTATTGACAACAGGCACCCAACGCTTTTTTGTTTTTTAGTTTTTTAAAACTATAATTTTTTATTATATTCTTATTCAACGTCTAGGAAATATTACAGTGTTTTGGTGGTAAATATTACAGTGGTATAATCAAAGCAAACCTTTAAATGTCCACTGATCGCTTGCACAGGCCATACAGTTTGTCTATTATTGTGTCACAGTAGTCTTTAATTGAACGTTACGTAACGTGATTTTTAGAAAAAAATATTTATTTTCTGTTAACACTTCACTTCTTACTTTTAATAAAGCGCAATGATTGCTCTCGTAACCTTCTCCATTGTTAGGAAATAATGAGTTAGACTGATTTAAGAATATAGAACCAAACATTTTTTGTTTCTATCCTTTCTGTCGACTTTTAGAGGAAAAAATTAAAAACACAGAAGTGCTGAAAATATCGGATCACCTCGTTAAGATATCTGAAACCAAATAGTGATTTCGACCCAAAAATAGTGATTCCTAGGTTGCAGCAGCAGGTTGTAGTCATCATTTCTGGCAACGTCCTCTCTTCCTTGATGCACCCTAGCAATGCAAGTAACTAGTTGTATCGCCAGTTGATAATTTTAACTTTTCCCTTTGGTTCACAAAAGCTACCAAAGTAGGACAAGCCACTGGGCTGCTCCTGCTGCCACCTTGTGCTGTTTGTCTCTTTATTCTTTCTTAATAACGGACTTCGCCTTACACATTTTTCCCCTACTTTAATTCATATCATTATTACTGTAACTTGTTTTTTTATTAATTTCAGTTGCTGCCTATAGTATTATCAGTATCATCAATAAAGGTACCAGTCGATAATGTAGATAGTAATGAAGACCGAGTTTCTGACGTTACAGAGGAAATAAAAAGCACGCCTGTTTATTATATTAAAGAAGACGGAAACTTGGATAGCTATCTGATTCCTCCTGATCCTCACAAGCCCGATGAGGCATTTTCAGACGTATTGCCTACTCCTGCTACTTATCTTATACCACCCATAAAAGAACAACAGTCAGATTTCTACATTCCCGCAGAACCCAGTGCACAGAGCGACTGGCTACCTATACTTCAAACGCAATCTCAAAATAACAGGCATGCTAGACTGCAAAGACCACTTCTTGAAACAATTCCAATTTTTATGAATGAGGGTATACACGCACTTGATGGAGGTCAATTTAATTTACCGATTCCAATACCGTCTACTCAACTTGTACCACCTGCAGTCGATGCCGTCAACGAGTTCTTGACACCAATAGTACCTCAAGCTGAACAAAATCAAGCAAATTATGTGCCTAATTACAATTTTCCGGTTTACGAAGATAAGAGAAACGGACCGACTCTAAATCCACAACTTGAATCCGCGGATCCAACCCTTGCTTTACATCTCTTACCCCCTAAACTTCAACAATCATTAAAACTTCCAACAAAACTGTACCCAAAAAAGTATACTAATGACTTTCGGCCAGTTCCGATACCTTTAAATCTCTCCTCCCAAGAAAAGGAGCCCCAGGTTCCAAAAGCAAACCCTGCGAAATTCTTCAAGCCACCACCCAGTATCGAAGATGAATACCAATTCACACCTCCTGCCGAAAAGAACTTCTATCATTACAAGAAAGCAGAAAATAAACGGAAATTGAAAGGGGAAGAGGAAAGTCTAAAGGTGAATTGTTTAGGAGAACAATATTATTTAAGATAAAAAGTAAATAAGTATGATTATAATTTAAAAACTTGTATTGTTTTCAGCAACATCAAGACGATGCGGATGCGGAAACATACGGCGAGCCTACTTCAACTGAACAACAAACTTCGGAAACTAACTTCAGATACCCCGGACGTACGTGTGATGTAACTTAATAATAACAACAATTATTGTTAGAAGTGGATTAGATATATAAATCAAAAACTTGTTAGAAGTTACCTTAATATAATGTCAATAGATTATTCGACCCTCCTTACAGTCCTTCAGACAACTATGGAATAATATTATTGTTAAAGATACAATTTTGGTAACTTTTCATGTACATTATTGAGAACAGACAGAACGGATTCAGAATTGGTCTCTGTATAGGACTACACATAGATCAATTCTCATTGTGAAGCAGTAAAGCTCTCGTTTTTATACCTACGTAGTAAGTAAGTATATATTTGATTTTGATTAAGGTAGAGATTATGTTATGTGCTTTGCGTAATACGATTTTTATCATGTATTCATCATTATCATCATCATCAGCCTATCGCAGTCCACTGCTGGACCTAGGCCTCTCCCATTGCACGCCACTTAGATCGACCTGGCTTGTGGGCGTTCTACACTACGTTTGCCGAGACGCGGTCTCCACTCAAGAACTCGTTTTCCCTAACGGTGGTCGGTTCTGGGACTGATATGGCCAGGCCACTGCCACTTCAGCTTGCTGATCCGGTAGGCTATGTCGGTGACCTTGGTTCTCTGCCGGATCACCTCATTCCTGATGCGATCCCTTAGAGAAACGCCGAGCATAGCCATTTTCATAGCACGTTGAGCGACTTTGAACTTGTGGACCAGCCGTACCGTGAGTGTCCACGTTTCGGCTCCGTATGTCATGACGGGTAGGACGCACTCATTAAAGACTTGTCTTAAGGCACTGTGGGATCGACAATGAGAAGACTCGACGTAGCTTCCCAAACGCTGCCCAACCCAACTGAATTCTTCTGTTCACCTCGTCCTCGAAGTTGTTTCTACCTAACTGCAATGTCTGCCCGAGGTACATATACTTTGAACAACTTCGAGACCGGCACCGTGTACCGCAATCGGTTCCGGTACATGTTCGTTAACCATGAACTTGGTTTTCCAAGTTCATCCGTAGGCCGATGCGTACAGAAGAGTCAGCTAGGTCATTCAGCATCTGCTGTAGGTCCTGCAACGTCTCTGCCATGATGACGATGTCGTCTACAAATCGCAAGTGAGAGATGTATTCGCCATTGATATTGATGCCACGCCCTTGCCAGTGCAGCGTCTTGAACATGTCCTCCATTGCATTTGTGAACAATTTCGGGGAAATAACGTCCCCCTGTCTCACTCCTCGATGCAATGGTATGGGCCTTGTTTGCTGTTTCTGTACTTGGACGGACATGGTGACGGCTTCGTAGAGACATTTCATCACTTGGATGCATCGCTAATCTACTTGGCAACGCTGCAGGGACTTCAGAACAGACCAGATCTCGATCGAGTCGAAGGCTTTCTCATAGTCCACGAATGCTAGACACAGGGGCTGATTATAATCTTCGGTCTTCTGTATAATCTTCGAATTCGTCGAGTCTTTGCGCAAGACGGTTCGTGATGACTCTCGTAAACAGCTTGTAGACGTGGCTTAAGGGATATGGGTCGATAGTTCTTCAACATGGTCTTGTCACCCTTTTTGAAGAACAAGACGACCACGCTCCTACTCCATGCTTCCGAAGTTCTCCCTTCAAACAGGACAGCGTTGAAGAGCTTTTGGAGCTCCCTTAGTACGGGTTTTGCAGCTTTGTTGTAACGCCATCCTCTCCAGGGGCTTTTCCATTTTTCAGCTGTTCAAGAGCCATCTCGATTTCATCAATGCTAACTTCTGGCAGGTCTTCGGTGTAGTGACGTGTTAATGTGGCTCTAGAGTCCTCATATTCGGGATCAGGTCGAGGTGCATGCGAAGCGTATAACCGGCCATAGAAGCTTTCCACTTCTAAAAGGACTGCCGGCTTCGAAGCAACGACTTCTCCATTTTCTGTGGTCAACTTTGTCAGGTGGCTTCTTCCAAGAGATTGTACGAACACTTTTGACCCCCGATTCCGCTCGATCGCTTTTTCAATTGAAAGAGCATTGGAGCACCGGAGATCGTGTCGTACGAGTTTACTGATCTCTCGGTTTAGATCGCTCGATCTCGCTTTGCCGACAAAGTGAGAGGTGGGTTTTCCCGTCGTTTCTTCATCAGCCCTAGGGTCCTTTCTGAAAGCTTCGACTTAATGACCTTACGCTGCATTTCACAAATCTCGTACCTTCTTCCCTGAGGATCCGAACCACATTTTCGAGGTTCTGGTTTACGTCGGTTGTGGTATTGCTAAGAATAGAATAGAAAAAATAAACGGGTTTTTCTGTAATGTGAATTCCTAACCGCCCGCCCCGCGTCGTTAAAAATACTGTTACTGGCCGGGGATTCGATAAATAAACTGCAAGCACTGTATTTATAAACACTTACTTTTACAAACATTAATTAAATATATTCTTTTAATAATTCCTTAGTCGCATTAGAATATCGCTTCGTTGGTGATCCGCTGTCTCGTAAAACAATACTCGCCCGTACGGCCAACACGCTAAGTTTTTACAGGGCTGCCGAAATAACCAGAATAATCCCTAGGATTCGATAGACCGTTTCAGATAATAAAGAATTTTCAAGTATCAATAATCTGCAGTTACCCGATGGCGCTGCAAGTATCGGAATTATGAATCATGATCTCAACGCGTACTTCTTGATCTGTATCAATTGATAGTAGATAGCGCTGTCCCCCATATTCCTTCATACGACTCTCGACTGTTAACGAACTAACTACACACTACCGTTTAATCCTACGGCGCAACAATACGTATAAATTTTGTATGTAGGTATGTAAAAACCCGCAAGTTTAAGTTTAAGACATATCGAAAAGCAAAAAGTATTGGCATTACCTAATGCAAGTATGTTTATCTTATATTTGACAATAAAATATTTGCGTGTTTTGGTCTCAACGTATTCTAAAAAAGAATAGATTGACAACAAAGAAATGACGGATAAATTTTTGAGTTACCTATATACTATTAGTTGTAAGTATAGGTCGTTTATTTAATGTTTGTTAATGGAATTTTTAGGAAACGTATATCCTGCTCCATTACGTCAGGAACCCCCGAAAGTACCCCCTCATGATGAGAGCTCTGCGGCAGCCCCCGGCTCCGATGGTAGGACAGAGTTCAGAATGCACGGCATGAAGGGACCTCACAGTTATCAATTCGGATACGACACTGGCAAAGGGTAAGTATGTCTGATATTTATTAAAATAGATGCTACTGCGAACCCATAACTGATATTAAGTGTAACATCAATAAATTTGACAGTAGTATATGAGCCTAGCCTTTTATTAAACTTTGGTAGGTAGTCCCTATAGAGCGCTCACAAATATGTATTGAAAAAAATTTTTGAATACGAAAATTTACGTAAGTATAGGGAAGAGGAGAGCAAATGCAATCTTTATAATGGTTATAGAAAACCTTAAGCAATTCTTCCGTTACTACTAACTTTTTTTACTCCTGTAATTCTTTCGTAGCTTTCCACTAAATGGAGACGTTAAGAAGCTCACTATTCTCTTGTTTGCCCCCTGTATCATAAAAAGCCCTTTGTAATAACGCACTTTATGTCCGGTTTGAAGGGTCAAAAGTAACTTGAAACTTTGTTACGCTTTTAGGTACAGTCAAGGGTGACCGCGACCGTACCTACGCAACTAAGTACAATAATACTTGTTTTATTATTGCAGGAAAAATCGTCAGTTTCGTTACGAAGAACGTGACAATGAGGGACTTGTTCACGGACACTACGGCTATATGGACAAGTTAGGAAAACTTCGTATTGTGAACTACAGCGCTCATCCTAAATATGGATTCCGTGCTGAGGAGCCCGTCGAGAGTACTCCCCAAACCGCCAAAGTTAAATGAGAATATCGCATGTGATCGGATTCGGGTATACCTAATATAATAAGTACAAATTATCTTATCATTATGACCTCCAACTCGTCTTGGCACATATTGGTAGAGGTCAATCATTAAGTTTTCTTCTGTACATATATACGTAACTAGGTATACTACTACCAAATAGTTAAAATGTTTTATACAACGGAAAATATTCTTCATTTATTCCTTTTTATCATGTTCGTAGTGAGGAATATTATCGTTTCGAAAAATAACTTGCTCAAAAAGTCAAAATCAGTATTGTTATGTGATTTCACTACAAAAATCATTCGCGTAATAATTAATGGATGCCCTAAATGTGGCACCCTACCACTTGTATGTTTAAACGACCTGTACGTTTCATATTAAGTCGGTATCCTAGATAAGTCGCTGTAAATTCGTTACCTTAAGTGTCATATAGTAGATAAGCTATAATAATTAATTTATATGTTAAAATAAAAAACATATGTAACGAAAATAAACAAACTTTATATAAAAATATTTTTCATTTACATCATTTATATATTTACAACTATGTTCATATAAGTTTATTTTAGTTTACCTTCCTATGAAATAAAGTAGGTAAGTCTAAGGACACACTCCTTGTGTAACATTCCCTAGTCTAAGGTTTAATGCAGACAACAGTTGCCGTTCCTCTCCAAAGACCTGATGCTGGTAAAAAAAAGAATATAGTGTGATAACAACTTTAACAAGTGATTCGAACCTCATTTGAAAAGCGACATATCAGCGGAAAAAGTTTGACATTGTTTCATAGGTAATACAATATTTTAATAAAATGTTTATCAGTAAAGAAATATGGCTGTCTCAAAAATAGGCTATTGAAAAAACATAGTAGAACTAATTCTCGACATGAAGTTTATCAATTATTTTGTCTAGCAAACTGGATGCACCTATGCGAAATAATTTAGGTGTGAGCCATTCTGGTCCCAACTCTGTGTATACAAGGATCAACCAATTGACGGCATCCTGTCCTGTCTTTATTCCACCCGCTGGCTTTAATCCCACCTGAAAAAATAAGGAATGTCATTGAGTGTGGTTGGTATGTTGTTGAAATACCGATATTTTTGGGACACAAACTACGTTAAATAAGCTATCAATTTAATACATAGGAACAATTCATCATTTAGATTATAATCCAGAATTAGAATATGGCTTCACATGCCTGAATGATATATAGATAGATAGATAACTTTTTATTTGCACACTAAATTACACAGTTACAGAATTACGGCCTTATTGCTAAATGCAATTTCTTCCAGGCAACCTTATATATATGTATAGTTTAAATTGAACCATTCAAACTGGAAACCTGTACAGGTTGAATATAGCAACCCACATGATTTACCAGCTGCACCCCACGGTGTTTCTGGCGGTTTATCAGTTATATTTAAATGTCTTGCTCATTCCACAGGCATTCTACATTTTTTCGGGATTAAAAGTAGTTTATCAAGGGTGTCAGCTACCTCCACACCAAATTTAATTGAATTCCGTCCAGCCGTTTGAAGAACTAACAAACATACACACACTTACAAACTTTCGCCTTTATAATATTAGTGTAATTTG
Organism: Arctia plantaginis; assembly: GCA_902825455.1. Lineage (NCBI taxonomy): Eukaryota > Metazoa > Arthropoda > Insecta > Lepidoptera > Erebidae > Arctia > Arctia plantaginis. The sequence goes on along the minus strand of CADEBD010000314.1, from coordinate 13,430,956 downwards.
TAGTATTGTTTTTAAATACCATTATAATTAAATCTTTTATTCTGTCATTCTAACCTTAACACCAGTCATCTGATAGTATTTTCGAATAGCTCTGCACATTACTAAGCCAACAGGCAAAGTAGCATTAACTTCTTCCATTCCAGTTGATGTCTTTATAAAGTCCGCACCAGCCATCATAGACACCATTGAAGCTTTGTAAACCTGATATAATAATGCTTTATTAATAAATGAACACACTGAACGCTTTACTGTTTTTAGAGTGTTGTATATCATTCACACCTACTTATAAGCTGTCTGTTTAGGTGTGAAAGAGATGAGTTACTGTCTTATTTGAAGATAATCAGTTGAATTCAACATTAATATAATTTATGTATTAATTTAAAGGTTTTCTTTTTAAGTTATATTACTTTATACCTATATAAATGAGTACATGGTAAAACAAACACGTTTAAAATGTACAGAATCTAGTAATCTTAAAGCACAATTTGAAATATTATTACAACTTACATTCTCATAAGAGCCCAATTGTCCAGTACCAAGAATGACTTTCAGATGAGCTGTACCACATGCTTTCTTCATTTGCTGCACTTCATTGTACAATGTATCCCACTGACCCGTTAAAACTAAACTCCGGTCAAGTACAACATCAATCTCATTTGCTCCACTTGATACTGCAAACTCCACCTCTTTCAATCTGGTTTCTAGGCTATACAGGCCAGAGGGAAAACCTGTAGCAACTATTAAACATTTTTTTTTAATAGAATGTTGATCCGCAAAATAGTGAAGTAGACTTTATAGAATCTTTTGGTTGTTTGAACACATGTAGATATCAACTTGGTATTAACATCTAATACTTATATCTGTGGTATGTTGTAACTGTAAAAATCAAGCTTTTAAGTGAATTGAATCATATTCGATATCAATCAAATCAATAAAAGAAATGGCCCCTGAAGCTTTAAATATTTGGTGGGAAAATAAAAACCTACAGAGAATTTTATGTTGACTTAGAATTTTGAAATTTGGTTTGAAGCAAGATTTCATTAGTAACAGAAATATTTATTGATAGTATAGTAGACAATATATTTTTTTGCAATAACAAAATTCTGTTTTGTACTTGATATTCTGATTGTGCCATATAACAATGATATTTTATTAAACAATGGTATAGGAAAGTATTTTTATTGATTTTGACAAAATATTTTAAATAATTTAATATAATCATGTGTGAATTACCAGAGGCAATATTAACTTCACTGAGTATGTCCATTTTTTTGAGTGCTTCATATACATCTTTTACTCTGCTAGGGTAGACACAAACTGCCGCAGTTCTAATTTTTTTTTCTAGTTTTAGTGTCTCAAAAATGTTTGGTGGTAATGGATTTGCTGCCTGAAAATATGAATTCATTTTTCATGGTTATCTACTAGCATAGTGCAAGATAGCACTTTTTACTTAACTTAAAAACATGCTTAAATAATATATATATTTTCACACATCTCACACACAGCAGTCTGATACCAAACTAGACAGAGCCTGTACTATGGTAATCAGACTACTGATAAGCATACATATATATATATATTTCGAAATACATACATACATAGATAGACACAGAATAAATGATCTAGCTCATCACACAATAATTTGTCCTGGGTGGGAATCAAACCCAAAACCTCTTGCGTAGTCAGGGTCACTAAACACTAGACCAACAGGCCAGAATGTGAATAATATTGAAATAACAGAAGTTATAATAAATTGTTTAACAGTCTTAATGGGAGAGCCATACTTTGGCATATATGAACTAGCCTTACCAGAGCAGCCTAACAAGAAACTGGTCTTAAATAATTCTTTTGGTAGTAGTAGTAAGTAGTTTTCTTAAGTGAGCAGCAGGTGCTGTTCTATAAGAAAATAGCTTTGCGTACAGTACTTCCACAGCATCGCTAAACTACGTTTGTTTGAAATTCGTAGCTACAGCACTGACATACTATCGAAATTTAAACCATGTATTAGATGTATCAAAATTGGACTAAAAAACTAAAAAAAACTGAAATATAATATTTTTCTATGCTTATTTTTAAAAGTGAATCTACAGTTTGATTTGAAGTTTAAAAAAGGGAAATTGACTTGTCAGTCTAAAAGAAATATATTATAATATACAGACCTTGTTACACAGTCTTAAAACATTAGATCTGGTGTCATCTCCAGCTAGTGTAGTAAGGTCAATGTGGGTGATGGCCTTTAAAAGCCATGCATTGAAATTTTCAGGTAATTTTACAACATGATTACATAAGATCGTTTTGATCTGTGCATCAACACTTGATTTGTTGATATGTACATTTTTTAAATAGTTCAAGTCTAAAATAAAAAAAAGATAAAATTAGGAATGTCTTTAACAAATTACATATTTTTACAGTGTAGTGCAATAATAGAGTTAAGTATTAGAAAAATAAAATGTAGAATTTGTAAATAAATCCATCTTTAATATTTCCTTTTGGGATAAAAGGCACATTCTTTTCTGCCCTGATAATGTGTGTGTCAACTTTCATGATGCTCTGTTAATTAGTTCAGACTTAAGAGATAGACAACTCACTTTAGTACTTTTGTTATTAAGGTTCAGAGAGAAAATATAGCCTAAATGATTTGATGTCGTCACTCGTAGCAGTCTCGTGTCATAATTATGGTTCAATAAAGATAACCGAATCGTCATATAGGTAAATATAATAATATAACATAACAAAAAAGTATTAAGACAAAAAATACTATTTCCTCAATGTAAATAAAGCTTAGCTTGGTACAATTGGAAACTATAATTAATTAATAGCTATATATTGAGTAAGAATCAAAATACCTATTAAAACTTTAGTTATCAAAACTTTGTCGTAAGTGATAAAACCAACTTGTTATCACCACAAGTATTAAACAATAAAAGAATATCTTACCTAGCCCTTTTGACAATGTTTGCACCATGTTTTCAACTCTTTGGTTTATAAATATAAAATAGTTTTAGAGGTCTTAAAATTACGCATCAAGTAATTAAGATATTTAAGTAGGCAAGGCCAGCTAATGATTTAAAAACAAATGAAAATGAAGTAAAACAAGAAAGACATTGAAAAAGGACAACTGACAACTGACTGACATACCGGGAGCAGTACCTATTTAATTTACATTTGCTTTAAGATTCCCAATTGCGATGTTGCCATGTATGTTGGTCAAAAATAAACAAAAGTCACCGGACAAAAAAAAACATGTCGTTACGGGATTACCCGTTCAAATTTCGATATTAACATTAATATTTTTTAAAGTCGTTGTTCAATACCCTAGATAAAAGTCGAAATCAGGTTAGAGTATGCACCTAAGCATAAACGTTAATTAAACCCTGTAGTTATCATTATACATAAAATTGATATTACGATATTTAAAAAATTTCTAGTGTTAAGGTCAGTTTAATGTAAACCAGCAGATGTTTTTTGCCAATCAATCAATATCATAGATATATATAATAATTGATTAATAGAAATAAATTGAGTGCTTGTCTTAACCAAAAAAATTAAAAAAAAATCAGGTAAATCAAAATATTTTCGTTATAAGAATATAATTCAAATTATTTATTTAAATTTATATAGAATTTTATACACATCTGCTGGATAAAGAATATGCTCAGTTAGCTGAATTTCAAATATTGAACTAATTTTAACGGGTAAGTTAAATCTTTTAAGTCTAAAGTAATAGTCACCCAACTTATAAAATAGACTGTATGATAACTTTTAACCATAAATAAAAATACATGTTTCACTCATATAATCATACTTTACTCGTACTTTAAAACGATGATAGCGAGAGGAAGTATATTCCATAAGTGGCGGATTTACCAGCAGGCTGAGTAGGCTGGAGCCTAGAATGACAAATTTGGCCTACAAATAAAAAAAAACATATACACAGAGAAAGGAAGTTTCGAAAAATAAACAAAAATAACAATATTTACGAAACGCTTCGTGAACCTTTGTGCATTTGGATTTTTAAATATTCCAATAGCGGTTTGGCATAGCAATTTAAATTAGTAATTTTGAATAAGTGTTTTACTAATCATCACTCAGGGCGACATGAGGACCTGGAATACGCGCCTCCGCCACCCGGTTTATCGGCGACGAATTATCTGTGTAATTATAATTATATGTGAAAATCTTCCTCCCAGGCCCTCTCAGCCGCTGCCGCCTCGCAGAAGGATGTGACAGTGATGAAACATCTGCTTTTGTCGTACCGCGCGATAAGGGCGGGGCCCACTCATGATTGAGACTCTCCAGCATCTCTTTTCGGTTTGGACAACCCTGAAAAATGGGTTACGACTATTTGGGCGTTATTTGTTACGCCGATGTCCCGGGGACCGGACTTTGGAGAGGCCGCGCGCCTAGCCACCAGGGGAGTCTCTCTGATGGTCGGGCGCATTGTGGTGCTGGGCTTACGGGCTGACCTGGATAAGACGGAGGCCCTCTTGTGCCATGGGCCCCATCGTGGTCCGCCCTCCGGCGCCTCCATCGTGGTCAATTTGGTCCTCGGTTCAGGCCTGGCTGGAGGCTCCACGTGCCGGCTTTGCCGCCATGGAGGCGCTCTAACCGGCCATCGTCAATTGGGCAGGGCGACAGCATGGGACTCTGACTCAATTCGCCGGCGGTGAATCTGGCGGTGAAGGCGTGCGTTCGCCTCATGCTGCCCTCAGTGTGGCCGCGGGTCACGGTACGGGTTTTCACCTCCATCCGCGTGTGCCGAAGGTCGTCTAAATAGAAAGTTTAGCAGGTGCAGGAGGGGTCCAGATGATGTAATATCATCTGTTTAAACTGTGCAAGTTTAAACATAAGTTTCCAAACAATGTTAGCACCATTTACCATTTTACTTTATGTATTTTCTTTGCCCGATCTTTCCCTAATTTTAAGTTTTTGCATTTTGATATTACAGTTAGCCCTTAAAATTTTTACGTCTTATTTTGTAAAATCTTGAATAGGAAATGAGGATCAGACTGTTAGCCAATTTATTTAATCCCGAGAAGACAGCTTAAGATTAAGACGAGTTCGTTTTTATTTAACAGCTAGCTGGTACCCGCGACTTCGTTCGAGGGAGTTTGAAAAGCGCTGCCTCAGGGCCGCCAGGTACGGGTGTGCAGAGCGTGCGCACCGCACACGGGCGGAATTGCCAAGGGGGTGGCAAAAACAGACATCGAAACAAAAACGAATCTTTTTCCATAATTTGCATGTCTAATGTATTTTTATCTCATCATAGTAACATCTATTGATCAGTGTACGAAAATAAATGCGAATGTTTATATTCGTATTACTTTATTAAACGTACGTACAATTTCAATCAACCAACGCCAACAGAGCCAGAGAGCGTGTATGGAGCAGAGGCATAACCTCGTGACTAATTGCGACCATGGTGCGGAGCGACTAACTCCTCCTAGGGGCGAAGTGGGACCGGGAGGGACTTAGAACCCACTCCCGGCTCACCAGGCCCGAGATCGGATCGGGTACTGCAGGCGGCTTAAACGCACTTAAACGCAAACAAACCGTCCTTCATAAGCGCTGGGCCCGGGGTGGACAGGTGGCGACGCGACGTGCTCCGGAGCTCCTTTATTGACATTGAGAGGAAACCGTGGTCTCTACATATCAGGAGACCATCTGTAAGCCTTATCAGTAGTAAGTATTATCAGGGATTTCCTTTCTACGTTACACTTGGTTGTCCGGCTACAGCCCGTGATGGCTCGGCGTGCGGTTTTAGGGTCGGCGCTGACTAACGTCGCGGCAAGGCACGACACGGCAAGGTATCCTGCCGAAGGATGCAATGGGATGAAGCAGCATGTCAAAGCATACCGCTTCACGTCGTGGCATCTCGCAGAAAGCCCACCCATTAAATAGGACCGGCGCTGACTGAAGTCGCGACACGGTAAAAAAAAAACTACTTGGCTACAGGAGTTGTCATACCATGATACTGAAGAGGTTCTTAACATCAATTCATAGACTTTTAACACATACGGACATACGAAAATACATAAACACATGTCAGATATATGGCACACACACACACACACACATAACGTTCTATAATTATTGTATTATATCCTCGCCACTAATTATTATTATAGTGCTGTAGCTTTAGTACGTAACTATGAGCCAATAATTTTAACTCGGAGTGGAGACCTGTTGACCTATAATACAGGTTTCTACCTAGCTTGGGCACCAGTCTTCCACAATATTGTCTTGAGTGATTGTATTACTAACTAAGCTTCATATTTGTAAATACTTGAAATATTGTGGTGAAAAAGAAACATTATTATTATTATTACATATATAGTGGCATGATAATCTGTAGAATGAAACCGCATAACACGACATGCTGCGCCGTCCTGCGACATTCCACGCGCCGCGGTATAATTGTAACGAAATTAAGTAATAAATGATGATTTCTAAACTCATTGAAATAAGGATAAAAATAACTTGATCGGATATGAAATTCGTAACCACGTCCGGTGGGGGATGTCCGAAGGCAAGGCAGGAATGGCGGCTTTAGCGGCATTGCACGCGGGCGCTCGAACAGCTAGCGGCGGCTTGCGCTGCCGTAGTGGTCTAGGCCACTAGGTATACTTGAGGCCTCGGGTTGGATTCTTGGATCGAGCAAAATTTTATAGGGTTTTCCTGAGAGGATAAATCCTTTTTTTTTAAAGTTGAACCGACTTTTAAACTGCTTTTTTTTAACTGGTTTTTAGACATAGGTATCGTGCGAATAACCATGTGAGCATGAAACAACCTATTATTTTGACATTACAACAAACAGACACTTAAATTTTATTAATTGTATAGATAAAAAATTAAGAGCGTTAGTTAATTTCTTAGCTTATATTTCCTTATAAAAGATGTAACAGTAAAGTAGTTAGTATATTTAATTGTGTATACTGTTTTGTTTTGCTGTTCACCTACCTATTTATTGAGTTGTGTACACATTGAGGAGCTAATCAAAGAATAAATCTCTGTAGGTACGTACACAAGAGGATTTATTGCGATCTGAGATTTGTTTCTGACTCGCAGGACGCGAAGCGGGCGCTATAAACATTTCAGCGAACCATTACTGTACTCCGCCAAGAATTTACAGCTTTAGTTCTTTCTTTTAAAGTTTTAAACGAATTAGTGTAGTTTGATTATTTGTGCCTTACGACATAATTGAACTAGCCTTGACGAAACAAGTGGGTCAAAGTATTAATAATATAAATAAGTGTTTACTTTATTTCTAGCCAATGGAAAATGTTTTCGTACACAAGAGTATTGTAACAAACATTAGTTATCTACGACGTAAAGAATGTTTGTTGGTTCAGGTACCAAGTAAATCGAAAAATAGCTAGATCCGCTAGAGCTTATTTTAATCCAAAACTGCTATATACTTGCATTCCTTCTCATAGGATTTAAGAAACAGGCTTTAAAAATAAGTGTTTTGAAATGGACTTGGGAAACAAAGCCCTTTAAGGTCTAGTGAGTGTGAATGTGTGGGTGATTGTCACTTGTCTTGGTTGACGTGTTTGACTTTTTGACTAAATTTAATGTAATGAATAGAAGAAATGGACACAGAATTTTTTATTTACCATTTAAAGGCAAAGTAGTTTAAATTACTTTTGTCATCTGCTGGTGGATCCATTTCCTATTTTTGTGGACAAATATAGAATAGAACTACAATAAAAATAAACGCTCCTACAAATCGATTGATAAATAAACCGGACTGGGCAATGAGCATAGAATCTATGGAAGATGAATGAAGTGATTTCTTCAGTGTCATTCAAGGTTATGTTGTTTTTTGACTTCAACTAAAATTACTAAGGACTACAGTCTGTAGGGGACTTGAGGATTGACACAAATTGAGGATTTTCCGACCAGGGGAGGTAATCATGCCCGGTGATCCGATGCTCGACGGATGGTGATGGGAAGTTGTATATTTGCTAATCGGCGCTTTAGTATGTTTTTGTTTCATTGTATGTGGAAGTTGCCACATCACCCCCCTTCAAGTAGTGAGTAGTTCCGCTAGTCCCAGTGAATCGGGGCTGAAATCCGTTGATCCCAGTGAGTCGGGATTGCATGCGTGCGCGGTGCTGCGGTGAAGTCCCCAGTGAGTCGGGGTGGTTGCTGAGTAGTGGCTGGCTGCTGTGTAGACGGGAGAGAGATGCTCTCCTTACGTGGACTGTAGGTGCACGTAAGGAGTGTGCTGTGCCTAGACGCTGATGAGGCCGTAAGGGCGACCAGACTGGTGCAGTCGCTTCCTGCGGGTGGTATCCCTGTTGTGGCCCAGGTTGCTGGCTGGCTGAGACTTGATTACCGCTTATTGTTCTGGGAGTGATCATGCCTGGCAGCCCGCGGCCCGGCGGTAGATGTTGGGAAGCTGTATATATGCTAAACGGCGTGAGTATTATTCATATCGCGATACAGGATTAGCAGTTACTCTGTAGTTCGTCTTGAGGTGAATTTAAAAATCGTACTGTGTTTCAATTCCTGACTATATCGATAAATTTAATTATTCTACTTTTTCGATGTTATTTAATTTAATTAGTACTAAAGCTCTTCAAGTCTTTTGTTTGTTTGTTTGTTCAAATGTTTTTTTTGTATCATTCTTTTTGTATTGGATAGAGTATTCATTGAAGAAGTATACGTTTTACTGTATCACAACTAGCTACAACCCTGAAGAGTAGAGCAGTGACCAAAAATTCCTAACACTAAAATTCGCAACAGCAATTGAAAAATGCTATAGCCCTTTTTATGAGCAACTTATCATATTATATTTTGTGCAATATTTATGAGAATATTTTCATATCATCACTTATCATTCAATTATCACTAAAAGAGTTAGATTGCACCTTTTTAAAACCGTGTTTAGTTACATTGAGTTAAACTGTTACGTAATAATGTAACCCGGACATGTCACAGTCTGATTGGCAATAAATGCAACGGGGCAAGCGACGTGTTGAAATGAAAAATACAAGTACCTACATAAATGCTATAATTATTTCGATCATTAACCAAACTGTGACACTTTGAAATGATATCCACGTGCGAATATATAATTACTAACAATGTAAATGACTTTTCTCACAACGTTGTTGAAATATAGACATTATAAAACAAGATTAATTTTACATCGCTTACGCCAAAATTCATTATAAAAGTTATGTCGAGACATTATTGTTTTATGGGGTCTATAACTTTCATCTTGTAATGGTTTTCTTGCGCTGTGATGTGGCCAGCCAGTTGTAGATGTTTTGTGGTAGTAACGATATTCGTAGCTCGCAGAATAAAAGAAGCGAAAAGAGATAAAAACTCATGCTGCAAACGTGACTAATAAAAAGGGTAAGTTGGGCGGTTCAATAAATCCTCGGCTAACCGAGTTGGAGATTTATATTTCTATTACAGATCGTCTTACGAAATGTATTTAAGATGGTTTTTTAATCCATCTTAAAATTATTAGTTCTAATGTACAGGTTATGCAAAAATACTTCGAGCAATATTTTACTGTCTTTTCTTCCTTTTTCAAAAGGCAACTTCCGAGGGGGACTTTACAAACATACATGAAATGGACACAAAGAACACCAGGACTCAGAACGACAATTTGTTAAGCACACAAACTGTCTTCTCATGCGGGGATCGAACCCACAACCGCTTAAACCACTACGCCATTCGTGCAGTCAAACACTGTACACAGTATTTTTTTATTTTTATTTGAGGTATTTATTAACAGACAACACGCTTTCGTCGCCAAAAAGACACGAAAGAGTGAATAGAATAACTGGGTGATATCACGAACACATCAAAGTGCCATTTCCTTTTTGAACATTGTCAGTGAAAGCATGTTGAATTCGTTGAAAACTTCTTGACTTAAAAAATCACGACAGTCAATAGTTGTTTAGTGGTATTTAACACCATTATTACTGTTGGCAAATTTTAATTATAGTATTAATCTTAACCTTTTTTTGGCTATATTTTTAAACTACTGTCGTGCTAAATTAGACACACAATTATGTCTTAGACGTCCTAGAAAAATTCTCTTGCAACAACGGAAGATTAAGATCATTCTTTGATTTTCTTAATCTTCAAAGTAGATCCCACAAGAAGATCGGAATTTGTTAAGAGAAAACACACTTGCATGTAAAATTCTATCCCTCAGTCTTATAGAAGAACGGTGTTACGAAAACAATAATTAAACTCTTCAGTGTACATGTGCTTTGTTTGTTGTGAAAAAATATTTTTACTGCGTCAGATGGGCTACACTATGATTATCTTCCATAAATAAGTGTGTAGTTTTTAGGAAAATTAACTTTTATATGGTAAATTGATAAACAGTTAGTAAATTTAATGCATACGGTTATGCCAATAATGTTTGAAACTCAATACAAAAAATATTTACTATTTTTATTTTTTATATTTTGTTATAAAAATTATTGGTTATAACAAACAGCATTTGACTAAAAAAGTCAATTTTACTAAGTATGTATAATGAACACTCTCAATAACGTATCTACGATTGAAGTAATTATGTATTTTTTTTAAATGGTGTCTTACGTGGTGAGTTCTATAATGATTGCTCACGATTCGTTCTTTATTGTTCCAGGAAAATTTTATGCTACTGCGAAAACCCGGGGTTAACTCACAATTTATACCTTATTTGTCCTAAAAAAATTACCCACTATATTATTACATAATTTAATGTTTTTTATATATAAATATTTGTCGTCAAAATAAACAAGGAACATGTTTATTTTGTCAGCAGATATTTTTATTACCAGATCGAATAGTAGTGATAGTATCGGTGTTTTGGTTGTTTGCAAATGATTTAGGATATCGAACACTTCCAACTTAAGATTTGTCTTGTAACCTACCTTATGAAAAACAGGGACGTAAAATTTGTTTTCTAACAGGATCATTCTCTATTGATTCTCTAGGTTAAATCTTCAGTTAGAAGTGGATAGTTTAGTTTAACAACCTCTTGTCAAATATTAAGCAAAATAAATATATACGTTTCGAAAATCTCTTATATGCCTGTGCCGATCCACAACCGTTTCCAAGGGGTTGAGCCTTATGAGAATGTGGCGACTCCCACATACAAAGAAACAGAAACATACTACAGCGCCATCTAGTGAAGACACACTGTACTACGGAGTAACTACTAAAATAAGAATTGCTAATCCTGTATCGCGATATAAAGAATTCCCTCGCATAGCATTAGCATATATACAATATCCCAACATCAACCGTTGGGCCGCGGCCCGCCAGGCATGATCACCTCGCCTGGTCGGAGGATCCTCCCTTTGCGTTGGAGGGACATGACACCCGTTCCTCCACAAGAAGAAAGCGCAAACAAACTCTAGCCAGTAACTAAGTATCTATCTATCTATACATATCTATGTAGCGAATAATAGTGTGCATAGAGACTTAATTTTAAATAAACCAGTGATATTTGATGACTTAGTAACCTACTCTTTCATAGCACAGGCTCTCCCTGGTTTGGGATCAGACAGCCGTGTGTGACGTGTGTGATGTATCAAGTTATGTGTCAAGTTACTCGTTATGTTTATATATGGGACATCGAAGTTTACTAAAATTTAAAATGAATACGAAATCGTCACGAAATGAAACTTGCTCAATCAATCATTTATAATTTTTGTAAACTAAACTTAACTTATACATCAGTAAACATGTTTCTGGTATTTAGTGCTCTTAAGCCAAAAAGCCCGTAAGACAAAAAGCAAAACAAAGCGGCTTCCGTATTCGAAGACAAACTTTTCTTCCTACAATGAGTTCCGGTTGCACTAGTTCATCAATCATCCTATTTTCGGGTGACGTAAACCGAGGCAACTTTTGATGTTGATGTTGACAGCGTACAAAAACAAAATAAGTTTTTGAAGAGTTGAGTGAAGCATATGCAAATATAGAAGAAACAGGAATATGTTGGATTATTTTGTTACTATTGAGGGCCTCCTAACTTTGTAGTTAGTAGACGTTGAAAGTTAAGCAATCCTAGAGATTGAGAATCCTCCGTGCCTCGGAGAGCACGTTAGGCCATCGGTCCCGATTGCCATACAAACATCTGTGGCGATCGTTACGGGTAGTTAGAATCCTACAAAATCCAGATACAGTCTATCTACAGAACTTGGATATCGCCTAGTCCTTGGGTTGAGGAGGTCTGAAGGCAGTCGCTTCACGTATTAAAGTTAGTTAGGGAAAAGGCTCTTAGGATGATGATGACTATTGATTAATTCTTCTTTTATATAGTCATCAGTTAGGCTGTCTGAAAGGTGTGGCCCAGTTCCTGTACCAAATTGTGTTTGTCTCTAGGGTTAATTACCTTGCGAACAGAGCTTCTTTGCATCTTCATCCATTCCGAGCCCCTTTCCTTGTCGCTTTGTTTAACATTGTCGACGAGCAGACGGATCACCACATGAACGCCTGCAATTCAGGAGTCATAAACGCGTTGCCGGCCGTTTAGGAAGGCGCTATTTTCTTGAAAGTTGAAATACCGGAGACGATAAATTGTTCCACAGATTAGTTGTGCGAGGCAAAAAGTGTCGTGAAAAGCAAACAGTGGTAGAGCGCCAATTATCCAGGTGATGGGGATGAAAATTTTTGCAATTCCTCAGAGCACTCTCCATGATATATACGAAAGAAAATGCAGAGTGAAGCTACATCTCTATGTAACGAAAAGGTCAATTCAATAAGGTACTATTTTCGTTGCGTGGTATTTTCGTTCTCTCATTTAAGCATTAATTGGCGGTATTGTTCAGAGAATATTTCAGTATGTAACCTCGGCAAAATGGGCCAGCCCTATATGGGCATAGGCAATTCCTGTTAGTATGTATGCTTTTAAAATAAAGTATGGTGCCTGGGCCGTTACAGTACCGACATCCTCAAAGCAAGGTTTTCATTTCTACCATTGTTTTGAAACTAAAAATATTACTCGACTGCCTCGGTGGCGCAGTGGTAGCGTATGCGACTGCTGCGCTTAGGTCTTTTGTTGATTCCCGGGTCGGACCAAATGTCTGCAAATATTTGTTTTAATTTTGCAAATAACCGTTTGGGTGTTTTCAATGTATAATATGTATGTATTTACAACTAAAAAGTATATAAGTATTCTATTGGTTAATCTGGCTATCATAGTAGCTCTGCTCTGCTCTCTGCTCTGCTTAGTTATACAATTTTGTTTACTTTGTCGTGATGCCTGGTCTATTGAAATAGTCTTATCCGTTATGATGATTCTGTCCCAGTATATTTTGAGGTTATTATTTTCTAGTACTGTCTCTGGCTGGTATTTGTAATAGGGGCGTGGGCGGGTTATCCATTGTATGCAGGATCTAGGGTCACCACCCTAGATCCTGCATACAATGGTCTGTGAGTTGTTAATGTTGTGTTTATAGTGCGATGAAGGTTCATGAGTTCAGTTTTGGACCATCTTATTACACAGAAGGAGTAGATCATTTATCGCTTTAACAAGGTTACTACTCGTATAACTAAGTTTAGAACGGAGTATAATATTAAGTCTGTTTGAATTTCTGTTTAAGAATGTCTTTTGTTTCCTTCTGATAAATTTGGTCTTATTGGAATCCTAAATATTTGTATGAATGGTTCTAGAGGTTTAATTGTTTCTCTTGTCTGTAGCATGTAAGTGCTTGAAGTAATTTCTCCACTGATTACTGAAAATGTTTTACACTTATCAATTCTAAACTCTATGTGAAGTCCTTTGAAAAAGATTGTGTAATGTCTGCTAGACAATGTAGTGACTCTATGTTATTTCCATATAAATTTATGTCGTCCATTTTTTTTCCATTCCATTTTTATCATTTATCATGAAATGTGTAAGGTTTGTTTGTTTCTGTGGTGTAGTGATAGTGTAACCTAGACGGGATTTATTCAACATATGAGAAAGGGGATTAAGAGCTAGGCAGAACCAAAGCAGGCTGAGCGCGTCACCCTGAAAGATTCTTCGGCGTATCGGGATTTTAGGTCTTTCTGTGTTGGAGGGGTCCTTTAATATTTACTGTCGTGGTCCAGTGTTGCATCGAGTTTTGTAGGAAGTCAATTATTTTTGGGTAAATTTTATAAAGTTGCAGGACATGAAGTAGCCAGCTTTGTGGAACGGAATCAGAAGCTTTCTTATAGTGTATGTATATGGTGCTTTGAGTTGACTGAGTCTATTACTAGCTGTTTTTTGCAACCCTGACTATTTTTATGTATTGGGTTTAGGTATTGTTCTGAAGCCATTCAGCTTGTGAATTATGAAGTACAGATTTTGACCAAATATTGGACCAGAAGTTATGCAGTTCATCAACCGGTACCGGTACTGAGTCTTGCATATTTTTACTTGTATATTGTGTTGTGTTTGAAGCTAAATTTATATTAAAATGTTTTTTATTGTTAGTGAATTGGCTGTTTTGTGTTCTTCTAAGTGTACAGTTCATATATATTTTGAATCTACTTGTAGCTGCATTAAGTTTTTGTGTGAGAGTATAATTATTATTATTACTGATATTCCTACAAAAATGACTTGATGTGTAATATCAAAAGTTAGGTAGTTTTGCTTGAATAAAGAATTTATATACTATTAAGCGGAATAATAAATTAAAGACACTTGGAAGTTACCAGGAGCCCAGAAAAAGCAACATTCGCTTACTTTTTGTAGTTTTATAACATCAACAGCTTATGATAAGGAATATAAATTTCGCTGCATACGAATTTATATTTATTCGGAACTAGCTTCCATCATGTTTGTTTATTTATGACTTCATGCACAAATATATACATCGCCGGACCTAATGTTTAAGGCATTATCTGCCAGTCGACCTATTGGGCGATGCAGATAAAGAATGAGGCAAGTGCACTTATGGGGATAAGTGATAGAATCCTTATTCAGTGCCGTGCAGTGCAGTGTTTACATTTATATTTTTACAAACATGACTTATTATTTTGAATATTACATATTATCTATATTTGGTACAATAGTTGTTCTATTGTAACTATTCTACCAAATATATATAACTAATATAGAATTAGAAAATGATATGGTGATATTTGTGTGTTTGTTAGAGAACTTATCATAATTTGCATAGTTGATATTCTATACAAGGCTTTCGAAACTAACGATATATTACAAAAAACAAGAAAAAAATGTAGTGTATATATATTTCTGACGAGAATAGAGGCGGACGTATACAGTTATACATTCTACTTCAATTACGGGTGTTTAGGAGAGTAAATGGAACACTTACATGTAGATACATTTATTATTAAAATTGCAAAGACAGTCAAAATAATTTTGTAGACATAAACAAATTACAGGCCATAATGAGCACAAACAAAGAAAAGCAATACTTACAATAATATCTAACGGTTTAACTGACATCTTGTCATCCTTTACTCAATGCCCGTTTCGCCATTTCCTGGTTTATGTTGATTTTTCGCCTTTTCCTCTTGTCCATTATCGCGCATGGACTCCTAATATTCTCGCATGAAAAACATTTAGCTGGAGGAATCATACTGGCCAGTAAGTAGGATCTTTCTTTTAATTCAGGTCATTTTCGACCTACGGTAGCTTCGTTATGGAAGAAGCTAGAAGCCAAAAGTTTTATTGCACTTCACTTCATGGTTATTTAGTTAATTAAAATTATTATTATATTAATATAATATAATAATAAATTATATTCACTAATAACTCACTTCTACCAACCAACCATTTCTAGCAATCATTGTTGGACAGATTGCTAGAAATTGTTGTTTTTTTTGTAGTCCCAACCTTTAATCGCTTCTCCTGAAAAAGTACGTTTTTAGAGTTAATAAAGCTTTTATTTTTATATTTTCAAAAACTTTAAAAAAATTATAAGAAGACGTGAAAAAGGTTTATATATTTCTATTTAAGTGAGTCTTCTTCTAGTCTAGGAGAAGGGTATCCATGAAAAAGCATATATGTACGTATTGTGGTTTTACTAAATCAATTAAATTACTCTGAGCCTTAACAGTTGGATTGAGACACCCTTTTCAGTATGCCAACCTGATATAATATTCTGGGACATATTACGCAATCCTAATTAGACCCAAACTAAGTAGAGCTTGTACCAAGACACGGATAAACATATTTAGAAATATTTTTTAAACACAAATATGTTTTATGTGCATTGAAATAACAATAACCAATGTGTGGAACGAAACGTGGACACTTACGGTTAGGCTGGTCCACAAGTTCAAAGTCACTCAACGTGCTATGGAAAGGGCTGTGCTCGGCGTTTCTCTAAGGGATCGCATCAGGAATGAAGTGAGAATCATGGTCACCGACATAGCCTACCGGTTAAGCAAGCTGAAGTGGCAGTGGGCTGGCCATATTAGCCGCAGAACCAACAACTGGACCGGGACCGGGGCCCGATGGCTGGCAGGAGCTGGATGAGAGAAGGCTAAAATCAATCTAAGCGTGCAATGGGAGAAGCCTATGTCCAGCAGTGGATTTCGATAGGCTGGTAATGAATATGTTGAATTCGTTTATTTTATGAAGCAAATAATACCCTTTGAAAAGGAATTCAGTTTTAATCACGTTTCAGTGAAACCGTAGCGATATTTGCTAGCAAAATGTTTTATTTTGCTTTAAAGAAATGTGTAATAAATTTTTATTGGCCTTATTAGCTGAAGACAACGCTGTCATAATACAACTTAAGAAAATACCAGCCATACCTGCTACAGCTAGACTACGGAGTATTGTTCATAACATACCCTTTTTACTTTGGAAACACGTTTTAAAAAACGTGTATCCTTAAAAACATACATACTTATTGTTAATTCTTGTTCTAAAAAGCTAGTCAAAACTAAAACTATATTTCAGTTGCGCTATGACCATTTGCCCTCCGTTCATCTGTCTACTATTATGCTTAGTGCCTTTGTTTTGCATGGAAAAAATTAGGGGGAAGTCTCACGGGCACGCCGTCATCGCGGCGGTAAGACCCGTTATGGAGGATTGGCTCGAGAGGCGTCACGGGACCCTCTCATACCGACTGACGCAGGTGATCACTGGGAAAGGATGTTTCGGGGATCACCTGTGTCTGATCCGCAAGGAACCAACGTCTGATTGCCACCACTGCGATGGCCAGACCGTGGACACGGCTCTCCACACGCTGGCAGAGTGCCCGGCGTGGGTTGAGCAGAGGCGAGACCTCGTGGCGGCCATCGGAGTGGGAGTGGGAGCTCGATAGCCTGATTGCGGCTATCGTGCGGAGCGAGAGTGCGTGGAACTCTGCTGTCTCCTTCTGCGAGCAAGTTATGCTCGCGAAGGAGACGGCGGAGCGGGACCGGGAGAGGTTTAGGACTCTCCCGGCCCGCATGGCCCGGGAACGGGCCAGGTACCGCAGGCGACTCAGGCGCCGGAGGTCGCAGAACGACCTCCGTCCTCCATAAGCGCAGGCCTGGGGGTGACAGGTGAGGCCATCTGTCACCCTAGCAGAAGCAGGCCGGGGTGGCGGCGAGCGCGTTGCGCGCTCGCTTCCAGGGAGCACAGAGAACATGGGGTTCCCACACGGGGGGGGGGGGGGGGGGGGGGGGGGGGGTAGATGACCCGAGGTATGTCGGGGCACCAGGGACTTCCTTTCTAGGGTATACCTGGTTCCCCGGCTATTAGTATCCGAGCCGGCGTGCGGTTTTAGTCGGTTCGAGTCCGACATGCCACCGACAGGTGGTATCCGAGGGGATTTCCACACGGAAAAAAAAAAGAAAAAAAAAAAAAAAGGGGGAACTCTCAAACTCGTAGGTGATTTTTTTTCTTGTCTATCTTATATTATGCGGTATCATTAGTTAGTTCTTCCAGAAACATTGAGGTGTAAAATACTCTTCAATTCAGTGATCCCTATCATCTTATAACCTAGAAAGTAGTAAAGAATTTTGATTCATCATGATCACTTAATGTTCAGCTATGAGTTAGATTTGATCGAACGAACTGCTGTTAAAAATAGCTTCACTCGAGTGTAACCCATATAAGTTAAATTGCTTTTTATCTACATTTAAAAGTGCCGTCCGAATGGAACAATAATAGCAGTGGTACTGCAGTAAGCGTGAATAAATGAAACAAAAAACGTATGCTGTAGAATAACTTAAATGCAGTTACTGTGAATGATGATCGACAATTGAGTTCCAATACGTACTACGAAATAAGTGAAGATCAGAGGAAACACAATCTAAAACAAAATAATCCTATTTTTAGGTCGATAAAATCAAATCTGTGCGCATTATTGCACGAGTAAGTACGTACTGTGTATATTTATAATTAACTTACAATCAAAAAAGCCTGTTCTTTCTTGGGACTTATTTACCTTAAATTTACTCTCTTTTTACAATTAAGTAAGTAGCCAGATTCCAAAAAGACTGGTCTGTTTTTAAATTAAAAAAAAGTGAATATAAAAAACGTTGCAAATGACCAATGCCATTCACTACGTTTTTGTCATTGAAAAAAAGTTATCGACTAAAATACCGATAGTCATAGAGCGTCTCACTTTTGTATTATGCATACTGCAAACAGTTCGAATTCGATACCAATCTGCGGGATCGTATCGAAAAAACCTTCTGCCTGATAGTACACGACAATGTATTACATCTTCAAAAATTAGTAGATTTGCATTATAGAGAGTCAAACTACTAAACATTTTCAAGAACGTATAGGTTCTAAAGCGATGTAAATTTTAGTATTACAGGGAGATCCATGCTTTTTATATATGGGCCGGCTCGACCGAAATGATGCCACGGCCTCACAGACAACCTGTGTTAAGCAATTCTTACGTTGCTTTTCAAAGACCTCAGGCGAGGAACAGCGGCAAGACGTGGAGTTAAATGAAGCACGGGGCTCAGAACTGATCGAGATGGAGACTTGCTGTGGAAGCTTGCCGCCACATACAGGGGTCATAGGACATTAAGAGAAGAGAAAGTTTATCGGCGGGCCCAATTGAGAGGGCGGGGGTGGGGGGGGGGGGGGCGAAGGTGGTTAAGTGGTACTCAAAAGAGAAACTAACTCACTTGTGACTCCTAACCTGCAGGTTGCCATGGTTGGTCCGTCACTTCCCACCAGGGCCTCCATTCTGCTATTTTATGTTCACGCCAAGCCACTGTCATAGCACTGACACGCTATTGCGATGCCATCGAGTGGCCATTGGCATCGGTATAAATATCGGCAGTCTACACTAACTCAGTGTCTTTACAGTGGTGAAGGAATGGCAGTCGCTCATCAGTGGTGATATGAAAAAGATTGCCAAATTCAAAAAAAAAAAAAAAATTCATTTCCTCAAAAAAAAAAAACCGGTCAGGTACGAGTCGAACTCGTGCGCTGAGGGTTCCGTACCGTAAAAGTTCGGTCTCAATTCAGTTCCGATCATTTTATTACGAGAATTTGCCTCCTGTCTGCTTGATTGGTCCCTATATCACAAAAAAACTCAGGGAATGAATTGTCGCTTAATACAAAATTATAGATAAATCACAAAAGTGTGGAGAGTTTACCAAAAACCGCCGAATATTTTCACATAAGTTTACAATTTCATACTCCGCTGGTTCTGTTAATTAACCTGTGCAGCGTATTATAAATGAGTCGGGAGTCACACACCAAATTGCTTTAATTTGAAACTTACATCGTCTTTAACTAAAATCATTTACTTGATCAGGGTCTTGTTTACACGTACAAATTTTATTCCCTTTGGCCTTAAAGTTTGAAATAGTTACGATCTAATGTGAAGTAAGTAGATAAAGTAGAATACCATCTAAATAATAATTACGGATGAGGTGTATATAGGATACATAAATTACACTAAATTACTGTTGATTATAAAAAGTTTATATTAGTGTTATTTTTTTATGAGCTTTCTAGTTCGTCTCAGTACTGATTGACACTCGTAAAACCTATTAAAATAAAACAATTTGTTTAATATGGTATGGACATATTATATGAACTGTGGTATAAATATTTGCCCCTATTTTCACACTATGTACACTAGGGTAGTTTTTTAGAGTACTTTTCTTTTGGTTTAAATACTATTCTCGAGAGATAATCCTGTATCTACCAAGAATATTGCGACGTTTTGTTGTAAGCATTTAATAAAAAAAAGAATTTTGAAAATCGGTTCACAATTGACTATGTAATCGATGAACATACATAAAAAAAAAAAAATACATACAGTGGAACATAGAACCTCCTCCTTTTTTGAAGTCGGTTAAAAATAAGACAACACTTAAAGACTCGTTCGATAAATTTAAAAAAAGCCATATTGAACGTACATTAATAAAGAAAAGGAAAATAAATTTGCTAGTAATTAACAGTATCATTCATTTCATTTTAAATTGGAAATGTGTTACATTGTAATTTGTGCAGAACGATGTAGATTATAATGTTTTCTATATTTTAGCATTCATATGTTCATTTCACATTCGAATTAAATCAAATCCTTAGGTCGTCACAGTAAGCCATCAACGGAATAGTCTAACATTATTTGGATCAGACTGCCTTGTGTGAGACGTGTAAAGTTATTATTATTATTAATTATTTAAGTACTTATTGGTTATGTTGCGTTGTTATTTAAGTGAAATACCAAGAGTCATACATACTGACAACTTACTAAGCTCTGGGGATGTTATCAAAATTGATGCTGATGTTTAAAGTCAAACTAAAAATAAAAATAAAGGAAAGAAAAAAATGTTAAAAAAAATATTTTTTGTCAACTACAACTAGAGATCGATACAATGTCACCGTAACAATAGGTTGCGTAGTCAAAAGTAATATGATTACAATTTAAAAATAATACCGTGATGTAAATAGTTCAACCAGTGCCAACCACTCTCTGCCAGTGTCGCCGTATAAACCGTCTCCAAATATTTGAGCCTTGTGAGAAGAAATCGGGCAAAAAAACTTACGGTAATTTTTAAAATAGCCGTTAATTAAAAAATAATACAAGAGAATTATGAATTAACAATTTTTGACCGCAATATCTATGAGAGATGATTACCACTTACAACGTCTGTCACTGATAGCGATAGAATTTTCTTTTATTACTGCTGGTTTTATACTTGATTAAATTTTACATAGTGTTTAGTACTATCTAGTACTTAGTAATTTCATAACAAAATCGCGATGATTTTTTCAGGTCCTTAAAGAATCGCTTTGAAACTTATTTCAGGTCTCTATTGTTTCCCATTGAATCAAGGGTTATATGCGGAATCTAGCACCTTCGTTTGTCACATTACTTGCAGAAAATGAAAACATCTCCATTATTGTTTATACGACAAAAAAATGTGCAACCGAATCTACGCAATTTCACAATCGAATTACAGGGCGGGTAGCTGCGAGCTCACATTTGTAGGCCACAGCGCGACAGCAATAAATCTGTTTAGAACCTAATTCTCAAATTTCTTGTCCACCGCGTTTCTTCTAAAGTTAGTTGAGATATAAAGTTTCACACAGTTTTCAAAAAGAGTTATGAGTTATAGAAGTTGAATGTACGTGAGTTTGAAAGAAAAGAACTCGACCGTTCTTTAACATTAAGTTTCAGTTAACGCGACTCTAATTAAGGAAGTTTTCGCGAAGGTTCGCTAATATTATAAATGGAGAGGAAAGAGGCCAATTCTTGCCAGCCTCTGACTGTAATGATATTTCTTACTGCACTTGTGTTTTATGTTTTTTTAGAAACTTTTTATGATCCTTTAACAGTCCAAATCTAAAACAGTTTATAAAATTAATTTGTTGGGAAGCAAGCAAACTTTTGTAACTTTTTTCAGTAAAATAGATTGGTTTTCAAGGGATTTTAAAAAAGTACTCAAACTCAAACTCTCTTTATTTCATAAAATTGTTTGAAATCGTCTTTTGTGTAGATTTTAAAGTCATAGACCAATACACACAATATCAACAATCTCTGTTTTGTCAAATAGTAAGCAAATAAAATTAATAAAAATTAAACTTATACAAAATCTGCACGGGCAATACACCCGCACATTGTCGTGTGAGCATATTACGCCAACACGTACATTTTACTCGTTAGCAATAAGTAGTACATATGAAGCTTCGTACTCAAACGGTTGACCTAACAAGAGTGGCATTAACCCGAATCATTATCATATTATTTTAAATTTAGTTAGCTAAAGACAATAAATAGTTATAACAAGTTAACTTATTGTCTATCGTTTTACTTCTTGGTGTAAAAACCTTACAAAATCTATGATATGCCTGTACTAATCTACAACCGCTCGTTTCTAAGGAGAAAACGTGTTTAAGCCTTATGAGAAGAAAGGGCAAACAAACTCATCGCCACTCCTTTGCAATTTACAGATAGATACAATGGCATTATTAAATATACCACAACATTATTTAATGTGTGCCAGTATGTCCGTTATTAAGGACTAAAACGTAAAAAGATAATGAAGAGGAAACAAGATTACACACCACATTTTTACCTAAGAAATAGCCTGCGCTAATTAATTCCAAGCATTTTTGTCTTCTATGTAATCAACAATTGAGTAATAGGCCTTCTGACACAATCCACGTTTTATTGCGGATTTAAATTTGTTAATACTTAAGTCTTGAAAACTACCAGTAATTATTTCATTCTACGTTGTGTTTTTAAATTAATTATTTATTGTAAGGATGAATAGGGGTGGTGACACGGCTTATTCTTAATCCGTCACTTATTCATCCCGTGGGTTTTGTAAGAGCCGACTAAGGGAGCCAAATACGCAGGACAACAGCACTGCAAAGAGAAGGCAAACTTGACACAAACGTTTTTTTTTTTTTTTAACGTGTGGAAACCCCCTCGTGCCGTCACCCCACCGGGGTTTACGGCGAGGTGGTGTGTCGGAATCAGACCGACTAAAACCACACGGTGTGCCACTCTGCGCCTGTAATAGGAGGGATCCGGGAACTGCTGTTATTAGGACTTCCGGACCCCTCCTAGCGCCTGCCCGCAACGATGCGGGTACCACCTTCAGGTACATTCTCTATTTAGGCGTCGTCCGGCACACGCGGACGTCGCCTCCTCGCGGCTGGCCGTTATGGCAGGTGGAGGGGAAAACCCGTCCCGTCCACCCGCGGCCACACTCAGGGCGGCATGAGGCGGTGATAGGAGGGATCCTAGCGACCGAGTGCAGGTACTTCCCAAGCAGCCAGCCAGCAAGCAGCCGGCGAGCACTTCCGCCTCCAAGTCCCACGGAGGAGTACCGGCCAACGCGCACGCCGCTTCCGCCGAAACGGTGCGGTAACCGCGTATGGCTCTAACCGCCAATATCCTCTGAGGTCGCCAGAGGCGTGCCCTATTCTGAGTACCCGTCATCCGCGTAGCCGATTACACCCAGCCCGGGGGGGAGACGCCCTCGTAGGGCCTAGTCGTACCCGATGTTCCACAGGAGAGGTCCTAGGACAGACCCCTGCGGAACACCGCACGACTTAGCCCTGCGTCTCAAGACGCCATCTCGGTCCTCGTACATGACGGTTCGCTCCTCAAGATAGTTGACACAAACCCTATACTAACCCGTGTGGTCAGCGTGGTATAGTAGACTAAAACCTCCTTTCTAAAGGCCTTTGTCCAGCAGTGTACTAATATGGGCTGTTGATGTGATGATGAGGATGATGTTGTAAGAATAAATAAATTAAAATTCCCTCTGCAAATAGTTCCAGTCTACCGTTAATTAATAATACAACGTTGCGAAGTAAAATTACCAAAGTCTTCACAAAATTTTCCTGTTTAGATGCAGAGTAGAAGTAATCTGTAGGCGTTTAATATCTCTCAGCTGAACCCTTCGGGGATACAGGCGTAAGTGTCTACATATTATTATATGTATGTAAGTGTTGCGTAGAAGGACAATAATCTCAAGTGTTTCTTTTGAACATAATTCAAAGCTAATGCTTGCTTTTTTTGTCTAAAGTTACAAAATTACGCAGTTAATGTTTCTTTTAAAACATCTGTAAATTCTAAAAGATGAAAATTATACACAAAGGACATTTTTCATGCAATATTTATGTATATTACTTAAATTTGTAGTATTTACAAAAGCTTTAAGCATTAAGAATCTGGCCATTACACATTGTATTCAATTCTTGTTTTCTCATAGATCTAATGTAGTAAACAGTACGTGGTTTACCTGTCTATCATCTTAAACCTGGAGAATTATTAACACTGTAGATGATAAGGAAAGAGAAGGGTTAACAGGCGGCAAATTTATAGTTGGTAGGGGAAGGTGGTTGTGGAGGCAGTTATTTAAATGACTTTTTCTAGATTCGACGAAGTATTACATTGTTAAAACTGTTGTTCGTTTATAAATTTGGTGCAAGTATAAAAAATCACATCAGTTAACATTAAAGTTAGACAAAGGATTGTAACAATATCGCTCTTTTTACATCAAGATAAATACATCTAAGTAAAGCTACTTGTCAATGATAGGCAGCGGTACTTAAGATTTCTTTAACAATAGACTTGAGCGGGACAAGGAACAACTTTACCTTTTTTTAAAGACAGGTAAAGAAATAATACGATTAAGGTTTTTTTTCGTTTTGAAGAGTACACATCTGACAGGTGAAAAATAGGGTGAATTTGGTCACGAACAAGAATTATTTTGATATCATATTTTATTCTTCGAATTTCTCACCTTTATACGGAAGATAATAACGATTTATTTCTACCAAACTGTTACTTTGGACGCTCGTGTACAAGTGTAAAGAGATGAAAGATAATAGTATACTAGTTTCGGGTACATAGCCGACTTATATAGTCTAATGTTATTTATTGGTTGAATAGTATTTCAATAAAATAAAAATAACTCTTTAATAAGATAATAAGACTAACTAAATTAATTGTGTGTCTAACTAGAAATTCTTTTTATTTCTTATACGCATAATTTCCAACAATCATTCCCTTATTGACGCTTTGATACCTACTTTAAACTCCAAACAATTAGATTTCTTAAATACCAATTGTCTAATATCAAAATCGTATTTCGTAAAAATAAAGTTCTACAAAAAAACGAAATGGAAGCTTTAGCGCACTTTTTTATATTTGAGTTAGTAATACAAAAAAATTTAGTAATTTTTTTTGTGAAAATAAATCACTTCTTTTCTAAGTTTTCACTATTTTTGAAAACAGTTTATTATGCCTCAAAACACTGCAAAAATCACGCTGCCAACGTATCTTCACTCAATGTGGTACTTTTATTACGTCATGAAATGGAATTTAAATAGATAATCTCGTAAACGAGCTAAGGATCATGAGCGGCATATTTTATATGACTGTTTCATGCAAATACAAAATGATTAAAGGAATGGCTACCATAAAGGGTGATTATAGCCTAAAATTATTTTTTTAAATGATGCTGATACAATGACTATATCTTTGTACGATCTTTTTAAATAAATAAATCTTATCTGGCGATTTATTTGGATATTTACCTGTTTTTAATAACAATATAACTAATGTAGGTTACATTTATAATTGCTGGTACTCCTATTTACCCATACATCTAAAATAAATATTTGTGTTATACATCAGTTCACAAAGTTTCTTTATTTACTTATTTTCTTACAATATTTTTACAGAATTAAGTTGCATTCATTTACTGTAAAATGTAATTACTTAATGTTCATATAAAGTAAATAACAAAAGCGAAATTTCTTTTCATTAATTGTAGGTGATTAAATCAGCAGACATTGTATACAAGAAACCATTAAACATTTCTTTCTCAAAACAACTTTCTCTGGAAACGTGATGAATCATAAAATGTTATTTGATTATGCCAGAACTAATAATTTTAATCTCAAAGTAAATAGTAGTCTGAAAGTTTTGCAATCTAATTAAGCCTTCAGTAGCTTACGAGGTATGTCAATTATGTGTACTGATTCTAAAATTGTAACATTTTCGCTACATTTGTACGTAAGTAAAATGGGTTTTAAGTGTACTATCTAACAATGACTGGTTTCATAGCTCTTTTGTTAACGAACCATTATATTTTGTGAGATTGTCTAGAGATTGAAAAAAACTCAAATTTTTCATTATCTTACCTTTTATTTCTTTTTGTGTTTACTTAATTTTAATGAAATGGAATATGGCGCGACCTGTGGAATAGTTTCTCACAAAGCAAACATTTTATATTTACTCAACACAGGTGAAAGAAACAATAAAACATGGAATCTCCACATCTTGTCACTTACTTCTAATAGTAGGTATAGTCACATAGTTCTTAGATAATGTTTTGCTATAGATAATTGTCAATATTACATAGTTGCTAGGTAACGTTTGCTTTGTGTGAAATCCTTTAGAATTTTGTTGAGAGGCGCTTGGCATCAGCATTTGTAATACCAACAGGTATTTGCTTTGGATCAAAGGATGTCTCATAAATTCGTCTATTTATAACGCCGTGTTTATCGCCTGGTTTATAAATAAATTTAGTGGGAGGTTGGTAGCTTTTCGTAATATGTCAAATATTTTTTTCAGTAACTTGATAATTATCAACTTAAAAAATAATATACCAATTTTCACAGAGTTTAGAATCAAATTGACTGACCTTTGCTAAGGGTGAGTCCACGGTCAGCCTTATATTGCAAAGTCAGAGGTTCGGTTGGCATTCAGTGAAATGTTTGTATACAGAATTATATCTTTTTCTTCTTCTTTTAAAAATATTAATAATAATTACTTACACAACACATCTCACACACGGCCGTCTTATTCCAAACTAGGCAGAGCCTGTGCTATGATAACCATACCATATATTTCTACATACATACATATGTGTTCTGTGTCTGGGTGTAATTTTATATATATATAAGAGATTTCCACGTACATAGTCACTCATCACGATATCTCTGGAACCATTAGAGCTAAAGACTTGAAATTTGGTAGGAATATTCTTTTCACCGCGTAGAGGTCAGCTAAGAACGGATTTTAAGAAATTCAAAAAAAAATATTATATTTTTAAATAATGTAAAAAGCAAAACAACGTTTGCAGGGTCAGCTAGTATATTATATATACCTATATAGATATTTACCTTCCCAAATAAAAAGGAATTTCCTAAATAAGTTCATTATGGATGGAGTTCGGGGGCAATGACTATAAAAACAAAACTACGCAACTGAAATGAGAAACTTTTATTTTTTTAGAGATGTGTCACATGGCCAATAGTAGGTATCTTTTAAGTTTCAATCTAAAAACGTTGGCGAAACATACTGTAATACAACGCTAGACACAACTATCGTACCTCCAATTTTTGTAGAAAATACCCAGCAAAATATACATACGTAATAAATGTTTGTCCAGTTGTCAATATTTCATGATTTGCGTGGAATTTAGTAATTCCATTCTGAGTGGTATTTTTGTATGTATATACCGCTGTGGCCAGGTAGGCAAGCTTGGTAGTTTGTGGCAGAATAATATGCTTGCTATTCGACAAAACCTTTTTTCTAAATAAAGGCATAAGTCCAGCAGTGACCGACAAAATCACTTCATATTTTAAATGAAACAAGAAATAATCAGCTGTATTACTTATTGCAATGGCGTAAATGGTAGGCGATTTTCTCGTTGGGATAGTTGGAAAACGTCTTTATCTATCTGTTTCTTCTCGATCTAGATTTAATAAATCTAGATTTTACTTGTCTGAGAAATATATAAATAACGAAAGGAAAATACACATGTTATTCTCATCACTTCTGATACAAAATGCATAAACATACATATATATCTGATTACGTTATGTTTAGAAAATTGAATCATCGTTTCTAATATCTCGCAAATGTTATTCTGTTGATGTGTAATTTACTATTTTCACATAAGCAGCATCAGAAGAAACCTTCGCTTTATTATCATTATCACTTTATCAGCCATACAACAATCTCGCCATATTAAAGATTTGATAACCATAACAGAATGGGTTTACATACGAGAACTAAGTGTTTCAACAATTATTCATTTTCTGAACTTAATCATTTAACTTGGACTACCTTGTAAAAAGTTTTAACCAGTTTAAAATAAGAGATGATTTACAAAGATATGACAAGTATCTAATAAATAGGTAAAAATAACATAGGTGCTGATATTTCTTAGGGATTAATGTAACAGATGTCTTGTAAGAGACCAAGATAATAATGCGACACAGGATATATTCCTAATGCGGGAGTTGTCTTTTAAAGAAAAAAAAAGAAAAGAAAAGAATACATAAAGTTTTAAGAGGTAAAAAAATAAAGTTACCCAAATAGAACACCAATAAATCTTAAATCAAATGTGAAAGTGGTCTGTCGATAAAACTTTTGTTCGCTTTTACAACATTAAGAGTTTACAATTTTCGACAATGGACGATTGCGTACTTGATACCTTGTTGTATGGACTTCTCGTTCTCTTGCAAAAATAAGAAATCACGGTCTGGTATGTAATTGTTTGTTTTTTATATTTGTAGACTTCATAGGACGTTGATGAAGCTCTATACTATATACGAGTATATATATATCTAGTTTTTTGTTAGAGGCATAAAGTGGGAATAGAAAGAGGCAAACCCACCACACTAAAGTTGTTGTACTAGAGAAAGAATAATAAAACTATATAAATCTCCATTAGCACATGTCTTTGTTTGCCTTAATAATATTTTGACTAGGTAAGACCTATTCAAGTCCAGTAATGCTTATAACAATAATGTTTACTTAGTCCATTATAATGCAGCACTATAAAGCTATAGCAACAGCGACTGTTATAAAAGGGTGGTCTACATTAGCAGCCCGAGTATAACCTTCAGTAACTATAATAATCTCGACAACAATAGGTCGGTGCCTAGAGAACCTTTATGTTTCATACATGAGTTAATGAATAGAAACTCAAAGAAGCGTAATGAGTCGTTTCTCACACTCACTCACATAAGGAGACACTGAGTTGAGACTATAGTGAATGAATTACCCCCACATTCCCCCCGTACTGCTATGCCGCGCCCCTGTCGTCGTCGACAAGCGCTATGCAATGACTTGCGATCTTGTTCGACTTGCTAATGAGTTTTCGATTTAGCTCGAGACCGACAATTTACAAGTACCATGTATTTTCTCGTTACTTTATGATGTCTTCTGACGTTTACTGTCAAAACTTCGGTGTGTTTAAAGAGAATGACGACTTTGTTCTTAATAAAACACCCTACTTTAAATTCAATTGAGTGAAAAAATATTATCTTACGGGTCTGAGTGGCCAAAAAGGATTGCCAATTCTTACCAATCCTTTAAAAAATATTTAATTTAGCAGGTGTTGTTTTAATTTACCTTATAGTATATTCATTAATATTGGAATAAGTCTTAAAGGTTTTAAAGAATATTTTAGCGAAAAGAAATTGATTGCACATTGTACATCTACAAAAGCTTTTCTTTCGATGAACTTGTGATTATGGAAAACAGAGTTTTATTGTGTCATAGATGTAAGGGTTCTGTATCGTCACTCGGGGACAAAATCGAGGATATTTTCGTTTCTGTATTGGCATCCTCTTATAATAATACCAGTGAGGCCTTGTTGACATCTAAATAAATGTATTGAGGGTGTTTGTTGTGTGCTTTGTGGGGAAGTCTTATCATGATGCTATGAGTATTTAAAGCATATCTTAGATTAATAAATAAGGTAGATACACATAATTTAAAAGAGAGGACTGAAAAGAAAATAGTGTTGTGAAATTAGCAACAAGAGAAGGCAAGTATTGATTAATTCGAACGAAGGAGAAATTCAAACTACGAGTAAGTATATTATTGTACTTATATCAATTCCCAACCGGCTAACTTTTGGATGCACTTAACATTGAGTAATGTTTGTTCAGCTTTCGAAGCAAGCACACATCGTTCTCGTAATCAGTTCTCTCATTGATTCAAAGTTGGTTATTATTCTAATCGATTCATTTTATATGTAGGTCTGTTCAGCGTATGTTTGAAAACGATGCGAGGATTATAGATTCAGAGTATTCAGAATAACATGCATAATGGTTAAGTAACTATAATTTCTAGTTTTTAGGGAAACCTACATGCGTCCCCATGCAATACAGAACACGGTAAGGACTATACTATACCATACAAAATTTCCTACTCAATCTTTTTTTTCACTTTGCTCATAATTTCTTTGCTCCGATTCTACAACACCAATTAAATTGAAATACTGGTGATAAGTATATCTATGTACTTTTATATTTAAACTTAGAAAAGGAAACCAAAAAAAAAATCAAACCGTAGCGTTAGACATAAAATGATAAGCTCGCTGGAAATTGAAAGCGTTTAAAACTAAACGGATGCGATGAGAGGGATCCGAGGGATAAAAACACTGTTAAAGGCTGCAACCCCATTAAAATCTCCGATTCTATCACATTTCATTGTAAATGGGTCACTTTTAATCTGGTACCGTTGCTTAAATTTCTAAGGAACGTTATAATTACGCCCACTTTTAAATTTATTTTATGAGCTGGTAGTCCAGGAGTGCTCAAAGATTATAACAATTTAAGTTGATAGTTCCATTAACTTTATATTTACGGCCCGGCAATTTTTCTTAATATATATATTTTGCCGAAGAATCATATCTTAAAACTATAACGTTTATTGCTGCATTGTTATAGTAACGTGGGGTCAAAATAGCTCTCAAAATGCTGAGTTTTTATATATTGCTATTTGCATACATTCTATTCAAAGATTATATGAAGTTCGCTCGAAAGTACAGCTTGTACACGAAGGTTTTCAGATAAGCTCAGACTTTGCCTTATTTCTGTCCTGTGTTAATTAAAATAGTCATGCGCTTTGTCTTTGCATCCGGTTTACACTTGCATATTGTTGCGCTATAGGAATGAGTGGTTCTCCTGTTGTATCTGGATGACAGCACCATCTAGTATCAAGTGGGGCACAACGCTACGCATTGAGATTATGGTTCTTAATTCGATACTTGCTTGCAGAGCCATCTAGTGTCGAATATCGGAAGATTATAAAAATTTGTAGTACCCTATTGTACTTGGTTCTGTCTGGAACATCTTCAGGATTAGTCTAGTAATTTCGATAGCACTATAAAGGCCAAGCGTGTTGGCCGTACGGGACAGTATTGTTTTACGACACGCCGAATTAACATCGAAGTGAATTTCTAGTGCTACTAACGAGTTATATACTAATTTCTTTTTTGTAATAGTGAGTGTTTGTAAATACAGTGCAATAAAAGTAATTAACCGACAACTTTTATTTATTGTATACCCCGCTCGTAACAATATTTATTGTACAGGAATAATTAAGCGCAACAAACTGAGACTTTTTGAACGGGATTTTGTCCATCAGGCAGAGTTTATGAAAAATCGGCAATAAGAAGTATTGTAAGACCATCAATAGATCCTTTCGCTTCAAATTTACTAAAGTGCAATAATGCCATTGAGTAAAGTTATAATCTCAAAAATATGTGATTTTTGTTGAGGGCTCCTCGTGGTCAAAGTCATTCGGGATCTTAAGTATATTTTAGTACCAGAAGAGGTGACGGCAAGATACACAAATAGTTTCTTTTTCACCCTCACCCACACTCCTTTTGTGTGTCTATGAAACCCTCATGGGTCAACGCCAACCAGCTAAAATCGTAAGACTCCATGACAGAACACTGTCTGTCATTTGGTCTTACGGCAAGGTTCTATCCTAGTATATAAAACTGTATGGCTTCCGTAAGTGCACAGCAAGCCAGTGGGTGATCCCACTTTGTTTGGCTGAGCAAATATTTCCATACCAGTTTTTTAGAACATGACACCTTAGATGGTGTACAATCCTAAATACCACTTCAATTATCCAAGTGGTGGGGATAAAAAAAATTGCCGTGTGGAACGATGGCGGAAGGTTGCGGCCGGTATTAGTCCGAACAATTCCTCGAAACACTCTCCATGATTTGGTTCAGAGGAAGAAGCTGATACCGTGGTGCCCCTGCATAGAGATGAGAACAGTATTCTATATGCGGTCGGACTTGCGCCTTTATGTCTCTTATGAACAATTATTATTATATTTACATTAATATTCTATTCGTAATAATATTATTCCAGAACCTACTAATTTGCACTGAATTGCGGCTTAATATGTGAAACAGTTGCACTTAGTATAATAATATAAGAATCAGGTACTTTTATTTAAAATTTCTTTCCAGAGAGTTGTTAAATATACATGTGTTATCCTAGAAATCAAACTGTTTTGAAGAGATTCCATCTAGAACTTTGATTTATTTCAATACTATTCATATATAGACTTAAGATATTATTCGAATGTAATCAACTTAAAAAAATAAATCGGTGTTCTAAATAATATATTTGCACACATTTTCTAAGGTGACTACTGCATTAGTATTGTCAGTGACCAGAATAATTTTGATATTCACTTGTTATTAAAATTAATAAAATAATGTTACTCTACAAAGTAATCTTTGATTACGCATTTTTATACACGTCTATCTAGCGAATACTTGTATATGAGTATGCATCTCACTTATTAGGCAACCTTATTCCGCAGAATTTATTTAGACACACATATAAACATATATGTACTTATTTTATACACAATTAGTAAATATATTTAGTAGGTAAGCCTCCTTTCTTCAAAGAAAATAATGTTTCATTGATCGCGAGACTACACATTAATACAGGGCAGAATCGCCTCTTCGCCAAATATCTAAATCCATGTAACAGACGTAATAAGTTACCTAATTCCTTGTTTTATTTCATTTGAAGTCTTTTTACAATATTCTTTTTACTTTTTTGTTTTATAATTATTCCAGGAAGAAAATAATCAAACGATTGTATAATTAAGTGGATTTGCCTTCAAGGAAGCTAGTATTGATTTTGGTATACGTACTATATGGTCAATTGTCTTTTGAGGATATACATGTGTCTTTCCTGTTAGCATTTACCGAAACTCAATGTATTTTCCTGCCCTTTTACCAATTCCTTTACCTTTTACCGGTTCGGTGCAATGTGTAAAATAACAAAGATTTTTCTATGGCCTGCCGCCAGCCTGACGTCAATATTCCTTGATAATGTAGTTGTTATAAGACACGGCATAGAAAGGAGGTGAATTTGGGCATGGGAGAGCGAATACATCGATTGAACTAGGGTAAGAGATACTGCGAGTCTTTGATGTGGCACGGAATACCTGTCTTATGATTTGAGACACCACTGGTTTAAGTTAGATTTGAAAAAAAAGAGTATTTATTTTATTAAATGGTTGAAGGAATTCTCTAAAATACTTGTATTGTTTACTCATCTGCATTTATAGGTACACCAATTACCTCTTTCAGAATTAAGACAGATAAGATAAGATAAAGTTTATTGTCTCTTCCACAAAGATAACTTAATATTAGGTTAATATAGTAATTGCCGAAGACCGTTGTGCGAGACTGGCATGTGCACTAAGGAACTCTGTCACACAGATTACCAGGTTTCCCATAGCACAATGTTTGTCTCATACTTATGTCTAAATAAAGAAAAAAATAAACATCCTTGCCCAGCGAAAATATTTACAGTTATTAGTTTTAATAAGCGCGTTCGTGTGTGTGTGTGCGTTTGTGTGTGTGTTTGTATGTGTGTTTGTGTCTGTGTTTGCGGGTATTAGTTTCAGAGCTTAGTTATTCAACAATTATTCAACTTGAAAATTATTTTGAATATTTATTTAACCAAGATCAAATCTTAAACCGTATCCGAAACAATTTTCATTGAATTTACTTAAGGGTTTCACTACTATTTGCGTGTTGTACAAATTTCTTCATAAGTGTAAGTGTGTTCTTACATGTAAGTGTAGTTTTAAAGACAGAGAGAAAACAAATGTTCGCTTTTTGACAATGAGTGATAAAAAATACGGATGTTGTGGTTTTCTAATGTGGTCAAAGTTTATATCAAAACTGTCAGTATATTGCGTAAATTAAATAATGTGTAAAGTTTGAAAAGGGTCTAAAATGTGTTCATAACTCTAAACTACTGTTTATATATGGAGCTTAGTGATTTTAACAGCAGTGAAAATTCGGGCGCCCATTTATTATTATCAGTTCGGGCGCCGCGCGCTCTGCTCGGGCGCTACATTACGGCACTCTTGTGGTTTCGTAACTACAATCTCTAAGAATCGCGTGATTGACGCTTTTGGAACTTTTGCTGCCGACCGACGCTAAAACTGGTATATGAAGATTTGTTGAACTCACTTAGATAACTTCACGAGCATTCCACTTGTTTCTTGTCTATGTTAGTAGTTAGGTAATATAATAATATTAACCTTAATCCAAAACTGGGCAGAGCCTCTATTACGGTAACCAGACTGATAAGCATACTTATACATTTATTATTCACAATAACAGCATTAAGAATTATTTCTTATAATAAATAAGTAGGTGGTATAACACTATTGCATTGGGCTAAGCCTGTAAAAATAGTTGTTTTTAAAGAAAATAAATAAATAAATAAATAAATAAATAAATAATTTCTAAATATGTACATACATATTTCACATAAATTATATCATTATATAGAAAAATAACTCGCGCTTATTATCACACAATATTTTTTTCTGAGTGGGAATTGAACCTAATACGGCAGTTAACTGACGTATTAGATTCGATGCGTTCGATGATATTGTTAGACTAAGAACTAGATACCTTCTCGCTTCTTGAGAGCTTTAAATTCTGTGGTTAATTAAATTATTTAAATGACTTGGCTCGCTCAAAGTGCACGTTACTAAATTATTTGAGAGAATTAAGTCCGCTGAAGCCTTTCGGCCTTCAGCGACGTCTCTAAAAGACGCTTAGCAGTCAGAGTAATTAGAACGTCGAACGATATGGTTTCCGTCTGTTGTTTAACCCGAATGAGAGAACTTAAGTATCGTAAGTACGTATCTCACCTTAAATTAATTGAATATTTCCTAATTCTACCTTTGTTCGTTAAATATGAAACATCTATACATATAAAATTATTTGCGCTCGCTGACTGAATCATCAACGCAGGGCCTGAACCGGGGCTACAAACTTGAAATTTTGCAAACTGATGCTATTTATGTTGTAAGCACCCACTAAGAAAGAGGTTTTTTGGAAATTCCACCCCTAATGTAAAATAAGGGATGAAAGGTTGCATAGAAATTCGTCATAAAGTTAGAAACACGAAATTAGAAATAATCAGAAGAGTGGAGCTAAGCTAAGCTGAAAAAACTAGCTATTGCAGGCGCAATAGCTAGTTTTTGATATTATATAGATGTTGTCATTGTGGTTATTTTATATTATTGGACTAAGTAAGATGTGTCAAACTGAAGTCAGAATTCACAGTGAATGTAAAAAGAATAACATGAAATGAGTATGGTAGGTCATATCGTACTGCTCACGCTATTATTATGGTAGAATGTACTGTGATCATTTTAAAATTATTTTCACCTGTGCTTGAATTTGTTCGAAATTTGATTGTAGAGTCGCAGACCCTGATATCAAAAAGACTTGCTTACTTTTGTAGTCTAGTCGTCGTGTCGTGTCGTGTGTCACGTCGTGGCAACACTTAAAGTTATCCCTTAGTAACTACCTACAACTGATATTATAAATTGCGCGAATAGCTCTCTTTTGTTACACAAAGATACTTTTAAATAATGTAAATAACGTAGACATCTTCTTACCTCACAAATGGCGTTCTGATTCCGACTGAACCTGGCAGAACCTGTGATACAGTAAGCAGACTGTTTATATGCATGTGCATATGTTAATCAACACATACTATAATATTTTGTAAATAAATTACACCCAGACTCGAACCAACGACCATAATAGTTAGGTTCACTTACACATGTAGTAACAATTTTGATAGAATTTGATTTAATTATTGCAAAGGTTTATTCTTGATTGCTCTTTCTCATCATGAAAAATTTAGTTCGAAATATTACGTGTATTAAATAGTTGTACTTAATAGTAGTACTCTCTCAAAATAAATGACCTAATATATTCTGTTTTACCTAAGCGCTGACTAAACTCGGTCTCGTTAAAATATTTAAACAGCTGTATGAGTTTGCTGAGAGCTGCGACAGTATGAAATACATGTCGCCACTTATGATCAATAATTCAAGTTAGTACCTATCTGATATGAATAGGAGATCATTTAATGGATTTCGCTATTTTTTACCATTGGGGTGTCAAAAATGCGTACTATAGTATTGTATTATATTTTAAATGATTAAATATGTTATGATAAGCTATAAAAGTTGTTAGTAATAAGAGAAATCTAAGAGTTAAGGTACGGGTTACGAGAGCAAAGATATCAATTGTTAGCCTATAATCTATTAATATGAATAGTATTTTAGTAAGCAAGTTGTTTTTTTTATGGTTTAAGTGGGCAAATGAGCAGGTGGGTCACCTGATGGTAAGGAACTACCGCCGCCCATGGAAACAGGGATTTGAAGTATAATAGGCTAATTCTAAACTAAGGCTAAGTAAAACTTCTCAAAGTAGCCCTATTCGTAGTACAAATAAATGTTCTACAAGCTTACAGTTCAGTGCCTTTTGCATAACTTCTTTAATAATTCCACAAAACAGTACATAAGTAAAACATAATATGACTTACAACAGTAGATTGATTATTGGTGTGCACTCCATAGGGGATGTTTCCAAACCTTGGTAAACATTCAATTTGTTAGGTTCTATTGCAAAAGCTGGAGAAACTTGCTAAAAAAAACTAATTTAAATTTTTATCGGTATACAATGTTTGAACTTTAAAATAATACTCAAAATACGGAATGCCCAGGCTAAATACCACACCAATGTGAAGAGCAGTATTACTTGGTAACAACTATCGTACCTATTTGAAATCAGCACATTGAGACGCAATGTTTATACAAATAGTGGCGTTATTTGTTTCTTTACCAGCTTAACTTTATAAAAAATACGAGCTATTTTTTTTTACTTAGAAATTTATTTTTGATTGAACTGTCTTTGAATTGTCTGTCAGTTAAGTCTGAGGCTGGTATCTTCTAACTTATTTTAGCCTTTTGTATTCCTAAGAACACGTCTAGCGTATTGTATTTAATCATCCATATGAGAATAATATAGTTATGTAAGTCTCACCTCAATGCACATAAAAGATAATGTATTTTATGAAGTCTAACATAAGGTGCCATCTTAGTCCACAATTATAATTTAACTAAAATCGATGATATGATCCATGATTATATTTCTAAGTGCTTGAGACAAACATTAATAAATTGAAGAGGAACAAAATATGCTGAATATAAAGAAATAAACTTGGTTTATTTAGTGATTTCCTGTTGCCAACTCCTCCGTGTTTTAAAGGATCATTCATCAATTTTAAAACTTTAACCTTATTGGGATTCATTAGCTAGTTATGATATGATGTTATAGCAGCATAAAAGCACCAACAATGAACTGAGATTGTTTAGGAACATTATTCTAAACAAGGAAAGCAAAACAAACTCTCAACCCGCATACAAGAAAATCCTAGGCTTGCATAAAGCCCCAATCATGACATGCCTTTGTTGATATACATAACATATATTAGGTTCGTTTTTTTACAATAAGATTTACAGGCATAGTATAGCTTCATACGCATAAAGATATTGCAATATTGGTGTATTCGTATTGGTTGTGGGCGCCGGTTTCCATATTTAGTCTCAAGATGGTTCTTTATGTGTCGAGGATAGGTTGGCTAGGTGAGCCAACCAAGCACCTTCCAATGGCTCAGAACATATCATTTTAAATGATAAGCGAAAATTGGAAATTGTTAAAGGTCTCTTAACCAGTCATTTTGCTCTCTGCAAAATATATATCTTGATTTAAAGCAGAAATTATGTTATCAAAGCTTTTCAAGTACAGGATTTCCAAAAAGAGGTGTTATTTTGAATCACCCGGTATTTCGGTAGCTGTCACTTTTGAAGCTTTTATTTTTTGACATTTGACAAGTAGAAACTACGCCATTACTAAAAATGGAACGATACACACTTCAACAACGCATTGAAATTATTAAAATTCACTACAAAAATGGTGAAAATCTTGCAGTCACAGTTCGCAAAACTAAAGCATTTTTTGGTCGTCGTGAAGCACCTTGTCGGACCGCAATACAGAAATTGGTGGGAAAATTGGAGCTGTTGGGACAAGTTAGTGATGTGAAGAATAAAACCCGTGCACGTCACCCAAGAATAACTCAGAATATTGCTGCTGTAGCCCAAAGTGTTAAAGAAAACGCAGGTTTGTCCATTCCTCGTCGTTCTTTGGAATTGGGCATTCCACAAACGTCATTACACCGTATTTTGCATAAAGACTTGGGTCTTAAGGCTTATAAAGCTCAGTTAACACAAGAACTCAAGCCGGCCGATCATCAACAACGTCGTGTCTTTGCTGATTGGGTACTTGAAATGCATGAAAATGATCCGGAATTCCATCGAAAAATTATCTTGACTGATGAGGCCCATTTCCACCTAGGGGGCTATGTCAACAAGCAAAATTGTCGCATCTGGGGCTCGGAAAACCCAAGAGTTATTGTTGAGAAGCCTCTCCATCCTCAACGAGTGACTGTTTGGTGCGGTTTATGGTCCGGCGGGGTCATTGGACCTTACTTTTTTGAAAATGAGGTTGGATCAACACTTACGGTGAATGGATTGCGCTATCGAGATATGATTAATGATTTTTTATGGCCGGAGTTGGATGGTATTGATCTGGACAACGTTTACTTTCAACAAGACGGCGCTCCGTGCCACACAGGCAACGAAACCAGTGCTCTTTTACGGGAAAAGTTTCCTGACCGTGTTATCTCTCGAAGAGGTGATCACAATTGGCCACCGAGATCTTGTGATTTAACACCTTGCGACTTCTTCCTTTGGGGCCACGTGAAAGATAAGGTCTACGCCAACAGCCCAGCGTCGATTCAAGACCTCAAAGATGGAATTCGTGAGGCTGTCGAGGACATAGGGCAGCCACTTTGCGATTTGGTTAGGCAAAATTTCATTAAAAGGATATGGTCCTGTAAGCGTGGTCGTGGTAGCCATTTGGCTGATGTTATCTTCCATTATTAATGGCATACCTTCCTCTTCATTATAAAATAAAAAGCCGATTATTTATCTTAAAAAAAATGGCATTTTTATTTGAATACTAAAATAACACCTTTTATTGGAAAACCCTTTTTTTGTTTCATAAAGCCTGTTGGTCTAGTGTTTATTGCTTAGCCGGAAGTCTTAGAATTGGATAATAACCTAGGACAAGCAATAATGTGATCGACGATCGTGCTGATCATTCATTTCATTTCTGGTTGTACTTTAAGGAAGTAAGCTTACACCATACAGTATGTAAATGTGATAGGATTACAGAATAAACCAAGACCGTGAAGATAGTTTAATATAAGGGAATTATATTGGCTTTATGCTCGGTAAAAGATCACAGTGGTAGACTTCAAGAACTGTAAGAAAAGAACAAATGTTCTTACAAGACCGCAACTTCCACCTCCACTAAGGTATCCTCCTACATAGGGAAGTCACATGCGGGGTTCCCCAGGGATCAGTCTTAGGACCACTTCTGTGGAACCTCGCGTATGATGCCGTTCTGAGGACCAGCCTTCCCCCAGGATTGAGCGTCGACACTCTAGTACTATCTGGGGGCCGTGGCTTCCAGGAGGTCCTTGAGGACGCCGAGATAGGGGTGGCTTGTGTCGTCCAAAACATCAGCGGTCTGGGACTAAGGGTTGCACCTCATAAGACGAAAGCCTTGATGTTCCACAGGAAACGCAGAGGTAAAGTTAGCACAAAAAAAAGGTATCCTTCTACATGTGATGCCGATTTCTTCAGTGTGATAGAATTATAAAATGGATCATCGCTTATCTTTTCCTCCTGATGATGTACACGTTTGTTCGTGTGATGACGGATTAATAATACGGAATGTCACCCTCCCTATCCATACCGTGGGCCTCGTAAGAGCCCACTAAAACAGCAAACTCTTTAGGACAACAGCACTGCACAGAGAAGGAAAACTTGGATCAGACCCTATACCAACCCGGCTGGCCAGCGTGGTATAGTAGGCCAAAATCTCTTTTCTAAGAAGAGGCCTATGTCCAGCAGTGGACTATTTAAGGACTGTTGATGATAAACACATTTTCAAATCGTCCACAAATAAAATTTGAAAACGTTGTCACACTTGGTTTAAAAATGTAGACAATCATGTAATGTACACGTATAACGTAAAAACGGTGAATTCGATATATAATGGAAACACCTATTCTAATCTGAGTTTCGAACTTTAACAAAATACCAAACAACTTAGTAACGACCATAGCTGCCATTATATTGCTATAGTTCGACACCTAATAATGTTTGTTTTATGGCACTATATCAGTGGGCCGATCCAGCACTGCACACACTTGTTTATCTTCGCTGAGTATTACAACTTGAGCAGAATATTAAGTAGGTGACTGATACAATATGTTATATTCTCATTTATGAATTGATCCTGTGTATGTTAATCGCAGATGTTATATTTATATTAATATCATTGATCAGGTTTTTTTTTATTTAGTATAAATTAAAAAAAAACACGGTTAATACTAGTATGACATAAAAAAAAACCTCACCAACATTGTCATTCGGATTTTTAAAGTTAATTAATAAAATGTAAATGATATATTATTTTGGCTGCAAAGTAAATTAATAGTGATATTGGGGAAGGCTTAGGCACAAAAAGCTGTTACTGTTTGACAGCCTCTAAGCCCCTATACAGACTGCTCCGATTTGCCTATTGTGGTAAACATGACATATAATTATTGTAACTATTAATTATTGATTTAATTTAATGTAAATGAAAATTAAATTAAATAATATATAAATAATGAATATATGAGGATACACTAATAATGAAAGATACACTTTAAAGAGGCTAAAATGTGTCCGTATTTCAAATATGTTATAGTTGATTTTCATAATGCTTTCAACTACGAAAAGTTATTGTAGCGAACCTACAAACTTTGTACCCATATTAAACGGTGAACACGCATCTGTGAGGTAAGCTCTTTACAGGTAATAAATATTTATATTCACTTGACG
This sequence comes from Arctia plantaginis, assembly GCA_902825455.1. Taxonomy (NCBI): domain Eukaryota; kingdom Metazoa; phylum Arthropoda; class Insecta; order Lepidoptera; family Erebidae; genus Arctia; species Arctia plantaginis. The sequence goes on along the minus strand of CADEBD010000314.1, from coordinate 13,389,920 downwards.
GCTTCTAATAAACTATACTACTAACTAACTATACTAATAAACTATTTATATTTACATATTTTGAACGGATTTTATAGTTATTTTGAACGGATGACCTTAATCTTTTTCCATTATTTTCGCACTTTGTTTCGTTTTTTTTTCTTAACACTATGCACAGAATGTTACAAAGAAAGGTTGAGTGATTGAGATCAAAATGTATCATACATTACAGACGTTGATATTGATTTATAAAATTAGTTGATTTGTTATTGCTTACAAAAGTCATCTTGAAAAGCCAAAACAATGCTTAAAAAATGTTTACAACTTAACAAATTATGTGTTTCTAAGGAGTTTATTCAACCATGTTTCTTAATTTGCACTAATGTGAAAGAAATGTTTGAAAACTTATGTGATCGACTCTAAGCTTTCATTTAAAGAGAAATGGATCGGTGGCATGCAAAGTGAACTCGCGAAAACAAGCACAGTTGACATTATGGCGGAATGCTGCAGCGCTTTCTATAGAGGAATTGTGACGTCTGAGTCTACTTCATTCACAGAACGACGAACGTTTGCGGTCCCGGTATACGCATCCGGGACTTGGAATCTAGGCCAAAAATAACAATGATATACTATAAAGCTAGATAAAGTAGGTACGTCCAAAAATTGTTGAAAATTATAAAATGAGATCTTTTATCACCGAGTTTTAACGAATCATACTGCATTAATACTACTTTTTAGGTCTACATGACTATTAAACCAAATTCTTATATTTTAAGTATTGCATAAAAAACTTTAGGTAAATACGTAATAAGGGCTACATAAAAGCAATTTGTTCAATATTATATTCAGTTTTCATCGGTTAGGGTAAACGTTTTTAATAAGTTGTTAAATAATATATTTAGTTTTATGAATCATTGAGTACACAATGGTACATATGTATTACCATTTTACCCTATCCTAAAGTTTTCTTACGCAATACTAAGAATTAAAGTCAGTCGGTCTTCCAGTATATACTATAGATATTATTATTAATACTGATATCCATAATATATACTGGAAGACTGACTGATTGACTGACTATATAATTGTTTTAATAACTTTGCTACAAAATATCTGTCTTATGATTTAAGTATAATTTGTAGTCCGCTAAGAATTGTTCAAATACATAGGTACAACTGTTTAATCATACAATATAGTTTACCCTTTTTTAATAAAACACTTATATACTCGTAGTACTGAATAAGATGTCAGAAAATATTTTTAAAATGAATCTATACAAACTTGAGCTTACACCTAATAAGTAGTTAAGAATCAGGTTCAATAGTTTTACAGTGCTTACACATGACGATTTTCAGACCGTGCTATGATTGACCGATGCGCAGGTGAAAGTTTTAATACAAAATGATTAGTTTAAAAAATCTATAATTTTTTTAGTTTTGATATTTTTGTATTTTTAGCGTGTTAATAGTAATGTCCTGTATTTATACTCTTAAGAGATAGAGCTTCGTCAAAAAATCTAACTTCTAGAAATGACAAATTAAAGTCAAGCCGAGGTGAAGTTAGATTCTGAGTAACTTTTAAACAGTGTCGGTAACAACTGGCGCATATCGTGGAGTGTCATTATTTAGTCGTCTCTTAGTCTCTTGTAGCACGTCATTTACATCTGTTACAGTGGAATGAAGTAACTCAGAAACAGGTACCAATACCCTTATAGGGCAGTTTTAGTATTCTTTGTATATGCATCTCTTGTTAATAGATCAATCAATACTAAATACTTTATTGCTTCCATAATGTAAATACATAGGTGGTAACGATTTAAGTGGTAACAATTATAGACCCTGTCGGGCGCATTACTGTTTAGGAGAGAGGAAGACATAACAAATATAATATTTTATAATTAAAAAGTAGAATGTTTAGTGTGTGATGAATGTGGTAGGATACAATTATGGTAACTAGATTTGGATAACATGAATTTGCAATAAATTAAACGATTTCGGTTTCTTTTAAATACTTATTGTTTAAAAAGTGATCGTGAATATTGTGTTAGATATTCTTAAAATACATTGTACATATTCTTGAAAGCGTGTGCTTACGCAAGATGAAAGTTTATGGAACTTAGATTAAGGAAGTTTAGATAATTCTAATTAGTTTCTAGATAAATACTAGCTACAACATAACGCGACATACAAACATAAGCACAGATTAGTCTGAACAAAAATTGTCGATAGACCGTGTGCTACTTAGACTAATTGCAGAAATTTAACCTCGACACCTCTATAAATTTGCAATATCTTTAGACATTCAATACATCTAAAGTTTTTTAGTACAAAAACCTATATATTGTAAATATAAACATCACTGTTCTGTTGTTGACTTTTATTTTGGTCTAAAAAGCAAAGATTCGATAAGAACAGGAAGTATCAAGTAAAACAGGATACAGATTAATTGGACTGGTGGAACATAAGAAGGTTCAACCTAACAGTCAAGGGATTGATTAGATGTCGTTGGCAGGTAATTAATTAGTCGTACCCAGTAAGTTCTATATCACTTTTTGCCGTTTCCGTGGCATTGATTGATTTTTTCACTTCGAATCGAATAAATTGGGCGTTGTTCGCTTGAAACGCTTAATTATTAGGCAAAATAAAGTCCTAATATTTAATGTATTAGGCGGAATGTTACGTTATACTGCATTGTTAAATATGCTTATTATAACAACACATTTGAAAGCAAAATAATAAACATAATAACTTAATCTAGTATTTAGTTTACTGTGAGATATAATACTCTTACGTCTTATTGTTCGTGATCAAACAGGTTGGGTTTCAGACATTTTACGAGTTTAGTTCAGTGTTGGGGAATAATTTTGTGTTTGTAAGAGTTATTTTTGTAAACAATTTTTAAAAATGCGTACTTGAGGATTATTGGACCTGACGTGTTTGTTTTAAAATTAGTACAAAAGCTGATCTTCTGCTTACCTTTTTATGGTATAAAGTGCAAAAGAGTATATGGGTCACTGATGGTAAGGGTCTGCCACATGCCGCCGCCATTGGCTACCTGCAACTTAATAGACATAGGTAAGTGTTACCTTTAGAGTGGAAGAATTACCTTTTATAGTTAGTACTCCGTTTGCATTTTTGGTCGTATCTTTGGTAATCTCACGAACTTAGTGAAAAACAACAAAATAATTGCTTACACCGGTTTTCTGTGGCATCACTCCGGTCAAGCCGAATATAAGGTCTTAGCTAATCTTAGGTAACTTATAGGTCCCAAATAGCCTGTTCATAAAAAAAAAAATTGTACCGGTCATCGTCATTTTGGTTTGATTTGGCGAAAGAATACATTTTACCCTTGGTAATTTAGTAGGATTTAGTTTCTCACATACAACTATAAAAGCGTGTTTAATTACTAAAAATTAATTCCGAATGTATAAAATCATGTAATGAGTTGCATCAAAAACATAAAGTCTGTCATGAATGCCGACTGCGACAATGGACATGATTTCAACTGCCGGCCCGTCGTTTCAATAATTAATATCTATTAAGGGAATAAAATTCTAAAGAATGCAGGATACAAAATAACATGTTTTCAGTTAAAGTACCTATTAGTAAATAATTTTTATTAAAACTTTTTTACAGGTAAAATACCGGTACTGTTAATTATAAATGAAAAGAATGAAACGTCTTGCCAATCCTAATGTTAATAAAAATATTAATGAAATAACTGTTACCTATTCTTTTTTCGAAAACAGTTTTTGTGAAAACAATTACTACAACAACTAATTTCGAGGTATGAGAGACGTGGTTACCATTTTGTTCGTTCAACGAATCACGTTTGGTAGTAAGCAAAGATTAAATATTTCTGGCTTGTTGGTGAAAACGAATCTCGGTCGATGGCCACAGTTCTATATTTATTTAATTAATGCTATTACTATAATTATATATTATTACAAAATACGGACCAACTCTTACACAAGTGATTCATTTATCCTAAAATGTTTGATTATTATTACCTTGACCTGTTGACCTGGCGAACTTCGTACCGCCATATTATCGTGAAAATTACTTATACTAGTTATGCCCGCGTCGGGTGGTGTACAGTCGAGGACTAAGGAAATGTAACCAGTAAATTCAAATAAGTTGGATTATCAATAATTCCATATATTGACATTAGATTATCGAAAGTAATTAACGAATTAAATTACGTGCTTAATGACAAAAAATGAATAAAAATCTTCCGTTTACAATACGACCATGTAATGAAATAAAATTACAATATTTTTTTTTACCCTAAGCCGTTGTTATATAGAATATTTTTCGTTTTTCTTTTTGGAGAGGACACAAATAGCGCCGATGGTAGCCGACTCTCGGCATGCAAGATACAAATACCCATGCCAAAAACACCCTAATTTAAGGTTTATCCCACAAGCTTCTAACGAATGGCCTTGGGATTTATTAATAATCATTGCGAACGCAAGGCGCACTGCAACTGATTATGCTCACGTAAGAGTTGTTGCAGCTGTACGATGATCTCTCTCTCCTACCTGAGCAGTCGATAGCACAGCGTTGGTTTACTTCAGCTTCAGAATTACCCAGGAAATAAGTTTGTGCAGTTTGTAATCACCATCAACTGATGGCAACAGTGCTCCTGCATGGTGGTGAATTTGTCCTAGAATCTGTAATCTTGAACATAAGTATGGGCCTCAATAGAATTTTCATATAATAAATGCAGGTTTATACTGCAATGGATGTGAATAGATGTGAAAGAAGTTTGATTGAAACCACGTTCTTAATTTATATTTGCACAAATGTGACATCATTTGTGCAAATATTTTGGAACGCACCATTGTCATTTTTGAATATTCAAAAAACAATAGAACGTTCAACGAAGAGCGACTCGAATCGTCGCGACGATTTGAGGCGATAGAGAATGCAAAGTGAAGCCACATCTCTACGTAACGCCAAGGGGTCGAGCCGATCGCGTCGATAGGCCAAATATGATGTGGCTTCACTTTGCGTTCTCTATCGCATATATAATGGAGAGTGCTCCGAAGAATTGTTCCATCGTTACACGTCAAAATGTTCATCCTCATAACACGGATAGTTGGCGCTCCACTACTGTGAGCTTTTCAAGACACTTTTTGCAACGCACAACAATCTGTAGAAGGGGTTATCATCTGCGGTATTTCAGGACCGATACGACCTTTAAACCTTCGAGAAAAGAGCGTACTCCTGAGTTGCAGACGTTCATGGGCGGCGATGGTCAATTTCCATCAGGTGACCCGCCTGCTCGTCTGCCCCCTCTAACATAAAAAAAAATATATATTCTGCAAGTAATGTTTTGATAGAGGTTCTTGCCTGAAAGTAATGATTTAGTGGTTCAGGCGGCGCGCGTTAGTTGTGGTAATTTGACCTTTCCATTCGCACGACATAATCCGGGCGGTTCAAACCGAAATCTTAAAGAATTGCAATATTGACAAATAGTGCTCATTATCCTAAAATCGACCAACCGTAACGTAATCGACTGTTGTATCATCTAAACGCCGAACTTTCATATTTAATTGTTACGTTTGATCATCTGTTTTGTTGCCCCTCGCTTGAAGTGAATGGTATGGGTTCTTCCGGCGTCGTACACATATCCGTACAGCCCGACGGCTCGAGCGAGAATAACCGAGTACCTGCAATGCAGCTCCTTTTTATAGGAGGCATCGCTCGTACACGTGTTTATAATTTATTAGGTTAAGTGTTGTATTTTTTTGTTTTTTTTTTTAGATAATATGATTCTTCGGGTTATTTATTAATATTAGCTATTGAAATTTTAATTATAATCGATTGGAATCTAATTTAAATCAATCAAATTATTTTTATTAAGTGAGCTAATCAAATTATTTTTATTAATTTGTTCGTTTGTTTTTATTTTACTTTATACAAACCTTGTCCTGAAAATAACGAACACTAACAAAAAATAAATTATCGAATTTAGTGCAGTCGTTCAGAAGTTATAGGCAGTGCATATACACAGCAAACATTTCGGCGATTCATTTTTATTTTTGTCTCTACTTAGCAATTAATTTAAATTTTTTATATTTATCGCGTAGATGCCTTCTTGATTGTCGCGAGTATGCAGTTTTTGCAACTGTATCGACTCTTGCTTTATCTCAGGTGTATAATGGTCAGAACTTGTCAAAGGTTGGTAAGTTTTCAAGCAGCGAATAAACTCTTGTCAACGCAATAGTGCCAAAGTAGCTTTTTAGGTAGCATCGGCCTTGATCTTCTTGAATTCAGAGCTTAAATACGAAGTATAAGGTCGCCTCATTTAATGGTGGAGTTGGATTTTTGTTCTGTTTTTTTCCTTGGAATGATTACTGTGGGGCGAGGGACTTTACAAACATTCAAACTACAAACAGAAATAATGCTCAGACACGAGACAACTATTTGTGGATCACGCAATCTTCTATCAAGCGAGAGAACTGAACTCCAAACAGTCAACATTACATAGCGGCGATGCGCCATCTTTTATCATTGCGTCATCTGTGATTCCGCGAAGTCAACATATTTGTTAGATAAGGTTGTTTTAGATACTAAACAAATCCTTAGATGATTACGATCCTGATTATTCTTTTTTTTTTCGTTTTTTTTTGTGTTAACTCTTTTGATTCACTCGTATGTGTCTACTACGGACATATGACATTAAAAGGTTGAAGACAAATATTGGATTCGTTATTGTATGCGCTGAAGCGAGTAATGAGGGATTCAAACGTGATGTGGACATTGCTGTGGAATCGCTTTAAAATAACCAGCAAGTAGTCTTCAATTCTTTTTCCATTTTAAAATGTTAATTTGCGTAAAAGAGAGCGTTCGACTATATAAAGAGGTCACAATCATTGTCCCACGGGTTTTCTATTTTGATGGTAAGCCCTTCGAAAGGAACAACCTTTTATGTAGATTGCTTTTTACTTTTCGGTTCGCAATAACGTGCAAGCTTTAATCACATATGACTACATCAAACAAAGTTTCCAATCACCACCGTTGTACTTTAATAACATTTTGACCAAAGGGATCGGAGCTCTATGTTGAAGCTGTGTTGAAATATTACACACATACACATATTATGCGATGGCATAGTGTGTGCTTGTAACGGTTGGACCCGCTTGATATATTCCACTGAACTCAAATTGAACTATGGGCCTTGGACAGATGAGTTTGCACATCGGTGAACTCATTTTAGGTGCATCTTCCATGATTAGATTGTAGAGAGTATTCTGCAGAAATCTGTGCCATGCTTTCCATAAACGATTCTAGATAATTTTTATAAAGCTCCCGTCCTGAGGGTATACTAGTTTATAATTAAACCGTACTTATGGGTTTGCTTTTTAGTAATGATTAATGTATTCGCCTAAGGTTTCTTGAATGTCAGAGAAACTATAAATATGAAACATAAAGATCCTAGGCTCATTTTGCGATTTCTCGTCTTGTCTTTTCTTGACACTTAGGCTTACGACGACTTACTCAGACGAATTGAATTTTATTGTTTTAAGTAATCAAAATATAAAAATGACTATTAATATTAAAGAGACTAAAAGAGAAAAAACAGAAGCAAAAGAGATGAAAACCTACTTTAATCAATTATTCTGTTCGGTTCTTCAAGTGGGAATAACATCGTCCCACGATTAAATACGATATTGGTAATAATATGTGTTAATACAGAATTACAAAATATCAGTAACGAATGATTGAGAACCTCTTTAATTAAATCCTTAATATATGGTTCTAAAGTGGTAGTAGTGGCAGCAGTTGTGAATGTTAAACTAGTTCTAATTAACGAGGCCGACGGCGAAATGTAAAGTTTTGGTAGTAACTGTTTTTAACTTTTTATGTTCAAGTTCAAACCAAAATCTATAGACAAATGTCACGTGATTGATTTTTTATAGAATGGCGATGAACTCATTTCTTTACAAAAAAATATACTTCACGATTTTGTTCAATATCTAGTTGTGTGTCTACGTATTTATTATTATAAATCGTTCATCTTCTGTCTTCATGATTTATTACTTTTACATTGTTCGAATTGTCTTTAAATAAATACGTAAACTTATTTACTTACTTTTGAAAACTACATCAAAGACGGATTTACGTTCGATCACCACTTTTAGTTAAAATTCAGTCACGAGTATGGCGTGTAATCTGATTACAAACCAATTTGTCTTTAGAAAATTACTTTTATCTTTAAAAGTAAAGTTACCGTATTCTTTGAAATGATTCAATTTGTAAACTTGACTTGAATGAAAAATGCAAGGTGAGTAATTAACCAAGAAGGTGAAAAGATGTCCTCGTAAATATTGCAGGTCGTTGATATTATGATTAGCATCAGATGATGATTGGTCATTTGATGATTAACATACCAACCTTTGGGTGGTGTAGAAATCTGGTAAGGTAGGTGTACTGAGGTTACAGTTGTAATAATAGCTATAAAGTTTTGACTAACATATACAATTACATACGTAAATATACATTTATACATACGTATAAATACACGTAAATACATATACTTTATATTCGTTTTGTTATTCGTATAATTACTTTGGTAATTCCGCCATCTCAAGAAGGTACTAATGTACATTCTTTTCAAATGTGAAACGGTTTGTGAACATCCTGATTTCAAGTGGAAGCACATTCCAGGGCAGTACTGCTTGCACAAGGAACGAAGAATTTACGAAGTTGGAATTGTGGGAGGGACACAGAAGAAGCAACTTATTTGTTGAGCAAAGATTTCTGTCGTAATAAGCGGACAGGAAATGCAAATAGGGATCAAGGTAAGTGGGTCCGAATGGGGAGTTGAAGAATTAAAAGAGAGAGGTCAGTGTCAAGTGATTGATGAATTGGTAACCAATTTAATTGGGAACGTATAACATCTATATTGCTGTCTAGAATAAAATGTCATGTCCAGTGTGATTTTTTTATGTGTAACACAGAGTTGACTTTTTTCGATTCTGAACTTTAAAAAAAATAAAATTTTCTATTTTTCATTAAAAATCTGGTATTCACGTAATTGTTGTTATTCCAGATACGGTATACCTACTTAATTGTGTGATTTTCAAAATGAAGTTTTTTGACACAATTGCAAATTGTAGTAGTCGATTTGCTATAGAGAAATAATGCACAGTTGAAAAAATACCTTAGTTACCACATAAACTCATGTCTATATATGATTAAATTAATATAAATCTTAGTTACAAATACGAGTATCATTGTTCGAACTTGCTTTCAACTTTTTTATGGCAGCTTTGTCAAACTATGTATATGAATCGATTGAATGCCCTGACTCATAAAAACACTGAACTAGACACTCGGCGACAAGAATAAATTGTATGGAATGGAAGTATACACCTAAGAGTGGTCCGATTCGAAATACATCGGGTTTGAATCTAACCCGATGTATTTCTATATTCCTCATTTCTCTATATCTTTCTAACTGTTAGATAAACAACCAGGATTGTTAAAAGTAGGACGGTACATTCCTATTACATAATAGAGTATACCGCATACCAGTTTAACTTTTTTGTACAAAGAAAAATATAGGGGCTCTTTTTGATTTGCACGAGTTACCTGTATAATCTTAATTACTTGTATAATTAACTTAATTGTATTGCATTAAATTTATTAACGAAATGAAGCGAATATTTATAGTACAGTTATATATAGTTATATCTATATCTTTATTTAGCTTATAAAAGTAAAAAAATCTGAATAAAAACATGACTACTTTCAAGAAATTAGATATCATTTAATTTTGTCACTTGCAAATCAATCCTAACCTAAGATCGCAACAGTAAAAAAAATGTTCCAATGTCTCAATTGAAGTAAAAATCCTGAAATAGTATTTTGGAATTTATTGTTACATTCTTTCCATTCAAAACATTTGTAGTGGAAGAATTGAACACCTTTGAGGGTTAGTAGCCATGCTGCGGGCACATATGGGCCGGTTCCACCGGAGTGAGAGAATGGCCTCAAAGAAAGTGAGTGATAAGCCATTCTTTTGTTGTTTTTCATTAAGTGACTAAGGTTACCCGAGGACCAACTCCTCCTCCGCTTAATTCTGAGGAAGGGGCATTTAAAGGGCGACAACGAACTTATTAATAATACCTGCAGTAACCTAATGTCGACATAGTTGCGACGAACGAATGGCTGCGGCGTGGAGACCTGCTTCCTGAGACAAAAATTCATGTTTGCAATCCGAGATCAAGTCATTGATACGTGAAACATACAAAATCAAAATCCCCTTAGACGATTGCGGACGCTGCCAAGCCTGTCCCGACACCATTCAACATATAACCTCAGCTTGCAAATCTCTTTTTCAAAACACCAACATCTTACTCACATAAATATACCCTGTTACAAATACCAGCCAGAGACAGTACTAGAAAATAATATCCCCAAAATATACTGGGACAGAACCATCATAACGGACAAGCCCATTCATTGCAATAGATCAGACATAACACTTTACGACAAAGTATACAAAATTGTATATCTCATAGGCATAGCACTATCGGACACCTATAACGTCCAATCTACAATAGCTGAAAAACTTACCAAGTGTCAAGATCTAGCAATAGAATTGGAACGGCAGTGGCGAGCAGTAAACATCCAAATAGTTCCAATAGTCATATCGTCAACCGGAATAGTACCTAAAAGCCTTCAACGTAGCTTAGATATTTTTGAATTGCTACAACATTCCCTTCACCTACTCCAGAAAGCAGTTTTTTAAACACCTGCAGACTTACACGGAAATTTCTCACCACATCTTCAGATTCGTCCACATACACCATTACCTAAATTCTGGTAACACTTTCAATTAGATTAACAAAATAAAAAATATACCTCCCACATCTCACACAACTCGGATCTCGGATCCCAAACTAGGCAGAGCCTGTGCTATGGTAGCTAGACTACTGATAAACATACTTATATATTTTTAAATACATACACATTAAAGATAAATTAAAGCCAGACACAGAACAAATGATCGTGGTCATCACACGGTATTTGTCGTGGGTGGGTATGGAACCAATGTTCTCCGGCTTAGCAGTAAGGGTCTCTAACTACTAGACCAACAGGCCCGTCACTTGTGTGTTTTGAGCTGCCGGTGGGTAAAAAACAAAGGTTTAGAAATTGATTTCCAGTCACATTTTTTCAAGTATACCTCTATATAGATTTTTTTCGGTAGCCTAGCCCAATTATGTATATCTTTGTTATTTTATGAGCAGTTAAATTTTAAAATGAGATTTGCCTCGTTCGTCCTAATAATGATCTTTTGCTTTTTAAAATTGTTACTGTAAGATATCTCTCTCTTTTTAATGACGATAAAGATTTTATACAATGAGTTATAAGGTTATAGGTTTAACATGTAATTGCTTTGCCACATACATTATTTATCTTGCCGCCAGGTATGATAATATTTTAAGATAATCTTATGTTCGAATATACAAGATGTAGTATGTTTGTTTTAGGAAAATCATGTCGAGTAATTTTACTTTAGAGCTTTAATGCGCCTTTATTAATTATTTATATTCAAACTTGCCTGAAACTTGTGTTGAAATTCAAATCCTTGAAAGCTTATAACCTTGAAGTCACTTTCTATTTTGCTATTTTGCTTCCAAAGGTATATACATATTTAAAGTTACTAAATAAATTGATAGCCTGCTTAATTTTGGACTAAAAATATCGAACTACTACGAATACGTTTATTAACTAGCGCAAATGTAATTAATATTTGTAGTATCCATTTGGTCTAACATTTTAAAAGTAGCCATAAATTATTTATTGATAAAGTGATTATTTTAAAAATAGTATATTTTGGTAAATATTAAATTCTAAGTATTATGAACAATAATTTAGAATCTTCCTACTGAAAATACTTACAGTGAAAACAGTTACACTTACTTTCGCCATTCTTTCGCTGAAGGTTATAGAGCAGCATTCCTAATCTAGCCCTAAAATTTTTACTAAAATAAAACATGTTTAATGGAAAGAAAATATAAATTGCAACTTCATTGCTCTTTTCTCACTAGACAGAAAAGTTGAATAAATAAATAAAAAAAAGAATAATTTATGATAATGATTTATTGGGTTAAAAATATTAAATACACGCCCTAAACTTGTCGAAAAAAGGCTTCTCAATAGTGCTTAAAGTATGGTAATTCTCAAACATTTGCATTCGCTGCAAGACATCGGTCTAATAAATATGGAATTTTAGAGTGGGCAGTGTTATGCTGTGTCACGGAAATATCGGTCAAATTGTTTTGATGCGCCTCGTTTTAGATATCAATCATTTAACGTAATGACGATACCAACCTAAGAACATTTGTGTAAATATTGAGATGAATTAAACCTTTTTTTATATTTATAAAGTTATGAGCTCTAAATTGATGAAAAAATATTTCAGTATAACTAGGTGAGTGAATTTTTCATGTGGGTTTTCGAAGTGTCGGATTTATAATTATTTATGTGACAGAATGCCGTTCCGTTATAAATAAAGCAACTGATTTAGTTTTCTTTTTAGGGAATATTAAAAGTATAACAATTACGATGATAAACAAGGAGATCTCAATATTCGCATACTAAACCTCTTACTCCATTGCTTTAAAAATAAGGTGCTGAAAAGTATATTACGAATATCGCTTAGATGAAAGGTACACCATCTGTCATAAGTGTGCTCGTCTTGAATTAGATTCTCGTAAAGTTTAAGCACTTAAGACTGTTGAGGAGTGCTTGGTGAGACATGACAAGCGTTCCTCCACAGGAACATACTTTAAATTAAATCTCATGAATTAAATAATGACTTATTGAGTCAAGAGTTCATTATTCAAACGGGACTAATGTTTTCAAAACGCGGTAGTATTATAAATTTATGAGCAATAATTAGCTCCAAAACTGATGGCGAAATATCAACGGCAGTGTATGCGCAGCGGGGGCTGGCGTAGAACATAAAACTTTAATGAGTTTTGCCTCTTCTTGTTATCTTTAACCAGGTTTAACAAAGTTTCACGTTATTCTGTTTATTGAACACAGCACAGTTTACCCAGAGATATGAAATTATGTTTAAGTTTTAATTAACGGTCAGAGGAAATTGAAAACAGTCGGATCAAATGAACGGTTAATAATAATACGAACTGCTCGTTTGTAAAATGTATTTGAACTTGTTTATTTATCTAACTAATAAAATGATTGAATTGTGATGATGACTTCCTCTTCCATCGTGATAATTTACAGGAATATATAATACATGGCAAAATCAAGTTGATTGGGTTACTGTTACATTGTGTACATATCTTAGCGTATTTAAACATAATTTATTTCGATTAAGACAATCGAATCGACCAGTTATCATTGTGATATGGCAATCATTTAATGGACCAAAGTCACACAGTGGCCATAAAGTTACTAACATCTTTCAGTCTTAATTACTCCAATAAACAAGTTTATTATTTTTATTATTATAAATAATATCTGAGAGATTTGCCTATGGAATTTTATGTGTGTAGAAAAAATCGATACGTTATTAAAGCAGAAACACTATTTTAGCCCGTAAAACTTTGTTTTAATAAACTTAAGAGTATTTGATTTTTAATCTTCACGTATTAGAAATAAGGTATTACGCTTAGAATAAAATAAACCGGTCAGGTACGAGTCGAACTCGTGCGCTGAGGGTTCCGTACCTACCCAGATTTTACGAAGATTTTCATGAAAATTTGTAAGTACCAAAATTTATCTTAATTTTCAACTTTTTTATTTTTTGGAATTATCCCTTTATTTGTGCTGTAAGACGTTTGTTTTTGCCAAATTTCGTGGTTCTAGGTCAACGGGAACTACCATATAGGTTTTCGACCCAAAACCTATAGGGTAACGGGTTTCGGTTGACCTAAAAGAAAAATTGCGTAATGGGAGTTCTATATAAACCTAATCGCTTTTTTAAGTGTTTTACCTTTTACTATTTAGAAAGAAAATTAATCGGAAAGCCCTGACGAATAAACGGCAAATATAAAATAGACCTCGTTCTTTCGAATGGTTTTATACCTAGATTAGCCGTTGACAAAATTGCAATGTATTCATTCATCGAAATTTAGCAATCATAGACGTGGGATAGTTTATACAAGTCATTCTTTTTTTTGCATAGGTTATGAAGAAGGTTTTTTCTGAGTTATTACTTTCATTTAAAAGACCATGATTCTCTCACATTTTATAAGAAACTAGTAGAATTTAGGATAGGTAAATGTAATTCAAAAGTAGTTCATCTACAAACAAAATGTATCACGCTGAAAATATTTCTTCACATTGACGTCTTCTTACAACCCTTTGAGATAACTTAGATCGCGTAGACATAAAGGAATATATTCAAGGGTTAAGTAAAACCATTCTGTGAATAGCGCAAAATTTGCCTACACTTGTATCGTAAAACAAATATGGAGAGTAGCAAACAGCTAACAGGCAGACTTTAATATTATTTTGTGTGTACGGTTCGAATGCATTTTGGTTTATTATTACAGTACAGTGGCCATTGTTCGGCGCCAACCAACGATTGTGTAATAGTGTGTGTAAAGACTGTTTTCCAGATGGCCTTGGCCAGACGAGTTGTTATAGGGTTTGTGTCAAGTTTTCTTTCTCTTTGCAGTGATGTTCTCCTGTGTAGTTTGCTCTCTTAGTCGGCTTTAACGACACTCACGGGATGAATGAGGGTGACACTCCGTATTCTCAATCCGTCACCACACGGATGAGTAGGTTAAATTTTAGTTGTCCCTCCTTTTGAGGGCAACGGTAGACACTTACTAGGTGATCTTTCGGCTTGTTAGCTTCCCCCACTCTCTCTCTCTCTCTCAATTTAAAAGCCAATCCCTTGTCGGTGAAGTAATGTTGGCTCTCCTATGCCAGGTAGTCACTTACTGGGTGACCTTGCGGCTCGTTAGCTCTCCCCGCTCTCTCGCTCAATTTAAAAGCCAAGCCTTTGTCGGTGGAGCAATGTTAGCCTTAAAAAAGGTTCAATCAAACAACGTATTTTTGTTTCACGTCATATTGCATACGGCACTGGTAAGTCCGTGGTCTTTAGAAGAGATAAAGAAGAATCCTGAACAGCAGCTAGTATCAGTGACAAAGGTCTTCCGAGATTGTTATTTATTGCAGTGATACTTAACGAAATTTCTACGTAAAATGAAGAATAAAAATGAAGCACAAAAGATGTTTCTTTTATCTTTCTGATTTGATTGATCAATAGCCAATATTATATGTGAGTGGGACTGAGTGAGTGTGTATTTGTAATGCACACACCTAAGTTTTTAGGTATTCAGAAAAAAATACAGCCCTTATATCCTTCATCCATAAAACACTATTCCCATGGTATAAAAAAATAACTTCCATTCAAGCTACTATTTAAGACACGGAGACAAGCTAGTTAATAATTACAATGGAATAGTTTAATTGCATTAGTGTACAAGATCGTAAAATATACGTCATCATTAAATCAATCAATACTTAATAAGAATTGACACATTCATATGTGTGTATATGTATATACCTATGATACATACACATACATTTATACAGATCAACTTACGATAACATTAGTTAAAAAGTGGCAGAGAACAATAACTTGGTAGAGATGTGCCGAGATAGGCAGAAAATATAAAACTTTAATTAGTTTCACCTTTTCTTATTATCTTCCACGTTCAACAATGTTTCGAGTTGTTTTCTGTATTGAATATTATACGAGGAATATTTCTGTAGTACGCGTAGAGGCACAAAGTTGAAATTAACATCAAATACTTGGGTCTGGAGTCCCTTGAAGCTCTTAAAAATTAAACTTAGTCTTAGTGAGTGCAATCAAAACATGTAGCCAATTAAAGTTAGATTTCAACAAACTTAAACATTTTGTACAGGCAAAAAAAACAAAAGACAAAACCAATAGGCTACTACCGATTGACCTGAAAATCATGTTATGCAACTTTACAAGACCCATAATTATGTAACATATTTCCCACATTACTTATATGTTAAGTAAAATTATTTTAATTAAGTTTTATTTACACGCACTGGTTTACTTTTCCATTTAAAATCAAGTAAGGCGGGGTGGCAAGGCGGTGGTGTTTAACGTAGCACTCCTGAACTAAAGCGCCACGAAAAACGCGAAAAACATGCAATTTGCATTCTTTCACGGTATAAAGGCGAGCGAGATAATTTATAAACTTTGGGAAATGTTCCATGTTGGCAGACGATCAATTGTTTTGCATTATGTCTCTTCCTACATAGATATAGCAAAATAGACTTCGATTTCTTTCTAGTATTGAAGCTATTGGTATTTCTAGAGACTAAGCGAAGAGCGATATTTTATGCCAAACTTGGTACATTCTTACAAAACTAATGTGCCTAATGGTTGATATGAATTTAAATTAATATAACAGCAAAAACTACTTTCGAATTTAGAGATATACTTATGCTATCAGACTTTCCTTTTTTGCCAACTTTCATAATTCAGTTGGAACCGTGTAGGTCTTGATTATTTAAATTCCTTAAAATGTAGAGATTAAACAACTGTATCTTTTGATTGCCATTGGAGTAGTTTTAATGACTAACTGCCTACCTCATAAAAAACGTAGATAGAGAAATAGACAGACTGACAGACAGAGAGGCAGACAGACGCACAATAATATCATACTATGAGGGCTTTTTCTCCCTTCTGAAGAAAGGAACCCGAAAAACAAATAAATACTAAAACAATAACGAGAATAAGCGGAAATCACCAGAAATACTTATATTTAAAGGGCCGAGTCTGTCACTTTCTGATTAGAGTGAGGGAAGGCATGGAGTGGTAGGCCCAGTCCTAGCTCTCTTTTACGGCGACAGCGACGAGCTAGACAGACGAGTATTGTCGACATTTGTTACTTGATTTGATTATTTTATATTGATCAGTGGGTAACTTGGTATTGTAAATTCATGTACACGTATGCATTCTGTTTTTTAGTATTTAAAAATAAAACACATTAATTATCACACGATACCAGAATCTAACAATATAAATTATGTATGTTATTAGCATTGCATACGGAGTAAACGTGACCTAATTAAAAAAAAATTACTGCGAGGCCCTGTTTTATTATCATATAAATAATCGTTAACAGAGTATTTAATGGCCTTTTAATAAAGTTTGATTTTTATTGGATGCTTGAGTTTTTAATGTTGAGTCATTTATATTACCAGCAATATTGTTTGTTGTTTCCTATAACGAGAACCGCAAAAATATAATGCGCTTATTAATATGATTCCATCAATACAACTGGCAACAGCAACCAAAAATTGATTTTACATTTAAATTACCGCGTACGTAACTTTAATAACCAAAACATATTGCGACAAGCGGCAGCATTAAGAAATAAAATTCTAATTGAGAATAGCCAACAAATAATGTTATTACGTTATACCGATTTTAAAGTAGAAGGTAGTTGTGATTCTAAGTTGTTTTGTTGTAGATATCAAGTGATATTTGAAAAGTGTAGATAATATTCTGTAAAAAAAGTAAAAATCTATAGCTCGGAAGGAATTGAAAAAATACTTATAACTAATGCCTCTCAAGGCATCTTTGGGTTTATTAAAGTTAATTTAACTTATATTAATAGACATATTTTGTAAAGAAAGAGAGTAAAAAGGTGTTTATTTAATCATGTTCAAATTTTATTAACATTTTAGACCAAGCTCTAAGGTATATTTTACCTAATCATTGGTCACTTGTTTTGTGGCCTTAAATGTGCACGCTCTCATGAATACGGTCGTGCTTTGCCCACGGAATATTAACGAGCCACTTAGACCAACTGTTCAAAAATTCTGACACGAATGTTTATGTTTAACGTCTGTAACTGACTAAATTCATAAAAGACCTGGATTTGTAGGTAAAGTATTCACTTTACAAAATAGTTATGTTACCATTTTAACGTCCATTCAAGTTCTGACTATCCTGTATTAGACTCTATAAGTATATGAAATGTATAAAATTTGCTGATATAATATGGATCATCCACTCAATGCGAAATTGTGTGCATCAGCATCAGTCATTACAGTAAACCAAAAATAAAATAATCCGTGAGTGGTATAAATTGAATAAACTATGTAAGACCATGTGTAAAGAGGGGCTCGTGGCTAAGTGGTATCCGAGTAGGTTAACGCATTACAGAGCTAAGCAATCCTGGCCTGGTCAGTCTAAGGATGGGTGACCATTCTTAACACATTGAGACTCCTTCGTGCCTCGGAGAGCACGTTAAGCCGTCGTTGTACCAATCATCTAAAAAAATGTAGAAGACCTAAAGCCGACCCCGACTTTGGGAAAAAAGGTCAGAGGAAGAAAAGACTATTTGTGTACTTAAAGCAATGATATTGACTGACTAGTATAAATAATGCCAATATGAACCAATTTCAGAATCTCAGTTTTTATTGTTCTTTTACATGAAATGCCCAAAAGATGATTTTAATTATTCCAAGCGAGCTAAAGCTTTACAAAATCATATTATCTACAGCTTCAAGCAAATTCCCTTCTTCTTTTCTCTTCTTCTCATTTCATGAAAAATATTATTTCTTATATTAACTAAAGTTGCAGGGTCCTGAGCATGGAATTTTCATAAGAAAATTGAATTGTAAGAATTGTTTTTATATAAAACACCAGATTTTTTACCCACGGGAGACGTAGTAAACAAATTATCTGAGTGAATTTCGAGCAAAGCGTAAAGTTGTCTGCTGTAAAGCTATGCGTTCACATCACCGCGTCGCCGCGTTGTCTGGTCTAACAGGCAATTCACTATAAATTTATAGGTATAGTATAGAATACTCTTGCTATGATGCAATCGTTTCGCCGAAGTCTTTCTATTGCGATCCGTGTGATTGACTGATTTTAAATATTTTTTTGTTAAATAGAAACTTAAACTATCTACTAAACTAGATTAGAAAATTAAATTGAAACTAAAATAATCAGGTAAACTTAGACTTAAATTGACGAGGTGATGGCTTAAACTAAACTGCTAAGCCTGTTTTTGTCATATACATATTTTGAATGGTAAATACAAAAAGCATTAATATAGTATTACAGATATAAGATGTATTAGTACATTATTCTTTTATCTTTTCTCGTCAAAACAACTGCAAAAGAAATTATTTTTTTAAAGCGTTTAGTTTAAAGCTTTGTTTGCATTAATAAATATTTGCTAATATGATCTTGTATTTCTTCGATCTTGTATGTCCTATATATGATTCAAATAAACGACAATTGGTATATAAAACGATTCAGCGGTCTGTGGTTAAGGCGTATCGATGATATGATAGAATTTTGTTGTCAAACCGGCATTGAAATCTTTTCAATATATTTTGAAGTATCAACTCGAAGATGTTGTCAAAATAGAACTAAATATATAAAACCTAGTATAGACTGCTTTAACTACAATACTTAAAGGGTCAGACAGTAAATTATGAAAGTTTCGCCTACATCCCGCTGCTACATTAGGCCAAAACGGAGGCGCTTACTCCTAAATCAACCGGCCCGGAACGTTACAGCCAGCTCCGACTGCTATTTTCAATTTTAAATTTGCCTCTCCAACGTCAATAGAATTGCACCATTTTACGTTAAAGTATAATTACTTGAATAATATCGTTATTTAAGTAATTAGAAATGTTAAAACATTTAATTTTTATCTGCAACGACTTATCATTGACCATACTGGTGACATGTGAACTTTTCAAGCATGAGCTATGTTAGAACCATTAATTTGTTATCTAGAAAGGGAAATACATTATTTTTTTGTCGTCTGAGATGGTTGAGTCTCATTTTTTTGTGAGAATATGAGCGTCACGGTGTGCTAGAATCTTATACAATTCCACAGCGACATGAGCTCTAATCACCCTCTTTAAAGGAGAACTCACGTTCGCGACCGCGAGGAAACGTTTATTTTAATTCCCCACAAATGCTTCTCTAATTTTAGCGGATGAGTTTTGTTTAATTTCAAAGATTATAATTATACAAATAGGAATTAGCTATATGATCTTTACTTGTGTGTTTTAAGGCGTTAAAATCTACACTCGTGTCAAAATTCAAGAAGCTTGGGGTTTTTGGTGGTCACCTGGCTTTTAGAAATTTATAAAAAAAGATACATTTAAGGTTGCCTGGAAGAAATTGCATTTAGCAATAAGGCCGCCCTTTGTACACTCGATATTTGATCGTTGTGTTCCTTTCTTGAAACTCTGTAATTTAGTGTGCAAATAAAGAGTTATCTATTTATCTATCTACATTTATCACCACTAAATTCTGGTTTGTTGAAGGAAATACTATATGAATAGTAATAAAATAGTTCAATAACCGTGTTCTACTGTATGTTTAATTTCCAATTGGCTTGTTTGTTACAAAGAAAACATATACATTCTGTGTACTAAGTATCGGGAATTTGTTAATAAAACAAAAAATACAAATTATTCATCTAAATTTATTTTATCGCCTTCAAAGTAGGCCCCATCGCTTGCAATACAACATCTCCACCGCTTCACCCAGTCTTCCATACATTTTTCATAGGTTATTTGCTGTATGGCCTTTAGCTCATTCAGCGAATTTTCTTTTATGGTTTCTATCGACTCAAAACGTTTTCCTCGAAGTGGTAATTTTAACTTGGGAAATAAAAAAAAGTCAGACGGAGCCATATCAGGTGAATACGGTGCTTGGTCGAGAACTTTTGTTGAATTTTTCGCTAAAAACTCTTTCGCTATAATGGCTGTGTGTGATGGTGCATTATCATGGTGCAGCATCCATGAGTTGTGTTGCCACAAATCTGGACGTTTTCGGCGGATACTCTCACGCAAACGATTCATGACGCCTAAATAATATTCTTTATTCTCTGTTTCTCCCTCTGGAAGGAATTCGGAGTGAACCACACCACGGTAGTCAAAAAAAACTGTCAGCATCACCTTGATTTTGGAGCGTTTCGGCTCGTTTTCGAGACGCCATTCTGAAGACAGTTGGCTTGTTTGCATGTCGTACTCATAAATCCATGTCTCGTCGCCAGTTATTATACGTTTCATAAAGGTCGGATCCGTAAAAGATCGGGAAACCATGTCTTCAGCGACATGCTTTCGCTGCGCTTTTTGAACATAATTAAGCTCTTTTGGAACTAGTCGAGCGGCGACGCGTTTCATGCCTAAATTGTCAATGAGAATGTTGTGGACGGACTTAAAAGATATGTTCACCTCACTAGCCAACTCTCTCAGACTCATACGTCGATTTTCGAGCACTAGCTTCTTGATTCTGTCGATGTTTTCTTTGGTCGTAGCGGTTGAAGGTCTACCAGAACGAGGCAAGTCTACTACTACTTCTCGGCCTTCTTTAAAAGCCTTATACCATTCATAAGCCCTTGTTTTCGATATACACGATTCGCCGTAGGTATTTCGCAACATTTTTAGTGATTCACCACAAGAAATATCATTCGAAACACAAAATTTAAGGCACACTCTTTAAAAAAAATTCCAATGTAAAAATCGCCGAGGACTTAAAACTATCACCAACAAAAATTGTAGTTTAAAACAAATTAAATGACAGATCCCGCTCAAATTTTGCGCGCTTAATTAGTACAGTGCTAGCAACATGCAGTAAAAAAATTAGAACGACCTCTTTTACGCGGGTCTTTTTATTGACATATTCCCGATACTTTTTACACAGAGTTGTAAATGGTAGAAAACATGAGAAATATAATAATATACGAGTATGTACTACAGGGTTGTGTAAATAATTGTAGTAAATTAATTAATTTGAAGGGTTTCGGGAAATTTTATTACCTCAGTTATTTTAACGTATTTGATACATACAAGTATGTATGCACATATACGAATACTAAAGACAAGGTTTTTAGCATACTTTAAAACGAAATGTAAATTCGTGGCAAGAATTAAGTAAAAAGTTTTCCGAGTGGTAACGGATTAAGAATACGGAGTGTCACCCCCTATTCATAGAGTTGGTGTCGTAAGAGCCGACTAAGGAAGCAAACTATAGCATTCCAAAGAGAAGAAAAACTTGTTATAACCCGTCTGTCCAGCATAGTATAGTAAGCCAAAATGCCCAGCAGTGGACGGTAAGCATAATTGGTTTTGTCTAACTTTGTAAACTATATTTATTAAAAACTAACCGAAATGATAATATACGTCAAATAATCAATTTAATTTAGTTGAAGAAATTGTTTAGTTTGTTGTGTATACTTAAGGGAGTTTAGGTAGAAAATTTCCAGTTTCCTCATTTGTGGCGCTCCGGTGACAAAAACTAATAAAAGCAGATAAAACTAACATTAAGTGTAATTTTGAAGCTTTATATTGGCTATAACCATCCGTCTATCCCAAGTATTCTATTGGAAACGCTGCTTTTTTAAAGCTTTTACTTTTACAGACTAAAGTAGCGTGTTGTTCTCATTTTTTTTTATTGAAGGACAGTAACAAAGTAGAAATACCAAACTAGTGTAGCAAGAAGGATTTTAAGAATTTCAAAAAGAATTCAGAATGTTATTCATTCTAATAGAACTAAAACATTGCCATTGGTGCAATGTTTAATCACATCCGGTTTTTCATAAATGAATGATTTAAGTTCATCTACCAAGTAATTAGTTTACCAGTAATAAGCGATAATACTGCCTGAATTGATTTACGTAATGGACTGCTAAGTAATAAGGTGAGAGTTAAATTAGTGGAAAAAGGAAGATACTGTGCGTTCGTCGAACGCGTAGTTGGTGTGTAATGGTCGTTCTTTGAATGTGGGCTAAAAGCCTAAGACATTTTGTAGCGGTCTGACGTCGCATTTTACATACTGGTGTTATAGTTTTCACACACGCAATGTTCACAATATTGGCAGAGCTAAATTATCACGTGATCGCAACGAATGTCGAGTTTATGTCAATTTTCAGCGATGAGTGGATACATTTTGAGAGTATCCGTATAGTCACATCAAAAATTACTTTTGGCAACCAATCATAGTAATTGTAATAATCATAGTAAAATTTGACTGTGTACGCACATAAAACGAGTTATTTATGCGGACTTTTAATAATCCTAGTATTACGTCGTTTAAACTACTATTGTGGTCTGAAAAGTTTCCGACCTAACAAAGATACAAGACCTTTAATATTGCAGGCAGGCCTGTGACCACGGCCGGTGCAACCTGGTCGAAACGTCAGGCAAACCAGAGGTATGTAATACCCTAAATAAGAGATCGCGTTAATTCCCGTTAAATAATATTAATTATCATGGAACGCGAAAGTTTAAAAGTTAGTATACAAGACCTTTTTTCAGTTTTATTTTTCTCAACATACATAGTCTCCTTGTAACTCTACACACGTCTCCCAGCGATGCTCCCATCTCTGTAACCCATACAAATAGTATTCAGCGTTTTTCTCGGCAAAATTATTGTTCACGAAGGTGATTGCCTCTTCATTTGACGAAAATCTCTGTCCTACGAGCGCAATAATTCGCTTGCGGCTAGCCCCAAGCGAAATATTCAGCTATCGATTATCTCCAATAATCGAGAAAAATAACTCCATGACTATCCCAAAAAACAGTCGCCATCACTTTTCCAGCCGAAAAAACAGTTTTGCTTTTTTTGGAGCCGGTTCCCCCTTTGCAGTCCACTGTTTGGACTGTATTTTTGTTTCGGGGGTAAATGGTGTATCCAAGTTTCATGTACAGTAATTAATCGGCGTCAAAACTTGGATTTATTGCGCCGAAACTGCAACAACACAAATGTTCATTCGAACACGTTTTTGGTCTAACGTGAGCAAACACGGAACCCAACGCGTGGACAGCTTTATCATGTCTAAATGTTGATTTAATATGTGACAAACACATTCTTTTGACATGTTCATAACCTCTGCTATCTCACTCACTTCGGCAGTCGTTTAGCATCATTTGGTGAACTTTGGTGATGTTTTCGTCAGTAGTTGCAGTTTTTGAACGTCCCGAACGTTCATCGTCTCTCAAGCTCTTACGGCTACGTTTAAATTCAGCTGCCCAAAATTTCACTGTGGTAAATGATGGTGCAGAATCCCCATACACAGAATCCAACTCATCTTTGATTTGCGTAGGCTTTGCCTTTCAAAAACAAATATTTAGTGACAGCTCGATAATCGATTAAGTCCATTTTCATAAAAACAGACATCAACTCACTCAAAATGGCTGAAATATTGGCAAGTAATTGTCAACAGATGACCAACGAAATTCACAAGCTTTTATTCACGAGTGCTGCCATCTTCGTGTTCAGGTCGGAAACTTTTCAGATTACCTGTGTACTTCTATGTTTTGAAACGATCGTGAGTAAACGATCAATATGCATGAAAGACTTTTCTTTAAGTCGTCGTCAGAAGGTCAGATGGAAAGTGAGTACAACTGTCCATGGATGCAACTCACACACGTACGCTCCATACCTGATGGTTCATATCGGTCTGGTCTAAATACCACAGGTGACAATTAGTTACAGATTGGCTGTATGAGACAAAAAAAATCTTGAAAAGCGCACAGTGATGGATTGTCATTTATCCAAGTGATGAGGATGGATGTTTAGCCGAGTAGAAATGGCGGAAAACTGAAACCGGCATAAATCGATGTTAAAAATAGCAACCATATTCAATTCAACTATGATGTAAAGATTAAGTTAAGATTTGCATTGTGATCTGATAATTAATGTTTTTAAGTTGTCTTTAATAATAAGGTACAATTTATATTTCTATGTGCCTGCCTCAGTGGTGCAGTGGTAACGTATGCGACTGCTATACTGAGGTCTCAGGTTTGATTAACGGGTCGGACCAAATGTTTGTAGGATCTGCAAATATTTGTTTCGGAGTTTTTGTGTTTTCTATGTATAATATGAGTGTATTTACAAAAAAGTATATAAGTATTCTATCTGTCAATCTAGCTGGGGGGGTTTTATTTGATGTTTTTTTAAATCGGTTAATTTTTTTCATTATTTTTTTCTATTTCTGGAGTAAATAATCATAGGTACGTAATAGGTTGAACTACTTCATATAAGTCGCGAGAGGTAGCAATCTACGGAGGACGACTACCTTCAAATGTTTCTGTTGATGCGAATAACTGTGGTGGTTTGATGCACGTGTTGAAACTGGGTATAGGCTCCAAAGAGCCTGGTCCGAGTATCTTATCCTTCCTTAGGCCCTTCGCCGTGATCAAATACAATCAGGCGAGTTACCCGATTCAGTTTTTATAAAATACTTGCTATACACTGGCACGCTTCGCTGTAGCACATTGTGTTAGCAAAAAATAGACAAAATCATTTTTGAAGCTTATTGTACATCGTGTCAAAGTTTGAACTGTACCCGAAGAGCATTTTGTAGGAAAAAAAATCGAAACTTTTTGCTATAGTACGCCTATAGCAAAAAAGTGTCGGAAAAAAGTCTTGTTACACATTTTTCGGCCTAGCCCCGCTCCCCGCTCAGAGCGTGTAAGCGCGATAAGGAACTTCGTTCCAAAAAATAAAATTATGTTTATGTTGGGTATGCATAATGTAGTTTTCAGCATAATATAATTCAACTAATTCATATTGCTATTGGTTATTCCATAATATCACCTAGGTAAATTAATTAAGGTATTAGAAATCGTTATTTACGCCCTAATTAAGCAGACCTTGTACTAAATGGTACTAACTACATGTTTTTGTAAATATGAATACATAGATGTTATATTTACATACTCTAGTATTATAGTTCAGTTTTAATTTAAGATAGAGCGTTTTAATAACACAGCTCTACAAAAACTAATTTCTAAATTGGTATACATTTTTTATTTTGTAACAAATACAATAGAGTCAAGATGTTTGGTATTTATGTTTTTTTTTTTATGTCAAATATGACCCATTAAAACAAATATTCTATTTTTGAAAATTTTACGAAAATACACCTTGACAGGTACTTATAGTTACCGCTGAAAATGCAAGCAAATCAAAAGTGATATATATCTAACTCTTGATGAACAGACTTGGAAATTTTGTGATTCTATGAATTTAAGAAACAATTTAGACAGCCGGATTACATAGTGATTTGTGATTTGTAACAGACTGCTATTCCAAAGGTCGCGGGTTCGATTCCTGCTCAAGTCAATCATTTGTGTGCATGAACATTTAATGTTTGATTTGGTCTGGGTGTTTCTTTGTATAATATGTATGTATTTACAATAAAATAAGGTATTTATATCAGTTGCCTAGTACCAATAGTACAAGCTCTGCTTAGTGTTTGACTAGATGGCGTTGTGTGAATGTGATAGAATATTATTATATGAGGTCGTTTTTGTATTTTTAAAATATATTCGTTACTGTTTCAAGTTTATATTTATTTTATAGGTAGACAGAAATGACGTTGAAATTCATTAGTTAATACAAGTATCTACAGAACCTATATTTGTATTTGAAATTTAACGAAGAACTGATTTGAATTGACAATCAAATATCTTAAATTTACATCTTGTATTAATCGATCAAATAATTTAAATAATAACTGAATTGAATAAATAACGGACAATATTTTATTTCTTTTATACAGTTTTAAATCAATATTAAAATTATGAACAAATATAAGTATCAATAATGATTATAATTAATAATATAATAATACATGACATATATAGCTACCATGATTGTATCCTACTATATTAATTACAAACAAAACATTCAACTGTATATATGGTTGTGTTATCTTCCTCTCTCCCAAACAAACTGTACTGCGCCCGACAGGGTCCATAATTGTTGCCGGTTGAAATGTTATCACCTATGTATTTAAATTATGGAAGCAAAAAAGTATTGAGTATCGTATCACCATGTAATTACAGAATACTGGAAACAAAGCCGTCGAAGCTATTACGAGACCTGCACAAATACCGAACGCAATTAGTGGTGGACGCTAGGAAAGAGACCATTAACGGAGAAATATTTAAAAGTCGACGCCAGCCATGATACATGTCAAGGATGGTTGATTTGTATTCGAAGTGCGTTCATTGAGTACGTGCTTGGCGTGTTAATGTAGTTGCCAAGTAAACTCCATTTTCAATTACTGTATTTGCTTATGCACGATATATGATTCGTAAAATACGTACGTGAAAATTGAATCGGTTAACATTGAAGAGCATACCCTGGCCTGAGAGCCTGGAAGAATTATTAAAATTAATTTGCATGGTCGTAGTATAATTCGTAATGGAATGCATTAACGTCGAAAGGGTGGTACACTGGCTCCCGAAGAGCACTTTGTAGCAACTCTTTTCGAGCAAAAAGCGTAACGTAGACACGAATATATTCTCGAGTTCAGCCTTAAGTGCTACTTCATGCTAACGTGTAGGCCACTTAAATGATGTTCTACTTATCGCCTACATCATTTTTAAATTATTTTAAAGCCTGACTTAGTAAGTAGTACGTGATTGGCAAACGGGGTGAAGAACAGATAAAAACTATTTTCGTTATTTGGTAATTTAGGGGTTAATTCTTCCTGAATATTAATACAACGCATAAATGTTGTAAAAAATATTCAATAAAAAATCAGTAAACATTTCTGACGTTTTATTTACCAGTTTTACGCTACAAGAGAGTATAAAATACTCAGAGGATACTGTGGTCACTAAAGAAGCAGTTTATAAGCAAAGCTCATGAGAAAAGAGGTAATAATAACCAATAAATAAAGATAAAGTGCTATTCAAAGTAGCGGATAAAAATAAAAAGCGAGTGGGTCCTTTATAGAAAAAGTACATACCTACGAACTCTAAACGTTAGCAATCATCTTCTGAAAGGCATTGAATTCTACATTCAAAATGTTTCCATTCATTCCACAGTTCGATTGTTTTTATGAATGAGTACTTGCTATCGGAAAATACCTTCAATATAAATACACCACCGTTTACTTTAAACGAAAAAATCATATGGTTTTTCAAATTGAATAAAAGAATTATGTAAGTATTAGGTACTTTGAATGTAAATTTAGCAGAAAATATCAGTTCAAAGCGATGTCGGTGTCATTTCAAGGTGATTTGGGAAATGTTAATCTAAATAATCTGAGTAGACAGAGATTGAGCGGATATATCTATCACTTTCGGCTCACTGCTAGCTGATAGCTTCCAAAAATAATTAGTTGACAATTTGATCTCTAAAATATTAAGGCGTCAGTCATGTTTTTGTTTCTCTAAAATATTACCTTTTTTTGGTGTCAGCACAACGATAACCCTATCCCGCGTCCAACATGATCTCATGCCGAAGTGGAGGAGCGCCTAAGCAAAGGTTGCCTGTCTCCGCTGGGTCAGAAGTTCCTTGTTTGTAATAGAGGAGCCCTTCAGTTTGGTCTTCGCTTTCCAGACTTTTGTACTCTTCTTATTTTTCCTGAAGAACAACTCCTCTCGGATACCACCCACCAGTGGGGTGATTATGTCGGATTCGAACCGACCAAAAACCGCAGGCCGTCTCCAGGTGTCAATAGCAGTAGGGAACAAGGTATACCCTAGAAAGGAAAGTCCTGGTACCCCCACGTACCTCGGGCCATCTACGGCTTAAAGATAACCCCTACTGTGTGAAAAGGGAAGTGTGCCCCTGAAGGGCCCCGCGCTCTACAGCGCATCGCGCCGTCACCCACCTCCTTCCTTCGCAAGCATAACCTGCTCCACGCACTTTCGCTTCATACCATGTCTTCATATCATGTTATCGAGCGAGAGAATTTCCACTTCGATGGCCGCCACGAGGTTACGCTTTTACTCCACCCATGCCGCTCCATTCTGCCAGCGTGGGGAGCGCCATATCCACGGTCCGGCCATCGCCGTAGTGGCACTCAGGCGTTGCCTCCTTGCGGTTCAGACACAAGTGATCTACGAAGCATCTTTTCCCGGTGATCACCTGCATCAACCGATATAAGAGGGTTCCGTGATGCCTCTCGAGCCAATCCTCCATCCGCGATAACGGCGTGCCCAGCGCTCGGTTGCCCGAATCGTTCCTTCCACTCCTCCACGAGGACCTCGCGGAGTTACGATTTCTGGTCCTCGATTTCTCGAGTCTCAGGACTCCGACCCAACTCCCGCGTCTCCTTGCGCCACTGATACAGAGTCGCAATGGCTCTCGCCTCCAGATCCCACGATGACTAAAATATTACACTAAAGTTAATAGATAAGCAATGTGAACAAAGAATATTTTTATGTAGCTTAAATAACCGTGAAATTATTACAAAAAAATGTACCAATTTATTTACTAGAGTCAAATTACGAGTATTGTACACTTCTTATCTTGAAAACTAAGGCTTAAGTATTGTAATTGTAATTACCTGAGAATGCTGTTTAAGCAACGGTATCTTACTTAGGCAGATATTTATCTTTAGTTTAGTTGATTTTTGTCTGTAGATGAGAGAAAAGCAGGTATGTTGCAGAAGTATATGAATATATGTAATATTTTCTTCAGAAATCGGATGCCTCAAATGACAATGCTTGATTTCTGAACTACTTTTATATATAAATAATTAAGACAATTTTATCTTTATATTGAGGAAACCGGAATTAGTTTTACTAGGATTTACGGCATTATGGGTACAGCATAATTATTAATTAAGTTTATTTCTACTTTGTAGATTTTTGTTTTAATAATATTTTGACCTTACTGTTTAATTTACATAAATACTAACTTTTAGGCATTTATGAGCCGGTCAGACTGTGACTACGGCTGGTGAAATCAGGCAGAAACATTAGGCAATTCATGGATATGTAATAGTTACTAATTACGTAATAACGTACATGTACAAAATTACATAGTGCTATACTAATTACATTAAAGGTACGAGTATTAGCATATATAGTTAAAGTTACATAGGAATACATACATAAATAATAGACATTGTTAAATAATGATTTGACAGCCTCAACATTTGGTAGCCTTCCTAAATGCTTGATTAATTCTTGAACCTCGACCACAACATATTATACAGATGCAGTTTAATCTCTCTTACTTAAACCTATCTAGTTTATCTATAGTGTAGAAATAAATTGAAATTAGTCATCAGGCTTTCTCTCTTATCTCTTTCGCATATCGCTTTGTATTGCGATATAAATAAAAATGTGTCAATATTTTATAACTGTTTCTGTTGTTATTTTATGATCATGCAATCATGTTCAGATTCGGAACACCTGCCTCTAAATCGATTCATCAATATTTCTGAACGGATATCTGACATCGAAAATTGTTACGTTCGAAAATGAATAAAATGAAATGTCCGGTTACACAATTCATATTGACGACGTCATGCAAATATGCCTACATAAAATTAATTTCAATCATGCGATGTAAATATTGTTTAACACTCCGAGGGTTTACAATCGAATTTGATTTACAAATGTTCCACGGTATTGAAGGGGCTGTTTTTAAACAAAATTAATATTTTAATAACTTTGCAATAATTAAAGTCAACATAACTTTCCATGGAAAAAGTCTCTTGTCTCGGAAAATTACATTGTATTTGTAATGTAAAAATTTCAACATGCTGTAGTAACATATTTAGTGCTTAAAAACATCAACGTCTTGGTAGTTGAACTACATTTTTATAATGGTTTCTCAACAAGTTTTTGGCCATGACTTTGTAGAACTGTACATCAGCACACGTGAGTACTATTTGCACTTATCTTATTTGATACTTAATTAATAATATTTTTACAAAAACGTGAATGTTTTACAAATATTAAAGTATGTTGAATTTTGAGGGAGTTTAAGGATTACTAGCAGTATCCACACGCGTATAACGTGATTACCCTCCTACCCCAGCTCTCGCCCCCCGCGACCTCCCGTGCTGTCGCCGGCTACCGCTGTCACCCGTCCCCGAGGCGCGAATCCAATTTACCAACTTGTACCCCGTTATTGTGTCCGCCCCTGTTTGTGTTCCCATAAGAAAACTTTTCTTTTATAACAAATAACCTGTGGTCTACGAATTGTTCATAATACCGTGACGTGTGACAGGCATCTGCTAACATTCATTTTAGTTATTTATTTTATTTGGCTATGTTTTATTTTTTATAATTCAGTCCTTCAAGGATACAAATAAGCAGTTTTTTATATATTAGAAATAAAATCTTTTAATGTCTTCTTTCTGTCTGTCTTTCAAGAGACAGTAGTAGTTGAAAGTACAATGAGTTTTGTCAGATTAATTTATGAATATAAAAGAGGTAAAATTAATAAATATTTACACATAAAACACATATTTATACATACCAACAAATATACAATATGCATACATATACACATTTACATACGATATACATATATATACCAAGTGTTTTTATCTTCTGATGAATTTTAACTACTGAACTAATATATATATATAATATATATATATATATATATATTATATATATATTAGTGGGTTTTTACTTTCAAATCATTGTGTTGTATGTTTATACGCAAATCATTGTTTAATTATTACAAAATTATTATTGTTATACTAATAATGACATTATTACTCTTCAAGTTTGAGATTATAAAACCCATTCTATATAACTTACCTAAATAATTATATTGATAACTAAGTGCAGAATCCTGCAAGTCTAATATCTCGTGATAAGAGGAACGCATTCAGATGTTGGTGACAAGTACATTAACCGATTAACTCATACAATTCTGCAGGTGTTTATTAGACCTGATAGGGACTTAGTTCTATCAATAAAATAATAGACTTTTCCAAAAATATAGGCGAATAGGACGTGCGGCGGTTTGATGAAGGCGCAATATCTCTACTTAAATATCGTCGTATTCATTTTAAGAGAATAGCAGTAACTCTAAGTATGTACGAGTACATATGTGAATACACATAGAAAGTGGTTTCAGTACTAATTAAACATAGAAGATTAAGATCAGAAAATATATAGTATTATAAAAGAATTAAAAAATATCGTTGTTTAGTTTTCACATATTACCCAAATAGACTTCAAATGATCACATAAGAGAAGAGAAGAAAGGAGAAATAGTCACATTCTGACAGAAATGGATATGAAATTTTTCAAGTTAACAGATAAGTTTAGAATTAGTACTAAATATCATGTATAAAATGATTATATTCAACTTTACGACCAAGTTTTCTTAAGCGAAACTGTGAAACCTCTTAAGGATTATGTCTATTATTATATTCTGAAGTTTGAAAGTAACTTAAAGTACTTATTCAGCGGTTGACTTAAATTACTTAAACGATATCAATGATAATATCGCAAAAGCATGAACCTACTTACTATGTTCTTATAAAAGCCAACTCTAAAACTAGCAGGTACTTAAAAAAAACACGTTATTTTAAAAATATTTTTTACAGTGAAGAACAAAGAAAGCTTTGACAAGCATTTGCTTTGTGTGTTGTATTTGTACTTATGTGAAATCTTATATTAAAAAAATATTATGTTGGCTTGTGTACACTTAAAAAACTTAAAAAGGTCTGTACCGATTAAGGTCAAATTTTAAAGCGATGTACCTATAAATCGCTGCAAAGATTGTTTTATCTATTTTGCACGTCAGTTTTGTTCCTCGTTTGTCATCAATACAACCACAGTATACCACAGTGAAGCGTGGCAAGGTACAGATAGTTTGAAATAAAAAAAATAAGCTAGCACGGGACCCTTTTACACTTCCGTTGTCTGCAGACACGTATGCTGACTCTATGTTAGTCTAGTTAAGTCGCACTTGTTCTTGGCGTGTATATCGCCAAACCACATCGAATAGTTAATTTAGTTAGATTCTTTATCAGATATTGCAGGCAAACGAGCAGCTAGGTTACCTATATGGTAAGTGACTATCTCCGCCCATGGACAACAGTTACTCAAGAGTGACTGGGGGTCGCTGGCCTTTGAAATGGAATTACGCTCTTTTCTTTAAGATTTCAAAGATTTTTTTCTATGGACGGGTCACCTGATGGAAAGCGTCTACCGCCGCCCATGAACGCCTGCAACTCAAGAGTCACAAGCGCGTTGCCAGCCTTTGAGGAAGGACTACGCTCTTTTCTTTTAGGCTTGAAGGTCGTATCGGTCCGGAAATACCGCAGCCGATAACTGATCCGGATATCGATCTAGACATATAGATGACGATAATTTATTCCATAGATTGGTAGTGTGAGGCATAAAGTTTCATAAAAAGTGATAGGGATGGAAGTTTTGTTGTTGCTACGCCCTTCAGCTGCTTAAAATTCTGCTGTTGACTTAGGACTTTAATTCTAAAAATAAACCATACAAGTATTTAAAGTATGGTCATTAAGGTACAAGTAATAATTGAATCATCAGAATATAATTTAAACCAGTGCTTGTAATTAGAGAGAATTAATCAATCAAACGTTTGGTGTTCCATGAATTTGTGCGCCTGTGCTGCCGAAGTGCCTTTTTTCGCTGAAGTCTGCTACAATGTACTCGTACGTAAGTACGTTTGGAACTATTTTGATACAGTATGTATTGGTATTTCAATAAAAATCTAATGGACAAAACACATATATTGGTACAAATATACATTATTCAACATTATAACTTTCTACCTCTAGACTCTAAATTGCAGTGGGGTCCACACATTGATGGATTGTCGAATAGACTCAGCTCTGCAGCATACGCAGTTTACAAAATCAGTCAATTTACCGATGTAGAAACAGCTAGACTAGTGTATTTTACTTATTTTCATTATGTAATGTCACGGTTATTTTGTTGTGCTGCTAACATTCAAAGTATCTTTGGGTTGCAAAAGAGAGCTATTCGCGCAATTTATAGTCTGAGTCATAGGCAGTCACTGAGGGATAACTTTAAAGAAATTGGTATTATATGACAGTCGCATCTCAATATATATATGAAAATTTAGTGAGTAATCTTTTTATTGACTCACCAATACCTATGTACGTTGGTATACAATATGTTGTGTGGACTATACTACAACGCCTTCAAACAACAAAACTTGAAATGTCTCTTAATTGGTAATTTAAGGATACATTTGATAAAAAGTAGGTTATCTAATAGTCTATTAAATTTAAGGTAAGCGTCTATCGCCATACACAATCGTAAACACCGGGCTTGTGATTCTCCACCCTACTACCTACCTACGTATGTCTTCAGTAAAAATAACACCTTTATGTCAGTTTAGTATTTTCATCCCGAATTAAACGTGCTTGTTTTTAATATTAGTTTAAGTGTCAAATCGTGGGTAATGTGCACTCGGTTGAGTCATTTAAAAGTTTCATATTCATTAACGAGCGCTTAACATGTTTTTATAGTCTTTCGTACCTAAAGTACTTTGTGTAATATACATATGTAAATATTATAATAAGCTGCTATGCGTTTGCCGCCTAGTTTCAAACTCAGCAGAGCTTGTACTATGAAAACTATATTGACTGATAGAATACTTAAATACATTTATTTTTGTAAATACATTTATATTATACATGGAAACCTTGAAAAAATATATTTGCAGATCATACAAACATTTGGTTCGACCCTGGAATCGAACCAGACAGACAGTGTACACGGACTTAAAAAAAAATCTTTGTGGTTTTTTTTGCGTTTCTTCCCAGAGTGAGTCTTAGGAAATGCCGGCACCTTCTAGCTGTTAAGTCCGACTTGTAAAAATATTTGAAAAGATTTACTTGCAGAATTAAATATAATTTCATTTCATATAAACTAAATATATCCTTTCAAAATCAGGACGACTTTAGAATGTGTAATCCAAAACAAAAGCTCTTTCACATTCTATCGACGATAACTCGAATAAATATTTTGAGAAAATTCTATTAATATTACATGAAATGCCAGGCAGGATCGGTAGGGACGCGGCACTGCTTTAAGTAGACACCCGTATCAAAAGTCACGTAAATAAGGCAAGCACTAAACTAAGGCCGTTTACCTGTCCCTTTCTACGGCTATAAGTAAATAAATAATACGTGTTTGTTTTTTATTATAAATATATTACGTTACTGATTTTGAACTACAGATCTATTATCATACATTCACACCTAACTTACGAGTATAATTTTTTTATCTTTCTTTCCATTTGGACGAGATCGAGACCTATGGTTACTTCCGCCATCAAAACGTTTAATGTAATAATAAAAAATTGCATCCTTAATCTGCATTAGTTTCTTTTTTAATTTGGTTACAAATAGTCTTAAATATTGGTATCATTTATTCTTCTCACGGCTTTTTACTTCTTCTTATCTTCTCTTTCTTTTTTTTCTTTTTTTTTCAGTTATTGCAGTTCTGTAACCCTAGTTGGTTTAACCAAAGTCAAATATCTATACAAATAAATAAAATTGAATTGTCTGTTTGTAATGTCAAAATAATAGGTTTTTTTCATGCTCACACTGTTATTTGCCTTAAAACAAGTTAAACATTTTTTTTGTCTCTCCGTCTGTTTGTTCCGGGTTATCTTCTAAACGGCAGGACTTCAAATTCCACGCGGACAAAGCTGGCACAGCTAGTTATTATATATATGAATAGAATATCAAATTTAAAGATTATTGCTCACTACATTTCTCTAATGACATCCGATAGATAGATCAGCAGTCTAATAATAAACTTATACATCATGCCGCCATTAGGTAGTTTTAGGTAGGTACACGTTAAGGTAGATACTCTTCAGTGAAGTAATTTAAATTTCATCTTATAACAAAAAGACAAATGATGACAAAACTTGATTGGTCTAAAGTATAATTTATATTAGGAAGTTGTAGTTATCACATTATGAGTACCCGTCATCGAGTCAAGTTAAATGATCCAATTGTGTTCTTCTGTCCACATGGCGGCCATTTCGTATAATTTTTTATTCGTAACCGGTGGCGTTTTAAACTTTAGTCATAATCTTTCGGTATCTATACGGGTATCGCTGATCTCTCTAAGACGCAATAACCTTTTTACTATCATTTTTTTCGGTTCATTTTCTCATGTGGTCTACTAAGTTATTTTTAACATTAACTTGCAGTAGAATAGTATGTACAACACAAAGGATATTTTGACCAACCTTCTTCTTAGACCCTAATAAAATACATAGAATTCAAAGAAAGATTTATGGCGACCATGTTGGGTAAGTTGTATTAGACACATTCTGGTTCACTTAAAGAAATTGAGGAGTTCTAACTTTAATAACAAAGTCATGTTATTTCCCAAAGATCAAGAGACTTCTTGTTTATTATATCCTTTTTAAGATAGTAGCAGCTGGCGGCGACATTTTGTACGCGTATTTATGAGCCAAACTTAGTTAGTAGCAAAACCAAGTTCTTCATTCTAACGAGATCATCTTTCCTTC
This sequence comes from Arctia plantaginis, assembly GCA_902825455.1. Lineage (NCBI taxonomy): Eukaryota > Metazoa > Arthropoda > Insecta > Lepidoptera > Erebidae > Arctia > Arctia plantaginis. The sequence goes on along the minus strand of CADEBD010000314.1, from coordinate 13,353,644 downwards.
ACCGCATTATTATTTTGTCAAAGAAATGATATTCGATGATCTAATTTTACTTGCTCTGTCTTTGAATACTAGTTTTAGAATTTAGTTATTTCGTTGGTCAAGTCAAAGTACTTGTATGTCTTTAAAAAAAAACAATTACTTTGACTCGTTATTTCGTTGCGTTGTGTGCCGTAGAAGTGGGTGCGAGGGGTATACTAGCTACATCCTTCTATAACCTGCTTAAAGACATTGCATTGCCAAGAGCTTCAGTAAGCTCTTTTCTAGAACGAATTTTCAAAGCGGCATTGATAGGCTTATATCAAATATGGTAAGGTAGAGGGGGTAAGACAGCAGACAGCGCTCACCGCGCTGACGCGTGGCAAGGAGTACTCCCTAAACCTGTCCCTAGGTCGCAATTCTCAGGCGCTGTCGAAATCGTATGTGTTGCCCCCATCTATCACGCGCTGCACCCGGCACCCGCACGGTGAATCCATAGAACGCTAAGAAATAGGTCTTAGGTAACAAATATAATTACCTAAGGTATTTCTTAACTAATAATTTATTGAATACCATACTTATATAACAAAACAGCTAGCTAGCAACTACCACAGACATATACAAGATACCGTTAACTAAATTAATGATAAACCATAGATTGGTACTCAGACTATTTTTATTCTACGTTACTACTACTGTCTGATTTTATTTTTATTCTACTTTATCTAGTATATAAAATATAAAAATGTATGTTTGTTCCTATTTAATGCGCTGTCCTATCATGAAACTTTGCTCACATGAGGCCAGGGATAAAGAAAAGATTACAGGATAACTTTTATCCAGAATAAAATTGCTATTCCCGAAGGATGGAAAAATTACTATCAAATAGACCCGCGGACAAAAATAAATAATGTAAACACTAAGGCCCGTATTTTGAAAGACGTCTCAAGTGTCGGTTGAACTCTGATTGCCTGAAACTAGTTTTAAGTGCAGATCAAATCTTAAGTATCGATTTTATTATAGAACGCGTTTTGAGTTCTACTCAGTTGAAACTAGTTTCAAGTATTGATTTGAACTTACAGTCTGTTCTCAATTACGTTTCCGCATGATTGACATTATTATTCCGCATTACGCAGCTAATTATTAAAAAAATATTTTTCTTTTACAAACATAATTCTTGTGAATTTGTATATAATATACTATTGGCTAGTGTAGCAATTTTAACATATTAATAAGTTTGTTGTTCGTTCAAAATGAAATTTAATAAATATTAAAATAAAAATGACTAGCTGTATGAATAGGCTATAACGGAACGTTTAAGTTATTTATCAACACTCATCATGTTGAAATGTCAAATGATGTTTTTATTTGATATTTCTGAAATTTATATTACTATACTTTTAACATAAACCAAAAGATTGTGGTATTTTAAACTGGTATTGTATGTGTAAAATGTGAATTTTGGTGAATTTCATATAAATTAAGGTAAATTAAAGTGAAATTGATTATAGTACGACAAGTCATTCTTTCGTAAATAAAGTAAAGTAAATCTTTCGTAATTATTCAAAAACAAATCATCGTAAAACACATTCATTTCCCCTAAATGCCTTAGAAATCACCGCTTGAGACTAGCTTCAGCTTGTCTCACGTAAACAAAGATCACAGCTGTCAAAATCTATACCTGAGTAATGATTTCGACATAAACATCGTTCTAAAATAAGCTATCACTCAGTTGAGTATGGATCGGTGAATCTCGTTTTAAGTGACGTTCAATAATAAAATCTCTACTTAAAATTAGTTTTAAGACTAGATTCACGACTGAGACACCTTGTAAAATACGGGCCTAAGAGTGTTTACATGATTGTGAATTACGTAACAGCTTAGTTTGTGATTGTAATTATCTGTTAGTAATAACTTTCCTATGATATTGTGTTGAAATGTTTTTAGGACTGTAGTTTGTATGTACGTACAGAGAAGAAGAGAAAAGTAGAAAAAAAGCGAAAACAGGTATAGAAAAGCGTTCATTGAAAAAAATATTTGGAAAACAATGTACTGTTGGGATAGTATTTACAAAAGACTATATTGTTCTTAAAATACTAATTCGGCTGTATGTATACGTATGCGTTCAAAATAAATAAGCTTTGTGAAACTACAAGGCTTTTAAAAAGGCTTAAATGCAAAACAAATTCGTGTAGAAACGTGTACCGAGTGTAAAAGCAGAATTGTTTTCTTTCATTTATTTTTTAAGCCAACGTTAATAAAGAATAGTGCATTGGTAGTTATGGCTTCGTAAAACTTTTTAAAAACAGTTGAGATAATGAAAAAAATATATAAATATTTAAAACTATTATCTATCGCGGTAAAAAGTAGCCTATGGCCTTCTACAAAAATCAAAATATCTCCATACAAAAATTCATTAAAATGGGTTCAGCGGTACCGTGAAAGCGTAACAGACATTCAAAGTTACTTTCGCATTTATAATTTTAAGTAGGGATGACAAACTTTAAATTTGTGGATACCTGATTCTTTGAAAAAAACTATTTAAATGGAGTAGAATGTTTGCTTTAGAACTGTGTGTACATTTGTCTCTACTAACCTAAAATAGCAAAACCTATATTATCCAATTCCATAACATTCTAAGAGGCTATAAGGCAATTTATATACTCGTAGTACCTTTAGCTTAATCTACTTAGTCAACTGACATAATTTACTTTTACATTTAAATTTAAAAGTTTTCTATTTGATATCGCTGAGCCCTTTGTTATTGAGATTAAGTTAGTTAGAGACCAAAAGCTTCGTCAACAATTCATTAAACTTTCATTTTCACGAAACTGGGAAGAATAATCAATGGGCAGACAGAATAGGGACTGTGGACCGTGATGGATTTGAACCAATCAATGCAGCTGGATAAATTAAAAGTGCTAGCTCACGAAGTGTCTAAACAATGCTGTTCGGCCTCGATTGGCGTAAGCGTAAGCGAACTTACTGATTGGTATTGGTTTTGCAAAAGTACTGGCGATGTATGGGAATGGCAAGATTTATAAACGAGGTAGTACAAGAAAATAAACTCCTTGGTTTTCTATAATCTCACACTGACACACACACACTTGACAATGGATCCATGTCAAAAAGTGTACACATGTTAAAAGCCTTACAATAGTTATCATTATTTTGATTACATAAATATGAGAAGTTCCATATTTCATTATTTTTATAACTAACTCCATATAAGTAATTATATATCTTATGAATACCTCCACAAGGTAAATAGAACTAATACATCATCATTGATTCGGCGCTGAATAATCCATTTTCCCCGACAGTGTAACTGCTCAATAAATGATTTTCTCCATAAGGATAATAGCTGGATTTTCTCCTGTTTATTGTGGACTCGATCTTGTGGTATGATTGATTGAGGCTTAGGTGGAACTCTTCCAAGGGGAAATTACTTCGTTACTCTTCTTAGATACTTAAATATAGCTGACGAAAAACTCCACAATTAATGTTTTCTAAGTATGATTTTATTATTAATTATTTGATGCATGTGATAGATTAAATATAATTATGAATTGTGAGTGTAGTTTGAGTTATTTATTTTCTAGGGGATTTGTACTTAAATGAAAAAACATTTTAGACAAATTCCAACATACTTTTATTCTATTCATTCATAGCCACTTGTGTAGTGTATGACATTTTAAATAGATATATATTTACAAATATTTAATAACAATTTACTAGCCTCATTGACACATCTGAAATTTTAAACTTCCTAGAAGTAATTAAAAATGAATCCCTTAAGTGAAAAGTAAAAAGAATATCGATAGACTCTTTGTTTAGGTCGCTTTTAACAAACTAGTAGATACTTTACAATAAATTAACTTTATGTACAACGAACAAAATATTTTTTCCACATTATAAACTTTAGTCATCAGTCTTTGCCAAGGGTTATTTATATGCCCCAATTTATCGTTAAAATGAATGTCTGTTTATGCCGTCAATACATCACGGAAATGGAAGATTAGCGCAGTTTTAGTTGTCATCAAGTTTTGTTTCTTAAAATACAACTTTTTGTAATTACTATTTCATCTATTTTAATACTATATTTACAATAAGCCTTAGCTTACAAATTTAAATTCATGGAACGTTTATTACACAATTAATTTCGGAAATTGCGTGGTGGTCTAATTACATTGCTCCTTCCACTGTGTTTCGAATAATAAGTCATATTTCATTAAAATTCGCCTAAGAGTCATTAAATTACTCTTTTATAAACCGACTTCGGTACATTTTTTTTTTCGACTACGGATGCTGAATACGTACTTTAGAATTAACTTTTTAATTTTTGTTCAAAATATAGAAGCTATATCCTTGTTAACTTCATCTATTCTCTTAATTGTGGTTATCTTTACTTAGCAACTAATTTTGGCCAGTATGACCTACCGCTAAAAATATCGTAAATAATCTCTCATAACAATAAATAGAACATTTCATACAAGAGTAGTCGCAGCTACACATTACATAGAAAGGAAGTCAATCTGTTACAACAAAATATAAATTCATAAAACTGGATATGTTTAATGAATTTGTACACGGTGAAAATTACTTTTAGGTAAATAGTAAATACTTAAAAATAAATTTGTATTTAATTAATTATTGTAGTAACAAACTACCGTACACTGTACAGCAATAGTACGAATGCTGTTGGTATTCGCCAAAGACTGCGTGACGACAAATCTGCAACAATTTGAATAATTGTTAATCAAATAAGTTTTGTTATTGGACAAGCAAAAGCAAACTGATGATGGGCTCCCTTTTATAAAAAAATGCTATTTTGTACACTATTTGTTATGGGCAAGAAAAAAAGAATATAAAATTAAATTTACTACTGAAAAAAACGCTTCGTCACTTCACTAAAAACGTAAATAACATATTGGTGGAGCTTGGAGAAAAATTAATGAATTCGATTTAACTTTAAGAGCATGTTTTGTGTTAAAAGTTTTCCACATGGACATTACACAAGTATCGATTGCACTTACCTGCTGCTCTATTACGGACGCCTAGCACGGATGCAACTTCTGGTTGCTCCATATCGAAAATTAGTTCGGCGCGTGCCGAGTACAGGTTGTATATGTTTGCTATACAGGTCAGTCGGAGACTACCGCGCTCGAACGCTTCGTTTCGCACCACGAACGACACCTCTCCTATTGACGGCAGTCTATTATCCGGACCTGTTCTCTCGAATGATGGCTTTGAAATGTCTTTCGGTGGCCTCCTAATTTCCTCTTTATGCTGATTTATGTAAGACTCGTCTAAATATTGAATGTTGCCTTCATCGTGAAAAATATTGAACATCATGTCGTCATCAGGTTGCTCCGTAGTCGTCGCTTCGGGCTTCGGTGGCGGGTCCCACTTAAACCACGATGGCAACTCGTGAAAGAGTGATTCCATGTCAACCTATGAACAAAATATCAATAATAATAAAAAAAAATATATAAGTACCGTAACAGAACGGGAAATCTAACGGATATTACAGAGCTTGGCGTTAGATAAAGGAAACTGTATACGTATGTATGTACATAGCTCTGAGCTCTTTTGTGATTAATGAACACGCCTACGCAGCGGCAGTGACGACGGCAAAAACAACGGTCGCGTCAAAGTGAAGTAAGTAGGAACTGGTCCATTGTCCGCCTTGGACATCGCGAACCCCTGTCTGTCTGATGAACGCTGATCAAACGAGTTTTTGAAACGGAAATTTCAATAAAGTGGACAAGAAATTGCGAGATGTGTCAGTGGAAATTTAGAGTTAAGTATATCACCTATTTTAGATAACACTCAGTCTCTTATGCTGTTCTTACACCTTGTGAAGATAAAAGATACGATTCGAATAATATTTTAATGGTTGTTTTTTTGTAAATTATGTTTTATTTTATATTTATACTAAATTTCCTTTAAAGGAACTTAGTATAACTAAGTTCCTTTGATATATAGGTATATAATATACATTACATTAAATAATTATCGTGATTTACACAAAAACTTAAATAAGTCGCAGTTATAAATTAACTAATAAGACGGCTTGGATTTCGAGACTTGTGAATAAAGTGTGTTTCTATTAGTAATGAATTTTTAAAATGAATAATGACTACATGTAATAATTAGTTCGTGAAGCAATTTAGTCCAAAAAAGATAAGATAGGAGAATAAGATAAGATAAGAATAACAGATTCAATTTTTTATAAATAGAAGCGAAAGCGCCAGGTATAAAAGGCTTATACTATAAACTATGAAATCCCTTGTGTAGCATCTGCTTCGCGCTAAGTGTTGCTAATGTCCTCTTAACTCAGTGGCCTTAATTTTAATAAAAAAAAAAAATTACGAGTCAAAATCTCCTCTACTTTATTTTGTTTTACCGTTAAATCGCAAGCTTATCTTCACCTAGGTAAAAAATGTCTTAGGAACAGAGACGCTAAAGCTTAGCTTACTCTTGTCATCCTTTGCGCTAGCTTTGTATTAAGTTACCAATTACTCCATTGAATACCATCAATAAGGATTTATTCCATTTCTACATCATTACGTATTCTATAGATTGTATGGCATTCCATACGATGTAACAAAGGTGTAGCAGTAAAATTTAACACTGCGTGATTATCACTTCACCTGAACAGTTTTAAAATCCATTTTATTGGTAGTTTTAAGAGTTGAACCGCTATTGCAGTAAAAAAAAAGTTGATCTGATATGATGATGATATGATTTTTTTTAGAAAGAATTAATCAATTTTTGCGTATTTTTAACAAACTTCAAAAAAGGAGGAGGTTCTCAATAAGTCGGCATCTTTTTTAAAATTTAAAATTTAGTGATATGTTTTTATTATGGTTTAAGTGCCGTAGTTTCACTAATGTGCTTATTTGTGGGCGTGTTATGCAGTAGTAGAAAAATATAGACTTACTTACATACAACTAAATAATTTAATGTAAACATCTGCGTTTATGAACTATTTTATATATGGTATAGAGAATCCCCCCTTGAAAATAAATAAGTGAAAATACTCTCTATACAACAAAAATATGAAACAATAACGTAATATTTGAATTAGAAATCTTTCTCAATTCTCAAATGAATATTCATTGCTATCTCATTTTCCTAAAATCAGGTTTAAATATTCTTAAGTGATATTAAAATGGAGTGGGTGATAAAGGGAACCGAATTGCTGTAATAGCATTACACAAAATAGATGTGGAGCCAAATGCAATTTTTGAAACTCTCCATCGACTTGATATTTTAAAAAGTCAAATGTTTGTGAACCGGGCTATTGACCGGTAAAGTGCAACGTTCTCTGGTACTGGCAAAATAGATGCCAGATAGATAGTGAAATAAATTTTTGAAGGTTTGTATACTTTGTTTGCCAATGGATATGATTTTATTTGACAATATCTGATATGGTTTTATTTACTTTATACCTAATATTATTTGTCTTTCAAAACAGTTGGTATAGTATGGGTGACTATCGAAATACTGACTTGCCAACTCGACTTTTACAATGTTGATAATTCTAACTTCACTATTATTTAAAAAACAAAAAATAGGTTAATTTTCGTGTTTTTTTTATTATCCTTCATAATATTTATATATTAGTTATTAAGAAGTAAAATATCTTACCTCACGACCGTTTAGTGCGAACGTCAAATTAGCTGGAGGATGAGCAGGCGATGAGGCACAAGTGGCTCGCAAAGTTGAGCCAACGCCATACCAAGAGCGATCTGAGACTAACTTAGGGCCCCACTCTGGAGCTTCTGTAATAAGAATAATACATTAACAATATATTATGTAGTAGTACAGTACCCATATGTAGCTAAAGAGAGTTCGTATGTCTCGTCGAAGCCAATAATTGTAAAATTTCACGTCTATTTGCAGTGTTCTACGTGTTTGAATATAAAATATGAATGTATTTATAAAAAAAAAACTGTTTAACTGTGTTTATTCATGTTGAAGAATAGCACAAGCTATAATTATCTACGGGTTGTAAGAATATTATATTAGCCGACCCTGCAGACTTCTTGCCTAGGATTTTCATTATGACGTCGTAAGTTTTAGTAGCAGTGTTAATTACCTATTGTTAATTTAAATCGTTTAATCATCAATCAGCATTGATGTCATCATGAGATTTTTTAAGGAAATAGACATGAATAAATCAACTTTCCATAACATTATATAACACACACACACACACACACGAAATAACATCTTTAACCACCGTAAATACGATCATGTGTCAACTTTCCGTTCGCAGCTTAACTGGTTACCCATTCGTCTACGTCGTAAATTACGCACTCTCACTGTCTTATTCACTATTCTTAATGACCCATTTTCCAACTCCTATGTAGTAATCACGACAGAAACCTTCGGTCCTCCAATAACCTTCTTCTTCGTTGTCCGCCCCACACGTCTGAGTTTGTTGGCTCATCCTTTTTCGTTCAGTCCGTTCTTCTTTGGAATGCGCTTCCACTCGAAATTAGGATGGATTCCAATACGTTTTCCTTTAAAGTAAAAGGAAAGCAGTATCTGGTCAAACAACTGGTAGAATCAACTTGGTCATGATTTTTATTTTAATACAAAATTGTTGTCAGTATCTACTTGCGTGTGTATGTATGTATTTATATACTTTTAGACTGTATTTATGTATTATACGGTATGTAATTATATGTAACATTAATATGTATAGGTGTAGTATATGACAGATTTATATATGTGTATATATTATATGATTTTGTACAAAGTATACATACAATATTAAATGTCTAAATCAACTGTGACTAAAATGCACCTACATATTTCCTGTTTTCTCTGCATCACCCAATGGTTGACTGGTAGATAATGCCTTTAGGCATTAAGTCCGCCAATGCACCAAATGTGCATGATGTGTAAATAAATAAATTTGTGATCATCATTAACCGCATTACAAAAGTCTTTTGTAAATGAGTCTGTTTAGCCGTGCGACTTTTTTTAGACCCATTTATAATTTAAATAACCGCCACTGATTCATTTGGAATTAAATTAAAAAACGAAAGAATATAATACTGAAAGAAGTCCATTCGCAAAATGCCACTTTTACTTTTTTAATGCAATTTATTTACTTAGCTGAAAGACCCTTTAAGGTCTTGGCAAGCATTTTTGTTTAAATATGTGAGCAGTCCTGCTCACATATTATTCAGCTGTGCCGCATTTGACATATCTAAATTCGGTATAAAGATTTTTCTCTTATAAAAATACCTTTAAATATTCCCCTTAGGTATTTTTATAATGCCCTTCTGCTCCACAAAAATTGACAGTAATGAACAAGATTAAAATATACACTCAATGATTCTTTAACTCATAGGAAACCCTTTACCGTTTTAATAATTATTATCAGAAGTCTAGGCATAGACCACTTCACTGTTTAATAACAGAGATTTATGAACTCTGTAACAGAGATTATTTTTTTTGTTATTTCTTTTATACCCCATCCGTGTAATATCGAGATAGTAAATAGCACAGTGTGTGTTTTAAAAAATACAAATTGTAACTAGAAAATGTACACATTTAAAAATGAAGAAAATCTTACAATATATGAAAACATAGTCATAACGAGGCCCTAGTTCTTTATGAGCAATTTAGGTTCATGTTCAACAAGCTAAACGACGACGCGACGACGTATCGTTTAATAAGGTATTATAAAAAGCAGTCCGCAGATAAGTCGCAAACGTAAAGTAATGAATATCAGTAAAAGCAAAATAGTAATTAAAAGTAATTTAATTTTAATTAAAACTACTACTGATCACCGAGACTGTGTACAGTAATGATATCTGTCCAATTACTAAGTAAAACTGTTGGATTGATTGTCGAATAGACTCATTATCAAGAATGACATTAAAATAAAATCTAAGTTTTAACTCTAGCTAAACAAAGTTGTTTTTTTTTAAATGTATTTTTCATTCTACTATGAATTAGGACTATTAATTGTAATTGCTGTTCGTTTTGTATATAAACCTTTTATGGTAATTGGGAACAGCACAAAAAAAATATCACGAAAATTGGTCGAACCATTCTCAAATGATGTTCCGACACACATGTGACAATAGATTTAACTCACTTATACAGAATTTTTGGAGGGTCGTATAGTAAGCCCTGTAAATGACATAAAGTGCTAACAATTTTACGAGAAATCGTGATTTTAATCCAGGAATATCATTCTGAAATTCACAAATTGTATTTGAAAATTGACCGATAAAGCTATTTCGTAAGAGAAAGAACTGACATTTATAAAGCTATGGGTATTGAATACTAATGATGTTTATGGAATGTCGGGATTTTATCGCAAATACCCGCAGACAATAATACGAAATCGTTTAATCGATATGCAATGAGTTGACAATACGATGTTTAAAAATGTTCACCTACCCCAGATCAAGAAAGTAATTCGAAGAGTCATTCATTTGTTTTTTAACTATTTTACGACTACACGCAAAGCTTCTGTGTTTGGATTATCCTATTTACATACTCTATGTGCAGTGTCCACGAATTACAAAACAGGCTCCGACTTCAAACAGACTAGAAGGGACTATTGATATTATAATGTTACCTGTTACATTGAGGGTACTTATTATAGTTTTTTACTTAGATTTGTAATTATTTTTTAATTTTTAGTGTTCTTAGTCGGTGTTGTTTGAAGTTGTTTCAACTTTTTTTTTAAAAGGGTTTATTTTACCATTTTTAGTGTAGGATATGAAAATGACATTGGCGTCCAAACTTATCAAGATCATCTTAAATTCTTTTCTAAGAAACAGTCAAATTCTTGTGAGTTGCAACCGAACAAAATACTCGTAACTTCCAATTTAATTGACACTGATCTCGAAGGTGAAGATAGGGAAGCTTTAGTGAGACTACTCAACAAATATGCTCAATATTTTATAGAAATAGTTCCAACTAGAAGGGTTAATACTGGTATGTTAGAAATTAACCTAGTTGACCCACACAAAATTTAAGAGTTTTTTCCAGAACTATTTTAATAAATTAAGTATAAAATTACTTACAAACGAAATGCGATGCCATCCATAGCAACAAACCGTCTATCCGAATTATTTTAACAAGACAATTTCAACCTTTTCTTCTTAATACAACGAAAATTACTGTGGTGACATAAATACTGCAAGTTCTCTGCGCATCACATCGCGCAGTCTCTGACGGTTGCCATGGTTTGTTTGGCAAAAGAAATACTCGTAGCTAAAACACGTTGTCGGGGCTGTCAAATTCCCAATAATTGTGAGGGTTTCCCTCGATTTCTCTAGGATCCCATCATCAGATCCTAAATTGGTGATAATGGGACCAATTCGGGAGCATACCCTTTCGATTACAAAAAGAATTTTGAAAATCGGTCCACAATTGACGGAGAAATCGCGTAACAAACGTACATAAAAAAAATACAGACGAATTGAGAACCTCCTCTTTTGTGTTTTGGAAGTCGGTTAAAAAGTAATAGTGTAGAACTGTTTCGCCTTTTATCCTGTAAAATATGAAAATTGATAGAATGTGCAAAAAAATACTTTTTAGAGTTAGGTTAGATGAACAGCAAACAGTCTCTCTGATAGAATGACCTGTTTAGCCTATAGACGTGAAAATCAGCACCTACCGCTATTTATTTAAACTTGAATCACGTTAACCCTAATGAATGCTACAAAATGGTCCTGCTTCAATTGTATTTGCTTTACATTAAGTTTTAAACCTTTTATCAATTACTTCCAAAAAAATATTTCAATCGAGATATTTTACATCTTATACAGATCAAGCTTTTCATTGCGTAACATTAAAACATATTCTTTGCTGTCGTTACATTATTAATGCCAATCAGGAAAATATTGGGTCTTTACCTATGAAATTGCCGTTTTGTATGCAATAAGTGAAAGTACTTATTTTTTCAAACTTTTTTATTTCTGTTATTCGAAGTAATCACTTATGTAATCGACGCATCTTTGCCAACGCATTGGCAGTTTATTGATGCCCTTCTTGTAAAAATCAGCTGGACGGGAGGCAACAAACTCTTCAAAGGCATTTTGTACTGCCTCTCGGGAATTGAATTTTTTACCCACTAAAAAGTTGTCTAAATTTTGGAAAAAGTAATAGTCGGTAGGTGCAAGGTCTGGTGAGTACCAAGCAACCAGTTTTGGTCAATCGGTCGTCCCCACTGCTCCTTCACGACAACGCGCGACCCCATACTGCGCAACAGACAGTCTCCAAGCTGCAAGAGCTGGGGTTGGAAGCTCTCCCTCATCCGCCATACTCACCAGACCTTGCACCTACCGACTATTACTTTTTCCAAAATTTAGACAACTTTTTAGAGTATAGGCTGTTGATGTGATGTGTGATGATGAACAGAAATAAAAAAGTTTGAAAAAATAAGTACTTTCACTTATTGCATACAAAACGGCAATTTCATAGGTAAAGACCTATTACATTGAAAGTTATCGGAAAAGATACAAAAATCATAAGGAATAATAATATATGAATAAGAATATATTAATACGAAAAACATAATAAAAGTTTTGTTGTATGAGTGTGTATGTGTGTCTGTAGTGCGCAATAGTGTAAGATAATGTGTTTGTTGTTAAGTAGGTACCTAAAATGACCCATGCTATGTATGAATTATTCAAATCTGTGCATTTTAACAAACATAGAAAACTCTTTACCTTTTTAACATTAGAAGATAGCTTGAAATTCAGTTAGCGCAATGACGATAACTTATTTTAAAATGTAATTCAGAGGAAACACTGCGGCCATATTTGTGGCGAACACACCGAGTTACATTAATTAGCACTACCCACGAGTGTTCGTAGTTTTACCTTATATTTTTAATGAACTCGGATAGCTACGCGAAACCCTAAGTGAGACATGTGTTGATACTACATAATATGAAGAAGCTTTTACTTTTGACTTAATTTTGGAAGGTTTTTTCGAACCATATTTGCTGTTTTAACTCGGTAGTCTTAGGTTCTAGTAGTGAAAACGTACATATACTTTTAGCATCTAATTTAAGATTTTTGGAGTTGATTCGGGGTCGAGTTGCAGTAGTTATATATCATTGCTATTAACTGCAGCTGGAGCTACTGCCTTGCGAATGGAAATATTAGTTACAGCATTATATTTAATTGTTTTATTTTTATGTTCCTACCGGTTTATTTATCTAAGTTTGCTTTTTATGTAACCGTAGGATTTTTTGCTTACTAAATCACCTCTCAATTTGATGCAAAACATATTTTTCGTAAGTTTAAACGCAATTTTGTAATAATCGGTAACAATTTTCTTGAAAAAATGTCAATACTCGAAGCCGTTGTCAAGTACCTGTAAATAATGTACCTGTAACGATATCTAGAGTGATAATAACATAACGAGGCCCCTTGTACTTAGTTTTAATACTTTCGTAAAGTTAGCAGTCAATAACATAACATAACCTACATTTACTTTGCCCAAAGCCCTTTTATCTAAATATACGTGTTAATAGCACGTTTGTATGTTGCCTTTTGTGAGCTAAAAGGTGCGTCCTAGATACGAAAATAATCAAGGCGCTTTCAATCAGATCTCCTTACATTAAGGGCTCTATTATACTATGTGAGCCCTCCCTAGTGGATAAATACCATCGGATGCCTCCAGAATATATAATGCGTCTAATCTTTGTTAAGGTATAAGTGTGTACTTGTAAATATTACGTTAATACTCAGGCGGACATTGATAACATGGCGTTGTCACGAAAAACCTTTGTAAGTAATTAATTCACGAACCCATCACAGTAAACGAGCTCGTCAGGCGTGATTCATGACAGAAAATCACGTCATGATGGGACAGGTAAATCCCTATAATTCAGAGAGGGTCACGAACGGAGTTACAGCCATATAAAGCCGAAGGAGTCTATTAAAAAAGTGAAACGTTTTGTGTTTATTTCTGCATGAAGAGTAAAGAACTTGTGGATACATTGTGTCATTATTTATTCACTTGTCACAAATGTCACTTGTTGCTTAATACATGACATGAAACTTTAGTTTTCAATAAAAGGACGATGAAATCATGTATAAAATTACTACATAACTAAAATTATCTCTCTGTTACTGTCCTAATACTTACATTTTTCATTGATGTAATACAACTAATTAATTATGCCACCGTTTAGTAACAGTTCAATCAGCTGAACTCTGTGGCAGGGGCTGAGAATTTGACTACAAACATTTGTATGCACGAATACGTTCTATTTAGCGATGATCAGATTAGATTTATATCCCGAGCGTTCGTATTCACAAAAATGGTAATATAAGTTCAATCAATCAATTAGTATAATCAACACATCACCCAATGTGTATCAAAGCATCCAGTTATCAACCTTCTGCATCCAATACAAATGCAGAAACCCTTCTGGCCAGCCTGGTATAGTAGGCCAAAATCTCCTTTCTAAGGAGAGGCAAATGTCTAACAGTGGACTAATAAAGGCTGTTGATAATGATTATAATGGACAAATGGACGGACGAACTTGAGAAGATATATAGATATATACCCTGAAATGGACTGGCTACGGATGTAATTTTAGTCCTTAGAAATATTGAACCGACTGTAGGAAAAAAGATAACACCTAATTATTGATGTTACAATACTGTATTGTAATTATGCCACAAATTATGAAGTTTTATTTAAATTAACTCCTTAGAAAGGAGGAGTTAATTTAAATAAAACCAGCAGCCTATGTCCAGCAGTGGACTAGTATAGGCTGTTGATGATGATGATGATGATGATTTAAATTAACTCATACGACTGACATACTAGTATGACGGTTAAGCGTGGTTAAGTATGATATAATTCGAGTGGAAATATCCAGGGGTTGTTTATGCTATCAAAGATAAAGTCAAAGTGTGAGTTTTCATTAATATTGCTGGCACGCGTTTTCTCTTGTTACGACTAATTATCGAGGAACAAAATTTTGAATTATTTACAGCGCTAATTAATATTAATTCATTTGTTGGGTACTTCATTGTTTCACACCACGCATACGTAAAGGACTCTTTTTGAATTGTGTGAAACATGGTATAAATTTTCGAATGTCTTTTTTGTACTTTAGGTGTAATTTTATTTCAGTACAAATTTCAAAATTCATTGAAGTTGTTCATAGCCGGGCCGTAATTCCTGATGCTCATAAACTTTTGCAACAAGGTGTATCAGTCGCATGTCTGGGAAACTCACGTCCTGTGGCCCTTGAAATCCCATACACCGAGTGGAGTGTTGTTTCAGAGTTCCTTTTTTTAGATAGAATTAGATCAGACTAGGTAACGTGAAAATTGAGCTTTTCATTCTCCAGCTGTTTAAACGCGCTTCAGACAATTTTTAAATCATAAAATATTTCATGAATATCTTTTGTTTCTCTGAAATATTGCAACAATACACAATGTTTTGGTAACGGTCACATAAAATATCTGGAGTTTACACAGTTCACCTTTTCATCAAATTAGTCGTTGGAATACAAAAACCAGTTTGTATACGAGATTTTCTCTTTTGATAATTTTATTAGGTCAACGAGTATTATTCAAATGAATCATCTTTGTCAGAACAAAATCGGCGTCAAGTATTTTATTTCGAAATTCTGTTGTACGGAATACAATATTTAAAAGTAAACTGCTGTGATTTGTATTAAAAAGTTGTTCGTATTTAAGATAATGTAACATATTTAGTACTACGTGTGAGTGACGTGCAGGTATTAAACATTGTTATTGAAATATTTTTTTTCCCATCACTAGTTTAGCATGTATCTGACGCTGTTGGAATGTTATATCAAACACATTGTGCATCCCTGAGTACGGGATCTATGTCAAAACCCGGCGAACGTATATTCAGCTCAACAAATTGATCAAGTATCGACACTACGTTAGTAGTCGGTCGCTCAATCACAAGAATAGTGACTATTGATAGAGTATGAGAAAGATCGATTACAGGTATATAGGTATACGATTCAGACCTATTTTAATGATTTTTGTTTATTTTCAGAAGCACCTCGCAGCAGTTGTTGATTATTAATTTGTTGTTTGTTATGTTTTTTACATGTCATATATTCAAATATGCATAACATATACGCTAAGGAATCTAGGCTACGTTACTGGTTGGTGACATGTAAGTAGAATCTAAACCATAGAGACTAGCAAAATACTTCTAAGTTGCTATATTTTTACAAACAGAATAATACTAGTTTTTGCTCCAATCTGACTGTTACCTGTTACAAACATGGGATATTTATTTTTATAATAAATTATTTTGATTCTAACTTTTTTAACTGTTTTGAGTTAAATTGCAAATATTTTGGATGCTTATTTTGAAAATAATGAAATACATAGATATTTAGTTGTAAATGTTTTGAACTTAGTGGCAATAATAATGATTCAAAATGTAAAGGACCTCGGAGTATATTTCTCTATCATACTTCCTATATACCGTATGCTACACTACTAGATACCAAGGCTGCTCAAACTGGGTATGATTGATTGCCTGGCAGCCTCTGACCTATCGCTTACTTATGGGTAACTTTTTTGCACACTGCAGGATCCCTAGTTATTGCATAACTCGCAAGTTTTTTTTAAATATTTTGTACTGGTATACATTGTAATGCCAGTAATGATTGTACTGATCGGAACGTGGAGTTCAAGCTGTGGGAGAGATTCTCGCAAACTTTGATGTACGAAAGAATAAGTTCTGTTTCTCTCTGAGTCTCTCTTACTTAACTTTACTCAAGTGAAACAGGAACCACTCTCGCAATTTATACGTGGGTTAAGTAGACACAGACATCTGAGGATATAAATCTCAAGATAGCCTAGATATGTGACCTTATCAAAAACGTTTAAATATGGAACGTGTGACAATTGGCATGAGTATCGAATGAGGGGAAATCTGCGGTTACAGCTGTTAGTGAGCATACAATAGATTATATTATGACATCAAATAACCTCTTTGCATGTAGCAAAATTTTAATAGGGAAGAAAGTGGCTGATATAGCTAATGAACCATAAACGACTTTCACAACTAACTTTAATACTTTTAGGGCAGGTAGAGTATGTAATAAAATTCAATGGTTTAAAAAGTACAAAAATATATAGGCCCCAAGAATTTCGTTACACTAAGTAATTAGTAAGGACGGATAAATGATTTATTATGACTAGAATAACGTTATTTGTTATTATATTTTGACATTGGTGCTGATTCTGTTGTTCAAAAAATCTCTAAACCACACAAAAAATCACTAAAAATTAGTTAAGTCCTGTCAAATACTATGTTTTCAGGGTAGGAAAAATTGTTTGATAGGACTAAACCATTTTTATGAGATTTTTAGTTTAATTTAGAGAGTTTTCGCAACAAACAAACAAACAGAATAAGCACCATTGTATGACAAGATTATTTAACTATATTTTAAATCATTAAATTCAATTATAATCCTTTGGGGTATAATTTTAGATCTAAACAGTTTAGACGTTTTCGCTAAAATCGTCTTGGTGAGACTGGAACTTTGTTTTGTCAAAGAAAAGCTCTCAAAATGACTACTATTATAAATCAAAAGATAAATTTCTTTGTCAGGCTTTCACGATTTACCTTCTTGAAAGATTATCATCTGCAGATACGTTGAAAAGGGCACAGGGTACCTATCTTCCAGATACTGTTGCTGAGGGATACTGAATAACTTTATCGCGAGCGAAACTGCACGCAAAAGACAGCTAAAAGTGTTCCCATTTTGAATGGAACTAAATAAAAATCATTTAAGTCTATTCAGAGACAAATATTTTCTATGACATTATATTATTAATTTTTTCGTATCTTTTTGTATTTATGTCCATTCCAATGGAAACCTGTCCGTTATCTGTTTATAAGTATCTACATTAACACAGGAGACTTTGACAATAAATAACGTTCATTCATTTTAATGATTTAACTCAAGTTATGCAATTATTTTAATTTAATATTTGTTTAATACTAAGCGAATTTTTGTTGATGGAAATAACTAAATAGCTTAAAATTTGTTTTAAAAGCAGTAGCAGCACGAAAGGTTCAATACCTGTGGTTCAATATGCGATGCTGAATATAATAATAAAGTATCATAATATAGTTAACTTATAGTTAAATAAATGTACCTAGAAATGTAATTTTAGTCCACTGTGGTTGACTTTATTAGTCCGCAGTAGATAAAAATTCTAATTCTCGGGTTATGGACTTACCTACAGTACTGGCAGAGCATAAAATTATTTTATTGTATTAGTGGCTGTGCCTCGCACTTTGATTTTACGGTAAGTAGCAGTACAAGTTACTCAATAACACTACTTCGCTTCTATGGCTATCCTATAGTAGATGTTCTTAGTAAAATGTTTATCAAATACACTGAAAAATAAAAGGTTGAGATTCCTGAGGTTTACATTCTCATATAATACAATTAGTGCATCCCTGTTTTTTTAAGTAACATTTGAAAGAGTTTTATGAATTCAATTCCCAAAGCGCTTGATTAACAGCAATAAGGTTCAAACTTTACCTGACAAAATGTGGTTGTTTAAAATGCCTTCCCCTAAGTAAAGGTAGGTAAAATAGTTGTAAGTTTGCCTTATATGTATTATTTACCAACAACTTCTAAGGGCGCAGATCGTATTTCAGTGTGGAATGTAGGTGCGTCTGCGGAAACTTCACATCGGAATCGACCGGCCATCGCTGGAGTTGCTTGCTGCAGTACCACTCGCCGAGCGCCGGATCTCGATATCTGTTTACAAAAAATAAAGTAATAACATTACAATAATTGGCATTTAAAATCATCATATAACATTTATAAATTCGTTTATACTTTCAATAAAACACCTTTTTCCTATTGTACTACCAAAAACATATATCACGTCACATTTTTGTTGTACCCATGATAAACCTTTTTTTACTCACCTGCAAATTAAATTTGGATTTTATTTTCCGTGTTGTTTTTAGTTTGCGAAAGTTATTTTGTTTTGATAAATTGTCTTACGGCCCTATGAATTAAATTATGATTGCTGTTTATGTTTGAAAATAATTTATACATCTAAAAAAAGGAAGACTAATACTGGCAGTCTTAAAACAGTAATTGTTTATAACTATGGTTTATTTCAAGACGAGATGAATTAGAAAATATAAAAAGAGCAAATATCATCATATAATGTTTTTCCATCAATCAAGTGTGATAAACCTACTCCTATTACAAGCATGTAGCTTTACAGGAAAGTCTAAGTTCACGTTTCTAGTATTCCAATTAAAAAATAACACAATAGAATCAGGAAAATCTGAATCTGAAGGAACACTTCCAACAGCTATAACATAACCGACAGTTGCGTCGCGACTGTCGGAACGATATTTCGACACTGTAAAAGTTTACGCTGTTGTGCCATGTCAATCGTCCCACCGGACTTGATGTTTCTACGCTTTTAGAGTGATAGAAAAATAATACTTCCGACGTTTGCGACAGCGTTTGGTTTTAGCGCGCGACGGTCGTGCTCTAATTGCAACTTTATAATTTTGCCCGTCACGGTACATCACAACACGATACGATACGGAACGATAATGCTCTTTCATAACTTTGCAGTGGGACGCTGAAAATCAATGCTTCACGCCTGTTCGATGTAGTGTCATATTAAAAAGTTCTTCATACAATCCATTTGTTGGTGCATCGTGGCATCGTGACAATCCATTGTAAAATTATAAAGAGCAACTGTAGTGTAGTACCTACTTACATTCTATAACTTGAGCGACTATTAAGTGTTCTTACTAACAATACCAATATAGACTATAAGTACATTCTGTTACCAAACAACCTATGGACTGTACGACATGTCTGAAATAAAAATAAAAATATAAGACTAGCAGAGCTTATTACGGCGTGTTAATTTCATTTTGATTCTTAAATTACTACCATCACGGTTTTTTTTTAGAATTTTCAAACTAACTATAGAGGTAGCAGAAAGTTGAATAAAATGTTAAGGTTTGAGGTAGGCAACTAATAAGATGTTATTGGTTTACTACCTTTACCTAGCTGTCTGATAAATTTTTTTATTTATTTCAGTTAGGAAAATCAACAGATACAAAACTGATAATGGTCAGATTGATATACAACATCAAGCCAATTACAGGTTTTCACGAATTGAAACATTGTAATTTAACGGTTCCGGAGCACTAAACGACACACTACACCTGTACAATAAATGATAATGGATCTATTGTATTGAAATCGCTGCTCGCTCGAACTATATATGACTGTTTTATATAGTTGGATTAAGAAAATGGAATAGAAATGGATGGATTAAATCTAACCGACCTATGGGAGACATTAAATTTTAACTTTGGTAAAATCATTTTCAAAAGTAAAGAACAATCAGCCAATCGACATCGATTTACAAATGGCTTGATATGAAATTTTCTGCACAGACCAATGTAATTGTTTGAGCTGTAAGGAATATTTATAAGAAAACTCAAGAACCTCAGAAAAAGACGTACTTAGCTACGGTTCCAAATTTGCGAAGCATACTTGGTGGTTCCTAACAAAAGTACAGTAGAGAATTTTAAGCGTTTTAGCTTTCATATAGAATTTGGAAATTATCATTACAAACCCTAAAGCCTTTAGGCTTTAGCAATAATTTGCTCAATATGCACATCAAACAGTAGCTACGAATCATGGTAAAGTCCGAGGTCCCACACCCCATTACATCTAGATAATACTTGTCCCTTAACTTCGAATGGTGCTAATATTAGAGAACGTGACGACAGATCACATTTAACGGAGTTAAGTTCCAATTTTATTTGTCATCCAAAGTTTATTTGTCAGTAATGATTAAGTCGCATAAGTCTCATTGAAGGGCCGGTACATCTTTTGCCGATGATATTACAGATTAGATCTTCATTTCATGGGCTAAAAAAAGCAGATTAGAACTTTGGAACCAGGAGTCAATGTCAATGTAAAAAGCAATGGAACCATTAAGGAACCCTGGAGTACATCGCTGGGGATAGAAAACCAGCTCGAAATGTAGTTACTGACAACTACAGCCTGAGTAAGATTTTCAAGATGAGAGGAAAACCACTGAACTTAGTACCCTATGATACTGTTACATAACTGAATTTTTAGCATGCTGTCATCTATTTTATCAAACGCTTTGCTATATTCGGTGTAAATAACATCGACCTGAGCACCATCATCCATACCATGCTTCACGTAATCATTCAGTAGTACCAACTTAGAAACTGTTGAACTTCCTCTCCAAAAAACCGTGTTTTGATGTGATACATTAATAATCTTTTCAAAGACTTTTGTCAGAACACATAATTTGAATATAGGTCTATAATTAACAATTTCAGTTTCTGGCCCTTTCTTGTGCACAGGAGTAATATACGCGGACTTCTAAATACAAGGAACAGTACAAATAGTAAACCATTTCTTAAATACCAGCAATATCGGCAAAGCAATAGTTTCAGCACATTCTATTACAAGTTTAGATGCTAGATGATCCGCGCCGGCTGCCTTCAATGGGTCAAGGCTTCTCAGAATTTTAGTAAGATACTCTAAATTAATTTCAATTAAATTTATATCACAAGATGTGTATGATGTACTTGTGGTACACTTAGGTATTCGTAAATGGCTGAATGTAATCCTGGTAGTACGATAAATGGCGTCATTTAATTAAAGCCTGTTTTTTGATCTCTTGATTATATTCGTACACACATATACGAGTACGACATATATATTATGACTACGATACATAAACATTGGAAACAATCCGAATTTTGTATCATAATCCGAAATTAATATTTAATTTTTTAAATTTACGTTATTTGGCCATGGGTAGGTTTTTCAGTAAAAAAATGGCATTTAAGTATTAACTAATGTTTATGTAACAAGTGCATCTTGAATCCAGTAGTATTTAATAATCCAGTAATAATTCTCAAACAGATGTCTGATATTCTTTTGCGAACCGTTGACGGAAAATCATTGAGCTGTAGTTAATTATCTACGACAGATCAGGGAACACCTAACTTGTAAGAGTTAATAAGACTGATTTAATCGTGAGCCAGTTACAGATATTAGTGGGAGAAAACAAGATAAAATATTAGTTATATTTTATCTGGTTTTCTCCCATTCTTAAATACTTTTAATGAACTCTAAAGTCTTAGTGGTGCTAACGATAATTGTCTTGCCTCTAATTACTGAATTTGATTGTCTTGGTTGTAAATATGGAGCTGCAGAGAGTAGCAACTAGCACGTAATTATAACTCACAGTGTCATTTATTTTAAGGTATAATTGTTATTTCTAAATATGACAAATCTCTGAAATTGTAAGGTTTAAAATGTAACACAAGAATAGATAAATCTATTCTATATAATAATAAGCTCTAACAGCATAACAATGAACATGAATTTTCTATGAAATACCTGAATACAACTTTGTGCACGACCCTAAATCGGTAACAGTAATATCTTCTGAGGATATATTGAAATAGGACCTCTAAAGACTACGAGCGTGTTAGCGCGTCGGTCAGCAAATTAGCCTCAAGGGTCCCATCGCTACGGGATGAATATGTCGATTTAGTAGCAAATCGATATAAGAGTAACAAAATCCTAAAATCCGTAAAGTAGAAAGTATGAATAAATCGTGCAGGATGTAAGAGGAACATAAACGTGCTATCTAGATAGTTTTACACTGTTATGAGTCTATTGCAACGCGGACAGCAAAGGTTACGATAAAAGTCCAAAGAAGCATTCGAGGGTTGCTGATCTTTTGAAACCCAAATACCAAAACGCAACTAAAATGTTTACTATGTAGTCATCACTCAATATTCGAAACGTTTCCAAAGCTACTAACAACGGTGATGACATACATCTCTAAGCTCTTCATTGTAACCACATCTTAATTGGAAATATTAGAAGCAGAGATGGAAAAGTTGCTTTCCAATAGTGCTTGGAAGTTATATTCTTTGTCGTGCTACGATAATGTATGTCTTAGCACCGTTACGAAAGTATAAGAATGAAATCGACTATCCTATTTTGTGCCCGTTTTTTGTGGAAACCCCCTCGGGCCGTCACCCTACCGGGGTTGGCGGCGGGGCGGTGTGTGGGAATCGAACCGACTAAAACCACACTGTGCCACTTCGCGCCTGAGATAGGAGGGGTCCGGGAACAGCTGATATTAAGACAGCCGAACCCCTCCAAGCGCCTGGCCGCAACAGCGCGGGCACCACTTAGTGTAAACTCTCGATTTCTCGCGTCTGGCCACTATGGGGGATGGACCAGAAAACCCGTCCCGTCTACCCGCAGCTACACTCGCTGGTAGTGGCTGGCGCTGGTAAGCGCGCCTACGCCGGTCGGTTCGCCGGCGGCAAATAAGGTCCGAGTGGAGGTCATCCTCACATGCCCTCTCCGCCGCCTCCTTCTGCGAGATGACGTTTTCGCAAAAAAATGCGACCGTGGTAAAACATCTGTCTCTATCGGCCATGGAGCGTATGACGGCCGGTAGCGAGAGATCCCCTCTAATCCCCTGCGACGCGCAGGCTGGGCAAATCGCCAGGGTGTGCTGAGCCGAGTCCTCACTGCAATCGCAGTGGTGACAGGCGGGACTCAATTCCCTCCTAGCGACCGAGTGCAGGTACTTCCCGAAGCAGCCATGCTTGGAACGACCGCTCGACGATGACCGGCTGGAGCGCCTCTGCGACGGCAAAGCCAGCACGTCAAGCCCCTAACCGGGATTACCAAAGAGCCATCGTGGCTCGGCGGGCGGTCCCACGCCACTACCGGGCGGTACCTCTTTGGGCGGGGGTCGATTGCCGTTATCCGCTCGGAACTCAGTCGTCCGCCGATATACTTCGGTGAGCTCTTCCGTCTCCAAATCCAGCGGGGGAGTTCCGGCCAACGCGCACGCCACCCCCGTCCACACGGTGCGGTAACCGCGTATGGCTCTAACCGCCAATATCCTCTGGGGGCACCAGAGGCGTGCTCTATTCTGGGCGGTCAGAGACGCTGCCTACACTGGTGCACTGTACAGCGCTATTGACCGAACAACCCCCGTGTACAGCCGTCTTGTCAAGACGCTGGCTCCACCCAAATTGGGCAAAAGTCGCCTCAGGGCAGAAGCAACGCCGACCAGCTTTTGAACAAGCTGTCGGAAGTGCTTGTCGAAGAGCCACCTCCCGTCGAGGATCAAGCCCAGATGAAGTATGGGTACGAATACCGAGTTGCAAATGATAGAGGTATCAGGGGGAGGACGACGACGGGGCCCATGAAATAAGACGACCTCTCCAGGTGGCCAGGCGCGCCGCCTCTTGAAAGTTCGCCCCTAGGATCCTATTTTGTGACCTTAATGTGACCTGCAAGTGGTGCATAAATAAATTGCCATACCCTAGTTATCTCTCCTTTCCAGTGTGCTATCTTTAAAACCAGGTTCGATGTAACTACTACATACTAATTAGAATGGAGACAGTGAAAAGTAGAACAAGAAAATTTGCGTAAAAGAAAGGTAGGACGCCCTAAGCCAGATGTACTGATAACCTGAGGAAGGCTGAATTTGAAAGGCGAAGTACCTCTGCCTTTCAAATTCAGCCTTCCTCAGGTTATCAGGTGTCTTACAGTAGATTGCAATATACTGATTATTCGATGATAAATTAAAAATTAAATTATCGTAGCACTAGGTTACGAGTACAAGCCTAATAACTTCTAATTTATTAGTGTTGCCGAATGCCGAATGTGAAGTTTAGAAATAATAATAAGAAATATAATATTCTTAAATTTGATCTTAATTCCTAAATTGTATTGTTAGTTTTAAGCATAGTTTACTACAAATACTTTTTAGAAGAAAACAGTAGTTTGCATAAATTATAAACAAGGCATAAGAAATAGTAATCATTAAAACCACATCAATGCATAACTATTTCCAGTAAAATACAGTTGTAATAATTAACAGAGTTCTTCGTGTCACTGAAGTGACTATTTGGGCGCGCCTAATTACAGTTGTCATAAACTTTCCTAATACCGATCTCTTAAATGTTTCAATGAAATAGGAACGTTCAAAGTTTACCCGAAAGTTAAATACCCCAAATAATATCATTTGGAACTATTTTATAGTGCAGCAAATTATACGTAGTGGTGTAAAGCTTTTAAGCTTTCGCGTTCTATGACATTTAATAATTATACATACATACGTACGCGAATTAATCCTTAACCGAGACCGTTGCAAACTGATCGAAACACCAGGATTACAAGGATATATAATGTTAATTCATAATGATATACGATCAATATTCCTTGAAATTGGAAAGTATCAAACGTATGGAACGATTTAGAGCCTAATTAAAATGATTACATATACACTTGCAAGTGATACTAGCATTGAATTGGTGCTGGGAACTACAGCACACTTCCAGAAATTAAGTTAAATGTGACGGAACAACAGACAAGAGGCAGTAACCGACAGTGTCAAACGATCCTACAAAGCAATTACTTGCAAGATACCTAGGAGTGATACCCGGGTAACTCCAGCCAGTCAAATTGAGGTAGTCAATATTAGATTTTGGTTTATCTAGAAGATTTGATTTAATTTAAGGGCGCATGGATGTTTTCTACTTATGCAGTGTACGTGTTCAATATAAAGTATGTTAATATTCAAAAAGTGTTAACACTTACGTATAAGTAACAACATCTATATGTTGACTATTAAAATATAAGAACTTAAAGTAACAAAAGTCAAAGAACACACTAAATATATAATGTATTTTTATTCAATATATTTGAACCGTGGGGCAGTTATGCTTTGCACCGCGAAACACTGGTGTGAAGTAATTCTTTCGGCTATTTCACCGAGTGAGTGAGTGTAAATTCTTCATACATTCTGAGTACTCAAAGTTCGGCCCCGCACTTATGAGAACCTCTGGTTCCTGGGCGGCGGTAGACACATGCCATCAGGTGTTAGACGTTCGGTTCTCGGCACTTATTATTATCTAATCACTAACAATTCAATATTGGACGATTGTAGGATTTTTTAGTTAATTTTGATTTTCACAAATAAGTATAATAAGTTATAACATGCTGTATATATGTATGTACATGTATAAGAGACCGCTAGGAATCATGAACATCTTAACCACGAGAAAAGTTAGACTTAGACTACGAATATACCTCACATCACTATCATCAGTCTCATGCTGCAACAGGAGCCCTAGTGGTCTCTTTCAAAGCCCACGGATGGAAAGAAATAAAACTTATAATGTGGCACCTTTAACAAAATTATTATATAAGCGAGGCACTGATGTATTAATTGAAGTTTAATATTAATTCCTTTTGTTTCTAAGAAATGTAAAAAATCTCTTTAATACTTTATAGAAATCTATAGCATCATATATTCGATATAGTCTCTGATTTTTTTATTTAATTCCAACAGCTATAAGAACGCGCCCGCCCATCAAAGTTACGGCAAATGACGCGAGTCTCAATATACGTTTCTCTAACAATATCGTTTGTTGTTCTGTTTTATGTCCCATTTCGTCGTACCGCAGTGATTACGTCAATAATCTTCCGTTTTAATAGTAGGTACCTACAACTTCTATAGTTTCCGATATCGAGCCGATGTGATCGGTTATTGTTAGGTTGTTTTAAGTTTGGATTTCACAGATGCTACTGTAACAACATACTAAAATTACAATGGCATAGCATCTTTAATATGAACACTACAATATCAAGAAGGGCAAGGCTTTAAATTTGCCTAAATATTAATTCATTTGGATTTATGGGTACTTTAACTTTAAAACTTCTGGGAGTACTTTCGCTGCGATATTTTTACTTATGTAAATAATAATATTCTAAAAATTTGGGTAAGTTTATATTTTTCCATGTGGCACTGTTGAGAATCTAAAATGTTACAGCGCATTTGGTTACTGCCATATTTTATTTAATAAAAAAGGGCTTGATAAGAACATTTTTTTAATAAGTTTCTCGTAAGAAAAGTTCTTATTGGTGAAATGATATATTATCAGTCTTTAATCAGATAAGCTAGTGACTCTCTTTGATTCAAAAATATCATAAGTCATCACCAAATAATAGAAAACAACTGTTTATGGAACATATTTCACCATCAAAATTCAGACATCATCCGACTGCGAGAGAGTAGGTTTAAAGAATAAGTTTAACTCATTTCTATAGTACCTGTTGATAGAGTTCTGGAAACCCTTACAAACTTAAAGTAATTTCTCAGAACACTACAAAACGAAGATTAATACGTGTTTGATAAAGCGTGTCTACTGAAATCTGAAAATATAAAAGGGCAACCCGCAAGAATTCACATAAAAGTCGACCTGAATCACTAAATATAATAAAATGTATACCTTGACTTAAAATACTTAAATACACCGAAACTTTCCGATTTAATTTATAAAAAAAACATTTTCTTTTTGTAAAGAAAATACCTGTAGTTACGATAGTAAAAAGTTGGAATACAAATTTATTTTTGAATTCTTTAATTCAAAGAATTACTTAAATACCTTTCACTGATTATTATTTATCGTTATATTCGAGCGTCAAAAATAATTAAATGTCCTTAACCTTCAACTTCCGTTCCAATGAATATGGACACAGTTGTGTTATGAATATATTATGAGCATACAACCATAAAAGTCATATAAATTTTAAACTGGTTTGAAAATACTTCACAGTATTGATTTATACATTAACAGGGTTGTAATAGAACAATGTATGTCGCAGGAAATGTGTTCAGAATTAACAGTAAAATACGAATAAACAAGACAAAATAGACACATTTAACATAAGCGTAAATGAAGTAAACTACCCTAACTTTAAAACCCTTTTAACGATGAGAAGAAAGATCTTTAGACGGCTGATTTAACAGAGCCGTCAATAGTCTCTTCTTCGTCAATAATCTTTTCAACAAACAAATTACATCAAAATATCCATCCGTTAAGGAGAAACATAGGTAGACAAGGCTAGACAAACAGAAAATTAGATAGACGAACATCTGATATCTACGCAATATGTTTTATATATTACACAAGGGGTGATACCTTTTGCATCTGGGGTTAAAATATATTTACTTACATCAACTTCGATACCAGGTAGTGGAAATACTCTTGTGTGCGGCAGTTCTTTCGGTATATATCTATAGAACTCTTCCCGTCCCCGGTACCATTTCACGCTGTAAAGTGCTTCTTCATCTTCCAGCTGCCAACTACATTCCAAGGTTACTGTTTCCCCAACTAATACGGCGTTGGGGACATTTATTTCCAGGTTGTGAAGTCCACGAACTCCTGTGGACAAAATTATGACTTGTTGATTATTTGGCGTAACATATGGTCGATGCCTATCACTCATACAGAAGGTGAATGGATGCGAGATGTCGAACGATCATGTGAATCAATCAATACAATGAAGCCACTATCAATTTCAGATATTGATATAGCTTATGAAGTTCGTTCGTTACCGAATTGGAAGTCAGCGGGAGCGGACGGACTGCATAACTTTTGGTTAAAGTGGCTCCGTAGCTCACATGTAATCATGCCTAGAATCAGGTTTACTTTCATCTTTTATGACATCTTTTAGTGCCACGGATCCCAAAAATTGTAGGTCAACACACATTATATACATTACTAACGTCCATTCTGAAAGTGAAGATAACATATCATATTACGAACACCTATTATGTCGCACTCTCAGAATGGATGTAGAGGTAGGGGACGTGGTACTAAAGAGCTTCTTATTAATGACACGACTATTAACCAACAAGTTCTCGTAACCGAAAAGATCTGGCGACATGTTGGATGCATTATAAAAAGGCCGCATACGTGGCTCTTCGGTGTGATGGAGTTGTACAAGATTGATACAACTCTATGCACTTTTATGGAGACATGTATGCGGCAATGGAGAACGGTTTTTTGCTATCCAGGATGTCGGCAATCTCAAGGCGATAGCGAAGATATAATGATTAAGCGGGGTATATTTCAGGGTGACAGTTTAAGTCCCTTGGGGTTTTGCTTGGCTTTGAATCTTCTCAGCACTATGTTAGAAGGCTCGTACCAAGTTGGCTAGGCTATCGTTTACAGAGAAGTAGTAAGATTATATCCCACCTCCTTTACATGGATGATTCAAAACTGTTTGCTTCCAGTAATTCCATAATGATAAATTTACTAGAAATAACTAAAACCTTTAGTGAATGTATCAGGATGGAGTTTGGTGTAGATAAGTGTGCAATCATGCATGTAAAAATAGGCAGGGTTATGGAATCTAATAGGTTTGAACTCTCAGATTTCACTCACTTTAGGTGTCTCTCAGCTAAAAAAACTTACAAATATCTGGGTATGTCACATGCGTTAGGTGTAAATGAGTTGACTATGAAACAATCGTTACAGGAACGCTTCTTTAGCCGCCTGAAGAAAGTATTAAATGGTCTTTTGTCAGGTGGTAATAAGGTAAGGGCCTATAATAATTAGGTCATTCCAGTTCTAACCTACTCTTTTGGCATACTTAGATGGACTCAGACTGAACTAGATACCCTGGATAGAAGAGTCCGTACATTGCTTACTGCATACCGAATGCATCATAAACGTTCACCGGTGATGAGGTTATATATTTTACGAAAATGTAAATGTAAAGGACCACCCTCGAGTCTAAATGCGGAAATCGGAGCCAACAACCAATACCAATCCACGAAAATGTGGTGGTCGTGGTTTTTTAAATGCAAGGACCCTCCACAATCGTGAAATATGTAATCTCAGGAATTACTTCCTTTTTGTTAATGTGGATATGCATAGGGATGTAATAGCAGTTAATAACGGACTCCGCTTGGTCTAGGTAAAGAGAACTGGCGCAAATTTGCAGTACTCAACATTACTGATCGTATGATATGGAAGGGAAAAGAGCTGCATGAACGTTTTTATCGAGCCTTGAATAGGCCTAAAGTAGACCAACTGGCGTCTGTATTCTGGGTACGATTTAGTGATCGCTTCGGAGAAACAGAAGGTTTTATCTTTGCAATTACTGATGAAATTGCTATGACGAATAATTATCGGCAGTATATCCTGAAGGACGGCACAATAAACATTTGTCGGGCATGTCATTGTCCCGCTGAAAGCCTCAGACATATAATTTCCGATGTTTCTCGTCTTGCCGACGGCGAGTACTTGCATAGACATAACCATGTGGCTAGGATAGTCCATCAGCAACTTGCTCTTAAGTATAATCTTGAGACTGTAGAGTTACGGTACTACAAATATGTGCCCGACCCAGTTCTTGAAAATGGACATTCAACGTTATACTGATATAGTAGTAATAGACTGATTAGAGTGCCAAGCAATGATTGTTGACATTACCATTCCACATGACGATAATCTCTTGAAAGCTGAAAAAGATAACAAGGAAAGTATTTGGACTGCGGTGATATTTATTTATTTATTTATTTATTGAGGCACACAAAACAGAACATAACACAAAGCTTAGTCTTATAGATAGCTAACACAAACAGTTTCGATCTTAGCTATGCTCCTAAATATGTGTACACTAAGTTTTAATTATCTTTAATAAGGTCATAATAAGATCAAATTTCAAAGACTTGACTTGACTTGAAAGACACTCTCATAAAAATAATGTGCCACCAAAACAAATTGGAATATCATTAAGCTGAAACAAACAGGTGTAATTATAAAAAAGTTATTTCTAAAAACATTATCAGTTAGTACAGTGTAGTAAATTTTCATTCGCCTAACTATGTTCTTTTTTGGTGGTAACTTTTTTCATATACTTACATAATACCTAAACTATTATTTCCCTGAAAACTCACTAGCTAAGCCGTAGATAAAACAACTTCTGCGAGATGCTGAAAATAAATTAAGTCGTCAATCATGCCGTCTAGTAGCTTATCTAAGATAGGCGTTAAGTTTCGCTCGTCTAAAGCAGAAGACTAATGCCATGAACAAATAATACCCAGAATCAGGCATTTCACGTACTTAAGGGCCTGCAATGTTTTCCTGGCTATTGCATACTCCTGTAAATTATATTCGTGGTATATTGAATAATTTTATTTTTATTTTATTTTATTTATTAGGACAACCAACAAGAACATACACCTTAAAAGCAAGAGATACAATGGCAGTGATATACAAGCAACCAACCCTGGCTCGCGGTTTTTTAACGAATTTATGTCAGTTTGCAGTGAGCATACATGGTTTTGCGCCGACTATGAGCTTTTGCCGAAGGATACACATACGTTTGTTTGTCAGGCTAGCGGCTCACACCGTTGGCTAGATCATTGTTTGATAACAAGCGCAGCTAAAAATTTGATTAAAAGGGCATCAGTCTCACGTGGAGTTTACCAGACTGATCACTAAACTATTCTATTTGAAATTAACCAGAAGTTATCAATCCAAAATCCTGATAGTAGCAAAGTACATTGGGGTGAAAGAAATAATGAACAAATTAATGATTATTATGAGTATTGTAATGACAAATTAAAATTAATAGATTTGCCCGAACAATGTATTACTTGTTCTCACAAAATGTGTAATAATTCACACCATTTATTATTAATAAACAGTCTGAATTTGGAAAAAGTATCAACTCTTTAAGAGGGTGCCCAATATACATATGTCGGTAGTGAGCTCATCAAGCGACGGAAACATGTCACAGGCTGGAACAAATATGTCAGCGATGCTCACGGGTGGGTCGTACGTATTAACAAACGTGGCTATCCCTTGGTGCTCCCACACAGGGACCTACTCGTATATATGAGAAAATGCGTGAACCACGGAGAACTTTTAAGACTAAATGAAAATTTGTTCAAAATAATCAAGAACAAATTAAATTAGATATATTGGCTAATAGTCATTCAAAAAAAGAGTTTGCTAAGTTTTGAAAATCAACCAATAAACGGTGAGTGTGGCGGGTTTGAGCGAGCCGAAAGAGATCACCAATCTTTTCCAAAGACACTTTAGAGTCCAGTCTTTGTTGCAATCTGGGCGGCAGGTGTTCGAGGAATGTTTTCAGCTAAACAGGTTGCCACTGTTATTAAAAATATGACAAGAGGTAAGTCACCAGGCCACGATGGCCTCAGCGTCGAGCACCTAAAGCACGCTGGGACATATCTGTGTAGGGTTCTTGCTTTGCTTTTTAATTTATGTCTCAGCCACCGTTATCTGCCGGAGGGTCTCATGCGCACTGTGGTAGTACCAGTCATTAAGGACAGGACGAGGGATGTCTCTGACGTGTTCAATTATAGGCCTATTTCGTTGGCCACCATAATCGCCAAGGTCTTGGACAGTTTGCTTGATCAGCAGTTGACTAAACATATTGAACTCCATGAGTCGCACTTTGACTTCAAACCTGGTCTATCTACTGAGAGTGCCATTCTGTGCCTAAAGCAAACTGTTCAATGTTATACCTACAGAAAGACATCTGGTTTTGCCTGTTTTTTGTACCTTTCAAGGGCGTTCGACCTGGTGTCCTACGAGGTGCTATGGGCTAGATTGCGGAGGGATACGACACTACCGAATGAAATTACGTCCTTGTTTCGTTACTGGTACTACAACCAGACAAATAGTGTAAGATGGGCGGCAGCTCAATCAGATGTGTATGGGTGCGGGGTGAGACAGGGGGGTTGAGTTTGCCCCGTCTCTTTAACTTATACATTAACCGGCTTATCAGTGACCTCAGCAGCACCAGAGTTGGGTGTCATATTGATGGCGTCTGTATAAATAACATTAGCTATGCCGATGATATGGTGCTGCTGAGCCCATCGATCAGCGCTTTGAGGAAACTTGTGGCGATATGCGAGTCTTATGCAGCGGCCCATGGGATCAAGTACAATGTCAAGAAGAGCAAACTTATCATGTTTAAAGCGCGGGCTATAACATATCCAAATATCCCTGGTGTCACAATCTGTGGCACCCCTTTAACGTGGGTGACTAGATTTAAGTACTTGGGTCATTGGGTCACTGATGATCTTAAGGATAATGTAGATATAGAGAGGGAGCGCAGGTCGCTGGCTGTTCGATGTAACATGCTGGTTCGAAAATTTGCACGCTGTACAAATCAAGTAACGGTTACGCTTTTTAAAGCATTCTGCCAGTCCTTTTACACGTGCAGTCTTTGGACCAGTTTTACGTAAAGGACATACAGGTTCGGGATGCTGTTGTGGCGTTGTATTGCTTCTGGTATGTTTGCGGAGGCGCACACAGACGACTTTTACGCAATTTTAAGAAAGAGGACCGCATCAATGGCCGACCGGTTGCGCACCGCTACTAACAGTGTCCTAAGGGGGAACTAGCTTGTGAAGAAAAGATAGATCTAAAATTTTGCGCCGCTTTTTTAATGATGTTAAGTTGAAATGAGTTAGTCGGTTTGTGGAACTAGTAAGTTTCTTTGACAAGTTAAATTTATATGCCAGGTGTTACATAAATATTTATTGCACGCGTTCAATTTTATTGGAATGAACCTCATAATGCGGATGCCATAGTACAGAGCAGTATTCCATAAGAGACAGGACCAGACTTTCGTATAATCTAATAACAGTTGCTTTATTTTTGAAGTTCTTAGTGTTTCTTATTATAAAACCGAGTGTTTTGAGTGATTTAGAGACAATGTGATCGTAATGTTCATTAAAATTTAGTTATTCGACACATTCGACTTCTTGAATACGTTGGTCTGATATTGTATAAGCCCCGGACAATTTAGTGTTACGGTTACGAGTAAAGCGAATATAACAGCATTTGTCAATATTCAAAACCATTTTGTTATCGTTGCACCAGCAAACCAATCTGTTTAGATCATTTGCAGTGTAAAAATTATAATTCTATTTGCTCACAGGTAGAAATTTTTCACGATAAATTTAGATCTTGTTAATCTTTCCTGCTACATTACATTATAACTTTATGTGACCTTAGTTAATTTAAGTTTTATTCATATTTTTTTAACTTTATTCATTCTCACTATTATCTCGTTTTATTCAATTTCTTTTCGTTTTTTTTTCACCGTATTTCACTTTAAGTCCAACCTTAACCTATATTAGAAACAAAGCATTGTTTGTTTTGAAAGTTGTGTACAGTTGTAACGGGTCTTTATGTTCGCTCACTGTTTATTATTAAGGCCACCCTTTGTATATCTTGATCTGTTGTCTGTATCTGTATTTATAGAAGTTTTTTTTTCTTTTTTAAAAGACAACCTTATCTTAGGACTTTACGAATGTACATGAAACGGACACAAAAAACACCTAGACTTAGAACAACAATTTGTGGATCACATAAAGTGTTGTTCCATGCGGGGATCGAATCCACAACACTCAGAGCAGTAGGAAGCAGCGAGGTGACCGCTAAAACCACTAGGCTCCGTGCAATAAAAATTCTCTGTAGATATTTGCATTATTTTTTTATTACTTGTAGTGATATTTTAGTTTGTTGTCCATTTGTTGTTGAAGTCCATTTTTTTGGGCACACTTTTATTTTTCATCTTTAAACGAAATTATATGTGATGATTTTTAACAATTCAAGTGAAATATTAGATTAAGTTTTTTTAAATTTACTTATAATTGATTTAGGTTTCAGAAGTACTCCAAATGATTATAGAAATCATTGTTTGATACTATACATTTTAGAGCATTATGGTAAGTGTCATGTATATAACATACATTTTTCCTAAAAAGAATATTTTTCGGTAACCGTTATAGAATGACTGCTTTTTCATAACCTCGAATGTATTTTTATATTACGGCCAATCGAGTTGATGGAATAAAATGTTTTCTGTCACTCCAGGAACATAAAAATGATGATTCAAACAATGCAGAGAGTACGGATGATAACGATTTAACAATTTGTAGTTCAAAATTCATCCGGAACCCAAGAAGGATACGCTTAACATCCTGCTCACGTAGCTAAGTAGCAAAATAAATTGAAAATAAGAAGTGGGACAATGTACATTAACACATACATTTACAATTTATGTCTTTGAGTTTCACCCATTGCCAGTACGAATGAGTATGACTTTTATTTCGAGCTCTTTTTCTAAAAAGCTAACTTTATATAAAGATGTTTTACGCAGTTTAAACAAAACTAAAATACATTCGTTCGCACACTTATCTTCGCAGAACAATATCTGTATGGTGCAGAGACATGAACTATCAACACCGCTGATAGGCAGAGAATTGATGCGTGTAGTGTGGTGGTGGCGCTGTATGTTAAGGATACCATGGACGGCACATCGCACAAATGTTTCCATACTGAAACAACTGAAAATAGAGAATGTTCAGCGTCTGTCTTCAATCAACGTATTATTAAATATTTCGGACATGTTGCTCGCCGAAATGATGACAACCAGCGTTTGGTGGTGACCGGACAGGTAGAAGGGAAAAGACCTACAGGCAGAAGATCCCGAAGATGGTCAGACCAGATTGCTGAACAGCTAGTAATGTTAATAAGTATCGCAGTCCACCAAGAGACTGATCGCAGCCGATGAAAGCAGGTGGCTGACAGGATGAAAGGGAGTCAGAATCCTCAGAACTGAGGAAACAACTAGGAAGAAGAAAATCTGTTTTAGGATTTAATGCCAGTAAGTTCTATCGTAAAACCAGTAAGTGTAATGCAAATACAAAGAATGAGAATAGGTTAAAAATAATTAAGTGAACTGGACTCTAATAATATTAATACACGATTTATCTAAGATCTTAGATTAATAATTAAGGTCGTTTCGACATTCGGGAGAGGGCCTATACCGAACGTAGAGGACGTCGGCGACGATACCAGCCGTCGACGTGGCCGCGGGCTGCTAGAGAGTGGGGACCTTTGGTGGCAGATTGATTGCTGCTTTAGGGGATAGAATGGCAGCATTAAGATGCAATCGGGCCGCCACGCTGCAATTAAAGGGGGAAGTGTTTTCCCCTGGGATAGGGCCTGATTAGGCAAGGTGTCAATTCGGGGAGGACCTGAAATTACATGGTCCGGGTCCTCCCAGAGTAGGACACCTGAATCCAAAAGTGGAATCACCACATACTCCTGGCTGGCTGGCATGGCTTCTCAGTCGAGGAGCAGGAGATCCAAAGGGATTTTCTACCCTGTCAAAAAAAAGGTCGTTTCGACATTTCTTGTAACAAATGACAACAAATAGCGAAACATATTATTAGACCTTATTCTTGTTAAGTACTCATATCGAAAGGCCGTATATAGGTCGGTATTTGTGTATATTTATAATGAGTAACTAGGTAGCTAGCTGCTACTAATTTCTTACATGTTACGTAACGATGTGTAACGAAAAAGAACTTGTAATTAAGGTTAACATGACAAACAAAATATTTCAAAGCATAATGTATATCAATATTTACTGTAGCATTATCTTTATTCACCAAGGCGTTGCTTGTAGTTAAGAACACGACACTGTTCTTAAGACAAGAATTAAAATGTGAGGTCACTCTATGAATGTATTGATAAAAGTTTGACAGCAAGATGGCGGGGGCAATAGGCAGTGGGACACGGTTTTAATTAATACAAAAAGATAGTAAATTTCATAGTTATCAAGCTTTTTAGCTTTTGAAATGTTCTACAAATATTCCAAAAGCCAGTTGTCATGCGTCATGTCGTAATGACATGAAATATCATGAAGTCAATAAACTAAAGTAAATAATAAAGTTCTCAAACATTAATAATAATAACTTCACACGTCTAACGCACGGCAGTCTAATCCCAAACAAGGCAGAGCCTGTACTATGGTTACCAGACTGCTGATAAGTAGGTCACTATATAAGTTTTAGGATGCTCGAAATTTGAAAATAGGTGAGTTTGCTTCTTTTCGGGCAACCATTTTTAGATAGTTTAACGAATTTAAAAGGGGAAAAACTAGCCTGTGGAGGGAACGACTCGGGCAACCGAGCGCCGGGCACGCCGTCATCGCGGCGGTAAGACCCGTTATGGAGGATTGGCTCGAGAGGCGTCACGGGACCCTCTCATACCGGCTGACGCAGGTGATCACTGGGAAAGGATGTTTCGGGGATCACCTGTGTCTGATCCGCAAGGAGCCAACGCCTGAGTGCCACCACTGCGATTGCCAGTCGTCTACTCGTCTGTAGATGGCCCAAGGTATGTCGGGGCACCAGGGACTTCCTTTCTATGGTATACCCGCACGCCGTCTACCTGGTTCCCCGGCTATTAGTACCCGAGACGGCGTGCGGTTTTAGTCGGTTCGAGTCCGACATGCCACCGATAGGTGGTATCCGAGGGGTTTTCGGCACGGAAAAAAAAGGGGGAAAACTAGCCTTGAAGATGATGACAGAGGTTGAGACAGAACTACTGAAATATTTGTGCGAGATGACTTATGAATTACATACATCGATATAGAGAAAATTTTAGGCATCAGTTCGGTTAGTGTGCACACCATATTACATGAACATCTTAGAATGAGGAAACATTGTTGTCGTTGGATACCTCGTTTGCTCTCCGAAATGGAAAAAGAAGCCCGTGAGGAATGGTGCCATGAGATGCGTCTACGTTTTGAAAATGTGAGGTCAAGACGTGTTACTGTTTGTGATGATATCATTACTGGCGACGAAACATGGATACATCAATATAATTCGGAAAGCAAGAAGCGTTCCTAGGTAAGGGTATTTCCAGTTTTTTTTCACGGATTGAACATCTTGCAACATCAATGCTAGACAATTGTAAGTCTGTTAACTCAGAATATTATACTACGAGTACAGTTACATTGCCAAAAGTTTTCAAAGCTGTGCAGAAGAGACGACCAAAGACCGTGCACCGGTGAATGGTGCTGCACCACGACAATGCGTCTTCACACTCTTCCCTCAGAACAGTCCACAGGGTCACTAACCACTAGACTAACAGGCTCGTCAAATATTGTTACTCTTTTGTATTTTTTACTTAAATTACCATCACAACAGTTTTTGTAAAGGCAAAACGCTATGTTATTTTTTTATTAATTGACAGGTGGAAATAAAAAATGAAAATGAAATTGCATTTTATTTTATATTTCCTGACTACCTCGGTGTTGCAGTGGTAGTTCGCTTCCCAGATCGGACCAAATGTTTGTATGATCTGCAAATATTTGTTTCGGAGTTTGGGCGTTTTCTATGTATAATATGCATTTATCAAAAAAAAAAGTATTTATGTATTCTATCAGTCAATCTAGTTTTCATAGTAGAAGCTCTGCTGAGTTTGAAACTAGGCAGCAAACGCAAAGGTAGGCTATAACCATGTTAATGAATGTGTAACTTTTAAATGACTCAACCGAATCCACATTACCCATGATTTGACGCTTGAACTGATATTAAAAACAAACACGTTTGATTCGGGATGAAAATACTAAACTGACATAAAGGTGTTATTTTTACTGAAGACATACGTAGGTAGGTAGTAGGGTGGAGAATCACAAGCCCGGTGGTTACGACTGTGTATGCTGATAAACGCTTACCTTAAATTTAATACACTATAAGATAACCTAATTTTCATCAAATGTATCCTTAAAATACAAATTAACATACTTTTCAAGTTTTTATGTTTGAAGGCGTTGTTGGTAAAGTCCTCCCAACATACTTTATACAAATGTACATAGGTGTTGGTAAGTCAATAAAGAGAAAAGAAAATTACACAGAGTATACTACGAGTATAAAGTATTAGATAACGTATAGATTTTTAGTTTTGATAAAGTGTAGAAGATTTAACATACTGTAAATATTTAATAATTATAATCCTTACGGAGTGTGGAAGGTGTCAGTCAGGCAATACTAACAATAATGCAGTTACTATTCAAGATTGCATAGACAATAGAAGTAATTTCCTTAACCCTGTCAGCTATAATAATACGAGTTCTTACATTGGCACTATCAAATTCTATTGACTTCATTCGTCTTCATAATTCTAAAATAATAAAGACAGTAAAACTTGATAGAATCAGTTATTACATCTATCAGAAGTCGCTAAACGTTTTTTTTTAGTTATATTTTTATATAGTCTAACTTTACCTTTACAGAGAAGTTTAGAAAATTGTATTCAACTTGAATACATAAATTACGCCGTAACATCATAAAGTTCCAAAGGCAAAAGGGGTTTATCCGCAGAGAGAACTGTAACTGCGATTCCTAGTAGTAAAGTACTATGCCATTTATCAGAATGTCCTTTGTTTTAAAGAAACAATGGATGAAGTTAGAACAAACATTGTTTCAGAGAGCTCCCTGGACTTTCCTTGGACATTAGCTTGTTTTAAATAAAAACTAAACAGCGTAACTAAGCACGCTGAAAGGGTTAAACATTTTATTTGTAGAAGAAAGAAGAAGAAGAAACAGAAATCCGTGTATGATTGGCAAATATGTAATAAGAGCCTGTAATAAAAAAAGATAGCCGAAACTCAAAGACGCTTTCGGTATAAAAATGTGGCAGTAGCAAGCAAAAGAGCTCAAACAAACATATCTCTCGCGAAAGTTCATTTTCCTTGACTCATTTAATCCATATCAAGTACATCTTACGCTATGTTCATGCGAGCGTTTATTATATTGTGCCATACTTATTTATCGTTTTACGTATACACTACATCTACAACTTATTTGTGAGTAAATATCACCAATATAAAGCCCAACTACTTTTAAGTAGATTAGAGTATTATACAAATCACAGAATCTGATAGTTTATGTCTTAGTTTTTGATCTGTGTATAATAAGAAAAAACACCTAAAGCATTGTTGAGTGGTATAAGAAAATAATCAAGAGCGCTACTTGACAAAAAAACTGAATTGTGTTTCAATTAATCTATACAACAATTTTAAGCGTATATACAGTAAAAGTTAGAATGTTATTACGCATGTATTAATTGTAGAATATTGGGAATCTGTATTAATTGTAGAATATTGGGACCTAGGCCTCTGGTGAATTTACTTACTCGGTAAAAAGCGACGAAAGTATTGTTTAACATCGGATTTCTATGAGGCCGTAGTATCACGCCGGTCTCATAGAAATCATTTTGCTATAATGGTAATCATACGACCATTTTGTTCCGAACAGTGGCGTAGCTACCGAAGGGCTCGGCGGTGCTGTGCACTGGGGCTCCCAAGCTTCCCCCTAAGCTTGAGGGCCCCGGTGCATAGACTCGGATCTTGACCAGCAAACCTCGTATTACATTTGGCATAGTAATTTAAATAATGATAAGAAAATGACCTCGTTAAATTTTTGAAAAACTACAGAGATCCAGTAAAAAGATATTGAACTTTGATTTTTTTTTGTATTTAATATTTGGGCTTAGGTACGAAAAATCACAGTTATAAAAAATACATTCAAAATTGAGAAAATGAGAGTAAGACCGAGGTTTTTTTGTTTTGCACCAGGGCCTTTGGTTATCTAGCTACGCCTCTGGTTCCGATGCATCGCTCTCATAAGGACACGTCATAGAAATAACAAACATGGCAGATACTTCCTCAGCTGAGTTATTTTTAGTTTGTGGCGCCCTACCTGCTCTAAAACTCTCTCAAGTAATTACACTTTTAATCGAATTCAGAGTGTAAAAGATAATGTTCTTTTGTTTATGTTTTAAAATCACTGAGGTACGTGATTGTGAACACAGAATATACGAGTACTATTAATAATTATTGTACGTAGTTGAGCCGGGTGGTCAATTTTACGATAAGTTTTTCCATAATAATGCCTGATAATGTTGCGTGCGTGGCTTTGCATAATGAAATGATAACATCAAACTAGCAATGAATAATCAGGTAGAAATTAATATGTTAATATTCCGATTATTTTTAAACAAAATGTTTGTTATTTTTATAATACCTATACGATATTTTTTGTGTACACAGAAAAAAGATACTGAATTTTAATCTGAGTTCAGAAATGCAGTAATTTATTTATTTCATTCGCAATACATGCATTTGTATTTACAATGAAATATTCATGTTCTTAAACATATAACTATATTCTAATCAAATGTTTTACATGAAATAAAGATAAATTCTACCTAGCTAGTATTTTAACTGTACAAAATAAATTGTTCATTCCTCCTTCCTCATTTAATCTATCCTTCTCTGGAACGCTCTCACCAGGAAACCACGATGGCAACCAGTCGTCATTCGTTCAAGACGAAGGTACAAGCTCTCCTCATTCAAAATATAGCAGTATATGTATTGTAAGTGTTCTTGTATGTTTACTTATATATTTTAATATCCTACATCGTTTTTCCTCGTTTCTTTTCTCATCTTTTGGGGCGAGAAGTTATTCCCTAAATGTTAGTTCTTTTTCTGTTAAGTAATTATACTTACTAACTTTAGTTTCAATTATTGAAACTAAAGTTAGTAAGTATAATTTAAACTAAGTCATTTAAACTAAAGTGTCCAAACCACACTTTTTTTATGGAAGAGGCGGAAATGAGCAGACGGGTCACCTTATGAAAAGTGACTACCGCCGCCCATGAACGCCTGCAACTCAGGAGTCACAAGCCACTTGCCAACCTTCCTTTGAGGAATATAATATTAAATTGCATTTAATCTTAATCGGCTCTAATAATATTTTGTAAATTATAGTTTATTTCATATAATTTTCAATTTGTATAATGCTCTTGTGATATGAAATGATATGCCCTAACTTTCATATTTACTGATTTTCTATAACGAATAGGTAAATATCAGGCAACATCATACTGTCATAGCCTTATCTAATCTAAATGATTCAACAATAACAAAGAGCATCCGCTAATAGTCACTATTTTCACCTAACCTAAATGATTCAATAACAGTATGGTATGATGGTATCTAATGTAGGTATATAAGGAAATACAAAAAAAAAAAAAAAAAAAACATTAATTTTTGCAAAAATATCGAAAACAAAGTAGCAGTTTTAAATTAAATTAAAAATTACTAATAGATTTTGAATATTATATATCTGAATATTATACTAATTGGACATTAGTTTAAATGTGCATAATAGAAAATATTTATTAAACCATATAAAATTAGGTAAAATGAGGTTATATCAATAATGCGTTATATCATTTAATCGTTATATTTAAAAAAAAAGTATATTAAATGAAATTAGGTCATGTGATCATCAGAACTTTTGTTATTATTTCGAACGTTACACACCCCTCTAAATGACCCCGAAACTGAACTTTGTTCGATATGTCTATGTTTGGGATTCCAATACTGGCTGAGGTAGTTAGGGAGGTGGTCTTAAAAAGAGGTGATACCACAAACGGTATCTTTTTTTGCCGTGAAACCGCAAACCTGTGCCTTTTTGAGGTTAAACTGGCCTAAATTCCGTTTCAATTTCAGACACAAGTTTGTTTCGACTCCCGATGACGTTTTCCCTCGAAATATTGGGGCGGTCGGTAGTAGGTCAAAATAGAGCGCGTAAGCCTTATGTTTGGGTTGAAGATTAACCGATCTAAGACCAAAGTGATGATCGCGGACCGCGTTAACAATAACTCGCCGGAAGTGACACAGATTGCGAACAGCGACAGACCGTGAGTTGTAAAAAAAGAATATAGACGCCCTAGAGATGTATTGCTGGAGGAAAGTGCTCGGGATATCATGGACGGACTTCCGCACCAACGTGTCCATACTCCAAAAGCACACAGTACAGTCGCGCATACTGCGGTATTTTGGCTATGTCTCTAGGCGGAATAGCGACTTCATAGAGCGATTGGTAGTGAAGGGAAAGGTGGAGGGAACCAGATGCCGCGGCAGAGCATCTATGCCCTTGACCGACCAGGTGGGATCCGCAATGGGATGCCGCATGTATGACTGTATCCGACAGTCTACCAACAGGGAAAGATGGCGGGCGATTATACGAAGGGCTGTGTCCGCTTCTGCCGGCGGCGTAGAGGTCTCAATGTGACCATGACTGCTCTGCACAGAGCGACACAACAGAGAAGTACTATCATCTGCATAGCAATGGATTCTACCAGTTTGCAATATGTCATTGATATGCAGAAGAAACAGTGTGGGTGATAGCACGCAGCCTTGCGGGACACCAGCATTTACAGTTTTCAAGTCGGACCATGCACCGTCGATAACGACCTCAATGCTTTTGTCTGCAAGAAAACTGATGATCCAGTTACATAATTTATCGGGAAGCCTATAGGAAGGGAGCTTGGAAAGAAGCGCCTTATGCCAGACCCGATCAAAGGCCTTCGCTATGTCCAAGGTTAACAACGCTCAAGATCGAGACCAAGGGAGAGGTCCCTTGGTCTCGATCGCCTGTGCCCAGTAGTGTGTTAGATAGACGAGAAGATCCCAAGCTCAGCGACCCTGGTGAAAACCATATTGTCGGTCTTTGAATAGCTGGTTATTTTCTAAGTAATGAGCTGATTACGGATTCGAATTTTCAATGAAAATAAATAAAAATTCTATTATAACTACGCTAAATCTAGGCTCCAATAAAATACTTCGATTTCGATTTCGCATTTCGATTTATTCATGTGTTTTGTGTATAATAATTGTACCACGAATAATAATTGTACTACAATTATTAACCACGGTAAAATTATTGTTGTAGGAAAGCGTTCTTCCATTCCAAGGCATTTCATCACACACCTCAAAAAAAGATATTACACTCGGTTCCAAAATTTACGGGTCAGTCACAAAAATTTAAATACCTCCAGAACTGTAAAAGTTAGATCAATGAAATAAAAACAGAATAAAGACATTTTAGTTGCGCTTCTAATAGCATATTATTTAAACTGGTTGATGAAAAAAACTTCATTAGAAAAAGAAAATTTAAAAAAATGAATATTTTTAAAAACAAAATTTTTGTTTCATTTTATTATGGATGCTTTCCATTTCTATTCTGTCACAAAAAAAAAATATCGTGAACGTCTTCCACGTGCATAATTATTACTCTGTGAGGTGAAGCATGGCAGTCACGCTAGAGGAATGCACCAGAATCCTAACTTTTTTGGAACTTGGGCGGAGCCAGCGTGAAGCAGCCAGAAACATTGGTGTATCTTTGTCGACTGTTCAGCGGGTAGTCCAGCTGTACCAAGAGACTGGATCACATCTTAGAAGACTAGGAAATGGCAGACCAAGATGCACAACGGCCAGGGAAGACAGACAACTGGTGGCTACAATGCTCCGAAATCGTTTTCAAACTGCTGTTGGTCTAAAAACTCACTTTATTCGCTTTGGAGGTGGCAATTTAAGCGCTCAAACAGTAAGAAGACGTCTTGCTGAAGCAAATTTGAAACCATTGAGGCCCGCAAATTGCCCCAAACTGAAACGGGGACATCGAATTGCAAGACAGAGATACGTGCGCGAGCACCTAAACTGGACACTAAACGATTGGTCTAGGGTAATGTTCACGGACGAGTCTAAATTCATGCTTTATAAGCATGATGGTAGGCAGTTGGTGTACAGAAAACCAGGGGAGCGCTTCCATCAAGCGTGTGTGGAGGAAAAAGTGGCGTACGGTGGAGGCTCCGTACAAGTTTGGGCTGGGATTTCTACTGAGGCCGCACCGAGCTGGTACTCATTCAAAATGGAACTCTAAATGCAGAGAGGTACGTGGAAGAGATCCCCAATGAACATGTAGGTCCTTTCATGGCCAGGATGGACCGGCATGGCATATTAATGCATGATAATGCGCGGCCCCATACCGCCAGAATTGTACATGACTA
Organism: Arctia plantaginis; assembly: GCA_902825455.1. NCBI lineage: Eukaryota > Metazoa > Arthropoda > Insecta > Lepidoptera > Erebidae > Arctia > Arctia plantaginis. The sequence goes on along the minus strand of CADEBD010000314.1, from coordinate 13,309,004 downwards.
CCTTGAAGAGGTCGGTATCGAACTCATGCAGTGGCCAACGCGAAGCCCGGACTTAAACCCCATCGAGCACGCCTGGGACGAGCTTCAGAGATGCGTGAAAGGTCGAAACCCCCCACCAATCACGCTTCCCGAGCTCAAACAAGCACTGGTGGAGGAATGGGAAGGTATTCCTCAGCACCGGCTCCGAAGTTTGTTGTACAGCATGCCTAATCGCCTGGAAGCTGTCAGAAGAGCTCGTGGAGGCAATACAAAGTATTAAATGAAGAAAGTGATGAAAAACAGCAAAAAAACAATCATAAAAAAGTAATCTTAAGAAAAATATGACTACTTTAGTTTTTTTTTTATTTAGAGATAAGTTAAGAGTTAGAGAGTTTAGATTTAAGTTTTATTTTATTTTTTATCTGTATAATTAAATTGTCAATTGAACAGTCTTCGTTTCATTAGGATGGCATACGTAGTTCGGGAGATATTCGGGTTTATGTGACTGACCCGTTATTTTTGGAACCGAGTTTAGTTAATCGATTTATTTTATCCAATTATATTCACAAACTAAAATCAAGATGGAAAGTGGTTCCTTATTATAAAAGTGTGCATCGGTTATCAAAAACCATTCTTACTTTTTGACACCACCAAAAAGAAGCAGATTATTAAGGGATATTTTATAGTATAAATTAACTTGGATGATAACAAACGTATTTAAAACCTTGTAACTTGATTTGTAAGAGAGTTAAGAATATAGTTAGTTCCATTATGTGGTGTTAGTTTGTAGAGGGTTTCTAAAACACACTATTTCTAAACAACAACAAACGGAGTAGCTACGATTTAATTATCTGTGGGTTGGCGAGCTGTTCTCATGTCGTCTAGAGTACAGTTTGAAATGTTTCTGAATATATATAGAGTGATTCACTACTTGTACAAGTTCTCGAAGCGTTCACAACTTATGTAATTACCTACTTTACAAGTCGCGAGGCAACTTGCATCACATGCAGAGACAAGTACATGGCAGATGCACTTTGGTTAATATTCCAATATCCAGATCCTCAATCACTTTTTGCCCAAATTCAGACAAAATTGTTTCCGGTATAATGTGAGTTAATTTCAATTAATAAGATAGAAACTTATTGTTCATTTTTTGTAACGTTTGTTTATACTCTATATCTTTTACTTAAATCAATGATTAATAGACAAAATCAGATATAGACATGTTAAGTATTTAGTTTAGAGAAAATATTCATTGAGAATTCTTGAAGATTTTCTCTATGTTAGTTAGATGCAAATATAAGAAGTCAACCTTGATGACATACATATTAAATACAGGGTTACTGGGTAAGTCGACCTAAATACTTTAAGGGGTTATAGTAGCCAGCATTTCTGATAAATTTCACTATCAAATATTCTATTCCCAACCTAACCATTTTCAAGAAATATTTTTTTATATAAATTGCTGAAATTATGCCTAGTAAAACTTTCTTAGAACTTATATCCTTTATTTTATCCTCTTTCTACTTTTTTGTGTAGTTGATAAATTGTTTTATAATTTCCATGACTAAAATTGTAGTTAACTTAACAAGCTGGACCCAAGTAGATGGTTGATAATGGCAAAAAGAAATAAAGGAAATACACCGATTCTAGCGGTATTAAAATTAAAGACCTATTCTACGGGATAGCTATAGCTATTATATCTAATTGGAAATCTAAGGAACTAAAAGTTTGGTTATTGTTTGACAGTAATTCGGGATTGAAAAATACATCTACTCCTTGATTGAGTTTTTTAAAATCAGCAAGCAAACAACATAATATCAAGATAATTAATGGCAGTTGCAGTCTTTAATAATAATACTTCCGTAATAGCAATCTAGTAAATAAAAACCACACTATATTTTTATTATGGATGTATTCATTATTTTGATCAATGCATCAGAACTAATAAGTATTTTCCACAGTTTATGCAGCTCATGTAACAAAAAGTCCATTCAAAGGCAAATATCGGATTCCAGGTATTCTAGGAGCAGTCAATTCAAAAGTTATTTATATGTCCGTTGTGCAAGCACCGGGTGTTCGTAATAGCAGTGTTGGTTAATCGTAATACGTAGCGAAAGTTGGTAAAATAACTCCAAAATCAACCAAAAACATCAAAGCAAAAGTAACACGATAGAAACAATCAGAATCAGACAGCACAGATCACTCACACACTCAGTGATATTATAATTGTATTGTTCCCAGTATTACAATTTTTACTCAACTTAATATCGATATAAACTTTTGAAATGTTATTTGATTGATATTATGTAAATGTTAATCAAATAACATTAAAAAAAGTTTCGCGTTATCATTTAAATCGTTTTTTTTAAACTAGCCTTTGATGACCTACTGCTGACCAAAGGCTTCCAATTAAGTTAGCATCCATCTCGATCTTTAGCGAGTTGCCACGAGTCCTTATGATAGACATTGACTCCCTTCTCCTGTGGGTGCCACGGCGTGACAACTCTAGCCTACCGCATCGGATTCATATGTCTAACGTGTTCGGCTGAGTTCTACTTTAATATGGATGTTATCTCGGTCGCGTCTGCTAGGTATTTAGGCTTTAGTCAGGACAGGTAATACATACGCGTTAGTGACTTTTTTTAAAGATATTGGTAAGTCACTCTTCATAAAGTGATTGAAGGACCAGCAGTTCTTCCAAGTGTTATCAATGCGATGATCGATTTATTTTTCTTAACTGTTATCGAAGGATACTAGCTAGTCCAGGTAAATATATTCATCGCCATAGTGCATCTCTGACTCACTTTAATGACTATTAATAATTAACACATGGTAACAAAAAAGTCATTTATTTATTTGGGAATATTACCAATAATCGATTATTCTAATCAAACAACCAATTTTTTACCACTGACAACATTTTCATTTGGTTTCCTTTCCTGGTTTGCAAACAGGGAGTTAATACAACAATCTTAACCGGTAACCGTAGCCCGGTAACTAATTATTTTAGAGCACTTATTAAAACTAACGAAAACTATTTTCAAACTCAAACTCAAACTTTCTTTATTTCATAAAATTTTCAAAATTGTTTGAAATCGTCTTCCATGTAGACTCTAAAGTCATAGATCAACACACACAAAAGCAACAATCTCTGTTTTGTCAAATAGTAACCAAATAAATTTAACAAAATCAAACCCATACAAAATCTATGATATGCCTGTGCCGATCTACAACCGCCCGTTTCCAAGGGGTTGAGCCTTATGAGAAGAAAGGGCAAACAAACTCATGGCCACTCTTTTGCAATTCACAAGTAGATACAATGGCACTATTAAATATATCACAACATTGTTTTGATGTGTGCTAGTATGTCCGTTATTAAGGACTTAGAGGTGAAAAAACAACGAAGAGAAAACAAGATTAAGAAGAACAAACGAATACAAGAGAAAATGAAGTGAAACATAAAAAATAGAAAAAATAATAAAAAACATACTAGCCACACCACATTTTTACTTAAGAAAGAAAGAAAGAAATAGCCTGCGCTAATTAATCCCAAGCATTCTTGTCCTCCATGTAATCCACAATCGAGTAGTAGGCCCTCTGGCACAAGCCACGTTTTATTGCGGATTTAAATTTGTTAATACTCAACTCCTGAATATTATTTGGGATTTTATTATAAAATCGGACACATTGACCTCGAAAAGACTTGTTTATCTTTTGGAGCCTAGAGGCGGGTACAACAAATTTATTTTTATATCTGGTATTTATGGCATGTACATCACTTTTTTTCAAAAAGCTATCTTTATTTTTGTGAACATATATTACATTTTCATAAATATATTGACTTGTCACTGTCATTATATTTATTTCTTTAAATTTCTGCCTCAATGAACAACGATTGCCTAAATTATAAAGTGCTCGAATAGCTCTCTTTTGCAGCACAAAAATAGTTTGAATGTCGGCAGCATTCCCCCACAGCAGAATACCGTACGACATTATGCTATGAAAGTAACTGAAGTAAACAAGTCGTGCTGTATCAACATCAGTCAACTCTCGGATTTTCCTTACTGCGTATGCTGCTGAGCTGAGTCTACTCGACAATTTATCAATATGTGGGCCCCACTGTAGCTTAGCATCTAGTGTTATACCTAAAAATGTCGTAGTGTCCACAAGGTCCAGCCCGACATCCTTAATTATCACAGTAGTTTTCACTGGCTTGACGTTTGGCATAGTGAAACGTATACACTTAGTTTTTTGTTCATTTAATAGTAAATTGTTGACATCAAACCAATGAACCACTTTCGAAATGGCGCTGTTTACAAATGTGAAATCAGAAAGTGTCCGTTTTAGTCTAAATAATAGTGATGTATCATCTGCAAACAACACAATCTCGAGATTGTCCTTGACAAAGTGAGGTAAGTCGTTAATATATACTAAAAACAAAAAAGGGCCGAGAATAGAACCCTGTGGAACGCCCATTTCTATCACAGAGCCTGGAGACCGCTCACCATTAATATCAACTTTTTGAATCCTATTACATAGATATGAGGCAAGTAGTTCCAGGGCTTTATTTTTGATACCATAGTGCTGTAATTTCCTGATCAGCGTTTCATGAACAACACAATCAAAAGCCTTAGATAAATCGCAAAAGATACCTAGAGAATCGTGGGCATCCTCCCAGGCATCAAATATATGTTTTACTAGCTCAACACTAGCATCAGTTGTGGAGCGACCCCTTGTAAAACCAAATTGTCTATTGTGCAATAAATTATTATTATTAAAAAACTGTGCAATTGATCATACATAATTTTTTCAAAAATTTTACTAAATACTGGTAGTACTGAGATAGGTCTAAAGTTAGTTGGGTCAGATGTACTACCAGATTTGAATAAGGGAATAATTTTACTAGACTTCATAAGATCAGGAAATACACCACTATCAACACATTGATTAAATGTAAATGACAATTGATTAGCCACAAGAGATATAATTGTCTTAGTAATTAAAACAGAATTTCCCCATAGGTCGGTTGTTTTTTTAACATTAATAGTGTTAAAGGCTTTAATAATTTCAAAGGGGGACACATATTGGAACTTAAATTCACTATCAATTCTTCTAACATTCTCTTTTAAAATTGATTCTGCAAGGTATGGTGAGGAGTTCAAAGATTTAGTAGTTGATACAGGAATGTTAGTAAAAAAATTCTCAAATGCAGCAGCAACCTCAGCATTTGATGTGATAAATTTATTGTTTATGTTTAAATTAAATTCATTATTACGGTTTGGATCTTTGCCAGTTTCACTATTAATAATTTTCCAAGTGGTTTTAATCTTATCATTACTACTTTTAATCTTTGAACTAATAAAACGAGACTTAGCCAGTTTACAAAGTTTCCTAAACAGCTTCGAATATTCTTTAACATAATTATGAAACTGTTCACTTTTATTATAATTCCTCTCATCGTATAGCTCGTATAATCTTTTCCTACTTTTGAGTAAGCCAGGGGTAGCCCATTCACTAAATGTGGCGTTACCTTTAACCACTAGCGTTTTTGGTGTAAAAATGGTGTTAAATGTTGAAGAGAAAGTTTCAAAAAAACTATTATAATAAGTATTAGGGTTATTCTCTACACAGAGTACTGAATTATTAAAAGCAGCTTTAAGTTTATCCTTAAAGTTTTCACAACGCTTTGCGGTTTTAGGTATCACCACAATTCTTTTTTCTGACACTTTTTCATACCTATCACAGAAAGATACTAATTGACCACAGTGGTCAGATTGTAATTGATTGATTATTTTCTTGTCCTTAATAACAATATCTGTAAATATATTGTCCAAACATGTGGCAGTGGTGGCAGTGATTCGTGTAGGCTCCAAGAACAAGTTCTTCAGATTGTATGATTGAAAAAGTGCCTTGAACTTGGTTACTATACTTGAATTTTCCAATAGGTTAATATTGAAGTCACCACAGATGATGACCTTCTTTTTTGATCTTGTTACTTTAACTAATACTTCATCCATAACACGTTCAAAACAATCATACATAGCTGAAGGAGGTCTGTATACACATACTACTATGAAACCTTTTAGTTCTAAACAGGCTATTTCTGTAGTTCGCTCAACTGATAAACTAACAATGTCATGGCGCTCTTTAAATTTAAGTTTCTTATTAATGAGTATCATAGTGCCACCATGTATTGCTGTACTTCTGCTGAACGAGCTGCCTACCTGGTGGTGGTCAAAATTGAACATAAACTGATCCCCTTTTAGCCAGTGTTCAGTAATACAAAAAATATCAATTGCATTGCAGTTCATGAACAGTTCCACCTCCAAGTCTTTGCCCATCATTCCTCTAATGTTTTGATGCACCAAATTTATATTATTTATCATATTATTTTTAATAAATTTACTGTGATTGAACTTTCTATTAGTGATCAAATTAATATTGCAAGAGGTAGTCTCTATTGTCTTATCAGTAAATTTAAATTATTTGAAATGTCATTCTCATTACTATGTAAATTATTAGGTATGTCATTTAAATTTTTATTAATGTCTAAAGAAATATCTGCCAACGGATTGGCAAAGTCGCTATGGGTAATGTCAATTTGCTCAATAGAAGCAATAGTTTTAGCCAAGTTCTTGGCTGTAATGGAAAAATAATATGATAGCGAAATTGCTATCTGTCTCTTATAATAATTAGAAAGGTAATATCTACCTTTCGTCAATGAAATATTATTACTAACAAGCTTGTTAGTGTCGATTAGATGTAATTTATTACAATAGGGTCCATTTATTTGGCACGTTAGGTTGTGCATCATTATATTTAAATTATATCTAACATTTCTTTCCTTCTGCGACAACCCTTTGCTAAGAGGAAGTGTAAACAATACAATTTTATTTACATCTAACTTTAACAATGATTCAAAGTAGCCTAAGAATTTCTTTTTGTTTACATTTCCCCTGTTACCAACAAAAATGACTAATGAAGTATTTACATTGTGGTCTGATTTGGAATTTAAAACTTTTTCCATAATATCATTAAAAGATGAGTGAGGCATGCAATAATTGCTGAATGAATGTCCCAACTGTGTATTTAACATTAAGGGACCCATGCCCTTTCCAATTTCATCACTAAACATTGCTATGTTATCATTTTTGTACAATTTGTTTGTTTGTAAATGGGAGTCCTTGAATTCAGGTACAAAAGTTCTGATAGGTTGTGGTGGCAGCGAGGAAGGAGCATGTGCTGTCCTGGGGCTGTCTATAGAATACACTGAATCATTACATTGACAGGAGTTAACCAGCCTGCCAATAGCCAGCACCTGCTCCCTGCTCTGCTTTTGGGAAATTTCATATTTATAGGTAATATTACTAAGTTGTTCTTTAAGACGGTCAATCTCACTTTGTAATTCTCTTGTATCTTTAATGTATTGACTCGACATGTTGTCTAGTTCTAATGAGTACATAGACACCTGATCAATCAGATGAAGTCTCTGCCTATTTAGTGACATACTATTAATAAAAAATTTTTGTTTGTGAATCATTTTTTTTGTTTTGGTAATTATTTTTTTAACTTTAATGTATTTTTTTCAATTTTCTCAAGCTGCATTTTACAATTTTGTTAGGTTTATAAGTACAACTACTAGTATCATCGTCAGCTGTGAGATCTATTACCATAGATGGATGGAGACTGTCAACTACAGCCCGATCCAACCCCGGGGCAACCAACTCCTCGAACAAACTTTGGTTAGAAGCTACAAGGCGGTTGTGCTTATGAGTGTCGATTTTTGATATTTTTTCCTCTGCTTTCTGTAGTTGGCATTCTAGCTTCCTAATCCTTTTCAGTGCCTGCTCATACTCATCCCTACATGTATCAAAGCTGTCCACAAGGAGTTGGAGCTTGTTCCGGGCATCAACAGAAACTGTATACCGACCATGCAACAGAGACATTTCTTTTTTAAGTTTCTCATTTTAAATATAGACTGATTCCTGTAACGACCCAACTTCGCCAATCTCGTTTGTAATTATTTTTTCCTTTGACAAATATTCAAAAAAAATAATCTATGATAGTTAAACTGCAGATTTATTAAGTCAGTGGTGGTTATAATGTCAGTGGTCTAAAAAGTACATTTTCCAAGTACCATTATGGTTTTCTTCATTTCATTCATTTCAAACTACTATAACTAACAACTTTTTTAAATAGAACAGCATTAAGAATATCATTGTAATGGCAAGCAATTATAATAATAACTTTCAGGGAATGAAAATTGCAATAAATATATTCAGAAAACACATATTCATTCATAGGGAATATAACAATAGTAAACGCGGGAAAGGAATATTAAGGCGCACTACTAATTTGTTCATCTTTCATGCAAGACGAGCTTTATGACGTCAGTCTTATGACCTGTGACCGAATTCAGGGTTAACATAATTTATGTACTCTCATTAATATGAAGTCTTGGAAGACTATACTATACATGTGTTGGTTGTGTTTACTTGACCGTTGATTAATCACCGCGTATTGAAAACACTATAATATTCGTAGTATACTAGTATCATAAGCAAAAACGAACATTAAGTTTCTAATGTTCAGCTGTTGGGGTTTTGTTAGTGTATAATCTATCTATATATGTATATGAAAATGTCAAGCTGGTTTGTGTGCGCTTCAAAAACTCAAAAAGTTCTGTACCGATTGAGGTCTAATTTTTTATACAACACGCTTGAAAGATAATTTTTATCTATTTTTATGCAACCACAATGTGCCACATGGCATAGCGGAGTACAGTTAGTTTATAATAAATCTCTCTAACTTGCTTAATGTCACTGACTTAAATTAAACATTCATCTAGCTAGAAAAAATATAATGGGGTCTTAAATAATCCACCAGGTAATCAGTGTCTTTTATTTAATTTTTGTATGAATTACTATGGCGTGACATCATACATACTGTCAAATCTTTTAAAATAATGTTCATTTGAAGATATTATAACAATAATGACGAGCCTGTTGGTTTAGTAGTTAGTGACCCTAACTACTAAACCGGAGGTCGTGGGTTCGATTCCCACCCAGGACAAATATTTTTGTGATAAGCACGATCGTTTGATCTTGTCTGGCTGCACTTTATCTATAATATGTTTGTATTTAGAAATACATAAGTATGTTTATCAGCAGTCTGATTACCATAGCACAGGCTCTGCCTAGTTTGGGATAAGACAGTCGTGTGTGAGATGTATGAGGTTATTATTATTATTAATAACATTAAATATTATGTCTGGAAACGTATAATTATGTCATATAATAAAGTATATAGTAGAAAACCTTGCCGAAGATTACTAATTTTGGCAGATTTAAGTCAGTATTCCTTTAATCTGTACTCGTGCTCCGTGACCGTACATAATCCTGTTTCAGTGAAAAGCCAACTTAAAAAAATATTCCACACCTCGCAGAACACACATATATATACCAAACTAAACTCGTTAAAGCGAGTATATTTATTCAGAAGAAGCCGTAGTTGTTGTAGTATTAATATTGTCATACTGATTTCTACATTCCACCGTTAGTTGTCTTGCCGATTCTCACACAGCTCACATTTTAGAGCTTGCAGGACCGTGTAGTAAAATAAATTTACCATTCTGCGATAACCTAAAAAATAATCAAATTAGCGACATCAACTGAAGTCAATGAATAGTACATTACTTAAATATATAACCCAAGTAATATTAATAATATTTCGGACACACAATGCCATTTAGTTTCAAACTAAGCAGAGCTTGTATTATGTTAGCTAGATTGACTGATCGAATACTTATATACTTTTTTTGTAAATACATACATATTATACATAGAAAAATATAATATGTCAATAAAAATAATATCCTTGTTCCAGTTTCAAGACTATTAGGTTTGTATTACAGGTTGAAATAAACTTTATAGGAAACTTACAATATTACACGGATAACTTATATATTTTACAAAAATGTGCACAAGATTGCTTAAAAGCAAAATAATAGGCGTAATATGTAAGTAAAAGGCTGAAAGGAAATTCATGCCGTCGATCAATCATGCGGACACTTTAGCAGAAGATATCAATGACTTTGGGTTAGGCCTGTGTATTTTGTATAGTAAAATATAGCAACATCGTTCCACGCCACTGTTTGCTTCATTGAATTACATTGCAGACCCCGTTACTAACCCAATATTGCGTTACTGTCAAGATCACTTTACTAAGTAATTTATTTCGTTAAGATTTAGGTAGATTTAGTATTATTGATGGTAAAGGGAAGTTTAGTTTTGTTTATATTGCAAGTGTGGAGCTGTTATGAGTGTTTACGTCATATCAGTTGTTTTATATCATGCAAACATCATATACACAATAAACAGAACCCTATTTAAATATAAATTTTAAGTTAATAATAACTTAAAACTTAATGTATTTATAAGTTTTGATATACCGATCTTGGAAAATTAAAACTCCTTTATGTAGATTAAAGTCTTGAATAGCACATAGGCTATTTATCCTGAAAAAATGTAGTGTTCTCGTGGGATGAGCAATGTACACCAACAACGACGGGTAACACCGCGGAGCGCAGCTAGTGCTTTATAAAAGCTTTTTAATATTACGCTACGACCCTAGGACCCTGGTGTTACAGTAACTATAAATCTAGGTAAAACTGCAGAGAACAGCATAGCATGTGATAATATTGAGGACCCCATTGGCTATTACTTAAAAAAAAATAGTCAAAGCATTTATACATCCTTTAATGAGGTCATATGCTCCTTTTCACTAATAGTTTTTTTTTAAATGTCAACAATTTTCAAAATTAAGCAGAGTCAAGTTAATATTAGCGTTATATCTGATCTGTAGCTAAATTAAAGTAAACGTTTATGCTACGAGTTTGCGAAGTGGGGAACGCGTTATAAGCAAAGCCATTAGTTACTACACACTCAAGTTTTACTTTGTACAAACATTGTCTTACTGAAATAATAGCTACCGTTCTCACAAAACCATTACAAAAAAGCATGTAAATAACTTTAGCACACATAACTTTGAAAAGAAGGTATTCTTAAAAACAAATTCAAATGCGGATTTATGTAATTCTGATTAGTAGGCGTATGATTTTACCGAGGATAGGGAAGGGTGACAAGAAAGAGCAGCCAAATATGAACCCACGGTTACCAGCACAGAAATATAGGAAATTATTTATGGACTTCTAAAACCCTATTGCTAACAAAGTATCTATTATTAAACTTTAAGAACAAAAACTTCTCGGGAGTATTATTAATATTAAACGTGCACTTCATAATTTTACCGGAGAGAGTATTGTCAGCATTTGCTTGGCTTGAATGCATGTTAATGAAAGATTTATAGGGTAATAATTAATTAATGGGTTTTATTAAACTCTAACTCAAAATATCTTTATGTCAAAAAAAAAATTGTTTGAAATCCTCTTTTCTTCTTCTTTGAATCAAACACACAATTGCAACAATCTCTGTTTTGTAGAATAGTAAGCAAATAAATTCAACAAAAATTAAACAACCGCCTGTTTCGAAGGGGTTGAGCCTTATGAGAAGAAAGGGCAAAAAAAAACATGCCCATTCTTTTGCAATTTACAGATACATAGATACAATGGCATAATTAAATATACCACGACATTGTTTTGATGTGTGCCAGTATGTCCGATATTAAGGGCTTAAAGCTAAAAAAACAATGAAGAGAAAACAAGAATAGGAAAAAAATCGAATAAAAGAGAAAATGAAGTGAAACATATAAAATAGAAAAAAAAACACCACACTTTTAGTTAATAAATAGCCTGCGCTAAATGAATCCCAAGCATTTTTGTCTTCTATGTTATCCACAATTGAGTAGTAGGCTTTCTGACATAATTAACGTTTTATTGCGGATTTAAATTTATTAATACTTAATTAATAATAATGCTATTAATAATTATTGAATATTTATTGGGATTTCATTATAAAATCAGACACATTGACCTCGAAAAAACTTGTTTATCTTTTGGAGCCTAGAGGCGGGTTCTACTAGTTTATTTCTATTCCTTGTATTTATAGGATGTACATCACTTCTTTTCAAAAAGCTATCCCTGTTTTTATGAACATATATTACATTTTCATATATATCGCAACAAGGAGCAACAAAAAAATATTTGATTTATTTAAATTATATTCTAATGAATTTTAAGTGAAGATTTGATAATTAGTGTTAAGAAATAACCTGAAGAATTGTATTATCTAAACACAGCAACACTTAACCTTACAACATGTAAACACGTGCTCGAACAATGTGTCCTTTTTTTTGGGACTAATCCCGCCCACATGCCCACCACTGTAACTCCTGTACACCAGGATCCACAGCAGTGACCCACGAACACACCGAGTTATGACACTCGGGAAGTCCCAGGAAGAAATTAAACTGTCTTGGAACCCGCAACGAAATTAATCAGAAGAAAATTGGAGGAGTTGGAAACATAGTAAATCCACTTCCCTCCTTAGCAAAGCGGGAGACAAAATGAAATAAAATGGGCATACACCCTTTTAAACAGGGAAGCACCACGGCCACGAAATATTACGGGTCCTACGTGAGCTATATTTGATTTCTATAATATGTATGACAGAATCGCCTAAACGCACGGAAATTCACCCTAGTTGACACAAGATCCCCATAGTATACCGCCCCAGATGTCACCTGCAAGGTATTCAGCATTATATTACGTTCATTACACCAAAGACTACATTCCCAGAGGATATGATGAGCAGACTGTTCATAGTGAGAGTTAGGTGTTGAGCATTGACACAATGGTGACTCGACTAATTTAAATGAATAAAGCTTGCTCTTAAAGTTACCATGACCCGTAAGAAATTGAGCGACACAGTGATCCACCTCAAGCCATGTCCTCGACAACCGTTCGCGAACAGATGGAAAGAATTGGTAAAGATGGCGCCCCTTGGATGATTCATCCCAGCGTTGTTGCCATTCGTCTATGAGGTCATTATAGACATCGGACTGCTGTTGAAGCAATCTTGTAATTTTACCGCGATCCCGCGCGCCCAAAAAATCGCATTCCATGTTTTGTTGTCTTGAATAGTACATGGCTGCACGTCTCTGCACTTCGAGATCGACCGGAAGCACACCCGCCAACACCGGCAAAGCCTCGGTGCTAACCGTCCTATATGCCTTGCACAAGAATATCAGTGCAAGTCGTTGGCCTTGTAACAGTTTGCGACGGACAGCGCCTACGGTCGCCCTATCGGCCCATACAGGTGCACCATAGCACATAGAACCTAAATAAGTAGCTCCGTATATGATCTTTAATGTATTAAATGATAGACCCCATGTCGCAGTTGATATCCTTGTCAATGCACAGAAACTCTTTTTAGACTTTTCATTAACTATTTTAATATGTTCGATAAATGAAAAGTTTCTTTCTAAAACTAATCCTAGGTAACACACTGAGGCCTTATTTTTTACAGTAACATTGTCAAATCTAATGCTTGGCGGTGATTTGAGGTTACCTTTTAAAAGTAGCTGGAAGGTTTTGTTGGGTGCAAAATTTAAGCGATTACGTTCACCCCATTGAGATATCAAGTTCAAACATCTATTGGCTAATCTCTCAAGCCCCGCCCTAGTATCAGATTCCACCAGTAATAAGCCGTCATCAGCATACGCGTTCAGAGTACACCCGGATGGTATTGGTATCGCAAGAAAATCGTCGAAGCCGATATTCCACAAGTATGGACCTAGCACCGATCCCTGAGGACATCCCATTGTAAGCGCCTTCGACACAGAATGATGACCAAGTCTTAGTTTAGTAGTACCTTGTGAAAAGTACGAAGATATAAGGGAATAAATATTTTTAAAGCACCCCCGTGATTTTAATTTCAGCAACAGCATGGGCCACCATGCGTTATCGAAGGCGCCAGATATATCTAAGAAAATAGCCAGCACGTATTGAAATTTTGACTCTGTGACAAACTTTCTAACCGATATAACAGCGTCAGTTGTCGATTTACCCAACGTAAATCCAAATTGTCTATCATGAAATTTGACTCCACCTGGCAGAAGCCGGGGCACTACAAGACGTTCTAAAAGCTTTCCTAACGATGGTAACAATGTGATTGGTCGGTAGGATTTAGGATCATCCGGTGGCTTGTCGCCACTTTTTGGTATTATACGAATATTACCGCACCGCCATATACGAGGAAATATTCCTTCAGCAATGCAACGTTTAAAGACAGTGAAAATCGTGTCACCCGAAAGTTTACAAGCTTCTTTGATCATTTTGTTAGATATTTTATCATCGCCCGAAGCCTTGTTTAGTGGCAAGGATCTAATGATACCGAGAAATTCGTCTGAAGATGGTAAATCAGACATTGGAGACAGTGGTGGTTCGATGGCCCACTGCCTGATCTGTCGGTGATGATCAGTGTCGTTTTCCGGCCGATCGTCAGGTACGAGTGATTCTAAAAGATATTCTGCTGTTTCTTCTACTCCTGTGGTATATCTGTTATTAATTTTGATGTTCTGTATGTATGCAAGGTCGATTGATCTATTTGCCTTAAATTCGTGATACAAAGGTGACCACGGGCCCTCTCTATCGAGTCTATCGACAAGTTTCTGAATTAAGTTTCCCTTCGATTTTTCCACTGCAGCTCTGTAGTGGGACCTGGCAACTCTAAGAGCAATGAGAGCATTATTGTACAAATCTCCTGTTACGTTGTGTTTTTTAAAATTGTTTAATTTTCTACGAGCTTTCCGGTAGCTTCTACGTAGTTCGACTAATCTATCATTCCACCAATCACATCTACGAGTGTTAGTGATAGATCCGCGACCAATAGATACATCAGCGCAGTATGTGAAAGTTTCTGATAGTATTTCTGCGCTTTCCTCAGCTGATAAACTACTGCGACTGAAGTCTTTGGTATGAGTTGCAAATAGTGAACCAAACAAAGCCCAGTTCGCACCTTTAGTTTTATATCTAAAATTAAAAGGAGCCCTTTGTGGATCCCGTGCAACCCTTGGTATGAATTCGTACACGATCAAGCGGTGATCACTACAGGATGCGTCCGGGAGGACACGCCATCCGGATATCGAGACGTCGCCGCGCGTAAGCGTCACGTCAATAGAAGACTCACCCATTGGGTTGCAAAAAGTTGGTGGTGCATCGGGGGTATTGTGAATAGTAAGATTCATTTCCGCAATGAAATCTTCAACCGCACAACGTCGAACCGTGTCGGTTGAACGCAACTTGCCATACCATAATGAAGATGACGCATTGACATCAGCGCCAATGATAATTTTATGTCCCACGAGGTACTGCAAGACGTAACGTAAGTGATGTAAGTGAGGATCAATAGGATGTGAATATTGAAAATAGCAGCTCACTACGTAAACCTTACAGGTAGAGGATGAGATCTCAGCAACGGCGCAGTGTGACGTCATAAGATTACGCAAAGATGTTACCGTAAAATTAGAACTTGCAACATATATCCCAGCCTGCGAACGGCAGTCAAGCTGTACTACATTACGACGCAAGCGAGCGCTCTGATATTGTTCTTGTATAAGGACAATGTCTAACTTTTGTTCTAAAATTAAACGGTCTAATTCTGATGTAGCTATTTTATCGTTATGAAGATTTAACTGGCCTATCGAAATATTATCCATTACTTAGTAAGTTACTCTATAAACTTTTTTTTTTTTTTTTTTTTTTTTTTTTTTTTTTTTTTTTTTTTTTTTTTTTTTAAGCTGAACTATTCAGTAATTGGTATTTAATATTAGCTGCTCCAGTTTTAATTTGTATGTGGCACAGTCGTGTGAGCCGCATCGATGGTCAGATGGTTTTTTGAACCGCTTGCACTGTGCACACGTGGGCTTAAAATTTGGTGTGTCTTTATCTGGACAAGCTCGCGTTTCGTGTGCGGCGGCGCAATTAGCACAAGTAGGGGTTTTAATGGTGCAAAACTTTTGTACATGACCGAATTGCTGACAATTTAAGCAACGAACTACTTCTATATCGTCTATGAATCGACAAGTGGCCCAGTCTATATAAAGTTTATCTTTTGTGTTGGCTAGATGTTTCCGAACTGCTGCCTCCAATTCTAAGCCTATCCATTGACGCCCATTTTCTAGTTTACGATGCCTAACAATTTTGGTTGACTTAATAAAATCGTTCTCACTTAATTTTAATTCGTCCTTGATATTCTGACGGTATAAAGCTGTTAGGAAGGCACGATCTTCCATAGAACCGGGTACGTCTTTTACAATTATACGGGGCTTTCGGCCTTTCGGTTTTTCTAATCGTAAACCTGCTGATTTAATGGCGTCTACAGATTCCAGTTTCTTAAGCTGCCGTTCGTTAGCTACACGTAACACGACGCCTGCCTTAGAGGTTTTTTTAACGCCTACAATTTGGAAACCCTCATCGCTCGGTTTAATAGCCTTCATAAGAGCTTGTTTCGTTGCTGACGAGGTCGCATAGTCCGCTAAGCGTTCCGTAGTGGGATAGGCAATAACACAAGGCCTAGGAACGCGCGCTTCAGTAGGTACCGGGCACGGGGCAGATTTAGGTGGTAAGCGAAGCTTAAGTTTGTCCGCGTACGTTAAACTCGTTTGTTGAGTTGCGATACCCTCCATTTGTCGCTCAAAATTCGCTAACTTCGCTTCGTTGCTAAAGGATTTTATTGCTAACATTGATACGATACCGGTAATTCGCTGAGTAATATCCATAATCGCCGTTTTATTCCCTACATTCATCCTAGATCCCTGATCATTAACTAATTCATTAATTTTTGATAAGTAATCGGTGGCCTGTGACACTAAGTCACAGTAATTGTACTCCCCACAGTTATCACGACCGGTAGGAGACGAAACATTTCCACTTAAGTCCGAATTAATAATGCGTCTACGGCTTCCGTCTTTCGGCGTGAAATCCGCAGGTGACACTTCGCCAAATGTCCTTTTCCCGGTTGGTGTTAGAAATTCACTTGTACCGCCGGGATCCGGCAACTCGCTAACGACCGACATAGCCAAACAAAGACACACCAATCAACAATTTAAAAAAGAAAAAAAAAAAAAAAAAAACAAGCTCAAAAATAAACAATACGCAGAGAAAAATCAATTTAAACAAAGGATACCGCCTACCCACTTTTAGTAAGATAATAAATTTACTCACCAATAGTCGTAATAAAAGAATTCGGCACTATATTTATGTTTAGAAAACAATAAAACTTACTGAAATTCTTTAGAAACACTATACACAACCTTTAGCCGCCCGCAAACCGGAAACTAGTCACATAAAAGCACAGAAAACAATATTAAAATTGTTAGCATACGAAGTCACACGTTAGTCGCACGGTGCCGCGAAGGGAAGTTTTTATGTTTTTATGAACATATATTACATTTTCATATATATCGCAACAAGGAGCAACAAAAAAATATTTGATTTATTTAAATTATATTCTAATGAATTTTAAGTGAAGATTTGATAATTAGTGTTAAGAAATAACCTGAAGAATTGTATTATCTAAACACAGCAACACTTAACCTTACAACATGTAAACACGTGCTCGAACAATGTGTCCTATGAAAACCAGTACCCGTGCTTCCCGGCCCCATGGCCGTGTGTCTCACCAGCGTCGAGCGTGAGAGGAATAACACAACGGGGTACCCCGCGGACCGTGTTGATATGCGGACTGCCCAGCACATCACGGACTTAACACTGTGGGGAACCATGCGTAAGTCGCCGCCTCTGTCACTGGTCACTCGTAGCTGGGCCTCTCCAGGTGTCGCACCTGGTTCGGGCTGATCGCCAAGCTGGCGTGAAGTCCGAAACGGTCCCCCACACAATAACCAACACCGTATAGGACATCCCATGACCTACCCCCGTTTAGGGGTAGCGAAAGAAGCCGCTAGCAGGGATCCAGCCTCCATACGTCGTCCGTCCGCAGGCGTCCCGCAGGGGACGTGTGAAGATCAGCGCTGTACTCGGTGATTCTCGCTCGAGCCGTCGGGCTGTACGGATCTATGTACAACTATTGGTGAGACCTTGGAATACATGTTTAACTGTATTTAGTGTTGTTGTTGTTGTTATTTACTACAGCTTTTAAAAAGGAAAACTACAGCAATCCAAAGCTGGTATTTAAAAACAACCCAGACATCGCTTCTCCGTTATATATACATTGACTTGCCACTGTTATTATGTTTATTTCTTTAAATTTCTGCCTCAATGAACAAAGACTGCCTATATTATAAATTGCTCTAATCGCTGTCTCTTACAGAACAGAAATAGTTTGAATGTCGGCAGCATTCCTCCACAGTAGAATACCGTACGACGTTATGCCATCAAAATAACTGAAGTAAACAAGTCGTGATGTATCAACATCAGTCAACTCTCGAATTATTCTTACTGCGTATGCTGCTGAACTGAGTCTACTCAATAATTTATCAATATGTGGGCCCCACTGTAGCTTAGAATCTAGTGTTATACCTAAAAATGTTGTAGTGTCCACAAGGTCCAACTCGACATCCTTAATCATCACAGTAGTTTTCACTGGCTTGACATTTGGCATAGTGAAACGTTTACACTTAACTTTTTGTTCATTTAAAAGTAAATTGTTGACGTCAAACCAATGAACCACTTTCGAAATGGTGCTGTTTACGTCTGTGAAATTAGTAAGTGTGCGATTTAGTCTAAATAATAATCTTCTGCAAACAACACAATCTCGAGATTGCCCTTGACAAGGTGAGGTAAGTCGTTAATATAAACTAAAAACAAAAAAGGGCCGAGAATAGGACCTTGTGGAACGCCCATTTCCCAGAGCCTTTAGTCCGCTCACTATTAACATCTTTCTGAATCCTATTATATAGATATGAAGCAAGAAGTTCCAGTGCCTTAATTTTGATACCATAGTGCTGTAATTTCCTGATCAGCGTTTAATGAACAATACAATCAAAAGCTTTAGATAAATTTATAAAGATACCTAGAGGATCAATGGCATTCTCATAGGCATCAAATATATGTTTTACTAGTTCAGCACTGCCATCAGTTGTGGAGCAACCAATTGTAAAAAACAAATTGTCTATTGTGGAATAAAAATATTATTATTAAAAAAAAACTTTGCAATTGATCATACATATTTTTTTGCTAAATAATGATAGTACTAAGATAGGTCTAAAGTTAGTTGGGTCAGATATACTGCCAGATTTGAATAAGGGAATAATTTTACTAGACTTCATAAGATCAGGAAAAACACCACTATCAACACATTGATTAAATGTAAATGACAATGGATATGCCACAAGAAAGAGATAATTCTCTTAGTAATAAATACAGAATTACCCCATAGGTCGGTTTTTTTTTAACATTAATAGTGTTAAAGGCTTTAACAGTGTCAAAGGGGAAACATAAGGGAACTTAAATTCACTGTCAATCCTACTAACATTATATTTTAAAATTGATTCTGCAAGGCATGATGAGGAGTTCAAAGATTTAGTAGTTGATACAGGAATGTTAGTGACTGGTGGACACTGCCTCCGCCCTAGGGCGACTTTTGCCCAATTTGGGCGGGGCCAGTGTTCCCACGAGGCGGCTGTATGCGGGGGTTGTCCGGTCCATGGCGCTGTATGGTGCACCGGTGTGGGTGGCGGCTCTGACCGCCCCGAATAGGGCGCGCCTCTGGCGCCCCCAGAGGATATTGGCGGTCAGAGCAATACGCGGATACCGCACGGTGTCCACCGAGGCGGCTTGCGCCTTGACCGGAACACCCCCGTGGGATTTGGAGGCGGAAGTGCTCGCCGAAGTTTATCGGCGAGTGGCTGACTTCCGGGCGGAGAGCGGATTTCGCCCTCCGCCCGAAGACGTGCGCGAGTGGCGCGAAGCCGCTCGCCGAGCCACCATGGTCAGATGGTCGCTCCGGTTGGAGACTCCACGCGCTGGCTTCGCCGCCGTGGAGGCTCTCCAGCCGGTCATCGCTGAGTGGGCATCGGCAGCACGGGACCCTTTCCTTCCGGCTGACGCAGGTGCTTTCCGGGCACGGTTGCTTCGGAAAGTACCTGTACTCGGTCGCTAGGAGGGAATCGAGTCCCGCCTGCCACCATTGCGACTGCAGTGAGGATTCGGCCCAGCACACGCTGGCGGTTTGCCCCGCATGGGCGACGCAGCGCCGGGCCCTCACTGCAGTCATCGGAGCAGATCTCTCGCTACCGGCCGTAATTCGCTCCATGGCCGGTAGCGACAGTTGTTTTACCGCGGTCGCAACCTTCTGCGAGGAGGTAATCTCGCAGAAGGAGGCGTCGGAGAAGGCCCGGGAGGACGACCTCCACTCGGACCTGATCCGCCGCCGGCGAACCGGGCGGCGGAGGCGCGCTTACCTGCGCCTCATCCCGCCCTGAGTGTGGCCGCGGGTGGACGGGATGGGTTCTCCCCTCCACCCGCACTAGTTGGCCAGCCGCGAGGGGGCGGCGTCCGCGTGTGCCGGACGTCGCCTAAGGAGAGGAAAAAAATTTTGAGACGGAGCCCGCAACAGGAGCGGGCCGGCGCTGGGAGGGGTCCAGAAGGCGATAACTACCTGGACCCCTCCTAAACTGGAAGCGCAAAGAGGGCACACCGTGTGGTTTTAGTCGGTTCGAGTCCGACACACCGCCCCGCCGAACGAGAGCCCCGGCGGGGTGACGGTCCGAGGGGATTTCCACACGTAAAAAAAAAAGGAATGTTAGTGAAAAAATTCTCAAATGTAGGAGCATTTGATGTGATAAATTTATTGTTTATATTTAAATTAAATTCATTACCACGGTATTGATTTTTATTAGTTTCACTGTTAATAATTTTCCGAGTGATTTAAAATCTTGTCATTGCTACTTTTAATCTTTGAACTTAACAAATGAGACTTAGCCAATTTACAAAGTTTCGCAAAACAGCTTGGAATATTCTTTAACATAATTATAACATATTAAGTTTTTATTATTACAATTTTAAAATAGTTTTAATCTTTTAAGTAATATTAGAAATAAACATACATAAACATGTTGGTGTTGTAAGATTTCAAATTCACGATAGCTTTAACTTGCAAGTTTGAAAAATATACAGTTACGCCTATATCAATAAAGAGATAGGCAGAATCTTATTCACTACCCATTTTTTTCTGAAATTACTATATACCAACACTATAATTTTAGTCCGTCAAACATAATAGGGCTAAACTCGTGTAGTGTCCTCAACCGGCTACTTTAGAGATTTGATAAGAAAAAAGGCATAGATAAAATATATACATATTATTCAGGAACTATTTAATCGAAGTAGTAGTCATATCTAGTTTCTGTTATAGGTCGTGATGGCATACATTTCGTCATAACAACAGCAGCATACTAAATTGAATATAAAACTCCCCATCGTGAACTGTTCGGCCGTGGTCTAGAACATTCAACGTGTACAATTTTGCTGTTTTCTGTGAAAACAATAAATAAATTCTAAATACCACATTTAAATGTAACTAATGCCACCTCTAATCCGGAAATCCAAGTCTGTTAAACAGCAGGATTACTGTCAATGAAACCGATCTCTGTAAGTATTAAGTTGATTACGTAATCTTGTTTACGGTCACCCAATTTTATAGTTAGCTTACGTAAGCTACTCGCATTATTTATATTATTATTATCTTCATTTGGAACTTTTCATTTTATTTCGTTAAATGCATATTTGGTGGTGACGGATTAAGAATACAGAGTGTCACCACCCCTATTCATCTCGTGGATGTCGTAAGAGACGACTAAGGGAGCAAACTACGCAGGACAACAGCACTGCAGAGAGAAGGAAAACTTGACACAAATCCTATACCAACCCGTCTGGCCATCGTGGTATAGTAGGCCAAAACCTCCTTTCTAAGGTGAGGCCTATGTCCAGCAGTGGACTAGTAAAGGCTGTTGAAGATATTTAGGTTGGGAGAGAGTTGTGGTTCATCCTACACACATAAAACCTAGTTTCTGTCAGTTGACTTTAAGTTTTGACCAAAATGAAGACGTGTTTGTACAATTGGCACTGACTGAGATAGATTGGTAGTTTCCTGTCGGTGAGTGATACAAATGTCGCTTTAATGGCTCTTAGTGAGACAAGGGTTAATTTATTTGAAGACGACGTCTCCGCGAGTATAACTTCCTGTTGGAGACTAGACAATCACTGATTCAGCATTCGTATCACGGCTACTACTACGAATTAATTTGCGAGTAATTCTAATTTCCTACGTACAATAATTAACTTTAATTAAAATGCAAATAATCACGACACAATCTGAGAGTTTCTCTCTACTGTTGTACTGTTTCATGACGGGGGATCTAAAGAGATAGATGTGGCAATTAAAAGTTTTATTGGCTACTGGCTTGAGTTCTTTTGTTTCGCTTTGCAACTGCAGGACAGTACTTTGTGCTCAAAAATATATAATACTATTAAAAGAAGTAGGGTACGTTTGCATAAATAACAAAAGAGGTTTAAGAAAAATAATACAAACAAATATGTTTTAAAAGCTATGAATAATTCACACTTGTAATATATAAACACTACGTCACCAAAGGTGTCACTTACAAGTTGTTTTATCTATCATATCATGTATAAGCAGATCCGACGACCTCAATCACGGCTTGTAAGACAACACTTTGTAAGTGTTGTTTAGAAGTGATTTTCTGTAGTGAAGTGAACTTCATACTACTCGAGGCTCTCTAATTTCAACAGGAAATTTCATAATTCAAGAAAGATTTTCCTTATATTTGAATAATAATTATACTTAACCTCCTAAAAAAAAAAAATTTAACCTCCTTTCTAAGGAGTGGCCTATGTCCAGCAGTGGACTATTAAAGGCTGTTGATGTGATGATGTGAATAATTATAATGCTAAAGTTTGTGAGTGCATGGGTTTATAGGTGTGTAGAGTATACTCATAAAGAAATTGTAAAAATAAGAAAAGGCTGTATCTATGTCTGTGAAAAAATTGGAGGTCACTTAATAAAATTTTGCATATTTATTGATAAATTCTGAATTAACACATAGACACTATAAGTAGGAACATTTTAAATATTCACATTCCATGGCATTTGCATTAATTACCTTAATTGTAATTACATTAATAAATATTACTTGCTATTAATAATATATATATTACTTGCTAATAAAAACTGCTACTACCAATACATTACTAGGGTATTTTTTACGCCAAATGTATCCGCAAGAACTAGAATTTAAATTGAGTTTGAAATAAGTTGTACACTTTTCGTTTTTTTAATCAGTCTGAGATTTTTTAAAGTCTATTCCTTAAACTAGTTTTTATCGGAAATTTATAGCAGTATAAAGATCTGAAAATATAACCCGGTCATTTCGAAAACCGTGAGCATTTGCAATTGCACTCGAAATCCTTGGCATAGCGTTCTAAGAAGGAGTTCGTATCATATTCGATTCTATGAAACACCTAATCTCAAACATGGTAACCTACTTCAAAGTAAGTGCAACCTTTAAAGTTGAAGTGATTACATCCAGAATGGGATACCTTTGTTCAAATATAGTAGACCCGCCATAAACTCCTATCTTCTTAAAATCATTTAGCTTGAGGCCTCGAATTTCATGCGAACATCAGGGCACTCGACCTATCAAATATTCACTAAAATACTAGGGATCGACTGAATATTGCTGCTTACCAGGTAAGGAAATTTATGTATTAACTCCGGTGCTCCCTACAGCAGAACATAAATTACTCTATTATAATAGATATATATATATATATATATATATATATTCCTCGGATGAACCATGATTAGCAATATTATCTCATAAGAAACGCGACTACACAGCGTGAAAAAGAGGCAAAAAACACTGAAAGAAAGCACCATAAACTACACCAATATCAAAATATGATGTTCTAATATATATATATATATATATATATATAATATACATACCTTCTGCGTAAAAGAAGATATGACTAGAATGGTAGTAATCAGTAAAGTGTCGAGTGATAGCTGAAATGTTTAGTTCGACTTCTTTGTGTTTTAAGAATGCAAGGATCTCTGTCTGCGTTGAGTATCACGGAAAATTTATAAATTTTCAATTAATTTAAAGAAAATTTTAGCACACTCACCAAAGTAAAAGTAATAAAAATAGGCGCAAAATTTTTGTTACCCAAAAATATTTCCCGTAAATACACACAGATTGAAAACTTCTTTTCGCCATTAACTGGCACACTTCATCAAACAAAACGTAGTCCCGCAGGCAACATTAATAAAAAAGAAACGTATCTCGTAGTTCGCAGCAATTTAAAACTTATCGGCTTGAGTAATTCAGAATTTCAGACGCATCCGGGTAATATTATAAGGGCTTTAATGGAGCTTCATTTTATATATGCTACAGTTTTACGATGTTGTAAAAATGTCAGAACAACTATATCCATTTCTAGATGACTCTTTGCTACTGCTGCATTTTTTAATGCACATATACAACTAAAAGCATGGTTGAGACGATTCAGAACAAATTATACCATGTGAAAGGTAGCATAAATTACAATATTTTTGAGTAACTTAATAACTCAGAAGAGTCAAAAGTATTTATTATTTTTCTTTTAAATGGGGAAAAATATGGCAGAATCGAGAGCACCTCCCTAACTGCCTCAGCCAGTATCGGAATCCTAGGCATCGACATATCGAGCGAGGTCCAGTTTCGGGGTCACTTAAAGGGTAAGGTCTAATTGACCTTGAAGAAGCTCGGTTTTCTGAACAGATTGAGGCAGTATTTCACTTCGGCCCACCGCCTCCAACTCTATAAGGCGCAAGTCCGGCCGCATATGGAATACTGTTCTCATCTCTATGCAAGGGCACCCCAGTACCAGCTCCTCCCTCTAGACCGTATTCAACGAAAAGCGACTCGAATCGTCAATAGCTAAAATATTTCCGACCGGCTGCATCCCTTGGCATTACGTAGAGATGTAGCTTCACTCTACATACTCTATCGAAAATATCATGGGGGGTGCGCCGAGGAATTGTTCGGACTAATACCGGACGCAACTTTTCGCCATCGTTCCGCAAATTCTCATCCTCACCACTTGGATAATTGGCACTCCACCACTGTGCGCTTTTCAAGACACTTTTTGCCTTGCACAACCAATCTGTGGAAAAGTTATCGTCTGCGGTATTTCCAGATCGATACGACCTACAAAACTTCAAGAAAAGAGCGCACTCCTTCTTCAAAGGCCGGCAACGCGCTTTTGACTCCTGGGTTGCAGGCGTTCATGGGCGGTGCTTTCCATCAGGTGACCCGTCTGCCCGTTTGCTCACTATCCCAAAAAAATAATATCGGCATAACTTCATAACTATAGTTTGTACTTTATATTATGTTTCATAATTCCTCTATCCCAACATATTTGTAATTTTATTCTATCATTTTTGCAGAAGGTACTTTTAGGTGCTCTATGAGAATAACTTTTTAAACTTATGCATATTTTATAACTGTAGCGCTGTTAGTTTGCTAAGAGAACTGATTTAGGTGAGAGAACATATTTTTTCTTCCAAACTCATTCATACATATTTCACTATCAATTTTTCCAGACTTTTCAAGACTCAGTTTGGCTTGTTAAAGTATATGGGGCGGAGCCATTGGACTCTAACAAACACTTTAAATTTTTAAATGTCAGGTAAACGGTAGACTTAATCCAAAAATCTTTCTTAATCCTTTTGACAAAAGAATTAAATACAAAAAAAAAACACTTTTGAGCGTAATTAACACATAATTGTTTTTAATCGTTTGCCGTATTTAATAAATATTTTAAACCGTAGAGAAATCCTCGTTCGTTATTACAAAATTTACACTAGTAATAGTAATTGCCTTTGGCTTTCTGAACGTTTTAGACAAACGAAGCTTACCCAAACTGAGAGCAAATTTCTGTGGCTTATACAAAATTTAATTAGTGTCTAGATTACACCCACATAGTGATTGGTTCCGGAGTGATAGCGAAATTATTGCTTACAAGGCACAGACAATATTTATAGTTAAAGAACGGAAGTAAAGAAAACACTAAATAAAGACTTTCTAAATCATTCTCACTCGTGTTTAAGGTACAATGAGTTTAATATACTTAAATAACAAGATTAAATGGTCGAATGGATGACAGCAATGGCATTTGTGCCATTTAGAACGCATAGCTCAGTACAATGTTCTGTGGCACATTTTGAAACACAACAGTAAGCGGCCTGCAGGAAATCTGTAAGAAAGTATTTTTGGTATTATTAAACTTTTTTTCTTTTTCTTTTAAATGAAACATGCATGCAATTTTATGACATTATTGTCATTACAACTTTATAGGAACGGATATTGTGTCTATCTAACACAAAGGGACGATCCAACCGGGCATCACCTCACATGGTCGAAAATTTGAGGATGGTGTTCATGCTTGGTGGGCAGAGGCAAAACGGTTGATTTTGGAATGTTGTCTATTATACGTATGTTAATATTATATTATAATACAATTAAAATATTTACATTATTTACATACAAGCATTTAAAAAATCCTACGCATCATCGCCTATTGGTAGCGTTCCCAAAAGACTGGCAGTATTGCCACGTTGAATGGCAATGCTTATTTCCTTTGCTAGAAAAAGGCCGGCTTTCTGATCACGAGAAGTTTCGATGTGTTTAGCTAACTGTTTATACATAGCATAAGCATTTGGATTGGAGCGCCTCAACCCTAAACGGTTCAAAAATTTTATTCCCTACTAAGTTTTGGTATTTACGCCGTTTGTTCGTTTCTGCGGATGCAGAAGCAGAGCCGGCATAACCAGCTGTGATTGGAAGAAGTGGTGGCATACCATCCGGTCTCTTCACATCGTCATGATGTCAATAACTAAATGTTAAAAATCAAAATGCCAGTGATCGGTATCGGTATAATAAAGTCTTTTTCTATTAGCGTCCTATCCATATTAAAGTAAGTGATGTTTTTTACCTATAAGGATTAATGGCAACATAAAGATATATTAAGAAAAAAAAAATCTCGGTCATACTTACTCATGGTCACATAATCACATCAACAGCCTTTAACAGTCCACTGCTGGACATAGGCCTCTCCTTAGAAAGGAGGTTCTATCTCATGGTACACCCATACTAATATTATAAATGCGAAAGTGACTGTCTATCTTTCTGTTACCTCTTCACGCTTAAACCGCTGAACTGATTTAGATGAAATTTGGTAAGGCGACAGTTTAAGTCCAGGGAAAATAATATAGGATAGTTTTTAACCTAGAAATGTGAAAAGGGTGGAAAGGGGGTGGAAGTTTATATGGGCAATTAATAACTGCTCAACCGATTTTAATTAAATTTGGCATTAAGATGCTTTGATTCTTGAGGAAAGATAATGACTACTTTTTACCGAGATAACCGACACTAGCTTTAGCAATAGTTAGTTTAACTATAATGTCAAAAGCCTTCATGGTGTGGCTGGAAAGACAACATATTTGAATAATGTTGTTTATGTGGTTAACAATATGACGGTACACTAGTACTTTGATAAGTATTATAGATAACTAAAGCAAACAAACACCTGCCCCCACGGATTGTAGTTGCCAAAACACTCGTAACTCTTACTAAAGCCGACAACTAAAATAGGACGCTCATCGGTCGCTGATTAAGCTTTGGTAAATACCGTACTTTAAAAATACAGCACAAGCGAGCACTATAAAATACCACGAAACTAATAAAACGAAATATGTTAAAACTCTCTCATCGAATAAGCTGATAGTCTACTTCTATACTCATGCATCTTCTGTCTTTTATAGAAATGTGTTCATTCTATGATATTTGCTAAGCAGACGATGGACATATACTTTTCCAGTACTTTATACCAGGGATATTACCTACCATGAAATTTCGAATCTAGATGTGCATATGGATATCCAATTATTTTGGATTATGCAATAGGTTCAGATTGTTTTAGTTAATGAAACGAAAATATACATTAATAATAATTATTTAATAGGTAATAATTTTATAAAAAAAACGGTTTATATTTCTTTAAAAATCTAAAATTAAGTGAAGCTTTATTTCCAGGTTTTTGATTATTCGTAAAAATAATAAAAATAATCGGGACCGTTACAATAATTTTACGTGCTTTCATCATGATGGCATCACATGGAATCTACCCAAAAAGTAAGTTTTTTTTTGGAACTGAATATTCTTCCAACCAATACTTATATAGCTACTAATTTAAATTGATATTTACTACGAGAAAATGATATAATATACAATTATAACATTATTCAATTATTTAAGTCATAGAGAAATAATAAAAACCTGTCATACATAAGTTGATGCCATCCGAAATCATTCGTTTCTTTTACGTTGTTACGATTACGGCTTCGAATAGATTTTTATTTGAGATATCCGATAGTTTCGGGTTCGGTTACGAAGCTTTGTAATAGCCTTGTTTTAGACATATCGCATTTTCAAAAATAAATTTAGTGTTTTATAGATTTTTCCTCTACGTTAGTCATTTCCTTTGTTTAGTAGCTATTTTTAGTCAAAAGCTAAATACTATGTAACACTGTCATGGTACGGCATCTATACAACGATAGTTCAAGTTATGTCGGTCAAAGGGTTAATAAAGAATTAAACTACCATACATTTCTATAGTAAACTAAGATAATTGACGTTTTAGTCCATTAATTATGATTAGCAAATTATGGAAACTGATTGCTTGAGATAAATTTAACTGTTCTTTGATGTAAAGTCAAAGAAAATATTTCATTATATTTAATTACTTAGTCATGAATAATTAAGGCTTGATGGAATTGGGCAGGAAGTAAACAGACTATAAAGAAACAAAATAGAATTATGCTTTAAAGAGTATTTCGCGTACCATTTTACTGTTGCGTGCTAACCATTAATATAATAGTTTTGAATATTAATAGCATGATTAACACATTAAAATGGTTGTGCATTTTAATATTTTGTGCTAGTTAAAATACTGTTTAGGGTACGATAACCTAGCGCTTACTATCGGAAAGCCTCTTCTACTCGTTCCGAGTGATAGACTGAAAGAGGTAAGGTACCTATCTCAGACAGTCATTCGGTACAAGATCAAAAACTAAGCGAGTACTAAAGTAACGCTGAAATCTAAGAAAGCGGATGTAATTTTGTTATTGAAGGTGACATTCTGTTGAAATATTGTCTTTCTACATAACCTCACACAATCGTTTCCCCAAATCAGCACACAAAATTATGAAGAGATGTTAAGTCACACGACATCAACGAAGCCTTAAACTCCACAATTAATAAAATTTTGATATTTAGGCTATTTATCCAAGTCATAAATGAGGGATTAAATATTGTAGACTTTACAGAGATTATAAAAGGATTTTTTTTTTAATTTTCTACTGTATTTTTACCAAAAGCCCGCCATACACTGGCATAAGTAGATCAGCGATCTTGTTAAGAAAGAATAATCTAAAATGTTTGTGAAACAATATTAGTTAGAAATAATTAAACAATTGTTACTTTATATACTACATATATAGAAGCCCCGGTTTCGCACGGGTGCAATGAATAGATATGCAATCGGCACTAATGTGGTGTTTAAAAGATATGTGTGGTGATAAAAATGATGACTGTGGGTTCTCCTTAGGAGATAGCCATATACTAAGACGCTAGTTTTACGCTGTGAAGAATTTAGTTACAAAAAAGAGCAAAGTTTACTGCTACAAACCTATTTTAATCTGATTTCGAAACTATGTACATATGCTTCGAGGTGCTTAGTATTTAAGTTATGACTAGCGTACGCATGCTGCCGTTACACAAATTTTAACTCCTCTCCCCTAATTTCATTTTAAATGTAACATTGTTTAGGTATAGCTGCCTAGTTGACAAAAATCAAGCGTGTAAAATGCTTAAACATTGGTAAAGATACTTTTAGTTAAATCTTTCATACTTTTTACGTTAGATTTTTTGTTTTTAACAACTAAAGTAGCTACTGCACACGTTGAGTATTTTTTTTTATCAACGAGGTTAATATTTTATTGAACTATATACGTGAAGAAGATACATGTACATCCAAATTGGTCTGAAGAGGTTTTAATTTAGCAATATGTGTATTAAATATTAAGTATTTTAAAAAATTGCTTGACATTGTGATACATCACACAAGGCCTTCTTATCCTAAAATAGGCAGAGCCTGTACTATATTAACCAAACGGCTGATAAATCGACTTTCATTTTACCAAATTTATATATTTTATAGATAAATTATACACTGACACAAAAAAAAACATCTTACATATCACACAGTAAGAAAAACAGATATTTAATTACTTAATTAGTCCTGGGTGAGAATCAAATTTGCGATCCCTGGCTCAGTAGTTACAACCACTTACGTCGTATGTTAATATATCACATAAATAGCATTTCATCGCAACACAAACAGCAATCAAATTCGAGTGCATATTTTCATAAACGAGAATAAAAAACACTTAATATAAACAAGTAGGCATCAGAAAATTGCCGTCTATTTCTTACCGTATCATTTCGATATGACGTTATCATAAGCGTATAAAAGCAGTAAAAGCGAAAAAAGTAATTGATGTTTAGAAGCGCCTTCGCTTTTATTCATATACTCATAAATTTGTAGCTGTAGCCTTCTTATTACGAAATATACTTCTATTGGTTATTTTGGCACGTGTTTATATATATACAATTATATACGATAATACATAGTACTACTACATGATATAGTATTAGATATAACCTTTTTGACAACTGTAGTATAGAACAGTTTTCTTGGAGGTGAGGGCAATTTAAATGCCTGAATATCTCTTTTTGCGTGGGTGGCCTGTGTAAAAAAATGCCATTTTGTATAAAATTTATTAGATTAGTTCTTAAAATTTATTATTTAGCATGTGTGTATCCATGTCCTAGAACCTAGAATTCCAGCGCACTAAACTTTTTACTATATAATAAGTTTAGTTCGCTGGAAATAGGTTTAGGTAAGAAGGTAATATTTTCCCAAAATATTATTTGAATTATATACCTCAAAACAGCAAGCACTTGTTTAGGTTCCGTAGTTCTTACAATACAGAAGTCATTAAAACAGTAAGGCCCCCGTCTCTCTACAAGTAGTATATATAACGACGATTTAGAAGGAAATCGTTTACGTAGATAGTACTACAGCTAAGCTAGCTCTTTCAGTTTAAGATTAGTAGTTGCCTAATTTGTGACATAAAATTTCGCAAGTAACTTCCTGCTTGGCTAATTTAGTATACAAAGCAAAATCCTTAGAAAAAAATTACTTAGATGAAGATGTTACTTCTTTAACGCGGGTAGTAATAAACTACTTTGCGCGTGGCCCGACACGCACTGTGGTCTTTGTTTATAGATAAAAGGTTTTGTTTATAGATAACAGGCCATCAAAATGTCCACTACCGCAAAATGTGTATAGACAAAATTAATGATTATAATTTAAAATTAAGACGAATTTTCGTCATATTGTGAAATCAGAAAAAACTCAAAATCAGATCTTCAGATAATCTTAGACATTATTCATGTGTGGCATGAAGGAACGTGAACGGTTCTTTGATATAAAAAGGGGCTTTTGGGTCGAATAAGATGTTGTAAAGCTTAAAGAGGATATAAGTACTCCGGAATGAAAGCCACTAAAATTTTGAGTATATTTGGAAATAAGAAAGATATTTTCACAAAACATACATGAATCTTGTAGAAAAAAATTGAAGTCTCATAAATTTATCTAGTTGGATTTTAAAGAGATTACTTAGAAATCAAAAATTGGGAGACGAGCTAGGAGAGTATAAGTGCAAATTTAACTTTGGACTTTCATGTAGCGTAGCGTAAATCTTAAAAGGACCCGACTATTGTAAAGTTTAGATGTTTGGCCCTGTCAATATAGATACGAAAGAAGGTAGCGAGATGAATGCAATTTGTAAAAATAGTTCTTGACTTTATATATGGTTATTTGACAGAAAAATAAATAAACAAAACGCGTTCAGATCCTTCACATTAAAGTGACGATTGAACCCAAAAGATAGGTCGACTAAGTTAGACGAACGCGAACGCCGGGACGAATCATCTAAGGAGTTATCAGTTCTTTCGATCTGTTCGCGAACGGTTGTCGAGGACATAGCTTGAAGTGGATCACTGTGTTGATCAATTTCTTACAGGTCATGGTAACTATAAGGACAAAATGCATTGATTTAAATTATTCGAGTCACCATTGTGTCAATGCTCAACACCCGACTCTAACCGAGAACATTCTGCTCATTATATCCTATGGGAATGTAGTCTTTGTTACAATGAACGTTATTTAATTCTGAATAGCTTACAAGTGACATCAGGGGCGGTATACTACTCGTATGATGATCTTTTGTGAACTAGGGTGAATGTCTAAAGGTTTAGTCGATTCTACCATACATATTATAGAAATCAAATACTCGTTAAGCCCACTTTTGTGGCCATGTTGCTTCCTTGTTTACAAGGGTGTATGTCTTTTTGTACTTCATTTCGTCTAGCGTTTTTCTGAGGAAGGAAGTGCATTTTTTATATTTACATCTAATCTAATAATTCTCTAATAATTTTCTTCTGATTCATTTCGTTGCAAGTTCTAGGATAGTTTAATTTTCCTGGGACTGCCATAACTCGGTGTATTCGGGAGTTACTGCTGTTAATACTGATATACAGGAGTTTAAGTGGTGTTCGTGTGGGAGGAATTAGTCCCGTGAAAGGTCGACTGACATTACTTTATAATCAGTCATTCAGTTAATTTAGCACTCTTCAAGAAGAGTTAGTAACCTCAGATCTGCCTTGTTCGACACATAAAATATTTCTTAAAAAATTGGCAAAATCACACGTAGGAGTCTTACTAGAATGGAAACATGTATTTGTAAATTATACCAATATCGTGCCGAGTCACAGGGCTTTTATTTGAAAAGATACTGCAGTTTATAAGTCAATTTTTAAATCATTGGTCTAATATTAGACAGCAAAAGCTTATCCAAAAATTTAAAACATTACTATACTTTTCAGTACAGTCCCATAATTGAATTTGATGAGCCCATCGGCGATATACTTATGGAAATTGAAATGGAAGTTCCATTTGTAAATTACACCAATATTTCACCGCCTCACAGAACTTTTATTTGAAAAGATGCAGCAGTTTATAAGTCAATATTTAAATCATTGGTCAAATATTAGACAGCAAAAGCTTATCCAAAAATTAACAACGTTACTATACGCTTGATTATAGTTCCACAATTGAATTTGATGAGCCCATCGGCGATGTACTTATGGAAATTGAAACGGAACTTCATTTTCGTATTCAACCTAAATTATACAATGTCATACCTTTGAGTTCAAAGGCTATTTTAAACTGAAACTAGTAATGGTATGATAACTTTAGATAGTCAAAGTTCAAAGCATACCTAATTCAGTTTCGAATAGACGTAGCGTAATAATTTATATCTGATTCAAAAGCACTGCAAATAATTGGATTAACCCTGGCCGCGGTCTATGAACATACTCTACGTCAACTAACAACCAACTTATCTTTAATTTACATTGTATTTTAATGAAATAACTTTAAGTATATTAAGTAAAAATTCAGTACCCTGAAAAAAAGGATAAGTGCGAACAAAAATGTTATAATGCTGTACTTTTATAAAATGTTGGATATTAGATTTTTTAAATTGATAAACTAGTCTTTACTTACCCATTCCCCAAAAAACAGTAGCAAAGAATGCCACAAGGATGCGGCTTCCACTTGATGGTAACATCCCCATAATACTGGATATTCGGTCACTCAAACACACTTTATCACAGTTTTAACACTTTTGTCTTAATTCGTTATATTATAATGTAATCACCTTCTTTATATTTAATTTGATACTTGGTATTTGTAGCGCACACTTTCACTCAATAACATCCATTTTACATCAATTCCACATTTCACCGAACCTGAAAAAGAAAGATAATTTTCATTACATACTCAAACTGCCAAAGCCCATTGTAATCGTACAATAATTCGAAAGGAATATTTGAAGCCTGATTTACCCGTAAATAAAAATTAGCGTCCTAAGACAGACATAGAGAGATGTTTCTATTTATATTCGCAGTATGTTTAAATATACCAATTTTAAGTCAAAGCATACAGAAGTGAAATTTACCATAATTTAATTAAGAACAGACTTGACTCCGTTTTACAAAATCTGTTATTTTTCCATTTAGAACTCGGTTAAAAGTATCTCTTTTTATTGTATCTAAAATTTGTCGTCATTATAGGCAACATATTTTACAGAGATTTCAAATATTGTGTATAAACAAAAACAATTTCAAAGAGTATTGTATTGACTACAACTGTATTTAATTCCATATAAATGAAATACTGTTAACTGTGATGTTTTATTATGCCGAGTTTTGAGTTGTGAAAACTGTTAAAGGGACCTTTCGCAGACGCCAGCTGGTACATAAAGGTTAAGGATAGAGTCCTGATGAAGCACAGCTGTCAACAATTGTCTGTGGCAAATCTCATTTCTTTGGTTCGTTGGCCTCTGTTTTAATTTTACATTTATTCGCGATTGAGACTGAACCATTCACAGCTCTTATCATATTGACACAGACGGAATATTTAATCCTTCAATTCATCGCGTCCTTTTCAATATATCGAACTGTAAAGACGAGTTTTCGAGGTTGAGGATTTGAAAGTACCACCCAAAATACATTATCACCCAAAACCAATCTTAATGTATCTGAGTGGAGTATTTAGTATACATATTGAATGATTAAAAAACATAATTTTAATATAGTTCAGGTAATAAGCAATTACGGTTCAGATCATGAATATAGATATTGATTTTTAAATTCGCTTCAAAGACTTCTGTTCATCATCATGACCATCAACGAATAGTAAGCCGTGACACTATGGAATCACATCAGTCACAAAACTAAGCAACTGTAAATTTTGAAAAGAAAAAAGGTTTTTGTGGTAAATAAAACCTTCAAGGTAACAAAATACATTTAAAAAAATAAACCAAGAATATCTATAGTAAAACATGACGTCTAACATGCCAAGACAACAAGATATTATTCATGTAAGAAATTCCACTGTAAGATGATAACAAGATAACTTTTAACATCCCCGGACTCGGCCCTTTGTTGCGGAACCTTGCATACGAAGCGGTCCTTCGCACCAGTCCACCCTCTGGCCTAAGGGTAAGGGCCTAAGGGTAGCCCCTCAAAAAACTGAGGCGATATGATTCCATGGCCTATGTAAGCGCCAGGTACATGAAGTACTTGGGCCTCATTCTGGACAGTCGGTGGAGCTTCGAAGAGCACTTCGAGCGACTGGTCCCCCGAGTACGGGGGGTAGCTTGTGCGCTGCATCGCCTGCTGCCAGATCTCGGGGGACCACGGGAAGAATTTCGCCGCCTTTACATGGGCGTCGTGCGATCCATTGCCCTCTATAGGGCACCCATCTGTTATAATGACCTGGCCTGCAGCGGTTGATGGCCATACGAATTGTACGGGGTTATCGTACGATCTCGTTAGAAGTCGACGGACCTGGCGCGATATCTACCCTTCGACATTCTGGTCGACATGGTCGCGATGGTCTATGACCAAGTTCGCTCTGTCGATCGGAATGTTGAAGAAGCCGCTCTGGATCATGAGCCCGGAATGCTACGGCGGAACGCGTATACGCAGGAGCTGCGGTCGTGGCAAGAATGGATCGAAATTCAGGGCTGTGCTAACCAACGCACCGTCGGAATAGTCCTGCCTAGCTTCGAAGCGTGGGTAGGGAGGAACGACTGTGTCACCTACCGATTGACTCAGATGCTCATTGGGAAGGTTGCTTCGATGAGTATCTGAATCGAATCGCACGGGAGCTGTTCATTAAAGTAAAGGCCCTCGCCGCGTATGTTAGTTTATTATCTGTCTATTCGACAAACTCAAGAATATCGATTTTCATACGATTTTCACCAAACTATAGAGTGATTCTTTTCTTTTTTTTAAAGACAACTCCCCTATTAGGAATATATCGTGTGTCTCGGGGGACTTTACAAACGTACATTAAAACGGACACAAAGAACACCCAGACTCAGAATTGACACACACACAGAATACTCAAAACAATTTGTGGCTCGAACCCACAACACTCAGCGTAGTAGTAGCCACCGCTTAAACCACTACGCCATCCGTGCAGTCATGATTCAAGAGGAAAGAGTGAACTGAGTGGTCTAGGTCATAACTTGTTTTTAAATTAAATTGGTTGGTCTAAGAACAGCTACATGGCTAACATTCTGTAGAAAAGTATAGGTGCTTTTCATCACAATATAAATTAATATAAAATATTAGAATTCAAAATCAATTTTGATTTCTTACAACAGACCAGGAAATTAGTTTAAGAAAAAAACACAAATTACTAAGGAATTGCGATGTGTTTAAAAAAGAAATGTTCATCGAATTTGTTAAAATAATAAAGATGTTACATATTCAAATCGTATTTTGCCATCACATTGAAAAACTTATTCAGCCTAAGAAATTTCAAAAAGTTTTCTAATAAGGTCTTGACGTAAACAAAGCCAAAACATCGTTTATTCGAATTCGCGAAGTAGATTGTTATGATTACTTTGTTTTCAAGACAAATTTTAAAATCTTGGTGTAAAGTTTGAAATACTAATAAAATATAATTTTAAGAAAATATGCAGATAGTTAATAAGAATATTTAGCAGTTTGCTTAATACGTAAAATCATGTAATTATGTGTACTAACGTACAGTCCAAAGGAATCTCATTTGTATCAAAAATGCTTATGACGCAGAAAACATTTTATAAAGAATAAGTTTTAAAATGTCACATTCTTCAGTGCGATTTTTTTTAAACAAGATAATATGTGATGGTACATGGAAGTAATGTCATACATCATCTAGTTTCGGGTCGTAAATAGACACGGTGAGGTGCAGCTAACCCGTTTTTTGCATATAATGGCAAGCAGAATGGAGGAGTCTGATTAATTTATGTGTAGAAATGTTGGTTTTATCTTTAAAGAGTAATTTTCATATCGGAGAATTTCCATTAACATAATTATTATAATGGTCAAATCAAGCAGAACTTACTTGAAAATTATTTTAAAATAAACTAAACTTGATACTTGATTCTCACCAAAATTTATTAGACTTTAATATTAAACAATATCTGAATATAGCCAACTCCATTAATTATTCAAAAGTTTCAATTGAAAGAGCTTTTCTATTCGTTTATGTACACTGCTCGTCAGCGTTAAGTTCTCAAGTTATAACCTTCCTTAAGGAAGAAATTTAAACTACAAATACTAAACAAATTGTCTTTTTACAACATTTCTGTTCTTTAATTATCTCTTAGTATCATACTAAATTTCATGAAGTTGTTGAAGCCGTTTCCGAGATTCAGTATATATATATATAAGAATTGATAGATATAACAGCGATACTTAATGCGGCGTGCTTTCAAGTGGTTACGTATGGACCTTCTATGACTGAATTATATCTTATCTAATGCAATTAATTTAGTAGGTATATTTAAACACCACACACTTTACACTAAAATATACCTATAGCCATTGCCATAATACATTAGTAAGCATGTTAGAACAGCGCCTCATTAATCGACGAAATTGCGAGAGAAAAGAGAATCCTTTACTAATTGAAGGCTTTGTAGCTCTGAATACCCTGTATGCTGTCAATGTTACACTGTTGTATGTTTGTTAGTCGCCAAATTAAAAGCAGAATCGACAAATAAAATTGTAATAATGAACATATTTTATATTTCGTCAACAATTATTAAAATTCTTATATTGAACGAGGAAAGAAACATTTTAATTAAAATCATTTTGATAAGCTTTGGACTTTTTAGTAGAGCGGGCGATGCAAACGAAGCGTCTCCGATTCATGTCCGACCAGTTTACGCTGATTCTATCTGTATGAGTCTGTGTATGTATTTCTTTATAGGTAATTTTTAAAATAAAACTTGATAATATTGTCATTCTTTATTTTTTATATTATAGAACAAATCCGCTTATTGTCTCCTACTAAAACAGAAAATGTATATCTAAATTTTGATAATACACCTATAATACACCATAATTTAATGAACATAAAGCTAAAATGTATCTAAAGGAAATTGTATTTCATAACTTACTCTATTTCTCTTTGTATTATTATAAATTCGTATTGCATTTGTACGTAGTATGGTGTGTACATATACTATTATTATTATTTATTTAAAACTTCAAACATTTGTAGTACGGTAAATATTACTACGTGTTTAATCAAATACACTCATATAGTGGTCAAATATTTTGAATAAATTATGTGACATGGTTTCTTTTTTAAGTAAGACAGTTTCTAGACTCTATTAGAGCCATAGGACAAATCATAAGCCCGAGGGCTTGTAGAGGTTCGAGAGAGTGGATTTTTGAGCGCGGGCGGACAATGGCTTAATTATCACTTGTCTAGAGGGATGCCAAACACTGTGATTCAATGAGAAAGATTTGCTTATTGATACAATGTCCAAGACTGATAGAACGAAAATCTTATCATGTCATAAAAATGTGCTACAACCATTTTTAATTATGTTTACAGCTACTAGCTTTTACCAGAGTACTCGGTCCATGATGTAAATTATGTCAATGAATTTAGATACCCCTTTAGCAAAGGTACTCTTTTCTGTACGAAAGGTACTTGGTGTCCTTACCTGTAAAGCTAGCAACGTGTATTTTAAATTTTATGTAAATGAGTTACTCACATTCGCATTAACATTAGTAATAATATAGTAGGAAGTTGATGATAAGTAGCGCACAAATGGAATCTGCACTTTTAGATAATATGCATCGACATGAACTTTAATAGGTATGAACTGTTTGTTAAAGGTAACATAAAAACTATGTTGGACTGAATTAGTAAGCGAAAACTATGGACTCAATACGAAGAAGCGTTATATTTAAAACTACTCTTTAATTAGTAGCAGGTATGGAGAGAGGGTTATGGAAAAACTAAACAACGCGTTATGCCGGGCATGCGGGTAGATCGGTGAACAAAAGAAGGCGACACAAAGAGCAATGGAACACATTTTGCTGAGCGCGTCGCAGCGTGTCCCATATTTCCTAACGAGATGATATGCCGGCGTTTATTTTTCATGGTTCATATGAATTAAACAACCAATGCGTTTTATTTGCTTAAATCCATTTACGCCTTCCTCATACGACTTTTTATTTTGCTGTCGTCAGCTTTAAAATAGTCCTTTTTAATGAACTGACTTTGAATGAGTGAAGGCGCTAAGCGTGTTCGAATATTTCTTCTTTTCGATTAAAATATTTTATGGTCGCGTCGTCGTAATAATGGTTAGAAATAATTAATCTTAGTTACTCAGCTTTAGAAAACTCGAGCATAATTAAGATGGTCGGGTGAAGAGAGAATATTATCAGATAATATTTTTGAAAATCAAATATTAGCCAGTGGATTTAGAAGGTACAACATAGACCTAACTTACACTCTTACGTAAAGTATAAGCGTTCAAACCTACACAAGTTGCGTATTTATGTAGTCTATAGTTTAAAGGGGTAGGTACGTATTCCAAGCGTGGTCTCTAATTTGACTTCTTATAACTTTCAAACGATCGACGTGTTTTGAACTTGTATAACGTTAAAGTTCTTTCTTTCTCAATTCGCTTTTATTTTTTGCGCTAGAATAAGTTAGACAAGTATTTAAGACCAAGTCTTACAGTAACACTTACATTTAAGTTTTTCTTTGTTGTACCTAATACGAGTAGAATAAAACTAATAAAATAGTTTTCTTTTTAAATTTGGTGAACCATTGAAATTATCTTTAGTTTATCTAAGTAAAGTCAAAAGCCTCTTAACTTTTTGTTGGAATAGTTTAACGAATATTACTGAATATATTTTTAAACGGGAGCACCCAAATACTTCCAAATATTTTATTCCGAATTTTAATTTTCAAAAGTCCGAATTTCATAATACCTAAGAATTATATATTTTTTTTAATTATTGATTGCACCTGGCCTGTGAGCGTCCTACACTACGTTTGCCGAACCACGAACTCGTTTTCGCCAACGGTTGTCGGTTCTTCGGCTAATATGGCTAGCCCACTGCCACTTCAGCTTGCTAATCTGGAAGGGTATGTCGGTGACCTTGCTTCTCTGACGTGACTCCTGATGCGATCCCTTAGAGAAATAGCATAGCACGTTGAGCGACTTTGAACTTGTGAACCAGCCGTACCGTAAGTGTCCACGTTTCGACTCGGTATATCATGACGGGTAGGACGTTGGGGGGAGACTAGGTCATTCAACATCTGTTGTCTTGCAAATCGCAAGTGAGAGATGTATTCGCCATTGATAATGATGCCACGCCCTTTCCAGTGCAGCGTCTTTAACATGTCCCCATTGCATTTGTGAACAATTTCGGGGATATAACGTTCCCTTGTCTCACTCCTCGATGCAACTTGGGCCCTGTTTGCTGATGCTGTACTTTAACGGACATGATGGCGGCTTCGTAGAGACATTTCATCACTTGGATGTTTCGCCAATCTACTTAGCAACGCTGCAAGAACATCAGAACAGACAAGATCTCGATCGAGTCAAAGGCCTTCTTATAGTCCATAGACTCAGAGGCTGATTATATTTTTCGGATTACACTTACTAATTTGTCTGAATATGGGTAGACCTAATAAACGTGCTGCTCATATGAGACACCGCGGTTTAAATAAAACAAACGAAGTCAGGGAGAAATGCCTATCTCAACAGAGGCAATCTACCGCGAGAACAATTTCAAAAGGGACTTGCGAAGATCGCAAAAGTAGACTTTCGAAAATGCGGCTTTCCATGAAAAAGGCTTTGAACAGGGAAAATATTGAAAAACTTAGTCACCGTCTCGTCTTGATCAACGATCGTCTATCGAATGAGACGGAGGAGCAACGTGTCCACCGTCTCGGATTAATCCACGATCGTCTATCTAATGAGACGGAGGAGCAACGTGCCCACCGACTCGGATTGATTCACGATCGCTTATCAAATGTAACACCTGAAACTCGTTCACTTCGACTTATAAAGACAGTTAGAATTGCCACAGATCGCACCCTTACTGTAAGCCGTTAAAGAGTTCCATTGATCATTATATTCGACTACGACAATTACTTCCGTTACTTTCCCTGTGGTGACAGATTAAGAATACAGAATGTCACCACCCCTTATCATCCCATGGGTGTCGTAAGAGTCGACTGAGGGAGCAAACTACGCAGGACAATAGCACTGCAAAGAGAAGGAAAACTTGAAACAAACCCTATACCAACGCGTCTGGCCAGCGTGGTATAGTAGGCCAAAACCTCTTTTCTAAGGAGAGGCCTATGTCCAGCAGTGGACTAGTAAAGGCTGTTGATGACAACAATTACTTGACCATAATGACGTTACTGTGACTCAAATATTAGCCTATTAAAGATTTAGCCGAGTATCGTTAATTTGCTAATAAGAATTGAAGAGTTCTGTTACTTTGTCATGGATCCCATGATCAGAATCTAACCAAACTCTCATCAAAGTACCCTTAAAGTACATCCATTCCAATAAAAAAAGAATTATCGAAATCGGTTGGCGTGATATTGAGTTATTCGTCTGTTTGTCGCGAACATACTGAATGCAAATTTAAGACTTATATGGTTTTCTCATGGATGCCATTATCAGAACTGAACCAAATTGAAATGGGACCACACGGGAAGCACCAGCTTTCAAATAAAAAAAAAAAAACATTAAAATCGGTTCACCTCGTCAAAAATTCTGAGGTAACAAACATAAAAAAAAAAGAAATACAGTCGAATTGAGAACCTCCTCCTTTTTTTGAAGTCGGTTAAAAAATAGATACATTTCGAATTTTTGAAGTTTCGAATTATCATTAAGTCGGACTTTTTGTTATTCGATTTATTGAAACTCGGTATTTTGAGGAGTTCAACAAAGTTATCGATTTTGTTTAGAAAACCTAATGATGTGAGATGTTGGATTCTATTTTATTTAATAATTATAATAAATAATATATAATTATAAAAGTTTAATATTTTATTTAATATTAATAATTTATATATATATATATATATATATATATATATATATATATATATATATTATTTATATGGTTATATTTTAAGCAATAAAAACTTAAAGGAACTTGCAGGTACTATACGAAAGCTACATAAAAGTCGTATTGACCAACCTTACAGTACACTATTCTAAGTAAAAAAATAAAATAGGTAAATATATCTTTAAATTTAGTGCGTGTAGCATGATATATGTACCTATTTCTATATTATAAGGAGTCCTTA
Source organism: Arctia plantaginis (assembly GCA_902825455.1). NCBI lineage: Eukaryota > Metazoa > Arthropoda > Insecta > Lepidoptera > Erebidae > Arctia > Arctia plantaginis. Next base: position 13,266,649 of record CADEBD010000314.1, on the reverse strand, counting down.
TTCATCAACAACCAATAACAGTCCACTGCTGGACATAGGCATAACATTAGACATATACATGCCTTCTTTCACAATATTTTGTTTAAACTAAAAAACATCTTCTGTTTTACCAAAGAGGCATTAGTCCGGCCCTGTGGCTATCAGATCCCATTCTATTAGTTCTTTGTGGGTTTGTTTTGAGCTTGATCTTGGCTGTCCCATAAGATGACATTCAAAGTTAAATATTCAATCATATTTATCTATAAAAAGATCTAATATGAAGCAATAGACCGGAAAATACATAATCTAAATTATGGGATTTTAATATAACCATATAGGGTTAACATATAACAAAAACTCGTAATAAATTTAATTATAGCGAATATAAGGAATAACATAAGGAATTGGCGAAACACTACTGAACGACTCTCCGCGAGATTTCACAATTTTACATCAGACCGATTTGAAATTTATCGATCAGCGACGTAGACGCTTTGATAATTCTTATCCAAAAAAAATCGTCTGCCATTACAGTGAGTTTGTCGGTTTTATTGTTTTCTTTTACGTCTTAATCTTTATATTTATTCTGCATACACATTAACATATAATTTTATAACCGATGTAGAGCCATGCTTAGGCACATTAAGGCCAGGCTCGACCGGAGTGATAGTACGGCCTCACAGTAAAATGGTGTTAAACAATTCTTTCGTTGGTTTCTAATACTGATAGGGGGAGGGATTGAGGGGGGGAGACGACTCAAAGGGCGGCAACGCACTTGTGACTCTCGAGTTGCAGTTGTCCTTGAGCGACGGTAAACACTTACTATCAGATGACCTGTTTGCTCGTTTGAACCTTATGCAATGAAAGAAACACGCTGTTGGGGTACAGAAAAGCAGTTAGTAGTAGCAGTTTCCTTAGGTCTCAAAAAAGTGTTGTTCCCGGAGGATAAACAAATAACAATAACAAATAAACAATAGTAAAATAAGAGAGCCGCGGGCAGAAGCTAGTATATTATAAAGTTTACAGAATGTTAAAATACATTTTTATCACACATTATCACATAGCCTCCGTTTATTTTTTAAGCTGGCAAAGAATGTGCATTGTAAAGTAAAGTAAATCGAAAAGTAACAATTCATTATAGACCCGATTCACAAATTCGGATCGGGCTTAAAACGCACATATCTATCTCGCAAACGCTTTTAGTTGGACTTCCGGTCACTCTTTTTGTTTTATACACATAAACTCACAGCTTTTCCTTTTTCAATAGCCAAATTTAATTGTTTTAGTTTTTGTCACTGAGTCAGCCTAAAACTGATCACAGGATCGACAGTGCAGAAAAAATCTATATCTGAATGTGTTAATAACATTAATAATAGGAAATGCACTTTAGAAGATTATATTTTTAATATATTAGCATATTTATGAGCCCCAAGTTCAATAATTCATTAGGATGTACAATCTCCACTGCATTCTGTACAAAATACTGAATGCAGAATGTGTTTGTATGAGTGAATCCAATAAAGCATTTACATAATACTGACAAAAATATCCAGAAAACATAAGATTGTCACACAACATAGGGTCTGATATGTAACAAAGTCACGGAATAGATCCATTCTGCGATGGCCCCGACCTATCAAATAAGTTGCGACACGTGTAGAAAACGATCTGAACATTCTCGAACTACAACCGCGAGCTGAACTGACTGCGAAACCAAACGCAATTAGGTAGGTAGGTACTTCAGCGCGATAAGTGTCTAATGACCCATTTAGAGAAGTAGAGTCATCTGGACGATTTAGTTCAATGTACATCTTCGAACTTTTATGCACTTAATACGCTCAAGCGAATTCTTTCATAGCAAGTAGCCAGACTGATGATACCAAATACTGTAAACACCGCCCATTTCATTAAACAACTGTAATAGAGACTGATCAACGCGCTAGTGACCTAGCACGTCTATTGTCTCTATTAAAATCTAGGCACCCTGATCATAAACAAACACAGCTGAAAACAAACTAGTTTCCCAATGGATATCTACAACTTCGACTTTTTATTAAATTAACCTCCACAGTTTGATAGAGGATTTCAAAACATTGATTGAGTGACATCTATTTCAAAGAAATCAAAGGTTTTTAGAGATTTCTCCTGAATAATAAGGGTGACATGTCGATGCCTCAATGTTCAAAGGCCGTATACGAGTAATATACACAATGTAATATGTTGTACTAATATTTTTGGTACAACATATGATATCCGGAGTACCAATATTATTAGCAACTTTATAAATCAAGGCATTGTTAGAAAAGGCTTAATTTGGGAAATGATTCTTTGTGTCAACTATTTCGCTACATTCGTTTGAATAAAGTTTAGAAGGCAGAAGAAAAAAATCAACGGATAATGATAAAAAGTTTTCGTATAAAAGCAGGAAAATATTATTGAGGATTATTTAACAATGAGATATACATAACTAAACAGGTTTACGCATTGTGTTCTAGCATGACGATGCCATTGCTAGCGTATGTATGTTAAACTTTTAATTCTTGTAACCAGTCACCAGTTCTCACAAAGTATCACTTGCGTTATCACTTAACATGCGTGTTTAATTCACAAGACCACCCCTTCCTTCCTTATGGAGCTTACAACCTCCATGAGGTAGGAGGGGGTGGTCTTGGGGTGCTATAGTTGAGTACCTAAACAACACAGAAGATTATAGATCAACCTCTGTGCAGTTTAGGATCCGGCTGCTGAGTTTTGAGTGGAAACCCGTTATGTCTAAACTCTTGGAAATTTTCTTATCCTACTAATTTTAAAATTAAAAACAATTAAATTATTTAGAACTTTTTTTCATAAAAACACTTATAATACACACGTGTAATGTAAATACACATATATGGTGATAATGAACTTCACATACAAGTATAGTATTACGGTTACATTATTAACAAAATTATACTTTAAAAACTTAGTGACTTAAAAAGTGAAAGTAATAAAAAGGATTCTGATAAAATAAAAGGAAATAAAAGATAAAAGGAAGAAATAATCTGATAAAATGAAGTCATAATAGTTAAAATAAAAGGAATATTTAATAACCAACTCTGTAATTTAGGTAATAAAATTATAAACAAAAAATTGTATGAAGATATAGTTGTTTTAATTTAACTTACTGAACAAGAAACGCCTTCGGGGCTTAGTGAAAAATAAAGACGGAAATATATTTTTAAAATATTTTTAATTCACATATTTTCTCTCTAATAAACGTAACAAAATTTTATTACTCTGCGTTATGTTAAACGTGAATATATACTGATATGCAAATATAATAAATTTATAAAAAAAAATGTTTTATAAATTTGATTCAAAGTACATACAAGTCATACGATATGATATTAAGTCGTAAAATGGTGGACTTCGAAAAATCTATGGCACAATTAAAGAACGTAATATAGTTTTAGTTAACTAAGTAAATATTATGTGAATGATTGCAACAAAATTGAATCAAGCTAGAATATATACTGACGTTTGATTGAATCCTATTTCATTTCAATTAACTACAGAAACTTTAGCAGAGGCATCTGTAGGGAGTATAGAATCGTACTCTTAAAATAAATTAAATATCGAAAAAGGGTCGGGCGCGGAAACAATCATTTGATCGCCAAATTTATGAAATAAAAATGTTTATTAGATTCATTAAACGTTTCCTAAAAAGGTTCGTTTTCATTTAATCCTTTAGTATTTAACTCGCCTGTTCTATGTAGCCAGTGATTTACAAAAGAAAAGGAAAAAGGAGCCTCGGCTAAGAGTCGGTGTATCGGCAAAAGGGCCACCGCCAAATTTTATAATGAAATCGACCGAGAAATGAGAAACCTTTCTTTTGCATTTTAATCACACCGTAATTGTCACCACCTAATCCTTCCGTGATTTCTTTTAAGTTTCATTTATATTCGATGACGTAACAAGTCCCTCGGGTTTTTTAAATAATTAAGTTATATTTATAATATTACGAGTACTTTGACTAACCTAGCACATTGATTACACGAAAATGATATTAGATTTGCAGTATAGACACAGACTTAGTACTTTTATAAAAAATTTAATTTGTTAATTCAGAAGTAAAAATATTTATTTTAAAATAACAACAACATAAAGAAAATTAGTATTGTTGATTTACATGAACAACTTTTAAATTTTACCCATTATTTAATATTATAAATACTTGTATGATGAAAATGTTATTATTATCTGAAGGTCTGTACTATCTGACTTTTATTTATTCATGTCATATTCATATAATGTTACCATTAAGTCCTTCAAAAACTTTTCCAACTGTCGAAACTCGCACAAATAGCTGTAAACAAAATCACTTTATAGTCCGAAGTGTTTGAGATATAATTGTAATAAAACTTCCATCTGAGGACGCGTCTAATTAACTATGTCCGAAAGGTTATTTGTTTGACTGAGTTTTGACAGGCGAGTAACGTAAATTTTAATAAAGGGGGTAGTGTACCTCGGCGTTGTGTACACGGAGCGTTTCGTGCGGTCGCTCGCCCCCATGGCACTGGCTACGACCGCCCCACTATGAGCGGACCGATCCCGCGCTAGAGCGCCGTCCCGCTCGATCCGGCGGCGCGCGCCAGCCGCTCACAGCCCGGCGGTTGGCGCCCGCCCAGCCCGTTGCAAACTCTGATATTCGTAGCGGGCTAAGCCGAAGCTTTCCTAGATTGTGTGGCCTTAGTGAACATTAATTACACCCAACTTAGCCTGATTAAACCTTGAGGAATTATCCGGATTGACAAAATTAACTTTTAACTTAGATTTATGCATTTTGTTCAGTTAAGATCGTGGCACGTGGGATGTTTCCTAATCCATATTGTTATATTTGTGGATTATACGGAAACTTTGGGCACTAATAAATTATACTCTGTTCTCCTACATGTAAAACACTACTACTTTATAAACCTATTTTTGAGATTCGATTAATTGTATCGAAATAATTATATTGACAACTTCGTACCTATTAAAAAAATAACTTTATCACACTATTTTTAATTCCTTAATTGATACTATATAGACGACTCGTTGATAGACGGACTCGTATAATAGATACGGCTGTTTAAAATATGCAAAGATTAAAATATTATCATATGACTTGACCATAAAGATTAATTACTAAGTAACAACTGACTAATAACCACTAACAATGTTGGATAAAACTAAATATTGTAAACGCAGCGGAGCAAATTAAATGAACTATACCCATCGGAATAATTATGAAGGCCAAAATGCCAAACAAGAAACTTTCAATTTCGCAAACAGTGGCAGTAATTCAAATAAAGGGATAAATGGCTTAGTAATTTATTCTTGAGCTGTAAGTGTAATCAATCTCGAGCAGGTGAAATGTTCCACATTGTGATTCGTGTCACATGTGCTGTGACGTTATTCGCAAAGCCCTCAGCGCAGTTATTAAGAACGGCTGAACCTGACTGATCACTAACTTGATCAATTAAAACTTTGACAATAATAGGAAGGAGAAATCATTTTGTGTCGATAAATACATTTTCATTCGAATATTGTTTTACTTTCGTTTGATTTATTCTAACAAACGGATTGTAGCATCTGTGAAGGATAATATTAATTAATTTATATAGGGCTCTACGTTCACCTTTATTGTGAATAAGACAGTAATTAATTTATGAATTAACTTGTCCAAATGACTGAATGGTGTAAGAACAATCATAATCATCAGCGGAATAATAGAAAAGGAAAATATAGAACAGTTGTGCGGATATTAATAGGAAATAAATAAAATAATGTTTCCTCGTAGATGGTAATATAACAAATTTGGCAATAGAAATAACTGTAACAGAATTTGTAGAGAAAACACTATGCGTATTGTACGATCGTATAAATGTTGTGTATTCTAGCTTATTTTAAAGTAAAGTAACATTAATATTTCATGAATATGAAGATAAACAACATGAATCGGTTCAAGGGTATGCTATCAAGAGTTGTTGGTAATTAAAAAATACATGCGATATTACTGAACAAAACATAGGCATATCCCTTTGGACCATTGTTAACAGATGTTACAGAATGAGTTATTTTTCCATTGCGTATAATTTATGTTTGTCCAAATCCCAATACAATTTTTTTCACTGTCCAATGCGTAAACAAGAACTGCTCTGTTCACGTAAATATTTGAGTAGATAATTTGTGGAAAACAGGACTAGGGTATACAACAACTGCCTGCGACTGTTGTGCTGAGGTCTTGGGTTCGATTCCCGGGTCGGACCAAATGCTTGTATGATCTGCAAATATTTGTTTCGAAGTTTGGGTGTTTTCCATGTATAATATGTACATATTTACAAATAATTACATGTGTATTCTATCAGTCAATCTAGCTTTCATAATACAAGCTTTGCTTAGTTTGAAATTAGATGGCGCTGTGTGTTAGATGTCCGAAATATTATATTTTTTATTATATATCATTAAATATTTTCTATTTCTATAATTCTAAGAAATTTAATCTTTTTTATAAATGTTTTGCATTAGACATTCCAAAGACGATTTCAAACAATTTTAAAAACTTTATGAAAAAATATATTCAGAGTTTGAGTTTGATTAACCCGGCGTCTGCTAGGTTGGGTCATAATGACCCGTGATGATTTTAAATGCGGGTATTTAAGAAAATAATAGTGGAACGTTATCACGCTTCTCAGTAGCTGCAGTTAGTGCCCCGCCTCCCTCGTTTCTTATGTCAACTTAGACGGTATGCGCCTGCACAGGAAGATAGACGCGGTCAAACAACAAAAAGGTAAATATGACCCAACTATACATTCGATGATACCATTTCGTGCCAATTACGTTGACTTCATTATTTGATTATTTAGTTTATTTATTTGTACCGACATTACGTATATTACATTATATTTTGTTATTTTAAGGTTATATTTGAATAATGGATAAATAGGAACGCGAAAGGCAGCGAATTCTGTCAATATTAGAAGAAAGCGACTCGGAAGAAGGTGAAAATTCTTCGGAATGCGAGGAAGATTATCACGTTAGCGAGCGTTCTCAACAGAGTGATACCGAGCAAGGGGCATCAGAAAATGATGATGATGATGTACCTTTGAGTGTCATCCAACGTCAAGTGTATTCCTCCGTACGTAGATCTAATCAGCACAATTCATCGGATGCAGAAACATCGAATCATGAGGTACTGATTTCAACTTATTCTGGTAAAGATGGTACAATATGGCACAAAAAACCTTTTAGACAAAATGTTCGCATCCGATCAGAAAATATTATTACTTTTACGCCAGGAGTTCAGTCTGGAGCTGGATGTGCTAAATCTGAAAAGGAGTGCTGGAACATTTTTTTCGATAGTGAATTGTTGGACGCTATTCTCAGATATACAAATTCACGAATCAGAGTAAAGATAATGTCTTGCTCTTATAAATGATCACTTGAGCGCTCGCAAGGAGATGCGCAAAAGAATAAGAGAGTTTACAGGAGAAACATCAGAGGAGCCCCCTGCTAAAGTTCGTGGTGTTCGTAAACGATGCCAGATATGCCCCGCTGAAAAAGACAAGAAAACTACCCATACCTGTCAAAGATGCAACAAATTCATCTGCCCTGAACATATAATTTCCTTCTGTGGCGGTTGCGTAGATGACGAGGCTAATAGTGATTAACACTAAGATTCTTTAAAACTTTTACATATACTTTCTTAAAGATCTCATATTTGTCATTCCAAAAAGTTAAAAATAAGTGTTACTTAGTCTTTTTTTTATTTTTTATTAATAAGTTTCTAGAAGTTGATTTTTTTTTGTAAATTTTTTACCGACTTCTTAAATACATAAAAAGATCTTTATATTACTTATTTTTTTTATTTTGTCATCAAAATATTATAACTTAAGAACTATTCTTCAAGTTAAACACAAATTTGCTCTAAATGTCATTGAAATGGTAAAAATCAGCTACGGTTTAAAATCTGGGTAATTATGACCCATCATGCAGTTGTTGTACCTATTTTCTACCATGCTGACGCCGGGTTAAATAAAAATTTATTATATGGATAAAACAAAATGTTTCTTTTATGAAAAAGAGTAGACAGGTCACCTGATGGTAAGTACCTACCAGTGCCCATAGACGCCTGTAACTTATGAGTCACAAGTGTTTTGCCGTCCTTTGAGTCATACCCTAGAATTAGAGACCACTGGTCTCAGGCTCAGGCTCAGGTTTGAGCTTTATTCATCTCACTAATTCGGTGAAAAGCAGAGAAAAATTGTTAAACAACGGTTTCCCGTGAGTCCGTGATATCATTCCGGTAGACCCGCTTTAAAATATACATTTATATTTTTTATTTTTTTCAAAGAGACTGCTCCCGCACTAGGAATAAATCCTGTTTCGCGGGGGACTTTAAAAACATACGTGAAACGGACACAAAGAACACCCGGACTCAGAACAACAATTTGTAGATTACACACAGTATTGTTCACTGTGGGGATCAAACACTCAGCGCAGTAGTGACCGCTTTAACCACTAGGCTATCCGTACAGTCATTAAATACTATTAAAATTATAATATATATAAATATTTATACTCATATTTCAAAAGCAGATAAGATTATCTGGATATAAGTACAGGCTTCTTGTAGGTATACAGTAAACGCCCCGAACCTACCCAAAATAATTTGTTCCTAGTTTGATATTAAGGATCAATTTTCTAGATTTACATAATTTATCATTGATCCCATCGTAAATCTTTGACAAAACGAATTACACTTTCTATCTCTATTGCCATTTACATAATTTATGTGAAACTACCCCTGGAGACACCATACTACGAAAACGATAATTTAAAGATTGATTCACTTATGTAAAAAAATGCTCCTACGAATTGAGCTTATCCTATTTCTTAAGTAGCCAATCAGAGTACTTAATAGCGATTCTTTCCTACGCTGTCTTAAACTTCAATTATAAAAAAATAAATTATATTTGCTCACTTTAAAAGTACACAAAAATGGTTTGATAAACCTATATTATTTCCAGTAGAAATTTAACTAAGTCGTTGTTGTGTTGACAAGTAGTAGTCGTTGTGTAACTGTGGTGTGGACTGAATAGTTCAACGAACACTTTATTTAAAGCGTTCAAATAAAAGGGCGCACGAAGTAGGTTCACATTAAATGTGTTTATGATTTAGTCAGATCCTGTGTTTATAATAAAGCTGAGATTAATGGCACGAGCGGTATGACGCATCATAGCGCGGCCGCGGCTGTTCTACATCCTCGTTAGATTTTTTAAAGCAAACATTTGTCCTTTTATTCGGGAGCCGACCGCACACGCCCCACGCTTTTTATTGCTTCTGTTTCCGAACTATCAGAGCCTCAGTTTTTTACATTATTGCCTTTATAAATTATTTAAAGCCTACCGCTGAAATGAGCATATAAACAAACGGCACTCGAAGCCCTGACCAACTGGAATTGTACCCATTGGAAATATCAAATAAAAGTTAGTACAGCTTGAGGAAAAGTTACGGCGGTGACATCCGTAGCAGCCGCGTAAAGTGCTGTGCGGGGCGCGAAACATGAAAACTTTGTTACACTACGTTTGCTAGACAAATAGGGGATTCTTTGTTACGTCACGCAACCACAAAGTTGGTCATATTATTATGGAAACAGAAGAGCGTATCAACCAACCTGACCCATATATGAGCCATATCATGCATTGCCCCGCGGCATTATGCGATGAAATACGTTTCATTAGACTATTATTTGTTTTGAGAAAAGGTCTTCACAACATAAAAGCCCCGCAAATACAATTAATATAATGTAGACAGGAACTGCTACAGAATGAAAATAGGTAAGGCAAACGGTATCTTCAGCAATTTTTTTTTTATTATCATCCAAAACATTATCAAACTCAAATACGTATGTGCATTACCCACTTTAGGCATGCTCCGTGGTCATTTGATAGCTAAAAAACACCTAAAGTTCTCCAAATAAAATAAAATTTATTCTGTAATGATTTATCGCTTTGTTTGATGTAAAATTCAAAATATTTAACTTTCTATACCTATTGTAATTTTATAATTTGTGCATGATTAAATAGAGTTATTTGTAATACTTGTAATACTTATTTGTAAAACTTAAGAACGAAGATCAAAGCATAAATGTTAACAAACACTAAGAAACAATGAATTTACTAAAGCATTTCTTTAGAGTGCATTAGAATACATACATATAAGTTGCATTACGGTGTACAATCTGTCTTTTGGGTCTTTAACTTAAAGTTATTTCTAAACTGTACATATTATTTAATGTTTTGTAAATTATAATAACCTTAGCTTACAATGTACATGCCTTGTTACCAGAGAACTGATAAACATCCTTTGTTATTCTTGCTCTAAAAAGCTTAATCCTATTAAGAAATACAAACGTAAACGGTAAAATTCAAACTAATTTCAAAATAACGTACCGTTAGTTTTATATCAAAGTTGTATAAACACGTCATTCCAGTAAACTGTATGAGCATTTTGGTAGCAACCAGCAAAGGAACATAACTTGCCCTTAATCATACAATGCCGACGTGTGTCAGAAACACAAGCTCGAAATCACCTCTGTGGTTTCCTTCTCACGGCTATTATTTACTGAATCTTACTTTATCAAATTATATTACGGTCAAACTTTGTGAAAAAATGAGGCTTTTATGGCCTGTTAAGCTACCTAAAATATGTTTATCAGTCATAATCAGCTTATTCTCAGTTTACATCACGTACATACTTGAGTCTTCTAGTCTAATAGTATGTGTTCTTCATTCATTAGTTTTTCACATAATGATAAGAACAATAGACTTTATTCCAAGTTGTAACGGGATGAACATTTAGTGTAATCTATTCATTAATGGTAAAAAAAAAATTTGGGTAAAAAATAATGATTTGGATCAGTTCCCAAACAAAAATTAGTTAATTCAAAAATTAACTTTATTGCTGACTGGTATCTGCATAGATATTTTTACTTAAAACTTACGTCAGTTTGATACCTTGTCACTTCCCTTTTAATGGCGTAATATTACCGTATCAGGAACATAAAATATGGCAGACAAGAATAATTTCAAAGATTAATTAACGTGTCTATTATTAGGTACAGCTTGGTGTAAGAGCAGTGCCGCTTATACTCAAGCGATCCTTCACGCTTTAATTATATCTGAAGTATGATGCATGTGGCGAGTGGCACCTGTGCACTTTGAAAGCGGAATGGACGCGGGCGGGGACGCTACGAACGGTTAGTTTATTTCGAGAACATCCGGTGGCTCCCAGCTGTCCACAACGTTAATATGACGACACTTCTCTACACTGTCACTTCCATCCAATCTTTGTAAGTATAAATTAAACGTCAATATCGAGAAAATAGGTGGTGACATTTTTGTGCTCACAAATTGGGCGGATGATATTCTTGTCGGTCGTTGAAAAATGTCTAGGAAATTCAGTTAGGGGTACATTATTGTCATAATAATTTAGTTGTAATTGTTTTTTTTTTGTGACAGCATTTCAAATCTATAAGAAGGTAGTATGATGTATAGTAAAAGCACAGGTATACTTAATCAATTTAACCAATAAATCGGACCTATAGTAGAAGAGATCGGATTTAGGAGTCACTTATGCTTTCTGGAGAATAGAAGTGAAACGCTGTTTTGGTGTCACGTAATACTCCCCACAAACTCTTTTAATCTCAATAGAAAAACCGGTATGTTTTTACCTTTCAGAAGACGGGTGTAAAAACGGGAAATTAAAAACAGCGATTCCGTAAAAAAAAGATTCCTCTGTCACTTCGTTTTCATTTCTTTTATATGTTTATTTGATGCTATACTTATGTGAGAAATGGTATACAGACCACGGCGTCGCTTCATGCGTACTTCAGTATGCGTGTTAACATGTGAAGGACTTGAACAAAATGCTTGATCTTGTTAAAGCGCTTTGACCCGCGTTAAAAATTCGTTCAACGCATCCTATCTGAACTTCGTTTAGGTCCATTTATTTTTTCATTATAAAAGTATATTTCTTAAAATGTCAATACAGTACTTTTGCATATCTTTTGGTGCAATGTTTGACAGTCCTTTTGGTCTAATGGTTTAGAGGTCGTGGATTCGATTTCCACCCCGGTCAAATAGTGTATGTAATTGTATGTATTTGGTATAAACTAAATACATACAATTGTCCTATACACTAGTATATGTAAGTAGTATATGTTTACCAGTAGCCTGGTTCCATAAGTCCAGGCTCAGCTTAGATGCAGATCAGAAAGAGGTGTGTGAGATGACACATCTCACTCACTCCTCTCTCTCACAGTTATTATTTACTAGCTGACCAGCTACCGGCAAACATTGTTCTGCCATATAAATCACCATTGAAAAATGGGAGGCATTGGATAATGGTTGAAAACGGTCTATTCTCATACCTACTAAATATACAAAAAAAAATCGGTTGAGCCGTTTCGGAGGAGTGCGACCACAAACACTGTGTCACGAGATATTTAAATAAAAGATTAGTTGTTTTTTGAAATATGAAATTAATTTTATAAATAAAGCCATACCACCATCAATACTTTTCTTAGGATATTTAAAATAGTATTTATTATGAGTTTCTAAAACAAATATTTATTAATTTGTAACTGTCATGTTTATGTAAATTATTGAAGACATTCGTGCACTCTGATGCTGACGTGTCGGTGGATATGACAAAGGTACTAAAACAGTCAAATGATGTTCATTTCTATGCTCTGAGCAATATCCGGTTGGTCCTCGCGCTTTATATCCAATGCCTATGTTTAGGCGAGTAGCAATCTCCGCTCAACGTTCGGAATTACCATTTTATTATATTAATAAGTCACAATGACTAAACCTTACTAACTTATGTAATTATATGGGCAGAACATAAATTATGTTAGTTGGTGACCAATCAAATAGAGTACTCCAATAAACGCGGTTAGTTGTTCAGATGGACTGGTTGCAAAAACTAATTATGACGAAACATTTAATGTGAGTAAACCCGCAATAACCGTTTCTTTAAAAAACTGTTACAATTGTAACTATATATCAGTTCACGAGAAAAAATTCTGTATTTTTTTTATGGCATAGCGGAGCAAACGAACCGAACAGGGGAAGAGCATCTGATCTTAAGTGACTACTACCGCCCATGGACTCCTGCAACTCAACAGAGAGTCACAAGTGTGTTGCCGCCCTTTAGGACTCAAAGGACGCAAAGCACTCAAAGGATGCAAAGGACTCAAAAGACGCAAAGGACGCAACGCCCTTCTAAATCAGCGGGAGGGGAGGTTTGTGCACCCAACCTAACTCACTCGGTGAAAAGCAACAAAAGAATTGTTTAACTCCGGTTTTCAGTGAAGCCTTAGTATCACTCCGGTCGAGCATTGCGCGGAAGCATGGCTCTCCAATGGTAATTTTTTATTTTACTCAATTGTATGATAAAACAAATTGGACATGGCAATTTTATATTCTGTTTGTGAAATCAGTTTAATACTTTCAACGTTCAAGGAACTGTAATAAATTTTACATTGCTTTCCTTTTATACGTATAAGCAGTATCGCATTTTATATTCGCCAGTTCCAACGGCCAAGAAATGTTTACCTTCCAACTACGACTATAACTTTCTTTGTTTCTTTTAACGCAAAATTCAAGATATATTTATTTTAAGTTAGGTATTCTTTAACCATTACGAGACGGTAGCCAAGAAAATCTAGACCATTTTATTTCCTAACTGGTTCGTCGTTTGACTATTCCTCCACTAGATTCACTACTCTTAGAGAAGAATAAATTTTATTATATAGTAGAGTGTTATACTAGTAACCTTATGAGTTACATAAGGTTACTATTATGCTTCTTAAATAGTAAAGAAATGAATTTAAACCTATTTTCCTTAAAAGATTGTTACATGTTATCTATTCGTGTTTCTTATATAATATTTTCATTATAAATACTGTAAAAGACCACTATTCAGATGAGGTACACGTTCGCTTAAATCTACCTACCAATTCACTTATATACTGAAAGGCAAATAAGTGAAACCTCACTGAAATCTATTCAGTGGTTTATTACGGAGAGATTTGTTTGTCAGCTTCGTTTCACTGAACTTAGTAACGCGCTTTTCCTAATATTGGCTGGGGCTTTACTTCTCCGAAGGTTCTTGATTTCTTCTGTAAACATAAAGACTGCGTGACATTTTTTGCCTAGAATTTTAACGATTTAAGTCAAAATAATTTGCTGTCACAATACTATCCTCTTTACGATTACAAGTACAAACTTGGAGTCTGCCCGGCCATGCATTGATATCGACCATTTTGCTTACTATTTTTTGCTATAAAATATAGTAACTACATAATGTGCCTAGTTTATTTTGTATCTTATATGTATGTCTTAGTATATTTTTGTATTTCGGTTTTCAATTGTTTTTATTTCGTTAATTTAATTTAAAAGTATCTATTGTATAAGTATATATGCGGGTAGCGCAGGACCATTTGTCCTGGCAAAACTTGGGAGAGGCTTATGTCCAGCAATGGACGTCTTTCGGCTGAGAGGAGGAGGAGGAATATATTAATAGACACAAAATGTACTAGAGAACCTCCTTCATTTTCAAGAAGTAATGCGAGGATTATTAACAGCTACCTTTTAAATTCCTTAATATCAGAGTGGATCAAAATCGTAACGTTATGTCCTTTGAATGTCAGCTATCGTTATTAAGCTATCCTTAGAATTGCAAGCGTCAAATGAAACAAACACTTTTTATCAAATTGTGTAACGAATACTTTAGTAGCAGTTTCTAAATCTACTGTTTTGTTCACTATACTTTATTTATTTTATGTACTCACTGTGTTCTTTGTTCGTGATCTTACATATCATTATAAACGTATCGTACATACTGCCTAGTCCCAGTATCAAGTACATATACATGTAAAGTCAATGTATAACTACTAACTTGTTTTTTCTGGTTTACTGATTAACACTAATGTTCCTGTAGTAAAGATTTCCTTGACTCAAATCAATAATCAAAATCAAATCAAATGCAAGGTCAGTCCAAAAGTTTTTATATTTTAAACAATGTTTTGTTTGTTGTAGAGACATCGCTCCGTGACACTATAGATTAACAGCTTTCAAAGAGACACCTTTTACATGGATGTTTTAGTAACACGAATACTAATTTGTGGTAGCGACACCGATTTAAGCCGTGGTTAGGAACAAGTAGTAACACATTTGTGCATATTTTAAGGCTTATAAAAATGTTTTTGCGTAGAAAACAATATTTTTTAGCTTTTAAATGGTTTTTCAATAAATGTAATAGCATTTTCTCACCTGTAACTTTTGTGTGGCTGTTAAAAATGTCTAATTTACTACTAAATTGAGTAAACTGAATGAATACCTTATCTTATTTAATATACTTACAAAGTAAAAAATATTTTATACTTCTTACCGTATGCTCCCATACCTGTATCAGTGATTTAGCATTAGTTTGATACTATATATCGAACCGGAATAGAAATCTCTTCTTGGTTAGGTCCGAAACCAGTACCACGCAAAGTTATGACTTAAAAAATATATAAAATGCCGGTCACGAAAGTTATTACCTATACATGACTCTCAGTTACGATAGAAATATTTTCTGTACTTAATACTCACTTGGTTTCCATTAGTAGTATTACTATACACTTCCATTTGTAGTTAGTATTCACGTGGCTTGTTAATTGTACACAACACGCTCCGTTATCAGCATTTAGATAAACATCTTGTTCCGTTTCCAATGTTCGTGATCTCGATTGGCACTAAAGCAACACGAATGACGGACTTTCTATTTACCCACAACACACATATTATCAGCGCCATGGTCTAAGAAAACAAGTAAATAATATTTTCGTCCTTGTTAGATTGACACCTTATTTTTTTGTTTTTCTGTGTAGAAATGTCTTTGATTCTTTGGCATAAAATATATTTATTATGTCTTACTTATTTAATATAAAAATTGTTCTCACATTGACATTATCATTGTATCATTCATATATTATATTAGTGATGCAAACAAGGACAAATTCGACTGTCAATCTCAGAATTTTCTTCTTCTCAGCCGTTTTCGACTTTCGTCTAATTTGTTATTGCAATTTTCTTGGCTTCGTATAAACGAAGCATAAAACTAGTAAGATGTAATATTTTACCCGTGTCAATTATATCAGTATTGAGGATGTACTGTACTTATAGTATAGTATAGATAGTCATTTAAAGTATAATTGAATTCTTTTCCGAGACACAAGCGTTACGACTTTTTTATTTATTTATTTGCATAACCACAATGTCTTAGTATTCTTTTAGTTTAACAATAGATGTGTTACTAAAATAAAATAAAAATATGACGAAACATTTTTAAGTATCAAAAGAATTTAAGTTTAAAGGACTCAATAGTTAGTTACGCACACAATATACTGAATTAAAAAAAAATACACTGACAGTAAGTACATAACAAACAGCATTCCAATAACTTTATTATTATAATTTGATCAAAATCTCTGTTAACATATTAACTAGGACTTAATGTGGTATATCTGTACGAGTATATCAGTTTGTTAAGATATAGCGTATCGTCCGATACCTAGTATCATAATTTTATACAACAATAAAATGAGGAATTCATGAAAGTTTATTCCAAACTTCGGTACAAATCCAATTTGTAGCAATTGTTACAGCACCAACCAAACGTTCATTGTAAAAGAAATATGAGTCCTTTTGTATCGTTGAACATGATGAGAAATGTAAAAATATATTGAGATAATCTAAAACTTATCGATGAACAAAAATTCATATAAAATAATACTTTGCACGCAAAACGGACGAGAGTCCCTCGGGTGTCGTAAAACGCCTAAACCTTCGCCTAAATTGAGAGCCCTGTTGAAAAATCTCACTTGTGGGATAGGAACGTCAGTGTTATATTTCAAAAAACTAATTGGATTAATTTTATTGCTAACATACTATTAGTGATATGTTTAAAGGGTTTGAGGAGTGCATATGGATAAGTAATATCAGATACCTGGCTACTCTATTTATTTGGAATGATATTAACTAAACTTACTATAGATGGATCTCATATATACATACGATGTACAGACTTTTAAGTGTACTAGGGCATGAACAACCTACGCCCATGGTTTACCGGTTTCTAAGAGGACAGGTTTTTGTACGTCAGATGGCAATCGGTACAACAGTAATAAGCCCAAACTCGCCAAGAATAATGAATGAAAAGGTTACATCACTGAAAGAGAATAACAGATAGGGCTTCGTCACATCGCCTTAACTCTGCGAATAATATGCTTGGGCTACAGAGTCAAGGACGAACTGGGTTAAAGACATCAGTCCCTAAAAGTAACCTAAAAGTCCGCTTCGCCACTTTAAATGTGGGATTTTTAACTGGAAAGACGAAGGAACTTGCATGCCTTTTCAAGCGTAGAAAGGTAGACGTTGTATGTCTACAAGCGACAAGATGAACAGGGGAGACCAAGACCTGCGATATCGGGTTTCAGAAACTTTATTCTCATTAAGAATTGCATTCACTTACATAATAAACAAAATTATAAAATAATTATTATATGACGGGCAAATCTAAGTAGTAAATTCAAAGTAAGTAAAAAATAAATAATTAAAAGTAAAAGAAGGTAAGTGTGAATACTTTTGCAAACTAAAATATTGTACAAGTTATACTGATATCGCATAGTACAAAGATCAAGATCGAAGATCGTGGCTAGATGTGGTATGCATAACGTGCATGAATTAGTGCAGCGTAGTCTATTATACACCGTGTGGTGACGGATTAAGAATACAGAGTGTCACCACCCCTATTCATCTCGTGGGTGTCGTAAAAGGCGACTGAGCGAGCAAACTACGCAGGACAACAGCACTGCAGAGAGAAGGAAAACTTGACACAAACCCTATACCAACCCGTCTGGCCAGCGTGGTGTAGTAGGCCAAAAACCTTCTTTCTAAGGAGAGGCCTATGTCCAGCAGTGGACTAGTAAAGGCTGTGATGATGATGATGAGTCTATTATCAGTTCATTTGATGTTATTTTTTACATGATTTTTTACTAAAAAATTATACCTTTTCATGTTTATTACTTCTTTGATAAGTTTTGGTAGCATAATATCCATTTCATTTCACAATACAAAGTTACGATTAAAGTCTTATAGGAAGTATGGCTTTTATCTAGATAGGTGTACCTTAAAAGCTAGAGTTCATTGATCCTAAACAGTATTTCTTGCTACTATTAACGATTAATTTCTCACCCTAAAACCACAAATAGAACTGTTGTACGATAAGAAACTTTTTCCTCAAACTACGATAGCTCTTTGCTGTGACCTGTACCACGATATATATATATGTATACATGACAAGGTTTTCCTAACTGTAAGGAAATTTTATTTTTTGTTGATGGGATGGAAAATACCTTCGGATGTCCTGCTCCTCGGGGACTCAGGAGCCAGGAGTATGTGACGATTTCACTAAAAACCACCCCGACGGCCGGACTCAGGTGCCCTACTCTGGGAGAGCCCGAACCATGGTCCTCCCCAATTGCGTTTTATTGCAATCAGGCCGCGATCCTATCCCCTACTGCGTCAATCAATCTGCCACCAGAGGTTCCCACTCTCTAGCGGCCCCCGGCCCCGTCGACGGCTGGTATCATCGGCGACGTCCTCTACGGTCGGGATCGGCGCTCTCTCGATCCCATTAAGCGGTCTCTTTCTGAAGCATTTCAACTTCACAGAAAGAGACCACTGCGCCCCATCGCTCCTCACCCGCCAGCATGGCAGCAATGATTGCTGGTGGGACAGGTCTCGCCCGATTTAGTCGACCAGGACTTCGTGTCCAGACGCCCACACGGGGCAGTCTTCCAGCGTGTGCTGGGCGGAGTTTCAGTCGGCTGCGCAGTGCTGGCATTGTGCCCTCTTCTCGCGTCCAAGGTAATGATGGTCTAATGAGGTATTATTATGGATTCTGTATAGTGAAATGAACAATATAATGATTGAAAGAAATAACTTACTAGTATCGTGGCCTGGATGTACTTTCAAATTGCTGATTATTTTATAAATTTATTCACTCACCTTTGAAGTACTTTACAAGTCAAAAACTACTGTTCTGTAAAAAAGTTAGACATTTTATCTATAAATAAAATAGTAGTACATATTTGTTATTCCGTTTGTAAACAATGTCCAAGGACTGTGTCTTGAGTACAATGCACCTTTACGTGTCGACTTGAATGTATTCATGTTCTAAACTATTCTATACAGATTCTAATCGACAATGCAACGCACTCGAATTGTTGCCGATGTCATATGTTTATTAAATATCTAAATCTTTGATATACCTATCTTTACATAAAAATCACTATAATGATGAGGTAAGCTTACCTATGTGTTATCCGTTTTCATTGAACTCTGATTTATTTTCTTGGTAACTACCAAGAAAATAAATCTATAAGTGTATAAAAATAGTCATTGAAATGCTATAATACGCCAATGCAAATCTTCAGAATACAGCTTTCCATGCATCATTGATAAATATTACATTACGGGGAGTAGATCCACAGAAACCTGAGATATTTTTGTAGTGAAAAACATTTCAGTTGCCGAGTTAGTTACGCCCCCGTATCCGGCAAAACCCCAAGAAAAGCCTCTAGCCGCCAAATCTCCTGTCTTTTGTCTTTGAAATACGTAAAGAACGCCGCCGCAACTTTTGTTCTAAATATTCACTATACATAGATTTGCGTATATTATTTAAAACTATTTATAAACTACGCCTCAATATACATAGATTTGTTTAATAACGTTTACAAAATAGTAATAAATTTAGCCAGCTTTGACTTGAAGGATCTCGCTTTAGTTTGAAATAACAAAGATAAAGTAATAAAGTAGAACGACATGAAGACGACTAGAGACGCCTGTCTGCCGCTATTCCAATTATAATTAAAGTTTCATCATTACAGATTTAATAAAAGAGATATAGGAGTACTTTCAGCAATCTCTTTGAGCTTACTAGCAGAACACGTCCCAACCTGTACAGCTTCTATTAGATTCGATCGTCCTGCAATACTGGTATAAGACAGTCATAAATATTACACTAAAATGTATACAAAAAACAATATAAAATGCTAACATATTTGTAGAAAGAACAGGCAAGATTTACTTGTGACCCGTCTAACTTAATATACCTTTTGGCCTAGATTTCTGTACTAGTAACTACGTGATCAAATATATTGATTGATGGAACGTAACGGAAACGTTATAAAGAATACAAATCAGTGTCACTTTCAACAAGTAATTAATTTACCATGAAACATTTCTGATATTTACTGTTAATGTTATGTTTCCTGAAACTATAATTTTAAATCTCGTGATTCGTTGGCTTTGTGTCTACCTAGAAAGGTTCTTTATTTTAGGTTAGCATATGTTTTTAAAATAACTTTTATACTCGTTACTAGTTATATACTAGTTATATTCAATACTCTAAGCGCTCTGCTCAACTTTACAATCGGGTAAATAAGGAGGTATACGTACATTCTAAACCCCATTATGAATGTAAAAGAACACTAATAAAGTAGTTAAAATCACTTACTTATTAAGAAACTGAAGCATACTCGCAATCCAAATAAACACACACACCCACACAGACACACACACACGCACACACACACATTTACTCGTATATATACTCGTACATGTACTGGCTCCTTCATAATATTATTAAAATAAAATATTTTTTTGTACTGAAGTAAGTTTGTAAGAATCAAATGAACACAATCGTGTACCAGCTATGTAACAATTTATGTTATGGAAGAGCGGAGTCTCCTAATACAGGCATCATTTGCTTAAAGGGAAGCACCAATCACGAATATTTTTAAACTCATTTTTGGTAACGAAATAAAACATTTGTATTGTATTTGTATAATATATATAAGTAAATATATAATATTTTAGAAACATATAAAGTATTATTATTTTTATAGGAATTGTGTAACAAAAATTAATTGAAGTGGTAAAGCGGCAGTGTTTAAATGAGTAGGTTTTGTGGTCATTGCTCTTGCTTACAATGATTTCTGTTATCGATATGAACAACTCCATGAAGAGAGTTATAGGCTATTTTTGTAGCGGAAATATAATCAAGAAGGTAGCAAAATCAGTGATCAAATTTAGTTTGAGAAGATAAAATATTTGTTTAGTTGATTTTCATGAACTACGATGCAATATAACTTTTTTACACAGGTACTTTTTAATGCAAAAATAAACCTTGAAGGTGATGAAATGGGGAATAAAAGTTTATAAAGAAATAGATGAATGTAACCAATCATTTGTCAAGTTTATCTGAATGAATTTTTTTAGTATATAATTCCCGTATTTACTATTTCTCAAGACAATAAACCTTGATCGGTGCAAAATAGGTAAACAAAGTTTATAAAGAGACCCAATCATGTGCCATGTTTATTATGGCTATTTCTGTAGAATATAATATTTCTTTTCTGGAAACTGGCAAATCTAATTTCATATTTAAGATAAGAGATTGTTTCTTCACCCTACAGAATCTATTTGCCCAAACATGGACGAACAAATCGTTAAGCGTTAAGCTTTCAAATCAAGAAATGCTGACGTATCATGATTTCATGATCAGATAAGAAACAAAATAAACCAGAAAGTGTTTACGAAGAAAACATATGGTTTACTTTAATAGCAAACTAGATAAGGAACATAATATATCACAGCATTTACTGTGATTTCATTTGTGTAAAAGTAACTCTTATAATTTAACATATATCTCATCTCATTTTATATTTAAAAATAATTTGTAATTAAATTTAATTTGAAAATAAAAGGCAAGGGAAACTCATAATTTAAATCCTTCGTCATCCGGCTTATGTGAACGGAACAAACAACAGACAAGAATATTTAATTTCTTTTCTTATATTACAACCAAATTAAAGTGCTTCACTCGAACATAGTAACTTTAATTTA
This sequence comes from Arctia plantaginis, assembly GCA_902825455.1. Classification (NCBI taxonomy): domain Eukaryota; kingdom Metazoa; phylum Arthropoda; class Insecta; order Lepidoptera; family Erebidae; genus Arctia; species Arctia plantaginis. The sequence goes on along the minus strand of CADEBD010000314.1, from coordinate 13,244,624 downwards.
ACTAATACATCCCACGAATAAAGAGTGTGAGAAATTCACAAGTGTATTTTGAATAGTATTCGCATCAAATCATAATTAAAATAACCAGATAATTGCATGCGTTCTGTTCGAATTCAGCAACAAAGCAATTTATATACAACGGTTTCTTATTTTAAGATATAATATACGCTACAATTATTCATTCTTGAATTTTTAAAGGAATAATATCATAAATTAAATACACCAACCGATGAAATGAAACTGGAGTGTAATGAATATGAGTAGTCGGTCAGTTACGGTGTATTCAAACTAAAATGCGATTGCTCTAGACTTCTTTGTTTTTATAGCATTTCAAAACAATTTTGTCACACGGTCTCACATTTCTTTAAACAATTTCTGAACAACAACAACTTTAACGACTTTTTTTTTTCTGTGCCGAAATCCCTCGGATACCACTTACCGGTGGCAATGTCGGACTCGAACCAGGTGTACCCTAGAAAGGAAATCCCTGGTGCACCGACGTACCTCGGGCCATCTACGGCGGGTAGACGACCCCCCCCTGTGTGGGAACCCCCATGTTCCCTCTGTGCTCCCGGAGGGACGAGCGCGCTTCGCAACGCGCTCGCCGCCACCCCGGCCTGCTTCTGCTAGAGTGACAGATGGCCTCACCTGTCACCCCCAGGCCTGCGCTTATGGAGGACGGAGGTCGTTATGCGACCTCCGGCGTCTGAGTCGTCTGCGGTACCTGGCCCGTTCCCGAGCCTGGCAGGCCGGGAGAGTTCTAAACCTCGCCCGGTCCCGCTCCGCCATCTCCTTCGCAAGCATAACTTGCTTGCTTGCAGAAGGAGACGGCTCGCTCCACACGATAGCCGCAATCAGGTTATCGAGCGAGAGAACTCACACTCCGATGGCCGCCACGAGGTCTCACCTCTGCTCCACCGACGCCGGGCATTCTGCCAGCGTGTGGAGCGCCGTGTCCACGGTCCGACCACCGCAGTGGTGGCACTCAGGCGTTGGCTCTTTGCGGATCAGACACAGGTGATCCCCGAAACATCCTTTCCCAGTGATCGACTGCGTCAGTCGGTCTGAGAGGGTCCCGTGATGCCTCTCGAGCCAATCCTCCATAATGGGTTTTACCGCCGCGATGACGGCGTGCCCGGCGCTCGTTTGCCCAAGTCGTCTCTTCCACTCCCCTACGAGAACCCGGCGGAGCTGGGATTTTCGGTCATCGATTTCTCGAGTCTCAGGACTCCGACCCAACTCACGCGCCTCCTTGCGCCACTGATACAGAGCCTCAAGGGCTCTCGCCTCTAGGTCTTACGGTGGAGTTCCGGCCAGGAGGCTCGTCGCCTCAAAGGAGATCGTGCGGTATCTTATGATCCTGATGGCCAGCACTCGCTGCGGTCGTTGCAGTAGTGCGACGTTGCTAGCCTTCAGGGCCCCCGCCCATACTGGGGCCCCATAAAGCGCCATGGACCGCACAACCCCAACTGTGAGGACTAAAAATTAAAAAATAATTACAATTCTAATTGAAAAACTAAAACAAGTGCGACCTAAAATATAAGATACCTTTTAGTCTGTTTATAGTTGGTGCGTAGGTGCCAAACGCATTTGCACGAATTTCAGGGTTTACCTCGATTTCTCTAGGATTCCATCATCAGGTGTTCTTTGTGTCCGTTTCATGTATGTTTGTAAAGTCCCCCGCGACACAGGATTTATTCCTAATGCGGGCGTTGTCTTTTTTAAAAAAGAAAAGAAAAGAAAGATCCTTATTTAGTGATAATGGTACTACCTCGGGAGTTTCGATTACAAAAAGAATTTTGAAAATCGGTCACAGATGACGGAGATATCGCGTAACCAACATACGAAAAAAATACAGTCGAATTAAGAACCTCCTCTTTTGTGTTTTTGAAGTCGGTCAAAAATGCAGAACGCTTTATCCTACTTTTTACGGTATTCTCACTAAATGATCTAAAAGTTATTAGTAGTCCGGTAGATTTTGCTGGATCCCTATCTAGCCAGTTTATATTATTGTGTGGCGACTCCAATCACAGCAGCAGACAGTGGTTTAGCTATACTCTAGTGGTTTAGCTCCGTTTTCATTTGCCTTACCGAATTTACCTTCTTGGTCTAAAATAATTACATTCAAAACTAGCGTGAGCCTAGGCAATGGGTCAGCCATAAAAGAAACCAGTCAAATACTCTCTTTGCAAACTTCATACAGAATTAGGAAAATGACAGAAAAATAGTGAATGATGACGAGGATATCATCATAATTTCAGCCGAAAAACGTCCACTGCTCTATATATTTTATGCCTCCCCCAAGGCTCACAACAACAAAGATCGTCGGACTTGTAGGGAGCCTACCCACGCTCCGTCATACAAATATATATATTTAATGTATATACATTTAGAAGTAAATAGAAGCCTGTTCTATAAGCGCCTATGGCAATTTACCTAAATCTGTGTTCCAATTTAAAGAGTCCAGACCTGTTATCGCCGTCAATGTTGTCTATATTATTTACTTTATGAACAGCCATTGTTTTTCTTTCGTTTGAAGACCGGCTACTACGAGTAGAGCACACTTTAGAGCACACTGAGGACTTATAGCATATCATATTATGGTTTACATTTCTCTTAATGTGAATGATAAAATGATTGTATGATATTTTAACAGTTTGGTCATAAATATGGTACGTGTAACGTTCATATAGTTTAATGTAAATTATTTTTAGTTGTGATATAGGTACATACAATTACGATTTTATGAAAATAATATATCATCATCTGCCTACCCGTGTCCCAATTTTATTTGGAGTCGGCGCAGTATTTTTTATTCTTCCATTCTACTCTATCATTCGTAGTTTCACTTTTTGCTCCCTTCCTAGCCGTATCGCATTTGTGACTCTTGAGTTGCAGGCGTTCATAGGCGGCGGTGGTCGCTTAGCTTCAGGTGATCAGTCTGCTCGTCTACCCACACTTTCATAAAAAAAATCTCCCTCACACAGTCCATCCACCTTTTCTATAGTGTTCCTATTTTCTTGTACCCTTTAACTCCTATACTTAACCATTTTCTAGCCGCATTTTCTTCATTCCTTCGCATGACATGTCCATACCAAGGTATCTTACCTTACCTTACCTTACCTATTACTTCTTAACTTTGCATGCAGTGGCGCTATTTTCAGACTCCCTCATATATACATATTCCTAATCTAGTCCAGTTTTCGCATTTTGCCTACGTACAGGTGCCTCTTATCCGTTCCCTTAATGGGCTAACTTTAAGAATCATAACGGACGGCAGGTTGATGATACTTTTATAAATTTGTCCTTTAAGTTTTAGAGGGAAACTACGGTCACAAATTGTTAACGTTACCTGCCGCCACTTCATCTATTCAGCATTGATTCCATTCCTTTAGGATAACCTCTTCATATCACAACTTATTGAAGAATAGTCAATCAGCAGCAATCGATAAAAAGTCAGCCTCTCGCAAACGTCTTCTTTCAGTAACTTCCAAACTTCCACTAAATTTAACACTAAATTTTTAGAAACCGTACTGCCAATCTAAGTTGATTTATACTCGTACTAATCTCGTTCACCAGTTCGAAATTCACATCTACCATTATCATCACTCCGCTCCGTCATTCGTTCTCTTTATTCATAAGTTTTTAAAAGTAAGTTTGTATGAAAATTAAATAAAAATGTAAATATAATAGTTTTTTGAACAGCAGATAAGTAAAATTGAAATTACTGGAAAAGTATGGCATAGTAAGGTATAAATAAGGTAATTATGTTAAAGGGGGCAGACGAGCGGACGGGTCACCTGATGGAAAGTGACCATCGCCGCCCATGAACGTCTGCAACTCAGGAGTCACAAACGGCCTTTTAAGTAGGAGTGCGCTCTTTTCTTGAAGCTTGTATCGGTCCGGAAATATCGCAGACGATAACGTTTCACAGCTTGGTTGTGCGGGGCAAAAAGTGTCTCGAAAAGCGCACAGTAGTGGAGCGCGAACTATCACGGTGACGAGGATGAACATTTTGCCATGTGGAATGATGAGCGGAAAGTTGAGGCTGGTATTAGTCCGAACAATTCCTCGGAGCTATCTCCATGATATATGCAATAGAGAACGCAAACTGAAGCCAATAACGCCGAGGGATCGAGCCGATCGGAGATTGGATTTGGGCTATGGATAATCCGAGTCGTTCTTCGTTGGATGCGGTCCAGAGGGAGAAGCTGGTGCTGAGGTGCCTTACTCTCTAAGTGACCCCGAAACTGGACTTCGCTCGATATGTCGATGACTAGGATTCCGATGTTGGCTGAGGCAGTTAGGGACGTGCTCTTAAACCGAGGTGATACGACAAATGGTATCTTATTTGCGGACCTGCGTCTTTTTTGGGTTGAACTGGACAAAATTTAGTTTTTAAACAACTAGTTTTCAAATGAACTTGGAAATATTACGTTTATTGGAGATGAAATGAAGAGTGCGTGGAACTCTGCCGTCTCCTTCCGCGAACAAGTTATGCTTGCGAAGGAGATGGCGCTGCGGGACCGGGAGAAGTTTAGAACCGCAGTTGACTCAAGCGCCGGGGTTCGCAGAACGACCTCCGTCCTCCATAAGCGCAACCTGGGGCTGACAGGTCACCATGTGTCACCCTAGCAGAAGCAGGCCAGGGTGGCGGCGAGACGCGTTCCGGTGCACGCGCGCCCTGTCGGGAGCACAAAGGGAACATGGGGATTCTCACACAGGAGGGGGTCATCTACCCGCCGTATATGGCCCGAGGTACGTCGGGGTACCAGGGATTTCCTTTCTAGGGTACACCTGATTCTAGGCTACTGGTACCCGAGACGGTGTGCGGTTTTTAGTCGGTTCGAGTCCGACATAGCCACCGGTGAGTGGTATCCGACAGGATTTCCGCACAGGAAAAAAAAGGGAGGTACGTATAGTATTTAGTTTTAATTATAATCTCAAAAATACGTTTCATACGTTCTCATATACATAAATAGAACTAGTCATCAAAATTTGCATTAATTTTTGTCTTTAGATTTCATTAAGCTGTTACTATACATCTTTTATGTTGTATTAAATACACTTAATAGCTGCTAGGATATAGGAAACAATTCTAGAAAAACAGTCCCTGTCGCTAAGAAGAAGACAAAATTATTTGTAGATATTATACGAGTATTAATAAAGTTGTTCCCATACAGTTGTATACTTACATACAGAACCATGAAATCATCGACCGTTACACCCGTAACTGTTATAGCCGTACCGTAGCGCAGGCGCCACACGCAATTTATATTTTTATGTTAGATCAATTCACGAAGAAAAAGATATAGTCTATAAAATAGCGAGGAGTGGATCACCGAATCGCATTAGGCAGACCTTCATAAAACTAATTATTATTCTACAAGCGCGCGATCACTGAGATGTATTCAAGGCTTTCTCATTTATGGTGAAAGTGGTTTAGTTATTGTTATATATTTTATAGTAGTATACACGAACTAAGAACACAAAAATCATGTTTTTTATAATCCCGTATAATTGTACATATGCATAATCGCTATATTGTATATTAGGATTACTACCTATTACGTGTTATGAACTCTTAATGAGAAACGCGAACATCTATACTCTTACATTTTAAAAAAGCTCCAAAATGCTGTCTGTATCGAAAACGCTTATCCTTTTACAGAATACTTCTACTCCGCTAATATTTACTAAATTTTATTTGCAGTAACTGCCTAACAGTAGAACCCTTATAGAAGCAAATATACCCTTACTTTATAGGGATGTAACATTTGTTGAACCAACAATTGGCTAAATTTAGTGTGGCAGTTGACAAAATAGTTGTGCCTAACTTGACATTAGTAAACATAATATATGAACGAGGTATTTATTACAAACAACTTGCCATAATTTATATGTTGCCTGTGAGTTTTTAGGTACATTTCTAGCCGTTTAATTAGCTAATGTGAAAACACAATTATTTTATGGTCACAAAAACACAACTTTGAACAAATTAAGAACTGTCTATATTGTAATATAATACACACATATTCTTATAAATTAATTTGAGTTAGAAATTCCAAGTAAAAAGAAATATATATTGACACTGGCCAGTTTTATGTATGTGAGTAAAACACTTAAAAGTTTTCAAATTGTACGAGTATACTACCCTGTACCTGTCAGTCTTATACTCTGGGGTCACCATTTTAACTTATAACTGAATTAAATCGTTGCCCAAGTTTGGGATGCCATCTGGTCACAGATTTATGGTTAGGTTAAAAAATAAACGGCTAAACTGTATGCTCTTTTACATATTTACTCATCATGATTTTGTATAATGTCTTAAAGGTACGGTAATGATTGCTTTACTTAAAGTATTACATTCATATCTGTAGTGTCTAAGATTTTAATCTAACTTAACCTAACTATTTAATCGAAGCACTGAATTCAAATATTAAATCATAATATGTACGCCTTATATGACATGACGATCCTAATTTGACCCGTGTTGTACAAAATTTGTAATCTAAAAACCAGTCAAATTAATTATTCCAATTAAGTGTCTATAATGACACGATAATAGCATTTATATTATTACTATATACGACAAATTCTATCTAATATTGCTGTAATTTATATTGTAGTTTGTTTTTTAAATTCTATGTTTTAGAGATTTCGTCTGTGAGGTACCTTACCTGGTAATGTTTACATATCCTTCAATTCCAAATTCAAGTTAAATTTATAGTATAATATGGTTTTGATACATAAAAATAGAAATTTGGTTGCTTTGCTAATAGTTATGCATAGAACATTTAAGTCGTTAAGTTAAAATCAAGAAATCAAAATTACGCTTTGTATTTGACCAGCTTTTGCCCGCAGGAACAGTGAGTTAAACCAGTATGAAGGGTACCCTTTTTCCTGTTCTGTTCTTTTGACAACCTGTGTGCAAAATCTCTTGATGGTGAGTTAAGTGGTTAATGTGTTAAACCGTAAGAAAAACAAACAAATAGACTCACTTTAATGGTTAACCTCGGATTTCGGGTCCGTTCATGGCAACAACATAATATATTATGTAGTATAACATTCCCAACGTCATGCAAGCACAGATGATAATGAAGTAAAATATGTAGTGGATACAGTAAGCCACTAAAATTTCGCAAAATGCCTTCCTCTTCATATCTACGAGTATTACACATGAAGCACACGTCTAATGAACTTCATATATATATCTGTTTTACTAAATGAATGACTTGATAAGCAATAACAAGAGGAAATGTTTATTACAACATTCCCACATTCATTAAGTTCTCGATGCGAACAGTTATTAATTACGCTATCCACAGTGCAATCTAAACTTAAACCAACTAAAACTTTTCAAAGAGATCTCATTGATAAACTAAGACACATCAGACTACAGACAAGTTATATAATGGCAAGTACATTGAGTAAAGTAATAAACTATAAAATTCTATTCAAATTACTTTACAAAATTCTACCCTTACATTCATAAACAATTTGTAAAGCTTAAATGTTGACATTTGTTCACTCAGGAGATTCGCTTTGAGAGAATGTAGCGAACCTTTGAATACGTTGTACATTATCTCAGTTTAGCAGGCACATTTATCAGGCCGTGCTCACATTCCACTAACGAAAAAATATACGGATGATTATGTACCTTAACGAAAATATTGCTGGCTTTACCGTGCGACCGCCACCCGCGTCGTGACAGAAATAGAAAATATATGATAGAACCGGCTAGCACATAACATACATCATCCGATGACAGCGACATGACTAGCCGTTAACTAATATTCAACTTTTGTACCTACAACTCCTTTAAAGCTAAAGTAAGTTTTAATTATTATTGTGTTAAAAATACTTATGTGTTTAGGTTTGAAAGATCACAACTAAAGTATCAGAAACTGTCCAGGCGACGCAAAATAAGTCTTTGCATTCTACCAAACATCAGTCTAAAATCCTAGTAATTTAAAGAAATTAAATTATAATGTCTCTTAAATTAAAGATTTTGTTTTTATTTACGATAAATTACTCAAAGTTATGGATTCATTTTTTTATTTTTGGCCATACTAAAATGTTAAACACATATCGTGAGTCTGGACCCGGTATCGGTCAGAGTGAAGAGTATTGATCTTGTAACCAAAATTAATTCCTTGTATAAATTAAATTAAGCGCACAGCTTTGCTCACATTAGAATCAATTAGAAAGAAATAAACTTTGTGATATATTTAACCATTAGAATTAATAGAAAAAGAATATTCTTACATGAAACATTTATTTACTACAGCTGGATGCCTATTTGAGTAATTCTTTTATGACAAAAAAATGTAAGAGTTCTATGTAATCGAAACTTTGTAGTTAGAATTTAAAAATTTATATAGTAAGTAGTAGTAGTAGCAACGATGGGCCTATGTCCAGAAGTCGACAGCAACTAAAAAGATTTACTTTACTTTTACTTCATTATAACAACATCCTTTCCGACTTATTAATGTTATTAGAATTTAGTAGACGTAGTGACAAAATATATTTTACTATCCTCGGTATGTTCATGAGAGGATTTCTTTATCTATATCATTGAGGCATCAAGATTTGTTGATCGTTATATTTTTCATATAAAAACCTAAAGACATACTTATCAACATTAGGGTTGTCTCGATTAATACGTTTAAGATAGAGGTGAAATATGTAGATATTTGTACGTCATCATTCATATTTGTCAAGTTCGCGTATTCACTTTTCCCTCAGTGCAAATATTTGTGTGTATCAATATTGTCGATTTCTAAAATCTACGGTACGGTATGCCACATTTTGTTTTATATGTAATGTTAGTCATCATCATAATCATGATCGACAGCCTTTATTAGTCCACTTGTGGACATAGGCCTCTCCTTAGGAAGGAGGTTTTGGCCTAATATACCACGCCGGGCCAGTCGGGTTGGTGTAGGTTTTGTGTCAAGTTTTCCTTCTGTTTGCAGTGCTATTGTCCTACGTAGTTTGCTCCTTAGTCGGCTCTTACGACACCCACGAGGTGAATAGGAATGGTGACACTCCTTATTCCTTATCCGTCACCACGTGGACTAGGTCACTCAAAGTAATTGTAGTCATAGATTTCATTATCTTCTTTAATACACACAAACTATGCCACTGTTGTGGGATCATTCTGATCTATTTAATAATAATAATAATAGTTATTTGCTGATCAAGGGTATATTATTTAAGGAGCGTTAAAAGGAAACCACAATAAACAAAAAGGCATTCCTTTTTTTTTTTTGTTTATGGCAAACTATGCCGATGTCGACAATTCTGCCACAGTCTAATGTGCGATGAAGGTGCGTGTGTTTGTAGAGCCGTAGAGGGACAAAACATAACCTCTGAAGGACATCACTGCACTAAGTAAGCATGTTAGAATGTGTTCAGTCAGTTGCTAGGCAACAGTGTCGAGCCTGGCGACTGTCCTTCAAACCTCAGTATCATCAAGTTTTATTCTATCACTTTTATTTGATTAGATATGATACCTTAAAGTTATGTGGCCCAATCATCGCAACCTTCCCTTAATCGTGTATTTAGTATATTTTTACAATAACCTTCTTCACTTAAAGAATAAAGTGTAAGGCGCTAGGTATATGTTGGGTAAGTTATACAGAGTTTTTCATATAAAAGCAGACTTGTTTGAAAACGTTCTTACGGATCAATATGTTGAAATTGACCAATGCGTAGTGCCCATTGAAACAAATATTTGTATTAGAAACCTTCCCACAATTTTTGATATACTGTCACATGAAAGTGAAACACTGGGCAGCGTGTTGACATATTGGAGCAAGCACAGACAAGTTTTATGAAAAGTTTTTTTTTGTCACAGGTTAAATCATTCACAATGAGGGTTTTCGATATTTTTTCTGCCACCAGACGGCGCTTCGTATGCGTCAGGTCCAAACAGCTGTCAGATACCACAGATTCTTACCGAACGTATAATTTTTTAGTGAAATTCTATGAATTTGAAGTGTTATTGAGTTTATTATAGATTACGGCCAGAGAAAGGTTGGCGAACTGAAGATTGAGCTCAAAAAGAGAGGCGCAAAAGTTTTATTTGCGCCTCACAACACTGTGGCATTTTAGAAAACAATATTTCTTTTGTAACGTTTTTAAGAATGAATAAACCAAAAAAATGATCGAAAAATACAAATCCTGTATGTGTTTTGACAGGTGGTTGGACCTGACGCTACAGTGCTGCCATCTCACGTGGAACATTTCAGAAAACCCTCATTTAGGTAAAAACTATTTATTTGTTATAATGGATAAAATAAGCTGCATGAGTAATTGCAAAAGCAACAGTGAAAATATTATAATAGGTGTTAAAGTATGAAATTGCCGTTGTATAGTTATAGATACTTTGAAGTGTCATAAACCTTCATTGTGCCTATGTATACTTTTATGATTCAAATCTCATAGTTTCTTTTGATATGTTCTCATTAAAAACTGGCAAGCTTACTTATTTAGGATTAAGACATATCTATTATGATCTGTTGTGTAATATTGTTGCTGATTACAATTATTATGGGTATTCAATACCTATTCCTCAAACTACAAAACCGGATGATAGGTGTCCTAAGTTTTTTCTTGCATCATAATAATTATGGGAGGAATATTTTTACAAATAAAACCACTGTTCACAAAATCAAAGAGAATTGTACCAATAAAAAAAAAAGTAACAAAATATTATTGTATTACCAAAATGTAAGAGGTCTACGCACCAAAACTGCTATATTTTACAAGAACGCTATAACTATAGCCAGCGATCTTGTCATCCTTACAGAAACATTCCTAAATAGCTCTGTTAATGACGCTGAACTCTTTCCACCTGAATACGTTGTCCTGCGGAAAGACCGTCAAGGTGACGTCGGGTGGGGGGATGTTCTATTGGCAGTAAAGAACTGTTATAATGTGAAAAAAGTTACAAATGTAGATGACTTAACTGATGATAAAGAATTATTATTTGCTATTATTACCAGGAAGAATGTTAAGCTAATAGTTTGTGTTGTCTACTTACCTCCCAGCTACAGCAGTAAACAATATCTCGATGTCTTAACATGCATCGAAAACGCTATCAACATGTATACTGAATATCCATTGCTGATAGTTGGCGATTTCAATTTAAATTCGTGCAATAATAATGTTAGATCTCAATTTAATAATTTTATGGAATATTGTAAGTTGCAACAATGCAATAACATTAGCAATAAATATGGATGCATCTTGGATTTAGTATTGACTACTCTTGATTCCAACAGTATTAATGTGTCATCTGATACTGAACATTTAGTGCCCATGGATGCATACCACCCTCCCTTAGAAATACTACTTACACTCCCTAAAAGAGCGAACAATCTTTCGTCTTTTACTCCAGGGAAGTATTTAAGTATTGAGTGGAACTTTCGTAAAGCAGATTTACATGGCTTATACACTGAGGTTGCTAATATTGACTGGACTGAACTACTTGACCAGCAGAATTTAAATATAAACCTAGCCGTAGATATATTATATAATAAACTTAATAGCGCTATTAGTACACGAGTTCCCTTAAGGACAATAGCTCATAACAATAAATATATATATCCCAAATGGTATACCAAAGAAATAATATCTTGTATAAAATTAAAATATTTTAATTTGAAAAAGTTTAAATGCGATGGTTTAGAGTTTAACAAAGAACTTTTTAAATACTATAGGACTAAAGTGAAGGACCTCATAAATACAGCCTTTAAAGAATATATAATAAGCGGAAATAATTGGCAACACTTATTTTTATTGGGCGTGGCTTAATGACGTCACTTGCCGCTTGGAGTGAGGGAAGGATTGGAGAGGTGCGAACGCGATCAGGGCTCTCTTGCGGCGACACCAAAGCTAGACGGACGTGCTGGGATTGCGTATTGTCAATATTTGTTGCTTGACTTGATTATTGTTAAGTGGGTGTTTTAATAAATTGTGTACAAGCATACATTCTCTTTTTTTAGTATTTCGAAATAGATTTATAACTTCAGAAGTGGGAATCCTCTCCGCTCTGAGCACGGCTTCCTTGATTTAAATTCAGTGTGCAATAAATTATTGTTGAGTAGTAAATAAAACAAAAAAAAAAGAGAGGAATAATTAAACAATGTCGCAAGGCAAAAGGCATAACGGTCGTAAAGGTAGTGACACGCCGCCTATCTCTGGTTTGGAGCAACAATTACAAACGATTTTGAATCGTTTGACTGTCTTGGAAGATAGTTCAGTGAGTGGTGCTTCGAATAAGAATAATGCGGGTACGTCACGCGACGTTACGGCTCCTCCTAGTATGACGCCATCTTCGCACCTGGACGGCACTGTCGTGCCAGCGACGGAGTCGGAGTCTTGCTCCGCAAGCTTCGCCGCATCCGTACCTTGCACGGGTACGGTGCAGTCCAGTGCCGACATGGTAATGAGTGAGGTTACCGAAAAACACTCACAAGTGTAATTAACGCTATACCGGTAAGGTCGAATCATATTTTTATATCGAATTTTGATCCATGTTTAAATGATTTCGATATGTGGTGTACGGAAGTTGATCATGTGCGCAATTTAAATCGATGGGATGATCGCGAGTGTTTGGCGCGTATAGGAAATTGTCTTAAGGGTGACGCGAAGCTGTGGCTCAACGAATGGGTTAGTAACGATCGTGGTTGGTCAAATTTCAAACGAGAATTTAAAACTTTGTGTCCATCACGGATTGATATTGCAAATATTTTGTTTGACGTGATGAAAACGAACTCCGATAACTACCCCACCTATGCAGAATATGCCAGGCGTTCCTTATTACGGTTACGCATTGTTAACGGAATGAGTGATGAATTAATAGCAGCGGTAATTATAAGGGGCATTACCGACCCGCAGATTCGCGCCGCGGCTACTAATGCGAACCTGTTACCTGACGGCCTAGTACATTTTTTATCGATTTATTTAAAATCAAGCCAAGTTACACCAACGCGAACACGGGGTACCTTCCGGAAATACGATTTACAACCCAATCCTCGCAAACGAGAACGCGTAGACTACCGTGTTAGATGTTTTTCTTGCAATGGCTTTGGTCACAAACAGAACACGTGCCCAAAACGTGCCAAAACCGAAACTTCTACGAATGCGTATAATTCGAACAGGCAGATACCAAAATCAGAACTCTGTTCTTTTTGCAAAAAGGTTGGCTATAAAGTCGAAGATTGTTTTACAAAGCAGCGCGCCGAATCAGTTGACGTTTACAAACAAAACGATATTACGACGGCAGTTATTCAGGGTGTGCCAGTTGACGTTCTTATAGACAGTGGGTCAACTATTTCTTTGATTGCCGAATCAGTTTCGAAACATTTGCAATGCACTCGGATACCTTCATATCGAGTTTTGCGAGGTATAGGTTGTCAGGACATAGAAACATCGTTTCGTACTACGTTAATAGTAGAATTTTCAAATATTACCCTCGAAATTGATTTTCACATCGTTTCGGATAAATGCATGAACACGCCAGTGATTGTCGGTACAGATGTATTAAATAGAGACGGTGTGACTTACACCCGGACGCGTGGAGTACAACGGCTTACGCGACGTGACAATGTTTTGCAAATCAAGTCTGATCCAATAAATGTGCTGATAGATACATCGCTGTCAGGTGCGGAAAGGGAACAATTAATGCGTATCATTAACGAATTTGGTAAGTATCTCGTTGTGGGTACGGCTACTACCACTGTGCATACAGGTACAATGCATATTAAGTTACATAATGAAACTCCAGTAGTCTACCGACCATACAAAATGACTTATGATGAGAAACTGCGCGTCAGAAAGATAATTCGGGATCTACTTGAAAAACAAATCATTAGAGAGTCAGAATCAGCTTTTTCGAGTCCTATATTGCTCGTGAAGAAAAAGGACGGTAGCGATAGGCTTTGCGTTGACTTTCGCGCCTTGAACGCGAATACGGTAAAGGATCACTACCCCTTACCGCTAATAGATGATCACATCGACCGGTTAGGGAAAGCCAGTTACTTTACCAGTTTAGATATGGCCACTGGATTTCATCAGATAAAGTTGGTTGAGGAGTCAATTCATCGCACGTGATTTGTAACTCCAGAGGGCCACTACGAGTATTTAAAAATGCCATATGGACTCGCCAACGCCCCAATAGTATATCAGCGCATAATATTCACCACATTGCGTACATTCATCGATACTGGTAAAGCCTGCGTATATATCGATGACATACTGTTACCTAGCCATACTATCGCTGAAGGTTTACAGACATTACGGGAGGTTCTAGGAACCCTGACTAGTGCGGGGTTATCTATCAACTTGAAAAAGTGTAGGTTTCTTACTACAGAAATAGAATACCTAGGTAGAACGATCAGTAATGGTCAGGTTAGGCCGAGTCTATTGAAGGTCCAAGCACTGGTCGATGCGAGGGTGCCAAGCAATGTTAAAGAAGTCAGACAATTTCTGGGTCTGGCTGGATATTTTAGGCGCTATATCCCAGGCTATTCACATAAAACGTCATGTATAGCAAACTTGACCCGCAAGGGTGTACTGTTCCGATGGGGTGAAGAGCAAGAAAAGGTTCGTAAGGACATTATTAAAAGGTTGACGAATGAGCCAGTGCTGGCTATTTTTGACCCTTCCTTCCCCACTGAGGTACATACTGATGCGTCAGCCCTAGGGTACGGCGCGGTGCTACTACAAACTCGAGACGGTGGACATAAGCAGCCTGTAGCCTATTACAGTAAGTAAGTAACTCAAGGGGCCGAACCACGTTACCACTCGTACGAGTTGGAAACGCTGGCAGTTGTTAGGGCATTACAACATTTCAGACACTATCTAATAGGCATAAAATTCAAAGTTGTGACTGACTGTAATGCTTGGAAACTGACTCAGCGCAAGAAGGATCTACTGCCGAGGATTACTCGGTGGTGGATGTACCTACAAGACTATGACTTCGATTTGGAATATCGTAAGGGGACTGCACTATCTCATGCCGATTATTTAAGCCGAAACCCCGTCAATATTTGTGAAATACGGAAGCCGCTAAACTGGGCTCAAATAGCACAGAACGCTGATGAAGAAACACTGGGTTTGGTGCAAAAACTTCAGGATGGTGAACTAGATTCTGCCAGATACATTAGGCACAGTGACATCCTGTATTATAAGATGGATGTAGTTGGAGAGCCATCACGCTTATTATGTTATGTACCCAAGGGTCACCGCCTTAGCTTATTATGTGTCTTCCACGATGAACACCAACATATTGGGATTGACAAGACCACCGACTTAGTCTTGAAACACTTCTGGTTCCCTAAATTGAGACAATTTGTAAAGAAGTATGTACAACACTGTGTTGTATGTCTTTCGCATAAAAAGGTACCTTGTCAAACCTTACAACCCATTGAGTCATGGAGAAAACCCGACATTCCTTTTAACACCGTTCATACAGATGTACTGGGGCCTCTACCGGCCTCAAACGGATTCAGATACGTTGTTCTAATTATTGACGCATTTACTAAGTACTGCCTTCTATATCCGATATGTAGACAAGATGCAGGCGAACTAAGAAAAACTTTTGAGGCTGCTATTTCTCTTTTTGGCTCGCCAAAGTTAATAATTACCGACCGTGGACGCATGTACGAGAGCTCTGCATTTGTCAACTGGGTTAACAAGTTGGGTTGTGAAATACATTTTATAACCCCTGAAATGCATCAAAGTAATGGTCAGGTTGAGCGCTATTGCCGTACCGTAATGAATATGATTCGCGTTGAATCGAATTATAGACAAGAAAGTTGGTCAGCTATTTTGTGGAAATTGCAGCTCACTTTGAATAATACTATCCAAAAGTCTATTAAATGTTCACCTATGAATTTGTTAGTTGGCGGTGATGGAACAACACCCGTCATACGAGCTCTGGTGCGTGATGTAGCTTTAGAGGCAACCAGTCCGAACCGGGAGTCGCTGCGTGAGCTTGCTCGACAACGTGCTTCGGAGTCTCTCGATGCGAACCGTTCCCGTCAGGACAGTCGCACTAATGAACGGCGCAAAGCTCCTCGCGTGTTCAAAACTGGCGACCTGGTATTTGTTCGCAAGACAAGTCAAGCCACGGGCAAGTTGGATTCCGGTATGCGAGGCCCATACAGAGTACTACAGACGTTGCCACATGGTCGATATGAGTTAAAATTAGTTGCAGGCTCTTACGGGAAGACCACCCAAGCAGCTGCAGAATACATAACACTTTGGCGCGGGGAATGGACCCCCGACGTATGTACCGCTTTCTTTGAACGTAAGCTACTTGTGCTCAACATCCTTTATTTTTGAAATGCATAATGTGACCGTTATATTTATGTACTTGTTTCAAGCATCCTGAGGGCTCTGCTTGCTGGTATCGCATCCTGAGGGCTCTGCGATTATGGAGAACATCCTTAATAGTACTTCTCTGTGTACATCCTGAGGGCTCTGTACTTGTTTCAAGCATCCTGAGGGCTCTGCTTGCTGGTATTGCATCCTGAGGGCTCTGCGATTATGGAGAACATCCTTAATGGTACTTCTCTGTGTACATCCTGAGGGCTCTGTACTTTCTCAAGCATCCTGAGGGCACTGCTTGCTGGTATCGCATCCTGAGGGCTCTGCGATTATTGAGAACATCCTTAATGGTACTTCTCTGTGTATATCCTGAGGGCTCTGTACTGGTTTCAAGCACCCTGAGGGCTCTGCTTGCTGATATCGCATCCCGTGGGCTCTGCGATAATGGAAGATATTCTTGACACTGTTCCTAAGAGCAGCCTCCCGAACGACGGCTACAAGACTAATGCGAACAATGTTTTATGCTTCCTTTAGATGACAACGATGAGGAGGACGCGGAGGTAGAAATTGAGCGTCAAGTTAACGCGGACGTACGTGTTCCTATTTCGTCATCCCATGAGGATGACGGCCCTCAGCAGAACCTTCTCTCAGTTCAGGCGGGCGAGGGCGCACCGCTGTCAGGAGAAGCCGAATAAGCAATAAATATGGATGCATCTTGGATTTAGTATTGACTACTCTTGATTCCAACAGTATTAATGTGTCATCTGATACTGAACATTTAGTGCCCATGGATGCATACCACCCTCCCTTAGAAATACTACTTACACTCCCTAAAAGAGCGAACAATCTTTCGTCTTTTACTCCAGGGAAGTATTTAAGTATTGAGTGGAACTTTCGTAAAGCAGATTTACATGGCTTATACACTGAGGTTGCTAATATTGACTGGACTGAACTACTTGACCAGCAGAATTTAAATATAAACCTAGCCGTAGATATATTATATAATAAACTTAATAGCGCTATTAGTACACGAGTTCCCTTAAGGACAATAGCTCATAACAATAAATATATATATCCCAAATGGTATACCAAAGAAATAATATCTTGTATAAAATTAAAATATTTTAATTTGAAAAAGTTTAAATGCGATGGTTTAGAGTTTAACAAAGAACTTTTTAAATACTATAGGACTAAAGTGAAGGACCTCATAAATACAGCCTTTAAAGAATATATAATAAGCGGAAATAATTGGCAACACTTATTTTTATTGGGCGTGGCTTAATGACGTCACTTGCCGCTTGGAGTGAGGGAAGGATTGGAGAGGTGCGAACGCGATCAGGGCTCTCTTGCGGCGACACCAGAGCTAGACGGACGTGCTGGGATTGCGTATTGTCAATATTTGTTGCTTGACTTGATTATTGTTAAGTGGGTGTTTTAATAAATTGTGTACAAGCATACATTCTCTTTTTTTAGTATTTCGAAATAGATTTATAACTATATATTAAAGGTTGAAAACAATATAAGTTTAGATCCTTCAAGTTTTTGGCAGTATGTAAAGGAAAAGCGAAAAAATAGGCAGCAGACAAAAACATATACTTATAAAAGTCAAGTTGTAGAAGGCCAGGAAGCCATTGACTCGCTTGCTAAATATTTTAGTTCAGTGTTCCACGATACTTCTCCGTTGTTAGATGTAAAGGTAGCTGAGGAAGAGGCTAATCGTTTAGGCTGCCTATCCACAGTGACTATTGAACGAGTTACAGCTACCGAACTTAAGTGTGCTGTACGGCGACTAAAAGCTTCAATAGCTTGTGGTCCTGACAACATACCTGCCTTTTTAAAAATGATTGTTTGTCAGTCATTTGGAAGTGCCGTTACTTCATGTTTATAATCTCTCGCTTAGACAATGTTTATACCCTAGTAAGTGGAAAGTGTCCAGGGTGACGCCAATACCCAAATGTGGAACATCCGCAGACATAACAAACTATAGACCTATTGCTGTATTGTGTGTATTTGGAAAGATATTTGAATCTGTCCTCAATAACGCCATTTATAAACAAATAAAGGGACAATTGAATGATTGCCAGCATGGGTTTCGTCCTGGACGCTCCACGTTAACTAATCATTTAGAATTTGTAGATTTTATAAACACTAGAGTTAAGTCTGGCTGTCAAGTAGACGCCGCATACTTTGATTTTAAAAAAGCGTTTGATCTCGTCGATAATGATGTACTTTTAAACAAATTTTCTGTATTGGGCTTTTCAACTTCTCTATTAAAATTTATGGCAGATTACTTAAAAGATCGTAAGCAGTTTGTTAAGGTAGAAGGATATAAATCGGAAGAATATTATACTCGATCAGGGGTCAGTCAGGGTAGTACCTTAGGTCCTATGCAATTTCTGATAATGATCAATGATTTACCTAATGTTGTATTAAATGCAAAATGTCTGATGTTTGCCGATGATCTCAAACTGTACCTTTCTGTAAATGAAGCTAAGGATTGTTTGGCCCTACAACATGATATTGACGCTGTAGTTGAGTGGAGTCTAAAAAACAAGTTATCATTTAATAATTCCAAATGTAAAACTATCACTTTTTCTCGATCCCGTAATCCGATTACAAATACATATCATCTTGCAGGCGCCCCAATGGAACATGTTCCCTCAATCAAGGATTTGGGAGTAACAATGGATAACAAATTAAATTTTCATGACCAGATACTTAAAATATGCAAAGACGCTAATAAATGCCTTGGTTTCATCATCAGAATATCTTCACAATTTAAGAACACTCAAGTTATAATACAAATATACAATACCTTTGTGCGTAGTAAATTAGAATATAATGCAATAGTCTGGGGTCCACGGGAGTCGTTGTATAATATTATGATAGAAAAAATTCAACGTAAATTCTGTAGATACCTATATAAGCGTCAGTATGGATACTACCCCTTTCTCTATCCTTCACTGTTTGTGTCAGGAATGGTGGGTTTAGATACACTTCAACTCAGACGGGAATCTACACATATAATGCATTATTGTTTGATACTGGCGAATAAGGTAGATAGCCCTGTTGTACGGGAAACAATACATTTTTATTTTCCCGACCAATATATGCGTGCCGTTGGAAGACGACAACATAGACTCCTGTGCTGTCCGCCTACGTGGCGCTCTCCCCAGGCTGACCATAGCCCCACTGCTATAGCAATTAGGCTTATCAATGAGTTGCCGATGAAGACGTGTGCTCCGGAGTTGGCAGTTCGGAGTTGATCCCTAAATAAGGTGACCGCTCTGACCCGTCCAACTACAGGCCTATAGCCATACCTCCTTTGTTCTCTAAGAATATGGAATCCATAATCAACTGCCAGCTCCTCTGGTACTTAGATGATCAAGAGCTACTTAATGACCGACAATATGATTTTTGCCGGGGTCGCTCAGCTGGTGATCTTCTCGTCTTCCTAACTCACCGGTGGGCACAGGCGATCGAGACCAAAGGAAATGCTTGTGCTTTTGGTTTGGACATAGCGAGGGCTTTCGATAGGGCTTCCTTCCTTTCTTTGGGCTTCCCAAGAAATTATGTAATTGGGTCACCAGTTTTTGCATGCTCCGGTTGCATGCTCCGACTTGAAATTCGTAAATGCTGGTGTCCAGGCTGTATGTTATCACCCGCACTGTTTCTTCTGCATATCAATGACATGTTGCAAACTAGTAGCATCCATTGATATGCAGATGATAGCACGGAAGCTGCCCTTTACAATATTTCTTGAGAAAACGTCATCGAGAGTCAAAACAAACTTGTGTCTCAAAGTGAAACTTCCTTATCAGAGGATTCAGATTGGGGCCGACTAAATCTAGTCCAGTGCAACCCAAAAATGAGCATTCAACGCAAATCTGTGCGTTCACCGCAAAGAAGATACCATTTGTCGTATCACCTCGGTTTGAAAACACCTCCCTAACTGCCTCAGCCAGCATCGGAATCCTAGGCATCGACATATCGAGCGAAGGCCAGTTTCGGGGTCACTTAGTCATCTGGATAGTTAGCGCTCCACTACTGTGCGCTTTTCGAGACACTTTTTGCCCCGCACAACCAATCTGTGGAACCAGACCGGATTTCCGGACCGATACGACCTTCAAACCTTCAAGAAAAGACCGTACTCCTTCCTAACAGGCCGGCAACGTGTTTGTGAGTCCTGAGTTACATAGGTTCATGGGCAGCGATGGTCACTTTCCATCAGGTGCTCGTCTGCTCGTCTGCCCCCTCTAATATAAAAAAAAAGAAAAAATCTTCAAAAGACTTTTAAATGATTTAAATTGTTTCTTCCCATTAGGTTTTCTTCTTTATTTATCTTGGTCTGCCAAGATAGTTTGTAAATTGTACCAAATAGTTTTCGAAGTCTAAGTTAGTCACTTTAAAACGACAATGGCAGGCATGTATATGACTTTTGTATCGCCTTGCGTATCTCACGGTAGGGATTATAATGGTATTTATTTGGCTGGTGATATTATCAACAATTGCAGTTTTAATTAGGTACCAGATTTTTAGAATTTTGCGTTTATAAGTTTGTAGTTTGCATATAAGCTGTTCGTACTGAAGTCGATATCAATGACAACTGGCTGTCACAAATGAGTTGTCATTGCTGTCAACAAGTTAACATAGATATCTTTCAAAATCATACGATTATGATTTTTTGATCTGCGAATAAAGTGATGCCCTGTCAAATCAGTTTAATTACCTTTTTTAAAATATGCTCGCGATTAATATAATCGATTAGAATAAAATTATTAGTACCTTTCCTTAAATTAATTGGTTTTAAATAACCATTCCTTTACTACTCCGTCTCATCCGAATAGTCAACATTATTAATAAAGAAATGTTTGTTTTTAACTGCTAAATACACAGTGAGCTCTATATTTTATGCATGCCAAGTTTTGAAAACGTACGAATGTGTTTTGTTAACAACACTTGAACGTTTCGTTATTGCAGTTGTAATAATTCCTTGAGAAGAATTTATTTACTTTTAGCAAAGTTCCATAAATATCATAATTACATGTAAATTGTTGGAATGACTCACTTTCGTTGTGCGCAAAATTTTTCTGTGTCTTGGGAGTGGGGATTAGAGGCTGAAAAGTACAACCTATTCTCTTACCTAATAAATATACAAAAAATCATTAAAATCTGTTGACCCATCTCGGAGAAGTGCGACTACAAATAACAAACACTCACAAGATTTTTATATTTTAGATTATTAACATTTGTATATTTTTTATGATAGTAGATGTGATAGGTACTTACTATTTAGAAAAAATATTCTTGTATTCTAGAAATTCGTTACAATACCTACTATTGTATACGATAACACCACGAAAGAATTCTATTCAGCGCGAACCAGATCTTTAGCCAAAGCGCAAGTCGGTACATCGAATATATTATTACGAGTCGCATCTGGACCAAAAGCTTTCAGTTCCATTTTCTTTTCTCACAATTTTTTACTTTTATCGAACCTTTTATTGGTGTTCCTCAAAATAACTGATTTCAAGAAATGCATTTTACTCTGAAGAGTTATAAACTCGTTTTCCTCTCTCTATCTAAGTTCGTTCCGGAATTCAAGATTTCGCCGTTCATTTTTGACGACTAAAGTGGTTCAATATAAAGTACTTTTACCTTATGATCCTTCTTCGGTTTTATTTGCAAGTGTATTTGAGTGTGTTTACTTACATTTGTTGATGAGTATTATTAAATAACAAAATAACATCATATTTATTCCAATTAGTGTATGTTAAAAATATGCCTTCGGTGTGTTAAAAAATATGAAAGCTATTAAAAGTTCTTCAGACCCTTCTGTCGCCTCGGAAAGTATGATTTAAAACGCACAGTGTGCTGTGACAAGCACAGATCTGTTTTCAAATATTAAAATTCATTAAGCTTTTATCCTTCTCAATTTATACTTAAAAAATGATTATTTTGTTTTTTTATGGTTTACAAACGAACAGACGGGTCACCTGATGGTAAGTGACTATCGACGCTCATGAATGCCTACGACTGAAGAGGTACAAGTCCGTTGCCACTATTTTCGTCCATCCCCCCAAAATCAGATGGAGGGGGTATGTCTTAGATCTAAGAACACTGACTAGAACAAGTTATTTTGTTTGAGCTTTCTCCTACTTAAATTGCTTAACTTGAAAGAAGCTACGTAGGAATTCAAATTTAATTTACCGCTTCCTTGCGTGATCTAGAACATTTATTCGTTAAAATATTTAAACTCAACTATCCCAACATCCCAACATCCAAAATACATTAATAACAGAAATAAAGTGGGTGGTTAATTTTTTTTATGACCTTATGCGCCAAGTTGTCAAAGCATGGGAAATGACTAACTAATTTAATTAATCGCACACATAAGTATTGAAGTTAAGATGCGATCCTGGTAAAAAGGACAAATAAGTCAGACAGGCAGACGCCGAGATAGATGTATGACAAACGGATTTTTTAAGGCATAACTTTAAAAATACCAAGAATTTATCGGTTGAAATAAATGTAACGTAAATATAAATGTATTAGGCCATTTATCGACCTGGACCATAAACCTCAGCAAAATTGCTTACCTGCGATCAACACTATCGATAGATCCACCTTTTCCATGACACTGTACATAGGTTTTTTTTTTAAATAATAATAAAGTTATTTATAGGTAATGAGGTATAATTAAACAGTTGCCCAGTTTAACGTTTTAACATGACAATACGAAAGATATAAAGCCCAAGTCGCTCGCTTAGCATCCTCTCGAGTTAAAACATATAGATGTAAGAGAGGATTCCACAAAAGGGTCAAGTAATGTAATAGATTAACTTAAAGTTTAAGTGCTCGCACTTTAGTTCTTGCTGGGAATTTAACTAAATACTACAGTTTAATCGAGTCTTGTGCCTAATTGACTTTTCTATATTACACTAGACAATTTATTTGAAGAGTAATCGTAATGGTTATGGTGGGCGACGTTATTGGGTTGTAAAATCTATTTGTGATTCGTATTTGTTTTTAGTGTAGGTATATAGTTAATAAATATAATTACTCATACACAAAGAAAAGATAGATTCCTAAGTTTAAAATAAATTATTTCGCCTGAATAATTAAATATAACTTCTTAAAGTATAGCCTTAATTAGTACTTTCAATTTAATGTTATTATTGCTTTGATACTTTCAATTGAACATTAAATAAAATAAAAAATAATGGTACGAGGTTAAGCATAGTATTTTATACAGAAATTTAAGAATAAAAAGGTACGGATTTCACTTTACCGTCGTCTACCCCATTCAATGTAGAAAACGATATATTTAAAAAAAAATATATTCAAAAAACGGTGACTGTGAAAATGCACTTAACATTTACAAAACACAGACTCACGCTCACACTCACGAATCTAACGACGCCTCCCAAGCCAAAATACATCAAACTGTTTAGATTACAGATGCAGACATGCCGCTCCTACGACGCCGTATGATAAAAATTAAATAACAGTGAACTCACAAGTTAGGTATTGGATGTATGTAGTATATCATATTCAGGTACAGGATGGCCATGTGCGTTTAGATTAACCAAAACGAATAGGTTTTATATGCTAATTACCAAACAAAATTACAGCAACAATCAACTATAGGTACAATCTATTGTTTATTAATGGTATGCAATTAGAAAATAAGGGAATTTTAAGTATGTTCTATAATTTTCTTAAGGCTTTGCACTTGACAACGAACGCTAAATATTTGCTTTAATATTTTACGAATCATATTCAATTTAACTTTTGAGTTTTCCCGAAAACTCAATACATTGTTGTATTTAAATCTATAATAGACTGACTAGACCGACAAAAAATAACTAACAGAAATTTCGGCTACAATTTAAGTTTTATCATGTCAAGTTCGTTTTCATTATTAGCCAATAGTTTAAAGTAATATTTAGACATCATGACATTGATAATATTTCATAATAATCCCAGTTATATTACAAACAGGAATGTTAGTGATTGTCCATATCTTAATGTTGGTTTCTCCTTTACACTCGAAGGGTTCGATGATTTCGGATAAAATGTGGTCCTAAAATAGATCGTATCCTGAATGAAAATAACTGCATATGTGGGCGAATACTACCCAACATAAATAATTTACTATTTACATCACATCTTGTTTTTTTTTTGGTTTATTTTTATTTCATTGGAATAGTTTTGCACTTTTCCTATTCTGCTAACTATGTAAAACCAATGACTTGTCACTTATACTAATGTTGTCGATGTCTTGTTAATAGTTTGGTAAACGGTACAGTTTTTTGGAAGAAAATGATATATTGAATTATCCAGGTACGGCAATGTTGTTGATATCACCATTGATTACCTGTTGTGAATGTATGTTAGTAGAATACTGATATTATGGCGTCTCAATTGCATCTCAATAGCGTGTGAAGGGAATGACAGTGCCTTGGCGTTAATATTAAATAGCAGAATTGAGGCCCTGATCGTAATGGACCACCGCCACCCATGGACACCTGCAGCTCAAGAGTCACAGAATGTATTGCTGGCCTTTGACTCCTTCTCCCCTAGAGTCAGGTAGAGGAGGGGTTAGGGGTAGTCTCACTTACTCGGTGAGAAGTAACGAAAATATTGCTTTCTCTGTTTAAGTTTTCTCTGTGAAAGACCGTGATGTCACTCCAGTTGAGCTGGCCCGTTTGTGCGGGAAAAAATAGAAAAAGGAAGTTTTAAACTTTCATAGGTATATTCATTCATTGTTATGAATGTACTAATAACCTATTGATAAATGAACCTATTGGTCGCATTAGTTCCAGAAAAAAACAAAAATATTTAAATATATATATATATATATATATATTTAAATAGGTTAATTTCGTTAGGATAAGGCCTGGTTAGGCGAGGTGTCGGGGTGGCTTTTAGTGAAATCACCACATTCTCCTGGCTCCTGCGTCCCGAAGGAGCAGGAGATCCAAAGGGATTTTCCACCCCGTCGACAAAAAAAAGGTTAATTTCGTGTCAACTTAGCAGTGAAACCTGTTTAAAACCTCGGGCTAATAAAATATATTTAATGTCTATTGTTCGCGTTAATTCTTGTATAAATAATGACCTAAGTAGAGAGTCTGCCTTACGTTTACAATATAGATGAAAGTAGGTATTTTTGTAAAGCCAATCAAAACTTTGACGCGTGTTGTTTACCTCTCTCATTTGTAAAATGATGAGAAGAAGTAAACTTAAGGCCTTCCATTCTTTTTACAATGCCACCTACCTTTACGTCGACAAAGTTGTAAAATTTGTGTTAAAAAAAAAATTAGGGTATTTTCGCTGTAGGGAAAGTGAGGATGTTTTTAATTTATTTATCCTATAGTTTAGAATTTCCTTAGATGGACCTTTTGAAATAGTTTCGGTATTTTAAAAACTATTTAAATATTAAACTGCCAGGTTTTTGTGAGAGTCAATGGTCTACTCTCCTTCTAAAAACCAAACTGATCTAGACTTAATTTAAAAATAATTAATGTAGTGTGTATAAATATAACGAAGAATCTGGGTAAAATTAGTTCTGTTAGTTTTAGTTAGGGTAACAGTCGCTTAACCTATAAAATGTACCTACTTGGTAACTTTCCCACATAATACGAGAACCTTAGAAAATAATCACTTAGATGAAGTTGTTACTTGTTATAAACTTGAAGTACTAAACTAGGAACACCTACATTGTAGTTTGGGAGTGGTTGAAATAGATACAAACAGTACAATAATATTCTAGTAATTAGTAGCTTACTAGTGTGGTATCAGACGACCGTGTTTGAGATATATAAGATATATTATTATTATTTTTAATTAAACATACTAGTAATCGCCTGGCGGACTAATTTTATCATCATTATCATCAGCAACCTTTTGTAGTCCAGTGGCTCAACATAGGCCACTCCTTAGGAAGGAGATTTTTTTTATGTTAGAGGGGGCAGAATCACAAACGCGTTTCCGGCCTTCAAAGGAAGGAGTACGCTCTTCTTTGGAGTGGAAATACTTCTTTGGAAATACTTCCGGGCGCCATAGGTGTATGTTTAAAAGAATACAAATAATTTTCTTCATGTATTAATTTATAGATTTAAATGCATTATAAAACATACAAACACAACGCATAGCATTGTAATAATTAAATTGTATTTTTTAATTTATCCTTATAAAAAAATGGATATAACTCATTAACTAGGCTAATAAGTACAATCTAGGTAAGTTCGCTAAGAATTACAGCTTTTATTATAATCTCGTGTTTATATATTTCATACTTAAACATCAAAATCTACGTCCAACTGCTTTGCAAGACCATATAATAGCCATGTTAAATAATTAAATTTGTCCTACATTATCAATTATTTTACCTCAACTGTCTAAAAAGCGAATACAGGGACAGCACAATTAGGTTAAACAAATATAAAACAAAAGTAAAAACATTTCGTGAGAAAACCTAAATTTGTTTTTTCTGAAGAGACATGTCAGACGGCGTCACCTTTTTCTCTTATCTATTATTATAATAACAGTATTATCTTTTTTTTGTCTTATATCTTAACAAATTTAAAGTAGTGATTTAAGCGGTATGCTCTAATAAATAAACAGGCAATAGACAGACAGAAAGGATTTTTTTTAATTTTACTTTGTGTTTTATTCTTCTTTCTTTTTGTTACTATTCTTAAAAATATAGACACTCCTTATTCATGTATTATATGTATAGATGTGGGTGTCAATACAATATTTCCTCTTATCCTTCTAAGGTGTATTTTTAGTGTAAAAATAACTTAATCACAATTCCTATCCGTAGGAGGCGATTTTTACTCCTTGAGGCAATACACTTAGACTAAGTAAAATGGTTGCGATGTATAAAAATTACAAAATATTCTGTAGAAACTGTCAACTTATTTTAGTTAAAGAAATATTATTTTCAAATTTTCTAAAGATTTTAAATAATATATTCTACAGACAATGTAAAAGTAAATGCTTTGTGTGCGAAGTATTTCTGTGTAAAATATAACAATCGCAAATGTTTCTTCGTTTGACTGAAAGTACCTTTCTTGAGTTCTATTCTATAAATTGAACGTAATTCCATATTCCATTCCATATTGTCTGCACTAAATGTTTATGCATATAACTTCGATCAACAAGTTGATCGAAGGCATATAAGGTTTCGTAAAGTTATGCATGATAGGCTTGGTTTGTGTGCCATGGCTCACTACGAATCTTCAGCTTATATTGGGTGCTAGGTAAGGAAACGTCGACAGATTCCGATTCTGTGGCCATAAGCTGGGCACAATTCAAAACTTTGACTAGCCAATATGAGGTATCTTACATATGTGTGCAGCCCCGGAACTAGGGGAGGGTAAACCGGGACACCTGATTTATTAAGATTTTTGTTTCGGTGAAGCGAAAATTTGTAAGTGTTTACATTGAGTGTTTATTCTTATCCACATTCATCAAGACAATTATTATAATATGTATATATATATATTTACTTCAATTCATAATTGGGTACAGTTTAACATCCTGCCTGTATTCAGTAATATACCCTGTATATGTAAAAATAATGATGATGTAAAAATTGCTTTACGATATTGTACATTTCGATTAAAAAGACAACGATGCGAATTCCATATAACATATGAGGAAAGAATTTTACTTTTTTATACCAATAAGATGCAGACATGCCCTTTGATAGTAAGTATTTGCCGGTGCCTATCCATTCCTCTAATGCTTAAGGCACACTCTTCCCTGTTGTTGACCCCATTGCGCCTCTTGTAAACCTTCCTTAGCAGCTGAAGTAAACAGTATACAGAAGAGGTGTAATCTTAAAGTGGTATTGTACAGGTTGAAGATTTTGTCTGAATCGATCAGCTCCGATTTGAGCAGATAAAGGTCGTAACATATGTCCTTAGTGCTCTTAAAACTATCATTCAACCACAAATTAATATTTTAAGATATTTGAAGCAAATATTTGACATTGCAAAGCTAGCTAATAAAAATAAAATACGAATTAATATTAGAATTGAAATCTGTTCTGAAAACTAAAGAAATTCGAATTGTAGTTGCTTTTATTATTGCGCTGAAGATCTTTGAAATTAATCTCTAGATTTTAATTATAACTGATGTTCAATGAATCTCCAATACCGAAAGGCATTTTGTTTTTCTTTCTTAGAAAGAACTAAACCATTGATTTTTTTAAAGCCTATCATGGAGAGTTATTAGAAATATTTGGTTTATTTATACCTCGCAAAAATAATATACATATGTACAAATATATGTTATATCAGAATGTCTAAAGCCGAGGCTTAGACATTCTGATACCTATAGGTAAAACTTAGATTACAAGAAAACTGTATTACACCAGATATAGTTGTAAACAAGTTTGCTAACAAAACATACCTGGTTCCTGAATATTTCACATCACATCAACAGTATATAATAGTCCACTGCGGGACATAGGTCTCTCCTGAACATTTAAAATATTTTAATTAAAGACTATCTAAAGCAGTGAACATTAGAGTTTCACAGAGACGTACCCACTATTAAAACAATATTCAAAACAGTCTTATAAATTTTCTTGAGAAGCTGACTAAGATATCTATTATAAAAAATCATGTAAACAAAATTCCAAAGATTTAATTGGTACAATCTTCACGTTTGTAACATACAAGTTATTGTAATGTTTATCGTCACATAGAAATTGACGTAATAAACGTAGCTAAAAGAAAAATAGCAAGTACTGAGCCAAGGAACACTACTGCTACTTGAGAACCGTTAGAAAAATATAAATGTACTTGAAAGTAATCGATTTCGGTATCTATCGGCCTTAGACGAAGTTGAATTAGTTTGGTGAAGAACTCCATAGCTAGATTCACGCAATAATGACATATTTTCTTAATTTAATTTAGTAGTTAGCACTTTAGCAACTGGACTAATCGAAAGTAAATGTTCCTCAAAGTTGATGTTGTCTATAACAATTATTAATTATTTACTCATTATAAATTCATATGACTCCTATTATTTATTGATTTCCTATTTACATTCGATTTCTTATTTTGCTCAATCTTGAGAAAGTGATAATTTTTGCAATATTGAGAATAGCGAGACTTAGGCCCGTATTTTAATGACGTCTCAAGTATTGGGTTAATTCTCATTGCCTGAAACTAGTTTTAAGTGCAGATCAAAACTTAAGTATCGATCTTATTTTAGAACGCGTTTTAAGTTTTATTCAGTTGAAACTAGTTTCAAGTATTGATTTAAAATCACAGTCTGTTCTCAATTACGTTTCCACATAATTGATATTATTATTTCGTATTACACAGGTAATTATTAAAAAAAAAAACCAAACAATTTCTGTGAGTTTGTATATAGTATACTATTGGCTAATGTAGCAATGTTGCAAAAATTAACAAGCTTGTTGGTCGTCCAAAATTAAATATAAAAAATATTAAAATATAAATAGAACTAGATTTAGGCTATAACGGAACGTTCAAGTTATTTATCAACACTTGTCATATTGAAATGTCAAACAATGTTGTAATTATTATATTTCTAAGATTTATGTTACTAGAATAATATTATACTTTTAACACGTTCCAAAAGGTTGTGGTGATTTTAATTTAAACAAGTATTGTGTGTGTAAAATGTGAGTTTCAGTGAATGAAATATCAATTAAAGGTAAATTAAAATGAATTGATTATAGTCTGACAAGTAATTCTTTCCTAAATAAAGTAAAGTAAATCTTTCGTAATCATTCAGAAATAAATGATCGTAAAAATAACATAGAAATCACCGCTTGAGACTAGATTCAGCTGACAGATGACAGCTGTCAAAATCTATAACTGAGTAAAGATTTCGACATAAAAATCGATCCAAACTCACTTGAGTATGGATCGGTGAATCTCGTTTTAAGTGACGTTCAATAGCTTGGATATGCAGTGTAAAACGCCAATTCTCAATCCTGTCACGTGTAGTAAGGAATGCAATGTATCAATGAGGCTGCCTAAAGCTACAAACGATGTAATCACTACAAACAACAAACGAATGTAAAAAAAAACTTATCTATTATAAAACATTTAAATGCTAAAAATGCCCAGGTTTCGATGGTATAAGAGTGCAAGATTTGCAACATGTCAATAATGCCCTTAATTAACACATGCATTGTCACATCCGTATACCCTGATCTATTGAAAATCGGTATAATAACCTATTCCCAAAATGGTTCATATTTAAATAGGAACAATTACATGCCAATTACTATATTGTCATGTATAGATAAAATAGTTGAGAGATATCTAGGCGAGAAGATAGGTAGGTTTTTAAAAGAAAATAGTATAATTAATGTAAATCAATTTCGTTTTCAAAAAAATAAAAGTACGTCTGAATTACTATCCAAGTTTAGCAATGAGATCAACAGGTATCTGGACAACCGTGAACATGTACTTGTTGTCTTTATTAACTTTAGTAAAGCATTTGATTTATCTATACTAATATTATAAAGCTGAAGAGTTTGTTTGTTTGTTTATTTGTTTGTTTGTTTGAACGCGCTAATCTCAGAAACTATTGGTCCGATTTGAAAAATTCTTTCAGTGTTAGATAGCCCATTTATCGAGGAAGGCTATAGGCTATATATATCATCACGCTAAGACCAATAGGAGCGGAGCACCAATGAAGAATGTTTCAAAAACGGAGAAAATTTATTACTATTGAGAGACGCAGACGAAGTTGCGCGGGTCAGCTAGTTAGATTATAAAACCTTAATTACTAAATTAAAGCGAAATGGTATACGTAGACCTTTAGTGACTTGGTTTGAGAATTATCACAGTAATCGCTACACCGCAGTTAGTGTCGCTGGCTCTCTAAGTGATATGATTCTAACCGACAAAGGCACGGCACAAGGTTCGATTCTCGGACCGACCGAATATTTGCTATATGTGAACGACATGTGTAATATAATTAATATTATTTAACGGGAATTAACGCGATCTCTTATTTAGGGTATTACATACCTCTGGTTTGCCTGACGTTTCGACCAGGTTGCACCGGCCGTGGTCACAGGCTGACTGTGACTATGTGTAATATATTCACTGAGGGATCGGTGTATCAGTTTGCTGACGACACATGCTTGATATCCGCGCATAAAGACCTACGCGAGGCGCAGAGGGTTATGCAGCGCAACTTTGACCTATTGTGTGGCTGGGCCCACGAGGTGGGTCTAGTGATTAACGCAAAAAAAAACTAAAATGATGCATATATGTACGTTCACCTTACTTCACATCGCCCTGTGAGCCAGTCATTGTTGCTCATGAACACTCGTGCTTATATCAGACGGGAACACTATGCCGTTGCCAATCACTAGAGTTAGTGTCTCAGCATACGTATCTTGGCCTTACTATAGATAGTAAATTCCACTGGAGGCCTCATGTTAATAACGTATGTAGTAAATTAAAATCCTTTCTATCCAAATTATATACACTAAAATATAAATTACCTTACAAAACACTTAGAATCATGTACCTCGCACTTGCCGACTCCGTGATTGGCTACGGACTAGGTAGTTACGGCCGCTCATACAAGACCTACCTCGAAAATATTTATAACATACAATTAAGCATCTTAAAAACAATAGTACCTAAAAAAACTAAACTACAATTTAAAGAAGACGAATGTGGCCTATTTAAGCACTGTCAAATATTAAATGTTTTCGATAAAGTGAGCGTATGTGTACTGGGTGAGGAATACCACAGCATTGGTAAGTTGAAGAAAAATATAAGATTGGAGTCATTACGTCACTAATCATACTTACCGACTTATAGAATACCTAAGCATACTAATGTATATGGGACGCGGACGTAAGAACACATGTTACCCCGTATAATGAACAAAATACCTATCGAAACCTGTAGTATGATGAATAAAAAAAATTAAAACTGTTTTGATAAACTACTTACTGTTTAGCTGATACTCAACTATATACATGTAATTGAATTGTAACCACGATGTGTCTGGTATATTATGACTAACTTTATGCTTGTATGAATTTTATATTATACAATAAATAAAATAAAAAATCTCTACTTAAAATTATTTTTAAGACTAGATTGACGACTGAGACACCTCTTAAAATACGGGCCTTAGTGTCATTGATTGCGGTCGCAAAACGTAACTCACTAATGAAAATGATTTTAGGGCAATAACTAGACATCTATATTCGTAATGTATTCTCTTTTCAGCAAAATGGTGTTGTGTAAATGGCGATCTTATCATAATTAGTAATCTCGTGTTGGAAAGAGATTGCTTATTGTGATAAGGTAACCAATTGTACAACTTCTGTAATTTGTTCGTTTCACAAATCAGAGACGTTTCAATTCTATAATATCTACGAAGTACATCGTTCTATTGATCCGGGTTTTACTGATAGTAGGTACATACTTATTTTCATCAATGTTCTATCGGATCTAATTAAAAGTATGACACCATTGATATCTATCGTTCATTTTTACCATACAAACCTACATATTTATAAAATGATAAGGAAGTAAATATTTAAAAATCTTTGCCATTTTACTTGATAATTTTAGTCGAGTAGCACTTTCCGAAAAGCAGCTGCAATTTTCAGATTTTATTTTACTATCATTAAAATATTTTTGGAAATAACAGTTATATTAAAAGTAATAAACGCGTTGTATGGAAAATGCGAGCACATCGAAAACAATGCGACGTGTGACATTTTGTGATTGACAGTCCAATATTGTTTGCATGCATATTCGCTATCTGTTTTATTTTTGGTTTTCGTTGGGCAATTTAATTCTTTTATTATTTGGCAATTTGTTTTTCTGAGAATGCATTGAAGTACTTATAGTTTGAGAACATAGTACTTCAAGTAAGTACAGTTAATGTTATCGAGTCAAGTATTTCAAAGAAAAGAGGCTCAATACCTTTTCGTTGAGATTTGGATGTCAGATTAATTTTAAGTATTATTAAATACAGTAGTCTTAAGTATTATTAAATACTTAAGACTACTGTTCTGAAAATTACTCGTTATTAATAAATTCGATTTTTCGTACATTTTAACGATTATTCGTATTCATGTGATTTTGAAAAGCCGCACCACTACGGTAAAGGACCTAACTACCTACTTTGAAATGAAGTTTAAAAAAAAACATCTATTGTATATAGATAATTGTTTTTTTTGCTTTGTTTCAAAGATTTAAATTTAGTCAGTAAAAATTGTAGATGTTGTGACAAAATAAAAATAGCTACATAACTCCATGGTTTTACGGAAAAAGTTATTGCAATTGTGTGAGTTACGCCTATACAAAGTTTAGTTTCGTCTTGAGAAGTATGAAACGTCAAACGGTACCTCTTAGATTAGATGGACTATAAGTAGTAGTAGTATAATAAGTTACGGTTTGCAAGTATAACACATTATGTGGCTGGGCTTATGTGAGGTCATTTATAGTTCACAAATCATTGATCTCAGCTTTGATGTTAGAATTCTTAAAACCCTGCTATACGAAGATAATACAACATTGTGTGTTGTCTTTTTGAAACATTTACCGTACAGATTTATCACTATTGCTTGGTACAGTTGAAATAAATTCCATGAAATGATTCTTGTTTTGGGGTTCCATCTTAGGCCCCGTAACGTCGACCTCACCTGCACGCGGTGCACCCTGCCCAACAACGGACGAGGCTCTGGCGACCGACTCGTGGCGGTATAGCCACACCACTGCGTATATCACTAAATATCGATACTGATGACGGGCAGTAGCGTTACCAGATAAATGATTCTCGCTACTCCCCGCCCGCCAAGCTTGGTGACTATGGCAAGTTCCCCCCATATGGATGGCAACCAAACTCAACGGTAGCAGTGCGGTGGGCGGTGCGAAGAATCTATCTTACACTAAAAATGGTAAAATAAATTATTTTGAAAACTATGTTGAACCGACTTCAAACGATACTAACAAAAAGCACTAAAAAAATTCAATTTTTAGTGTGTTAGTATAGTAGTTTGTTAGTATTGTTAGAAATCGGTTCATCTTTTTTTTAACAATTTATTCACCATTAAACATCTAGTCTGTTTGCAAATGGAATATTTTGAATATTTAAACAAAACGCGATTATAATTCTGGTCGGAGTTACCACTATGGTAGAAAGGAGAGTGAGTCACTCCAGCAAAAATGAATCTTCCTCCAACCAGATTCTACATATTCGAAATTTTCACTAATCACAAAGCCGAACGCAGTTGCCGTCGAGAGCAAGTTGATGTGAAATGAACTCACGCTGGTCTATATAGCAATCCTGAACTGGTCATCGCGACATAATATTTGTTTTTAAAGTTTTATTTTTGCTGTACCACATCCCAACTTCCTATAGTTATTAAAGAATGGGGTTTGCTTTGAAAAACTCATTATTTCAAGCAAGAGTAAGTTAAACAGAAGAATAAAAACTAAACTCATTATGCTCTTATATAATAATATATCATTGTTATTAATATATTACTGTTAACATGAATTGCCCAACCCTGTATTCATATTCATGCAAATAAATGATTATTATGGTTTACAAGGATATTCTGGAGAATATAATTATGTAAAATAAAATTATTAACTTAAAAAACTGTAAAATTAATTAATTGAGGGGCGCCCGACTTTTTAGTAAGTATATTTTTAGTAAGTGACGAAAGATTTAAAATAAAATAACTCTTATGGAATATTAGTTGAATTATACCTTG
Organism: Arctia plantaginis; assembly: GCA_902825455.1. Taxonomy (NCBI): domain Eukaryota; kingdom Metazoa; phylum Arthropoda; class Insecta; order Lepidoptera; family Erebidae; genus Arctia; species Arctia plantaginis. The sequence goes on along the minus strand of CADEBD010000314.1, from coordinate 13,209,517 downwards.
AAGTATACTCAATTAATTATTGAGAGTTAAAAGCTCTTAAGCGATGAGAATCACTCCGCTCCCACTGAAACCATTAACAGATGCTTATAAAAAGGAAAACGAATATATTTGACGGAAACCAAAATTAATATCTGAGACAAGCGTGACGACATATTCTAAATGTTGTATCTGGTGCGCGGTAAGTAATCAATGACGGGAAGGAGAGTGATGCCACACGACGCAACGCTTCGACTTGAGGTGCGAGTCACACGTGACACTACATCGCCGCAATTTCCGAACCAAATATAACTCACCTTCCGGTGACAAATTGGACTTATACGCAGGTTTATACCTTTGGCGTTTTATCTTTTATACGGTTGCAGGAAATTCATGCTTCTTTTAATGATAAATGAATAGCAGTAATCTCTGTGGTGACTATACTCATACTAGAAGAACATATAATGGCAAGAAAGTAAAAGAAATTTAAATCGATTTTGTTGAGGAATTTATACACATCTAGAGTAGATTCTTAATTGAAACATTAACAGACCCAAAACTAGAACCAACCAAACCAAAACCTGAAATACAAATGTGAGTGAAACTGTATATGTTTCATAAGTAACTACACTTTTCTCTGACTTTTCTGCACGATTACTATAACAGGTACAGTAATATCAGGAGATACTAACTTCTAAACTATCGCGTTCCATTATATAAAATACTTAGTTATGTTTACGGATATTAACGCGCTCTCGATAGGTATTAAGTACGTAAATACCTTTGAATTGCCTGACATTTCGACTAGGCTGCACTGGATGTACTTAAAAGCTGACTCAGCCTATCGTGAGCGCGTTAATTCCCGTAAACATAATTAAATACCAGGTCCAGATATTAACAATATTTAGAGTGTTTTTAATTTGTTCTGACACAATACACATACACTAATTTTTTAATTAATTACATTTCAAAGGCGTAGGTACTAAATTATTTATGTATAACAAAGTTTGTATGTTATGTAAATCTGTCGTTAATGATTACATTCGGTGCTAAGCATTAATAACATGAAGGTTATAATACTAACGATACATGCTATGAATCGTATTGAATAAGACGTATTGTTATGTGATCAAGATCTAACACAGAGATCCCATTAAGCTGAGTCGGACAACCTATGCACTACTATGAAGGCATTCATTCAGGTATGTCATCAAGTAAGAAGTTTAAAATAGTAGTAGGTTCTTGCATAGAATTTACCTCTTTATTTTATAATAATTCTAGCTGACCCGGCAAACGTTGTATTGCAAAACAAAAAAAAATTAGGGATGGGTCACCCTTACCATTTAGGGGTATGAAAAATAGATGTTGGCCGATTCTCAGACCTACCCGATGTGCACACAAAATTTCATGAGAATCGGTCAAGGCGTTTCGGAGGAGTACGGGAACGAACATTGTGACACGAGAATTTTATATATAAGATGTACAAAAACACATGTAGGCATTCATTCAGTCACACCTGTAAGCATTTATAGACTGTTAATTAGTCTCACTCACACAATGGGGCAAGCATTAGTATCGTCGTCAACCCGACACATGGGGAAATAAAGACGAATTGAGACGGAACTAAAGACAGTAAAATTGGGATTATTTAGCAAGGGAAAAGTAAGCAACAAGTTAAAGAAATGTAAAGAAAGAGGTATCGCTTGTAGGTATGTATTGCACTCCCAGATCCATTCTCACAAGCTATACCCATTTTCTTAGCAACAGTTTCAAGGTCACATACCTGCGGCTGGAACTGACTGTTGTCGATAAATCCAAACCATCTAAAAATAACTGTAATAACTATCTTCAGGCATTATACCGGTTGACGCAGGTGATCACCGGGAAAAGATGCTTCGGTGATCACCTGTGTCTGATCCGCAAGGAGCCAACGCCTGAGTGCTACCACTGCGATGGCCGGACCGTGGGCACAGCGCTCCACACGCTGGCAGAATCCCCGGCGTGGGTAGAGCAGAGGCGTTGCCGCGTGGCGGCCATCGGAGTTTGAATTCTCTAGCTCGGTAACATGGTTGCCGCCATGGTCTGTACCATGGCGGCAACCATGTTACCGAGCTAGTGAGAGTTCGTGGAACTCCGTTGTCTCCTTCTGCGAGCAAGTTATGTTTGCAAAGAAGATGGCGGAGCGGGACCGGGGAGGTTAAAAACTCTCCCGGAGCGCCAGGCCCGACAACGGGCCAGATACCGCAGACGACTCAGGTGCCGGAGGTCGCAGAATGACCTTCGTCCTCCACAAGCGCAGGCCTGGGGGTGGCAGGTGAGGTCATCTGTCACCCTAGCAGAAGCAGGCCGGGGTGGTGCCGAGACGCGCTGTGGAGCGCGCGCGCCCCTTCGGGAGCACATAGGGGTTCCTACACAGGAGGGGTCATTTACAAGCCGTAGATGGCCCGAGGTACGTCGGGGTATCAAGGATTTCCTTCCTAGGGTACACCTGGTTCCTAGGGTACCCCGACAACTGGTACCCGAGACGGCGTGCGGTTTTTGTCGGTTCGAGTCCGACATAACCACCGGTGGGTGGTATCCGAGGGGATTTCCGCACAGAGAAAAAAAAAAGGTATTCATTACATAAGGTAATAAATACATAGATACTAATAACAGTTACATAAAATAAGTATGTAATGAAAAAAAATGTAAAAAATTTAAATTATTTCATTAACGCGAGTACACTAATTTTTTGTTTTCTTTTAAATAAAATTAACAAAGAAAGAGTTTCTAGCTTTGAATTGCACGTATTATAAAAAGTCAATTATAGGATAGTTACTAAAATTGTCTCATTATAATACGTGGAATTCAACTTTTAAACATTTTTCTTGTAGTAGATTCTTAGATTCGTCATATCTTTTTTAAATTATTTTAAAATTTTATTTTCTCAGAAAATTTATAAAAGTAGGTTGCCTACGAGGCACGCACATTTTTTTGTTCACCTTTAGTAAAGTATTTGAATCTTTTGACAATAGAGATTACTCGTATATACACAGATAATTAAATTAACTAATACTGTAATAATGACTACACATTTTCAATTTATATAATTCCCCAGACAATGAAACATTCTTTGCACAAAGACAAAGCTTCATCTAGGTTTAATCTTATTTCAAAGACAAGCCCTTATTTAATGGTTTTGGAAATATACTTTTGTATATAGATTAATTTCGGTCGTGGGTTCGAGTCCCAAGACAAATAATTGTGTGATCTATCATTTGTTCTGTGTCTGGGCGTAATTCATCTAAAATATATATGTATTTAGAAATATATAAGTATGTTTTACAGCAGAGTGGTTACCATAGAACAGGCTCTGCCTAGATTGGGATCAGACGCCGTGTGTGTGCTGTTATTTTTATTATTAATTCAGACCTCACGGAGTCCATTATCAAATGGGTAAAGTGACCTCAACGTAAATACCACTTACGAAAGTTTTCATTTCAACATACATTTACGAAATATAATAATTATGATAATACACTATTTTTGTATGTTTTTAAATATTTTTTGTATGAATCATAAATGTATTTAAAATGTAATTTATATATTTATTTTAGTGAAATAACGAGAATCATAATCATAATCTTTATTGACATAAATGTTGTACATTGATAACAGGATTCTCTTACGCCTGCGCTATTGTAGACTATGTTGCAGGTGTCAGTATATTCCCCCAACATTTGTACTAACAATAGAATTTACATTAATGTTATACAAGAAGAAAAAAACTCCTTACATATCATATCAACTTTTTTTTAAAACGAAAATAGAACACGTGGTTCAGTATTATAAGTAGTACGATTACATTTGCCTGATACTTATTCAAAATTTCCTCTTGTCCATGTAACAAAGTTTAAACCGAACGCAGACCTAAGCCCGACCGGGAGCGACAGCGAAACAACGGGGATGTCAACTATAATATATACCTACTCGTATTTTGTATGTACTTGTTACAGATCAGGCGTCCAAATAAAAGTCGGATTATCTGTTGTTAAATCCATTTCGCAGAATGGGCCTGCATTCGAAACTATACTACGCAATCTGAAATAGTTTCATAATTTTTAAATTAAATTGTTTCTATGACTTTTTAAATTTAATTGCGTGTTATAGTGTAATTTTGTAGAAAATTATAAAATTATTTATTACTAGCTGACCCGCGCAACTTCGTCTGCGTCTCTCAATAGTAATAAATTTTCTCCGTTTTTGAAACATTCTTCATTGGTGCTCCGCTCCTATTGGTCTTAGCGTGATGATATATAGCCTATAGCCTTCCTCGATAAATGGGCTATCTAACACTGAAAGAATTTTTCAAATAGGACCAGTAGTTCCTGAGATTAGCGCGTTCAAACAAACAAACAAACAAACAAACTCTTCAGCTTTATAATATTAGTATAGATATGAACACGTAAATCATATGTCCAACACAACATGTAATCAATATCCCACCGAAAACATTTTCATTTCATTTTTTCATTCATTTTAAAAAAGACAACTCCCACAATGGGTATAAATCCTGTGTCGCGGGGGCCTTTACAAACATACATGAAACGGACACAAGGATCACCCAGACTCAGAACAACAATTTGTGGAACACAAAGCGTCGTCCCATGTGGGGTTTGAACCCACAACACTCGGCGTAGTAGGAAGCGGCGTGGTGACCGCTTAAACCACTACGCCATCCGTACAGTTTTCATGTAAAATGTTACCAAGACTAGACCACATCTTACTAGGCTTACACTGTTAAAAAGTTATCAGATCTCATGTAGAGCCAAACTTCTAACTCTACATACCTTAACTCTACAAGCCCACCTCACAAACTCTACACCTTAGTAAAAATATGTTGCTAAACGTCATGAACATGTCGAGGTCATCGGTGACGCAAACCTGTAAGTTTTTCTAATACTAAAAATCGCTCAGCTCGGCTAAAGAAGTTTTCACTGTAAAAATGTATTAGTAAAATGTTTACTTTTAATACACCTCTGTCCCACTATATTTATTATTATCTCTCATCTATCTAATAGATCTCACAGAAAACGACTTTCACGCCTTTAAAAAAAGAGTGTACTCCCGCAATTAATTTACAATAGAAGAAGAAAAAGCTTAAATGCTCATTAAAAGTTTACTATTATTCTGTGTGCACAAGTATTTACGTCATTTACCTCTTAAGATAAAGTAAATAAGCATTAGAACGGTAGAAGCCTAATCTCCACTTAAATCACTAATGTAAAGGGCGCCTTAGAATAGCCCCAGATGTTGACGTAACCTGAATTATCTCAAGTGGGAGATCTCACCATAGAACTCTACACTAAATCAACAAACTGTACGATATTACTTTACTAGGTCCCATTACATCCTTGAAATAGTTATAATTGGTTGTTTTAAAAATGAAAATAATCACGGCTATATATAAAAGTGTACTTTAATACTGCCATGCCCGATGGGGTCCATAACGCACTGTACAACCCAATATTACAAATCTGTAACGTTACGATTGCAATAATGTATTGAGTTATAATAGCCAAGTATATTTCGTGAGTATTTTTAGCAATATATAATCTTTCTTTCTTGACTAACTGAAAACCCATAAGTGTATTATGTAAAAATATTACTATGCACACGTACACTAATGTACGCACAGTGTACACTAACTATATATTAAAGTTTATAATATTTGTCTCATCACAGTAGACATTCGTGAATTTCTAATTACGTTGCCTATGATCTGGCAGATCTCGATAGTTTTTCAATAATATTTTACAGTGAAAAACAGTTAAAATATTTTTCCTATAGGATAGGATGATAAAGATGGTAACGCTTTTTAGACAGAATTTAATGGACTGTTTGTTTATCTATTTTCTTTGACATAATCAATAAGCTTTTTTTAGCAACGTGCATAAAATAAATTAACAATGATGCAGATTCTTCACTGTTATACTAATTATATTTATAACAAATCATTGTTCCTTCTTTTTATTGGACGACCGATGGTGTAGTGGTTTATGTAACGGACTGCTATTCCAAAGGTCGCCGGTTCGATTCCCGCTCAAGTCAAACATTTGTGTTCATGAACATTTAATGTTTGATTTGGTCCGGGTGTTTATATGTATAATAAGTATATATTTACAAAAAAAGAGAAACAACCTCTCTGGAGAAATATGTAAGCGTGATGTTATGTTAATAAATAAAAGATATTAGTCGATTATCTTTGAAATGCGTCTACAAGAATCAAGAGATTCTCTGTATAACTCTGTGACTGGTAAAGATTCTCTGAGGCTTCAAATGTGCCCCAGTACAGGAAGTGCATAGGGAACACCTATTAAAATACGTAGAAATTAAAAATGGTACTTTTCATTCCCCGAGTACATAATTCACATGTTTCTGAAAATATATATATTTACAAAACAAATCATTTCTTCAATAAAATACGAAACTTGCTCAATCTGCAGTGGCTATTAATAAGGTATTCGCTACAAACACAGACATATTTGCCAACCTCTCTGGAGAAATATGTAAGCGAGATATTATGTTAATCAGGCACTCCTATGTTATATTTGAATCAATAGATCCTGTCTGTAGAAAATGGGAGTATTTGAGGAAAGAGTCTGCGCTACACTATTGACACGCCTACGCGTATATATGTATATATATACTCGTAGGATACTATTTTAAATATATATATATATATATATATATATATGTGTGTATGTATTGTATATATATGTATATTGTAAAATAATAAATAAATAAAATAAATAAATAATATGTACAAATGAATATTACCAGTCAACTAAGCGATATTTTAATGTAGTAGGTTTTCAACGTGATTTTAATTTTACAATTTAAAAAAAACAGGCAAAACAACTAACACACACAGCAAACTGCTGTCCACACAAAAGACGCACATACATATTTGTACTTGTCCGGTTCCATTGTGTGTTAAGGTTTTTTTTTCTTTTCGTAATTTAATATTCTGTAGCCAAGAAAGTAGAAATCTTGCTCTAGGCCTGTGTTCATAATATAATGATATTACAAAGCTGAGCAAGTTGTTTTTCGTTTATGCGATTTTAACTTTGTTTTATATAAAAAATAATGTTTCTTTGTTCACATTTTATGTGCTGCCGTACCGTTCGCTCGATCATCATGAAATACTTAAGAAGAAAAGTTATTTACTTTATAATAGTATTGTACACACATTTTGCGTGCTTTAACTGCATGGTTGTGCACAGCAGTCGCATACGCTACCAGCATATGCGACTGCTGTGCTGAGGTCTCGGGTTCGATTCCCGGGCCGAACCTGCATCCTGAATCTGATCTGTAAATATTTGTTTCTTAGTTTGGGTGTTTTCTATGTATAATGTGTATATATTTACAAAAAAAAAGGTATATAAGTATTCTATCAGTTCATCTAGTTTTCATAGTACAAGCTCTGCTTAGTTTGAAACTAGATTGCGTTGTGTGTTAGATTTTATATTAGATATTATTAGTCTACTTTTATCTTATCTACTTATGTTTATCATAAACTAGTATTGTCCAGGAGGTGAGAGGCTGGTGATTTGTAGCACAGGTATTTTCGTACCACAAACACCAATCTCTCACAAGACAATGATAGTTTGACTGATCTTGATTTGTATTTCCTAAGTTGTAACCTTTGTGACGAGGGAAATAAATACATCATTTAATAGATATTATTAGTAGGATTGATACCAGAGCAAGCGAATTCAAGTTTCTACTCTATCAATGCGATAGTGATAACTATAAATTTTAACAAATATAGGCGTTTTTGCAGGCGTCCATGGGTGACGGAAGTCACTTGTCATTAGGTGACGTGTCTGCACGTTTGTCCACTATTTCATAAGAACTTTAAACTTATGTAAATGGCAAAAACGAATCAAGGCTAATAAATAAATAATATTAATATTTCAGACGTCTAACACACAACTCTGCTTAGTTTGAAACTAGACGGTAGTTTCAAACTAAGCAGAGGTTACACTATGAAAGCTAGCTTGACTGATATACTACTTAAATACTTTTTTTTTGTAAAAAACATAAGTTAACATTCATAAAGTAAACATACATGTCATACATAGAAAACACCCAAACTCCAAAACAGAAATATGAAGATCATACAAACATTTGGTCCGACCCGGGCATCGAATGCGAGAACTCAGCACAGCAGTCGCATTCGCTACAACTGCGCTACCGAAACAGTATTATCCAGTAATACAGTATACACTCCATCTATCCACTAGGAAACAAAGACAGAACTCTATAGAATACATTTTGATGAGACTTCCACTGTATGACCACATGCTATGAAAGCTAATATAATTAACCGATAACACCGTTTTATTAAAGTATCATAAAAAAGACTCTTCCACTCTTCGACTATAAAATTTAACATTCTAACGCTGTAATTTACTCTCAACGGACTGGATTTATGATTGCTCTTCTCGGGCCACTCTCATTGTATTAATATTAGTAAGGCGGGGGACAGGCGACATTGCTCTGAGGAAACCGATCTCGAAACAAACCCAATTAAATACGCCCCATTTGATCCGCACAGCCGCCCGCACTACCACGCTCGGGTCGCAATCAGCTCCCTTTGCCTCCTGTTTTCCTAACCTAAATAAATTATCCGCCTTTTAAATTAATCATAGCTGTTAAACACTGCTCCAAAGTATTAAATGAAAATATTGAATAATATTCGTTTCATTAGCAGAAATTCTCGTTAGGATCCAATGTTGTTACTTCGTGCTATCAAGGCAAAGATGCAATTTATAGGACCATATACAGAAAAACCCATTTATTGAAATTATCTAAAAACACTCACATAAATATTGGTAAAGCGTAATTAATCAAAGATAGAAAAGAGAGCGAAGAGAGATACGTGTCCCTTATTTAAAAAAAAATGCACATGATCTAGAAGTTTACCAATCCAGTAAATTGAAAATAATTTTCATAAAATATGGCTCTTTTACATGAGTAACGTAATTTTAAATATGAAAAGTCTGTATAATTTGCTTGAGCATTCACACTAGTTATGTTAATACATACAGTGTGTGAAGTAAAATTAAATGACTTTAAAACGAGCTTGTATTTCTTATATTTATTCAATTGTATGTAAACTGTTTTGTTTGTCTCAATGAAAATGAAGACCAGGGATAAATGGAGTTAAAGTACTTTGATTAATCGTTTTGCGTACAAGAATAAACAAATTCTTCTCCCTTTTCAAAATGATAGATGGAAAAATGGTGACTGTATCTTGTATTGTAACGTGCAATTCGAGTCTATTTATGCGTGTATGTATAAATTGTTTTAAGATTAATGTCCTATAGAAAACAATATTTCTAAATCTCCGTCAATAATGTTTTATGGCCTTCATATATGTATGTCTAAATGTTAATTTTTAATTACTACGACTGTCGTCGCACTACTGCGACGACCGCAGCGAGTGATGGCCATTAGGGTCATGAGGGGGCACCGCACAATCTCCTTTGAGGCGGCGAGTCTCCTGGCCAGAACTCCACTGGAGTCGAAGGCCCTTGCGGTTCTGTATCAGTGGCGCAAGGAGCCGCGGGAGTTGGGTCGGTGTCCTGAGTCTCGAGAAATCGAGGATCAGAAATCCCAACTCCGCCAGGACCTAGTGGAGGAGTGGAAGGAACGACTTGGGCAACCGAGCGCTGGGCACGCTGTTATCGCGGCGGTAAGACCCGTTATGGAGGATTGACTCGAGAGGCATCACGAAACCCTCTCATACCGGTTGATTGCAGGTGATCACCGGGAAAGGATGCTTCGGGGATCAGATGTGTCTGATCCGCAAGGAGCCAACGCCTGAGTGCCACTACTGCGATGGCCCAACCGTGGACACAGCGCTCCATACGCTGGCAGAATGCTCGGCGTGGATGGAGCAGAGGCGTTGCCTCGTGGCGGCCATCGGGGTGGGAGTTCTCTCGCTCGGTAACATGATTGCCGCCATGGTACGGAGCGAGAGTTCGTGGAACTCCGCCATCTCTTTCTGCCAGCAAGTTATGCTTGTTAAGGAGATGGCGGAGCGAGACCTGGAGAGGTTTATAATTCTCACGGGGCGCCAGGCCCGGCAACGGGCCAGGTACCGCAGACCCAGAGGTCGCAGAATGACCTTCTTCCTCCATAAGCGCAGGCCTGGGGGTGGTAGGTGAGGCCATCTGTCACCCTAGCAGAAGCAGGCCGGGGTGGTGGCGAGACGCGCTTCGAAGCGCGCGCCCCCTTTCGGGAGCACAAAGGGGACATAGGGGTTCCCACACAGGAGGGGGTCATTTACGTCCGTAGATGTCCCGAGGTACGTCGGGGTATCAGGGTTTTCCTTCCTAGGGTACACCTGGTTCCCCGGCAACTGGTACCCGAAACGGCGTGCGGTTTTTGGTCGGTTCGAGTCCGACATAACCACCGGTGGGTGGTATCCGAGGGGATTTCCGCACAGAAAAAAAAAAGGTACTACGACTGTCAAGTAAAAAATCTAATATTCAATAATACCAACTCTTACAACGTCAGTCAGTATTTAATTATTATTTTTACGCCTGATTTCAATACAAGAGCTGAACAATAAGAACTCGAATTGGACTATGACAACTTGCGTTCAACGCCCGAGCAGCGCTCTCCATGTGAACACTACACAAAACCATTTTTAATCTTTCCAGCTAAACTAACGCTTGTGTAAGTAGCGGATAAAAATAAAGAAATGGACATTGCATACTGAAATGCACAATGGAAATTAAAATAGATATGATAGAATAAACAATACATACATATATTTTTTATATACTACTATAATGAATCAACGCAGTAAAGATAACAATAAATATCTTAAATCATATTATCATCACAAACGATAACAACATTTAAATAAAAGCTGTTCTCTCCCGTTTGTAAGCTACATGTATACAAAGTGTCGGAACCACTTCTAAGTAGGAAATGGATCCACAACTCATATCGGATATGAAACAAATGGTGACTCGAGCTCCACGCTGACACTAAACAACCCGACGCGTATTGCACTGTATGTATTAAAGGTTTTACAACAAAAGTTATGTATGGGTTGAACGGGGTTTTGCCTTTGGTATGATCTAATTTTGTCTCAGTAGGAAGGCGGTAAAACGGCGTAATGGGCCTGAACAAAACGGCTCTGATTTATGGAGGGCACGCCACCCAGCTCGTACTGACATAAATAGAAAGTGGCAGACACCCTGAAAAGGGTTACGCGAATATAATACATGTTTGCTGTACGCTTCAACAAATAAAATCACAATAAATACCTAAGTCCTTGTTTCGGCGTATCGTTTTTAGGGTACTTTCCAAGTAGACATGTAGATGTAAGGGACCACTTACACACCATGCCATGCAGTACTTTCCGTAAATGACTACTGCATTTGTCGTGTTATATGAGGCAGATGTGACTGCCCTCTTGGTCAAGTGGTTAGTGACCTGAACTAATACTGTAATAATGACTACACATTTTCAATTTATCTGATTTCCTGACAAAACATTATTTGCACAAAGACAAAGATAAAGCTTTATCTAGATTTAATCTTCCTTCACAGACAAGCCCTTATTTAATTCTTTTGGAAACATACATAATAATATGTATATCGACTAATTTCGGTCGTGGGTTCAAATCCAGGACAAATAATTAGGTATGTGGTGAGCACGATCATTTGTTCTATGTCTGGATCTAACTAATCCATAATATGTATGTATTTTGAAATATTTAATTATGTTTATCAGCTATCTGGTTACCATAGTACAGTGCTCGGTTTTTTTTTGTAAGTTTTCTAAAAGTGAAACCTAGCTAGATCGATTAATCGCCCCCGAAACCCGTGCATACTAAATTTCATGAAAAGCGTGGGAACCGTTGCCGATATTCAGATATTATATATATATATATATACATAAACAATAATTGCTCGTTAGTAAACGTGTTAGATACACATCGGAAAATATAAAAAATAGAAGACCACCGTCATCGGAGACAAGAACTTCCTGAATTTAGTTTTATTATTATCTTTTTTTAATGTGTGTATAAGTGTGTAACACTCTAATAATTTATAATAACCACTGTAGTCAGCCAAAATGTGGTTAACAAGATATCCCTAGTATGTGTGAGTACGATAATAAGCCAACACACACTTATTCATCCAACGCTAAACAAGTTATTCAAATGAGCCTGTGCACAAAATTTCATTTCGTGTTATAACAAAATAAATTGAATCGTTCGTATACTTTATGAGGCAGTTACTACGAATATCAATTGTATCTTTGTAAACTTATTGTATTATAAGTAATATATACTCGCAATGCGGGTCTAGCTATGTGTATTATGTATGTTTTAATAGACTGAAATCAAGTATTGGGAACATTATAAAGAAACATAATAGTAGAGTGAGTAGGCTGAGATGATAGTGTCATCACTATCATCTCAGCCATTGGTCCAAAGAATATATTATAAACAACTTAAAGAAAGATACATTTTTATTTATTTCTCATTCATCCCAAGTGTCACAGAGTGTAAAGTACTATAGCCTAATGAGTTAAGTTTAAGTTAACTTTTTCGCTTAACTTCCTGTCTCACTACTTTTTCTAGACAAGGAAAAGAAGTCAAATCACTATTCTCCTCCCAAAGCTTGCCTAAATCACCTACATAATACTGTTGCAGGTACATCAAAATTAAAAAAAACAGGACAATGATTTTTTTAATGAAAGAAATGAATATATTTTAATCGTAATTTGATGGCAGCGTCTCATCCAAACGTGTCGTAACATTAATGGAAAATGTCTTTCTTCGTGGAATTTAATATAATTCAAAACACTGTCTTCAAAAAGTTATGCCTCGCAACTTATCTTAACAATATTAGTTATATTTATGTTTATAAGAACTGATAAAAATTAAACAACCATTTTAGATAACATATATAACATATTAGGGGCCACCATTTAGTATAAGTAACTATAGGATGAGTTAAAGTACAAAATTCTTGTTTCAAAATCCTCTTTCAAATTGTCGAGCACTATGAATTTACAACAACAACAAACATAAAAGAAAATGTGCAATCCGCTCTAATGAGGTTAACTATTTGGAAAATACTTCCTATCACGAATAATGCGATAATAGTAAGACGAAGATGTAAGGAAAATATTGCACACATACTTTCGCACAAAAAGGTTTTATGGCTCGTAAAACCAATGATCCTAAAATTGCCCTCAGATTCTTTTCTAATCTCAAAGGTTTGTAGGTATGTAAAATACCGACATAATGTTCGAACTCAACGAAAATATGGAAATGTATCGAACTAAACGATTGTATTTTATTGACAATAACAACCATGTTTTTTAACTTGTATATATCATATATTTATATAAATTATATATATCATAGAACTGATCACTTCATAATGTAATCGACCATTACATGAAATGGTCGACCACATCATAAAGAGATCCATTTGATCAGTTTTATAATATGGCCATTATAAACACATTATAATGCATATATTCGTGTAATAATTATGTACTTTGAAAATTAACAACTTGTTTTTGTCTGCAGTTCTGTAACAACGTGAATTTATCCTTTTAATTCATCACCTGAAATATATTTTATGAAGACATACGATTCATGTTTAATCTTTATTAAAAACGCTAGGTTTAGGACCAACTATTTACAAGATTCTTGAAGGCAGATATAATAAAATAAAATACTTCTCCAGTCGTTCGTCAGTGGTTCAAATTTCAGAGATTGAGCCATAACAACATACCGATTGGCAAAATTAATTTTCATTTATTAAGTTCATAAGTGCAGAAGTATATTAAAAGGAATATTAGGCGGTTGACATATTCGCTGTTCAAATATGAATTTTGTATCTAATAATAATTTCTAAATATTACGTTAAAATATTCAAGTTTCTTAAAAACTTTTGTCAACGAAACTTTCGAGATAAAAATTATTATATTCGTTACCGCTGCTCCTTGTTTGACAAAATTTAATGGTAAAATAATTACATAGAAAACCTAACCGAATCTAAGTTTTTGAACGTCTATTCTGAGTTTGCAAGCACCCCGAGATAAAATACTTAAGCAGTATAAGAGGAGCAACTAGATTTACTGTACCACTGTAGTTTTAGACTCAAAGCACAATGCTAAAACTTTTGATATCGCTTTATACAATACTCCTTGCGAAATAACGAAAATATTACAATCTGTATTCGTATCCGTTTTGAGCCCCTCACAACTTATTTTATTCTTTGGTACAATTTTAACTTTATTTTAGATACGAGTATGTAAGTAAAAAATAAAGTATATTTAGTGTTATAACCACTAGCTTTGTTATTACATGGAAGAAATCGTACTTTTAATACTGATACTAGATAACCTGACAGATCTTTTCTGGTACATAAATCGATATTGCAGGGCAATACTCTATAAAGTCTTTATCGTAGTTTGAATTACGAATAACTACGATACCCAAGATGCTCTAAAGCTAAATTTAGTTCTTGCTCAAATCTTGCAGGGTCTGTATTGGTATTGCTAAATTGCAATAACATTGCCAAAATTGCAATACGAAGACCGATTTTGGACAATATCAAAAATAGATTACAGTGACATGATTTTTCTTGTCATTGTCGGTCTAATGTCCGAGATAGAAATATAGAATAACTGCAACCATAATAATATTCGGGATACAAAATGTTATATTCATGTGCTATCACGGGGCACACATGATGCTCTCTTTCAGCTCAGAATAGAACACTTCATCATTTTCCGTTTCATATCATTACATAAAATTAAATATAGGTCACATGGCTTGATATTTTTAATGATCCATGCTAATTTTATAAATGCGAAAGTGTGTCTGTCTGAACCGATTTAGATGCAATTTGGTATGGAGATAATTTAATTCTTGAGGAAATATATAGGCTTTTTACCACGATAACCGACATTTACGCGGGCGGAGCCGCGGGCAAACGCTTGTAATATCAATATTGTGATAAAATGACATACTAATAAAAAATTTAATACTAACTTTTAAACTATCACGTTCCCTAATATACCTAACACGATGCTTCGATAATAAGCACAGGCAACACTCAAATAGTATAGTCCTCCGATAGTAACAATAATTATTACTATCTATAAACATTAAATGGTATTATTTAAGACGTTCCTCGCAGTTTTACTCCCTTTGATAGTAATCTTACCATAATAATAAGCATAAATATTAATTAAATACCCATATAGCCTAGGTTATCTAGAAATTTGAAGTTCTACTGGTAGTTCAAAAAGCCTAGCACATCAACTAATAAAGGTTCTCTTAGTCCTTTATTTAAAGGTAAGTATAAGCGAGGTTACACTAAGTCATATTCGGAATTTCAGAAACGTTAACTGTCAATTTATAACAACAATAATAATAATAACTTGACACACCTCGACACGGACGTCTGACCCCAAACTAGGCCGAGCCTGTACTGTGGTATCCATATTGTGCCTTGATAAATATACTTATATATTTCTAAATGCATATATGTTATATAATAGTCAAAATACACACAGACATAGATCTAATGATCGTGTTCATCACACAGTTCTTTATTCTTGCTTAGCAATCAGCATTATTAACCACTAGACCAACAGGGCATTAATTTATCACTAAGACTAGCTTTTGCCCGCGGCTCCGCTTGCATGTATGTCGGTTATCGCGGCAAATAGTAGATAGCCTATTATACCCATTCTTAAGAATCAAACTATCTCCATGCTAAATTTCATCTAAATCGGTTCAGCGGTTATTGATTTCCCATACAAATTGCTACCCCCTTATAGGATGATTGCTGGGATAAAAACTATACTACGTCCTTTCCCAGGACTTAAACTATTTCAATACCAAATTTCATCTAAATCGGTTCAGCGGTTTATGCGTGAAGACAAACAGACAGATATATAGACAGACAGACAGACACACTTTCGCATATATAATATTAGTATGGATATGGATATATTATTGGTCAGTTAAACTTAAAAATACATATATGGTAGACTTCTTTAGAATTTCTATCGTAAAATATTTATTACTCCTAAATAACCTAAAGACTTAATTCTAAGTACGTGTATCTGTGATGTGTTTAAAAAATGGCTGGCGGGTCACCACTGACTGTTAATTTATTTGTGCAAATAACGTTTAATAATGGCACATATAAATGTGGCTTACCTATGAAGCCGGATTTCCCTCTAAGCCCACGACGCCCGAACCTAGGCCGGATCTGAGTGAAAATTTGAGGTGTTGCAAAATTTATGAGGTAACCAAAATCCTAATCATTTCAGCCACAATTTAGTGTATATTAGGACATAACCCTTTTTAGCCTCGTACAAAACTCATACACTTTTACTATAAACAAAGACATATACGTGACGCACAAGGTTATTTACTTTCCAGGGATTTATCATAGTCTAAAGGGCAGTTGCTACTATATTCAGAAAGGTATCCCGAATCCAGATATGATAATATAACAAACACATTCACATTGGTACTTATAATACTAGTTTAGGCAGATTATACTATTTTTCCGTTCTGTAAGTAAAATCTCTTTTAGCCAAAACTTAGTTTACGACTTAGCCACTTTTTTGTAACTTTAATCTTGGTTAAATGTTCATAAATTACTTATATTAATAATTCCTTAATTTTTAAATAATTCTGTAGTTTTTGTGTCAAACTTAGTGACGACCTCGTAACTACTCAGTGTGTTGTAATTATTATGTACATCAAAAAAGATTTAAATCTTCAACGAAATATGTAATAAGTATACTGAGTACTACTAGTATACCTTAAGGAATGAGTAATATATACTTAAATGCATTAATGTCTCTTACATGTTAAAAACAAATATTAAAAATGTGTGTACGTTAAATTACGTAATGTTTGCTCAATATTTAAAGTAAGTTAATGCTGCGGTAGCTCTAAAAATGTAACATAGCTTATACACGGTCCCTTATTCGAATCTGAGGACACAGGTGGACGCAGTATACGCGCCTGTAAATATTAGATGTATACCCTTAACAGCTCTTTGCTATTATAATCTACGATATTGTACAAGTATATAACCTAAACTCTCGCCCACTCCCATCTCATATTTTATACGCAAAGTTACGTTAGCGAAAGTACTTGATACTTAATACGACCGAATAATATAATACTATTTGTTGAGCTTCTTAAAAAGGATCTTACAGTATCTGTACTAATCCTTTAAGAACTTTGAATGCTTTTAGATATCCATTTATAGCTTTCAAGCATATAAAGCTGAGCTTAAAATGGTCTTCTGGGAAAAAATTGCTATTTAAATATTTATACATACATAGATATAAAAAGCATTATATAAATTAAAATACATTTTACAAGATAAACTAAGTTGAAATTTTAGAACTGTCATAAAACTTATCAAAACGTTTAACAACAAAAGAAAAACTTCATACACTATCCCGCGACTGATATATGAACACCGTCAGGTTAGTTAATAAAGTCACAAATAGGAAGCAAGTATGTATATTATATTTAATATGTATTAAAGGCATCTACATTTTGTATCAAGTATTTAATATGTATAACTTTACTGAAACTGTAACAATGTACGAACCTGTTGTTTATTTTTGTTACATATAACATAATTTGTAATTCACTTGTTTTTTTTTTTGTTTATAAATTATAAAAAAATATTTTTATAAACAAGTTAAGTTACGAGTGGATCCTTTGTAGGTTATTAAGTCAATTTAGTTTAAAACATAAAATGACTTGGATTTTACTGGTAACGAGAATCAAGTTTAATCTTTTACTGTCTTGATTTGTCAAACATCTAGTACATAGAATGAAAGAAAACGGGTTTTTATCTCTTCCATATTTAATCTATCTAATCTTCAAACTATTTAGAAGTTAAATATATTACAAATATGTTTGAAGAATTCACAATACATTAAAACTAACGAGTACCCTTATACACACAAATGTTACAAAATTACGCCTCTAATTTCGAGTGTGTCAGGTATCAAAGAAAATGACTAGCGTCGACAGCAATTTCGAAACTAATTTGATGTCTAGAGCTCATATTATCTCTATGGAATATATGTAGATATAAATTCGTTTTCAAATTGTAACAGATGATGTTTACTGCGGTGAGGAAAATTATAACGTATAGAACAATAGTTTTGTTCAATATAAATCTGTCGTAAACTCAACCAAATGAAAGATCATCTTTGCACGCAGAAATTTAATAAGTAATAAACCTAATACAGAGACTATTTCAAGAGGTCTTCGCTCTAAGCTTTATCCATGGGTTTTATTATGCCTCATTAGACACGTTATAGATGATAACTGATTGTACTGAAACATTTACAAACTTGGTTATCAAACTTAACATCACAGAATAACATAAGCTCTACAGAGACATAATAATTTTCTGCCTAGTGAGTCTGAAATAACACATATGCTAATTTCAATCCTTTAATAGTCTGTGATGTGGTACACATATATTAGGTCCTTACATATGAAATTAGCATTTTGTCGTACTGACCACTTTGATCTGAAATATCTCATCTTCGGTTAAGAATTCCAAATTCAAATTTATAAATTCATTTAGCTGGTACCTTTGAGTTTTGAAAGCAGTCATTCATTTGTTTTTTCCTCATTATTTTTTTCTTTGGCGTCGCTTATCACCGCACAATGGAAAACATGTAATTTTGGTATATTTACGAGTACGAGTTCTACCGTGGCACCAGTGTTGCAGAAATAGCTCGAAGGATTAATGATGTGTACGGCGCTGGTGTCGCAAAAGAAAGTACGGTACGTTTTTCAACGTTTTCGTTCTGGAAATTTGGACCTTCAGAACCAACCCCGTGGACGGCCGGAGACCAAAGTAGAAAATGAAGAATTAAAGGCTATTGTAGAGGCGGATAAATCTGTATTAATCCACTTGAACAAATCGGGAAAGTAAAAAAACTTGAACGATGGGTACCTCATGAATTGAGTGAATCGAACTTGCAAAAACGTGTCGTGTCGACGTGTTGCTGTGTTACTTTGCTCAACCGACAAAATAATGAAGGGATTTTAAATCGAATCATTACTTGTAATAAAAAGTGGATACTGTACGATAATCGGAAGCGCTCGTCGCAATGGCTGAACCCTGGAGACCCACCCAAATCCTGTCCTAAACGAAAATTGACTCAGAAAAAGTTATTTATGAGTGTTTGGTGGACTAGCCCTGGTATCGTTCACTACAGCTTTCTAAAATCTGAAAAAATAATTATGGCAGATATCTATTGTCAGCAACTGCAAACCATGAAGGAAGAAATAGCTGCTAAACAACCGAGATTGGTCAATCGCTCTAGGCCACTGCTGCTTCATGACAACGCAAGACCACACACTGCACAACAAACAACCACTAAGTTAGATGAGCTACAATTGGAATGACTGCGACATCCACCCTACTCCCGAGACCTTGCTCCAACAGATTACAATTTTTCGGAATTTGGACAACTTCTCACAAGGAAAAAAATTCAACTCCGATGCGGCAGTCCAAACCGCCTTCAAAGAGTTTATTGATTCTCGCCCCATGGTTTTTTTAGTAAAGGGATCAATGAACTACCTATGAGATGGCAAAAGTGTATAGATAACAACGGTGCACACTTTGATTAATTAAATATATTTAAAAAAAAAAATGACTTTATATTCCAGCCGTACAAAACGCCAATTTCAAATGTAAGGACCTAATATTTATTTTTATTTATTTATTTTTAACTTTTTGCACAAGTACATGCATCGGCGGACTTAATGCCTAAGGCATTCTCTGCCAGTCGACCGATTGGGCGGTGCTGAGAAAGAATGAGGTAGGTGCATTTATGATAGGGTATAAACGATAGTGGTTTTGTTAAATACCAACTATCTTGGAATTATATAATATTACATATTATGTTTACTGCTCTTAATTTGTTATCGAAATTAGAAAACAAATTGTAGATAATAGATTAAATTAAATAAGTTATGAACAAACCTTATTTAAATAATGTTACTTTAATGTGGAATTAAAACATTAATGTAAGGAGAAGTAATAATAAAAGTCGACTACATAAACAAGATCTAAATTAGAAGACACGGATAGTAGAAGGGAGAACAAGATCCAAGATTTAATTGGCACTTGTAAATAGATTCCACACACCATTAAGACATTGTTTTGGTTTGTAAACTTAATAATAAAAAATCGAATAGACACAAACCTAACGACAATACAAAAACACTGTTAATGATGATTGTAATTACCTGAGCTTAGATCTACCTATTCATACTTCGGAAATAATATTTTTGCTACCTGTTTCTACCGAAAACAAAGTAACATTCGTGGAATATCTTCGGGCCCAATCCATAATTTTTTTTTGTCAAAAATGGTAACATTGGTAAGTATTGAAATTACTATTTGTGTCAATTTAACATTGCTTAAACTGCAGCTGTGAGAATTATCTTCACTTAGAATTAACAGTTTATGGAAGTGGAAACTTATTAAAGACATACTTCATTTAACATGATTCAGGTATCAAAGCAAAGTTTATGGACTGAGTTTAATTGTGTGTTTTCGCTTATGGAAAATTTATATCAAAGATGCAAAAAGGCGTTTACAGTTACACTTATTAGCCCACGTTTCATTTCTGTGTTGTCAGTATTTCACGCATTGTACTGATGAAATAGGTTTTCATTCGGGACAAAGCCTTGGCACTTTGTTCGGTAACATAATTATCTTAAATGGAACAAATTTCTCTTCTATATTTTTATGAAAAACGTTTTTGACAGGGGCCACAATAAAAAATACTAACGGCAAATTTTGGTGTAGGTGCCTGGACACCGTAATCACAACGGATTAAAGAACTCAAATTTTGACAGATAATGTTAATATACGGATCAAGTTTGTATTCCTAACAAATGTCCTCTTACCCTTATTATTTCCAAGTTTTTCGGTTTTATCTACAGTAAATGTCGTTTTACTTAAATCAGTTTGATATTCACAACGTGACATTTTTGGAAATCCGTTAGTATTACTTCTGTAATTCATCATCAAATTGTAATGTATTCTATACCTTAACTTACTTAAAATTTATTAAAGCTTTTTGTTATTTTTTTCTATCACTGAGACTAACTGCACTCTACTGCACTGAGTGTTGTGGATTCGATCCCTACATGGGACAACACTTTGTGTGATCCACTATGTATGTTCTTTGTGTCTGTTTTATGTATGTTTGTAAAGTCCCCCGCGACACAAGATGTATTCGTAATGCGGGAGTTATCTTTTTAAATGACTAAAACACTGACTGACCAAACATCACATAGTATCTAGGAAGCACTTAGCTATTAAGCAAGTTATAGAATAATTTTGTTACCAAGGAAATAAACCACTATCAAACGTTGTTATAGACTATGAATTAATTATGCCGACCTGTAATATTCTTGCTCTCGTGTTGACAATTGTGCTAATTCTGTTGTTAGGAAACTCTCTAAACCAAACTAAAAATCACTAAAAATTAGTTTAGTCCTGTCAAGTACTGCGTATTTAGAAAAAGAAACGTGGTTTGACAGGACTAAACAATTCTTAAGTGATTTTTAGTTTAGTTTAGAAAGTTTAGAATTAGCACCATTGTGAAATGTTATGAAAATAGAAATAGAAAGATATACGCGTTATTGTACTTCGTACCGCAATAAGATGCGAACATTTGCTAGTCAAATTCTATTATATCACACTCAGTTACCATGGTTACACTATGAGACGAGAAGATGATACTTGGTGAACTCCATGCTCAAAATGAACGACAAGCAAAATACACTATCAGGAGGCCCGATTCCCAAAATACATCTAATAGTTAAAAAGGTCAAGATAAAAAAAAAAGTTTGCTTGTAAAAACGAGCTTTTGTCCGCGGCTCGGCCCGCGTGTATGTCTAAAAAATCTATGTATAAAAAGTAGTCTATAGCACTAAAGGATAAAATACCTTTCTTACAGTGAAATAATTTTCAAATCGGATCAGTAGTACCCCGAACATACGAAATCCCAAACTTTACCTCTTTATAAAATTGGTAAGTATAGATATTATTAAGTAACTAGATAGCGATCTTAGCGGTATAAACGATTTCTTACCGATAACCTGTGTATACACAAAATGACAGGTGATTACTTTGGCAAAAAACAATGAACTTTAAATACGCAGATAAAAGATAAAAAAAGAAACTCGTAATCAGTCGGCTCTCTAGTAATTTAATTCAGTTGAAAGTTATTTAATTGCTAGAACGATAGAACTAAAACTAATCCAGCTTTTTTCTAAAATTAATTAAAGAAATTGGGACTCACAAGTAGACGTTCTCTTTGAAAAAATGCCTTTTGCAACTATTTTTATATTGATCAAAAGAGTACTGTACTGACGGACTGTGTCAACTATATGCCACATTTTTCTTCAACAATAAATTAATTTCTAGAATTATTAAAGTAAGCTTGAACTTCTTCCGAATTCGCAGTTTTTTCTATTAACATTTCCAATTTACCTATGCTAACGCCTAAATCTATTAAGTAAAAGCTTGTTTTTTTTTGTTTTTATTACAAAATTATTTTAATAGTATTTATTTACATGACTGCATGTCATTTATGAATGTCATGAAGAACACGCCTATAAAAATATCATTTAAAAAGGGAGACTGGACTGAAAGGGCCAATATTTATGTTTTACAACAAGTTAGTGGTCGCACCACATGCATTCTATTTCCATACGAGCGCTGGCGACATGGGTGGCGCAACCGCCATAAATCAACACAATTTGTTCCCAGAACATTTTTAGCGTCCGTTAATATATCGTGATAATTGTTAAAATAATACACAGTTAACGAATTTATTCATCCCGGATGCTGGTCGTTTGTTATTTCTGGTACATTTAATATAATTTTCATCTATATTAAGAAATTCAAAAATCTACAAACGTTGTTTGCCCTAAAAGTCAGCCGGAAAGCTTTCTAAAATATAATAATTGCGAGTTTTGTATACAAATTGCCAATTTATGAATCGTTTCAACATTATTAGCTAAGCCATGTTTACAATGGAAATTAAATTGAATTATCAGATGTGTTTTCTTTTTTGGTATTTCGATTATCGTTTAATGAAATTTAGAGTCGAATAAATAATTTGAAGCAGAAAAGCATCACGATGACTTAATTAAGGAACTTTTAGACTTTTGCGTTCTGTCTGTGTAAAATTACTACTGAGGACCGGAATAAAGGCGATTGATAGGTAAAATACGAGTATATCTTTGAATTGCCAGACATTTCGACCAATTTGCAATAATGCTTATCATAGGCGGACTATGACCACGGCCAATGCAATCTGTAATGCCTGTCTAGTTAGTCGCGTTAATTCCGATTCATGAGTGACAATTAAATAGCTTAAGTTTATAGCTGTGCGTCACGTTAATACTTCAACTACATTCTATTTATTCATTTTGAAAAAATATTACTGCGACGGTAACCAGTACAATTTATATTATTATAATTAGAGAGGACTTCAATAATTTATAACTAAATAAAATACCAGAATATTCTATTTATTTATAAAATTGTAGTTTTCAGTTTCATTATAGTAATAAAAGACACGGATGACATAGTGGTTTAAGCGATCGCCTCGCCGCTTACTACTACGCTGAGTGTTGTGGGTTCGATCCCCACATGGCGATACTTTGTGTGATCCACAAATTGTTGTTCTGAGTCTGGGTGTTCTGTGTTCGTTTCATGTATGTTTGTAAAGTCATCCACGACACTGGATATATTTTTAGTGAGGGACGTGATGGAAAAACAAATAAATACTAAATTTAAGTAGACAGCTTGAGTGTAGGAAATTAAAAGGATAGAAAAGGGCCAATTTTTTTGTCCACACCTTTGAAGTTTAGTAGATACATATACAGTCACCGCGGTCGTTATTTATGGCCCTCAACTGAATA
Source organism: Arctia plantaginis (assembly GCA_902825455.1). Lineage (NCBI taxonomy): Eukaryota > Metazoa > Arthropoda > Insecta > Lepidoptera > Erebidae > Arctia > Arctia plantaginis. The sequence continues at coordinate 13,185,483 of CADEBD010000314.1, read as the reverse complement.
AGACTTTTAAGACTCTTTTATCAGGCCAGTAACCTTTCAAGTTAATTGTAAATGCCAGAAACACGTCTTATCATTTTAGGGTAAGAACTCACTAGAGCAGAAATATTAATAAAGGCAGTAATGCAATTCACGATGAGAATTATCTTTGTGATTGCATGGTTGGTTGCGGCTTTAACTAGACGGCATCTCCGACGGGAATAGCTACGCTCATAGCTCCGTTCTCGCTGCGACTTACACTGCCTTCGGACCCTGCGGTTGTAAATCTTCCACGGACCTATCGCGATTTAAAATACGTCTAAACTGAATTACTGAATTGAAAGAATAGAGGGCTCTTAAGAATAGGATTTTACTAACGTATGGGATATTTTCTTTACCTTGAGATTCTTTACTAAATATCATAGTTTAATTATTTTTATAAACTGCCATATTTTATTTGACACTCGTCTGTACACTGTATAGAGGAAAACTTCCCTAGTCAATGTTTGAGACAGTATGTTCATATCTAAGTTCACTCAACAATCCAACTTTAACACACCAATTTTAAAGATATTGACAACTGACTGACTTACAAACAGCGAGGATAGTGCATCATTTACTGGACTCGCTATTTAGCTATTTCCACAGAAATGTGTCGTATGCCATTATCTTCTGAGGGAATCGTAACGACATTAAACAAAATCTGTGCTGCACAAAATAGCTATTCAAGAATTTGTTGCCTAAGTTGCGTCTACATATTGTTATTTACTAAATTTTCAAAGTTGCTCATGAAAGAGGTTCAATCTACACTTGGAAAAATTATCGATCAAGTTTCATAGATTTTATCTTTCGTAACGAATTTCGAAGTCTATTGAATACAATATTTGTAACTTTGTGCTGTATTTCGCTTTGCTTTGTGCTATGTCACTTTGTGACTACAAAACACGTATCAGTCGAACGAGAAAAAAGAAAAGTAAGTAAAAGCGGCAGTTCGGGCGGGCACGACAAGAATCGATTATTAGCCGAAAGAACCAAACTCTGTACCCACTGTTTGTCTAGACTACAATTTACTATTACATGACATAGCTTATTACATGACATTAAAAAGTAACTAACATATCTATCTCAATTTAAGGAGCCCCCCCCCCCCAGTATCAATGGAGGGGGGGGGGGGGGGGGAATTGGCGCCGGTAACCTCACATATTCCGTGAAAAGAAACATAAAAATTACTTAACATCGGTATTCTGTGAGGCCTTGGTATAAGATAAAACTACAAGCGCAGTATAATAGGTGTCTGTTAATTTTCCTTCACGTTACGTTAGTCCTTCCGGAACTATTTGTAGGGTCGTTAACATAATGGACCACTGAGCCAAAGATAAATGTTTCGCGGAAAGAGAAATCAACGAGCCAAGAAGTAGGAAAACTAGGGTCGAAAGTACCGCCAAGTAATGGCCATTACTAATAAGACCATTTCCGATTACATAACTAATATTATTATATTTCTTGTTGAAGTTATTACTTTTATTATATATTAGTGCTCGTACATTAACAGTAGAATACGTTTTGGTAGCTTCAAATTTTTGGTCTCATTTAATTGGTCACTGTTTTTTCTATCATTTTAAAAACAAGCTATAATCGTCATATTACATACGACTAGGAAGGAATACCTTTCGCTAATCACCTTATTATTACCTTACCGAAAAGTTAGGTACTAAGAAACCACTGATATTAGTGGTTTCATGAATCTTATACAAAAGTGTATTAATAAATATCATTATGATTATGACTTCGATATTTAGACATCATCGTTAGCGAAATGTTCTTTACTTGGATTAAAAATTAAATCACTAAATGCGGCAAAATAAACAAAAACATTTTAATTTAAATCATGGTAAGTACTGACGCTGTGGAATACAAGATGGAATAAGACTTCTAGACGTCACTTATCTGCAATCTCAAGCACTCTTTCAAAGATAGCGCCCCATCTTTTTTGTGATTTCCTAACATGAACGCTGCATAACGCTCGCCCTAGTTTTACTTTCAGAAAAACATCGGCATTTTCCCTAAAAGATACTAATAGACGCATATCCTGTGTTTTTATTTTCCCCGTACGATGTGAACGTCAGTTATTTTATTAGATCGATGCTACCGGTGAAATGTCTGTCATGGTCTGCGGTATTGAAGAAATATTCATGTTTAGGATCCCTCGTCGGAAGCCGGCAATATCGCCGACGGAGATAATTGAGTTATCTTCTCAGTCACCGTATCATCACTCAAGCGCAGGTGAGTGAGAAAATTTCTCGTAAAACCCAAACTACATATATTTGTGGAATATATAACTAGCAATAAACTGATCGAGACAGAATCAGAACGTAACTGAAATATACACCGAATGTTTTTTCAGAACTTAAAAAGCTTTTAAGATTAAAGGACATATAGCTTATGATATACGCGATAATAGTAATTAATATTAATCGGTTTTAACTTTCGCAAATTGGAAATCAAATTACATAAATAAAATAATATTATATAAAAGTGAGGCGTCCGTTTGAAAACTTGCTAACTTACCCTCAAGCGACTTCATATCGGTACACATTGTGATGCATATTATGATTAAAATAATGTAACTTACACAAATTAATTTGTTAAAGTACACTCGTCCATGTTCAATATATTTTATAATGCATCCAACAAGTGGCGCTATCGCGACTCTAATCCCAGCGCGGTTTCAATGCCAGCACCCTCTCAAGGTTATTAGATTTGAAGAGTTTTGGTTCAAATGCTTTCAAGCGCATCAATTTGTGCTTCGTTAAACGATTTGGGTGGAATATCTTAGATCACACAAGACTACACAAGGCCGTTTAGTTGCATGAGTAACCGTTGTGCCAAAATATGTAGTCAAGGGTCATAGGTGCAGTACCATGGTAATGTTCATATTCGCCGCCGCCGGTTCTGTGCCTATCTCTGTGTGTGTGATGTTTTAAAGCACACATAATAACCAGACACTACTGACGTATACGAAAGTTGTTGATTAGTCATATGCATGTGTGCACAACACTAGATAAAATAAACCCACTAACACTTTGTAATAAAGAAGGTTTTCTTCGTATCGAACTCGGTGGTAGAAGCAGATCATATCTGAAAGCGTTGTTTAAATTCATCTTAATAGTCATTAGAACTAGTGGCAGACGATTAGCTAATTTTACTGTGTAATTGATCATTGTTCGAGAGTTTTGCCGGTTCGATCCTCAGTGCTAGTTAACTTTTTGGTATTTTTCTTTCTCATAACAGGATATATTTTTTGAATTCTGTTTCTTTAAAATTACTGTATTTTACCAAAGAAAAAGGGTATAATATGTAATAATAAAAAGTTATTATTTTTCATAAGATCATTTATTTATACCATTTTTTGTTTTTAAAAGAAACCAAACTTCGAAAATAAAAACATTTAAGTATAATATTTTCGTAAACCATTTTGATTACTTATACATTTTGTTCTTGTTATTTTACAGAGGTTTATGGCTTAATTTGTTCATTTTCTCAAAGAAAAGAATATTGTAACTTAACCACTATATTATTATAAACTAACTTATTACTATCACAGCCAGCATATCCCCTAAATTGCCCTGACAAAAAGGTATTTCTATTTAAGAAGAACAATATTTAATGTGAACTCAATTGCTATTCACTAACTAAAAAGACGTTGCCGCCTGGGGGCTACTAAACCCCATACGTTTTCTATAATTTTTAGATCAGGGGAATGCGCTGGCCATGGAACAACGTTAATATCCGAATGTTGACAAAACCATTCACCAACAACTAGCACGGTATATCAGACAATTATCTTAAACAAAACACTTACACTAATGTCTTCCACGGGATAAATATTGTTTACAGTAGGTAGCATTACGTTGTTCAGAAGCTCGACATAATTGGGATCTATTTGGTACGAAAACATTTGTTTCATATTCAGTAACTATATATCGCCACTGAGACTTGATTAATAAGAAGCGGCTAGTTAAACAATCTTTTCACTCAAAGTCTCACTGCTTTTCTCTAAAAAAATCTTTCTTATTACACATTTTCATTCAAAACTTAAAAGATTATAAAGTAATACAAGACAGTTAACATCACATAATCGTGCAAAATATATTACACTAAAGCGGGTTTTATTGGGTTTATTATTCATTTCAGATAACTTAAACTCACGGCAATGCAAAACTCTAATGTTAGTCTTGGCTTTAATACTAATATTTACTTGCATTTTTACTAATATTTGCTTGCCTTTTCAATACAGATATTCAATATAAAGACCACTAATTTACTACAGCCAGTAAATTCTTATTGTTTTAAATCTACTCTCAACTTTTAGTGACTGCTGGTTTAAAATGAAATGAATTCTTTGACGTTCAATTAGTTACTATAGTTACACACATGTGGTCTGTGTACTTAAGTGTGTGTGTGATATACGTTTATAGAAGAAGGTACTTTTTTTCCCTCGGATACCACCCACCAGCGGTTATGCCGGACTCGAACCGACCAAAAACCGCACGCCGTCTCGGGTACTAGTTGCCGGGAAACCACTGTAACCCCGACGTACCTCGGGCTATCTAATACTAAAAGAATGTTTGAAATCGAACTAATAGTTTCTGAGATTACTCCGAACACAAAAACTGACAAACCTTACCTCTATATAATTATGATATAGAAAATACCATACTTTAATGATAGTCCGACACATCATTAAGTTATCAACTCCCACAATTGGCTATGTCATTTACATCAGTTAGGAAGAATGACAAACCAATCTTCAGCAGAGATAATAATCGTGAAAAAGATAATTATTCTAAGTAGATAATTGTCAAAAATACATTAAATTCCATCTTGTGAAAACCACACTAGCACCTACAAAACATTTTATTATACTAATATGACTATCGTGACAACACATACACTGATAAATGTAATGCTATAAATCATGGTATTTAAGATAATTTGTCTCCTTGGCACATTATAACCTGAAAATCGAGTAACGTAACTACGATTACATATTTCTTCTATGCACAGATATAGAAAATCGGAAACAAAATACTCTTATTTCACCCTGAATAAAAATTCTGCCTTCTTTACATTTAAAAAACTGTGCAAAATGGTTCCACTCTTACACGATTTACCCTTTATGATGAAAACTAAACAAGAGAAGCTAATGTCCGGACCTCTACAAGTTGACATTGGGCATATTATTTCGTTTTATACAAACTTGCAGAGACTCCGAGCAATGTTTTGGATAAACACGATTACGCAAAACACGTATTTATTATTATGATAATATTTTGTTAACTTCCCCTAATTACTTTCTCAGTTGTCTTCGTACCTTATTAAAATTCGTACAATCAGAAAATTATACATTAACGGCACTCGCTTGGTTTTGTTTTTGTTGCCTTATAAGTAGCTTAAATACTTGTATGTAGGCATACTACTGCGGTATATTAAATGTTTTCTATACTAGTTCAATCAGCAAATTAGCGTCGGTAACTAATTATTCCTCATTGTATTTCGTCTGAGCTGATGTAGCAAAAACTTGAGTTAACACAATACATCACTCAGCGTGCACACATGACGACGCCACTATTAAGTCATTAATTAAGCAACGACGATGTAGAGAAAGACAACTTATAGTCACACGAGATAGCCCTTAAAGGTAAGCAATAAAGTTCAAAGTAGAGTAAATTTCTTCGGACACGAAGTTAATGGGGTAGCATTAGAAGGGCATGCCACCGTCGGCCGACACCGTCGCAAACAAATAAACCAACTCGTTAAATAAATCGCCGCAGTCAAACATAGTCAAGACCTTTCCGCACCTCTACACCCGTGAATAAATAAAAGTAATAATTTGTTAAACGTACACCAAGCTAGCGTATTATTTTAATTGCAAATTACTAACTTTTAATGCTTTCTACTTAATTATGTTGTTAGGTAAAAACACCAGTACTGCCTACTAGTTACTCCATTTCCTTTGTAACTGATGACGGCTGCCATCAAACATTAAAAAACCTAATCCTTTCATTAACGAGTTCCGCCGTGTCACATTACTTTACCCTTGAAATGAATACTAATATCAAATGTCTTAAGCATCTTTACACTCTACTCTTGGCTCACCAACAACAGTTAACACCGCATATATTCCAAAATAAAGTTAATCTACCTTATAATAAAGTGAATTTAATTATCTGTGTATAAGTATAAAAATATAATTAAAGACACTTATTTATTTGGCTATGACGCAATCTAATGAGGTACGCAACAAAGTCAGTATAGCTATTTAAAAGCTTGCTAATATTGACTGACCCATTGGTCACCGACAGGAAGACTAAATTACCTAATGTGAACACGCGAATAACTTACAGGCACTCGGAATCTATATTTACTCAATAATTGAGGTTCGTTTATTTTATTGCGCAATTGCTTTGCTAGGAAAAGTTTGGAAAAACACTATATTGGAGTGCTCCAACCTGGTAGTAAAGTACGATGTGGTTCTTCTTTAGTTATTCTATATGAATATTTATTTATTCAAAACTATGATTGCTTATAATGTAGTGCAAAAATTAAACGAACCTTTTTATCTCTTATTTATAACGACTCTAGAAATGCTTACCAATATATTAAATATTCACCATCTGAAACTTGACAATAGCGAATTATTTAATATCACATCATCAACAGCCTTTAAAAGTCCACTGCTGGACATAGGCCTCTTCTTAGAAAGAAGGTTTAATATTATTAAGTAAAATTTTCACATCAATGAAGGCATTATCATCAAACATCTAAGTAACACAAAACCTAGACATTAATATTATGACGTAATCTTGATAGCCAAAAACTCCATCAAGATATTTTCATCTGATCTTCGTTGAAATTGTAAAAAATAACGAATCAAAAATGTACTGTAAATGTACTTGCTGGCTTTGGTTGTAATAATAAAAATCCATAACGTCTGCAACTTAACTGACCGTATATACCTCCACTACTATTTTCCTATTTTATCACCGGCTTTCCTTTGTGGTATTATTTAGAGTCGCCAGTCACCTTAGATAGATTCACTTGCTTGAGTGCTTAAATCAATAAAGCTGTACACAAGTTTTTCACAAATACTGAAGGTGGTTTTCACCGCATGAGTTGTCCAAATTAATGGAACGTCAAACTTCGTAGACAATTTGTCTTAACAGATGATCCTATCTCTACAAAATATTTTACATCAAAAATCGTCCAAAACTTTATGAAGACGAATAAAATATGATTTGAATCGAAGTACACAAAAATGACGTAATTTAACTTTTCCAAGTTTTTCAATGTTCTAAAAGTTTATGGATTCAATTATAATTTTTCATCCCTTTTTGAGGGGCACAATTGAAAGGAAACTCTTATCAATGTTACATATTTGGTAAAGGGATTACTTGATTTTAAAAATAGTTAGATGTATATTTAATAACATATATAAATATAGATATGGTAAGATTAGCAGTGTAACTAGCACGTTTCGGTCAATTCGCAATAATAATGACCGACCTCCCTGAGGAGATTAACATAACGAGACAACGAGTTAGGGAAAAGTTACCGTAGTCCTGAATCCCCAGGGAGAACTGAGTCGAGAATAATGAGTGAGCATACCAACTTTTGGAGTTCGCCGAGATCAAAGCCACTGGGACCTCAGTTACGTCACGGCTAAATTATTACAAGCGAAAATAATTTGTAAAATGTTATAAACAAGTTGTACTTAGTAGTTTGACTTATGTTTGTAATTAATGGGAGTGTAAATATAATTACATGTCTTTTTCTAAGCAGTACTGAGTACTCCAACATCGGGATGCCGACATTTTTAGCAATCTCTTTAAATATTGTACAATGAAGTATCTCCTTCTTAGATTACATCCGCTATCTGCTAAATAAACAGTCGATTTGATTTTTCAAAATACTATATTAAAATGCATATTACGTATTCTCTCTTATAATTGTTTTTCTCGGCAGATAATTGAGGAATGTTTGTCCTGAATAAAATGTATATCATATTTTTGTTGGCCTTCGACTAAATAACTTACTATAGTATTACATTTGACCCAAAATTCCAGCTATATATTTGTTACCAAATTATATATTTTGTTACCAAATTCTAGAAAGATTTTGTTTGATTTTGTAAATAATAAATATGTAACAGAGACAGTGACTTTGTAATGAACTGAAAAACTGTAACTCCAAAAGCATTTGATAAATAATATTCCGTTTTTTTATTTCATGGAAACTTTAATAAAAGGATATAAAAATAGATAATTCCTTATTGTGTTCCAAAAGATGTACTATCTTCAAAGGTAGCACATAACGTTTCGTAATCTCCTTGAAATCGGTTAAATGAACTATTTTTGGGACTTTACCTATTTGAAAGACTTGGACTTAGGCTCTTTACTTCAATAATAAATATTATATATTTTCACACTTTTTTTTAAAATATTAATTAACTGTATCAGCGGCGTCTAAAAATGATGACCGTGAGCCGTGACCGTTTTATAGTAAGCTGATTAGTGAGCTGAGCGATTTTATAGCTTCCTGATGATTCGTGACGTCCCGCTTTTTGATGACCAAATAGAACAGGCCCAAAACCTTAAACTTTTCAGTTAAATGCTAGTTACGACAGTATCTTTCTTTGGGACGGAGATGCTTCTTTAATTTGACAACGGACACCGTCATTTTTCTAAATTGGTTACCACTATTATCACCAGGAATTAGGAGTAATTGACTAATTTATTTAAATGAGTGTTTCTGTTGCTTTCTGTGATAAATTGGACCACCATTGAATTACTGTATTTCCAACGTCGTCCGTTGCTAAAATCGATATGTCTATTGACGTCAATGCCAGTGTTATTAAAGTTTTATCATATTAATATATTCTACTATTAATATAATGTGACATTTAGATATTTATCAGAGCTGAAAATTACATTACAAGAAGTTGAGCTAATCTAATCTGTTGTAATTCAGCCGACCTTGCAAAATGTGATCCCAAACTATCCAAATATCTCTTGAATACAAAATAACGTATGAGAAACCTTGATTACACCGCTGATGCAACATATTTTCAAAATTATTATTTGAAATACAATTCAGATTATATAAGGCATATCATAATATTTGTATAAATGTGGTTTTTCCTACAATCCTCGATTTATCAAGACTACTGGCCTATAGGCCTATATAAGCCTATTTTCAACAAAAGGAACAATTTTGGAAAAAAAACAGGCCTCTGTACATCTGTATTTTGGCAGACCGTGTACAAATATTTGGTTTTGTGTATTTTAAATTTGTTGGCTAGGCTTAGAAGGTTTCCAATTGTGGAGATATTGTTGTTGCGGAAAGGCGTTCTGAATCCAAAGAAAATTACGAACTCTTTTGGATGACGCTTTATTTCGTACAGGTACCCGAACATGTCTATTTTGACGTGGCCTAGCTCTTCTGACGGGACTCATAAGGATGCTCGTGACGTCAGACATGAATCATCATCATTATCATCAACAGCCTTTAACAGTCCACTGCTAGACATAAGCCTCTCCTTAGAAAGGACATACTCGTATACTCGTATGTATCCCATAATTTTTTCTCTCGGTTTTCTAGACTATAGGAATTCATTAGGAGTCAGACGGGAGATAAAAATTTAAGGGAAAATTGATGAACCAGACCTTCATGATCAGTTTTGTCAATTATTTGTTCCTAATAACTACCATCGCAATATGTTTTTTGCCGTACCATCATTTCACACCATACCGCGCACTCTTTCTGCACACAACGCTCTCTTGCGTGCCAATTCCGACTGTGATTTTTTTTACGGATGGATAGCCGAATATAATGTTAGTATAGTATGCTTGCGATTCTGTGAGCAGGACGGATGATTTTTGTTATGATTTATATTTATCTTTTTTTTCATTTCTATTTTTTTTTTGCTGATATATGTTTTTAATTATTGTAATTGGTACAGCCGTTATACAGAAAGTAAATAAACAAAAAAGTGTGTGTCAGCTCCGACGCACGACTTGAGTTTACTCCTTAAAAACGCCCACCCTGTATACGTCGGCTGCACACAAATTTAGTGATCAGCGCCATCTATGTAAATGTTAGTAAAATAATTAGAAGTCACGTATTAATTGCCATTTATTTTGGGGTTGATTTTATTTTTTAAATTTTGTAGTGGACAACTCACTAAACTGAAACAAACTGCAATCATAGAACTAATAACAAACTCACGAAAAATATTATTACGACGTAATAACGACAAAAAAAACGTAACGAGGTCAAAAGATCGCTAAATTTTACTCATAATTTTTTCATACCTGGCGCCTTGTATGAATATCCACTAGTAGAGAGTAGTAGTTGAGTAGAGTAAACTCCAATAAAAGTCAGTATGTCCATAGTGCTACTTACCCGTAAATTTAACTCACTACACGGAACACCAACTGGCCACCCATAGTGAGTGTTCTTTACTTCCTATTTAATATTTGTTTTGAATGTCATTGACATTCATTTTCATTGCGACAAGTTGCGTTAAAATAGGAGCTTTCTAGTAAGTTGTGGTAAAATAGGAGCATTCTCCTATTTTACCACAATTTATACTTCTAAGGTCCGAACCAGTTAGATCGTTCTCAGCCTAATTTTGTAATAATAATAAATTTAATATAACCTCTTTACTACAGAACATACCAAAATCTAGATTAATTCTCAATAACATTATGTCAACGTTGCCGCGAGTTAACTATGACGTTACAGATGTCACATGATGAATAGTTTTTTTTTACAATCTCATAGTCCGAGAGCTGGTGAACAATTTCGGGTAGGTTCTCGAGTCACGACGAAAATTTTTGTAATCGTCCTTGAAAAACCCCTTGAAAAATAGTCGAGTCGAGGTTTGGCAAGAACCTACCCAAAATTTGTCACCAGCTATCCTATAATCACGCAAGTATGCATTCAAACGTTTTTGAAGCACTTATAAGATGTTTTTTTAATATTGAATCCTATAAAATATTAATAAATCTTATTATGTACCTAATAGAAAAAGGACGCCACAACATCATATTTTACTTAAGGAAAATGCGGCAAGAACAAAGGGAATATTCAGAGGCAACTGATTTTGTATTCCAAATTTCTGTTATGAAACCTTTTAAAAGTATGTAAATTAAAAAATTTAATGAGTAGATACAAAGAAGAATGTAAAATGTTTTAATAAAGTGTAGTCAAAGATCATTACAGAATACTTTTTAAGTTAAGTTAAGTTTTATTTACGTCTGTCAAGGTACAAAGCACATGTATTTTTGTAATTTAACCACCTGATATACCGTTGCGAGACACAGGTGACAGTCACACTACATTAACCCCTTTATTTCATGATAGTCATTCAAAATCTCATCGCATGCCGTAATACAGAAACAGTCGTTTTTATTTTACGATTTTGTAATGTCGCTGAGGCGTATCAAGCAGTACGACATACTGCGTTCAGGGTGCCAGATAATATTTTATAACAAGATTCACTACATACGAGAATTATAGCACACACGGATGGGACTTGGGAAGCTACTATGTATAATGGTGACAAAATAAATTATCCAGATGAAGTAAAAAGTTATTTACATACCCTTATATACGCGGGTACTTCTCTCTACAGAACAATCACTTTTTGGTAGAGTAAAGTTCGCTATAAAACAAGTCCAAAACGCTGGCAATACAAAAAGAGCCTCACAGTACGTCGTTCGCCGAAAGGTAGATGTCGGTTCAACTCAACAAACCACCTACACTTTATGAAAGAAAATATTTTAACCAAGCTATTGTGTTGCGAAGCAAGAAAGCCATCTTGCATAATTTATATATTTAAAATGCTTAGCCTATTTAATAGGCTTTCTATTTTCATTATGTTGAGAACCTAGAAACCTAGCGCTTTAAAGATTTAGTGACCGTTCAGTTGTATGATCAGATTAAATCTATACCAAAATTATTCATTTCGTTTATATAATAAAACTATTTATTATTACGATATATATTTGACGACCGAATGGCGTAGTGGTTTGTGTAACGGACTGCTATTCCAAAGGTCGCGGGTTCGATTCCCGCTCAAGTCAAACATTTGTGTGCATGAACATTTAATGTTTGATTTGGTCTGGGTGTTTCTATGTATAATAAGTATGTATTTACAAAAGAAAAAGTATATATGTATTTATATCAGTTATCTAGTACCCATAGTACAAGCTCTGCTTAGTTTGGGACTAGATGGCGTTGTGTGAATGTGGTAGAATATTATTATTATTATATTATGATGATCATAAAAATAAGCACGGATATTGCCATTTCCAGTGAAATAATTGCTCCAATATTATTGGCACGCACATCTAATTAAGATTCTTTGATCAGGCTAATTATCATTACTGTATTAAAAAAATATATTAATTCTTCTTGGGTTGTGGTCGTATAACAATAGCCACGACATGAATTTTGCTTTCTAGCCTTTCTGTAATTGTCACAACGCGTTGTGGGCATTGTTATAAGAATCATGACGCGAATTTCACGTTGTGGTCTTTCTGTTATTGCCACAACGCGTCGTTGTTTGAGTAGTTAAGTACAAATTAAGTACAGTTAAATACAGTTAATTGAGTAGTTTTTTCGCTGAATGAGCGTGTTGAAACGAAATACATACATTTGTACACATACGTACAAATATAACACATAGTTATAACAGAGCGATGATGTATGACGATATTATTTTTATGGTTGTTAAACTGTGTAACTGGCAATTGTTGATGTAACTATAGTAATAGTACAATAGTAGTTTAAAAAATAATAGAGTAGACTATTTTAAATTTAAAAAACTTATTTCATTTCAATAAAATATTAAATACACATATTTTTTGCACCTACCATTATTTCACATTCTACGACGAACAATTTCTTTTGATCCTACGGGTACAAAAAGCTACATTTTCTGACTGGCATTAAATAAGTAGGTACGTTTACATTTACCATTTTTATAACGATATTAATAAAATTAAAAATTCCATTTTATATTTATACTTGGTATGCAGACTCGCAGTGCGGGTCGCCCATAGACTAAATTCTTTTATTAAGAAGTGCTACGGTAAGCGTCTCTCTATCTATCTATTTAGGGGTCATTATCAAGGAGTGCCAAAGCCCGTTAAGTAAAGTTTAAGGTTCTTGATCGCTTGAAATATACTCTATTATTTTGTCTATTTTTGTCATTACTGAACGCGTTCTTATAGTGTAAAGCTAGTAGGAAAAGTAAGAAAGAAATGTAACACGCCTTCTAGGCTATTATCCAAAAAAAACTACTGAATCCTTTTCTATTTTTGTATATTTATATGCCTATTTCTTCAATAATATACGTATTCATATAGATTATAATAGTTATAAGTAAAAAAAGAAAGCTGGTATACTTAAAGAAATCTCTGTAAGCTTAAATTACTTACATATAAGTTAATTGTCAACGGCATAGGCGTGTGGTGTTCAATAAGACAAGGGAGAATAACTCTTATAAATGCAATATGGGCCGCGACAGAGCGCGCCGGCACCACGCTGGACGGCAAACCCACTCACCTAGCGACCTTTGCCTCCTGATTTATTCAAATTCTAAACTCGCCCCGAAAACATTTACGTCGGATTTAACCCAAACCTCTTTCGCTTTTCATAGCTCTGAGAAAAGATCATGCTATAACAAAATACGCAGGAACAATCTTACAAATGGATTTGCCTGCTGTTTTAATATTTCGGATTGTTAGAGGGCCTTAGTAATGCAAATTGGGTAGAGAAGACTGATTTAAAACTCTCGCAATATCAACACATGTTAATATTAATTAAACATTGGTTTGATACTCGTTTATAAAGTTATGTAAACAAATAAATGAAAATTTGAAGCAGAGCATATCATGTAAAATGTCAATTATAATGATGTATGTCACTTGTGTCAGTGTTTAAATACCATATACCAATTATAATAGTATCTACAGTTTCTCGAACGAAAGGTTTAATCAGCAAAATATCATAAGGCTGATTCACGTATAGATAAAATATCTCAGTTTGTCTATCTTTCTACGTTCAAAGCTTTAGTTCTTTTAAAAGAATAGGCAAAGGACGCAGGCTACTTTCTGTCACAAAAATAATATTTGAAGGTGGCGAAATTGGAGATAAAAATTTACATAAGAGGGATTTTACGCAGTAGATGTGGCCGACACGAGCTCGTATTTGAAATATCCGATATCAACCTTTATATTTAGTCGACTGAAGACTATAGCAGAAAAGGAAACACTATAATTCAAACTAACGACTAGTCTATCTGGTAGGTACTGACTTTGGGCCGCCATCAAAATAATTCTCATTTAATTTTATACCAGAATACCTACTTAAAACACTTTTTTAATAACGAAATTCCTTTGTGATAACATTTTTCTTTGTTTATTAAAGGCAAAATAAGATTCTCTCAAACTCTAACAGCTAGTCCTTGCCTATGGCTACCTATCTTTGGTACATGCCTCGCCTACATAAACAACAAGAATATTAAATAACTATTGTAACAAGAGCGACATAGGTTTTCAAACCATACTACCAAAGTTACAGATTCTTAGTATGCTATAAAGGTTCATTATTAAATAAGAATAACAATAGTAATAGAATGTTCGTGTATTATGTTTTCTGTTATTATGAAGTTGTGTAATCTAAGCTTTATTTTTACGCTGACATTATTTACAGACAGTAATGTTTCATGTTCCTGGTTTTATATTTTTTACAGACGACATAAATCTATCTAGGTATAGGTATACTCTACTAGTATCGCGTAATATAATACACATACACTATAAGACATTATTGTTAAACACAGTATCACTCTATATTCCTTAGTTTATTCGTAAAACACGTAGAGAAAGTAGGAGTTAATAAATTCTATTCTCAAGAAAAGTACATTGAAAACAAGAAAACAAATTCTCTGTAGGTACCACTGAGAGGGGAGAAAATTTGATAAAGCATTGTCTGTTCGTGCGTACGGTGCGTACCTATACATGTAATATGTAAAAGGAAAAGGAAAACTGTTGAGATAAGCTATGTTTTGTATAATATATACAATGACGTCATCATTATCAGACTATAATTATGAATTACGGACATCCAGATACGTTGACAGAAAATGATTATCTATTAAAAATGGTTTAGTGAATGTCTCGGCACATATTATTATTAAAAGGGTTAGAAAAATACTGTACAATAATATTACAAAGCTGAAGAGTTTGTTTGTTTGGTTGAATGCGCTAATCTCAGGAATTAGTGGTTCAAATTCAAAAATTCTTGTTTTTACTTAGTGTTGGATGACGAGGAATGCTATATTCATTTATGCTTGGCTGCCCCTACCAATAACAGTCAAGCACAAATGAAAAATGTTGCAAAAACGGTGAAAATTGATTCCTTTGTGAGACGCAGACGAAGTTGCGCGGGTCATCGAGTAATAAATAAAGTAGGTATTCTTAGTTTTTGATCTAAACAGTGAAGATTCACACTACACATAAAGTATTGATTTGATGGCCGGATGGCGTAGTGGTTTGTGTACCAGACTGCTATTCCGATTCCACTCAAGTCAAACATTTGTGTGCATATATATTTATGGTTTGGTTTGGTCTGAGTGTTTCTATGGATAATATGTATGTATTTACAAATATATAATATGTATTTATGTATAAAATATGTATTTACATCAGTTGTCTAGTACCCATAGTACAAGCTCTTCTTAGTTTGGGACTAGATGGCGTTGTATGAATGTGGTAGAATATTATTTATTTATTTAATAACTTTTTATTTTTATAGTAAAAATTGGCATGTCTTTTAAAACGTCTGTATGTGCTATATAATTACAATACTATTATAAATTACATATCAAAGTCCCATGGTTATGACACAACCCTAATTAGTCAATGCTTCTTGTCACAAATAAACCTCGTAAACCAAAATACTCCATTATTATTTCGGTTTACGAGGAACAGTGCGGCTTCGTTGTTTGTTAGTATGAAACTATCTAGTCACGAGTTCTTTTGTCCGTATGACAAAAAGCGACGCGTACAACGCCACTACATTACTCGTAATAACTTCCTGAGTCTGCACGATGAAATAATGGGACGTAACGTGGCATAACCGACTCGTCTTACTGTCCTCTCGTTACCTGCGACTCCTTTGATACCTCTTCTAGTTTCGTCTTTCAAGTTGCAGTACATTACACAAGTTTTATTTTAAATTTAGTGTTGCCTATTTTAACACACTTTATTAATTTTTAGTTAATTGTTCACTGATTGCCTTCTCGTCTAAATTATCAATTACACCACAGTAGGTTTACTAATAAATCGGTAGAAAATGCTTCAAAGATCAGATAAGATTACTTTTCGCCGAAGCTTCTCGAAATGCATAAAAATATTTTGTTGCAAAAATTTTGATTAGCATACAGTGCAGAAATGTTTTCTTCAGATATTCAATAAATCCTTAACGTTTTAGAAAGATATAAGAAGCAAACTTAATCTTTAAAAGAACACGCTTTGATAAATATTTCCTTTAAAATGTTTTTAACTAAAATTGAATTTATTAATTTAGATAAAAAATGTTTTACAGCATTGCAAAGTTGGCGTATTTTTTCATTTCGACCCTTTAAGTGCTTAGACTGAAGGTGCTCCTAATACATTATTCATAAGCCGGTTTTGCGTTACCTTAGCTCGGCGACATTTTTTGGTAAACTGTTTAAAAGAGCAAATACCTACTAATCATACTATTTTTGCAATCATAGCTTTAAGAAAAAAAAAATATTTTCCATGTAATATAAAAAGTGATTATACAATCAAAATTGTTTTACTTTTAAAAAAACTGTTAGTAAAAAACTTACCACAACCATAAATTTTCCAAAAGAGCAATAGCAATGCGAGTTTACAATAGATATCATACTCGTAAATCGTCAAACTTAAGGTAGTCTGGTCCTTAGACCTCAAGAAGATAATTTTTTTTCCCTGGCAGAGCCGTGCTTCGGCATAAATGGGCCGGCTCTACCTGAGTGATACTGGAGCCTCAGAGAAAACCGAAGTTAAGTAATCCTTTTATAGCTTTTATATGAAAGAGTAAAGTTACCAGAGGCTCAAAACCCTGCCGCATCTATGTAATACTGTGTTTTTTGCATTCCGATTAATGTTTCAATAAATATATTACATCATTTTCAATATATTTAGTTATTTCTCTTACATATTATATATTTAGAAAGTTAACGTCATATCTCTTACGTCTCGGCATATATATTTTCTTATAAAAATAAACCGTTTTGTGTATTAAATTTACAAGATCATAATGTAATTGTAAGCTTTTTCTGAAAATTCTTCATTAAAGATCATCGTCGTTCTAACCTACCAACAAGTGTATACCTAGCTCTTTTATCCGAACGATTACGAACTTTATACTTTTTTTAAATATTACTTGTATATTTTTCAGTATACATTTATATTTTTAGAGTATTTATATACATAACAGATAACATCAATTTAACTTATACTGGTCATCGATTGAATTAATGTTGCAAATACAAAATATATAAATTTTAATAAATTAAGGTCTAATTTCGGCCAACAAGCGATTGTTAGTACTAAATAAAGCGTACATTAGCTCTCTTCTGGTGTTTTCCCACAATACTCCAATAACAATAAATCTCTCAAATGAGTAAAGTTTCTGTTATTTGTGGTGTGTACGAGGTACACTCGGAACTGAATGAATCTAAAGTGTTTAGGATTGACAGAATTTGTAATTCTTGGGATTTATTGGGGTCGCATAATGGACGGTTATATTATGAAATATTTTTAACCGACTTCCAAAACACAAAAGAGGAGGTTCTCAATTCGTCGGTATTTTTTTTTATGTATGTTTGTTGCGCGATTTCTCCGTCAATTGTGGACCGATTTTCAAAATTCTTTTTGTAATCGAAAGGGTATGCTCCCGAATTGGTCCCATTATCACCAATTCAGGATCTGATGATGGGATCCTAGAGAAATCGAGGGAAACCCTCACAATTATTGGGAATTTGACAGCCCCGACAACGTGTTTTAGCTACGAGTATTTCTTTAGCCAAACAAACCATGGCAACCGTCAGAGACTGCGCGATGTTATGCGCAGAGAACTTGCAGTATTTATGTCACCACAGTAATTTTCGTTGTATTAAGAAGAAAAGGTTGAAATTTTGTATTCTATTTTGTTAAAATAATTCGGATAGACCTTTTGTTGCTATGGATGGCATCGCATTTCGTTTGTAAGTAATTTTATACTTAATTTATTAAAATAGTTCTGGAAAAAACTCTTAAATTTTGTGTGGGTGAACTAGGTTAATTTCTAACATACCAGTTTTAACCCTTCTAGTTGGAACTCCTTCTATAAAATATTGAGCATATTTGTTGAGTAGTCTCACTAAAGCTTCCCTTCGAGATCAGTGTCAATTGAATCGGAAGTTATTTTGTTCGGTTGCAACTCACAAGAATTTGACTGTTTCTTAGAAAAGAATTTAAGCTCATCTTGATCAGTTTGGACGCCAATGTCATTTTCTAAGATATCCCTACCTATGATGACAGGTTCTGATAGGCAAGAATCCGGTACTACATGAAAGAGTAAGGTCTGAGTTATTTCACCTACTTGTACTTCATTTAAAATTTGAGTATCACACCTTACATCATCACCCCCAATTTCAGTTAGGTAAACAAGAGAATTGCACACAGTACCAGGAAATTTACAGCAAAAACTCTCTTTGAGAAGTGAACAAGACGACCCACTATCAACGTCGCCTATAGAGAGGTCCTTTGAGACGGAGCCCGCGCCAGGAGCGGGCTGGCGCTGGGAGGGGTCCAGAAGGCGATAACAACCTGGACCCCCCCCCCCAAACTAGAAGCGCAAAGAGGGTACACCGTGTGGTTTTAGTGGGTTTGAGTCCGACACACCGCCCCGCCGAAAACCCCGGCGGGGTGACGGTCCGAGGGGATTTCCACACGTTAAAAAAAAAAAAAAAAGTCTAGTATATAGTATTATATATATAGTAGAAAAAAAAACAAATAGAATGTCAAAAGATTTTTAATGTGATGTCGGTAATCTTACAAAGATCTACAAAAAAGTCCTGGGTTAAGTTTATATGTATAGAAAATGGGTTATATACGAAGCTATTTTATACATTTTATAAACAATACAGTATTACTCCTTAACACCAATTTTAAACAATACAGTTTTATTCCTTATCCAATTAAATATGTTAGATACGTTGTGCATTTGAAGTAGATCAAAATTGTCCCCGTTGGGATTATATCTTACAAAGATCTACAAAAAAGTCCTGGGTAAAGTTTATATGTATAGAAAATGGGTTATATACGAAGCTATTTTATACACATTTTATAAACAATACAGTATTACTCCTTATCCCTATTTTATTATAAGATTTATAGTACGTCCATGACTGATAGTAAATTTGTCAGCAATGACAACTCGACTTCAAACAACCTATATGAAAACTAAAAAACAAAATATCTTTTGAACGGAAAATCTGATTTTAAATTTGTAATTATCGATTCTATTGCCAGTCATATAAATACAACGATAGTCCTACATAGTAGGCCAAAACCTCCTTTCTAAGGAGAGGCCTATGTCCAGCAGTAATTTAATATAATATTTAATATAATCTAACAAACTACAGTTTGTTACTATACATTACGGTACGTAGTGTTTTAAATATCGTACTTATCTACTCATTACAAACATATCCTACACTAAAAAAAAGTTGAACCTTGAAGTTTTTTACTTAGATTTGTAATTATTTCTTAATTTTTAGTGCTCTTTGTCGGTGTTGTTTGAAGTCGGTTCAACTTTTTTTTTAAAAGGGTTTACATAAAATGTCAACAAATTGTATTATATTTGAGAGTTGATTTTGGAACATACAATGCTATTGAAAAAGAAGTAGTAGCCTGTACTAGTCACAGCAATTTCTTTTCTGATTGATTTAACCTTCTTTATTAAAGGAATATCCACAAACTGGCTTAAGATCAGAAACACTTTATCAGTTTAATGAAATTTATAAGGCACCAATTTAAACTTCATAGAAATTATGAAAATGACGCAATTATGATTAAATATCAAACATAGAGAGAAAGCACAAAATAACAGAAAGTTAGACTGAATAAATAATATTCTTTGTTAGACAAAAAAAATATAGTGAAGCCCTCTTTACCCTCAACTACGTCTACGGCGTAGAGCTACGATTCAGTCGTAGCGAGTCCTTGGAGAAAAAATCTCTCAACGACTTTGCTCTATTTGTCTATATGTAAAAATACGAAAGTTGAACTATAATAATATTAGTCAATTTGTAAGTTTCAGTTGAGGTTTTGCCTACAAAAGTTTGATAAACCGCTTTGGGATAAATAAATTAATAAGTTTTTTGATGCATTCTGATGTAACGGCTTTAAGACCTATCCTATAAGAAAAACTAAGTGACGACATAGAGCTTTCAGCTTCCAAATGACAGAGACGCTTTCTGGATGTATGTTAAATCGGTCGTGAGCCGACGTCACACTATTACCACCATTGTGGTGACTGTCCCGACTACACGGCGCCTTACATACAGACGGTCAGCAATCACTTAGGTTAGGCTGTCGATTTGGCGGTTTCTTACTCCAAACTTCAGTTTTGTTTATGGTCCTGACCGAAAACGTGTTGAACGCCTTCGTCTACTTCTGCGAGATGGAGATGCTGCGCTTATTCTTAAATACCTCAGACCTCTTTGTATGGGCCCCCTATGGGCAAAAAACATCCCTAAGGATTTTCTGTCCAAAAGTTTAAAACACAATATAACAAAGAAATATTTAAACTTTATATAATTTTAATTTATTCATTAGAGTATTTCTCTTCTAGTAAATAAAATAATAATAAAAAAGACATTTTCTTTATTTCGAAGTTTGTGGTCAAGGTTTTTCCTTTTTCCTCTTCTATGGTATTTTTCTAAGTAATATTACGTTTCCCATCATTGAAGGTTACGTGCAACGAAACTGTGAGTATTTTCTCTCTATTGCCATTTTCCTAACAATAGACCAATAACAATAAATCTCACAAATTAATTAAGTTGCTTTTATTTACGCTATGTACACCATCGAATGAGATTACACAAATATAAAGCTGAAATATACATAGAGACGAACAAAAACAACACCGGAAAATGAGCAAGTAGTCGCGAATGGTATCATGCAAGCTTTGTCAGACCGATAACATGGCGGCCACAAATGTGTTTGAATAGGATCACCCAGATTCTGTATGTTAAGATGCTTTCTCGTGCGGGTATCTAAAATTAAAACAGACAGTTGTTCTATGTTTTACAGTTGTTGTTGTTGTGGATTAAAATCGTTAGTATTAACAGATGAGTATTTCTTAATCTAATAGTAGTCAACAGCTTTTTAAGAAAATATTAAGTCTGAAAAAGATCACTGTGAGTGATGAGACCGCGTATTGACATGCCTAAACGTTTTAGTAATATCTGTAGTATTTATTACAGGAATGATATACAATGAACAGTAACAATGCAATATAAAGAAATACATAAAAATGTATGATAACACAATATTAAAAAACTGCCGACGCACAAAAACAGTATAAAGCCCAAACATGGTATATTATATGTTATATACTATGAAATTGCCGTTTTGTATGCAATAAGTGAATTTTTTACCCACTAAAAAGTTGTCTAAATTTTGAAAAAAGTAATAGTCGGTAGGTGCAAGGACTTTGACATATGGAACTCTCGACAGATAATTTACTTACATGCTAGATTTAATGATTAAAAACAGTTGAACATATTGTACCTACTTACTAACTTATAGGACGAAATCACGAGAAGGTAATACTTTAATACCCTTTTGATATTTTTTATTAATTTAGTTCACCAAACTGTTGTACCAAACGAGGGGCATTACGAGTTTCTCGTTTGAACAAACTTCCGGCAATTTCAAATTTATTGTCGATAGAAGGATTCACATACCAAATTCAAAGCAGATTTCATTAATAAGTAGTTACTCAATTTACATAATGAATAATACAGATAAAAAATACTTAACCTTACAATTTGTCAATGTTAAGGTCTGCAACGTTATGATCTGTCAATAATAAAGCTGCTTCGGATATATTTTATATACTATTACCTCATTTATCCAATTTCCAATTTGTTATCGGCCTCCACAGAGATGGGGGGCGCTCCCTGCGGCCCACTGCCCGGTGATATTTCTACGTCATGTTCTATTGTAGTGCTCCAACTGGATAATTTACTTATGATACACAACAGTATATTACGCTGGTTGACATGACATGTTAGGCCCAAAACAAGTTTAATATATATTTTTATTCTTTACTTTTTTAACAAGTTTAAGTTCTATTAAGGTTACTTGAAAATTATTTTCTTTGTACTTTTGGCATAGAAAAAACACAATTGCAAACTTAATATGTATGATTTACATTTTTTTCGTTTCTCCACAAACTGCCTTTCACAATGCGAGGTTGCCGGAATGGAAAGAGGCCCAAATAAAGGAAGTAGGCCAATGACAGATACAGAAGTATCATCAAAGTTAGAAGGCCATGGACAATTATTCGATTTATTTATAGGTAAACTTTTGATATCATGAATAATCGAATATTGAGTACTTTTTTTAAATTAAATTGCTTTCAACGTTTTATTACGAACATACGTTAAGAAGTGAAACTTATTTTTATCAATGAATGCACAAATTATGTTTAACAAATTTATCTTACTATAAAATTCACTTCAATTGTATTTATATACTATATACTCTTTAATAATAAAACAAAAGCGATGTGGTTTTAGTTAAGGTAAGTATATTCGTATTTATGTTAAACGCAAAACTACGTTATCTATAAAGTATAACTAGAACGTCAGCACTATTCCGTTAACAAACTATAACAAAAGGTAAACAGTTATATTCACATAAATAATAGAAATGGAATACGCTTTAAATTTACATTCCATGATGGAGGAAGGAACTACACGAATATTATAATTCTGAACATGAGAAACGGTAATTATTTTGAAATTCGCGTAGAGAACAAACACGCGTTATACATTTTAGTATAAACATACAGATTTCTGTACATTCACACATAACACAACACATCAAAGAGTGAAATAGTTCTTAACAATAAACAAAGCTCACACATTCATTAATCTATAATTCTAAGAAAATTGTAGATTTAGAACTTAAATTGTATAAAAATATATGGGAATTAAAGCGATAGTAATACTAAACTAGCGAACTACTAAACTAGCGAAACTAAATTTAGAAATTCGAATTCATTCATGAGTCATATTTACTTAAAATTTTATTTAATGAAATGGAATAGAGTAAACTTTATTGTACACCAGTTTAGTACATCATACATACAATAGTAATCAAATTAATGTAAATCTAATTTAAATTTTTAGGTTTTCAATGTGTCTACCGTTCACATCAATGCATCGAATACACCTTCGCATCATATTTTCTCGTAGTTTAGCACACAAGTTGTCATTCGCGGCTAAAACTCTATTTTATCAAATGCACTAATAATCCTCGGTCTTTGGTCTTCTATTGCAGTGACGTCTGTTGCGTACACTTCATTTCTTACACATCCCTACAAAAAAAAATCTAAAGGCGTGAGATCTGGTGATCTAGGTAGCCATCGTGTAGGCCCATAGTGCCCTGTCACTGTTCACCAAACATGTTATTAAGACGCTCCCTGGCAGGCACACCAAAAATTTAGCTGTTCGTAGGACATACATACACGTGTGGTTCCATTTCTCTCACGGTATGTTCGTAAAGCTAATAAAAGCGTTTTGATGGCATTCCCCGTAAATTAGGACCATGTCCATGTGCGGCATTATGAATGTTAATATCGATAAATCAATAAAATTAAAACACACATTGTGTATGTGTACACACTCCACAACAAAACTAATATAATATAATAATAATATAATATTGTTACTTTCAAAATAAAATCAGCGGGACTCGTTGCAATACAACACAAAGTCTTGCACTAACTGACCAACCCGGAAGTCATCCAAAATTAAATAAGTAAATCAATGCTGCCAATTGTCAAAGCTCGAAAAACATTATTATAATGAGTTTGCCCGTAGTAATAATTACGTACTGTAAATAAAACATTTAATGTAAACTATATAATTTACGCAGCCTAATACGAGTAATATTAAAATACTTATTTATTAGCATATTTTGATTATATTGTTTATAATCAATATGTACAAAAAAGGGCGCAATTACGATGCATAATGCAATAGGTTGGTAGCGATGATCCCGATGACACAGTAGCCAATTACATGCTTCAATTTATTTTCACCGACACTGACCAACACGTTTATGAACCTTGTTGTCCAACACAGTATTATCTTCCGTATGCCGTTGCAATATGTTTGATTTTACTTTGAAGAAATTCTTATTTTTTAAATATTATTAATTACTAGCTGGTGCCTTTTTCGCGTGTAATTTGAAAAGCGCTCCCTTAGGGGTGGTTTTGATTCTCGGACTGGGCAAAATTTCATAGGGTTTTTCTGAGAGGAAAAATAACCTAAGTTACTCCTTACACAGACAGCCTGGACCAGACCTGGCAGTAAAATATTATCACAATCGGTTCAGCCGTTTCGAAGATTACCCGGAACAAACAGACAGACGGACAGACAAAAATATTAAAACTTGTTTTTAGGCATAGGTATCGTTCAAATAACCGTGTGAGCATGAAATAAACCTATTATGTTTACATTACAGACACTTCAATTTTATTTACTTGTATAGATTATATCGTAACTTGTGCGGTAACGTTTGTATAACGACAGCGGCAAGGTCATTGACACTTAGTACTTTAGCTTTGCGTAAACAAATGGTGTTGTAAATTATGAAACACAAAAATCAGTCCTGTGGCTAAACTACTGAATATTTCGTTCATATTTTGAAAACCGTCTAGAAATAAAGTGCAGAATATGCGGCTTAAATATTTGTCAAAGGATAAAACACACTCGGTATAGTTTAACATGAAATGATCAAAAATTCTATTACATGGATCATGGTTTCTAAAACTAGTTTTTTTTTTATCTTTTTAGAATAATTACCCCGTGTAATTAATTTTCACTGTAGAAAAACAAGAATAGCGAGTTACTTGTTTAATCGAAGTATCAGTTATTTTATCATTAATCATTCATCTACTTTTATAAATGGAAGTACTCGCGAAACCACGAAATTTATTTTGAAAGTAAATTTGTATGATTAACTTTAAACAAATATTAATTTCTTTAATAACACTACAGATTCACGAAATTTTGTATAAATCTTAAGGTACGTCCCTAGGAACTACTATTTTGACTACAAAATAAAATGGCTTAACTGACGATGGTAAAACCAGACTGATCCCAATATCAATATCATATCATTGAAGGCACGAAAAAAACACAATTATTTTATACCACAGTGATCCAAGAGCTAACAGCACTATATTCCTTAAGAACTGTAAATCTGTCACTTTGGAATGAATGGCGTCAGAAAGCCATTCATTCTAAAGTACCTCGTTTTGCCATTCTAATCTAAGTGACAAAATAACACTTTCTTAGGGGTCATTTTGGTGATTCAAGTGATTATTTTTGAGTAAAACGAAAGAGAATTTGTGTCACTAATAATTAAAAATATGGAACACATACACATTGTTATAAATTAAATTCACACATGTTAGTTATTTCACAACAAGTACTAACACGTTTTCCTAGTTTACCCAAAAAGACAAAATTGTGACTAAGATCAGTGATTTCTTTATAATTAGAGTTATGTAGGAAAAGCGCATTGCCATTTGTTTAGTTAATATTAAAAGGGTAGTTTCGGTACGTTTAAATAATCTCTATAACGGTTCTTATGAAATACGTTAAGTTTATGACATAAGACTGCAACTATATTCAAGCCTGTTTTTTTTATTTCTATACTGTATTTTTAATTGGTAAACCAAATATTATGAAAATGATGTTAAATTAAATGATTTGGTAACTCAATATTTCATACCAAAAATATCATTTTGACGTTTTACGAAAAAGCACTAATTTAACTTGACAGTTTGGTACACGTCACAATGATTCGGGTGGCGACACTATGTACGGCAACACACAGGGTGGTGGCTATTAACCACACCCGAGGTGATCATGTTAACTCAGCTTGATATAACTTCAAAATCATGGAAGACGACACAGCAGCCATTTTAGTGCCATAAATTGAGTTATCTGGTTTATTACAAGCGCAGACCAAGTGGTTATAAATCGTTGGGACCTGCTATAAACAAGGCACTCTCTAGGCGACTGTCAATCGAGTACACTAGTAAAACGTCCCCATAAATATTGTTGCAGGTATTTCGCACGTATTGCCATACCAAATTGAAAAACGATAGTCGTCTATCATTCGCTTTGACATATTTCACATCTTGAAAAATCTGACAAAGTTACAAATGTTCGCAAATTGTCGACATAAATATCTACCTACAGTTCCACGTTCGATTACGTTTCCAGGGTAACGTCAAATTGAATATTACACAATACCTACATCACAATTTATCACTACAATTCTCCTGCATTGTCTACGTTCAAACAAATTTGACGACAAGTCTTAGTAATGTAAATTTGTATAAAATATAATTTTATTGAAGTTCTATGTAATCGTGATAGACGTGTACTACCTGTACTTTCTTATATCTGGGTGTAATATGTATTACACCAAGAATTGGCCTGATGAACGAAACAAGAGTATTATTGCTGAGAAATGATAATTATTTTTGGTAAAAAATTTGAAGCTATTGATAAAATTAAATTGGCCAGTAGGTGTTCCCAGCGGGAGTCGGTAGTGACTAATGAGTGGTAACAGCGTCGACTGATGGCCCATGGGACTCACCGCTTAAATACTTAACATCAACATATTAGTAAATACGAGATACAGAAACCACTTATTTGCGATTACTCCGAAAATTGGCTAGTGTACATTATATAGTAGTGAACATTGAACATTAAAGTATGAGTATTCCCCGCTCGCCAGTGCTGTGTACAAACCGAGATTAAGAGCCACTATTTCCCTTAAGTACGAGTATATATTGCTTTTCCTAACAAAGTAATTATTTCCTTTTTTTCATATGACGCAATGTAAATATAACTATAAAAACATTACTCGAAACCTTTGTGATATATTCCTTGTTAAGTAAGGTTAGTAAGTTACCTATTTTTTGTAAGAATTTTTTTAATATTTTTTGGGTATATATACAGATACCTTTTTATTGTAGTGCTTGTTTACAAATAAAATTGAACGTATGTTACACCTTTTTTTTAAATGACTAAATAACGAAAGAATAATAACAAACATTGAATGTCGAACAATTCGGTACATCATCATCATCATCAACACCCTTTTATAGTCCACTGCTGGTAAACCTCTCCTTAGAATTCAGTACAATCTTACCTAAATACTATCTAAAAAGTAACAAAAGAAAAACAGGATTTACTGAATAGAAACTTCTTTTGTGATATACTTCATATTTATTTATGTTGGTGCGAAGATTTATATTTCAAAAGCCTATTTGATGTGAACCAAACTATACTGCGAATTAAATTAGCCATCTGCCGAAGTGAAGTGTCAACTTTTTTCCTGTTTGGATTCTATTATATCAACTTTTTCATAAAAAACTCTTACTTGATTGATTTGAATTGTTTTATCCGTAAAATACTCCTTTGCTATCTTTGACTATAACAAGGTTAGACAGAGACCTTTAGGCTATCCAACACAGAAGGCACTTATAGCAGGTCAAATTATTGAGATATCAATTAATTCTATCAGTCAGTAACAAATACGGAGGGGCTTCTCTGATTTAATAGCTACCTAGGAGATTGATCGGAACCTGTCACGCTGCCAGAATGATGGAACATCGCATAACTGTATATTAAACGGGCATCGTATTGGCCAGTGGAAAGAGCCATCCTACACAGTTCAGAATCAAGGACCGTATAAAATTATCGGTTTTCTGCAACCGGTGTGAGAAATTCTTCCGATATTGCCACTGGATAAGTTACTGAACACATCGCAGCGGGAGTGGCCCCGTAAATATTAGATACCGATCAGATTCAATTACTGTAAATTCTGTGTATTTTTATGTTGTATTTTTCGTGTCCTTAGACTTCAGTCATTTATTAAAGTGGTTATGAACACAAGGAATAGTCATCAATATACGAGTAAATAACATAAACTATTTAGAACATAATAACATAAAAAAAGGCATTATTAAAAGGCCAACATACATAGGCTATAGTGAAAGCTTTCTATTAATTAATATCTATAAATATTCATTTTTTGTGTTTTCCAATTTAGTGATATAATTTACTAATAAATGAAATTATTTTTTAAAAGATAATTAATTCTACTTACTTATGTTATTGACTATTATGTCTTGAAGACGGTCTGAACGAAATGTCCAGAAACTGTGTCCAAATCAGTTCAGCAATGTCTGCAGCTTATTTTTTTAATAATTGCATTATAAAACAATTATAAAACATGTATGAAATAAAAAAACTACTACTAAACGTATAAAAAGATTTTACATTATTTTTGCTATAATATCTTCATGATCTATTCACACCGGTCCAGACCCGCATAGCCGTCTCTTCAAAGTGGCTTTAGACATAAAGTCCAAATTTAAACTTTATCTAAATTTGCCCAATCTCTGCTTTCTTCACAAGGTTTTTGTTTACCGAGATGTCATACAGCAATTTCCTTGTAAAATTAACTTACCATTAAAAGAAACACAGCATATTTACAAAACACCTTTACGTCAAAATGAATAGAAGACACATAAAGGTTTACCTTCTATACAAAAAATACCTAAAATTTACAATAATAAGACTGAACATTACACCGAAGTTTACTTTAAATCGATGAAAACCCAACAATACAATTTCAATAAATGTTATTAACCACTGGGCGGAAGTCAGTTTATAACATAAAACAGTCAAAAATATAATAGTCTTTTAAATTATCGTAAGTAGAAATCGGTGAAAATCAGTTAGTCGTAAAGCTTGTTGCCTGTTGTAATGCAATATCTTATATAAAAGTACGTATCTAAAATTAAAAAAAAAAAAAATTACCGATAACTGCGCCAATTTCACGTGGTCATACCACCGATACGATCTTCAAGTTATCATCATCAGCCTCTCGCAGTCCACTGCTTTAGGCCTCTTCACATAGGCCTCTAGAAATAGTTAAAAATCACAATTATTAAATTTTTACCATTTTTTTTCTGTGCCGAATTCCCCTCGAATACCACCCACCGGTGGCTATGTCGGACTCGAACCGACTAAAAACCGCACGCCGTCTATTTCGAATTGCTTGTTATAGCGATGTAGTAATGTTGCTTAAAAATAAAATTAGATTTTATCGATATGTAGCAACATTTCTAGCCAGTACCCCTCTATTCCTATAATTTATTTTAAACACTTTTATGCACCTCACTTATAAGCACATCTATATGCAAACTTTGCATGCTACTTCCTAGTTAATAATACCTAAAAAAAACTTAGCAAATTAACCCATACGCTCAAGGACATTAGTAGACCCTTTAAGGTTTAAAAGTAGCTGCTGAAGAGTTCCACTGTACACCCTTCCTTATCAGATCAACTCCAAGATGCGAAACCATAGTTTTATCCAACCATTAACTATAGTTTCATTTATAAATGGCACTTAGAAGTGAGCTAAAATTGTCTTCTAAATAAACATACATACATACATAAGTGATGATAAATGTTCAACATAAACCCATCTATCAAAAACACCTGTTTCAGTACTCTCAAACTACGAGTTAGGTTTAAGTTCGGCTACTTACAAGTACCTGAACTTAACCAAACTAAAATGTATAGTCATTGCAGAGGATGCGGACGGTGGCAATAAGTTCGTGATGAAAAGGTTGTAATTTATAAAATATTGTATGTCACATATGAATGGTGATTCTGTTCGGTGTAAACGATCCTGATTTAATATTTTAATACTTTGGCGACTTCTACGGCGTCACGGACGTACATACGACTGGCCACATTGGAGGAGATGGTCTGGAGATACATAACGAATATATATACATATTCTAATAAAACCAACATAGACAGGTTTCGGTTTGAGTATTTTTTTATAAGTAAAATTACAATGAAAATATTTATAAAAGAGCTAAATAAGTTTATCATTTCCTAGATCCCCTTGCACAAGATATACATATGTTGTTTTTCTAGAATATTAATTGTATTGCATTTATGACCATATTTCTAGGTTGCTTCTTTTTAAGGTGGTTCTTTAAAATTTAGCCCTTAACTAAAGGTGGAGAACTTCAACTAAATACAAAATGAAATTTTATAAATCTATTTTTTACGAATCTTGGAACATCCAACACGTGCAGAGGAAAACATACATATTCCATATTTTATAAAGCTAGCCGTTTTCGTTGGGAACAAACCCATAGCGATTGAATAACTAATGTGCTTACAATTGCACACAATCAAACGTCGATTTCGGTCCATGTGGAAACATTTATGTTTTTTGTGGCAAGTTAAAAAATGTATTGAATTAAATACATAGTATTTTGTAAGTAAAAATACCTTTTTGTGATGTAATATAAAATCATAGTTATAACAGAGATTATGTTATCGTTTATAATATTAAATGTTATCTGAGGTATTGTATACGAGATGTTACGGGAAAAAAATGGTCATATTTAAAGAGCGACGGTATTTCAGAAAAATAATTAAACTACTTAGCCCGAAAAACAATATTTCTCCTCAAAATCCCGGGTACCCTGACGTAGCACGGGCCATCTACGGCGGGTACACGCGGGCGTGCGCCCGCGTGTACCTATTTCGGCTGTCGCGGTAAAGAGTAAACCAATCGCGGTAAACCAATCATTCAAATTACAACCTCCAACGGTAGTAGTCCAAATCTACTTACTATTAACTGTAATCGAAAGTGAGTACATAAGATGATTATCATCTTATGTACTCACTTTCGATTACACACACACACACACACACAGTCCATATACCTAATTCGAGTCCACGGATGGCGTAGTGGTTTAAGCGGCCACTTCACTTATTCCTACTGCTCTGAGTGTTATGGGTTCGATCCCCACGTGGGATAACACTTTGATACAACAAATTGTTTATTGAGTCTTGGTATAATTTGTGTCCGTTTCATGAATGTTTGTTTAGTCCCCGAGACACGGCATATACTCCTAGTGCGGGAGTCGTCTTTCTAAAAAAAATTGCAAACTAATCAGCAGTCCAAAGGGCATCTACATACTTTTAAATAAAGTGACGAGTGTATAAGTATATATTTAAACGTACAAAATCAACCGCAGATGTACCCCAAATTTATTAACCTGTTACGTCAATCTGTCAGAAGAATTAGGTTAAATTAATGCACAGTTTAAAAACCGGTATTAATAAATACTTTTATTAAACCAAAACGACCTTGTCCCTTTTTCGGCGTACATTATTTCATCCTATCATAATCCTGAGTTTAGATGACAGGTATACTTGGATGGACTCAGGTCCATCTAAGTATACCAAAAGAATACATCAAAACTGGCCTGGCCCAATCATAGCAGGCTCGCACCAGAATTGTGTATTGGTTCACGGTTTTGTTTAGCATGTGTAGTGCATACGCATATTGACCTTCTTTACATACATGACTGCACATTTGTCTACGCCAAATTCCATCTTGAAAGAATTACTAAAGTTTTCCGTCAACTTTAGCAACGCTGTCAATTGTAACTTAGTGGGTGCTAGTAGTTTCATGTCATACTTATAAAGAAAGTGAGATATAGCTTGATCATCTTTCTGCAACTTATTGCTTAACCCTGAACCCTCTAATAGAGTGCTAAGAGGGGTCAAAGCCAGAGAAAACCACAAGGGACTCAAACTATCAAATTGAAATATACCCTGCTCGATATTTATTAGTACATCGTTTACCGTCTACCGACATTCTGGATAGCGAACTGTTGTTCTCCATTGCCCCCTAGATGACTCCAATAAATTGCACAGAGTTGTATCAATTTTATACAACTCCAGCACCTTTAAAAGCCATGTATGTCGTTATAACCTTTCTTATAGTCCATCCAACATTTCGCCAGACATTTAATTGTTTGGTATACCTTGCCTAATATAGTACATTATATTATATTATACATTATGAGACATTCATGAAAGCGGTGAATCAGAGATACAAGGCTTGGTCTTAAGACGGCTGGATCTGCCTAAGCTTTTAGCAAATGTTTATCCAAGTACGATTTTGCAAGTGACAATCACTAGTCTTTAAACATTATATAACATAAATAGGGTACGCAGGAGTATAGATACGATCTAAGTCATCAAATTGAAATTTAATTTCTTTCAAAACTATCTACCAACCTAAGCTGATGAATCATATTGTAATATAGTAGACAAAAACCAAAGTCTATTTTCATACTACGTTGATATCAAACAAGCATGGGGCCTAATAGTAACCAACAACCGTAGCCTATGAATCTGTGCAATTTCAGGGACTCGCAGGGTCGGCAAGGTGTATACATGCCGTCACTTTAAAGACATATAGGTACCTATATATTTTACTTTCCTTATTGAAAAATCTTGTAGTTCTAGGAATCCTCCTACGTCGTTAAACCATCACAAGGTAAATTTTGTGAAAAGTAAGTCTGCGAGCTTCTTCATTATATATTCTTAAGCATCTTGAGCAAAGTTGTAATTTCGTGACAATCCTATTCGTGACATTTTAAGTATAGTAATGTATTAATGTATAGACTATGAATATAGTCAAATATAAACTTAAACTTCCTTAATCAACATTTCACTGCTTCATCAAATTTTGATAAAATGACAAAAGATGCAACACTGAAACATCTTACTTCTGCCCCGACTCCCGACTGTTCTCCCTTCTTCTTTAGTTAACTTGCAGAGTGTGATGTTAGGAAGAGCATAATGTCTATTGCTTCTAATGCAGTGGGTTCAAATTGTCTAAGCCGCAATATGATCCTCCCAATCTTCGATAAAATTCTTCCTGTTGTTTGTCATATGCTAAACTATTCGATTACCTACAGCGTATTTCCAACAGCTTGGAAGGATGCTGAAATTATACCCATCCCCAAAAAGAAAACCTCGCATTCTTCTCCGATTACCGCCCTAATCTTCACCAGCCTGATTTTCGATCTGGTCACAATACCACTACTACCCTAGTCCACATTACGGACGACATCAGATCTGCTATGGAGAACAGTCCTAACACTGTCGACTTTGACGCGCTGCTGTGTATATTACGCACTCTTAATATTTCTCACACTGCGATTGACTGGTTTCGCAACTACCTGCTTGGTCGCCGGCAACGCAATAGTATTGAGACTGTTTCATCTTGGTGTAGTACTACAGCCGGTGTACTGCAGGGTGGTGTGCTATTTCCTCTACTTTTCTCTGTTTTTATCAATACTATCACGAATTATCTATCTTTTTCCTACCAGCTATACGCGGATGATCTCCAGATCTATTCTAGGGCTACACCGGTTAATCTGGCTGATTCTGTTAGCACCACAAACGTTGAGCTAGATAAAATTTGTAGGTGGAGCAACTCCCACGGTCTGAAAATCAACCCAACTAAAACTCAGGTCATTGTCGTTGGAAGTTCGAGAATGTCCAAAGTTGATTGGACAAAACTGCCTCAAATCACTTGCAACGGCACACTTTTTCCGTACAGTGATAGGGTCAAAAACCTGGGTATTTAAATTGATATTACCTTATCTTGGGGACCTCAGTTACAAGAGCTGAATCGCAAAATGTTGCCGCTGAAGGCTCTTTGACTTTCAGACTTCGCGACTTTGTACCTACTCCAACCAAGATTGCTCTTGCACAATCCCTTCTTCTTCCCATCCTTGATTATCATATTTGGACTTCGCAAATATGATCATGTTTCTGAATATTGCAAAAAGCTCAAGGCGTTATTCATTCGCCTTCGCCGGAATGCATATATTCTTTCTCTTCTCTATAATATTCTATTTAATCCTTTTACTCCACGTTACCCCAAATCACTGTTGAGATCGTCAGAGAACCTAAAACTAAAAATGCCGGGACATTCCACTAAATTCCTCGACGCCTCCTTCTCTGTCCAAGCGGTTCGGTTGTGGAACGCCCTACCGGTCGCAATCAGACATGCAAAAATACTTGCCTACTTCAAGAAACAAGTAAAGGATTACTACCTGAGAGGCGTCAATGTCAATTAACTTCTACTAAGTCGACAAGGTCACTTTATTTCTTATAATATATGTATTTAGAACTTATAAATCACACGTATTTATTTAATAAATTAGTATCTAATAACACCACCAGCTGTGTCCAGCACATAGTATATTGCCTCTAGTATGTTATATATTCACATTAGTCCAACAAATAAAGACTATGTGATATTATCACTTTTATAGCTATGTATATTCTAATTTGATTTCATCTTTTTTTCTATTGCCTAATACACGAGCCACTACCCCATACCTCCTCCCCTTCATGTTTTCTCTCCATACCACGGTTGCCTGTAAGAGATTGCCACTGAGCGATAAGACCGCCACTTGCACTAACCTTGTTTAAGATAATTATTGTATACTTATATTTGGTGTAAAAAAAAGCGATATATTATTATTATTATTAAATATTCACAACACAGTAATTCAAGAAGCAGTAAACCTATCTAACGATTTTTTTTATTCAAACTTTTACGCAATGAATCTGTAAACATTAATTTGCCAATATTGTACCATTCCATATAGAGTTATTTTAAAGAGGTATAAATTAAAAATTTAAAACACTCACGGCTCAAAATTACCTTCAGCAAATAGAGAAGGAAAAGAAAACAGATTTTCTTCACTTATAACAATGCACATTCTTCATCAAGTCTCCTTTTAAAAAAACTAAACAAAAAAATAAAGTCCATCTATTTTAGAACTACAATGTCTCAAATAGACATACTTAAACACGTTGCCCCAATAACACCCCTTCTTTTTGCTTCTCGAAGTCCATAGTTCAGAAGAAAATAATGTGCAAATAAACAGATTTATCAGTTTGCATTACGTGTATATTTAGCCTTGACTATGCGAGATAGCGCTCGCGTTTATTAGTTTTAACTCTTTTATGTGTCTCATTGTCTCAACCACAATGAATTCGTGTGCGACATTCGTGCTATGATACAAGTAGGGTTGTGAGATCTTTTCATAAACCGCCTTTGAGCGAAGGGAATACGGCCGTTAGCGTGTGAGAAAACCTCTAAATTTTAACAGGGCGACATCCGATGTCGGTGAATTTCTTTTGTGCCCTGACAGTTTATTACGAGAACAAAAGGATGACGTTGTTTGAACAGACCCGCTTTAGATTTTACTACGCTGATTACACATTACTCAAGATCTGCTCTATTGTGACGAAGATCTGTATTCCCTTTCAATTCTAAAAGGAATTACATTTGACTGTAATTTACCCCAGGACGAATCGAATTCATCACTCATTTGATAAAATCTTCCTCACTGATAGAAGTTAAATTGTCGAATTATTTCAAATATTAAAGGGAGTTTTCTTTAAATAAGAATTATGAAGGTGAAATACGTTTTATAAGAAATACTTAACGTTTATTTATATTTGAAAAGGTTATTAATTTTATTTGTCAAGCAGATTTGTCTTAGATTATGAAGACTTTTGAAATAATCCGTACACTAATAATTTCTAATTTAGTTTTACATTATTAATTCACAAACATCACTTCATGCTACTCTTAACAAAGGAGGTTGGTTTGGTGTGAGGCTGGCGGTGTGGAGTACATACCTAATGAATATATGCATGGAACGGGCAGGGAATAAGACTTGTATAGATAGTTCAACTCAGTTGTGCGCGCGGCCCTATGTGTGCGTGGGCTTGTAAATATACAACTTTCATTCGTGTGGCAGTCGTCGTCCGAGCACCGCGTCACTGCCACACGAATGAAAGTTGTATATTTACAAGCCCACGCACACATAGGGCCGCGAGCACAACAGAGTTGAACTATCTATCATCAGCAGCCTTTAATAGTCCACTGCTGGACATAAGCCTCTCCTTAGAAAGGAGGTTTTGGCCTACTATACCACGCTGGCCAGACGGGTTGGTATAGGGTTTGTGTCAAGTTTTCCTATTCTGTTTTACTAACTATGTTGAACTATCTATAACTGATATAATTTCTAAGAAACAAAACTGTGCAAATTGCAAGTTGCACTTAGCGGTTGCAACTTTAAACCAATAAGAATGACGGAACACCGACAATATAACAGTTATTACATAACAAAGAAACAGTGCTTTAGAGACCAGTGGCTCTTCCAGGAATAACCGTATGAATTTTATGATTGCCAGTGACGATATTCAAGCGTTGTTATGTCCGACTAACTACGAGGATTAATTCTTACCAATAGAGTACTGGCACCTCTTGGTTCAACTTAGAAACCTGAAAATGATTTACCCATTCCAATTTGTAATCTTATGTATTATTATCGAGTATGTCACCATTTACTGTCCTTATAATGAATACAATGAGTTCTTCAAATTCTTGGTATTTTTTCAAGGAGTTTTACGTTCTATAAAAAACGTGAAATTCTGCAATTTAGAAATGAACATAATAAAGATTTTAAATACGGAGTGAATAAGTAATGAATACTATATTCAACATATCTCATCGACAGCCTTTAATAGTCCACTGCTGGACATAAGCCTCTCCTGAGAAAGGAGGTTTTGGCCTACTATACCACGCTGGCCAGACGGGTTGGTAAAGGGTTTGTGTCAAGTTTTCCTTCTCTCTGCAGTGCTGTTGTCCTGCTTAGTTTTTTCCCTTAGTCGGCTCTTACGACACCCACGGGATGAATAGGGGTGGTGACACTCTGTATTCTTAATCCGTCACCACACGGACATATTCAACATATACTTACCATTTATTGACTATTTTAATATCTTCCCTGTATATAGTTTCATATGCATTACTAACCATGCATTAAGTAGGTATGCATAAAAACAATATACCTACCGCCTAGTTCATCACTTAAACTAAAATTCACTTATCGATCTGTGTTTACTCGATGAGAAGTGATTATCTAACACACAAGGTTCCTGTCTTACTAAGCCTTTAAACTTAGTTGGAGAGTAGCTTGAAGGACAAGCTAACAGATTATTTTGATAGAAGGCAGAACTAAATGGAGCAGTATTAATACAATTACTTATGAGTCATACATTAAAGATGTTTATTGATAATTGCATTCGAAACAAGTAATACGTTCGTTAGGATTGTTTTAAGGTTCTAAGTACTTTTTGTTCCCTAGATTTTTCTTATTATACGACAAGAATACCGATACAGATAAAATATGACTTTCTTTAAACCAACTACACGGTTATTGTCTTTCACGTATTTAATCTTTATATCATTAAAATCAAAATGAAAATGTGCATTAACATTGGTAACATTAGTGGACATTTTCCTTATTAGTATATACATTAATATCGAAGTTACACTCCGATAACACTTTATGAAAGCGAGGTAATAGAAAATTATGAATAAATTGATTATACATACTTCCAATGACAACTATCAATTGCACTTGTATAGCAGTGTAGTTTCTATATGTTTGCTCTCGTTAACATCCATAGTTTCATTTATATTATAAATATGAAAATGAGTTTGACCCACTGAACCGATTTAAAAATTCCATCACCAGTAGACAGGTTCATTATCAGCGAGTACCATAGTCTACTTTTTACCACGATAACCGACACACATGCGGCCAGAACCGCGGGCAAAAGTTAGTAGAAAATAAATTCATCCAATTCTTAATAAACGTTAGGTATACATTAGATGAATAAATGAATTCTTGGTACGAAAGACTTAACATTTTTTTTAAAGTACTACGAGTATAACCTACCTACGTATACCTAGAAAAATAGTACAACCTACGGATGCCACTGTTGAGCAGAAGAAATAGGGTTGATTTTTCTACTGGTGAGAAAAAAGAACGTCGAGTAATAATCCAAAGTATGGATGACCAGAGCGCCATTGAACAGAAGGGAGACTGCTGGCAGCATAACTCGCTAATACCTAATGGCTATAGCGATCAATAACCCCTTATCGTCACGGCGGTCTCAACGGAGTAGGTATTTGGTTCTCAAGTTAGTTTTAGAACAATAACTTGTTTGTAACGTTTTGTAGTACTTAGGAACTTATTAAGTAGTTATGGAGGGCAAAGACGATGGCCGTTGACGAATATTATTAGAAGTATGTAGGTACTATAAGCGTTGAAATATTTGTGAGTTTATAATGAAATCTGTATGTAGTTATTATATATAATACTTTCGTATTTATAGTACTTCATATATAATAGGTCATAGGGCATCAATAGTTTATTGATGCCCTTCTTGTAAAAATCAGCTGGA
Source organism: Arctia plantaginis (assembly GCA_902825455.1). Classification (NCBI taxonomy): domain Eukaryota; kingdom Metazoa; phylum Arthropoda; class Insecta; order Lepidoptera; family Erebidae; genus Arctia; species Arctia plantaginis. Next base: position 13,146,878 of record CADEBD010000314.1, on the reverse strand, counting down.
CGGGAGGCAACAAACTCTTCAAAGGCATTTTGTACTGCCTCTCGGGAATTAAATTTTTTACCCCCTAAAAAGTTGTCTAAAAGTAGGTACAAGGTCAAGGTGCCAATGCGTTGGCAAAGATGCGTCGATTGCATGGGTGATTACTTCGAATAACAGAAATAAAAAAGTTTGAAAAAATAAGTATTTTCACTTATTGCATACAAAACGGCAATTTCATAGGTAAAGACCTGATATATTATACGTTCGTCAAAGAAGTGCTTTTTTCGGAAAGTTACTGAGTCAAACTACAGACATAATTATCTTACAGCACTGTTAATAAAGTACCCATTAACAAATGTTGCGTAAAATCATAGCAATGAGATTTATTAAGCGTGTTTGAAAAGTTTTTTAAAAGTAAATTCGAAATGGAACTTTAGGAGTTGAGCCGTAAAGAAAACAGTAATATTTGCACTGAGAAGTGTGAACAAGTCGGCAACATTCCGACACAGGCGTGCTCATTAAAATATACGAAAGTTTTCCTACGTAAGACTAAGTCAAGAGTTCAACTTTGTGTGGGTACGTCTACACGTTAAAATACAATACTTAAAATTTCATATTCAGCATATTTTAAAACGAAATAACAGAGAAAAATATTGATAACCTGCCTTAAATAAACTACATATGGACATAATTGCTGTTGAGAGTATAATAGATATGGAACATCTGTAGTTTGTCTGAATTTTACATACATTACAGTGTGAACATATACATATTGCTAATATTAATAACTAAAACGAAATGTAAAAGGGACAGTATTAAAATAAAATGGTTCATCAAAAAATGAAAGTACCTAATTAGTTTTTCTGGGTCACAAACTAATAACTTAATTATAACAGTAACAAAGAGAGTGGGGATTACGTTTTGCAAATCTTACTACAAGTAGTTTTACTGCACTAATTTCTTTAAGAACAGATTGTGAGATTAGTAGTATTATTTACCGTATCATAACAATACGCAATATATTCCGAAACCAAATTCTTATTTGAATCTAAACGTTTTGATACCAATAAAATAATAAATAATTTTAGCATTCTATTTCCTACCAATAATGTCTTCACTAGCCCTTATTTACCCAAGCCCACATTCGGAACTTTTACTATTAGGGATAAAATCGCTAAATTTACGAGTTTCCCGGCTATTCACACCGTAATTGTAATAGACCAAAATAATTGAAATACCCGTAGCAAGGTTGTATAACTAGTAGAAATCAATGTTTTATAAAAACTTAATCAAGTTAGCAAACATTTACGATCAAATTGTAAAGTAGAAGTAAGATCTTAGCGAAAGTAATGATACCTGTCAAAACTGAGTAGTACTGTTTTGTCTAATTTTGTGAATTTAATGTATATAATTCGAACGATTTTTCCCCTCGAATAAGATATAAGAAGTTCAAATTCTAGACGATTAACAAATTTTCAACCAAACAGCCAGTGCTTAAAAGTCATTTAAGTTAAAGGGAATATAAATTTACAATGAGAACCAAAAATACCTTGTTTGCCACTTACCCGTACTCACCTACTTACATCTGGTATGAATAGTTAATGACTAAATTGTTTCCGACCCTCCCAGTAGCCACATGTGAGCGTTCAGTCGGTTGTAAGCAGTGTTGAACGCAATATTAACACGAAAGTCCATATTTGTCACTATAAACATAAAATGAACATGGGTCCATGCGGCTGCCTCGTGTCATAATTCAAGCGGTACTCGTTAATTATTTACTTAGATACATCTCGGACAAGGTTCTAGTCAGGGACTCAGGGCGAAACCTTTGTAATTGCTCGTACACTTTGAAATCCTAAGCACCCCCTTATATTCATAAATGAGACATACATTTGTTGGAGTCATTGTACCGTGCGTAATCAATGTTGTTTCAGGGTTTTTAGCGCCGTTCAAAATTGTAATAACAAAGGTACCAGTATTTATACAAAACCAATTTGTCAGATTTTTCAGAGATTTTTTTTGCGAGTCTAGTTTCAATATTTACATTACATACATTGCATGAATAAGAATGATGGAACAGACTATCCCGTTTTTATTAGATATAACTATATACACACATTTCACGATAAAAATAACAGTAGAATTGAAGCGTTATTAAAAAACAATATTGAAGTCTATTGTTAGAGTCTCTTCCCTTAATAAACGAGTTTGCATCGTAAAAAGTTTGTGTAACATGTGCAGCACTTGAAAGGTTATTTGGCTACTCTAACGGTTCATGTACTTAGGCAGACTAACTATAGAAGTGAGGATGGCTCAACGTTGCACTTTACATCTCGCAGTAGACGGTTCAAATAACACTTCCAGCTGATAGCATCGTTAAGCTTTAACGTGTTCGTGAACACTTAGTTTGTACGTGGTTTATGTTCAGTTTTATTCCGCCGTGTATTCGTTACAAGCAAGCCGTGTCTAGCTAAACTTGTTATTTTCCTTTAAACCGAGAGAAGGTACAGTCATAACTTGTAAATTACACTATCAGTGGTTAATAGATAGTGTCGGAGTCATAACAACATAACAAACGACAAACACAACGAGTGCTGTCATTTTCACACAGCGCGGGCCGAATTGTGTGTTGGCCGAGAGAGAATTAATGAGGGCGGGCCGGCAGCGTGCCGCCAGTCGCACGCGCCGACCTCCACCCGCCACTAAACACCAATGAGCATCGACATTACTTATATTAATTCGCAACCCTGAAGCCATTCCGAGCAGAAGTAGACATTCTTATACCTAGGTCAACACTAACACGAACCTACACTTGCACAACAGTTTACTACGTCTAATTACTTAATTTATTCGCATTAAAGAGACGTCTTTGCTTGAGTAATGGAATTGCTGCTACAGAATTTTAGAACTAGGAAAAGTAACGGTGATACAAAATTAAAAATAAAATGAGGTCAACAAAAAATAAAGTGGTTTTCTAGAAAGCTGAAATGAACGCAGCAATCACATAAATAAACAAGGCGCTTTACCCCTCGGCTACAGTTGATGATTCCAACCGGATGGCGCGTTCACTTGTTTTTTTAGGACGGTAAAGAAAAAATAAATGTCTTGAATGAAAAGTTAAAAAAGGCACAAACATGTCTATTTTATTATCAATCTGAATGACTAATTACAGTTATCATATATTGTTAGATAAATACTTATATTATATACCTAACGTATTATTAAATATTTCGACAAGGCTACAAGGCTTACGACGGCGTAAGCCTTGTAGTTTTTCCTGTATTTACGAGTAACAATATCCTTTTTTTACGTGTGTTTATCATATACAGTGTATTTGATACATACTTTGACTATGATAATGGTATAATTATTACAAATTAATACATACATCATCACATTTTATTATTTCAATACTGCTACGCTCTTTTAATTATAAAGACATATAACAAGCAGCGCAAAAACTCTTCTCTTTAACAGGAATATAACACTTTATCGGTTATTTTGGTTACGATCATAACACAATAGATGCAGTCGTATAAACTGCGCTGTGCTAACATTTAAACATTCGCGTTCCATGATACATAAATATATACCTATGAATTATCCCGTGAGCCGAGTCAACAATTTAATGCGAATTCAAAAACATGTAATACCGATTATTGTAATCGGTATTACATATTTTTCACGACAATTCCCGTGTACCTATATACATTATTTTAATTCGCACTAAGCTGTCTAGTAACGGATGGATGGACTAAATTAAATAGGTACCATGTTTAAATAAGCAATGGATGTTCATATTTCTCACAAAAGACATTATTTCTTAAATACGACCGCGGGGGTAAGAAATCGCTCAAATTGTTTCCAATATCTTTTACGAGCATTTGACACTCGAGTGAAAAATTACTACGAGTTCCGAGCGATATTGTTATTTTCACGCTGTGTTATTTATACGAATGTAATCCCTCAACTTTTTTGTTACAGAGATGGAAGTATTTATTAAACATACTTACTTTAGAAATATATTATACCTAACATGTATATTTACGATGAAAGATAAATAAAACGATTCCCGCTTTATAAACGTTGTACAGTAAAGTAGAAAATATGTATCCTACCGTGAAGAAAGGAATGTTCCAAATAAACTGATTAAATGTTGGGATGTACACATACAGTTGTAACAGTGTTGTTGTTGTACTAAGGGACTGCCCGTAAAGTCGCAAATATTCACTTAAGTAGATTCTGGCTCATCGAAGAAAATACTGACCGAGCAAACCGCATCTAATCACTTTCTTGGAAACAATTGTCAACTGTAACAGTTGTTAACTCTACGAAATAGTAGGCCACACATAAATAACCTATTTCAATTTTGAATTTAGTTAATCTGAGTAAGAGATATTTAAGAATCATCGACCGAGTGATTTCAACTTTATAACTATATTTAACATTACTGTCCTAAGCCAGTAACTATATAACAATTTACTTTGTGTCTTCGTGTGACACATTTTCCTACTGAAATTGGTGATTACATCATAAAACCGACGGCTGGCTATCGATTCCAGACACTTTTTCAAACAAAAAATGAGAATATTAAACTGTATTCAGTGTCCCTCTGGTATACTTTGAATTGGACTTTTATTTCATTTCTAACAATTCAGAATCTTTTTTTCTTTAGTTTGTCAGCTTGTCGATTAGTGTCATACAAAAATTAAATGGTTTTTGTTCAACATCCAAATTTTACTTAATAATTTTCAAATTTGCCATGTGCCTGAAATATAATTAAAAGAGTGGAAACCATTTCTTAATATTTATGATCATTATTATTATTATTATTTTCTTTATATTTATTTATTCGTGCAACGCAATAAAAATGGGCAATATAAAAATTTGCATTCAGGTTAAAATTTCAGATCTAAATATGTCGCTATTTCAGCCTAGACCTAAAATCTACTAGTTCATTCAACTTGTATTGCTTCTGAGATGCACGGTATGTAAATTGTAATAATGCTTCGGTACTCACTGTATCGTTAAAACTATGTGCTACGGACTAAACTATGCATTCTATGTGGCAGTATTTCCTACCACATGACACGACTGTTATTGTGAATCAATTTATTGTTCTATTTACAACAAATTGTTTATCCAATGGATACAGATCGTCCAATTCAGGTTTAAATTTATTTGGAGCTAGATATGTTCTATCTTTAGCTAGCTATAATATTAATAATCAAACACACCAGGGTCTAATCACCTAGTTTGTACTAAGTCTCAACCGCGTAAGGGTACAATTCCCTACTACTTTCAGGCTGTAGAAAAACCAAAGATGCGGGACAATAACAAAAAAGAGTTTTTTCGTAAACAATAGTAGTGATATTTTCTCGGTTTTTCATCAAATTATTGCTGGAGCTCTGAATGAACTCCAAGATCTTGAGATGGCTCTTCATGAACTTAACGAATCAGGTTTAAACATTGAAGTTGTTTGTTTAAGTGAACATTTTATAAGTGAAGGTGAGGAAAATTATATGTTGTTGAATGAAAAATTTTATGTTGTTAATTATGGATTTTATTAGAGAAAATATTGCATGTTGAGTAGATTTACCCTTTCGAAACCCAAATTGTTCTTTAGCCAATACGTCATATTTATTATAAAAACTAATCACCCTTTTATTCACTACCTTTTCAAAAAAATTAGAAAAAATAGAGGTCAGGGCTATTGGCCTATAGTTATTTTTATCAGTTCTGGAACCTTTTTTGTGTAAAGGTCTTATTATAGATAGCTTTAAGTTCTCTGGAAAACAGCCTTGTTCAAGTGATAAATTTATTATATACGCTAATGGTTCTGATATGAACTGAGATATGAGTTTAATTAGTTCTGTGCTGAAATCATCATGGCCTGACGATTTAGTGTTTTTCAGTGATTTAATTATATTGTAGACTTCTATTGCATTTGTGGGTTTTAAAAATATACTATGTTCATTTTTATTATTATTTAAATTATTACAGTTGATGCAAGTGGAAGTATTTTTCTCATTTTGTATTATATTCTTTTCTACAATTTCAATAAAGTTATTATTTAATACATTAGCTATATGGGGTCCCGAAACTATTGTAGCGTTATTGTTAACAATCTTATCGATACATGCCTGGGATGGTTGGTTAACAATATTGCGTTTAACAACATTCCAAGTAGCTTTACACTTGTTACTAGAGTAGGCAATATACTTTTTGTGACTGGTTGATTGTAATTGATTAATGCACTTTCTTAGCATTTCTGAATACGTTTTTAAATTTATTTTTATTCTCGACAGTTCTATTGTTGTAGTATGCAAATCTTAGTTTTCTCTTATTTTTGCTGCAAATTTTAAGTCCCTTAGTTAGCCATTTTATATTATTACTTTTGTAGATTTTTTTAACTTTAATGATAGGGAAACATAGCTTATAAAATAGTATTAATAAATTATGAAACCTATCAAACGCAGTATTGGCTTGAGAAACTTCATATATTTCTGAAAAGGACAAACCACTTATACATTCAACAAATTTATTTATATTTTCTTTACTAAGATCAGTTTTATTTACAAAATAATGTGCTATGGCATTAATACTTTGACATTTGAATCCCAAAATTTTAGCAGTATTGTGATCTGATAGACAAAGGTTATGTGTTTTTCCAATCGCTGTTGGAATATTGCTAACAATATTGTCAATGCATTTATTTGCTCGTGTCGACTCGGTAATATGACATTGCATACCATAATTAAAGATGAGTTCATTATATTTAATGCTATTGCTATCATTTTGCAAAAAAATAATATTAAAGTCCCCAGAAAATAAAACTTTACATTTTATATGTTGTATTTTTTTATAGCAATTTTTCAAAGTTTTCAAAAAATATGTTTATGTTTGAGTTCGGAGTTTTTTGTCTATCTAAAAATCTAAAAATAACCATAGGCCAATAGCCCTGACCTCTATTTTTTCTAATTTTTCGAAAGGGTAGTGAATAAAATGGTGATTAGTTTTTATAATAAATATGACGTATTGGCTAAAGAACAATTTGGGTTTCGAAAGGGTAAATCTACTCAACATGCAATATTTTCTCTAATAAAATCTATAATTATCAACATAAATAAAAAAATACCATCTTTTGTTATATTTTTAGTCTTAAGCAAAGCGTTTGATTTTGTGAGTCACGATGTACTTATTCAAAATCTGGATAAAACTGGCGTAAGAGGTATAGGTATAGCCTTACAATGGATGGATTCATATTTAAGCAAACGATGACAAATTACAAGAATAACTAAATTCAATAGTGGCACTAATTGTTTACAATATTTCGATTCGGAACCTAGGTTTAACTATTACGGAGTACCGCAAGGGAGTATGTTGGGGCCATTACTATTTCTTATTTACATTAATGATCTCAGTGCAGTGTTAATAAGTGGTAATAATTTAAATTCATGTGAACATGAAGTAAATGAGACACCTCAGAATATCATCAAATGGCTTGATACGAATCATTTAAAAATTAATATAGATAAAACAAAACTTATTCATTTCAGAACAGTAAAAACAAAACAATTTGAAATTTCAGTTACATTTAATGATCAAGAAATAGAACAAATACAGAGCACAAAATTTCTAGGTGTTACAGTGGACGAACATCTGACGTGGAAGTATCACATAGAAAACGTTTGCAAAAAGATGAATAAGTTTGTGTTTGCATTAAAAAAAGTCAAAGAGGTTGCTTCAAGGGAGACTACTTTAATGGTCTACCATGCATATGTTTGCTCCATAATTCGTTACGGCATTATTGTTTGGGGTTACTCATCAGAAATAACGCGAGTATTTTAGTGCAAAAGAAATCGCTTCGTGGAATATTCGGTTTGAAATGGACAGATTCATGCAGGCCTGTTTTTGTATCTCATAATCTGTTGACCGTCCCTGGCATATTTATCTACGAAGTAGCTAAATACGTGAAGTGCAATAAAGAGCTCTTTGAAGTCAAGGACAATACCAACAAACGTAAAAATACTCACTCGTATCTTAAATTACCAGTACCTCGCCTAGAAATTTTTAGAGTGAGCTGTGTTTACATAGCACCACTTATATAACGCGTTGCCGGAGAATATTGCAACTCTTCCTTATCACAGATTTTGTACTTCATTAAAAAATTGGCTAATAGCAGAGTGCTTTTACTCCGTCAATGATTTTTTTTAAAAGTACTCTACTCAGTCATATCACTTCAGAAATGCATTAGTATAGTAATTATTTTTAATATGATTTTTGATATTTCAATTGCAATGTAATGTAATTTTATTTTTATTTTATTTCATAATTTTACCTGTACAATTTTAAAAATTTGCATGCTATCTAAATATAGCGAAATGTGTCTTGTGCTTTAAACACTGTAAACCACCTACTGTGACTACCACATTTTCTTCAAATAAATATTATTATTATTATATTATTATTTAAACGGTTTCAATTAATGATGAGAGTAGAACTGGTGGAACAAAAGCTATTATTACCATGTAATCAGAATATCTGTATATTCGTGGCATTATTATTGTGACTAATATTCTACGTTTAAGTTCTATAAATTCTAAAATAATCTACTCTTTTATAAAAGTGCCACTATCACGTCATGATGGCAATATAAAATGTCATGATGGCAAGCGATGATAAAATGATAAAAGTATTTAGTGCCAATTTGTCACAATAATGAAATATTGTTATTCGATGTCATTGTGGTTACATAATTTATCCTAAGTCGCTACCTCGTAACATTATGAAAATGGTCTGAACTAATGTGTATTATTTAGATTGCCATCCAGACCATCGATATAATGGTTGCGGTTTACATGATTTGAGACGATCGATCTACAAACTTAAAAAATATATAATGAGAAGTTAATGTAGTAAAAAACACTACACCAAACAGTTTCTTTCCTTATTTACATGAGAATATATCTTCAAATATTAGTATTGCCTAGCTATTTGATTTTTGACAAGCTCGTTTCGCTATCGTCGCTTCTATAAAAAACCTCGTAAAACGCGAAAGCTTCAGTTTCACCAGAAAGCCATGATCGTGAAGCACGTTGATATTTTGCATAGAAATATGAACCTGTTAAATTTTGTCACAAAACGCACTCACAGTGATGACTCTTGAGATAAAAGCCTCATTTACATATTAACAGTAATCTTTTAAAATTTAATCCGCTGGTCGCAGGTGACAAGAACCGACTGAATTGATATTTTATCGTTGCAATTACACGACCGATTCATTTACGTCGCGGTCTGGGCACCTACCTCAAACTGGTGAATCGAAATTCGGCCGAAGTCGACCTTTCTTAATCGCTAACTCTCGCTTTAATTATATTTGCCTACTGACCAAAATTTCAAAGAAATAGATTTTGTGAGACCCTTTTCATCCCATACTTAAACTAAAAAGGGTTCATGTGATATATGATATAGATATTTTTGTGTGGACGTCAATATTTAAATAACGTAAGTAGAATAAAATTCATCTATTTCTTTTAGAAGTTGGGTAAAATTATCAGTGTCGTTTTATTTCTGTCACTAAAGGATTCCTTGTAACTATATTAGTTTTACGACAGAGACGACGAACCTTGCATTTAAATTGTGTATCATACGTTTAATATATGTAATTTTGTATATAAATCTTGTATATATGAAACAGTTTATATATATTATAATAGACTTTTTAAAATGCCTATACATATTAATAAAAAAACACGCACACATTAGAAATATACACATATTATACATTATAATTGATAAACGGTTTTACTTACGTGTGTGTACCGGGGATGCCCGACTAGTTGCAAACCCGATTGCGCGGAAAGTCGCTTCAACCCTTCAATAAAGTCCCACAACTTATGTAAGGTATGAAGTGAAGCGAGCGTGAAAGTAGTCGGGCATCCCCGAAACACAGATGTACGTGGTTGAAACCGTTGAACCATTATAAGTATAATAATAAAGTTTAATTGTCAATTTTCAAAATATTGCAGAGTACATGGGTATATAGTTTATACATGGTAAAATTACGTATATGCTGCAATTATAGTGGGTGCGGTTCTGATCTCCTAACTAGGTTACTTTATAACCTGTGTAAAGGAGTGTAAGTTCCATTCCTCGCAAAGGATATAATGATATGGACAATAGATTATGTATTATTACTATTTGATTAGGTACATTTGTATCTTACTTCTACTTCAGAGTGGTATAATTAACAGCAGACAAAAAATAAAAGAAACAAAAATACAAGTAAATTATAAAGCAATATACAAACTAAAAAAAGAGCGTACTCCTTCCTAAAAGGCTGGCAACGCGTTTGTGACTCCTGAGTTGCACACGTTCATGAGCGGCGATGGTCACTTTCCATCAGGTGACCCGTCTGCCCCCTCTAACATAAAAAAAGAATAAAAAAGAAAAAAGCTAAGTACGTGTGTGATTGGCATAATGCAAAATAGACATTGCGTATAACGGTATAATTAGCAACTACCTGAAGCGTCTTAAATATGTAAATGAGTTTCCGGACTCTGGCCGTGAGAATGTTTATGTAGTACTTAAAATTTAGGGTCTTATCCAATGTCACACCCAGATATTTTATGTGGTCTACACAGGTTAAGGATGGACGGTCACAAGAAGTTTGGGGTTCAGTGTGACTCCTGTCACAATTATTGTGTGTGCTATTAATGTGAACAGTGAACAGTGCAGTCTTTCAACCACAATGGTGGTTGAAAGACTGCACTGATTGAATAAGTAACGAAGCTGGTTTTGTAAGTATTGAGTGTAAGGATATGGTCACTGAGCCAGTTTAGTGCTGTGTTGAATGCATCATGCATTCAACACAGCACTAAACTGGCTAACTGGTACACTTTTTTCTAACTGGAACCAAGTTTTAACTATAACGGTTATCTCAGTGTCATCGCATAGGTCATTTATATAGCTAAGAAAAAGGGTTGAACTTGTATACTTCCCTGGGGCACACCGTAATAAATAGGAAGTTCATTACTATTATTATTATTTATCCTAACGAATTGTGGTTGAGTTGTCAGGTAGCTCTTGAATAGATCCAATTGAACACCCCTGACACCCACTTCTTCGAGTTTCGATAAGAGAGTAGAGACGGGTACCGTGTCGCACGCCTTTGCCAGGTCCAAAAATATGGTCAGGACTTTTTTATTGTTATTATTGCTTTGCACTACGTGATTAGTCAGTTCGTGGATTGTTGATAAGTTGCTGCAAAAGCCAAATTGATGAGATGTAAGATAAGATTATTACAAAGATTATTAGGTATGGTCCCATTCCCACCTTTTAAAATTTCGTGAATAATTGCTTTTTTAAATGAAGTAGGGAAGAACGCAGTGTCGAAATAAAGATTAAAGATATGGCATAGGATGGGTGACAGTAGGGTGGAGAATTTTTTTAGGATATAGGATGAGATTCCATCCCATCCAGTAGCAGCGTTGGTCCGTAGGGAGTATATGGTTGAAATGATTTCGTCATTGTCGATATGCTCCAGGACGAATGATGAGCCGGATGTGATATTACGTAGCGTATAAGAGACCGTCGGTCTTTGTAGGGGAATGGTTGTGATATTATCACCAAGGTTTTTACCGCCATCGACGAAGAAGGAGTTTACTTTGTCACAGCATTCTATGGGGAAGGTTGAGGTGGATAATAGTTGTGTAGAAGTATTATTAGGTTTTGTGTTATGGGTAACTCGCTTTATAGTTTCCTAGAGTAATTTAGGATTTTAACTAGCTTTACTTAGTTCTTGTGCTTTTTTTTATGTTAGAGTTGGCAGACGAGCAGACGGGTCATCTGATGGAAAGTGACTATCGCCGCCCATAAACGTCTGTAACTTAGGAGTCACAAACACGTTGCCGGCCTTTTAGGAAGGAGTACGCTCTTTACTTGAAGGTTTGAAGGTCGTATCGGTCCGGAAATACCGCAGACGATAACCCGTTCCACAGATTGGTTGTGCGGGACAAAAGTTGTTACGAAAAGCGAACAGTAGTGGAGCGCCAACTATCCAGGTAATGAGGATAATTTTGCCGTGTGGAACGATGGCGGAAATTTGCGGCTGGTATTAGTCCGAACAATTCCTCGGAGCACTCTCCATGATATATGCGATAGAGAATGCAGAGTGAAGTCACATCTCTACGTAGCGCCAAGGGATCGAGCCGATCGGAAATGTTTGGGCCATCGACGATTCGAGTCGCTCTTCGTTTGATGCGGTCCAGAGGGAGAAGCTGGTACTGAGGTGCCCCTGCATAGAGATGAGAACAGTATTCCATATGCGGCCGGACTTACGCCTTATAGAGCTGAAGGCGGTGGGCCGGAGTGAAATACTGCCTCGCTCTATTCAGTACACTGAGCTTCTTCGAGGCCAATTTGACCTTACCCTCTAAGTGACCCCGAAACCGGACTTCGCTAGATATGTCGATGCCTAGGATTCCATTGCTGACTGAGGCAGTTAGGGAGGTGCTCTCAAACTGAGGTGATACGACAAATGGTATCTTTTATGCGGGGAACGCATATACCTGTGTCTTTTTTGGGTTAAACTGGACTAGATTTAGTCGGCCCCAATTTGAAACCTCCGCTTAGGAAGTTTCAATTTCAGACACAAGTTTGTTTCGACTCTCGATGATGTTTTCCCGAGAAATGTTGGGGCGGCCGGTATAAAGGACATCTCCTGTGCTATCATCTGCATAGCAATGGATGCCACTAATTTCCAACATGTCATTGATATGCAGAAGAAACAGTGTGGGTGATAGCACACAGCCTTGTGGGACACCAGCATTTACACATTATGTATCATAGTGACGTTTCTCCATGTAATGCATCCCTATTTCTGATGCAACGTTATAGACCAGTCGCGATCCAAGGTTTTATTATCTTCTTTCTCGCAAATACTCTGTTGCTGGAGGTGTGTTTTATATATCAAGACCATTCCAATTTTTTTTATGCTAATCTATTTAACTGGCAATTATATATATCTCTTTATCATTAAAAAGGACTTACGTCCGAGTTATATTATATATTATAAAACCAATAGATTTATGAAATATTATACCAAATTGTTCTAACTAAATATGAAAACAGCATATATAATTAACGAGACCAATAAAGCTTTAAGGAATCACAGACCAATTTACGTACACGTTTGTTACCAAACGCTGCATCATCAATTACACCTATATCCAATTATTATAGTAATGCGAAGCGAACCGTTAGGCGATTAACTCTACGGCCAAGTGAGTATACAACAAGCTTAGTAGGTTATTTTATATATATGTACCATTGATATAATACTTACATAGATGAGTAATTACCGCCTAAAATCGTTGCTACTGCACATATGTCCACAGGCATATGCGTAGCAAACGTCAATTCAGTATTCAATGTGGCGTCAACCGAGTTGAACATAGCGACACATGACAGTAACAATCGCCAAAATGGCTAAATGCGTAGTGAAAGAATGCGATTCAAGGTCACAAAACATTAATAAATCATGCGGAATTACTTTTCACGTGTAAGTTTATGGTTTTTGTATTGATAATATCGTAAATACGGCTATAATTGAAATAAAACACTGATAATTGTTATTTAGAATCAGTGTTACCATTAAAAAATCATTTTGGTTTTCCCACATTAGTGGGAGAATTTATAATTTATGAAATAATATGATTTATACTGTTTTTAAACATTTTGCCAATAATAATAAAATATAGGAAGAACGGTAGTTGTTAGGGCTGGACCGATCACTTTTTTTAGGGACCCGTTGAACGTTCACTGCGAGCTTGGCAGAAGTGCCAAGCTCGCAGTGCTGGAGACTTTTGTACAAAAGAATTTATTCATTGTTTTTCTTAATTTATTATCAATTTTAAATAATAATTGTACAAAATAATAATAATAATAATAAAAAATGTTTATCATAAAAATAAAAATATGAAATAAAAAAGTAAATAAACATAAATAATTTAGTTTTTTAAAATATTTTTTTTTTCTTTTTTTTATATGTTTTTTAAATTATAATAGAATTTTCAATACACCCTGGGGATTATTTATTATCAGTACAAGTTGATCATTCACTTTTATTATTAAATGCTATTATTTTTAGATACGTAAAAATAAGATTGTATCATGAAAGTAAAATATCCACACAAACTTATAAAAAAGAGTCTAAAAGACAATTGTATACAAAACTGATGCTTCACAGCGCAGTTTGATTTTACACTGAATATAAACCCTTTTAACCAAATATTTCCAGTTATTTTATTATTTATACCTATTCTATTCAATTCGAAATATATTATTTAGAATATTTAAATTAATTTATTTTATTACAAAATTGTTTTAAAAAAAATTGTTTCTTAGTTGTTATGGGTAAAATTTCATACGGTAGTCAACACTGGCCCACCATCGTAAAGTTATATCTTTGTCTTTGTCTAATCCGAGCGATGGTATTGTTCTTGTCTCGCGTGTAAATGAGACATAAATATGTTAACTTTCAAATGTTTAGTGGTATCAAAGCTACGTCGTCAAAGTTCAAAAGTGGTTACACTTTTTTCGACGTGTGATAATGAGGTTTGCTTCTCTAGTGTTGTTTTAACTCAATGATATGTACCTATTTCCGTATGTATTTATAGGCACGAAATATAAACAATGACAGTTTTTACCGTGTATCTGGATATAAACTGATCTAAGATGTTCAATTTGTGTTGATACGTTTACACTCTAATTATATTGGTGTATGTTTAAACAGAGAATATCTTTGAAGTGCCAATCAATTCAAAAATGAGTTTTATTTCGGGACGGGTTCAATTTAAATTAGTGCATTCTAATTGTACCTAAAATATATCAATTATTAAACAATTTTTTTTATGTTAGTACCAATGACTTGTCTGGATCAATTTTTATTCGAATTGTCAATTTAAGGCTGAGTTTTACTTTTTCTCCAGATACCTACCTGTCTTTGAATACCCATTAACCTACCTAGATTGACAAGATTAGTTTATTACTATTAGTATAATGTAAAACCTTAAATCTTTATATCTAAACAAGGTTAACTTCTGAATAGTCTCGGTTTTATTGACGCACGTGACGCGCAATACAAAGGTACACATTAGTTCACGGCACAAAATCCGACTCCGAATTAAATGTTATAAAAGGCAAAAACAAGATATGTTTTATTTTTCATTAAATCCCTGGTATAAATCTGCCTAAATAATAATCCCTAACAGCTTAACTTAATGTTCTCAAAGACCCACCATTTTTAAAGATTTAAGTATCGCGTTTTGGCTTTAATAAACACTTGTCTGTGAGAAAAAAACCAACACTGAATTAAGCACAAAGTTAGTAATAACTATAATATGTTCAAAGAAACGTGAAATAATCATATCTGTGAACAAAACTATTGCGGGTTCTTTCATATGAATAAAAGGCGTATAAAACCGAAACACATGGATATCATTTCATATTAAATAGAGAAAGAAATGTTATTTTGAACATCTTTTATGACTACCAAACTATTATACTTAGGTACTTTATCAGACATTTGTTCCCTTATAAGTAGCTAATATAGGAAAGTTACGGGCTATTATTTATCATAGTGGGTGGCGAAATCTGTTGCCTGAGAGCCAACTCAGTTCCATATTTTCATTCCAAAACGACATGATTCTTTACGCCAATAACACAATGTAGTCAATTTGCTAGACTGAAAGTTTTCTCAATTCTGATATAAACTTGTGATTGTCTCGTTTTCTATTTCACCCATAAGGAGATGAAAAATACTGCCATGAATTTACCAAGTATTTAAATGTTAAATTCTATCCATCACGCGACGAGCTTGGACTAAATACTTGTTTTAGGAGCGTTTTATATTGACCTTATTTCATTTCTATAAACTTTACATATACGAGTAAATGCCTTGTTGTCGAAGTAAACTCTCCAATCTTGAATACAAATATGTACATCCGGAGACAATATGTATTAGAAGGCATTATCACGTTTCTTTTGTTGAAATTGTATGGTAGATAATTTTCATATAAGCGCAGTAATGCGCCGGTAATGGTCCATAACAGAAAGCTCGCAATATATAGACGCGGGACCTTTACCCCAGCCCACCCCCTTCCACCCCTCGCATTGTACGGTGGCGGTAACGCCGCCACATAGGTACTAACAGAAACGAAATGTTCAAACTATTTGCGATTTATTACTAGATATTCAACAAAGCATTCAGACTGGAATATAGCAAAATATCGAGCAAACAATCGCTGAGTTGACAGTGGTCATTTCAAACAAAACAAAGCACATATCGTAAAACAATGTTTTATGCACAATTTTTCGCTGCTTGTACCAGTTTTATTATAGAAGTTTCGAGAATTTTCTTACATGAAATTGCAGCAGTCTGATTTTGGCGAAATAAGTATAAACATCAAAATTTAAATGTGGCATAAAAAGCGCCGTGAAAAAGATGAAATTAAAATCGTGGTGCGAGAAGCAGCGGCGGAGATGCTTAGGAATGTTCTAATGCCTCTATATGATGTAATTATATTCAAATAATTTCCATGTCGCAGAATTTAATTTGACATAAACATACCATAATATACGTTCAGGGATCCCGCCTGTACAAAGAATATTACGCTCCAATAAGTTTAACTCTATGCGAATGTTGGCAATTACATTCTAACCCTAAGGGGTTAAAATTCGAAGTTATCTTAATAACTTCGAATTTAACAGAGTGTTTGAAAAATTCACGATCAGCCTTTTGCCAAGGAAACAATACTATAGAATCTAAGATGCTCATTCGTGCTTTCTCTCTCCTCGACGTTTTATTATCCATCATTACAAAGCAAAAAATAATACCGGGTTATACACGACTCCTACTATACTATTTATAATAGTATACTACGTTTAACAGTTTAACAGTTAATAGTTTTATGTGAAAATTAGGATCGCGGTATCATAAACATTATCTAAGTAGGCAATTGGCGAATAACGCACGTACACCTAAGTACGTACAGATTGTTGAGCGAGACTTAAGCCGCGAACGACGCAGGAGAACAACGAAAGCCCGGCGTGGACAAACCATAATCCTATTTGGTGTGCAGCGCACCCGCCTGGCTGGGGCTCGGTACTTGCGGCGATGGACAAACAATAACTCTAGCTCACACCTCTCACAAACCGCCGGAATTAACTGGAATCACAACGGAATTACGTACCTAATTCTCTTGTTGTGCAATGTCCTTTAAGAATTGTTAATAGTTGCAGATATAAAGTAGTACATTACGCTGAAATGACTACGTTAACATTAGGTGCATTAATTATAATTACAATTGCTTTACATTATAACTCCGGGTTAAGGTAAAAAGTTACGAGCCTCCTTTTTATATCTTCCTACAAAAATGTATTTTTAACGGTCTACTTTTCAATCCACTTCAAATATGGAAAATGTATTTTGGATTTTGAAGGATAAAGACATGTATTATGTAAAAAAAAAATAAGATGTAGGTATATTTATTTAAGAAATAGATTTTTTTTTTTAACTAATACTAAAATAAACTAAAAAACTATACATAGTCTACGACTTCAGTACAAAACAGACAAATTAGACAGAGCTTTATTTAAGTAGCACCGCCAAACATGGCTTTCTGTAGAAATTACGTACTTCTTTAATTGGTTTGATTGTTCCTTCGGCTGACTGTTCTCCTGAGCTTACATGAATTTTTTGAGCTAGAATTCAAGTTCTGTTTATTAGTGTGATATTATATTTAAACAAAACAACGCCTATAGAGAAAGTATCATGTTCACTGTCTTCAAGAACAACACAGTTCTGTAAACTTAATAGACTGTTATAAACAATACGAAATGTCAATCAACAGATATTCTGTCTATTTAACTTTCGTCGTTTATTTCATTAACAAGTTATTCGCATCCCATCAAATGAAAATCTGGTTTACGAAGTTGAAAGCGCTGAGCCGGATCACACAATTTAAAGATCTTAAAACTGATTCTTATGAATTTGTTTTTACAAATAACAAAAACTAAACAGTACAAGTAAACCTCATTTCTAAGGAGAGGTATATGGCCAGCAGTAGAGGAAACAATACATAATAAAGAAAAACGGCAGATCCTATGCACATTGATGGATGGTTATGAGATTTATACTGTTTATAAAGTGAATCATCATATTTTTAGAACTTCGCTAAAAGTATATGAATTCTTCTCAAAAACTTGTTACAACTGCAATAACTAAATATTCAAGTGTTGTCAACAAAACGCAATCCTACTTTTTCTAAGCTTGCCATGCATAAAATATAAATTACGTAAAAAAACGATGCTTAAATTGCTATTTACGAATGTATTTAGCAAATTAAAACAAAAATTATTTTAATTACTAATGTTGACCATACAGACTAGACAAAGTAATAAAGGAATTAATTATTTTTAATCAATTAATTTAAGAAAAGGGACTAATTTAATCTTTGTTTCAATCAATTAGATTAATCGTGAACATTATGTAAAAAAATTAACTTAACTACTATTAACAACATCTTTGCTATTTGGAAACGTTGACAGTAGAATGGCTTACGAAGATAGCAATATTGTATGTTCAGATGTGTGGGTCATTATAATTAAAAGACTCACTCAGCATCGTAACTCTGATATTCTCTGATATGTATCTCTCTCATATATTACTTTGATATTCAAACGCTGGCGAGCTTAATTTATGTATATAAGGTGCATTATAATTCGAGTACACGGTTCAAATAGGTTGTTTGTTAATGTTATTGAATGAAAAAAAAAGAACTTTATATCATACAATAAATATATTTTGTTTTAAATTATGTTTTTAATGAAATTCAAAATCAGATTATATCATTTTCTATAAAAGTTACAGTAAAGTAAAAATAATCTAAAACACATCTTAATAATGATATTTTTTAACAGTACATCAGCTTTCATAAAAAAAAAACCACTAGCTTTTATCTGTCCTGAATACGTGTTTTAGAGGCTCTGCTAGGGAGTATGTTCCGCAGCGGAGCCACAATCGATGATTATTATGTCGTTAAATAGGGTACCTACAGCGATAAAGGTCCTAGGTAAATGTACATAATGATGCACGCTTATAAGATATAATTGATCGGTATTAATAGTAAGTCAAAATCTAGTATTTAAAACTGTTATTGTCAATGATATTACCAGCGAAATAGATATAACAATAATCAATACCATGAGATACGCAAGGCGGTACAAAAGTCCCATACACGCCTGCCATTGTCCTTTAGTTTGTACTATGCAGTTCGTAATACAAATTCTCCTTCTTTCTTGCAAATCTCGTAACGCGAATAAAGCATTAATTTAATTAATAATTTTATATCTTTAAATTTTACGGGCCTGTTGGTCTTGTGGTTAGTGGCTGTATCTGGGTGTAATTTATCTGTAATATGTATATGATTAGAAATATATAAGTATGTTTTTCAGCTGTCTGATTACTGCAGCACAGGCTCTGCCAAGTTTGCTACCAGACTGCCGTGTGTGAGATGTGTGAAGTTATTATATTTTGGTTTACGGTATACAGTTTGACACACCAATTAATAACCTTTTGATTTGATAGTGGTGTCCAATCACAATCACTGGAGGGATATACGGGTAGGTATGCGACCGCGTACTTTTTCGGGCTACTGCAGTCTCAATATATTTTGGTGTTTGTTTTTGTTTCCCTATGCGATACTTACGGTATCACATGCCCTAACTCCTTTGCCTATCCTTTGCCTTAACCCAATTAACCTTCGTCATTTGTGGCTTCTGACAATGATAATATTCCCAATAAGCTAGGGCAGCCATAAAGAGAGCAGCCAAACTCTTAACCATGCCCAACCATGCTTAATGATGATGATACATAATCACCACCACTGCCCTTACTCGATAATTTCTATACCTTTTTGTTGTAACCAACACTGAGAATGCAACTATAACATTTGCTTTGAGAATTTTTAACAGATCTTTAACATATGAAAACCCGCATGTAGCTTTCGTAAACAATATTGTTCAAGTAGAACATTAAAGTACACAAAATTAAACCGCGAAGTCATTAATTTGAAACTAAACCCTTACATATTGAAACCGTTCTAGCGGTACTTGTTGAGTGAAATATTCAAGGTGAGGGTATCCCGGGCGGCATGCTAAGGCGGTAAAGCACACTTCGTACACACAAAGATATTATTTACTAGATAGGCAAGTCAATTACTAGATTTTTTTTATTATTTATTATTGCACAGCCAATTCTAATAATAAACTCCGTCTACTAATCTCCTATATTGTATCAGACAACAAAATTGGCGTACGAACGGAATGTTCCAGTTATCCCTTTAAAAATAGTGTCTTTAGAATTAGAATTTAGGTACATTTTATCAGAATTTGTGTTAACTTGTGTTAGAGTTTGTGTAAACTTATGATCGTGGGTGCGCAGACTCGTAATTTAGTTTAATGGATAAGTTCCAACTTTGAATGAATTTCGTTGGTATTAATAACCAATAGTTTAATCGCGCTAATCCTTGTTTTTAAAAATAGATTTTTATAAAATTACGTGTTTTCCTAAAATTGAAATCTCCTTAGCAGAAAAGTTTAGTATTGGCGAGGCAATATTAAGTTTAATGTATATATATACGAATCGAAGGTGTATTTTCAGTTATTTCATGAGGCCAGTTCCACATGGTACTAATGTAACCTTAAAATGCGATTTTTGTACCAATTTCTCCATGTAATTTTATTTATACTACTTTTACAGCTCACTGGTGTCACTGGGTGTCACCCATAGTAAAGATTGAATCAGTTATCGATATTACAAATATTGACAGGTTGCTTGATATTTGTATGCGATTGGTAAGACCAAATGGAGATCGGTAAAAATAAATTAAAAAGTTAAAAGTTTTCACCATTAATGGTGCAGACGAAACTAATGAGTCTCCTCTGCACCAATGACGGTGCAGGTCAATGGCGCATGCGGTACTAGGGGTTTTTTGCAGAACGAGAAAACAAGGAAAAGGGTTGTCTTATAATACAACAAGCTACGTAATTGGAACTTTATGGAATTCTTTGGGTAAAATTTTCCGCTTCAAATAGCTATTCCCACTTCAGTAGTTATATGAAGCCAGTTCCGCATAGATTACCATGTGGAACTGGTTTCATGGAACTACTGGGAATAAACCGGCTCGACAATATAATCATATCTTTTCGTAATCTATTTTCTAATACACTTACATAATAGTAACCCTAGTCGTTTTAAAACCCATATCATATTTTTAATTGTTGCGCCTTATCCAGTCTATTACACCTACGTCGATGTCCAGTCTATAATAACTCGATACAAACAGAGGACGTGTTGCTACGAGGAGATAACCAGTGACCGTCTGCGGCGTGTGTTGCCTAATTAATTATTCGTAAGCCTGGAAACACTATCGAGCACCGTATTACACAACATGAAACCGCTAAAATTGTTTCAAATATCTGTGTATAATATGTTAAACATACATGACATAATGTGATACTATAATTCATCTAAGCGTAGAATCATTCATTGATTTTATGAAATATATTTATTTTCTATGAAATTGTCGATTACATTTTATATGTGCTTACATTACTAAGCATACTTCTCGTTTATCTATGTGTTAATAGAAGACACAAGCTCTCTGTAAGTGCATATCTAATTTAAATTTTTTTAACGATAAAACCGTGGTTGGTCTGTTTTTTGATAATTATTTTTGTAATCATTGTCACATAATCGTTTTAGGTAGTTATGTTTCCTTTGAGTGTTGTTTGTTTTTAATAAGTAATAAGATTGTTTGCTCCGGTTTAAGAAAGCAGAGTGTGATAAATTATGTAATTTAGCTAAACTTATCTCTGTATGCTATAATTATACCGGCAGTAATTATTTCAACTTCGCCCTTCAAAGTTTGTTTTGATTAAGAAATCTCTCCGCTAAATTATATACATAATTATGCCACGGGATTTTGATGGCAACGGATTTAATAAAATCCTTTTATTATTTTTAGCCTCAACAATATCATCAATCACATATCATATTGATACTCACTTTCCATCAGGTGACCCGTCTGCTCGTCCGCCTCTCTAACATAAAAAAAAGTCTTTTGACGGGCCTGTTGGTCTAGTGATTAGTGAACCTGACTGCTAAGCCGGAGGTTGTGGGTTCGATTCCCACCTAGGGCAAATATAGTGTGATGAGCACGGTCATTTGTTCTGTGTCTGGGTGTAATTTATCTATAATATATATGTATTTAAATATATATGTAAGTACGAGTATGTTTATCAGTAGTCTGGTTACCATAGGACAGGCTCTGCCTAGTTTGGAATCAGACAGCCGTGTGTGAGACGTGTGAGGTATATATTATTGAGTTATAATTAGCTGCGAACACAAAATTTCAAAAATTGCATCTGTCAGTTCCTTTGGCTAATCTTTAGTAGACGGCAGTACCTAATAGCGTAATGAAGTTAGGTCGGTAGCACTTATATTATCAGCAAATAGGGCGAATCGTTTCCAAATATTTGTGAACAATATGTACATAGTGTCAACATCAGGTGCTTACTTGGTTGCTGCACCTCAGTTTTGCCTGTCAGATTATCCCACAATGTAATCAGGGTCTGTTACTTTATCGTTATAGGTTCCGTATTTAGTTGCTGGAAGGGTGGTAAGGGTTGGTGATGTGCTGCGTAGGTAAGTGCCGAGAAGAAGGCTACCCGATTGCCTGGCCCAATGGAGTGGCAACTTTGTTGTTATATGCACATTTTGTAGTAAATTAATTTACGTAACCGTGTTTGGACCCGTTAATAGAAAACTATATATTATTAGAATCTACATATATCCTAACACAAGAAAAAACTTTTCTCCGTATAGCAATACCTGTCTTATAGTAATTTATGGCAATGTCCTATTGAATGTGCCAGCACTTTGAGAAATGGATGTTCTTCATTTATCAACGTCAAAATCTTATTTTTCAGAGTAATAGATGATTCATATTTCAACTATATTAGTAAGATATATTATGAAAAAAGTCCAAGCTTTGTATTAGATCAGATATTAGTTATTTGATAATATCAAGATCTTCATGAGAATATTTTAATTTGAGATTCATAGTATAAAAATTGCTCCGAGATTGAAAAATTAATCACAACGTTTAAAGTAACTATTAGCTATTTCTATCTATATATGTCATTTATAATCTAAGTTTTATTATTGCCAAGAAATACATATCGTATATTAGTAATTTTTGTGACATATCTGACTTTAAGTTCTGAGACAAAATCCGTGGAGTTGCGAGAAGTAAATAATTGTCTCAAATTGTTTTCTTGAGAGTTTTTGTGTCTATTTAATAATGAACTTGTGTCTATTTAATATTTGAACACGCATTCCTTAAAATTCACAAATTAAATTTTCTTCAAACTTGACAATTATATATTTCTTTTATAAGTTTAAAATCTTTAATATTGTGATACTTCACATTGGATACGGATTGACCACTATAATCGCCCACAGTCGTTATATTAATAATTTTGAATCATAAATATGGCAAAAAAAAAAAAAAATCTTCTTTCCTTCATCAGAAAAAACCTTCGAACAATTAGCACTTTACAAATCGTACTGTAAAATAAATGCACCATAAACAATCTATTTATTTCTATATTCTATATATATCGGTTGGTAATATTCAGGCAACTGCAAATGGTTGCAAATCGAATTTTAAGGTTATTTCTTGTAATCTTGAAATCAACATTTTTATATTCAGTATACAGTTATCAATGTTATGTCCCTGTCAATGTCACACACACAAAACGCTAAACGTATTTTGTAGCTGACTGCACTACTGCAATTATATTAGTGAAAATTTTCGGAGCGCTTGAAAGAATCCGCGTTATCTGGACAGCTCCATGTATGTATGAGGTTCATTCTTATTCGGATTCCAAACTTGATTCTGTGACAAGTGTGAGTGCTATAATCTGAGAGATAAACAATTTGAATACTTATATTGTTGTGCGTGGCGCGTTACGTGTTACGCTACGAGCTTCTCCTAATTATATTATTAACGGTTGCAAGTATCGAGCGAATCAAATGAACAAATCTAAATATATCGGCATATATCGGCCGGCTGGACCGAAGTTATACCACGGCCACACAGAAAAACGACGTTAAGCTATTTTTTCGTTGCCTTTCGATGAGTGAGTGAAGTCACCGGAGCCCACACCGAACGAATTACACACTACAACTACACTTCTCCACAAGTTCCATCATCAGATCAGCCTCAAGATGTTTATTATAACTTTGCCATCCGAGCCATGTATACGAGTCAAACTACATTTTGATATAACAATTGCAGGTAGATAAAAATTTACTGCCATAACTTGGTGAGTCCCGTTATATTAAGTTACGAATGATGCTGATATTAGCATTTTAATTAATATTTCTATATAGATTACATATGGGACAGTAATTCGAAAAGAGCGTACTCCTTCCTGAATGGCCGGCAACGCGTTTGTGACTCCTAAGTTGCAGACGTTCATGAGCGGCGATGGTCACTTTCCATCAGGAGACCCGTCTGCTCGTGTGCCTTTAACATAAAAAAAAAGAAGAAAACAGTATAAGAACACTAACTCTCCTATGCCGAGAAAACCTTTTACTATACAGATGATATAGGTCCTGTTTATATGTATACTGGTACTTGTACCTTTAAACATACAGATATGATTCACAGTAGAAAGGTCGGAGCTATATTCTCACTATTGCAAATAAATGACGCTCTGAAATGTAAACAGTCTTTAGAAACTAATCCAAATGTAAATATATATATATATATATATATGTACAATACCGACAACAAGTAGATTAAATGTGCAGGAAAATAATATATTTTATCAGAATTATAAATACGGTTGTAGAAAAAGTTTAAAACTGTTGATCTTAAATAAGGGATAGGCGCTTTTCAACAAAGGCCTTCAACGTCTTTTCATCTTTCGTCGTATGAACAATGGTAATTTCTAAAGATACGGGAAATTTGGTAGCTCACATTATTTATTCAATGACATTAAGGATTCACGGTACCACAAAATCTTTTAAGGAATCTTGTTTAGATCAGAAAAGATTTATGTTTTAGCTTACTTGTTCAATATTAATATAAAATACTACATAACACCTAGCGTATATTATAGCGTATATTAAGTACAAACCAATCTACCCATAGGTAAACCGCAATCAAGTGTCATACTAAACCAATTAATAACCTCTAGAATCTGTAGTTAGATGCTACATTGAGTAGGGTGGTCATCAATCACCTTCACAGTAAAGTTTATTTTAGGTGTCAAAGTAATAAAATGAGATTCTATCTTTTTCATCATACTTTTTATGTAATACGGGTAACAGAGATTAATATCAAAGAACGTTTTATTCTTACATTTCATTTTTACGTTCTTCGGCTATCCAAAATAATGAATGGACATTTATTGTCATGTTCTTGACTCTCAGACTTGACAGGCTCAGCCGTTAAATTCAAATCTTTTTTCCACCTTACGTGAAGGTTACCTAAGTGACAGTAACAGTGTAACCTTTCTCTCACAGTATGACTTCACGAACCGGGATGCTGAGTGTCTCAAAGTGATGTATGTGAGAAACTGTGTTGCTTCTGATGAAATTATGTGAAATTTTTAGTCTTTCCACACATTGTGATTTGTCATTAGTACTGCGTGGTCATTCTATTATTACAAATTTTACTTAAAAGTTGACCTAAGCACGTGGTTTATATCATTTCAATTCATACTATGTACGAAGAACGATTTCATTCACGAGGAGCGTTGCGATTAAGCAGGCAGCTGGCAATTAAAGAAAAAATCAAAAACCATTTTTGCAGTGAACTGTCATCTAACGAGTGATAGAGGAAAATAGAAGGAGAAAACTCATTGCTCTGACCCCAAATAAATTTGGGAAAAGGATTGCAAGATGATGATAATGTATCGAACTTATTTATTTTGGATTGAATAACTTACATTTGATTACTTTATTTAACTAACAGTTTTAATCACATCATTCACTAAGTCTTTATTACATACTTACAATGAAAAAAAGGTAAGAGTCATTTTTGAAAAACATTTTTGCATCGTGCGCACCTAATGGGGTGAAAAGATCATAGATAGTCATAGAATGTTATAGATTTTTGGACACATAAAAGCGGTACCTAAAGATTCATATACTTTACGCTTGAATCTCAGTCTGAGTGTGGTTTTGTGAATGTCAATGTTATGTGTCCTCCACACTTGGATGTCATATCAACGTATGTCATATCCCTACCACATAAAGAAGTATGTATTTGTTTTATTTTATGTGGTAGTCGCAAAAAATATATACATAGGCGTTGTTTTTATTATTTAAAGATATAAGCAGATTTTTATACGTAAATTAAATAATAAACTAATTAGAATCTTTTTATATAAGAAACCAAAATTCTCAAACTCTAATACCAGTTATCATCCTATATCGCACATTTATAGTTGCTGCTTCTTTGTTGAACTTCGGAAGCAATATGTGCAGTACGAAAAATTACACTTCACCACACTTTGATGCGAATTTAATCTGTCGAATCTATTTGCGTATTACTAAGGCGGCAAAAGCAACCCTTAGCTTATTGAAGGCAGAATTCACGTGCCTGTTAATCTAGTGACCCTTGACAAATTAAATCAACATTTGAATGTTAAATCAAAGCCTCTTAGTGAGGGCTCTACCGCGTAAATTGTGGTGTAACTACCATGAAATTAATAAATGTATATTACTTCAGACTTTTTTATTTTTATTTTATTATAGCTGGTAAAAGGAGATTGTGAAGTCGCAACATAATGTCTCCTCTCCAACACCCAAAGTTGTTGATGATATATTGTAAATCGTAACAAGTAGTGGTAATTAGTAGTTCCCATTGAGCTGTCAATAAAAAATTCTTACGCCAACGAACGTAGTCGGAACTGAATATGGATAGTTGCAATAAGTCTAGAAGTATATACTGCTACTTCCAATAACGATTATGTTAATGGCAATGATAAACTGATCTGCGTACTCCTCATTGCCGTTAGATTGCACGCTCATAAACATCTAATATCCTTACTTAAGAAGTTAGATAAAATAATAAAAAAGTTAGATTATTTTTCTTTATTAACATCATTCTCAGCCTTACTGGTATTCAGTTGAATTTGGAGGCACATTTTTGTTAATAAGTAATTTAAATTGTAGATTATAACACATAAATATAGCAAGCGCTTTATCTTTAATCCAATGCACTATTGAGTGATAACAAATTTTACGTTCCCGTTTAAAATCTTTGTATTAATGCACTATTCTCCAACAACAAAATATGTACATAAATTCTCATATGATACGTAAACCTCCTTTCTAAGGAGAGGCCTATGTCCAGCAATGGACAATGGACTATTAAAGGCTGTTGATGTGATGTGATAACACGTAAAATCATATGAAAGTGTCGTACTACAATAGCAGCTAAAATAGAGTATAAAAAAATTATTTTATCATAAAAATGCGTTTGGTCACATCAAAAGCCTTTAATAGTCCACTGCTGGACGTATACCTCTCCTTAAATGCGTGGGAATATGTCAATTGATGTAAAAATATTTTATTGACAGATTTTGATGAAAATGATTTTTCTTTTTGAACTTATAGAAAATTATATTCTACTTTTTAATTCGCCTAGTCACAAAAGCGTTACTTAACTTTAATTTTTTTTTTCTTTTTAGTCATAAATAATGATTATTTTTTTATTAAGACTAATAAAGTAGCAAGTAAGTCACATATTCTTCAGCACCCGTTTTTTAGTACGTAGAAAAAGACAATACCATGTTTTTAGGTATGGAAAAAGCCGTTAATCCTGAAGATCCCGATCAGGATAATTGGCAAAATTCACCAATTATTGCATTGTCATCTGTCCTTGATAAGTGTGAGAAGTTTCAAAACTTGAAAATTGCATTAATTCCGTTACATATACATACATACAGGTCAAGCTAAAAAAAGCGTGTTAAAAATTAAGAGTGCCTAAGAAATTTGTTTTATCCATTAACCCTGACCCATGTTCATTACAGTGGTTTTCAACAGTTAAACATGTGGACTAGCTAGTAGTATACGTTCCGTCCTATGTATGTAATGTTCTTTAGTTTTTCTCCATTAAGAAGTTACTTGTTAACGTAAAAGCAATAAACTACTTTCTTTTAAAAAAGCTTCACCTGATAAAATGTGTAAAATAATTAATTAATCAAATTCAAATAAGGCACCCGGGCCAGATAATATAAAAATATCTGATATTAAATTGGTAGGGCCTTATATATCAAAAGCTATTGCCAACCTAATTAATAAAAATATAACCTCCGGGGTGTACCCCGATAAGCTAAAAGTAGGATGTATTAGACCCGTATATAAAAAAAGGCAAACGAGATGATTACGCTAACTATCACATTAATCTTCCGTTGATAAAATCGTTGCAAAATATGTGTGTCAACAAATACATGCTTTTTACAGGAAACACGAAATTATCTACCCCAAACCAAATCGGTTTTCAAACTGGTAAAGGAACATCGGACCACCTATCAAACTTTACTGACGAAGTCAACGAACACCTTAACCAAATAAAGGTTGTTTTTACTATGTTCATCGACTTCTCGCGTGCCTTTGATATACCAAAGAATAAACTGAGTCTTTATGGCATACGTGGCCCACTGCTCCACTGGTGCGAAAACAATTGATTAAGTAATAAAAATTTATGTGATGAGGGCACGGTCGGTTCTTCATTTACTGTGAGCAATTGCATCCAACACTGCACATGTTAGCAGTTCGCAGATGATATATGCCTCGTAATAGCTGATAGGGACCCACTAAAGACTTGTGAGCGTCTGCAGTCCGATCTAAAATTTGGTTTGGTACTAAACGCAAACAAGACAAAACTTCTAATAATAAAATCACCATTATTAGAAAGCATCTCTCCTAAAAGAATAACTGTACACGATCACAATTGTTTACATGACACGAACACCCTGACCCGCAATTGTCCTCAAATAGATGTGGTAGAATCTCAAAAATATTAATAGTAAATTCGGATTGAGTAAACATATGAACACGTCTGTGATAAGTTGACACAATTTTTAGCAAATATAATTATTTAAAAAATTCGCACACCTTTTAAGGATAAACTTATGCTATATAACTCACTAGACAAATCACATATTCAGTACGGGCTAAGCAGCTACGGTCGCAGTTAAAAATTGTATCTGGACCAAATATTTAAACTCCAACTAAACATTTAAAGAACAATTGCATCAAAGACTAACTTCACAGACAAGAAAATATTCAGACATTGTAATACACTGCCTATTCCCTATATTTTATTCTTATCTATTTATACTTCTTCTATATAAACTATTCTTCTATATACCCTCTGATTTGCGAAATTCAATAACTCCAAGTAATATTAAATATAAACTGAAGTCTCATTTTCTCCAGAACATGGAAAGCCAGTGATAAACCTGTAAATGTTGTTGTCAGCCGTGCCATTTATTTGTTTATTCAAAAGAAACACTATTTTGTATAATGGTTTGCTTTTAATGCCTGTGTAGGTGTCGTTATTTTGTAAGTATAATATGACTGTAGACCACTTGTAGCATTCACTACAAAAATTATTAGTTTAAGAATACTTTTTACGAATTATAGTTTTTTTTTGTATTTTATTTGATAAATAAATTTAAAAAAAAACTGTGTCATGGGTTTTAATCTAAATATAAGTATCTATATATAAAATCTGCAAAAAAAAACACTACCTACTTGTGTAATAAACATACGTCAAGTAATAAAACTTATTACAAAATTAGAAAAAGAGAGTGCAACAAAATAAAAAAGCGAGTGTGCTTTAAACCTTCTTGTCTATAAGAGAAAGAGAGAAAGAAAATGTGTGCTCGCACCTCTCTTTCTTGCCCCTACAGTAATATACGAAACGTAACTCTCTCTCTTTCTACTTTACTAACTTATATCTCCTCTCAACTTCCGTTCGCCTCACCCGATCACACTTTTCGCAACGCTCTTATCACGCATTCACCAGCTCACTCCCCAAGGCAAGCGTGCGTAAAGAAGTTTTACTTCAAAAATGAAAGTCATTTCGTCGTTTGTTATCTTCAATTTGTCATAACGTTTCTATTAAAATGATAAATTACCTTTATTATCGTACCGCAAAATTACATTTCTGTATCTTCGAGGATTATTAGACTCGCAGACCAAAGGAATAATAAAAGGAGCAAAAAGTAACATTAGTAAGTCTGTTCAACTTTAGAACTAATCATTTTTCGCAAACAGCGTAACAATGGAATGAATGAGTTATTCAATCTATTCATAAACTTTCACAGAGTTAATCTTCCTTGTATTGTATTGTACGTGTACTGCAGGAATAAAAGCCCAAAGCCGCGACTGCAGTCACAGTGGGGACACCACAAACAACAATATTGTTGCCTATTTGAGACAATATCCTACACAAACAAACAAACACGACGATAATGTCAACGAGAGCTTGTGTGTAAGCGCTAACCACATAATTCACAAAGCCCTATAGTACTGTTCGCGATTGTTAAATAACGTGTGTCATGAAGTAATAATAATTACGAGGTTATCTATCAAAATATTTACACAACTTGATTGTGGTTTACGTTTTGTTATAGCAGAATAAAGGAATTCAGGAAAGATAGGTAAAAAGGGGAAAGCAGTAGAAACTCAAACCAACTCAAAATATCTGTAACTCAAACATGCAGTTCCACGACGGTTTGTCTCATGTTAAATATATGAAATATCTATTGAATTGCGAAACGAGCTTAAAGCCGTAGTTGTAGTATATTATAGTATCATGATCAGCCTATCGACGTCCACTGCTGAACGAAAGCCTCCCTCAAAGAGTGCCAACGATCCCGGTCTAAGGCAGTCCGTCGGTCCATTTTGCCTGAAAACGCCCTATTCTCAATTCAAATTGAACAATTCTTTGAAGCGTATTTTCAGCTGTTGCTATCGTATAGATTAAAGATAGTCCTTAACTGAAACATGGACTATAACTTAAAGCCTTTTGGATTGTATGTAAATTGTCATCTTAAAGAGATAGCTTCTGTTAGGAACGATTGCGACTGAGCAAACAATGCATCCTAATGTAACAAACAAACAACGTAACTCCAGACCAAAGGCCTTTGGGATATAAGCTGCATTGTGTCACTAGCTTTACCACTTGTTACATTTTACATTCTAATCTGGAATATGGTGTAATCTTGAATGGTCTAATCTTAAACATAAAATTTAGGAAATTATAAGCTTTGATAAGTATCTAATTGATTAGTATATTAATCGAGAAAACCGTTTGACCGAATACCGAAGTAGTCGAATATAAAATACACAAAAACGAAAAATAAAAAAAGCATCTACAAGTGTATTGTCTCTACATACTTAATAAAAAAAGTTCTAAAGTCTAAGCGAAAGTAGAAAATGTGTAGTAAACCATAAGTAAAGCGGCAAACGAGCAGACTGGTCACGTGATGGTAAGTGACTAACGCCTGCAGATACATGCAACTTAAGGGACGTTTAAGTACTTGTCCTTTTAGGGGCTCTGGTAACTTCACCCACAAAATCCGTGGTATCGTTTCGCTCGAGCCAACCTATATGTGCCGCATTGAATATGATACTTACTATCGTGGGAGAGACCCACGCGATAGTTACTATCATAGTTAATTAATACTCAAGCCTGTTATACAATTTACAACGCTTAGCTAGCCTTTGGGCTTCGCACGATTGGCCGCCTTTGTTTAGGTGAATAAATGGCGTGGCGTGGCATCGTACCGAATACTGAAATATTTTATTCAGACCATGGTTCTGAGTCGAAAATCATAGAAATTTTCTGCCGGAAAATTCATCAATTTTTTTTAATTTTCCATTTTTCTGGTTAAAAATGATGAAAAATGTTATGACAATGAGTAGACAAAACATTTAACCGAAAACAATTTAATAGATACCAAAAAACTGTAATGACAATTAATCAAACAGCCGAAGCGCTCGGGGCCTCCCCTCCGGCCGCCATTTTGTGTTAGTGTGCGTAGACTGTTTGCACGGAATATACATGTAGTTATTACTTTGTGTGATACCTACGGAGAATTACCTTAACTTTTGACAGCTGATTGCATAAAAAGTTTAATTTGCCGGCAGAAAAATCCAATGATTTTCGACTTCATTCTGATGGTCTGAAACTGGTCTTATTAATGTTTAGTAGCCCATCATTGTACTTTGCTCTATTTTATTTTTTTAGGGTTTTGGCTAGTTTTTAGATAGTTGGCCCTTTTTTTTTTTTTTTTTGAACGTGTGGAAATCCCCTCGGACCGTCACCCCACCGGGGTGTGCGGCGGGGTGGTGTGTCGGACTCGGACCGACTAAAACCACACAGTGTGCCACTCTGCGCCTGTAATAGGAGGGATCCGGGAACAGCTGTTATTAAGACATCCAGACCCCTCCTAGCGCCGGCCCGCTCCTGTTGCGGGCCCCGTCTCAAAATTTTCCTCTCTTTAGGCGACGTCTGGCACACGCGGACGCCGCCCCCTCGCGGCTGGCCAAACTAATGCGGGTGGAGGGGAAACCCACCCCGTCCACCCGCGGTCACACTCAGGGCGGCATGAGGCGGTGATAGGCGCGCCTCCGCCGCCCGGTTCGCCGGCGGCGGATCGGGTCCGAGTGGAGGTCGTCCTCCCGGGCCTTCTCCGCCGCCTCCTTCTGCGAGATTACTTCCTCGCAGAAGGTTGCGACCGCGGTAAAACAACTGTCGCTACCGGCCAAGATAGTTTTCCCTCTACCAACCTTCCAGTAACACAGATACATGAAGATATACAGTTTAGTGCTACAATTATTCAATTTTAAGTAGAAGATTTTTGACTTGTGTATTAGGTAAGGATAGCATTTTGAACTCTACGAGCTCTTATATACATAAATAAGCATTTCAAGTAAACATTTAAAAAAAAATGAATCACGTGTGTTTGAGCATCGTTGTTCATAATTGCCGGGACAAGATTTTATAATATCAACTTACGACTTGAATGTTTCAACTCATTTGGCAACGCCAAAGTTTAAAGAGAATGATACATCATAATCAAGAACTCCTATCAATGTTTTTAACATTATATAAGTTTATGGTTTAAATTATTAAAATAACAAATTATTATATTCCTCATTATTCAGTAACCGTTCCGTAATTTTAAAATCGTTTACCTGTAACCACGGCCAGTACAATCACGTGTATTCCTTTGCTTATACATAATAATTCGAGTACTCGTATAGGCATACATTTAAATATCTGCGTTCAACGTTTCATTTAGGTGACGTGAACAGTTGTCTGCATAGTACCTATGTAATATTGAACTCATTCGTTATATACCAAGTAGACATAGAAGTTATTGCTACCCTCAAATCACTTCCATTTGATGAAATGATTGGGTTTAGTAACTGCGATTTCACATGTGATTGTGATTTCGTCATAGACAAAGATAAATGGCATTAAAATCAATCAAAATTCGTTTTATCAAAGATTACAACCCTTTTCTTTAGATTTAGACCTTTCGCGGGTCTTGCGCTAGCGTAATGATAATAACTAAGTAGCGGTGGTTTTGTAAACACTCACAGGGGTGATTATATGATTTATAAATCACATGATGTATCCATGTGATTGTGATTTTATTCCATCCCTAATACCTAGTCAATTTATAATCGAAACGTTGGAAAGGTTTAACAAATATTTAAACCACTGACCTAAAGTACTTACATATTCGAAACAACTTCATTTAGGTAGTGTAACTTTCGTTAGTTTTGTTTGGTGCTTAGAATACTCTTCCGACCCTCGGTATACAGACAGTTGATAAAAAAGGTGATCTGAACACTACTCCCTGGGGCCATTGTCCATCTATGCAGCCAACATCGAGCCTTTTTCGAACACAAGAAAACTACTTTACCCTAAAAAACTAAGATCAACTACTTCCAAGAAAAATACAGACCCATTATAATTCTTAAACACAGTAATTTATATTTGTCATTGATGATAATCAGAGGGTATATGATAGAGAGCAAGTGATGACTTGATTTGTATAATATACCCTCTGCTTATAGTTGCTGATGACCAACGTCCATAATAATACTCCGATTCTTGATGATGCAGCCCTTCAACTCGGCAACACTCTATGAGGTAATACAACCGAGTTTT
This sequence comes from Arctia plantaginis, assembly GCA_902825455.1. Taxonomy (NCBI): domain Eukaryota; kingdom Metazoa; phylum Arthropoda; class Insecta; order Lepidoptera; family Erebidae; genus Arctia; species Arctia plantaginis. Next base: position 13,112,553 of record CADEBD010000314.1, on the reverse strand, counting down.
TAGAGGCGCCGCTTCTTAACAACAAAATCATTAAATTCCATAAAAAAGGAGTGTATTTTGAGAAATAACTCCATTCACTGAAATGGTTGAATTTATGTTGTGTTAGGTACAAATATTATTTTTTCAAGATTTTAGCATGAGTATATTTAAGTATTTGTTGTATTGTCAAAATCAATTATGACACCAAAAAAAAAATTCTTTGTTCGAGCGAGATAACGTTCTTAAGTATCAAATAAAAGTTTTGTCACTGTCTCGACAAGACCAAGCAGTCAGATGCTTAGATAGTTCGATAAGTACACTGTAAAGTAATTAATATAATTACAGTCATATATATCATATTATCTGCCTAGTTTGGGCTCAGACAGCCGTGTGTGAGATGTCTGAGGTTATTATTATTATTAAATATATATGTAGTAGTATCATACGTTTGCCAATAAGCCTTTTTATAAATTACGCATTCGATATCGTTGATCCCATTGTCTATTACTAAATACAACGTATGCTTATATTTTACTAATTACACACCTTGTTCTTCCAGGTCTAATCTGTTGACATTAACGTGCTTAACGTAAACTATAGGGAGTTAGGAACAGACCGGACGCTGATTCCCTTTTGATGTCATTCACAGAATCCCAAATTATTTTCGTCGTTTCCACCCACTTTTATTACGTTTCCAACATTCTTTGACGTCCGTCTACTTCATTTTATATGAAAACACCGGGAAGGTGCCACCTTAATTAATGTATACTATAGAAAACTCAGATATTTAATAAGTAGGTACATAACTGAAATCAAAAGAATTCTTGTTTCAATTATTTACAGTGGACAAATTCCGTTGTAAAATAAAATGGATATCTGATGTTTGAAATTGTTCAAGACGGCTTTCGATAGAGAGCAGGAGAAAGCTTGCAGGTGACAATTCAAGCATATTGTTACTGCATGAATGCATTCAAGTATGTACCTGCATTCTTTCTCACGTACCTCAAGGCTTTAATACGAGTATCGTCTTATTTTATTTGCACAAAGAAGACATGAATTTTGACATGCTAATAGAAAATCTTAATTATAAATAATAGTTATTCACTACCCATTGTTTGGCTAATTCACATTATATGTCCGCTTTCGGGATATCAATAAGTAAATAAACTAAATAAATACAGTTCCAATTATCTTTCAAATTAATAAAATATTATTACTCCTAAAGTAAAAAAAAACAAATTAGATTTAAAAAAAATTGTCCCTATGCCGATAGTACAAAATTAATGTTATGGAGACGGTTTTCATTTGTTTTTTATTGCGATCCATCTGTTTCTCTTTACTCTTATTGAATTTTATTATTATGACCAATATATCCTTTAATAGGACGTTTGAATTTTATTTATGTCTTTGAGTTTGAGCAAAATCTTTATTTCTACCAAATTAATTTTCAACAAAGGAATAGAAATGTGAATAGTGTAGAGTAGCATTTTATATTTATATGTAAAATATTCGTAGGCTCCTACTTCAGTCACTATGTACGGAATGTATAATGAAAAGAGGTTCCTGACCCTTTTTTATCTGAGCGTTATCTTCAATTTCGTGACGTTGAAATCTCATAAGTTTATTATCGTTTGAATATCCTTGTCATCTAACCTTAAACACGAATCTATGACAGTTGATGTTTTTATTTCAACCGTGAAGCGATACGCTATTTTCAACCGACTCGGAGGTTCTCAATTCTCATAACTCCGTCATTTATTTATAAAACCGATTTGGCAAACTCATAAAATAACAATAATACAACTATTCCATTATGAAATCAAACTCACTTGTACTTATATTCCTTGTGTTGACGGATTAAGAATAGGGGAGAATATAAATAATAGAATAATAAAAATAATATTAAAAAAAGCTCAAAATTAAAATCACAGCTTCATTAGGAACATAACATAGCTATTCTACATAAAAGGACTATACGTATGTACTGACAGATAGTGTTTTAGTAGGCAAAGTGATAAAATTTTCATTTCTTGGTCGTTTCTTTGGGGGTATTTCTTACCCAGACGTAAATGCCAGTTGTTCTTGCTCGGATGTCCGTGTAAACGCCTGGGGTTCCTGTTCAGACATTGATGCAACCACCAGGAATTCTTGTGTAGATGTTGTTGCAACCGCCACTGGTTCTTGTGATGTCAAGATTGCAGTTGTCTCGGGCAGAAAAGAGCTTTCCTTATCTTAAATTACCACTGGTTCGCCTTGCAGTATTTCAGAAGGTAAAACTCCAGGTTTAGGCTGGCAGCTCTCCACCACTGAACACATTTGAGTTTATTAGGAAAATACCAGTGACTCTAAATCCAGACTCCCGTTACTTATACAAGCAACATTCGAATATGCCTTGTTGAACAACGATGCAACATTGATGAAGTTATTCGTTCTGCGAGGTGGCTCTTCATAAAGCAGTCAGTTTTTTTTTTTTGGCAGCCTTAAGTGGTCCATAAAATGTCACGTCTAGTGGCTGCAATCTATGTGACGTGTGTGATGGTAAGGATAGCATGTGAATGTTTCGGGCTTTGCAGTGCTTGTAAATATCATGAGAAATGTGGCACGCGTGGTTATCTAGTATTAACAAGACTGGTTCTTTTGCAGAAGGTTTGGCAAATCTTGTGAAATGATGAAGCCATTCCAAAAAAATGGTTTCATTGATCCAGCCATTCTCTGAGCGGTATATGGCGCTAGCAGGGCCATCTTTTTTCAAGAGAGTGGAATGTCGTTGAACTGTTGAGTGGAACTGTTGAGATCAATTGTAAATATTTTTGGGGGTGAATTTATACGTCTCCATAGTTTTTATTTCCAAGTTTTTATAGAATAGTGAAACTTCTGTTTTATTAAAGGCCGTTACTCTGTTTATACTGGTGGCTTCTGGCTTCCTTACAGATATATCATTTCCCTATAAGAAACCTTCAAGCCATTTTACTGTTATTATTAAAATTGTGTGGTAATTTTAAACTTTCTGCATATTCAAAAGCATAATATTTTTTTACTTTTATATAGTAGCCATTTTTTTCACCATATCAGGTATCTCTTTTTCAACCTCTTCAGGTAATACAGCTTTTCGTCCCAGAGATGAGTTTTCATACAATTTCTTCTTGTGTTTGTATTTGTAGCGTGGAAATTGGAATTCCAGTTTGTTCAGCAGCTTTTCTCGTAGATGTTCCATTAGCCTGAAGCCTTAGAGCCTTTTCCAACGTCCCCGAAGACCATGCAACGTTCTGCGTTTTTTAGGGTCGAATTTTTGGCATCTCAAAACAAATGAATTAGATTTAGTTATAATACGAAACTCATATTAAGAGTGGCAATGGTAGTCAGTTGACTACGATTACCCGCAATGGACTTCATAGAAAAAAAGTTATAACACAAAAAAATACATATTTTGAATCGAAATGAACATTACATAATAATGATGAACACTTTAATATAATAAGACAGCGTTTACATGGATTAAGAAATAATTTTCTTAGTATTTAATATAGTATAAAATTTACTGGACTATGAGAAAGCCTTTGACTCGATCGAGATCTGGTCTGTTCTGGAGTCCCTGCAGCGTTGCCAAGTAGATTGGCGATACATCAAAGTGATGAGATGTCTCTACGAAGCCGCCACCATGTCCGTCCAAGTACAGAATCAGCAAACAAGGCCCGTACCATTGCATCGAGGAGTGAGACAAGGGGACGTTATTTCCCCGAAATTGTTCACAAATGCAATGGAGGACATGTTCAAGACGCTGCACTGGAAAGGGCGTGGCATCAATATCAATGGCGAATACATCTCTCACTTGCGATTTGCAGATGACATCGTCATCATGGCAGAGACGTTGCAGGACCTACAGCAAATGCTGAATGACTTAGCTGACACTTCTGTACGCATCGGCCTACGGATGAACTTGGATAAAACCAAGGTCATGTTCAACGAACATGTACTACCGGAACCGATTGCGGTACACGGTGCCGTTCTCGAAGTTGTTCAAAATTATGTGTACCTCGGGCAGACATTGCAGTTAGGTAGAAACAACTTCGAGGACGAGGTGAACAGAAGAATTCGGTTGGGTTGGGCAGCGTTTGGGAAGCTACGTCGAGTCTTCTCATCGTCGATCCCACAGTGCCTTAAGACGAAAGTCTTTAATGAGTGCGTCCTACCCGTCATGACATACGGAGCTGAAACGTGGACACTTACGGTACGGCTGGTCCACAAGTTCAAAGTCGCTCAACGTGCTATGGAAAGGGCTATGCTCGGCGTTTCTCTAAGGGATCGCATCAGAAATGAGGTGATCCGGCAGAGAACTAAGGTCACCGACATAGCGTACCGGATCAGCAAGTTGAAGTGGCAGTGGGCTGGCCATATTAGCCGCAGAACCGATAACCGTTGGGGAAAACGAGTTCTTGAGTGGAGACCGCGTCTCGGCAAACGTAGTGTAGGACGCCCACAGGCCAGGTGGAGTGACGATTTGCGCAAGATGGCTGGCAGGAGCTGGATGCGAGAAGCCCAAAATCGATCTAAGTGGCGTGCAATGGGAGAGGCCTATGTCCAGCAGTGGACTGCGATAGGCTGATGATGGATAAAATTTAATGTATGTGTATTAACTGCTCACCTTGTTAATTTGTTACGACGTAAAATTACATTAATTTGACGAGAAAACAAAAATCATTTGCCTTGTACGAGCACCTCATGCGGAATGACGATACAGGATGCTCATCGCTCGCGGGCAGTGTAGAGCAAGCACTGTACTTAATAAGCGTAACGAACTGTTTGTGTTTTAATTACAAGCGTGACCACCATTGTTCGCTGACCACCATTGCTCTATTTTCCCCTACGGAGTGTCACCACCCCCCCCATCCCTATTCATCCCGTGGATGTCGTAAGAGCCGACTAAGCGAGCTAAGTACGCAGGACAACAGCACAAAGAGAAGAAAAACTTGACACAAACCCTATACAACCCGTCTGGCCAGTGTGGTATAGTAACCAAAACCTCCTTTCTAAGGAGAGGCTTATGTCCAGCAGTGGACTATTAAAGGCTGTTGATGATGATGATGACTGGTTTCGCCTTATCAAGACCATAAGGCGAAACTATTCAGGTCAAATTTAAGTAAATAGAAATATAAGAATAACTGAGGATAATTTCATATTGTATTTAAACAAGTTCCACAAAGATAGTATAAATTAATACAATATTATTTTTGGGTTTTCGGGACGGGAGCCATCCGCCGTCCGCCGATATACTTCGGCGAGCACTTCCGCCTCCAAATACCACGGGGTAGTTCCGGCCAACGCGCAAGCTACCTCCGTCGAAACGGTGCGGTAACTGCGTATGGCTCTTACCGCCAATATCCTCTGAGAGCGCCAGAGGCGTGCTCTATTCTGGGCAGTCAGAGCCTCCGCCCACACCGGTGCACCGTACAGTGCCATTGACTGCAGAACCCCCATGTACAGTCGTTTTGTCCACCCAAATTGGGTAAAAGTCGCCCTAGGGCAGACGCAGCGCCGTGGCAACCTCCCGTCTAGGACCAGATCCAGATACTTCATCTGGGCTTAAACCGGTACGAGGACCGAGTTGACCACGATTGAGGCGCCAGGGGGTGGTCCACGGCCCTATGGAATAAGAGGGCCACAATGCCTAAACCCAGCGCCTCGATGCGCCCGACCGCCAGAGAGACTTCCGTGGTGGCCAGGTGCGCCGCCTCTTCAAAGTTCGCCCCCCGGACCGTAACCAAAGTGTCATCAGCGCAATAGATTACGCCCAGCCAGGGGGGAAAGCTACATCGAAAGGCCCAGTCGTACCCTATATTCCACAGGAGTGGTCCGAAAACAGATCCCTGTGACAAAGCACCATTTCAGTGCTCGTACATAATAGTACACTCCTCTAAATAGTCTGCCACTAGCCGCCTCAGGTACTCTGGCATCCCGGGGTATTGGAGTGCTTCCCCGATGCAGCTGAATGGCAGACTATTAAATGCGTTGGCAATGTCCAACGACACCGTCAACAACAAGCTGCCACTGCTCACCGCCTCTTCTCACGTTGACGTACGAACGACATTGGAGGCAGGTCCCGATGTTTGCGGAGAATTGGGGGGAGGCTTGCAGCCCCCTGTCCCATCTGATGATTAGAGGACTTGTGGACCCGCCGCACACGCTAGTCTTTCTGTCGCCAGCGTGTGCAGCGGATACATAGTCCACTACAGTCGAAACAACTATCACACTTGATGCGAGTGTGTCCCGCGGCCAGGCAATTGAAGCACCTCATCAGTCTCGCCGCCAGAACTGTGACTCTGGCGTTCACGAAACTGATAAGGATACCGATAAGGAAGGAAATTTTGGCCGACGCTACGGGACAACTAAGCCACACCGCACCAAGGAAGCCCCAAGGAACTCCAGGACTCGAGCTCCCGTCTGAGGGAGGCGCATCCTGACACAAGCGAATGAGAGCGTACACAAACCCATTGTATACGCTCTCAAAAACTCGAAAGGTTCTGCATCGATTAAGCTCAAATTTTGACACGGAGTACAACCCGCTTCAAAGCATGTTTTTATTTTATGTGTAGCGTAGCGTAGTGTAGCAAGGTAGAGCTACTTAAATATAATATTTTATATCATAGCAGAGTCATCCGTTCACATTTTACGCCAAGGATTTATCCGCAACATCAAATGTTCTCTTAAACTCCCTCTGAGATTTTACATCGACACCCCTCACCGCATATTATTGTTAAGCGACATTGTTCTTCTGCTTACGACGATGACGTGAGATTACACTCATTATAACTTGTGATTATGCGGCACAATTTATGCTACGTCTTCTACTTGAATTATTATAATTACTATTTTATCGTACCACTGTGAACCATTAAAATTTTAAAGTAAAGTGGTACATAACACATAAGATTACACTAGAATCTGGTAAAACTTTAACCCGTCTTTATAATAGATCCCTATTTACTTTAAAGAACATTATTTTTATCTTAGGAAGCAGCAATTTAACGTAACTTAATGGCTGTTAAGATCATGAGATGTACAGAAAATTGTACCAATTTGTTTGAGTAGCTAAGTCAATTTATCACATACTGAGAGACCGCATCGCATGGAGAAAGGTACGCCCATCTACATCAATGTTTTTTTGCAGACTTGTTTTCCTCAGGAGACCGATGCAATTTACATCGAAAACGATAAAAATCCAATTTACGTGAAGCGTAGGTCAGATTAACGCTTTTTGTCGTTGTTCTCACGTTTTTGTGTCTCGAAATTGACAAAAAGTAATCAGTAACAATGTCTTGTATATGAAAGTCGAATTCTCCTAAAAAGGCAAATCAGTTCCAACTTCATTGATTTGATTGCGAACTTTTCCATTTTCTATATATAAGAGTACGTAAATAAGCACAGTCGGGTAGCTTACATCAACAGGGTTCTTACCAACCACAGGTGTTTTAACAACCCTTTTCGGGTACATACTGAATGACAAAAAAAAAATATCGTTGCTGAAAAATTGCATTATTATCGTGTTTTCAAAGGACCGACTATCTTCTGCAGTAACAAAGCAAGATTATGTGTGGCTTCGATTGATTTTATGACGGTAGCACGTGTAAATTCAGCCAAAACACACTGATGAAATGTGAGTATATGGCTAAATTTCTAGTATCTGGAGACTTAATGAGTAAATTTTGGCTTTTCAGCTCAATAAAAGCTACAAAAAAATGCACTTAATTCATTTTAGACTGTGTTAATATCTCATACAGCTTATGTTCAGTACCGGTATATGAGTGCAATAGTACAATTTCACTTTATATACGTACGTGTGAATACACGTAAGTTTACAAAAACTGAAACAGCTTGTCACAATATGTAAGAAATAAAACACAGCGTAATAAATCTATATAAATATATATATATACATGTATAAATTTTAAGTTGGTTTGTGTACGCTTCAGAAACTCAAAAAGATCTGCACTAATTGAGCTCAAATTTTTACATTATTTTAATTGATTATTGAGATTAAAATATTGTTTAAAAAAACAGTTTTGTTCCTCATTCCTAATCAATGTAACTACAATATGCCGCAGCGAAGCATGGCAGGATACAGTTAGTAAATAACTAAATAACAACAGATCTTTAGCAAGCGTTACTGTGCCATCTGCATAATCAGTTTTGAAAAAGATAACAAATGATTTAAAAAACTTAACAAAAACTCTCCATATTCCATATTCTTAATCTGTCACCACACGGACAGGGCGGATTGAGGATTATTATAAATCATTACTACGTATTTTTTACCAAGAATACTCAAATGCCTCTTCATTAACATGATCACATCAAAATATTAACATGATTTCAAACAATAATAAGAAAAATAACGACGGTTACAATTTTTTATTCCCCCACTACAAGCATAAATTATGGAAACTTGTTATCGGTTACAAGACCGCTTTAAAGTAATGTGATACTGATCGACATTTGATTGATTACTCGGAACTGCCAAAAATTTTGCGACCTTTTACTTGCCTTTCTGTTAGTTTTGACATGTATCGTATTCATTAGCCTATTCAAGCATACATTATTTTTAACTTTATATTCTATCTATATCATAAAAACAGGATGAGTATCTAGTCGAATAGGACCAGCCAAACGTTTATCAGGTAAATAATCATCGAACTTCTTTATAATAATATGCGTGCCTACTTAAAAGAAAAAACATGTCACAGTTTTTCTCCTCTTTTAGTTAAAAAATGTTATAAATTACGTATTTAAAGTAAGTATGGGATTCATTACAACGTCCTATTAAAAATGATTGAACTTATGATCATCTGAACATTGTCCACGTAAGGAGACACAAAGTGAAAAATAAAGTTACAGTCATGTTTACAACCACTCGCTCAGGAAACGACAGAAGAGTTACTCATATAATAATAATGTTAATTGAGTGATCTTGTGGTCGTGACTCGCAAAAGAACACTCCATCCTTCATCAAAACACATACAACGAGCATACGCACACACACACACCCACCACACAAGCAGACTCGGATGTTTTATGAAAATTAATTTTTAATATGTTTATCATATTTATTTTTTACTTACCTTAATTTGTTGTGCAGAGCAAAATATTGCAAAAATTTGTACAACAAAACTTTTGTCAAAAAACATTTTTATTTTATTTATTTTTTTTCTAATTTTAAACTTTCATAATCAAATGTTATAATGTTGTATAAAAGTACGGTTGAAGTTACAAATCAATATAATTTATCTGATATCTGCAAATAAGATTAGCATAGTCTTATTTGCAGCAGGCAAAAAAAATAGTAACAACCGACCGTTTCGTAACTCCAACGTTGATGCAGCAATTCATTATTTTCTTATACTTAAATATTGATGGTTGCAGTCTTTTTCATCTACTTTTTTTTTACGTGTGGCGACCCCCTCGGGCCGTGTCTTTTTCATCTAAGTGCTTGGACTAGACTTGCAAAAGACAAGAAACAGTGGAGATGCATGGAGGAGGCCTTTGCTTAAATTTGGCTACCCAAAATTGAAACAGCTTAGCAATGATTTTATGTTAAGTTAAAAATATTATATATTTACGAAACCGAATTTTAATGAATTTTTTAATGAACTTTGATAATTTGATTGTTTTATAATGTATAATTCGATTGTTTTACAATGTTAAATTATATTTTTTATAATTTGTCATTTGTTATTCTGTTGTACATTCTAGTTACAAGTCAAAGATTGACTGAAAATAGAAATGTCGAACTAAAATTAGACGTTATCTAAATTAAATACATGCCGAATTATTTGTTTATTATACTGTTTCAGTATAAATTATTAAGATATAGTGGATTTTTTTATGATGAATAGCGACTACGTGTTTTGCCTCTGGTCAGTTTAACGGAAAGGTATGGGCATTCTATTTTTCATCTTAAATCACAATAATATTATTATCATGTATCTTACGAGGGTGCGTTTTTAAGTTCGCGGAATGAGAGGGTTGGAGTGGGGTGATTAGGCTCATTAGAATCGTCACGTGTTCAGTGACTCACAATTAGTATAAATACCAGGTTTCATTGTTATTAGACAATTAGTCTTTGAGTTATCGTCAACCAAGCAACATAATCGGGAGTGAAAAGTGAAACATGGAAAAATCGAATATCGTGCCGTTATAAAGTTCCTTACCAAGCAAGGAAAATCAGTTGCGACCATAATGAATGAGATGTCATTGGTTTACGGCTACTCTTGTCCAGGAAAAACCATGGTGTACAAATGGCACATTTTATTTAAACAAGGAAGGGAATCCCTTGAAGACGACCCGAGGCCGGGCAGGAGCATCGAGATGATCACGCCAGAACTTATCCAAAAAGTCGAAAAAATTGTACTCGACGATGCTCGACTAAAGAAGAAACAACTCGCAGAAATGGTTGGAGTATCTGATACAACCATTTTTAGAATTCTGCACGATCATTTTGGCATGACAAAGGTCAGTGCAAGATGGGTGCCGAGAATGCTCACGCCGACGCAAAAACAACAGCGCGTAGAGTGTTCACGTGCATTTTTAGACTTTTGTAATGAAGACAAGGATGCTGTATTGAGTAGAATTGTTACTGGAGACGAAACTTGGGTTCATCATTATGAACCTGAGTTTCGTATAAAAAGGGCACAGCACCTCCCAAGAAGTTTAAGGTGTCACAGTCAGATGGGAAACTCATGGCAACGGTATTTTGGGAGTCGGAAGGAATATTATTGATCGATTATAAAGATAAAGGTGTTTCTATAACCGGAGAATACTACGCTTTAATATTAGAGCAACTCAAAGAAGCCATTAAAGAGAAAAGACGGGGAAAATTGACAAAAGGTGTGTTGCTTTTGCACGACAACGCGCCCGTCCACAAGAGCCGCGTTGCGTTGGCTGCCCTGCATAAGGTTTGCTTCAATATTTTGAATCACCCACCCTACAGCCCAGACCTGGCCCCCAGCGATTATTACCTGTTTCCAAAAATGAAAAAAGAGCTGCGGGGTAAAAAAATTACCAACGATGATGAAGTCAAGGAGGCAGTTTCGGCGTATTTTGAAGACAAAGAGAAAACATTTTTTTATGAGGGTATAAACAAATTAATTGAAAGATCTGAAAAATGTATCCGTCTTGCAGGTGAATATATTGAAAAGGAAAAATAATTTGTTTTTTTTTTATTTCCACCCCTTATCCCCCATTCCGCGAACATAAAAACGCTCCCTCGTATCTGGATTATTAAGACATACCTACGTACTATATTTGGAAACTAAAGAATACGCTTTGAACAAATTCAAGACAACTCCAATTCATTTCAGACGGCAGAGAAGTTTCAGAAACTTTTTAGGCTCCCTTGCCTAGGTCGGAAGCTAAGCTTAGGGAAACCCCTCGTCACATTGAACCTATTTTTCAGGTTTTACCTACATTCCAAATTTTTCAGTCAGGGCGAGCGAAGCGAGATATCAATCTATGCATTTTTATAGTACTCTTTCCTGACAAACTATCACACTTGCAGGTTTGGGCTTTCACATAGTAATTTCAATTCATGTTCTAGACATCTATCATAAAAATATTTTATTTAATTTATAAAGATGTAAAATAGAAGATGTAACAACTTTTATTCATTAGAATTTTATTGTAGACATTACTGACGCCTTCCGCCAAAAATTTTAAAACTGTATTAATATTTTTTCAACTTATTACTACTTACGCCATCTGTTAGAAAACTAAAGAACTAATATCAATATAAAATGCAAACTGTTTCCTTCGAAGTAATTTATTAATTAAGCCCATATTAATATTTAACACATTAAAAGATAATTCACATATCAAAAAACCGTCTACAAAATTATTACTTGGTCGGTGCCCTAGTTTTTAGTTAGCTTTTGCTAGTTAATTTAATTGTTTATGCTCTGGCTTATGTATTTATTTGCAATTTGTTATTGTTTTGTTATAAAATATCTATTTTATCATGCCAAAGAATTTCTCTGAATCTATGCAAGTAGCATAGATTCAGAGAAATTCCGTTTATTTGGTTAGTTACATAGATAATAAAAAAGGCTATCCACGGGCTGACAGGTATGTGAACTACGTAAAATTACTTACCCATAACTGAGAAATACAACATTTTGTTTACTATTTGATCTATTATAAGCATTAATAATCATTACCAAGAATTTTAAAATCCTAATAACATAATTTCAAAATATTTTTTTAAATTTACTCTTTTTCATTAATTCTTAATTTTAAACAACGGTAACACTTTCCTTTTTAACTTTTAGTGATGTCCTGTTATGTCAGATTTAAATTTAATGCTGTCTTAACCTAAGATAAAGAAATACCACGCTTGGCTTCGAAACGTGCACGATCGCCTTAATAGAATCAACTGAAATATAATCTAGCTATGGTATTTTTTTATCTTAGGTGTTAATGAACACCATATTCAGTTCGACTTGACAACAGAATATTATTTTAGAAACGCCGAACTAAAATAAGAGAACTTGAGGGAAAATTCAGTTGTGTCAACAACAGAATTAGCAGCATTGATAATATATAATTATTGTCGCTAAAATGATGCATTTTGAGTTAAATAATGACTCTATGTATTTAAAGTTTTAGTTTACACTATTATTATTTTGGGAATAAATGGCTTTACTATTATTAGCATTAATACTTAAATATATAAAAAATAGCAAATAACTTAATGTTAAAATAAAAGGGTTTATCACCTTCAATGCGGAAACACTGAACCGTTCTTTCTCATATGACATCATTCCTTCACAGTGTCTCAACCTAGTGGATTTTCCACTACAACTGGTGGTTTCGACCCCCCTTTCAGTGGCAAAATTTTGGTTTTAGTGGCTAGTGGATTTTTTTAGTGGTTTAGTAGTATTAGTCAGATTGTACAGGACTTAGGAAATATACTTAAAAGATGAACTCTGAGGACTATTTGCGTACACTAAAACCCCCAGAACGTTTGATAGGCAAGGAAGGATGAGGATTACATAGAAATGCTCAGGTAGAGAAGTATTATTCATTTTAGGCAATGGGATGATGTGTGCTATGTCGAGAGAGGAAAAGGTTTCGGAGTCAAGAAAGAAGTCAATAATGTCGCCTATTATATAACTTTCTAACTATAATTAGTGACCTTTGGTATTACTCACCTAATACTGCTTCATTTTAATGCCGATGTTAAGTTGAGGGACTATAGGTCTAAAACAGAGGAGTAGAACGAAGTTAAATCTTTTATCTGCTATGTTAATAATACGCTGGGGTTTGAAGTAGAAAGGAGAATGCTGCGACAGATGTAAAATTCCAATAAATATTGTAAAACAAATCGGTACCAAAGAATCGTATTAATATGAAACCGACGTTGATGGTGCTGACAAATTAGTTTCAGTATTAAATTTTAATAAAGGAAACTAGCACTAACACTTATGATTTTCTTTCGCAATTACAAAAAAAATACAGACGAATTGATAACCTTCTCTTTTGTGTTTTTTCTTTTTCCACTAACCATTTTTTTTACCGACTTCAAAAGTCGGTAAAAAAAATGGTAAGTGGAATAACATTAGAGTCGGGTCGTTTTATTATCGTTTTATTAGTGGTTTTCTGGTGGTTTCAAATGTTGAATCTGGTGGAGAGTTCATTTAACTGTTGGCAACACTGTTCATTCCGTATGTGTGTTGTGTTGTGTTTTCATTTCTTTTCTGAATGGCAATTGGTAATAATATATGTATGGTGATTTTTCATTTATACTTGAAAATAAGCATATATAAAATTGTTGTGCTCCCTTTGTGTCTGTTAAGTAACTGAGTGATTTTAAGTCGTCACCATGAGTATGAGGCCAGATGATCACCGTAGAAAATGGGATAAAGATGAATTCGAAAAAATCGCAGCAGAACGATTAAAGGCGGAATTGGAGGAAGAAGAAAAAGCAAAGAAAAAAGGTATGCTAAGCAATGACCATAATGTTAATACAGTATTACATAAAAAAGTATTTAAAATATATGATCTAAACATAAAATTCCAGCGCCTCCTATCAAAAGAGAGCTCTTGAAGCAGCGAGACTACAAGGTTGACTTAGATTCTAAATTAGGAAAAAGCGTGGTAATCACAAAGAACACGCCAACATCACAATCAGGAGGGTACTATTGTAATGTTTGTGATTGTGTTGTCAAAGATTCCATTAACTTTTTGGACCATATTAATGGCAAAAAACATCAGAGAAATCTTGGAATGTCCATGAAAATTGAAAGAAGTTCATTAGATCAGGTAAACAAAGAATATTTATTATTTGAGTGGAATGTTTTTATTGTAGAAATAATCTAGTTTTAGATTCTTGAAAAGGTTTAGGTACTCAACATTAACTGACACTGTAGTGTTCTGTAGCTTTAATCCAAACCGCACTAGTAAAAATCAATTATTTGTCTACTTTAAAATATGGATGTATTGTTCTGACTACAACTTCCTAGCAAGTCTAAATTGTATGATAATAATAAATAATAACAAGTCTAATTGACACTCCACCAGTGTATGCTTTCTGAAAACCAAAAATATACAGTTAAATAACAATATTGAAATTAGTCTACCTTTAATACAAGTATATTGACTTACACTATACCCTGTGGGTAGAAACTGCTTAATAATTTTGTGTTATTGTGTTTTGTATGTTGTATGTCCGACGAAGTGAGCAAACTACACAGGACAAGAGCACTGTAAAGATAAGGAAAACTTGAAACAAACGCTATGCCCACCCGTCTGGGCAGCGTGGTATAGTAGGCCAAAACCTCCTTTCTATGTCCAGCAGTGGACTAGTAAAGGTTGATGTGCTGTGTATCGTATTTAATATTTGTGTCCGTGTCTGTGTGGTGAAGGATTAAGAATCTGAGTTTCACCACCCCTATTCATCCCACGGGTGTTGTAAGAGCCGACTAAGGGAGTAAACTACAGCACTGCAAATCTTGAAACAAACCCTATACCTACCCATCTGGCCAGCACAGTATAGTAGTCCAAAACCTTGCTGAGGAGATGCCAATGTCCAACAGTGGACTATTAAATGTTGTTGATGATGATGATATTTAAATTAAGAGAAATGTTCAGTTGGCTGTGCAATGTTTTATCCATAAAAAATAAGTATTAAATATAATAAAATGACTTAGCAATTGCATTGGCTGACTGTAGCATATAAAATCTCCTGCTTACCTTGGCTGCCTGTTAATCAGCAGAGGGCAAAAGAGCAAAATCATTGTGTAATGCATACTCTTTTGACGCACATTAATCACCATGTATCTGCCTTTGTTAATTCTATGTTGTTGTTTCTGTCTCAGTCATGTCAGAGAATAATTACTTTGGCAAACTATAAAATATGTATAATAATAATAGTAACTTGTTTAACTTGAAGTTTTTAGTTGCAATGCTTATCAATTGGTATAATATTTAATAATTTTCATTTATTCAGTATAATTTTATAATTGCTAAATTGTATTATTATTACTTTATTTATAACTAGCTGTACCTATCATGCTTCACGGTGGCATTGTGGTTGTTTTGATGAGGAACAGAACTGACAGAAGATAGTGGATAAAAACAATCTTTGAAGCATCTGGTATATATATCATGTGAAATTAGGGCTGCCAAACTTTTTGAGTTTTTGAAGCATACACAAACCAACGTACCATTTTAAATTTATAGATAGCAGTGAGATAATTTTCTTCTCTATCTCTTATTGTCTTATATAAATATGTAATTGTGATGTGGATCTACTGCACAACCCTTGGCATGACAACCTCACAATCAATTGTATTTTGAAAGCCAGTTATAGACTTCCACCACTATTTAATCTTGCTTGCCTGCTTTTTTTTAGCATAAATATATATGAACAAGTTCTTATTAATATTTTCCAGGTTAAAGCTCGCTTCGCTCTCAATAAGCGTAAACTTGAAGAAAAGAAACGTGAATATGAATTGGACTCTCGTTTGCGTGAGGCAGCAGAGGAGGAAGCCAGGGTAAAAGAACTTCGTCGAGAAAGACGCCGGGATAAAAAACGTAAGCTAATGGAAAGCGATGAACCTGAGGATGATGCTCCAGCTCAGTCGGAACTAGCACAGATCATGGGTTTCTCAGGGTTTGGAGGTGCCAAAAAGTAATTTAAATATTTAAAAGAATTAATTAGGTAATTATAATAATAAATATTTTAAGTGCTATATTAGTGTTTTTATATTCTAGTGTAATATAGGTTGCCTATTGATTGTCTTCCATACATTACCCATATACCTACCTAATGCTAAATGTAAATACTGCACCAAATGCAAAAAAAAAACTATAATATACATCGTTTCGGTCTGCGGGACGACCGTTTCCCATTCGTAAGATATACCTAATGAATTCCTCTCATAATAACCCAGACCGACCATTTGAAAAAACTCGTCCAATAATTGTGTTCATAGTCCACTCTATCCGGGCCCGTAAATATATATATATATATATAAGGTATATAACATAAATGTGACCAGCAATTTTATTTCTTTAATTCTGTCGATGGATAAGAAAATTGCAATAATCGACGGATAACGACGGATAACGGATCTTTAAAAGTGAGACAAAAGGCAGATACTAAGAACGTGGGTGAAAATGGTGTCATTCACAGTCAGTGGCGGCTTATCCCTAAGGCAAAGTAGGCACATGCCGAGATTTCAAAGAGTCGCGCGCTCGGAATTTTTCAACAGGGAAAAATATATGCCTAACATAAAAAGAACCGTGACAGTAAGTATGCACATACTTACAATAACTTACAATTTAATTATATTAAAAAAAAACTTTATTCCATGCGTTTACTTAAGTAGGTAGCGTATGCGATTGGTGAGCTGAGTTCTCGGGTTCGATTCCCGGGCTGGATCAAATGTTTGTATGATCTGCAAATATTTGTTTTGAAGTTTGGGTGTTTTCTATGTATAATATGTATGTATTTACGAAAAAAAAGTATAAAAGTATTCTATCAGTCAATCTAGCTATCTAGCTTTAGTAGAAGCTCTGCTTAGTGTGAAACTAGATGGCATGTGTTAGATGTCCGAAATATTTATTAAATATTATTATTACGTTATTAAATGTATTTTTAAAATAAACAATTCACCATGCAAGTATTAAATATCAATGATATTAATTTATTGTTAAGGCGATGACTTGATACTTTAAATGACAAACAAATTCAATTCAGTAACAATAGAACATGCAAATAATTATGATTGAAGTTGAAATATGTGGTATATTATACATAGGTAATTGTTAGTATTATTATTTATATGTTTTTTTTTTAATTCTTTGTGTGGACCCCTCTCAGGTGAAGGCCTCCTCCGAAGATGCGAGAATTCTGCTATCTCTTCTTCACTAGACCGCTGCGGGAGCATATACTTGTTGAATACTTACATAATTATATTATACCCTTGAATGTTAAGGTCTAGCAGAGCGACTCTTTCTGTGAAGCCTACAAATCGTTAAATATACTTATATATATATATATTTTAAGTATTTCTTCATTAAAAGTCGGTTAGATAGTTATCTTTTAAGTATAGTTAGCTGAGAAAAGGTTGGCTATGCGATGATTCGTTGCGGTTATTAGTTTTTTACTTAGATTAGTTATTAGAGAGATCTTTTATGGTTACCAGATTTATTATTTATTTCTTGTTTTTCAATAATAACTAACTTGTCATACTTTACTATTGCTTTGTTACCCTTTTCTCTTTCAATTTTTACTTGTTCCGGCATTATTCTCCTTTTCTGTTTTAAATAATCTTCTTTAATGTAGTAGTTTGTTTTTTAATAGATTATTTTGTTTGAAAATTTGAAATGAAATTTGGCAGTGGGCGCTGCAGTGCCACGGTAGACGTCGATTGTGTATTCAAAAAACTAATAAAACTGTGCATTCAACTGGTGAAACGATAGTACTGATATAAGAACTGGAAAAATTAGACAAATTTGATGAAATAATAGACTTGTGAAACCAGTGTTTTATTTCCAAAAAGTGAAGGTATCTGAGAAACTGCTGGCAGTGTCATTTAAACATCCATTTAATACCTTGTTTTCATATCAAAACAGTGGGTAGTGATCACAGAGTACTATGTATAGTGATTCTAAACAGTAATTTTGAAAAATCCCTTCGGATCTCCGGCTCCGTGGGGATGTAGGAGCCAGGAGTATGCGGTGTTTCCACTAAAAACCACCCCAACGGCCGGACTCAGGCGCCCTACGCCGAGGAGGACCTGGACCATGTTATTTCAGGTCCCCCCGGATCGACGCCGCGCTTAGCCAGGCCCTATCCCGGGGAAAGAAGGATTCCCCGCCTATCAGCCAATCCTTATGATAATGTTGCGGCCCGATCGCGATTTTTGCGACCAAGCCGCCATCCTATCGCCTACCGCAGCAGTTCTAGTCAACACGACTTTTTGCCGTTTTTTTATTTACCTATATATGTATTTTTGTTATATTTAATGTACTTATAGGTAAGTATTAACAGAAAAATAATTTAAAATTATATTACATCGAAATTTCTAAATCAATTATAAATTTGACATATTTTATGACAGTACTTATGTCGAAAAAATTATCATAAATTGCCCATAATAACAAAAATGAGACTAGTACCTGTAAGTACACGATATCCCCCCACATTTCATTGTGTAATTGTTGGTTCATTAGCGTTTCTTAATATTTCTATGACAACTAAGTACTGCAGTTAACGGCGTTCTATTTATACTGTTTTTTTTGAACGGGTTATAGTTGGTTGTGACAAGTTAATTTTCATAAATTTTGGTTTGAAACGATTTTCATGAAGTTTAGTATGCTGGGGGTTTCGGGGCGATTAATCGATCTAGCTAGGTTTTATTTTTAGAAAATTTACTAAAGAAAAAAACCACATGGATTGAGGAGCCTTCTTCAGATTTTAAACGGAAACTCACCCCGAATTTAATAGGTGAGAAAATAATTTTGTAGGAAAAATTCTGAAATTCGTAGTAAGATATATCCAAAGTTATATCAATGTAAAAGTGGCTCCTTAATTTAAACATCTGAATTGAGGAGCCACCTGGAACACGAAAGTAAGTTAATGAATATTTTTTAAAATTTTGTATCATTTAGTAGTACTTAGTTGTGTATAGTAACTAAAAATCTGAATCCAGTAATGTTGATATTCAAGAATATACAATACTTTTAATGTGGTTCCTCAATGTATATTTAAGAGCGTGAATTGTCATGAAAATAATTGGTCGTATGTTTCAAGTTTTCCTTCTCTTTGCAGTGCTGTTGTCCTGCGTAGTTTGCTCCCTTAGTCGGCTCTTAAAAAGAGTTAAAAGTTCATAACTTTAAGTTCATAACTTATACTACAAAATCGAGGATCGAGGCTACAATTTTTTTTTAATTTACCACTTAATAATAATATTAATTTCATTAGGATATGAAAATGAAAATATTTTGTTAAAACATGACCCATCCCTTCAAAAATAAGTGTTATTTCTATTTTTTTTATTGAACATATTTTCCAACGGAAATGAGTGTTTAATTTTTTTTTCAACTAGGTACAGCAAAAATAGGTTTTTTTTTGTTTACTTTTGTGTTTTGTGAATTGCAGCAATATTATAAAGAACAGCAAGTTTATTTTGCCTTTGAATGATATAGGTTTGCCATGTTGTAGTTGATGGCTAGCCCTATTACTAAAACTTTTTACCATAAAGTATTTCATGATGATACACAATGAGAACATTATGTGATGACTAAATACTATTAATTTCCGTCAAATCCACGCCTATGATACACACTGGACAGTGCTCTATTGTGTTGGAGCTTTCATGCGGAACATGAATCTGAATCGACAAGGTCGTTACTAAATAACAACATGCATGTTATACGAATCTTAATAGTACAGCTGTGTGCAGAAGTATTGACACGGGTACATCAATTTCAATAAATAGTTAAGTGTCTAATATATTTGGGGCATCATATATTAGGACTCAGTTCTAACATGATAGTTGTAGACAAAAAGAGCCTGTACAAATTATATAACTGAAACGCAAGGCCGTCGCTAGCTGTTTGATCGCCCGCGTGCACGGCCGATGAAGTCGCCCTTTTTCCGTGCCGAAATCGCCCTTCGGATACCCACACCGGACAACCGGTAGGGTGGTTATGGATTTTATTTCTGATCAAGTTGACGCATGGCTCTCGAATGTTTTTTCTTCTATCAATATCAGTTTGTATTTGTCTCTCTTCATCTCCAGCCAGAGTTGCTATTAATACTAAATCCCGGTCAATCATACCGACACAACCAACAGTCAGGCAGCGCCGGCCTTAAAACCGCATTCTTGGGTAGTAGCCGGGTAACCAGGTGTAACCTAGAAAGGAACTCCCTAATACCCTGACAGACTCCGATTCATCTACGGCTTACAGATGGCCCCCTCATGTGTGGTGACCATGGTTTCCACGACGGGTTTCCATTCCTTACGCCGGGCATTCTGCCAGCGTGTGAAGCGTCGTGTCCACAGTCTGGCCATCGCAGTGATGGCACCCAGGCCAAGGCCGTTTGTGGAATAGACACAGGTGATCTCCAAAGCATCAGAATTAAACCGCTCCATAAGTTCTTGAACATAAAACACAAGGTGCATGCGCGGGATTCCCAAATATGGGATGCACCTTATGTGATTCAAATTATACATCCTTACGTTTATTATAGTAATTCGAGGCTTATAAGGGTTTGTATTTATTTTCGCACACAGATCAATAGATGTTACTATTATGAGCTATGACATAATAAAGACATTAGACATGAGAATGTTTCGTTCTCGTTTGTTGCCGCCCCTTTGAAAAAGACGGCAGTGTGCGGTGCTAAAACGAAAACACAAAAAAGCTGCAGTCATAAGATAACCGGGTAATCGTACACAACCATAAGCAGAGTGGATTCTATATATTTTATCTATTTATTTTTGTAAATACGCTGTACTACGCTGAGTGTTGTGGGTTGAATCCCCACATGGGACGACACTTTGTGTGATCCAGAAATTGTTGTTCTGAGTCTGGGTGTTCTTTGTGTCCGTTTCATGTACGTTTATTAAGTCCCCCGCGATACAGGATATATTCCTATTGCGGGAGTTGTCTTTTTTAAAGAAAAATTAAAGAAAACCCTACCAAAAATTAATTAATATAGAACTAATTAGTAATGACCGGAATTTTGGGTGCTATTACTATCAAAAGTATGGACATGACCAAAAATTCACGTGAATCGGTACTTTGATGAAAATTTTTGCGGGAATTGGAATTCTGAAAAATAATGATTCTTGTGCTTCTATACAAGGTTTTTTTTTTTCTACATAATTCAAACTTCACGCAACAAATATATATGTATCAGAATTTTTTTACTAAGTAAATGAAACAATCATTTTATAGGTACTTAAAGTTTATTTTTATAAAAAAAAACAACAAGTAGTATTACAGGTTCATTTAGACAATTGTGCAAAATCAAACAATAAACAATCTAAAACAACATAATGTTGCTGGGCAAACCCAATATCAGGCAAAACTAGTTTGTTTAAGCTAAACCAGTTTATTGACTAGATATTCTAAGCTACACTAGTATATCTTGACATGCATAATGTAGGATAAATCGGTTTGGCCTAGAACAAGTCGGATTTGACTTTTGACAAAGTATTGTATAGTAGGTAAATTTCCGTTGAAAAACTTTGGGATAGATAAAGCGGTAGCGTAGTAGTAGCGTCATGCTATGATGGCTGTTTTGACACATAAACTAGAGGAATTTAACGGAGGTCAATGTACGTATTAATTAAATACGAAACTTGACGAATACAATAAAGTACAGCAATATGCTCCTTCAACGTAGTTATTAATTAATACGAAACTTGATGAGTTGACAGTGGCCATCATAGGGTGCCGCTACTTTAGTTTCATATATCCAAGATTGTTGTTCATCGGAAGAGTAACGGTCGAAATAGATTACCATGATTTTATTCTATATTTTCGACACTTAGTCTGTTTCTTTTGACATGTAGTATCCATTTATAAATTGAAAAAGATCGTTTAACATCTGAATACGTTAATGGTGCAAATTTGTAATACTTTGTCATGATCATCTACTTCGAGGGTTTTTTCTAGTTTTGCAGAATAATCTCGAATAATTTCAGGATTTTTTCCATAACTGTCTCAATTTTTTTATTTATACTTTCAGAGGCTTTCCAATTTAATAGAGGTTTTACATTATCAAATTCAAGAAATGCTTTGCTGATCGTTTTACAACTTTTTTTCTAAATCAAGTATAGTTCATTTTATAATTCTATAAAATTCATAAATTTCTTTCAAATTTGCTTCTAAGTTTTCTGTATTTACTACATTTTTTGCATTTCTTATTGCTAAGGATTCTAAACTGTTTAAATGGGAAAGCACTCCTTTACTTCAGGGAAATGTTTGGCGTAGTACGATGCTGCTTCTAACCAGGTGCCCCATCTATCTGCTCTCTCATCCGAATAAACCTGCACAGCCAGCAGCCGCCTTTTAATATTTGATGAGCTTTTAGCTTACTAACTGATACGATAATATTTTTCTATGAGACTTATTGGATTATTTATTTATTTATGGATGCAAATATATATATCTATTTAATATTAGTAATTATTAATCTACTGTTAAAATAAACATATTCTATCTAATCGAGGTCTTTTATTCATAAAATTGAAATCAATTTCATGTTTGAAATGTTTTTATTATTTTCTGTTGAACTTTTAAAGATGATCCTTTCTATATATTTGTAAGTCACTACTCTTTAAATCTAAACGCTTAATACTAATGAATAAACTTATTCCTTAAACAAACCCAATTTCTACACTTTTTAAATAATATCAAAAAAATTTAAGCCTTGCCATAATTACCGGCATCCCGGGCACATCGTCATATCCATACTAGTGATATCGTCTCAAATAGTACCCAAATTCCGATCACTACTAATTAGACAACTGTATCTACTAATACATATATGATACGATATAAATAAGTATAACTATCCGCGTGTTCTACGTCTCAAAGTTGATTCAAAAGGAATTGTGATATATTTTATTCCTATTTAACACCATGGTACACCTTTGATCAGCAAATAAATAAATTAATTAGAAAACTGAACCTACTTAATAGAACTTTATAACAACTTAATGAGTTCTTAATTATAAAAATGGTTCCGAAAGTAATTTAGATACGTACCTAATTCATACCCGTAATTTAGACCGTAGATGTACAGAGCTAAATATAATAAAAGGTTGTAAGCACTTGTCGCAGCAGTGATGAACGATGATACAGCAAGCACTGATTTTCCGCTACAATCAGGCGAAACCACGCCCTCGTATAAAACGCAAGTTCACAGTCATGGGAAGTCAATGTGTTAATTTAATACCGAGACATGAGGACGTTAATGTTGACGGTCGCTTTAGCAGCTTTATTTTATTCTTACGTATATGCATTTCAGGTAAGTTATTTACTGTATAAATAGTTAAGTGATTAAGGATTTCCTGTTAAGTAAGATTGGTAATATTAGAAAGCCTAAAAAGCGATGTTTGCTTGCGGGAAAACTAAATTATAAGAAGCTCTTCTCAGGAAATTACAAAGTATTAATGTTTAAATAAAAATATTATAGTAAGGGTTCGAAGAGTTAATTTTTTTTTGTAAAAGTTAATGATTTGGCAATAGCGGGTTATGAAGTCATAAAACCTTATTTTATGCCGATTTATTGTAACCAAACACAATGTTAATAAAGAAGAACTGATGTAAGAAATAACACCTAGGTATTAACTACGATCACTACGAGTCTTACGTTTCATAACAATAATAACAACAGCCTCTATTTTAAAATTGATATTTCTGTTGTTTCAGATTTCTTTAGATTCGTCCGGCATTTCATGTAAGTCAATAAATATTAAGTTACTAGTAATCAGTTCTCTAAATAAACCTTGGAAAGTTTAGGATAAAGAGCTGAGTACACTTTCGGTGTTATTAAAAAGGCCTTTATTAGTCGGTGCAGGTAGTCAGGTTCTTAGCGATTTTGTTTCAAATAAAACAAACAAGTTCTGTACTTTTTACCAAAAATATACCTATATAATATACCAAGCTACTATACTTAGTGAAACACTTGATATTTTCGTCATCACATCATTTATATGCAATTATTGTGTAGTGTATATGGATCGAATCACTGCATAGTACTGCGAATTTTCTCATACCCTAGATCCCCTAGATTAGACAGCAGTCTCTGTATGGAGTTCGCCACTCCGAGAACTCGGTGTATAATCTGCGCAAAATGCTCCTCGAAGCTCCTGTCGTTGGAGCCCTTGTTATGCCGTTTGACCTTGACCTCTGTTTACCCCACGCTATTGAGCGAGCGAGTAGGAGCTGCACCTACGTGTTTTTTGTTAAACCACAGGGATGCCGTCTTATAGCGCGCTAACCGTAAGCCCAGACCGCTGATCTTTTGGATGACACAAAATACCCTGAACTTGGCCAGCTCTGAGTCCTCCATCGCATAGCAGACGACATTTACTTCTAGGGATAGACTAGTTTTGTGGGACTGCATTATGTGCGAGGTTCCGCAGAAGAAGTCCTAGGACCGACGCCTGGGGAACCCTATTAGTAAAGGAGGTTCCCTTAAACATTTTTCGCCGTCTCGATCCATATACGATATGGAACTGTCGTGAAAATAAGCCCTGAAGATGTCTCGCAGGTAGGGGAGCAACTGGTGATACACCAATGCCTTCCTAATCACCCATCACGGGAGGAGGTTCAAAGCGTTGACTCCGACAGACAACCTCTGCCTTTCTTCAACCGTAATTGACACAAGATTTACTACATTATCTGAATATTACAACATTTTTGAATTCATGTACGACATTATAAAATCTTTGCTAAATAACGAGCTTAATACTGTCTCATTTCAATGCCGATGTCGAGTTGAGAGACTATACTTAGGTATAAACAGTTAAATATAATTAATTTAAGTCTTTTATCTGATATGTTAAGAATACGTTGTGGTTTGAAGTTGGAAAGAGAATCCTGCAACAAATATGAAATTCCGATAAACGTAAAACAAACGAAGATGGTGCTGACAAAAACGATTAGTATCAGTATTAAGTTTTAATAAAGGAAAGTACCTAGTTATTAAAATACTTCTGGATTTCATTTGGAATAACAAAAAAAAATGTTTAGTGGATAATTTTGTGACTATTAAAGTAGGGTCATTTTTAGTGGTTTTCGTTAGTGGTTTTCTGGTGGTTTTAGACGTTGAATCTGATGGAGAGCTCATTTAACTGTTGGCAGCACTGTATGTAAGTATCAAGAATTGTGACGGAATATTAGGTATATGCGCTTAGTATTTAATCCAGTGTTTGATTTCCAACACTCTTCAAGCTGATCTTCATACATGGATGGCATGTATGTATTTATTCCTATATTTATCAATATATATATATATTATATGTAAAATAAATATATTTATATCTTATCATATATACCTAGTTGGATCCTGGGAAAATTTGAATCTTATATCTAATCGTTTGGATCCAATTATATATGATCAGATTCAATCGTTTTTTCTCAGGATGGAAAAAAAATTACACAAGTAGTTTAGGGTTGGCCCATTTATCGAACGCTATAAGCTATAAGTATAACATTACGCTACAACCAATAGGAGACGAGTATCAATAAGAAATTTTGCAAAATCAGGGAAAATTTATTCCTTTTGAGAGACGCAGACGAAGCTGCGCGGGTCAGCTAGCCTACACTAATATTATTAAGAGGAAAGATTTGATTGTTTGTTTGTAGTGAATAGGCTCCGAAACTACTGCACCGATTTGAAAAAAATCTTTTACTATTAGAAGCCGACATTATACCTGATGAACATAGGCTACTTTTTACCGCGGGAAAATGCTTCATTCCTACGGGAAAACAGGTAATAGGACAACGGGTAGTAAGAATTATCCTTTCGTACTTATCTTTATCACATAACTTCTAAACGGTTGAACCGATTGGGTTGAAATTTTATATGGGTATTTTGATGGTGTAATGTTTGCGGGTTATAACAAATACAGGTATTGCACAATCAAGTATTTATTTCCGACTGCACATAAAATTGGATTTGCTCGATACCCACGTTTATACATATATACGGTATCTAAGACTTATAACTACTTAATACAATTACCCTACATTACACTCCCTCACACTCAAATTATACATTCCTTATTAACTATAGTAATTCCTTAAGTTTACAAGATTCAAAAAGCCTTACAACTAATAACAATTTTATTTCTACACAACAAATTTCACAACTAATAACAATTTAATATTTATACCGAAGCTGTTTATTAAGTCTACATTTTCATACTGGACGAGGCTGGGGCGATACAGGTACGGTGATGCGTGCTGCGGGATGGTAGGGTGCCGTAAAAACATGTTCTATTTCATTATTTTTGAGAAATTGCTCAAATTCCTTACTTGTAAAAGGCGGACCGTTGTCGCTATTTGCTTGGGTAATACCCACCTAGACCATAGTTCGTTCAGATGATCAATAGTAGTTCCCGCAGCCGTACTGGGAACTGGAAAGACTTCTATCCATTTGGACATAGCATCTACTATAATGAAATAAGTCTTGCCAAATATCGGGCCCATGAAATCTACATGTATTCTAGACCACGGACGGCCCGGCCATGGCCACAGGCTGGGCGCATGACGTGGAGGAGCTTCAGCGTGCGCCGCACACACGGTGCATGAGCGACACACTGCTTCTATGGCTTCGTCTAGGTCCGGCCACCATACATGACTACGAGCTAGCGACTTAGATTTTACCATACCCGTAGCCGCATATGGGTAAAATATTTAAAACTTCATATCTACAACCTTCGGGTATGACCACTCGGTGCCCCCAAATGATACAACCTAATTCTTCATATAACTCCTTTTTCCTATTAAAATAGGGCTTTAACCCGACAACCTCCCACTGTTCTGGCCACCCATTATGTAGTTTTTCCAAAAATGTTACTAAAATATGGCGATTGTTTAAGATTTCTGAAAAAACATGCCGACTGGGTAGGTACTTTACCGGCGTGAAGCAATAGTTAGGTGTAAATGAAAACAACTTAGCTACCCGTACGAAGATGGAACGGCTAGTAGTGCTGTTTGTGTTACTACAGTTGCGTATTACCTACCTACATTATTAGATAGATTTAGGTTCTTTTACTAAGTATTATGTTGCGTTTTCTCTTGCACTGAGCTTGGGCCTATTGCATCACAGGAGTACGAACTAATAATAAGAAGGCCAAAATTTCCTGACTTTATTCTCATTAATGAGTAAAGGTCTAAGAAAACCAGTGTTAAGCAATTATTTTGGAGTGGGATTAACGGAGACCCAACTCTGTGACAATTAAAGAATGGCTTCGCCCTTGTGTCTCTTGAGATGTAGGTGTCAATGGGCGGCGGTTGTCACTTCATACGCGTAATCTAACTCATTTGCCATTGAAAAAGATAAAGGTAAACGTAGAAGAACCCGCAAGTACGACTACTTACTAGCTGGCATACTACATGAGCTAGTCCAAAACAAAAATGCAAAGACAGTTAGTGTAGTAATTGTATATACCTTTTTTGTTTTAGATAATCTTGATACTTTTGAAGATCCAGTAAGGGAAAAGCGGCAAGTGGAAATTTTCGATGACGAGTATCCAACAGCTGTGAGTCAGAATGAAGAAGAGGAGCCTGGCTTTTGGGATAGAATAGTAAAAGTAGCTCTTAAGATATTTAGTAAATTTATCGAATGGCTAAATTCGTAATAAACCTTTAATAAATAATATAATACAATATTTAGTCAGCGATTATGTGGTATGAAAGTAACTAATTTGCTTATTTATTAAATCAATTGGTAATGAGTTTTCTGTTTAATTTTTAGGGTAAGAAAAAACACAGTCCTGAAACTTCAAACAGTTTATTATTGAAATAAACATACAAATGTTTTTTTTTGAACATTTTGTAATTGCATCTGTAATACATAGAAATCAATTAAGAAAAGATATTAGATTTCTTTCACAACTACAATAGAAACCAAAACATCTTTCTTAGAATAGATTAACACGGGTTAATACATGAAAAACTGTATATACTTATAGGTACACATTCAGGACAGCAGAAAATGTGTATAACGCCATTGGTAAACAAACTATGAGATATTTGAGATAACCAATCTTAAATGAATTGCTGTTTATTTGAATGAGCTATTTAAACTCAAGAAACCGTAATTTTACTAATGTGCTTAATAAGAAAGTAAAATTAAAATTAAAAATATAAAAAATATTTTAGATATTTGTACATTTTTACCTTTATAGTCGGTTACATGTTCGGGTTGGTGTTGGTCATACTATCATTCATAGGCAGGAAATACATCAAGATCAATTGATAACCATAGTGCATAACATTCCACAATGCATGCTACCTGCATGCACTAGGGTTTTTCACTTACCCTTCAGCTGGAGGTAATTTCATTCTTATCAGAAATTTTGTTGTTTTCTTTTTTGCTAACAAATTTGAATTTATAATTTATTATGCAATGACTGACCTGTTGGTCTAGTGGTTAGTGAACCTGACAGCTTAACCAGACATGGTGGATTGGATTCAGACCCAGAACAAATAATTGTGTCTACAAGGGCTTCCATACATCACATATACATAACTACTAAGAAACTACATGAAAATGATGACCTAAAAGTATTATATTGGTGTTGGCATATGTTGCTCAACTTACAAACTAAACGTTACACATTTAACATCACCTTTGTGCAAGTAAAATAATGTTACAATTAACTACTATTTTTTAACATTTGTCTTTACAATTACATGTAAAATATTTATTTCTAACTTGACTACAATTATTAAAGAAACTGAATCCTCTTCATTAACAAGATTTAGTTTGCAAGAATATTTTCTTAGACAGGTACAGTCTCATGATCTGGAAGTTGCAATCATGGATGGAACCACAATACAAACAATCAATTCCAAACTAAATATGTATTGATAGAACCTCCTCTTTTGCTTTGTATTTTAAAGTAACATAGTAAATAATATGACATCTCTTGTATCTCATAAATCAGATTTGATTAACAAAATATAGGCTAATTAATTATTTATTTATTTCAAAATTATATTTTAGCACGTGTAAGGGTTTAACAGTATCCATATGTCATACATTGTCTTTATGAATGACTTTGTCCTTAGAAGAGCTTCCACGTTCGCATGTAGGTTTCAAATAATTTTCTTGCACTCTCAAAGGATTATAGTTTCTCTGTGATGCTAAATGCCTCAAAACTGTAAGTTCTTGATTTTCTGTAGGTTTATGAAATGTGTGTGCTTCCTTATCAAAATCTATAGAATTAAGGAAGTATTTGAATGAACTAGTTTTAATAAACGCTTTACTTGATAAAGCTGTTTCAACAATACATTTGTTTAGTACTGCAACTGTTATTTTATCTAGTTGGAGTGATTTACCTTCCATTGCATTAGCTATTGTGTGATATACTTTTCGGAAATCAATATGCTCAGTATAGAGATCGTCGGGAATCATTTCTAGTTCAGCAATCATCCGCACGGCGGTAGCAGATTCTGTCCTGAGCTCTTCTAAAGCAAAGTTGTCTGTTAACAATTTCGCCCAGCTTGTAAGTGGCACACGAGGTTTGCAGTATTTTTTAGGTTTTATGGGATGCTTATCGAATATAGGATGCTCTGAAGCAATTTTTTTGTAGTGATTAATAGCCAATAAAATTTCATGTGGAGTCTTTGTATTGATATACTCATGTATTCTCTCAATATCATGTGAACGAAATGCTTTTAAAGCTTGCAGCAGATAAAATTTCTCATCTTTTGTCCAACCCTTTATGGAAGAAGGCTGGTTAGCTATATCACTTTGACACTCTTCCATTGCACTGTTTATACTACATTCAATAAAAAATTTACTAAGTACTCTATTCTATTTTTCTTTATGGCAAGTGATGTTTATATAGATGTAAATCATGCACTGAAGTGTTCCTTATCCTGTCAAAATTGAAGTAGTTGTGAATCTCATGGTGGAGTCAGAACACTGAAACAAATAACATGAATGAATACAAAACACTTTCATATATATTAATATACATAAAACTTATATAAAGGGGAATGTTCAATTTTGATAATCGACTATAAGATGTACATAAAGTATATTTGGTTTGAATCATAATATATCAAATTTATAATTGTACAAGGGAAGCCACAGCCATGAATTTATTAAGGAACTATGAAATATCGCAAAACAAAAAACTTTGGTTGTATGTTCTCTCTTTCTCTAGGTCTAGTGGTATCTAGATTCCATCAAGGCAGTGACAAGATTTTACCCTGAGAGAATCCTAACATTGCACAAGAGTTAATGGCAACAATTTAATTGTCGAAACAATTCTGTACACTGCAGTGACCAGATAAGCTTTGTTGTGTTTGTGTTTTTCATCCAGCAGTGCACTGTACTTGACCTACACTGAATTATTTAAGTTAAAATGATGATCTCTAGTATAGTAGTGACAGCCTGCTGTTATAGCTAGCAATACACTCTTGAGGAAAGTATCTGTCCATCAAAAGTAATGCCATCTCTTGACACCTTTTGCACTATATATATACACTGTATACAGGGTGTAAGGGATGTCGTAACAAATACTGAAAACAGCTTGTAGATTCAAATACATAATCCATTGCCTCCTCTTCGTCATATCAACAGACATCCCCAGATGAAATATACCACATATATGATGTTGAAGTTTGGCATTATAGTGAGAAATTCATTTTTGGGCAGGATAGGGTTTTTAGAAACGATATAGCATATTAGGAGACATAACCTGAATGTTATATACTAGAGTTGTGTAGCTCCTGAGTGAGTGATATAAAAGATATATATCATTCACGACGATAAAATGTATCACTCACTCACACTAGCTCCCAATATATCAGTAACTCAGTGCTAGCTCACTAGATCACTAGCTCAACGACGCCGATCTTTGTTTCATGAGCGAGTGAGACTACAGATAAATGAGTGAGATAGATGATGGTTGAGTTCACGCAACTTTCTTTATAAAAAATGTACATTATTTCTATAGTATCAAAGTTAATTATTACTTAAGAATTAAGCCAAATACAAGGAAAATCAAATTATGTATGATTTCTATTATACAACCTAAAAAAAAGTACAAGAAATAATTTCTTATTTTTAAATATTATGTAAAAGGGTGTTAATAATTATGTAATCTTATCAAAATGAATAAAATTGTATTTAAAAAAAATAGGTTAAACAAGTAGTTTCAAAAACTGAATTTAGGTTAATATGAAAATAGAGAAAGGTTTGTATGGCGAGAGAGGCTTAAAGTGAATGATATACGAGTATACTGAGCTAAACGATATAGATGAAGAAATGAATTATTGAGAGACCAATCAATTGAATCGGATCAATGAGCTAGTGAGCTAAACGAGTTAGTGAGCTAAATGAGCTAGTGAGCTAGATGAGTGATATATATCTTTTGAGCGAAATGATATATATCAATCTTTTCAGCTCAGTGATACATTTGGCGCATCACTATTATCTTTATATATACACTGTGGCGGTATAGATATCACAAAAAATGAAATAACAGATAACACGGTTCAATATACGTCGGTTAAAATAAAAAAATAAAAAATTAGTACGAAAATACAGAAATGCAAATTTAGAACAAACTAAATACAATAAAATAATTTCCGAATTAGAACACCATTGATAACATGAGTCGGTGAACTGTACCTACACGGCAGCGTCGCAATGTCGGCGACATCAAAACGACGCCGCCGCCGCGACGAGCGAACTTTACATTCTTATTACCTACCTACCAATAACTTCACTTGCTTTTAAAAATCTATTTATAAAGAATGCGATTTTATTCACGTGTTTATTTCGTGAATGCTCGACTAGCTTCCGACCCAGCAGTACGCGTCACTCCTTGAAAAAGTAGTTACCTTGGTTGTCTCGTAATCTTTGTACCGCCTTTACAAAAATTCGGCAGTCTGTAGGACATACACGATTGACTCCATACGTGTCCGTAAAGCAAAAGATGCGTTTTGATAGAGTTTTCCATAAATTAACATCATAGCAGGATATTCCGCCGCTGTGAAGGTCACTCACGGCATTATGGATGTTGATATCGATAAACCAATAAAATTAAAAGACTGATAATGCACTCAGTTTCACACTACACTACACACAGAACCTAATAGTGACTTTTCAAAATAAAATTAGCAGGACTCCTTACATTACGAAGTCTTGCGCACACGATAACATTAATTGTTCACACCATTGCCGTGTATTATGACGAAAGCAATAAGACTAAACAATTATTACCACAAGAAAACTTCTCTAAACAAATATGTATCTCATAAACAACAACAATATTATTATTACGGTTATTTGTCGTGAGCGCATCTACAAGGATACGGAATAGCATAAGCTCGCCGGTGGCCAAGGGCCGACTGACTGTCCTTACTGGATGAACTAATTAAAAACGCGTGTTGCATCGTGATGACGTAATAATCAACATATTTCGTTCGATTCGGGTGTAGTAAAAGCGGCAACGTGTGATTACCGCGCCGCGTATACAGCTGATCGCCGCCTGAGGTCAATGTATTATGACTGCATGTACACATGATGTTGCAATTTACGAAACACAAAAATGAGTCCTGTGGCTAAACTACTGGATATATTTTGTTCATATTTTGCAAATCGCCTAGAAATTAAGGGCAGAATATGTGGCTTAAGTATTTGGGATAGGAAATGAAACTCTCTGTATAATTCTTCTGTGAGTGTGTATGTCACTGAACTTCTCTCAACCGACTGGACCGATTTTGATGAAATTTTTTGTGTGTGTTCAAAGGGATCTGGGAATGGTTTAGATTCACAATTTTGTCCGCTGGACAATGTTTTTTTAATTAATTTTTAATTTATTAGTAGTTGTTGATTTTGGAATGTTTTACATTGGATCAGACAGACGGCGCTACCATCGCAGTGTCAAATTTGACAGGACAACGTCTGTCGGGTCCGCTAGTATACCATAAATTATGTGATGTTATCATAATATTGACGACTGGATGGCGTAGTGGTTTGTGTAACGGACTGCTATTCCAAAGGTCGCGGGTTCGATTCCCGCTCAAGTCAAACATTTGTGTGCATGAACATTTGATGTTTGATTTGGTCTGGGTGTTTCTATGTATCATATGTATGTATTTACAAAAAAAAAAAGTTTATATGTATTTATATCAGTTGTCTAGTACCCATAGTACAAGCTCTGCTTAGTTTGGGACTAGATGGTGTTGTGTGTATGTGGTAGAATATATATATATATATATATAATCTCAAGTTTAATCTGTCTTTGACAAACTTACAAATATTTTGCTATGCTAGAACATTTCTAGTGAAAATGAGTGAATAGTGCCAAAGTTGGGTTATGGTTCTAGGACTACGAGACATGAATAAAGAGCGGAGCTTTATCAGCTGCTGTGTAGTATTCTCGAGCACTAGACTTTCATAATTGAACATACTATTGGTCTTGGTTTTGGGCTACGGTTTCCGCATTTAGACTCAATATGGTCCTTTATATGTCGAGGACAGTTTGGCTAGGTGAGCCAAGCCAGACGAGGGGGTAAAATCATGTCAGTATTGTCTTACCTTATATCGTTAGTATACTATATAAACACACAGAAACTCATAAATTTGTGATAATAAGCTCAAAACCGGGTACATTTTCATCTCCAATGCCAGTCATTTTTAAAATTTATTTAGACTTCGGAAAGTTTTATTTCACGTTACACAGGCGCTGTCAAGACACTAACGACAAATATTTCTTTTAAGTTTAGCATTGGCTTCATGCGAAGACTTAAAAAGGAGTATGGTTTGTAATCAAAAAAGGAAGCTCACCCATAACTTTAAGATGCATCTACTAACTATACTATGTAGTTAACCTTTGATATTATAGACAATAGGTTAATCATTAAGCACAAAAACACTCACTATGCGTAAACTTTCAAGGCACACGTGGTATATAAATATCCGGTAATAACAGTCCAAATTAAACTATGAAGTGTGGTTATAGTACGGCCACTGAGTTATTACCGATTTGAAAGATTATTCTTAAATTAATTGATACAACCTTGCACGAGCGACACATTTGCCGAATGATTTAGAATACCTCGTCAATATAAAACTTTATGTCAAATGTCAGAATCAAGTAATTTTCCAATAAACTCTGTTTCAAAACTTAAAATAGTTTGTAAATAATATGAAAACATTTATTTTTTGTTCTTTTGCGCGCTTGTACAAAGTTACATCGTGCGTCTAGTTTTCATAGTGATGTGCTTGATAGTATTCGGTCCGAATTCATTGGAATAGATATGATATTTATTTTATTTGGATATTTTTATTTTACTTATTCCTTCGAGCAACTAGACTAAATATAATGCTACCATTAATATGAAATAATATTAATATGAAATATTAATATTAATATTTATATGTTTTTAATTATTAATATGAACAATTTGTACTATTATAACATCCAATATTCAGCATATAAGTAAAAAGATACATAACTAAGAAATAAATATCTCATGTCATTACATGTAGGTAATTGTGTAACATTTCGTTTATTTAATGTAATAAATTAACGTTATTTAATGTTTACATTACAGGTTACGCAGCTCGTGATAATACGACTCCGCCATTCATCATCACATCATCATCATCATCACATCAACAGCCTTTAATAGTCCACTGCTGGACATAGGCCTCTCCTTAGAAAGGAGATTTTGGCCTACTATACCACGATGGCCAGACGGGTTGGTATAGGGTTTGTGTCAAGTTTTCCTTCTCTCTGCAGTGCTGTTATATTGCGTAGTTTTTTCCCTTAGTCGGCTCTTACGACACCCACGGGATGAATAGGGGTGGTGACACTCTGTATTCTTAATCCGTCACCACACGGAGTACTACCGCCATTCTGTACTAATAAAATGATGGGTCTATTAAAAGATGCTTGCAGCAAAATAACGAAAGAAGATTGGGTCAAGGTCGTCGAAAAGACTCGAAAACTAATAACAGAAGATTATGAACGCGATATAAGAGTGGACACCATTATAGATAATGAAATTGTCATACAAGTGACTGATAGCGATGACAGCTCTGGCGAATCTGGTTCGGAGTCTGAATAATTGTTTTAATAAATGATAATAATAATAATAATAAAGCCCTTTTCTTCCGAATTCGCTACAGATTTTGCAATACATATTTCCGAGTTCTATTTGTTATATTATGTCTCGCAATTCGGTGCGCCTCTTGGCATAGGCCTCCTCCAGCTCTCTCCACTGAGCTCTATCCTCTGCTACTCTAGTCCAATAAGGTCCCAAAGTTAGGCGGATATCGTCTTTCCATCTGGTTTTCGGACGTCCCTTTCTTCTACAGTCTCCTCTTGGGTACCATAAGGTGACTTGTTTGCTCCATTTATTTATTTTGGAACGTAGCATATGTCCTGTCCAACCCCATTTTAAATGATCTATGCGAGTTATTATATCTGCAACTTTAGTTTTTCTTCTTATTTCAGAATTTCTAATTTTATCACTAAGTCTGAGTCCCAACATGCTCCTTTCCATTGCCCTTTGTGTACTAGCCAGATTTTCCCTTTGCTTGTCTGTTATCGCCCATGATTCGCAGCCGTATGTCATGCACGGGGGGATGCAGGTGTTGAAGGCCTTTTTATTTATATGCATACCTAAGTTTTTGTTCTTCATTATTTCTTTTAGGGACCAGTATTTTTTCCATCCGCAAGCTATTCTTTTTTTTATTTCTTTAGACATAGAGTCCTCCAGAGATATAATTTGACCCAGGTAAACATATTCCTTCACATATTCCAACCTATTTCCGTAAACCTCTATGTTGACTTCCGAAGAGTTGGTCATCAGTTTTGTTTTGTTTGCATTCATCGACAATCCCACATCACTGCTTTTTTCCGCTATGGTTTTTAGCATGTGTCCTAGTTTTTTAGGGTCTTCTTCTAACAGGACAATATCATCAGCGAATCTCAGATGGTTAAGGCGGCTACCGTTGATGTTGATACCATAGTTTTCCCAGTCTAATCTTCTAAATACGTATTCCAGCACAGCGTTGAACAGCTTGGGAGAGAGCGGATCTCCCTGTCTCACACCTCTGTTTATAGGGAATGGGTCTCCTATTGTTTCCAATTTAATGCGACTTTTGCATTTTTTGTATATAGATTTTATGATTTGTATATAGGCCTCATCCACTCCTTGTTCTTTTAGACTCAACCAGATAAATTTATGGTTTAGGCTGTCAAAAGCTTTGGAATAATCTATGAAGCAGATGTATAAGGGTTTTTGGTGTTCATTATATTTTTCCAAGACTTGTTTGATTGTGTGGATGTGATCTATTGTACTGAAATTCTGCCTGAATCCTGCCTGTTCAATTGGTTGGTTTTCGTCTAGGACCCTTGTTATTCTTTCCAGGATTATTTTTGCAAAGACCTTATACACATTTGAAATGAGGCTTATTGGTCTATAATTGCTGATGTTATCCTTATCTCCTTTCTTATGGAGAAGAATAATATGTGATTCATTCCATTGTTCTGGGATGGTATCGGTTATTAAAATATCATTAAAAAACTTGGTTAAAATAGGACTTATTTCTTCCACAGTGCCTCTCATCAGCTCATTTGTTATACTGTCAGGTCCTGGAGCTTTTTCTAGTTTTTGTGACATTATGGCTTTAAATAAATGATAGGTAGTCATTTATTAAAACATCTTGTACCTACTCTATTCATTAAAATGTGTAACAGTGTTTACAAATTTGTTTTATTTTGATATGTCCTCGACCAATTATCTACGCCCATCAAGGATACTCCACCTAATAAAGAACCTGTGTCTTTAACTATTATTTGTTTTGATTTTATTTAATTACACACCATACTAAAATATTTGAAAACAAACTGTTCCCAAATGATATTAGGGTTACTGGTTCAGTCGTTTCACTAGTATTGTCAATTCGTCATGTGTCAAATCGGTAATAACTCAGCGGCCGTACTTTTTTTAAAGGATGGCGACCTGAGTTCGATAATTCAAAGAACCCTTTTCTCGGGTCAAAAAATGGGTAAATATGGAGCACTGAGTCAATTCAATGAAACGATATTTCAACCTAGAAAATCGACATTAGATTTTTTCTGTTTTGAAAAAAGCCAAAAAAATTATTTACAGCTAATTAATAGAGTAGAAGAGCCCGAATTCAAACGAGAGCTAGCCTTACATGCCTGTATAAGAGTTCATCACAACGAGTTAATACTAAGTGCTCCGTTGGTGTCGCTTTTGCAGCTACTCTATTCTCTTTGCTACTCGACACACGTAAAGAAAAAGCAGTTTTTCACTTAATTATGTATAATAGCAATAAAGTATATGACCATCGGGGATCATCTGTGCCTTGTAAGCGCCACTTCTCAATTGCGGTAACATCAAAACCGATGGGATCCAAGTAGACTTGATAGACTGTTGTTTTTCAAAAGCTTAGACATCAAGTATTGGGAACCATAAGCTATATTATATAACATATTTTCTAAACTTTTAAATGTAACAAATAAAAGGCAATGGCAGGCATACTTTTGCACCGCTTTGCGTATCTTAATTTTTTATTACCAGCTATTTAGAACTTTGGGTTCAAAAGTTATTTCAGTTTGTAGTTTAAATATAAACTGTACTGAAGTCGATACGCATGACAGCTTGCCATTGCTGCCAACCTCAACAAGTTAACTTAGCGTAGGTGCTATAATATTAAAATCTTATAAACACACTATTGTAAACCTTCTACTCTCAACGTTCCTAAAAACAATGATTTTGTTAATGGCAGTTATGTTACTGTTTACACGCTTTATATTAGCTTCACTTGTATGTTTGTTCGTACATTTGTAACCGACTCCTTTGGGCATGATTTTGACTGACTTTAAACAGTCAGAATTCGTTCAAACTTTGTAGATATATCGAGGACCCATGACAATACACTAATTTAAAAAAAAAATAGTTTTAAAAAGCTAAAAAACAAGCTTTCTATAGAAAACCAAACTGAAAAATAGAAAATAAATTTGAAAAAAAGCGATTTTGATTCGAACCAGCAGTTCCTGAGATTAGAGCGTTCAATCAAACTAATAAACAAACAATGAACCTCTTCAGCTTTATAATATTAGTATAGATAAGAGATCGGTTGCTATGGTACTTTTCTTATTTTCCATAAATCGGATTTATTAAAAAAACAAAATATAATATAAATGCAGACACGAAAATATATAGATTTTTAGGAAATCGACCTTTTATAACTCGATCTTTGTGTATCGATTGATAAGCAAGCGATCACAATTAATTTTAAAATCAATCTTTTTAGAAAAAAGTCGCATCCCTAGTGAGTGAGTCTGTGAAAGAGAGTGAACTCAAAAATAAGACTTATTTGACAATATTTTTGACAGTGGCAAATAGTATTACCAGGTCTTAACTCGATGTAACCCAAAAAATAAATTTATTCCCATCCCATCCCACAACAGTATTATAATATCGTAATTATGTAGACGAATAATGTTTGCGAGTGAGATATTTAACCTTCTTTTACATAAACCGAACTGTAAAAAAGATACATAAAAATCCAGACAGTTGAAAACACTTTCATTTACTTTTTTTGTCAAAATCGTGTAGGTAAATTTTAGTAGATATTTCGTAAAAAAGATAATTTAGATTTTTTGTGGCACAACGTTTTCGATTTTTACCTAATCAATTTTTTTTCGGTAAAGATCATGTTTTGATCAATCTACAATGTTTGATCATCAAACTCAGTTAATACAAGAATTTGTTAAATTTATTTTAATGCATATGGGCGAGAAAAACCCACGCTCTGTTTTTTATGGAATAGGGGCCAAACGAGCAGACGGATTACCTGATGGAAAGCGTCTACCGCCGCCCATGAACACTTGAAAGTCAGGAGTCACGAAGCAAAAAGTTTTGCGAGGCAAAAAGTGTATCGAAAAGCGCACAGTGCTTGAGTGCCAATTATCCTAGTGGTGGGAATGAAAATTGTGCCGTGTGGAAAGATGGCGGCACTCTCCATGATATATACGATAGACAATGCAGAGCGAAGCTACATCTCTACGCAAAGCCAAGGGATCGAGCTAAGGGAGATCTTTTGCCTATCGATGATTCGAATCGCTCTTCTTTGGATACGGTCATAAGGAGAAGCTGGTACTGAGGTGCCCCTGCATAGAAACATAGAGATGAAAACAGTATTCCATATACGGCCGAACTTGCGCCTTTGTTGGAGGCGATGGGCTGGAGTGAAATACTTCCTCGATCGATACGATAAACGGTATCTTTTTTACGGTGAAAGCGCAAACCTGTGTCTTTTTTGGGTTCAAATGGACTAGATTCAGTAGACCCCAATCTGAAACCTCCGCTAAGGAAGTTTCAATTTCATACACAAATTTGTTTAGACTCTCGATAACGTTTCCCGAGAGACTTCAAGTCGGAGCATACACCGTCAATAACAACCTTAATGCTTCTGCCTGCTAGGAAACCGGTGACTCAGTTACTTAATTTGCTTTGTGAGAAGCGCCTTATGTCACACCCAATCGAAGGCCTTCGCTATGTTCAAGCTTACCGCACAAGCCTCTTTCTTAGTTTCGATCGCCTGTGCCCACCGGTGTGTTAGATAGACGAGAAGATCACCAGCTGAGCGACCTCGGCGAAAACCAAATTATCGGTCATTGAGTAGCTGGTGATTTTTTAAGTACCGGAGGAGCTGGCAGTTGATTACGGACTCCATAATCTTGGAGAACAAGGGGGTTATGGTAGGCCTGTAGTTGGACGGATCAGAGCGGTCACCTTTTTTAGGGATCGGGTGCACAAACGCTACCTTCCAGGAGTTTGGAACGATAGCTAGGGAGTAGGAGAGTCAAAAAGGGTGCGTTAAAACTGGTGCCAACACTGGAGACACGTCTTTAACACAATAGGAGAGATTCCATCGGGCCCACTCGACTTATGGATATCGAGGGAAAAGAGTGTTTTACGCACTAATTTCTGGGTGAACCGGATTTCCGTCATACAGCTCTGGCACCACGGTATGGTCCGTGGTACTTTTCCCTCGTCATCCAAAGTCGAGTTGAATGCACAGAGTTCACCTAGATATCCATATCCGTATTCAGAGTTCAACAGATTTTGACGTTGTGAGCATCCCACCCACGGCTAGGGTGAATTGATACCCTTACCCGATGACCTTCATTGATACCCTTAAAAAAAGTATCGATACTTTAAGTACCAAAGAATCGAGACCAAAGAAATATTACTTTCGACCAAATTATTATTAATTATGTTTTTTTCAAAAGTAGCGAATGTTATAAATGTATCGGTTTATAATTATTTCCCAATTCTTTTTCTTTTTGGTTATTTTTAAAATATTGAATTAAGTTTCATATATTTATGAAAAATTAACATTTATTAATGAGTGTTCAATATCAACACTTAAGGCTTGAAAATAATTAAACAAATTATTAATTTTAAACTATTGGTAGGATATACATTTTTTCGAGATATGGAATTATCGCATTCCAACTATTATTTAATCATATTTTTTTATAATTATGTTGAAAATAATTTAAAAAATCCTAAAGAGTACAACAATTATGAATAATTTAATATCTTTTACTAGTTTATTAAAACTATCAGTTTTTATAAGCTTTGCTTTTAAAAACATTTGTTTCGAAGGTAATGTTGTTCCTAAAATACTTTAATTTTTGAAAACTATGACGTATTAGATACGTGATGATGTGATCATTTAGATATAAGATGTTGAGTGTTAAAGCATATACATAAGTAACTTAAGAGAACCGTTCGTAGAATCCGAACTCATCTCTCGTAGTGAGTTTGTAGGGGTGAGTTTAAAGTTCACCCATTTCGAACTTCGACTCCAGATATTTGCGAGTTATTTAAAATTCGTATTTGATAATTTAAAGTTACAAACTGCCACATACTCCAGGTAGTGAGTACCTTTCTTTTTCGATTTTAACTTTTCATAGTGGAGCTCTTGCCGCCCACCTGCCGCTCAATCGGCACGATGCCCGGGGCATGCACCCATAGGCCGCCCCCCCCCCCTTCGTCACGCCGCTGTGTCTATTTGTTGTCGACGGGTGATCCACGGGTGGACGCCGCGTTGTCGGACCAGAAAACGAAACGTCAGACACGTTCGAAGGAGAGCGCTGTGCCGCCTATGCATCTGAAGTCCTCACTCGTGAACCACTTGAGGACAGCGCGCTGTCACCGAGTGACCAACTCGCCGTCCGCGCGTGGCCAAGCCGTGGGAGAGGCGCGCCAGAGTTGATGTAGAGAGCGTATACTCATAGTACTCCATACAAAGAATACTAACTGATCGGCGGTGGCGGCGAGGCGAGGCGGTGCTGGTCGGCTGTCGAGTGGCTCTCATGAGACCTTTTAACACAGTCGAGTAATACTCACATACCAAACGGTATCGAAATATTCAGATTAATTATTCTTAAAGAAGACCACCTTTACGATAAAGATAAGGGCTATTTTCCACCAAAGCGGGGAAGAAACAAGATGTGCGGAGACGAGCGGCATAGCGAGCAGGTTATTTACACCAAAGCGGAGCAGATCGGAATATGCAGAGAGGAGTGTTGTAACTTGCAAAAACGGGGTGAGAAGAGATGAGCGGAGATGTGAGCGGTAGGTACAGACCGGTTTTTGTGTGGAAGAGGATAGTTTTGCATCTCCGCGCAAGAAGAGGCCTTCTAGTCCCCGCTCGGCTCCATCTCGATAGTGCCACGTATTTTCTATGGCAACACCACTCATATCTTCTCGGTTCTGGTCATCTGTTTCCACTGAAGCTGAGCGGAAATTATACGTATAAATCGAAATTCTATTAGTTGCTTACAACACATCTCATTTCTCGTTTCGGCTCCGCTTCGGTGTAAAGCGTGCGTAAAAGACAAGTGCCTACTTTGGCACAAATAGAACGGCTCGACTGGCGTCGGCGTGATCCCACAGCGTGATAGCACAGAAAACCGGTGTTAAACAATTCTTTCGAGGGGTTTGGTCATTAAATATTTAAATGATTTTAAGAAGTTACTCTTTTGTACTGGTACTATTTTGCGAGGTATTAAAAAAACACATTTAGTATATACATTACAAAATAATATATTTATAGTAATGAAGTGACATCATCGAAGGTTGGGTACTTAGTAACAATAACGTAACATGTAATTATAACTGCAAGGAACCATCACAATGGCACTTTTGTTTTCTTTCTATGAAAATAACGTATTACATGTGCAATCATAAAATAGTAAAATAATCAATATAATTTTAATTTCAGTTAAGTGCATTCTAATATTATTATTTTTGACGAGGTATTTTCACATCGTTTGGGGATCGATTTACAAACAAAAAACTTTTAGACTAGCATTAAACAGGAAATAGCAGTACAATTAGGAGACATTTGATATTTATAATCAATGTTACAGTATCATAAATGCAGCATATCGAGGTTTCATAAATTAGTAAACTCGGAAGTAGCATTAAAACTTTCTACACATAAGTTATATAAATACTGCGCCGTGTGTTCAGAACTTTTTACACAATTTAATACATTCAACGTGTAGTACGAAAAGCTAACTTATCCTATACATTACCCACAATTATGGAACATTAACAAACGAATATATAACAAGTAGTAATATGTGACATCCAGTGTGCTATTTGTATTAACACTTATAATACCAATTAAAATAGAACATAAATTGATATTCTGGTTGAGTTTTCATAAATAATAACAATGAAAGTAAAAATAACTATTTTTAAATGCAAACATAAGATTTCAGTTAAATAATGAACACAAGTTTGTAGTAGGTATTGATGACATACTACCGTATCTCACAAAACAACCAATCCTACCGCGGACAGTGGACGAGGTATCTGGACCGCTATAGTTTTAGTTGCATCAGAAAAATTAAATCCGAATAGCATGTTTGGAACTAAGACACGTCGTTGTTTAGGTGGGATGTATGAAAAGGTACACTATAGATAATAAACTATTGAAATCAGTGGGAATGGTGCATTATTCAGTCATCAAGGATAACTATTGTAATTATGAGTCTAGGGTAAACTAAATTGTATTGCACTATATTATTATTATAAGGCAAATCCTGTCGGTTTCGAGTGCTCATAAAAATTAATAAGAACAATAAAAATAATGTTAGAGACAAAAAGAAAAAAAAGTCGTTTACAATAACATTTAAATACCTATATACTTACTTATTATTGGAAGTGCCTTGATTTTGTCAATTCGCGAAATTAGGGACTGAAGAGACTTATACGATAGACACCTTTAAAGAAAAGAAAATAACTAAGCTTTAGGCACGAAATAACATTATTCATATTGTCCGTCCGGTAAAAATGCAGTAACTCTTATGATAAATAAATTTTTAATCATAAATTTATGTACATACTATATTAGATTTTAAATATTAGCGGTTTTAAATAGTTATAACTGCCATTTTTTTTAATACCAGCTAGATAGAAGCTACTGTGTACAACTTATACCATAGGACTCTCAATAACAGCTCTATACATAGAACATTATCAATGTCGAAGTGCTAATATTCTTATCACACTAGTGCCTGTAAATATAATAACTGTAACATATAACATCAAAATAATAAACAAACATAGCTAACTTATTACCAAAACCAAATTATAAACAAACAATCCTATTTTATAATATAAGGTTGAGAATTGTGGAAAATAGAGGAACATGCATTAACAATAATCATAATATATGAAGTGTTATACATTACACAGTCGTAATATCATAATACAACATACCAACGAAACGGTTTTATGCACCGTAAAAGTTTTACAATAAAGTCGTCTAGTAACCTAGAGCGGGAAATAAGATATACTTTACCGAGGATAGTCACGTGGATACTTAGCCTTAGTCGCATTAAACTTAAAGCCAAAGTAATAAATATTTATAAACTAAAATCGCTATATTAAAAAAAACTAAGGAGCAACGCATTTCAAGTCTTGAATTGAATGGAATCCACAGATTACATAATATAATTATTTTAACTGAAAACCAAAGGAAACAAAGCTGTAGGATAAATACATTTACCATCGTATATACAGAACAGTTCTCGACAGTGACAGACAGTTTAGTTTCAAAACAAAAACGTGAAAAACAACAACAAGGGCAGTATGTCTTAACTTCATGAAACTATACTCGATAACGGAGCACTCCTAAATCTGTGTTTTTGTGTCTTTTCTAAACGAACAAACCATTACTCGAAGATTTATTATAAATGAGTTTAGAGGTTT
Organism: Arctia plantaginis; assembly: GCA_902825455.1. Classification (NCBI taxonomy): domain Eukaryota; kingdom Metazoa; phylum Arthropoda; class Insecta; order Lepidoptera; family Erebidae; genus Arctia; species Arctia plantaginis. The sequence continues at coordinate 13,068,021 of CADEBD010000314.1, read as the reverse complement.
TGAGTTTTTGATCAGACTCGAATTTTAATTCATCCAATGTATTCACGATTACCATGGAAAGCTTACATACATATTTTGTATGATCTATTTAATATTTAAATACTACGGGCGTATAGGCGAGGCAAAGTTAGACGTTGGCGAGGCGACAGTTCCGTGTCGCTTGAGCACGGCAGCTGGCTCTAAAGAGAAACAATCAAAACATGTATCAAGAAATAGTTCCTGAATGAATCGTCTCGCACATAGCATATATGTGTCTCTTGACAGCAGAGCACAGACGTCGGAGTATACGCAAGGACTGCGAAATAAATCTGGGTGCCGCTGCTTTATTGAGAGTAGAACAGACCGCGTCTGAAATAAAACAAATATATTATAAACTTACGGTATCGACCATTTATTAGAGCACGTACCTACGCCAAAGAGTTTCTTTACATTCTTTTATTGTTTAAAATACTACACTTAGTTAAAAATTTAAAAGTTACCTGTTTTAAATGTATAGGGTTAGACATTAAGTGCACTTGGTGCAGTAGGTCAGCTGTATGTAGACTAGTTCCATAATCAGCAACAGATTTTTCATTTGTTGGACTACGAGGTTCAGACAAGCTTGCGATTGAACCATCCATTCCTGGTAAAACAACATTAATTAGCATTATTGCTTTTACAAAAGTTGATAGTAGTGGAGCAAACATTGGCCCTAAACTGATGGCCAACTGGGTTAAAATCAGAATTGTAAGCAGAAACAGTTTTGCATATTTCTTACCAGCAAAAAACGCTTCACGTAATTCATGCGAAGAAGGTGGGCGGGTTCGTACACAAGCCAAACAATCGGCGGTCGCATGACGCCACTTTTTATTGGCGGACGCTGATGCAGAACTAGCGATATTTTCAGAAAGAGGAGCTATCGCACTTTGTGAATTTTCATTTGCCTCGGTAACAAGTTCGTTTCCAGGACGGCTCGAATTCACGTCTTTTTCCCCATCGATACTAGTTAAAGTGTCATCTTTATTCTCCTTGTTGGTTGAATTTACGTTCTTTTCTAATAACTGTGTTGCAGTTTTCGTATAATCGTCTTCACTAACTGCAGCTATGACCCTTCTGGTTTTTTCTTTGGTTGCACGTCGATTCGTTTCACTAGGTTCTACGTTTGCAGTCACATACGTTTCGGCTTTTTCTGAATTGGGAGTTTTGGGTACGTGAACCGCAACAGTACTGATGTTAGCACTAGAATTAGCGTTCGTACTACATTGTAAAGTCCTAGTGAGAGCAAGGATGTTTTCTAAACCTGAAAGTGATCGAAAATTAGGTGTCTAGTTAAATTATTCGAGAACTAGCTAACTAATAGCTACAAAATCGTTAATATACCTTTATGGGACGGTAATTTCTGACTGTCGGGGGTAGCGCGAGATTTATTTTCAGTACTGGCACTACTGGTGTCTACGAGGAACGATGGCAGGCGACCGCGCTTCGTGAGTTCACTTTTATCGGTATCGTCGTCCTTCATTTCTTCGTCCCTATAAAATGAAATCCATTACGTAAGCGGGACTAACATTATAGGCTAGACGCGAGCGTGTAATACGCCTCTGTGTATGCAGGGATAAAGACGCGAGTGTAGGTATGTATGATTAGTGACCTGGGAAAGATTTCCGCGAGGTCTCGAGGCAGACAGATGCCCATGTAGGCAGGCGAGTGCGCGTGCGGCAGGTGCGCGGCGGGTGCGGCCGGCGACACGGCGGTGTGGCGGCGCGGCGCCGACACGGGCGGCGACACGCGCGTGCTCTCTCCCAGCGGCAGCGGCTTCCAGTCGTACTCCAGCATACTATACATTCAACGTTTGCCGATTATTAGCTTTTGGATCACTTATTTATCTGATCGATTGCTCTATACGAGTAAATATTTTTTTTATTGAAAACAGCATTTCGCTAAATGCTTCTTAATGTTTACACGGTAGGTACATACGAGTACGTAGTCTTTTTGTTCTGGTCCGAAATTAATGGAAAGAGTTTTATGAAACTAGGACAAAGTTAGGCTAATTTTATTTTAGAAAAAATAATATCCGCACAAACAAAAACAGAAAAAAACCTGCAAAATTGGTCGTCATTTTTTTAAATAAGATTTTGTTGCCGCCATGTGCAAGCCTTCCATACAAATCCTAAACAAATAAATTTTGTTGTAAAGATTAATATAAATTCTATTATATTGTTATATATTTATTTATCTGAAAGTTGAGGTTTTGTAGATATAAGGCAATTTTTTTGCACATAATGTCATCCCAGCGAACTGAATGAAACTGAACTGAATGAATTGCAAATGAATTATACTAGTTATTATCTTCAGAAAATTACCAAGTGCGAACTATTATTAATTTTAGCAGTGAAATAAATGTAATGATGCATTAAGTCGGCAATATGAATATGAAAACAAAGATAACGTAAACGTGCAAACAGTGATAGCAATTAGAGACGTGACGCCAGTGAAAGAAAAGGAATTGTCATTTTGGAAAAGAAAAATAATAATAATTGGAACTAGTGTACTGTAAAAAATAATATCCACAGAAATGTCTTTGACAATCAAAACCTTGAAATAACCTTTATTATCACCATTATATTTCAACCAATTGCAGTGTTATGTATAAAGTTTATAAAGTACCGACTAATAAACATGCTATTTTAAGGACTGGCAATAAATGCCATTTCGAACCATCGAGTTGATTTAAATCAAAACCAAAACTTATTATATCAAAATATTTTTGCAAACTTATAAAGAGCTAACAAAAGTAATTCATTTTTTTTTAATACCTTCAACTTTGTGGCTCCTTTGATGGATATTATGACGATGTAATTAATTGATGACTACACTGATTTGGAATACATTTTTGGGTGTGTATGAATGCTGGTGATGATACTACAGTTCTAAATTTTTTTATTTGTTTTTTTTTTAGGTTTGAAATTAATCCTGCAAGGTAGTGCAGTAAATGATCTAGAATTTTTTCTTCGACTTTTATTTTAATATATACATAATTGTCTAGTTAAAATTATTATCTAAATTATTGACATTTTAAAAGTTGACTGTATATTTTACCTTAGTTTTGCTCTCCTTTCTTTCGTAGTTTTGGATCTATCTCGTAATGAAGAAAATGGCCTTGTTCGCCTATTGGATTCAGTTAATAACCACCAGCTTAAATCGTCCATTTCTGAAGATCCTGTTGCTGCACTTTCTGATAAATGAGGTCTGAAAAATTAATTTAATACATTATGTGTAATTTAACTTAAATTACAAAAAAAAACACAATTCACAAAGTTTATTAAGTATTAGACATTATTATATTGAACATATTTAGAAATCGTAATAAATAAAAATCAAAATTTGTACTGCATTTGTGTGTGTAAATGTTTGTTGCCGATGGGATGGACACCACAAAACAGTACTGAATGAATGTTAGGAAAGTGAATAATCATTGTTTATAGTACTACTAGTGTCAGTTATTGCTTATAAGACAAACTTTTTTATGTACTGTGCCGCTTATATGGGTCGCAGTAGCCGCTAACCTTCTTGCTACAATTTTTTTCTACAATATACTGTCTATAGTAATTACCTATATAAATTTTATTACCGTCTATTAAGAGACTTCAATGTGGCATAACCGGTCATATCCATTTGCGATGGTGGTGAGCTTGCGACATCGGGACCTGTGAAACCTGTAAATTTTATAATTAATAAGACTTTAGGTCTAAGTTTCTATGGCGTACTACTACCACCCTAAACTAAGTAATAATAATAATAAGGCCCGTAAATACGGTAGGACTAGCTAGATAGCTGAGAAAAAGAAAATCAAAATAATAATAAACTTTATTTTTCAGTAAAAGTTATAACCAGAGTACATAGATAACTACTGTGACAATATATTTTTTGGTGACATAATCAACTGTAGTCGCCACCACGGTACGGCAGGGCCACTCTCTCGTGCTAAGAATAAACCTGTGTCACGAGAAGACAGCAAAAGAGGTAAAAATGAAGTCTAAATAGGAAACTAATTTTCATTTATTTGTTTTGATAAATATTTGACAAATCAGATTGTTTCTATTGTGTGTATTGATCTATAATTTTAGAGTAATTATGACTTCAAATAATTTTATTAAACAACTTAAATTTGTTACAGAAATATTTGAAATAATTCAATCATTTTTAGGAACTATTACAAGTCAGGAATTTTAAACCTTTGTTTTATTATTCTCTGAACAAACAACAAGTACCTACTGTGCAAGTCAATTATTAATGAATCGCCCTTACTTATAAATACAATTAATATACTTAAAATGAAACATTACACTATTTTGACAAATTGTAATTGTACAAAAAACTCACTAGATGTTGAAGTGCGACGTTGTAATTCTGATATCTTTGGACGGTGCGAGCTGTTGCAACTTTTCATACCGTACAAACTTGACGAGCTTGGTATTGGACTTAGCGTCAGAACTCTGTCTCTGTAAACGAAGCATTCACAGTCAGAAAATGAAACCAAAACAAATAATGTTATCCATGGGAGAGCCGGCACAAATGGGCTTGTTCAATCAGATTGATACCAAGTCCTTTCTTTTCGTTCTTTGTTGTGGAAAGTTCTGTCGTTGCCGCACTATTCCTCCCCTCGTTTCTGGGCTCAAAGAGTGGCAACACACTCGTGACTCTTGAGTAGCAAGTGTTCATGGGCGGAGATAGTCACTTATCATCAGGTGTCTCGTCTGCTCTTTTGCTCCGCTATACTATAAAAAGAATAGGTAAGAAACACTTACGGAATAGCGTATTTCCCAAGGAACGAATCACAACTACTGACTCCACTCGTACTAGATTCACTTGTGTTTCGTATTCTGCCTTCATGTGTATGTTCTATAGAGTTCATTCGGCCTATTATCAGTCTATTTTCGCCCATAGGCATTCGATGTGAGGGACGTTCATAGATAGAACAATCTTTGAGTATATCTACAGTTCTCGACTCCGTTAATGCGGGTCGGTCATGCGAGGTATAACAACTTTGGGATGGAAGTGTGTGAGATTTCCTCTTATCTGTTTCTCTACGTCCATCACCAGAGCCCTTATTGTCAGTAACATCCTGGTCTTTTATTTCCGATTGCTCTGCAGATACAAATCCCGTTTTGACTAAGTTTTTATCTGAATACAAGCTCTCTGCCACGCTCTGATCCGTATGGTCTGAATGTTCACTCATTTCTGTGTCGTAAACATTATAACGATTCTCAGATGAAGCAAAACAATAGTTCGTGCCTTGATCAAATGTTGAGTACGTTTCTTCGGGAATCACTGGAAATTGGTCGTGTCTTGTGTGTCTAACGCATAACCAACCTGTAGGAGGAAAGTAATACTAATTTTATGATTATTTAAAATTTAACTATCTAATCTAATTCTAAATATCTAAATCTAATTGAAAGATGAAGTTAAAAAAAACGTATTATGCATGTAGGTGCCGAGAAACTTCTTAATTCGAGCCTTTTTCTCCAAACTAGGTATGGGTCGGCTTTAAGTCTTCGACGATACTGCTGAATTCGTTTTTTTTACGCAGAGCAACTGCTATCAGACCTCCCACAGCTCAAGTACTAGGCGATATCGATTTTTTGTAGAAAGACTGTTGTCGGACTACAGATATATGGCTATATTTTCCATAAAACCATGGAGATATGTAGCTATTTCTATTTTGGAGCAAGATATACAATTCTTAATGTTTAAATTTAAATCTTTGAAACAAAGCAACATAAGCAATTTATACACAATAGTGGTTTTTTTTTTCAAACTTAATTTCAAAGTCACGTACAGTGAAATTAGTCTCGAGAAATTTTTGCATATGTAGTGGTGTGTATATTACTCAGATCTTAGAGCGCGTTTCCACTATATCGTTCTGGCCTATACAAAAATGTTTCGATATCCTAACATTACTATTTAATTTTATACTTATCCCTAGCAACACTCTGATTTTTGTTTTCAATAAAAACAAGTTTTTATTTTAAAGAAAAAGGTTTTGCCTTTATAAAATAAAAAGGTGTGTGTGCGATTCACACACGATAGAAGTGAAACTTCAAAGAGGAGAGACCGATATTTAAATTTTTTTTTTTCCTTTCATCTAGGTTTTTAAAACTCTACGGGGGTCTACGGGGGGGTCAAAATTTTTGTAATTTTTGGCCTAGGACGCACCGTTTCCGAGATATTTCAATCTAAAGCAAAAAATCGTCACTTGATAGTGGAAAGTGGAAACACGCACAAAACCAGAATAAACCAGTTTACGCTGTCCGCTACCATACACTACTACAAACGCAAAAATTTCTCCAAGCTAATTTACCTGTAGTTAGGGCCTTTAAAGTAGTGTTGCGGCTCTTCAAATTTACTTGAATACGTATAACCGGTATAATGTACAAAATTTAGAATTGATTAATAACGAGTAATTTTCTGTCCAGGCGTCTGACGTTGGACGTCAGGTGAATTTTCTCAACGCAAAACGCATAAATTAAATTAAAAGTATGTAAGTTAATGTAATTTTAAATAAATCTTTGTAGGCAAAAATAGCTCGTATCCAAGTCTAATGTATACTAAGATTTACTAGTAAAATATATGATGAACCATTACAAGGGCTTTTATAGTAACAAACATAAATCAGTAAAACTATAATCGATTGCATACTAAGTAATGATATCGAAATTTCTTAAGAATCAGATATTTTAGTAATCGATTTCTTTGACCCCATCGCTATACTTCAATTTTTCAGAACTGTCAAACGGTACCTCTTAGATTAAATGGACTATAGACAACTGATAAATACATACCTACATACTTTTTTTTTATAAATATATACATAAATATTATACATAGAAACACCCAGACTAAATCAAACATTAAATGTTTATGCACACAAATATTTGACTTGAGCGGGAATCGAACTCGCGACCTTTGGCATAGCAGTCCGTTACACAGACAACTATGCCATCCGGTCGTCTAATAATGATGTCCTATCTTTTATATTTTATGATGATTTGAGCAAGATGATGATGATTTTGATGACTTCAGCAAGCTGAAGGATCAGCAAGCTGAAGTGGCAGTGGGCTGGCCATATTAACCGCAGAACCGATAACCGTTGGGGAAAACGAGTTCTTGAGTGGAGACCGCGTCTCGGCAAACGTAGTGTAGGACGCCCACAGGCCAGGTGGAGTGACGATTTGCGCAAGATGGCTGGCAGGAGCTGGATGCGAGAAGCCCAAAATCGATCTAAGTGGCGTGCAATGGGAGAGGCCTATGTCCAGCAGTGGACTGCGATAGGCTGATGATGATGATGATGATTTGAGGATTATAAAATGAATAGAAACTTTATATTATAAGCTAGTTTTTGGAGTTGGAAATTATGCATACGAAACCATTTTATTGCTAATATTACAAATAGTATTTAAGAAATATATAAGCAAAGTTGTATCAAATTACCTAAATCAGACAGTAGATTGGCACCGTCGTACGTACTTCCGATCAGGCCGAGTACGTAAAAGGCTGTCGCACGGATAGAATACACCGCGTTGTACTTAGCCAAGCGCACAATGTGCACCAGAACCGAGTCTTCCAAATAACCGTTGCTCAGGCTCATCAATTGTTGGAGACCTTGCGAGGTGACAGCGGTGTTACCGACCGCCCATAGAGAAGCTTTTATGTCTGCGACTTCCTGCTCCGTAGCACATCTCTTACGCTGCAGGATCTATGAACATCTAGATGTTAGTACTGACGCTTAATGAATTGTACCTATTTGAAGTAAAATAAAGAGTACCTTATAATGATCGGGTAGCACGGCTTGCAGCAAGGCCCTCGCGCGATGCGCGTGCGGCGCGTGCGGGGGCGGCGCGCGCGGCGCCAGCGCGGCGTGCAGGTGCAGCGGCGGGCGCGCGGCGCGCCGCGTGCGGGGCGTCACGCGCCCGCCGCCCGCCTCGCTCACGGCCAGGGCTTCGTGCACGCCCGCCTCCAGCAGCCTAACGTACCTGTAATACGTCATTCATATCAGCTTTCTATTATCCGATATATTTAACACGAGTTCAGGTCGATAGGGGCATTTTTTATAAGCTTAAGAAATGGTTCCACGGTTCGGCGGTGGCCGAGGCGTAAAATATGCGCCGCACGTGTTGAGCGTTTGTATTACGGGCTGTTTCGATTGTGTTTTTCACTATTTCATTTCGCAAATATGCCGACATTAGGCTACTGATTATGTCATATAGAAAGGAAGTAAGACGTTCACGGGTTTTTATTGCAAGAATCGATTAATGGGTTTTAAATAAAGAAAAATCCGCGGAGTGCTATTAAAATAGAGGGTAAAAATTGAAGATGAAGTGAAAAACCACCACTTTTGGTTTTATCAATATATCTCGCAAACAAAGTAAAATTTTAATATCTATTTCATATGAAACTTTCGTAGAGAATCAAATATCCCATCGAAATAACATGGAAACACCGAAACAGTCGAAACAAACTTGAAAAAAATGTACAAATTTCGCTGTTTTGTTTGCACACTGGGGCACCCGCCCCGGGTAGCAGTTTCAGGAGGCACCAAAATCATAATATAATACGGTTTAAAAAAAAAAAAATGTTAAAAATCACGAAAAATGCCGACCATCATAATATATTGTCAGTTTTTTTAAGTTCCCTCAAACGCTGGAGAGAGGGGGCGCTATTATTAATTTTCTGCTCCGGTTCGACAATCTCACTCATCCAGTGAAAAACAATGAAAGAAAAGGTTCAGCACCGGTTTTCTGTGAGAGCTGACCCATTTGTTGCAAAGCATAGCTGTCAATCCTCTTAATCGAACATTACTTCGATTTGCAAGCGTAAATATTATAATTAGGGGTAAGCTCGAAACTTCACCAACAATAAGTATAGAAATTACAAAAGGTATGTTAACTTACCGGTAGTTGTATGATTTAGTCCAGAAATCCAAATGCTTTTTAAGAAAGGCGACGGACTTCGCATCGGCCGTTTGCACAGCGACGGCGGCCTCGAGGCTGAGCCACAGTAGATACCCTCTATCGATAACTGTGGCGAAATCTATCGCAGACGGCTCCATATTTTTATCGAGTCGACAATTCTGACAAAGCAACTCCTTTAATGGTATCATTTTTTCAACAAAATACTGCAAAAGAAAAAAGTATTATTGTTAATTTAAAAGCAAAGATTTGTAATAATTATTTCTTATTAGTATATTAAACCTATTTTGCAGTATTTAAGAGTGTGTGCAGTTTAATGTAGATCTTTGATTTAAAATCTTAAGGACCTTCATGACCGAGCTTTGCTATGTATTTTTTTTGGTAATTTTCTAAAATTGAAACCTAAATCCCCTGCATACTAAATTTCATGAAAATCGTTGGAGCCGTTGCCGAGATTCAGATTAAAAATATATATATATAAAAATTGCTCGTTTCAAGGTATTAGATAGATTAGATACAATTAATGCTATTTATTTATTACCGGCACATTGTGAGCTTCTTCCAAAACTGTAAGTGCAATTTTAACGACAGCCTTAGACTCGTCCTTTACTTGTCCGATCAACATCTGCAATATCCACGTGTCCATGTCTACGCCACTATTAACCTCGTTATTGTCTCTATGAGATGATCTTAAATGTTCATGCGTCTTCTTTAGTTTAGTTTTTCTTCGCACCAATTCACGAGATTTGCGCGAAGCTCGCAATAAAACGTTAAGGAACTGTGTAGCGTATAGCCTAGAGGCTTGAATGTTACATGTCAGCGTTTTGGCGAGGATATCACGCGGATAGGAATCCAATGTGTAGTCTAGACTTGATATAACCAATTTTACATAACAGCTGTGATGAGTTTTTGTTGACAGTTCTAAAAGACTGAAAATTTCACGTAATTTTTAATGAATGGAGTTATAAAAAAGTAAATAAAGATATATATTAAATAGGCCTGTAAAAAACAAAAACCTGTTAAGTTACTGAAAAAACTTGTGATTAGGTACATATTAAACTATAGCAACCAATAGGAGCTGGTACACCATAAATATTGTAAACTACAGTTATTGTGATAGTTGATAGTGTTTTTAAATGTCTTACTAAATTAAATCATAATAGTATGTTCTACTATTTTTTAATGTTAATTATGTTAATGGTAATTAATTTAAGAAAAATTAAGTCGAGAATTAGAAAAAGTTTGCGCATACATATTTTAAGTACTTATTTGTATGTAACATGTTTAAAATTTCATAAGAAAAATCACAATGATACAGACTTCTGGTTTTCCATTTCCAAATCTTGTCGTGCTTAATTTGATTTCCTTTAAATGTGAGTATAATTAAATTTATTACTTACTTTTCATAAAGTCCAGTTTGCTTTAATAATCTCAAGCCGTTATGCGAATGGCACAATTGTCCTATAAACAAGAAGTACATTTGACACATGGTGTTACACATGTGTTGTGGCGAGAACAGGCACTCGTGGGCCTTCAGCCCTGTTTCTATAGCCTCTATTTGCCGGCTCACATCCGAGAATAAGTCTTCCAGCAGTCTTTGACACTCAAACTGTAAACAAATATATACTATTAGTTAGAAGAACATAGTTTTTATTACCTATACTATATATTAACAAAAGTTACGTTATGCTTACATCATTATGTCTCAAGAGATGTCTGATAACTTGGCAACCGGCGCGTGTCGCTGAGTGGCCATGCCCTGTACTAGATAAATCTGTATGTGAATACTTGTTCGAAGACGGCTTCAAGTAATTTATTATACGAGTAACCCACGCCTTATGACCGCTGTCATTTAAATTTAACAATGGAGTATCATTTTCCTGAAAATAAATCACATTGAAAGCATTTCCATATTTGTGTGCACATGACTTATATTGTGAACAAACATGTACCTTTAAAATAGTCCTTATAACCTCCCAATCCCATGTATTGCCATCTTTATTTTGCATTACTAAAGTACATCTAATTAAACTGTCGCTGTCACGTTCGAACAAATTAAAAAACTTTGCTGACTTAGTAACTTTACTCACTGCAGCACTAGTCCGTGAACTAACACTTTTACTCTTCACTAGAGCGCCCATATTTCTGCTCGTTACGTCAGCTCGAGAACCAACGCTATGCCTTTGTTTTGGTTCATTTTCATTATCAGAATCATTTAAAAATTCAATACTATTTTCTCTTTGTAGTGACACATCATGTTTAGGCTTAACCATACTAGCGTTGTCTTTTTCTTTACGACTTTTACTAGTGTCTTCCATTTTCTCCTTAAATGCACCACTACAATACTGTATAATGTGGTCTAGGAACAAACTGCTACTCGCCGGTCGCGCTTCCAGCATAGAGTGTAGTCTCCGCAAGGCAGCGACAGCGGCAAGCGCTTGTGGCTTGCCGGCCGAGGCCTGGGACATGAGAGTTGGAAGTGCCGGTGTTATACTACATATTTGAGGAGGTAGATATAGGTGTATTAAATGCAAAAGTTGACCCAATAAAACAGTCGCTCGGACCGATATAAAAGTATCACTTGTAACAACCACTTCAGCTAAGCCATCCAGTAAACCAGCCTGAAAATAATATTTGTTTTGTTAAAAATAATTTGCAGTTGCTCTCATAACAAAATAACCGTAAGTTTTTGTGTACATAAAGTACAAAACTATCCATCAAAAATATTTGCAGCAAAAATAATATAAGTAAATATGCTGTTTAGAGCTTTACTTACAGATAAAAGTGCTTTAAAAAGAATATTAGTTTATTTCATAACATTTACATATTAATAATATTATTTATTAATTTATGGCTACTAATAAATTACCTCTAAGAAACACTGAAGTAAAAGTGCTAGATGAATCTCAATTATATCAGGGCCAGTAGCACCAAGATGAGGTAATATGGCAGTGCCTTCTGTGGCAACAAAACCTTCATTCAGTCGCCAGGAATCCTAAAGTAAAAAAAGAATTAAGTTTTGTTTAAATCAAAACTTTCTGCATATTATGCAACATATAACCAGGTGTAGCATTCAATGTATTCAAATTAATTTTACCATATCCAAATATGATTTCAAAATAATGTGTAACCTAAAAAGAAACAATTTCAGAAATGACAACTAGAGGCATCGGAATCAAAGCACTTACTTGAAAGTCAGATGGATCAACTGCGTCTAAAGCTACAGAAATCTCATCTGTCCATTCTGGTTGAGGTAATCCAACTAGCTCGTACAAAAGGTCCAATATTGCTTTCTGGAAATATCAAACAAATGTAAAATGGTGAAACAAAACACGAGTAAAGAGATAGTTGCAAGAAAAAGGTGTTTACTCACTCGAACCTCTAATCGCGGTAAATGTAGGGCGGCTACTAAAGCTTTTAGGCCGCCCGTACTAGAGGGGTGACAAAAGTGTAATAAGCCAGGCCAACTGCGCAGCACGCACAGCAGAGCTAAGCGGCTACATGTGAACCGCATCTCACGTTCATCCCTGGACAAGTGAAGTGATTAAAACAGACATCGACATATTAAACTTGGTCAAGTTAATAATTAACTCTTTGAATAATAAAATGCAAGGTTTTTTGAAAAGTAACACAAGAAAATTATATTAATCTTAGTAATTTATTGCTAATTAAGTGATGGTTTTTGGATTTATATCCAATAAAGTATAAAAAAACAAAGTATTTTGTCTGAGTCATCGTCGTTCTGGTTTCAGCGAATATATAATAGTAATACATATTGTAAATAGGTTTCTGTCTGAACGCGATAAATACCAAAAGTACCGCACCGGCTTTCAAAAGGGTTTTAATACTGACTAGAATGCTTTTAAAAAAAAAAGGCTATAAGTGTATAATTTGTTGAGGTTTTATAAATAAAACTACAATATGACGTCGGATCGGCATATTTTGCTGTTTTGTTTTCCCGGCGTGTGACGTGCTAACCAATTGTTATATGAAAACAATATATTAGGCAATTAATTCTTTTAAAAAGATCTACTAATTATTAGAGGAAATAAAATGTAGGCGTATAATTGCTATGGGTCCAAGCTGAGACAGGTTTCTAATTACTATTATAGTATTCATATTCAAAATAAAGTCTTATCTGTCAAGAGAACTATTGCATGATTATTTTTATGATAACAATAGACATACCTGCTGGTTTCAGTACCAGCTGGACGGAAATGGAAATCACAATAAGGCGAACTGAGGCACATCAAGTCGATGCGCGCGGAGCGTCGTGACAACGGGTCGTTAAGCGCATGCAGCAGGACGCCACACAGTGCTTCAGCCATACGAGGAGTTGCACACTCCGCTAGCTGACGAGTCACTGCATTGACGCCACCGCATGATATGAACATGTCGGTGTTTAGGACGCCTAGACAAGAAAATATCACTTTATTATTGTCACTTGTTTTATTCATTTTTCAAAATACGTATTAATTTTAAAATAGTATACTTAAACGTCTGGCCTAGTGCACTTTTGAGACTTCAAATCAAATCTATCTAAAACAAAGTAAAGAGTCATATTGTAAAGTTATAGCCGACAAAGGTGTTGACTAGAAATAAGCTAAGCTATGACCCACATCAGAGTTACAATAAATCTGATGTGGGTCAGTTTGGCTACGAGGGATTATTCTGTTATTTGGGTACATCCTGAGGTTTGCACCACTATTTGTTTTTTTATCTTACACATCTCACACACAGCTGTCTGATCCCAAACTAGGCAGAGCCTGTGCTACGGTTACCAAACTGCTGACATAAAAGGTTTGTCCTAGTTGAGATTCGAGCCCACAACCTCCCACTTAGCAGTCAGCGTCACTAAACACTAGACCCACAGGCCCGTCATATCTATTATCACTATAACTTAAAATTTATATTGATGTAGATCTCAATTTTGTAGAGGTTTAAGCTTTTACAGTCATAAAAAAACTGATACATATTACACATTAAGGCCTTTATAAACATGTATTTTTGTTCAAATGCCTAAATATTACACATAGAAATTCATTTCATAAAATATTCATATAAAAAGTTCATACAAATCTCGGCTAGTGTTGCAATGGCTGGTCGCGAAAGTCTGTCTCCAGTACCATCTCCAGCACAAGCGGCTCTCGCTACAGCGGCTAAACATCGCAGTAGACCATGGTCTACATACGCGGCTCGGTGACGTCGCATCGGTTCACCTGCTGCACCTACCACAGCCACTACGCGGCGTACGACGCGTAAGGCCTGAGCTCGTTCTTCTTCATTGCGTAGCATCAAATCCATTGATCTGCACATATTAATGAGAGAACATTTGTTTATAATACATTCAAGTAAGACATCATTCTATGACAATGTGGTTGCATGTTCGAACGAAAATGTAAACCTACTCATGACACAATTATTTAACTTAGCTGGAGGGATTAACCCACATTGCTTATTGCCTTTGGAAAACCCCATCTAATATATTTAAATGGGAAATAATCATGGTATCTCATGATAATGATGGACTGTAGGGCAGTAGTTAGGCACTGATTATTTATTTATGTTTTAAAACATGGTACCTGTATTTTTCACAACCAAATGCTTTAACTGAAACATAAAATAAACAAACAATGCAATGCAATTCTAGAGTTAAAAAACAATTGCCCTTTTAACTTCAGGTAAGACATAGTCATAGCACTTAAAATCCATATCAGTTTGTAGTAAGCCAACCTCAGTTGCAAAGCCAATTATGAAGTTAGTTATCGAATACTCTGCCGCCTATATAAAGTGAAACAATTTGTCATAAAAAGATCCTGATTTACTATGCATAAGGGTTTTCTTGTAATCTGAATTAGAAATTGCTTCCAGCACCGTAAGTCGATCTAAATACTTGATGCAAGATTAAAGCAATGTATGGGAAAGTTCTTGAAACTAAATGAAGTGGACAGACAATGTTTTTTACAATTTAAAAAAAGTACATCTTGTGGGAAGTCCTTTGTCAACATCATCATCAACAGCCTTTGATAGTCCTCTTCTGGACATAGGCCTCTCCTTAGAAAGGAGGTTTTAGCCTACTATTACCATTAAATACAATAAAACATGTAGAACAATGCAGAAATGAGAGTGGTAATTTTTCTTGCTAAGCTAACTACACATTCTGTACTGTTACAAGTATTATTAATTTTATTTTAAATGAAAACAAACAAACCAGTAATTAAATCTATCTTGGCATATGGTTTTGAATTGTGGCACTCAATAAAGAACTTGAAAGTGGAAATCCAATATAAATGCTGAAATGAAGATATAGAAAGTAATAGTGTATAATGTACCCTTGGTACTTTTTACACAATAAAGATATAATTATGTTACTAAAATACTCTTCACTTAACGTTTAAGTAAATTTTACTTCAATTGATGATGACCAATTGTATGTACATAAAATCTTTAGTCATTGATTTCAGTGACACTAAAGGTGAATAAACTGACAAGCAAAACTAGATACTGTAATGACACAATTGTACTGAAAAGAAAAAAATGTGATGTATTTTATTTATCTTTATAAAATGTTACCTTATAACTAAGTACGGTAACTTTAAGTTGTTAAAAGTTGCCACATCACTTTCTGTCTTGATCAGATACCGCAGAACTCTGAGAGCTGATGCCCTGATTACCATAGACTCATCCACAAGATTCACCCTAATACTGAAAAAGAATATACAATATAAACATAATGTAGTAACTTACTATGGCAACATTCACATTAAAAGCGTTAATGTATCATTGTGTTATTCTTACCAGGTCATTAATTCATCAGGTGTAAATCCCAAATTAATTCTATCTTCTTTACATAAGAGTGTGACAAATGCATTTAAGTAGGACAGTCTACGACTATCAGAGCTATTTTTCTGCATGCCTCTTAATCCTAATTTAAAATCCATAGGGTTATTTTTGTTGGTGGGAGAAGTATCATTGTGAATTGGCTTTTTAACGTATAAGCCTTGTATGATATCTTTGATGTTCTCTTCGGGTGTTTTATTCTTAGTGTCCAATTTATATAAATCATTCTGTTTACCTGCAATGTGCAATGCCTTTTTGTAGTTGGTGGAGTCCAATATAGGTTTGGGTAAACATTTTCTAATAAAAAGTGTTATTTCAAAATCAACATACATTATTATTCCAAAAAAATTAAGATGAATACATTGAAATGTAGCAAATATTTACCTTTCCTACGACTAAACCAATTTTCTTGCAAGGTAGCCATTATAACATTTTTTGCGTTACAGTTTGTAAAAGTAATGAGAGTTCATAAGTTTCCTCAACGTGTAAAGACATAAATACTTTCAGTAATTTCTACATTAATTAGACATAGGTCATAAAATTAACCGTAATTCAGTCGTGTTTTCTTCACGCACCAACATCACACATTTGACTTGACATAAACTTTGACAAATATTCTTGTCTTGATGTTGGTTTTTTTAAAGTTTACATTGTTGCTGGTTACTAAATAGTTGGACATCTTGGGAAATTCGAACCCCTTTTGCTCCTCCCAATATGAGTTTACATTTGTAACATGAATCTATAAATGCCCGTTTTACCAACATAATATTGACATCTAATCGTTTCAAAACATAAAACTAAAATAGATAATCTTTTTTTATTTTTTTTACGTGTGGAAGCCCCCTCGGGCCGTCACCCCACCGGGGTTTGCGGCGGGGTGGTGTGTCGGAATCGGTCCGACTAAAATCACAGGGTGTGCCACTCTGCGTCTATAATAGGAGAGATCTGGGAACCGCTATTCGGACCACCGCTATTCGGGTACATTCTCCATTTAGGCGACATCCGGCACACGCGGACGTCGCCTTCTCACGGCTGGCCGTTATGGCGGATGGAAGGGCAAATCCGTCCCGTCCACCCGCGGCCACACTCAAGGCGGCATGAGGCGATAGTGAGCGCGCCTTCGCCACCCGGTTCGCCGACGACGAAATGAATCCGAGGAGAGGTTGTCCTCCCGGGCCCTCTCCGCCGCCTCCTTCCGCGAGATCACGTCTTCGCAGAAGGATGCGACCGCGGTAAAACACTACCGGCCATGGAGCGTATGACGGCCGGTAGCGAGAGATCTCCTCCGATGACTGCAATGAGGAGTCGGCGCTGCGGCGCCCAAGCCGGGCGAGTTGCCAGCGTGTGCTGAGCCGAGTCCTCCCACGACATGAGCCGACGCATCAAAGCACCACTATGGTCCTCGTACATGACGGTACGCTCCTCTAAGTAGTCTGCCACAAGCCGCCTCAGGTACTCCATGAGAGTGGAATGCTTCCCTGATGCAGCTAAATGGCAGACTGTTGAATGCGTTGGCGATGTCCAACGACACCGCCAACAGCACGCCGCCACGGCTCACCGCCTCTTCCTCCACGGTCCTGAGGCGCAACACAGCGTCGACTGTTGAACGCCCCGCTCGAAAACCGAATTTGGCGTCCGACTGATCGAGGTGGGCACCTCGCAGAGGTGCCGGACGACGCGGGCTGAGAGAATTCTCTCAAACAATTTACCTGCCTCGTCCAGCAACACGATGGGCCTGTAGGCCGCGACCGAATCAGCACGCCGTCCCGGCTTCTTCAATAGGACCAGCTTCCCGCTCTTCCAGCACTCAGGAAAACGTCCGCACGCCTAGCTAGCGTCGAACACCTCCCTGAGGCAGTCTGCCATGTGGTGGAGGGCTAGGGCGAGCACTCGGGCCGGTATCCCGTCCAGCCCAGGGGCGGTCTTCTTGGAACGGATCCGTAGAACAGCCGCCTTCGAATCCCTGATGGGTGGAACATCTACCACGTTCTCCCCGTCGTCACCGGCCAAGGAAGCCATCGACGGGGGTGTGTGTTCCGCACGTTGCGGGAATAGGCCCTTCACCACTTCCTGCAGGAAGCTGGGCAGGAGAGTTTCCGTAAGGGGGGCCCGACGCACGGAGCTTTTGTCGCACCGCGCGATAACGGTGACCCCAGGGGTCACGATCGAGACTCTCCAGCATCTCCTTTCGTTTAACTTCTTTGGCGCGGCTAATGGCCAGCTTCGGTCTCGGTACTCTTCATGAAGCCGGTCCATCTCACCGTCTTCACAGTGACGCCGCCGACTGCGGGTGTACGACCTCTGGGCACGAGTACAGGCCGCACGGAAGTCCGACGACTCCTGGGAAAAATAGATAATCTAAACCAAAGTGATGAGCTAAACAATTATTTATTCCTTTTTTCATTTCATTTATACCAGTTTTTTATATGAATCGTTATTTTTATAAGATTATTGGATTGTTTGAGACAAAGATAAAGAAATAGAAATGTTGTTAGGTAACATTTTTAGTTGTATACATTATGTAATTGTATAGTATGTATGGTACAGGTTGTATAAAAGAGTTTATTGAAAACCGAAATAGAAGATTAAGATAATTATTCTGTGTTTAAAATAGTGTTTTGTTATTTTTACTAAATGTGTTTTTATTAACTTAAAGGACCCATAGCTTATAACATCGGGCGCTGTAAGTTGAGAAGTGAGTTATTAAATCATTAGAAAGTCTTAATATTGAACGACAATAAAAATAGATATTTTACTTAAAAATATCTTTGAAGCATTATGATAAGTTGGTATTATTTTTAAATAAACGAAAGTGTAATTCTCTTTAAAACCAGTAAGACTTACAAAGGACTTATCAAATTAAATTACAATTTACTTTATAATTATTTTGTTGAACTTCATGATGGAAGCTTCCTTGTTTGCTTATTTTTACATTTCGTTCAAAATAAGAATTTCTGGTGATCGAGTTTGATTCTAAATTTATATTTAATCAAGAAAATTCTAGAAAAATAGACAATTTAAAAATTGGCAGCCCCACAAAACGACGCACTATTCCCTTTTCATTGTCTGTGGTGTCATAGTGAGGTGAAGAAGAGATTGATAATAGAATAAAATCGTAGCGAAAAGGCAAGCCCTAAGTATTATTCACAGGAAAAGTGAAGTGCACTCTTCGATATAAAAACGGATTACTCTCATCACTTTAGTTTTGGATAATGTTGGATCCAATTGATACTATCGACATGAAGTCGTGTCGTATATGCTTAACTAACAAAAAACCACTCTGTCCTCTATTCAGATACAAGTTGTCTGGTAATTATGCTGAAATGCTTACAGCTATTGCCGATGTTAAGGTATGTTAAAATGAGATTAATCTATGTAAACTACACTCGTATCTGTAAACTTAAAGTTCCATGGTGATTTCGACTATAAACATAATGACATAGTGTCGAGACAAACTATATAACGATAACCGATAACGGCGGCAGATTTCATATGTTAATTCGTTTTTCTGCTACTCGTATTTATTTAAAACTTGAGCTTTGTATAGAATATGTATGTTATGTAAATGATTGCAGGTATTTTCCAATGATGGTTTGCCAGAAAAGATATGCCTCAAATGCTGCACTACTTTGGAAAAGGCTTATTTACTTAAAACTGTGGCTGAAAGGTAAAGTTATAGTTAACAATAAGTGTCAACTTTAAGACTGTTTTGTAAATAATATTTTCGTAAATGATACAATATGTACTTAAAATTCACATTTCACAGGTTTATTTACAATTTTATCATTCAGGATCTTGTAAGAAAAGTCTTTTAAAAGCTGTAGGAATTGTTTGTTTTTTCACTTACTGACTTGGATTTACTTGCATGAATAAAAAATGAAAATATTTCTAATGTTATTTGATTATGCAAGAAATAACCTTTTATCTTACCCAAAAGGTAAGTTAATCAGGTCATACAAATGTCAAATCAGGTTCATACAAATGTATGAACAAAACAATATGAAAAAATGTGGCATGTATGATTGACAGTCACTTGCTATGTGTATGTTCCGTTAAATCATAGAATATAATTGTAATACAATTTGATTTTGAACCACACACACATATTTTAACATATACAGCTAAGTACATGGGTATGTATTTCAGCATGTTTAAATGAAAGAATAGAAGTAGTGATTGGATCAAAAGGTCCAATTATCTTCAGAAATGTCTTGAATACGACCCATTTTATTAAAATATGATACTTTGATACATATTTTTAGCATTATTTAATAATCCATGTAGTCCCTTATCATTAATGATTTGGATATAGCGATTATCTTCAAAAGCACTAAAACCTAAAGAAGGCTGTTAATGTGATGTAAGGCGTAGTACAGGACACGATTGTCCCATAACACTCCTTAGTTATTTTATCCGTAGACCAATTCTCATAATAAAAATTTGGTCAAAATTCAGTTTCAATCTACTCATGATCTTACAAATGTCATGGTATTTTTGTAGTAAAATTTCCAACATTGACTGTAATCTGATAAAGTATATCATATTGTGACCGAAAGTTGAATCAGTAATCTGCTAGTTTTTTTAAGACTTTACTATTTTACCATGAAAATACATTTTATGACATTTGTGAGATCAAAAATAGATCTGAACTGAATTTTGAATGAGAATTGACCCTCAGATTTAGATTGTATTTTTTTTCAATTTACCATGTACATCATAAACATAAGAAAAATTACAATGGGTATAGATATTGTCCCCAGAGAGTAAGATTTAACTAAGTATAGTGTTATACAGCAACATTTATCAGCATTTTTTAGCTTTTCTCTTAAACAAGATCTTTTTAGGGTTCCATAGCCAAATGGCAAAAAACTGAACCCTTATAGATTCGTCATGTCTGTCTGTCTGTCCGTCCGTATGTCCCAGCCACTTTTTGCCGAAACTATAAGAACTATACTATTGAAACTTGGTAAATAGATGTATTCTGTAAACCGCATTAAGATTTTTACACAAAAATAGAAGAAAAAACAATAAATTTTGGGGTTCCCGCTACTTAGAACTAAACTCAAAAAATTTTTTTCATCAAACCCACACGTGTCATCTATGGATAGGTCTTCAAAAACGATATTGAGGTTTCAAAATCATTTTTTTCTTAACTGAATAGTTTGCGCTAGAGACACTTCCAAAGTGGAAAAATGTGTCCCCCCTGTAACTTCTAAAATAAGAGAATGATAAAACTAAAAAAATATAAGTATAATATAAGTTTTATTTTTATTTTATGTAAATAGTTTTTTTAATACGTCATAAATCGTAAACCGCAATTTACCTTTCATTCAATCAATTCAAATATAAAAAAAAACATTAAAGTTCATAAACATAAACCTTATGCATAAACCGTGAACAATTATTTTCTAATAATAAATCGGTAATAGGTGCCTAAGTAAATAATAATTATAATTCGCGCGTAAATAAGTAGTTTACGAGTAAATTGCCTAAGTAACGCGGTAGCGGGTGCGGAACCCTTCATGGGCGATTCCGACTCGCATTTGGCCGCTTTTTTTAATGGTCTTGAGTTTTTTATTTTTTGGATATTTGGTTATATCAAGTCATTTTGCACTAATTCAGTGCCTGGTAGCTTTTGTGTGAAACAGAAGAATTTGAACCATCTTCCAAAATCTCTTTCCAACACCTATTTAGTTAACATCACTTCATTAAACTTGTTTGTTACAGTAGTAGATTTTATAATTTCAGAGTAACACTCGTAAAATATCTCTAACAGTGCTCACAGTCACAAAGTCATTTTTACATTGATTTAAATGCTGTACTGAAAAACTTACCATATTAAACTATACTGTTTAATTTTTAGATTTTTACTTTCTAACATAAAACAAACATAATATTTAAGAAATAAATTATTATGAAAACCTTTTTTATCTAGGTCGGATAAGAAGCTCAGAAAAATATTAGCAAAAGAAAAAGAGAACATACCTACAAAGAAAATTGCATTTGATTCTTTCACTGACATCAAAAGTGAGATTGGTCCTTTGAATGTGAAATCTGAACCATCATGGGAAATGGATATTGAAGTGCCGGAGGGATCCAAACCAGTGGAGACTATGGATGGTAAAGATATTGTTATTGCAAACACAATAATAAGAAAAGTTGATCCTAATGCTGAGGAAGAACCCAAAGTTAATGATTCAGAAGAGGTGCAATTGACTTGGAGATCAACAAAGACTGATGATGTAAAAAATGATCTAGAGGTAAGTAAAAACAATAGTAATGATACTACTTGTACGTCATTTAATGGTTGTACTGATCCGAGGGCATCTCTAGCTTTCTAGATTACCTTCGTAAAGATTTATTTGTTTATGAAGTACACTATGGAAGATTTACAACTATAAAAACTAGAGTATTAGCAGACAAGAATGTTATTAAGAGTGAAATATATACAAACAATTTATTTACTACACGGAGCTCTTTTAATAAATCATATACAGTACCTGGATGACCAAGCTCGAAAATGAAACCTAGCTAGATCGATTTATTGCCCCCGTACCCCGAAATTTTATAAATCTATTTCCGAAATTCAGATTATATATATCATCACATCAACAACCTTTAATAGTCCACTGCTGGACATAGACCTCGAGGTTTATATATAAGTCGACCTAAATACTTTATGGGGTTGTAGTTGCCATCATCTCTGATAGATTTCACTATGAAATACTATATCCCAAACCCAACCATTTTAATAAAAAAATGCTTACCTTCTTTATTAAATAGTTTGCCTGAAGAAGACATCCGCCTCGAGCCAAATAATATCAAATTTAGAAGTAACTAAAGGTATATTTGTTAAGCACACTCTCATAATGGCACTAATGCTTATTCAGCACTAGTGAATTGATATAGTATAACAAATACGCTTTGTTACTTATTAGTTCTGTGTTTATGAAAATGCGACTTTGCTGCAGTCAGACTGTCAGAACAGTTTTGCAGGGTTTTTGTTATTGAAAAATGTACCTATTTTGTTAATATATAAATATAAATTATATGTATATAAATAAATAAAATACATATAAATATACATATATATATATATACACACACATATATACAAGGATTGCTCGTTTAAAGGTATTAGATTAGATAGATGTATTTTAAAACTTAGTTAATGTGAATTTTCTAATTTTAGGTTGAATATTTAGATGACGACGTATTTCAAGATGATGATGATGATGACTATGTCCCTCCAGTGGAGAAGCCAAAAACTAAGTTCAAAAAACCTAAACTGTCAGATATTAAAGTTTTTAAAGGAAAAGCTCTTGTCAGAAAAGTAAAAGTTGTTAAAAAACTCAAAGATGACTATTCTGTTGATTCCGGTAGATCTAGAGATGAAAATAAATCAAAATCTACAACTATAACTTGCTGTAAGTAAAATTATAATATTATATATTAATATTAGTTAGTTAATCTAAAAAGTAATGAGTAAAGAATCTGAATAAATAACCATTTAACACTTTCTTAAAGGCATATTTTTTTTTTTAGATCCAATTCTGAAGAATGGCTCGCGAGGCGCACCAATATTATTAAAAAGACCAAAGGATGCTACACTATTAAAAGTTCACTCTGGGTATAAATCAAAAATGTCTAGTTCATCTGATCCCAATAAAACAGGACGTCGAGATAAACCTGTCAGAATTGTCAGATCAGCAGGGTCGAAACAAAGAGAAAAGCTTGTATGTCCAGTATGTGGTATACTCACTTATACTCTTGGAAACCACATAGCAACTCATCAAGGTGTTTAACTTATGTACCACTTATTGGTTTTTCAGTAAGAATTATATTTATTTATTTGTCAAACATGGCCATAGAAGACCAATGCCTAAACGTTTTAGTTTTTAGTTTCATTTTTATTTCTAAAGCATCCACCTAAAAAATTCTTTTCATTCTTACAAACATATTAAACTTACACTATTAATTTTTATTTTTATACAGAGAAAAAGAGGTATACCTGCGCTCAGTGCCCGAGGTCTTTTGCACAGAAAAGTAATTTGTTAGTACATGCTAAACAACACACTGGAATTAAAGACCACATTTGTGAAATATGTGGTGCTGGGTTTTACAGCCAGAAATCCTTGGTTAGGTAAGTAAGAAATGATAGTGTAACTAAATCGATGCATATTTTGCTACGAAGTTCCTTATGGGACGCTGTGGACGGAGGGATTTCACGAGAAACAGCGTTTGTTGCTGTTTCTTTCGGTCTGCATTCACTGCCTGCAGGGCGAGAGATAGAAATCCGTCCATCCGTCTACTTGCATTGCGCATTTTTTATTTAACAACACGAGAACAACGCATCGGAGATCGAGATCGAGAGATGCGTATGATTTTTAGAGAATTTGATGAGGAATAAAATAAAGTGTTGTTTCTCTACAATCAAAGGTTTTCTAGCTATTTTTGCTGCTTTATTTAGTTGCTGTAGTTCATTAGTAAATTGTAACTTTTTTTGGTTTAAATGTAAAAAAATATGTACGCTATTTTTTTTTATCTTGACCAAATTATAAATGAAAATATGTCAAATAGCACAGGGAACTTCGTGCCTATCGGGTGTCCGACGACACCACGGCTTTTTGAAACTTAAAATTGATTTATTTAATCATGTTTCAGACACAATTTAATTCACAAAGGAGAGAGACCATTTTCATGCAATCTTTGTACTAAGAGATTTATTGCCGTGAGTATTTCTTAAATATATGGTAGGTACTTGATAAAAACAAATAATCTTACATACTTTTTACCACTGCACCGAAAACGCGTATTATAGATTTATTAAAAGTAATGAATTACATCGTATGTAACCTCCTCATACGTGCTATTGTAAAAGTCAATAAAAAAATATGTGCAATTGATGTATTTCAGCGTTGTGATCTGAATCGGCACCTGCGCATACATTCGGGTTACAAACCGTTCAAATGTAACACTTGCACAATGTCCTTCAACGCGAAACATCAGTTGCAAAACCACGAGCGAATGCACACCGGGGAGCGGCCATACACATGCCAGGTGCGTTTTTAACCTTTCAAAATATTTCTTATTACTTTCCAGATGGCTGGACTGCGCCGCCATATGGCAATACACACAGGCAACAAAAGATTCAACTGTGAATTCTGCTGTAAAAAGTTCACACAAAGCCATCATCTGCAGAACCATATGTTAACCCACACTGGTGCTAGGCCGTATACTTGCGAGGTCAGTAGGCTCACTTGGTGATTATGGGCATTATATTATAATCTTTCTTATTATTTTGTGACACTCCCGTCCACCTCTTCTGGAAGGCTTATAATATCTCCTTCATTAATAACTACCATACACAGTACAAGCCTACAGTATGTCCCTTTGAAAAATGAGAATGGCTAAAAAACAATGTTTTTAAAAATCGTAAACACAACACAAACTCTTACTACAGAGTATTTTATTTGTATTTGTAATGTCTTTTTTTTTTCTAAAAACAAGTGTCTATTTTAAAACTATTTTATTTAATTCTAGGTATGCAATGTCGCATTCAGCTACAAAGTGAACCTTAATAACCATGTTTACAAAGTTCATGGCATCAACTTAAAGTTTAAATCTATTCATACTGTCACCGAGGAAGTATTACGGCGAGAGATGGGCATGGCCAATGAAACAAGGGTTGCGATATCACATATTATACCGCAAATGGGAGAAGTTCCAACGCCGGCCGCCCATGAAACTGTACTATCATTATCGTGATCATAACGCAATGAAAACACAAATCATTAAACGCAAACGGTAAATATGAAGAGTATAATGAATTACAAGTACACAACAACAGCCAATGCTAGTATTGAAATTTGTCTCAAATTTCTTTCAACTACCAAAATTGTAAACTAATGTATAAACTAATGCATTAATACTTTTTAAATATGTCTAACATGGATAATTTACTTATAATATCTACTACTACTGTTTTAATTCAAATTTATAGCCTGTTCAGATCAATCAGTAATGGTCGGCAGACATCAGGCGGGGTGGAGGGGCGTGAATGGGTTGCAATTCATTAGTGGATTTAGATGCCACACAGCGTCGTCGCGCTCTGAAGGTTAACTCTCGTAATAAAAGTTCTGTCTCAATTCAGTTCCGATCAACTTTCCATCTAACAACTGTCATAAAAGATTTTTTTGTATTACTAAGACTACCAGATTACCGATTCCATTTTCGGTTACAATGCGATATAATCACATTACAGTCAACATTGGATGTTTAATACTTTACACAGTTGTGAGATCGAAAGTTTATCGGAGCTGAATTGAGACCGAACTTTTATTACAAGAATAGGCCTTCTGTACTAGTATAAAATACTAGTGTAATATATTTCACTAGCTCATGTCCGTTGCCGTCTTGCCCGCCTCGCTTTCTGCCTTGACCCTAATGTTAGGCCTAGATTAGTTCTGGTTTTTGGAAAGAATAAAATACAATCACGTCTGATCTCATTCGTATGCATGGTTATACTAAACAAAAAGGTTTGTACCTAAGTCAAAAAGTCATGTAGGTATGAAACGATTTAATGTTCATTTTTTTGGTAACATGTTTTAAAATGCCTTCCGCTTATGTTGTTATTGCTATTAATCTCCGCGGGCCAAGTGTACATACACATTCTAAAATTGACTCTGTATTTGAAACAATTTTGTTACATGATATTTTTAATTTCATGATTTCACATAAATAGAGCTTAAAAAGTTTAACTAGAAAACATATCTTCCCATTAATCCGCGCCCGTTTGTCTATGTACCGGTTTGAGAATACTTATTTTTTTTATTTATGCTGTTTCTGAAGAAAAATACTATAAAGACAAAGAGTCCAAACTATCTATACGAGTTAATACGCTACATATATATCTGAAACGTTCATATTTCGGCAGTTTAGTAAATAGTGATGCCACAAATATCAAAAATTTCACTAACGATGGCTTTATTTGTAAAACAGTATAGTTATCTACAGGGTTGGTCGATAATGTTTCGATATCTTAATTATTTATCTGAGATACAAACAAGCAATAGCGACAGGCATAAGTGGAGCGACTTACAGGTTTTAAAATATGGATAAAGTCGATCCCATCGAAAGTCCT
The DNA here is from genome assembly GCA_902825455.1 of Arctia plantaginis. Lineage (NCBI taxonomy): Eukaryota > Metazoa > Arthropoda > Insecta > Lepidoptera > Erebidae > Arctia > Arctia plantaginis. Next base: position 13,041,093 of record CADEBD010000314.1, on the reverse strand, counting down.
ATCGATATTACCACTTTTGCCGTGTCTCGTTAAGACAAAATCAATAGTCTATTGTCAAAAAGTGTAACCATTTAAAATGACATTAGGAAACTGTAAATAAATAGACAAACTTTTCAATTTATGGAACCTGTTAGGTCTTGTGATGGTAAGTTTATATAATTGTTTGAGTATAATATTATACTTTTATTATGACTATTCATTACAATGAATGCGAGGTGTATAGTTTGGTTGGTTTTTACGTATGTAAAGTCTAGGTTTATATTGTTATTACTTAATTAAAAATAGTTTTGACATACCTACTTCTGTTTTCATTATATTAATATTTAAATCTACTAAACACACAGTGCTGTCACTTTATCTCAAGAATCATCTATAATATCAGTTAGGAATAAGAAAAAAGTATCAATACCTTAGGGTATCGATACTTTTGTTTCGATACCAAGTACTTTTGGAATCGATACTTTTGAGGTATCGATATTTTCTAAAAGTATCAATACCCCATTTCTAATAAATTATTAGCCTAAGAAAAATAAAAATGTTTGGTGTGGTTTTCGGATCGACATGCGATAGATGGACCTTTACGGGTTGAATAATCTGTGTAGTGTTTTTTGTCTTTAAAACTATTTCACTTATTCAGTTTTATGGAAATTGCAGCCCTTAATGTTATTATTACAATATTTGCACAGCATCTTTCAGTTCCTTAGTTATAGGAAAGTACTTCTCTGACATATTCCTGAAATAACAAGTAGCAACACTAAGTCACCAAAATATGTGAGTTGTAGAGAAGTACGATCGTACGATATTATTTTTTCGTTTTCATCTCGTCTTACTAGAAATAAAAACGTATAACATATAGTATATTATATTAAATCAATCTCAACAAGATGCCGCCGCCAGAAGAAACCGGAACGGGGAATGTTTTTTTTTGCCAAACTTAGCAGCACAAACAACACTCCATTCGGGTTTTTAATAAATATTAGTCTTTACCTATGAAATTGCCGTTTTGTATGCAATAAGTGAAAGTACTTATTTTTTCAAACTTTTTTATTTCTGTTATTCGAAGTAATCACCCATGCAATCGACGCATCTTTGCCAACGCATTGGCAGTTTATTGATGCCCTTGTAAAAAACAGCTGGACGGGAGGCAACAAACTTCAAAGGCATTTTGTACTGCCTCTCGGGAATTGAATTTTTACCCACTAAAAAGTTGTCTAAATTTTAGAAAAAGTAACAGTCGGTAGGTGCAAGGTCATACCTTCAGGTATCGATACTTTTCCATCTTTTTTACGATCAATGAATAAACTACTATACTACTACTTTTCTACTCTCATATCTATTTGTTATATTCTTGTTACCTGGAGTTGGTTACAGCGGTCAGATTTTAAGCAAAATTATGGTTTTGGAGCAAACTATTTGGCGTAGCCTGGGGGAAATTGAACCAGTTGTGTGGTAGAAAGGTATATTGAATTTTAAAAATTAAATTAAGTGACATTGAGAATTCTGACAGGACCATGTACATCTGCAGCCACAGAACGCATATTTGGCGCTCAAGTACGCGCTACGAGTACATAATGTAAAACATAATCGTCCTCCTGCAGAAAGAGCTGCTAAAATAACGTTTATCGTTATCATTATAATTGGAATAGATTAGGTAAAAACATATTAAATGAATGCATAACCACCGATGAACAGGTCAGTGAGACAACTCCTCAGGGAAGTTCACCGGTCAGAATTTACGTTAATGAAGGCGAGGTTGCCGCATCATCTCAATGTATAACAACAACACGAGAAAATGAATTAGAATTCGTCGTTTGTGACAATTTTGAGAGTGAGTGATTTACATATTGCATATCCTTATTTTGTATCTAAAAATAAAAATAATTTGTATGTTCTTATTTGTTGTGTTTAATATTCGTTCGAACAGGATTTTGATAATAAATTGATCGCAACAGGTGAGATAATTCCAACAAAAAGAACTCTTGCTTAAGGGAGACAACGTTATACGCCGATGATACTGCTCTATTCTACTTTGGCCATTCTATAGACTCCGTAGAACAAACGAACAAAAGACGCACAAAAAGACTTAGATCTTCTGAATATCTGGTTTCAATGCAATCGGCTGACTATTAATATATCAAAAACAAACTACATAATATTTACAGCAAAAAACAAGAAAATATCACATTACACACGCTTGAAGTTAAATAACCAAATTTAAACAAAGGAACATGGAAACCATATATTTCTAATATTAAAACCAAATTAACTTCTCTTTCTGGAGCCCTACGGGGCACGGTTACATGTTTACCGCTACCGCAAAGAATTCGATATAATATAAATAACACTTATAAAACCGCATTTAGAATACTTTACTGAAATTTGGGGCACCGCTGCAGAAACAAATCTGGAATCACTACAAAGGTCATAAAATAAATAAATTAAAACATTGTTTAAATACGATTTCCTCACACCAACGAATATATAATATAAAGAAAAAAAATATTAAATACAACAAACATACATATAAAAACTAGTACATTAATAAGAAAAATAGTAAATAAAGCCAAAAATTAAGAGCAAAAAGCCAACATCACGTAGTATTCCCAGGCGGTCACCCATCCAAGTACTAACCACGCCCGATGTTGCTTAACTTCGGTGATCGGACGAGAACCGGTGTATTCAACATGGTATGGACGTTGGCGAACGTTAAAGCAAATTGAATGTATGGTATCCACAGTTAGACGTCAATTTATATTAAAAGTGTCGTGACCAATTTTCGTAGTCACAATATGACATGTCAAACATGTCATATTGTGACTTTTATTAAACAGCCTAATCTATATATAGATTATATCTATATATGGATAATATATAGATAATACACCCGGCCATCGGCCCAACCACAGTCCAGCCACTGCCCTTCAACCAACTTCGATCTTGGCCTAGATAGCTAACTCCTGAAGCGCACAACCGAAGGTTGAAATACTTATCCGACTGCAGACAGTCCATACTGGGCTAACTGAAGTCTCACCACGACTTACTTGCAGACTGATCAGTCTTAGCAGACTAGAAATGCGAATAGTTGCAGGAACCATAACAGGACACCTAGCCCCGAACCGACAACTATTCATCATCAATGCGATGGACATCCCTCTTTGCATAGGACGCCTGAAAGCTGAAGAAACGGCCGGCCACGTAATCCTGGAATGCGAGGGAGTGGCCACACAACAGGCAAGTACCATACCTGGTACAAAAACGCTCCTAGAAGCCTGTGAACGTCCCAGGAGGCTTCTGCGCTTCTGAAAGGAGCTTTCTTGGCTTACCTAGCCAACCTCTCCTAGACGCATAAAATACCACTCTAGAGTCTAAATGCGAAAATCGGAATCCACAACCAATACCAATAGAGATAATACAGATATAAGGGCAAAGGCATTGCATTGCCTGTAAGTGGAATAGCTACGTCGGTAGGAAGAGAAAGACGACGGCGACCACTTCGTGCCAACAAATCAGCGAAGAGGTGCGGGTTCTTTATACCAATGTCCCCGGATCGTGGCTCGCTTCTCTCCTGTATCTGTATATATTATCTCTATGACATAATCGAGACAATTCTACAATTTTGTCCCTTTTTGACATATATGACGAAATGTCAGCTTTATATGACAGGGCCCTGCTTCTTTGAATGCTTGTACCAATTACGTCGGGGTCACCACTACGGAGGAACAGGTGTCATGTCAATGTACCTCCAACACAAAGGGTCTTCGACCAGGCGAGGTGATCGTTAATCGTTGATGGTTGATTTTGGGAAGTTTTATATATGCTAATCAGCGAGAGAATTCGCGATACAGAATTAGCAGTTGCTCCGTAGTTCAGTGTGTCTTTGTTAGATGGTGCTACTGTAGTTTCTTCGTTTCACCGTATGTGGAAGTTGCCACAATACTATCGATAGTGAAATTTAAACGATACTATTGAACTATAACAATACTATTATTTCTATCGATAATATCGACGTACTATACTATCAATTGTATCGCGTCAAAAAAGTCGATACTATCTATGGTCTATCGACACGTTTCTATAGTATCGATAGTATTGCTTTAGTAACTATCGACTTATTTTCGATATTATCGACTGGAAATAAAACGACGCTATGCAGTGGCGGATTTCCAGTCTTGGCCGTCCTAGACCCCAGGCCATGTATTAAGTACCAGTCGTCCCTTTCGCGGCACTCATCATATAGACTACATAATGATTTTAACCAGTTTCAGTGATAATCGCACGTTTAGATAAAATTTTAATGTTGTCATAAGATTGCCCTCGGCAGACGACGGCTGGACGTCGCTTAGCGTTCGATGGAGCGTACATTTCTGGATGTTTCTCTAGCCGATAAAATTCGTAACGAAGTTATCCAAGAGAGAACTAGAGTAAATGAAATCGCACAGAGAATCAGTGCTGAAATGCTCTGGAAACAGCGGGAATGGCTTTATTCTGTTATCATGCTGATTCCAGAGCGCTTCCAGAGTGTGTTTGTTAGATAATTGCCCATCACGTTTCCAGACTTTAATCAAAGTTCATATAACCTGATACCAAAATGTATCGAAAGTGGATGTATGTTGAAACCATGGTGAATAGATTTAGAAAACAGAGTGTATTTCGAGTGATTACATATTGAAACCATAATGTATTCATAATGAAACCAGAGTAAAACTATAGTGAATACATGTTGACATTCTGGAACCAGCATGATTACAAAAAGTTTTCGCACTATTTATGTAGTGTTTCCCGAACGAATTTAAGGTCCCGAGGGTTATATAAAATATTTATATATTATATCTAAGGCGATGTGGTGCAGTGCGGCCCACCATAATGTGCATTATCCTTTGGATTACTTAAGTTCTTTGAGTTATTTCTTGTCATCAGTGATTTTTATGTCACGATCATCCTACTGGGCCTTAAGGGAAATCCGCCACTGATGCTATGCATGACAACGAATCACAACCATTATTTATCGAAGACTAAGTTATGTGAAATGCATTGATCTATATTACCTTTTATGAGCAAGCAATAGTATAGTTAAATGTTCAACTACCGGTAGAGCAAAGCCGCATTGTTCGCTGAAGCGGTTTTCAAGCAAAGGCCGCTACAAAGGTGGTTGCACCGAAAGTCGGGCCACCGACTAAGGCGGTTACAAATGTTCCTTCGGAATTCCCTCCGTTCCCCATTCCGACATCTTTACCTGGACCTTTTATTTTACACGCTGAAGTGGTGGGCTGGTCACATCTATTGGAGGAGTGATGACCGTTGGAGCAAGATATCGATTACCGGAAGGTAGACACCACTCAGTTAAATGTGCTGAGGTCCTGAGATAGTTAGGGATAGATTAGATGCGCAAAGCGGCAGACCAGAGGTGAAAGTTACTATATAAAAAATACTAAGACACTCCTATTAAGGCCTTAGAATATTTATTGCAGATATTAGTCATTCAACCAATGGGCTGTAAATATAGTGAAACTAAAAAATAACACAATGTATTCGATAAGTACATCATTTAATGTTTTAAATGTGCTTAAAATATGACTTGATATGGCAACACGAAGTCCTTACAATTTTTTTTTTGTCTGAGCATCGTTCTTCAATACGGCCGTCACTGTAATTCTAGTTCTCTATGACGTAATTTCTAGTACAATCGCAACCAACAGTTATATTACGTTTTTCAGAAATCCATTTAAATTTCCATTCATTAGGTAAATTATTTGGATATTCCAATAAATAATCGGCGTGCGCCTCTCGTCTCCTTATTATTGTCAACTAAAAAATGAACAAAAAATATTATTAACACTAGATTTTGACCAATCACTGTAGTGAGTATGCTATCTGCTAATCTAGGTCATATCTACATAAATGAGTGCCAAATTTAACCTAAAATCCGTTTAGTATTTTTTTGGGAACAGAGTACTATCTGTATATCCATCTATTTTCGATTATATAATATTTTTAATATCAGGTATATTACAAAAATATTAAGTTTGCATTAGTTGAAGTAACGAAAAGTGTACGTAATAAAATTTACTAACATATCAGAATGCAACCTCAAGTGACAATGCTAACCAAACGATCTCTCTGGAAAAATCAACTGAATAAGGTGTGCATCCTACGATACGGTCATCGCAAAAGTTGCTAGAATACCATCCCGTACTACATTTATGGAAAAATACTTTACCTCATATAGGTTTTCCTTGCAAATGTATGGGGGACGGCAGAACTGTTGCACTTCGCTGCAATTTCTAGTTTCTACATATCGCGGGTAAGAATTCGCTCCAAAGTCCTCTGTTTCTCTCTGAAATGTTATAAAGATGTTGTTTATTATAATGATTCACAATAAAAAAACTGCCTATTTATTATACTTAAATAAGCATAACTGTTAAGATAACTTACATGAACTTCACAGTTGCAAGGTGGATCGGGTATAACTTGCTGCAAAAAACGAAAAATGATAGATTAATACATTGTAAGTACCTATTATATTTTACGATTGGAGATTTTTTAACTAAACACAAAACAAACTAAAATAAATATTGATCACTCTTTAAGTTTGATTCGTGAAGTTTGAGTCTTCTATCTAGAGTTAATTTGTATTAAGAATACAGAATGTAAACAGCCTCTAACAGTTCACTGCAGGACATAGGTCTTTCCTTGGAAAGGAGGTTTTGGCCCACTATACAATGTTGGCCAGGCGGGTTGGTTTAGGCTTTCTTTCAAGTTTTCGTTCGCTTTGCAGTGCTGTTGTTCACACTCTTCTTTACCAAAAATGAACAAACTACTTACATTTAGTTTCTTCATTTTAATATTACCCCTTTTGCGAGTCCTTGTTTCTACGGAATCATCTAGTAAAATAACATCGTCTCGTATCATATTTGCATGGTCAGCGATAAATGCTGACAGATCTTCAGGAGTTGTGTCAGATTGAAAAGTCACGCTGTCGTAATCAGTGCCCAAGTTGTTAACATTTCTTAAACGTTTGTTGTCTCGATTCATTCTGAATACATAGTTTTTTCTTTTGGCCATCCTTTGATCATCCAGTAAAAATTCATTAAACCTCGAAGGATTTTTTTGTGCCATTACTTTAGGTAATAGCGATTGAAGTAAAATAAAAAATCCGAAACATATTATCACTAAGACAAGAGGCCGAGTTATCTGGAAATAAACAATGTGTGAAACCAAATAATGAGTGAAAAAGTTTCTAGTCTAGGAATCATTAAAATTTTAATAAGCTTAATTAATATCGATTTTCCAATTTAATAAAAAAATTAGAAAACCTGTGTAAAAGTGTTTCGACAAAGGACTTTTATATACAAAAATGGTAGTTGTTAAATAATAGTAAGAATATTTTTTTAAATTTCAAAGTTACGAAATTAACCCTGAAAGCACTTGTAGTGCAAAATTATCTTTTCTCAATGCAAACTTCACATCGCTACAGAATAGAACTATCAATACAATCAATACTAAAGCTATCAATAATAAAAAAAAACGATTGGAATTATACGAATTCTTGGTAATGTTTTCTTTAACTGATTACCAGAAATCCTCGTGGAGGAATGGAAGTAGCGACTTGGGCAACCAAGCGCTGGGCACGCCGTTATTGCGGCGGTAAGATCCGTTATGAAGGATTAGCTAGAGAGGCATCACGGGACCCTCTCATACCGGCTGTCGCTGGTAATCACCGGGAAAGGATGCTTCGGATATAACCTGTGTCTGATCCGCAAGGAGCCAACGCCTGAGGACTGCGATTGCCGGACCGTGGACACGGTGCTCCACACGCTGGCAAAATGCACAGCGTGGGTGGAGCAGAGTGGTTGTCTTTTGTTGCACATATTGTCAAAACATTGCGTAACATAAAAAAAATACATACTAGAAAAAAAAGGTGAGAAGTAAAAATGAAAATTGTAGGTTTAAAATGATCACAGGAGTTTTCTCTTACCATGACGAAACCGATTTCTTGAGTTATCACAAAAGACTGATGGAAGGTGGAAAGTTTTTCCACCCTTATATAGTACAAATTGATTGATAGGCTTACAAAAGGATCCATTAGATAGAACAAAGCCTCGTATTGTGTACAGGCACATGTATCCGATATATAAGATTACTCTTTCTTGTCACAATACACCCTCAATACACCAATAGCTGTAATCCCCTATTCACCTGTAGGGTCGCCAAGGAAACAACATATCGTAGGCGTATTGTGGCACAAGATAATACTTAGTATTTTTATTTTTAGAAATTGTGTTTTGATAGATACAATACTTTACTAACGATGCTAACAAATTGGTACGGAAGGGAAACTGTTCTAGGGTTTACAGAATAAGTGGCGACTTTGCAGTTTTGGCTGTCCTAGGCCTCAGGCCATCAGCCGCCCCTTTCGCAGCACGCATCATATAGACTACAAAATGAATTTATTTACTTACTAGCTGACCTGCGCAACTTCGTCTGCGTCTCTCAATAGTAATAAATTTTCTCCGTTTTTGAAACATTCTTCATTGGTGCTCCGCTCCTATTGGTCTTAGCGTGATTATATATAGCCTATAGCCTTCCTCGATAAATGGGCTATCTAACACTGAAATAATTTTTCAAATCGGACCAGTAGTTCCTGAGATTAGCGCGTTCAAACAAACAAACTCTTTATAATCACAACATTATACCTACCCACAATCAAAAGATATCCGCGTTCATACCATATTACTTAATATCAAAGTATGTTATATTTAATTTTATATTGTCACTATTCCAAAATAGTTCACTCAATGCTGTTAAAGTGAGTTCACAAATTAATTGCTTACAATTTTATTTATTCTCCATGTTTACAAATACCACATTCTTAATTCACCTTTATTTTAATATACCGACATACCGAGTTATGATACACTTAAAATATTAAACTTGTAACTATGTTCGATAAAAATAAACTTTTAAATGAGATTGATAATATGAAACTAACTAATTCCATAGAATTGGAAAATCCTGATATTTGTAAACAACAGCTTGGTGATATTTCGAAACAATTCACTATTTTCTCGCAAAACATACGAAGTATAAATAAAAATTTTAATTTTTTAATCGTACTTTTGCATCGTCTACGTTTTCAGCCAGATGTTATTGTGTTAACTGAGTGTTGGCTGGACGAAGCATTTAATAGATTACACTTAGACAGTTATAAATGTTCTTACTGGACAAAATATTTAAATAAATGTGACGGCATAGTGATATTCACTAAGTCGGATTTACAAATACGCGTGTCGGAACCAGACTTTAGTGATGCCAACTGTCTACGATTAGATATTGCTACTCATACTGTAATAGCGATTTATCGATCGCCATCTTTTCAAAACATAAACAATTTTTTAATTTCTTTGGAAAAAATTATAAAAAAATGTAAAAGTCAACACTGCATCTTGGTAGGTGATATCAATATTGATACAAAAGAAAATTCCACAGATAACCGAGCAGAAGAGTATCTAAGCTTGATGGCTCACTATGGTTATGTACCGGGACATATCATACCTACACGAGGACAAAATTGCCTAGACCACTGTTTTATCAAGTCCTCTCAGCCGTCTACGACTATTGTCTGTCATTCCAATATTACAGATCATAGTAGCGTACTTTGTAGCCTTGGCTCAAATGTCAACAAAGAAAAATCTAAAATAACCTTTACTAAAATCAACTATGAAATCTTACATGAGGACTTAAAGCATTTTGACTGGTCGGAACTTTATGACATAACCGATGTCACGGAAGCGACACGATATTTTATCTCTAAAATGAACAGCCTTATTGAAAAAAATAAATCTACTCAGCACTTTCGCAGCTCCAATATTATTGTAAAGAAATGGATTACGCCAGGTCTTTTAAAATCAATTAGAATTCGTGACAAATTACACATTATTGCCAAGAAAAATCCCAACAATCATGAATTACAAAATAAATATAAAACCTACAGAAATATTTGTATTAACTTATTACATGAACAAAAAAATAAATATGAACACAACCTCCTAGAGGAAAATAAATATAACCTAAAAAAGACATGGAGTTCTCTAAAAATGATCTGTAATCTAAACAAATGTAAAAATACAAATGATCAACTATTAAAATTAGAAGACGATGCCATAAATTCTATCAACACAGTAAACAATTATTTCAGTACAGTTGGGGTGCGTTTGGCCGAGACAATTTTGGATGAATTGAAAACAACGGAAACTAAATTAGGCAACAATACACGTCTTACCAATAATTCAAATCAATCAGCCCACTCACTGTTTTTACAACCTACAGATGTAATTGAAGTTACTAAAATCATAGATACGCTGAAATCCAGTCGGGCCACGGGACACGATAACATTAGCAATGATATGTTGAAGCTTAATAAACATGTGATCGCGATGCCCATAACTTATATATGTAATCTTAGTTTGTCATCGGGAATAGTGCCGAATAATTTAAAAATTGCAGAGGTAATACCTATCTTTAAAGCAGGTGATCCATTGGAACCGGCCAACTACAGGCCGATTTCACTATTAAGTACGGTGTCTAAGGTGATTGAAAAGGTAGTTAATATGAGGCTTCTTAAATATCTAGAGGCGAATAGCCTTTTGGCTCCTAACCAATATGGGTTTCGCTCCGCCAGGTCCACGGAAGATGCCGTCACGGGTCTTGTTGATTTTGTAACTGATAAAATTAACGATGGACAAAAATGTGTAGGTATTTTTCTGGACCTGGCGAAAGCATTTGATACTGTTTCGCGACCAATACTTCTGAAAAAATTAGAACTGCTGGGAGTTAGAGGACTAGCGTTACAGTGGTTTCAATCATACCTTAGCGAGCGAAGGCAGAGAGTACGAATAGGAGAATACGCAAGCGGTTATGCAGACATTGCTTACGGCGTCCCCCAAGTCAGTGTTTTGGGTCCCACTCTCTTTCTGACCTACATCAACGATCTCTGCTCCCTCAAACTGCCACAGGCTAATATTTTTACCTTTGCAGATGATACTGCCTTAATTTTCCATGCTAAGACATGGACAGAGGTTGTGGATGTGGCTCAGGAGGGCCTTAGATGTACAGCCAGTTGGCTAAAAAATAATTTACTTAATCTCAACGCAAGCAAAACAAAACTTATAGCTTTAAGCATAAGCAAAAGATCTGCTCCAAAGGAAGGTCTAAACGTAACACTACACACATGTGAGTCTGCTAAGCATTCATTGCAATGTCAATGCCCGACTATTGAACAAGTTTCGTGCACAAAATACTTAGGCGTAATGATCGATGAACACTTATCGTGGAAATCACATATCGATGCAGTAACGATACGTATAAGAAAACTATCTCACATATTTAAAAAAATAAGGTCTGTAGCGGAACCGCTGCTTATTCGAGCTGTATATTTCTGTCTCTGTCAATCTATTTTGGGTTACTGTATCACTGCTTGGGGAGCGTCAAAAAAAACCCACCTTCTTAAGCTCGAACGCAGCCAGCGAGCTATTTTAAAAATAGTATTTAAAAAACCCTGGCGTTATCCTACCAACACACTGTACTCAGAATATTACCTCCTTCGTGTGAGACAGCTTTATATTACCTCGATACTTCTTCGCTTTCATAGGGTTGCGAAGACCCTTGTGCGAACCTCACACAGAACTCTTAAGTGGGACACACCAAGGGCTCGTTCTGCTTTTGCTCGTCAATCTTTTACATTTATGGGACCCTATCTTTACAACAAATTTTTCAAAAGTAATAATACTGTAATAAACCTGACGTCATTCCGCCTTAAAACTACCATCCAAAAATGGTTAATACCTATGGACTATGCTGATATCGAAAATCTGCTAAATATTGTTATCTAATATTACGCGCGCACCATCTTACACCCACACCCTAACACACACACACACACACACACAAACACACACATGCACACACATACACACACACATACACACACACATACACACACACACACACTCACATACGCATACACACACACACACCCTATCTTATATCTTTATATGATATACATACATATTTAGTTTTTCTCTTAGCAACTGTACAACATACACAATAAATGCATTACTTTTTTTACTTTTTAATACTATCTGAAACTCACGGAAGGGACTGGACCCCACGACACAGGAAATCCTAGTGTGGGGGCCAGAGATATTTTGTTTTAGTACTTAAGTACTCATGTAATTGTGTAAGTGTAATAATATGTTGTGAACAAATTTTTGCATAAATAAAGATTATTATTATTATTATTATTATAATATTAGTATATATTTAAAACTTAATGCATGTGCATTAAGTTTGTTGTTGTACAAAGGAGAACTTAATAATTTAACATAATAATTTACTGGATTGCCAACTTTTATCAAAACTAGTATCACGGATAATTGCACATTTAAATAAAAAATTATAACAGATTGCCCTTGGCAGTTTAAAATGTCAATTCCCAATCTAGTTAAAGTTGAAGTAACAGCATTTGAGGTAACAGGTTTGCGGCCTGTGTTTGGAATACTGTCATTGGGCAACACATATCCAGGCCCGCTACTAGCTGTTTCGCTAGCCCCTGTGACTCCTGAGTTGCAATCGTTAATGGGCGGCGGTATCCCCATTCGGATACTTACTATAGGACTATATACTTTCTATAGGAAATACTTTCTACAGGAAATATACTTTCTATAGGATATATTTCTATGGATTTTTATTTCCGTCAAGTTCTTTTTATTTCTATGAATTTAGAAAACATATTATTTTATTTCGATACAATTATAAATATGATATACCGCGACACGTCCTGGCATGCCGCGTGATGCCGCAGCATGTCACGTCATGTTGTTTCATTCTACGGATTGCCATACCACCGTGTCCACAACGTTACAGGATTACCACCCTCCTCCCCCGGAATCAGGGGCAGGAGCGTTTGACCCCGGTAAACTGACTCACACGAACAAACACCGGTTTTCTGTAAGGCCGCGTTATCACTCCGGTCGAGCCTCCCTTTTAATGTTATTCTTCAATGTATCATTTCCTATTTGTCTCTCTTCATCTTCAGCCAGAACTAAATACTAAATCTTGATTAATACTAAATCTTGATCGGCATAAGTTGAATATGGGCCGGCGTTGACTGATATCGCGTTCTTCGGCAGCCCGGTGCATGCAGCGTTATGCCACTCAATATTCAACCAGTTTTGCTTTGCGCTGAAACAAAGTGGTGCCGTTCTAACTGACTCGGTTATAGTATTATTAGTAGTTCTTACTGAAGATACAGATAGACAAAGATAAACTGATATGTTGAAGAAAAAACAATTCAAGGTAGATCATTCAGGTTCTTCATTTGCTGTCTAGTCTATCCTACTATGGAATGCGCTCCCGCTTGAGATCAGGATGTCAGGAAGTCGTGACACGTTCAAAGCTAAAGTCCGCGAATTCTACAGGAAACAGCTAGCAGAAATATCCTCATGATATCGTCACCCAAACTTTATTGTATTTATTATATTCCGTATGTATAATTTATTAATAGTTATCTATGTATTCGTCTATCTATTTTAAATAGTATTATAAAAATAATGTTATATTTTCATAGCTTCTCTTCTTATTACATAATATATGTGCACCTGCCATGTCCCTTACTGAACCATCTTAAGGTTGACTGGTAGATAATGCCATGTGGCATTAAGTCCGCCTCGTGCAAACTGTAATGCAGGAAGTGTAAAAATAAAATAAAATAAATAAATCATTTATGGACAAGATGTACAAATGGTGAATTTAGCATTTACTCCATTCGACGACAACATCGCCATATGCGGTTTAAATCTAATATTAATTAGTTTAGCTGTCATAATCCTATGTGGCTCGCGTGGCATGTGTACTGCTATATGCCAAGACGTGCCGCGGTATAATTGTATCAAAATAAATGCGGTTAAAGACATTTATTTTTCTCAAAAGATTACAATTAATCACTTACAGAGAAAAATACAATACTAAACAAAAATATATTACCTAATTAGCGTAGTTAGTAAGGAAGTTGTGAAAAGCTTTTTATGAGTCGGGTAGTCTAAAAACTTTCAATAAAGTTGTGAGTTCAAGAATGTTACTTGACAAAACAATGCATGTTTGTAAAGGCCTATGACTTAGTGACACGTACCTATAGATCGATGTCAAACATTTTATTTCTTAATATAGTGTCATCATCATCATCAACCTTTACTAGTCCACTGCTGGACATAGGCCTCTCCTTAGAAAGGAGGTTTTGGCCTACCATACCACGCTGGAAAGACGGGTTGGCATAGAGTTTGTTTCAAGTTATCCTTCTCTTCGCAGTGCTGTTGTCCTGCGTAGTTTACTTCCTTGGTCGGCTCTTACGACACCCACGGGATGAATAGGGATGGTGACACTCTGTATTCTTAATCCGTCACCACAAGGATTTTTATTTTATAGTTGCAACAGCAATGTAATATGTTTTATAAGTAATTAGTATAATATATTAGGTCTTTACCTATGAAATTGCCGTTTTGTATGCAATAAGTGAAAGTACTTATTTTTTCAAACTTTTTTATTTCTGTTATTCGAAGTAATCACCCATGCAATCGACGCATCTTTGCCAACGCATTGGCAGTTTATTGATGCCCTTCTTGTTAAAATCAGCTGGACGGGAGGCAACAAACTCTTCAAAGGCATTTTGTACTGCCTCTCGGGAATTGAATTTTTTACCCACTAAAAAGTTGTCTAAGTTTTGGAAAAAGTAATAGTCGGTAGGTGCAAGGTTTTATATCTTTAGTGAAACGTTTGTGGCTGTCTATCTTTTTTGTAAATGTTAAATGTGGCTGGATGTCTTTTGTCAAGATTTTTCTAAAAGATTTGATGGTATTGTATTTATGTGTTTGAGCAAGGTTCATTATTCCTGTTTTTTATAGATTTTTACAGTGGGTGTTAAGTGTAATCGAATCATATCGAAACAATATTTTGATCAATTTATTTTGTGAGGTTTGTAATTGTTCTTTGCTGACGTGCCACAGATTTCAATCAACTAGTCAATGTGTGATTTTACCATAGAGTTATAGACAGTATATTTTACGTTTCGAGGTAAGCATCCAGCTAAGGGTCGAAGAGTGCCTAACAATGACGTTAAATTATTGCGTATTTTATCATCAACTATCGTATCTATTAAACGATCAGAATAAAATAAACTAGTATCTTCAGGGTACAAAGTGATATCACCTTTCAATCCAATTTCGTGTATACTGTTAATGTAATCTAAAAAAAGTAGGGACTCAATATTGGTCCCTGAGGCATGCCACATGTGACGATTCTTGGTTGACTTTAATGGTTATCAATTTTAACAACTTGAGAGCTATTTGAGATACATAATTTGAGAATGTTATAACCTGCACCAGGAACACCCAAATCTTTTAGTTTTGATAAAAGTATTTTGTGGCTCACGGTATCAAATGGCTTATTTAAATCGATGAAGACCCCTAATGTTATCGTCCCTGGATCAATATTCAGTTTAATATTTGTTACTAGGTCTACAGTTGCGGATGCAGTATTGGATTTTGTTTTAAAACCATATTGTTTCTAGAAAAGAAAATCTTTGGCTATTGTACTGTAAGTACCTACTGATTCAAGCGGTTATGTAATATGTTTTTTTAAAAACCTTACATAGTACTGGCAGCACTTATATAGGCCTATAGTTGTTGGGATCCATCTTATTACTTTTGCAATTTTGAGGGAATTTGTAAAATAACCATTAATAACGCATTTATTAATGCAGTTCGCAAGAGGCTGTGCAATAAGATCTTTAATACATTTCATAACCTTCGTACTAATAACGTCTATACCTGATCGAGTATTTGTTGTTAGATTGTTGATTATTTTAATTACTTCGCATGAAGTTGTTGGTTTAAATTTTGAATATTGGTCATCATTATTTTTATTAGGTGCACATCTTAGGTGATGGGTATGAGCGGCAACAATATTTTAGTTATTGCATCAGTCTCAACGTGAAGAACACCTTTCATACACTTCCTCTGGGATCCTTATATCTTAGCTTGTATCTTACTGATACTAATAACCTTTAATGGGTTATAAATTGCTCGAATTGACTGATTAAATCTTAATACAATCTTAATAAAGTCAACATTTTCATTATATGTGCAATAACAAAATGTATTATATTGCGCGCCGTTCTTATTTGTATACATAAATTGTAAATTTATTTTATTATAAGCTTTTCTCATTTTAAGTTATACGTTATTGTTCATTTGTTCATTAGATCACCTGCCTCATGAATAATATTACAACATTCAAGGTTTGGCCATTTGAAGTAGGCCAAAACCTCCTTTCTAAGGAGAGGCCTATGGCCTTATAGCAGTGGTGTGATTCAAGGTTTAATAGGCTTGTGTCCACTAATAACAAATTGCTTGGTTTATAGTTTCAAATTATAAATGAAGAGACATAGATAAGAAAAAACAGTCTTTTTCTCATAAAAGTTAAAGATTATTAATATTTTTTTTAAATAAATTCGAACAAAATAGGCATTAAGTCAGCGAGTACAGCGAACACCAATCAGAAATTGTTACGTCACGCCATGCAAAACATCATTGTTGTTGTTGACGTTTTCATACAACAGAGCAGGTTACTCCTTATTGTTTTTCGTTTTTAGCATATTTTCTCACCTTAATACAGTTTCAGTTGACACTGAACACAGATGTAAACAGTTTTGTTTCACAGACTGTGACGTCATTCAAGACGCCATGACACTATTCAGCGTTTTCAACGGAAATTTTGATTGTTTTTTTTTAAATACATAGAGGTAATGTAAATATTGCTTTTTCTTTAAAATATAGGTTATTTGGGATAAAATAGATATTAAAGTATAAAATTAACCAGGTTTCAAAATTGAGTCAACTAGCCTATTAAAGTTATCAAATATTTTCTGATTTAACTTTTTAACATTTGTCTCAAGTTTCTACTCTTATGCAAAATGATGTAAGCTTTATCTATGGTAAAGTCTGTAGATATGCCTAGGTCTTAAATAGTATACACTCCTTTTGTGTATTTTGATGGTTTTGTGTTTTTGACCACTCATGGTAGCAGTACTTAGAAACATTCTATGTTTTACAATCTTTGAGGTTTATTTTAGTTTTACCTAAATAAGCCTCAAGCCAGCTTACGTGTTTTCCTAGCTGTATGAATATTCATCAAAATTCGCATTGACCATGTTCACAAAGCCCTCAGACCTCTATGCGTGTTTGATTCGCACTAAATAAGTATTTCCTCCAAGTACAATATAAAGAGAATAAAGAGTATCATACACCGTAAGACAAATATTTTATGTGATAAAGCAACAAACGAACTTGCTGTGTTGTTGTTATGTGTTGTTAAAATGCCGTGTGACATGGTTTCTTGCCACATTTTATGAACTAGAATAGAGGGTACTACCCTATAGGTTTTGATTTATTAGGTAGGTGATTTATTAAAGAGTAGGCACTACCAAAGAGGGGCGGGGGTCGTCTACTCGTCTGTAGATGACCCGAGGTATGTCGGGGCACCAGGGCCTTCCTTTCTAGGGTATACCTGGTTCCCCGGCTATTAGTACCCGGCGAAGGCGTGCGGTTTTAGTCGGTTCGTGTCCGACATGCCACCGACAGGTGGTATCCGAGGGGATTTCCGCACGGAAAAAAAAAAAAAAAAAAAAAAAAAAAAAAAAGGCACTACCAAAGAGTACGCAGTGCTCTTCGTTGCTTTATTTTATCTTGAAATGGCAAAATTTTCCCTGGCTTGTTCTGAATGAAGTTGTTGGACAGTATATGCATTTTTTAAATCTAAATAAGCGATAATCCGAGCAGTTTATGGCGTAGTGGTTTAAACGATCGCCACGCCGCTTAATACTACGCCGAGTGTTGTGGGTTCAAACCCCACATGGGACCACACTTTGTCTGATCCACAAGTCTGAGTGTAATTTGTGTCCATTTCACGTATGTTTGTAAAGTCCCCCGCTACACAGGATTTATTCCTAGTGCAGGAGTTTGCTTTAAAAAAAAGGATAAACAAAATAAAGAAAAAAGTTAGAAGACGATACGACGAATATGATTTTTGACGTTGAGAAAAAAATTACATAGAAGACGACAATTACAATTTTATTGCTAACAAAACCTTTATTGACACTGTAATAAAGTGCTCTGTGCAAAAAAAAAACATCCACGACAAAAATTTTAAGTGTGAAGGCTGATTATAGTGTGTTTCGATTAACTGTCTCAAGTGCTAACAATGGACGAAGACAAACCTCCTGATCCTCCTGATAAAACGACCCCCTCCCCCCTTTTTCCCCGACTTCTTACTCTATTGTTCAACCTGGTACCCCTTCGAACTCTCTTTCAAAGTTCGCTAACATCCCCTTTAATATTTCTTAACCTGAAAATGTCCTTCCCAACGCTTCAGGTTCACGTATCCGTTCGGTTGATGACGAAATAACCCTAAATCTTCCGCCGAAACAACAAGGCCAAGTCAGTCGTGTGAAATATAACGTAAATGACAAGGGTCCTTTCATTGTTCACGTATCGCGAATTGAATCCCAACCAAATGCTTCCACAACTCTTCATCCGGTGTCCTTTGGTTTTTTCTTTTAAAAATAATATATCCAACGTGGTGAAAGATGGTGTCAAAAAAGTAGGTAGAAATCGTGTTCCCCTGGAATTTGCAACGCCTCACGATTCAAATTCATTGTTACTTAATGCCCTCTTTGTCAATCATAAATTTGAAGCATCATTTAGCAGAACAAGAATAGGTGTTGTACAGACATGACAGATGATGATATTTGTAACTATATAACAATGCCACCGGGATGTGTCTTACCACATCCCGGTCTCCTAAAAGTCAGAAGACTTAATAGGAAAACTTTTAGATATGGTATTGTTAAGTGGAAATCCACAGAAACTTGCGTTCTTACATTTCATGGTCAGATTCTACCAACTTAGCTAGTAGCAGGGCTTGTCCGGAGTATGGCAGGCAGAGGAATATATAAAGACAGCCAGTGCAGAAAAAAACATTTCCTACATAGAAGCCAGTAAAAGCATCCCTGTATGTACTCGTAGCTATGCCGACACACTCAAAACTCCACAGACTCAACAAACTCTTTCACAGTCCAATCGTAAAACCACTTTCCGCCAACCGAAATCACGTACCCCTCTACCTCCATCTCATGATACAGCCGCTCATCAGGGTCTCATCAATACTCCTCAACCTTCACAACCCAATGGTTATGGCCTTAACAATCTCTTACAAGAGTCTTCTTTTATTGACAGTTTAATTCAGTTACTGAATTTACTAATCACATCAAATATCCCTTTATCTACCTTTCTATCTTCTGCTCAAACACCGTCTAACGTTGCATATCACATGTTAAAACTTCTAATCTCTTATAAATATGGCTTCCAACCAAGTGTTCCTACAGTGGAATGTGAGGAGCGTGTTTCATAAAAAGCACGACCTCATATTTCTACTAAATAAATACCAACCCTTAATTTGTTCTATTGTAGAGACCTGGCTACTGCCTAGTGTTAACTTTTATATTCCCCACTACAACATCCTTAGGTGTGACAGGCCTGATGGATATGGATGTTCTGCCCTTCTAATTGATAATCGTGTTTCCATTCCAACTCTCCCCACTCCATCTTGTCATTATCAGTACTAAAGTTAGTGGGTTGACAGTTATCTATAGAAGAGGTAAACCTTTGCATACTGAATGATGGATCCTACACACGAAGAATTCTGGCCAGGCAGCATAAAAGCTTTGTAGATTTGATCTTTTGCTCTGCTGACATTGCAGCATCGGCTAGCTGGCAGTGCACAAGCTTATCACATGGCAGCGATCATTACCCAATTATAATTTCCTTATCCAGTAGACATTATTTACTTACCTGAAACTCTTCGGCGCCTTTTAAAATACAATGTTTCAAAATCAGACTGGCAAGTATATACCACTTTGCTAGCAGAAAAAGTAAGCACGCTTCCTGATTTTGACTTCAGAAACTTAACTTATGACGATCACTGGCATGTGAATGAGTGTTGTGAAAAATTAGTGAAAGCTCTGATTTTTTTTTATGTTAGAGGGGGCAGACCTGCAGACGGGTCATCTGATGTAAAGTGACAATCGCCGCCCAAGAACGACTGCAACTCAGGAGTCACAAACATGTTGCCGGCCTATTACGAAAGAGTACGCTCTCTTCTTGAAGGTTGTATCGGTTTGGAAGTACCGCTGACGATAACCCGAACCACAAATTGCTTTCCAGGTAATGAGGATGAAAATTTTGCCGTGTGGAACGATGGCGAAATGTTGCGGCTGGTATTAGTCCGAACAATTCCTCAGACTATGCTCCATGATATATGCGATAGAGAATGCAGATGGATGGATGGAAACTGGACTTCGCTCGCTAGGATTCCGATGATGGCTGAGACAGTGAGTTAGTTAACCGATGATTCTTGCTTCAAAATTAAAAATACCGGCTGAGGTAATTTTCCGTCTCCCCCCTGGTGGGACAGTGTATGCACCACAGCTGTTAGGAAAAGAAAAGAGACAGAAAAAAATACAACCTGGAAATGAGCACCGAAAACTTTTTAATTAAAAAAAAAAAAATTATAGCGCAAAGAGATACGGAGGATTCTCCCTTTGTGTTGGAGGGACATGACACCCGTTCAGACTTCAAAGAAGATCAGCAGCAGCACCATCGCCACCATCGTGTACACTTCCATATCGATGAGCAGTAATCAAGTCTCAGCCAGCCATCAACTTTGGGCGCAACATGGATACCACACGCAAGTAGCGACCGCTCCAGCATGGTTACCACTACGGCTTTATCCGCGTCTAGGCACAGTACACTGCACCTAAGGTCCACGTAAGAAGAGCAACTCTCTCCGGTCTACACAGCAGCCAGCCACTAGGCAGTAACCGCCCCGACTTCCGACTCAGTTCCGACTCACTGGAACTACTTACTACTGGCACTGGCACTCTCCACAACAGGGCATAGACGGTTGACTCATCAAGATATCGACCTCCGGTCTTGGAGGGGAGTAATGTGGCAACTTCCACATACGGTGAAACAAAGAAACATATTACGTCATCTAACGAAGACACACCGAACTACGGAGTAACTCCTGAATGAGAATTGCTAGTCATGTATCGCGATATGAAGAATTCTCTAGCCGATTAGCATATATACAACTTTCCAACATCAACCGATGAGCCGCGGTACGCCAGGCATAATCACTTTGCCTGTCGGAGGATCCTCCCTTTCTGTTGGAGGGACATGACACCCGTTCCTAAACAGATTCAATCCAGAAAAGAAGTGACCAGCAAACAATGGGTAGGAAGTGTCGCAAAAAACACCGACTCAATCTTTGCCAGCCAGAAGAAAATACTTTGGAGCGTGCTGATCTCTTGCGCACTCTTAGCTTCTATTAATGGTTGCCATTACGTTTGCATACTCTTTGCAACACCTCACCGTAAGAGTACGCACGGGACGAACATAACGTTTAAGACTTTTTAAAATAATTTAAGACTGTTTTAGTATTATTTTGTTATTAAATGACCAGATTAATTTAAATAATAAATACAAAATGTAATCCGTGTGGTGACGGATTAAGAATACAGAGTGTCACCACCCCTGTTCATCCCGTGGGTGTCGTAAGAGCCGACTAAGAGAGAAAACTACGCAGAACAACAGCACTGCAGAGAGAAGGAAAACTTGAGACAAACCCTATACCAACCCGTCTGGCCAGCGTGGTATAGTAGGCCAAAACCTTCTTTCTAAGGAGAGGCTTATGTCCAGCAGTGGATTATTAAAGGCTGTTGATGATGATGTAATCATAAAGTTGTTTTAATACTTGTAAAAAATAAAAGTTTACAAAATGCGCTCTCTTTGGTGGCTTTACCCTTTTTTTTTTCCGTGCGGAAATCCCCTCGGATACCACCTATCGGTGGCATGTCGGACTCGAACCGACTAAAACCGCACGCCGTCTCGGGTACTAATAGCCGGGGAACCAGGTATACCCTAGAAAGGAAGTCCCTGGTGCCCCGACATACCTCAGGCCATCTACAGACGAGTAGACGACCCCTCCCGTGTGGGAACCCCATGTTCCCTTTGCTCCCTGGAAGCGAGCGCGCTTCGCAACGCGCTCGCCGCCACCCCGGCCTGCTTCTGCTAGGGTGACAGATGGCCTCACCTGTCACCCCCAGGCCTGCGCTTATGGAGGACGGAGGTGCCTGAGTCGCCGGAGGTCGCAGAATGACCTGAGTTCTAAACCTCTCCCGGTCCCGCTCCGCCGTCTCCTTCGCGAGCATAACTTGCTCGCAGAAGGAGACGGCAGAGTTCCACGCACTCTCGCACCGCACGATAGCCGCAATCAGGCTATCGAGCGAGAGAACTCCCAATCCGATGGCCGCCACGAGGTCTCGCCTCTGCTCAACCCACGCCGGGCACTCCGCCAGCGTGTGGAGAGCCGTGTCCACGATCTGGCCATCGCAGTGGTGGCACTCAGGCGTTGGCTCCTTGCGGATCAGACACAGGTGATCCCCGAAACATCCTTTCCCAGTGATCACCTGCGTCAGTCGATATGAGAGGGTCCCGTGACGCCTCTCGAGCATATCCTCCATAACGGGTCTTACCGCCGCGATGACGGAGTGCCCGGCGCTCGGTTGACCGAGTCGTTCCCTACACTCCCCTATGATGATGGTGGCTTTACCCTACACTCATACATTTGGTGTTATTAGTATATATTGCTAAAAAATAAAAATAAAACAGTATAATTAGGTTTCTGTAAGAATTTTTACACTTTGCCGCAATACAAATAGAAAGGCAAGTGTAGGTAATAAGCAGATGCGTGCCATAAATTCGGTGTAAACAAAATATTTAGTTAATTTTAACAAGAAACATACGGGCTAATTCGTTTTCTGAAGTAGAATAAACATTTTGACGGCTTGCACATGATGTAGAAAAATCTTTCAGCCAAATATTTTTGGATATAAAGTAGCCTAGAGAAAACTAACTAAACAAAGACGGCGCTAGATATTTTTTTATAGATTATATTTGATAGATTATTTCATATTCAAAATGCCTTTAAACTAAAATCAAAATTCGTTTCTTCATACCTTACAGTCTTGTATGTTGCCTTTATATTTTGCCTTATGTGTTCTTTTATTTCTTTTTTTATGGTAAATGGAGCGCAACTCAAGATTCACAAGTGCGTTTCCGCCCTTTGAGTTCCACCCCAGAATTACCTACGTTACCAGAGCTCCAAACCTTGAGGGCTTCGTCGCTTTTCTCTCGTAGCGAGTGATGATCACTATATAAAAAGCTGCGAAAGAAATGGTTAGAACTGGTTTTCTGTGAGGCAAGGGTATCACTCCGATCGAGCCGACCTATCTGGGCCGAAGCATTACTCTTACATGGTTAATATGAAATACAGGAAACCTCTCTTAAAGAGAAAGAGCAGGTATACGGGTGATAGAAAATTACTTTTACGTGCGAATGCTAGTTACATAAAAATATTGTTTACTATTTATGCAACTTGGAAACACGGCAAATTCCTTGGGCATTTTTTTTAAGATGTTATTTTACTTATTTTATTAACTCATTCTGGTAAATCTTGGATGGATGACAATGTAAGAATTCTTATAACAACGACGCGATATATCGGTGGGAGAGCTATACTAGCACACATAGGTATAGGCTAGCAACAAAAAACCGGTGTTAGGCAATACTCTCGTTGTTTTCAGCGAGTAAGTGAGGTTGCTGGAGTCCAAACTCTCCCTCCCCGTTTTTCTTAGGTGTCCATGGGGGGCGGTAGGCACTAACCATCAGGTGACCTGTCTGCTCTTCTGCCATTTCTTTTTTTATTGATGAACAAACAGTCGTATTTAGATGTTGTTGACTTATAGATATAATAGCTCCCTAAATTAATACAACATCTAGATCACATTTTAACTTATTAATGATAATAAACTTAATTATGAAAAAAATATTTAAATACTACTAAATACAATAGGCAACATACTAAACCAAAAAGCAACCTGGCTTTTATTCATGAAAGCAGTTGTGTTCTATTTTTTAAAGAAAAAGTAGTAGACACGATAGGGCGGGCGGACTTTAGCTAGTACCGCAAGGTAAAATTTATGAACGGCCGCATTTTCGTGGTCCTGGCGCCGCGCTGACAGCGTCGCTGCGCTGAAGAGCGTACAGATGGGTTGAGATGAGTCAGCAAGTCAGTTAGCGGGGTGGCGGCGGCGGGGGCCACTGCATCGTCCCAGCGCCGCGTGGCGTGGCGTGCGGCATGCGAGTGCCCAATGTGAGTCGTGTGCAGTGTAGCACGCGCCGTCCGCGGCCGCACATCGCTCATCGCGCTACGCCGCCGCCTTACCGCTCTGCCGCACCACGCGTCCGCTGGGCGCGTCGCGCGGGCCGCGGGCCAGGCCCGCGAGCCTGCTGCTTCTGGCCGCGTGGCTGGCGGCCGTTGCTGCAGAGCTCGCCTGTCCTCAAGAGTCACCGGCGGCTACGATCGCGTGCACCTCCTGCCGAGCGTACGAAAACGCGCGGGAATACAGCTTAAGAGTGGTCCGCGAGAGTCTGCTGGCAAAGCTCGGCTTCACTCAGGCCCCAAACACTACAGGGCGTGAATTGCCGGAAGTGCCCGCAGCCCTCATGGCGCGTTTTGAGCGCAGGAAACCGCCGCTGGGCGTGCAGGCTGATGCATCAGCTCCGACGCGAACCTTCGTCACTCATACAGAACAGGACGACTTCCTCGCGCGCACCGACAATGTCGTCATTTTTGCCCGTTAGTACCTTTCTGATTTCATAATAAATCCGGGTATACAGTTTTTTTTAAAGTTCAATAGTGCATAATTTCCACATAGAAGTTAGTTCAATGCCCTTAGCTTAGATATAAGCGGTAGCTCATTATTAACTTTTTATGAAAAAATTGCATTTGCTTAATAAAAATAAATGTTAGTTCTTGTGGAACTAAAATTTGGTGCTGAAGGTAATTTTAATATTGACAAGCCAGTATTTTTATTTTAAAATTCGGTTGCAATCCATTCAAGACTTAATTAAATGTGACGGGTACGATAGTACCTACGTCTAGAATTTGGTCAGCTCGGCTATTGGCATGGTCTGCGAAGTTCATTGACAGGCACGTGTGCAGCCTATAAGTGGGTAAGCCACTTCGTGGTCGTGTCACGCACAGCAAATATTAATTAGCCAATGATTGCTTCAACTTCAACGCGTACATTATGTGCCATTGTCTATAGAACACGACAAGTTGAGATTGCTATCACGATGGTCTCCGACAACTTTTGAATAACAAATCCTGCAACGGTCAATATAGAGCCATTTTGGACATTCAGATATTGCAGGTACATACTTAGTATTCTATTTTAACCCGAAGTTATACCTCGATGTTGAGAGAATTCGTGATTAAAATAGTTATTTTTGGGTGTGGTAAATTGTATAAAATCTTTTAGAATTCTAAGCCTATGTAATTATATAAAAGAAAGTATGCATGCCACAAAAGTAGTAAGGGTGAAATTGTAATGCAAAAACGGGGCTATCAAAGTTCAGGCTAGTATGTAATCTGGTACCGTGAACGAGGGGCTTCGACCGCTGACGATAACGTAACTACTGTGACTTGGCTATAGCTTACGATTAAAATGACAATATTAGCTCACAAACTAACTGATAAAACTTAAAAAATGATTGTGTCAGGATGAAACATAACCAAAAAACACTTTAAAAAATATTCGCAGATCAATAGCAGATGCTTAGTCTGAGCATCAACATGACATAGATTAAGAATTCTATATGTAAATGTGTTAATTTTAGTTTCTAGCTCCAGTGTCTCATAATAACCCTAGTATTGCACGGGTAAAATTGTCATTCAACTTGGATAAATGTATTTTAATAGATTGACTTGCCATTTTACTTGCATGATGAATATTTTATTTGATAAAATATCTTCTTAATACTACCTAATAAGTATGTATGATATACCTATAAATAAACTTGCTTCTCTAGAATAGTGATATTCTTATAATTAGGTGGGTATTAATAGCCCCAGATAAAGGTATGTTATTTTTAGCATATCAAAGTTGATAGTGTCCTAGGTACAACTTAATGCATTGAGAAGGTGCAAGATTTCATTTGTAAATTATAATCTTTTAATAGATATTTCTCTCCCTGTGTGTGTGAGTGCGATGTATGATCTATATAGTATGTTATGCTTAATAAGTTGTTTGTTAAATATACCTGACGGGTAAAAGTGCGTGGCCGCCACCACAAAACTTTTGAACAGTCTGGTATAAATTAACAAATAAATTTATTGTTTGAATAAGGATATGAAGACAGAGGTTAATGATAACAAAATGTAAAAAGTAATATGTGCTAAAGTAGGGTTGTGCAGATGTATTTTGTTGTTGTCGTTCAGTAATTGGCGACCTTTGCGGTATTCAAAATGTTCAATCACAAGTTGACGTAGGTGACGTAGTAGGTGAGTAGCTGAGTAGGCGTCCGACGTCTCTCTGTCTATCACTCGCGCTGGCCGAGGAACACTGCCCTCGACTCATAATAATCGACGTGCAAACGCACCGCCTCCGTTTAACTGTATGACACAATTCCTGACACATTACCTAATCTCGACAACGTACGCTACCACAATTTCGGGACTTCAAAATTCTCAATCTGTACCTAGGTCAAAGTGGGTTATAATTTCAAGGAGAAACCTCTGTTTATTCCTTAAATATTTTAACTGGCCAATGTTCACAGAGGATTAGGCCTATTGGGGAGACCTCTATAAAAAAAGCGCACCTACGGTTCTTACCTCCTGGTGGTGTGGAAAAAGGACCACTATTTTTTTTTCTCAATTAACCAGTATTACACAAATATTTCAAATTTTGGCTATTTATGGACACAGTATATATAAGGAACTTTTGCTTCCCCTGATTGGTTTACCCTTGACCCACAGACAACATCCTGCCAAAACGATGACTACGATCGATAAAGCGGTTATCGCCTCCCTACATCTCCGAACATCATTGAAATATATTGTCGGAAAATTGATATATCGCTCATGAGATGTAACATTGTCAAATATCCATTAATTTAATGTACATCGTAGGTACTTGTCATTTTTATAAATAATCATTTCTTATCAGTGTAGAAGCAAGGACGTGACACTGTTACGAGTTTTTATTACATATAGAAACTACTTACCTATAGCTTGTGCATTTTATACAATCAGTTATCACTATATAATTTACCTTATTGCAAATATGATAAGCTCTTCATAAAACAAGACTTATCGTTTTCTTTCAACGTGGATGTTAATGTTCAAATGTTAAGAATAGATCGCTTAGTGTGGTTAGTAACAGTTCCCCTACACCCACGATTAGCTGAGTGCGAACGTGTTCATAAACGTCTATTGCGGATATCATAAATCGATCCAAAAGTTTACCGCTATCTGATTAAGATTCATACGTACTTACACACTACATAAACAATTAGCACATTTAAAAAAATACTTTCCACTAAGCATAAATAAAGCTTAATGTATCATACTTGTACTCATATTGTACTCATATCAGAACGAATGCTTAATCTGTGATAAGAGTTTATTTACTACTTGATACCAATTTACTTACATTTTTGCTTCAAATAATAGGTCATACGCGAAAAATGTATTCTATAAGGGTATCCTAGCCAAACTCAAAAAATATAATCTTTAATTTAAATATACTTAATGACGAGACGAAGATACGTTTAGTTAGTTTGTGCGCGTGTGCGATCATTGAATTTTGTCCTAACGTGACCTAAAGGTACTTATCGTTTATCGACATATACCTATTTAGTCTCAATGAAAAATTTAGTCTTATTTCTACATAATAGAGTATATATTTGCAAAAAGGTAATATGCAGAGCGAGTAGACTGTCTCGCGCTCGTCTGAGTTGTGCGTGTCAACGAGACGGCCATTTGCGAACGATCGATTGTTTTGGCTGGTGGTAGTCACCTTAATTGCTCATGAATCAAGATGACTTGAGCAGTTTAGTGTGAAATGATTAGGTCTATACTAGACAAATCTATATATTTATAAGTTTATTAACATTATAAATATTTTACAAATCTTTGTATTAAAATTGCGATTCCTTAGAACATTTTGTGTTAAGACAACCTTTCATAATCGTTCTTTTTAGTTATATAGGTGTAGGTTATATTTAGATATTTTTTATTGACGATTTTATATAAGTAGGTAGGTTTGTCATCGTAATATATTTAAGATCCTTAAAACTGTCCAAAAATGTTCATTATTGAAATAAATGCAAAAGGAATTATAAAGGTGAACTATATATATATGTATTATTTTGTTACATAGGTATATTAAGTCCAAATTCAATAATTCAATAGATGAACTTCAAAATTTTTGCACTTAATATTTCAAGTATGTAATGTATGAATACATATTTAGGTATATACTCGTAAGATGTGACTAGACTTTGAATAAAACAGTTTTAATTAGACTATGGATCAAGCAGTAGATTCACACTTCATCTCCTGTGATGTGACTTATGTCTGTGCATGTCTGTCCGTGTTTCGTAGCTATTTGTATGATTCACATTTTATTATTTAACCTTTCTATTTCAAGGTTTTCATGGTTTAGATGTGGTCTGTGTCTTTGTTTACATTCCAGTTTTCTAGGTAACCTTATGGTAGGTGGGCTAGCTAAATAAAAAAATACAGTGTATTTTTTAATTGTATTGTGTATTTTGTTTAATGTAACATACGTAGAAAGAAATGATTTAGTTTTGTAATTTAAAATTATCACCTATGGACATATAAATATTGTTCTCATAGTTAGCCGTTCAGGTGATGTGCGCGATTGAGTTTCTATAACTCGACCATTTTCTATAGAGTTGCACATTTCAAATGAGCATACCGCTACAAATAAATTGAATGATATTTATGCATTTTAATTTCTGTGAGATTTTAAATTAAATTGTATGTTTATATTTTATAAGTAATGTTGATATCGTATTATTTCGATAAATGAGTACCTATCTGTAAAAATTGGCGCTCTGTTCAATTCAAAGTACTGTGTGATAACATTAGCTCTTTGCATAAAGATAGCGGATATCTCGTGTACGGAAAGCACATCCGCAGATGAGGTACAAACAGCATAGGTACCTATATAGAATATGTGCAAAACTGCGTATAAAGTTATACGCAGCTGAGCCCGCATGAGCGACCACCCTCGCGGTTTTGCAGCAAATCGGTAATTGGTAGGGTTGACAGGAATAGGGATTAGATTAGGGTTCAGAACAGGGTTTAGCATTATATACAATATGCCCACAATGTGTGACAACGCACGTTTTTATTAATGTTTATTGCTTATTTGGCACAATGGGTGATACGTGTGACTGCAGAGCGTGAATTGTAGAAGCATCCGCGTCTTGAGCTAGGTCATGATCTGGGAAGAAATATTATTATACGCAAAAAAATTAACAACATTATTTAGAAATAGAGTTTATCAAAAAACGACCACTATAAAAAAGTTATTAGCAAATCTGTGTTTTCATGACTTGTAGTAACTTTTACTCTAAATATGTGAAGAATTGAGACGAAGCAAAACATATCTAAGCCACTTTGTAACGTGAAGAATTGACATACCTTCAGGTTTCGCCTTGTCGCGAAAACCATTGTTTTAGGGAAATAATGTTCATATCTAGCTTACCTACAAGTCCACGTAGGACGCTTTAGATGTACGAAGATTGTCGATTGTGTGTATCACTAGTTGATTCAATACTCATAGTTTTGAGACATCCTTTCACTATGCAAACAACAGCAGGCACCTTGACACTAGAGGTTGTTAACCGGTGCATTAGATGGGGCACAATTGAGGCCAGTGTGTGAGCGAGTTCAAGAGCAATTTAGGTTCCGTAGGTCAGTTCGCCGAAGGTAACCTTGACTTTGACAACAATTTTTGTACCTAAAATGTTTAGTTTTGTTGAAATATTGTGCATGGTACATTGTATATATGTCTCAGATGCGGACACTTACAAAAAATTGTCGAGTAAAAAAAAGAGTTTAAAAATATTGTGTAGTTACGAAACGATGGTTAATTTAAAAAATAACAGTAAATTATAATGGAAACATTACAGTCCCTGAGTGTTAACTGATAAGTGTGTCACTATAAAACTTGGTGCTATTTGTTCTGATAAATCTAAGATATAATATAGTTTAAATATAATTTTTTTAAATGCTGGTTGATGGTTTTTGTTTGGCGCTTGTTTTCGAACTGATTAGATTTGAATTTGATAGGGGTCGGTGCAATAAAGCCTTTTTACCACAGCTACTTTTTATATAAAATTGGCTTTAGTACTAATTGAAAATTAAGTATGGAAAAATTCTGTATTATACCTACACAATAAATAATATAATATAGTTTTTAATAGTTTCGTCTTTATGGTTAAGAAATGCATACCTACTTGATCTGATCTACGTCTGGTAGGCATCTAATAAAATATTAAACTCTAGAAGATATTAAACTCTCTTATTAGTTACCTACTAGATTTGATCTAACTAAACTATTAGATTACTGTAATAGTTGCAGACAACAAAATACAAGAATAACGTTGTGTTGTATCATCTCTATCATCTACTCTATTCGATCTATCTACGATTATATCTATTCTAATCGAACGACGAAATTAGTGTTTTTGAAGTTTAATTCAATTTATAAATGTAATATATATGGTATGGTATGGTATTTTGTGTTAAGTATCTATTTTCACATAATTCAAAATATAAAAACATAATAAACACAATAATTAAAAAGTTTAACAGTCAAATAAAGAGTTTGTGTAAAAAAAAATCGTGTGATATACAATCATTGTTTGCTCTATGAAATATGCAATAAAGTAAAGAACAATTGATACTTTAAAAAACTTTAAAAAAATACTTAATAAACACCATTTTATTATTGATATTTAATATTGGAAAATATTATAGATATAATATAATATTTAGATTACTTTCATAATATAAGTTTGTCATTTTGGCTACTGCTTTTCTCTTTGGTAGAGACGACGCTTCGATGCCTGCTAGGCCTTTTTTCTATTGGTGACGGATTGAAAATTCCTTCAGATCTCCGGCTACTGCATTCCCAAGGAGCCGGAGATCGGCGGCGGCCGGTGTTTAGATTAAAAACTACCTCGACCGACGAACGGCCGGACGGCCCTACTCTGGGAGGAACTTGGATCATGTGATTTTAGGTCCCTCCCGGATCAACGCCGCTCCTAACTAGGCCCTAGGATACTCTAATTGTAGAAGGTGACTAAGTACATAGTGCAATTGTGTTATTCTATGAAAATAAGGTACACATATTACGAGTATATACTATACTATACATATAAGTCTGATATTAAACTAACAGCCGGTAAGTTACCTTAGTATTTTCCAGTTAGACAGAAACTATACATATTTACTCGTTTAGTATTCAAATGAACTCTCGAATCAAGCTTTACCTCGAACTTCCCGAATTAATTCACTCTCGTATGATCTCAGTGGAACATGTCACTTAACGCGTCTATTTCAGTAATCATAATCCAAAAAATTAAAATTCAAGGTATTTCAAAAACAAACATTTCAGTAACAACTGTGTACTGTTACGCCTGCAGTTACTGTTACTGTTTTATTAAAGCAAAATTTAAAAAAAAACTAGTAAAATCAAAAACACGTAACTAAAAGAAAAATTTAAGGTAAAAGTGGGATGCTAGATGTCAATTGTTGTAAATATTTAATTGACGAATATTGTTAAAAGTTGTAATATCTTAGAATATCTGAAAAAAAAATCCTCTCTCTTTTACAATAAAATGTTTTTTTCTTAATCACTCCATTTTTCTTTGCGGCTAGTTACAAAAGCGTGAGTTTCTAGTTTTTTTCAACTATTATTTATTTTTGCTTTTTAATTGTAGAGAAAATAATGTATATTATAGACTAATTTTTAATATTCATTTTCTCAACAAGTAAGTAAGTCACATATGCTTCTGTACGTGGGACAAGACACTACCGTTTAAAATTGTTAATTCTAAAGATTCTGATAAGGGTAATCGAACAAACTTATTTAATTTTGAAAAATGCGTGTAGTGAGTGTTATAAGTGTACAAAATTTAGAATTATTCTGACCTTTTATCGTAGGTAAGAATCGAGTTAAAAAAATCCGCTACATAGAAAAAAAGCTACTTATTTTTTTTTATTAATTTTAGTCATGACCTAAGTACGCTTCTCTACTCCCCTGACTGATTGTCATATTTTGTGTCGTCACTTTTTGTTTTGCATTGAGTACCTAAGTATTACAAGCAAAGTACAGTTTAAGGATCTGGTTGTGATAAATTTAACTAAATAGTATCCTTCGTTTCATCTTTATTTTGTGTTGTTCGATAACTTTTACTACTTGTCGGTTTAGTAAATTTTAATTAAAATGCATTTAGTTTTAAAAGTCTGTTTCTAAAGGAATAATCAGAAATACCAAGAACTATGTCCTATATAATAGGACTGGATGAAATACTTAATATTTATTTGTTTAATCCTAATTCACAAATTGAAATTGGGTAAGCTTAATGCCACGGGCGTTTCCGTCTTTTGTCTAGTAAAAAAAAACATTGAATTAAGAAGTTGGTAAGATTTTTTTGGAATAAATTGACTGCCTCCGTGGGGCAGTGGAAACGTATGCGACTGCTGTGGTGAGGTCTTGGGTTTGATTCCCGGGTCGAACCAAATGTTTGTATGATTTGCAAATATTTGTTTCTGAGTTTGGGCGTTTTCTATGTATAATATGTATGTATTTAAAAAAAGTATGTAAGTATTCTATCAATCAATCAAGTTTTCATAGTACAAGCTCTGCTTAGTTTGAAACAAGATGGCGTTTTGTGTCTAAAAAATAAAAACCAAGAGACATTTATTTATAAAATATAAGCTGACAGTAAAAAAGAAACATATCATAATGCAATTAAAATATTTACAACATTTACACTATTTACATACAAGCATAAAAAAAATCCTCCGCATCATCGCCTACTGGTAGCGTTCCTAGAAGACTGGCAGCATTGCCACGTTAAATGGCAATGCTAATTTTCTATGCTAGATAAAGGTTCATACGGCCCCAAACGGTTCAAAAATATAATTTTCTACTATATGCTGTATTTACGCCATTTGAGGGTTTCAGCGGATGCAGCAGCAACGCCGGCATAACCAGCTATGCTTGGTAGGTGGGATGGCGCAAGGGTGTCGACGTAAGTTGCGTTCAACATGAAAGGCTTACCCATCGTCTATGGCAGCAACGACATACCGTCCGGTCTCTTCCCATCGTCTCGTACCAGACCATTGGGTTCACGTACAAATGGAACGCCGATGACTGAACTGACTGAACGATAATGTCGGTAATATTGATATGTCGAGATATACGGCCAGCGCTTCTGGTACAAGAAAGGCCATGACCAAGACCGTCAACAGCTTCACCGCAGTGCCAAACATGCGGAGAAACTCAAGGCGCACCTTACCGAAGACAAGTGGCAAGGCGAAATGTAAGATCGTCCAACAAGATGTTAGGCGATGAAAGTGCCAGAATCCATAAGCCTGATTCCCATTTTCCCACAGCCAACAACGAGCGCGCTCAGCAAGATTTATTTATGTATTAATTAGTGTTTTTTGTTTTAAAATACTTAGTGGCGCGTCCTATTGTCTCTGAGAGAATGTATTAACAGGTAATATTCTATTGGAACAAGTTACGGCCTTGCAAGATACTTCAGAATCAACCAGAGACAGAGACACAATTATTTTTATACATAAAATATATACATATACATATCTACGTATTCAAAAACACATACATAGAGACATATATCCTTGCTAAGTACCTACACAAATAATATATAATCCATTATTGTTCTGATGAATCTGCAAATATGTCGTAACCACAAATCAATCTTCTTTCTTTTTTGTTGACGGGGACGCAAATCCTTTCGGATCTTTGGCTCCTCGGCGACAGCCAGGAGTATGTGGTGTTTTCACTGAAAACCACCCTGCAATCGGTCTCAGTAGTTTGTGTATTCTACGCTTCTCAAAACTCAAAAAGTTTTGCACCGATTGAGCTTAAATTGCTGCTCAAAAAGAGAAGGAAAACTTGAAACAAACCCTATACCAACCGTCCGGCCAGCGTGGTACACATAGTAGGCCAAAACCTCCTAGGCCTATGTCCAGCAGTGGACTATTAAAGGCTGTTGATGATGATGATGATAAGCTCAAATTTTGACATGACATACAACACGCTTCAGATATGGTTTTTATTTATTTCTCTCTCTTCTCTTACTTTTCATCATTGCAGCCACAATGTGTCACACCAAAACATAGAAGGGTACAGCTAGTTCTAGATATATTTTAAGTTTTCAGGACTAGGAGTCAAGCAGAGGAAGTCAGTCGTAAAGCTAGTAGCCTATTACAATACGTGACGTGAAGAACAGACACAAATCCCCAAGGACATTCTTTTTTACACGCTTTATATTAGCTTCACTTGTATGTTTGTTTGTATGTTTGTAACCGACTCCTTTGGGCGTGATTTTGACTGACTTTAAACGGTCAGAATTCGTTCAAACTTTGTACATATATCAAGGACCGATGACAATACACTAATTAAAAAAAAAAACGCTTGGGGTGCTTTTTACTATTGACAACAGGTACCCAACGCTTTTTTTCAAATTTATTTTCTATTTTTTAGTTTGGTTTTCTATAGAAAGCGTGTTTTTTAGTTTTTTAAAACTATAATTTTTTTTTGTACTCTAACATGGATAGTTCCGACATTACTATCATATTTAAGCAGCAGCAGTAGTTATAATAGCTGTGCGGTGATGGTCAGCTGTAATCAATGGCACTCGTTCACGAGCATGATTCACGCGATAGCCATCGTCCTTCTTGACCATTTTTAGGTGTGTTAATCGCCCTAATACTTACGCTACCGTCTAACTTTCACTAAAATCTTAATCTTTATTTTTTCATTTAATAAGTTATCGCACTTACTATGTCTAACATTAGACAAAGAGAATCTTAATAGAAAACCTATAATTAACCTTAAAGACTTGCTAAATGGGTGTAAAATAATGTTTGCATTCATTTCCTAATGAAAAATAATATTGGAAAATTGTATGCCCGCTATTTGCTCGAGTATTCTTCTAATGATATCAATCGTCTTTTTTATAAATAGCTGTCAGAATAATGACTGTAGAATCTACATATAGTATTAGAGCGGTTAGCCCTAATACTTACGCTATCGTCTAACTTTCACTAAAATCTTAATCTTTATTTTTTCATTTAATAAGTTATCGCACTTACTATGTCTAACATTAGACAAAGAGAATCTTAATCGAAAACCTATAATTAACCTTAAAGACTTGCTAAATGGGTGTAAAATAATGTTTGCATTCATTTCCTTATGAAAAATAATATTTGAAAATTGTATGCCCGCTATTTGCTCGAGTATTCTTCCAATGATATCAATCGTCTTTTTTATAAATAGCTGTCAGAATAATTAGTGTAGAATCTACATATAGTGTCCCAATTTTATGATGAGAAATGTATTACGTAGAGCTCATTGTTTGAATTTTTAACATGTACGTAAGGTAATTAAGTATGTCGAAGATATAAATAATAACCTGCCTGCCTACAAAAAGTAACCTGCCAACTAAAATGTTTTTAATGCCAAAACAACAATGGTTACAACCATGGATGAAACAAAAGCTTCAATTTAAAGAACCAAGGTAATTAAGTACTTTCCAGACAATACACTAATAAAAGTGAACAGGTAGGTACATTATGCTTTTAGGCCTAACTAAGCATAGATCAAAATAAATAAAATATATAAAACCAAGAGTGGGTCTGAAAATTAGATTCTTTTTAAATTTATTGCACTATTTCTTGTCGGCAAATTTCGTACAATATACTCCTTTAGTAGACACTCTAGCAGATTCATCACATCTTTAAAGTTGTATATATATGTAACTCAGCAAGTGTATATATTTGTATTTCAGTATGTACTTTTGTCACACTATTTCTGTCCCACTATTTCTGTTCATTTCCTTAATTTTTATTATCTGGGTAAAACAAAAGACTTAATTTCTAGTACACCTACCTACTCAGACATGAAAATGCTGTGGCATTAAGTCCGCCCTTGTACAATTCATTGTGATTTATTTTGTGCAAAAATTAGACTGTTTTATAATTATAATCGATTGGATAAAACTCATTGGTAGGTAGGTCAAGCTGGGAGTAGGTATAATTGATGGGTTTATACAATGGGTTCAAGCAATTACGATATTGTTTTACTTAGAAAAAAATGTACACTTAGAACAAAGAAATTACAAATGAAAGAAAAGAAAAGGTAAATAAACCAGTGCTATCATGTACTTAGGTGCCTTTGTTTAAAGATTGATATATTTAGCCTATCACATATAGGCCTTGTAAACATGGTGCCATCCTGTTTGAAAATAACTTCACACTCAGATTGGTGGACAGATTTCCAGGAGACAGAGGTACAGACAGAAAAAAATAACAGTTCGTAAATTAAGTGAACGGGCTGAGACGCCGCCGCTGCTCTCCTTCTGTTTTATTCAGTGCTGTTTTAGTTATTTTGTATGCCTTTCAAACTGTATGAGTTTATTTATATCAGAACATACATTAATTAATCACTACGTACATTATAATCTGGACACATTTTGTACTCAGAAGTGTTTTATCTTAAGTTTTACTAGGGATCTTGCAGACAAATGAAGAGGTACTTTTAGTGCCTAGTGTATTCATGTTATTAAAAATTATTTTTAATTACTGTCGTTAGCTTCCAGAACTTATAAAGACAGAGACGTACAGTTCTCTGTTTTTCATTTTGCGCGGTTCTACAATAAGTTCAGACAATCATATTTTGTACCACTCGTACACTTATAGATAGAACACAAAATATATTGGTGCCTCATAGTGGACCAATGTTGCAAACATTGTAATACAATATCACCTTAGTGCCGTCCCTGTTTATAATCGTTGAAGAAAAAGAGGATGCCACGATAATGTGCGAATGTTGATTGCAATAAGCACTTACTTTGCTTCAATTTAGTGAGGACGTCGATTTCAATTTGACCACATCCTGCTTTCTCAAGATATTCTTGTTATTTATTGTTGAGACAGTTTTTTAAATCGTCTCCGACCCTAACTTGTGAGTATTTCAATTGTCTGCATCGTGTGAAACAAATCCTTTAAAAATAAGAGTACTTACTTAGACTTCATATTTTCACGTTCATCACATTTTCCCCAAAATAGAAAGTATGTTAGAGAAAAGATCACGTTCGCTAATTTTACATTATACAACGCACGTGAAATGTTTACCAGAAATGTTTCCTAGCCGGTAATTACAAAATGTCATTATTGCAGCTTTAAATAAAATCACTAGTATCTGAAAAGATGTGAAGGTATATTTACACAAGCTTGTGTTGTATTTTGATGAAGTATTACTTAAGTATCTTAAAGACTACTTTAAATAAACAAAAGACGGTGTACTTTATTTATAATTGAATTTGCATTTGTATTAATGTTGAAATAAATCTAATGAACAAAAACATGCTAAGGGTTGTAGTGTTGTTTTAACTACAAAGTCACTCCTAACATTTGTCATCCGATTTTATCGAATAAAGTGGAAGTGCAGAACGTTTAATAATATTTTTACACAATTTAGTCCTGTGTCCTGTACAGGCACTTTCAGTGATTATTAATAAAAATGTAGTACTAATACACTAGGGCGTCCGGTAATCAAATTCTGTAGATTTTTGTTAACAATGTTATTGTTTGTTTGAGTGTTTTAAAATGTAATTTTCTTGCAAACTAAATGGATAGTTCATACTGAGTTTTAGAATATCCATCATATCTACATGACTAATGTTGACATATAGTTCTTGCAAGTATTAGTTGTTCTAAAGTCTAAAGTGAATGCAGCAAAACATTATGACTAAACTGTTAGACAGTAGTGGATGGATCTTTATAATATTTAGTAGTTTATTATTTATAATAGGAAAATGAAAACATATGACTTTATTGTTCCAAAAGTGTATACGACCTTAAATAAGTGCATACTCAAAAAGTAAATTGCAACTTTATTACTGCATAATTATTATTATTCTCTTTATTTACTTTATATACATATTATTTACATTTTTAAACATACACTTTATAAAAAATTATAAAAAAGTACATTTAAAAATATAAAAAATAGTAGACCACCGACATCGGGTACAGGGACCAAGACACCGGTGGTTAGGACTCCAAAGATAGGAACCTCCTCACTATACGAGCCGTGTCAAGGAGGACTGCCTTCTGCATCAGACCCTTGATCCAGCCGTCCAACGTGAGCCTCTTAAGGTGTTGGTCGAGGCTCTTGGCTATCAATCCGTGAACAGATACGACTATCGGAACAATGATCACTGAATCAACATTCCACATATCGACAATCTCGTGAGATAAATCCAAATATTTAATTTGTTTTTCTTTTTCAACTTTCACGAGATGAGGAACGGCGATATCAACAATCATTGCGCGGCGCTCTAATCGATCTATCAGCACAATATCAGGCTTATTAGCAACAATAGTCCTG
The DNA here is from genome assembly GCA_902825455.1 of Arctia plantaginis. Classification (NCBI taxonomy): domain Eukaryota; kingdom Metazoa; phylum Arthropoda; class Insecta; order Lepidoptera; family Erebidae; genus Arctia; species Arctia plantaginis. The sequence goes on along the minus strand of CADEBD010000314.1, from coordinate 13,002,335 downwards.
TCTGTGAAAATAGATCGATCCCAATACAACGTGGCCCGACCATTCTCGAGAACTGGGTCGGGCACATACCTGTAGTATGGCACCTCTAGATTCACAAGATGGTATTTAAGGGCAAGCTGTTGGTGTACGATCCTGGCTACTTGGTTGTGCCTGTGCAAATATTCTCCATTAGCAAGACGAGAACAACCAGAAATAATATGCCTGATTGATTCGCCAGGACGGTGGCATGCCCAACAGATGTCAACCGTACCATCTTTCAGGATATATTTCCGATAGTTATTCGTCATGATAACTTCGTCCATAATCGCACAAACAAAACCTTCAGTTTCTCCGAAGAGATCACCATACCGTAGCCAAGTCGTAGATGCTTTTAATTATTATTATTATTACTTAGCTTTTATCGAGTTTTTTTTACTGGGGTAGTTAAGTTTGCTTTCAATAATTCTTGTACATATATATACGGCTTAAAAATGTCTTAAATTAAATAAATTTATTTTAGGGGGCAATGGCTTCAATTCTTAATGCTGTTATTGTTATTAACTAAGTAATAATAATTCAACAATCTAGTATTAAAATTGATAAACCCTCAGTAATCGACAGGAACAAAAAGTGCAATTTTGCCAAAGAAAGTGAAATAATTTCAACCGATGGCATTCAAGTTGATTCTGTGTTACAAAATACCGTTACAGAGTATGTGGTAATGAAGAATAATGAAAGTGTTATCACCACCGTAGAGAGCAAAGAATGCAACTGTTCAAATGACAGAACCATACCTTCTCTTGATGCAGTTAATTTTGATAAATTGCAAGTAGAAAACACTGTATCAAATAAACGTGATGGATCAAGACTCTGACGAAAATGAATTTTCAGGGAGTGATGGATCTGAGTATAAACCACCGAAAAAAAAGCAAACTGGAAATAGAATAATTCAGACAAGCCATCGCTCTAGCAGTAGTTCATCTAGCTCCAGCAGTAATACTTCCAAATCTAGTAATAGCTCGTCTAGCTCTAGCTTTAGTTCAACGTGCTCCAGATCGAATAACACACACACGAAACAATAGCGAAAAAATGCAGTCCCACAAACTATAGAAGCAAGCCAGGAACAGAAGTCTAAAAAAAGAACCAGAAAACCAAATCAATGGAAAAAAACAAGAGTCTGAAGAACACTGGCCAATATTATGTATAACGTAGAGGGAAAAAAATATTTGTCCACCTTGTGAAAATACCTGCCAATTATAGTGTTCGACTAAATTTTCCATTGACGATAGGAATACAATACTTCAGACATACTGGGGCCTTGGTTCTTATCAAAGACAGCTTGATTTCCTCACGTCTTGTGTAAAACTAATTGAACCTGAATTTCGTACTATCAAAATTCCAAGAGGTGGAGAATGGAATAGAAAATGTAGAAAACCGAACACAAGCTACTTTCTTGTAAATCAAGGTCAAGAGATAAGGGTTTGTAAAACGTTCTTGTTGAATACACTAGCTGTAAGCGCTAAACCATTACGAACTGTAATTGCTGGTAAGTTTAGAAGCGTAAGTGAAATTCCAACAGATAAGCGTGGCAAACACGGCAAACAGGCAAAGCTAGATGCCGAAATAATACAAATCAAAAGCCATTATATTAGAGCCAATTCATCTAGAGAATATATAGATGGAGTTTTGACTGTAGCCAAGCTACATCGTAATTATAAACAAATTCGCATATCTAATAACTCCTTGTTATTAATTACGACGCATACCATAGGATTTTCAATACGCAATTAAACATCAGCTTCTTTGTTCCTCGTAAAGACCAATGTGACATATGCGAAGCATATAAGAGTGCATTAGATAAAGAATAGTTAATGCCTAACTACCAACTACATCACGAAGAAAAGAGTCTTAGCAGAATAGAAAAAAAAAAGATAGACGAGTGCAAAAAGTGTGGCAGCAATGTCATTGTGGCAAACGAAACAGGTTCCTGTGTGTATAATGTCTTAAAATAATGCTCTTCGAATAAACCGAATTCAGACATAATTTTTCAGAAAAATAAATTCATACTATGCTTGTACTATGATGCCGTTACAACTTTACCAATTAAGTCAATAACACACAAGTTTCTAATTCGCGGGCATACTCAAAATGCAATACTCATGATGCAGTACACTCGATCGGAGTTTAAAACTGTGTAATTTGTAAGATAGTGAGAATGTGATTCTTCAAAGATCGAAAATTTTTGTTGAGTTAAGAGTTGTGTTGATTAAAGTGTTTGTTAGTTTTTCATTATAATTACTGTCAATTTTATTTCGAAGTTAAGACTGATTATTTGTACGAATAAAATTCATAATGAGAGTTAAGACTGTTAGAATTAATTAAAGTGTATAAGTTTGTATTACCTAGAATGTAATCAAGATTAAAACTAGGATGATTAATATTATTGTTAAAAATTGTGTAATTTTTTTAATAGACTGTTGTTTTGAGATACTTTTTAGTTATTGATTTTATGAGAAGAAAATATACGTAATAAATATGTTATAAGTTTTATTTTATTTAAAAACTTGTCTTAAATCATAAACATAATATAACGCTCAAATAATTAAATTATATTTGTACCTGGCGACAAAGTCACAAGTTACGACTTTTTTTTGTTTCCTTTTTTTTTCAATTTTCTAATAAAATCAAAGAAAACTTTTTACATGATACTGTAGTTAAAAGAACAAATAACATAATTTTAATGAGATATCCCGGCTGCTGTAGGTAGTTATCTAGAAATAAGGAAAATTATTCGAAAAAAAAACTTAAAAGTCCGTTCCTGTACAATCACAAAATGACCTGTTGTGACTTTGTTGGACCGAGGGTGCGCTATGTTCCACAGGAGTGGTACGAGAACAGACCCCTGCGGAACACCGCACGACATGGGCCAACGCCTCAAAGCACCATCTTGGTCTTCGTACATGACGGTACGCTCCTCTAAGTAGTCTGCTACTAGAACTCTCAGGTACTCTGGCACCCCATGATAGTGGAGTGCTTCCCTGATGCAACTGAATGGCAGATTGTTGAATGCGTTGGCGATGTCCAAGGACACCGCAAACAGCACCGCCACGGCTCACCGCCTCTTCGACCCCGGTCCTGAGGCGCAACACAGCTTCGACAGTCCAACGCCCGGCTCGAAAACCGAATTGGGCCGGACCGCTCACTGTCACTAGACTAAATCTAGTTGGGCTTCTGAGTAGACGATAGTAGGAGTCATACAAAAATGCCGAATTGTTCAGTTTTTTGCTTCAAAAAGTGATCTGCCACGTAAAGTTTACAAAAAGATGGCGTTACCTTTCATATGTAACAATTAACAATCAAGTTATTTCTATTTTCTCAATTTTAAACTTAAAATTAACGAAAATAACAGTTGTATTGTTTTGGATTTGTTTACTAACACAGGCCGTTTGCGCGCATACAATTTTCGACTCGGTCGAGCGACCAAACCGAGTGTCGTCTTGCTTATCGCTATCACCGTGTGATGGTGTTGTTACCGGTTTGTAAATAGTAGATGTCGATTAAACATACATACATCCATGTCTCTCGTGCATACTATCATTTGTGCAATTATGTTTTCTGATATAATTAATATACCTAATTATGTGGATTTGAGCTTTATTTTAATATAGATTAATATAAAAATTGCGTCCATTCAAATATAATACAATATTTACGAGTATTAACCCTTGTTAAAATTACTAAGTGTGAACTACGACTACATTGTTGTTATTTATTTATTGCAGGTTTTCTAAAGTTATATGATATGAAAAATTTATATGGAGGAACTTTTGTAATAACAGATACCTTAGCTGGATACCTACAAGTAATAGTGTCATTTGCTCTGATCATTTGAAGTTCTCCGACTTTTAGGTGTTGGTGAACAATAGAAGCATGGAACATTCTTAATGAAAAAATTTAACGACCGATAATATTCGACCGATATTGCGTATCGATAGTTTTTACAACCACTTTGTAGTGCGTCAAATCATTACACTGTTATTACACAGAATGTGTATAGGTGTGTGAAGTTATTAATGTGTTGTTTTAATTGTTATGTCTGAGTTTCGTAGTGACAGCCGACCGTTTTTGTATGGGAGTCTGAGAATGTGTGCGTGGTGAAGACAATGCATGAATGACCCGCCCCTCCCCCCCGCTAAAAATTATAGACTATTTTTTATCGCGAAAAGACGCTATGGCTACTCCTCTCCGGTCCGACGGTGGCCTGTTTGCTCTATGCCATGTATTAATATTATCGAATTCAATGATTGTATTTCTACTTGTTTACTCGTAAGTAGGTTTAAAAAAACAGTCATTTATTTACAAATAAGTAATACTAGTAATAACAACTTGACACATCTTACACACTGGCGTGTGATCCCAAACTTAGCAGTTTGTGCTCTGGTAACCAGACGTCTGATAAACATACCTGTAAGTATACATAGTAGTTATGGATAAATAAAAACCAGTCACAAAATAAATGATCGCGCTCATCACACACTTATTTGTCCTGGGTGGGAATCAAACTCACGATCTCAAGCTTAGCAGTCAGGGTCACTAACCACTAGACCAACAGGTCAGTCAAAAATGTAGAAAGCTTTGCACTACATTCAAATACTGAAAAAACCAGTCTCATTTTGTAGGTATTTTAAAAATCTGTTTTAAATTGATAAACACGTAACCTGTTAAGTAAACCAAATAGTATTGAAAAAAAAGGTTGATTACAAACGTCATTGAAAACACTACGGTACATGTGACACCATTAATAAAAAAGGTTACATTAGAAAGCAAAGGCACTCTAGAAAGCAAAGGGTCTACTCTGTTTGTATAAGGTTAGCATGAAACGAAATAATATAAAAAAACCGAATATTATTTATCCAGGTTTAGTTGTTACCCATGGTTCCCTGACCTATGCCATGCTGCCTAAGCTATGGAACCATATCAATTTCTTCTGAGATGCCACGCTCAACCCCATCTGTCTGCCTAAGTGTCGTCCGCATAGCAGACGACACTTAGGCTAGAGAGCAGACTGGTGCGAAGAACCGCCCCAGGCTCCTGCGTCCATTAGGAGCCGAAGATCCGAAGGAATTATCCACCCCATCACAAAAAATAATTAAATCCTAATCATTTATCTACATTTCATAATTTTGCCCAGCCCCTTAGTAAATGCTGGGTGCGCCCACGAAACATTCCGAGTACCAACTGCAATTTTTTGTGAAGATAAGGTATGGTTTAGAAAATTTGGAGGACACGTTTTTTAACGAAGGCGGTGAAAGTTGCGTTCCTTTACCTTATAAGTTTTTAGGAGTTAACTTCGTTTAATCATAAATTTTTACTTATATTGTTCTGAAGGTTTCTTGTAGTTAATTTTGATCACTCATGCCTAAAATAATATCTAGAGGGACAGACACAATATCAACAAAATATCAAAATTGATAAACTATTTTATGAGGAACGCCGAACGATACTTGTCACCTCTCTGCATTTTATTATTATTGTAAGAACAAACCTATAGCACCGTTGACAGTGTTGATATTGTTGACACTAATGACAGCTTACGTTTTCAGATTTAGACTCTTTAGACAGTCTTTATTAGTGATGCGCAAAATGTATCACTGAGCTGAAAAGATTGATACATATCATTTCGCTCTAAATATATATTTCACTCATCTAGCTCACTAGCTCATTAACTCGTTTAGCTCACTAGCTCATTGATCCGATTCAATTGATTGTTCTCTCAATTAATTCATTTCTTCATCTAGATCGTTTAGCTTAGTGTACTCGTATATCACTCACTTAAAGCCTCTCTCGCCATACAAACCTTTCTTTATTTTCATATGAACCTTAATTCAGTTCTTGAAACTACATTTTTAACCCTTTTTTTAAATTCATTTTGATAAGATTACATAATTATTAACACCCTTTTATATAATAATTAAAAATAAGAATATATAATTATTATAATTATACTGTAATAATACTGTATAATAATTATACTGTACTTTTTTTTAGGTTGTATATTAGAAATCATACATAATTATATACATAAATTGATTTTCCTTGTACTTGGTAGGCTTAATTCTTAAGTAATATTAAACTTTGATCCTATAGAAATAATGTACATTTTGCAAAAAAAACTTGCGTGAACTCAACCATCATCTATCTCACTCATTTATCTTTAGTCTCACTCGATCATGAGACAAAGATCAGAGTCGTTGAGCTAGTGATCTAGTGAGCTAGTACTGAGTTACTGATATACAACTGATATACCTATTCGGATCAAGTGTGAGTGAGTGATACATTTTATCGTCGTGAATGATATATATCTTTTATGTCACTCACTCAGCAGCTACACAACTCTAGTCTTTATGTTTACCTGATTGTCAGCGTATAAGATTATTGAAAAAGCTGTTTAAGAATTTAAATAATTAAATGATTGCAAGTAATTTTACATGAATTTAAGACCAGATGCATATTTCGTAATACATAAAAGTTTGACGAAATGAATAGAATAGTCTAGTGCTGTGCGGATGATTATCCAAATGTTCATGAAAAAGATGCATTATTGTTCTAAAGTTAATTCAAGGTTACACAGTTAACAGTTATATAATGAAATTATTTCCTGTGATTGAATCCAAAACTTTACAATTATCAAAATGTTAGCTCAAAATTCATGCTGCTATGTTCCACTCCTTTTTAAGTATTATAAGAAGGTTCCACAGGAGTATTATCAATGTTTGAAATTATTATCTACACAAGCAACGAAACAATCTTTATCAACTGAGGGTCCTTTGTCTGAGTATACCCAAAGAGTATCAAGTGGAGAATTGAGTGAAGATTCACATCAGGAAGAAGTAATACAACATTTGCAACAAGTTTATCATGAAGTTACTTCTTTTGTGCGACCCGCTCCGCAAAGCCAAAGTGGACGATCTCTATTTAGCTTCTTTAAGAAGCCTCAACCTCAGAAAATAATTGCACCAAAAGGGTTATACTTATATGGGAGTGTTGGAGGAGGGAAGACCATGCTAATGGACTTATTCTATGAGACAGTGCCGGTAAACTTTGATATATATTAGTACTTTTTACTTCACATATTTAAAATCAATGTTACATTGTGTTGCCCAATTTTTAAGTCAATTTTAGTTTAAATATTGGTATTTTTTCAAATTTGCAGATAAAGGAAAAATTACGAGTCCATTTTAATTCTTTCATGTTAAATATTCATGCGAGAATTCATGAGTTGAAAATAAAATCAGGGAAAGGTGCCAGTTCATTCCGTGATGAGGGATCTAAGCCGTTTGATCCAATACCACCAGTCGCTGCAGATATAACTCAGGAATCATGGCTAATTTGTTTTGATGAGTTTCAAGTAAGTAGACTAAATAGTATACACTATGGCAGTCTCTTGTTTACCTTTAAAAACTAGTAAATCTCTTTTTGTTTTATAAAATGTTTTTGCTTTAAATATAAAAATCATGTGTTAAAGACAGTTTTAAGTTAGGAAACAAAAATATTTGGTGGCTGATACATTTATAAAGAAGTATGTAATAAGTAATGTAATTTGCAAATATCATCAACCTTCAATAAGTTATGCAAACCACATGAACCTGATCCATTTTAGATTAATATACTACTAATTTCTTTTCTAATTGAATTTGGTTACGTCTGGTGCTCTCTGTATGTACCTAATTACATATGCATGCATGTGTGTACTGGATATACCTGACTATCTTCACAAATATGTTACTTTTTTAATATAAAATATTAGACGAAGTACCTATTTATGTAGCTGACTGTACTGTATGATTAACATGAAGCAGTCACACTTAATTGTTAGTAAAATTTATAAAAGTGAAGACTTGTAATTAGTTTTTTAATACCATTCTACCGTAAATTTGTTGATGTAGCTATAAGCTTCCATAGAAGAAATAATCAAATAAATAATAATATCTGCAACATACATTTGCATGTATTTAAAAAAAATAATCTAATTTTTGTAGGTGACAGACATTGGTGATGCCATGATTTTAAAACGCTTATTCACTCAGTTATTTGACAATGGCTGTGTTGTGATAGCAACTAGTAATAGAAAGCCTGATGATCTGTACAAGAATGGATTGCAAAGATCTAACTTTTTACCATTTATACCTATTCTGAAAGCTCATTGTAATGTAGTACAATTAGATTCTGGTGTAGATTACAGGTTGAAGGGAAGTGGCAATAAATATAGCAAATATTTTCTGTAAGTATAAAATATTCAATAATTTCTTGGAATATAGAAAGTAAATGTCTGCTATACAGGGTTATGCAGCTGAGAGCAATCAACTTGTGTTATTTGGGTGACTGGTTTCTTTTTGCTGTATTGCTTTAATTTTACCTAATACTATTTGGTTTTTCAGTAAAAAAAACTTATGATCTACATGGATGATTTCAAAATACTTTCTCAGGGTCAATTTTCAATGAAACAGTTTGAATTTCCTTGTTTTTATAAAAAAAAAATTTTTTATTTCAGAAATAGTGAGCTCACTCCAGATAATAATGCAGTAGATAATTTATTTAAATTTTTAGTATCTAAGGAAACAGATACAGTAAGGCCTAGAGTTATTAATATTTTAGGCAGAAATGTTAAGTTTGCTAAATCCTGTGGAAGAGTTTTGGATTCTACTTTTGAGGAGCTATGTGATAGAGTGAGTGTTTGTTTTAAATAGATAAACATATAACTATGTAGCTACAATCAATCATGATACTGTCTAGTTAAGATTGTTAAAACCTACAATTAGCCAAAAAAGGCTAACATTTATAGTAGCAGCACGCTATGATGGCTGTTTTGACATATTACAATAGTGATGTGAAATGTCAATTTATTCTCGAAAAAAATATAATGAAATCTATGTTTTTATTGCAAGTTGTACCCTATTAAAAAGGTTTAATAAAACAAAAATATAAATGCTTACTTAATATATTTGAACGATCTGAATATTGGAATGAAAATGAATATAGGTACATACTTTATATGCACACAAGAAACAAATTAATAAAAAAAGAGACCAAAAAAGGGTCAACAGTACTGCAGTATCAATATCCGAAATCCAAAGCCAAGTCAAAACTATATCACAATCACAGTGAACTCACACTTTGTACTGCTTTGTTTTGCGTAGAGCATTCACGCGAGTTTGCCGGAGGTAGTAGTTGTGTGGCCAGCGATCCTATGTGACGATCGTATTAAATTTCATTTTTTTTTTAATTTTGAATATCGAAAAGCAAATGCCGAGTTGTGTGGTAAATAAGTAAGTAAAGAACAATGGCAGAAACATATTTACCTAAAACTGAAGCGTTTAAAAAATTGACTAACAGTAAACTTACTAAATATTTTTTCTATGATTTATCATTATACCACCATGTGTTGTTATAAGTCTAATAAGAGATTGGATATTTTAAAGATTTTATTTGACCTAAGTACGTAATGTCAGAATCGCCATCACGAACTGACTAGAGATGCGTGATGACATTATTATATTATGGAACGTTTTATCGATAAGCGATTGTTATAACTTTGGCTTAAATATCTATCGAAGGTTTCACCTATTATGATTATGAATTTGCTTCTGCCTACGGGTTTACTCATACGCTACCGTAACTAGTACTGTAGTGACTAAATCAACCTAATTAGAAATAATTTAGAATTTTTTGACTCTTTTTAAAAGATTTTTGCTACACCAAAATAAATAGAATATAGTTACGTTATTTTCCTACAGAAAAATACTAAAACAATATACTGCTTAGTGTGATGAGAAAAAGACATTGTAGGTTGATAACGGCATATAAATAGACATGCATCGATATTTTTAAAATGTCGATACGTCGTCGTCGCACTTACTATAACCCGGCAATCTCGTGCGCGACCGTCCCGCGGGGTGACAGACAGTGGCGGGGGCGAGGTAGCGCGTCATTCTAGCACACGGCTACACACCGCTACACCACCCGCTACCCGCTGACATCGTGAGTACCTCGTCCCCGCCACCGTCTGTCACCCCGCAGGACGGTGGCGCACGACGTTGACGGACTATAGTCTTGTCGTTTGACACTTACACGCATGACTTACATACCATTTCTCACAAGGCAATTGTAGTTTATTTGGTTGTTTTACTTTTGTTTAGTATTAAACTCTCACATATGTTTATTTTAATTTTATATAGTGTTACTCCATTATGCATGATGTGATGCCTTAAAATGTTGTGCATTAATCTCAATATAATGGATGCATGCTTTAGATTTTAGTAAATAATGTCACAACTACGGACTGTTGAATAACTAAATAATAAAATAAATGCTCCCGCCTTGTGTAAATGTGTATTGAAGTACATTTATTCAAATGATTATTAATAATTTATGTATTTATGGCTAGTATTACACCTGCTATGTAAGCGAAGATTTTTTTCTATTGTTTACCAATACATGCCAAGCAAATACCTTTCCTTCCTTCACCCATTTAGAGAGTCGGCTAACACTTTCTACAGCAAAATAGGGTTGCTTATAAGTAATAATAATGATGAATAATATTTTCGAATATATGACACACAACGCCATCTAGTTTCAAACAAAACATTTACAATATTTTAGTACTTAACCTCGAAACATTCAAAATCCAATATCTTTTTTCCTAGACTTCTTTCGCTAGTAATTTTTTATGAGAATGTCCAAGAATAAATTCTCAAGGGTTATAGGCATTTTTGATATTTAAACGCTGTCATTTCACTTCAAATAAAATTATGTATGGGGACCTGCCATTGTCCTTTTATGACTAACAGCACGTCACTATTGACAATAAAGAACAGCAATTTGCTCCTTCAAATGTAATTACTAATTAATACGAAACTTCATGAGTGGACAAACGTCAAAACGGCCATCATAGCGTGCGGGTAGTGTAGTAATCATATCATAGTATATAAGATTATCAGGACATTGCAATACTTTGCAGCTACATCCCAGAGACTTGAGTCGCTATAAAACCGAAAAATATATTTAAAAATATGTCATATAATCTCTAAATGTGTTTATTTAATTTATGGTCATCTTTAAGGATTGATTGAATAAATTGAAGAATTGAAGAGAAACAGAAGTAGACGAAAGTTGTAACCACAACGCATTTCCTAACATTGATTTCATTTGCCGTTAAAATAAATATAACCAAAAAGTTATTACAAGCTTCGTAAAATTGAGTTGCATGACCAGAAATCTAACTTACATTATGCATAGCACTATGCTACAAGGTCATCAACAAACATATTTTAAAGTTAAATATTTGATGTTTTTTAGCCGCTTGGAGCCAGCGATTACCTAGTAATATCAAAAACATTTCACACTGTGTTCATTAGAAACCTGCCGCAATTGTCAATTACAAAGCACAGGTCTCAACTGAGAAGATTTATTACACTTATTGACACCTTATACGACAATCGAGTGAGAGTAAGTCACTAAACGAAATCAAATCAACTAATTGAAATCAAAGATTTTTGTACATTTAATTCGTTTATATTATTACAGGTAGTTATAGTTGCAGACTGTGAGCCGAAAATGTTATTCAAATCTGACGAAAAAACTGAAATTGAAGATGTCGAAAGAGCGCTTATGGATGATTTGAAAATTACTAAAGATTCCGTAAGTCCAAACTTATATTTATATATTCCATTAAAATGTATTCCACTGGTGCATGCAATAATTGTTTATATAAATTTTACAGGAAGATGCTAAAGCAGCCATTTTTACGGGTGAGGAAGAAATGTTTGCGGTGGACCGTAGTCTTTCTCGAATAATGGAAATGCAAACGGATGAGTATTGGGAAAAGTGGGGCAAACAAATCAACTAGTATATACTGTATTTTGACAAAGAAGTCTAATGCAAACGGGCTACTTCCGATGTCTAAACCGTTGTGAGCTCATACTTTGCAAAACCCATCACTTCGTTGAAATTCAACTTCGTACAATGATCATTATGCTAATTGCGATTGCAAAATTAGTGAAATGGATCACTTAAAAATGAAACAAGCATGTGTAGTGTTCTTCACTCATCTTAAGTTTGTTGGAATTCTATAAGCTTGTTAGAGAGTCGAGTATTACGTGTGTAGATATTTTATTGCGTATTCGTACGAAATCATTTAGATTTAGGCACAGATAGTGTTGTTTTTCGAAATTGACAACAAACTTTTTACACAAGAGAGGTGACATGAATTTGTTCTAATATAATTTGAGAAATTCCAATATAGTAAAATGTGTTATTTTAATGTGTATACAGTATACTTTCATCATTTAACGAGCCCTAGTTAAAATTGATCTTAAACGTTCAATTTGCGGTGCAATCTTTATCGCACAACCATAAAAAATGCCGTAAATCTTGCTTTTCGGACCGTAACATTAAAAGTTTAACAATCAATTAGAATTTAGCTAGGAATAATACCAATTATACTTAGGATCCGAAGATTAACAAACGTTGGTGCCATATGTTTTAATTTTAGACATTAATTCTGAAGGGATATTTAGTAACTATGTACCTATGCTTATGGCTGGTTTACACAATACAAGTAGAAACTGCATCTAATTCAGCAGATGTATTATAGTTACAAAACAAAACGATCAAAATATTAATGCCGTCGACAGTAGATCCAATTTTTAAGGAATGACTTGATTAGAATATCTGCACTTAGTATGACCTATGTTTGCTTCGTGATGGTTATGGGTGGATGGGTATTATTCGCAATATTACGTTCAATAAAGTACCTAATAGTTATACATGTAATGTAATCTAAAGAAGGTACTTTAACATAATACATACACGTCAAGCAGTATTAACAGCATTCTCATGTTATTCAAATGTTTCCATTTTGTGTTCTAATTTAGATTTTATTATGTAAATGTAGTTAGTTTAATAAAAATATATTTATAGTAATTTATTGTTTAAAATTAAAGGAACTGACATTTATAATAAAATGTTTTTTAATTCTAAACTATTAACCTTTGGCTACCATTAAGCTGAGGACAAGTGGCGGCCGTAGTCATTGTATGGCCCTGGGCAGGTAGATCATTGCGAGGCACCAGGCTTTGTAGAATTAGTATTAATGATAATACTTGAAATAAAAAAATGCAACGCAACACATACTGCTTCTCGAACATAAAATCATAAGCCGGCGGAATGAAACACCAAGTATCCCCGAACTTAAATCGCGAGACGTTAGTTTTATAATGTGAGGCGTAAAACGCGAAATTTAAAGAAACTTTTTCTACTTGGCTCCTGCATGAGCGAGGCCCTGGGCGGTTGCCCTGCTCGCCACCCACAAAAGCCGACCCCGACAACACAGCGAATATGGTAAATCCGAAAACGATCGACACTGATTTTTCCCACAATAATAATAATTATCTAATAATTGTCTATCCATAGAGTTTCTATAAGAATCGAATATAAATTGATTATAGTACTGAATGTTTTCCCCTTTAAATAACGAATGCGAATAAAACCTTAATTAAAAGCTTATTTTCATAATGCTCTAACGTCACAAATCGATCTTTTTATAATTATGATACATTAATTTTGTTTGTGAGCCTGCTGGCGGGTGGTGTAGAAATACGATCTGCCAATCAGCCTATATCTCATAAAGTCTACAGTTATATCTTTAGTACATATTTATCTTTTATAGTATTTATTTATTTTTTAGGGTTCAGGACTGTATTATCCCTAACTCAGGCTATTATGTAGCCTAGCTGGGAAAACAGCACTCAACCACGATATTATCGTATTGTAGATTTTTAGTAGGTTTTCTTTTTTTTAATTATAATAGGTATCTGATGATGAAGCTGAAAAATATTTTTCTGTAGGTAGATGATTCTTCTGAACATGTAAGTTATAGTTCCTTGACAGAGACTCTGGGTGATCAATTATGGCAAACATTGCCCGTTCAATCTCGTCTTTTTTTTAATGTTTGTCATATAAATGAGCAGTGTCCCAAGTTATTTTAGCGATTTAACCGAGAGGGTAAGGGAATCAACGTAACACGACAGAAATCTTCGCTCAGAAAATAATCTGTTTCTGTTATGTCCCTCCCACAACTCCGACTTCGTAAACTCTTAGTTCTTTGTTCAAGCAGTACTACTCTGGAATGCAATCCCGCTCGAAAACAGGCTGTCCACTAACCGTTTTATAAGTATTAGGTCCTTACATATGAAATTGGCGTTTTGTACGGGTGGAATATAAAGTCATTTTTTTCTGTTTTTACTTTACTAAAATAACCATGGGGGCGAGAATCAATAAACTCTTTGAAGGCGGTTTGGACTGCGGCATCGGAGTTGAATTTTTTTCCTTGTAAGAAGTTGTCCAAATTCCGGAAAAAATGGTAATCTATTGGAGCAAGGTCCAGGGAGTACGGTGGATGTCGTAGACATTCCAATTGTAGCTCATCTAACTTAGTGGTTGTGCAGTGTGTGGTCTTGCGCTGTCGTGAAGCGGCAGTGGCCTAGAGCGATTGACCAATCTCGGTTGTTTAGCAGCTAGTTCTTCCTTCATGGTTTGCAGTTGCTGACAATAGATATCTGCCGTAATCGTTTGGCCAGATTTTAGAAAGCTGTAGTGAACGACACCACGCTAGTCCACCAAACACTCACAAATAACTTTTTCTGAGTCAATTTTCGTTTAGGGCAGGATTTGGGTGGGTCTCGAACCCTGGAGTTCAGCCATTGCGACGAGCGCTTCCGATTATCGTACAGTATCCACTTTTCATCATTTGATTTAAAATCCCTTCATTATTGTGTCGGTTGAGCAAAGTAACACAGCAGTCGACGCGTGTTTGCAAGTTCGATTCACTCGATTCATGAGGTACCCATCGTTCAAGTTTTTTACTTTCCCGATTTGCTTAAGTGGATTAATACAGTTTTATCACTTACCCCGAAGCCTGCAGCTATCTCTGAAGTGCTTTGTAATGGATCCGCTTTCACAATAGCCTTTAATTCTTCATTTTCCACTTTGGTCTCCAGCCGTCCACGGGGTTGGCTCTGAAGGTCGAAATCAAGAACGAAAACGTTGAAACCAAAAAAGTTTCCAGTTTCCAGTTTTCCATTGTGCGGTAATAAGCGACGCCAAGCGACGAAAAAACAAATGAATGACTGTTTTCAAAACTCAAATGTACCAGCTAAATGAATTTATAAATTTGAATTTGGAATTCTTAACCAAAGATGAGATATTTCAGATCAAAATGGCCAGTGCAACAAAATGCTAATTTCATATGTAAGGACCTAATATTAAAAAAGAAGGTGCATGATCTCCTTCTTAATAAAATGGCAGAACTACCCAGTCACCTTATATTCCGGTACACATAGTGTACGAATATAATATGTGTATTTATAAATGTTTTTATATATGTACTCGTATGTTTATGATGTGATGTGTCGTTTATGTGTACGTATACGCATATCTATGTAGTGAACCGTGTGTATTTTCATTAATTACATGTCATAATATGTAACCTCTGTGCACCTACGTTATATGATTTCTACACCACCCAAAGGTTGTCTGGAAGAGAATGCCTTGGGCATTAAGTCCGCCGATGTACAAAAGTGCACAAAGTTAGAAATAAATAAATAAAACCTGCTAATGTTACCGAGCAAAGGTTATTGCATATTGGTGGAAATATGTAGCATTCCAAATAGTTTTAGATAGTTTCTTTATTGCTGGCCGCCTGCCTGTAAAAATGTAACCGTTTTCAGACAGGACCATAGAAGAATGTAAATTAGGGTAAACAAAACGCATGGGACGAGGAATACCGCAAATGTGAGATGGGGAATCTACCCTGTATATCTGTCCTGTAATTTGACAAGGATGCCCTAGGACACTGATACTACCCGTCCAAATTTTATGTAAATGATAATAAATGATTTAGACAAACACTTTATTTGCATCTGATTGATTGATTGTACCTATATGTTTTTATTGAACACCTATCTAATCGTACATGTGGCTGTAATATTCCTGGTATACTTGTATGTAAGTTTCTTTCTCTGAGGGCGTCATTTGTGCGATGACATCATCGTCAACGCTTGTTAGTGGAACAGTTTTGCCGTTGACCAGTACCGTGGGCGCGTTGTCATCACTGTCTGAATCTTCACTTTCCATCTCGGCTGAAAAATGTTACACACTGAGTTTAAGCGTCTATATACTAGATAACATTTTTCAACATTTGATTTTGCCGATAAAAGAACTTATTTATGTATTTTACACGTTATAGTAATTTATATGAAAATGGGAATAGTCTATCTATAGGTGACTTTACGTTGTAATATTATTAATTCCAGTAGGTACATTTTCAGATAAAATCATCGATTAATGCCATGGTATCTATAGGAGTGCTTTTTTCTTAACATCGTCATACCTAAACTTTGTTTTCGTTACATTCATAACAATATAATCAATTACACGGAATTCTGTTGATGATGTCAGCAAAGTCTGAGTTTGTTGTTGTTTTTAACCTTCAAAAAAGGAGTTTTTTACTTAAATTTTTACATGTATGTTATGTATATCCTTTGTTACTAACGGACCACTCAATTCATCTGCCTAGTGGGTCGGTTAGGAATTTTACTGGATAGATGGCCTAATATTTCTGTTTTAGTTTGAAACGGTTGAACAGTTTAGTTGGTCTAAGCAGGTCAAGATCATAGAGATATTGACGAAACTGTTCAAAAATTATACGCACACCTGATTTGGATGTTTTTAAAACATTTATATATTTACTGTCGAAAAGCACTATTTGGTGAAGCGGTACTAACGATAAAGGCTACAAATTCAATGAGAGTTATATCACGTGTTGGGATTTCAGAACTTTAATATGAATGGTCAGCAATTTACACTGGTCACAATACATAAGTACTGAAGAACCAGAAGAACTCCACAATGTTGTTCCCTTCATCAGTAAAAAGCAATATTTTGTAAAGTTTAAAAGTATTTGACGTTAGGCTATTGAAATATAAACAAATGATACCTCTAAGAGTGAAAAATAAATAATATACAGGTTATAAGACAATATTATGATTTAAGCACTTAAAGTGAGTTAAGTACCATTCCTTTTAAAGATAAGCCATATGCGATTCATTCAATTATTACTATAATGAGACATATATATGTATATTTTGTGTGTAATCTGTAATACACGCATTACGAGAATTAATAATAATAAAACCTCACGCATCTCACATACGGGCGTCTGATTCCAAACTAAATAGAGCCTGTACTACGGTAACCAAACTGCTGATAAACTTACTTATATATTTCTAAATACATACATAAGATAAATTACACCCAGACTCAAAACAAACGATCGTGCTCATCACGCAAATATTTGTCCTGATGGGAATCGAACCGACGACCTCCAGCAGTCAACAGCAACAGGGTCGTTATTTCAGAGTTATTATGTAAGATTATATACTAAAATAATTATATAACTCAATTCGTTCCACGAGTTGATAGAACCATTGTCTGTTTTGTTATGGTATAGGGGGACAAACGAGCAGACGCGTCACCTGATGGTAAGTGACTATAGTCGACGGTTGACACCTGGTACTCAAAAGTTGACTCAGCCCTCCACCCCCTCAAAGTCAGGGGAGGGGATGGTCTCCGTAACCGTATTAAGAAAGTGTTCCTTAAATACTTACCGACTGTAGCCAGTTCATCTTTGAGTTTGAACGGATCTTTGGACTCATTGTCACTGGAATCTGAACTCTCAGGCTCGATTCCTTTCAGCGCGTTTGATGCAGCATTGCCTGAAAAATGCCAATTTAGTAACCTACCATTTAAATATGTATACAGCCAACTCAACTATCCGAAATGTTAAATTAGTTTTAAGTAGGTGTATGTAATTAACCGACTTAAAAAACAGATGAGGTGAAAACCTTAATCGGTCGTCTTTTTTTTGTTTGTTACCGCAGAACTCCTATTATACCACAATACCACTATTTATGAACCGATTATGAAAATCCTTGGTTCTATTGTGAGGTTACACTTCCCGTTTGATCCCATTCCAATTTGAAAGAAAAATACTACCCCTAAGGATGGTCATTTCAGGAATGATGTAAATAGTTTATTATAATTCATCACGATGCAGGCGGTTTGAAGTCAGTAATACTTTTTTATGTAATTAAGGGTCATATATTATTTCCCTACTGATATAATAAATGCGAAAGTAATTTTGTCTGTCTGAATCGATTTTAATGTTTGGCATGGAAATACTTTGATTCTTGAGGAGGGACATGTCTTACTTGTAACTGCGATAACCGACATACGGACATAGCGCCGCGGGAAAAAGTTAGTAAGTAATAATTTATAATACTTAATATTTTATAATCATAGTTTTAATATTTGTTCACCTGTGTTTTGTTTCTCGTGAGCAAGTAGAACAGACATGATGTCATCGTTCTTCTCTTTGCCAACATTCTTCGCGGTACTAGCGTTACTGGCCGCTTTCTCCAATGCCACGTCCGTTGAATGAACACTATCGCTCTGTAAAATAGTCGTAATAAAAAGTAATTAATACGTTCAAAATTCAGTTTCGATCTCACAATTATCATTAAAGATATTCTCCAAATCAAGTACAATACAGTCTTCAAAGACCAAAATGATGTATACTATCGTGGATTTAGAAATAACATTTTATACTTACTTGATCGTTGGTAACGATAGTGCTCTCCACCATCCATACCGGTCGTTCCTTTCTCTGCGCGCTTGCATCGTTGGCATTATCCGACTCACCAATGGTAACATCGACCCTGGTTTCCTCAACCAGCATGCCTTGGTTGCGAGTTGCTTCACCCGACCATTGCTCGCCTGACGGACGTAGGGCTAGCTGTTTTGAGTTCAATCTGGAAACACATTGATTACATTTAAACTTACTGTCATTGTACAAATTTTGACTACTATAACAGGTCAACATTATACACCGGATCTATGCGGCCTTTGGGGATGATTTAATTATTAAAGTACCTACAATTTAAAGTACAGTTTAAAGTTTTAGCTTTATGAACTTCTTTAATGAAAGTGTTTAAGGTATTCCAACTTAAACATTCCTGCGTGCAAAAATTTGTTAAAAAGAGGTACAAAGTATTCTCTTCTCATCATTATAATATCATATAAAAATGTTTAAATAAAAGTAAGTTAATAGATATCCCAACACGAGAAGCATTTGTGTATTTACCCTCGAATAGTATTGATATCCACAGGTTCCGGTTCTAATATCTCTGGTGCCAATTTGATACCTTCCACTTCTCGAAGTAATATATATAGCGTTTCTAGTTGTTCGTTGAACTTGGCTAATAGAAGTCTCGAGTCTTTCTTTGGGAGTGCCGATTGGTCTTCTTCGACGACTTGGTTACAAAATGTACAGCGGAACTCTTGAGTCATCATGTCATATAGCTGATCCGCCTGTAATATTAAATAAAAAACTTAAAACACTTTTTAAAAACACCTTTTAAAAAAAAGGTTATCTATGAATTTGCCACGTTTGTTTAGACTGCACAAAACAGTACCTATCTAATGATCTCATCTGGTTATTGTGACGTCAGTGGACAGATACTTTTAAAACTTATATTATTCAAGAATAATCACGTCTATGTAAATAAACTACAAACATTAAAGTTATTTTGTACAATTTCACATATCTTAAGTGACCTATTACTTGGAACTATATGAGACAGTTAATAATATTAAGGAAATAAATAAAAATATACTTGGATGGCGTATAGTGTTTTTAAATTGAATAGAAAGGAGCTAAGTAAGGATGCACTAATGGGCAGTTCAACTTTCGAACCTAAACCCTACCATGCAAAGTTTTACTGGAATTAATGGAAAGATTTTGATTGAAGAACAAAATTCGATTTTCCTGAAAAGGGGGTCTTGATGATACCAATTCCATTCCGCAGTACTTTGTGACTAATACGAGTACGATAATTCTTCCATCTCGGAAAATAATTCTCTGAGATTGAGATCGGATTAATAGATAACTTATCTTTGCCCTTCCAAAAATACTCTCCGATACGTAAAGGATAATTTTCCTAGCGCAAAATATATGTTTATGATTGCAAAAATACATTTTTACGTGATATAACAAAAATGACAATGGTTTATAAGCACTGGAGGAGGTTGGAGGTTCCATCGATCCGGAAGGGTTTTGTGGAATCTTCATTCATGGCCCATCAGCTTTTCTTAAAGGTTGCAAGAGTCTTTTCTGGGGGTACGCGTTACGAACCTGCATAGTTTTAGTTTAAAGTCAGTCTGGTAACGGCAGACTGGTCTATATTAGGCCCCACAATAGGGGTTTAAATGTAATTACGTGACTCTTATGACCTTTCACTTAGGTCACTAGGGTCTAGGGTCATCTCATCTCTGTTCTTACAGTGTCTTGTTTTTTTCATTATGGTTTTTTTTTGTATACCATTGACATTCGAAAGTGCACTGTAACAACACCTACTCAATAAAAAAATTGTTTGAGCCTTATTTCATGATTCTTGGTCTATGGGAAGTACCTAAAGTTTAGTTAACCTATCGATAGGTTTTACCAACATAGGAACAACTAACTTTAAGAAGTTGGTTGCACTTATAACGCTCAAATGCGACGCAACTTTTGTAAAAATAACGAAAATGGGTCTAGATAGACAGACGAACTAAGGAGTGATTCTGTTAAGATTCCTATTTTTCCTATTTGGCAGTACCAATTTGGTACTTGATTTGGTATTTCCTATTTGGTACGAAACCCTAAAATACAGTGAATGCCAACTGATTCATCAAAACATTGGGTGAAAAAATATAAACATTCGTGACAAATACCCAATATGAGCGATGAGTTAATATTAATAGTTAACAGACACTTACTTCGAGATCTGTAAAAGTTTTCCCACAAGAGGGACATTTAAAACTAGCACGACTTGTAGCGTCGCGTTCTTCTGTTTCCATGCGTTTGCGCATTAAATCTAATTTGTATTTAACTACGTTCACAAATGTCTTGTAATTAATGAAGTAGTAATTAACTTTCTGTGCCTTGCCATCAGGACCTAAAATTGATAAAGTTACACAGTTAAAGAACCGTCAAGAAATATTAATCAGTTACACGAAATGTTTTTTATCAGACCATCAAGATAGTAAAATAAAAAAGAAACAAGACAAAGTTTTAACTAAGGTTTGGCATTAAGAAAATAAGTTTAAGACTCACTAAAGGTTCAATGATATTGGTTGATAGGTAATTGTTTTCTATTAAAAAATTAAAAGCGATAAAATAAAGTATTTTATCGCTTTTATCTGATATTATTGCAAAATTTTGTGCCATAAGGGCACTCTTATCTATTATAACATGAAGAACCAAATCTGTGAAGATAGCTTGATGTTTTAAATAAATGAGATCTTAAAGTACGTTATCTATATAATTGTTTATTAAATAAGTTATTTTTAAATAAAAAAGAAAAACAGGAACAAAAAAGCAAAAAATAGTTGGTATTTACACATGATTGCCTACCCTATAAATCAAATTTATATTACCATTCCAGTACAAAAATCAACTAAACTAAACAGTCACTTATCTATAAACAGTGATCTTAATTACTATAACTAAGATAAACTATTTTAATACCTAATTACAATTTATAATTTTCTATTTACACAATTACAATGTGACAATTCTTGTCCAAGAGCCGGTTTTTCAATCCTCAGTTATACTGTCAGACAACTAACTTGGGAATAAATTTATCTTGCTGTTTATCAAGCGAATAAACTTTTCTGTTTTTTCAATCGGGTGTAAACAGACTGATATGCAGCTACAGTTACATATTAAATACAGTTAGTAACACGTTCGATAAGGATCAAAAGCTATTAGACAACATTTGTTTCATTCTTTTCTTGTCATTGCTTCTTCCAGATAAGACAACCTTATTGACCGTGTTAGTGACTAGGGATGGAATGAAATCGCAATCACATGTGATAAATCATATCGTCACTCCTGTGCCTACGCTAGCGCAAGACTTGCGAAAGGTTTGAATCCAAAAAAAGTCGTAATCATTGATAAAAAGACTTGATTGATTTTAGTGCCATTTATCTTTGTCTATGACGAAATCACAATCACATGTGAAATCGCTGTGACCAAAACTAATCATTTCCTCAAATGAATATGATTTAAAAGGTTCAATAATTTCCATGTCTAGTAGTGAACGATGGTGTAGTGGTATGTCTAACGGACTGCTACTCGAAAGGTAGCGGGTTCGATTCCCGGTCTATTCAAACATTTGTTTTATTTAAGCGTACCTACACATGTGTTTATTACAATTTAATTTTTAAATTTTGTCTAGGTATTTCTATGGGTGCGGGTGAGGAGGGCGGGGGCGCAGTGGTCTCTTTCTGTGAAGCTGTAATGCTCCAGAAAGAGACCGCTGAACGGGATCGGGAGAGGGCCGATCCCGAGCGAAGAAGACGTCGGCGGCGGAATGAGCAGTCGACGGGACCGCGTGCCGCCAGAGAGTGGGGACCTCTGGTAGCAGGTCTTTTTGGCTAGTTCGACGTGCGACGTCGATCTGGGGGGACCTGAAATGACATGGCCCGGGTTCTCCCTAGAGCAGGGCGCCTAAGGCTGGCGTCGGAGTGGTTTTTAGTGGCATCACCACATACTCCTGGCTCCTATATCCCCAATGAGCCGGAGATCCGAAGCGATTTTCCACTCCGTCAACAAAAAAAAAAGGTTTCTATGGGTTTTTTTTATAAAATAGTATGTTATATCAGTTGTCTAGTACCCATAATGCAAGCTCTGAGTTTTTATGCAGATTTTGTTAATTAATAAAGACCAACCAGATCAATTACGTGCGCAAACTTATCAACTACTTAATAAAGCATTCAAAACAATAATATCATTGGAGATGTGTGTAACCCACTTTAGCTCATTAAGCATGTTTTGCGAAGCATGAAGACTGTTGCAGCTGCCGCGATACATTCTACCAAGCCCATCAAGCACCTATCTGCCTGGCACAGACTTCAAACAGACTAGACTACTACTACTAGACTAGACGGTGCATACTCCGACTTGAAATTCGTAAATGCTGGTGTCCCACAAGGCTGTGTACTATCACCCACACTGTTTCTTTTTCATATCAATGACATGTTGCAAACTAGTAGCATCCATTGCTATGCAGATGATAGCACAGGAGATGCCCTTTATACCGGCCGCCCCAATATTTCTCGGGAAAACGTCATCAAGAGTCGAAACAAACTTGTGTCTGAAATTGAAACTTTCTTAGCGGAGGTTTCAGATTGGGGCTGACTAAATCTAGTCCAGTTTAACCCAAAAAAGACACAGGTATATGCGTTCCTCGCATAAAAGATACCATTTGTCGTATCGCCTTAGTTTGAGAGCACCTCCCTAACGGTGTCAGCCAGCATCGGAATCCTAGGCATCGACATATCGAGCGAAGTCCAGTTTCGGGGTCACTTAGAGGGTAAGGTTAAATTGGCTTCGAAGAAGCTCGGTGTCCTGAACAGATCGAGGCAGTATTTCACTCCGGCCTTTAGCTCTATACGTCGCAAGTCCGGCCGCATATGGAATACTGTTCTCATCTCTATGCAGAGGCACCTCAGTACCAGCTTCTCCCTCTGGACCGTATCCAACGAAGAGCGACTCGAATCGTCGATAGCCCAAACATCTCCGATCGGCTCGATCCCTTGGCGCTACGTAGAGATGTGACTTCACTCTGCATTCTCTATCGCATATATCATGGAGAGTGCTCCGAGGAATTGTTAGGACTAATACCAGCCGCAAATTTCCGCCATCGATCCACACGGCAAAAGTTTCATTCAGCAACGTGTTTGTGACTCCTGAGTTGCAGACGTTCATGGGCGGCAATAGTCACTTTCCATCAGGTGACCCGTCTGCTCGTCTGCCCCCTCTAACATAAAAAAAGACTACTTTTGCTATTATAATATTACCTGTTAAATTGAGGGTACATATTATAGGTTTTTTTGCTTAGATTTGTAATTATTAAAAAGTTAAACAATACTGATAAAGAGCAATAAAAATTAAAAGTCTATTTATTTTTTAGTGCTCTTTATCAGTATTGTTTGAAGTCGGTTAAACTTTTATTTAAAAGGATTTATGTTTATATTAGGCTTGCAACGAATATTCGGTTACTATTCGGTATTCGGCCTATTCGGCTGCTTTTATTATATTCGGCCGAATACCGAATATCTACATATTATTCGGCCGAATACCGAATACTTAAATAATATATCTTGTCATTGAGAAATAATTGGTAAAATGAAAAATTAAAAACGATTGATTACGTATATATTCATATTTTTATTTCTGTTATAATCATTTAAGTAGTCATTGGTGCATAACACAGGTACATAATCATCTTCTGAATTGGAAAAATGGAGGATTCTATGTATTTGAATTATTGTGGTAATCAAAATTTAGAAGGGTAAGGTTCTCATTTCTTTTATAATCATTTATTAAGTAGTCATTGGTACATAAAACAGGTACATAATTTAATTCACGTCTGTACAAGTTTTTGGCGCTAAAATCCAGCCGAATACTTTTGCCTAATATTCGGCTATTCGGTCAGGGGCCTCGCCGAATATTAAGTATTCGGTATACTGCCGAATATACTATTCGTTGCAAGTCTAGTTTATATGTAATATGGGTAGGCCAACTAAACGCACTGCTCCAATGAGCAGAGGTTTCGAAGTAAACGAAAACATGATCGATATTTACATTTTTTAGATTTTTGTTCAAATTTTAATAACCGCTCGACCGATTTCGATAAAATTTAAATGGTCCACTTTGAAACAAAACTTTTTTCAAATCGGTTCAGGCATCTTCGAGTAATCGGTGAACAAACATAAAAAAATCCTCCTGTTTTGAAGTCGGTTAATAAAGGCACTAATTGACATAAAACTACATGACTTATAAATATTTGGGAATGTCGTCAGACCAGACTTTATGCATAAGTGGAACTCCCATGGCATTGCTTTAATTTAGAAGATGGTATCCCATCCCAACCAACAGCACAATTGTTACGCAGCCGTAGGATGTGCTATTCGAGTTGACTGGTGGCAGGTAGGGCCTTTTCGTTGGAGTGGGTTTATTCATTATACACTGTGGCGGTATAGATATCACAAAAAATGAAATAACAGATAACACGGTTCAATATACGTCGGTTAAAATAAAAAAATAAAAAATTAGTACGAAAATACAGAAATGCAAATTTAGAACAAACTAAATACAATAAAATAATTTCCGAATTAGAACACCATTGATAACATGAGTCGGTGAACTGTACCTACACGGCAGCGTCGCAATGTCGGCGACATCAAAACGACGCCGCCGCCGGCGCCCGCCGCCGCCGCCGCCGCCGCCTTTCTTTACATTCTTATTACCTACCTACCAATCACTTCACTTGCTTTTAAAAATCTATTTATAAAGAATGCGATTTTATTCACGTGTTTATTTCGTGAATGTTCGACTAGCTTCCGACCCAGCAGTACGCGTCACTCCTTGAAAAAGTAGTTACCTTGGTTGTCTCGTAATCTTTGTACCGCCCTTACAAAAATTCGGCAGTCTGTAGGACATACACGATTGACTCCATACGTGTCCGTAAAGCAAAAGATGCGTTTTGATAGAGTTTTCCATAAATTAACATCATAGCAGGATATTCCGCGGCTGTGAAGGTCACTCACGGCATTATGGATGTTGATATCGATAACCCAATAAAATTAAAAGACTGATAATGCACTCAGTTTCACACTACACTACACACAGAACCTAATAGTGACTTTTCAAAATAAAATTAGCAGGACTCCTTACATTACGAAGTCTTGCGCACACGATAACATTAATTGTTCACACCATTGCCGTGTATTATGACGAAAGCAATAAGACTAAACAATTATTACCACAAGAAAACTTCTCTAAACAAATATGTATCTCATAAACAACAACAATATTATTATTACGGTTATTTGTCGTGAGCGCATCTACAAGGATACGGAATAGCATAAGCTCGCCGGTGGCCAAGGGCCGACTGACTGTCCTTACTGGATGAACTAATTAAAAACGCGTGTTGCATCGTGATGACGTAATAATCAACATATTTCGTTCGATTCGGGTGTAGTAAAAGCGGCAACGTGTGATTACCGCGCCGCGCCTACAGCTGATCGCCGCCTGAGGTCAATGTATTATGACTGCATGTACACATGATGTTGCAATTTACGAAACACAAAAATGAGTCCTGTGGCTAAACTACTAGATATATTTTGTTCATATTTTGCAAATCGCCTAGAAATTAAGGGTAGAATATGTGGCTTAAGTATTTGTGAAAGGAAATGAAACTCTCTGTATATTTGGGGCTATTATTGTTAACGCTAACATTTCCCCTATGTAAGAAAAATATTTGAAAACTTCAGTTACTGATGTCTGCGGATTGTCACACAACTTTAGTAACTCGCTTGAACTGTTACGTATTTTTCGAGAATTAGTTGTCTTTAGTAACTTGCCATAAAGTCTTGTTGTGTTTTTTGCTTTTTTTAATTCGAATTCGAATTGTTTTTATTTCTTTTAATGATGAATTACAGAAGTTTCGGTATCAAGTGGACTTTATTTTAAGTACAGGGTTGTCTGGTGTCTTTCTAGTTTCAAAACGATCACGATTAGCGTTACGCTTTGGGAGACCTGGTGTTTACAGCGGCTTTATTGTGTGTTTTTTAAGTATTTTAAAAATGGCCTATTATATTTTTAGGTTTACAAGTGGCCCGAATAAGACGGAGGCGCTCTTGTTTCAAGGGCTTCGTCGTGGTTCAGCCCCGACGCCGATGGCCAATTCGATTCTCGTACCGGTTCAAGCACAGATTAAGTATCTCCGCCTGATTCTTGATGGAAGGCGGCTCTTTGACGAGCACTTCTGAAGGCCCTTGCTTCATAGCTGGTTGGCGCTGCGTCTACCCTTTGGCGACTTTTGCCCAATTTAGGCGGACCCAGCGTCGCTATAAGACGGCTGTACATGTGTGTTGTCCGGTCAATGGCAGCGGCTCTAATCACCCACAACAGGCCACGCTTCTGGTGCCCTCAGAGGATATTGGCGGTTAGATCCATACGTGGTTATTACGTGGCACCTTGTCGATGGAGGCGGTTATTTGGAGTCAGAAGTCATCGCTGAAGTATACTGACGGACGGCCGAGTTCCATTCGGGCGCCCCCGCCCCAAGTACGCGTGTGGCGTGAGGCCGATCGCCGAGCCACGATGGCACATTAGTCGTCTCGGCCAGAAGCTCCATGTGCTGGCTTGTTTTGGCTTCGAGAGTAGCAGCACGGGACCCTTTCGTTTCGACAGACGCAGGTCCATTCCGGGCACGACTGTTTAGGGAAGTACCTGCAGTCGGTCGCTAGGAGGAGAACGGGACGGATCGAACGGGAGAACGGGACGGATCGAACGGGAGGACGACCTCCACTCCAAATATGCCGCCGGCGAACCAGGAGATGGGGGCACGCACACCAGCGTCTTATGCCGCCCTGAGTGTGGCTGGAGGTGGACGGGAAGGGTTTCCCCTACATCCGCAATAGTGGCCAACCGCGAGAGGGCGACGTCCGCGTGTAGTCTAATACTTTTTGTAGACATAAAGAGAATAAAAGCCTAACATCATTATACAGTATAAAAGTTATAAGCGTATAAAAGTCTAACATCATTATACATTACAGTATAAAAGATCAAATCTAGACACATGTGATCTGTGAATGTTGTAGTAGTTATTATGACGTCATAAAGGTATCGTCTGAGAAGCCGAAAACTATCGTTCTCTTGTTTTCTATGGGAGTGTAATGTGTACCTAAAAACTATAATTTTAAAGAAGAATGTCGTTTACAGTGCACGTTATCCACTCAATGCAAACAGCAAGCATTTTTATGATAATCTCTCCATAAATATTATGATAAAATGATATACCTGTTTCCATTTTTAATCGTACTTGGATAAATTTGTCATTTTTCAATGTGGCGATTCGAGCTCTTAACATCTTTCGCTCAAACTTTAATAGTTCGCATATGTCATCTTCTTTCATACCTGTAAATACGTTATCATGAGATGTTTCAATGCACAGTTATATCATTTATCTGTAAATAATAACTTATCTAATTGTACATACATGGATTTCTGACGAGCATGTCGACTATAAGGGCATCTTCTATTGTATAAAATCCCCTCACAACGAGACGTGCCAACTGCTTCAGACTGCTAGGCACTTCCGTCACTAACCGTTCTTCAGTCGCCATAGTACTGGTATACTTATGCTAGAAGAAAGATCAGAACTATAGAGGCAACCATAACATTAATGCTGTGTGCCTTAATCAAGCTCTGCATTAACGCACACTAGTTAACCATTTACTATTTATATAATTTGTATTGTTTTTCAATGATAACAAATTTCGGCAACTGTCGTAGTAATGGTTTTCTGTTGACTAACAATTGATATGAGTAAGTACCTATGTTATCAAAAACTTTTTATGATAAGAATGTAAGCAGACTGTAGACTGTTACTCTCTGAAAATAATCTAAAATTATGTATTTGCGTAATTACGCTAGCCACCCCACTTAGATTATTTTGTACTATAAATTAGACTTGCAACGAATAGTATATTCGGCAGTATACCGAATACCGAATATTCGGCGAGGCCCCTGACCGAATAGCCGAATATTAGGCAAAAGTATTCGGCTGGATTTTAGCGCCAAAAACTTGTACAGACGTGAATTAAATTATGTACCTGTTTTATGTACCAATGACTACTTAAAAAATGATTATAAAAGAAATGAGAACCTTACTCTTCTAAATTTTGATTACCACAATAATTCAAATACATAGAATCCTCCATTCTTCCAATTCAGAAGATGATTATGTACCTGTGTTATGCACCAATGACTACTTAAATGATTATAACAGAAATGAAAATATGAATATATACGTAATCAATCGATTTTAATTTTTCATTTTACCAATTATTTCTCAATGACAAAATATATTATTTAAGTATTCGGTATTCGGCCGAATAATATGTAGATATTCGGTATTCGGCCGAATATAATAAAAGCAGCCGAATATGCCGAATACCGAATAGTAACCGAATATTCGTTGCAAGTCTACTATAAATTAATTTAAGAAGGAATAAAACGTTAAGATACTTCATAAAAACAAATTTAATTATTTTCACTTAGATTATTAATCGAAAACTAACATTACATTACATTGTAATTAATAGTTACATAAATAAAAACATTCTAAAAATTAAACTTCAAAATGCCTATATATTAGCTGTCAGCATTATGAAAAATATTACAATTCACTCTTTTGTGTATATAGAACTTTTGATTGTTTGGCAGTATGTACATTTATTTACTTTGGACATATCACTATAAACATATATTGTTATCAATCACTAGGGAGACATTCAGTCCAATTTTTGTCAATTATATATCCTACTTCATAATCTTTTACCACTTCAAATATATATCAAGATATTCATTCCAGGTTTCGTTTTTAATTTATAATACACCAATTTCATAATAAAGATTCCACAGTTGATAAAAAAATCCAAATTTAGGAAGAATCAGAACAAGAATGTCTAAAATCAATAAGCACATTCATGTGATAGCATAAGAAAGGGTTTTGTGAAAGGATCATTTTATCTTAAATATTAAAACACAAATTATTAGCAAACAATTTTCAGTTACACACTATTAAAGTAAGGACAGCATTTTTTTGTCCCATCAACAATATTCCTAGAAATTAAGCTGCCTAACTTGAATGTGAAAGAACATTGTTTTACTGCATTTGGAAATTACATAATATGGCTAGCCTACTTATTTTAAATTATAATAATCGAGTTCTAACCAAAATCAGTCTTGGATTTAATAGTTGCAAAACGAAATATTAAATTAGTGTACCATTTACAAAATATGAACAAAATTAAAATCATTAATAATTTCTAGCAAATAGAAATTGACCCATAAATTCAATAACTTCTATGATAAGAACTGTTACAGTACAATAGTTAAATTATCTTACTATAACACTTCTAGACAGTTAACATATATAATTGGGATAACATATAAGTAACACTTGGCAGTGAATAAATTATTAGACTAAAATTATAGTACAAAAGTCATTCTACACTCTAGTAAATTAAAGGTATAGTCTGTTTTATTCTGTATGACTTCTTTCTAATATTAGTTGAATATTGTCCAATGTCTGATAGATAATTCTAAAGTTTGGTCGATCACTTGGACTGGTATTCCAGCACTGTTTCATTAGATCATAAACACATCTGGGTGTATTATCAGGGCAAGCAAGAACATTGCCGTCCTTGAGAAATCTGACCACCTCCTCATGTGTCATACCAAAGTATGGTTGTAGAGCAAAAGAGAAGATCTCCCACAAACATACTCCATAGGCCCATACATCTGATTCTAATGTGTACTTATTATACAAAATGCTTTCTAAAGGCATCCATCTCACTGGAATAGCATCATGCTCATCACCTTTATAGTAATCTTGTAAGTATATTTTGTGAGATAAACCAAAATCAGCAATTTTTACTACCATATCATCATTAATGAGACAATTTCTGGTAGCTAAGTCTCGGTGAACAAATTTCCTATCTGATAAATAAACCATGCCAGATGCTATTTGTCGGGCAATATGGAGGAGATCTTGATGGTGTAGAGGAGTGGCAAGTAGCCTAAGATCTTCCCTGTTCTCTACAGAAGGTTGAAAGTTTGTAGCAGTGCTACAAGCTCTTAAATACTCATTCAGATCACCTTTGGCCATGAATTCAAATAACAAACACATTGGTCTTCCAATAGCACAAACACCAAGCAGTTTTACAATATTTGGGTGATCAAAGTCTGCCAACAGACAAGCTTCTCTTTCAAAATCCAATTTTAAGTCATGGGAAGCCTCATCTTTAAGCATTTTAACAGCGACAAGAGTAAATTCTTCTTCAGGGATAAGTCCAGGTGCTCTAGCTTGAAAGACTCTTCCAAAAGCACCTTGACCCAAATCTCTGATATATATGATATTATTTCTTGGAAACTCTAGTTTCTCTAATTTGGGATTTAATTGTGCACCAGTGGTGTGATAGGCTAAATTACTAGGCAGTTTATCTAAATCAATGTCCATGTTTTGTACATTTCTCCGATTGGATACATTACATTTAGAGTAATGATTCTTAACAAAATAGTGACATAGTAAAGCTACTGAAGCTATTCCCAATACACATCCAAGGCCACCAATAGAGAGCAATAGGACAAATGTTGGGGTAAAATAATTCTCCATAATAATACTTGGTCCATTACTATTGTCAAATTCATCACTGGTGTTAGCACAAGACGGAATATCACAGTATTCCCATCTCACATCTGGATCCATAGTGTAACACCAAGGCTTGCGTTCTTCGCCTCCAGCATTTCTGCAATAATTACTAGAATTCTGTACTTCTGGAAACACTAATGGAGGTCTTGTATGTTGATGAGGAAATTGTGATTCCCAAGCTTGACATGCTAATCCAGTTTCTGTAGTATTCTTAGTACCTTGGTAGTAGCGGCCATTGTCTCTGTAACATATAGTCGTAATTTGACTTGTGTCCATGATGGTAGTGCCAACATTGTTGCAAGTCACTTGAGTACCTTTTCCTGCGAACTTTGGAAGGTTTTCACACTCAGGAAATCGAAAGTGTCCTCTGGATTCAAAGAAAACGCCTCGACGTTTCTGTTCTTCGATAACAATCCAATCGTTATAACAAAACTGCATTTTAACAGCCATACAGTCCTCATAACAAAGTGGTAATGCGAAATAACCAACCCCATCTTTATCAATGCACTTCGGGAATGCATATGCACATAATAACTTCTCAGCTCTACTACGGCAAGGCTCTTTTAGTTTTGATATCATTTCTTTCCATAATCCTGTTGTAATCTTCTCATTGTCAAAACCTCCTGTATGGTTATACCATACATATCCAGTTGAATAACTTTTACATATTTGTCCATTATATGGTCCACAGTAAAGATGCACAGATTTTATTAGAAGAAGCACAATAAGAACTTTATAACAAATGTCCATTGTTTTATCTTGGCTGACTCCAAAAATCGATGAGGGTAAAATTGTTTCGTCGCATTTTATTGTAAGGATAAATACATGTTATAAAAACACGATAGTTATACAATGGCGGACGTAGATATTTTATTATGTATTGATTTTAGCTCGGCAGTAGTGTATGAATGAACAATGATGACCAAACCAATTCAATATCGTCACAACACTCACACTCACAGTACTCTACAGATGTAACACGAGATAGTAAATTGTACGGAATAATACGAAAGTGACACAGTACGTCCATAAAATAACAAAAAGAAAGTATTATTGTAACTACACTTGATGTAAAATGATTTAATCACAATTTATGAGAAAAAATTTAAATTCATTCAAGTTCCTTGAAAGTAAAGTATTAATTAATCGATTGCGAGTTAGTAAGACAGTAGTAACCGAGGTTAATAAAATCTCAACTATGGCAACACAAGTTTAGTCTTCAAAGTTGGCAGCAAGATTGTCAAAATATTAGAAAAGATACGAACCGAGTTTATTTCATGTGAATGGCTGCTATTGAGAAAGTTAAAGTCGTCGTCCTTGGTGATTCTGGTAAATGAAATCTTATTAAATACGGGCGCACTTGTTATATGATTGTACGGGTAAATTTATCAAAAAGGCACTCAAATCACCGATCAACTTGTCGTTTGCCAACATGTCTGTGGCCATGACAGTTTTGAAGGTTAGCCAACATTCAAGTATTACAGTTTTGGCGGTAAACACGTGAGTGATTGTTTCAAAACAAATGTTTGACCAAAACAAATTAATAATAATAACAATGTTTATTGTCATACAATTTGTTTGACACCACAACTGTCATTGTGAAATACAACTAATGATTATTAAAAAAAATACATACAGTGGAACATAGAACCTCCTTTTTTGAAGTCGGTTAATAAATTATAAAATGTTAACGTTCAAGAAAGTTGCTAATTTTTTTATTCCATTTATATTTATTTATTTAAAAGTTCAGAAAGTACACTAGAGTGAATGCCTCATTTTTACTCTTCTCTAGGTGTAAAAAATCACATGTACTTTGGTGGGTAGGTGTATACATGGAGAACTAAAACCAGCCCGACAGCCGGCCTCAGGCGCTTCACTCAGGGGTGGACCGCAGGGACTATGCATGCATATGACTAGCATGTTTATTGCTATTAAAAAATTCTTGCAAAATATCTAGATGCACGGATATCTGGAAATGGGACCATACCATGAATCCTGTCAATTTTGACTATTGACTTAAGTTTTAAAAAGTAAACTTTTTATTTAATGCTCATCTGTACCGCCTCTGCATATTTTTGCATATATTTACAATTTTCGCTTTAAGAGTTGTTGATTGTCTTTCTTAATAATTTACTGCGGCAAGCTGCAGTACCTATTAAAGTTATTTGCCGTTTCGTAAACTTCCGATGAATTGAAATTCCGTGAATCGTGAGATTTAGCCTTTAGTCTAGCCTTTAATATTTATTAAAGGTTTATTAGAGGTTTATTTTAATGGTAGCTTCTACCCGATAATATGTAGGCGGGTAGATACTATATGTCCACATTCATGTGGGTATTACTTGTTTGTCGGTAGTTATAAAATGTATTTATGTCGCAGGCAATTTATATATGATTCCATTACATACGGCGTCGTCAGTTTAAAGAGGGTCTCAGTTATAGTATACTATGTTTCAGGCGTGGGTAAAACTTCACTCACTTACTTGATTGCCCATAATAAGCCACTAGTATCACCAGGATGGACTGTCGGCTGTTCCGTAGAGGTAAAACTACACAGGTACAAAGAGGGAACACAGGCACAAAATACCTTCTTTGTGGAGCTCTGGGATGTTGGAGGCTCAAATGGACACAGAAATACTAGGAATGTTTTCTATCAGCCTACACACGGTGCGTACATTAGGATAGTCTTATGCTGTAAATAGATTTATTCGCGATAATAGTTTCAGTCAATCACATCTTGGCGTTGTCTTCTGTAACGTTCTCTCTATGACTATCGCATAGGTGATACATATAAACTTAATCTTAATATAATGAAAAGTTTTAAACCTTTAAAATTAGTAGATAAAGTGAGAGGAAGCCTTTCTTTGTGCGTGTGGGAAAAACACCTGGTTTTGCGATGCGGCGGTCTGTCGGAATGCGGGTGTGTAAAAAGTTTTATACATATTATTGTTATTGTTTTCAGGTATTATTTTGGTTCACGATTTGACCAATAGGAAAAGTCAAGTGAATTTACAAAAGTGGCTATCTGAAATATTAAATCAAGATAGTTCGAATCCGACACAGCAACATGTTGATGTGGATCCTGAACAATTTTTAGGTTCTACTCAGGTAAATTTGATTAATTGTTTTGTGCTTTTGATTTCTTTGCTATTGAATTTAGCTAAAAATGTTGTCGACTAAATCTTGGTAAATCGTTATGCCATGATTTGTATCAGGTTCTATATTTATGTCATGGAGAAATTTAAATAAACACTTTTTTCGAAAACTATATAACATCATTTAGTAGTTTCTTTCCATCTGACAAGACCCCTCTCCTTAGGCCCGGGAAGATAACATACCAAGTTGTTATTAATGTCGACTACTGTTTCTCAATAATTTCTTCTTAGTACGGTTTATTTTCAACATGTACAACACCATCAAAATATAAAACAAAAACTACATTGCTTAATTGAACATTTGTAAGGTCTAAAAAGGTCCTACTGAATTAACATCATTGGATGACTGCACTGCACTTACTGTATTAGTGGGCTGCAAGCGCCTTTTTTTTAACCTGTGGAAACCCCCTCAGGCCGTCACCCCACTGGGATTTGCGTCGAGGTGGTGTACGGGAATGGAACCTACTAAAACCACATGGTGTGCTACTCCGAGACTGAGATAGGAGGGTTGACGATACGATTGACTTAGCTCACTGTTTCGCGAAATGTCAATGTCGTCGCTTGTCTGAAAGGACTTTGCCGAAAAGTCAAATAATTCGAAAATAATGCTGTTCGGAAGCGATCTTGGCAGGCATAGGCACTGCATAAATTGCTAGAGCTATACGAATGTGATGTGTTGTGGGATTGTTTCTGTTCACATCTATGTGGAGAAATGATAAAAAGTCCAGGCCAGCCGCAGGAAGCTTATACATATTTTGTTTCTAAACTTCTTTATACGACCACTGTGGCACGACGGCAGTGCATTCGAGGGCCACACCGGGAGTCAAGTTACCCTTTATTTTTTCCTTTTATATAATGTATAAGCAATTCTTGTAATTTATGCTCATATTATTTCAGATTCCCATATTAGTAATTGGTACAAAATTTGATTTGGCAGAAGAGAAACAAAGAAAAAATCAATACAGAAGATTGGCAAGCAGTATAGCTGAGCAATGCGGTGCAGACGAAATCTTTGTTAACTGTCACCAAACTAGGTTTGTAGTTATGTCTACAAAAATGTACGTGTGTATCTCTAAGACTTTTTTCATATTTAATGTTTTTATTTAAAAAAATGATATTTCAGGTCTCTAGCGCCAGCAACGAGTAATTCCGTCAAGTTAACTAGATTTTTTGATAAGGTTAGTTTCACCTGATAATTACTCATCTCACTCTTTTTTTTTAAACACGTTAGGTGAGGTTAACTCAGATTGAGTCAGTTCCACTTAGCGCCCTACGCGCGTGGCCTATGCTCGAACAGATATTCAGGCGTGTACTTTTAGCTTGTGCGCCTGCGTGCCAGTGCGCAATTCATGGGATATACACAAATATTTGTTAGTGTTTTAAAACAATATCAGATTGAAAAACATGAACAATACGGTGGAATAATTTTGTGGTTTTAGTGGTTTTGATACTACTTTACTGTTGCACGGTTTTGTAATTACTGCATGTGTCAAACATGCACAACCGTTGAAACGTTTATATGTTCATGTGTTCAATATATATATATATATATATATTTAAGTAAGACGGTGCGCGCTGTAAAATTACTTCTGTTGTGCATGTTTTTGTTCTTATCGGCCTGCCCAAAGTGCATTAAACTTAACATTTCCCAAAAGCTACGTAAAATATTTACTATGGCTAGGCAATGTGATGAATAATAATAAATGTTTTTATAAGTGTTATTCAGACAACCCCATTTCATTTTTCGTTACTTAAATTGCCGGTCAATAAATGGAATATTAACTTAATGGAATATCATTTAGCTTGTAACAGACATTAGACGTGATAAAACCGTCTGTATAAATAATTATTATTCGCTATTTCTTCGTTGTTGTTCTTCGTGTTCTCGTGTATCTCATAATCTCAAAAACCATGACGTTGCAGGTAATAGAGAGGCGATATTATTCAAGAGTAAGCCCGTTTGCCGACAAAAGGCGTATACCACCATATATAATGGCAACATCGACGCCTCTATCAAACAATAGGCCTTCTCAGTACATGAGCCCGCGATTCTACCACATGGACTGATGTTATTTGTGATGTTTGTGCACCTTTTGTATCATTCCACGTACGTATAATAAAGATTGTACTATCATCGAAATATATTTTAATTATACATATTCATGCATACTCACTTCTGCATCTCAAAGGAGTAGACAGAGGAGTTCTTGTGGTCCCACTCGGAGTAGTAGGCATGTCTATTTTAATCAAACAAAACTTTGAGAATTAAAGATAGGAAAATTGAAAGTATTTTAGAAGGGAATGGTAGGGAATGCAAGGAAAGGAAAGTGATACTGCTTTAACGGAAGGATTAAGGAGTTTAAGGTTAGTGTTGCTTTCGGTTAGTACCTAACTGAAAGTGGCTACTATTTTTCTGTATTTGTTATCAATAACTATAGTCAAATTGCGTTAAAAAAATAGTAACTTATCGTTGTCCCCAAACCAAGCCCCGTCTCCGGACCAATCAGATTCCAAAAAAATATAAAGTCAAGTTCACATTGACGGGACTTTCGTCGGAATCAAAGTGAATAGTTTTAAAGTACTTTAAACATTTTGAATTACTCGTCTGGTCACCCTCGTCTCGTTCGTCGTCCTTGTAATTGTGACTGACCTGTTGGTCTAGTGGTTAGCGACCTTGACTGCTCGTCGTGGGTTCGATCCCCAACCAGGACAAATAATTGGGTGATGAGCACGGTCATTGTTCTGTGTCTAGGTGTACTTTATCTATAATATGTATGTATTTAGAAATATATAAGTAGGTTTCTTAGCACTCTGGTTACTATAGTACAGGCTCTGCATAGTTTGGGATCAATGTGTAAAATGTGTAAAAAAAAACGTTTGTCTATCAACGGTTGAATATAAACCGTAGAGTCCAGCAGTGGACTATTAAAGGTAAACAGCCTTTAATAGGCCACTGCTGGACTCTACGGTTGATAGGTATAGATATGGTTGTATGTGATCTGGGCCTCAATTCTGCTATTTTATGTTCACGCCAAGCCAGTGTCATACCACTGACACGCTATTGAGATGCCATCGAGTGGCCATTGGCATCGGTATAAATATCGGTAGTTAAAAATATATTACGTTTTTTGAGGAAATGATTTTTTTATTTTTATTATAATAAATTATTAAAAGAAATAAATAAATAAAATTAAATTATTTAAAAAGTAAAATATTATTTTAAATGTTCAGTATACTTTCAACGCAGAGACGCATCTTGTCCGTCATTGTGGTTCAAGTTCCACGTAGGCAGCTACGTAGAAATCTACTGTAATTACTGCATGTGTCAAACATGCACAACCGTTGAAACGTTTATATGTTCATGTGTTCAATATATATATATTTTTAAGTAAGACGGTGCGCGCTGCAAAATTACTTCTGTTGTGCATGTTTTTGTTCTTAGCGGTTCTTAGCGGCTCGATGTGTCACTTTTTTCTTAACGCGAATGGACTATAGTAAGACCGGACAATATTATTTTAAATGTTCAGGATACTTTCAACTTTAATTCCACTTATTTACTTACTATTTACACTTTTTTCTTCTTCGCAAAATAGCATCTAGGTAGGTGTAGATATGTAGATATCAAACAAACAATATTTGCTATTAAGTCACAGTTAATTTTCCTAGAGCATAGGACAACAATCTCAGAAAGATTTTATAGCTTTTAGATTTTAAGTTAAAAGACTCTAAAGTCAACACACACACAAATTGTTGTCGTCAAACCAATGAACCACTTTCGAAATGGCGCTGTAATGTGAAATTAGTAAGTGTCCGTTTTAGTCTAAATAATAGTGTTGTATCATCTGCAAACAACACAATCTTGTGATTGTCCTTGACAAGGGGAGGTAAGTTGTTAATATATAATAATAATAATAAAGAGCCGAGAATAGAACCTTGTGGCAATTCTACCACAGAGTCTGGCGACCGCTCACCATTAATATCAACTTTCTGAATCCTATTGTACAGATATGAAGCAAGGAGTTCCAGTGTTTTATTTTTGATACCTGGTATCTATGATAGTGATGTAATTTCCTGATCAGCGTTTCATGAACAATACAATCAAAAGTTAAATCGCGTAAGATACCTAGAGAATCGTGGGCATCCTCTCAGGCATCAAATATATGTTTTACTAGCTCAACACTGGCATCAGTTGTGGAGCGACCCGATTGTAAAACCAAATTGTCTATTGTGTAATAAATTATTATTATTAAAAAAACATTGCAGTTTTTTTAATAATAATCGTCGTATCGATCGTACATAATTTTTTCAAATTTTTTGCTAAATACTATTAGTACTGAGATAGGTCTAACGTTAGTTGGGTCAGATGTATTACCAGATGTTTACGAGCTTATGGCTACAATAGAAGTAAGTATTTGACGTTAATTTCAACTTCATATCTCCTTTTCGAGACAAACAGACTACGAATCCTATAAGTTTTAGATTTAGAGTTTAAGTTTTGCTTTGTGAAACGTACGTGTAGAACGTAATAAATGTCTTTTTTGGAATATTTACTTATGAATGCAGTTTACTTGTATGTGGATTACAAAGAAACAATATGATGATACTAAAATAGTTTTATTTACGATAATTATTTAGATTTTCACATAACATAGTCCACAGATGTTGCATCGAAGATTATAAGGCCCAAATTCGAACGTAGTCCAATTGCAGAGACGCATCTTGTCCATCATTGTGGTTCAAGTTCCACGTAGGCAGCCATGCTCCGCGTGCGTTCCAGAAGTCACGTGTTGCCTTATAGACATAATGATTTATATGTATGAGAAAATAATATACTAGGTGAAAGTCGTTTGCCATTAGTCCTACCATGGGAAATA
This sequence comes from Arctia plantaginis, assembly GCA_902825455.1. Lineage (NCBI taxonomy): Eukaryota > Metazoa > Arthropoda > Insecta > Lepidoptera > Erebidae > Arctia > Arctia plantaginis. The sequence goes on along the minus strand of CADEBD010000314.1, from coordinate 12,962,885 downwards.
ATTTTGGTCATTGTTCTGTGTGTAAAACTACGGATAAATAGTTTACCTAACTAGAACTAGAAAATTACTTGACTGAAATTTAGGTATCGCTCTAAGTATTGCAGATACGTAAAATGATTAAAAACTGATAAACAGATATGTGTCTCGATGCTCGAGCATAGGAAAAGGCGTCCAAGATTACAGTGAGTACACTACAATTTCCTCGAGGTATCAATACCATAATTAGTTACTAAAGATTGATTGCTCATGATACTCTAAAAAACCGGTCAGGCACGAGTCGAACTCGTGCGCCGAGGATTCCGTACTTACCCAGATTTTAAGTAGATTTTCGCGAAAATTTGTAAGTACCAAAATTTATCTTAATTTTCAACTTTTTAATTTTTTAAATTTTTTGGAATTATTCCTTTAATTGTGCTGTAAGACGTTTCTTTTTGCCAAATTTCGTGATTCTAGGTCAACGGGAACTACCATATAGGACCTAAAACCTATAGGGTTCTTCCGGTTGGCCGAGAATTGTCAATTTTGGTTAAAAGCAAGGTCTTACAGCACAAGTAAAGAGAAAATTCTGAAAAATAAAAATAGTTGAAAATGAAGGTAAATATTGGTACCTACAAGTTTTCCCGACAATCGTAAAATCTGGGTAGGTACGGAACCCTCGGCGCACGAGTTCGACTCGTACCTGAAAATCGAAATTTGCCCATATCTTTTTATCGTGTTGACCAGGACCTTGATTTTTATACACGTAATTGGGACCATAGACCTCAATATCTGGTATAAATTTCAACGTGCTAAGTCTACCAGTTCCTGAGAAAATCGGTGGTGACACGGACAGACGGACAAGAAAGTGATCTTATAAGGGTTCCTTTTTTACCTTTTGAGGTACGGAACCCTAAAAATGAACAATAGGTTTGGCTAGCGTATAATAAAACTGTTATAGTATTGTGGGCATTATAATTCGGGCACTGCTGCCTATGCTTTATTAGAGTCGATCATTAGTTTCTTTATTGGCAACATTGAAATTTATGACTTCTATTATAAAATTGTAGAATGCATACATATTTTATAGTAATTACCATATTTTTGCAATGCATATACCTATTTTTTTACTTTTCTGAAAAATATTTAGTAAAACAATAGGTATCTGTGCATAAAATCCTCAAACATTGCCCCAAAATTATGCTAAAAGATCAATGAGTCACACACATACTCAAAGTTGGGTCGCTTATGATTTTATGATATACGCTTACTACTCACTGTGGGTGACCCGTTCCACCAGGGCTTAGGGCTGGGGTTAGTAACACCGTCAGGGAAGAATCCATTAGTTCCGCCCACAGCCAAATTAATGATGAGGTAGAACTAAAAACATTAAGAGAATATGCATTATTATAATAAGGTGGCAAGACATTAAGTATGTACATCTAAGTATGACTGCACGGATGACGTAGTGGTTTAATCGGTCGGCGTGCCGTGCCGCTTCCTAATACGCTGAGTGTTGAAGGTTCGATTCCCACATAGGACTACACTCACACCCGCGACACAGGATATATTCCTAGTGCGAGAGTTTGAACCATTAACCCGGCTGGCGGCGCGCCACTATTTACTGTCGCTGTACACACAAACAGTCGCTACTGTGTAAAAAATACCACATTTGACAAATTTCAAAATAAAATTATAGGTATATTAATTAGTAACTATAAATTAAAATCAGATAAATAAATACATAATTTGAAATGATAACGTGATAAACAATATGTTATGTATTTATTTCTATTTTATATATGAACTTAAATCACTAAATGATAGTATTTTCTTCTTATATCTATGAACTTAGTGACAAAAATAGCTTTAAACTTGGTAGTACTAAGTACTAAATTAAGATCAATCGCAAAATAATTGAATATTTTCTCACTTATAACATAAAACATCCACCATAACATACGACTTACAACTACTTACAAAATTGACTAATTGAAGACACTATAAAATTTTGGCACTTTAGTTTTATTTAATTGAGGATCACTTTATTTTTGTTTATAATACTTAGTGTAGGGTTGGAGGGTCATGGGGACCTATTGCATTGAAAGATTAGGTAATAGAATGAATAAAAGTTATATAATGTTTCCACTTTTAGCGGTGGGAAAAGCTTTTACAGGTTTTCAAAAATGTAAGGAGAGGAAATCGAAAAAAATATTCGGGCGCATCAGATATGTGAACGATGACGATGATTGTAGGCGTCTGCAGCAGGACATAGACAATGTTGTGACTTGGAGCAAGGAAAATCGTTTGCAATTTAACCCCAACTTACATTGTTATAATGTTGATGGGGTCTCGATGGTTAGGGTCCAAACAGTTGGGGATCTAGGTATAAGTCTTAACACAGAGCTAACGTTTCGTGACCACATAGTCAAGTGCTGTAAAAAAGCATACAGGAATCTAGGTTTTGTACTGCGCACTGTTCAGTCGTTTACCAACATTAAAGCCATAGTTACTCTATACAATGCTTTAGTGCGTAGTCAGCTAGAATACAACGCAGTCATCTGGTCGCCGCATGAGATTAAATATAGTCTCATGCTGGAGCGAGTCCAAAACAAATTTGTGAAGTTTTTATATTTGCGACAGTACGGGGTTTACCCATTTTACCCACTCATGTATCCGACTCTGTTCGTCTTGGGCATGGTCGGATATAACGAGCTTAGAGTCAGAAGGGACCTTAGTCTTGCCTCCTATATATTTAATCTACTAAGGGGAAAAATCCACGGCAGCAATATATTAGGATTGGTAGGCATGTGTGTACTGGACGGGTATGTATGGCGGCGACGCGGTCCGCTATTGTTGGCGGTGCCGCGCGGACGCACTAATTTGTTAAGCGAAGCGCCTCTAACGCGTGCGTTGCTCACCCTAAACCTAGTAGCCACAGATATCGGCTTATTTAGCTGTACACTGAGTGAGTTCACAAAGACAGTATTATATATTATATGTTACAAAACACAAAGTTAGAGGTTATGTAAAACAAGCATTTTTGTAATAGTTACACTATCGCATTAGGATATACCTGTAATGATAGTAGTAAGTGTGGATACTAAATAAATAAACAAATAAATAAATATTTTGCGGATACCAAAAATGCTCCCATTGAAAGATCTGACGATTTTAAAATCGTCAGATCTTTCAAGGGACAAGCTGGTAGCGAATTATCGAAAATACCAACTGCACATTCGAAAAATCGCCATTTCGAAATACCAATTAATAATAGATTTTATACAGACGGTTCAGCTTGATGTCCCTGTCATAGTAGCCAAAATCTGACGATAATTTTGCAGGGTATTTTAAATCTGACGGTTTGAAATATTTAGATTTTTTTATAAAATGGGACAAATAAAGGCACGAAAAATTATGTAGACATTTAAAGAAGATTTCTGCCATTGTTTGCTTCAAAATAAAAATAAAATGTCAAGGTCATGTCTTTTTTTTTACTTTGTGACCCTCCCAATGCTTTTTAGTTACGCTCAAATCGTCAGATTTTTTGAATAACACACTAATGCGCATGTAATTGCCTTAACTTACCTTACACGCTCGAGTATTTTTGGTCAGCGATTTTTTTAAGTAATCTGATGGGCTGCCCTAGACGATCCCCCTATATATAAGGCTCATGTTTGGTGGAGCTACTCAACTGGGTATAAGGTATTCCTCCTATGTTAATCTGACACGCTCCAGTAAATCCTGAAATCCCTTCTAGGGCTCCTCTACTATTATTAATTGTATGTACCTTTTTGATTGTACACCTCACAAACAGGCATACTGTTCGGGATATATCATTTTAACCCGAAACTTACACGATATTTTAGTGTTCTGACCTATTTACATAAGCATACTGCGTAACGGGACTAACTTATGTTGGCTCTTGATAGTTCGAATGGACATGGTTGATCACTATGATCTTACTCATCATCACCAAGCATCAATGATATTTTTATTTAAGTCACCAAATTAGTTGTAGCGGCTTTTTTCCTTATTTGTGGAGTTACGAGGTTCAATGCTAATTCTTTAAAGACCAAGGGATCACCAAAGAATGACTGATTCCTTGGTGGCCCTATTTTGTCATTACCTTTTGCAATCACATAATGATTAATGCCTCCCATATTCAATATACGATAGAAAATAGTCTAGCGTCTTGTGAGATACAGAATAAGTGACACATAACTCATCTATTCATCCACATCATTTTTTACCCGGTAGCGCGTCCTGCCGGGTTAATGATGTCAGACTTAAAAACCTTATTCACTTATCATATTAAATTAAGATACCTTTTCGTCAAATGGTGCCATTTTGGATCCAAACCGCCAAGGGTTCTCAACTGTAGGGTTCTGGTTGAAACCACCGTATTCCCAAAAACCGCCATTGCCAGGTGTCACACGCCCGAGTTCTACATCATCGATGCTGAATCTCAGAAAATCTGCAAGAAAATACGAAATTAAGATGAACGTGGAAATAATGTACTTTTTGGCGTCTATCTTATTTATTTGAAAAAACAAAATAAAAATAGGTAAAAGGTACGATAAAAATATAAATATAAATAGCGTGAGGGGTCTATGGACCCCCGGTCAGTACGACGTTCCTTTTGGCAAGAAGTGTCGGGAAAAAGTCTTGTTTCCCATTTTTTTGGTCTCGCTCCCATCTGCTCGTTCACGCTCGTACAATTAGGTATTATGTTATATATTTTATAAAAAAAAAATATATAGGTAGGTATACTGTTTCATAAAACATTGTCAATAGAATCGACATGGAGTTAGCTTTACATAATCTTCGTATAGCTAAAGATTAATCAAAATCCGGTCAGTAATTTTTACGTGAAGAGAAACATTCACCCAGACGTTTCATAGTAAGAATATATTTACTGTTTACAAATTTTTTTTATTTCGTACCTGGCGTCCATTCAAGCTGGTAGCGATGAAAGTTTTTGTCATACCCATTGCTGTTCCTTCGGACCCAGTGAGTGCGTTCCCAACCGTTCATCGCTGGGAATGGCCCATAATGAAGTGTCGAGCCCGCTTCCTGTATAATATTCGTTTAAGCAATTATTTGATATGGTACTCGTAGGTACTTCTAAAGTTTAATCTCGTCGGACCACGTCGTGTTTGATTCGTTATTTAATTATTGAAAATAAACGTTAATGAACCTAGCTTTATTATTTTTAATAATGTGTCTATTTTTAATAATGTATTGTTCAATTTTATTAAAAGAATATCAGCACTGCATATGATATAGGTATATTTTGATATACCTACAGCGATAAAAATAAGTAAAAGGTATGATAAAAATATAATTGATGCTAATTTAAAGAAGAAATTGTGCAAACCGCGTCATTTAACATTAGGCAATAGTGTACGTTGAGTGTTTAAAATGTGAATGTTAAAATGCTTTTGTTAAAATATTACAGAAAAAGAAGCCACAAAAACCAATTTAGGTTTTCGTATTAGTAGTTTAATACCATAAAGCATCCATAAACCCTGGTACTCATAGCTCTAGAGTGCAAGGGATAAAAATGTATTTTACAATATGGTTCTTTTTACCTGAAAAGGAGTTTATACTTTTCTGGCCAATAAACGACGCTATTGATTTTATTAAATGTTAATGCGATGATTTCATAAGAAAATAGTGATTTCAATAATATTTTTTAGAAATTGTGTTGTTTTTAACATATTTTCAGACATTTTTCTTTAAATTTCGTTGTGCTTCAATATTCATAAACAATTGTAGATAAAGTACTTTAGATCCGATATTTCTGTTTGCTGATTTGTTATCCATATATCATCGTGATATCCATAAAAATAATGTTAAAAACATGTTACGTAGGACAACATACATATTGTACTTACCTCTGAGTAAGAGTGTTAGAGTTTATGTTTATTTAATCACGAAAGCCCTGGTATAAGTAAAACGGAAAGAGTACTCAGCTTTTAAATTTATATGAACTTAGGAAGGTCTTAATAGATTCTAGGTAATTGATGCTATGGATTTTATGTTAACTTACGTGTGTGCCGATGTGAAGTCCATTGGACAACATATTTCGATTGCCTCTAGATTCTACCAAGTCGATTTCTCCTGAAGCGGGCCAGGTACCATAAGCGTTGTAGGCAGGCATCAACCAAATTGCTAATTAAAGTAAACAAAATTTATTATAACTAGGACAATTAATTAAAGAATGTTAGATGTAGAATATCATAAATGATCACTACTCTCATTCTACCAGCTTCGAATTTGTTTCAAGTTTACTAAAATAGTTACAGAATATATATTTTGTTAAAATCTATGAAAAATAGGCTAAAAAATAGATCTTAATACAATAAATGGCTATCCTGAGCAGTGAAAGTAATGAAAGATTATTTTGGTGCTTTACGATAAAGCGCTACCGAAGCGAGAATCACTCAGATCTCAGAACTAGTACTGTAGCAGTCTGTTTTTAGATTATGTATGCCTCCATCTAGACGTAAATACAATACTAGAATATCAGATGAATGTCTGAATGAGTTTCAATAAGTAGTATTTTACCTGGCCACAACCAGTCTCCAGCGGGCATCTTAGCGCGGACTTCAACACGTCCATAGCGGAAGCTGAAGGAATTTACGGTCCGCAGACGTGCGCTTTTGATTGGATTTAACAAGTTTGTGGGTGTACCGGTACGCTCACAACCATAAAACTGTGGGTTTGTGCACCTTGAAGTTATTTAAAATAATCAAATTAATAAAATAACAAACATCAAGAGAGTATGACACACCATTATCTTAAAGTCAGGCTCTTATTTTTTAATTATTAAGTGTTTAAGCACTTAATTACAAGTTGTGAACCAACGGAATCTATTTGAAATCCAAATGTAATACCTCACTATTTCACCTGCTTTGAGAATAATGCTGCAAACTACTATTCATGAGAGTATTCTTATGAATTGCAGTTAAGTGTTTGAGGCCTGAGATGGTTTAATAAACCTTTCAATCATTCATTTAATAAGAAAAAAAGAAGTTGGGCCATCAGAACTCAAGATTAGTACGTTTAAATTGATAACCTCACTTTAATAAAACGAACATGAACATTATATTATCTTTTGTTCCTTAGGTGATTAATAAATAATTAAGTAGGATAATGTAGGTTATACCTGTCAGCTGGAGCACCACCTTCGATGTTCAAATGTCCGGAAGACAGGAAACTTTCGCCGAACTGATCCGACGTCAAGCTCGGGCGAATATACAAGTTGCCGCTGTGTGTAAACGAGTTTGTACGGTTGTTGCTGTAATATTGGAACTCCCAGTTCTGAAAGAATCGCAAGAACCCCTGATAACATGTACAAGCTTCAGGCTTTTACAGCTTGGCTTCAGGGCTGTGGGTACGGTGGAGTAGGCTCTTTGTCACCAGTAAACTTAATTAGTCTCTGAAAAGCTACGTATGAATTATATGCGAATTATGATGTTTGTTAACTTTTTTGTTATGTAACTATTGTTTTGTTACGTTATAGATGGTAATCATTAATATTGTAAAAGAAGAATTTTTTTAAAAAGTAATGTAGTTATTCTTCATTCTAATTTATGCAGAATGATTATCAAAAGAATGGTAGTTTGAGACACCAGATTAGTAGGGGTATGTAGGTAGTCGTACATAGTATACACTTTAGTACTTACACCACCACCAGCTAGTGTATTTTCGTGTTGCCATTTCTCGACGTCTAATGAATTGAAGTCGTCAGCGAAGATTAGTTGACCGGAGCATACAACGGCGGGGGCATGAGTACCGCTGACTGTCGTTACACTGGGGGTGCAAGCCTCCCCAAATGAGGCGACCGCTAACATACCCGCTACTACGAACAACATCTCTGTAAATAAATAGTTGTATTTGTAATTTTAACAAGGTCTCGACCGGGTGTAAAAATTATAGGTATTCGTTAATGTAGATCGTCGTTTTCAGATGTTATTGGTTTAATTGTTTATCGCTCGTTTTGTCACTTTTGACCTGTCTAGAAATACCCATTAAGGCAAATGCATGATTGATATAAATGTAATTATTTTTACACAATAATTAAAACAGTAGACGTCACTCACCAGCTAACGATAGCAAACACTGCTTTGAAATTGGAAATGTATTTAATTTATATACATGTGTATATCACGATTAACTATAATCCCACTTCATCAAACACTAAGGCGATGTGACACTGGTGTACTCGTAGTCAGTGTGGGTGGTCGGTGTGACGAAGCACGTACAATAAAACTACTATCACAATAAATAAGTTATTTTGTATTTTCCTCGATTTCGTCATCACTTTAACCGTCTTGAGTGAATTTGGTATTGTAACTAGCCTAATGTTTTATCTTAATCATATCATATCACAATATTCTCAAGTTTAGATTAAGATTGCAATCAATAACGTATTTTTCACGATCATCTATAATGATAAGGTTATTAAACCTTGTTATTACATAATCGTAAGAAACTCACATAGAATCTATAAATTTAGACGAACTTCGAGCTTCGCCTGACTGCCACCACTGCGGTGGCCGGACAGTGAACACGGCCCTCCACACGTTGGCAGAATGCCCAGCGTGGGTGGAGCAGAGGCGTGACCTCGTGGTGGCCATCGGAGTGGGAGTCCTCTCGCTCGGTAGTATGATTGCCGCCATGGTACGGAGCGAGAGTGCGTGGAACTTCGGAGATGGCGGAGCGAGACCGGGAGAGGTTAAGAACTCTCCCTGCCCGACAGGCCCGGGAACGGGCAGGTACCGCAGACTACTCGGGCGCCGGAGGAGGGGGTCATCTACATATTGTGGATGGCCCGAGGTACGTCGGGGTACCAGGGATTTCTTTTCTAGGGTACACCTGGTTCCCCGGCTACTGGTACCCGAGACGGTGTGCGGTTTTAGGTCGGTTCGAGTCCGACATAATCACCCCAAATTTTCATCATCATCATCAACAGCCTTTAATAGTCCATTGCTGGACATAGGCCTCACCTTAGAAAGGCAAGTCTGGCCAGCGTGGTATACACGCATAAGGCATTTCCTTACAAAAGAGGTTTTGGCCTACTTTACCACTCGGGCCAGACAGGTTGGTATAGGGTTTGTGTCAAGTTTTCTTTCTCTTTGCAGTGCTGTTGTCCTGCGTTGAGCCGACTAAGGGAGCACAGGATGAATAGGGGTGGTGACACTCTGTATTCTAAATCCGGCACCACAAGGAACAATGATAGTCAGAAATTATTCAGAAATTATTTTAGTACCAAGTTTAAGTTACAGTTTTATAAAATTTTATGCATTTACTTCCTGTCTATGTGCCACTAGTTGACAAAGGCCTTTTTTTTTTACGTGTGGAAATCCCCTCGGACCGTCACCCCACCGGGGTTTGCGGCGGGGTGGTGTGTCGGACTCGGTCCGACTAAAACCACACGGTGTGCCACTCTGCGCCTGTAATAGGAGGGATCCGGGAACAGCTGTTATTAAGACATCCGGACCCCTCCTAGCGCCGGCCCGCTCCTGTTGCGGGCTCCGTCTCAGATATATATATATATTTTTTTCCCTCTCTTTAGGCGACGTCCGGCACACACGGACGCCGCCCCCTCGCGGCTGGCCAAACTAATGCGGGTGGAGTGGAAACCCACCCCGTCCACCCGCGGCCACACTCAGGGCGGCATGAGGCGGTGATAAGCGCAGAAGGTTCCTCGCAGAAGGTTGCGACCGCGGTAAAACAACTGTCGCTACCGGCCATGGAGCGTACTACGGCCGGTAGCGAGAGATCCACTCCGATGACTGCAGTGACGGCCCGGCGCTGCGTCGCCCATGCGGGGCAGACCGCCAGCGTGTGCTGGGCCGAGTCCTTACTGCAGTCGCAGTGGTGGCAGGCGGGACTCAGTTCCCTCCTAGCGACCGAGTGCAGGTACTTTCCGAAGCAACCGTACCCGGAAAGCACCTGCGTCAGACGGAAGGTAAGGGTCCCGTGCTGCCGCCCTGCCCACTCGGCGATGACCGGCTGGAGAGGCTCCACGGCGGCGAAGCCAGCGCGTGGAGTCTCCAGCCGGAACGACCAACGAGCCATCGTGGCTCTTCGGGCGGAGGGCGAAATCCGCTCTCCGCCCGGAAGTCAGCCACTCGCCGATAAACTTCGGCGAGCACTTCCGCCTCCAAATCCCACGGGGGAGTTCCGGCCAACGCGCAAACCACCTCCGTCGAAACGGTGCGGTAACCGCGTATGGCTCTGACCGCCATTACCCTCTGAGGGCGCCAGAGGCGTGCTCTATTCTGGGCGGTCAGAGCCGCCGCCCACACCGGTGCACCGTATAGTGCCATTGACCGGACAACCCCCGTGTACAGCCGTCTTGTCGCGACGCTGGGTCCACCCAAATTGGGCAAAAGTCGCCCTAGGGCAGACGCAGCGCCGACCAGCTTTGGAGCAAGCTGTCGGAAGTGCTCGTCTAAGAGCCACATGTCGAGGATCAGGCCCAGATATTTCATCTGGGCCCGAACCGGTACGAGGACCGAGTTGACCACGATTGAGGCGCCAGGGGGTGGACCACGATGGGGCCCATGAAATAAGAGAGCCTCCGTCTTATCTAGGGCCACCCGTAAGCCCAGCGCCTCAATGCGCCCGACCACTAGGGAGACTCCCCTTGTGGCCAGGCGCGCCGCCTCTTGGAAGTTCGCCCCCCGGGCTGTCACCAGAGTATCATCTGGGTAACAAATTACACCCAGCCCGGGGGGGAAATCGGCTCGAAGGGCCCAGTCGTACCCTATGTTCCACAAGAGGGGTCCAAGAACAGACCCCTGTGGAACACCGCACGACATGGGCCGAAGTTGACAAAGGCCTCCCCCAACTCTCGCTATTTCTGTGTATTATTAGCTACTCTTGTCCATATGTAGGTAAGTAGTTGCTGACTAATAATAAATATTGTTGCGCCATAGGATTAAGTAGTTCGATTGTTCCAGAATTGTATAGAATGTGGAGGACAGCGCCATCTAGTATCACGTAAAGTACAACTATTGAGATGTAACTTCTAATAATTCTGATACTTACTTTTATTTTCATTTGTCTGCAACGGACTGTCGAATACTAGGGATCATTCTAGTAAATTCGGTAGTGTTATAAAAGTGGAGCGTGTTGGCCGCACGACACAGTATCTTTTTACGAAATAACATCGAAGCGACTAACGAGTTATATAGTGATTTCTTCTTTGTAATAGTAAGTGTTTGTAATTACAGTACAATAAAAGTAATTAACCGAAAACTTTTATTTAACAATATCATTTAAGTTTGATTTAATTGATTCTCGACGCAAGTGGTTACGAGTTTTAGAACCGCAAGTCGGGTAAAACCTTTCGGGATTTCCTAAAACGAGTTCTTTAAAGACCTAACAATTATTTTACTTCCTTCCTGTTACAAACCATGTGTACGGGTTCGTAACAGTTAATTTTTATTATTGGTCTATGACTAATGCAATAATAAATAATATGACCTGTAGATTTTATGACGTAACGTCTAACAGATTTGTATATCTAATGTAATATAGTATTTTCTAATAACTTTTTTTTTAAATAATTTAAATTAAAACAAATTGTAATACTATTTGAATTCAAATAAAACAGTAACTTTCAAAGATAAAATCATTTAAGTCTGTATGGCGCACCCTTAAAAATCAAATTATTGCAGGAGCCAACTTGAGATTTTTGGTACAGTCAGTCTAGAGCTCACATATGTAGAAGGTTTGACAGAAAAACCTACTTAATGAAACTTTTACGTCTCCCAAGGAATAGGCTTGTGTCCACTAATAACAAATTGCTTAGTTTATAGTTTAAAATTATAAATGCAGATACATAGATAAGAAAAAACAGTCTATTTCTCATAAAAGTCAAAGATTATTAATATTAAAAAAAAAACAAAATAGGCATTAAGTCACGTGACAGCGAACACCAATCAGGAAGTGTTACGTCACGCCACGCAAAACATCCTTGTTGTTGTTGACGTTTTCATACAACAGAGCAACACATACAATATGTTTTTAGCATATTTTCTCACCTTAATACAGTTTCAGTTGACACTGGACACAGATGTAAACAGTTTTGTTTCGCAGACTGTGACGTCATTCAAGACGCCATGACACTATTTAGCGATTTTAAGGGAAATTTAAATTGTTTTTTTTAAACACAAAATACGTAATGTAAATATTGATTTTTCTTTAAAATATAGGTTTATAGGATAAAATAGATATTAAAGTACCTATATAATTAACCAAGTGTTCAAATTGATTAACTTGCTATCAGGTTCTCTACGCGACAGAGAGATTTGCGTTGTCATTCTACATTAGCATCAAACCTACAACTAGATGTTACGATGTGGCAGATATACTTGAAAGATTCGACTATCTAACAGGTTGCTTGTTTAAAAAATATTGTAGGTATGTTTGCCGGCCCTTTATCGGACCACCAATGTCACTGCGTTACAAACTAGTTCATACTCAGCGGCGTATCTCTCATATATCTTGATTAGTTTATTTAAGCCTTTGACCGAGGGGCTCACCAGCACCACGTCGTCTGCATAACTTAGGTTATTAAGATATCTGTTATCCATATTAAGCCCAACCGGGGAAATATCAAATCAATCACATAGGTATTAAACTGGACCGGAGATGTTACCCCTCTTATCTCACACTACATTGAGGTCGATAGCTTATAGGTAGCACTAAGCCTCGCCAGACCCTATTGGTCAGTTTGCGATACCAAAATGCAAGAAGTCAACAAGTTCAGGAGCGATGCCTGTGGCACCGTCACGCTACTTACTCCACAGGAGGTCTTGGTTGATGCTATCCAAACCTCGGAAAGTTCGGAGAACAAGCTTACATTATAGTTTGCCGCTCTTTATAATAACCGACAACCAACGAAAAAATAGCCTGTTAAGATTTGTGAACGGGACCCGATCTATCCGTCATCAATATATCTCGGAGTAGGATTTTATAACTCGTTCAAGTACCTGATGATGAAGCAACCAGTGATCTATTTTTTTTTGTCTTCCTCTCCCTAGCACTAAGATGTAAGTTGTTGATATGTAACCTTTTTGGTTTCTATAATTTATATAATTTCACAGTAGAAGTGTATCTGTTAATTTGTATATTTATAATACTGAGTATTTTAAAATTGAAACATTCTGTATTTATGTATTTTATTTACTTTATTGTAAGTTAAGTATTAAAAGTAAATCATCATACTTTATTGTAAGTTGCGTGATTCTGAACAAAAATATGTTGTCCTATCATAATTATCATGAGAAAGTAGCGACAGTAAGCACTATATACTCTTTGTCCTTATGGTCAACCAAAGTACAAGTTAATATTAGAGTTCTTAAACTTCAAGGTTTTCAATCATATAATATACAACCTATGCGATTTAAGTGCTTGTTTTTGGTTTTTTATCACATTCTTAAATTGTTTGCTGTCAAATTGTTAAATGTGAAATTTTAAGTAGGACTTTCACCAAACAGAAATTTAGTAAACAATAAAAATGGAAAAAAATTGCGTGTAAAACATGTTTTAGGCAATCGAAATTAATAGAATTTATGTAATTGCCATGGAGAAATGGTAACTGCGTCTGAAAATACATAATATAATACATATGTTCAGAAATACATATTTAGTTCAGAACATAGTATAAAATAAGGTTTTTTCAGATGGCGGTGGCACTCAGATCCATTGCGCGACAATTAAGCCCCATTGTTACACGTTTTTTACCACCAGGAAGTTATAGCATTACTTTTGTAACGAGTCGTTTATCAAACCTATCCAATGTTCCATCTGCTTCTCACACAAAGAGATCTAAGTTGTCAGTGAATACTATTTCGCAGATATATAGTAATATACCACTTCTGTATCAACAATTGGATCCACACAACAATAATTCTGGAGATAACTTGTCACAATCAAGTAAAGGTTCCCAAAATCTTGGCACAGGTTTACCAAGGTCATTCTCCTTCAAAAGAAAACCTCTAAAAGATAATAAAGGAAAGAGAAGAGTGCCTAAGTTAATATTAGTACAAAATCCTTTTACTTGGTTAATGATTAAAATTGACTTCAGTGTATTAAGGAATATTTGGGATCCTACATTCCAAGAGTCGGAATTCAAGTATGGGACGAAACAGGTAGTTTTCTTATTTTTTATTTTGAATTGAGTTAGCAATCTTTTTAAGCTAATAAATAACACTTTTAAAAACTACAACCAGTAACCTCACTTACCCGGTGAAAGCAACGATAGAATTGCTCGTCACCGATTTTCTGTGAGACCATGATATCACTCCTGTCGAGCCGGCCTATATGTGCCGAAGCATGGCTCTCCCACCTAAAAATTATTGTATGTTTATTCTCTGTATGTGTATGTGCTATTCTGTAGAGAGCCCACTAAAATGCGAAATTCAGGAACTGGCAGCTTTCTATCGAACGTTCGAATTTAAAGCATCTAGAATTTATATAAACTACTTACATTTTTACAAATTGTCTCGATTTGTAGAATGTCTGCCCACAATCCACTTAGCTCAGCTTAATTGAGTTTGACACTATTTTAAAACTTTTATTTAATAAAATGTCGTCATCTATTCCTCAATTATTGTTTCAGGCTATTTCAAGAATAACAAATGTAATTAGCTCCGGTCGTTATGCTGAATTAAATGGCCTACTCACAAAAGCGGCTCGACTTAGTTTAATGCGAGAATTAGAGCGAAATTGGGGCGATAAGCAACGTTCTCTATTAGCGTTGGAAAACGATGATATTCAGATTTCATCACCGAGAAAAGTTTATTTTATTCGGATTGCCGGTATGTAAGTGTTTATTAAAAAAAATAGTGCGTCAATGCCTTGTTTTTTTCGTAACAGCCTAGTTCATATGCGATTAAGATTTACGATAAGACTTTATCTTGATCCAAATTATTTATAATAGGATATTGAATATTTTAAATTGTCATGGATTACATTTCTCTGATAAGTAACTTTATATATATTTTAGCTATTATAGTGATAATGTATATATACATACATATAATAAACATTATTTATAGCTGGATCATCCCAAGTTGTAGATGCGATCTAAATAAATAAAGGAATAATAAAAAAAGGAAAAAAATGCTTATAATAATAGAACCTTGAACGTCAAACACATTAATATTATAAATATAACTATGTATTTGTAAATATAACTATATATCATCATCATCAACAGCCTTTAATGGTCCACTGCTGGACATAAGCCTCTCCTTAGAAAGGAGGTTTTGGCCTACTATACCACGCTGGCCAGACGGGTTGGTATAGGGTTTGTGTCAAGTTTTCCTTCTCTCTGCAGTGTTGTTGTTCTGCGTAGTTTTTTCCCTTAGTTGACTCTTACAACACCCACGGGATGAATAGGGGTGGTGACATTCCGTATTCTTAATCCGTCACCACACGGAGAAGTGGAGAAAGGACATACTGTGTATTCGAAAAATACAGGTCCCTTTTGCATTCGGTTACAACAATTATTTCATTTTGATAAGACCTGCCTAAGTGCTCACAGAGCTCTGATTTATATCTAAATACAATAAATAAAACGATTGTAGCAATACAATAAAAATACCAGTGAGTAATCCTAGCAAGTAAATAACAAATTATTTCTTCCAGATAAGAAATTTTGCGATGTTGATATGGCCTTTTTGGCATTAAAATGGGCACCCATAAACAGCATTGAAGCACTTATATTTACTGAGATATTTGCGAGATTTCATCGCGAGTACACTCCACATTGTATACCGGAATGGACCATTG
Source organism: Arctia plantaginis (assembly GCA_902825455.1). NCBI lineage: Eukaryota > Metazoa > Arthropoda > Insecta > Lepidoptera > Erebidae > Arctia > Arctia plantaginis. Next base: position 12,947,087 of record CADEBD010000314.1, on the reverse strand, counting down.
CCTATTTCAAAGTAACTCGTTTCGAGGTACTGCGACGATGATGAAATTTATACACATATGTATACGAACTTTTTAAATTGCGATAATTAAATGTTAAATTCTTATAATTAGTTTTTACTTACCTAGTGTAATTTGTACTACTCGGTTTTGATGACTATGTTTTTCTTAATTATAACTATTTTTTCTTGATTTTACCGAGGTAGGGATATGTGGGGGTACCTATAAACTGTGTAAAGATTTTTTATATGTGTGATATACTGATATTGATATACTTAGCGGGTTTAGTTCTAGTTGGTCCGTCCGACCAAGCGTAGGTATTGCCTACCAAAGTTATAAAAACTCTATTGATAAGTTAAAAACTAGTGTTGGTAAATAAACAATATCAATTTGATTCGGTTTAAACACCTTTTTTTTTTCCGTGCGGAAATCCCCTCGGATACCACCTGTCGGTGGCATATCGGACTCGAACCGACTAAAACCGCACGCCGTCTCGGGTACTTATAGCCGGGGAACCAGGTATAACCTAGAAAGGAAGTCCCTGGTCCCTGGCGACATACCTGGGGTCATCTAACGACCCCCCCCGTGTGGGAACCCCATGTTCCCTGTGCTCCATGGAAGTGAGCGCGCTTCGCAACGCGCTCGCCGCCACCCCGGCCTGCTTCTGCTAGGGTGACAGATGGCCTCACCTGTCACCCCCAGGCCTGCGCTTATGGAGGACGGAGGTCGTTCTGCGACCTCCGGCGCCTGAGTCGCCTGCGGTACCTGGCCCGTTCCCAGGCCTGGCGGGCCGGGTGAGTCCTAAACCTCTCCCGCGGTTTAAACACCTAAGACTATAATCATTTATAAAATTTTGCAAATACATCCATGATGCATAAAACACCGGTCAGGCACGAGTCGAACTCGTGCGCCGAGGGTTCCGTACCTACCCAGATTTTACGTAGATATTCGCGAAAATTTGTAAGTACCAAAATTTATCTTCATTTTCACCTTTTTTTTTATTTTTTGGAATTATTCCTTTATTTGTGCTGTAAGACGTTTCTTTTTTGCCAAATTTCGTGATTCTAGGTCAATGGGAACTACCATGTAGGTTTTCGACCCAAAACCTATAGGGTGCTTCCGGTTGACCTAGAATTGTCAATTTTGGTTAAAAGCAATGTCTTACAGCACAAGTAAAGGGAAAATTCTGAAAAATAAAAATAGTTGAAAATGAAGGTAAATATTGGTACTTACAAGTTTTCGCGAAAATCGAAATTTGCCCATATATTTTTATTGTGTTGATCTTGTTCTTGATTGTTGTTGTGAGGATCTTGATTTTGATACACCTAATGGGGACCATAAATCTCAATATCTAGTATAAATTTCAACTTGCTAGATCTACCCATTCCTGAGAAAATCGGTGGTGACACGCGGACAGACGGACAAGAAAGTGATCTTATAAGGGTTCCTTTTTTACCTTTTTAGGTAAGGAACTGAGAAAAAAATGTTCCTAACGTATTCTCTGAATTTAAAAACTCCTTGTAGTAAATATTGCCTAATTTTTTTTCTAAAATAACTAAATATAACGTGGATGCACATAAAATCACACACTTATAAAAAAAATAATTAAAACTTTATTAACATTTAAAACCAACTTGTAACATTTACACCTAATTGAATTATATAACTACACTTTATAAATCCAATAACATGGTGTATGGGTTTTCGAGATAAGTTTTCATGAAGTTGGAGAAGCGTGCCATCGTAACTCCGTCGATGACCCGGTGGTCGGCTGAGAAACTTATCGTGAGTATGTGCGCTTTCTTCACGTTCCCTTCCAAGTCAAATCTCGGCAGCACCTGCAAAAGAATTAACAGTATTGAACTTAACAATGATCTAATTATAATATAAATGCAATTACTTATCAACTCGGTCGATGTTGTATATAGCGCACTTAGATCTTTGAATTGACCACTTCGTGATGTGACCGACAATTTCATGAAATCGTTGTATGTTATAAAATAGGCAGCTAAAATATTTTTAGCTTGCTGTTATTTCGCACCCTTTCTTCTCATTTCAGTAAATAAATACATACCTAACTTATAATAATAAAAATAATTCGAACGATCCCATACAAAGTAACAGGCAGAGTGTAGGCAGAAATTATTCATCGTGTTTTTGATGATTCTGGGGATTTTACCTGAATTTTTCCAAGAGCACCTATGGCTACTTGTGGCGGCAGGATCACAGGCTTAGTATATGTTCCTCCAATCTGAAATATTGACATGACCAAAGTTATATCCCAATGTTTTGAAATTCACTGAAGTGGCCATTGAAGAAATTATAGAAGTAATGGTTAAGAAAGAAAAACTTGTATGACATTGAACGTACAAATTCCATATCTCGCAATGAGTAATATCACTTTAACGGAGTTGGAGGATCGGCTTTCCGTGATGGATCCTCTACAAAAGTGACGTGAATTGCACGTGACTGCACGGATGGCGTAGTTCAAGCAGTCGCCACGCCACTTAATACTACGCTGAGTGTTATGGATCCGATCTCCACATGGGACGACCCGTCGTATGATCCAGAAATTGTTGTTCTATGTCTAGGTGTTCTTTGCGTCCTTTGCGTACAAAATAGCATGAGAATTGGCAAATGTTGTATACTTACAATGCCAATATTAGATATGGTGAATGTGCCTCCACTAATTTCATTTACACCAAGCTGACCCTTATTTCCTTTTTCTTGGAGGCTATTAAGATCGCAGGCGATTTCTAAAATTGTTTTATTTTGTACATTCTGTAAACATCAAAACAAAACGTTTACTGCGAAGATAGCGGAGTAAATTAAAGGTGCAAAAGACAATTATGTAATAATGATGTTGGTAGTAATATATTTATTTATAAAGGTTTTCATATAAGGTTATAAAGGTCACATACATTGATGAAAATATTTATATATTCCGAGAGCATAATAATAATAAAAACAGTTTTTTTTTATTTGATCCTAAATCTTTTTTTAAATTCGCCATAGACGAAAATAACGTATCTTGATTTTCAAAATTACTATCGCGCGGCTTTAACATTTTCGATGCCTACATTATATTATGAACTGTCTAACTTAAAAGTTATGATAGTAATAACATGTATTTTTTTAGTGACGTGACGTAGATATTTTACGAACGTGTCATTAGTGCATTGCACGGATGGCGTAATGGTTGTGGGTTCTATACCCTCATGGGACAACAGCTTGTGTAATCCACAAATTGTTGTTCTGAGTCTGGGTGCTCTTTGTGTCCGTTTCATGTATGTTTGTAAAGTCCCCCGCGACAAAGGATATATTCCTAGTGCGGGAGTTGTCTTTTAAAAGAAAATTTGGTTATAAATCTTCATTTTTAACTAATGAGACGTTCGTTTACATAACAAAGTAAAGATGTGTAAAATTGTTTATCGGAACATGCAGTGATCGGTGGTCGTACCGCCAATCCCAACTTGTCGAAAGTCAATAAATAATTGACATTTTTTATTCCAATGAGCATACAAACATTACTTTCAATTTTGATCATAATAGTTCTAAAAAAAAGGTGGAATATGAACAAAAACAATTGAAAGGAGAGATTAGTGATGACAAAATAATAATAAATACCTTAATAACCGGTACGATTAAGCCATTTGGGGTATCCATTGCGACTCCGATGTTATGACTTGCTTTGTATATTAAGTTTTCACAAGTACTGTCGAGAGAGCTATTAATAATCGGCATTTGTTCAAGTCCTAGTGACGCAGCCTTGATGATGATCGGCATGTATGACAATTTAACATCTCGCTTCTGTGCTATTTTTTTTAAAACTTCACGGGATTCGACTAACTTTGTAACATCGTATTCTTCGCTATAGCCGAAGTGTGGTATTTTCTGTTGACATTTATTAAATATTAAATATAATATATTCGTAAATGAAGCCTAAATATCATTTTTAATCGAATTCTTAAAACTTGCAGTATATATGGATACCTAATATCCACTTATAGTATTTACCTATTATAACTTGTGTTATATATTGGTTATTACAGAGGTGATAAGTTAATTAGAGAATTATTAAGTTTAGGTGCAGGTAATAAGGTTTAATATCGTAATAGGTATGTGACCTACTGTATAGTTAATTTAAAATGTAGGTTTAGATAGAGCAGGAATCGAAACTGACCGTTGCACGCGTTGGCATTGCATCAAATACGGAACGATACGTACATTGCAGATTAACTAGGTAGATTTCCTATATATTAAAAGAAAGCAGATAAAAGTCACTACCTATTCATTGTAAAAAAATTGTATTTATCACAGGGTGAAACGGCCAGTTCCATCACTAAAATAAACTTTTAAAGTACTCCTAGCTGTATCTACATAATAAAAATCGTTCATTTAAGCGTCATAATTATAAATTTCAAGTTACCTACCATCGCTTCCGTCATTGATTTGACCATAGCTCTGGTAAATCCACTGATAGGTACCACTCTGTCTTCCAGCAACAATTCGACTTTTGCACTTTGATAGACTGGCATTTCTACTGCTCTAATACTTGTAACGTCTGCAGTATCATTAGAACTGTCTGAATTCATGTTCAAATGAGAGAGCATGTCTTCTTTGAGTATCCTCCCGTTCTTCCCTGTTGCTTTGACACTGCTCAAATCTACCTTGAAAGAAAAAAATATTAAATTTCACAGACTTTTTTTAAGGCTCTCTTGCAGCGCAGTGTGTAAAAGCTGCGCGAGTCGGCTGCGAATGACTCATCTTACGTTCAGATATTGTGCCACAGTGTAACGTAACGCAGAAGGTTAGAAAAGTAAATCGTGTTTGAGATATATCATTCTAATAGGCTTTTGCACTTTAAATTATTGTTATTCAGACTAATTTACCTGTGTGTTAGCTGCCCACTAAAGTTATACACGAAATTAAAAAAAAAAATTGAATTAAATGACCGTTTAAACAAGGCGAACTAAGGTCTTTATGCTCCTAGGTTATTATTGGTTATAGGATATTAGATCATTATTTCGTACCCACATAATTTGTTTACTTGAAATCCCATAAACGTTGTTTTTCTAATATTTTATTTAATATCAAAGATAATTTTTAAATTTGACTGATGATAACGGTTCAACATTTATTGTGAAAGGATTAGAACCTGCAAAACGCCGTAGAATATGTGCTACAGGGTTAGTTTTTCGCTCGCGGCAATAAGACCCGTTATGGAGGATTGGCTCGAGAGGCATCACGGGACCCTCTCATAACGGTCGACACAGGTGATCACTGGAAAAGGATGCTTCGGGGATCACCTGTGTCTGATCCGCAAGGAGCCAACGCCTGGGTGCCACCACTTCGATGGCCGGACCGTGGATACGGCGCTCCACATGCTGGCAGAATGCCCGGTGTGGGTGGAGCAGAAGCTTGACCTCGTGGCTGCCATTGGGGTGAGAGTTCTCTCGCTCGGTAACATGATTGCGGCCATGGTGCGGAGCGAGAGTGCGTGGAACTTCGCCGACTTCTTCTTCGAGCAAGTTATGTTTGCGAAGGAGATGGCGGAGCGGGATCGGGAGAGGTTTAGAACTCTCCATACCAACTAGGCCTGGGCACGGGTCAGGTACCGTAGGCGACCTAGGCGCCGGAGGTCGCGGAATGACCTCCGTCCATAAGCGCAGGCCCGGGGGGGGGCCTAATAGCCGGGGAACCAGGTATACCCTAGAAAGGAAGTCCCTGGTGAGAAAGGATGTCCCTGGTGTCCACCTCTCACCCTAGCAGAAGCAGGCCGGGATGGCGGCGAGACGCACTGCGGAGCGCGCGTGGGAGCACAATGGGAATAAGGGGGTTCCCACACAGGAGGGGGTCATCTACCCGCCGTAGATGGCCCGAGGTACGTCGGGTTACCAGGGATTTCCTTTCTAGGTTGGTACCTGGTTCCCCGGCTACTGGTACCCGAGACGGCGTGCGGTTTTTAGTCGGTTCGAGTGCGACATAGCCACCGGTGGGTGGTATCCCAGGGGATTTTTTATTTTATTTTATTTTTCAATATAAATATTTTGTTACAATTCGTTTTTTGACATAAATTACCTTGTGATACTGATCTGATCTTCTAGTATCTTAATAAAAGATAATAATTGAGGCGGAGGTTTTATTATAAATTAATGTTCTTACAATAGTTTTATAATAAGTTACCAGTGCACTTACTATGTCTAAGGCCATTCACACAGAACATTTAGCTTCAGTTAGCATCCAACTTATCAGCAAGGTGACTCCTTAGTGCATTATGTACTCTCCAGGGTGTTTTCACCACTGCGTCAAATAGTTCATTGTTTGAATCAATAATAAAGTCTTAACTGTTATCAGTGACACAGTCAATTTACACCATATTGATATTGTTGTTAGTCAACTATTGAAATGCCAATAATACATTATACCCAGCCCTAATAATGCTTTTTATTTTATTTTATTACACTTGCTTTATTTTATTACACGACTGCACGGAAGGCGTTGTGGTTAAAGCTGTCGCCACGCCGCTTACTACTACGCTGAGTATTGTGGGTCCGATTCTCACATGTGACGATACTTTGTGTAATCTACAAATTGCTGTTCTGATTGTTCTGAGTCTGTTCTTTGTGTCCCTTTTATGTATGTTTGCAAAGTCCCCCGCGATACAGGATATATTCCTAGTGCGGGAATTGTCTTAAAAAAAATACAAATACAATACAAATACACATACTTTTACAATACAAATACTTTACCCAGTGTGATGTAGTAAACCTAAGATATACCTATTTCTTAGCGTTCCATCACAAGATAGAAGGGGGCAACACATGCGACTTCGACAGTGCTTGCTAATTGTGACCCAGGAGTAGGTCTAGGGAGCCCTCCTTGCGGCGCGTCAGCGTTCACCTCCACTGTCTGCTGTGTTACCCCCTCTGCCTAACCATATTTAATACGAGCCTAGCAATGCCGCTTTGGACATTAATATACTCGTAATAAATAGTGAGTTATTGCTATGTTTGTGATTCTTTTTATTGAGCCAAATTATATGTATATAAAACACCCAAACTCCGAACAAATAACAACGCGCAGCCAAAGGTAGGTCGCAGCGTGTGCACAAAATTATCCATATGTAAAAAATACTAACTATTGGTATGTGAAGCCTAGCTTTAATTACCTACTTGCTTTTAATAATAAATAATTAAAAATCTTTGAAATTTACGTTGGTTCACAATCTTGTAATGTTCTAGATCAATAGTTTATCTATGCTGACGTAGTTACACATTAGGTTTTACATGTACCTACTTATGTCACATCACACATCAACAGCCTTTAATAGTCCACTGCTGGACATAGGCCTCTCCTTAGAAAGAAGGTTTTGGCCTGCTATACCACGCTGGCCAGGCGGGTTGGTATAGGGTTTGTGTCAAGTTTTCCTTCTTTTTGCAGTGCTGGTGTCCTGCGTTGTTTTGCGCCCTTAGTCGGCTCTTACGACACCCACGGGATGAATTGGGGTAGTGACATTCCGTATTCTTAATCCGTCACTACACGGACAACTTATGTATAATAATATATCATTCTTGAATATATCGTTAATAATACGTAGAACTGTAAAAGTAATTACTAATAGCGAGTGTAACTTATTTACATTTTTATAGATCTAGGATTCATACTCCATTTCAAATTAAAACAAAGCGAAAATAAGCAACGAAACTTTTTGTTTACTTTTTCTTTAGAAATTGATTTGCATTCACATACTATCCAGTATCCGGCCGAGGAACAATATTTGGGCCGGTTTTGCATGATACCGTTTTGCCATCTGCCGTTATTGCTTAATGACTTACATCTTAACTACAAATTCTAATCAATACGAACTAGTGACATTTTACATCACTCAGTGTATTCAGACAGTGTATTCAGAATATTTATTATTTTTATATAATTATTATCTTCATACTAATTGGTACTCTATTGCTTCGAGATCCTTTATTTACCTATATTTTATCTTTATTTATACATATTAAGTTACTCTTAAATGTATATTCGACTAACCTTGAACTGAGCGGCAATTCTTCTTACAGAAGGAGTTGTCAATACTTTCACTTTTTGAACTGTTTCGGTGGAAGAAGTTTCTTTAGGACCTGCAGGTGCACTGGCTTCCGATACAGCAGGGGAATCTGGAAAAATGAAAGCCATCCAAAAAAATATTATATTTATAATATTATGCTTAGTGTCAAAACAACATCAAACAGCCAATAACGATTTCTTTTTTCATTTGCCCTGCTATTCATACACAGAAATCGCCAAAAAGCATCAGTTTCTTTGTCATTTCCTTACATAGTTGTATTATTACATAAATAAAAATTGGTACCTTCATCGCCTTGAACATCTATGTCAACAAGAGGTTGTCCAACCAGCGCTATCTTATCAACTTCATGGTATAGCTTGGTAACTGTGCCATCGTATCGACTTGTAATGGTTACGGCGGCCTTGTCACTCTGCACCTCGCATATGTTGTCGAATTGTTGTACCTTATCGCCTACTTTTACGAACCTGAAGCAAATAAATAAATATGATTTAAATATACCTATTAGCTGACCCGGCAAACGTTGTTTTGCTATATACATGATTGTTGTATGTAGTTTTCAATGTTAAATCATAAAACAAAAAATGCCAGAATAATATAATAAAAATTAGGGATCACCGATTCTCAGACCTACCCGGATATGCAAACATGTTTTCATAAAAATCGGTCCAGCCGTTTCGGAGAGTTTGGTAACAGTTTCGTTAGGTTAAAAATTAAAACACACAATATATGCATAATTAATTTAGAATTGATAGCACTTGGAAAGGCTCTTTCGTATATTGATTCGTTTAAAACTGGAAATTACGTCATATTTACAGACTCGAGAAGCTCACTACAGCATTTGTTGCGATGCACGGTATCAGGTTTTCGAGGAGTCCCAATACCTTATGACATAATAAAATTAATTACAAAGATGCTAAATGAAGATAAACACATAGTCCTTAAACGGGTTCCCTCACAAATTGGCTTAAGAGGTAATTCTAAAGCAGATTCCTGGGCAAAACAGTCAACATTTATGGGTATATCAGTTCCTCGTGAACCTTATTTTACTGATTTGTTGGCGTTGATCAGAGAACGCTGCATTAACATATGGAAAGAGAACTTTGATGAAAGGTCTCGTACTGTTGGTATTTGGTATAAGACAATACAACCATACCCCTCGCACGTTCTTTGGTTTGCAGACTCCGATCTGTCGGGACAAGAAGTTGTCACTGCCCTTAGACTTCGTTTTGGGCATATGCCTTTAAATTGCTTCACATATATGATGAAAAAAGTTCTTCCCCTAACTATACTATTTACAATGTTAGGGAAGATGTTTATCACATAATAGTAGAATGCCTAAGAAATAAGGCTGAAAGAGATCGGTTTCAAATTAAACATGGCATATCTCGGCGTTCTGTTGGAGTTTGTACGAGGCATGCCTTTTAAGTTTTGGCGTTTGAAGAAAAAAACACAACTAGAACCTTATAGTACTTTTTATAGTTTTTCAAAGTATTCACCACGTAGCTTAATACACTTTTTCATTCGCTCAAACCAGTTATTATAACATTTATTCCACTCTAAAGTGAGGGGTGTTCAAAATGGCTGACTTGAAAGCGTCGACTGCTTCTTCACCAGACTGGAACCTTTGACCACGAAGATTTTTCTTAATTTTAGGAAATGTAAAGAAATCGTTAGGGCCTAGGTCAGGACTGTATGGAGGATGGTCAAGAATTTCTACTTTTTCCTGCTTCAAATACTCAATCGTTTGACGAGCGCTGTGTGAGCTTGCGTTGTCGTGGTGCAGGATGATGCGTCAGGTGATGATGAATCAGGATCGTAGGCATAGATCAAAGATTCGTCACAACTGAAAGAAAATATGGAAACGACAGAACTTAAAAGGCATGCCTAGTAACACCATTTTGTCTATGCCCGTGTCAGACCAAGCGCAACTGTTGTACAAAATTGTTAATTTAGGTTTTAGGAAAAGATGTAGTTGCTTAATGTAATTTTATTAGTAGTTTCCTATGGGGGGACACGATCACTTCATGATCAAACCCCTTGCCTTTTGATAAATAAAGAAAAAAAAAAGATGTAGACTAAATATCTATACAAATAAATAAAATTAAAGTGTCTGATTGTAATGTCAAAATAGTAGTTTATTTTCATGCTCACACGGTTATTTGCACGTAACGTATGCCTACAAACTAGTTCAAATATTTTTTGTCTGCCTGTTTGTTCTAGGTCTACCGTTCTACCTTTAGACTACCGATATTTATACCGATGCCAATGGCCACTCGATGGCATCTCAATAGCGTGTCAGTGGTATGACAGTGGCTTGGCGTGAACATAAAATAGCAGAATTGAGGCCTAGGCGAGGTGATCATGCCTGGCGGGCTGCGGACCAACGATTGATGTTCAGAATTTGTATTTATGCTAATCAGCGAGAGAATTGTTGATATCGCGATACAGGACTAGCAGTTACTCCATAGCTCAGCGTGAAATTTTGGTGAAAAAATTATTCACTACTATAGTTCTTGTTGTAACGATTGCCCTGATAAACATTAATAAACCTACCGCTACCGTCTAACGCTATTCGCTACCGTCACATGGGTGTCAGGTGAAAAATTTATTCACTTTCCACTTTCCTTTAAGGAGTGCGCTCTTTTCTTGAAGGTTTGAAGGTCTTAAATACCGGAAATTTTATACCTATAATGTACATTAAGCGATAAGTTAGGTTTTTTTCTTACTTTATGGGCTGTAACTCAATGACGCATCAAGTTTGAAAATAAGTGTATCAGTGCTTTAGGCATTGCCAATAAATATCAATTTGTTTATCATAATATTCAGTAATAATAACTGGGTATTTTCATTATTAACGTCATCACTTTCGTACGTGTGACATTTATTTATTACATCGACTAATGTATGTGTTTATTCCTGTCAGTATTACATCATTCGTGTATGTTTTATTAATAAGAAGTCAACTATCAAAGAAGATAAAACATGTTTTACTTATACAATCTACAGTGTGAACACAACATGATAAATAATTTAAGCTGGTTAGTTATGAACATTGCAAGTGTTTATAGAAATTGTTCACAGTAAAACTTCTTCCATTTCTAGCTATTTAATAATTGTTTATTTATTAAATCCTTCATCGAAATATCGTTACACAAGGTTTTGAGTTCTTATGTTTTTTTAGCAACCCTATTGGCCTCATATATTAAGTAGTATTGAAAAAATTACAACTACAATTTTGAAATGACAAATTTTCATTATATGTATTCATTGCATCGAATTGAAGTACTGTGGAATCATCCAAGTATCTATTATTATACTTATTAGATTTATTTAACGGGCCTGTTGGCCAAGTTGTTAGTGACCAGAGTTGTTAGAGTTAGCAGTCAGTGCTAAACCGGAGGTCGTGGGTTCGATTCCCACCCAGTACAAATATTTGTGTGATGAGTACGATCGTTTGTTCTATCTGGGTGTAATTTATCTATAATATGTATGTATTTGGAAATATACAACTATGTTTATCAGCAGTCTGGTTACCATAGCACGGGCTCTGCCTACTTTGGTTTCAGACGGTCGTGTGTGAGATGTGTGAGGTTATATTATTATTTTAGTTTTTTTTCTCACCCAGTACACATACGCTCTCTTTATCGAAATCATTTAATATTTGACAGAGCTTAGATAGGCCCCACATTCGACTTCTTTAAATTGTAGTTTAATTTTTTCTAGATACTATTGTTATTAAGACGCTTAATTGTATGTTATAAATGTTTTCAAGGTAGGTCTTGTAGATCCTACCTATTCCATAGCTAATCACGGAGTCGGCAAGTAAAGAGTATCCTATGTGTCATCCGGTTCATAAACTTTCTTGCATTTGATCCAAATCATCCGTTTTGCATCAAAATAAAAAATCTTCGGTCATGCTTCCTCGCAAATTTTCGAATAAATTATACTAGTAAGATAAACTTTTGTGTTTTTTATGGTATATACATCTCAAACTAATTCTAAATTAGGCAGCCTGATGTTAACCAGACCGCTGAAAAATATACTTATATATTTCTAAGTACATATGATAGATAAATTACACCCAGACAACAAATTATCTTGCTCATCATAAATTATTGGTCCTGGGTGGGAATCGAACCCACGACCAATAGCTTAGCAGTCAGGATCGGTCACCAGTAGACCTATAGGCTACTCAAATGATGTTTACTGATTATTATTGATGATTGTAACAGTGAACGTTACAAAGTTGTTCTTTTTTCATAATAAAAATCAGTACAGAATAAGTACTGATAGTTACAAAAGTCTTACCATTCTTTCACAACGACTTCCCTGATACCCTCTCCAATGTCAGAAAGCTTGAAAGCAACCACTTTGTTCGCGGTTTGAGAAGTGTGAAACTTTCTGCGGCGAATGTGAAAATCTGCGAAACTACGTTTTACAGTATTCCTCGTCAAGCATTGAGATTGGTGCCTCTCCTGGGAAAAGAAAATGAAACTTCAGATTAAGGAACGTTATGGCGGGATCGCCAAAGTAAACACAAGTGATTAGTAGACGTTACAAATTACAGTAAATTACATCAGTACCTCAGTAGTTACTGATGTCTTTTACTGTAATTTATGTACATTCATATTTCATATTTTTTCACGAAACGTCAAACGAATACACTAGCGTCTCTATAGTTAAACCGCCGTAAGCTTGGCCCTCCTGATGGTTTGGGGGACGCGGGGCGGGGGTGCATTCAACCAATTAGCTAGGGCGTCGCTGTCCGCCGGCAGTGACTGACGTGAAAGCATGGCTGTACGTGTTATTTTTCTTAAGACTACTACACTCGGTATTATTTTGCAACATGGATAATTTGCCGACTCTGCGTCACAAAGATTTAAAAACTTGAAGTTCGTCTTGCAGAGGTTCTACTGTTAAAGTTCTAATAAAGAATATTTATTATTTTACTTAATTTTTAAATTGTATCTGAATATAATTTACATGATGAAGATAAGGTGATTTTATTAAAATTATTTTACAGTATTAAATTTTACAATTAATCATAAAAACTTACAATACACTGACATTATAATATATGGAAGTAAATTCGATTTTTATTACATCGTGTGTAGATTAAATCTCAAACAAATAAATCTAAAGATATCGAGTTAGTACATCGTGTCATGTATAGTCGAGCGCATCACCCGCCCCGCGTCCCGCAAACCATCAGGAGGGCCAAGCTTACGGCGGTTTAACTATAGCTACGCGCCACCGCGTGACACCTTACCCTCATAATTTATTTTTCATTAATTATTTTTGTTAAAGTTATTACTTTATATAAACTGTGGTAAAAAAACAACTTTAAACAACAACAACCAATCCTAAAATCAAAATTATCTTAAAAAACTTTAGAAGGTTGTAGTTCCTAAATGCTGTGGAATTTCTACTTGTTATTTTTTTGGTGATGCATATTTTGATAAACAGTAACCATAGCAAAAATAGGATCCAAATTCTTCATCATAAAGGAATTTTAAAAAACCTGAAACAACAAAAAAATAATTTTCTCCGTTCTTTTTAAGCATAGAATATTGAGGTTTTTTTGACGTGACAACGTCTTATAAATTGGTTTGCCGGGTGACACTTCAAGAAACTGCGTTACGCTCCGCTCACGTTATGCGCTCACAATGAGAGCGAGTGAGAGGCACGCGTCCCTTCCAATCGGGCATGGTTAGCCCGCCTAAGAGCGAGAGAGACAGACATAGTCGTTGTCACGTAAAACTTTCGCCCGTATACCGACTTTACAGGCAACCAATTTTTTTGTTGCAAACAATCATGTTTGTAAATATAATTACATGTCCTATAAGCAATAAAAAGTGTTATTTTTCAAAGTAAAAATATTTTTATATTTTCCATAGAAATACTTTAATGTCAAATATCTTATGTTCAGCACACTGCTTGCCTCGTATATTCTCTCACTTTTTTAATTGTAATTTAATTTATTAGTTTTAAGATTTTATGTTTTGCCTTCAACTTATATTATTTTATTCGCGTTTCTGCTGTGACAAAGTCTGGACAATTTTTGTTAATATCAAAATTGCTTACGTGGTTAACATTAATTGGTTTCACCTGATTGTAGAAATTTAAATTGTAATATTTATTTTTAAGGACTGTTGTTAACCCTAATAAATAAATAATAAAAAAAAAACAAAATTGTGGCACGGGAGTTCTACTACTTCTACTACTATGATTTCGTTTATCGATAGATGTAAATAAAATAAGATGTTCGTTTTTTTCGGTCAAAAACCATAATATGCTACGGTAAATACACCACAATTTACCAACTATCGCAAGACATGATGCACAACGGATGCTAAAGTAGAAATTACAGAATACTCTAAACACGGGATCCCCACGAGAACACTTCGACTGTAACTCATTAATTCTCTTTACGACGACCATGGACACCTTTTTACTTCTCGGGTATGCAACTCTCTTAAAGAGGAGGCATCTGTGTTGATCTTAAACCTTTGCCTTATAGGGAATTTGAATATTACTATTCCTTGGATTACTATTTGTGGTATATAGCACAGCATATACCAGCTTTAGCAGTAGCTAAAGTCACGGTAATATTATAATACAGTAGTGTAACTCGGCCGCATGATAGAAATAAATGCCTACAGCCGCGCGGTACGTAAACATGCGTTAGGGCTGTCCGTCTCCAGCATTTTAATTATATTTGTCTACTTTCTGTTTCTATTTAGATTTGTGATTGTAAATATCCTTTTTATATAAATAAATGAAATACTTTGTATATTGAATAGGAAGTGTTCAATAAAAATGCGTGTTGTTTTTTGATTGGTAGATTTAATTATTTTATTTTCTTTCTGCATTGGAGGAGTTCAAGTTGGTAGGGCATTCTTTTTTAAAAGTTTTCTATTTGATGAATGTAATACATCCTCCAAATTAAAATGTTTTTCACAAACTTGGTAGGAACTAAAGTTAGGTTTGTTTTCCAAATCATCTCGCCGGATCAGTTGCAACCATTGAAGACGTCTGAAAAAAAAAATACATGTGACACTCTCGGCAACTGCCGCGGTAAAGCTATTGCATAACATTTTTTTTTAAGAAAAAAATCTGCGTGGTGTCAGGTATTTTTCGGTTCTTTCTTCGTTAGGTTTTGAGAATTTCTTGATTCGGTCACCGCGCCGCGCCGCGCTCAGAGCCCGCGATAAAAGCTATGCAATAGTTTAAAAATCCTTCTATAGAATAAAAAAAATGTGCTTTGTCCTTACGCGTTACAAAACGCCAACACCTACCTACTCAACTAGAATGCAAGAAACAGCTGACGAGTAAGTAACTTTTTATTTCAGCTTATTAACGTCTCTATAAATTAGGTACCTACCTACAACTCAAAACAAAAATTCTTTGTTCACCAATTAATTAATTATTAAAAAGCTGAACAGCTGACTACGAATGTTTGTAGTCAGCTGTTTGTACAACCCTCAAACATCTAAATATTATATATGAGTCTAGCTGTTATTGTTAATACCGAGAAAATGAAACCAGTTTTTAGTGGTATATGTTGTTATAGTAGCAGCAGAAACACTTTGCGAAAATTTCGAAAACTATCTAATGACACACAGACGGTAAAAAAAAATTTACTAGTATTATTCATACACACAGATAATAAACAAATATTATTAAAAATAAAATACCACGTCTTTACTTTGAATTATGCAAAGTAACAAAACACACATGCACCGAAGTTTTAACACAAGCGTAAATAGGTAGGTACCTACCGTATCATGATTCATTCAGAACCGCATATAACTACCTATTTCACTCGTCTCAATAACTTTCCGTTACTCTATTCGCTTTATTTATTAATCCAACCACCTTTTTTTTCGTAAGATAAAAGGAAATACTTATCCATTAAAAAGACACACATTATGTACCTACCTACTAGTAAGTAAAATTATTTTATAGTCTTACCTTTCAGTTTCCAGGTAATTTAAAAAAACTTATGTCTGGATGCGTTATTGACGAATTCATACAACCAAAAGCAGCACAATATTTCCTACTCGTCATATTAACTGATTTTTAGAGAAAAAATCGCGCGGTTATTGTTAAAAAAAACAACACACCGTCCGTTCGACACTGCGGTACAGCCGTGACTGTCTGAGCCCCGAGCGCACCCCGAGATCGAGGCGCGTAGGTATAGCTCGCGTTTCGTCCGTTTGTATGAAGTTGGAGTACCGTATTATAATTGTACCGTGCTAAAGTAGTATCAATCGTCACTGACTTTTATTCTTATGTCAAAATGGAGATTTATTTATTTATTTAAAGTGTATTACAACTTCTTTTAAAGTGTTTATTTAAATATCTAGGAATGCAGATTTGTGCAAAACCGTTAATTTTGAAAATTATGCCAACATTGTTCAGCTTATATTCAAATACATATAAATATACATATGCTTATACAATGATATGACATAACATTTCCACGGTACAATTATAATACAGTATTGTAACTCGGCCGCATAATAGAAATAAATGCCTACAGCCGCGCGGTACTTAAACATGCGTTAGGGCTGCCCGTCTCCAGCATTTTAATTATATTTGCCTACTTTCTGTTTCTATTTGATTTGTGATTGTAAATATCCTTTTTATATAAATAAATGAAATACTTTGTATATTGAATAGGAATTGTTCAATAAAAATGCGTGTTGTTTTTTGATTGGTAGATTTAATTAAAAAACATTTTTTTGTTTGAAAAACCAATCGGGCTTATAAATTAGCGACCGAAAAAAATCCTTCTATAAAATAAAATAAATGTGCTTTCTCCATACGCGTTACAAAACTCCAATCCTTAGAAACTCCAACACCTACCTACTCAACTAGAATGCAAGAAACAGCTGACGAGTAAGTAACTTTTTATCTCAGCTAATTAACGTCTCTATAAATTACCTAACCTATAACCTACAACTCGCAACAACTCAAAACAAAAATTCTTTGGTCACCAATTAATTAATTATTAAAAAGCTGAACAGCTGACTACGAATGTTTTAAAATCACAACCCTCAAACATCTAAATATTATATATGAGTCTAGCTGTTGTTGTTAATACCGAGAAAATAAAACCAGTTTTTAGTGGTATATGTTGTTATAGTAGCAGCAGAAACACTTTGTGAAAATTTCGAAAACTGTCTAATGACACACAGACGGTAACAAATTTTTTTTAGTATTATTCATACACACAGATAATAAAGATATATTATTAATAATAAAATACCACGTCTTTAAGTAGAATTTTCTTTTTTTTGAATTATGCAAAGTAACAAAACAAACATGCACCGAAGTTTTAACACAAGCGTAAGTAGGTAGGTACCTACCGTATCATGATTCATTCAGAACCGCATGTAACTCCCTATTTCACTCGTCTCAATAACTTTCCGTTACTCTATTTGCTTTATTTATTCATCCAAACACCTTTTTTTTCGTGAGATAAAAGGAAATACTTATCCATTAAAAAGACACACAATATGTACCTACGTACTAGTAAGTAAAATTATTTTATAGTCTTACTTTTCAGAGTTTCCAGGTAATTTAAAAAAACTTATGTCTGGATGCGTTATTGACTAATTCATACAACCAAAAACAGCACAATATTTCCTACTCGTCATATTAACTGATTTTTAGAGAAAAAATCTCGCGGTTATTGTTAAAAAAACAACACGCAGTCCGTTCGACACTGCGGTACAGCCGCGACTGTCTGCGCCCCGAGCGCACCCCGAGATCGAGGCGCGTAGGTATAGCTCCCGTTTCGTCCGTTTGTATGAAGTTGCAGTACTGTATTATAATAGTACCGTGACATTTCTGCATATGTTTGTTTGAATAAATGGAATGTAGGCAATTTTGATAGCGTAAATCAGTTTTCGCTCGATATACAATTAAATCCTTGAGCTTGAGCTTATCAAATTATAACGTCCCTAACTGCTCATTTTAGATAATGTTATCTTGTCACTATAGAGTTCAAAAGCAAATATCAGATTCTGTCCCAGATTACATCAATCTTATTAATGCACGCTGATAGCAATATTTATTTAATCATTAAATAAAAAATTGTCCTTTAAATCATAATCATTCTGTTAGTCAACCGAAATTGCCAAAACTTGTTTAATAGAATTTAATTTTTTATCGACTGTATTTTTTATGTTAGTTTTATCCTAATTTGTATATTTGTTTTTCAGCAGTTTATTTCATGGCTCTCTTATCGTTATATAGTAATTTTAGATTGTTTCTTCGCAGAAAAAAGTTGTCAAGAATTTTATCAGAAAAAAATAATAATTCGATATTTGGAAAAAAAATTATAACTTTTATTTTTGTATCTAAACTAAGATTTAATAACTTCCTTATTAACTACAAAAATGCTCAAAGAAGGCATGCTAAGTTAAATAATACCTGCACAAAAGCAATTTTTACGTTGCAACGCTTTATAACACGTGTATGTAGATTTGTAACCTGTTTCAATTAATCTTTTAATTATTTATACAATACCAAGGGTAATTCAAATGTTATTCATTATACCATCATTGTTAAATAGCGTGATTCTATTAGAATTCTGCTTAGAAAGTTGTTCATCAAGTAAATATAATACCTGTATCTATATACGAACAATTAGAGTAAAAGAGATATTATAATAACCTTAAATATAAAAATGTATATAAACCACTTACAGTTTGTAAAAGTACAATAACATTGCGACACTTTGGTACATTCTTCAAGTTCACTATACACTTTCTTATTAAAAACGACATGGTAAACTATAATTAATGAAACTATTTTTTAGTGTTGAGGCACAAGATTATATCGCCGGCCGACGCTCCTTGCCTCGGCTTAACAAATACAACTGTATGTTATCATCATATTATCAGTGGGCCGGGCCACAACGTGCATTGATTATCATTGAACAGAATTAACAAAGTCGAATAATGAAGCGAGTCTACGTCACAAGCCGTGTCACTATTCGTCTACAGTCTACTTCGTTGAAAAACACAACTCACGGCACGAATTAAAATGTTTACAACTCGACACCGAGTTAGCAACTGCGCCTTCTCTTTCCCATTACCTGTCTCCGCCATCGCGATCGTCCACCGAGCGGTTTATTCTGTCGTTATTACCGTGTACGTAAGGAGTTGCATGAATGACCTTCCTATGTATAATATTACCTAAGTAAGAACGATATTATAATTATCGTAGAATGTAAATATCAAGGGTTTTGAATTTAAATTTGAA
The DNA here is from genome assembly GCA_902825455.1 of Arctia plantaginis. NCBI lineage: Eukaryota > Metazoa > Arthropoda > Insecta > Lepidoptera > Erebidae > Arctia > Arctia plantaginis. Next base: position 12,927,730 of record CADEBD010000314.1, on the reverse strand, counting down.
TTGAAAATTATTTTGGACTAGATAAATAAAACAAATTAGACTTCTTAGACGTCTTACTTAATATGCTATAAGTTAAGTGTGTAACATACATACAAGTTTAGGTATTCCATCTCCTTCAGCTTTTTAATTAGTATTTAAATAATGTATTAGTCATCAAAAATCATCAACGGGAATTTTAGTATTAGGGGTTAAAGTATGAAATTGTAAAGTAAGACGTTACTTAATATGCTATAAGTTAAGTGTGTAATATACATACAAGTTTAGGTATTCCATCTCCTTCAGCTTTTTAATTAGTATTTTAATAATGTATTAGTCATCAAAAATCATCAACGGGAATTTTAGTATTAGGGGTTAAAGTATGAAATTGCCGAATTGTACTGAAAAATTGACTCGTTTTTTTCTAAGATGTAACATATTTATTTAATCAAAATATTTGCCCTCATTATCTATACATTGCTGCTATATAAACGGAAGTTCATTTAAGCCTTTACGATAGTACTCTGGGGATGTAGAGTTGACAAACTGTGTGAAAGCATTTTGTACTGCCTGCTTGGAAGAAAAAGTTGTATTACGTAGAAAACTGTCCAAATCACAAAAAAAAATGATGGTCCGTTAGAGCAAGGTGTGGCGAGTACCTACGGAGGAGTAAAAATCGATCATGATGAACACGAATCGAGGCCAGTTTCGTCATCATTGTTTGAAGTTCAGCACAGTAAACATCTGCTGTTATTGCCTGACCAGACCTGAGAAAACTATAGTGAATAACCTAATGAAGAGACCACCAAACAGTTACTATTACCTTTTTATTGGTAATCTTTGCTTTAGGGCACTGTTGCGGCGTTCGACCTGAGGTCAGACATTGTATTTTTTGCTTACGGTTATCGTAAACAATCCACTTTTTGTCACATGTCACAATTCAATCCAATATTCCTTAATTTCTGTCCCGATTCAATAAGACAACATAAGTTTCAACACGCATTTCTTTTCGCAGTCAAATCATGAGGCATCCATTTTTCAGAGAGAGAGAGTAATTAATTGTACTATTAATATGATAGGATATACCACAGGACATCTTTATATGCAATATTTATAGGCCCGCTCCGATCCTGCCTGCCGCTGCCACCCGGGACATAAAAGATGAAAATGGTTACTGTGGGTACCTTAGGAGATAGCCATATATCATTCTAAGTCTCAAAGAGCAACGCGATCTTTACGGGACTTAAACCGCAACCGCGCAATATAAACCGTGCCTTAGGGAATTGTAGGTATAATAGTGCCCTGGCGTTTTTGCACCGTAACCCCCCAACTGAGGATTAGCAGTAGCATTTTCCGTTCCACATTCCCGTTGCTTTTAGTTGCCTGATAAGTTTATCAGGCAACTAAAAGCTTCGGGGACGTTAAACGGGGTTAGTTGCCATAGCGCCTGTGTCAACGGTTGTAGCTTTTAGTTGACACAAGCGTTGAAACAGGCGCTTTTGATTTTGTTGCAATAGAGTCGTCATCATCAATACTATATAATTTATATAAGTATATAAAAGGTTAAGTTATAATAATAATAATAATAAAAATGTTTATTTCATCTCCACAAATTACATTTTGTTTTATATTTAACAGTTGACAGGAAAACTGTCAAGAAATTTGCAATTTGTGGGAGATCTGGAGTCTAAACTAAGCCGAGGCCTGTACTATAGATCTCCAGGCCCCCATCACACTTAGCAGATTTGTCAACATGTCAAAAGCGTACTAGAGTGTGTGAATGAGTAAACAGTAAAAAGATTTTGCATTAAAAATATAAATACGAATGGTTGCGCTGTGAGGGCGCGTGTGTGTGTGTGTGTGTATGGGCGTCTGGTGTGTGGGTGTGTGTTTGTGTGTTTAGTGTGTGTGCGAGGATGGTTAGGACTTGTATTTTTTATAGAGTATCAATTTTGCTTAAATTTTCGTCCGTTGTATGTAGATAGGTGTATAAATATTAAGCATAAATAAATGTGTTATTAATTAAGTAATACCTATAGTGATATACAAAGTTTAATGTCAGGAGTGTAACATATGCATAAGTATACATATACAAACTCATATGTATACGTAATGTACATATTAATCTATATTCTTACATCTAAGTTTTTTTCTGTTTCTAGTAACTAAGCTTCAGTAACCATTTTTGAATTATATTTTTGCATTCGGTTTTACAAGAGTTGGACAAGGGAATTATTTTGTTTACTTTGTTGAATAGCATACCTCCTCGGTATGATAAAAACCTTTGTGCAAATGAGGTATTTACGGTAGTAGGCTCACATACTGCATAGTTTCTTCTAGTCTGAGCTATGTACTTTCTTCTGTCTTCGGACAAGTCACTATGTTTATGAAGCACAGATAGCATTATATATAGTTGGCGTACAGTGAGGACCTGTGCTTCGTCGTAAAGCTTAGAAGTTGGAAATAGCCGAGGTTTTGATAGGCTTATTTTCAGTATCATCCTTTGAGCTCTTTCGAGGGTTATCATTTTGGTTTTACAAGCTCCTCCCCAGGTAGTGATGCAGTAGGATATTATTGACTGCACTAGGGCCTCGTATACCAACCTTACAGTCCGCTTGTCAGCTACGCCACGTAGTGCTTTAAATATATATGTTAGTTTTCGTATTCTATGGGACAGTGTTTGTATGTGGTTTTCAAAATTTAAATTAGCGTCAACTTCGATTCCCAGGTACCTAATACATTTTCTAGGGGTAATTTTGGTGCATGTAGGTTGTAAAGTTTGGAGTAGGAGGAGAATTACATTTATGCACATGTATATTATTGGTAAGATCGGCTATTTCCCTTCGGTTTTTTATAGAGAACACAATGAATTTGGTCTTATCTTCATTTAAGGTAAGAGAGTGAACTATTAGTCAGTGACAAATGGTGTTAAAGGTCTTGCACAGGAAGGATTCCTGTGCAAGGTTAAAAAGTTCATTCCATGAATCTGCGTAAAAGGTAAGAGCTGTGTCATCTGCATAAGCCGAGATGCGGCAGTTTTTAATGTTAAGTAAGCAGAGCTCATTGATATAGCAGATAAAGAGTGTTGGGCCGAGAATACTACCTTGTGGCACCCCAAATGCAATTGGCAATTCGTCACTAATGTTGTCACCGATTTTCACGCATTGGGTTCTATTGTGTAGATAATTGGACAACAATGCCAGTGGGATGCCTCTTATGCCATGAGCCTCCAGTGTCTCCACAAGGCAGAGAACAGAAACAGTGTCAAAGGCCTTTGCAAGGTCGAGAAATATGGTCAAGCATTTCTTTTTATTATCTAGTTTAGATACCAGAAAGTTGACAAGGTCAAGTACAGCATTGTTGCTTGAGCGGCCTAACCTAAACCCATATTGCGAGTTCGAAAGTAGATTGCCGCCTTCTAGGTATTTAATAAGCTGGGTGTTAATAATGCGCTCAAATAGCTTCGATAATGTAGTTAAGATTGCAATAGGTCTATAGTTACTGACACTGCAACTATCACCCGCCTTGTGTATAGGAAGCACTACAGCTCTTTTCAATGCATCCGGAAAAACCCCAGCCTCCAGACAGCGGTTTATCAAATCAGTTAGAACAGGTGTTATTGCATTGGATGTAATTTTGAGATTTTCGGCACTGATCTGATCCCAACCTGGTGCGCAATCACTTCTTAGCTGCTGAATTATTCTCTCAACTTCTCCGTCGTCGGTTGGTAGAAGAGCAAAAGATTTTGCAGGGGGCTTAATTACTTTTTTGAAATTGGGAAAGCGAGCGCGCACAATCGTATCCGCTAGACGTTCACCGATACTAGAGAAATATTCATTTGTTTTGCAAACCGCTTCTTTAGGATTGTCAGCGATTGTTAAAAGATGCCGTGGCTGTTGATTTTTGTTACTACTGTTAGTAATTGTTTTAACGGCGGACCAAAGCTTTTTTGCATTATTTTTAGACAATATTAGTTGATCTCTCTCGTACTGTTTTTTCAGTTTTTTCAATAAATTATTGCAATAGTTTCGATATCTTATGTACGATATTTTCAATATTTCATTGGTTGTATCTGATTTTAATTTTTTGTGCATTCTATCATTTGTGCGTATACAACGTAACATACCAATAGTTATCCAGGGTTTTATTATAAATTTATTTCTAGGAGTTAAGTGTTTTATCGTATTTTTTGCAATTAATTGCTGCATAATATTAATGAAATTAGTCATTGCAGTATTTAAATTTGCTTCCTGATAAACTTTAGCAAAGTTATATTTGTCACAGTCGAATTTTAGTCGTTCTTTGTCAATTTTACAGATCATTTTTAGCTTTGTAGATTTATTTATAGCAACGTCAGCTTTTAGACTAAATAAGACTGATTCATGATCCGTGATACTGGTTCCTAGGATAAATGTGAACGCATTTAGTTTCGTTTTTAGCAATACGTGATCTAAGCAGGATTTTCCCCTAGTTGCAGTGTAGATGGCAGGAAGTAGTCCATGGAAAGTGATAGTGTCCATATACGCTGTATTGGTGTGGCTCGTTTTAATGAGCTCAATATTTATATCGCCAACTATAATAATATTTTTGAAAGATGAACAACCTTCTAGTAGTATGTGTAGGGAATCAATGAAGGTATCAGGTGTTTTGAAAATTGGCGGTCTGTAAATCGCGATTAATATTGTATGATTTTGTATTTTAATTGTAAGGCAATTAGCTTCCAATAGAGTGGGTTCCTCTACAATACATTCTAGGTTACTGTTTGTGTAGACTACAAGGCCGTCGTTTTGATTGTAGTTATCATTGGTTTTAAACGAGTTATATCCCTTAAGCACCGGTAAATTCACGACACAAGACAGCCAGCATTCTGACAGCACTATAACATCACAGGGGAAGTTCAATCGTTTAAGTAGAAGGTGTAACTCCTGAAAGTTGCAGTTCAGGCTACGGATATTTTGTTGTAGTATATTTAAATATTGCGTAGGACGTTGAAGATGTGAGATGCACTCTTCCGGTTCACAAGAAATAGGGACAGAAATATTAAACTCGTCAATATTTTGTATTAGATTATTTGTGGTGTCGAATGTTACGTATAATTTATTACTAGTAATAAGAGAGTAAGCATAAAAATATTTGTTTTAATTTCGTAGTAAGGTAAGAGCCGCATTTGTTCTATGTGGACAGTAGAAAAGACGAAGTAGATTAAAATAAATTTTCTCCATTGCATGTGATGGGAAGAAAGTATGTAGCGTAGGTATACAATTGTTATGAGATAAGGGAATATTGGAGGTTTTTGTTTAATGTTTATGTATTTTATGTATCCGTGCATTGATAGATTTTTTATATAATAAATATATTTTTTACCGGGTAATATAACATAGGTATGTGTTGTAGTGTAGAATGTGTATGTGTTTATTGTATGAGTTTGCAAATATGCTTTGAGGGTATAGTGTATTGGTAGGTTGAGAGTGTAGACAGACAAATGCAAGTCCACTATTAAAATAACATAAAGATAATGGTAAATACATTTGTAGCCTACAGTAATATCGTGATATTTAGCTTTTAAAATTATATATCTTGACTTCACTAAATAGTATATGGATATGAGTCATTGTGTCCTTAGTGTAGTCAAATCTGCTTCACAGGAGATCAATTTTGATGGGCCACCTTCTTTTTGTCGAATATATACCCTTCCATACGAAGTCCAGCAGCCTGCGTATTTATTGTTTTTGACAGATTGACGTGCTAGGAAATATAAACGCCTTCCATTTGAAGTGAGGGACTCCGAAACAAAAATAGGTTTAGATTCGCTGGCTAACTTCAGATGGCCAGTATTCAGTTTCTCTTTTGTTCTCCTTATTGAAAGTTTTCGAGGTTTTCAACATATTTTCTTTAAGTGTAGTCGCTGAAAATTCCACTATTACTGGAGCTATTTTATTTTGTGACATTTGTTTCATGTACGCTTCAAAAACTCAAAAAGAAGCACCGATTGATTTCAAACTTTGACACGACATACAACAAGCTTCTAAGTTGGTGATTATCTACTTTTTGATACGCCTTTTTTTTTTTTTTTTTTTTTTAACGTGTGGAAATCCCCTCGGACCGTCACCCCTCCGGGGTTTGCGGCGGGGTGGTGTGTCGGACTCGGACCGACTAAAACCACACGGTGTGCCACTCTGCGCCTGTAACAGGAGGGATCCGGGAACAGCTGTTGTTAAGACATCCGGACCCCTCCTAGCGCCAGCCCGCTCCTGGTGCGGGCTCCGTCTCGATGTTGTTCCTCTCTTTAGGCGACGTCCGGCACACGCGGACGCCGCCCCCTCGCGGCTGGCCAAACTAATGCGGGTGGAGGGGAAACCCACCCCGTCCACCCGCGGCCACACTCAGGGCGGCATGAGGCTGTGGTAGGCGGGCCTCCGCCGCCCGGTTCGCCGGCGGCGGATCGGGTCCGAGTGGAGGTCGTCCTCCCGGGCCCTCTCCGCCGCCTCCTTCCGCGAGATTACTACCTCGCAGAAGGATGCGACCGCGGTAAAACAACTGTCGCTACCGGCCATGGAGCGTACTACGGCCGGTAGCGAGAGATCCACTCCGATGACTGCAGTGAGGGCCCGGCGCTGCGCCGCCCATGCGGGGCAGACCGCCAGCGTGTGCTGGGCCGAGTCCTCACTGCAGTCGCAGTGGTGGCAGGCTGGACTCAGTTCCCTCCTAGCGACCGTGTGCAGGTACTTTCCGAAGCAACCGTGCCCGGAAAGCACCTGCGTCAGCCGGAAGGAAAGGGTCCCGTGCTGCCGCCCTGCCCACTCGGCGATGACCGGCTGGAGAGCCTCCACGGCGGCGAAGCCAGCGCGTGGAGTCTCCAGCCGGAACGACCAACGAGCCATCGTGGCTCGGCGAGCGGCTTCGCGCCACTCGCGCACATCCTCGGGCGGAGGGCGAAATCCGCTCTCCGCCCGGAAGTCAGCCACTCGCCGATAAACTTCGGCGAGCACTTCCGCCTCCAAATCCCACGGGGGAGTTCCGGCCAACGCGCATGCCACCTCCGTCGACACGGTGCGGTAACCGCGTATGGCTCTGACCGCCATTACCCTCTGAGGGCGCCAGAGGCGTACCCTATTCTGGGCGGTCAGAGCCGCCGCCCACACCGGTGCACCGTACAGTGCCATTGACCGGACAACCCCCGTGTACAGCCGTCTTGTCGCGACGCTGGGTCCACCCATATTGGGCAAAAGTCGCCCCAGGGCAGACGCAGCGCAGCTTTGGAGCAAGCTGTCGGAAGTGCTCGTCGAAGAGCCACCTCCCGTCGAGGATCAGGCCCAGATATTTCATCTGGGCCCGAACCGGTACGAGGACCGAGTTGACCACGATTGAGGCGCCAGGGGGTGGACCACGACGGGGCCCATGAAATAACAGGGCCTCCGTCTTATCTAGGGCCACCCGTAAGCCCAGCGCCTCAATGCGCCCGACCACCAGGGAGACTCCCCCTGTGGCCAGGCGCGCCGCCTCTTGGAAGTTTGCCCCCCGGGCTGTCACCAGTGTATCATCTGCGTAACAGATTACACCCAGCCCGGGGGGGAAATCGGCGCGAAGGGCCCAGTCGTACCCTATGTTCCACAAGAGGGGTCCAAGAACAGACCCCTGTGGAACACCGCACGACATGGGCCGACACCTCAAATTTTTTGATACGCCTGATTCAAGTTTTATTTTTATTGCCATTTAAATTTGGATAAGATACTTGGACCAGGCCCTTTGGTAACAGAAATGTTGCAGCTCTACATAACTCTGGAGTCTATGCCTAGTATACGTTCATCAAACTGAACTGATTCAAAACATTATACCCAATAATGCTTTTTATTTTATTTTATTAAACTTGCTTTATTTTATTACACGACTGCATGGATGGCGCAGTGGTTTAAGCGGTCGCCACGCCGTTTAAGTAAGTAAGTCGAGTGTTGTGGGTCCGATTTCCGCATGGGACGACACTTTGTGTGATCCACAAACTGCGGTTTTGAGTTGCGGTTCGGGGACGCCAGCCGTCTGTCCGTGTCGATGAATCTTCGTCAAACTGGTGTGATGACGCCTAGTCATCGCATCGCAAAGCTGTCAAGAGAGGACACCACCAACAGGTGCAGCTATTTGACATCTCAGAGAGGTGTCTGTAGTAAGCCGACTGTTGTGTTCCTATACTTTAAATAGGGAAGTGCAATCGTGAGTACAATTATTTATTCGTATATTTTGCAAAATATTTACAATTTCACATTTAGCAACGATTATGAACTTTATTTTAAAGAAGATTTTAACTTATAATATCAAGAAACTTTGGGCTTAGAATTCTATTGCCTGTGAAAAAAAAACCTTTATTTAGTTTTAAGTTGTATGTTAGTTAAGGACTTAGTATATTTTATGGGAAACGAAAGTCAAAGTGTTTTCCAATAAATAAAGAAAGAAAATAAATTTTAATAAATTTGAAAAAAGCGTGGGGTGCTTTTTCCTATTGACAACAGGCACCCAACGCTTTTTTTCAAATTTATTAAAATTTATTTTCTATTTTTTAGTTTGGTTTTCTATAAAAAGCGTGTTTTTTACTTTTTTTAACTATTCTTATTTTTTATTATTTTTTATATTTTTATTTTAAATTAGTGTATTGTCATCGGTCCTCGATATATCTACAAAGTTTGAACGAATTCTGACCGTTTAAAGACAGTCAAAATCACGCCCAAAGAAGTCGGTTACAAACAAATATACAAACAAGTGAAGCTAATATAAAGCGTGTAAAAACACATCTCAGTGGAGAAGCTGAACAGTTAGTTAAGCACATTCCGATATCCGAAGTAAACTATTGTCAAAAATACTCACACCAGAAGAACTGCGCTGTGAAGAGCTTTATAAGGCTACGAACAAAGGAGAGAAGACGGAAGGTATATCGTGAGCTTACCTTTCAGAGACGAAGATCCTCCATGTAAGGCGGGCAGCTCGCGTGCTATCGCTGAAACAAGGCTTAAGGTATTAGAAAGAAGGGTAGAGAAGAACAAAGATTTGAAATGTATACAGATGTTATTCATGAATACTTACATTTAGGCCCCATAAAACCTGTAAATAAAAATGATGATAAAAAGATATAGCCGTTTACCTACCACATCATGCTGTCATCAGGGCAGATAAGTCCACTTCAAAGGTAAGAGTTGTGTTTAATGCATCGGAAAAAAATAAAAAAGGAGTTTCTTTGAATGATACCCTAATGGTTGGACCCACCTTGGCTGACTTGAGACATATCGTTACAAAGTGGAGAGTACATCCGATAGGACTGGTGGCTGACGTCATTAAAGTGTACCGTCAGGTACAGATTCATGAGGAAGACATCATGTACCAGCGGATACTTTGGCTTGATGAACCTTCAAGTGAGATAAGGGAATATGAACTAGTTACCGTTACATTTGGTACAGCGTCGGCACCATATCAAGTTGCAAGGACTTTGTACCAAATAACGTATCATGAAAGCACGCAGTATACACTTGTTGCGGATAGGGTCCTCAATAACTTCTATATGGATGACTTAATGACGCGGTACTCTGATGTTAAGGAGGGTGTTGATATATTTATTCAAATTACAGATTTATTGAGAAAAAGAGGTTTGTGTGTTTCTACAAAAGTGGAACAGCAGTAGTCATGAATTATTAGAAAAAAATAATTCAATTAAACAAAAGGATACAGATGAAATCAAGGAAGATGGAAAGGCTATAAATGCAAATACTACACAGAAAATAGAAAATAATTATGAAAAGGCTATAGAAATGATGACGGACAGCACAACTAAAATTCTAGGACTTACCTGGAATCGTCACAAGGATTTCTTCCAGTACACGCTGAATCTTTCACCACTTAATAAAATATCTGTAACAAAAAAAAAACTAAAATATAAGACATAGCACGCTTGTTTGACCCGCTAGGCTGGTTAGCTCCCAGTATTGTGATAGCAAAAATATACATCCAAAAATTATGGCTTGCAGGCGTAGGCTGGGATGAAAGCATTTCAGTGGATTTACAAAAGGAATGGGCAACTTACCTTGAAGAACAACCGCTCATTGCTAATATTCAGATTCCTCGCTGGTTTGGTGTGAAAGCTGGTGACGATATTGAGATTCATGGTTTTTGGACGCTTCAAAGAACGCCTATGCTGCCGTTGTTTACTTGCGAATAACTGATGTTAAAGATAGTATCAATGTAGCATTAGTGGCCTCAAAGTATAGAGTTGCTCCAATAAAGCAAGTGAGCATTCCTCGGTTGGAGCTGTGTGGAGCAGTTTTGTTATCAAAACTTTTGATAGAAGTGGCCGATATTTTGAAAATATCGAAAGACAAGATTAAGGCATGGACTGATTCTACCATTGTACTTGCATGGTTAAGTAGTCATCCTAGTAGATGGAAGACGTTCGTGGGTAATAGCACATCGGAAATTTTAACCACGATGGAGGCGTCGCAATGGTCTCATGTATCGACTAGAGAAAACCCTGCAGATTGCGCCTCTAGAGGAGTGTCGTTGATGCATAATACATTGTGGTTTTATGGACCTCAATTTTTGAAGGACACCACTATTACAAGCAAAATACTAATGGATGCTCACACAAATTTAGAACAGTCAGTTGAAACTCATTTCGCTACCGTACCAGATGGTACCGACTTTTTTTAACGATTTTCCTCTTTAAAAAGATTGTTAAGGGTAGTAGCTATTGTCGAAGATTTTTAAATAGAACAGCTAATAAGACAACTTATTAATAAAATCAAAAAATTCAAATGCTTTAGATTGTTGTATAATAAGAACACAAAAAATTACAATTGAACGAGCACAATTAGAGGAGAAGGGACACATCATCAACATCAACAGCCTATAATAGTTCACTGCTGGACATATGCCTCTCCTTAGAACGGAGGTTTTGGGCTACTATACCACGCTGGCCAGACGGGTTGATATAGGGTTTGTTTCAAGTTTTCCTTCTCTTTGCAGTGCTGTTGTCCTGCCTAGTATGCTCCCTTAGTCGGCTCTTACGACACCCGCGGGATTCGGTATTCTTAATCCGTCACCACACGGAGAAGTGGAGAAAGGACATTTAAAGTTAAAATCAAGAAGACTGAAATCACTATGTCCTTATCTTGATAAAACTGGTATAATGGGAGTTCAAGGAAGGGTTGAGAGGGCACCTTTTGATGAACAGCTGAAGCATCCAATATTACTACCAAGTTCAACACATTTCACACACCTTCTGATTTTGGATGCTCATCATAAAACACTACACGGGGGTCCTCAACTAATGATGATTTTTTTTAAGGTCAGCTTACTGGATCATCGGAGTGAGAAATCTGGTCAAGAAATGCGTTAGGCAATGTGTACCTTGCACCAAACAACGAGCAATCATAAAAAAACAAATGATGGGTACTCTGCCATCTATTCGTTGTACCCCTGCTCGACCATTTCTGCATAGGGGTGTGGACTATGCTGGTCCCATTAGTATTAGGACAACTAAAGGCCGTAAGCATCGTTTCTATAAGGGATACATTTGCGATATATAAATATAAATGCGGATAAAAATCACATTCCATGTTTTCTAATGTTGAATAAAAAATTTCTTCCAAAACTAATCCTACATAACAAACTTTGTTTATGACAGTAACATTGTAAAATTTAATATACGGCGATGAGCTTATGTAGCTAGAAGGTTGTGCTATTGTTGGGTGCAAAAGCTAAGCGATTACGTGCACCCCAATGAGATATTAAGTTCAAACATCTATTGGTTACTTGCTCAAACCCCGCTCTAGTATTATTTCAGATTTAACCACGACAAACCGCCATCATTCAGATTAAATCATCAACAGCCTTTAGTAGTCCACTGCTAGACATAGAACTCTCGTTATAAAGGAGGTTTTTGACCTATCAGATTAGAGTACAGAGAACATCCAGAAGGTTTTACAGTTAACAGTTAATCCGTGTGGTGACGGATTAAGAATACGGAGGATATAATACGGAGTGTCACCACCCCTCTTCATCTCGTGGGTGGCGTGAGAGGCGACTAAGGGAGAAAACTGCGCAGGGCAACAGCACTGCATAGAGAAGGAAAACTTGTCAAAAATCCTATACCAATCCGTTCGGCTGGTGTAGTATAGTAGTCTAAAAACTCCTTTTTAAGGAGAGGCCTATGTCCAACAGTAGACTATTAAAGGCTGTTGATGTGATGCGAGAAATCTTAAATCTATTCTAACGCGAGCGCCGAAAATATTGGTAGCTGACTGCAATATAGGCCGGTATCCTGTAGAGCCCTATTCCTGCGGGGTTTAACGTAACGTAACGTTACTAAGATCATCGAAATGTTACACAATTAATATTAAAAAGACAGGAGAAATTGAAGAAAACGATGACTAAAAAACGATGTAATAAGCAATTGTTTTATTAAAGACATAATAAACATGTTAATAAAGTGAATAAATACCATAATATAATCAATAACTGTTATGTATGACGAGACGCAGGGCAACCCATATTGAGAATAACAGATTGCGAGTACATGATTATTTCAACCGACGACGCCTAATCTAAATAGCTAACGTGTATCACAGAGGCGCTCTGCCAAGTAACTGCCACTGATCATTGTTTTAGTTTATGATAGACATACAAAATCTGTTTTAGTGTAGTGTACAGAAAGACAAAAAAAATCACATTAAAACTCACTTGTTTCTCTAGAGTTGCAGGTGTCTATGGGCGGCGGTGTGCCTACCATAAAAAAGGATAAAATTGTATAGAATAAGGGCAAGTGGATGTGCCAAGAGTGGTCAATCGTGCATCATAGTTATGCGAAAATTTGCAATATTTAATTGATTTACCGCGTCATTTTTTTTGTCTATTAGTATTTTGAGGATTCCTCTTGTTTTATTATACCGTTGTCAAATTACTCTTTTATTTCAATTAGAAACATTCGACTCCATTTTAGGATTTTTTAACTACACTAAAAGTAAGCTTTTGTATATTCCATGATAGGATTAAAAGAAACAGATTAGAAGAACAATAGAGAACAGCATATGGTACTCATTTAACTATTATTATTGCTTTTTTTGCTGCACTGTTGAATAGGTTGAAATAGCTAAAACAATGTCTGGGCGTACTTATACTTGCACCTTTCACATGTCTATGAATATGTCGTTATTTATCACATCGTAACTGCCTACTTGTATCTAATTAAACTGCAGAATATACAACATTATATTTAAATTAACATATTTTAAAATGAGATCCTGTAGTGATATAACATTGGAAGTAATTTAATATTTTGTTTGGAAAACAATTATAAACGTAGAAACACAAATCTAGAAGATATCTTACAACCTTGTACACGACTATTTAATTCCGTTTAAATGTAATACAAAGTTTCAGTTTAATTTAATTATACTTTAGAAAATAAATATTTACATATACGGTTATTGACATTTGTGATTTGTACATAGTAGATAGGTGAATACATATTTTTTTAGTTAGACACAGACATTGTACAAAAGCCTATTTTGAAATAGTACTATGCGAAGCGCTAAATAATCAAGGCATTGCTCCCGTTGTTTTACAAGTAGCTTAGACAGATAAGTAATAGTAACAAACTAGGGGCACTAACGAACTAATACAATGAAGCGATTACATATCTTAATATTGCATGGCAATAAATGTAAGTGATTTTACATTTAATGCTAATAAAATAAGGATTGGAAGTTTACATGTCATTGAGAGGAGGAAGATTCATTAAAACGTTGGAAGACATGATTTTATGTACTCATTCTGTGATATATCTACTAGTAGTTTTAAAGTTGTGTCACTATTTGAGGCCCTATGCAGTTTCGTTTTAAGTAAAGGTTATATTTAAATACTGCCGATCACCGAAAAAAACTGAAGTTTAAAATAGTTTATGAAAGCCATGAAGTGGACTGAACGGCAAATCCATTGTTATCTATATTACTAAACAAGAAAGTAGAAAAGAAACCTATAGCATGAATAGATCAGGTAAGATAGCTTAAAAAGTGACACCACGTAAACATTAATATGAACCTTAAAGAATCGGTTATTTCTTATAAGCAAAAATACTTGAGTTGATATTAGAAGGGAAGCGAACACTAATTTAATTTTTGCTCCAGTTCATTTCAAATTCCGTGATAATATTAGGTAAGTGCTTTTTGTTGAAAGTCGTCTTAACTTAAGTATATCGGGATACGATCTAAACAAATTTAACAAGCCCTTGAATATAAAATATGCAATGCAAGCCAGTTTACAATTATTTTCGTAATGATTTATACCTTAGTAATTAAAAAATTCAAGTCTAGTTGTTTTTTAGTTATCAAAATTTCACTAGCCTTTTATAATGTTATTTTAATACACCATAAGAGCAAGGCCAACGTTTTTTTGTAAATTGCAAAAAATGTGTACGGAGAGAACTGTGGGACATTGCACTTAGCCTATGTGAACGGCCACTAAAGAATACCCCCTCTCATTTTGAATAACTTTTACAATATCACACGATTCTCTGGTCATCTTTTGCTAAGAATTACGTAATTAAGAAAGCGTTACAGGTCTGATGAAGTTGACTGTGTGGAGTGAATACTTAATGATTTAAACCTGTTCGTATAAAACTACTGCGTTACTTGAATGAAATTCAGGCCACCGAGAATTTTTACTACACCATTAGAACTAACGAGACGAGACGAAGAACGATATGTATTCGAGTGAGATACCGTACAATCAGGACTTTAATGGGAAAATATACGAGCTAACAAAATATATATTCTAATTACATGATTACATGAGTAACTAGAACCATAAGTAGATGTACCGTACTTACCTCAACTTAGTCTTAGAATATACACATATAGAAATTGAAAAACAAAGAACATACAAAAGGGACATATAATACTTGGAATCATGGATTATTTTTGGTCAGTATCAATATGACTTTTTACTATACTTTTAATTCAAACTGCTTTTTTGTAGGTACCGGAATGCTTTACCCATTTATCTACTTGATAGCCAGACATTATATAACCTTTTTAAATGGCCAAAAAAATAATTCTGCATTTATCACACCAATTTGTAAAATAACAATTTATCTTTGATTATAGTGCTAATCTATCCTCGTTGTACGGTCTCTTAAAGTTACGTATTTATCGAAGAATCATAGTACAATTAAGTACGAACTACATGCTCATCTAATCTGACAACGTACACGTATAGTATTGAAGCAACAACATCAACTAAACATCGACGGTAGTAAATATGTTTCTATGATGATTTATCCAAACATCACGTATTCGGTATCCAAATTGTTGAAATAAATACAAGAAAAGATACTTCGAACTCACGTGAAATATCTTTAATCTTTATTTAAACATTGATTGTTGTAATAAATTAAGCAAAAATTAATATCATTTACTACATCACCTAACTCTCTATCTAATTTTGGATTTTCTATCACCTGCACTGTTGGCAGGACTTATATCCAAAGCATTAAGGCAGTTAACACCATTTATGAGAAATGAAAGGTCAAGGCCTTTATTTATCCGCTAAGGTAGATCCTTTTTTCAGTGTGCCATGTTCCTGTCTGCCCTATAAGTTGAGCTCTAGTACTGGATGCTTGTATTTGCTTTGCAAGATTAATAAACAGGGCACTACAAGTTATTGATATTAGTTGGGACTGAATTGAATATACCTCGAAATAACCGTCATCAAAGCGGTTATTCTAAAAAATACTTGTAGACTGTACTTAATTCCAAATCACAAAATTCTGTCCTATTTATTTTTATTAGCCTTTATGAATATTGCATTGTATGTATGAATATGATATTGTATTGCCAGCAAAGGTGGTTACTAAAACATATAAAACAACATACGTATTTTAATTTTCATTTTGACAGTTAAAGAGCTTCCGAAACACGGTCTTTATATGCAAGTTTTGATATTTGTAACTAAAGGTAAATACGCTCACTGAGATTAAAGATCAGTTAAAAATAACAATAGTAAACTTAATAATAAAGAGAGCTTACATCCCATTGTCATTAAAGAAATCATTTTTATTTGTGTCAAGACAAAACATAGCATTGTATTTCAATTAAATTTGGATCGAATCGTGACGTTTAAATTATTCAGATGGTTTATGAAATGAAGTTTAACACGATAACAAGATAAAGTTAACGATAATGAATTCTCTTCATGCCTACATACTATGAATACGAGTAAATACACTTACTAAAAGCTCAGCTCTTACCATTTAGGTGGGTACATGACTTTCAATATTTTATTTTTCATGTGAGATATTTCAAATGTGCACTTTGACCATCAGAACACTTCTTAAAGTTAGTTTCTTATCTATAAATTCCATTTTGTATTGTTTAAATATTTATTGTATTATCAAGAACTCCAACGTAATAACTCAAAATTGTAACGAAACGGTTAAAATGATTTATATTTAGATGGCTGTAGGATTTGATAGATTTGCATTGTTAATAACCGTAAATTATTAGCCGTTAAACGCGATTGGGTGTGTCTTAGAGTACCAATTAAAACGTTTTTGATATGTTAAACGTTGTTTTTTCAAAACGTTAGTGACTTCATTTCTTCAAAAACAATTTATATATATCAAAGGTTTAAATCGTTAGAAAAATTTATACCATAGATAAAACCCTAGCAAACCGTCCAGAAAGCGCACTCACAATGACCGTGTTAGTCGTATTAAAAAAAACAGCATTTAATTAAGTAAGTTAAAGGCTTAAATAAAACGAAAATTTATTGACCATGAACGTTACTTCCTTAAAAAATAAATTTATAAAAGTGTTATATTTTAAAGAGTCTTAGCACATCTAACAATTTAATCTTTGATATAAATACGAACGCAGTCGAGTACACACCACAATCGAATGTAATATTGGATCCACCGTTTATCATTGGTTTGTATCGCAGACGAATTGGTGGTTTATGGACTGTTGTAAATATTATTTGCTTACATGTAATGAAGGTTTCCTACTCGAAATCGAATCCCGTTTGCGTTTGTTCAAACCTGATTTCTGATAAACCTGTCTTTAAATGGTTTCAGCTCGATAGTCTGCACTCAGCACACAAACCAATATTAAATACTGAAAATATTCTTGACCAATTAATTTATTTATGACCGTAACCATACATGATTAAAATGCTTTTTGCAATATTAATTCCATACCGATTTTAGACAGTTTTATGCCAGTTTTAGTTTTATTTCAAGATATTGATAAATCGATTTAACAAACTACAAGCTTAAAGTGTGTCCAACTCAAGTCATTCGAGAATGTTTTTCAGCTAGTAATGTTTAAGAAAAAGGTACTCTACTTTAAGCAGGGAAGCGATGCTCGCGTGTCTTTCCACTAGAATGAACAGTAGTATGACTAGAGATAAACAAATTATTGTTTCGAAATGTCGGTATTCTATAGAGCCACTGCATGTAAGAATAAGTTTAACTATAACCCTCGCGACCTTAGAGTCATTCTGGAAACGCTCCGGAAACAGAGCGGTAATGGTGTCATTCTGTTACCATGCTGATTCCAGAGCATTTCCAGAGTGCGTTTGTTACATTTGCCCATCGCGTTTGCAGACTTTAATCAAAGTGGATACATCCAGATACGAAAATGTATCCAAAGTGGATGTATGTGAAACCATGGTGAATAGATTTAAAAAACAGAGTGTTTCTCAAATTATTACATATTGAAACCAAATTGTATTCATTCTGAATTCACACTCAAACCAGAGTACAACTATAGTGAATACATGTTGACATTCTGAAACCAACATGCTTACAAAAAAAAACTATACTATTGATGAATTTAAGGTCGCGAAGGAAGTTAAATAAAAAGCTGTGTTCTCGTGTCGTGTCTGTCATAAATTTAAAATGAAAGAGGTATTAAACTTCTTTGAACATTTCATTCTTTATAATTGTTACTCATGATAATCGATAATCCCTATAGCCTACACTCGCTCTTCTAAATCTTACTAAAGGATAGTTTTTAGTTCGTTGTAATTTTAGTAGTGTAGCTTGTTTTTTGCTTTAGCTTTAAAAAAATACTAGTTCGCAGCATAAGGCAAACGTAATACGTAGATAAACTTAAATAAAAATATTTACAGTATTTTCCCACATCAAATTCTACCAACTGTTTTATATCTGTATGTTATTTTGTGTATTGATTTATAATCAAATAAACAAACTTAACACAAACGCGTAATACAGTATGAAACGAAAGCGAATTACACAGTTCTAAGTTATCCATTGATTACGTGAAGTAGGTAGTTTAAAGTCTTTAAATAGTCAAAAAATTTGAAGAACATGACATACATTGGCTAAATTATTTGTGTTCTGATCTGGGTTTTATGGCTAGGAATGCTTGTAACCAGCATCACAGCTTTCAGCTTATAGGGTTTTAGGTGATCCCATATTTTATGTTAAAAGTGTTATACTTTTAACATAAAATATTCGACTTAGTCCGGCTATTGGAATATTTGCATATGTTAAAATGAATAATGAAAATGTAATGTATTTTACTTTCGTTTATCGTATATAATTAAGCTATTTTGGGAAAATGATGGTGGTGGCAGACGAAAAAAATAAAATGTAGTTACCAACAGGCAAAAGAACCGGCCCAAACCATCTGTGATTATATAAATAGTTACGAGTAGAAGCAGTGTTAACGTCACGCTACGATTAATATAACGCTGTGCTAGATGGCTTTACTGGCACTTTTGCTGTTTTTACTTTACAACCAGTAGGTACGTATCCAATTATCGACTTTTCTGAGGTTAAAAAACCTAATGACCACTTACGAGGCTAAAACAGTACACTTATGATGAATATTAGTTATAAATTCGCGCAGTAACTTCAATATTTTATCACGAATTTAACACGTCTTATCACTAGTAAACAATTAATTATTTTAACATTAAAATACTTTTAGAATTTCACATTTATGTTAAATTTTTAATTGCTTAAAAAATTAAGTTTAATTACAATTCCTTTATTCTATCAGTGTTTTTATTGAAAGTAGAATAACTTACGTGGTTTTACTTGTTATTATAAAAAATTTACTTAACTTAGTGTTTTTTGAAGTTCTTGCGCACTACGCGAATTACGTTGTAGCATACAATTGAACTAATGCTTTACAAGTTCAGACAATATTCACAATATAGAGGGTTTATTCACTCATTAAATTAATTATAAACTCACACAACACTCTTATCAGCGCAACGTTTTTTGTTCATAATTTAGTTTCACAATACGAGTTTCTCTTCGAGCGAACGAGCTAATATTATACGAATAACAAAATAAATTTTAAATATTTTATAACAGGAAGCTCTTCTTGTATATAAAATGAAATTAAATGCAAATCTGTCCTTTGCCTCCCACTAAGTAATATTTCTTAGAGGTTAAAGCATTCTTGTGCAGGCATACAGCTAAATCAGCCTACAATAAACTGTTTTAAAAGTCTGTGGTGTGAGGCGCTTCCGTTCGCTCAGTTTGAGGTCATGGTGTTTTTATAGACGTGTTGGGAGAGAAGGTCAATGGCGACACGAGCGGCACCAGCTCGGGCTGGAGCCGCGGCCCGCGTCACACAGTAGGCTCTGGAGACGTAGTCATCTCCGCAAACTTAACTTCTCGCCCTCGGCGGAACGACGTAGAGCGCCGCGGTGGACTCCGACGCCTTGCGGGTGCCGGAGGTTGTAAGCTTGCAGAAGAAGTTTGAGTCATCAACCGCGGGGGAGGCTGTACGGACCGCCCAAACGGTGATTGCCGAAGAAATTGACGGGCTACCACTGGTTGCCAGTATGATGTACCTTTAAAAATTAAATTGTGTTATACGCAACAAATTGAAGACTTCACGTCTCTAACTAACATAAGGAGGGATTTGGGTAAACCTACTACTTTCTAGTAAATACCAGCATTTAGTTGGTAAATTGTACTAGTGATTTAGTGGCAATCTAAAGAACTTAGATTACAAAATTACTGTCACAAATAAAAAGAGACTTTGTAGCAACATAACATACTTTTAGGTGCAGTGGTGCGTGCGCGCCATGCTACACTACGCAGTCTGCCGCGGGCTCCTTCGTGCACGGCGTCAACGCTGGCCGAGCGTGTGAGGTGTAAAGGGGGACCCTCGTTATCAGTTACCATTCCCGCACCTAATCCCTCGCTGACTGAGTACAACTTGTGGGTTATGTCTTTACCTGAAACATTTAAACATAGAATTTATTCTTTAATTCAGGTGCTTAAACTTATCTGCCCTTACCATGCAGACGCATTACGGATGTCAAATTTGGGTAGCCTACGTACATAATTTGAAGAGCCAAATTTTTATTTCACAAAGGGTAAATTTTATGGTGCTAAATAAATACCAATTTTACTATATTAAGAGGCAACAAATAGATTCGGTTCTTTTCTACACACATATTACGGATCCAAGTGTAACTATAGAAAATATCTTTCATTGGGTATATTAGTGCAAGGACCTTCAAATCTAAAGGTCAATCCGCACTATCTAGTTCACATACTCACAATATCGGTGATTAATTATGGATATTATAGGTGTTAGAGATTAACTGCCACTGGATGACTCATTGCACAATATTTTTATACTTGCAACACTTCTCTGTCGAATTCTTTCAGCTTTAACTACCTAACAACCTACCTAACCAAATCCTTTATTGTTTGTTGAAATCTTGCGTCGCTCGTGTAGTTAGACTGATTTAAGGTGTTGAAAATTCATAATTCAGGCTTCATATATGGCAGTTAAGAATTTCTTTGCTCTGCTGTAAATTTATCTATTTTTATGGTAGCAAGTTGTGGTAATACTTACCACAGGCAGGACAATTAATCGGTTTATTCGACAGAGTTGAACGATATTGCACATACTGGAAATTGCCTGGTAGTCGAAATTCGACCAACTGACTAAAATTGCCAAAGTCATCCTTATCTCGTTTAAGGGCATTCTTTGCTACATTATAACAATCCTGACCAGTACACTACCGACGTGAACCCACTCCTAACACAAGCAATGTAGCTTATCGAGAGGGGTTAACGGGACTACTAGTGATTTCAGTATTTTCAGTTGACCTTCAAAGAAAAAAAACCCAAGGAGCTGAATAGATTCTTAAACCTTCTAAATTGATACTCATTAAACTATGTGATTTTAGAGTAACGATGCCGTAAAAATTTGATTCTGTTAACGTAGCTGTTTGTACTTTTGCCTCACCAGTTAGTTTATAGGTATAACAGATAGTGAAATAAAAGAGGCAAAACATGCATTGTCATTAAGCATACAAATTTTATTAAATCACTCAGTTTCGTTTATCGTCCCTTTATTTGCCACAGTGGGCGTGTTAGGAACTTTTAGGGAGAAATGGTAACAAATTGCTTTACATTAATTCCTTAATTCGTTAGGTTAGCCCCTGACACCACAAAAATTCTTTATGCCAATTATACAGGCATATATATATTATTATATATAAGGGAAACTAATAATGTTTACGGTATAAAGGAGGCTTTTACTTGATGCGTGCTAGTTTGAATTGTGCATTTTAAAGTTTGCTAATTTTTTTGAATTCTGTAAATTAATTAGCTTAGCTGGCGGGGTTCTTTTTAGAAACATTACAAACGGGAATTTTAATTAAGATATCTTCTATTTTTACAATTTTTGGATCACACAAAGTGTCGTCCCATGTGGGGATCGGACCCACAACACTCAGCGTAGTAGTGTAGTCAATGTGCACAAGATCTTAATATATGAGATTACAAAACATTTAGACAAAAATTTTTTTTTAAGCAATTGCTTTCATGTTTGTTTCCTCAAAACCCTTTTATTTGAAAACCGATTTGAAAAATTCTTTTTTTATTTTAAAATTATTTTTGTAATTGAAAGGGTATACTCTCGAGGTGGTCCATTACTACCAAATCAGGATTTGATCATGGATGACAATGGTATTATTGTCAGTTATTGTTTGTTTGATATTGTTTGATACGTTCCCTGATGTAAAATTACCATCGTCGCCTATGAACGTCTGCAACTCAGAAGTCACAAACGCGTTGCCAGCCTTTTAGGAAGGAGTTCGCTCTTTTCTTGAAGATTTGTACGTCGTATCGGTCCTGAAATACCGCAGACAATATCCCGTTCCACAGATTGGTTGTGCGGAGCAAATGGTGTCTCGAAAAGCGCATAGTAGTGGAGCGCCAACTATCCAGGTGATGAGGATGAAAATTTTGCCGTGTGGAACGATGGCGGAAAGTTGCGGCTGGTATTAGTCCGAACACTTCCTCGGAGCGCTCTCAATGATATATGCGATAGAGAATGCAGACTAAAGCCACATCTTTACGTAACGCCAAGGGAGGTGCCCCTGCATAGAGATGAGAACAGTGTTTCATATGCGGCCGGACTTGCGCCTTATAGAGCTGCAGGCGGTGGGCCCAAGTGAATTACTGCCTCGATCTGTTCAGCATACCGAGCTTCTTCGAGGCCAATTTGACCTTACCCTCTAATTGACCCCGAAACTGAACTCGATATGTCGATGCCTAGGACTCCGATGCTGGCTGAGGCAGTTAGGGAGGTGTTCTCAAACCGAGGTGATACGACAAATTGTATTTTCTTTGCGGTGAATGCACAGACCTGTGTCTTTCTTGGGTTGAACTGGACTAAATTTAGTCGGCCCCAATCTGAAACCTCCGCTAAGGAAGTTTCCATTTCAGACACAAGTTTGTTTCGACTCTCGATCACGTTTTCCCGAGAATTATTATATAAAATATTATTCTAGTTTTAACGAAAAATAAATCAGCGCGATACCCTAAGAGGAATAATACCGAAGAATAATGATAGGTTTTAATTTTTTGGAATACAGAAATATGTGGTATGCTACTTATTGTTTATTATTTAATCAGAAGAGAGAAGAATAAGAAAATAAAGGTAAA
Source organism: Arctia plantaginis (assembly GCA_902825455.1). NCBI lineage: Eukaryota > Metazoa > Arthropoda > Insecta > Lepidoptera > Erebidae > Arctia > Arctia plantaginis. The sequence continues at coordinate 12,904,770 of CADEBD010000314.1, read as the reverse complement.
TTATAAATATCGTGAACGATATACGAATGAACTTTTGTAAGAAATGATCAGATTTTTTTTCAATTCAAATATTAGTTTATTTCGTTTTAAAGATAAATGCAGTATTAAAAAGGGCAAGAATAATTTTTGCTCAGAAAAATTAAGCCTATCAGCATTTGTGTAAGTAAGCGACTAATGAACCAATAAAGGGTAGCGTTTACAGAGAAATAATTAATGAAGGTAAGTAAGTAGACTAAATAGGTCACCTAATATTAGATTTTGTTAGACTGAGTATTCTTGTACTTTGCGAAGAGCTGCGTTGCTCTTACCTTTTGCCTTAAGTAAAATATATTTTAGGCGTTCAGTTAAAGTCATTCATATACTAAGGTCACCGACATTGCCAGGAGAATTGCCAAACTAAAGTGGCAGTGAGCGAAGCATATTCCTCGCAGAAACGATGGCCGATAGGGTCAAAGAGCTTTCGAGGAACGAACGCGGACCGGAAGACAGAGAGCGTGGGGCTCACAAGGTGGTCCGATGACCTGGTGAAGGTCGCGGGAAATTTTTAGATGCAGGTAGCACAGGACTGGTTGTTATGGCAAATCTTGGTGGAGGCTTATGTCCAGAAGTGGAGGGGGAAGTCCCGTAGCGCCGGACGGCACCTAGCGCCGGACACTCATACTATTTTGACAAACGTCAACGCGATCTATTTATTAATCGGTGAAAGGGGTGCGGGGGAACGTAGCGAGACAGGATCAAGCAACGCGATTTGCCAGTGAGACGCACAGTCGTGGTGGAAGCGGTGAATTGCTGTTTTTGGTGGGAAAGCGTTGCGTCACGTAAATTTCAAGTAAGTATTACTGCTATGGTTTTATCCTTAATTGTTTTTGTTATTTGTTAATAAAGACAGTGTTTCACTATAATTATTATATTGTGAAAGTTTTTATTAAATACCTAAACAGTTTTAGTATGAAATACGTAATTTTGGACGTTTCCTGTCCCCTACTTTCGGACACAAAGGTGTCCCTTACCACCGGACAGTTTATAGGTTAGCTTTTTTATGAAGCATTTGTACTTATTGTAATGATGATTGTTTGTTGTTTTACAGGATAGAAGGAGAGAGATATTTGAAAATGCAAGAGAGAAAAAAAAAAGGAAAATGGGATCAGCAAAGTTTAAAAACTGCGATGAACAAGATTTTGTCCAAAAAAATGAGTTTAAGGGCAGTTTCGTCACGTTACAATGTTCCAAAAAGTACTCTACATGATAAAATAACGACATTGAGCAGTGGAAAAGAAGTCACGTTGCAACCAAAAGTTGGTAGATTCACAAAAACCTTCTCACCCGAGTATGAGCAAGTTTTAGTGGACCACATAAGAGATTTGTCTAATAGATGTCTGCCCCTGATGAAAAACGAGTTTTTGAAGTTAGCTTATGACTTGGCTGAAGCTATGAAGATTCCCCATGAGTAAACAAACCAAACGTGGCAATAACGACAACAGAAAGGAGCCGTTAACTGAAGTATCAAATATAGAAAAAACGACTTGTGTAGTGTGTTTAGAAGACCACGACGAGGACTGAATACAATGCTCCAGATGCCAATAATGGGCTCATGAAGCATGTGCAGACGTTCCAGAATGTGGAGATGCCTACATATGTGATAGATGCTAAAAGTTTTAGAATGTCCGGCGCTTGGGGTTTGAAGATCAACCCGTCCGGCACTAGGTGCCAATGTCAAAGTCCTTTATTTTTTTACCAAAACTTATTTAACATTCCTAAACTATGTTTACGCAGAATTTGTATTTTTGTTATTTGATTTTGATTTTATGTTTTGTTAATTTAAGTAATTCATAAATAAATACATATTTCTCGATGTAGTTTTAATTTTATTTCCTGAAAACCTTATGTGTCCGGCACTAGGGGACTTCCCCCGACGTCTTTCGGCTGAGATGAGATAATGATATAAGAATTGTTAAAGTCGCTTTGGTGCAAAGAGAATGATCACTGTTCCAAGTTCAACCGTCGTACCTGAGTAGTTCAGAATCTAGGTTCTTGGATTTCTTTAGCCGTTAAGTTGAGGTTGAATTTTGTAACTCGAAATTATATTACATTACATTATCGAATTATGGGAGTCAAAGTTGATTACCAAACCACTAAACCCAGTTAATATTATACAAGTCGTACGTGGTAAATGTTCCTTTTGTAAAAACCTCACTCTACAAACTCATCCAGCAACATCACGAGGGAATTCAGCCTGTGATGTTCATTAATATTGAAAGCAGATTCCATACCCTATCGTTATTTATTTTCAGGTACATTGACTGTGTTTAGTAGCAACCGGCAGCTCATGAATAAATGTAGGAACTTGGCCAGTTTAATAGACACCCTTTTTAACAGTTCTTCATTAGATGAAGCCGTAAGGTATAATATCGATTGACTATTCCAAAAAATGCAATAATGCAACTTACTCTAACTTTCTTCTTTGGTGAATGTTTGAACAACTAAAGAGCTTATAAGGCCTTCGGCCGAGTGTAATAGTCACGTAACAAATCAAGTTAAGAGATTTAGTAAGTTTTGCTTGCAACAATAATATTAAGAAGGACTGACCTATAAGACAGTCGAGGACGACCTTGAGTGCAGGGCGGTGACGCAAGACGCGCTCGAGGCGCATGCGCGGCCAGCATACACACGTGCACTGCTCCTCCGCGATCACGCTTACCTGCGAAAATTATTGCCATCATCTGAATTGCATGCTGTGAAACTGTAAGTATCGATTGAACCCTTCGGCCGCCATCGATACCAATGGTTCGTAACCAGTGAAGAAGGAAAAAATGATCTTTGTACGAAACCAGTTTCGAATCAGAATTGTTTTTTTCTTTTTACGAAACCTGCTAGTTACGAAGACGTATACATGCAAGGTGGGAAATATTGCTCCTTATTACTGGACTTATTACTAGATGTACGTCTAAATTTTTCGTGGGAAATCGTCTTACTTTACAAAATTATTGGCAGCATGCAGGATAACAGTTGTTGTGTTAACAAGCTCAAAAACCATTTAACGTTAAGTCGTGCTTAATTTTAATTATTATTTTTATCATTCAAGAATTCAGTACTAAAAAAAGTGAAATAAAGTGTGTGTGAGTGATAAAGTGAAGTGAGTGTTGTTGAATTACATTCCAGACGTAGATCCTTGTAATCCGCTCACTTATGACCCTTCCAATGTCAACTCATTCCAAGTGTCAATCTTCGATGTAGTTATTGAAATGTCTAACCTACCTAAGCGTGTCTACCTTGTTTAAAAACTTACCTATTATGTTATGTTTTAGTGATCTTTTTTTAAATTTGCAAAAAATGACACTAAACGCAAACGAATTCAATTTGAAAGGTAAAAGTAATAGGTATGCTTAGTATTGAAGCATTTAAATTACCACTTCGCTATGTAAAATCTGAACATTGTACCTACATATATCGAGGAAATAATCTAATAATAAAAATATACTAGAATCTACAAATAAAAATTTGGTTTTCTTTAATATTTTCAGATGTAGGAGTTCCTTTACCTCCATTTCTTCCCGAAGTACCTAAGCACAAGCAAAAATCTAATATTTGCCTTCATAAATTACTGTTTTAAAAACATTATTAAACTTCCAGCTTCGGATTTTATTTAATATCTACCAAATGAACTTAAATGAAGTTTGTTCTTTAATAGAAAATAAAAGGTAAGGGGCGGATTTTTTCATTAAAATAGTGATCCATGTGTAATCTGTGATATGGTTGACGAAACAGGTAATTAATCAAAAGAGAATCAGCGATTGAACTTTTACCTTAAAGTTACTATTTTGATCTGCTTCTAAAGCTGTTCTTCTATTTATTTACAAATGTCGTTCATGATCACTTATTGCAAGATTTTGGCTTCGTTACAAAAATTTACTCTATGTTCAAAGTAACTTGCGACTAAATATAAACTTGTATACATACACTATAAACGATTCATTGGATGGAAACAAAAACTTTGTATAACATGAGGAGTTTCAGTAATTTCAGTTCTGTTTATTCCATCAAATTTATAAATTCAAGTCTTAACAACCCGAGTATAATTTTCTAGTATATTTACTAGTATACTAACTAGACTGAAAGCCAAAGATGTAGGCGATCAGTATACCAACAATACTAAAAGGTTAGTTAAAAGGCCTCGAAGTAAGATAATATTAGGTCTTTACCTATGAAATTGCCGTTTTGTATGCAATAAGTGAAAGTACTTATTGTTTTAAACTTTTTTATTTCTGTTATTCGAAGTAATCACCCATGCAATCGACGCATCTTTGCACACGCATTGGCAGTTTATTGATGCCCTTCTTGTAAAAATCAGCTGGACGGGAGGCAACAAACTCTTCAAAGGCATTTTGTACTGCCTTCCGGGAATTGAATTTTTTACCCACTAAAAAGTTGTCTAAATTTTGGAAAAAGTAATAGTCGGTAGGTGCAAGGTCTGGTGAGTATGGCGGATGAGGGAGAGCTTCCAACCCCAGTTCTTGCAGCTTGGAGACTGTCTGTTGCGTTTCATAGGTAAAGACCTATTATAATAAATAATATAATCAAAGTTATTTTTATACATAGTACTTGCATTGTAATTTAGTTATTATATATGCATAACATTTGAATATTTTATATTAAAGCAAAGACGAAAAACTAATTACAAAATTAGAAACTCGAATGAAATATACTTTACCTGGAAGACATCGTCAGACTGTTCACGATTGGCCTCCCATTCGGGCGAATCTATGAACTGATACGGTTGTATGAAATGGAGATGCGTTTCGTCACAGCTTACTCGCATTCTGTTCAAACATAAGAAATACGAATACATACACGATACAGTAGAAGAACGACTTTGTTGGTTACTTTTATATAGGAAATATTGTTTCAACTTGAAGAGTTATAAAATTAATAATTTTAATTTCGATTTACAGCTATCGTTTTAAATCAAATACAAAAACAAAGACAAATACAGTATGTCGAGATGAGACTAGTGTTATTTACGATGAAAAGGCAGCCTGTAGTAAAAGTTACACTATATCTAGTAGTTGGAACAAACCATACAAGAATAAAAATGATTTTTTTTATGATAGAGGGGCTAACGAACAGACGGGTCACCTGATGGAAAGTGACTACCGCCGCCCATGAACTCAGGAGTCACAAGCACGTTGCTGGCCTGTTAGGAAGGAATACGCTACGTACGTACGTTTCAAGGTCGTATCGGTCCGGAAATACCGCTGATTGGTTGTGCGTATCACACATTATATCTATTGTATGTATAATATTTTAGTACGCTTTACGTACGTACGAAATTTCCTAGTAAAACGCATTTAAAAAAACGCGTACAGAGAAGCGAGATATTTGGAATGAAAAAGTTTATTACAGCAAAAATCAATGCAAATCATTTGGTGAAAACAGCTTCATTCGGTGATCTTAAGCATCCAGGATAAAATATATAATTATGTAGACGTGCCATAGGCTCACCCCATTTTTTTCTAAATCTATGACTTATGGTCAAGTTTCAACCACTTGCAGATAATTTAACTTTGCGGCTTTGCCAGAAAAGGACTGCTCTAATGTCTCATAAGTTTTGAATGGACGGATCATTCATCGATCATGGATGGCTATTCGTTACCCAATCGCACCAGAATGGCTTAAAAAATCAGCATAAAATTTGGTAAAGAGGTTGATTAGCGTCTGGAATAGCACATAGACTATTTAATAAAAAAAAAATAGTCGATATTAACGTATGCGTAGCCTGTGGATTAGCTAGCTAAATACCATTACTTCAAAAACTTCATACTTTAATATAACATGCACTTTAATTGTACCTGCATGATACTATTTATATTACATTTTATTTAGCCTTTCGTGTTTTACTTTGTAATGGCTTCGAGGTGAATAAATATCATTAGCTTATGGAATATCGCATATTATCAAAGTGGCCCTACCCAAACAATGCAGTGTTACTTTAATATGTCATAATAAAAACAAGGGTTAAGCTGTTATGCTACTTTTGTACAGGAATGGTGAATGTACATAGAAATAAAAAAACTTAAAAAAATGATGTCTCGTTTTCCGATTTAATGCACTTCAATTTCATGCTAACATATTGCGAGTACTATCCGGAATGAGAGTTACGAATCTCTGCGGACGTCCCTATATTGCTATTTTTACTTTTGTAAATATACTTTAAACAGGTTATATATTTTTTGCATAGGCGTATTGCTTAAATCACTGGCTATGTATGTTAGGTAACAACTGACGGGTGTACAACAAAAACTATAATTAAAAGAATAGTATTCATAATATCACACAACAGAGACATCTGTTGTGTGCATAATATAAATTAATGTGTTTGTTCAAATAAAAAAAAAACATGTAACAACCGTGAAACTCAACTTTGCAGTCTAAGTTTTGGCTTTAAAGTCACACAATTTTTTTCTGCCTGTGACGGAAATAGAATAAACGAGGATTAAAGAGCCCCTAGACAGCACTCTTTCTAGAATAAACCGGTAATTTTTTTCCTTGACTTCTTTTCGAGATGGCGATATTTCGCCTTTCTGGAGACTATTATGTTACCTTGTATTCAAACAAAGAATCGGGATTTCTTCGAATTCTTTGTTTTCATCGTTTGCTTCACTGCTTGGATCCACTTTTAAACACGAATGTTACGTGTGCGGCAAAATTATTTTATAGCAAAAAGGGAATATTTCAGTATACCTAGCTATATCCCGGTCTAGGACTATCAGAAATCATATTTAAGTCCTTACCTAGAAAAATTTACACATATAAAGAGCAAGAAAATGAAATAACACAATAAATATTTAAATAGGAATGACAGATTCCAAATGCAAATGCAATGTTATTGCTTTTTATTCTCACAGCATTTATTAATTGAATTTATACTAATATGCTACATGAATTAAAACAATCATTGCTTTATAGAACAATTTGAAGTCGGTTCGAAAAGACATAATAGATCAGGAAGCCAAATATCAAGAGCTAGTCAATTAGTTATGGAATACAAAATGATGTTTCTTTTGAGTACAAGATCAACAATACACAGTTCTAACAATGGCGGGAAAACAACGGCACTGGTAAACTAAAGAAACAATATTTTTCTACGAGTAAAACAAAAGGATTTATAGGTATCTTATTTTACATCGTGAGGGTCGTATCTTGTCTTTGAATTGTTTATTTTGTAGCCCTGTACCCACGATTTTCATCTTTATAAGATTTTTTAGGGACGGCTATTCAATATTCAATTTATTCTGTAACAGATGACGCATCCTGGTAGGTAAGACGGTTACTTAATTAGCTTCCTTTAGATATTCCCGTAACGTTTTTTTTAAATTTTAGGGTAGGTTAATATAATCATGAATGTGTCGTTAATTGAGTTTGAAAAATGGGGTCTACTTAGACTGAATTACATTTTCAGTTTTAATACTTACTAAACAAAACGAACAAGCTATGCTATAGCTATATCATTCAGATCCACTTGTTATTATTAAAAACATTTAGATGACGAAGACGTTTAATTTTTTTAACCTTAAATCTATATGTAGGTCTACACTACTAACCTGTCGTATTTTAAATACTCTGTATTCCGAAATGACAAATTTGGTTATTATTAACCAAAATGAAATGAAAAAATAAAATTTGACTGCACGTATGGTCTAGTGGTTTAAGCGGTCTCCTCGCCACTTCCTACTACACTAAGTGTTGTGGGTTCCATCCTCACATTGTGTGATCCACAAATTGTTGTTCTGAGTCTGGGTGTCCTTTGTGTCCGTTTTATGTATGTTTATAAAGTCCAAGTAATTCCTAGTGCTGGAGTTGTCTTTTATAAATATAAAAATATAAAATAAAAAATACACACTTTCCCCTCAATAATATAGAAAGTCTCTCATCAGCCGGCGTCACTTCTTCAACCGCGTACGCTTCCCCGGGATCCAGACGCATTATACGCGCTTCACGTGTCAGTTCTTGGAAGTGCTTTTTGTTGACTTTCAGCGGCTTAAACAGCTTCAAGTACAGCTCTGTGAGCTCAAGTGATAGTGCTGGCGGTAAGAACCTGCGACAATAGTTTCGTTACTAGAACAAGAACCTCCATATAAATATGTATACTTAACAACAAAGATCTCACATTTGCTAAGTTAAACGGCCCATTCTTATCTTACGCTATTGAAGCTTCTATGTTTTATTCCAATATTGAAAGTAAAACAATTAGCACACAAATCACAGAATGTGACATTTAAGATTCAAATTAAGAATATTTTTGGATTTTCTGCAAAATAAGTTTTAATCCCGCATTTAGCAACATAAATGTTTATTTCAAACACAAAATTGTTGGTGTCGAATAACAATTGTTGTTTGACACACCTTTAATCACGACTTTATATTTTAAGCCCTGTTTTTGTCAATAAATATCTCTTTGTTAGTTAGTTTAATTAATAAGGATGCAAAAGAATATTAGCGGAGTGAATCATGTTAAATAATTTACCTTATAATTAAAAATACAGTGTGTATAGAATTAACAAGCACTAAGGCGAGGCTCCAGATAAGTACATCGGGCGCGCACACCTCTGCCCCAGCCCATAAGCCCATGAGCACTGCTCCCGCGGCCGCTAGCGCTCGTAGCACCAGGATGCTCTGCTTGAAGCTCTTTGGCGCCAGGAACGCAATAGCAAAGCATAAGTTTGCCGCCTGTTTGTGAAGTAAGAGTTATTTGCATCAACTGATTAAAAGCTTAACAAGTATAAGATAATGTTAGTGTAGACATTAAAGAACTTTCAAGAATACTTAAAAACTAACTACAAAAAAATCTCCTTTTTTAAATTGAAAGACATTTTTCTCTGTAACTTTTCTATTTTATGCAGTAGCCACCTTAACGCATCTTCTAAGCAAATTAGTCCAGTGAATTTTAAAGTACATTGAGTAGTAGTAATATCTTTAGAAGTGTCTTTAAATATAAATTGTGGTCTAAACTACAAAAACATCGTTAACAGCGTTATGTGTCATATTACAAAGATCTTAATTTTTTTTTATTTATGCAGCCACCGTCAACCGTTGTACTAAATCAGTTGTCTCATACCTATACATCTAATTGGCTACATTGCATAAAGAACTGAAGTTTACATGACTTGCCAATTTTATAAAGCTAAATGAATACCTGAAAGAGATCTTGTTGTGCGTTGGTCCATTTAGCGCAAAACCAGTGATTGTTGTGTTCATCGGTGGAGCTCCCATTGAGCAGCTCATAATCTGTGTCGAATGTTGCGTTGAGCTTCGTGGCGTTGTATACGAGCGTGGCGTTGAGCCAGGGCGCGACGGAGACAGGCGCGGGCGCGGCGGGCGCCATGGTGCCAGAGCGCGCGCGCCCCGCGCCGCCCCGCGCGCCCCCGCCACCTCCCTCCGTTAGGGGCTCGCGCTCGCTGCTCCCCGCGCGTCTCTTACCGGACGACACGAGACGATTCAGTTGGGCTTTCGCTTTTAATATTACCACCTCCATCACCACACCCTGCTGCCGACTTCAATCTCGAGCCCACCCTATCTAGAACAAAAAATATGAAGTTTATTAGTGGAAGGAAGTTCCTTATCGCGCGTTACACACTGAGCGGATGGGGACTGGGCCGAAAAATGTGTAACAAGACTTTTTTCCGACTCTGGTAACCACGCACTTGCTTAGATCTTTTGAACTAAGCAACGGATTTTATTGCGATTTTCACCTCTTGGTGATAAAAAACATGTTTTTCTTCTCTTACATGGCAAACGCTACTGGCTAACCATTACGAGATAGACCAAAATAATAGGTACTATTGAATTGTTTATTTTAAAAAGATCTACAAAACTGTCCGCGAAGGCTATTTTAAAGAATACAATATTATTCCTTATCCAATTAAATACGTTAGATACGTTGTGGATTTAATGTAGATTAAAATCGCTCTTTACAGCATATCATTAAAAGTAGCTATATCGATTAATTGCCTCTGAAACCCCTGCATGAAAATCGTAGGAGCCGTGTCCGAGATTCAGAATATATAATATAATAATTTAAAGGTATTAGATGAATATTTTAGAAGATATAAGAGGTTTAAAATGCGGTAGCAAAGTGGCCGTCGCTGCGTTCGCCGTCAGGCTATGCGTCCGTCCCGGGTGGCATCGGCCGGAGCAGTATAATTAATAGCGATCCGCTCCGGCTTCGCACGGGTGCAATGTAGACGATACTAATACTACTGATGTGGTATCACTGTGAAGTAACTAATTATACTATTATTATGATAGGACTATACCACAGGACATCCTTATATGCAATATTTATAGGCCCGCTCCGATCCTGCCTGCCGCTGCCACTCGGGACGATATAAGATTTAAATTCTTTAAAAAGAAAATATTTATTTTACCATTTTTAGTGTAAGATAGGTTTGTAATGAGTAGATAAGTACAATATTTAAAACACCACGTATCGTAATGTATAGTACTAAACTGCAGTATGTTAGATTATATTAAATGTAGTTTAATAAGTCCTTTACTTTATTTAGATAAGGTAGTAAGTTGTTACATTTGAACCCGAAAATATATTGTTTACCACAATACTTAATTTTCCAAAACTAGGAGTCGTATTTTTTTCTTTACATCTGAATGAAACTAAAGGGGAAATATATATAATCCCAAATAAAAAATATAATGTTTATTAATCTCATTTATTACTCTCTTGTGCACATATCACTGTAACCCCACACAATCAGTTAACAAATATTTTGAAAGAATAAAACAAGGTCAACACATGACTAGATTTTTCAAAAAGTTATTTTCTAACTCGAGATCTGATGAGGGGATCCTAGGGAAATCGAGGGCAACCCTCAAATTTTATAGGCATGTATTATGTGTTTCATATATTTTCTAAAGCTATTCAGGCATATAGTAGGCATTACCTCGCGTTGATGAGTTAGTGATGGAAGGTAGAACTCCTAAACGGTTAGGAGTTGGAGGATAGTTCATTAAATACCATATGTATGACTTTTAGTTGTATTCGTTCAAGTCATTCAGGTGAGCTAATGGAAGGTAAACCTCTTTAACGGTTAAGAGTTAGATGATACTTTAAGATAGCGACATAATAACCTGTAATATACAGGAAAGGAAAGACATGAGGCTTGGATTAGCAACTTGCTCTACATACATAGCTTGTATTAGTGTTCTAATTTAGATATTTACAATTAGTCTGCATAAACCTGCCCTGGAGTTTATACACCGTAGCCCCCCAACTGATTGGTAGTAGCATCTCCGTTCAACATCTTTGTAGCTTTTAGTTGCCTGATAGGTTTATCAGGCAACTAAAAGCTACGGGGATATTGAACGGGGTTAGTTGCCATAGCGCTTGTGTCAACAACCATTGACACAGGCGCTTTGATTTTGTGGTAATAGAGTCGTCATCATCTATACATATACGAGTACAAGTATACATATAAAATTGTTAAGTTGTTTTGTGTACGCTTCAAAAACTCAAAAAGTTCTGCACCGATTCAGTTCAAACTTTGACACAATATACAACAAGCTTCAAAGATTGTTATGTATCTATTTTTTGCTACCACAATGTGCCACAGAGAAGCGTCGCGGGTATAGCATGTATTTTATAGAAACTGAATCGGGTAACTCGTCTGATTGTATTTGATCACGGCGAAGGGCAGGCCATTTAAATTTGGATAAGATACTTGGACCAGGCTCTTTGGTAACAGAAATGTTGCGTCTTAACATAACTGGAGCCAATACATGCATCAAACCACAGTTATTCGCATCGGCAGGAATAACATTTGAAGGTGGTGGTTTTCCGTAGGTTGCTACCTCTCGCCTCTTATATGAAGTAGTTTAACCTACTGCGTACCTATGATTACTTACACTAAAATGACAAAATAAACAATTTCATAAAAAAAATTGAACAGATTAAAAACCAACATTAAACAAAAACTAACTAACTAAACCACAAAAAACCGAAAAATAAAACTGAATTATTTATATTATTAAAAATGTACTACTTTTTCTGACCAATTAAATTAAAAACTTTACCTAGTAACTATAACTTACCCATTCTCAATAAAATTCTCAATGAAAATATGATATAGTATATAAGATATAATATCACGAAGCGAAAGGAACTTCATTCCAACCGGGGTTCCATATACCCCTCACGCCGTTTTTTGTTATTTAGCAGTATATACATTCATCATCATCATCAACAGACTTTAATGGTCTACTACTGGACATAGGCCTCTCCCTATGTCCAGTAGTAGACTATTAGGTTTTAGGAGAGCCTAAAAAGAAGTTTTTTGCCACGCTGGCCAAACGGGTTTGGGATAGGGTTTGTTTCAAGTTTTCCTTCTCTTTACAGTGGTCTTGTCTTGCGTAGTTTCTCCCTTAGTCGGCTCTTACGACAGCTATAATTATTTTACTATAAAATATTGCTTTATTAGTGCCTAAATTCAGTAAAGTAACAAGGAAAAATTTGAGTAGTTTTTAAGTTATATTGATTAAGTAAGTTATAAGTAAAGGGCATCGGCCTTAGACATCGGGTAATTATTATTAGTTCACACACACGCCGGTTATAACAAGGTCAAATGTTGATTTTTACGAAAATGCAGACATCCTTTCTTTTTTAACAAATGTAGTAGAAAGCTCTCGAAAAAGTCAGCTGTTGTTTCTTTGTTCGAAAGGTGTATTACGTAAGTGTGTGTGTGTGTGTGTGTTTGTGTGTAATGATATGTGTGGATAATTTAAGCATTTAATTTAAGAACGAATTATTTAAGATTGATATAATAGGTCATCTCGTCTTCGCTAAGTATGTATTTTTGTTCGTCAAGTACAACCTTAGTTTGCTGTGCTGTTCTCCTATAATATATAAGTAACGTTAGTAATGTAGGTATGTTATATCTTATATATCTGCCATATCTACTCTGCTCCTCGCAAAATAAGAACCAGTCACCGAAGTTTCACTATTAGTTTCTGTTTCATCATCCCTCGTATTATCGATCATGTTTTCATCAGGACTTGTTTTTTTACTTGTGGAAGGCTGGTCTTCCTCTTTAGTTTCCTTTTCATATTCCATTGCCAATATTTACCTGATATAACTGATAATTTTGTGCTTTTATACTTAAAAAATTACATAAAAAATGTTTTAACTATCTACGCGACGGGTATCGCAGCCACCTTCATATGTTGTTGTAGGTATGTTATTCTTTTACGAGTGTAACTAGCTAATATTGGCAACATTATCCGTAGAGATCCACGCCGCGTAGCTAGCTGCTACGCATGGCACGATTTTCACGATATTAGTTTTTCTTCATTGTTAAACGATTCCAACACGTTATTTCGTGCTTTATTATACTCTTACTTGTGTTATTAAAAAATAAATATATCGAGTTTTATACTTCTAAGTTCTAAACTTTACTTTTAAGTTCTAAACTTCAGTAACTCGCTGTTTAAGAAACGTAGCTTTTAAATCTGAGTTATGACATTATCCTGAAATTTAATGCTAATTTAAATGGAAACACACTCGCACACTAACATAACAAAGTTCTAACTATTAACAATGGCGGTAGTTTATTTTGTAAAGGAACATATTGTATTGTATGGCTCAGTAGGCGTGTACACCGGAACATTACCGCGCCTATTAAGTCATAAGCTGAAGCGATGGAGAAGCGAAGCGTGTGGCTTCGGTGAAGCGCGATGTCGGGAAAGGGACTAGAAGAAATACTCGTATTGCCTTACCGAAAAAACATTCCGCGCTCGAGCCATACTCATTCCCTTGCGACACTTGTTGTCATCAACAAATTTGCATTGAATTCCATTTCTTATTATGCGAAGGAAGAAACTGTTCAACTAATTACAATTTAATAACATATTTATCGAATCCTTCATTCCTTTTCAAATGTGAATATCTACACACAAGGAGAAGGCACACTGAATTAGCTTACATATTCCACCAAAAGGTATGCAAAACTATTTGTGGCACATGCATTTATGCAAAAATTCAAAATATTCACCAGTAATGTAAAGTATTGCATTCTACTTTCCGCATGAATAGGTATTAAGGTCTTTAGCTATGAAATTGCCGTTTTGTATGCAATAAGTGAAAGTACTTATTTTTTCAAACTTTTTTATTTCTGTTATTCGAAGTAATCACCCATGCAATCGACGCATCTTTGCCAACGCATTGGCAGTTTATTGATGCCCTTCTTGTATAAATCAGCTGGACGGGAGGCAACAAACTCTTCAAAGGCATTTTGTACTGCCTCTCGGGAATTGAATTTTTTACCTACTAAAAAGTTGTCTATATTTTGGAAAAAGTAATAGTCGGTAGGTGCAAGGTCTGGTGGTCACATCTGCAACCAGCTTTGGTCAATCGGTCGTCCCCACTGCTCCTTCAGGACAACGCGCGACCCCATACTGCGCAACAGACAGTCTCCAAGCTGCAAGAGCTGGGGTTGGAAGCTCTCCCTCATCCGCCATACTCACCAGACCTTGCACCTACCGACTATTACTTTTTCCAAAATTTAGACAACTTTTTAGTGGATAAAAAATTCAATTCCCGAGAGGAGGTACAAAATGCCTTTGAAGAGTTTGTTGCCTCCCGTCCAGCTGATTTTTACAAGAAGGGCATCAATAAACTGCCAATGCGTTGGCAAAGATGCGTCGATTGCATGGGTGATTACTTCGAATAACAGAAATAAAAAAGTTTGAAAAAATAAGTACTTTCACTTATTGCATACAAAACGGCAATTTCATAGGTAAAGACCTAATATAAATATATTTAAGAGGTATTACAAAACACAAAAAGATCAATCGATTTCGAGTTGAATCGGTATTTAAGATCTTTCTCAGCGCTAACCGCTTACTATCGTTTTAGTCCAAAGTAGTAAAAAGAAAGGAAACTTAAAAAACGATAAGATTCATATGAGTTCTTGTAATACATACAAATATGCCAGGATTTATAGCATAGTTTTGCTTGGGGAGTGAGTTTTTTATGCCTAGTAATTACTGTAAAGGCTCGTAAAGAACGTACGTAAACGTCCTTTCAAATGTGACATAAAAGAGTCTAATAAAATATTTAAAGATGCTACTGCCTTATATATTTGTCAGTGTGAAACGAGGGGTGAATACTAATCCGATTCAATATTCGTAATGTAAACAGAGGTAGAAAGTAAGAAACAATTCTATCACTGCCTGTGTGGTATAGTTTATTCATCGACTACAAGAACTTAAATTTTTAAAGTAATTTAAAACGCAATGAATTTGGTAGACGTAAATCATTTTAGTTGTTTCATGTTATGCCATTAAATAGGTGCTAGATGCTTCTGTTATTGCGCATTTTATGATCTCAACTACCACCAGTTGTCACGTAACTATTGAAGCAATTAGCGTCAGGGACAGAATTATGAAATAAATATGACAGATTGGTATTTCATTCGCTCCGATCTGCTTTCATTTTGAGTATTTGGTACTGTAATTTTTATATAAAAATCATGTTTGTCTTCTCAATTCTTCTGCTATATTATATAGCAAAGTAGGTTAATAGGAAAAATCTACATTTCGATTACCTTGTCCTTAAAATGTCTACTTAGTCAAATTTCAGTGCATTTAATATATTTTACAAAAAAACCTTTATTCATAGTTAATGTAATAGGTTTTAAATACGGTGACATTCCTGCACTAAACTACATTTGTATGTTCTAAGGTGAAAAAAATAGTTAAATAGAGTATCAGGCAAATTTTAGAAAACTATATCAAATTATGTTTTACAGTTTATGATAATTATTACAGATTAACGAAATTAATGCTATTAATACGTATTTTATACCAAACTTGTTTTATAAACTTTTAATATCTGATATAAAATGTCTTAGAAATGGTGTACTAATCAATTTATAAAAATAAAATACCGGGTAAAATACTGCGAGCATTTCATAGATAGTAAAAATGATTGAAGGTTCTCGTAGTAAGCTCAAAGACGTAAGTAGGCAACATGGTATATTACTATATGAAGAGTATTTACCTTAAGATTTATAAATGTTAACCAGGAAGTAGTCTTTATACTACCTATATATGTAACATTGTTTGTTGTTTAAAACCATGCCTTTTTTTAAGTGTGGAAACCCCTTAGGGCCAAGTTAGGTAAAAGTCGCCTAAGTGAAGATGCAGCGCCGACCAGCTTTGGAGCAATCTGTGGTATTTAACCAGGCCTTTACCAACACGTCTGGCCAGCGTGGTATAGTAGGCCAAAACCTCCTTTCTAAAGACAGGCCTATTTACAGCAGTGGGCTACTAAAGGCTGCAGCTACACAGCTACAAAGCAGCTTGAACAATATTTATTAAAATTTAATGTTAAACAATCCAAAGCAAAATGAGATATCTAGAAAAATGTACATAGCGCTGTACATTTTTGTTCATTCATTCATATTGTTATATATTAAAGAAAATATTTCCTTGACCGATCTTTGAAGTTTGATTTTATTAGATCATTAGTTATTGTTTTCTACAAAGTTTGATATTCAGCTATATACGACTTCGGGAGCACATAAGTGTAATCGATTGCTGAATGCTGGCTTTTATAATATTTACGGGGGTTATTATTTTAAGCAGGAATACGGTATTGTTACGGTTTTTAAGGATTCTTTATTATCTATTAGATAGCAAAATATGAAGATCTTTGAAATTTGTTGTATATCCTGTCAAAATTTGAGCTTAATTGGTGCAGAAATTTTTGAGCTTTTGGAGTCACAAACCAACACCATAACTAGCAATTAACTATTCAAAATTAAAAAGATCTTGCAAAAGCGAATGAACATGGTCCAAATCTTATTTGCATTTTTTAGATTTTATTTTGAATTTTGTTTTCCAATGTGTGGTTTTTTATGACGCTGCATGGATAGCGTAGTGTTTTCAGCAGTCACCTCGCCGCTTCCTACGGCACAGAGTTGTGGATTCGATCTCCACATTTGACAACACTTTGTCGTCTTTTATCTTTTGTAAGACGGTGTGACTGTCAGTCAAGTCAATTAACCACTTTCGAAATGGCCCTGTTTACGTCTGTAAAATTAGTAAGTGTCCGTTTTAGTTTAAAAAATAGTGTTGTATCATCTGCAAACAACACAATCTCGAGATTGTCCTTGTTGCAGAACCGTTGCAGAACCTACAGCAAATGCTGAATGACTTAGCTGACACTTCTGTACGCATCGGCCTACGGATGAACTTGGATAAAACCAAGGTCATGTTCAACGAACACGTACTACCGGAACCGATTGCGGTACACGGTGCCGTTCTCGAAGTTGTTCAAAATTATGTGTACCTCGGGCAGACATTGCAGTTAGGTAGAAACAACTTCGAGGACGAGGTGAGACGAGAACAACAGAAGAATTCGGTTGGGTTGGGCAGCGTTTGGGAAGCTACGTCGAGTCTTCTCATCGTCGATCCCACAGTGCCTTAAGACGAAAGTCTTTAATGAGTGCGTCCTACCCGTCATGACATACGGAGCTGAAACGAGGACACTTACGGTACGGCTGGTCCACAAGTTCAAAGTCGCTCAAGGTGCTATGGAAAGGGCTATGCTCGGCGTTTCTCTAAGGGATCGCATCAGAAATGAGGTGATCCGGCAGAGGATCAGCAAGCTGAAGTGGCAGTGGGCTGGCCATATTAGCCGCAGAACCGATAACCGTTGGTGAAAACGAGTTCTTGAGTGGAGACCGCGTCTCGGCAAACGTAGTGTAGGACGCCCACAGGCCAGGTGGAGTGACGATTTGCGCAAGATGGCTGGCAGGAGCTGGATGCGAGAAGCCCAAAATCGATCTAAGTGGCGTGCAATGGGAGAGGCCTATGTCCAGCAGTGGACTGCGATAGGCTGATGATGATGATGATGATATATATATAAAAACAAAAAGACCGCTCACGATAAATATCATTTTATAAATCCTATTATATAGATATGAAGCAAGAAGTTCCAGTGCTTTATTTTTGATACCATAGTGCTGCAATTTCCTGATCAGCGTTTCATGAACAACACAATCAAAAGCTTTAGATAAATCGCAAAAGATACCTTGAGAATCGTGGGCATCCTCCCAGGCATCAAATATATGTTTTGATCAACAATGATGATTACATGGCATCAGCTGTGGAGTGACCCCTTGTAAAACCAAATTAGGGAATAATTTTTCTAGACTTCATAAGGTCAGGAAATACACCACTATCAACACATATAAAATAAACTTCGTATATAAAAAACTTTGTATTTAATAAGTAACTTTGTTTGTAATACAGAACATGTTAAGCATATACAAATTATTAATATAATCCTTGACGTTTAAATTTAAGAATTATTTTATAATAGATATTATTGACTATTCTGTGTACACACATAAGATAAGTTATTGAGACAAAATTTAAATTATTTTAACAAGAACAACTGAAATAAATGAAAGTTAAGGGCTCATGGCACGCGAGCTGCAAATAATTACGCTCATTTGTACTAAAACGAATGTTATACCTTATTTACCTAAGTATCATGTTTAATTGCTTTGAGTCTAACAATATTTATTTTTAGTCGGTTTATGGCTCTGGCTACATTGAATTGAAATCAAAAAGTTTTCTTTTTTATTAAATACATATAATAACATAATATTTATGTTGTATTGTATTTGTAGTATATCTTTCAACTATTTTTACATTTAGCTTTTAAAGTGAAGATACAGAAGAGATCAGTACAGAGTATCATAAGACTCCCATTTTTCATCAATAATAAAAAAAGTATTTAGGACCGAATCGTTATCAATTCATTATAATATTCGCAAGCGCAGTGTTAAGTCAAATGTTAATTAATAAAAACGAAACTTAGGCCACATGTCCTCCATTATTGTTAGATGATAGTGAAATACCATTTAAGACAGTTTTGGCACTATTTTCCCTATTATCCAGTTAAACAACTATCCTTCATCCCTAATACGTGATGTGGGTACCTCTCCTGACATGATTACTAATTTTCTACGATTTGGACGTTCTTCAATTTTTTCAATTTAACAAATTTATTCCATCGCAGCTAAGCTTATAAATATACTATACTATCTTTTGTCCGCTGCTCCGCCTGCGTGTATGTTGGTTATCGTGGTAAAATTGGTCAAAGAGTTTTTAAAAGCGGTTTAGTGGTTTACGCGTGATAGTGTAACAAACAAACTCCTTTCACATCCATATTTTTATTATAAATGTGAAAGTGAATTTGTTTGTTACGCTTTTACGCCTTTTACGCCTACGCTCGAAACTAGCTTAACCCATTAAATACGTTAGAGATACGTTTTGCATTTAATGTAGATTGAAATTGCTCTTTACAGCATATCATTAAAATTAATATTTTAGAAGTTATTAGAGGATTATAATGCAGAAGCAAAGAGGCCGTCGCCACATTCGGTTCACATTCGTCCGTCTCGGGTGGCAAGTGGCAACGGCCGGCAGGAACAGAGCGGTATAATGACAAACGATCCGCCCCGGCATCGCATGGGTGCAATGTAGATGCTACTAATACTACTAATGTAGTGTCAGTGTGGCGTAATTAATTATACTGTTATTATGATAGTACCATGCTACAGGACATCTTTAAATGCAATATATAAAATGATGCAATGCAATAATAGGCCCGCTCCGATTCTGCGGGCCGCTCTCACCCGGGACGGACGTAAGGCGCGTCGTGCGTTGGGTCCCTATTTTAAATCTCGAATATCTATTAAAATAATAGTTTTAATAATATGCTGTTGCAATTTTAATCTACATGAAATGCGAAACGTACCTAACGTATTTAATTAGATAAAGAATGATAATGTATTGTTTAAATAGCTTCGTAAATAACTTCGTAATAATAAATATTTTTTAGAAGATAAAAATGGTTACTGTGGGTTATATACAAAAGAGGATTTTTCTGCAGATCTTTTTAAGATATACAAGTTGGTGGTACATTAATTTGGTCTATCTCGTAAGGTTTAGCCAGCGTTTGCAATGTTGCAACAACATGTTTTTTACAACAAATCTTTGAAACTCTCGGATTTTCTCTACTATAATATGTATGTGTTATACATATAAACCTTCCTCTTGAATAATTCTCTCTACTGCATTAAAAAAACCTGAAACCGCATTAAAATCCATGTAATTAAATTGTTTAGTTTAAAAAGATCTAAACGTAGAATACAAAAAAGCGACTTTATTTTATACTATCTAAAGAAGTATGGATTATGAAAACAGAAAAACAAAATGCAATGTAAAAGTTTCATATTTTAAACTCTAAAATTTACTATGTAAAGTGTAGTAGTGTAAAGTTAACGCTGGACTATAAAGACTTTGAACATTCCATATGTATAATATCGTATGTCAAGACATTTTTAACGTATTTTTTTATTTTCAAGATGAGAGCATAATAACTCTTAATATACACACAATAATAACGATGGAAGTTTATGTCGTAATACTCGTATATAATATACATTCTCACATATTATGTTGTATTATATTATTATAACATTTCATCATCAACAGCCTTTAAATAGTCCACTGCTGGACTATTTAAAGGCTGGGCTAATTTAAGGCTCTCCTTAGAAAGGAGATTTTGGTATAGGGTTTATGCCATCCCAGGAGATGATGCCACCAAAGGTGGCAAGCAGCCGCCGAGGGAGGGCACGTAAACCGGCCTCGGTCTCGACCCCGTCAGGCTTCGCGTTCTCAAACGCGGAGTCGTACAGGAGTGTACGAGTGGACGGCGAGGCCGTAGGCGAAAGCGGCGGTGGCCGTCATCCACAAGGTGGCCACCAAGTCCGTAAACCTAAAGGGCTCGTTTGTGAGGCCCTTAAGGACTTCTCCTCCGCTTTGTCGGAGGTCGTGGAGGGCCTGGTGGACGATGTCTCTCGCCTACAGTTGGCCAACGAGAGACTCACGGAGCGTTTGAACGAGCTGAGCGCTCAGTTCGCCCACTTCCAGGCGAATCTCCCCGAGCGGGAAGCCCCGTCCGCGTCCCAGCTTGCTCCTACCACCAACTCAGGGGCATTTGACTCCCAACTGCGTGAAATCCTCATCGCAGTTGGGAATATGCTGGACGGACGCCTGGCTGGCCTGGAGGCGAGACTGCCCCCTGCGCCGGTTGTGCGCCCCCCGCTCGCGTCGGCACAGCGGCCTAAGGCCGCCGCTCCGACCGCGCTCCCCGTGGTGGGAGGCCGCGTCTCCTACGCGGCGGCGGCGTCTGCCCCGACTCAATCGGCTCCCCAAAAGCCGAGGAGGGGGGCCAAGGCACCGGCCCAGGCGCCGGCCAAGGCGCAGGCCAAAGTGCCGGCCAAGACGGGGCCTAAAACAGCGCCGAGGAGCGGAGTGGCTTTCCCTCCGCTCCCCACTCCGACACCCCTGCCGGGCCCCTCCGCACCTGCCCCCTCCAACGAGGGTTGGCAGGAGGCGAGGGGCTCCAAGAAGTCCCGAAGGCGGGCCAGAAGGGCGGCTCAAAAAGCAGCCCAAGCCCAGCCTTCGCCACCGGTGGCAACGGCCTCTACAAAAAGGCCGCGGAAGCTGCAGCCGCCCAAAACCGCGGCTGTAGTGGTGACCGTGTCCCCGGAGGCGGCTGACGGCGGGCTGTCCTACGCGGCCGTTTTTAAAAAGGCCCGGGACAGCCTCGCCAACGATTTTGGGACGGTGGGGGTCAGGATGCGCCTCGCCCAGACGGGAGCTCGAGTTTTCGAGTTCCCTGGGGCTGAAGGCGCAAAGACGGCAGACTCGTTTGCTGAGAGGCTGCGGGGTATATTCGCGACCACAGATGGTGTGAGGGTCGCCAGGCCTACCAAGTGCGCGGAGCTGCGCATCTCGGGCCTGGACGACTCTGTGACGGCCGAAGATGTCCGCGCTGTAATCCGGGAGAAGACGGGGTGCAGCGCAGACAACGTCAGGGTCGGCACCATCCGCCCCGGTCCAGGGGGGCTTGGCGCCGTGTGGGTCAGCTGTCCCGTAGCGTCGGCCAAAGTATTGGCCGACGCCGGCAGGCTGCTCATCGGTTTCGTGAGCGCTAGGATCACAGTCCTGGCGGCGAGACCGATGAGGTGTTTTAAATGCCTGGCCACGGGACACACGCGCGTCAAGTGCGATAGCTGTTTTGACTGCGGCGGACTGTGTTTCCGCTGCGGTCAACCGGGGCATAAGGCGGCAGAATGCTCTGCCGCCCCTCACTGCCCAGCGTGTGCGGCGGGCAGTAAGCCCGCCAATCACCAGATGGGGCAGAGAGGCTGTAAGCCTCCCCGCAATTCTCGGCAGACGTCGGGGGCTAGCCAGTCGACCCAGGCTACCTCCGACATCCCTCGTGCGTCGACATCATCGCCCATGGAGGAGGTTGTAGAGACAATCCAGTAATGAACCAGGTCTCCAACCTCCTCGTCCAGACGAACCTCAACCACTGTGCCGCGGCCCAGGATCTCTTCCTGCAAACCATGGCACAGTGGTCAATAGGTGTTGCCGTAGTCGCGGAGCCCTATTTTGTCCCTCCCCGTCCAAACTGGATGGGTGACTGGGACGGTTCCGTGGCAGTCGTCGGTTCCACGGCGGCTCATTCCCCGCCCTTGTCGCTAAGAGACAAGGGCACTGGATATGTTGCCGCCGAGTGGGGGGGGATCACCATATATGGTGTTTACTTCTCCCCCAACCGGAGTTTGAGTGACTTCGAGGTTTTCCTAACCAGCTTGGAGACCTCGATACGGCGACTAGCGTCTGGGCACGTCCTTGTGCTGGGAGACTTCAACGCAAAGTCCATTGCGTGGGGTTCCCCCAGGACGGACGCAAGGGGCGAGGCCGTAGAGGAGTGGGCGGCCTCGGTGGGCCTCTGTCTTCTCAACAGAGGCTCCACCAACACGTGCGTGCGACAGCAGGGGGGGTCGATAGTGGACCTTTCGTTCGCTACCCCTGCCCTCGCCGCACGAGTAAGGAACTGGCGTGTCCTGGAAGAGGTTGAGACGCTCTCGGATCATCTCTATATCCGATTTGAGCTCTCCCGGACCCAGGACTCCAGTAGGGGTCACGTGGCGCGGCGTTTATCCCGCTTTCCGCGGTGGGCTGTTACCAGACTGAACCGGGACCTACTAGAGGAGGCAGCCATAATTCACTCGTGGCTGTCTCCTCAGGCTCCGACCGAGGAGGTCGTCTTGGGGGCTGGTCGCTTTCGCGATGCTATTACGCATATCTGCGATGCGGCCATGCCCCGCATTCGAGGTCGTCGGCCTCCAAGGAAGGAGGTTTACTGGTGGTCCCAGGAGCTGGCGGACCTCCGTGCGGCCTGTACACGTGCCCGGAGGTCCTACACGCGCAGTCGGCGGCGTCACCGTGGAGACGGTGAGGAGGACCGGCTTCATGAGGAGTACCGACAGGCGCGGAAAACTCTGAAGCTGGCCATTAGCCGCGCCAAAGAAGAAAAGAGAGAGGAGATGCTGGAGGGTCTTCATCGTGACCCCTGGGATCGCCCTTACCGCGCGGCGCGACAAAAGCTCCGCGCGTCGGGCCTCCCCCTTACGGAGACTCTCCAGCCCAGCTTCCTGCGAGAAGTGGTTGAGGGCCTTTTCCCGCAACGAGCGGAACACACTCCCCCGGCGATGGCCTCCTTGGCCGGAGACGACGGGGAGCACGAGGAGGATGATGTTCCGCCCGTCCGGGATTCGGAGGTAGGGGCGGCTGTTCTACGCATCCGTTCCAAGAACACCGCCCCTGGGCCAGACGGGGTACCGGCCCGAGTGCTGGCCCTTGCCCTCAACCACATGGCAGACCGCCTCGGGGAGGTGTTCGACGCTAGCTTGGCGTCGGGACGTTTCCCTGAGTGCTGGAAGAGCGGGAAGCTGGTCCTATTAAGGAAGCCGGGACGGCCTGCCGATTCGGTCGCGGCCTACAGGCCCATCGTACTGCTGGACGAGGCGGGTAAATTGTTTGAGAGGGTTCTTTCTGCCCGCATCGTCCGGCACCTCTACGAGATGAGCCCCGATCTGTCGGACGCCCAATTTGGTTTTCGGGCGGGGCGTTCGACAGTCGACGCTGTTTTGCGCCTGGGGGCCGTGACCGAAGAGGCCGTGAGCTGTGGCGGCGTGCTGTTGGCGGTGTCATTAGACATCGCCAACGCATTCAATAGTCTGCCATTCAGCTGCATCAGGGAAGCACTCCACTATCATGGGGTGCCAAAGTACCTGAGGCGGCTAGTGGCAGACTATTTAGAGGAGCGTACCGTCGTGTACGAGGACCGAGATGGTAATTTGAGGTGTCGGCCCATGTCGTGCGGTGTTCCACAGGGGTCTGTTCTTGGACCCCTCTTGGGGAACATAGGTTACGACTGGGCCCTTCGAGCCGATTTCTCCCCCGGGCTGGGTGTAATCTGTTACGCGGACGATACCCTGGTGACAGCCCGGGGGGGGCGAAGTTCCAAGAGGCGGCGCGCCTGGCCACAAGGGGAGTCTCCCTGGTGGTCGGGCGCATTGAGAGAGAGAGAGAGAGATAACACGGAGGCCCTGTTATTTCATGGGCCCCGTCATGGTCCACCCCTTATACCATTATACCATAAAAAAAGCATATTAAATAAATCAAAGAAATTTAATTGAGAAATTTATTGTAAGTTGGAGTGGGCTGAATAGCTTGAATAAACAAAAAAGTATTTCAAATTTACTTAAAACGGAGAAGTTTGATATTTTTAGATTTATATTGTTTACCTAAAGCGGCTGGCGTCTAACTTTTTACTCTGCCAAATTCTGAGAGGGGAATATATGTATAATTACTGATGTTA
This sequence comes from Arctia plantaginis, assembly GCA_902825455.1. NCBI lineage: Eukaryota > Metazoa > Arthropoda > Insecta > Lepidoptera > Erebidae > Arctia > Arctia plantaginis. Next base: position 12,879,947 of record CADEBD010000314.1, on the reverse strand, counting down.
TAAGCTAGAAACTTTCATCCATGTTTCTAGAATTAACTTTTAACAAATTTGTTTCGCCATTTATAAATCAAAACGTGGCTTCCACGTACCGTAACTTTTGTTAATAACATTACAGCAGCAGTTATGTTGACTATTTAAATTTAATTTAACTTAACTATCACCAAAAACAAGTTTTCACACAAAACACACTTAAACTAAAATATAATCACCAGAATCTTTGCCAAACTTCGTTGAAATTGTTTATGTAGAACCAACGCCAAAAATTAACAAACAACCACACACTCGCCTGGATTTAAATCAAAATTTACAACCTACTTTCTAGAAGATCTGTTTTCCTTAAAAACAGAAAACGTCGGCGAAATCGATATTTACGTTTTTTAATTCCTACTTTAAGTACGCATTGTTACGGGTAAATGTAGCGAAACAAGTAAACATATTGTCGTTGTTTGCGTTGTTCAGTCGACTAAACAGTCAGTTTCTTCTATAATGAAGCCTATCTTATGTTTGACGACATTGTTTGAATAAATGAGATATTTTAATTGCGGCTTTACCAAAGACTAGCGTTACCTTTGAGGGCTGATTACAGACAGAAATATTACATAGCGGTGATTTTATTTAAATTAAAAATAATTGAAACTGAGCCTCGCCATGATCTTCCCCCCGGAACTCAATCGTGGTCAATTCAGCACTCCTACTGGTTCGAGCCCTGATTAAATATCTGGGTTTTGATCCTCGACGGAATGTGGCTCTTCGGTGAGCACTTCCATCGGTTTGCTCCAAAGCTGGTCGGCGACTGCCCTTGCGCGCCATTTGCAAGCTGGGCCAACCTGAGTTGACCCAGCTTGGCTACGAAACGGCTGTATTCAAGACCTGATCATAATTATTGATTTATGTAAACATAGGCAACTTACGATTTATACACATAAATTTACAAGATTTATTTACATATACCCTTATGAGCAGTCTTTTAGCTTGGAACCATGTCAGGTTAATATTTGGAAGGCAATCGAGGCCATTGTGTCATACAAACCACAATTTCCCATTGTATGAATGGAAAAACTTACAGAGTATGACGGTTTCAGCTCCCCAGATAATAAGCGTCTATCGATCTTTATCGGCAACACTTCGCAGAGTGGGCCAGTAAAGTACTTGATTCCCTCATCCCCTTCTCACCACTGGATAACTAAGGGTTCAACGACATTGCTACGTAAATATATCACTCATAGATATACAGTGATATGTGTTCCACTTCATCATGCTTATCGTTAATAGAACGCTTACCCGATATTTATACATAAAACTTTTACGTTTCAGATAAGTTAGCGAACAATCATAATTAATTTACTGCCTTGGCTATTATGTTTAACTTTATTTTATAATAGTAAATAAAATATCGGCCTCTAATTGGTAAGTAGTTTTAAGTATTGGTACAGTAAACTACAAATAGTGAAAAAAAAAACATAATAGAAGTTTCTTTACATTGAGCTGCGTCTAAACTTCGTCTTTGGTCATATCATTCTGGGACAATAATAGCAAATGGTTATGTTATTCGAGAGAAAATCGTTATTACTGAATATATTTCAAACAAAACTACTTTGAAGTGTTGCAGGACATTGCTAATGGATTTATTTCAGTGCTTTGCGCTATTCAGTCATAATTTGCCCAAGCAACAGCATAAAAAGGCTCATATGGTGAACTCGAATAGGTAAACGGGAGAGTTTTTAATTACTTTAGGGTGATTAGGGCCCCTGATGCCTGTACAATTACAAGATCATTTACATACAAAAGATAAAATACAATTTAAAGTATTTGATTTACTGTCTCTACTATCTTAATTTAAAATGTAAGAATAGTAAATAATCTAGAAAAATAGATCGGCCTAAACAATAGTACATATTTAAACAAATCCATACAAATAAATAAAATTGAGTGTCTGTGTAAATGTGAATGTCTGTTTGTAATGTCAAAATAATAGGTGTTTTTCATGTTCACGTAATTATTTGCACGATACCTATGACCAAAAACCAGTTAAAATATTTTTTTCTGTCTGTTTGTTCCGGATGGACCGATTTTGATAATATTTTATTACCATGTAGCTATCTATATAAGAAATAACTTAGGCTATTTTTCCTCTGAGAAAAACCCTATAAAATTTTGCCCGAACCCGAGGCCTCATGGGGTGTAGTACGGTGCGCGACTACAGTCCATGAGGCCTCGGGTTCGAGGCAGCGCTTTTCAAATTCCACGCGAACGAAGTCGCGGGTACCAGCGAGTCTGAAATAATATGAATTAAAACTAATATAATTGTTAGGTTAAATTTCCAACATCGACAATTCTCTTACTTTTTTCACTGTGTGACATCATACAACTAAATATAAGCATAGTATTAATTGTATCGTCACATAAATAACAATAATTGTTTTTAAATCGATATTTTTTGAGGTCAATAAGAAATGTGAGAGCTTCTCAACCAAAGAATATTTTATTAAACAGGTACATTAAAAACTTCAAGTAACTCTCTAGTAATTGAAGCTCTTACAGCTAAAAATTAGAAGAAATAGTAAATAAAAAATCTTTATAATACTCGTAAGCAAAATCCTAGCCTGCCTTCACAACCGTACACACTTCAAGGTATAATGTGTAGTATGAAATATCTTTCAGGCGGCGTTAACCGTGATAAGGTCACCTCATTCCCCGCTACACCCTATTTTATTAGCTTATTCAACGTGCATATAGGTTGTGATACGAACAAAATAGGGAATTTTTACGTCTATGCATAATGCTTTATCGTAAAATATAATGCAGCACATTATACCAAAACGCCTTTTATATTATTTATTGCACATGAGCCTGGTTTTATATTGCAGATTAGAATAGCGTTGTAAATTTTTTAAATATCCTTTTTACTTTTATACAACGCCTGCCCTTAAATAACTATCCGAGGAAGTACTTTGTAAATTGATTGAAACAATGCTTTAAAACGATGAGACTGCGGAGGAACGGGTGTTATGTCCCTCAGACACAAAGAGTGGATCATCCGACCGGGCGAGGTGATCATGACCCAGCGGTTAATATTTCAAAGTTGTATATTTACTAATAAAGACTAGAATCTTCATTGCGAGATTTGAGTTTTCGAGGTGGCGATTTACACATTTTGTATTTTAAAGAGAAAAAAATAAAAGTACAGGTGTTCGCAAATATTACTGGGTTACTGGTTAAGTCCACCTAGATACTTTAGGAGGTTAAAGTGGCCATTAATGCTGATAGATTTCACTATGAAATACCGTATCCCAAATACAACCAATTGCAAGATATTTGACTTTCTATAAAAATAGCCAAAATTTTGCCTAATACATTTTTTTAAACTTATATCGTCATCTATTAATTTTTTAACGGTTTTTGTGTCGCTTAATACATTGCTTTAGCGTTTACATTACCTACATTTTAGTTAACTTATCAAACTGGGCCGAAGTAGATAGTTATAAATAGCAAAAAAAAATTAAAACTTTTTTTCTTATTGAATATTTAAAAATCTATGACACTTAAGTTGCAGATATATTTGAAAATATCTACGTATTGTCAGCTATCTAACATGGTATAATAGTCTAAGATATAATTATATATAATAAATACAAGGCAAGTTTCCAACTAGGTACTACTGGGTTGTACGCTAATTTTTAATCGACCAGAATGTCTGTTTTTGAGTTCACTTTGAGTATCACACACCAACAGTGATATCTAAAGCTGCTATACAACATGGGTAGCATCGGCTCCTTTTTCACGATATCACGGCATTATACATCTTCATCTGTAAATGCCATCGATACCCGGCTTCATTAATTTTAATAATTCCATATGAATATGAATCGACGGTCTCTACACGTAGAACGGTATATTTGTAATTGCGTTTTTTTTTTTAAAGAAAAGGTAACTATTAAAAATCAATTATAATTTATCTTCATTGAATATTTGTAAAAAAATACTTTCTATTTTTTCCGTAACATCATGTCAATACTCTAAACCCACGAATTTCGACATGTCGCTTTGTAAGTCGTTTATCTGATTTGAAAAGGTTTGATATATAATTTTGTACTTATAATTTTATTACTAAACTTCAAAATAGAAAATAAATCAAGGTTCAGCGAAAAGGACGTCCCTTTACTAGATGGATCGCGGATCCAACCAAAGTGGCTAATCAATCTATATGGTATTCTCTGGACCTCAAATGAGCAGAATCAAACTCGCTTAGAATACTATAATAGGCTTTTGCTATTTCAAAATTCTCATATTGGAAGTGTAATAGAATAATATGGGGTATGAAAACATAAAACAAATTCTAACTCTCTATCAGATTAAGTTGTCCGTAGAGAACTAAACCCTTTTTTTTTTTTGTTGACGGGGTGGAAAATCCCTTCGGATCTCCTGCTCCTCGGGGACTCAGGAGCCAGGAGTATGTGGTGATTCCACTACAAACCACCCCGACGGCCTTCGGTGTCCTGCTCTGGGGAGGACCCGGGTTATTTCAGGTCGTCCCCGAATTGACACCATGCCTAATCAGGCCTTATCCCAGGGGAGAACATTTCCCCCTTCAATCGCGGCATGGCGGCCCGATCGCATCTTAATGCAATCAGGCCGCCCATTCCATCCCCCACCGCAGCAATCAATCTGCCACCAGAGATCCCCACTCTCTGGCGGCCCGCAGCCCCGTCGACGGCTGATATCGGAGCCGACGTCCTCTACGTTCGGAATCGGCCCTCTCCCGATCCCGTTCAGCGCCCCAGCCCTCCTCACCCGCCAGCATGGCAGCAATGATTACTGGCGGGGACAGGTCTCGTCCGATTTGGTCGACCAGGACCTCGCGTTCAGACGTTCACGCGGGGCAGTCTTCCAGCGTCAGCTAGACGGAGTCCCTACCTACCCAAGCTTCAAGGTTAGGCAGAACGGCACCGACAGCGAACGCCACTGCACCAGTGCCTGTCGGTGGGCGTTCCGCCGCATTTCGAGCTCATCCTGGTCTTCCCCACCCTCACCCCGACGGATTGCGCGAGTCTGGTCATAGATATCAAAAGGCGGGAAACGTGCCAGGACTGTCGCCGCCTCCAGAGAACTGAACCCTAATAACAGGAACATGTGAGAAAGATTGCCTGCAAAATTATGATACTAAGCTAAAACATTTTCATAATTTTAGATTACTTCCGTACCTAAACTCTGCTATATAACCTTCATAATAATACAAACTGTACTGGTGGTATCACAAAATTTTATATAAGTAGCACATGAATACATGGCCATCAATACAAATAATCAACCCGTCCATGTGTAACATGTATATTGTTCAGTTATTTATGGAGAATATATTTGTATACATATCATGGATGTAAGTGCAGGGGCGGCTGGCACAGGCATCAGGCATGGCGACGTTATGTCGCGACCGTCTCGCCAGCCTACATTCATATCTCTTTACCAGAATAACTGATGTCATATACGGAATGAGCAATGCAATTTTATTGCAATCTTTTAAATTAATAGTCTATTACTGTTATGACATGCATGTGTATATATTTTTACTCTTTACTAATAAAAACTTCAATAGAATATATAAATATTAATGATTCGTAAAATTTTGGTGGAAAATAAAACTAAGATTTTTAAAAGTTAAGACAACTAATAGATCTAATCAGCCCACAAATTGATTTATAACTTTCAGAAAGTGCAGGAATAAAATGTTGGCAGAGTTATCTCACACGATTCCTATAAAGGTTACCACTAAGACACAAGCAAAACCACTGCTTTATCGAACAAATGTATTTTCTTACACAAGTAAACGTAATAAAATTTAATTCGTAATTTGATAGGGAAATACCAATGCCTAAAGAAAAAGATCGACATACTAAGAAAACAGTTATTTATATATATATAACAATCATATATTATTAATTATTATTTTATTACAATATCTCAGTGTCGAATACAAAATCTAAATTCCTAAAATACATTCTTAACATTAAGAGAAATACAAAATATTTCTGTATTAACACTATCTTAACTCCTGTTTAGAATGGCAAAATTTTAAAAATAATTAATCTCCTGGGTTGAATTATACTGGCACGGGCAAGATAATTAAAAAAATATTGATGAACTAGTCTTTTTTTCACCAAAGTAGTTTTCAAGGCTCAAGAAATGTTGGCTATAAATTATACCGATCATCTATCATTAATACTGTTATATACTTACAACAAAAGTAAAGATATAATATCTCCTTGCAACTCCGCATCATATAAATGAGCTGTCGTATTCTGAGCCTTAAGATTGATGACGGTTGCAGAAGGATTTTCGACTCCAAGATAAGTTGTATTGGCAATATTGCGTGACGTGGCAATCGTGACTTACAAGTAACTATATTTAGTTTCCCGACGAAATGCTTAAGGATTTTAGACCTTAGTACAGAACTTTGACCTTTACTTAGATGATGAATTAAATAATTACTTAAATATGTTTTATGCTGATACTTATCTAACCGATTATAATCGGTAAGCTTCGGATAATAGATAAAAATGAGGTTGACATTTGTTTATTTACATTATCTGTATTTCATTGGTCATTACCTCACAGTAACGAATTCATGACAGTAGTTACGTTGCCAAGTTTCCTTAAATTGTGTGTACGATTTGTACTGTCAGATATTGAGGCGCTACTGTCGCCTTTCCATTGGCTCATTTACTTGTAAATACTCTATATACGAACCAAATGTTACATTTGGGTGGATCTGTAGCTAACAATAGTAAGATTGATGTGCATCACAATAAATGTAGATAGTGGTTTTAATTTAATTTTGAAAGCTCAGCATGTTATATCACAGTGTATACTCAAAAAATCTTTATTCTATACTATGAAATCTTTCGATAATATTTGTTTTGAAAACATACCTTCGATGTAGTCCTACATAACTCGACATACATTATGAAGTATAAATATCAATAGAACCTGTCTCTGATAGCTACCTGAAATAAATCTCAGATTAACGCTACGAGTTAAAATGGGGCTACGTAGAACTATCTACGCTTTTCATAGCAGCAGAGCTACGCTTTGTCTTACGATTAAGGATTTGAATCAAGTGTAAGTAGAGATAGACTCTATCGACCCTAAGATTACAGCTTCTTTACCCAGCATGCAATGATGACAGATGCGAAGGGCTGCTCACCTGAGCAGTCTAAGACGCGTCCCGTCTCGCCGCCCACTTGTGGCGGTGGTAAGTTTAGCAGCACGTCTCTCACGGAACGTCCGCATATCTGGCACTCTCATGCCGTACCATCATAAAGCACCACAACACGAGTGAGCGCGGCACGCGGGTCGCATAATAGAACACGGGTTTGAATATGGCACACTCGGCGCTGGCGGCGGCGGTCGGAGCGCGGCGCCGCGCGGCACTACTGACTACCGCTCGCTCTCCGATCGCCTTCGCGAGACGGGCGCGGCGCCGCCGCACGCACGCGCACTCTCCCTTCGCGTCTCACGCCGCTCTCACCCTCTCCAACCCTTACTCCCATCTCGCTACTACCTACTTAGATATTATCAATAACATTATTGTACAACATGAACTCGTCCGATAGCCGTAGCTTGTCACTTGTTTCATTTGGCGACCTTGAAATCTACTAATTGGTTACCAAATATCAAAACATACTTCAATGTGAAACAAAAAAATCAGTACATCTACATTTTGGACGGATCCATTAAAAAACTAATTCAACAAGCACGTGACCACTTGTCATAAAAGGATGTGCGAGATCCAATATGAGTATGTGCTGGTGATGTTTTATTTGTATTCCAAGTCTGCACTCGCTAATATAGCGGAGTATTGATGCTAGTGTCGAGCGTCGACCGCGGTCCAGAGTATTTCAGCAAAGACACGCCATAATAAATCCTACGAAGAAAAATGTTAGACAGCAACGGGCAGCGATTAATATACTAAAGTTTAAGTTGCAAAAGTGTAATTTTTTTACTTAATATTTTCTTAAATGTAACTACTATGTCTTATACTTACTTATAATATCCAACATACAAATAATACCAGTCTTATAAAGAATACTAGTAATGCTAAAGCTTAAAGAATTACCAATATTATTTGTATAACTTTACAAATTACACCAATATACATACTATTTATAGAGATTCCAATCAAAACATTTAAATTGATTGATTAAACAGTAAACCAATAGCTCTTCGGGACCAACTTGAACATTCACAAAAAAATCTATACTAATGCAGCCAGCAGAGTTCAACAGCAAATGGAAAAAATAAACAAAATACTAGACTGGGAAGGAAATTATGATCATGGATTTCATCATCAATATTGCCACGACAAAAATCTTGAAAAAAGTGATATTTTACCGTCGGATCACCAGAAAATACCACCTATTCATACATACAACAAATTTCAGCAAAATCAGTTCGACCATTTCATTTTTATTTTACCAAACCAAGATTTATTTTAGAGGGGTTAAACAGTTGGAGAGCCAGTTTGCAACTGGCTAGTTTGAGCTTCTGCTCACACTTCTCGATCTATTCGTTTAAGCAATTTCCTTCCATTGCCACCCTTTCATATTTAACTTTCCGGCCGGCGGCAATAGGTGAAATTGCACTATTTTCCCCTAAATTAGCCGGAAATTTTCTTCAATATGGAAAGTACACAACACTATATAACAAAATTATTTGAGCCTTTCACAATCACGTTTTCGATACACAATACAATTTAATTTACACATTTATAGGTATAATCTGAACCGGTTCAAAAGACTGCCTTCCCTTACTGGACCTTCGTAATGTGTCAGTTAAAGCCATTAGCATTAAGTGCTGTAAAATTACCTTACTGACTATTTCCCTTAAGTACTCTCGAAATAAGATGGAAAGGACAATACTCAATGTACGTATGACCGCTTATGAATAAAGAGCTGAGGCGTTAAGTCTGCTACGAATCTCATTACTGATTCATTCGTAGTGTAAAGTCACGAACAGTCGGGTGTGATTAATATCTTTACAGTAAGGGTATTACTGACTTGATTTGACAAATTAATGTTTTGTTTTTTTACGTTTACTTTAATTTATTCAAATCCTGAAATTTAAAGTATAACTACTCGGCAATTAACGCCTGGCAGTGTTCCAATATGAACAAGATGCGGAGATTGCAGCAACGACGCAGATCCTCCTGTCAACGATACTATGTATACTTTTATATATCTACCAACAATACTCGCAATAGCACATTACTATCATAGCAAATTCTTACAATGTTTGCCAAGTCAATGCAATCTACCAAACGACATAATGTTCTTTGAACAACAATATTTTGTTGTCTAGTGCTGCACCATCTTTATAGCTTATTTTCAAGGACGACACGATAAAATGTTTTTTTAATTTACTTTTACTTTTTCACCGTCAATTATGGACCGACTTTCAAAATTATTTTTGTAATCGAAAAGGGTATACGGTCGTGGTGTTCTCATTTGCAAAAATCAGGATCTGATGATGATCCTAAAGAAATCGAGGGAAAACCGTCAAATTTTGGAGACCCAACTAAGTGTTTTAGCTTGTTTCTCTAGTTGTATATATATATTTGGGTTTAGTAATCATTATGTCATGTTGCTCAGCTGATGATGGATGGAACCTTTAGGAGTTAGAGAATAACTCTTTCAAAAATTTAATCGTGTATTGACCTTGTTTTATTTTTTAAGATATTTCTTAGGTGTTTGTGTTAGGTTCTATTACGATCGGTTCGATTACAAAACATTGTGACAAAAAAAAGATTGTTACGCAATTATTTTGTTACCTCAAAACTCTTTCATTTGTAAACCGATTTGAAAAAATCTTTTTTTATTTAGAAGGATACTTATGTGAAGAAAAAATGCTACTCTTAGTGGTGAAAAATTAAGTAATGTGGAAAACAATAAATTTTCGGGTTCAAATGTAACATCTTACTACCTTGTCTAAATAAAGTAACGGACTTATTAAACTAAACTTAATATAATCTAACATACTACAGTTTGGTAATATATTTTACAGTACGTAGTGTTTTATATATCGTACTTATCTACTCATTACAAACATATCTTATACTAACAATGGTAAGATAAATCCTTTAAATAAAAAGTTGAACCGACTTTAAACAAGAGCACAAAAATTTAAAAATAATCACATCTATGTGAAAATCCTTAAATAAGTGCAACCCTCAAGATAGCACGTAACATAATAATAGCAATAGGTACCTACTGGTCTGTTTGAAGTCGGTGCCAAGCCCGATGCACAGTAAGTAATACTGGTCTATTATATACTAGTCTATGCCAGTAATTAATAAAGACCAATCAGATCCATTTATATTTACAGTTCAGCTAGTTACAAAGTGTATTTTTAACCATTATTTATGTCTTAATGTGTTCAAGATATATTTATATACATACACATATATAACGTATGAAAATTTGAAGACAAAAAGACGATGAAATATACCGAAAGCTGAAAGAGCACTTAATTTTAGTATCTTCTGTACAAATACATAAAAAAAATATTACAAAACCAAGTAGTGTCAACGACTTGTAGTCGTTGACACTACTTGGTGATTAACATACGTGATTAAGTCTGAAACAAAGGATAAGCAAAAATTAAAGGAAGGTAGCCCAAAGCACAACAGTAGCGACCCAGAAACCACAAGTCTCTTAATTGAAAAAAGTTATGGGATCCTAAACAATAACAAAGCAACTTCAACAAGAGGGAAAGTTTTAAGCCTTGGCCGTTTTGCAAAATATTACATAAGAAAGACGTCATTATCTCTTTTATACAGCCCTATTGTTATAGATTATAGATATTTTGCTAAGGAACGAAATGTATGAAAACATTCAGTTTGTTAATATTTAATTTTAGATATCTAAAATTTTCATCATTTCATTATCATCATCAGCCTATCGCAGTTCACTGCTGGACATAAGCCTCTCCCATTATAATCTTTAATTCAAAATTGCATGTTTTTAGAGATGTCAGTTTTAATATGTATTCCAAAAAATAAAACATCCAAAAATAAACCCTGTACAGAATTCACAAAATGTTGTGTTTAAATGAACGTTTTTAGTCTATGAAATAACGCGATTGACTTACTTAACAAAATTACCTATAAACCCTTAGCGTGTTTAATATACACTAGAACTGGTACCATATTGAATCAGACGGTCAAGAATATCGATCTTACTTTACCATTATTTAGACGTCTTTTGTTAGCAACCCCACAGGTCATCAGATAACATTTGAAATGGTAAATCGCATGTGAAGCTCAAGAATAGTGCGGTATAGACTTGGTGGATAAGAAAGCATCGTCGGTGCCAGGCCAGTACAGCCTTGACCACACCGGCCTGCAAGTGATCAAATCGTATCTTGTACAATCGCTTTGTTAAGTCACCTTTATACCTTAAGGTCACCTGCTCATTTACCTAGATAAGGAAAGACAGTCGGCTCAGTACAACGATGTTGTCAGCCAACCTTTATTATCCAATTATTTGAAAGTTAATGTTTAGTACAAATTAAATATTTTTTATATTACTCTTATAATATACACGGTATACGTACACAGATAACGATGTCTAGGTATCGGTATAACAAAAAAATTTAGAAAAACACACATGGGTTTCATTATAGTTTAGATACTTGTATACATAATATGTTACACGTATCTACACGTATGTATAATATTTATATACCTACTTTGATTAATAATGAATGAATAGATATTGAAAATATTGCGAATTTCAGCATGGGAACTTCCAAATCGGGACGTCGTACATCACATTTCATTGAAGTTGTTTATAACGTTGTATAATACTGACCGACACGCGATAGCCCGAGTATTTAGCAAGCAGTTTTAGAGTAGGTACTTGGTAATTAGTACTGAAGTATGTTCGCCAGCAACGGTAAAAACTACACTTGAAGGGCAATATGACATTACAGATTTAACATCGTACATAATTTTGTAAAGGTTAGTATTTTAAAAATATTTTCCTCTTTCGCTTATGAGATGTTAATTAATATCTAGATAAATGGCTACCAGAAAACGGATATTTGAACACCGAAGTGCTTACACATTAATCAATCATAAAAAGCCTTAGTTACGCAGAAAAGACTCTCTTTCTCATAATGAATATCCACTTACCTAAATCTTAATGGAGTCTTAGCTAATACGTAAGCAAATTAAGTAAGCAATATAAGATTGGCATTTTTTTTTACCAACTCGGATCTAAGCGTGCTAGCGTAGAGTTGCCTCCGATAATGATCGGTTTTATACAAACGATTATCATCAGAGGGTTTACTACGTTTGTACCAGTTTTAACGAGATTACTTTACCTAATTTTCATGTAAGTTTACGGAGAACGAGGTATCCCTATACTGTAGTATATTATAGAGTATTCGCAAAATTGTTGTAAAATTACCTAATGCTACAATGAAACGCTAAATTCACAGAGCTTATATGTCTGTAATTATATTGTAGATACGTATGGTGCTATGGCCTGGTGAACTGAGAACTGTCAAAAAGGAAGTGCCTGAATTCCAAGAATTCGCATGTTTTACCGTTTCTATTTACATGCATCTAACCAGGCTTTTAAACTACTTCTAAATCTAGTTACTAAATAGAAGGCACATATGGCATCTAATAGAATCGAAAACCCTAGCCTGTGGTACAATCAAGGGGAGTTTTAAAACATGGAACCAATAAGTGTAATATGAACCATTACTGCAACCCATTTTTTTTTCCTTTTTTTTGGTGGTGTGTCGGAATCGCACCGACTAAAACCACACGGTGTGCCACTCTGCGCCTGTAATAGGACTGATCCGGGAACTGCTGTTATTAGGACCTCCGGACCCCTCCTAGCGCCTGCCCGCAACGGCGCGGGCACCACCTTCGGGTACATTCTCCATTTAGGCGACGTCCGGCACACGCGAACATCGCCTCCTCGCGGCTAGCCGTTATGGCGGGTGGAGGGAAAAACTCGTCCCGTCCACCCGCGGCCTCACTCAGGGCGGCATGAGGCGGTGGTAGACGCGCCTCCGCCGCCCGGTTCGACGGCGGCGGCCTCACTGCAATCGCAGTGGTGACAGGCGGGACTCAATTCCCGAAACAGCCGTGCCCAGAAAGGACATGCGTCGGCCGGAATGAAAGGGTCCCGTGCTATAACCCTGCCCAGTCGACGATCACCGGCTGGAGCGCCTCCACGGTGGCAAAGCCAGCACGTGGAGCCTCCAGGAGGGACGACCAACGAGCCATCGTGGCTCGACGAGCGGCCTCATGCCACTCGCGAATCTCTTCCGGCGGGGGCCGACTGCCACTATCCGCTCGGTACTCAGCCGTCCGCCGATATACTTCGGCGAGCACTTCCGCCTCCACCGGCCAATGCGCACGCCACCTCCGTCGAAACGGTGCGGTAACCGCGTATGGCTCTAACCGCCAATATCCTCTGAGGGCGTCAGAGGTGTGCCCTATTCTGGGCGGTCAGAGCCGCCGCCCACACCGGTGCACCATACAATGCCATTGATCGGACAACCCCCGTGTACAGCCGTCTCGTTGCGACGCTGGGTCCACCCAAAGTGGGTAAAAGTCGCCCAAGGGCAGACGCAGCGCCGATCAGTTTTTTCGATTAGTCGAAGAGCCACCTTCCGTCGAGAATCAGGCCCAGATATTTCATTTGGGCCTGAACCGGTACGAGGACCGAGTTGACCACGATTGTGGCGCCGGGGCGTGGACCACGACGGGGCCCATAGAATAATAGGGCCTCCGTCTTATCCAGGGCCACCCGTAAGCCCAGCGCCTCAATGCTCCCGACCCCACCCGACCCTAGACCGACAGGAGCTTAAAACAAAATATTACAACATATTTGAAAAGAGGGAACGCGTACGACAAAAATAATCTGAAGTAGATAAGGTCAGGGACTGGAGATGGAGTTTTATAACAAGACCACAAAAACTTGCACTGGAGCTAGCATAACATATTTTTTCATATTTAGATTTCCATCGAAAAGTTGGCAATGAAGGAGTATACAACACTAATGTTATACTTAAGTTCACGAATTCTTCTTACCTTAAATCAATTTCGCTCTTTGGTATAGAGAAAGACGGTCACTGGGTCAACCAAACTGGTACTGACGGAGATATCCCCACGTTAAACGTGCCGACTGCTCAATCTTAACGGACTCTACATCTGGCTAGTTTTAAGAACTATTAGATACTTGTGTATATTTCAATGTAGAGCAACTGTAGAGGATGTCGCAACGCTACAAAAACAGTCGATTAAGTAATCCTGGGGACCTGGAGTGCGAAGAAGTAGCCACACAAAAGTAAAGTATCCTCGCGGTAAAGTGATCGTTCCTAGAAGTCTGTTCGGGGAGGCTTCTGTGCTTCTGGAAGGCACTAAGCTCAACTAGTTCGCCTTATATGAATGAATAATATACATATATAATATATTTATAAGATACCTTAAACGAATAATATATGTATATAATACAAGGTATCGCTTCTAAATGAGGAAACAGATCCCTAAGAATGGTAAAACATTAAGATTTTAATGTTCTAGACTTTAACTTACTTAGCAACAAAGCATCCTGTAAGTTTTCTACACACACTGGCTTTGAGAAATGGGAACAAGAGTGTATATTAAGTACTATTAAATACAAGAAAGAATGAAATATGACCTCTGTTATCTGGTGCTTCATGCATTATTTGCTACAGCACTTCGTATCTCATTTATTTAAATATGTGAAATCTTTTATTATTATTTTTTGATTTAAATTGCCAAAGTTTTTGAAAACCCCATATTCAGCGTATATCCCATGACTGAGATTAAGGTAATGTTAACTTGAATGTTTTTGCTTTTTAGTGCTTTTTAGTAATTTGTTTTTTTTTTTGTAAAAGATGAATGTTATAGCAGTCAAACTAACAGAAACACAAAACATTGTACATTTTATTAAAAGTATATCGGCATCGAATATTCCTTTATAACAAAATTAAACTGTACTTGGAAGGCTTACTATACATCAATCACGTCCTTCAGCCTGTAATTATGCCATAACTTAGCCTTGTAACCGCACACCCGATTGTTTAGTAATTAATTTTAATTGTGACCTAATAGGAATAATAGGTAAGTACGTTAATTGGCAACATGTGACTGAGTCATTCAACAATGGCGTGCTTCAAGACTAAATAGTTTATTTTAAATACGGTGGACCCTCACGGTTTATTACCTCAACAGGTTTGATAATTAATAACCATTCAGATACCCGAATGGTTATTAATTATCAAACCTGTTGTTTAAAAATTAAAACGTTAGTATGCTTTTCCATAGCAAATATCATTCATTGTAGCTAATGATTTCTAAAGATAAATGTAGGTAGGTATTACTTTGTTTTAAATACACGTAGCGCCCACGCTCTGTTACACTTCTGTGACTAGTACTATAGTGATCTGTGGTTGGTTTAACTATACGTTGTTAATTCAAGTTAAAAAAAACTAAGCCAAAAAGAAAAACAAATGTTCATTGCTATACTTTCAAATAATACCATAGACTTGCTTTCTTTCTTAAGGTATTGTACGAAAGATTTCACATATCATCTTTCCCAAGACTTGAAAAAATGCGACTGGAAATTAGTTATTTTAAAATAATAAGCTCACTAACGAATACTATCTCGTTTATCTCCATAACAGTTAGTAGAAAGCCTAGAAAGGTAAATACCATCAGGGTGAGTACCTACCTACACACTTTCACGCTTCATTCCCGACGCAGTACTATCGCAAATGCTAACTTGTGATAATTTCACAATTTAAGAGTAGAATAGAAAAATATAAGAAATTAGGTGTTTTCAGTTCAAACCTCAAATGTTTAAATATGCAACAACAATTAAGAATCATAAATTATGAATGGCATAAAAATGGTATAAAAATTTGGCAATGTTTTTTTTATAAAAATGTATAATTTGCTATATTTTACAATGCGCCTTAATATATTAAAAGGAACGTAACGGAAAGGAACGTACAAATGCATAATAGTATAGTTATTATTCCTATTAGTTTGAAAAAAATCGGACAATTGCGAGTCGAAACCCATACCTACGTACTATATATAAAGTAGATACATACTATGTAATATGTAGAAATCTATTTCGTATATCTAAATTGATTCTCGAAGATGATTCTCCACCTGTTAATTTTTGTGAGAACAGCTATCTTCCTGACTTTTTTAGAATGGGAAGTGCCCTTAATTAGGATTAGGATTTACCTGCGATATGTTAAGTACGCGTTTAAATTATACGGAATAGGAATACGAGGAAACGCCGATAAATGGATTGCTTCATACCTAAAATACATTTTAATAATAACACAAAACAAATAATAAAAATAAGATCCGATAAAAAGCCCTGAAGGCATCAATCCCCCAAGGAAGTATACAAGTAACAGGAGGCCAGTTGTTTTCATTTTATATTAACGACCTTCCAAAAACAATAAACAATCCATGCGTTCTATTTTTTATTTATTTATTGTTTTAGTCATGTTATTTAGCCAACAAAAGATATACTCAAAATATCGAAAAGACATTTCACACTGGTATTTGTTATGTGTACTCCTTCAATTATAAGTGACCACATCATGCACATTTACAACTAAGTAAATAATAATTTTATGTTACAATAGAGCTTAAAACAAAGAAGTGCTTAGTATCTATAGAAATAAATAAAATTGTGCATATGTACCGTGTATGTTTACACGGTACATATGCCAAAATAACATTTTTTACAATTTTTGTCTGTCTGTCTGTTCCGGGTAATCTCTGGAACGGCTGGACCGATTTCGACGGGACTTTCACTGGCAGATAGCTGATGACATAAGGAGTAACTTAGGCTACTTTTTTTAGACTAGCTTCGCCCCGCGGCGTTGCCCTCGGTTATAAAAACAAACGCGGGTAACACCGTCTCAGCTAGTTTACAATAAATTAAAAGTGAAATAAAGTTAAGAAAAAAATAACACATCCATGAACTTTGTAACATAAACAATAACCAATATCAAGCTTACACTTTGCCCAAAAGCTTTTTAAATTTAGAGAAAGACTCATAGATGTCGATATTATGAGTCTTTGGCAAGGTATTGTATTGCCTACAGAGCCTTGGTGCAGCGACGTGATGACGCAGATTTGTATTAGAGGTTGCAATGTCAGAAAAGCTTGAAATTTGTAGATGACATCTCTCTCTACTTCATGCCGAAACAATAGCAACATACACGGCAAACTAGACACTCTTATTTCTTCAACTATTAACTGGATGAATAACCACAACATGGCATTAAACTTTAATAAAACAAAAATAATCACTTTCATGCCCATCAAAAAGTCGCCTTAAATTTAACCAACATTTATATATATCTATACATATATATATCTACGGCGGGTAGATGACCCCCTCCTGTGTGGGAACCCCGCGCTCTGCAACGCGTCTCGTCGCGTCTGCTATGGTGACAGATGGCCTCACCTGTTATCCCCAGGCCTGCGCATATAGAGGACGGAGGTCGTTCTACGACCTCCGGCACCTGAGACGTCTGCGGTACCCGGCCCGTCCGCCATGGCGTTGCGGGAGAGTTCTAAACTCCCGGTCCCGCTCCGTCATCTTGGCCGCAATGATGTTATCAAGCGAGAGAACTCCCATTCCGATGGCCAATGCATGCGCTGCTACAACCAACTTAGGGACCAGACCTCGGGTTCATTCTCTATTTAGGTAACATCCGACACACGCGGACGTCGCCTCGTCGCGGCTGGCCGTTATATGACCGGCTGGAGCCGCTCGTGGAGCCTCCAGCCGGGACGACCAACGAGCCATCGTGGCTCGGCGAGCGGCCTTACGGGCGGGGGCCGAATGCTGCTACCCGCTGCTAATAAATCATTGAGTATTCAATGATCATCATCTCTCTATATCAAATAGACTTTAACATTAAACTGAAATTATGAAACTAAAATGATTAATTGAAATCAATATCCCAAGCAAATTGGTGGAATTCATTTCGGCTAATATCAGGGATGAGAGCATGTGTTAAATACACATAACTTGACATCCCCTTCTTGACAAAAGGTTCGTAATAATTTTCACTTTTCTAATTGAGAGATGTTTGATGGTCCGTGTCTTGGATGATGTAGCATTACATTATTATTACGCTGTATACTTGAATTAATTTCATACTTTAAAATCTGAAAATATTAAACTCAATAATAATGTTTCAGTTTGGTTCACTACTAATGAGTGCCTTTTTTACAATAATAAATCATTGTTGAAAAATAAAATGAAAAAGAAGATAATTAACTAAGTACCCTCGTACTTAGTTATTTTCTATTTATTCAGCTTATATTTGAATCTTTTGTAAAAAAAAGTATTTATACTTTTCTACTAACTGTAACATATTTTAAAAGGGCGGGAGGATTTACGACTTCACTTAAGAAATTCTAAGTAGGCACCTAGTGTTAGTTAAATGAGGTGTCGCTGCGGGGGAGAACTGAAAGCAAATGATCCGAGTCCTCCCTTAAGTACGGTCGTCGGCGTGGTTTTTAGTGGAAACACCACATCCTGTGTCCCCAAAGAGGTGTCATCAAAATCAAAAGACACCTAGTAATAGTAGTATATAGTTTGTTCTAGTATTGTCATTGACTAGAGATTGCGATCTTAATTAATGGGTATAAATATGAAAATAGTTTTTGCTTAGTAGTTTTTTACTACCATTCTTGTACATAGTTACAAGCTTTAAACTTTGTACTAATCTTGTAAAGTAGAATTCTGTTGATTAAACGAATATCCACGCCATAAAAGTGTCGCGCGTCGCGTCGGGACAAAAGTTAATTGGCGCTGGGTACGTGCGGCGGCACTCTTGCTAGGTGTTGACGCCAAGAAACAGCGCCAACGCGCATCAGTTAGATGAGGTTCGTTTGGCTTCAAGACCAGCATCTGTGGCTTATGGTGTTTGGCAGTTCTAGACCTATATCTGCTGACTTTTCTGGCATCATGACTCGCGCCTAGAGCCAAACGACACTATCGTATTTAATTCCACAGATGGCTAAGCTTTGGAAAGTTGTTGGGAATTTTATCTTAACTCTGTACGTTATGAACGTTACTACGATGGGTACTTATACAAATTTTGACTCGTGCACAACGTTAAACTAGTACACCTCAAGATCAGCTAAAAATCTAATTACTTAGTCACTGTAAATCGCAATGCACAATATGCACGCACATACGTTCCTGAAGCTGGTTTTAAAAAACCAATTAAAACACTCATTAACTCACGTGTGTTTTCATTTAATACTTGTGTTCAAAGTGTAAAAGTTTTTAGGGAGAAGTCTTATCAAAATCACTTCATTTCATTTATTCTTTATTCTACACACTAGACACACATTGTATATATAGTACACATTGTATATTTGACGGGCCTGTTGGTCTGGTGGTTAGTGACCCTGACTGCTAAACCGGAGGTCGTGGGTTCGATCCCCATCCAGGACAAATATTGTGTGATGAGCACGGTCATTTGTTCTGTGTCTGGGTGTAATTTATCTATAATATGTATGTATTTAGAAATATATAAGTATGTTTATCAGCGGTCTGGTTACCATAGTACAGGCTCTGCCTAGTTTGGGAGCAGACGGCCGTGTGTGAGTGTGTGAGATATATTATTATTATTTATTATTATAGTTTGATTCAAAAATAAATAGGTTATAGTAGTACAATACATTTTTTTTAAACTATAAGAGAACTATAAGCCACTTGTTTTTAATAATGACAAAATGTAAAAAATTAAAGCTTATTTAAAACGTAAATAGTTTTGGTATCAACAGTGATATAAATTCAATCTATAAAAAGGCATCGCCTGCATGGATGCGATGGATTGGCTCTATTAATGGATTGGTCGTCACGGAGTGACCATTCGTAATGTAACTTTATTACTTCGCCACAGCTTTTAATTCATTAAATGCCGTAATGAAATTGCACACAACACTTTTTACATACTTTGAAGTTGACGTGAATAAATGCATGAAAAATAGCAATAGATATGCAAATTCAACTGTTTTTATTCGTGACAATGTGAAAATATAACGATTTGGCTCCAAGTAAATAATGTTTGTCTACGATATTGCATTATTCCTATTATTTTGTACGTCCTTGAAAATTAACTGGACTACCATGTGTCATAATTTTTTGATATTGAAATTGTATAAATAGGGTCATTTTGAAAATTCCTTCATCTTTTTCACTTGGTTTAGTCAAAAAAATAATTTTAAACTATAGCTTGTTTTAATAGGAAATCTGTACATAGGTATATGTAGGTATACATATGTAGGTAAACAATTGAGCTGCCAGTCCCCTCATTAACAAATGCATAGAATATTTTTCGACACAGTTTTATTACAAGTTAAATAGTTTTAAAAGTACATTAAATTGTTAATCCCTTTAGGATCTTTTATATTCCTAACACAATGCAAATCGACTAATAAATAATAACTTTAGACCCATCGTATATAACATATATATATATATCTCATACATCTCGCACACGGCCGTCTGATCCTAAACTAGGCAGAGCCTGTGCTATAACTGCTGATAAATATAATTATATTATTTTAAATACATACATATTATAGATAAATTACACTCAGACACAGAACAAATGACCGTGCTCATCACACAATATTTGTCGTGGGTGGGAATCGAACCCACGACCTCCGGCTTAGCAATTAGGGTCACTAACCAATAGACTAGCAGGCCTCTGAACTTTTAAGTTTAAATTTATTTTCAAGGTTCCCAATTCATTATTGCCACGTTCAAACTTTCAAAACGGAAACAATTAAAGTGAAATCGGATCGCATGGTTATTATGGTGTCAAGCCCGTAAACTCGTCCGAGAATTGTTACCACGAAAAACAGAAGTTTGTAGTAGCGAAAGTAAACTAAATTTAACCTAAGTACCCTATGTAAGAACTATCCGGTAATTTAAGAGTCGCCTTAAGTTTGTGTGCCTTGATTCCTTATCATCATGTTCAACCATTCAACCAAAAAACTGGCAGTTATACGAGGTGAATCAAGAAGTTATTACCCAAAACCCCTAAAATTACTAGATACCTAAATTATAATTTTGGGGTAATCTGATATTTATTTTGAAGAGTGATAGTCACACTTTAGTTTCACTTTATTTCATAATACCGCTTACAAGTCATAAATTAATTTGTAAAAGTTGTTAAAAACACTAAAATATAATGAGCGATAAAGTATCTGAGCCTGAAAAAATGTTCAGGAAATATATTTTTTAGACAGGGACAGTGCTTAACTCTGCTTTAGCGTCGCTTATTGGGTTTGGGTTGCTGAATTGAAAAGAGGTCGAGCTCGAGCTCTTTTCAATTCAGCAACCCAGATCAACGAGATCGAGCTGTGAAGATGATACGAGTTCTAGCAGGCCTTCAACCTCCGTTACGGAAGAAAATGTCAAAAAGATCAAGAATTTGGTTTTGGGTGACAGAAGAATTACCATAAAATATTTAGCTAGGAAAAATAATTTTCTTGACACTCGAAAATTCACCCACGGTGCCAATAATTCCGTTATCTTCCTCAAATTTAATTCCAAGGACATGCTTCTGTGATTTTGGTAATATGTGAAAAACACTAGGTGCTAAGAGTTTTTCGAATGTCAAGAATAAGAAAGTTAGAGAAGCGATATCCTAAATGCATTGAATCAGATGGAATTTAAATAAAAAATATCTTTTGAATTTTCCTATATTTTCATTTCTTACAATTTTATTGAACCACGTATGTAGATCGACATAGGCAGATGTTTTAATAAATACTACTTTTGTCATCGCAATCTACTGTTATTTTTGCGGTGTCATGTGTTTACACTATAAATAAATGCACAGACGTAGAATATATCAGGGGTTTTTCTTGTTTAACCGCATTTATCACGATGTAGCGTAACGATGCTTATGAAGCAAAAAAAAGGAATGCCTGAAAGATTTTAAGCAGTCTACAAGGATTTTAGCACCTATTAAAAACTTCACGGGTGACATCTGGCGTTTTGGAGTGGTATAAAACCTAGATGTTGTCTTATGAAATGGTTGGGGCTTTGGTGTCTTTACTGTATCGTCTGCCATTTTGTTGCGGAGGGAAATGGATTTTTAATTTTCAACTAAACTTTTATAAAAAAAAATTTTTTTATTTGGAAGGGTATATTTCCCCTTTAGTTTCATTCAAATAAAATTCAAATGTGAAGAACAAATACCACCCCTAGTTTTGGAAAATTAGGTAATGTGGAAAACAATAAATTTTCGGGTTCAAATGTAACATCTTACTACCTTATATAAATAAAGTAACGGACTTATTAAACTATATTTTCTGTAATCTAACTTCAAACAGACTAGAACAAGTAACATTATAATAGCAATAGTCTCTATTGCTATTATAATGTTACTTGTTATATTGAGGGTACTTATTACACTTTTTTTACTTTAGATTTATTTATATTTTTTTATTTTTTCTGTTCTTTTTCAGTATTGTTTGAAGTCGGGTCAACTTTTTTGGAAAGGATTTATTACATTAAGAAGATGTGGATTAAGTTTCACGATTTATGATCATTTAGTTGTGACACGTTACGTTACTTCAGTTTGTGGTC
Organism: Arctia plantaginis; assembly: GCA_902825455.1. Lineage (NCBI taxonomy): Eukaryota > Metazoa > Arthropoda > Insecta > Lepidoptera > Erebidae > Arctia > Arctia plantaginis. The sequence continues at coordinate 12,857,244 of CADEBD010000314.1, read as the reverse complement.
GGTGTCACATCCATTTGTTTGCACTATGTGAACTAGTAATTTTTTCTCTAAAACATGTTATGCTTGGTTATGTTTAAGATTACTGTTGTTGATTCTAGGATACTGAATAATTAATAAGATGGTTATAGTAGTAGTAACATTACTTTATTTAATAATATCAGTCCAAAAACAATGTTAAATATATTTATGTAGATTACAGTAACAACATTTATAGATACATAAGCGATATAACAAACCTTTAATAAATGTTATACATTGAAAATAAATTAGAAGGTACATTATTCTACATTTTTTCTTTATTCATTTCAACTTTTATACGTACACTGTAATCTCACTTACAGTTATTAAATGTGTTTATAGTTAGTTTTAATGCCTAAGTTCGTCATCAGTCTCCACGGCCTCACAGCTGTGGTATTTAGACGACGTGTCGGGACAGCTGTCAGCTACTGATAAATCGTCAGAGGAAGCCGCTGGAGCTTCGTGTGCGGCCAAAGGCATAAGTTCTTCGTCACCGCCAGTGTAACCTGATATGGATGTGCAGTTGCGTTTTACTACAGTAGTTAGTGGTGCCATATCACGAGACCAACAATCTGTAAAGATATTTCTCAGTTAACTTGGGAGTTTTATTTATTCTATCCTGTTCTTTATATACTCTGTTCTATCCTATTATATTCAGTTCTCGGTATGGGCGTTTACTGTGAAGTCAAATATTTATTTTGTTTAATACAACGGATCTCGATGAAATCGAGCACAGTGATATACTATAGTCTGTAAAAGCACATGACTTTTTATACCAAGATATTGAACGACAAAATCGATGTTAAATGATATTAATGACTTAGCTTTTTTCCCGAGTTCAAAAAGAATTATGGAACGATGTCGTAGGATGTTTCTAAGATTTTAATGTATCATTACCTTACACAAATTACGCATGGATAAACACGCATACATTATCGAACATGTACTATTTTTGTTAGACATAGAGCATGAGTTTTAAAAATTTCATCGTTGCTGTGCGTCAGTGCAAATCACAAAATCTGAACTTTTGGTATAACTAAACAAAATCCTTACTTGGTCTTTTCTGTGGGGGCACAGGCTGTACTGTAGTTGGTGGAGGTAGCTTATTCGCAGCACGGAGCCTTCTTGGACTTCGAGCTAGCGCGTGGGAAATACTCGGCAACCGAATATCTAAGTGCGAGCCCCTCTCTGTGACAATCTTGTTATTCATTGCGTAAAGTTTTGTTGTGATATCGCGTGCGATTAGTGTGGTGACTACACACGCAAGGTAGGGCTCCTTAACAAACAAATATTCAAGCGAAGTCCTTTGCCAGTACACGTAGCGGCAAGACGACGCTGCGACTATCGATACCTGGATAGAAATAATTATGAAGTAAATAGGTACCATTACATGCCGTAAATTTTTATTACTCCTGAAATTATAATGTGCTTTTATAAAGTACTACCTGACCCGGCAAACGTTGTTTTGCCATATAAATTATTTCTAGGAAATTAAAAAAAATATATTTAGGGGTAAAAAATAGATGTTGGCCGATTCTCAGACCTATCCGACGTGCACACAAAATTTCATAAAAATCGGTCCAGCCGTTTCGGACTGTATGGTAACTAACATTGTGACAAGACAATTTTATATATAAGATTAACCTCGAATGGGACGGTAGTCAAAGCCTGAAATAGTTAAAATGTCAATGACGTTGGTTTGCATAAAATAAGAGAGGGTAGGTACACGACAACGAAAACAAGTTACATAATAATATGTATGGTTCTTGTAATATTGGTAAATTCTTTCTTCCGTATGCTACTATAATGAAATATAATTGAAAATAAATTATGAACAATATGTATATTACTTATTAGATCGTAAGCCAAAAATATTATTCGTTTTAAGAAGTACGTATATTTCTATGAATTTTAACAAGTATTTTTTCCGTTTCCTTATAAATGAAAATTTGCCAAAATTTTGAAGAATTATGTATTTCTGATAAGAACGAGGTATCGCAAAAAAACATGATTCTTAAATATTGACGACATCTAACGTAATGTTGTCAAATCTCAAATCCTTGTTCTAAAGTATTTATAACTTATCAATACTTTTAGAATATTATTCTATTACTACTATTTTACTTATTAATATTACAAATTTGTCCACTTTGACGAAATATTACGAATCGTTACGTAAATTGTTGCAACATGTACCTGTTGCAACAATTTACGTAACGATTCGTAATATTAAGTCTGATGTTATCTATATCTATACTAATATTATAAAAAGGTAGATGTCTGGATCTACATAACCGGTTTTCAAAATTCTTTTAGCAATAGAAGGCCACGTTATTTGTGAGTGTCATAGGCTATATATTTACCCGAAAAATGAAAAGACTTTCTCGTGGTAGTCGGATTTGCGAAGTAAGTTGGAGAAAAACGGTCAGAACAGCTTTGACGATGAGATATATATGATTCAGTTGTAGAGAACAGTTGTAGAGCTTGATGATGCCCACAAAAAAGTCAGACTAAACTTAACGACTAAACTTAAATATAAAAGTTAGACATATGCTATGTCTAACTTTTATATTTAAGTCACAAAAAGTAGTTTTTTCATTAAAAAATAATTTAAATCGTTAGGTCATGTTTAATGATCATATTATAAACAATTATGAATTTTTATCAAAATAAGTAAATTTACCGTCTCAAGTGTTTAAAACAAAAGAGTTATCCCTTTTACTGCATATAATTTGGACGAATGGTTAAAGAGATAATACGACATTGGTATGGATGAAACCGCGACCGTGTCGTAATCTATTGAGTGATATTTCTATTACACGTTTTTGTTGGCTTAAAAAAAAACATCAATCTATTTAGAAATAAATTGCTTTATCGCCAAGGAAATTTCATGTAGATAAAATTCGTTTTTTACAGTATTTTTTTTGCGTTACATCGGTTGGTTTTGGGGGGTATGATTGAAATTTACCGAAATTGGTTAGAGACCAAAGACAAGCTTTTGATGCAATTATTGACATTTTGCTCAATAACAGGGGTAAAATATTTTTTCTGGACGCCCCAGGAGGCACTGGGAAATCGTTCCTCGCAAATTTGGTAAAGGTAAGACAATCCCCGAAAAATGGTCTAGCCGTTGCCTCTTCAGAGATTGCCGCAACTCTATTAAATGATAGGAAAACAGCGCACTCCAACTTTAAGCTACCACTGACAGTATCTTTGGAACAACAGTCAGTATGCACCATACGTAAAAATGGACCGCTCGGGCAACTTCTTCAAGAGACGTCTATAATTATATGGGACGAATGTAACATGAGGTAATGGCACAAGGCTGCTTATTAGAGAATATAATCGTAGCGACCATTCTGACAGGGCCAGTAGATACCCATGATTCCGACTGATTTACCGATACCATTTAAAAGACTACAGTATCCCGTCAGGATCTCTTTTGCCTTGAGTATTAATAAGTCCCAGGGTCAAACGTTCTCTCTGGTGGGCATGGACCTGCACTCAGTACTAACCGAACTACACTCATAATTGCATCACAAGTAAAAATGTTTACGGCCCAAAGAAGTGGGCACGGGTCAGCTAGTGTCAAAATAAACCGCGTCCGCTTTATACCAAAAGGAGCCTATGTCATTAATGTAATAATAATAACACGAACAAATGTTATGCACTAAGTAGATATGAGAGTGATGTTAATGGAAATGATTATTGGAAACAATAAACACGTCATAATCTTGGTCTTCGTGATGGCTCTTTCACATTTTGTTATTTGCGTAGTTATTGTTAGATATACATACAAATCGAGTTAACTTAAAACCATTTTGTAAGAAACTTGAATGAAAGTGTTTTATGCCTACAAAATTATGATAACTCCTGATGAAATTTTGTACATGTCGTGACGCCCGGACTTCCTAATTACAACATTAACTAAATATTATTTTTATTAAATTTGAAGTATGTTCGATGTAAGTATGTAAGTTGATATGATATAATAATATTATCGACAAACCCACCGAGACTTAATTATATCTTCATGTTTATATTTTGAAACAATTAATATGTAAGTACTAGGTACTGTGTATTTTTTTGTTAAATTGATTCGAGATTTTATGCACTCATTGAACAAGAAAGGTATGTAACTGAAAGGGCATGAAATAGTTTCGCCTGATTGGCGACATAAGAGTCAATCCAAAGACATGTGTCATATAATATGTCTATTTCATAGCGATATTAACGATCGTCAAGTATATACGCCTAAATGTTGCTGATGTTCGAAGAAGTAATTTAAGCGAGTTCAGCACGTTGTTGCAAGACTGTTAAGACTCCATCGATATTTAACCTACTTTCTTGCATTTATAGCCACTTCGGTTGTTATACAGCCATATCGGCAACAATTAGGTCAACGGAATGGGGTAGGTAATGTCAAAGCGCGATCAACGAGTGGGTACCATCATGAAAGTAATTTGAAAGGGTGTTGTTACACCGCGCGCTTTAAGCGAGGAAACCATTTAAATTTAAATTAGCTTTTAAAGTACATTATCGAATTCTTAATATTTAAAAAGAAGCATACATTGCGTCATAAAGCGGTTTTAGTATTATCTGCACCGCGTGTTACAAACACAGTGGGACACAAAAATATAGTCTAACTATCCGAGCATCTAACAAAAGCTAACAAATTAAACAAAGTAATTGGCACATTAGTTTGACCTGTGACTGTGAGGTATTTTGGTGTTAACCCGACTCCGGTTAAACTTGCAGTTTATTTAGACATACGTAACGCAACGGCAACTGCTAAACATTTTTGTAATTATATGTTTAGTGATCAACAAAACTGCTTTTATTGCACGACAAAAAAAAAACAGAGATCACCAAGAAAACAATCTTTATTTTTAATTCTAAACAGAAAATTTTATGACTGGTATATATTTGTAATTATAAAATTATGCCTTTGTTTACTTAATTTTTTTACATGCAAGAAGTAAAATTATTTTTGTTCATATTAATTTTCTGATAACGTGTAACATCATCGCCTAGATCACAAAAGATACATATTTGATGTTCCTAAAAAGAATTAGCTATAAGTAGTTGAATCTTCTTATATTTAAGAATTTAGTAACATTTGTTAAATAGGTAAGTGAGTTCAGAAGCGTTCGTTACGACATGGTGTCTGAAACTCCGCTCCGTTTGAATAATGAACTCATCAGTCCGCCACCCAACCGTGTTAGTTAGCCCCATTGCCTTACTTAATAAGATGCTATTTTTCACCAAACCATTATTGTATAAAATGTTAGTTTCAGATAAAATTAACATAATGTTTAGGAAGCGGAACGCTTTTACACTAAAAAAGCAAAGTTTTTTCTTAGGCAATATTTTTAAGAGTTACTTAGGTATGCTGCATATTTAATAAGGTGCAACTAGACCAATGTTAAGTAAATATAAAAAATTGCGTGAGTTCCATTGCGATCTAAGTACGTACAATTTACACATGAAAGACTGACTACAAATAACGATACAAAAAGCACTGTTAAATGTTTACACAATCTTTACATGGTATAAAATGAAGTCGCTTCATTTTCTCATACGCTTAGATCTTTCAAATTGCGCAACTAATTTTAATGAGGCTTTCATCAATAGATAGACTGATTCAAAAAGAAGGTTTATGTGTATAATACATTGTATCCCTGCGAAGCTACTACATTCAAACCTTATATAGAGAATTCTTTAAAGTTTTTTTACTCGTGATGCGTTAACATTTTACCTTTCTCTTAAGTAATCCTAATCATACTATATGGGTCTTACCTTAAATTTTTCATCTATCGTTGCCCGACTTGATTCAAATTCAGGGGAATCCAGAAATTCGCACGGCAGGATCGGATGCAAAAATTGATGACCGCTCATTACGTTCACCTAATAAAATAAAAAGGTTGGTAAAGCAATATTGAAGAAAGTCAATAATAGTATTTTTTTACAATTAGATATTCCCTTAATACAAGAACATGTTTGTTGATCCTACCTATCCTCCTTAACTATCAATGAGTAATTATTATGTTGTATACATTATGTTATATATGTTATGTAACTACATTATTTATTTATTTTAGTCGTATTATAACGATACTAATATTTTAAGTAATAACCTAAAATACAGGAATAAGCGCCAGATTCATAAGGCGACGGGTAGGTATGTATAACATAGGTATGTATAACCGCGACTTTTTTCTATATGGTTTTGCGGTAACATTTTTGTTACCGTGGGACTAGATTCATAAAACAGATAAATAAGTATAAACAGATGGATATAAAACAGATACCTAATATATCAATAGTTAATCAAACCGGTGACATTTCGAAGATCATGTAATCGACTATTTAATATTTTTTTCACTTTCGATGTTTGTTTGTATCTGTTTTTATATTGATTATAAATTACTCGTTAGTTCAGCTTATCTAATTTAGTTATTGAAATGGTTGCAAGATTATCGGAGGGCCTAGTACCAACAAGTTTATTTCACATCAACTCACTCTCGACAGCAAGCGTGTTCGGCGTTTCGATTGTTAAGATTCCAGTGCAGGTCAATCGCAGCGCCGAACGCGGTCACAGTGACGATCGAGTAGATGTGAAATAAACTTGCACTAGGCCAGCCCTCTGTTTGCTTAAAACTTTGCCATTGTAACATGGCACAGTTCAAAGTGAGAATACTTTTGTAAGATCTTGTAAACGCTTTCTGATTCTATCTTCAATATGTACTAAATCCATATACTTAATATGTGTCTTTTTGTGCTTAGTGATAATGTTAAGTCTTCGTTAAATATTATAATTATGTCTTACCTATGAAGTTAGAGATTTTTATAATCATCATTTTCAGATTTAATTATATGTGGATTGGCGCGCAATTCGAAACTCAAATAAATTTTATTCGAAAGCCGTGTTATTTTACTTTAATATGAGTTATTTGTTTTAGATAGTGTTTTATTTTTGTGAAATTATGGTAGTGTTTTGAGCGCCATTGATAAACTGAAAATTTGTATGATATACGAATATGAGTTCCTATGTGGAAATACCACTGCGCAAACAACACGAAAAATTAACGACGTGTACGAGCCTAACACTGCTTGCATAAACACGGTCCATTATTCGGTTCAATCGTTTTAGATCTGGAAATTTCGAGTTAAAGAACGAGCCTCGCGGTCGGCCGGTTACTATATTCAACAACGACGAATTGAAAGCCAAGTGCTCCAACTCAATCTACAATTGTTATCTGCGATGAAAAGTGGATCCTGTACGACAACCGTAAGCTTTCGTCTCAGTGAGTGGACTCGGGCACAGCACCTAATAAGTGCGTTAAAAAAAAGATTATCCATAGGACGATGATGGTGACTGTCTGGTGGGCCAGTGCCAGACATGTACGTCACAGCTTCTTACCGAATGGCACAACGGCAGATATCTATTGCCAAAAATTGCAAACAATGACGGAGGATACACGTTACGACAGACAAAGCATTCGCAAAGCTACGAGAGTTACAGCTGGAAGCTCTAAATTACTTACCGTACTCACCAGCCGACCTTGGCCCAACGGATTGCTCCCTTTTCCTATTCTTAGAAAAAAAAATAAGTGGAAAAAATCTCCAAACCCGAGAGGCAGTACAAAAGGCTTTCGCTGACTTCATCGCCTTCTGTCTAGCAGATTTTGACAGCAACGGGATAAACAAACTGCCATTAAAATGGCAAAATTGTAAAGATAATTTAGGCCAGTACTTTTAGTGGCTAAAATAAAAAATCATTTTTTATATTTTAAAATTTTCATGCAAATCACCAACTTCATAGATAAAGACCTAATATTTGTAAAAGGATCCACCGTGCAAAATGTTTAAACGCAATAATTTGATCGACATAATATTTTTAGTTTTCTTTACCTACCAGTTTTTCACGTAAAAAATTCAAGTAGGTACTCTAATATCGTCTTTGGGTTTCGTGTAAAAGGCACGTATACGCCATTCGGTGAGGTGTACGATAAGGCTACAGCAATAGCATTTCAATGCAAACATTGGCACGTGCACTCTGAAAAATTGTTTTAAATTTTCCAACTGAGTGAATGGCTACAGAATATAAGGGTTGCATTTACATACTTTGGGGCAATAGAGTTTTAACATGGAAAGTAACTTTAATTTTGAATGTATTGCTACTAAAGAATTAGTAATTTACAGTTACACTAAAATAGGATACGATTGCCTCATTTCAACAGATAATTATATTGAGGTTAACTTACCGTAGCTATCGTTTCTTATAACTATGAACGGTAAGTGCTGGTAGGTTACCTTCACAGTTTTAATCGAATGGAGATATCACCTAAGTTAAAGATACAGGATACGGTATATTTAAAACGGGTTCCCTCTATCTGGCAGAATCTTGATGTTACGAAATTGATTTAGCATAACACACTTGGCAGAATCTTCTTTAAACGAATATTTTACTTTTTTTTTAGTATATATTGTTTGGCCGAATGTTTATATGTCCGAATTTACAATGGCATACGTTTAAGACCACATAATTTTATTTAGCATAATTACCTTTGGCAGAAAAAGAAACCCGGCCAGCAAGCCGAAGCTGCCGTGGTGAGCGTCGAATTAATCTGCGATGATAAGCTCGCGTAGGACCGCCGGAGCCGGTTAGACTCCTAGCTTTCAAATATGTATAACAAAATGCAAAAGATATGCACTGCACCGTAAATCTAATATTCATAAATAGGTATAATGTATCGCAGGTGAAACTTGAAATACCTAAAGTTTATGTGTAGGCGTTCATTTTTATAAGCAACATGTTTTACAAATTTAAGATGCAGTTACACACGTCCAGTACATGTCGACCGGTCACGGTACGAAATTCTATACAATTACAGTGCCAATTATACTGAACCACCGAAAAAGTAACTTTAATCTTTGTTCTGTGTACTGTAAAATTAAACGAACCAAAATAATTAAAAGTAAATGATTTTAATCGATATTTGACCACAAAACGATTTCTAGCAGTAGGCTATTTCTAGTTATCACGCCTGTTTCGAAGGGGTTGAGCCTTATGAGAAGAAAGGGCAAACATGGCCACTCTTTTGCAATTTACAGATAGATACAAATATCACACAGGCATAATTAAATATACCACAACATTGTTTTGAATAAATCGATTTATTTATCGTTTGTTTTTTATTAAATAGCAATATTAGGCGTACATTTTATAAGTTGATTTTGATGTATTAAAAAAATGATTGATAATTTTAATCTTTGAAGTGCATCCACTTTTTGCGGGAGTGAAACAGCCAATAAAGTACAACTCTTGCCCTCGTATAGCCTCTACAGCAGAATTAGTTGGATTGACCTTCTTGAAGCGTTTGAGTAAAATGTTTTTTTTAATTATATAGATTTACGCTACATTTCATTTACACATACATATACCAGTGTGAGATAGGGTTATAGGAGGGAAGGCCTTTAAATAAAAACTGACCGTAACATGAACCACGCGAATTTCTTACGAAAAGTAATGAAGAAGTAAGGGCCCGCGCGAGCATTTCTTGTCATGTTCAAACATGTATGCACTTTAAAGCAATACCAATAAAGTTATTTTCGAGTGGTTTGAAAAAATCCTCTCCGCTGCGCTCCTCTCGGTCTGCGATGGCCACATTTGTAGCTTCTTATTTATTTGTACTACCTACCGGATACAAATAGGTTTTTTCATAAATTCTATTAATAATGTTTATACTTTTATAGTTATGGTATAAGGTGCAAACGATCAGGCGGGTCTCCTGATGATAAGTAACTACCGCCGCCCATGGACACCTGCAACTCAAGAGAGGAGCCCAATCTCCAACCTCCGGTTGGGCTCCGTTAACCTTATTCACTCTATGAAGCCTTGCTATCACTTTGGTGAAGCTGTGAGAAAGCATGATATTATTAGTAATAACATGTTATTTAAATATCATTAAATACCACTATTAACATTGACTATTCATCATCATCAGCCTATCGCAGTAAACTGCTGGACATAGGCCTCTATCCATTGGATATTTGATGGAAAATAGTTGGTTTTTAAATCTCCCAAAACTTTTACAAAACGAGCATAACTTGTAACATAAATAAAAACACAACATCAGCATTACAGCCACTATGTTGCAGATAAATTTCAATGAATTTCTCTATCTGGTTGATAGAGAAATTCATTGAAATTTATAAATTTATCAGATTATCATATTAAATTTTGGCTTCATCTCATCAATAATTTGTTCGTTTCAATTATGATAAACATTTTATCGCATTATGTTATTTTCACAAGTACGTTATATTAACATAAGCATGCGCTCAAAAGATATTGACTGTATTATACTCCTCATTTTGCTTTCTGAAAAAAAGCCTGTTAATTATGAGGTCTGCCGGTAGCTCACGCTCACTATACTAGCATTTATTTTTCTGTACGTTCCGGTAAGTAATATGCCAATGTCCAACAGTGAGCTGTTAAAGGGTGTTGATAACGATGATGATGAATATACAGAAATATTGTTTGCGCCATAGAATTGTGTGGTTCTTGTGTTGTCGCTACAGACGCACTATCAAGAAGACCTTGTCCTGAAGACTACAAGCACTGTCCCAAGCAAGAAGTAAAGAAAGCTGTGTAAGGACGCTTAAGAAAGCGTCCTTACACAGCTTCCTTAATTCTACCTAAGCAATTAGTGGAAGGAAAGCCTACAGTAAACACAGCAGGAACATGTCAGACAATCTGGCCAACAAATGTATGTGAAGATGAAAACCCGTTATGACCGGAAAGTGAACAATAAGGGCTTTGGAAAGAGATCGTTAGATGGCTGCATCGATACCTGACAGCGCTGGAAAAAACCTGACCTGACAACGCCGGAATAAGTGGAACAAGAGCTCAGAGACCTAGGCTACGACCCCGAATATTTGCGAAACATACGGGGCCGCGGCGACCGACCGGGCTGCATCATCCTCGCAATACTGAAGAGGACACCAAACCTCACGTCACGGATATACGCGATAGAAAAGATGGTGGGAATCCCTTGCGTCAAAGTTGAGGCATGGCTGGGCAAGAAAAGGCCAGCGCAATACCACCGCTGCCAGAAGTTTAGACACTCGAGCCAGATGCCCTAGACCACGGGAGGAGCCCGCCACGTTTGCAAATTGCGGGGGAGGGAACACCCCGCAAACAACACACACTGCCCCGTCTTCCGGCGCGAGGGGGGGGGGGGGGGGGACAGTTGCCGTCACCAGTGAGTCGCGCCAAAGCCGTCGCCGGTGAACGCTCAGCCCAGGGGAGCTCAGCTCAGCGCATCGTGTGTGGACATCGGTGACAGCCGCAACAAAAACAAGAAGACAGCGCCTCGACAAGACCTATACGAACGAGTAATATGCTGATATTCTGATTTGTTACGTATACTGATTACTGAAATCTATCAGAAATGATGAGAACTACAACCCCTTTAAGTATCTAGGTTGACTTACCCAGTAGTCCTGTATATTGGTCAACCCAAAACAAATGAGAACAGAAAGCGAACGATTATTTACAGGTTAATCACGTATAAAATACCTGCGGGAGGAGGAGGACAAAGGATCAGAGTCGACGCATGGTTTGCAGTTATAAATCCCATGTAGTAATGTTTCAATAGATCAATAACTTTACTGAGTATATATGCAGTATCGTTAACTCTTCTATTTGTCTAGTTTTAGTGTAATCAACAAAAAAAAACTAATGTTAGAAGACAAAAGCGTTCAATACCATTTTCTCCTCTGTTTATCAACCGATTTCTTTTGTTTTACAACCCTTGTTTATTATTTTTTTTCCTTTAAGATTTTAGTTTGCCTAGTCATGTATTTATCGATACTCAAATACAGTTTTCTAAAAACGTGATCCACGTCAGTAAACAACTATACTAATAAACTCAGTTAAAAGATAAGTAGATACGAGTACCTACCAACGTCATTCAGAGTTACAGGAAAACTTGAACGAAAATCGTGTCTTATTTATATGGTTAAAGGAAAATTTGTGTAAATTTAAGACATACGAGTATCTAATATGAAATATGCAGTAATTTAAATATGTACTTTGCCAGAGAGCAGTAGCCCGAGGCGGTCTGTCTTGGTTAGATTTTGCATAGCGTACGCCTCCCCTGCGTGCAAAGACATCACGTGCGCGAAATCGGGAGACACCATACGTTTGAACTGAAGTCTTGAAACCTGTTCACAATCAAATATTTCTGTATATTATATGATATAAATTTTATATTTTCTTAACTCATTGACAACTAATTAAAATCTGATCGTTTAAGTAGCGACCTTAAGGAAAAAGTTGTATTAAATAACAAAAAACTTTTGCGTCTTGTTTCTAAGTAAGGTCAAGTACTCGATTCAAGTTTAATATTGAGTACAGTAATTCTATTTTGAATACTAGTTTGTCATACATTTTATCTCCATAAAAATACGTCGTATTCAACGCGTGTAAGCGTGTGGTATTAGTAACTTTTCTCAATAAAACATTTCAGTAGATTGATTCAATATACTAATAGTAAAACTTACCTTGAACGGTTCGAAGAGGGTATGATAAACTTCTTCGAGCTCAGGGTCAAATTTAACAGGTCTCATCTCATACACTAGGTAGACCACTTGTGCTAAATTCAGGAACACGAAGCCAAAATTCCAGGAGAAGGCATCCGGTGAACATATTACATGCCATGCCCATATTGAGTACAGCATGAAGGCTTTAAACAACAATTTAGTCACTATAAATGCATTTTCTGGCAAAACCCGTAGAAAACCCATAAAATGTTTAACAATTGATGCAAATGAGAAGTGTTATAAGTTTAACATGTATTTGCTTTTAGCGGTTATACGTAGCTCCTAAACGGATAGCCACATTTCAATGATCAATCATCACATATTTCTAATTCAGGACTAGTTGCATACGTATAGGTTGGTTTTCATAATTTAACATCTCATGAACATTCTTTTTTCCACTGTCAGACACGCCTAACTATTAAAATTCTCAGTGACTTAAACCCTTTTTATAGCTTCTCTTCAGGTAGTTTATATTGTAAACTAGTTGGTTCGACGCCCGGACCATGCAAAATTTTAAAGGTTTTTCTGAGAGGAAAAAGGCCTAAGCTATTCCTTATGTAGACAGCTACCTGATAGTAAAACATTATCGAAATCCGTCCAGCCGTTTAGAAGATTACCCGGAACAAACAGACAGACAGACAGACAAAAAAACTGGTATTTAGGCATAGGTATCGTGCAAATACCCGTGTGAGCATGAAAAAACCTATAATTTTGACATTACACAGACACTTCAATTTTATTTATTTGTATAGATATCTAGTGGAAAATTTTATAACAAGCTTTTGAAAACAAAATTTCTTAAAATTAGTTTTTCAGAAAAATAGCTAATACACGTGACGGAACTGGCTTGGTCTGGGCATGCCCATTACTCTTTATTTTTTTGCTTGGTCAGAATCCTACACGCAATCGGTAACAGTAGTTACAGAAAGTTTAACAATCCCATAAATATAATTTTTAGAGTGAGTTCGAAACAAGTAGTATAAAAAGAAAATAAGATAACTTATATGATATTATTGTATTATATCTATTTTATATATTGGATGACGTTAGTCAAATGCTAACGTTTGGGTCAGACTACAGGTTAAATAGAAAATGAAGGATATAAGCACCCTATTAATATAGTAGGTGCTTTCAAAAGAACACCTGTACAGCACAAGCGCAAGAGTATCTTTGTGTATCTTTGTTGCGCAATTTATAATCTTAGTTGTAGGCAGTCACTGAGGGATAGGTTTCAAGAAATTTGTATCATGGCAGTCGCATCTCAGTACATATACGAAATTTTCGTGTATGTAAAGAAAAATATTCATTTATTGACTAAGTTTAGCAACATTCACCAAATAAACACTAGAAATAAAGATAAACTCGTGTTACCAACCACTAGACTACCAAAAGTAAGCAAGTCTTTTCGATGTCAGGGTGTGCTATTCTACAATAAGATGGCAAGCAAAAATCATGAACTAAGTATTATCAAATTTAAGGGTTACAGATTATTTAGATGACAAATTTGCTTGGGATTGATGCTGCTCCCTCCCACATTTACGTTCCTAGTATTGTTGTTATGCTTGAAAGTGATGGACATTTAATGTATTGTTGTATTTCGTTTGTTTGTTGTATTTCCAATTTGTTTATCTTTTCATTGAACTTGAATTGTATACTATAATTTTTTGTGTAAGTATGTAAAAGTGAGAATAGTGTAGGCTTGTATTGTTAGTTCATATTTAGTAACTTTCTGGTGGTTTTGAGTGTTTCCACGGCCTACTCAAATGTCCTGATGGCGATAGTGTCGGTCGTTGATCTTGACTAGTATCGGTTAAGCTGCACCTACCCAGACTCTACACTGTACTCGCACAGTTTTCTTTAACTTTGTTGTAAAAAAAAGACACCTCTGTAGTTTGTTGCGGTGTTTTTTCCAAGAATCAGTCTTAGGAAATACCAGCTCCATCTAGCTGTAAAGCCCGACTTACTCGGCCCGACCGATTTACTTAAAGAAATAAATATCATGTAATAGGTCTTTACCTATGAAATTGCCGTTTTGTATGCCATAAGTGAAAGTACTTATTTTTTCAAACTTTTTATTTCTGTTATTCGAAGTAATCACCCATGCAATCGACGCATCTTTGCCAACGCATTGGCAGTTTATTGATGCCCTTCTTGTAAAAATCAGCTGGACGGGAGGCAACAAACTCTTCAAAGGCATTTTGTACTGCCTCTCGGGAATTGAATTTTTTACCCACTAAAAAGTTGTCTAAATTTTGGAAAAAGTAATAGTCGGTAGGTGCAAGGTCTACGTACTCGTAATAAAATTTGATTTGGCTACTGGAGGGAGCGAAGAACATTTTAAATTTAAATCAGATTTTAAAACCGACGCAAAAAGGTTACTTGATCGGGAAACTTGTTTACCGGTTTGAATTTTTATCAGCGGTTTTGTGATTCTTGAAGGGCCTTAACTGAAATTTAGTATAGATAAAGTGACGTCAATGATGATGCGAATCATTTGGTAGCAGCAGCTTACGCAAATACTCAATAAGAAGCTATATGAAGGATTGAATAATGAGGCTATATGGCAGCAAAAGATACCCAATCCTCACCAACGCACAAAAGAGGCACTATGTTTAAGTTTATTTGAATTTAACAATTATTAGGGTTCGGTTTTAAATCTTATCTTCGACTAAGAGCAGAGGTATGCATATAAACATTAGATTAATCATTTCCAGGGATTTGACTCTAATACCTAGATCTATCAATAAGCAACGATCCAAACGACTTAAATTACTCACCAAATATTAAAATTGTATGCATCCATAATTGACCTTTTTTAGTGCTTGGAGCACAATATGAAGCAACAAAAAGCATATTGGAGAGCTGAAAAGGTTTTTTTTGTAATTACGTTATACTTTTTTAATATTATTCACTTTTATATTTTTTGTTTATTTTTATTATTTCAATACCTGAAACAACGGATGTTGTGTAATTTTCCAGAGAGGACACCAGGGCCAGTACCACGGACCTGTGCACAAAAATAAATATTAATGAATCCGCTTGTAAACTAAAAATTTAAAATACTAAAACTATTTGTTACCTGATGGCATGGTGTAATTTACAGAACCAAAATCCTGAAAAGTTCCATTTTCACCAGGCCAAGAAAAGTTATATTCACCAATTTCCAAAAATTCACTTTTTTTACCAAATACTCCACCGTTTGTCATTGTTTATCTTTTTTTGAATGTCACTGTAAATAACCAGAACCATTTAATAGAATAACCTTACTCACATATCACAACTATGTTCGCGCCAAATCAATAACATCCGTTCTCAGTGTTCTTTCTCAGAACAACAAGAACAAAACACTGAACGATCTTATCATTTTCTGAAACTGATTTAACGCCATCTGTTGAAATGATATTTAAACTAGGTACTTTTAAGTTGCAGTTTAAAAAGTATAAAAGTTCAATATAGCTTACTACATTTTAGAAATGTGTTATAGCAGCGTACAAGAGCATTTCTTATTATTATAGAGAAACTAGTAAACTGATAAATAGATTATGTTATAAATAAACTAATTCCCTTTTAGTCGATTTATAAGATATTAAAAGTAAGGACTTGTAAGTGTAACATGTCATTAAAATGAAAGATGGTGCTGATTGGAGTACAAACGCGAAAGGTTAAAATAAAATTGTTTTAGGCTGATAAAAAGAGTGACTTCGAAAACTAGCCCCTAGAAAATGTAAATCTAAACAAACTCGAGAGTATAACACATTGACTATAAAACAACAATATTTAATGTTAAAGAGTTATTACTTTGCAACAAATCCTTTAACTGTAGCATTAGCTTTTGTGCGAATTTCAGTATCATGTGATGTTTTGATCACTGTGAATGCAAAAATAATTTATGTTTAAATTACATTTGATTAAAATATTTTTTTTTAAGTTTATAACTCTTTTCAGTCCGACTCTTGTGCAATATACAGAAAAAAATACTGAGTCCAACCTCGTAAAATCTAGGTACCTACGTCTTTCTTGCGACTTTTGCCATTGAACCTACTGAACCTAATGACTCAGATCGACAAGAATTGACAACACTAGTACAGATTTGACATTTAAATTCACGTTATCTATGACTTTAACTCATTCGCAAGGTGTAATGTGAACAGTGCGAGTTATTGCAAAGAAACCTAATATAATTTGCGATGAGGTAGCAACGATTAAACAAAAATAACTAAACAACATCTGAGTAATATGCCTTAAGTTTTTATGTTATAAATTTCATGACAGTTTTCGCGGGAATGCCGAACATTAATAATGCCACCGTCGCCAATGGTAAGTCTCGCACACTTGATTAAATATTGTGAGTCATTAGATGCACAAGAAAACCTGCCTATTAGGAAAAAATGCAACTGTAATGTTGCAATAAGATGACAATTTTAATTTGCCAAAATAAGTCCCCCTATTTTACCATATTTTGGTTTGTGCCGTGTCTAGTCACGGACGGTCAAGGTTTATACTTAATTTTTCACAACAGCTGCAATTACAAGAGATTAACTAATAAGCTATTCTAAGCATAATATTTCTTACAGAAATTTTGTCGATAAGAGTACAGACGAATAAAGTTTGTTTTATTCAAGACTGCATTCTGAAAAAACATGTGCTTATTTGCAAACTTATTACTTTATACAAGGAATACAATTTGCACAAACATCTTAAGTCTTGTACCCTATATTACCATAGAAATATTGCTACAGTAAACTTTGTGTCCATTCATGCATTTTGTGCTATGATTACTTAAAATGCCAATGCATGTATGGTACATTATTTCTATTGTTTTTAATTGAGGATTTCGTGGCAATTTTATTTATAGTATTTAGTTACACTTTGGAAAATACATATTTGAAATATGCATATATTATTAAGTATAAAATTCTATTGTTTTTGTCAATAAATCTCCGCAGTGGCCATACTGTAATCTTAACATTATATCTAATGCGAGTGTGAAACCATTAGAAATCTCTAGGGGTTTACAACTTATACAGTGAAGATGTAATGTTTAATTATGTATTGGACGCTAAGACACTGCTTTAACCATTTCCATTAGAGTTTATATTTAAATAATGTTTTGATTTTTAAGTAAAACTAAAGATATCTTTTGAAGAAAAAACAATCAAGTGGAGTACTCTAGTTGCTAAACTCTTCATTATATTGTGCAATCACATGAAATATACCTTTCACTCGCATCTCTTATGCTGACGTAATATATTATATTCAATAAATTTATGGCTTTATATATATATATAGCTACAAATAGCTAAATTTAGAATTATAGTTAACAATTACCAACTAAACTACTAGGAACGAAAACTAGTAAAATAACTATAAAGCTAAGATTTTGACACTGGTTACCAGTGCCTAATAGCGGAAACCTAATAAAAATAGCATCAAACTGAATTTATTTCTGAATTAACATTTTAGAGTGATAGTAAATTGAGGATTGTCAGTCTTGACTCACTTCCGAGTTATGTTTGCAACTTCTTTTCTGAGTCATTAAGCATCAGCACAAAGCCAGGTTCAAGAATTTCAGGCTCTATAATTACCCAAGTTCTGACAAAACCTTGGTCTCATATACCTCTCATATACAAAATGTTTTTGATTCTGTTGAACTTAGGCAGTGTCAGTTTCTTGCATGGACCCAAAGGGATCATCTGTACATTTTAATATTAAATAATGATTCATACATTTTAATATTAAATAGTTGATTTAATTCAGTTTACTTTCTGCTTTTTGTTGAAATGAAACAAATTATTAATTTATTCAGAACA
The DNA here is from genome assembly GCA_902825455.1 of Arctia plantaginis. Taxonomy (NCBI): domain Eukaryota; kingdom Metazoa; phylum Arthropoda; class Insecta; order Lepidoptera; family Erebidae; genus Arctia; species Arctia plantaginis. Next base: position 12,838,804 of record CADEBD010000314.1, on the reverse strand, counting down.
AGACAATCACATCTGATTAGGTTACTGTGAAGTGTGTTAACAAGTGAAATATTAGGTACACTAAATTTGGTACTTGTGGGTATGTTTTAATTGGGCACAGCACCAAAGAAATATATAATATTGCTACATTGTGATAATATAAGTATTAAAAAGAAATGATGTTGTAAATAAAGAAATTAATAAAATTTGGTCTGGAAGCCAATATTATTATCATTATTTGATTGAGATTCGTTCAGAGTCAAATAAATTTCAAGGTTGGTCTGAAATAATAATGTTTATACAAGCATCTAAATTTTAATATTTTATAACTATCCAATACAAAGTGGGGAACCTGGCTGTTAGGCCAAGCAAGTTTTCTTGCTGCTATCAAGCAGAGTGGATGTGTTTCATATTATTTGAAATTTGGATTTCAAATCTTAATTCTTAATAAATGATCATCCTCTTCAGTGATGTGAAGATAATATGGGTTATTGGGGTTAAAAGTAGCCCATGTCTTTCTATTAGAATCAGTGTCTTCATATCAAATTTCGTCTAAATCGGTTCAGCGGTTATTAATTCCTCATACAAACTTCTACCCCCCTTTTCACCCCTTAAGGATATTTTCTGTATGTACCTATGTCCATTCTTCTCTAGGGACTCGGACGATCTCTGTGGCAATTGGTATTGGTTGTGGGCTCCAATTGCCGCATTTAAACTCGAGAGTGTTCATTTATGCGTCTAGAAGAGGTTGGCTAGGTGAGCCAACCAAGCTCCTTCCAGAAGCGCAGAAGCCTCCTGGGGCGTTCACAGGCTTCTAGGAGCGATTTTGTACCAGGTATGGTACTAGCCCATAGTGTGGCCACTCCCTCTCATTCCAGGATTACGTGGGCGGCCGTTTCTTCTGCTTTCAGGCATCCTCTACAAAGAGGACTTTCCGTATTAATGATGAATAGTTGTCGGTTCAGGCCTAGGTGTCCTGTTATGGTTCCTGCAACTATTCAAATCTAGTCTGCTAAGACCGATCAGTCTGCAAGTAAGTCGTGGTGAGACTTTATTCAGCACCAGTTTGGGCTATCCGCAGCAGGGTGAGTTTTTCCACCTTCGGTAGTGCGTTTCACGAGTACGCTGTCTAACCCAGGGCCGAAGTTGGTTAAAAGGCAGTGGCAGGAGTGTGGTTGGACCGACAGCCGGGGTTGCCGATCCCCTCCTTGCCAACTCATCTGCAGCGTCATTCCCGTGTGAGTTACTATGCCCTTTGATCCATTGGAGGAGCACCCCATTTGATGTGGCAAGCTGCTAGAAGGCTTGATGGCATTCGAAGACAATACCAGAGGTCATTGTGTTGCCCTCCAGTGCCTTTAGGACGGCAATGCTGTCTGACAGTATACGGATGTTGTAGTCCTTAATACCCTTTGACATGGCCGTTGATGCGGCGTAAGTTAAAGCCACACATTCGCATTGGAATATTTAACTGTGTTGACCTAACGCTAGTGATATGTTCATGTTTAGGTCTTGTGAGAAAACTCCGGCTCCAGTTCCAACCCCAGTCTTGGAACCGTACGTGTAAATTCGGACTTCGTTGATGCGGGTTGATATCGGTAATTTTCTTGTATCTGAATCTGGTATCTTTTTGTAAAGTTTTGGAATCCTGTCGCATGGGGCTGCTATTAGTGGTTCGTTCGTATATAGTTTGGTTGATGCCATAGTTTGGAGTGCAATCCATCACCTTTATGCCACAAACCCAGTTGTCTGAGTCTGATGATCGCCATGGTGGCCTCCTGCTGTATGAACAAATCCAGTGGGGGCCGACCAAGGGCCTCCTCCAGTGCGGCAGTTGGCGTCGTGCGCATTCAGCTAGTGACCGCAGAGCATGGGAGTCGCTAGAATTGCTGCAATTTGTTTATGACGGTGCTTAGCTCTGTTCTCTGCCACCAGACAATAGCACCGTAAGTGATTAGTTTATTAGTCTTATGACTGTCCTTGTAGAGCCATGGATGTCTTAATAACAGCAGTTCCCAGATCCCTTCTATTTCAGGCGCAAAATAATACACCGTGTGATTTTAGTCGGTTCGATTCTGACACACGACTCCGCCGCAAACCGCGGTGCGGTGAAGGCCCGAGGGGGTTGCTACGCGTAAAAGGACCTTTTTTTACAACCTCGTTACAGAGACAAGTGATTAATAGATGCAGGGAGCTCACGCCTAAACTTCATGAAAGTCTTTAGAAAGGCTCCTGAAACATGACATGTTGCTTGACTATAAATATAGAATGTTTATTACGCAAAATAGGTAGATTTCACCGCAAGCCTTTCACAATGACCTTTCAAACATCACTTTCACAATGACCTATCAAACATCATTCTCATCTGTTTACTATAAGGTTGTTTATGATAAAAGTAAATTTAAAACATTTCATTGATCATTCCACTTACTTAAAAACAAATGTATTATTACAATTGTGTAACTCCTAAATAAACCCGTCCGCTTTCTTCAATTATATCATACGGCAAGTACCATAACGTTTAATTGAGCAATAAGGCCAATAAATCAACATGTACTTCGATGGTCTTTGCTGGCAGTTCTTAACAAGTTTGACTTTCAAATATTTTATCGTGTCGCAGATAAGAATGTAGGTTTTAACTAAGTACTAATACCTATCACAGAATGTTTAATTTGTGCTGCAAAAACGATGGTACATAGGATTTACGCGATGAGGAATTTAGAACATTAGTTTTATGTTTCAGACGAATATGAAGTTATTGGTGAAACACAATGGCAAACTTTGGAAAACAGCGGCGACGAACAAACTATCAAAATATACGGCTTCAAACATTCAAAACTACGCACTGCTTTATTTCATACTGTATGCATATTACTTTGTGGGCTACCCTATTTTGCATTGGCTTATTATCCATGGTTTAACAAGTTCAAATACATAAAATGCAGTTTGAAAACGGCTGATGTAATTTGTGGTGAGTAATATAATATAGAACAAATGAATGTTTATCGAATTTTGTATAGTCGGAAATTAACTTGCAACATACTTACATAAGTTACAGTTTCATTTGTTCGACTAACTATGGTCCATTTTTTTAAAGTAAGTTTAATCATCGAGGTCATAATGAAACTCTTATAGATGCTATCGTTAGTGCCAGGTCTATCTACAATAGGTAGAGATACCGAGAAAAGATGGCCACTCTTTTTCATTCCCTATTTATTACGATGCTTAAGTTTTAAATGACATCTAGCTGTAAGTAAAACACTTTAAATAAAGGACTATAGGTATTAAGTACATATAGCGCGTAAATCCCTATATCATCGAACGCCATAGTTTAAAAGTTAATATTAGTAAAGGCCCACGAAATAACTTCAGGAAAGAGAGTTTAGCAATGGGAACCCACCTAGTTTCTATATCTGCTTCCTTGTGAAGCTTTGACATATCTCGTATTTCTTAACATGATTTTTTAATGGTCGTCTTTTTATGTTTATAGCTATATTGCACTTACATACATCTATTGATCAACTGTCTAATTTTTCCAGTAACCGATGCGGAAGGCCTCTTTAAGACAGAACAAGTGCATGAGATTGACCTGAACCTATCCAATCATAGAGATAACCGATTGCGATATTTTATTTACCAACACAGTCGCTTTATTTGGCTTTATGATTCCGGAATTTTTATAAATGTTCTTGCACTTAATGAAAAAGTTACTATTGGTTTGCTAATGGAAAATATATCTGGTATTAACAAACGCCAACAAAATGAATTGTAAGTATACATACAGTAGCTTCACTGATTCTCTTACCTAATTGGGTACATTAGTGAACGAACTATATATGTACGTCTTGAAATTTCTGTAATACCTACAATATTAACGTCCCGGTGACCGCGTTTGGTGTTGTGATTGACTTGCGCTCAACTCTTCACCAATCACAACGAGTCGATGTGTAATAAACTAACATTTGGGCCTCTGATATATATTTATACTTGCATATAATAATAAGCATAAACATAAGTTCTTTTTTGTTGATATTTAAGGACTCTTTGAGTACTAGAACTGTTTGCTTGCGCGTTGTCTAATAACAGAATGGCGTATTTTATGTGTAGCTCAATTTGAGGAGAGTATTTAATGCACGCGAAGTGCAGTAGCACGTTGCATGTGTGTTGCACTTACTATGTCAGTTCTCTTGAGACAATGTGATACTTGCTTATCCACCTTCAGTGGGCCCAGTACCTACCCTCAAAAAAACTCACATTTCACATCTCGATCGTCGCGGTGACCGCGTTCTGCGTTGCGATTGACCCGCACTGTGGGTCGCACGGTCACTTTGACGATCGGGTAGAAGTAAAATAAACTCGCACTAAGGCCTCTAAAATTTTCACCAATAGAGCGAGTTGATGTGAAACATACTCACACTATCTAGATGACTAGCAATAGTTCTGTCACGAAGCAGCATAGCAGTCATGAAATTCATAAAGAAGTGATGTATACCTTAATATATGTTTCACAAAATTGAAATCAATAGATGCAACAGTAGCACCTTTAACTATAGAAAACTTTTTCCATGATAGTTATTGTTAGTTAATAATAAGTTTGTTTGTTCTTATTAAAATGTACGTATTTCAGGATGAAACTGTACGGAACCAACTCTGTGGAAGTCGAAGTTAAAAGTTATTGGACCCTATTCGTTAATGAAGTCTTCAATCCCTTTTATTTATTTCAAGTCTTCTCAATTATCCTTTGGTCACTGGACGAGTATTACCAGTATGCAAGTTGTGTTTTCATTCTATCTACTGCATCGTGTATGTTGGCGTTATATCAAACCAAACAGGTAAGTGAAAGTGATTGAAAGTGCAACTTTTGTAGTTGATAATACAGCATTTTAGTTTTTTTTCTGACTTGTCGATAATGACGCATTTATCGAGTTTTTAGATATAGTAATCTGCGTCTATGTGGAAATTATCTACTGAGTAACATAACATGCATTATTTTTAATGGATCTGTAAGTAGTTTGGAAATTGATTTACCTTTGTTTTCAAAAATGGCAAATGATTGTACATATTCAACCAAAGCTAATGTGACGCCATACAGACCAAATACTATACTTTTTGCATTATAACGGGTTAAACACGCTCATAACATTTAGGCAGTTGTGTAACAATTTAGTAGTTGGTGAAAGAAAAACAAGAACCGTATTCTTTGGGGGTTAGTAAACCTTAGAATAGTGAAAAATAATTCATCTGCAAAAGGGACGTTTTACAACAGTCTTACAATATTTCTGTCAGTGATGAATAGTTTGTTAAGAAATTATTTTAACTAGAGATAGTGCTAGATAGTGGCACTTCCTTATTTCATCACTTCAATTACTTTAAATGTTTTGTTTTGACCAGTATAACTTGAAACTGTCACTGTACAGACGTTCCGTACCATGACAGGTGAACGTGTGTTTGTTTTCGTTTTCTCATATTAATAAAAAAAAATATTTCTAGTTGATAATATATTGATTAAAAAAATGCATTCAGCAATTCTTCATATAAATTTATTTTAAATTTTCATAGTTTCCTTCCCCTGACGTCCACCAAATTTGCTTAAAAGGGAAAAGGTACAAGGAACTCTCTTCACGTATTAATTTATTTAAATATAATTTGAGACCAATTAATTTCAAAAAGAAAAGAAAGATAGAAAATCTTAAAAAAATAAGCTATATAATAAAATAAGATTTTTGTTTGAAACCAGTAATTTGAGATGCAGCTGCGATTTCATACACTTGAAGTAGTTACTAACGGGTCTAAAGCCCTTCACTTTCAGCAACTACACACTTAATTTTACATATTTTTTACTTCTGCTGTGAAACTGTATCAGTGTTGTTCTTTACAATTTGTATTTAAAATTCGAATACAAACATTTATCTAAAAAGCAAGTCCTGGACTCATTTGTACTAATTATATCACGAATTCCTTTCAGATGAGCATAAACTTACACAAAATGGCTGGTTCGACAAGTGCGTTCACTGTAACTGTTCTGCGTCCTACTCGCACGGGACGAGAAGAGTGCGTGGTGAATGCTAGCCGATTAGTTCCCGGCGACGTGCTCGTTTTACCACCAGACGGTTGCGTTATGCCCTGTGACGCGATGCTACTTACTGGAACCTGTATTGTCAATGAAAGCATGCTCACCGGTATGTGTTAAATCTCAACAAAAACAATCAGTTTTAACTACCTACTTACTTAAAATACCAAATAACATCCTGGAGTATGTACACATAAGGTATGTGTAGATACAACAGGCTGTTATTTGGTATTTTCTTTAGACCATTGAATATGCTGTAAAGTGTAAACTATGCTCTTGAACCCATTTCTAACTATTCAATGATGAGTTTTAGTGACAATCATTACCAAAACATAATTAATTACACAGAAATAGTACTTGCCAAACACATCTGCTATTATGTACATGTTACTTCATACAGAATGAACAAAATGTATGTCAATATTAAAGTTTTTGGCTTAAATAAGGGTATATGTAGTCTATTTTTTTGTTTGCCCCATGCGTAAGTACAAAGCAACATCTTTTTGTTTCTCTTTCTATATTTGTACAACGACTGCCAAAATTTGTTTTTGTGAAGCGGTAACAATTATTATACTTAGCAAATGAATTTTAGGTGAAAGTGTTCCAGTCATGAAAGGACCACCTTGCGTTTCTCCCGAAATATATTCTACAGAGGGCCATAAAAGACATACTCTGTTTGCTGGCACCCATGTAATACAAACAAGATTTTATGGAAACAATCAGGTAAAGATGATTACTGTTTAACATTAAATACATTTTTGAAGATAGATAACCAAATTTGTAACGAGACTGGTAAACAGTACTGCTGTGGACTAGGAGAAGTCGCTCTCGTGTGTTAAAGTTTCTCGTGCGTTAATATGTCGCCATTATTCACCGGCTTTCAATGCCAAAATTCATATATTTCTATGAAATTGACAGAAACTAGGCGATCCAAAATAACGATTTTTTTCCTGCTGTAATCAATTTTTTTTAAATTATTAAGTTTTCACTTCTGTCGCTACTGCTTTTTTTATGGCATAAGAGGACAAACGAGCAGACGGGTAACCTGATAATAATTGACTACCGCTAGCCATGGACATCCGCAACCCAATTGTCATAAGTGAGTTGCAGCCCTTCGGTCCCCCCATCCTCCCACAAACAGAGGAGGGCTCCGTTAACATCACTCATTCGGTGAAAAGCAATCAAAGAAATGCTTAAAACCGATTTTCCGTTAGGCTGTGGTATCATAGTCGAGCAAACCCATGTTTATCGAAGCATGCAAGATTAACATTGGTTACAAAATTAAACAAGTGAATGTTTTAAAGGTGCATGGGTTGTTTCCTATTTAATTAACTGCTTTAAGTCAACCAAAACCGAACAAAACCTCTTCAGTATAAAAATCATTTGCTTATATTTTTCAGGTTTTAGCAAAAGTGGTACGCACCGGTTTCTACACGGCTAAGGGAGAGCTGATTAAAAGTATACTGTTTCCGAAACCCTTTGATTTCCAATTCTATAAAGATGCTGTCAAATTCGTCATTTTTATGTTCTTCATTGCCGCCATCGGAATGGGTTATTCAGTATGGCTTTATGTTGTTAGAGGGGTGAGTGGTATATTGTGATAATTTTTATATAAGTGGAAAGTGACTACCGCCGCCTATGAACGCCTGCAACTCAGGAGTCACGAGTGCGTGTTGACGGCCTTTAAGGAAGGAAGACGCTCTTTTCTTAAAGGTTTGAAGGTCGTATCAGGCCGGTAATACCGCACACGATAATTTGTTCCACAGATTGGTTATGTGTTATTAAAGTAAACCATAATGCCTATTAACATCTTGACAAAATCCTTATACCTACATAAATTAATTATTATAAATGTTTAACACACACACAGATTAAATACTGTTAAATGTCTCGCTATGCTATCTAGAAGTTCAATAAATATACTGATTTCTTTTGTGGCTAGGTACAAAGATTATGTTACAAAATCAACTTATTCCATTCAAGTTTCGACCTATCATTCAAATCTTTGAGTAGTGATGTTTTGTATACTTTTAAATGACTTTATTGGGGCTCCGTTAATACAAATACACTCATAATTTTTAATGTTCAAAGTAACAAATTGAGATTATTTATAGGCATTGGAAATCACTTACCATGAAATGGGCTGAGTTTGTGTCGTTGAATGTGATGCCAAAAAAATCGGTTATTAATAGGATTGAAATAAATATCATCGATTAAAATTAAATTCTTTGAATTCCACAGAGCCATGTGGGTACTATAGTTCTTCGAACACTAGATATTATAACAATTGTGGTACCTCCGGCTCTGCCTGCCGCTATGACAGCTGGCATAGTGTACAGCCAGCAGCGACTACGTAAGAATAAGATTTTCTGCGTGTCACCTCCGCGTATTATAATATGTGGAAAACTGCAAGTGATGTGTTTCGATAAGGTAAATATTTTTTATATCCATAGTTAAGGTCAAATAGAATTTAAAAGTTTGTTAAGCTACACATGTCCTTTCGGGGAATATTAGTACAGTAAAACTTTATAAAAACAAAGTAAAGACCCGTTCTAAAAGTAGAATCCTGGCCGTTTCATTTCGTTATCATTTATTTAATAATTTTATCATTTTATGTCAATATATGCAAATGTATTATAGTAACATACAAATAGCCTTTATTTCCAACACTAAATATACAGAAACGGGTAATTAAAGAAGAATTAAATTTTTTTTTTTTAAAATTGAAGAAGTCAACTCTATCGTCTTCAGAAGTAGAGTTACGCGGTAGAAAGAGGCAGCTTCTAGATGAATAGAGCTGTTAGTAGTTAACTCATTTCGACCTCAATTGCTGGAGCAAAATATTGTGCCCATAAAGCCTATTTCTTCAGTTTAACTAAAGTAAATATTTTATATGACATACGGAGCTGAAACGTGGACACTTACGGTACGGCTGGTCCACAAGTTCAAAGTCGCTCAACGTGCTATGGAAAGGGCTATGCTCGGCGTTTCTCTAAGGGATCGCATCAGAAATGAGGTGATCCGGCAGAGAACTAAGGTCACCGACATAGCGTACCGGATCAGCAAGTTGAAGTGGCAGTGGGCTGGCCATATTAGCCGCAGAACCGATAACCGTTGGGGAAAACGAGTTCTTGAGTGGAGACCGCGTCTCGGCAAGCGTAGTGTAGGACGCCCACAGGCCAGGTGGAGTGACGATTTGCGCAAGATGGCTGGCAGGAGCTGGATGCGAGAAGCCCAAAATCGATCTAAGTGGCGTGCAATGGGAGAGGCCTATGTCCAGCAGTGGACTGCGATAGGCTGATGATGATGATGATGATGAAATATTTTAACCTAACCTTTGCCTAACCTTAAAAGTTAAACTTGATCATAACGATTTCTCATCTTTAGATGGACTTTTTTGTTTATTTTTTTAAGACGGGTACTCTGACCGAAGATGGGTTAGACTTCTATGCTGTGATACCGTCACTTACCGAAAAGAAGTTCGGAGAGTGTGTTGTTGAAGTCGGCGCATTGCCAGTTAGCAGCCCGCTTGTACAAGCCCTTGCATCCTGTCATTCCCTTACTAGCATACAAGGTGAACTAAAGGGTGATCCTTTAGACTTAAAGATGTTCGAATTTACGCAATGGGTAAGTTTTTAAACCTATAACCATTTACAGATCTTAAGGCAAATTTAAAAATAAAATAGTTTAGAAGTCGATATTATATCAAATACATGCAGATGTTATAGTATTATATGGTTTTTTACTTTTTCTATGATGAGATGGTGTGACGCTACACTTAGGCCATTCACAGTCGACAGGGGACTGTCGCAGTTTAATGTTACTAAATACCAAGTCGGTATTCAAAGAAGTGGAAAGGGGCATTTGCAATATTTTTTTATCAATAACTTTTATAAATTCTATTTCCTAATATAAGAATATTAAACTTAAGGAGTAGATCTCCACTTTCAGGCTGACAATTAAAGAGTATACATATAATACTTTCCATTATTTATCTTATCAAATATTGTCACATAATACATCAATTATGTATGATGTGACTATATTTGATAATCTTTCATATAAAGACAGAATAAGTGTCATAGTTTGTGCAATATAGCCTTACTAAAGCTTTTTACATTTAATATGTACAGTATAACTATTTAATATAAGGTCTTTATTATCTGTTTGTTATATGCATACATATATTTAGAAAGAAGTTAGTAAAAAATATTAAAACATTTCACGCATGACTCATTTATTATATTACCTATAATAATAATAATAATAATAATATTTTTATTGACATAGAAAAGAAGTACAATGCTTACATACATACATATTATCAAAACAGCATCAGTGAAAACTTAAGCAGTCGAGCTCTGGCACCCATTGTAAGATTTAACTTGAGTCATGGGTACCAGTTCTTCTCACAGTTGTAGACTTATGATAAGACGCGTATGCGCGTGCGCGTGTCTCTTTCTGTGTCTTGTTTTGTGTGTGTGTTTGTGTGTGTGTGTGTGTTTATGTGTGTGTGTATGTGTTTATGTGTGTGTGTATGTGTGTGTGTGTGTATTTAATTTTATAGCACTGTGAGTCTCATTAACTTCTCGGTTGTATCGTAATCCTGTTCAAGTAACCAGTTCATTACTTTGGCTTTGCATTGTCTTTTCGCAAGGTGATGAATTTGGCAATGCTTGTTTAAGGTGTTGTAAAGATGAACTGCGATAATACGAAAGTGTCTCCTGGCAAGGGCAGTTCTGCATGTGACTGCAGGACAAATTTTATAAGACCTGCGTGTGTGCTGTCTTTTTGGATCGTATTTTAGAGTGCTATGTTTACGTAAAACTGTTTGGAGCACATACATTTTACGGACAGTGAGGACATTGCATTCAGAGTATAACAGAGTGGTGGGATATCTAAAATGTCTACATAACATGACCTTTAAAACGGCTCTTTGAGCCCGTTCGAGCTGCAGTAAAGTCGTCCTGGCGGCACCTCCCCAAACAGATATACAATATGTCACTATGGACTGACAGAGTGAGTAATAGATCATTTTAAGAGTAACCTGTGTAGCTGAGTGTCGGAGTTTTTTGAATACACATATAAGCTTGCGGACACGGGAAGTCAGGGTACTTATGTGCACATGCCAGTTTAAATGGTTGTCAATGAGAACGCCAAGGTATCGGACACTATTGGTTCGATTTACAGTGGGACAGTTACAGGACATTTCCTTGGTGTGTTGACAATTGTGAGCTCTCAGCTTAAAGATTTCGGGGTTAGGCAATGTACTAGAGGTTGGTGTAAAAGTGAGATACATTGTCTTACTTACGTTGAGAGTCAGAAGATTATATGAGAGCCACTCCATCACCTTTCCTAGAGCGGACTCAGCCGCAGAGAATGTCTCAGACCAATTGGAACCGTGAATGAGTAGAGCTGTGTCATCTGCGTATGTGTAAATGGAACAATTTGGCATGGAAAGGTTACAAAGTGAATTAATGTAGATTAAAAACAATGTTGGGCCGAGAATGGAACCTTGAGGAACGCCGCAACTAAGGGGGATAAAATTACTCAAAGATGACCCTATCTTAACACACTGCATTCTATTATTGAGATAACTTTGAAAAATTAGTAAAGAATGTCCTCTTATGCCAAATTTCTCCATTTTAGTAATTAGATGGGGAATAGAGACAGTGTCAAAAGCCTTGGCGAGATCAAGAAAGATACCGATACATTTCTGTTTATTATCCATCTTATCGATGACATTGTCTACAAGAGATGCAACGGCATCCTCTGTGGATATGGCATTTCTAAAGCCATACTGATTACTTGCTAAAATATTCTCCTTAGTTAAAAATTTAATTAGTCTATTATTTAATATTTTTTCCAAGACCTTAGATAGCGAAGGCAGCACAGATATCGGTCTATAGTTGTTGACACTGTCTCTATTACCCTTCTTGAGAATGGGATGTACGATTGCTTTCTTAAGGACTTCTGGAAAGATACCTGTTTCAATTGCAATATTGCAGATATGGGTTATAGGGGGGACTAATGAAGATGAGCACATTTGGAGCAATTTAGAAGGAATGCCATCCCAGCCAACTGCTGAATCCTTACGGAGACTGTGAATTATGGTATTTACTTCAGATTCATCAGTTGATAATAGTACCAGAGAGTTCGCAGGCCCAGTATCTCGAGAAGAGATTGATTTAGGCGTTACTTGATGATTAGTACTAAGTTTTTGAGCTAGATCACGGCCTATATTTGCAAAGAACTTGTTCACCCTGTTGACAGACGCTTCCGGGTCTGGTTCAAGTTTAAGCAGCTCAAGTGAGGGGTTGTCGTTAGTATTAGTATTAATAATATTTTTTACTACATTCCAAGTTGCTTTAACGTTGGACTTCGCTTTTAAAAATTCGTTACTCTCGTAAGCGTGCTTAAGATTTTTTAATAATTTGTTACAGAAATTACGATATCTAAGATAAGTTACTCTTAAAGTGTGGTTTTCAGTGTCTCTCTGTAGCTTGCGTCCCATGTTATCCCTATTACGAATGCAGCGAAGCAGTCCTGGTGTTATCCATGGCTTTAGGATTCGGTTTTTTGGAGGTATATGAACAAAGCTCGTGTGTTGTTTAATAATAGAACCAATAGTAGAACAAAGGAGTTCAGTGGCAAGATTTACATCCGAGATATTCAGAACAGGACTAAAGTCAGTGCCAGCAATACACGACGATACTAGTTTGAAGTCAACCTTTGAAACTATTGATTTGGGTTTGTTAGGGGTTTGAACATTTTTAATGCTGAACAGAATGGGAGCATGGTCAGTAATGAATGTGTCAAGAATTAATGTCGTACAGCTTTTGTCTGATTTGAAAAAAATATGATCAAGACAATTTTCACGTCGTGTAGGCAGAACGTGAGTTGGGAGAAAGCCATGCAACGCTGTAAGATTTAAATATTCATGGGCATTTTTAGTCAAGTTTGTTGGTACAATGTTTATGTTCAGATCTCCAACTATCACGGCATTTTTAAAGCCTGAGGCTGAGATGAGGATACTGTTGAGGCTATCAAAAAAGTCATCAAGCTGTCGGCAGGATGGTGAGCGATAGACTGAGATTATCACAATGTCATTAAGAGGCAGCTTTGTGATAAGACAATTCGAATCATTTATGTGTGGTTCCTCTACATTATGATCTAAGTGTGCTTTAATGTACAATACAACGCCTTCGTTTTGGTTGCTATTCCTGTCCGTGCAGTGTACGATGTAGCCTTCTAGTGACGGAGTATTGTAACATTTATTAAGCCAACACTCAGACAGAACTATCACATCCGGCATAATATTTAAGGTTTGTAACAGTATATGTAAATGGTCAAAGTTCTTACTAATACTGCGTATGTTCACATGTAATATATTTATTAAATGTTTACCGTCTCCAATGTAAAGTGAGCATTGTTGTGGTTTACATATAAGGGAATTAGCACAGCCATAGGAATCTAGATCTGTAAAGACAGCATCTACTGCAGTTGAATCAAACATTGTTAAAAGGTAAGAACGCAAAGCAAAATGTACACTTTATTAGTGCAGTCCGTGAACTGTAAGAAGACACTTTATTTAAAAATAATTCTATTAAATCCGAGCAAACAATGAGTATGAAAAAAGTAATACATATGAGACAAAGTTGTGCAGTTGTTTCGACATACCCTTTCAGAAAATAAATGCAAAGAACCGAGGAATGTATAAATAAGTGCGGTTCATTACCGTGTGTAGTAGTAAGAAGGTAATCCAACTTAATACAACTTACTTTAGACAAATAGTTATGGCTGTATTTGGTATATCCCATGTAGATTAATAGCGACGTATTATTTTGTATATGTTTTAAATGAGTGTTTGTATGTGTGAGTGTATAATTCATTACATGTAATATATCAAATAATAAAGTGAAAAGAAAAGTAAACAAAATCATCCTTGACAAACGTAAATAAAAGTTAACATCTTTGAGCAAGGTTATTAAGGGCAGCCATAGAAGTGATGCATATAGCTGAGATGCCTTCACCACGACGAAGAAAAATTTTATTATTTTGCGTCCAACAGAACTTGTAGCCGTGCAAGCGTGCAAATTGTCGGCTTTCAAAAAACAACTGACGTAGGCTACCAGGCAAATGGTCAGCTACATAGATAGGCCTAGGATCTCCTTTAATACCTATAGTGGTTGTGTTTAGCTGATCCGCCCGAGAGCGCGATTGATTAAACTTGCGATTTGCATCTAATATTTGCTTCTTCATATAAACGTTAATTGTTTCGGCCACTATCGGTCTGTTGGACTCTTTTTTTCCTGGCATACGGTAGACGTCCCTTAGATCAGTGTCCTTCACAGGGAGTTGAAGAGCATTACAAGTTTTCAAGACGATAGACGATAGGTCTTCTGTAGTCTCCTTCTCAGCATACGGTATATTTCGTATTTCGAAAGAAGAAGGGCGTGAATTTTGTTGGAGATCAGTGATTTTCCTTTCCAACTCGACGATGTATGCTCTCTGCTCCCTACATTCATTCTCTAATGATTCCACTGATTTTTTAACCACTTCAAACGAGTGGTTCAAGAACTCAATGGATTTCTCTATTTCTGTATTAGACTTTTGTATCTCTCTGTTCTGCTTCTTAATGTCTGTGACATCTGACAACAATTTATTTAATAAAGCATTTTGGTCACTCTTCCACGTATTTAGTAGGCCCATAATTTTCTCCTCGAATTCGGTGAAACAGTCAGGATGTTGATCAGGCGAGAAATCAGGCCGTATACGCTTATTACGGGATGGTATGATTGTCTCGGCGTCAATAGAGGGTATGTCGGGTGATGACATTACCCTCTGCTTACCACTGGCAGAGGCTTTCGGGGGTGAACGTTGTACTTTTGGCATTGCTAAGAGCAAGCAAACAGTAAGATGTAGTTCCACGATAAGTTGTATCGTAAAATTGTTTGGCGCAGGACGACTATATCGCTATGCTATATAAAGTTTAGTTTAATATCCGATTACCTTCCTTTCGTATTGTCACAATAGGTGCCCGGCCGACAAGAATTCCTCACATAAATATAGTATTAATATAATTTTATTGTTCACCAAACGCAGGGTCTCTGTGCGAGCGAGTCAAAAATAGCAACCGATCTCGTCCCGCGGGGTTGAGGAGGTGGCGTCCCGCTCGCTAACTAGCGCAGAGACGCTCACTTATTATTTTAAAATCAAAATTTACACTGAATTGTTCACACCAAATTAGATAGTACTTTGTTTACAAATTAGTGTTAGATTTGAATACACTTTTTATACAATTTTGGCGATAACAAACACACGTCTTATCTAGTCCGCGGTCAATACAAGCATCCTACTTCCATTGTTTGACATAATTCGTTAAAAGATTATTTATGTACGATTTCCTTATCTCTTAGGCTCATAGTATTGGTACATTCAAATATTTATTTATCAGTTTCAGTTAAAACTGATTTTAGAAAAGTCAACATACACCACATCAAAATTGAATTTAACGTTATTCTAATTTAACAGGTGCTGGAGGAGCCAGGTCCAGAAAATACTCGTTATGACAACTTAACACCAGCCATTGTTAAACCTAAGCCTGCTCAAGGAGAAGATTTGCAGAATTTGGATAATTATGATCCTTTTACGATGGAAATTCCATATGAGGTGCATTATATTCTTAATTTACATAACAATCTTATCTACGTATTCATTATTAAAATAAAATTCTGCACGTAGGCCACTCCTACTGCACGCCACTTAGATTGATTTTTCGTTCATAAACATAAAATTACTAGCGCATAATTTTATTCACGAATGAAATACATATTTGAGGAAATTAATTTTAAACCATACAAACATCTGTAGTCCATTAAATGTCGAGAAGATAAAATATGAAAGATGTTTGTTTTTTATTGTTTGCTTGCTTGCCTTGGTTAATACCGTAGTGTAAGCTATCGTGAGGATTTGTTCAGATCATGACAATAGACGCTCCGCCCCCCTCTACTAAGTTAAGAACTAAGTCTCTACAGTTCGTTTTAAGATGACACAGAAATTACTTAAATACTTAACAGGAGCTGAATCAAATTTACTAACTACATTTTTTTATTGACAGGTTGGTCTGCTACGAAGGTTCCACTTTTCTTCTTCACAGCAATCCATGGGTGTTATAGCGAGAGTACTTGGACAACCGCAAATGGTTTACTTTGTGAAAGGGGCTCCCGAAAAGGTAAATATCAATAATTTATAGCTAGCATAGCAACTGCTCCTGTTAAAAAGTTCAAATCGAATTATCTTTCTTTTTTTATAATATGGGGTTCAAACGAGCAAACGGGTAACATGATGAAAAATGCATAAAAAAAGTAATAGGAGTAAAAGAATCGACCTAATTACTAGTTATTCGCAAATATATACTCTACACTTGTGGTATTAAAATAAGTGTACAGTAAGTTCACTACGACGCACGAAGTTTGAGCGAAATGTAGATTAATCTTGGATTTTGTTTTAGGTGGCCGGTATGTGCAATCCAGACACTTTACCAGAAAATTTCAGTTCAGTTCTCAACGAGTACACATCAAACGGTTTCCGTGTGATAGGGCTCGCCCACAAAAAACTAGATCGTAAGATGAAATGGGTCGACGCTCAAAGGATTAAAAGAGAGACTCTTGAGTGTGAGATGGTATTCCTAGGCTTTCTAGTCATGCAAAATAGTCTGAAACCAGAAACGACCCAAGTAATTAAGGAGCTCCATGATGCTAATATGAGGCTGATAATGGTCACAGGTTTGTAAACTGGTTTTAATTGTAACGCGTATAATTGGGTTTGAACTGTAAGCTTATGTCAATTTCATGTTGCAGGTGATAATATAATGACGGCAATGTCAGTAGGACGAGGCTGTTCCATGGTGCAGCCGCATCAGAAACTTGTTCTAATAACTGTGGGACAACAACAAACCACTGATTCACGACCCCCCTTATGTATGGAAGTAAGTGTCGATATGGTTGTAATTTAAAATGTATCAGGGGCAGAGATAGCCATTTGAATAAGGAGGACGAAACGAACGAACAAATAATTTTGTTTTTTCATTCATCATTATCAGCTTAGATCGATTTTACGTTCATAAAGTTACTAGCGCATTATTCACAATGAAATATTTGAGGAAAATAATTTTAAAACATACCATTATCTGTAGTCCATCAAAATATCACTAAACAATGTTGTGAGTATCGTGGTATTAAAAGAGTTACCATAGCACATGTGCAAGCACCTTTTAAGAAATCAAAACATTAATAGCTTTATGGGTCTACATATGGTATAGCTACATCAGCAATCGTGAATGTAACAATATTAAAACACCTCAACATCATATTATGAATCGAGTTTAGACAATATACTAGGGGGCGTAAAATTCATATATTATATGTATGCGTGGCTTCTGATATCATGTCGATTGATGAATTTATTGAAGAAATAACGAATACTAAAAACTAATACAAAAGTATTAGCTTAACGAAATTCCAATCGAAAGTGTTCTGTTATTGCCAAAATAAACGTTTCTTTCTTTTTTTCAAATTACTTTGTAGAAATAATTGAGTAGCTTATCAAAGGAAATAATAAATATAGCACAATTAAATATATTGCCACATTACACGTTACATACTATCACGAAGCATGGCGTTGCGTCGCCAGGGCCCAGCCGGTCTGACCCTCCGCATTTGATGTTTCACATTAATCTACTAATAATTATTTGTAAATAAAGATTTTTTTTCTTTCGGTTTTCGAACCTTTACATGTCGTAAACAAAAGTTTAGTCATAAATGTTGACGTGGTTTCTGTGTAATCTTTGGCATAAAATAATATTATAAGTATTACATTGCAGGTTGTAGGTGAAGGGTGTCCTCCTAAATTATCGATAGATGCTTATGTACTCGCATTAGAAGGCAAAACTTGGGCTGTGATACGTACTCATTATCCGGAATGGATGCCAGCTATTTTAAGCAGAGGTGAATTTACACATGTTCATACTTTTTTATAACGTACATTATTTACAAGTTTACATTAAATAAATATCTATCGTGTCCAATGCAACGGATATAAAACCAAAACCGGTAGGCATTATCATTCACGAAATATGTTGAATTTACAAGAACATTTTGCGAACTTCTTTGAAAACAGACTATAATGTGAAGTTTTATTAATAGGAATGATATTCGGTCGCTTTGGACCGGACCAGAAAACTCAATTGGTGACCGCCCTGCAGGGCGAGGAGCTCATAGTGGGCATGTGCGGGGACGGCGCTAACGACTGCGGGGCGCTCAAAGCGGCGCACGTTGGAATATCTCTTTCTGAGGCAGATGCATCAGGTTTGGATTTATACTTATTATATTTCTTATAGAGTTACATTAATCGAACAAAAACCTAGGCGGCCATCAGATTTCATTGATAGAAATTCCCAAGAACGACCGATCGCGATAGCGTTACTCTATCGAGTATCGTATACTCGATAGAGTAACTAGTTTAAAGGAGAATGACCATCTTCTATTCATAGTTGGGCCCAAATCATGTTGAACCGTTACAAGTTCGAAACTGGTTTAATCAGCTAGGTAAAAATATGAACATTACACTGCCATAATTTGTTTGTTTGACAATTGCATATAGAAATAAGACTTCGAATCGTAGGTTATGTCATTTGCGGAATATTTTTTACAGTTGTAATGCAGTCTAAGTCATTGAAAAAAAAATCACTAGAAGGCCAAAAACGCAACAAAAATCCTGAAGAGACTATGTCTTATTTATTTCTCACGTTTGTTTAAGGACTGACAATTGTCTTTTCATGAATTTCAAGAAATGTATGAATTTGACAAAAATATCTATAAATATTTTTATTTAGCAAATGTAAATTAAAATTATTCCTTGTGTTTTTGGATTTATATTAAAGTAACATTTTTTTTACTACTATTTGTTTTACTGTAACATGAACTCAAAACTGCGTATCTCATTTAAGATTTTCCTAGTTCGAATAGGACTATCTTCAATCAGAATTAAATTTGAAAATTTTAAATAAATAAATTATTATAATGAAAGTGAGTCTGGTACAAAAAACATATTATGCGGCCGAAACCGAAACTGAAACTATTATTTTAAAATTTCGATTTTATACTGAAATCTAGTGTATTTTTTAGTAATTTATCTGCTTTTGCCCAAGTACCACCTAAAACCATTGTAATAACGGTATTAAGAAAAAATGTATTTAGGTAGGTAGATAATAAAAAACGTAGGTAGGCTGACTGGGTAATTTGAACGAGCGATTTCTCATAGTTAAAGTTAAGCAACTAACGATCAGGCATAGTATAAGTTTTTTTGGGTGTGCCCAAATAAACCACCAAATATCGTTCAACAAACAAATAAATCTAAGGGTCGTATTACAAAATTATACCTCAAAACTTCAGGAACGCTTTATGTTAGTTTTCGCCTTATAAAACTACGCTCAAGCGTTACTTGAGTTTTGAGAAACGTTCTGTAATACAGCCTAAGTAATATCTGAATCCAACATAATCTTTTTTCTGTCACTAATATAAAAATTAAACTCAACAAAACGAAGTTCTATACCTAAAAATTGCCTTTGAGATAAAACAATGTCAGTTACAAGTAAAACAAAACAAATACAAAATTGTTTATGCGTAAAACACAACTAACAAGACAGCCATGCCTCGGCCCATATGGGCCAGGCTTAGATCTTTACATACGAGGGCGGGTCAATAAGTCCGTGGTAAACTTTTGGAATAAAACACAGCTTTTTTGATAAATAAATCCTTTTATTTTTCAACGTAGTCTCCTTTGAGCTCTATACACTTTGTCCAACGCTCCTCCAATTTTTTTATCCCGTCCAAAAAACATGATTTGTCGAGGTCCTCAAAATAGGCCTTTGTTTGCGAGATGACTTCATCATTGGAGTCAAATCTTTTTATTTCCAACCAAGCCATTTCTTCAGGTTTGGGAAAAAGAAGTAGTCACTCGGAGCCAAATTTGGAGAATAGGGCGGATGAGGGAGCAATTCATAGCCCAATTCATGGATTTTTGCCATGGCAACTGCACATGTGTGCACCCTTGCATTGTCTTGGTGGAAAAGAACTTTTTTCTTGGCCAAATGAGGTCGGTTTTTTTTCAAATCGTCATTGAATCGGTCCAATAAGTTGGCATAATATTCCCCATATTAGCGCCGGAAATTGTATTTTGCGGCGCTACTCACGCGAACCTTGTATTATACACGCCAACTTTGTTGGCGCAAAGTTACTGCGCCAACATAATACGTATAACATAGTAACGTATAATACAATTTTATACTTTTTGTTAACTATTACCAAGATAGTCGTGTTGTGTATTTGAGAAGACATAAAATATGTTTATGCCTTTATGAAAAGTATATAAATATTATGATATTGTCAAATTATTAAAAATCGAACAAGCTAAAGACAATGTTCAATTAAAGCAAGTACTTTAATATTTTGTGTTCTATGTTTTAGTGGCGGCTCCATTCACCTCTCAAGAGCAGAATATTCGATGTGTAAAGCTACTCGCTTTAGAAGGTCGCTGTGCTCTTAGCACCTCTTTTGCAATCTTCAAGTACATGGCGCTTTACTCCCTCATCCAATTCTTTTCCATCCTTATACTTTACAACGTGAGTATGTTTTGTTTTTATTCAATTTTGTTTTGCATAAAGGTACTAACATAATATTTATTCATTTTATACAAATTTCTTAGTACATATTGAATACTTTAATCTGATATTTCTGTTGTTTTTCGACTTCATATAAATATTTGTTTATTAGTATTACTTCACGTTTTTGGTCATTTTTATAGCCTTGTCCTTGAGACAAATTTAACCATCGATATTGCACTTACACTTTATTCACCGCATTTCGCTTATTCATTTCCATCACAAACCCGTTACAAAATAAAGCATGCGTAAGAAAGGGTGTGTTCGGTTGCAGTTCTACTCGATCCTGGGCAACAACCAGTTTCTGTACATCGACCTGGTGCTGACGACGCTACTGGCGCTGTCGCTAGGGCGCGCGGGCCCGGGCCCGGCGCTGACGCGCCAGTCGCCGCCCGTGTCGCTCGTGGCGCTCGCCTCCATCCTGCCGCTCGTCATGCAGGTCTCGCTCGTGCTGTTCATGCAGATAGCCGCCGTCTACTTGCTCTACGAACAGACTTGGTGAGTCACCGCCAACTCCTTCAAACAACGTTTAAAAACTAAATATTACAACTGCAGTTAAGTTTTAAATTAAATTTTATCACGATAAACAGTCTTAGATTGTCTCAGCATATGTTACGATATGAAACGATTGAGTTGAATGCAGATTCATATTGAGACCTCTTAACACAGACCGATGGCGGCGCGGGACCTAGAACAGATCGTATATAGAAAGGTCGCTCGTTCACCAATCACCTCTTAATCGTCAATCGTCAACAACTTCGAGTGTAGAGTCTCCAATTTTCGTTGGGGTGCAAGCGACATGAACGTTCGACATAATTGTCGTCTTTTCCATGTTCAATATAAGACCCACTCGCTTAGCGATTCTGCTACAGCGATGTAGCATTGTGCTAAGGCCTTCCATTGTTTGTCCAAATCGAAGGTGGGTGATATACTCGCCATTAATGTTGACGCCAAGTCGATTCCAATCCCGAAGCCTTAATGCGTCCTCTAGTGCCACGGTGAACAGTGTTGGAGATATCACGTCCCCCTACCTCATTCCTCACTGCAGTTGGATAGGTTTCGAGCTCTGATCCTGTAGATGGACTGACATAGTAGCGATCTCATACAAACACTTCAATACTCAGATGTACCGATAGTCGATTTGGCACCGCTCTGGAGGGTTTGAATCATAGTCCGAGTTTCGGTCGAATTAAAATCTTTCTCATAGTCCACAAACGCCAAGCCGACGCCAACGAAGAATATAACCTTCCACTAGGGAAGGTTATATACAGCGTATATGTTATGTGGTCTATGGTGCTAAAGGCTCTTCGGAAACCGGCGAGAAGATTCGTAATGATTCGCGAGAACAGCTCTGACTCTGAAAAGAGATAGGTCTGTAATTCTT
The DNA here is from genome assembly GCA_902825455.1 of Arctia plantaginis. NCBI lineage: Eukaryota > Metazoa > Arthropoda > Insecta > Lepidoptera > Erebidae > Arctia > Arctia plantaginis. Next base: position 12,816,649 of record CADEBD010000314.1, on the reverse strand, counting down.
TAACAGAAAAACGTGATACCTTCACATCTCTGAACCATGCCTTAGGCGGCTTCCCGCCGAGTAAGACGGAACTGAATGTCTTCTGAACGACTTTCAAGACCGGCTTTCCAAATCTCAGTTCCTCGCCGAATTCACACATTCATAAAAAGTAATGTAATGCACACGCAATTCTAAAATACACCTAACGTAATTACACATATGTTGACCTTAAAGTAGCATTTTATTAAAATATTTTTCCTGTACCGGAACTTAATGTTCCGGAAGAGTTAATACTAATAATTACACAGATAGGACACTAGGAGTGAATAACTCAATAAACGATCAAGCGAATTACTACATTAATTCTCAGAAAAAATAATTAGCCACTGAAACTAGACTTATGCCTAGCAATACAGCTAGTCTTCCACTTAATTAATAGTTAGTGAAAACAGCAGTTTTTTTTCCACGGTATAATCTTAATTCTGTAGTGATCATAGTCGTAGTCGTAGTGATCTGTAGTTTTCATTTTCATACCAGTGAGCACTTAATTAAAACTTGATTCAGGAACGTCATGAATCTTTGATTCTATCACAAATCCCTTTTTTTTTATTTATACTAGTAATTTGGTTTGTTTATGTTTTCTTCTATGTTCAACCGAATCATTTCCTGTGTTCGAAAGAACCTTATTATCACTTAATTATTGATTTCATCATATACTTGATTTCGAGATCATTTTAACTTTTGGAAGACTTGATTTGTACATTTGCTTAGTTCCAATTAACTTTTAATGTTTTTACTTAATTTTTTACTTTACTTACTTTTACTTTAATCTTGGCACCTAATTAGCACCTAACAAGCCCCTAATTTTGTCATTTTTTAAATGCAAATCCTGACTTTGTGTTGCTGGCTTCACAGAGCTGGTCCTTTTGTACTCTTTAGGCCTACAATCAGAATAACTAAAACATAGACGGTACTATAAACCATGATATTTCATCTTATTTTTATAGAAATACCAGATGAGTGGTTAATTATTCATATGATGATGTTCCAGGTTCAAGCCTACACAAGCAGAACAAATACTTAAATGGGAGAACACGGTCATATTCATAGTTACCGCATTCCAGTACTTAATTATGGCTTGTGTTTATGCAAAGGGCTGGCCCTTCCGTCAACCGTTTTGTGCTAATTGTAAGTACATAGGTATTATTTTTGTAGTATTGTATTAGTTGTGTAAAAATTTAAAATACCATACTGAAATATGTAAATTGTAAGAACCTAACTCTTTTTGACCTATCAAAAGGTAAACAGAAATTACCAAGTCCGTACTAATAGGTTAATCACATATTCTGGTAAAGGTTCCTTCAGCTGTTTTTATTATATTAAAGTGCTATTTATATGGCTATTTTTTGTTTTTCTAGATTACATGGTGATAACACTATTCACCCAAGCAGTATTTGTAATCATTCTTTTACTGTGTCCGTGGGATGGGCTTGCAAATTATATGGAAGTTGAAGTCATGAAGACAACGGATAAAGACCAAACTATGTTCCGCATATATCTGTTACTCATACCCGTGCTGCATCTAATACTGGCTATAGGCATCGAGGTAAGTTGTTATATTGAGCTTTTATAGATTTAAACAAAAAAAGGAGAAATACGTACTCCTGTTAACAACTTGTTGTACATTAACAGTCAGAACAAATGGCACATATAAAAGTGCACAAAAAACAAAAAATATATATGAAAATTTAAAGTGTTTGTCAGTCAAAAAAAATTGTTCAGTAAAATACAATAAATCAAAATTCGCAATGATAACACACTAATCGTGGATAAATACAACAGAGAGGTCAAACATTTACAAATGAATAGAATGTGGCCTTTAATAGTCTTGAATAAGAAGAATTTTGATTTTTTAAATATCTGGTACTTAACATACAATAATATAAAAGGAGGTTTATTGTTATCTTATAAGATTGACAAATCAGATAAACCAAATGTGTTGCTTTTAAATTAAAGTTTTTATTTTAATTACTTTGTTATAATACAACGATTGCACTGAAAACAAAGAAACGATTTTTAAAGTGAATCTTTTCGTCCATTAACAATTTATATTCTACACAACCGGCACGCTATGATGGCCGTTTTGACGTTTGTCCCCTCATGAAGTTTTGTATTAATTAGTAATTACATTAAGAAGGAGCAAATTGCTGTTCTTTATTGTCAATAGTGACGTACAGTTAGTCATAAAATTTATCGAATGGATTATTTTAGGACACAAAATTTATTTATTACATTGATTTCTAAACTATATATATTAAGGTCCTGTGAACATTTATTTTTTATTTTTATAAGATTATAATTATTGGTGTACTTATTTACTATTTCGAACGTGAATCTAAACATGGAGGGCCAATTTTGCCTATAACGTCAGTAGTTGAACTCGTAACTGATGCTCTTAATATTGAACAACGAACTGTTAGTCGAATAACTAAAGAAAAATATGGCGAGACTGGCACAGAAGAAATTAAACTTCACACACCAAAAAGAAGAAAACGAGCAAAACCAGTCGTAGGCATCGATAGCTTTGATGCCGATGCCACCCGAAGACATGTGTACGGCTACTATTTACGAAAGGAGTATCCAACAAGAAAAAAGTTAGTGCAATCACTGAAGGAAGCTGGATTATTCTTCGTTGGGGAAAGTTCTGTAACGAAGATTTTGAAGACCGTACAAACAATGTAACAAACGCAAATTATTGATGGAATGATTTGATATCGTGATGGCAAGATATACTTTTTTACGGCAAGTAAAAGAAATTGAAAATTGGCAAAATGTTGTGTTCTTGGATGAAACATGGCTTAATGCTAACCATACTGTAAGCCGTTCTTGGACCGATGACACTGCAGCATCTACGTCCACAGTTCCTATTGCAAAAGGATCGCGACTCATAACTTGTCACGCCGGAACCATCAAAGGGTTTGTCGGAGGTTCTCTCATGGCTTTTGCGTCAAAAACCACTGGAGACTATCATGAAGAAATGAATGGAGAAAATTTTACTGAATGGTTTACCTCAATGTTATATAGCCTCCCTGAACCATCTATATAAATATGGACAACGCCCCATACCACGCGATGCAAGTTGACAAGCCACCTGCCCAATCCCAAAAGAAAGCTGACATCGTCGCATGGCTTCAAAAAAATGGCGTAGATGCAAACATAAATATGTTAAAAGCGGAATTAATACGTCTTTTAAAAGAAAACAAACCAACCAAGATACGATACGTTATTGACGAAATAGCGTTAGAACATGGGCACAGAGTTATACGGTTACCGCCTTACCATTGTGAATATAATGCAATTGAGTTGGTGTGGGCTCAAATTAAGGGATATGCTGCCAAGACACAATACAGAAACCCCATTTACCACAAAAAAAATGCTAAAGTTTGTGAACATGTGACTAAAGGAGACTGAGGAAAGCTTGTGAATAGAACTGTTAAATTAATAAGGGAAGATTATGAAAGAGATGTGAACATAGATATTATTTTAGAAAACGAACTTAAAATTAATGTAGGTGATGACAGCAGGGACGACAGTGAAAATAGCAGTATGGACAAATCTGATTAAATATAGCCTTTTGTGGCACCTTTTTTTGTTCCTTTTTGTATTAATTTGTTTTTGGTTTGCATATAAAGTATGCATATTCATTTTCATTCCAATATTCAGATCGTTCAAATATATTAAGTAAGCATTTATATTTTTGTTTTATTAAACCTTTTTTAATCAGGTATTACTTGCAATAAAAACATAGATTTCATTATATTTTTTCGAGAATAAATTGACATTTCACATCACTATTGTAATATGTCAAAACGGCCATCATTGCGTGCCGCAACTATAGTTCACTATACTTTTATTTAAAACTAACCCAAAATTCGTACAGAGCGTGACACCATTTTTATGTAAGAGCTTGAACATTCCAGCATTGCACGGATGGTGCAGTGGTTTAAGCGGTCACCTCGCCCGTCCTACTGCGCTAAGTGTCGTGGGTTCGATTCCCACATGGGGCATCATTTTGTGTAATCCAAAAATAATTGTCCTGAGTCTGGGTGTACTTTGTGTCCACTTCATGTAGTCCCCCGCGACACAGAATTATATTCCAAGTGCGGGAGTTGTCTTTTAAAAAGAAAATAATTGTCACTCGTGCATCGTGACGTTACGGCATCGCGGTGCGCGACCAAATTAAATAAAGTGAAGGCAATAATTATATTTTCTTCACAATTATATAATTAACATACATCGAGTCGTGTCGTATAATTGCAGGCATCGCTCTCGAACTCGGAGAAGTTTTCTCGTGTGGCGCGAATAGTCCGTCGCCGCTGCGGCAAGAAGGAGGAGGCGGGCGGCGACGCGGCGCGGCCGCTGTGGCCGCCGCACGACCGCGCGCTGGCTTGCTGACCGCGTACTGCGCTCCTATACCAAGCATTGGCATTTGCTGCTAGTCGCACGCATTAACAGTTCACTGCTCGCGGATACTACGAGCGTATACATTCTAATTTTTGTACATTTGTATCATCGGTAGTGAACGAGAGCCTATTTGGCGATTCGTCCCTTTTTTTATTCAATCGAAGGACCACGTGAGCTCACTATGTTAATAAAATTGTTAAAATGCCGATCGTCGGTGTTGTGTTCCACCGTTAGCCGCGATGACCGCTCATCGATAGCTCGGTGCGCTCGTTCGCCACTTAGGCGGTACAAAAATCTAAGCCCTCAGTATTATAGTTCGGCTAGAGTTCGACGACAAATTATTTTACCCTAAGAGAAAAATATGGGAAATAAGAGTAGTCTATGTGATGACTATATTTTCCACTCAAAAATACCTAGTATTGTGGTTGAACTATTTTTCTAGTCCGCAGCAGATAAGATTAATATAATCAGTACTTTAAATTCCTTCTCACACACGAGCATTTAGTGTTAGGACATTTACTTTTTTCTGATTTGACTGAAGAAATATAATATCTAACTCTATTGTAATAACCGTTTTTTAAATAAATAAGAATACATTGATATAAAAAAAATATTAAATTTTATTACAATAAACTAAATACATAGTCAAGGGAACATGATTGTTATGATATCTTTTTTAAATTGTAATGCATTTTTTGCTAGAAGAGAGAAACTGATTTTAATAAATAATTGCAGCGTATTTTTAGTCAAATCATAAATATTAATGAAAATGTAGTTGCGTAATATAATTGTAAACATAAATTTATTACATTTCAATGTTATTTTTTGTATACTAGCTACAAATTAAAGACTAATTAATTTACAGACAAATATATAATAATTGTTTGTCTTGTTTGTACGTTACTGTTAATTAATGCCTAGACTGTTAGCAAAGTCCAATGGTGCTTGGTTTGCGTACGTGAGTTACGTACTTACTTTAGGGTTCGGAACTGTCCGCTGTAGTTACCTTTTCTTAGTAATGATAGTGTAATTATATCAGACTCGGTCCTGCCGCCTACTTTGTTACAAAGTTTATATATTTATTTTTAGAGTTTACGCGGCGGCAGATATTATTAGGGCTGTTACTTAATTTAAGGACCATACTTAGATTTAAAATTGTTCTCTATCGTGCGATGACATGTTTTAATTTCGAAGGGCATGGCTCCGAAAATTAGGCTTAGATTTGCATGCATTCATATATTTAAAAGAACGCTAGTTTACTTAAGCGCACAGAAGAAGCGTCATTTTAAATTTATGCATTTGTTTCTTAATTTTCATGAATCTTTGACTTCGTCTTTATTTGCCAACATATTTTTTTTTGGCATAATTTTTTTACCCATCATGTAACTGACCTAAGTTTATTATTTAATAAAAAAAATCGAAGGTAACTTACACATCTCAAAATTGCTAGTTACCAACCAAAAAGATGTCTATAGGTTCTTTTTGTTTACTTAAGTGGGTTAAACCCAACTTTGCTATACTTTAATTGTACTTAAAACACATAAGCGATCATGGTACTATAAATGTACTGTGTGCATTTGTAGTACAATGATACGATATCGGCATACGTATATTTCATTCCCTTCATATCCCAAACAGCTCATGATGCGTCCGCATATAGGTACATTTTATACAGAAATGTACGAGACTTTTGACGTGATAAAGAGATCCTCGGATAAATAATTCCGATACTGAATATCATTCACGTGTCTTTTCAGTAGTCGCGTAGTGTACATTGGATTTGGATTAGAGATTTGGAATTCAAAATTGATTTACTGATCTGAATGACTGGAAACAATCATGTTCTATTATATTATTAATAGCTTTTATAGATGAAGTGCCTGTAGATGTAGCCGTTCATTTCTGTGGTCTAATAGTATTTTCTACATATAACAGTTAACTTGATTTTCGTGATACATCTTCTGTATTAGAAATTATTTAACAAAAACTTATCATTATGTATATTATAAGAAACAGTAAATAGGAAGATATAGTCAATAAGTATTTTAATGTTTTGTGTTACAAACAGTGAATGTAGATATTTGCAGTTTTATGATAGTCCAAGTAATGGCTACATCCGCAGATGCTTTATCTAAATGACTTAATGACCAAGTTATAGAATTGTTATAGAAGTTCTTAATTTATCAGTACCAGTAATACAACATTAAATAATATAAAATTATTTATTCATAACGATTTTTTTAAATGTCATTATAGAACAGTTTATCTCTTAATAAATGGATATCACCGCTTTGAGGTTGCAAAAATATTGTTTACACACACACAAACACGTTGCAGCTACGAGTATGCTCCATTTACAACACGATCCCGATTTCAGTACTTTTTACGTATTTGTTATAACGAAAATATTTGAAATGAACTTATCTACATTTTTATGACTTGTTTATAATATCTGTACAAATAGTTTATAAAATAAAATCATGTGAACATTTTTGTAAAAATCATAAAAAATGTGTCTGTCGACTATATTAGGATAATGAATACTTGTATATTATATAGAAATGGTTTATTACAATATTGTCTACTCCATATAATTAAATATTGATGATCATACGTAACCATAATGGGGTATACAGTATATAAGTGCCAAATAAATCTTGTCAGAATACCCTTCTCGCATGGTACAAAAAGATCATTTCGCTGTTTATGTGTGATTTATAGATATTAGCTTTAGAAGATATTACATTGATATCAGAACTAAATGTTTCTCATTTCAATCCCTGTGTCAAATGTTCTTCACGCCACAGTGCGTCAATTAAAAAAAGAGCTGTTTTATAACATTACAGGTATCCACAAAGGAAATCCATCGACTTAAATTCACAGAGGAACCTTAAAAATGATTTCAGAATGTAAGTTTTGTATTTAAAGTAATATTTATATCGTATGTTTAGCAGACTATAGTAGTCTTCCTAGTTTAAATGATAGGCAACGTAGTTATAATATATGACAGAAGCTACTTATTTTTACTGTAAGTATAGATAGAGCATTACTTGTAAAAATACATACGCGACCATAGTATACGGTATTATTTTAAGAATAGATGAAATCTAATTATTTTGCATTCTGTTAGTACTTTATCTACAGTGTTTATTTTTTTATTTAAATATAATTTAGGTATTTAATATTTAAACAAATATAGAGAAATAAAACAATTGTATCAAGAAATTGTATTATTATTGAAAAATGAGATGTGCACAAATAGCGTCAAGTTTTTCTTTTCCATTTCGAATAATCATATCATCAAACGACTATCCATTTGCAATCACATGAGATTTTTTGTGCGAGTATTTTATGGAATACAGTCGCTAATTAAGTAGATTTGACTGAAAAAAATGTTATATTTAATTATATTGTAATAAGGCCAATATTTTCTAATATCGGCAAACCTTAAAAGTTTCAGTAACATAAAAATAAAAATCCGTTTAACCTTACAAAATTAAGTACGATATATTTTTCTAGTCAAATCTACCATTTTAATATAATTCAAAGAGTATAATTTAATTTATATAACTTAACATCGTTAGCAGTAAGTGCTTTATAAATTTAAATACTTACGTACCTTAACGTGTTAAAAAAGTCAATTTACCAACGATTATGAAATTTTTCAAAAATATTTTACTGACAAGTTTTATTATGTAACATTAAATCAGTAGCATTTAATTGCTTTCCATAAAGGAGAGCCCTACAAACGTACCAACAACCATGCACAGTTGGAAGTGTTTAAAGTTATTAAGGGTTTTATAAAGTGAATTATGAAAGAATTTGTATTTTTAACCTTAACAATTTTGTAATAGAAATGTGTGCAAAGGAGTAGGTACCAGTGGATTACGGTAGCAGAGCGGATCATTCGTTATAACTTCGGGTACATGTATTTTGTTGACGAGGGGGAACAATGTTTTAATACGTGCTCAACAGGCAAGAATTTTGTTTCGTGTTTTAATTGCTGTTATGTGTTCGGTGTTTCTTATAATTTAATGTTATATTGTTTTGACTTCAGATTTTTTTTCTATGGGCATTTATATTTCATAACCAGCATATTGCGTGTCAATGAATCATTTTGATTTGGGGTACTTGCGGCTATAATATAGTGATCGCTATATATACAGTTATGTGTTTTTATGTGTCTGATATTGCAAGAGTTGATCTAAAACAAGTTTTCTGCACATGCAAAAAGAAGATACGAATGTGCAAATATACACTGATTATGACTGGTAATATTATTTTACGTTAATTGGGTAGAAAAAAAAAGATAGAAGAATTATTCTTATAATTTTTAAAAAATATAGCTTTCGAAGAAAAGGTGTAGACTAAATTTGTTCTTGTTTCGTCAACAAATGCATTTTCTTTAAAGTTTTTTTTTTAATAAGTAACGAAGACTTATTTAGTGATAACCCTTGTAACTGCATGAGTTACAAAAAAAAATATTTTCTGTTAGTCACTCCCCTACTGTTACCTCCTCTACTATAGGTAGTTGTACCTTTGAAAGATTGGCTTGAAATATGTTTAAAATCAAACCAAAAGTAGTATTATGGCATGTGTTAAATTGTCAAAATCTAAGGAATATTAGTAATAGGTATGTATTGTTTTTATTAGAAAGTTTCATTTCTATTACTTAGCTCGGTGTTAGAAGTTCGGTGCTGTCTATGTATTTAGAACATTTTTTTCTTAGCAAGTCAATTGTAAAAATATATTATAGAATACACTGTTTGCTCTTAATGTTTTATTATTTTGTACTTGTTATTTATTTAACTGCATTATTATGGTTAGTTTAGACTACTGTACATGTATGTTTATATTGCACTCGATTGGAAGTTGTTGACTGTTTTTATGTCCAGTTATCATAGTAATATAGTTCGATATGAATTTATTAAGCGACTTTAGAATGGATGTGACCAACAATATTGTAATGAACATTAATTAAAGAAAAATTTACAAAAGATCTTTTTACTTTGGGAGAAATCCGTTTCCTCATATTCTCCGTCACCACCTTCAAAGATAATCCTATCTAGAGCTATAGAATAGATTATTATCTATTCTTCTTTAGTACTATTGTGGTACCAGAATGGTTGTACCACTATTAAAGATGTTGATGTTGTGTTAAAACAGGGTTCGTTTTCTTCTTAGGTATTAACATTTAAATGATTTATGTTTTAGCTTGCCGTCGGACTCGCGAAATTGGGTCGCGGTTTTCCTCAATTGCGCTTAAAACGTATGGGGAATCAATTGTGAGTATTACTAAAAGTGGTATTAAAATACCCACAACACCAGTCATAGTTAGTCATAATGTAAACAATTAGACTTAAAGCCAAATTTTAAAACGTTTAGCCATTTAAGAAAACGATTCTAAAGTGTAAGTACGTTGGTTTCGCCTAATTTTGTCTCTTTTAAATCTAGATTCAAGTTATGAGTGGGTCAAATTCCAAATACAAGCTGTCGTTGCAGCATTATGGAGTTAAAACATACCAACTCGCACACGTAATATTATTAAATTTTTTCGAACATTCGCCGTGTGCATCTGGTTCGGGAGCAATATTTGCAAAACCAAGTAAGATTTATAGGAGAATTAAGACTTAGCATTAAAAATCTTGGGCCTTCAATCCAGATGCGTGCATAAAGTGAAATTGATTTTCAATTTTTTGGAGGGTAGATATTTGGGTATTACTTAAAATATTTAAGAAAATCTTAGCTGAATTCCTTAATAAAAATTATTGACCCAAAGATAGTACTTTTTGAGATTTAGGCTATGCCACTTCATGCGGGCGTCTGGATTTAGGCCCCAAATTTTTTAATCCTAACAGTTTTAATTCTTGTTTAAGAAATTCATGGCACTGCTCTAAATTTTTACTATTTTTTACTAATTTCCCTATAAATCTTATTTCTTTTCGCGAAGATGAAAAAGTGGGCTCTCGATCCAGATACACACAACATTAGCAGGAAAATATCATACCCATTTAAAAAATGAACATTTGCTTTGTAGATAATAGATACTGATTTATTCTAATGTTTATCTTGTTCATACTTTAATGCATTTTTAAATGAAACGACCAATCCGATTTATTTTCTCGATTCGAGTTATAAACGATAGTAGGTATTGTTTCAAAACCATTTTAAGGTAGATAGGTAGTATATGCAGGCGGTGGCACGTACTCTGGCGGCGATGCGTTCTTGGAGCGCACTACTATTGGGCGAGCGCTCCGAGGCACTGGAGGCTGCCTCCACCTGCAATCATTAAAAAAATTACAGGTACCTGCCTCCTGTGATCCTAAAAGGATGTAATATCTAACTGTAATTTAAATCTTACAAAAAAAAATGTATTATTAATTGTAGCCCCGAGAGGCCTATGCATCCCCCCATGGAAAATATGAGAGTTCGTACGAGCCTGATTTTGGTGGCTTTGGTAAGCTTACGATTCCCTCCAACTTTTCTTAACTTCTCCATCGCGATTCTGGTTATGGCCATACGTCGTCTTACTTCATCTACGCAGCCGCCGTTAATTGAGATTCAAGCCCCAAGTTACACGTAGGTCTGAACCACGTCGCAGTTCGCAATCTGTGTTACTTCGGGCGAGTTATCGTTGACGCGGTCCACGATCATCACTTTGGTCTTAGATCGGTTTATCTTCAACCTAAAAATTACGCTTACGCGCTCCATTTTGGGAAGGAATTCTTTCATTAGGCTAGCATTACTCGCAAGCAAGGTGTCTTCTGCGTACCGCAAGTTGGTAATCTTGTGTCCACCAACCGCAACACCATCGGTCAAGTTCTCAAGAGTGATTCGCATGTTCGGTTCGGTGCAAGTTCGGTGAAGATGTTGAATAGCAAAGGTAAGTTATATCAGGCAGATTATATCCCTAACCTCCCTAACCGGAACCGTGACAGTAAGTATGAACATACTAACAATAACTTACAATAATAGAAACAATTCCTTAATTCTATAGAGATGTTTAAGGTTGACATGTAAGATTTATAATACGTAATTGGCACTACTTCTTTATTTTCATTTTCTGATACCTACGAAGATAAAATGAGTCTAGTGCGTGTACACAAAAATGCAGTTGCTACAACTGCAGCTATAGTGAAGATAACTCTATAAGTTGTAGTAATAGAACAAGGTTGTCCAGTCAATGGCACTATACGGTGCAACGGTGTGCAACTCTGAAAGTGCTGGCGGGTCTGCCAAGGGATTTAGAGGCGGAAATGAGTGGTGAAAGACTGCTTGCCGAGCCACGCTGACTCGTTGGACCGTGAAGGCGGTCCAGCCGGTCATCGTCTAGAAGGCAGCGTGGCAGCACAGGACCCTTTCCTTTCGACTGATGCAGATCTTACTTCGCACGTCTGTTTAGGGAGGTACCAGCAGTCGATCGCTAGGAGTGAATGTAGGCCTGTCACCACTGCAGTGCAGTTTGAACTCGCCTCAGCACACACTGGTAAATGTAGCTTCGGGAGCTCATTGCAGGCATCGGAGAGGATTTCTCGCTGCCAGCCGTTATATGCTCCATGGCTGGTGCGCCTTCCCCCTTCCTCGCCACGAAGGTCTACAGCGAGGAGATGACTTCTTCGTGTAGCGGACGTCTTCTAAATGAAAGTTTTTCCCAGACTTCCGGACAGAAGGTGGTGCCTGCGCTTTTAAAGGGCAGGCGCTAGGAGGGGTCCGCAGCCAAGTAGGACTCAAGTCAAGTCATCTACCCAAGTCCGGTCTTGGTCGGAGTGAAATGTCGTGCGGTATTCCGCAAGGGTCGGTGTGAGGGCCGCTCCTGTTTGATATCAGCTACGACTAGTTGCTCTGCGGTGCCTTCTTGGATGATGTCGTAGTCACAAGCTACGCGGACGACACGCTAGTGACGGCGTGCGGTAAGGCCACAGTGAAGATCCGTCGACTCTAGGTTTCTCTGCACACAGCTGAGGCCGTTCTATCAGGAGCCTCGGTGTCTGATGCGCAAGGAACTAATGCCTGGGTGCCACTTGCGATGTCTGGGTGCCATTGCGGTGGCCAGAGCGTAGACACAGCGCGAAGCAGGGGAGATACTTAGAACTCTCCCGGTCCACAAGGCCCGGGAGCGGGCCAGGTACTGCAGGCGACGAAGGTCATTGAATGACTTCTATCCTGCATAATCTAGGGGGGGGGGGGGGGCAGTGAGACCATCTGACACCAAAAAAAGAAAGGCCTCTTAATAAAAGCTGTTATCGGATCCCTCCTATCTCAGGCGCGGTGTGTGGTTTTAGTTGTTTCGATTCCGATTTACCGCTCTACCGCAAACCCCGGTGCGGTTATAGCCCATGTATATACTCACGTACCCACACGTAAAAACAATGACCAGTCACTATCCAACATAATATATGGGCGCTAGAGTCGCAGAGGGGAGACGAGGAAGTGCTTGCCTAGGGCTCTTTTGATACTCGATCCGCCGCTTTGTGCCGGAGGCTTTCCTAGCGTAAAAATAAAATTTCCATCCCTTTTGGACAGATTTTTTCTCGATTAATGGTATTCTATTTTCCTTTCTGTATCCCGGGCCACGTGTTGCAAAATTTCATGATGATAGACGGTGAGGCATAATATACAAAAATCATATTCATATATTTAGATAGGTGTAACTATCATTGAACATAGTTGTTTTTTTTACGTACCAAGGCACAAGACTGAGGTCGTGAGGAGGTTTAGGCTTGGCTAATCTTTCAGCACGTTCTTCTTGCAATGTTTCCGCATCACGCACTGCGGCGCACCAGGCTCGCAGTGTAAAATAGTACAATAACTCTACACCGGACAGCAGGGAAAATCCTAAAAATAATCCCGCGATACCTCCAAATGACACTAGAATATTTCAAAACAATAGGTTAATTTTTAGTTATCCTTATAAGTAACAGTTTGTTTCGCATATCCAAGCAGATGCTAATGGAAATGCATATTTATTTAAATTAATATTTACGGTAGTGTTTCGATTTAAACAGAAAACGCATTAGACCCTGTTGATTATATATAATTGGTTAAGAACCAAAACCGCAATACTTACTCCGTAAAATTTAACCATACATAAAAGCGTCATACGAAATTCCATAATGTGTCATAAGTTATAATGAAAAGACTCACCTAGTAAGTCAACCCAACCGAAAAGTACTTCGCGTTTGTAACGGACCATTGGCCATGAGACAAACTCCGTTTCCAATAAAGCGTTCTCGACACTTCGCATTGTACTAAAAAAAGCAAGTATTTAGAACCGTTGAGACTTAGTTATCTATAGCAAATTTATTAATTTATTTATAGATAGATGTTGGGACGTTTTCTTTGCAGATACCACTAACATGATAACTAGGGATTAAGTCCAAATTTAAGACCATTACCAGAGAAATCTCTAAACCAAAAGCAACATTAGATATCTGCATTGGAAAACAATTGCTACTGTTCATTTTGACCTGGTATACTATCTCACTGTGTAAGGAAAGGTGTTAGGTCCACTGTGTATTGTATCGATTATGTCTTACGTAAGAAATACTATGGTTATCTAATGGGTTTACACTATGAACTTATATACTACTTAAGCAGTATGGATATCGCCAAAAATAGAACAGAAACACTTACTCAACATCTGAAAGCTTTTCCACTTCGTACACGGTATGCGAGCAGCCCAGTTCACAGGGACAACTTGCCACATCAGTTATCTCCGTCACGTGATCTGCTATACAGCGCAGTTCTCGAAGAGTGCATTTTTTGTAGCCCTCTGATGGAAAAGAACTTGTATGATTAGCATTGACACCTAGACTAAGGCTATAGAGTACGTCTCTTCGATCATTTAAATTGCATGTCAGAGATAAAACGATGCAATGCTATCATTGAATAGATGAGTTAAGTTAGTTATTACTTGGACCTAACTCGGGCTGCAACAAACAAATAACGTAATCATTTGTGCACTTAACCGTTCATTTTTAATGATACTTACTTAAAGGTGGATAAAAGTGTGGCACACATTTGCAAAACTTTCGACTCCTCTGCATACGGCATTGTCTCATGCACGCTGAATACGTGTAAATGTCAGACGTCTCTAAACGCACTTCGTCTGCGAATATGCAGCGACGTTGGCGAATTGACAATTGACGTGCATCTTTAGTTGTGTAAGTGTGTTTTACTGAGAAAGACACCTTATCCACGCGACGATCCCAGGTGTGTTGAGCACTTTGTTCCAAACCGGCCATCTCTTCAGAAGAATGAATAAATATCTAATAAATTGAAAAAAGTATACTATATATTCCACATTACATTAACTAAAGAAACTACGTAAAATGTCAAACCTAAGGATATGTAAATACCTTTTGAATTCTGTTCGCCCTTTTACGAACAAATTAATAAAATTTATAGGCTTGATTTGTTTGTTATACTGTGCATTAATTTGTACTAGTACAACTATTTATGTGTTGCCTCTAACTCCATAGCGTTGTTAAAACTCGAGAGGGTAAAGCAAGTACTTAATACATAAACAAAATACTTAATAACTTAAAACGACAGAACCCTTACTTACATTGAACGTAGTATTTTTGCGATCGGAATTAAACATAAAAGACCACTTTGCATCTGTTTCGTGGATAAAAGCTTCAGCGAACTGCTCAACAGCCTGGGATTGCCTAAAAATTAAGAAATTAAGCCGTCTATAAATCAGAAAATTAACATAAAAAAACAAGTTTTAATGAGCGTATTAACTTCGCACCATGGCCACGACTTTTCAGAGTGTTTAGAATTAAAAGCATAACAAAACCCCATTTCAGTAAAAACTGGCATCAAGAGGTCACAGCATTCTTCTGAATCTCCCTTCCATTCGCAATCATAATAGATGGAATCACAATGTCGAACTATCTGGAAAGGTAACAGGTTTATCTGTAGATTATAAAGACGTTTTCTAGATCCGTTTGATTTAACGGCTTTAAATTATTAAAAACATAAGAAAGTTATCTACATTTATCTTGAACCTTCACAAATTTGTGGATGAACAAGTAGTTGTTAATACAGAATACCAAGCTTAAGTGATAACGGTGGGAAGGTACAAGTAATACTAAATTTAAACGCGTTCCATAATATACAATTATGTTTACGGAAATGAACGAGATCACGATAGCTATTCAGTACATAGTACATACTTTTGAATTGCCCGACGTTTCGACTGGCTTGTACGGCTATTGCAATCTGGCTAATTCCGATAAATATAATTTTAAAGTATAAGTAATATACGGAAAGAATGATCGACGTTCATTGTATGCGTCAACTGCAATGCTCTTGTTTTTCATCCAATGTTTATATACAGCGAATGTTTATAGGGATCACAGGAGATTATACAAACTGTCTGAGAAGAGTATCCAACGTACATTAATCCACTCGGTGGCGAACTAAACTGTAAGCTCTTTACAAACTACACTATTCCGTCAGTTGAAAAACATATCCTAGTGGTGAAAAACTTCTCTATAGGGGTCACCACTTGTAACTGTTTCAGGTTTGTGCCTCTACACAAGATAAATGGCTGCTGTAATCAGTTTTGAGCTTCCGTGAAATTTTAACCGACTTCACAAAGAAGGAGGTTATCAATTCGGATGTTTTTTTTAATGTATGTTAAGGCATAAATCCCTCAAATCTGAGTCTGAAGTCTCTGTCTCTCTCAGAGAAACTCTGAGTCTAAATGCGGAAACCGAAGCCCACAACCAATACCAATACCAATACCAATAAATCCCTCAAATATAGACGGATTTTCGGTTTTCTTTTTTCGAAAGGGGTTTATTCCGAATTTAAATGGGACCACCATTTAAATTTCATATAGATCCGATAGTGAATTTCAAAAAATACTCTTCAAAAAATGACAGCAAATCAACCGCGATTGCTGCTAGGTTTTTAGTGGTCTTTGTTAATATTGTTTGAAGTCGGTTCGACTATTTTAAAATGCATTTTCTATATTTTGTTAACTATTTATAGAAAACTGTAATGTTAGTTATTCGTATGTCATATTTAATCAGACTAAGCACATTTACTTAAAACCTGCTGCGGTCTGCTCAAAAACGCATTAGTGTCGAATCATTATTAGATATTATTGGTTAACATACTTGAAATACCGCATCTTTTAGATCCTTAGCAGGTTGGGATGCATCCTCTTCATTTGTCCCGCTTAAAGCAGGATCTGCTAAAAACTGATTAGCCTGACTTGTTGCTATAGAATCATAGCTGAGTGTAGCTAGCCATCGCAGCATTTCCTCAGCTTTCTCAGGAGGTTCCGACCCCCAAACACTGTGGATTACAAACCAACATAAGTAATACGTGCTTTCAATTAAAATAGAAAATAAGATTTTATCAGCAACATCTTTAAACACGAGACATAATTGTCACGTATAAAAATAAGAATGAATTAATTAAAGTTAAATTTTACAAATTTTAAAGCTCCTAGGCAGCGTGTATCGTTCAGTATCTTACTTATATAATACGATAACGTTTAATTCGCTTATTCATCCTATTTAACTATTTATTTAAACTATAAGTATCTTGTCAATTTACTTTTTTCTTAAAGTTCGATTCAATTTGTTTCTCTTATAGTCTTAAAAATATTAACTTCTTTCATCAAAAGGCTCTTCACTCAGCTCAAACAATACTGCTAAGTACTGAAAACCTTCCTATTTACATTATTTTGTTAATTTTTCGATACCAGACTTTGTACAAGGAAAAACGATTCTCCCTCATAACTGGTTTACAACGCTGTGTTGTATCAATGGTCTTCCTGGCAAAATTCTAGGTTCTGATTAGTCTTGAGGTCAGTATTAATACGGACTTCAGAATAGTCTTCACTTAAGTAGTATTCACTCCTAACCCAGAGCAATGTCTAGAACCTTTTTAGTTCCCTTGAACACTTGTTTTTTAATCAGGGTGACTTCCTACTATCGTAAAAACTCGTATACCTAATCTCAATAAATGTTGGAAATAAAATAACAAACTATCATACCTTTCGATGTAACTTTGTAGCAGCTCTTCATCGACAGGATTAACGTCACATATAGTTACTGCTGGGAATGGGACGTCCCAATTGTGAAAATCCGTATCTAAACCTAAAAGAGTTTAATTTAATTGATTAAAAATTTATTTATATAAAAATAAAATCCTATGCGGCATATTATTATGCAAGTTGAAGTACATAGACGTTAAGGTTACGAGGGAAGAGAAAAATATTGTTGACAGTCAATTATTATATATTATATTATTATTCATAAGATAAAAGGATGATCTTGTTTTGCGTTTAACAAAACGGATGCATGAAGATCTACCTTCAAGGAAAAGTAGAAAATCAACATGAGTCGTCACTACACACAAACAGGCCCAGTGTCGTCCTAATTTTACAGAATCACATTCAGATGGGTTCCAGGTTACTCAGAAATGATGATGACAACGAAAAAGGAGATTTACACACTAGAGCTGGTGCACGAACGGATATCTTTAACCCGTCGTAACATAAAAGGTGGTTGTCCTTCATTATTGGACCTGGTTCAAGACTTGCAAAAGCTTTGATAAAGAGCTACGCGTATTTGTCCTAGTGACGCATTAAGGCAGCAGTTTAGTCGCATTCCATAATTTACCCATTATTTGTTAATAACTTACCTGTAATAGTTGGGTTGGTTTGAAACTTCTCCCATAAACTTACTATTATGATACAAGTTGTCACTGCTCCCACAGCTGTGAAACTGAACCACATAAATCTGAAATCATAAATCGTATTCTGACTTTTATTCTACATTGCTAACTGTATATAAAAAGACATACTCTTAATATCAATAAAATTAGGTAGGTACGTATTAAAAGATAAAAACGTTATAGTTAGCTAAAATATCTACTAGACCAAGAATGATTATTTTTTCAACATTACGACTACATCACATTTTTAATATTTTTACTACAGAAAATAAAATAACTGAAACATATTACATACTAACTTCTCACAAAAGGGCCGATCTTTTTCGGCAATGTACCGAACACCATGTAGTGTTGAATTGTTGAAGAATTCAGTGGTTTGATGGCGAAGGCTTGTAGCCAACAGCGATATACAACTAACATCTGAACGCGACCGGTTCTTTTTAGAACCGGAATATTCATTTTTTAATTCAGTATCTGGATACACTTTCATCTCCTCTCACATGTTCATGTAGAATGTTTACGTTGTATCCATACAAGACTGACTAATTCACGTTATAATGCATATCGTGATAACATCAAATTTATCGATTCCCCGTTGCGTGTTAATTTTAATGACCTATTCCACTGGCTTCATGATATTGACATTAAGGTAATTTATGTGGTAGTAATATTACTTGAAGTCTGCGGTTCTACCTGTGTTTTACTATAGAATCATGTTCATCTGGTCATCACCAATAGGTGGTCGAAGGTGGATAATGGATAGTAGTCTATAACAAAAGGATTTCGTTTCTAGTTATTTATCTCTCTGTATAAAGTTGCCGCATAGCTATTAATTCTATGAAGCTATATGATATGATACCTAATCTCGTAGCCAAACTAGATTGGCAAAATTGGCCGGACCGTATCTTCTTGTCAAAGTACCGCATCAGAGAGGGGTAAAATGTTATTAGCTTATTTGCTTTTTTGACTTAGTGTAGAACGATCAGTGATTAAAGTATTCCAATAAATTGTATCTTAATGTTAGAATGGTAAATAATTATGTGATTTAGTTTTCATTCAGAGGACAGCAGCTGGCCGCGAATCGAATGTTTGAAAATGTAGCTTACGAGTTTCTTACCAGCCTGTTTTTGTGTAAAATAAGAAAATCTTCCTTGCAGTCCCGCAGATCCAGATCCGTTCTTTGCCGGATCGTGTCGTGTTGCCTCAAACTCAATCTTTCAAGAAATTAAGCATTTAAGCCCAAACTATCTAAGTACCTATTTCTTCAACGTTCTTCCCAACCTCGATTCCCGTCATTCGGTCGGACGATCTGATTTAGTTAGAACATATTTTTCAACTCTCTGGGAATCTCTCGCCTGATTATGTCTTATCGTGTTTCTAACTTTGACAATGACGAACTTCCATTCAACCGTTCACCCTTTATTTTACCCTCATAGGGGTGAAATTCCCAAAAATCAAGCTCCAACGGTTTAGAATCTGCGTTGATGAATCAGACGCTTATGCTAGGGCTACACACTTCGCTTCCAGGAAGTTCTGGAGCTCGCCGAGTTAGGGGTGGCTTGTGTCGTCCAGGGGATCAGCGGTCTGGGTCTAAGGGTTGCACCTCATAAGACGGAAGCCCTGTGGTTTCACAGGAAACGCAGAGGTGCAGTTCCCACCAGAACGCTTATTAAAGTGGGGGGAACAGAGGTCGAGGTCGGGCGGTACATTAAATACCTCGGCCTCACCCTGGACAGCCGCTGGAGCTTCGAGGAGCATTTCGAGCGGATGATCCCCGAGTTCGCGGGGCGTCGGGCTCCCTACAGAGGCTGTTGCCTAATCTAGGGGGTCCGCGGGAGGAAGTTCGCCGCCTCTACTGTGCGGTGACACGATCCATGGCCCTCTACGGAGCGCCAATATGGGCCAAGCGCCTATCGGCCTCCTCCCGCTGCCGAGCGAAGCTCAATCAAGCGCAGCGGCCATTAGGATCGTACGAGGTTACGGCACAATTTCGTCGGAGGCGGCGACAGTCCTGGCACGTTTCCCACCCTTTGATATCCTGGCGGATATGGACGCGAGGGTCTATGACCAGACTTGCGTGATCCGCCGGGGTGAGGGTGGGGAAGACCAGGATGAGCTCGAAATGCGGCGGAACGCCCACCGACAGGCACTGGTGCAGTGGCGCGCACGACTGGAGCAGCCGCGGAATGCGCGCCAACGCGCTGTCGGTGCCGTTCTGCCTAACCTTGAAGCTTGGGTAGGTAGGGAGGGAGGTTGCGTCACCTACCGACTGACGCAGGTACTCACTGGGCATGGTTGCTTCGGGGAGTACCTGAATCGGATTGGACGCGAGGAGACGGCACAATGCCAGCACTGCGCAGCCGACTGGGACTCCGCCCAGCATACGCTGGAAGACTGCCCCTCGTGGGTGTCTGAACGCGAGGTCCTGGTCGACCAAATCGGACGAGACCTGTCCCCGCCAGCAATCATTGCTGCCATGCTGGCGGGTGAGGAGGGCTGGGGCGCAGTGGTCTCTTTCTGTGAAGCTGTAATGCTCCAGAAAGAGACCGCTGAACGGGATCGGGAGAGGGCCGATCCCGAACGTAGAAGACGTCGGCGGCGATATCAGCCGTCGACGGGGCCGCGGGCCGCCAGAGAGTGGGGACCTCTGGTGGCAGATTGATTGCTGCGGTAGGGAATGGAATGGCCGGCCTGATTGCATTAAGATGCGATCGGGCCGCCATGCCGCGATTGAAGGGGGAAGTGTTCTCCCCTGGGATAGGGCCTGATTAGGCATGGTGTCAATTCGGGGAGGACCTGAAATAACATGGTCCGGGTCCTCCCCAGACTAGGACACCTAAGGCCGGCCGTCGGGGTGGTTTTTAGTGGAATCACCACATACTCCTGGCTCCTGGGTCCCCGAGGAGCCGGAGATCCGAAGGGATTTTCCACCCCGTCAACAAAAAAAAAAAAAAAAAAAGGGCTACACACTTGACATTTTGGCAGCTGATGCTTTTTATATAAGTAATTTTATATGAAGTAAGTAATTTTATTATGTATTCATAGATAAGCATTAGCCTTAAGCTGCATCATTTCAACAAACTAAATAAGGCTTTCTGACTTCCTACCTCGTCTGCATTAAGAATACGGAGTGTCACAACTGTCAAAACCCCTATTCATCACGTGATTGTCGCAAGAGCCGTCTAAGGGAGCAAATTACGCAGAACAACAGCACTGTAAAAAGATGGAAAACTTAACACAAACCCTATAGCAACACGTCTGGCCAGCATACCACGCTGGCCAGACTTAGGGTGCATAACAAGGTATTCATATATGTAGCTTAGCATCGTTATGACCACCTAAAGAGCAATAGTAGTATTTTTTTATGTTAGAGGGGGCAGACAAGCATGTGGGTCACCTGATGGAAAGTGACCATTGCCGTCCATGAACGTCTGCAACTCAGGAGATATTAGATCTGTCGAGAGACTCGATATTCAACAATATGATATAAAAGATATGGAGCAATTAAATATCTATGACAAATAATTATAACAAATTAGTTTTACGAATTTCTGACACACACGGGTACACGTCATACTTCGATAAAAGTTTACGTTATTACAAACATTAATGTAATTGCCTTTCGTGCCTAATTATGTTTACAAACTATTAGGCTCAATTATTTCAAATTATTTTATTAGTAAATTTGAAGAATGCAGCTGTTTCAAGAATATCTCTGTTTTACTGGATATTCTAAATTAAAGTTACGAACGTAAAAAATATGTGACATAACAATAAATTAACCACGTTTGGATTTTATACTTTATATTGTGCTAGATTAATAAAAATATACCTAGATTTTCCTAAGACTAAAACGGCCGCATCTTTTTACGACATCAAGTAAAAATTCGACTGCTGTTCAGCAGAGAATTGACACTAATATCAACTTCAACCTCTTACTGTTTTTTAACAATGCTCATTTGTTTTCCTGCCATTATAATCAAATTTTAAGAGCTCTTAAAATTGTTCCCACTGCTTTATAAATCAAATCCTTAATCTTACACGCTCGGGTATTTTTGGCCATCGTTTTTTTTAAACTAAACTGATGGGCTGCCCTATATGTATGGTGAGCTCATGTATGGTAGAGGTACTCAACTGGGTGCAAGGTATTCCTCCTATGTTTATCTGACACGCTCGAGTAAACCCCGAAATCCCTTCTAGGACTCCCCTACTAATAGTTTCTAAGTATTGTTTAAGCCCATTGGCTTAAGTAATAATTAGAAATTAAGCTACCGCAGCGCCACCCTTACTGAACACGCTTTTAAGGACACTTTTCATACACAGTGATGGTTCTCCTTGCCTCTACCCTACGTAGATGCCGATGACCTATGTGCCAACTTTCCTACTTAGTCGACTTTACTGAAATATCATACATCCCCTTTATGCCGAATTTTTCTGGTTTATTAAACTTAGTACTTTTATGCAGACTTTTTTAATTTTTCTAACCCCAACCCTAAACTATAACTGTCAAAATGCACCTTTTAAAATAATTAGACTATCATAACTTGCATCACCATAATCCACCGAGTACATTATTATATGCCATAATCTTAGCTGGCGTAGTGCCTTACCAACCTCTGTTTTATTGAAATTGATACATGGTTAACGATAAAGTAAGCATGCCAATAACTTATGTTAGTAGTATATTTTTCTTGTCAACTAAAACACCTTTTTGCGTATATTACTTGTTGCATACGTTTCGGATCCAAACTGCATTACTAACGCCAAAAATGAAACCATTGTCTTTCATAGAACGTCGAGCGCCTCCAACTCTGGAAGTTCTGCAGCAATACCTAATAATACATATTCTTATGTTAAAACGAATTTAATACGAGTCCTATCAAATTCCTATCAATTAAGGTTAATGTATAAAAAAATCCATCATCGCCTACTGGTAGCGTTACTAGAAGACTGTCAGTCTTGGCATGTTCAATGGCAATGCCAATTCTCTGCGATAGAAAAAGATCGGCCTTTTGATCACGAGAAGTGTCGCTCAATTGTTTAGCTACTTGTTTATACATAGCACAAGCACTGGGACCCCATGACTCTTGCGTTTCGACCACAAACGGTTCAAAAATGTAATCTACTAAGTTTTGGTGTTTACGCCGTTTGAGGCTTTCTGTGGATGCAGCGACAGTGCCGGCATAACCCGCTGTGTAAGGGTGTCGACGCAACTTGCGTCCCACACCAAAGGCTTACCCATCTTTCATGGCAGCAAAGTCATACCGTCTGGTCTTTTCCATCATCGTCTCATACCAGACCATTGGGTTCACGAACAGACGATAGATCGTCCAACAAGGTCAACAGGATAAGTTATGCACTAAGCAACTATGGGGTCGGCCGTGCAAAACTCTTTAGAATCAACCAGTGTCTTTATTAGAATTTTCCTGGTTAACTCTTCTGTGCCATGGACCGAAGACAAAAATGCTGGAAGGCTGATCTATAATTTTGCGTACTCCAAGACCACCCAAACGAACTGGTAAGAATGCTGAAAGAGGCTCGATCGTTTTAAGCCATATTCAAACCTTTACTAAGGGTGTTTTGAATAATTTGTCGGTAAAAGTGATGAATGTTTCCAAAATGGGGATGACAGAGGTGCATGTGTAAATTTAGGTATAAAAAGATAAAAACCGATTGGAGATTAATTTTAAGTACATGATCCGAAAATCACCAAACAATTTAATTTGGCCTTTATGAATGCTTGAAAACCAACTTCTAAGACCGTATTGCCACGAATAAAAATGTCGCATTTGTCAGAGTTGAGTTCTAAGCCAATGGATTAAAATTAATTTTAGTTTTCAAAGATAAATCTTCTAAAACTGTATCTATTTCCCCTCCTAGAGTTCCATCGTCAAAGTACCTACTGTTAAATTTAGACTTTACCTGCTAAATAACAGAGTGTATTGCTAGACTGAATATAACTGGTCTCAAAGGACCACCCTGTTGACATCCAACGCCCGAGTGCAAAGATAATAACAAATTTATTTCTTTTACTTTAAAATCTGGTAAACTGCTTATAATACATTTGTTTCCAATAGAACCGGCTTTTATTCGATGCTTCTCTAATACATATTTATAAAATATATTAAACTAAAGCAAACAAGCTATGTAATTTTTATTTTATTTTCAAGTACAAGAAACTTCATTAAACTATTGCTATACTTTTTCAGTAATAAGGTAATTAACAAAAGTTTATTAATTACTTGGTTAGATCGATACTCAACGTTATAAAGGTCCCATTAGTTTATTGGCAATAGCCGCTGCCGCAGAACTACTTTGAGAAGTATCCTCTACTTCAACAAAAAGCGGTTCGATTTTGATGTCAAGATTCTTGATAGCGTCGTCGAGGATTTTAATTTTGCCCAATAACTTCTCTGCTTGTAAATTATATCCTGGTTCAAGCATCTTACCGCTCGGATTCAATTTGAACAGCTGTTCCGCCTGATGATCATCAAACAAAACATCATTCATATCACTACATTTCTTTCTTTCGTACGTAATTGAAAGGGAGGGTCCCTTCCACTATATAAAATAAATATAAATATGTGATGTAGGAGGTATCTACCTGTCTCGCTTTGATTGAATATTAAGTGTCATATAAGTAAGTTATTCCATGTGTTATAATACGTTGGTATTTTATGCGGTGAGTGAATAAATGTGTCAAAATGATTGTATAGATGTAAGTGGGCACAGAAGGTCAATTTTAGTATACCCTTGATCAATGAAATGTCAGAAAAGGTAATTCATAAAATCTTGTAATAAAGTATTTATCATTCAACGTTAGAATGGTACCCCTATGTGATAAGACAAATCGTTTTGTGACTGAAAGATGAATCGGTATTCTGCTAGTCTTAATAATACTTTACTACTTTAATAATACTTATATGAACGTTCTTATGGAGGAAAAACGTAAAAATTGCGGTGAAAATAGTACAGACACTTTCCTACATAAACCACAAAGAAAAAAAAACACCTGTCCCTAGCTCTCAAACACTTTGACGTCAATCAAAGCAAAACAGGCTGTTAAATTATTAGGATATTAAAGATAAATATGACTTTAAGTTGATTAAGCTGCATGGATATTAATCTACGCCAGTCCAAAAGAAAGTTCTAAGAAATATATATATATTTATTTTTTCTAGTGGACTGTATCAGACCAATAACTTTTGACAGTCTGTCAGCTATGATATGGTTTTTACATAAAAGAGGAAATATATTCAAAGGTTCAAGTCACAAATCATTTCAATTTAAAAATATTTTATTTTAAAAGCAAGAAATAGGTTTTTCATATTAATATAACAATTAGTAAAAACATAATGAAACTAAACAAATACAAATATTTATGTAAGTATATTTAATTAAGTACGAGTATAATAATAACCTCAAACATCTAGGCAGAGCCTGTACTGTGATAATCAGACTGCTGATAAACATATTTATAGTGCTAAATACATACATATTATAGTAAAATTATACTTAGGCGCAGAACAAATGATCGTCACACAATTAAATTATTGTCCTAGGTAGGAATCGAACCCACAACCTCTGGCTTAGCAGGTTGGGATCATTGCCCACTAGACCAATAGGCCCCCAGGACCAACATCACATTCATTTTTGCAAAAGTAGGGACTAACCTGTAAATAGTATAATTTACAATTCCTCTAACAAATAAGTAAACAACTTTACAGTAAAAGACCGACAACAGTTAAATCAGCCACCAAAAGTTGAAATATGAAAAAAGTACATTTTGACTTATCGATTTTTTTACCTTGTTGCTTATCCTTTCAACTGATGTTTTTATTCATATCCTAAATTTCATAATTATGTTTTTTAATGAAAAATCAATGATACATTTTCAACAATTTTCAGAGACATGTAACACATATTCAAGTGAATTAAACTAGGCCATTTAGCTTAGTTTGGTTCACTTTATTTCATCAAACGCTTTACAACTTCAAGATCATCTTTATCTTTATCCGTCACATGAGTTACATCTTTTTCAATTTTACATATGTTAATGCCACTATTAGCAGCACCTTGTCTACTTAAAAAAGTTTCAATGAGTCTTCTCAATTTCGGATCGAGCTTCTTAGCATGAGGGTTCAATTTGATTAGATTATCTCCCTGATGATTGTAAAAAAAAATATATTAAAAATTAAAAAGTTAGTGAGTTAGTTTAGTTTTTATAGGGGGTGACTGTAAAAAGGGTATTTAACTATTCATATTTTCGCATGAAACCTTAGTTTCATATTTTTTTTTGTGAATTGCAATATTCGCTATTGAAATTTAAATTACGTTTCGTACTGACGTCAATTACGCATAATCAAAAGATTCATTAACAGTGGTTACAGCTCGCTCGAGACATCAGAAGGGCACAATGTTTACAACAAATAGGTGAACAAATAATACATTTATCATGAAAATAACAGTTATTTATAGCATCTAAAGATCAATTCGTCAACATTAACTTAAATGTTTACTAAAGTAAGAACTAGGTAAACTTGTTAAGGAATTTTCTTATTTATTCTATCATTTATAAATAGACTTTAGAATATACAGGATCATACTTACGAGGGGCGTTTGGAAAGTTCATAGCCTGGCCAGGAAAATGAAAAGCTATATATTTTTTTTATTACTTAATATTTCAATATATTCTTGTCTAAGTTCAATACACTTTTCCCATGAGTTATAGGCAACGTTTCTATAATCTTCAAAAATTTAATCTAAGTCCTCAAAAATGCGCTAACAACACCTTTGTCATTTGTGTAAAATTTTAGACGTGCAAGTGGTTTTTACGCTTTAAATTTGATAAAAGTGTGATTGAGCTAGATCAGTTGTGGGGTCATAGACATAGACAGTTGCAGGCCAGGATGTGAGGTAACAATAATAATTCAAAGCCACACCAATGGATTACTACCATGCTTTCAACTGATGTGTGACCTCGCGCATTATCCTGTTGAAACAAAACTTTTCTTCTCAGCAAAACCAGGACGTTTTTATTAAAAAAAATCTCTGAAGCATCGCAGCATATTGCAATAGTAATTAGAGTTTATAGTTTCACTTTTGAGTATTCAACTATAAACGGAGAAAACGGAGACCGCTACTTTTCCAGTGGATAAAGCTAATTTCCAGGAACAAGAGATTTTTTCCTCTGTTTGTACTGTAATTTTATGGTCTCAATCTTTTGCAAAAAGTTCTTGTGGGTCAGCTATAAAAAGCTCTAATCATTACGGGATAGGAATAACATCTAACAATCGGGAAATCGTCAGTCGAACGCGTTTTTGTTCAACTGAGAGCAGCTGAGCCAGCCATCGCGCAGACATCTTGAAAAGGTGTAATTCATCAGTGATAATTGGATGTGTTCGTTCAGTTGAGATACCAATAGAGTCAGCTATCTTTATTCAATCTCCGATCAGATAAAATCATGACACCATTTTTTTCAGTGTTATTGTCGTCGGTGATTGGTGTTGATGGTTGACCAGTACGTAGGGCATTTTCAACGCTCGCACGTCCGCTCTGAACTCCGCCACTAATTTTTTTCACGTGTCTTCCTTAATTTCTTCAGGTGTTAGTTATATTATTCCAGTACTTAATCACTGCACGGCACTCGATTTTTTTCATTTTGAATAATTGTTACGTCTACTTGTTCGACCGGATCGCGTGTGGATTTGATATTTTATGACGTTACTATTGAGTAATGTAGCTTTAAAATAAGGATATATATATATATATATTTCTACGTTAGGCAACGAACTTTTCAAACACCTCTCGTATACTGTTTTCACATATTAAATTCGGCAGTATATACCTATTTAACTAGTAAAACAGAGAAGTAACACTGAAACTAAAAAGCATGCATCGCAAACATTAACCGTCAACAAGTAATTGACGTTCCTTCACATTGAATTCCATGCGTCTTCAATTTTAGTTAAGTACATTCATAATTTCATTTTTCTTTAATAAAAATATAGGTACATGTTTTAAAATATTCTATTCAATTTAAAAAAAATACCTAAACTTTGTTTAGTGTCTGACTAACAGCATTCTGTACATTTTCATTATAGTCAAGTACCGTATTGTAGATAGATTTTTGGTATAGTAATATTCTTTTATCCTGGATCCAATTTTATACAGTATATTGGAACTTTTGCGGCTACGACTATAACCTACCACTGTACCATTGCGGGCAGTCAAGTTGAGACCAGGGTACCGTAGCTTATTAATTCTATAATACCAGACTCTAGTATTATTAAATTAACAACAAGATACAGTAAAGTAGTAAAATGAAAATTAAAGCAAGCTTACAACTAGAATGAATGAGGATTTAAATAGTACGGAAAATAAATACTTACGAGGAAGTCTACCGGGTCCTCTGGGCGTAATTTAGCGACTTCGAGAAGAGCAGGGGTTAATGTGGGGAAGATGTGATGAATAAGATAGTTGCGCATAGGTTCGCCAGCTGCCGCTAACGCAGCCTCTTCCTCCTCTCGAAGTAATGCATACAACTCAGTCTAAATGTAAAAAAAACAAATAGGGACGAATTTTCATAACAACACTCACCAATGAAATTTACTTTTTTTACATAGATCATGAGAATCAATTACCCAATATTCCATTTTCTCTTCTCGTTCCTCTTTTAGGCTACGCTCAAGAGCTTCTAAAGCTTTCGTTTCAGCTGCTTTTCTTAATTTACGTTCTTCTTTTTCCTTCTTTTCCGCTGCTTCAATAAGACCTAAATAATAAACAGCAATTTGTGTGAATATAATCATCATGTAATGTTAACAAAGAATCGTATTTGGTGATTCGATTAAATAAATTCGAATAAAGTAAGTAGTAGGCTAGAATTTATCACTTTTTATGTGCATACATAATATGTTTAGGGTTTAACAATACTTTCTTTCTACTTACTAAACGTTTTTTATGTAACTATTACGTTCACATTGTTAGGTATTCGATAATCTCCATCTCAGATTTTTTATACTACACTGTTGTTTAAAAAACTACTACAAATTAGTAACTAGCTATCGGTATCTATGAACGCTCGTAAACTAAAGTGGTGTCACTTGGTGCTGGTCGCTTCGCGTCAAAAAGATGCATCTAGGCAGTAGGTAGTTTTACTATTTTAGTAGCCGTTTGGAGTACGAGGCGAAAGCATTTTTTTTATTTAAACCAGGTCTTTGAGGACAGGACTGAATGGAATAACTGAACCATTGACGACGATCGGTGAGATGGAGGGAGTATTTTTTGTTTTCCTATAAGCCTTCCTTGCAGGGATTATCACGCGATTTGTAATTTCGTCACTGGCTATAATCATCTCACCCTGACTAATAATGTTAACTTGTGTCATACTATTAACAGGGTCGAGAAAACTGTTTTTTTCTGAATTTTAACCTACTTTTATTCTCTACCCAATAAGTGTATTACTTACCAAGGAGTTTACCATAGCGACATGGGCGACCCATACGCAGTTCTACGTTATGGTATGAAAGTTTCATATCATAATCTTGATGTTCCTTTACGGGTACGACTAAAGGATGTATATCCAATTCGTCAAAAAAGTTCAACGGAGTAGTTTCACGTGAATCAGCGAAGCGAAAGTCATTCAACCTCTTTAAAACGGTCTCTTCGTCAAACCTAGGGTCTCCCTCAGGCTGTCGCATTGCTTTATCGCATAAAAATTCGTCAGTGGCTTCTAGCGATACAACGATATCTGTAATAGCAAAATGACTAAATAAGTCATAATGAAAACTTAGGAAAGTAAGAGGTTTATTAAACAACAAAATTTAAGATAAACTATACTAGCCTGGCAAAAGCTTTTTCAATACGTTACTGTACAAATCAACATCTTCATCAAAAGGCTCATGTTCTGCTCCGTCAGCGCTTTCAGAATCTTGTTCTTCGCCTTTCTCAAACACTAAAAATATCAAGGAACTAAATATGTTAGACTTTGTTAAACGACTTTTGTAATATTTAGGGGAGAAGAAGTGCATTTCAAGCACTGAAACAATGAAATAAGATATTAAGAAATTGTTCAGTTTGCTCGAGACTTATTACCTACTCATATTGGATACCAGCAATCCGCAAAACTTCATCTGTGTCTTACAAAAGTACTAAATTTGCCCTGTTTTTGCTATATTTTAATTGATGCTCTGCTCCTATCCTTCCCCGATAAATAGGCAATCCAACACAAAGAGTATTTACAATTCAAAACTGAAGTTGCTGAGATTAACGCGTTCAACCAAACAAACAAACTCTTCAATTTTATTATATTAGTACAGATAAGCCCAAAACTGTTTAATATTGGTATAATATAAGCAGTGATGTGCCGTATCTACCGCCGTATCTGCCGGAGATACCAGATTTATACCGGTGTCTGCGCATATTCGAGGGTAAAAACATTCGTGTCCATATGATACATTTAGGCAGATTTTAAGCGAATCTTTTACATGGAAATTGTAGATTTGTTTTGTCAATCAATATTGTGGATTACTGATGATATGATTGATTACGAGATCAAACTCTAAACCTCTATGATAAGTGTGTTGAAAAAAATTATAACATTCTCCCAAGCACGAAAATATGTCATTATGTTTTAGTGCTGAACTTCATTTGTCGTTTCAAAATCACGCGTATAGCTAACAACTAAAAGAAAACAAGAAAAGATATGCATTTTTCGTATCCGTACTTGCGGATCTAGACTCTACTAATCCGTGTCCGTGGATAAATATTTTTAACGATCTGGCACATAACTAATTACGAGGAATGTAAAGTCAGAAATGGATAACGTTAAACCGTCTGTTCTTGATTTATTAGACTTCAGCCATAATTTTGATAAAGTTGACGTTAACGTTGAAGTACGTTAAATTAGATGAAGATAGAATTAAATGATTTGAACTATGTTCACTTACGCGCTGCGCATTGTGCCATATTTGTGGGAAATCCATCAAGAACCCATCCTCTGTTTATAGCATCACGAGACAACATTTTCTGTCGCAAGTATCTAAAATAAATTTTCTTTTAAAAGCTTTATTACTTTATTTTAATTATTTATAGGTAATAAAAAATTAAATCTGAATTTCAGAAGACACATATGTCACATTGTACATTTAATTTTTATTGTTATATTCACACTGGATTTAACGATCCTTATGTTTGCCGATTTACTAGTACTATCTTACACATATATGCTTGTCTGAATTACATCATAAATCAAGTCTATCTACAAAAAGTTATTAAATCTAACCCCATGATCTCTTCATCAGTAGGCGCCCGTCCAGACTGGAGAATACTTAGTGTTTGTCGCACTACAGCCTGCGCATCCTCGTCTTCAGCATCATCATCCTCATCGACCGGCTCTTCTTCTTCACCGGTGGGTGGAGCCAACGCTGCCGTCTCACCAACATCCCAATGATTGACACGCCACGCCTGTGTATACAGGATATTTGGGAAATGCTCCCGAAAATAAAGACACGATAACACCTACTAATGAAATCTTTGATCATGCGTCAGAAACAAAATGGTTACCGGCAAAAAAAAAACATCTTTTTGGAGGAGGATGGAGGGCGGTATTGAGACAAGACACTATTCGCTATTGATATATACGAGCGAAGTTTCCCTTTCCTAAGCACCCTTTCTGTTGTGGTAGGAGCAAAGTTAAATTAAATCCTTTGATTTTTTAACGTTACAGCAAACGGGAGTTACAGCAAAACAAATGACAAACTGTATACCTATACGAAATAGATAAAATCAATATTTTATTATTACTAGTTTGTCATTTAAACTTATAATCAATATGAATTGGAATTGAATGTAATCAATAGCATTTTATCAATATGAGTAGTGTGTTAAGCCATGTGGTGGTTTACATGTTGATGGTCTGGAAGTACCTAAATGGCAATGAAACACTACTAAATACTATTCTCTCACTACGAGTACATAATGGAGTAGGTACTAATAAAAACTTGTAATTTTATGACGCCAAAGTTTACAACTATGGTCCCGTTTAAAAGCGAAGCTTTGATAGCTGAACGCCTGTACACGTGACGAAAGATTCACCTAAAAAATTTAGTTTATAGCTTATAAGGTGATGGGACAATTTCAATAATACAAAATCAGTATATTTAAACAGACATTTATAACGTTTATTGCTCTAATAGTATTTATTTCTTGTATGATGAGCTTAATGTCAATTATCATTACAAAGATTTGAGGCATAACACTATTAATTAAAAGCATTTAACTAAATGAACTCTCTATTCTTATTTGTATTGACATATATTAATGGCAAGTACCTACTGATTGTGTCCGCAGACCTCACTACTTTGTGGACTTCGTCTACTAAGTCATAAGTTCTCTTCAATGTAAAAAAATATAAATGTTAAAAGTAAGGTACTAACTAAATCCGAAAGTAGGTCTTGGGCGACAGTTTCTGGAGAAATGTAGACGAGACCGTAATTATGGCAAATAAGCTTCGCTAATGTAGTTTTGCCCACAATTGGAGGACCGTATACGAGAATCTGAGAACATAACTTAACTATTTTAAACTTTTCATGGTAACTCTGTCCTTCCTTTCTAATCCTTACATGATCATTTCACATTGTACGCCATAAATCATAACTCATAACAATTTTATTCAGGAACGCTTAGATAGATGAAGTATCAAATTAATATAAACATAAGCTTTAAACAATAAATAATATAAAGGATAGCACGTAATAATAATTAGGAATTTAAAAAAATATATTTTAAGTCAATTATTTATGTCCATTATTTTAAGACTTAAAATAACAGAAGCTGTTGTTGCATGCAGTATCTACCTTAAATGGTTTTAATGTCCTCTCTTTCTTGAACTGCTTCATAAGAGTCGGTACATTTTCTCCAAAAGTCAATTCCGATGTCCACTGCAGTCCCATAGTCTCAACTATGAAAGTTGGCTCCATATTTAAGTTTAAAGTCATAAGGTCAAAGATTCTTTGCTACAAAATTTACAAAAAAGTTATAAAATTAAAAAAATTGCACTGAGGATCTTTTTGAAAGTAAATCAAGAAATAAAAGTAAATCATACGTCTATTTCTGGAATCAAAAAAGCGTCTTCCGGTGATATACATTTGAACATTCCAGAACCAATCGCACGTCCGAGTGGTTTCACTATCTGCAAGGCGGAACATGTTTAGCGCATGCCGCACTGATAAGAACATTTATCTAAATAACAATGTGAAGTGCTCACATACCTCTCTTTGTTTTGTGACGTTTTGTTCAACTGCTAAAATGTAAAGCTTCCTTGGAAAGTCCACAACTAAATTGTACACAATTCTGCAAGCGTGAACGATTAACAAAATAAAATAAAAACGATTATACGAATAGAGTTCTATAAATCTATCATAATTAGATCCACCAAGTATTTTTTGTACCATAATATGATATGTGGCGATGGAAACAGATAGAAAGGTTTATACTATAAAGTTCGATAGAGATCTCTATAAAACTGTATTTAAAACTCATTTTAGACTAAACCGGCGTTTTATTTGTTTTTCCTTTCCACCTGTCGCCTTTCCTTCCACCTCTTTGTCCTTTGTTCAACTTATTATATGGTTTTAAATAGAATATAGAAAGAATATTTTTTATAAGGTAACTAGTAAATTATGTATATGTACCGATATATGTAACAGGTACTAACTTTGCTAAATCGAGAACATTAATTAAAGGTATTACATTCCTTCCACGACCTAAAATTGGCAATACAGGTTCGCATTCCCAAGCCTTTTGAAACCAATAGAATAGTACGTCCTCTCGTCCTCCGTACGTTACTCCTGTCGCTATTACCAAAGCTCTGTCGAAGAATAATTTTATTACAAGTTAAAGCATGTGTTTTTAATTTTTACATTAAATTTTACAAGGTTTTTTCTTTTAACTAAGTTTTTAATAAGTTTCTAATGAGGGTTTAACTAACTCTCTGAACAGACCAAGAGTTTAGTTTTCAGAAATCAATTAGGTGAGAAGCTGGATTACCTATGTTTTGGCCCTGGCATGAATGAGAGATCAGTAGTCTAGTTATTATTTTTAATGTTATTATCCAAATATAACTAGCAAAATGAGAATTTCACATTGGCCTGTCCTTTCAGGATTTTTTTTTATGTTAGAGGGGGCAGACGAGAAGACGGGTCACGGACGGGCCTGATGGAAAGTGACCATTTTCGCCCATGAACGTCTGCAACTCAGGAGTCACAAACTCGTTGCCGGCCTTTTAGGAAGGAGTACGTTCTTTTCTTGAAGGTCGTATCGGTCCGGAAATACCGCAGACGATAACCCGTTCCACAGATTGGTTGTGAGGGGGAAAAATTGTCTCGAAAAGCGCACAGTAGTGGAGCGCCAACTATCCAGGTAATACATAATGTACAGAAAAATACATAAATATTTCATTAATTGTGATTTTTAGGGCTCTATCAATACCCTTATAGAGCGATTTTGAGTTTTAGCCGTGTTTTACCTTGCTTTACTCACTATCTTTATGTTTTGTTTTAGATAGTCACAGTACATTTTAAGCCTATTTTAACTGCTAAGTGAGTATACTAGAATTAGAAGAATTTACGTGCACAAACATACCCAATCTGTGACCTATACTTCCTGGCAACGCCGATTACTTCATTTTCAATATCATAGTGCATCTTATAATTAGGATGTGGCTTTCTTTTACGAAAATCCAATTCGATGAATGGCATATCTGGGTTATCCTAATGAACATAATCGGTATATCAATAAAAACTATCGATACACCGTTCAAGTGAAAAAAAGACATAGATTAGGCACGGTTAGTTAAATAAACAAAAGAAAATGCGATGTGGCTATTCTAGCTTGAAATGTATGAATAAATGATTTATATGACACAATGACATGTGATAGTTGGAGAAATCAGTCCTAAAATATTAGGTGTAACAATGAAAACTAGAAATAATATATTAGAATAGTCAAATAACGTAAAGTTGAGAATGAACATCAGGATTTCTTACTGGATCCATGGGTTTAGTACTGCCCCACGACATGACGGTAGATATCAGTATCAATATACGTTTATCTGTATCTACGGCCGTAGTGGCAGTGGGCTCATCGTCATCATCCTTGGGCGGAGGTTTTTGTTTTTCTATTAGTTCATTTAACACTGTAAGTACAATTTCTAATTATTGTGATGAATGCTGCTAAAATGTAGTATATGCTGTAAATAGTGAAAACCGTTATATGTTTTTGGAACGAAGTTCCTTATCGCGCGTTACACGCTTTGAGCCGATAAGAGCGAGACCGAAAAATGTGTTACAAGACTTTTTCAGACATTTCTTGCTATACTTCGTTCTGACCGGGGGTCCATAGACACCTCCCGACGTTTTTTTTTACAAGTTTAATTTAAACAAAAAATTGTTGACCTCTAAACACTTAATTTTCAATTTAAACATCAAATCAAAATTTTATAAAATAAACAGTTGATCCGAATGTAATGAAATTGGCATAGAGACGTTCAAAGCAATTCCGTTTTAAAATAATCAACTGGCTTTATGAGTGGAGTATGAGAGACAGAAGTAAAGACAACAAAAAGAACTTGGCTCGAGTTAAACAAATTAATATGCTGTGTTAGCAGTTAAAATTTAAGAACAACCCTTAATGATCGTGTCATCTATCAATCACTTTAAGTTAAGAGGGTATGTGTAAAAAAATAAGATATTGCCGTACCATTCATATAATCCATTGCTACTTTAAGCTCATCTCTGTCGTAACTTATGTCCAGAATAACTGTTCCGCACGTCAACATCTGTGGTACACATTCTTCTTTCGGTACAAATCTCGCCACGTTGTCTATACTCTTGAGCTTTGGGTTAGTTACTGTACCTGTTAAAGAACGTTTCTTTTCTTTTGAATCTAGGTAGATATTTCTTGTATGTACTTAAGTGTTTAGGCTATGTAAAGCTGAGGCAAGTATAAAAATACAAAACCAGTTTTATCCCTAATAATATTACTTACTAATGTTACTCTGTCTGTCTGTCTGTCTGTTACGTTTTCACGCCTAAACCGCCAAACCGATTTTGATGAAACTTGGTACAGAGATAGTCTAGAACCTGAGAAAGGACATAGGCTACTTTTTAATTCGAAAAAAGGGCTTTTAGACCAAATTCGTAAAGGTAAAGGAGTTGCTGTTGCTGTAGCCTCCTCTGGAATAGCTGCTACGTTACTCAATGGTGGCCGAACGGCACATTCAGTACTTAAACTGCCATTGAACTTAGCTCATGAGGAAATGCCAGTTTGTAACATTACTAAAAACGGGCGAATGTTATAGCAATGCAAGCTATTGGTTTGGGATGAATGCACGATGTCCCACAAAAGAGCGATAGAAGCACTAGATCGGACCATAAAAGATATCAAGACTAACCAAAGTATCGTGGGTGGTATGGTGGTACTTTTAGCTGGCGATTTTAGACAGACTCTGTCGGTAATTACTAGGGGCACGCCGGCGCAGATGAAATAAATGCATGTTTAAAAGCATCTCCATTATGGGTGCATGTAATTTTTTTTTGTCTAACTACAAATATGCGAGTACAACTGCACAGTGATGCTCAATTGGGGCAATATGCGGCT
The DNA here is from genome assembly GCA_902825455.1 of Arctia plantaginis. Taxonomy (NCBI): domain Eukaryota; kingdom Metazoa; phylum Arthropoda; class Insecta; order Lepidoptera; family Erebidae; genus Arctia; species Arctia plantaginis. Next base: position 12,779,848 of record CADEBD010000314.1, on the reverse strand, counting down.
TCTCAAAATTGGAGAAGATCGTATGGAAACAAATAGTGACGGTATGATTACATTAAAACGTGAATTTTGTAATGTTGTCTGTAACATAGATGACTTAAAGCACAACGTCTATTCAGATCTTCCAACCAATATGAGGAACAGATAATGGCTGTGTGAAAGAGCAATTTTAGCACCGACAAACGAAATAGTGGGGCAGATCAACGAACAAATCATGTCGGATGTGGAAGACGTTATCGTTGAGTTCCTGTCCGTAGACAATGTCATGGACACTGAGCAAGTGACATCGTTAACTGTAGAGTTTCTTAACTCCTTAGAATTATCGGGGATGCCTTCCCATAAGTTATTTTATTTTATTTTTACTTATTTGGTACAGTTACAGACAACAGATCATGCCTCACACAGTAATAAGTAACAGCGTATAATTTCAAATCTGAAGTCCTATAACTATAAAACTATACACATCATTCACAATCGCGGTGATAGAGCTTCAATTAGGTGTTAAACAAACGCAAAAAAAGATTATTAAATAAGAAAATGAGATGCAGCAAATTGACTAATTAGTTATATCTACAAATGTGTTACTATAATTTTACATTGATGGGTTTATACATTTCAGATTTAAGTAAAAAGCACTTGAATACATTTATACTATCATTAAAATTAGCTATTTGAGAACATATATCGTTATAACGACTACACGTTCGAAAAACCGGATTGTTGCGTGATACATTGTTGTTGCTAGTTGGTATAGTAAACAGTTGTGGTGTGCGCACAGATCGCGTTGGCGTCTTGAAGTTCAACATATCAATAAGTTGACAATCTAGGGAACCTTTCACAATTTTGTGTAGGGTACACAAATCGCTCATCCATCTCCTTTTCTCCAGCGTGACCATTTTAAACTCCTTAAGTCGATCGTTATAAAAGAGTATCTTTTAATTTTCGTTTCAAGCCAAACTTAAAACATACTGCTCTCACAAACCGCTTTTGTATTGCTTCTATTCTTTCTATGTGAGCATTGTAGATAGGCATCCATACAGACGAGCAATACTCGAGTAAACTTCTTACCAGGCAGTAGTATAACGTTAGTAATGAGCTAGCTTTTTTAAAAGGTCTCGCATTCCGAAATACGAAAGATAGTATTCGGTTTGCCTTACTGCAAATATAGTCGTAATGAGGTCTAAACGACATGGCAGAGTCGAAAATCACCCCTAAATCGCGAACCACCTTAACTCTCTCCAGTGCAACACCCCCAATTTGGTACATGTAATTAAGCGGGTTTTTGTTTTTTGTGAATGTGATGACCTGACATTTTTTAATATTAAGGGACATAAGAGTTCTTATCACACCAGTTAGTAATTGTATTAATGTCAGATTGAAGACTTGAGGCTAAAAGTAGGCTAAAAGTAGGTGTCCCGGTCCTGTTGATGCGAAATCTTGACGCACCAAGAATGTGTAATGGCACACAGCTTCAAATTACACACCTGGGACGCAATATTGTGAGAGCAATAATTATGACAGGAACAGCAAAGGGAGAAGAAGTATTAATTCCCCGTATTCCAATAATCCTTACCGATTTGCCATTCCAATTTAAAAGAGTACCATTTCCCCTGAAAGCATCATTCGCTATGACGATCAACAAAGCTCAAGGACAGACACTCAAAGCAGCTGGTGTACATTTGGAAAAAAAACTGTTTTTCCGATGGGCAACTGTATGTGGCGTGCTCACGAGTATCGAGTCCACAAAACCTACATGTTTTGACCAAAGAAGGAAAAACAAAAAATGTTGTATACAAAAACGTGTTAAACTAAGTACTTCCTACCTTATAAGTTGCCCCATGGTTTCACCCGCAAAAGTCAGGGATCGGGGTCTACCTAAAGTCTACCTATGTTACTCCTAATGATTCAATGTATCCTTATACCAGCTTCATTAATATCGGTCCAGTATAGTTTCAGAGCCTATTCACTACAAACAAATTTACCCGAAGTAGTAGTTCGACGCAGACGAAGTCGCGGGTAACAGCTAGTATAAAGTATAAACTTTAAAATTCAGTGTGAGCCGTGATATTAGTTTTGAATGTAGAAGCCAAAGTTTATGGAAGATACGGTATTACTTACCTGCTGTGGGAAATATGTATGGTCTTTGGTAAATATATTTTCAAGAATAGGCTATAGTACATCTCTAGATAGGTACTATTCTAGAAATTCTAGTGCTACTAAGATTTTTCAACTGATTTATTTTAAAAAATCGCCCAGGAAGGAATGGGTCTGTAACTTTTTTACATTAATATACTTATCTTAATTAAGGTCGGGATATATGTATTATACTGTAGTATCACTGACCCTGTTCTGATCTTTAAATGGCTATTTAGGACTTAAAATAAAAACCGTAGGCACCTTACATGGTTTCCCCTATCTTATTGTTATCTGAACTTGAACTCTTGACCTTCGTCCGTTCAACACTTACCTAGTAACCTTGCCTAGGTATTCTTTAGCTCAGTATATCTATTATTATACTAAATATGTAACTGAAATAAATTACAAGGTAAAAGCAATTAACCCTATTACCTATAATCTCATAAGGTTGTTCAGGTGGAGTAAATGAAGGCACTTGAACATCTTCTCCGACCAATGTTCGTGAAGATTGTTTCGGAGATGGCACGTTTTTCTCCGCTATTATTTTACTAATTTCTTTTACTATATACGCCCCATGGTAACTGTCCAAATTGTTAATGTAATATCGCTTGGGTGAGAAAATATAACCACTCTCAGATAACGTTGTCGATGTCGAGCTAGATGCCATTGTGTATATCTATATATTATTCAAAATATGTAACTTTTATTTGCAGTTTCATTGATCAGAGTGTGTAGGTATTGTATGACATCAATTGTCAACAAGGAAACAATTGAACTTGTTTACATAAATAATATTATTGGGTTGGTTTAAAAATATAACCAAATAGTATTACATACACAATAGACAAAATCATAAACGTGATATATATGTACGTCATGAATTTGCCGTTTTCTTGAACAATAATTCTTGTCCTGCACTTATGTGTGACGTAGACGGGAGCTCCCCTCTATAGCTACAGGGGGCAGCCGTACGCTAGTGATCACCTTATCTGATGGTTCACAGTCGTTCCTTCTAGACTTCCGAAGTAAGGGATTTAACGTGGCACAAGCAACTTTAATATTTTTATGTACAAAATGAACATCCAGTATATAAATCAGTCACTCTCAGAATTGTCTGAAACGACGAATTCTAATTCATAATCTCGTTTTGTTGCTATAGGTACATTAAGATGATGCGTCGACGTCACCTTCATTACGTCAATTATAACCGGTAAATTTCCCTGAGGAGTTGTCTCATTGAACGGTTCATCGATGGTTATGCATTCGTATAGGTAGATTGACTGATACACTACTTACATATATATTTTTTTGTAAATACATACATATTATAAATAGATAACACCCAAACTCCGAAACAAATATTTGCAAATCAGGGTCCGACCCGTGAATCAAACCCGAGACCTAGGCACAGCAGTCACATACGCTACCAGTGCACCACCGAGGCAAATAAGATAAACGTTATTTTAGTAGCTTACGACGAGCTTACTAAGACGATTACGTTTTACATTATGTATGGGAGCATGAGCGCTAAATGTGCGTTCTATGGCTGCAGATGTACATGGTGTCGTCAGACTTCTCAATGCCACTTTACTTAATTTTATAGAACTGCATACCTACCTTTCCACCACACAACTGGTTCAATTTCCCCTAGGTAACGCCAAACAAATTGTTTCGTATAATACGACCGCTATGGCCAGTTTGAGGTAACAAGAATTTAACAAATAGATATGAGAATAGAAAAGAGTACATAGTAATTCGTTCATTGATATTAACATTTACGGCCATTAAAACAGTAAAATCAATAAACACCTGAAAAAAAACCTGTGGGAGGGAGGGGTCCAGGTTGTTATCGCCTTCTGGACCCCTCCCAGCGCCGGCCCGCTCCTGGCGCGGGCTCCGTCTCAGTGGACCCTCTCTTTAGGCGACGTCCGGCACACGCGGACGCCGCCCCCTCGCGGCTGGCCAAACTAATGCGAGTGGAGGGGAAAACTCATCCCGTCCACCCGCGGCCACACTCAGGGCGGCATGAGGCGCAGGTAAGCGCGCCTCCGCCGCCCGGTTCGCCGGCGGCGAATCGGGTCCGAGTGGAGGTCGTCCTCCCGGGCCTTCTCCGCCGCCTCCTTCTGCGAGATTACTTCCTCGCAGAAGGTTGCGACCGCGGTAAAACAACTGTCGCTACCGGCCATGGAGCGTACTACGGCCGGTAGCGAGAGATCCACTCCGATGACTGCAGTGAGGGCTCGGCGCTGCGTCACCCATGCTGGTCAGACCGCCAGCGTGTGCTAGGCCGAGTCCTCACTGCAGTCGCAGTGGTGGCAGGCGGGACTCAATTCCCTCCTGGCGACCGAGTGCAGGTACTTTCCGAAGCAACCGTGCCCGGAAAGCACCTGCGCCAGCCGGAAGGAAAGGGTCCCATGCTGCCGCCCTGCCCACTCGACGATGACCGGCTGGAGAGCCTCCACGGCGGCGAAGCCAGCGCGTGAACGACCTGAACGACCATCTGACCATGGTGGCTCGGCGAGCGGCTTCGTGCCACTCGCGCACGTCTTCGGGCGGAGGGCGAAATCCGCTCTCCGCCCGGAAGTCAGCCACTCGCCGATAGACTTCGGCGAGCACTTCCGCCTCCAAATCCCACGGGGGTGTTCCGGCCAAGGAGCAAGCCGCCTCGGTGGACACCGTGCGGTATCCCCGTATGGCTCTGACCGCCAATATCCTCTGGGGACGCCAGAGGCGCGCCCTTTTCTGGGCGGTCAGAGCCGCTCCTTCTTCAAGTTCCTAACCTAACCCGCGACCAGGTTCGGCCTAAGCTGATACAACTACAAGGCTGCTATTTATGTATGCATGAAACAAACATATAGCATTTATAATAGTTTTATTGGTTTTCAAAATATTTGCCGTGATGATCGATGCACTTTTGCATGCGTTAGAACCAATTTTCGTAGCACTTTTTCCATTCCGATTGTGGTATCTCCAAAACGTGCATTTTGAACGCATCAACAGCCTCTTCAAGGTTCGAAAAACGTTGGCCACGTAATTTATTCTTCACGGTTGGGAATACATAGAAGTCTTTGGGGGCAAAGTCATTGCTGTACGGCGGATGACCCGTTAATTAGATTTTTTGATCTTCCAAATACTGAGTTGTTGCAGCCAGTAGCGAATTATTCCTAATTCAAAGTAGGCACTGTGGACGACGTCTCTGACCGCCCAGAATAGGGCACGCCTCTGGCGCCCTCAGAGGATATTGGTGGTTAGAGCCAAACGCGGTGACCGCACCGTTTCGACAGAGGCGGCGTGCGTATTTGCCGGTACTCCCCCGTGGGATTTCGAGGTGGAAGTGCTCGCCGAAGTATATCGGCGGACGGCTGAGTTCCGGGCGGATAGTGGCAGTCGGCCCCCGCCCGAAGAGATACGCTAGTGGCGTGAGGCCGCTCGCCGAGCCACGATGGCTCGTTGGTCGTCCCGACTGGAGGCGCCTTTGAGCGGGAGGTTTGCCCGGCCTGGGCGCCGTAGCGCCGGGTTCTCATTGCACTCATCGGGGGGATCTCTCGCTACCGGCCGTTATACGCTCAATGGCATTCTTCTGCGAGATGACGTCTTGCGACGATGACGATGAGACGGCGGAGAGGGCCCGGGAGGATAGCCTCTACTCGGACCCAATTAGGTACGTGCCTAGGGGCGCGAGGTTCCAAAGGGGCGCACGCGAAGATTTAAAAAATACATGGCTAACATAAAAAGTAATATGTTAGTAAGTATAGCTTATACTTACCTACACAATAATAGGTCTTTACCTATGAAATTGCCGTTTTGTATGCAATAAGTGAAAGTACTTATTTTTTCAAACTTTTTTATTTCTGTTATTCAAAGTAATCACCCATGCAATCGACGCATCTTTGCCAATGCATTGGCAGTTTATTGATGCCCTTCTTGTAAAAACCAGTTATGGAGAATTAGGTCGAGAGGAAACACGGGCCCCTTTCATACCGGTTGATTCAGGAGATCACTTGTATCTGATCCGCAAGGAACCAATGCCTGGGTGCCATTGCGGTGACACGGTACTCCACATCCTGCTAGAATGCCCGGGGTTGATGGAGCAGAGGCGTGGCCTCGTGACGGCCATCGGAGTAAGGATTCCCAACTCGGTGCGATCTCCGCCACCTACTTCTACGAGCAATTTATTATGCTCGAGAAGGAGAGGTCAGATCGAGATCTGAAGAGGCTTTGAACTCTCCCGGTCTGCCAGACCCGGGAACGGGGCAGGTACTGCAGGCGGTTCAGGCATCGGAGCTCGCGGAATAACCTCCGTCCTGCATAAGTTCAGACCTGGTGGTGACAGTTGAGTCTATTTGTCACCAAATAACGAAAGGTCCGGACGTCGTCATAGCTGTTATCGGATCTCTCCTATTTCAGGCGCAGTTTACACACCGTGTGATTTTAGTTGCTTGGATTCCGATACACCGCACTACTATTAACTCCGGTGGAGTGACAGCCCAGGGGGGTTTCACAAAAAAAACATTTTGGAAAGCAGTGCTAACTAAAGTCTGCAGTTATCACTATCAGGAGGCGCCGATGAGATGCATGCCTAGGGCGCTTGTGATACTTAATCCGCTCTCTAATCTGGTTTCAGTCAATGTGTGGCAGCTAGCATTGTAATGATAAAGAAGGATTCTGCGTTGTCTTTTATTCTTTCTTATTTTTTCAAAGACTTCTGGCAAACCAGGTCGTGTACAGGGGGTACACGAGCTGGCACTGTAGCCATATGTCCATTTATACCAAAAAACAAACGACCATTTGCTTCAAAGTGTTTTTGGAACGAATGGCTTTTGTTGGTTCGGCTCATCTTGGAAAACCCAAACCGTTGATTGTTGTTTAGTTTGAGGATCATACGCATATAAGATTTATCACCTGTGTAGATATTATAGACACCTTTGGACGCACCCTGATTGTACTTTAGAACCATTTTTTTACACCAATCGACACGAGCCTGTTTTTGGTATTTTTATGAAAATGAAAATACCTTTTATCACAGTTGTAAGATCGAGTTGATCGACACTGAATTGTGACCGAACTTTTATTAGAAAATTGGCCTTCTGGTTAGGTTATTAATGGACATAGCGGGACGGGGTAAACGACTCGCAGTAATAATAAATAGTTGTCGAGAGTACATAAAATAATAAGCACATTGTAAAGTAAAATAAATATTTTATTAAAATCATTACAATTTTAATACAAACAATACAATAATATACCTAAAGTATATAGAATTTATATAATAATTTTAATCTTACTATAATTAAATGTTTTCTTACTATAATAGCCGCCATAAATCAAGAGCACAAGTAATTTTATTTAAAAGGATAACTCCCACCCTTGGAGTGCTTCCTTCCACATTAGTGTTAAAAATTATTCTCGTAAGAAATTTTTAACACTAATTATTATTTAATTTTTTAATTATAATATTTATTCTGATGTCTTTTGCATATTATAATTAACTGACAATTATTTAAACACGGTGTGTAACTAAAGATAAACAGTAAACTATTAATACATATTTATAATGAACATGAACTCAAGATTACTGGCAGTTATTTTTAACTCAAATACATCTCATACTATAGTTATTGTAAATTAAGGCATCTGATACATATTGTGGACGGTTTCAGTTTACTATTTACTTAACGCATTAAACATACATAGGTCATATTATGTAAACATATAAAAAGGAATTATATACCTATATGTATTAAAAATATATCCAATACTTCATCGGTAATACCAGTATTGTGATTTGTACACCTTAATTACGGACTTGATTACATTTGTATTATTATAACGAGATTCTATTCTAATCCATAATTGTAAGTTGTTCCCAAGCACCATGATAATATTTCTTAATTGGCACGATATTTATAATATTCGAACATCATATTAAAGGAAAATACTAACTAAATTATAAGTACAATTTTTATATTCATAGAGGTTTAGTTCCTCAAGGAATACAGCACAGGTAGCTACTAAGCAAAATTGCAGTTACTTTAATTTTACATCAAGGTAAAATTAGACTTAACATTGCCTTCTACTTAAGAATTGCAGTAACTACCCGCCTGACGTGTTATATCAATTACCAGTTTAAAAAAGAAAACTATACTAAATTAGTAGTTTCATGTACGTACGTCATCTAACCTACTATTTCGTTCCATGTCTAATATATAATTATGAATAGGTACGTATGACAAATACGAGTTTCCTCCAGGTTGTAGTCACATTCTGACTCAGATTCTTCATCGGTTTGTAATAGGTACCTATTAAGTGATCGCGTTAAGTAACGCACATATACATAATAATATATCATAGAACGTAAACGTTAAAAAGCTATGTCTAATGTTCTGTAACATGGCAGTAAATATCCAGGATTAACAAAATGCATTTCAAAGTCAAATCCACAAAAATCATGTGGTGATTGTATTACAGATGGCTGTGATTAATGGCACCTAGCAAGCTAGTTTTCTCATATTTTAATACTGACGAGTTGTACAACTTAATACTAAACGAATTATGTAAATGTGGATTATTATAAATTATTGTACAATAAAAAGGACGGTTTCAAATATTATCACAAATATATTAAATTGCAAGTATAATATGTATAGGTTAAAGTTATTAACTGCGTTCATGTGGAAGCGGTGAATCATAACTTCACTCATATTGTTATCAGTTCTGGTCATTTATAAAGGTGATAAGGGGACGATGCGGTATCTATACTCAAAAGCTTTTGGTATTTAGATAAAGATTAATAACAAAAAGTACCCAAAAAAATAAGGGTTATTGGAACGAAGTTCCTTATCGCGCGTTACACGTTTAGAGCGGATTGGAGCGAAACCGAAAAATGTGTGACAAGACTTTTTTCCGACACTATAGCAAAAGTCTTTCGCGAAGTCCATAGACCCCTCACGCCGTTTTTTGTTTGACCTGTGTTTATTTCCTACGTTTCCTCTTAACCAGTAAACGGCTGAACACATTTTAATGGATAATATTATTATGTTATTCGTCTTTATTGTGAGTGTCAATGGGTATTTTTAAATTTTAAAAATCAAAATGGTTGATTTAGTTCTCAAAATTTATGTTTATTCCTTTTCTCTCAAATCTTTTGAGTTATTTCATAATGGTGGATTTAAAAGACGATTACAAAAATATACACGAGGTACATGTTTATTAGTCGCCTGCGTTAAAGTACTGATTTAATAACTAGTAAAGATTTTTTAATTATTGCTTGCATATGATTACTATATATTTAATTAAATATATAACAAGGGTATAGGCAACACAATGAAGATAATAAATAGGCAACGTCAGTAACGACAGTAATATGATCGATTCAACGCCATTCCTTTAGCTGGGCTGGCTTTGTTGATATGTAATACATGCTTAGCTAAACTTTGTAACACGAAAACTAGTGAAGACACTAGTTTCATTTTAAATCCATTTTTTTTTGCAAGCAATTTACAGTGTACTTTCATGTCTTATTTCTAAAAATATTTTATCAATATTAATTATCTTTTTATCAATATATGTATGATGTCATGTTCGGCATATAAATTCACATAAACTCTTAAGTACGCAATAATAAAATGTAAAATAAGTATATTTATATACATATATATCTCGACCCTCGACCTATGTAGATGAAACTTGAAAAATATTAAGGCATCAACACTTGATGTTGCAATTTAATAACATAAATGGAATACCTATGTCAAATACAGTAAATGCTCTTCATGGAATGTAATTTAATACTATCTACGCGGTAGATAAATTACCTGAAACGGTAAAATACTTTTAACTGACTTTTATTAACCAGAAAGCCTAATGACGTACTGTCGACGGTGGAAGAAGTACCTCCTTTTGTTTTATTTTTGATGCCGTTTTTCGGCATTTAAAAAAACCGCTGCCTGACTCAAGTCTCATACATTATTAATAGTGAACGAGGGAGATCGAAACTAGAATAAGCAACTAGGCGTAACAACTTTGTAATCTGCTTTTTACAGATACCAAGGTAGCAGTTTCACAATCCACTAGGTTTATTATTAGAAGGTCAGAGGTTCAGATAATGTCTGAAGAAGTGAAAAAAGTAAGTTCTCTGCTACTAGTAGATAATGATAATACCAAGCGAGTGACTTGTCCATGATGATGAGTCAGTTATATCTTCTCCCCGGGCAACAAATATACTACTAGAGATGCTGTGTTGTTTTGGTTGGCTTCAACTTCTAACACTATATTGAGGAATGTAAAACTAGTCTGTGTTAAGTACAAACATATCTTAACAGTTAAGTACAAGCAATTAAATTTAAAATAAAGCCAAAGTTTGTAAAAGTGTGTTGATACAACAAGGTTGGCTTTGATTGCTAAGACCTGACAGATTTTAGCACAGGTCAGCTTGCTTATTACATAAACAAAAATTTTTAATTGGTTTGGATGTTTGGTTTACCAAAAAAAACCTTGTCATTTGCTACCTTAAAACTAACAGTGTAATAGGCGATTTTTATAAGGCACTAAACAATAAATTCATTTGATATATAATGTAATATGCTCTCTTTTAATAAAAAATATTACTCAAATATATTTCTTAAAATACCTTTACTTATGTTGGAAAACTGAATTATAATTGTGTAGTAATTACAGACTTACGATGAATTATTGTTATCTCCTTCTCACCCATACCTGACGGAGAACTTGGTTCTGATGTGACCAGCCATGGTGACAGGGAAGATATTGGTTGGGATTTTGGAATCACATCTTCTTTCTTTTCTGTCGGTTTTGGTGCAACTAATTTAGGTTGATTATGAGGTGGTTCGACAACCACAATAGATACATATTGTGAATTAATGGGATTTGTAGGTTCATTCAGGATTTTAGGTGATGGTGTTGATGGTACAGCAAGATTGATATTCGTAGATTCATTTATTATCTTTACCTCATTTTCTCTAGCTTTCAAAATATTGTTGCACTTCATTTGACCAGGTGGCAATGCCTTAGTAGAAGATAGATAGCATTTTGTTTGATTATTAGGAACTTCCTTATCACTTGCAGAGTCTAGTTGATCTCTCTTTGCTTCATTTTTAGAATCATCACTGTTTAGCTTCTCCTTAACCAAGCTCATTAGAAGGTCATTTAGAGGGTTTGATTCCGTGACAGGTGAGCAGCTGCATGCTGGCTTGTTGATAACAAGCTGTGTTAAATTGTTTTTCTTTTCTTCATTAACAGGCTTATCCATTTTAAAAAGAATTTTGTTACTTATAGCATCCTCTTTTGAAATCAACACTTCTTCAGCTTCAGGTTCCTCATGTAGCAAGTTCTTTGTTGATGGTTCACCAACTTCAGCTTTCGACTCTGATTCGATCAGAGTAGATTTCTGTGACTTGGCACTACTTTTTCTTGAAATAGTAACAATGTCAGGTACCAAAACTGGAGTGTCACAAGAAGTGCTAGGTATTTCAACAGTTGTCTCAGACTGAGTCGTGTCTGCCTTGGCTGTGCTTTGCCTCTCACGTTCTCTCAATACATGACTTTGGCGACGTGCAAATCTTTGACTTGGACGCCTTTCGAATTGTACTGTCCGTCTAGCACGATTTTGTTGTGTTGTTTGATATTCTGTTTTTCCAGAATATTGGAACCTTGAACCCATTCTAAAGAAGTTTTGTCGAGCAGAAGGACCTTTGACAGGTGCTCTTAGGCGGAAGAAAGTGTGATGCTCAACAGCACATTTCCAAAGATGTTTACAAGCTTTTTCATTATGAAGTCTGAATACAAAAGTATGTTCTTGTTCACGGCCTTGATCATCATCTTCAACAACTACTAGTGTAAGTTTTTTTTTCTTGAAATCTAATTTGCTTATTTTGGGCCAAAAGAACAGGCCAATCTTTTGGGGTCCCTCAAACACTAAAATGCCTGTGGGTGTCAATCCAAGATGATATTCACACCCATCTTTGCCTAGCACAATGTGCATATCAACACCATACATTTCAAGCCACTTAGCTTTATTCAAGTAATTTACTTCAGCTTGTGCAGGCGTAAGTCCTTTGCATTTCTTATATTCTTCCAAAATTTCTATTTCCATTTCTTCAGTTTGATTTGGCACAAATCTAAACTCAGAAACAGTAGCGGGTGTATGGATATTCTCATCAAAATCTCCTAGTTCAGACTGCAGTGCCAAAGCAGCTAATTCTACAGCAGTGGAATGCGGACATTCTAACTTACTCTCTAAGATATCTTTCTTCAGTTGTAAAAAAAACTGATACCTAGTCAGCTCCTCCCTTAGGTTATTTGGTTCAGAGGAATAAAATTTAACTTTGAGTCTTAAAGTATAGGGAGGTCCTATTTTAACTTGTTTTTTAATAGTCTTAGTTGGATCTAACCAATGCTTAACATTGTGAGTGTCAGTAAATTGCAGACCAAAATAATCCTTTTCGATTAAGTCTAAGGAATAAAAAACTTGTTCATACAGGTCTCCTGCACTAGCTTTTTTTGATAAATTTATGGATAAATCTGTTTCATCAAGTAATATAACTTTGCATTGTATCAAATTCTTGTTACTAGAAGCCTTTAAAGTTTGTTTATTACGGTTTTGGCTTGATGAACGACCTCTCCGGCTTAAGAAGCGCAACATCTTAATTGATTGAATACCTGAGAAAAGAAATGTATAATTATAAGATAAATCTAACCAATGGGAATTGTGCCATATTAATGAGTGTATTTAAGACGCGCAAGAACTAGATATTAATAAGAGATATTATGTACTAGATATTAATAAGAGATTTTTAATTCAATTATACAAGTAGTTGACGTTTCTCTCACAAAACAAGTATATTTTGAAAGCTTGTTTCGAAGCGACCCAGGCAACGGTACTCATTATAAAACTTAATCATCTAGTTTTCACTTACGTATAAAGCTAGCCAAGACTATAGTATATACTGCTTGCACAAATATCGTGTTATAAATAATACATATTTTTTTCTTAATTTCTTGTAACTTGTAAACACAAGTTTATCGTCTAAAATGAGACGACGGAAGTAGAATTTAAAGGTGAAATACAATATTTTTCACTAAGTACATATATCACGGCACTATGAAGTTAACAATTTTATTTATGACAGTAAAATTACTCACAATCACTTCTTAAGATTCACACTACACTTTTACAACGATAATGGCAAATTGTACCGACCTACAGTTTACTTACTCCATGCATACTGCACAGACTATAGAATAGAATACTACGTCATTAACGTATGTCATGTCCGCCACAGATGGAGGAGGATAAATCCTATTTTGACGTTTTAAAGCTATTAGGACATAAAAAATATTGCTACATTTAAATAACAATCATATGATGAAATGATTAGTTTTTAGTCACTGCGATTTCATCTATGATTGTGATTTGGTCATAGACAATTTGTTTTACTTGCGTAAAAGCTGCAGTACACAATAAACGAATCAATAATTTAGACTATATGTTTAAAATATGCAAATTACTTTATAAATTGTTCAAAATGGTCAATTCGTTTTGAAGTTATGATAAGTAATAACAAATAAAGAATTGTTGTAATATTGCAAACCACTACGGAACAATAAATGTACAAGTATCATAACATACGAATAGTTTTAAATAAAGTCGATAGTATTTTAATGTAGTTTACATCAATAGAGAACGTGATTCAAGAGGAAGGTTACATTTATTATACATGAATGCATATTATAGTATAGGAAAGGATAATGTGATGTCGTAAAAATATATATTTTGTGCCCTTACATTGCTAGCTGACTGAACCATGCGAGGTAAATCAAAACAATGAACTACAGAATTGTATATTTTAAAAAGATGTACAAAGAAGTCAGCGATAGTATATATCTACATTTCAGTCATTGATATCCACATTTCGGTTGCATTTTAAAAAAAAGATAGAATCCGTTTTGGAGCGGGCGAAGCACACAAATAAATAGGCGCGACTGTAATTACTTCCACGTCCATCGCGAATGGTGGGCCAGGCAACGATGAGCTATGCACCAATGTGTGAACACATACACGTGTTTGGTCTACACTGTCCAATGTGTACTTCATCCTTTCACAAATACTTAAACATGAGAAAGAGACAGAATAAATGAGATCATGTCGTGATCGGTTTTTAAAATAATTGTCTTCTGTGAAAACAGTATACCATTATATCTTTAACATTTTAGTCATTATTTGTATTTGGAACAAATTATATTATTTATTTATTTGGTATTTCCGAACTGATTTGTAAATTTTTTGTCATTTATTCATCAATAATATAATCCTTATTTCGATTACTGGCTTACTTAACTTGAAACCAATGGCGTACGAAACTGCTGATATCAAACCAAGGGCACAAAAATTTGTAAATGCACGGATTTAAATGTTTAGTAAGTTTTGGAGACCTCATGACAAGTTTAGATCTTTTTATAATGGCAACACCGAAAACATACTTTTTTCTGTATCGTGTACAGGGGGTCGGGGAAGGGGATCAGCTCCATCTGTCTGAAAAAAGGTTCATGGTTGAATCCTTTGGAAAATATAAAACAAGGAGAAAAATATTCAAGTCTCTTCTTTCAGTTTAATTCCCTCTTGGCAAACGAGAAAAATATACCATAACGGTAAGATCCTCTGGAAACAGGATTTTTCTAAAAGTAAATTCATGTTTTATAACCACAAAATGCACGGAATTATGCTTTCGTCATATGTATTTCTAGTATATTCAAAAACAAATATTTTTAGTCCTTTTGTCATTGTACATGTTATTTGTAACTAATTTTATAACTAAATTATTATAAAACTATGTGAAATGAATCATTCTCGTTCCCTATGTTAACCACTTATCACTGATAATGGGAGTTTAGATATGTGAATATTCTTATAACAGTTTGTTATGAAAGCATTAAACAATGTCAGCATTTCGTTAAAAAAACTAATTTGAGTCATGATGATTCAAATTTCTGGAAACTTCAAATAATTCCTTTGTGGTGATCAGAGGTGATTTTTAAAACACTATGTTTTCAAAACTGGTTCTCGAAGTTTTTATTCCTACTTTCTTAAAAGGTCATTAAATAAAACATATTTTAAAGATGCCTGTTGCTGATGAAATCCAGTCCTCATGGGCTGACGAAGTTGAGATCGATCAGGGAGCTCTACCACCACCTTCAGAAGTAGTTGAAAATGGTTTAAAAATTGTCACTGAATATAAATATGACAATGACAACAAGAAAGTGAAGATTGTGCGTACTTATAAAATTGAGAAACGTGTAGTATCAAAGGTATGTAATATTAAAATTATATGGTCAGGCAATTATCATAATAACTAACTATTATAATATGCAACAGTGAAAAGGGAATTATAGATGGTTTAAGAATACCAAGTTTAAAGATAGAAATAAATTTTGATTATAGAAATTAGATATTTACAACATAATACAAAAGTATAAACTAAATCAAAGTATTATCTTCCCATGCCAACTCATTAATTTTATGCAATTATAGTTCTCTTTATTTCACTTGAAAAATATTTAAGTACATTTAAAAATAGTAGACCACCGACATCGGGTACAGGGACCAAGACACCGGTGGTTAGGACTCCAAAGATAGGAACCTCCTCACTATACGAGCCGTGTCAAGGAGGACTGCCTTCTGCATCAAACCCT
Organism: Arctia plantaginis; assembly: GCA_902825455.1. Taxonomy (NCBI): domain Eukaryota; kingdom Metazoa; phylum Arthropoda; class Insecta; order Lepidoptera; family Erebidae; genus Arctia; species Arctia plantaginis. Next base: position 12,764,008 of record CADEBD010000314.1, on the reverse strand, counting down.
TGATCCAGCCGTCCAACGTGAGCCTCTTAAGGTGTTGGTCGAGGCTCTTGGCTATTAATCCGTGAGCAGATACAACTATCGGAACAATGATCACTGAATCAACATTCCACATATCGACAATCTCGTGAGATAAATCCAAATATTTAATTTGTTTTTCTTTTTCAACTGAGACTGACTGACTGACTGAGATTCTCGTCATGAGGAACGGCGATATCAACAATCATTGCGCGGCGCTCTAATCGATCTATCAGCACAATATCAGGCTTATTGGCAACAATAGTCCTGTCTGTGATAATAGATGGATCCCAATACAATGTGGCCCGACCATTCTCGAGAACTGGGTCGGGCACATACCTGTAGTATGGCACCTCTAGATTCACAAGATGGTATTTAAGGGCAAGCTGTTGGTGTACGATCCTGGCTACTTGGTTGTGCCTGTGCAAATATTCTCCTTTAGCAAGACGAGAACAACCAGAAATAATATGCCTGATTAATTCGCCAGGACGGTGGCATGCCCGACAAATGTCAACCGTACCATCTTTCAGGATATATTTCCGATAGTTATTCGTCATGATAACTTCGTCCATAATCGCACAAACAAAACCTTCAGTTTCTCCAAAGAGATCACCATACCGTAGCCAAGTCGTAGATGCTTTTAAATCTATATCGGACCCGTTTAGGGCCCGATAAAACCGACCATGGAGCTCTTTGCCCTTCCATACTTCCCTGCGATTATTAACACTAAGTACTCAGGTCTGCGCCAATTCTCTTTAGCGAGCGGGGTGAAGCCGGTATCCACTGCAACTACATTGCGATGTACTCCCACGTCGGTATGTAGAAAATATTCTCTGAGATTGCATATCTCGCGATTATGTAGGGTCTTGATATTTAATAGTCCGCGACCCGCGAGCTTTCGCGGGATATACAATCTCATAACTGATGAACGTGGGTGGTGCATTCGGAATGCAGTCAGCAGTGTACGGACTTTCCTGTCAAGGGAATCTAATTCGGTCTGAGTCCATCTAAGTATACCAAAGGAATACATCAGAACCGGCATGACCCAACCATTGCAGGTTCGCACCTTGTTGCCCCCTGATAAAAGACTTAAGTACTTTTTTTAAGCGGCCAAAAAAGCGTTCCTGCAATGTTTGTTTCATGTTAGATTCTGGTATTCCCAACGACTGTGATATACCCAGATACTTGTAAGTTTCAGTGGCAGACAGAGATCTGAGTTTTGTTGAATCTGAAAGCTCTATTCCTTCAGATTCAACTATCACACCCTTCTTTACATACATGACTGCACACTTGTCTACACCAAATTCCATTTTGATAGAATTACTAAAGTTTTCCGTCACCTTTAGTAACTTTGTCAATCTTTCTCGATCTTTATTAGTACATCGTGTATCACCGTCTGCCGACATCCTGGATAGCGAAGTGCTGTTCTCCATTGCCCCATACATGACTTCAAGAAAGTGCACAGAGTTGTATCAATTTTATCCAACTCCAGCACCCTCAAAAGCCATGTGTGTGGAACCGAGTCATAAGCCTTCTTATAATCTATCCAACACGTCGCCAAACTCTTACGATTACGACGTACCTGTTGGCTAATAGTCATGACTATGATAAGGAGGTCTTTAGTGCTACGGGTCCTACTTCTACATCCATTCTGAGAAACTGACATAATTATTATTATTATTATGTAAAAATGAAGAAATTGAATGAATGTATTTATAAACGTAGTCATGTTAAGTAATTGAAGAGACAAATTATATCCTAATTTATAGTATCACTACTTTTCATTTTTTACATGTTCTAGTTGATATTTAATTTTTAATATCATTATAGAGTATTGCTAAGCGTAAAACTTGGAGCAAATTTGGTGACTCTGCTGATGACAAACCTGGCCCTAACCCGGCTACCACCAATGTTGCTGAAGATGTTTTTATGCAGTTCATTACCAGCAAAGAAGAGAGCCAGCGTCCTGATGATGAATGTGTGGATGGTCTTAAGGTATTTTTCAATCTATTTTCATTCTCTATTATAAAACTAAATGGATATGCAAAAAAGATCTGGAACTTGGTCAATCAACTATTAGCTGGTAAAGATTCCATTGTCCACCTCATAGCACTAATTGTACCAAAAGTAAAAGAGTATAGCAAAATATAATTAAAAAGAAAGAAAATTGTATTGATACCATTTTATTAAATAAATGATAAGTTTTTAAATTTGCTTATTTAAATGTAACTATGAAGGCAATCATAATGGTTATTGAGTATTCATAAACCAAAAATGTATTTTTACTCAGATGCCACTTCGCACCACTATATCACCATATAAAATCAGTTTTTGTTTTCAAAGGCGAATCCTGCATTATTTATATATAGATTTTAGAACTATTATTTACTACTTTTTGTCGGACACTTTTTTGGTTGGTCGTCTATATAATATGTATAGTGCAAGTGCAATTTCTTGTTACAGCCTCAAAGCAGCAGTGTGATTGTCAAGTGCCGAACTTGTCATGGTGAACATTGGACCACCAGCTGTCCCTTTAAGCACACTCAGCTTGCTCAGACTAAAGCTTCTGAAGCAGCCAAAGCTGCAGGTAAGTTAATCATCATAAACTAATACCATAGTTACAGTACCTAGTAGATTTAAAATAAGTAATTTGGTAGTTTTAAGAATAAAAAACTGCAGATGTGGTGTAACCTTGGAAGGTCTTTTGGTTCATGAACATTTTCTTTTCAGAAACGAAAGCTACTACGACTAACAAATACGTGACCCCATTCATGCGTGAAGGAGGTGCCGGTCGGGGCGCTGGTCGTGAACCCCCGGGCGCTCGCCGTGACGATGTTGCTGCTATTCGTATTTCCAATCTTAGTAACTTCGCAGTTGAAGCTGATCTTGATGACCTTGTTAAAGGTTTTGGCCCAGTGCAGAAGTTGTATTTAGCTAAGGAGAAGGTAAAGACTTATTTAAAAATATATTTTATCTAGATTGTAATAGAGACAGTTGTCTGCATTATCTGGCCATGAATGACACGCTTTATTGTTATAAGTAATTTAATTCCATTATCATTGTAAATGTTATCAAACAAAAAAGATTTGAGTTACAAGTAAGTATGAGTTGTAATCAACTTAAAAAAAAAACATTTGGCTTTCTTCTCTTTTGCTACTAACATTCAAAGTAGGTTCCACAATTTCACTTCTGTTTCAATCATTTGCTGTGTACATGTCCTTTAATTTTTTTTCTTTATATATCCTTCCAGAGTACTGGTCACTGCAAAGGATTTGCGTATGTGCACTTCAGGTTCCGTGCTGATGCCGCCAAGGCTATTCAGACTCTAAACGGACATGGCTATGACCACTTGATTCTAAATGTGGAATGGTCGAAGCCTCCTCAAAACAACTGAAAAATGTCACTTCCATATTGTATACAAATTTTGAATAAAATCTTATTCTTGATTTTTATTTTCATTTACTACATGTTATTAGGCTAAAGCCCCAAGTATCATGTGAGAGACTGGTGCTTCAAAGTAAGCTCAAGGCATTATATTTCACGACAGCAGGTTTCATTATGTAGGTTATTTCATTTCATTATCTCAGTCTGTGTTGTTTTTGTTAGGTATATGGTAAAAGTACTTTGTTTGATCATAAGGGCAAGATTTGGTAGTCAACTATATAATATAGGTATCTTATAAATATTTTATTTACTAAAATACTATACTTTTAATATATCTATTTTAATCTGCTATGTCAGGTATTTTGGATAAAATTTCATCATCATCAACAGCCTTTAACAGTCCACACGGACAATATTTTATTAACTCAAATACTATACTTTTAATATTTCTCTTTTAATCTGCTATGTCAGGAATTTTGGATCCAATTTAGCAAGCAGAATTTTTTGGCTACTTTAATAAATTATTGGTGTTACCTATCTATTTAATTTGTGAATTAGAAGGTAAAGCAGCAGCCAGATCAATTGATGGGGACTGACACTTTGATAACACAAAAATTTAGTCGCTAATTTTTCGAAATTTGTTGATAAATATCAGAATTTGTCGGTCACTGGTTCAAAAGTTATAAGCGTTTACAGGTCGGTCAGTCTCCCCAGCAGGGCCACGCTTATATCTCAAAAACTAAGGCACCTAGCGAAGACCTGTTATCTCCCAAATTAAGTCGTTAATTATTCGCAATTTTTTGAACATTTTTTCGTCACAGATTTACTCGGGTCTTAGTTTAGAAGATATTTTTAAGGTGGATATAATCTAAGAGCTAGATCGCCGAGTTGACGGAAAATTGTAAAGAAAAAAATATTTCTAATATTAATACCTACTAGTGTGTAATGTAGTTCTAAGTAACTTGTTATTGATGCTATGATAAGATAAAATGGTTTTAATTAAAGTTTTGATAAAAAAAAGCATCTAGGAGATGATTTCTGGCATAAAAACTATCCTATGTCCTTTCCCGGTACTCAAACTATCTCTATACCTAATTTCATCTGAATCAGTTCAGCAGTTTAGGCGTAAAGAGGTAGAGACAGACAGACAGATAGATACACTTTCGCATTTATAATATTAGTATGGATGGTGACTAGAACAGGACTACGGCAGACCAAAGCATTGCTTACTCACACAATATAAACACAACTAAGTCTATGTTTATGTGAAAAAATAAATAGATTCCGACACATCATTATCCAACAACACTGATCCCTTCTACACACATACCTACTCACTCACAGTCACACTATACTGGAATACCGTGAATGAGCCATCAGCGGAACACTGTCTTCGAAGTTACAAGAATACCTAATTTAGAAGGCAGGGTCTACTTTGTACACCTAAAACGGCCGTAAGCATTTATTGGTTTGTATAATAATTGTAAGTTCAAAGAAGTTAATTATTACCTAAAAACTGAATGTTAAATTGCTAGATTATTTTCTAGTAATTTTGTACCGTTGCGTATACAACGGATAGGTTTAAATTGGTTTAAGTTTTTATGAAAAACTTCAAGAAACAATGACTTTTATAGATGTGAATATTAGATGTAGATTTATATGTAGGTAAATATATAGGGTATCTGAAAATGTGAGAATCTAGAAAAACTCGTCTAATCAGAGAACGCAGGTCGGAATCAGTCTTCATCAACAGCAACAGTAGCCTGTTTTATTAAGAAAAATGAATGCAAAAAAAATTACAAAATTATGACGGGCGATGAAAATATGCTATATATTAATGTAAAATCAAGTGAAAAAGTGAAGTAATTGTTATTATATGCGATAAATGTAACTGGCTTGCTTTTCCACTATCGAAAATAACCGCGACAAAAAATCGAATTACTGTGAAAATGTTATATTTTTAAAACTGTAAGTGATAAGTGTGCCTAATATGTATATGATAAATGTATTTTAATATACACATACATATATACTTGAAGAGTTACATACATACATGTATACACAAATAACATATAAAACTTTACGGATATGATGAATCTTGTAGGGTGTCTAAAATGCGAGCTCCGACTTTCGTCGATGTCTAAATGATAGGCGGCTGTGTGCTTTCTTGATTGTGATGTTATGATAATATAATATGTCGTATATTATAAAATTTTTCTAAGATATAATTATGATCTACCTCTCTATGCAGTTAATTGCCCATTTTGAATTTTGGCACTTGATTATTTGTTTTTTTTTGTCATAAACATATATATATTTTAAGAATCGTGTTGAATTAACCAAATACGCTGTTGCAGAAAAAGCAAGCCACCTAATGTCTTAATCTCGAAATTTTATTTAAGAATTGTGTAATCACCTGTACCAATTTAATACCGGTATTATACTGTACTTGAAACAAACCCTATACCAACCCGTCTGGCCAGCGTGGTATAGTAGGCCAAAACCTCCTTTCTAAGGAGAGGCCTATGTCCAGCAGTGGACTAGTATAGGCTGTTGATGTGATGATGTGATGTGACTGTACATTTTAGAATATTACCTAAATATACTGCACGGCCGCTTTTTGAAATTTTACATGTGCATAGTTGAATTAATGTACTAATTAAAACACTTGCCCGTCACTGGAAGCTTTAATCTGAGATCATAGTTGTAGAATCATAGTTCTACCAGTTTACCCTCTTTTTAGTACCTTGTACATCCGGTCCAGTAGCGACACCTGGCGGTCGTGCGCTTTTAGTTGATGTAAAACGTTTGGGGCGCCATTTTTTATCATTGGCGTTTCGTTTCCCGTCGAAGCAACACGTACGCAGCTGCTCTCTGACTGCTACTGTTGCACTTAATATATTACAGTAATAAAAGTGATATTATAGTATTGTAATAAAGCAAAAAGTGAATTGTATGAAAAAGAATAGTGCATTTATTATATTCTGGTGAGTACTTAATCAATAAAGTTTTGCTTTTTAACGGTTATGCCGTTCGAATGTAATATATTTCATACCAAATAACTACCAGTATAATTGTTCTTAATGTACGTAAATAATCATTAGAAACACGTGGTTGTTAGAGCTTAGAATATTTGAAGTTCTGATTATAATTGATCTTGGTTAATTTTGTTTATGTAATTTCTATTTTGATATTAAATTCCTTCCCCGTGAAAAGTAACGTACATATTTTAGTGGTAGCTGGCTAAAAATAATTATGGATAATATTAATGAAGAGATAGTGCAAACTGTCACTGATGCCGGTCCAAGTAGGGCTCGTAAACGTCGAAGCGGATCGAGTAGTAACAGCCGCCGAAATAACTCAAAGCGAAGTAAGCACGATGACCCTCGATTGGACAAACTGATTCAGGATATGAGTAATTTACGAAACCTCGTTTCGAAGTTTTTAATATCTGGTAAAAATAATCAGGCTTGTAATGACAATATTGAAATTTACTCGGAGATTAGTGGTGATCTCTATGAACAATGTGATACTGAGAGACAAACGGTACATAACAATGAGGGCCATAACTCCGATTGCGAGTTAAGTTTCACATTCGATATTGAAACTAAGTTAAAGGAACCCTCGGTTCCCGAAACACCTGAGAGTTTTTAAAAATGTTACGCGAGGTCCAACGCTTAGGCAGTACTTCTTGGTCAGACGTAAGATACGCTGACACACAAAAGACTTCTAACTACTCTCCAGGTTTCGTAGACCTTGATACAAATGAAGAGGTAAAAATATACGACACCTTACGTCACTTATCGAACACTGAAAAATCTTATGCAGCCATAACTTTTTGCATTTTAAAACAAAAAGAAGTATTACAGGAGAATATCCGTACTCTTCTTAACTGTGCACTACATACAGAATTAAATTTTGAAAATTTGAGTAGTAAAATAGAAGATTTATTCCAAAACGGTGAATTGCATAAGGTTTCTTCGGACCTTCTTCAATTAGTTTGCGGTCATCGTGCTGACACTATTGAAATGCGCCGGGAATCGATTACAAGTCAAGTACGAGATCCTTTTATAAAAGCCTCGCTAAACAGAATACCGCCATCCACAACTTAATTTGAGTCCTAGCCATTTGCTGCCGTATTAGAAAAGGCTGGTGGCGTTCGCAAAGTGTTTTGGCCTGCTAAATCAGATATATTTTCGCAAGCTAAATCCAATCAAATCAATAGCCGCCCCTCGCGGGAGCAAAGCATACGAAGACCAGTTGCAGTTCCATCGCGTAGAACTTACATAACCCCTCAAGGACAATACAATTCCTTTACTAACTACCCACCCTCGGTCACCACAATAATTTTCAAAACAGAGGTCAAAGCAATAACTTTCAATATGAGAGCCGTAATGTCAATGGACGAGGCTCATTTCACAACCGAGGCTCGCGGCCCGAACGCGGGAATAATCATGAACGCTACAATGTTCCAAGAAGTGGCAGAGGAAATAGGAATACAAACAATGACAAATTGCCATACCAAGCGGGTCGGCTGGAGTTTTTGTTGTTTGTTTTTGCAAAAAACAGTTTTTGCAGTTGCTGCAAAAAAGTTCGCTTCTCATTCAATGCGACAACAAGACGGCAGTTGCTCATCTACGAAAAGGAGGTACAAAGTCGCTTCCTCTAATGAAAATAACTCGACAAATTCTAGATTTATTAGATCAGCACCAAATTTACGTCAGTATGCACTATATCCCAGGCAAGTACAACAATCATGCCGATCATCTGTCACGACTGAAACTGCCGGAATGGCATCTATTACCAGCTTGTGTGGACAGTGTTTGCCAAGTGGGGACCCCAATGATCGATCAAAAACCGCGCATGGAATTTGCAATTACGTGTCCCGCGACCTGACGGACAGTCAAGCATTATATCACGACGCATTCACTACCCACTGGCGTGGATATTTTCACCTTCATTTCTCATTCCGAAAGTACTTGCGCACTTGAACCAGTCACCTAGTAGTTGTTCCACGTTGGGAAATGGTGTTTTGGAGAGCGGATCTGAGATCCAGAGCATTGCAGCTCCATTTACTCTAAAAAAATTTCAGACACGTCTAATCGACATGTCAACGGGGCTTCCACCTGTGAAGGTCGAGGACATAACTCTCGAAGTTTGGAAATGTGGGAGTGGTCGTCCGCGATAGACTCGTGGAACACTGAACAATTAGGTTTGCTTAAAGACTCTTGGCGAAAGTCTACTATTAAAACTTATGAAGTAGTTTGGAAACGTTGGATTTCTTGGGCTAATTTTAATAAAGTCGATTCAAAAAACCCAACTGGGGCACAGTTAGCACAATTTCTATCGGATTTGTATTTGATTAATAAATTGTCATTTAATACAATACCGTTACATAAGTCTGTAGTTTCCACACTGCGTAATACTGAAACATCGAGTCATCTCAGCTCTCATGTATTGGTAAAACATATTTTAAAATCGATTGCTCTAAAAAAACTAATCATTTCCAAACCACCGATATGGGACGTTAGTGAGTTAATAACATTTTTAACTAATTATACAATAGACATCAATAATTGGTAACAGCGTCATACTGCGATATTGTTATTACTTTGTTCCGGTAGACGTGTACATGACCTTACGTTGCTCACAGTAGATGCGGAGCATTGTATTATATCGGATGAAAGTATAATATTTTGGCCACAATTTGGCTCTAAAACAAATGGCAGCAATTATCGACAATCGGGTTGGAAACTCTTGCCAAATATTAATCATCGTAATTTAAATCCCCTATTTTGGATTCAAAAAATGATAACATCATTGACTGAAAGACGAATTGCAGCAAAATAATTAAATCTATTTTTAACCATAAAAGGTGTGGCTAAGCCTGCCAGTCGCACAGTGATAGCAGGTTGGGTACAAACCTTGTTCAAAGAAGCAGGCATTGCAGCAACCCCTGGAAGTTGTCGGTCTGCTGTGGATTCCAAAAGCTGGATTGAAAACCATCCCTGTGACGAAATACTAGCCCGAGGAAATTGGCGATCTGCCAATACATTCAAGCGGTACTACAGACGAGTACCTAATAATCAATCTAAAAATTTAACACAATTATTTGTTCCGATAAGATAATTATTTGATTAGAAAAACTAATTCATAAACACATTTTGATTAAGTGAAATTTGTAATTTGTAGCATTTTTGTAATAGTTACGCTATCGCATTAGGATATACCTGTAATGATAGTAGTAAGTGTGGATACTAAATAAATAAATAAATGATATTTCAATTATTTTCGTCTCGGAAAATAAATATATATATATAATTCATTCATACATTTTATTATTATTAACGTCACATTGGCGTTTATATAATAATAAGAAATAATTTACAAATAGCGACACCAGGCGATAACAAACAGCGTCTCAGATTAAAGCTTCAAATCACTATCATTTTGGGGCAATTTGAACACGTCCATTTTGGCGCGCTTTTTTTGTGATGTCAGATTACACTTTCAGACGAATTCGATGGCAACAACGGAGTGAAGTTCACAAAGTTTGTGAAAGTTAAAAAGTGAGTAATAAAAATTAACTTATTACCATGGAAAAGCCAATAAAAACTTATTATAAATATTGTGCCGTTCCTTTGTGCCCAAATAATATCAAAACTGCACCTGACAAAGTATATTCAGTCATTGTGTAGAGTCTTTCTACGCGGGAATTTAATAATTTAACACTGAAAACGTATTAGTTATTAACTTAAAATGAAACAAATAATCACCAGAAACCAAATATTACAAATACACACAACTTGTTGACACTCTTGACAGTGTAGGTTGACGTCACATTTTATTCAACCAATAGCGTTGCGTTTTAGAAATTTGCGAGGGAATCTTAAAAAAGCCAATTTTTGATGATTAAATTTCACTATTAAATTATAGTAAATTTCAAAAATAATTGTATGGGTTCCTTTTTTTAGCAATAAAAATTACAAATAAAAATATTTTGTCCATTTTGGTGTCACGAGCATATTCCCTATTACCTCGCGTCATACACTAATTTTTGATACCATTGTTTTTTCTTCTACGTCCATAGGATAAAAATAGTGCCGCTGAGACAACGTTGTTCGAGCGGCACTTTTTCGAAACAGTTTTTCGTGAATAACTCCGCAATGTTTGGATGCACAAATTTTTACTTACCATTCACAATTACACGACGTCATACACTAAATATATGTTAATCTCAAACAATAAAATTCAAACTTTTTTTTACTGTTTTGGTAGACGCTGGGGCAACGCACACGTCATGAAAATACCACCAGTAACAGTATACCAAATTTCATATCAAAATCAAAATCGAAATCATTTATTATTTGCATAAAACAGGTATAAAGGTGGTAGAAGAACATCATATAATACATAGGTACGCTGTAATATAACCTCATTAAAGGTGTGCAAATATTTAGTCATAGATATATAAAAGATTATTATTTAGACGTTCAACATTACAAATACAATTTGAAGAATATATTCATGTCATAAATTTATTCAGAGAATTAATAATGTCAAGAGTATTATGAATGCTATTAAGTCAGATCAATATAATAAAACCAAAAAATAATAATAAAAAAAAACAACAATAATAATCAAATAGTCAAAATAATAAAAATAAAAAAAAATAAAAAATGTCACATTGTCATGTTCAACATAAATTAAATAACAATGAACGAAATTAACTTGATTTACAATTTGTCTTGCAGAAAATCATTTACATTATAATAGCATTTTTGGCTCAGAATTTTTTTTAATGTCTGTTTAAAGATAGTCGGATTTGACTCCTTTATATTCCTAGGCAATTTATTATATATTTTTGGAGCCATGGCGAAAACACTGTTATGCATTAGAGCAGTGTTTGATTTACACAGGCATAGCCGGGATTTATCTCTTTGCATTCGGCCATACGCGTCAGAAGACAAAACAAATAAATTAGGATTTAGTTTGGCAAACATAGCTACCTCGAGTATATAAATGGATGGTAGTGTCAAAATATTATATTTTTTATAATAGGGCAGACAGCTGTCGGTTGATTTTAGAGAGAACATTGCCCTCACACAACGTTTCTGTACCTTGAATACTTTATCTTTATGTACAGAGTTACCCCAGAAAATTATACCAAACCTAAGAACTGACGCCACCATACCATGGTATGCAGTCAGAAGTGCATGAGTATTAATTACTTGTGATAATTCATGAAGTGCATACACTGATTTACTGACCCTCTTGCATATTTGTTCTACCTGTTGTTTCCATGTTAACTTATTGTCTATTATTACACCTAGAAATTTTGTGGAATCTACTTAATTTAAAGATTGGCCGTTAGCGCATATCTGTAGGTTTTTAATACTAGGAATACGCTGACTAAAATGCATGAGCATTGTTTTTCCTATGTTAGCTCTTAAATTGTTTACATCTAGCCAGTCGAGAACAGAGTTTAAAGCGTTATTTATATCATCATTATATGTATCCTTATTATTACATTTAATAGTAATTGTACTATCATCTGCAAATAGGGCTATTGGGTTATGGGTTACATTAGGTAGGTCATTAATGTATATTAGGAACAATAATGGTCCTAATACACTACCCTGAGGTACGCCATATTGTATTTTACGTGTTTCAGATTGATAGTATTCTTCTATTTTGGTAACACTATTAATTTTAGAAATTTGAGTATATTGAGTGCGATTTCTAATGTAAGACTCAATCAGGTCTAAGATATTGCCCCTTATGCCATATGAATTTAGCTTACTTAGTAGAGTATCATGACTTACATGATCAAATGCTTGGGTCATATCCATATATATGGAGCAAACAGGTATCTTATTGTCAACATTCTTCATTACAAATACAAGAAAATCATATATAGCCATGTTTATTGATTTATTACCTCTGAAACCCTTCTGTTCTTTCGCCAGAATACAATTCCCTTCAAGGTAATCATTTAGTTCCCCATATATATATTTCTCAAATACCTTAGAGAAAATAGGTACCAGGGCTATAGATCTATAGTTTTCTATATTGTCTCTATTTCCTTTTTTAAATACAGGTTTTATGATCACTGCTTTCAGTTTGTCAGGGAAAGCTCCAGCTGCTATACATACATTTATAATATGACAAATATGATGACAAATATTACCTGCCACAGATTTTATGACTCTAGTACATATTCCATCATACCCTACACTGTTAGTGTTCTTTAGGTTTCTTATAATATGCAATATATTAAAGGGTGAGCAAGCTTTCAAGAACATCGATTTCTGCCTAGAGGACACATACTTGGAATAAAGCAATTTATTTTTAGGATTATTCGGGACTATTCTATCTACAAAATAATTATTAAAAGCACTACATATTGCATTAGGATCAGTTAGGGTTTGATTATTAAATTTTATACGGGCTATTGATTCATTTGGAACGTTTTGTTTTGTGTTATGTATAATTTTCCAAGCAGTTTTGGCTTTGTTATCTGCTGTATTAATAGAGTAAGTGTTTTGTGCTCTTTGGGTTAATTTGATAATTTTTTTATAAATTTTTGAGTATTGTTTAAATCTATTTTTGTTAGCATCACTGGGATTTTTACTATATTTCCATAAAAGGGTCCTTTTTTTTTACTACATATCTTTATTCCACGCGAAACCCATTTTTGTTTTTTATGTGCATTTATAGTTATAAGTCTTGATGGGAAACAAAGATCGTAAAATAGTTTAAATAAATCATAGAAGGTATTGTAAGCTAAATTAGGGTCTTCAGTAGTGTACACCTCAGAAAAAGTCAATTTGCTTATACACTCCTTAAATTTCATCTGGTTTTCCAAACAATCAATCAATCAATATCAATCAAAACTGTGCATTTTAGTGAGGATTCCTTTATCACCTAGGAAGTGAGGTGATGATTTTCAAAATTTATAGTTAAGAACCATCTCGATCACATCAGCTTTCGAACAAAGAAATCCTCATCGAAATTGGTCTATCCATTTGGGAGCTATGATGCCCAGACAGATACACAGGTTAAACTTTTAACACCCCTCGTTTTCCGTCAGGGGTTAAAAAGAATAAAATACTTAAAGTATATTTTATCATTCATTAAATCATCTTAATATACGAGTATATCTAAAATTTCTATTAACATTTTCATGAGTGGATAGGTGAAAAATTTAATTTATTTGCATTTGATATGTTAAATATTTTTTTAAACTTGGACATAATGCCACACTTTTTCAGTTCGGCATCTTTAAACTAATGATAATTATCTTAATAAAACAATCTATGATTTTTTAGAATTTAATCAAGCACTTAGTAAAAGACTAGAAAGACTTTAGAAATACAACATCAACATACTATAAGGTGCATACAACAAAATAACTGGACTTATTACTACCAAAATATGTGCATATAAATAAATATACCATTTTTTTCAATAAATTCCTAATTCAGATTTTTTAATCATGATGCAAATACCAAGAAACATTAAATATACTTCAAAAAATTAAATATCAATGTCATACTTTTCATCATCACTATTGGGTGTATAGGTTTCATCAGGAAGCTGAACTTCACCACAAAACATAAGCTCTACATAGTGGAAATAATCTAAAGCAATATTAGTGAGCATAGCAGCAGTGGTGATTCCTAATACTGTCCCTATGATCGGCCGTCTACCAACTGAACTCCTTAAAATAGCCCATAAGAATATGGAGCCTAAGGGCCATAAACAACCACCTAGAAATGCCCAGGAAAACCGCCGTGCTGGTGCCGCTGCCGCCATATGTGGTCTTGCCCAAAGCCATAGTCCTGCACCCCCTCCCGCACTCAAAAATAGAATATCTGTTACATCCCTCTGAGGAAATAATCTGAAATGAAGAACAAATAGTCATTTATTATAACATTAAAGCTCATTAAACTGTAAGAGTGAAGTAAAAGTAGCGGTTAATTGGATGCATGTTATGTTTTCTTACCTGACCATTAAATGTGGGTTCATTACACTCACTGATAAAGTTGTGTAACTAACCAGACCTTGCAATGGAACGTAATAATACAGCACATTGTCTTTAGTAAACGGTGGCAATCTCAAATTCAACACTGATTTATTTAGTTGATCAACAGTTTTCGGCACCGTATTCGGCAAATTAATAAATTGTCGCCTAATGTTTTGATAGATTTTTTCTAGGATATCCATTTTCGCGGTCTCCACTGAGATGTGAATACAATTTGCAGTCTATAATAGGGTTACTACGTTAAGGTTACGTTGCTACATATTATTTGGCAACTGTTAAGGTTAAATATACTCTAATTGAAAACATTAATATGAGTACCGTAACTGAACAGCAATAGAAGCGTAGAGTGCAAAATGCAAATACAGATTGCATAAAGAGAAATTGTCAGATTTGACAACGACAGAAGTTAGGCTTGGGAAGTTTCAATTCATTTTATCGAGTTTGCTCATAATTTTTCCAAATCAAAATTGAATACAGTAAGATGGAAAGATTGAAGTTAAATACCGTTATAACTGATTTAAATGAAATGTCTTTTAAGCTTTATAAATTGAACATAGTTAGTCCCAGTCGCGATCCCGACTCAAAAATTAACTTACTATTGTTGAAACTCGGTGACATAAAATGTTGACTGTAATGTGATTATATCGTATTGTAACCAGAAATTGAATCAGTAATATACTGGTCTAAGTCATACTTTACTATTTTTCTCCGAAAATTCTATGACAGTTGCGAGATCGAGAGTTAATCGGTACCGAATTGTGACCGAACTTTTTACCGACCGACCTAATTACGAGAATTGGCCTTCAGAACGCTAGAATGTTAATTGAGGCTCGTTGGTATAAAATATATAAAGCGCTAAATTGGACAACTAAGGTTTTCTTTTGTACGTACATATTCACAAGTGACATATAGTAGAGCATCTGGGGCCAGCATTTACCTAAGGGTGGGGCAAAATTAAAAGAACTTGAAAAATGATTGGAAGTTAATATGCTATTTACTTCTAACCTTTTTATTTATTTTATTTTATGGTTATCAGTTGTCTCTTTGAGAGTACTGAGGATCGTTGAACAATGGTGTGTAACACACAACTTGAAAGCGAACCCGTCGGAAACGGAGAAGACCATAATAGTAATACTAGACATTAAACTCCTGTGGAATAGGCACCTCAAAGAGAAACTAAACAAAGCTTTCCTTGTTTTCTGCCAATGCAAATGGCTACTTGGCAAAAGCTGGGGACTATCACTAAAAATTACCTTTACTATGGCTCCACAGAACAATCATACGACCAATAATCACGTACGGTGCAATTGCCTGGTGGCAGTGAACAAAGCTAAGCACCGTCATAAACACTGTATCGCACAACGCCAACAGCCGCACTTGAGGTGGCTCTCGGTCTGACTTCACTAGACCTGTTCATACAGAAAGAGGCAGCCATATCGACCATCAGACTTAGACATCTGGGTCTGTGGCACAATTGCGAGGGTTCGGACTCAAAATTGTGGGATTAATTACTGGTATACCAACCACTAACAGCAGTCCCATGTGATAGGATGCCAAAACACCATATCTTAACACAGGGACAGCTACCACATTCAGAGACATGAAATTTACCGAAATTAATCCGCCATAAAGGAAGTCCGAATCTACACATATGGTTCCAAGACTGGGTCACGAATTTTCTGAAAAGACCTAAAGGTAAACATGTCACTAGCGTTAGACCAACAGTTCCATATTTTAATACGAATGCATGGTAATAACTTATGTCGCCACAAAAGTCATTTCAAAGGACTATACGATATATATAACATTCGAATACTGTCAGAAAGCATGGCAACACAATAAACTCTGGTATTGTCATCGGATGCCATCAAGCATTGGAGGGGCTTGAAACAACAAATAAGGTATTCCTCCAATGGATTAAAGGGCCTATACCTTTTGTCTATGCATTAGCGTGTAAATTAATAGTAATTTACACAGGAATGGATGCACGCATAATAGGAATGACGCCGCATATGAACTGGCAAGTTAGCCCTAGCAACTTTGGCAGCCGGCCCAATCATACTTCTGCCACTGCCTTTTAACCAACTTCGCTCCGGGGCTTGACCACGAAAAACTCACCGGGCTGCAGACAGTAAACTGGTGTTGATTGAAGTCTCACCACGAGTTACTTGCAGATTGATCAGTCTTAACATACTAGACATCCGAACCGACCGTTATTCCCCATTAATGTGGCAGTCAGTCCTCTTTGCAGAGAATGTCAGAAAGCATAAAAAACGGCAGCCCACTTAATCCTGGATCACGAGGGAGCGGCTTCTTCAGGTTATTTCTTAACGCTAAATATTAAAAATTCAATTATAATCCATTAGAATCTGACTTAAATCAAACATTTTTTTTTCATTCAGTAAGGTAGTTTGTAGTCGCTTCGACATATATATGTATATTTTTAAATATAAAAGTTTTGAGGTATATATATATATATATATATATATATATATATATATATATATATATATATATATATATATATATATATAAACTTAGTATATATATTTATATAGAGATAGTAATCAGAAAAAAGAAGTAAAATAAAACAAAAAAATAATAATTATACACTTTCGGTTTCACTTACTTCAGTGATCGGTGGAGTATTAAAACAGCTATTTTTACTGCACTGAAGACAAGCTACACTGCAGTATAAGCCTCTCTTCCGACACCCACAAACAGCTCCACAACCCTTTTTGCAGCTACAAAATGAGATTTTCAATGAACATGGAAAACATGGACGGAGATGGTCACTTTCCATCAGGTGACCCGTCTGCTTGCCTTCCCTCTCTATCATATTTATTTTATCTGGTGCTGGTAATTGATTCATTCATCACATCATCATCATCAACAGCCTTCAACAGTCCACTGTTGGACATAGGCCTCTCCTTAGAAAGGAGGTTTTGGTCTACTTGATTTATTGTTATTGGGAAAAGCATGTTACTCTTTTATATATTTAAACGGTGCATCAGCTACCGCTACCTCCTATGGGAGGTAACGATGACAAAATAACACTTGTTTTTTTTTGGCTGTTTCTTTTACAAAGTTATTTGAAATGTGTTAAAATCTTTATTTTTTTGTGGTGACAATCCGTATTCTTTTTTCGTCACCACATAGAAAGTTTCTCATCAAAAAAGTCTAAGCAACATGTCATTGTACGGTTTCAAACTTTTGGACGATTTTTACTACTGTAATATATTTCTATTTCTTTTATAACGAAATATAACTAGGCAATATTTGATGCACTTTTTTGTAATGGGTAAAAAATGTTAAACTCGCGTCAGGACACGTGACCTGTGCCCCGAGCACGAAAAAATGTCGAATGCGTATCGTAAACGTATCGAGTCTTCGATACGTTTACGGAGTTTTACGATAGGCGGTAGCACGAAGCACTAACGTTAAGGTATCGAGAGCTCGATACGATTACGTTAGTGACGTCATCCTAACGTAAATAAGGATGTGCACTTAAGAACGAATTCAACATCTTATTGAATGAACTATGCGTTCGAAAACATAATGAAATAGTGATATTTTTATTACTTTCGGTTAAACTACCTATTTATTGACAATTAAAACAAAATATACTTATAAAAACACATTATAAATCTTAAATGAGGTATGGGAGATTTTAAAATGTAGTATATTTTGGAGAATTAAAATAATTATTATGACATTTTTGTCGGTTTCTGAATAACACGTCTCCACTTGACAATTTACTGACATAGATACGACGCTATGTCTATAAATTGTTTATTATTTTTATTGTAAATTCATCTCCAAGTATAAGATTATTTGTAAACCTTGAAACTTTAAGAAGCATTTTATAGAAAATATTATTTGTATTATTACGTCGTGTTGGCTGTCGATTGTGACAAAAATCTAAGTTTCCAATAAATAAGTCCTATACCACTAGACCGTTGTCTTATGTGAAAAGAAACTGATAAAGATTTCTTTAAAATAAACCACAGTAAGTCGTGCCACAATAAATCGAACTGTTGAACAGCACAGACGAAGACGTGTTTCATCATCTTCTGCGCCAAAAATCCCAACATCAAAAAAGTCAGTGCCAACAAGCCATTTACAATACGTGGCTATGGTGTAATTTCTTGAAAGGTGAGTTTATTCAATTTACTATTTGCAATACTCAATGTACTGTAATGTAAAATAACGATGTGATGTTTGAGAATATGATAAATTTCATATTTATATGAATATGGATAACATCTGTCACTTTATAAATGAAAAATGAAATGAAAAGAAATTAAAAACACCACCACAGCAATCCTACAGATAAACATACCAGGGACAACTAATGTCTCATATCAGTCAATCTAGGTTTCGTAGTACAAGTTCTACTTAGTTTGAAACTATGTATATGGTGTTGTGTGTCAGATGTCTGAAAATATTATATTCGTTATTATATAAGTAATAAATGTTGTAATATTTTGTTGTAGATTGGAATACTGGGGGCTCAAGCAGCCAACCAACTGTGGCTCCTCCTTTACCAGCATCTGAGGTTCATTCTCAGTCTTCTCCAGTCACCGCAGTGGCAGAGGAGTGGAAGCCTCCAGAAAAAAAAAACTCATAAAAGCAATGATATTTTAACCGTTAATTGAATCGTAATCGTGTGAAATACAATTAAAATTATTGACCAGACATATTTTTTTTTTCAAAGTAAATAATGTTCTCTGTAAATAACATGTATGTATGTAATGTATAAAAACCAACTCTGTATGATTCATTTTAAAATTATGGTAAATAAAAAATATTCATACTAGCTCATTTTTTACTATATGCCTTTCATCCCTGTCTGCTGTGGAACCCCCTCTATCTAACCAAATTTGGTACGAGCCCAGCAATGCTGCTTTGGAAATTTGTTCAAGGAAAAAGCTTACTGAAGCAATCCAAGGTCTTTACATAGGGTATAGAGGGATTTAACTGGTATACCCCTCGCACCCACTTCCACGGCATACAACGCAACGAAATAACCATTTTTACATATACACATATTTATACATACATATTTTGAAATTCGTTGTCATTACCCGAACAAACAGACAGACAAAAAATATTTAGACTGGTTTTTAGGCAAGATATCTATTGCAAAAAACCGTGTGAGCATGAAAAAAACCTATTATTTTATATTACAGACAGATTTTTCTTCACTTTTATCTTTCTTTGTTTATCTCTTCGCCTTATTTCACTAAAAAATAATTAATTAGATTAATATATATATAAGTACATACTTAGTATACTACATTTTATTAATATAGTAGAAGTTTCTTCAAATGTTTCTGACAAATATTTAGTTTACACTTTATAGATAAAACAAGATTTGCTAACCTCGAATCTAGTTGTTGAATACCCTTATTTTCAATTCAACTTGCGACAAGAACATACATAGGACTAAAGAGGCGGTCTTTGCATTTATCTCTACAAAAAATTAACCGTTAATACTTGAAAATAATAGTTTTAAAAGAAATTGATTGTTTCGAAACTTTTCTCACGGCCAAATCTTAGGTGAATAAACATTCGACTAAGCTCGACAGGTGCTCGATAGCTAGAGTCTGGCCACGCTAACTCTGCAATGGAATAAATGGGCAACCCCAAAAAGTTTTTTATATGGTATACTTTTCTGATGTCACTTTCGTAGTACGTGAGCTGTCAGATTGCTTACGCTGTTTGTTATTTTCATATATTTTAAAGAAAAATGGTTAAACCTATTAAAAGTGGAGTGCGCGAGTTATTATATAACATGATAAGTAAATTCCAAGATATGAAGGAACAGCATGATGACGTCCTTAGCCAAAAACGACTATGTTTACAAGATATCGAAAAGTTGACGTGTAAGTAAATCTACTGATTTTGATACTTCGCCGTTTTATTTTACCATTAGATGTATCTAAGAACATTTTTTTCGAATACTCATAGCCTGTTCATGATGCTGACAAGAAGCTCGTGTCAAGTTGACGTCCAATTTCAATAACGTATCTATCTATAGATTTGATTCCTGCAGATAGGATTTTGACATTACTTTTATGGGTCTTATGTCAGTATTACATAAATTATAGATAGTTAACTCTTAACAAGTATTTATTTTTGGTCATTCCAGGTAGTATAAGTGATGAATTAAAACCTCATCTTCAAGTTACCCTACAGAAGCTAAAGGCTCTTGAAGAACTTACCATTAATAGTGAGAGCCAGTATATAAAAAAGATCGCTTCAATGACTGGTAAGAATCTGTTACTTACGTATTTACTTTCTACAATTTTCGTTAGATTATGTAAGTAGGTACAACGTACATCCAATACAATATGCATTCAATACAAGTTCATATTAAATTTTATAAATAATTTATATTTATTTATACAGGAGTCAGCGAACGAACTTTAAGAGTGATTAAAAATGAGGGCCAAAATAATCAAGGAATCTGGAGGACTCCTGGCAAACAGCGTGCAGCACGGGCAACGAAAGTTAATATTGACAATTTTGACCAATGCGCCATACGAAATACAATAAATCAGTATTATTTGACCTGAAAGGAAGTGCCTACCCTGCGTAAATTACTACTTGAATTGAGGCAATCAATTGATTTTACTGGCTGCAGGGAAACCTTACGCAAAATATTATTAAACATGGGTTTTGAATTTAAAAAAAATCCTGAAGAACGGACAGTCCTTATGGAAAAACATGATGTGGCGGCATGGAGGCATAGATACATAAGAAAAATTTTATTATTAAGAAACGAGCCTGTAGAAACGAGAAAACCTATTGTGTATCTTGATGAAACCTATGTGCACTTGAATTATAAACCCAAAAAAAGTTGGCAAGGACCATCTACCTCCAAAATGGTGGAGAACATCTCAAAAGGCAAACGGTTTATTATAGTTCATGCTGGGACAGAAAATGGGTTTGTAAATAATGCGTTACTTGTGTTTAGTACAAAATCGAAGCATGCAGATTACCATGATGACATGAATGCTGAAAATTTCACAAAATGGGTGTCTGAAAAATTACTGCCCAATCTTGAGTCACCGAGTATTATTGTTTGCGACAATGCTAGCTACCATAGTATACAAATAAATAGGCCACCAAATACCAATTCAAGAAAACAAGATATTAGAGACTGGCTGACTAGTAATAATATTACATGGTCAGACGATTTTACAAAAATAGAACTGCTTTGTTTGGTGAAAAGGAACAAACCTGATCCAATATACTTCATAGATGAATTGTTAAAAGAACACGGCCACGAAATTTTGAGATTACCACCGTATCATTGCCACTTAAACCCCATTGAGCTGGTATGGAGCCAAGTAAAAAGAAAAATTGCCGAAAAAAATGTTAAAAGCACTCCGGAAGAAATGATAAAAAAAATTGAAGAAGGTTTTGCATCAGTTACAGCGGATGATTGGAAAAAATATGCTGGACATGTGAAACGGTTAGAAGAGGAGCACAAAATAAAAGACAGGTTACTGGATGATGCTATTCCATTTATAATATACCTACAAGAATCTGACAGCGATGATAGTAATATAGATGATGAGCCCGTTGAATTTGAGGGCATTGAATATTTAGACTCTGATTCTGATGAATGATTGTGTTTGCTATTCATTTGTAAATATAACACGAAATAACATAACAAAAATAAATAAATGATGTTTAACATTCAAAAATCTATCGTTATTTTTATATGGTCCTTGAGTAGTTTTAGAGGTCTCCTTAAAGTAAAGGCTAAAGTATTATTAATGTGTAGATAAACAATAGCCTCAGTAGATTTTTAAAAGTTAGGATCTAGAATTATTATAACCTGTATCGTACTTACTTATGCTCTACCTCAAAAACTGTATCAAGTCTACAATGCATCGTGCTGAAGTCATAACTATTCTTTACCAAGAAAAGATCAGAATATAAACAAAATAACTTGGCTAAAATAAAACAACTAGTATCAAATTAGTTTTTCGTAGTATAGACGGTGTTACCATCCATAGATTTTCAAATTCCATAATTTTCTTACTTCTGCAGAGTTAGCGTGGCCAGACTCTAGCCTTCGAACGTACGTCAAAATTTCGTTCGTGCTGCCAATTTTCTTTATAAAGTGTAACGTATCGAATGCTTGACGATACGTTGACGATACGAAAGTAAATTCGAAACGTTCGTGCTGCCAAAATTAGTTACTACTACTACACGATAGGGGCGCTGCACAAATGTCATACAAATTTTGTCGAAGACGATACGAATACTTTTTCGCAAGTTGTTCGTGCTCGGGGCACTGATCGAAAAAGACGGATGGAGAGTAGACAGCACAGAGTACATTGGTAGACAGCCGCCGCGGCGTAGGAGAGGAAGTACCCCCCTCTCTTTCTACGGCGCGGCGACAATGTATGCCTGCTATTTCGTTAAGGCGGCGCAGGGCACTTGCGCGAATGTTGTCATGTTTGTGTACGATAGCGCAATAAATAAATATTGTATTCTACCACATAAATGATATACTGATAATTAAAGCAATTCGTGCAAAATTATTCCCTAACCATTCCAAAATATCAAAAATGCACAACGTTAATATTCAAGTTTTCACTTCTGCCGGCACTCTCAGAGTGCAACCCGTCGTTTTTTTCCCCGATTTAATGTGTTTTCGTTGCTTGGTAATGGTATTTATCGGACTTTTATTATTTTAAGATTTACAGTTTTTGAAAAATTAAGTGCCCACCTATAGCCCATGAGAATCGCGTCCGTCGAAACAAATGGTGTAGGGAACACTTGACATGGACCCATGGGATAGGGATGGAGCACCCATTGCTCCATCCCTATCCCATGGGTCCATGTCAACATGAAAAAAATTTTTGCGATGAGCCCCGGTTTGGATTTAGACCTGATACGAGAAGGGTAAGAGTGTATCGGTTGAGATACGTCCAGGAGTGCACCCACCCAGCCACCCAGTGGCTCCACAGTAATGGTATGGGCGGGGATTATAAAGAACACACGAATTTAGCTCGTATTTGTAGATGATGTTGTATAATGAACTATATGAACTGTTAAACTTACATCGAAGTTTTCATGGGGCCTTATGTTCACCTATTTGCACAAAGCCTTGGCTCAGATTTCACGCTGATGCATGACAATGCGCGCTCGCATACAGCTCGGAGTACCAGAGAGTACGTGGCAATGAAAAACATCCGGGTATTGCTTGCACAATCGCCCTAGAGAACCTGGACGGACTGTTGACAGACTAACGAGTGGCAGATTTACATATTTGGTGTCAGAAGGCTATAAAATTTTTGCCGCCCTTACTAACCTCTACAATCCAATAAACTTTTTTTACGTGTGGAGACGCCCATAGGCCGTAACCCCACCGGGGTTTTTTTTTTTTAAACCTAGATCCTCCAACGTAATTTTAGCCTGTTTTCTCTACGTGACTTTTCCATTCCAGTTCTCGCTTTTTTGCCTCTCGCACTTTCATGCCACATACTGGTTCTTTCTTTTACTCACTCTCATTTAGTTCTTTTATGGGTGGGATTCCCATCTATCTAATCACTACTCTATCTTCTTAAAGCTAGTAGGGTATAGTTCAATAAACATATTCTATCTTTAATTTCAAGTTTGTTTAGTTCCAGTTCCAGTTACATTAGAGCCTTATTCTATTTATTGTTCTTTACATTGACTTATTTCTAATTACATGGTATTTATGTTATAGTACAGTCCACATTAGACTACCGCTTACATTATAACTTATTTACCTATCCTAATTACATACTTTTATGCTGTACAATAATATACACATGATATTATGTCAACGTAATTTTTACACCTTTGTTTCGTTTCTTTTGATGACTTATTTAGCTATTTGGACGCAGTAGTCCAGTAATCTGTTCCTATTTTTGCCCATCATGATGGTCGCCACATTTGAGGCGTCCATTTTCTGTCCTATCCCGTCCCCACCGGGGTTTGCGGCGGGGCGGCGTGTTTAAATCGAACCGATTAGAACCTTACGAAGTGCCATTTTGTGTCTGATATAGAAGGGAGCCGGGAAAAGCTGTTATTAAGATATTCGGACTCACAATTGAATACCGTAGTTTAGGGTTGTCCAAACCGAAAAGAGATGCTGGAAGGTCTTGATCATGGGTCGCCCTTACAGATATTTCACCTTTATCGGTGCGACGAAAGCTCCGCACATCGAACCCTACTTTTTAGGGACACTCCAACCCAGCTTCCTGTAGCACACAACCCCGTCAACGAAGCCGAGACAGCTTGCCAATTCAGTCGCGGCCTACAGGGCCAGAGGACGAGGCGGGTAAATTGTTTGAGAGGGTTCTCCCTGGCCGCATCGACCGGCATCTCTGCGAGGTTTGCCCAGATCTGTCAGACGCCCAATTCGGTTTTCGAGCTGGGCTTTCGACAATTAGCGCTGTGCTGCGCTTCAGAGTCGTGACCGAAGAGGCGGTGAGCAGGCTATGGTGGCGTACTGTTGGCGGTGTCGTTCGACATTCGTCGTTCCGAGCCAACAAGCCGTCCGCGTGTGTAATTAGTAAAAAGTTACGTAGGGACGACACTTTGTGTGATCCACAAATTGTTGTTCTGAGTCTAGGTGTTCTTTGTGTCCGTTTCATGTATGTTAGTAAGTCCCCCGCGACACAGAATATACTCCTAATGCGGGAGTTGTCTTTTAAAAAAAGAAGTTTTATTAAATTGTAATATTAAACCACTTCTGGAATATTTAAAAAATCAATTTTTAGTATTATATTATACCCACAGTAAAAAAATATTGTTATTTTTGTTTAATTTTCTAGATTTCTTTTCTCCGTGTATATTATACGGTATAATGACAAAATGATATAATACAAAAATGAAAAAAACATAAAACATTAGGTATAATTTATACCTAATGTTTTATGTTTTCTTCATTTTGTAAGACAAAAAAAAATTTGGGCCAAATTTGCGGCCCTCTAGAATTTTGCCGCCCAAAGCTCCAGCTTACTCAGCCTACTGGTAAATCTGCCACTGCCAACCACTGAAAGACTTGTTAAAATTCGATTGGGAGCGATTGCCGCAGGATCTGATGTACAATATAATAAATTAAATGAAAAATAGTTGCAGACAAGTTTTAAACAACAGAGGCGGTTACACTTTGTATTGAATTAAAAAATAATTTAAGAAAATGTAGTTATTTAATTTTATAAAACATGAAAAGTTTAATTTGATTTTAACTTTACACTACCTATGGTACGGTACATATATTGTTAATTATTGTGATTAAATGAACAATTACATGCAGAATTTTGTAGCTTTAGTCACTAATGCATCAAAGAATGCTAAGTTCATTTATTTAATAAAATAAATATAAATATATTACAATAGTAAAAATCGTTCTAACATGGCGTTGAACATGACCTTGGTTTTATCCAAGTTCACCCGTAGGCCGATGCGTACAGAAGTGTCAGCTAGGTCATTCAGCATTTGCTGTAGGTGCTGCAACGTTTCTGCCATGATGACGATGTCGTCTGCAAATCGCAAGTGAGAGATGTATTCCCCATTGATATTGAGGCCACGCCCTTTCCAGTGCAGCGTCTTGAACATGTCCTCCATAGCATTTGTGAACAATTTCGGGGAAATAACGTCCCCTTGTCTCACTCCTCGATGCAATAGTACGGGCCTTGTTTGCTGATTCTGTACTTGGACGGACATGGTGGCGGCTTCGTAGAGACATCTTATCACTTGGATGTATCGCCAATCTACTTGGCAACGCTGCAGGGACTCCAGAACAGGCCAGATCTCGATCGAGTCAAAGGCTTTCTCATAGTCCACGAATGCTAGACACAGGGGCTGATTATATTCTTCGGTCTTCTGTATAATCTGCCGGACTGTGTGGATGTGGTCTATGGTGCCATATCCGCTCCGAAACCCAGCATTCTCCTGTGGTTGGAATTCGTCGAGTCTTTGCGCAAGACGTCAAATAATTTATTATTCAACAAATTAAGATATTTAAAAAAAAATTATATGCTCAAATATTAATTTCTTATAGATTTTGTTTAAATAAAAAGAAATCAAAAGCACAATTTTTTTTTCGGTAAACAACTATAGTATAAAAAACAAAACCCCTCTCCACCATATAAATCCATATATAGTAACAAAAGTCCAAGGTCAAAACCCCCAGGTGCTCCACTGATATAAAAGAAATACATTTTTCAAAGTTCTAAGCTTTGAATAATATATAGATAGATAGATAGATAGATAACTCTTTATTTGCACACTAAATTACAGAGTTACAAGAAAAGAACACAGCGATCAAATATCGAGTGTACAAAGGGCGGCCTTATTGCTAAATGCAATTTCTTCCAGGCAACCTTAGGATGGATCAAAAGTTGCAGAGAGACAGTAGTAGTTGAATATCTGCATTTGTGAACCTACTATTAGTTTATGATTATCTACTATACATATTACATATACTACACATATTATATTATCTACAAACATTTACAATATTTATACTTACATCTACAATGCATATCACAATAAATAAACCTACATTTATATACGTACCTACATACTATACCAGCAAATATTCATATACACATACATATATAAATACGCATTCTTAAATGAATAAACATATAGAAAAGAGAAAAAGTTTCGTTACACCCTCAAGCGTGATGGACTCAATTAAGGTGAATAAAATTCCTGTACCATTTTCTTAAATCTATTTAATGTTTGCGCCTGCCTGATGTTAAGCGGCAGTGCATTCCACAAGCGCACAGCTTCAACAGTGAAGGATTGATCATAAAATTTGGTGGAATGCAGTGGCATCTCCAGTTGTAAACTTACGGATGACCGCAGACATTTTTCGTGTGTGTCATTAAGGAACTTGAATCGTTCTTTGAGGTAGAAAGGGGTTTTGGGATTAAACAAAATGTTGTAAAGGAAAATAAGGATATGAGTATTCCGGCGAGAGCGAATTGGAAGCCACTTGAGCATTTGACGGAATTCAGAGACGTGATCGTATTTTCGTAAACCAAATACGAATCGTATACACATATTTTGTAGTCGCTCAAGCTTATCGAGTTGTGCTTCAGTGAGATTCAGATAGCTGACATCGGCATAGTCGAGAATTGGGAGGAGAAGTGCTTGTGCAAGCGCAACCCTAGTTGCAGTTGGAAGGAATTTGCGTAGTCTTCGAAGAGAACCGGCTGAAGCAAATATCCTACGACTGACCTCTTGCATCTGTGAACCCCATGATAAAGTGTTGTCTATGTAGATCCCTAAATTTTTTACAGTAGTGCTTATCTCAAGAGTTGTGCCACCGAACTGAATTTGGGGCAGTAGAGTCCAGTTAACTTTTGAGATCAGCCTGGGGCTGCCAATAACACACACCTGTGTCTTCATAGGATTAATCATAAGTCCATAGTTATAACTCCACTCGCCAATGCGTTGAAGGTCAGCATTAATTATGTTGAATGCATCCGATAACATGTTAATCGGAGCTTGTGTATATATTTGTAAATCATCTGCATAAAGGTGGTAGAAGGAACTTAGTTGATTAGAGATTGAGTTTATAAAAACAGCGAAGAGTAAAGGAGATAGAACGCCACCCTGCGGTACACCAGCAGAAGTACTGCACCAAGAGGACATGGTGTCATTAATACAAATCCGTTGCCGGCGACCAGACAGGTAACTATGAAACCAATCAATTGTCCTTGGAGATATGTTAAGAGACCGTAGTACGCCAAGCAGAATGTGAAAATCCACAGTATTGAAGGCATTGCTAAAATCAAGTAAGGTGAGAACTGTGATCTTTCCACTATCCATGCCTAGTCTGATGCTGTCTGTAATGTGTACCAGCGCAGAAGTTGTGCTATGGCCAGGGCGAAATCCGGATTGGAAGGGGTTCAGTAGAGAATTTTTGGAGAGGAAGTTAGTCAGCTGAGAGTGGATGAGGCGTTCAAGTACTTTGAATAGGAAAGGTAAAATAGATATGGGCCGATAGTCAGAAAATGAAGAGGGTTTAGCTTTTTTTGGAAGAGGGATTACCTACTTGGGCATCTTTCCATGCAGATGGAAAAACACCGCTTGTGACGGAGTGATTAAGGATATTGCATAGGATAAGTAGAATTTCGTCAAGGATAGGAATAATCATATTTCGGCTGATGCAGTCACTTCCCACTGCGCTGGATGAGATCGCCAGAATGGTCTTCCTAACATCACAAGCGGACAACTGATCAAAGACGAGAGGTGGATAGTTGGGAGTAGGGGTAGTAGAAATATATCTAAGAGCTTTTGTACTGTCACTAATGTCAGACGAGGCAGAGAAATGTTTATTGAGTAAGTCAATGTTGACATTTTTGGGAATAGGCTCTTGGCGAGACCTCCCGACTCCCAATGTTCTTAGAAATTTCCAGACTTTTGCTGGATCTCCGTTTTCTACGGAAGAGTGGATGTGTTGGCGTTGTGCGTTTCTACACATCTTATTGCAGAGATTTCTCAGGTACACATATTTTTCCAGGTTCGCTTCGGTTGGTCGACGCTTGTATTTGCTTTTCGCTATACATTTCCTGGACATAATGCTGCGTATCTCCTCAGTAAGCCATGGAGCCGGTAAATGTTTAAGTTTTATTGATCGCAAGGGCGCGTGGACGTTATAGAGCTGTATCAAGTTATTTGTGAATATTTGGACTTTATCATTAACACACTGCGAATTTAACAAATTGTTCCAGTTGATGTTTCGCGCATCTTCCTTAAGTCTTACAAGATTCATCGCGCCAAAATTACGCTGCACAAGAATTCTCGGCTTTGCCTTGGGTGGTCGAATAGCATAAGAGAGAAATATCAAGTCATGATAGGAAAAAGCATCAGCGGAATACTGACCATGGCTGATGACATGATCAGTAGAAGAGACTAGGATAAGATCAAGAAGAGAGGGAGTGCAGTTAGGGAAGTGATGTGTAGCATCAAGTGTTAAGAGTGATAAGTTATTACAGTCCACAATTCTGCGTTGTGAAGAAGAGCGATGGTCATTTTTCAACAAGCAGGTATTGAAATCGCCCATTATTAATGTGTGGCTATAAGAGGGAGATAAGTTTTCTAGTAATTTTTCAAAAGAGGAAAAGTAATTAGTACGTAACGAGGGAGAATAGTAAACACCAAGTAAAATCTTCGCATGATTAACTACTAGTTCTATAAAGAGGTGCTCGCCAGCGTCCGGTGATGGGGGCTGTGACGAAATGTTTACAATGGTAAAGGGAATGTGCTGTCGCAGGTATATGCCAACACCACCCCCACCACCGATCGCACGGTCATTCCTTATGAGATTGAAACCAGGAAGAGTATATGGTGTAGAAGGTAGGCACGGTTTTAACCATGTCTCTGAAACTAAAATGGCGTGAATGTTTTTGCAATCAAAGGTCGCCAGCATATCAGGGAAATGAGCTGGAATACTCTGGGCATTGATATGGACTACATTAAAATTCCGCGGAGCATTAGAAAATTGGTACTGAAGATTCTCATGGAGTGAGGGTATACTAACGTAACTAGAATCAAGACTGTTTATCGAGTAAAAACTGTCATCATCATTATTGTCCAAGTCAGACATAAAGTTGATTCAAGAATATATAAGTAAACTAATAGAGCAATAATGTTCAATAAATAATATATGAATAGTAGTAATAAAAAATAAAAATTTAATTTTATGATCCACCCGCCAGTCGTGT
The DNA here is from genome assembly GCA_902825455.1 of Arctia plantaginis. Classification (NCBI taxonomy): domain Eukaryota; kingdom Metazoa; phylum Arthropoda; class Insecta; order Lepidoptera; family Erebidae; genus Arctia; species Arctia plantaginis. The sequence continues at coordinate 12,733,822 of CADEBD010000314.1, read as the reverse complement.
GTTTTACATTTAGAAATTACTGGAAGATATTAACTAAATAAAAGTAATCATAAAAAGAAAAGAAAACAAAAACAAAAAGAAGCAAAATTGTGTCACAATTTTCTGGGCGAACTTCCCGTTCAAAAGACTTTGTTTCAAACTTACAACTAATCAGTGACAAACAATAGTGTTGCAGAAAAATATGCGACCTGGAACGCAATTTGACTTTCTTTGACACTTGACAGTTGACAGCTATTTTTGTTTTGAGATTTTTAAATAAAGGTAGATCAACAAAATAAATGTGTTCGGCTGGTTTAATGATGTTGAACAGAATTATTTGATGATTACCATATTCGAAACCATAAAATGTTAATAAGGAAAATGAATTTGGACTGATTCTCGCGTGAAATTCACCCAGACAGTGTAACATTACATTCAATGTATCTAAGAGAGAACCACATAGCAACCATTTACTTTTTTGAACCGACAGCAGCTCTCTTCGGTCTCGCAGCTTGAGTTTTGGTCACAGTTGGCTTTTCTGCAGCCACTGGCCTTATCTGGTCAAGATCTGCCACACAAGTGATACGATGGCGTGATATAATCTATCTTTATCTATACAAATAAATAAAATTGGAGCGTCTGTTTTTAACGTCAAAATACTACATTATTTTCACCCTCACACGGTTATTTGCACTGTGAAAACTATTTTAAATATTTTTTATCTGTCTGTATGTTTGTTCCAGGTAATCTTCAAAATGGCTAAACTAATTTTGATAATATTTTACTACCAGGTACCTATCTATATAAGGACTAACTTTGCCTGATCCAGGGATCGAACCCGAGGCCTCATGGACTGCAGTTTCATACCATTTACATTTACTTTTTTATGAATTCTGCAAATTAAATGTTTTCAATTCAAATTCCATGTGAATGAAGTGGTAGGTACCAGCTAGTTTTAAATTATTATTCTGTTATTTAGATATATTTGTAATTTAAATGTGGCTTAACCAAGTTTTTATAAAAACATGGCAAAAGCATGTATATGCAGTTTAAAACATTGTAGTGTGATTCTAAGGTGGGCGTAAAATATAAAAGATGTTTTTAAGCATTTAGCGTTTTTAATTTCACTTTCATCATTTTGGTTGAAATCTTAGCTGCAATTACTTTTTCTATAAGACTTTCTCCTATTGGACTAGAGGCTTCTATATCTAAAGAATTAAAATCTGTAATGATGTCTAAACCCTTCCTCCATTTTTCCAATCCATTCCATGCTATCATGACGCCATTATCTGTACATAGCTTGGGTGCTGGTCTATAAATTTCATAAGAGCTCTCATTGCATAACATTTGTAAAGCACTAAATATGTAATTGTTACATGCCACCCCACCCGACACTATTAGCAGTTGGTTTTCTTGTGGTATCAGATTTCTTTCTTGACAAAACATCATAGCTCTTTGTGTTCTATGTACTAGGTGTCTTGTAGCGGCCATTAACATAGCTGCACACAAATCATTTATTTCAGGTATAAGTTTGTGGGCCACAGTGTTGTGTTCTTGTTCTTTTTTGTGTAAATTAAAAAGAACTGATGTTTTTAAGCCATTAAAGCTGAAATTACAATCCTTGCATTCTGCCAATGGTAGAGGTAGTTTAAACTGGTGAGGGTTTGTTGCTTTAGATGCTGCTATTTCCACAGCTTGTCCTCCACAAATTTTTGAATACTCTGGTAAATTTCTTAATTTCATCCGTCTAGCAACTTTATCAAAAATTTCACCAGGAGCACAGTCTATGCTTTCACCTAGCAATTTAAAATTATTAACATCTTGAACAACAGCTAATAAACAGTGACCTCCTGATATTAATAGTACCAAATAAGGAAAATTTATATTATGATGCATCCTTGCTACTAAGGCATGTGCTTGCATGTGATGTATAGGTATTATTGGTTTCTTGAAACGACGAGCTAAATGCTTTGCATACCTCATGCCCACTGCTAAGCTAAGTGGAAGACCTGGTTTTAATGTAACCGCAATAGCTGTAATATCATCCATTGATAATTTTGCTTCTTCTAAAGCTTTGTCTACAGTTGGTTTTATGTAAGTCCTATGAAGATCTTGTGCTATATCTGGTATGATGCCTCCATTCCTCAAGTGCATTAAATTTTGAGAATACAAAGTTTCTGACAACAGTTTGCCTTGTTCATTAATAATAGCACAGCCTGTATCATCGCAAGAAGTTTCGATTCCCAATATATTGATATTCGACTTGCTGCTAGCATTGAAACACCTCATTTGTTGTAATGATAATTGTTTATTCACATTGAGAAGTTGTAGATACTTCGGTAGTCTGAGAAGCATGTTTTCTATTTTCTTTATATGTATCTTTAACAGATATTCTTAACGAATATTCAATCCAAAACTGAAATCCAGTTAACTTTAAAAATCTAAAAATAACTAAAAAACTAAGGTTAAAGTTTTTAAGTTATCCAGAGGGTAAGGTTATGTTTCTTGTTTGTCTATACCAAACAGTTAATATTATAAATAATTACTATAGAAAAACTAAATTTTAATTCTAACAAACATTAACGCTTATCTCACTCTCACTGTTCGAGTCGATCTTAATAATATTACTGTAGGTAGGAACTCTGTGAGTCTATGAGTAGAACTCGAGATGTATGACAATTATGACAGACATGAGACAATAGACATAAAATGAGTTGAACCAAATTGACAGCACCACAGATTACACAATTAATAACTGAACGTCACCACAGTGAGAATAACTCAGAGCGTCGGACCATCTCTTTTTTTGTTATTTTTAGCTATTTTAGTACCTGGATACCTGCTAGTGCCAGCTCTAACTTCTACAATATCAACACACATTATATACTTAAGTTATATGTATTACTATACATATAACTTAAGTATATAATATTAATATATGGTATGGTATTAATTATATCTATAATATAACTTTCGAAATTGGCTGTTGGTAATATCAAAATGTTGCTAGTTTAAACATAAATCATTCTCATTGAAATGCTCAATTTAAAATTTTATATTTAGGATATTATTGAGATAGCTTTGGCAAAAGAATCTGGTAAATGTTATATGTATATCATAAAATAATAAAATAATTTTAAACTTAAATTCGAAGTTTTCATTTTTTTAGATCTGTTAGTACCATGATTCCGTGTGGTTAAGAATACAGAGTGGTTAAGAACGGATTAAGAATACAGAGTGTCACCACCCCTATTCATCCCGTGGGTGTCGTAAGAGGCGACTAACTAAGCAAACTACGCAGGACAACAGCACTGCAGAGAGAAGGAAAACTTGAAACAAACCCTATACCAACCCGTCTGGCCAGCGTGGTATAGTAGGCCAAAACCTCCTTTCTAATTAGGCCTATGTCCAGCAGTGGACTAGTAAAGGCTGTTGATGATGATAATGAGTACCATGACATAGTAGCTGTCATTTTATTACGTCATACGGCTATGTAAGCAAAAATGTGTCAGTTGAATCCCTAACTTATCCGATGTTTTTACACTAGTATTCTTACATTCAGGAACAGCACTAACGATAAGTTATAAAAGCGGGTTACTAATAATTGTGTAAACTCATCTAAAAATAGGATGGTTAGCAAGTATTATGGTGTATAGATTTATTACAATTCACACCCTTAGAATGAAAGTAACTTAATTTACACTGTAATATTGCCGTAAATAGTACATTTGTTGGCAATTAGGAAGAAAATCTTCAGTAAGTAAGATGCTTAGGGTAATGTAGATCAACGGAAGTGACTTAGGTATGTATATCCCTTTCTTTCATATAATTAGGACTCTGCTCCAAGGCCAGAACACAGTGTTGATGTTTATCAAATAAAAGTCGTCAAAATTACGGTGAATTCTTCCTCAAAATTAAGGACAAACAGTTATTGCAGAAACTATTTTTGCGGAACAATGACAGGTGCTGTAATTATAAAGAAACATATTGTCCGTATATAATCATAACAATGTGGCTATACAGGGTTTAAATAAAGCGTGCTACGCCATTAGTTGTGTAAAAAGGGATCAGTAGTCTAATAATAATAATAATAATTTATTTTCAGACTAAGTCCATATAATTTGTTAGTAACAATATTCTTAGCCTAGTGTTAGTAACATCAGTCAGGCGCTTGGTCTCACGTGTAGGCCTATCCAGTGTGCCATCAGTGCCGAGTCCATTCGACCGGCGCTCGCGGTCAGGATGGCGCTGGGGCTGCCGCGCGCCCGTGCCATCATTGATGCACAGCGCTTTCGCATTATCGCGTGAAAGCCGTCCACGTGCGCCTCTGCAAACATGCTACTCGCGCTACAGAACCGCGGCAGCCCCATCAACACCCTGAATGCATTATTGTACTGCACCCGCAAGGCGTCGTAGGTCCTCTGCGTGTAATTGACCCACAAGCTGCACGTGTAGAAAGTCTGGCAGAATGCCCTAAATAGTGTAACCTTCACTTTTTCAGTGCAGCGTGCAAATCTGCGAGCCAACATATTACAGCGAACAGACAACGCCCTACGTTCCCTTTCCATATCCATATTATCTTTAAGATCCTCGGTGACCCAGTGGCCCAGATACTTGAAGTGAGTGACTCTGTTTAAAGGTGTCCCATAGAGTGATACGGATGGTATCTCTAAATAAACCTTTTTGGGTGCTCTAAACACTATAATCTCACTTTTCTTCACGTTATATCTGAGCCTATGAGCCTCAGCGTATCTTTCACAAATACGTATCAGCCTGCGCAACGCCCCGATTGAAGGACTGAGCAGTACCATATCATCCGCGTAACTAATATTATTAACGCAAATTCCTTCTATATGACAACCAATTCCGGTGCTGCTTAGCTCTCCAATCAGGCCGTTCATATACAAATTGAACAGTTTCGGTGATGTCAGTCCCCCCTGACGCACCCCGCACTCCAGCCCGTACTCATCCGATGCACCATCCGCCCACCTCACAGTATTTTTCTGATTATTGTACCAGTACATAAATATGGATACAATCTCAGGAGGGAGACTAGTGTCTTTATGCATTTTTGTCCACAGTAGCTCGTATGAAACCATATCGAATGCCCTGGACAGGTCCAGAAAACACGCGTATACTGGCGTTTTACGCGCGGTATAGTACTGCACAGTCTGCTTGAGGCACATGATTGCACTATCCGTCGATAGACCAGGCCGAAAGCCGAACTGACCGTCATGCAGTTTGATGTGTTTAGATAAGTGACCGTCAAGCAGACTGTCCATCACTTTCGCTATAATTGTAGCCAAGGATATATGCCTATAGTTTGACCTGTCCGAGCCATCGCCGGTCTTGTTTTTTACAATGGGGACAACAATAGTATGCATGAAATCGTCAGGCAGGTAGGAGTGGCTAACACACAGATTAAACAGCAAAGCAAGGACTCCAGGTAAGTGTACCCCAGCATACCGTAGGTGTTCGATACTGAGGTTATCATGACCTGGAGACCTTCCTCGTTTCATAGAATGGATAGCTAAAGAAATATCCTTTTCACAGAATCTTACATTAATATCTCCATTGGCCACCGACAATGGTTCCGACTGTGCAGATCCCATAAGCGGTTCAATTCTGAAATGCTGCTGAAATAATCTCGCGATATCATTCGGCTCTTGTACACCCCCTACGCTCACGGGACGACTCGGCTTCAGATTCAACTTGTTCGTTGATTTCCAGAACTTAGAAAAGTTATTATTGCAATGGTGCTGAGCTATTATATCCATCTTAATTTGTTGTTGGTTATTTTGACACCATTTCAATTTCCCCTTAAATGATCGCCTAGACTCAGTCATTTCGTTGTATATCCGGCCAGAGCTAGGTTTACCATACACTAACCAATTTTGATAACATTGCCGAGCCTTTCCGTGAGCCTCCCTAATGTATCTGTTCCATCCTATTATGTGCTTGCCCCTATCAAGATTTGGGGTCGCACTGTAGGAGTACTCCGCGCCCTCAGTCAGTATACGCACTATTATTTTATACATATCATTAATTAATGTTTTATGAATTTTGCAGTTACACATTTTATCAGTACAAGCAGAAAGTTCCGCTGGCAAGTAAATATCTCTCAACTTGGTATTACAAAAATTATGATACATTTCAATTTGACTATTCTGCCTTTCCCCCCACGTGACTTTATTTTTAGGAACATTATTAATTAAAATTTTGGGTCTTATTAAATGTAAATTGCAAGTTAACCGCATCGGATAATGATCAGACCAGTAGGTATCATATAGTATAGTCACGTGATCTATAGTTGATCGCGCGGCACTCGTAACCACGCAGTGATCGAGCCAACGGCGACATCCGTGTGCCTCACTAACAAAAGTGTGTGAATCGTTAGGTAACATATCGAGATCAACACAGGTCCATGACTGTTCTGCACAAAAGTCTAAGAGTTGATTAGCGAACAACTCACCCGGATGCGCATTGAAATCCCCTAAAACGTACACTGATTCTTCATCACTATTTTCAATTATAGAATTTATTTCACTTAGACACTCCGTAAACTCGATCAAATTATCTATTGAGTCCGTTGGCATGTACAGAGATATAATTACCATAGAACGCTCACGTAATTCAACTTTAATTGCTGCTATGCGGTCACTACTGCACTGTAACACTGACACTGAGGTAAACACAGACTTCCTCCACAGCACCGCCACCCCTCCGTACGGGCGGCCTCGGAGCACGCCGGCCGTAGTGTCCACCGCAGACTTGCCAGTGAAAGCGAATTGGTCGCTGATGCTGCCCAAGAATGGTATGTCGTGTGGCAGCAGCCACGTTTCCTGAAGTGCTATAATATCCGCTGTTTCACATATTTTTCTTACACATACTACTTGATAAATGAAGAATACGACTTGATTTTCTTTACTTATACATATCATTAATTAGTTGCACTAACATTATTTACAGATTGATACGATGAGTATGAACTTACCGTCGGAGAGCCATGCTTCGGCATGAATTGGCTGGCTCGACCGGAGTTATACCACAGCCTCACAGAAAACCGGTGTTAAGCAATTCTTTCATTGCCTTTCACTGAGTGAGTGAGGTTACCGAAGCCCTAATCCCCCCTCCCGCTGATTCGAGCGGGAGGGACTCCTAGGGTAGTAACGCACTTGTGACTTTTGAGTTGTAGGTGTCCATGGGCGGCGGTAGTTACTTACCATCAGGTGACCAGTCTGCTCGTTTGCCCCCTTATACCATAAAAAAAAAACTGTACCTATGCGTAGCCGCATGCGCAGTTTGCGTGATTGTGCAAGTGTGTACCTACGTTCATGAACGTGTACGAGAGTCTATGTTTACGAAAGTTTATAATATACCTACTTATTATTGTAATTGGCATGGAATGTGAGAGTTTAACACAATACTTTTATTATACACTCACGGAAAGCCTATATCCCGACCGAAACCAGTTAGGTATGCACAAGCACACAATATGTATGGCTAAAGAACGGCATCCTGCCTCCTTCCTCGTTTGATTAACAAACTACCTACTGACTTACATGCTAACCTCAACCCGAATAATATTAAAAAAAACACTCAGGGCCTTATTTTTTAAATGACCCACACAACCACAGGTAAATGTATTTGTGTACTCTACGAGAGTACACAAATACATTATAACCCTCACCACATATGCATAACATAATGACAACATTGTGTTGCATATTTTCACTCAGTTATGTTGTACCTACATCGTTTAAGTGTTAAATAAATAAATTAAGACACTTATGAGTTTACCTAGTTGTTAAAGATTCGCAGCCTCGATGTTTTAGATACGTAGTACCTGAGACAATTTTTTTCTTTCATCTCTCCGACATTCGACAAACGACTACGTATTTATATTATGCGCATAATTTCGCGTCAACGATAGTCGCCACAGGATCTTTTTGTAATTCGATGATTTCGTTCAGTGACGTCTCACGTTTGAGTTGTGTCGGTCATTATCTTTATAACTACATACCGCATAAAGATGTTACAGTGTTATTTAAGTAAAAAAGTTACTCAGCCCTTAAAAAGTATTAGTTTAGTGTCCAAGTTAGCAACTTCCTGTAATGAAAATATTAGAGAAGAAAATAAGCATGTTATGCAAGATAGTGTTATGAATTTTGATGAAATCCCAGGCCCCAAGACTTATCCAATCATCGGGACACTTTATAAATATCTACCTTATATTGGTAAGTCGTTCCATTCGTACCATAAGATTTGTCACTAAAATAACTTACCCAATACCGCCAATAAAGAACCTGCAGCAGTATTTTACTCTTTTTTTTCATTTTGACATCCCTAATATACATAGATTAGTAATAAAATAGGCAGCAAAAAGAAAAGAAAATATTGACATGTTTCGTTTTTATCGTTAAATTTTTTCGACAGGTAATAATAGCGCAGAGCTGTATAATAATTATTTTTTCACCCATTGCTTCTCGGAGAAAGTCAAAAACAATAAGTATAAACAATTTTGTGATTTCGTGATTACGAAAATATTTACACGTATTTCTATGAGTTGTGAGCATTTGTTCTATAACTTCGTGTTCTATAACACATGCCACTTTTTTATTATTGTTAACTAGATTTTGCCCACGGCTCCGCCCGCGTGTATGTCGGTAAAAATGTGTTAAGTCCTTCCGCAAGAAAAATCAAACTATCTCCATACCAAATTTTATCTAAATCGGTTCAGTGGTTATTGATTCCCCATAGAATCTTGCACCCCTCTTTTCACCCCATTGAAGGATGATTTTTGGGATAAAAACTATCCTATGTCCTTTCCCGGGACTTAAACTATCTCTATATCAAATTTAATCTAAACGGTTCAGCGTTTTAAACGTCAAGAGGTACCAGACAGACACTCGCATTTATAATATCAGTATTGGTTCTGTGCGTAACCTAATGAAGCTTTTACCTACCAGCAAAGGGCGATCTGCAATTATTGCTTTTTTTAACAAAACATGACGTGTAAATTTATGTACTTACCTCGAACTATAGTAGCTCACAATATTATTTTGTCATGGTACTAAAGTCTATACAATGGGAGTACAAGTTATACTGGTTCTTTACGTTTTTAAGACATTTAAAACGATCGAATGTCGACTGCCAGGCGATTTCTAGTATAAATAACTTTTCATGTGGATCCCTTAAATCGTAATTAGCTTTTGATCCCATTGTATTTAGAAAACAATAATATATCACATGGATCGTAGTGATTCAATCTTTCGTTCATTGGGTACGTTTTATCAGAATTGTTTTTTGCTGCTTTAAATTCGTAATAATGCATTATGAATAAAAGATATTGAAACTTGTTTACTTATTCATCTTTTTCATATTCAACAAAGTATTTGTAGCAAGGGAAGCTATCGCCTACTGTATTTCTTTTTCTTCTTTATTGTATCGAAAACCTCACAACTCTATATTTTGCAAATGGGGTTGATGGAATCGTACCAACTATGACCATAAGAGCACTGGTACAGCACACAGATTTACTATCGCTATTGTATAGATATGAGACGATTTCAATTAATTAAAAAAATAAAATAAATCAATTTCAACTTTGAACCCTAGTCTTATTTTCCGCATGTACTTATTTAGAAAATAATTGTTTACTATTAAATTTTTCGACATCTTACTTTTTGCAAAATTATTTGTTGCAATTTTAGCTATAAACATCCAGTAGTTTAAAGTTACAATAACATAGACAAACAGCATCCGTCACCACGTTAATAAGATGATAAGAGACTTCAAGTTTTATGAATCAACGTGCAATACGTCCAGATTAATCTTTAGAATTAATTTACTTAAAGTCCAGGCTTCAACCCAATAAAGCATACCTTCTTATCTTAGACAAACCGAAATGAGTAAGAAGTCTTGTATTTAAACAAGCAATTTCATACATATTCAATATATTTTTATAATATTTATGTGCAACATCATTTTTTACCTCGGACACTTATTATCGGTATTAAGAATTATCCAGGTCTGTAATTTCGGTAGCACGCTTAAAGGGACCAAGTGTTCAAACCAAGAGAAAATTCCTAGTAAATATTTAATACAATCAAATAGATGTTCATCAAGAAAAGGGTTATGCTCTTAAAAAAAATAAAAGTACTTACAAAATACCCTGAGTTATAAATACAGGCACAGATGCAGGTAGTTTCAATAGTCGGAAGGTACTCAGGTGAAGTTATTTGGCAAATCTAATAATTTTAACCTTTCATTTTAAGTGTCATAACTTATTAATTATTTAAATAAAGAAGTTTGAAATTTTTATGTGAACTTAGAAAGGCTTAATTCTTCCGGGGATTCAGTAAGTTATCGTATATTATAGTGGTATAAGCTAGCTACCGTTATTTATTCATTTTAAGGTGAATACAATGTAGAGGCTTTAGACAAGAACTCATGGCTGAACTATAAACGCTACGGAACCCTGGTCCGCGAGGCGCCAGGAGTGAGAATGCTCCACGTTTTCGATCCCGAGGACATAGAAGTTGTGTTCAGACAAGAGTACCAGTATCCAGCCCGAAGAAGTCACTTGGCTGTTCTGCATTATCGCACGAGAAAACCTAATGTATATAATACAGGGGGGCTGTTGTGCACGTAAAGTATATTTTATAATCACCTAATCTAACTTTACTTATTTTTTTCTAATTAGTTTTAATAATAATATTATGTGTTCACAATAATATTATGTGAACTGTAACTACGTTGCACAAGATATTTCAAATTTGATTAATGTCACTACAAAAATTGGTGATATTTTGTGGTTCTGCAATTCAAAAAGAAAAATAATTCAAATGTTACTATAGTTTTCGTTCCGTGTTACATAATATTGAAACAACAAACATTTATAAATTAGTTAAATGTATGGTTGAGTTTAAAAAATCAAGAAGGTAATCCAATTACATTTTACGTAGGTGTTAGTGTTTATAGGTAAAGTTGCAGAGGATGTCGGTTTATTTGCCAACTTAACCATAATATATATATAGCTCTCGTGATTTTGCGTCTCAAACAAGATGCAGATTTTTATATAATCAAAAACTAATCGAAGCTATTAATTTTCTATTAACATATGTTTATAAATATTTCAGCAACGGCCCAGAGTGGTGGAGGCTTAGGAGCAAGTTCCAAAAAAAATTTACAAGTCCTCAAAGTGTTAAAAGTTTTGTAACCAGTACTGATGGTATTGTTACTGAATTCATAAAATGGATAGAGGCTAAGAAAGTTTCGCACAGTGAAGACTTTTTACCCTATTTGAACAAATTGAACTTAGAAGGTAATTAATGCCACTCGTTTTTGCTGTCATTAAAAATATTATAATAATAATAATATTGTACCTCATTCACACAACGCCATCTAGTCCCAAACTAAGCAGAGCTTCTACTATGGGTACTACACAACTGATATAAATACATATATACTTTTTTTTTGTAAATACAAACTTATTATACATAGAAACACCCAGACCAAATCAAACATTAAATGTTCATGCACACAAATGTTTGACTTGAGCGGGAATAGCAGTCCGTTACACAAACCACTACGACATTCGGTCGTCACTATATCGTCGTGTGTCGTCGTCGTGTCGTCACTTATAACATGCTTATATATGATAACTATTCATTCTAACACCCCTGATATGGTATATCGTATGCATTCTTAAATATATATTTATGCTACGTATTTTTAAACATTATCCGAGTTTACAATTTATAAATAAAAAAAAATAATTTGATTAAAATGAATACAACTTGTGGGAAGTGGTAGGGCCAAGACTAGGGGATGCCAATTAAGTAGGTAGATTCAGGATTTGTTTCCGACTTTTAAGAGAGACCTACCAGTGATTGTTAATTGTGGATTACGGGCCAGGCGTGGTCCGCAGCCGGAGGTCGTGGGCTTGATTTCCACCCAATCGCGTGATGAGCACGAACATTAGTTCTGTGTCTGGGTGTAATTTATCTACAATATGTATGTATTTAGAAATATTTAAGAATATATATCAGCAGTGTGGTTACCATAGCACAGGCATTGTCCAGTTTAGGATCAGACTGCCGGCTGAGTGTGAAAGAATGTGTAAAGTAATTATTATTATGATTAGAGATATGTCTGGTTTGAGATTTGAACTTACTTAGCTTGTAAAATCCATAACGAATATATCGGTGAAGCTCTCTTATTTATACGGTTGAAGCTATTGTTTACATGTTACAGTAATTGGAATGGTGGCTTTCAATGAGCGATTCAGAAGTTTCTCTCCCGAGGAACAAGAGAGTGGGTCTCGAAGCAATAAACTCATTGAAGCTGCATTTGGATCGAATGCAGGAATCATGAAATTAGACCAAGGTTTTCTGTGGAAATATGTTAAGACTCCTCTCTACAAAAAATTGTATGATTCGCAGGAGTACTTGGAAAAGTATGTTCGGTACTAATTTTGCTTAATTATAAACTGTTAAATTTTATTTAAATGCAACATGTTAATTTTAGAGAATCATCAAAAATTTTCCTAAACAAGGCAAATTTTTTTGAGAAAGAAAGCTGCAGTGAAAATTCATTGTTGACATCATTCCTACAACAACCCGATTTGGATATGAAAGACATTGTGGGTATGATGGTCGATATACTTATGGCTGCTATAGATACAGTAAGTATCAGTAATCTTGATTAACGTCATTAGAAGAGTAACTGCTTGACAAGTAGTTGTTACTTCCCTTCTCTACTTGAGTCAACATGCAAGCGCCATACCAGACTGATGAAGCACACCATACTCTTTGTCCTAAGTCCGTGTGGTAACGGATTAAGAATATGGCGTGTCACCCCCCTGTTCATCTCGTGGGTGTCGTAAGAGTCGACTAAGGGATCAGACTATGCAGGACAACAGCACTGCAAAGAGAAGAAAAACTTGACACTAACCTTATACCTAACAACCCGTCTGGCCAGTAGTGGACTATTAAAGATTGTTGATGATGATATTCCTTCGATTTCTTGTTTATAAACATCTACTAATGACCTTTTCGTTAGATTTATATCACAATAGAATCAATTATTACATCTTATACTTTATATATATATATGTGGCAACAGCTAGTTAAAGTTATAGATGTGCAATTGACCTCCGCGAGCTATGCCTTACAACCCATAATTTATAACGTTCCTGGGATCGTTTTCCCTCTATATGTACATACTTTTCCATTTTAATGTGCTCCCGATTTTTCCATCTTTAATTCCTATACTGCCAGGTTGGCAGTAATAGGCGTGCCCTCTTATTCCATAAGTGAGAATAAATTACAATAAGGGTGCCCCTGCCTACTCATTATAAATACAGGCCGGAGTGTACGTTGATATTAGATATTTTAAGTTTGTATTAGATTTTTTAAGTTAAACTTTAGTAAAATGTGCTCCTTACGTCTATGTCATAAAAACATTAACATTTATTTGTTTCAGACTGCGTATTCGACTAGTTTTGCGTTATACCACATTAGTCGTAACCAACAGATTCAAGAAATATTATATTCTGAAGTTGCTGCTCTTCTCCCTACAAAAGATTGTCGAATAACTTCTGAAATACTATCGAAAGCTGTTTATCTAAAAAGTTGTCTTAAAGAGACTTTAAGATTGAATCCTGTGTCGATTGGAGTAGGCCGACAGGCGCAAAAAGATTTCGTTTTGAGAGGATACCTGATTCCAAAAGGAGTAAGTAAACTCTTGTAGTCCAAAATTCATGTACCATTTGTTTATATACCCTTTTTTTTTTTTTTTTTCCGTGCGGAAATCCCCTCGGATACCACCTGTCAGTGGCATGGCGGACTCGAACCGACTAAAACCGCACGCCGTCTCGGGTACTAATAGCCGGGGAACCAGGTATACCCTAGAAAGGATGTCCCTGGTGCCCCGACATACCTCGGGTCATCTACAGACGAGTAGACGACCCCCCCCGTGTGGGAACCCCATGTTCCCTGTGCTCCCTAGAGGCGAGCGCGCTTCGCAACGCGCTCGCCGCCACCCCGGCCTGCTTCTGCTAGGGTGACAGATGGCCTCACCTGTCACCCCCAGGCCTGCGCTTGTGGAGGACGGAGGTCGTTCTGCGACCTCCGGCGCCTGAGTCGCCTGCGGTACCTGGCCCGTTCCCGGGCCTGGCGGGCCGGGAGAGTCCTAAACCTCTCCCGGTCCCACTCCGCCGTCTCCTTCGCGAGCATAACTTGCTCGCAGAAGGAGACGGCAGAGTTCCACTCACTCTCGCTCCGCACGATAGCCGCAATCAGGCTATCGAGCGAGAGAACTCCCACTCCGATGGCCGCCACAAGGTCTCGCCTCTGCTCAACCCACGCCGGGCACTCTGCCAGCGTGTGGAGAGCCGTGTCCACGGTCTGGCCATCGCAGTGGTGGCACTCAGGCGTTGGCTAGTTGCGGATCAGACACAGGTGATCCCCGAAACATCCCTTCCCAGTGATCACCTGCGTCAATCGGTATGAGAGGGTCCCGTGACGCCTCTCGAGCCAATCCTCCATAACGGGTCTTACCGCCGCGATGACGGCGTGCCCGTGTTTATGTACCCTATATTGTTGTTTCAGACAGTGATCGTAACGCAGAACATGATAGCATCTCGTTTGCCACAGTATGTGCGCGATCCTCTTCACTTTAAACCAGAAAGGTGGTTAAGAGGTTCGGAAATGCACGAAAATATTCATCCCTTCTTGAGCTTGCCTTTTGGTTTTGGTACCCGGTCGTGTATAGCTCGGAGATTAGCTGAACAAAATATGTGCGTTATTTTGATGCGGGTAAGTTTGTCTCTTTTTAGATTTAATTTAAGCAGCTATTTAAACGTGCACTATTTATAATGTGTTCATTTACAGTTAATTCGCAACTATGAAATTAAGTGGATGGGTGGAGAACTTGGCATACGAACCTTTCTCATAAACAAACCAGACAGCCCAATATCTTTGTCATTTGTCCCAAGAAGTGAGTAACTGATATAATTTAAGTGTTACCATAGAAATGGGTTTAAATATGATAAGTAAATAAAGAGGGCCCTAATATCTGCTTGTATTTATTTTCACCCTTTAACACATATGATTCACGTAATAATGTGTAGTTACATTTGTTAGGTAAGCAACGTAATAGTGTGTCCTGTTTTATTATATTATTGTTGTCGACAATCTAATGACCAGTTCAATAAATAGTATAATGATAACAGGAATAACTTGCTGGTTTATTCCTTTGTTGTAGCATAAAATCGGGTTCTTTTTAAAAGTGATGTCTTTATGTAATTTTTTTTCATTAAACTATAGACGGACGATAGCCGAACGTTCAATTATTAGTAAATAATTAATTATTTAATAATAATTGAACGTTGCGAGATGGTCAATATTTTAATCTAAAAAAACCACATCATCACTTTAATCTCTGGAAGGTTTTGTTAATTTTCATTTAATGGTTTGAGTAATTAATACGAAGATGTACGAATATATAAGCTGTGTATAGTTACCAGAAAACAACTTAAGAGATATAACAACGTTAAAGGTAAGTCAACAACCATTTTTATTGCATTTTGTCCATAATAATACTATTATATAACGGTAAAGAGTTTTGTTCAAATACTCTAATCTAAAGGAATTTTAGTGGTGTATAGGCTGGTACTAATATTTACTCTGTGGTATAAATAAAACTTATAACAACCCATTGATTAATATAAATGCTGGGTTCTAATTTTTCTGATTCTGTTTTTTTTCTTACTTATAGATGAACTCATATTTCGAAGTGGCACTTTGTGTGTTATCAACAGTATCTGCACTTCCAACCCCGGACAAATTACATACAAATTTACAAGAACCTCTTTTTCCTCCTGAAGATCTTCCTCCACTTGCAGTTTATTTTTTGCGAAAGCAGCCATATTTAGAGACACACAATATTAAAATAAAATGTTCAAAGAATGAACTTGGTAGATCTCTACCTGAGATATGCTCCGACCTGCTTCGAAATGATTTTGAAGATTCGAATGTCATAAAAAAAATTGATGAAGAAAAGCTTAAAGAGTTTAAGAAGGACTTAGAAGAGTTTAAGGCTGAAGAAGTTGAAGATCCAGAAAAAACAACGGATTCTTCTCCTTCCGGTGAAAAGGAAGAAGAAAAAAATTCCAAAGAAATTGAAGATCCAGAAAAAATAACGGATTCTTCACCTTCAGGTGAAAAGGAAGAAGAAAAAAATTCCAAAGAAATTGGAGATCCAGAAAAAACAACGGATGCCTCACCTTCAGGTGAAAAGGAAGAAGAAAAACATTCCAAAGAAATTGAAGATTCACTAACAGATAAAAAGGAAACTACCACCAAGAAGCTAGACATCGGGGAGAAAGAAAGTGGAGAAAATTTTACCGAGACCCAAGACAGTGAAGACAAAGAACCATTCGAACCTGAGGTTATTCCACCCGAGGAAAATAAGAAACCTTCTATTCTATCCATATTTTCGCCAATCTTACATTTCTTCGATAACATAATTTCCTATTGGAAACCAAAATCAAAGTTCGATACGCAACGGTCTTTCTATATTATTGAGATAGAATCAGACTATGCTGTTTAAAATAAAAATTTAAGTACAAAATAAGTGCTTATGAATTTAAACTCAACGTGTGTTTAATTACTTTTTGTATCATTTCCTTTTAATAGTCACTTAAATATATTTGCTGCAGATGAGAGGTCTAACAATGCTCTCATGTACCGTTGTGTGTGTATAAATAAAAAAAAATGTTTATTAATTAAAAACCTCATTTATATTTAAAAATAATGTTTTTCATATTTCAATCACTAGACCAAGGACATCGTTGAACACAAATATTTTTCAAATAATACCTACTAATGTAATAGTGAACTATAGCTCGTAAAAGGGGTTCTTAGAACATTTATTATTTATACAAGTGTATGCAAATTTGTTGAAGGTTTAAAGACATGTATTATGATGGCCATGGGACAGTCGTGCTTTAGGTTTTGGCACATGCTCGTATGGTTCCGACAGAGGAGTGAAGTGGTCTCACAGAAAACCAGGGTTAAGCAATTCTTTCGTTGCTTTTAAGTGAGTGAGTTAGGTTACCGCTTTCTATTTCGTCTTTCAATTATGGTATTTATTGTTTATTTCTCCGCCAGCGTGTATGTTGGTTATCGCGGTAAAAAGTAGCCTATGTTACTCGTTGATAACGCAACTTTCCATTGGTATTTTAAAAATGGGTTTAATAGTATAGACGTAAAAGCGTAACAAATAAACAAACAAAGTTATATTCGAATTTATAATATTACCCAGGATTGCACATTATAGCTGAAATTTTTTAATTAAAATTTTAAATTAAACTTTGTTTCACGAGATCTGTGTTTAACGGAAAACACAGATCTTTCTTCTCTTTAGTAGTTAATTTAAAGTTTAATTAACTAAAGTGTGTAGATATAGTGGCGCGGTTACAGGTAATACCGGCCTAATGAGAATCATAAAATAATTAAGCTTATTGTGTCTGAAATTAGGAATGGTAGGTAAAATTGGTTGAAATACAACAAAATCAGGTTGAATATCCTAAGATTTTGATAGTTGCACACTAAATACACAAACTGTAAATATTCATTATCACATCATCATCAGACTAACTAAATATGAATATAAAACAAAAGAAACCGATGGGATAACTACAAAATTTCAAGATTTACACCTACCTAGTTCTTTTCTCTACCTATTTACTGCTTCCAGAAGAACCTTGTTAATTTTCCTTTAGCTAAAATGTTTCTGTAAGCCCCTGAGACACTACTTGATGTTGTATGTATCTATTTTATTTACATTATGAAATCATAATCACTTGTACTTATATTTCACTATTTCATTTAATTTGGCCTTACTGGTTTCGCCTTTGGGAATTATCAAAGGTTATTGTTAGTACAAATGAGTTGAATTTCATAATTAAAATATTTTTCAAGAAGTACTGATAATCGATAGTATAAATTCTATTTTCTTTATTTCTATAAAAGCCATGGTTAACACATTCTTAATATGCGAGCGAGTACCTATCCTATATACCTTCTTACTATTTGTTTCATTGTTTATTGCTATTCACTTTAATAAGGCGTTGGGAAAATAAAATATGTTGTGGCAAAAGGATGAGTACCTACCGTATTGCAGTTTTTTCTAAAACTTGTTATCAGGTGTTTAAAAAGATTTCATACAAATTCTGTTTAGTTTTCCTTTATTTAATAAAATTTATATCACCACCTAGGGTAGATTCGTTCAGAATAGGGAATATCTAAGCAGTTTTACAAGGAAGGACTCATTTAATAAGTATCTTGATAAAGTGCGCCTAATAAAAAACTAAGAGAAGTCTATGTGCGGTAAAACTTATCTTGTGCTTTTTATTTTACAGTACAACGGACTTCTACTATGTCTCGGGAACCGTTAATAAATTTTTATACTGAACGAAAGTTATCCATGTCCTCTTCTTTACCCCAGGGACGTTGCCTGGGGTATAGAAAATTTAATGATAAACGCCTGACTAGTTAAGGCGTGAAAGCGTCAAAACAGACCTAGGTTCATATTTTGCACATTTATACTCACGATAGCTATAAATTCGAGTCGTATTGTTAATCTTCAAGATTTGGATATTGTTAGGAGTTAAGGGCACACAGTCCGGAATTTATCACGATCGAGCATGTTTACGACGAACTCTAACGATGTGCGGAGACAACAAAACCTTTCCACGGTCACATTTTGAGCTTAAAATTGCTATCATATATATATTCCCCAACATCGTAGGTATAAGAAACTTGGTGTACAGCACGCTAGCCCGCATAACCACAGCAATAGCATAATGAAATTATCGAAAATTGGAGCAAAGCTTGGTATTTTTCTAGGTTTGTTTTAAAATGTCATTGGTTATTTTGAAGTGAAAACTTCTTTAGCGGCGTTGTACACTTTTTTTTGTAAGGGGTACAAAATGACAAACTCGCGTCAGGACACGTTCGTAAGACGAGGATGGAGAGTAGACAGCCGGCGCGGCGTAGGAGAGAAAGTATCCCCCTCTCTTTCTACGGCGCGGCGAAAATGTATGCCTGCGCCTGCTGTTTCGTTTAGGCGGCGCAGGGCGCTTGCACGGTACAATTATAGTACAGTACTCCAACTTCATACAAACGGACGAAACGCGAGCTATACCTACGCGCCTCGATCTCGGGGTGCGCTCGGGGCGCAGACAGTCACGGCTGTACCGTAGTGTCGAACGGACGGTGTGTTGTTTTTTTTAACAATAACCGCGCGATTTTTTTTTCTCTAAAAATCAGCTAATATGACGAGTAGGAAATATTGTGCTGTTTTTGGTTGTATGAATTCGTCAATAACGTGTCCAGACATAAGGTTTTTTTAAATTACCTGGAAACTCTGAAAGGTAAGACTATAAAATAATTTTACTTACTCGTAGGTAGGTACATAATGTGTGTCTTTTTTATGGATAAGTATTTCCTTTTATCTCACGAAAAAAAGGTGTTTGGATTAATTAATAAAGCCAATAGAGTAACGGAAAGTTATTGAGACGAGTGAAATAGGTAGTTATATGAGGTTCTGAATGAATCATGATACGGTAGGTACCTACCTACTTACGCTTGTGTTAAAACTTCGGTGCATGTGTGTTTTGTTACTTTGCATAATTCAAAGTAAAGACGTGGTATTTTATTTCTAATAATATTTGTTTATTATCTGTGTGTATGAATAATACTAGAAAAAAATTTTTACCTTCTGTGTGTCATTAGATAGTTTTCGAAATTTTCACAAAGTGTTTCTGCTGCTACTATAACAACATATACCTACCACTAAAAACTCCTCCAATGCAGAAAGAAAATAAAATAATTAAATCTACCAATCAAAAAACAACACGCAAATGCGTAAAAATATAAATAAAAATAAAATAAAAAATATAAAAAAAAATTAAAATTTATTGAACACTTCCTATTCAATATACAAAGTATTTCATTTATTTATATAAAAATAATATTTACAATCACAAATCTAAATAGAAACAGAAAGTAGGCAAATATAATTAAAATGCTGGAGACGGGCAGCCCTAACGCATGTTTACGTACCGCGCGGCTGTAGGCATTTATTTCTATCATGCGGCCGAGTTACAGTACTGTATTATAATAGTACCGTGGCGCTTGCGTGTTCGTGTGTGTTTATGTTACAGCGTGCCACGCGCATCCATGGATGGTGACAGCGTCTCGATAAATTGTCATGTTTGTGTACGATAGCGCAATAAATAAATATTGTATTCTACCACATAAATGATAGTACTCATACTTTTATACTGATAATTAAAGGAATTCGTGTAAAATTATTCCCTAACCATTCCAAAATATCAATATTGCACAACGTTAAAATTCAAGTTTTCACTTCTGCCGGCACTTGCAGTGCAACCCGTTGTTTTTTTTATTTTACTTTATTTAGTTCGAATGAAACAAAAAGTAACAAGCAATTTTGATTTTCAGCTTCTTATTTTATTATAATTATTTGCATCTTTATGTGAGTTATTGTATTATATTGTATATATGTGTATGGCTGTTTAGCAGGCATATCTATATACCGGATTAACAATGTTTAGTTATGTTATTCAATATAAACATACTAGGCACGCCTTTTAAGTTCTGTCGTTTCCATATTTGAATTTCAATTTTGAATTTGACACTGTTCTATATTCTAATGTGTTTAAATTTTGAATCTCAAAACACTTGAAAGTATTAGGATTAATGCTATTGTTTAGTCACAGCGTCGATTGGAATCTGTCAGGTTACGTACGAAAATGAATCTTTCTAAGGAACAAGTTCGTGCAATAATTTTCTACAACTTTAGAAGAGGCCTGACACGGCTTCAGTGTTTTGAAGAGCTAACATCTGTGTTCAGTGATTAAGCCCCATGTCTGCGGACTGTCGAACGCTGGTATTTAGAATTCCAGCGTCGACATACTAGTTAGTGACAAATCTCGCGAAGGACGCCCAAAATCTGCCTTCACTGAAGATAACATCATTGCTGTGAGACAACAAATTCTCGAAGATCGTCATGTGATGTATCGAGAGACAGAGGCTCTATTAGGTATCTCAGGGACAACCATTCAGAAGATCTTGCATGAAGTGCTTGGTGTGAGAAAGCTAGTTTGCCGTTGGATACCGCATCTGCTTTCCGACGATCACAAGGCGGCCCGCGTCAGATGGTGTAAGAAAACTCTGCAAAGGTTCCACCGAGGAGAGTCAAATCACGTCTACGACATCATCAGTGGTGACTAATCTTGGATCTATGCCTACGATCCTGATTCCAAACAACAATCTACAATATGGGTCTTTCAAGACGAGCCAAAGCCGACTAAAGTTGTTCGTTCTCGAAGCACTTCAAAGAAGATGGTGGCCACGTTCGTTAGAAAAACCGGCCATGTTGCGACTATTGCACTTGAAGATCGTAGAACGGTTAACGCAGAGTGGTATACCACAGTTTGTTTACCACAAGTCATCGCCGAACTTCAAAAATCTAACTCAAAGCGACGCATCATCCTGCACCATGACAACGCAAGCTCACACAGCGCTCGTCAAACGATTGAGTATTTGAAGCAGGAAAAAGTAGAAATTCTTGACCATCCTCCATACAGTCCTGACCTAAGCCCTAACGATTTCTTTACATTTCCTAAAATTAAGAAAAGTCTTCGTGGTCAAAGGTTCCACTCCGGTGAAGAAGCAGCCGACGCTTTCAAGTCAGCCATTTTGAACACCCCCACTTTAGAGTGCAATAAATGTTATAATAACTGGTTTGAGCGAATGGAAAAGTGTATTAAGCTACGTGGTGAATACTTTGAAAAACAATAAAAAGTACTATAAGGTTCTAGTTGTGTTTTTTTCTTCAAACGACAAATCTTAAAAGGTATGCCTCGTATCTATGAGTCATACAAGGTATTTCTTGGTTTTTACTGATAGTGACAATGAAAAATATGGATTTGTATCTGAGATACATACAATCGAACTATCCCATTCATGATTAGATTAATATCAATGAGCTATTATCCGTGTGGTGACGGATTAAGAATACAGAGTGTCACCACCCCTATTCATCCCGCGGGTTTCGTAAGAGCCGACTAAGGGAGCAAACTGTGAAAAAAAACAGCACTGCAAAAAGAAGGAAAACTTGAAATAAACACTATACCAACCCGTCTGGCCAGCGTGGTATAGTAGGCCAAAACCTCAATTCTAAGGAGAGGCCTATGTCCACCAGTGGACTGTTAGGGGCTGTTGGTGATGATTGATGAAGCTATACCTATACTTTAGACCAGTCTCAGTCAGACTATTAGGGGCTGTTGGTGATGATTGATGAAGCTATACCTATACTTTAGCCTTTAGTTGTTTTCTCTCAACAAACGAAAAAACCATATAATGCAATTAGGATTTATTACAATTAAAAAAAATATAAATTATTTTCTGAAACAGTCATACCATGATAATAATGAAGGAACCGGTGGGGGGGGTCTCTTCACATACTGACGTATATTATGCTCACGAGGTGAATTTTGTATATGAAACATCGTTGGATGGACTAGAGTCGGTTTGAGCTCTGTATCAGTATCTTCAATAATAAAATCTTCATTTAAAATTTCGTAATCAGGCCGCATAGAGTCATAATCCCATTTGTCCAATCCAGGTTTTGAATGTTGATGACGTATAGGAGGCAGGACATTCCTTATTAAACTAGAGGTTAACGCTTTAGGGGTGTTCGTTTGTTTAAAACCCTGATGACGACGACGTTGATGTGGAGTTTGTACTATAATAATCGGTGCATTAATTACTCCCTGAACCTTTAAAGGCGTTTCACCACTTCTTATTTCATCGTCAATCATAGGTTTGGACGTAGTGATTGCCATATTTATAGATGGTGTCGTAGTTGTATTCATAGTTTTACTGTCATCTGTGTTCCTGTGTTCAATATTATCAGGTTGAACCTTTAAAATTTCTTCCACATCATGAAGGTACTTTACATCAGGTATAACCCAATCTGCATCAGTGATGTTATCCGAAAATCCAGTAGAGTCTTTTGAGGATGGAAAAGATTTACTTTCTAGAGATAATTGAACATTATTGCGATGGTGATGATGTGTACGCCCAAAGGTTTGCGTTGCTAAGAACAGGCAAAGTGCCAATGTTAGCATGTTTCTGAATTTAAATATGTATAAAAAATTATGAACCCAATAGTCACTAACGTTCTCGAATAAATTAAATAACTAAGACAATATTTATTGTTTGCGTCTCTTATATACAAATAGATTAAAATGGTAATTATGCAAACAGGAATTCGTTACTATAATATGATGCAATATACCACAACATCGTTTGCTAACGATACTGCTAATGATTAATATTTCTCATTGTTGCAGAAACATTTAAATTAAAATAAGAATCATTTTTTAAACAGATTATTTATTTATATAAAATGTTATTTGGGGAAGGGCTTCTGGTGCGCTAAATAAGGACAAACATTGTTAACAAATTATTTATGTAGGTACAAACTTAAATAACAATCAAATTAGTATAAATACTTTATGTGCATTTTTATAATTTTAAAAGAGAGTACAGCAATTAAATAGTTAGAGTACAGAAAATTATTTTAGATTAATATACAATTCTTAACGTTAATACCCATGGTCATTGGAACAGGATGTCATTATCATCCATTGGCTCCACACTCACTAAAATGACAAATTATTCGCAATGACATTCTGAAAAACATGCACCGGTTGTATTTCATTAGGTAGGTATTTATAAATAGACAAGACGATTAAAATGATAAGGACAGTGATCCAGACTTGGACTATACATTTGAAAACATGTGAGCACTTAGCTCATTCTACATATCACTGTTACATTTTCATTACAAGCCTAAAAAGTCATACAAACTTTGTATTGTTAAGCCTACGCATACCCATTTGCAAAGAAATACATTAAGATAACGACTGAGACGAGTTCAAAGACCTTCTCGCCTTTTAGGCATTATGAGCTACTGCCGTCCTTGTTAGACAAATCGAGAACACATATTTTGATTTAAGTAACGGTATTTCTAATGTATTTTAAATTTAGATTAATTGAAGAATGAGTATTCTCTAAGCAAGTTTTCGTAAGCTACAATATTTAAGGTTATAAATAATTAGTGTATGATTAATATAATACCCATGTATAGGTTTAGTAAACGATACTTTAGTAGTATTGTTTACTAAACCTATACTTGGGTCAAAATCTGTTCTATACAATATGTTTGTATCAATAAATATTACACTGTAATGTACCTACCTATGGCACTGAAAAATAAGAAAGTAATGGTTTTTGCCCACAAAAGGTTGTGTGAAACGAAAACCATTTGACTATTGTTTTTATATTTTTATCATATCATTACCTACATATCAAATTAATGGCTAAGACTTGTTCGCTTCGTTCGATTTAATCGCTTTGTGTCAACTAGTCTAGTTGCTGGGAGCTAACAATACTGATGAATAAATAAATTAGGTAACTTTAATTCTCACATATATGATATTACACATATTGCCTATATTAATTTACCGGTCTAGGGTCATACGGGGTCGCGTCATGACCCACATACCTATTGTTTTTGCGTATTTGGAAACCTTGGCCAGGCGCTGTATTGTAGTAAATTACTCTACGAATACCAAATGGATCTATATATCCGAAACTACCAGTTCTTTCTTGAGAACTGCTAGATTCTTCTTCGTGATATTGCTTAGGTAGATAATATCGGAAACCGTTTCGTGTGATGGAAACACCGTCGTACGCTGGAAACTGCGGTGTGTATCCATCACCGACTCTTATGCCAGGTTGATTCGACTGCTGCCGTGATCTTGACATCCATTGATCAGCATGCCTGTATAGGTTAGGATTGTAGACGTCATAGCGTTTACTGTCGTCGGTGTAGTACCCGTCGTCAAGATTATTGGTGTTCGATAAATCAAAGTTGTAAGGACTAGATGTTGGAGCAGCCTCACTCGCTGTAATTGGGGTTACTGTAGGTCTGAATTCGTAGGTTTTAGTTGAAGAATCAATGGAGTTTGGTGTAACGTATACTTCAGGGCTCGCAGTAGGGGGTAAGTAAGGTTTAGGAGTTATTGATACTGACAAGGAGTTAGGTTTAGAGCGATAGTTGTATACATCATCGGTTGTTGATGATAGAGATGGGGCTTGAGTAGTTGATGTTATTCTTGGAGTTCCACGATATCTTTGGATAGGTCGTGCGGGCGCCGGTGTTACTCCATATCCAGGATCGGTTGGAGCTGTTTTTGCTATTTGTATTGACTCCTGAAATAGATAAAAATCATTTTATTTATGCGATACCTAGATTTACTATAGGCATATAAAGTGGGTTGATGGTGTAAAATCTCACTAACTTCCAAAATATCCAGAATGTTTTACAAAACCTTTTTATGACCTTAACAGTTTATAAAAATATATAAATAATACATATTATTATTTATTCTAGTAAGTTTACTTTGATATATTTTTTTTAAATTTTGAATTTCAAAAGCGCAGCTTTAGTGGTGCAGTACGATACGCGATTGGAGGCCATGATGAGTTTGATTCCCGGATCGGGCAAAATTTTATAGTGTTTTTCTGAGACGAAAAATAACCTAAGTTACTCTATGTATAGACTGGAGCTGGTAGTAACATATTATTAAAATGGGTGCAGCCGTTTGTAGATTATCCGGAACAAACAGACAGGCAGACAGACAATTTTAGGCATAGGTATCTTGCATAGGCATAGGTAACCATGTGAAAAAACCTATTATTTTGACATCACAAACAGACACTTCAATATTATTTATTTGTATAGATTAATCATAAAATCTGGAAATACATTAGATTAAAACAGTTTTTGAAATATTTTCTCACGAACCTCAATAGATCGTTCTCAATTCTTGTGAAATACATATTTTTTAAGAATATTCAGATTTTTAACAAGAATGAATCCTTTTAAAAAAAACCTTGAACCGACTTCTAACAATACTAACAAAGAGCATTAAAATCTAGCAGTATTCGCGGTTGATTTGCTGTCATTTCTGGAAGAGTGCCGTTGTCTGTCTCCGAAACTCATCATCAGATCTATATGAAATTTAAATAGGATCATTTCGGATAAACCCCTTTCCAACCAAAAAAGAATTTTGAAAATCCGTCCATATATGACGGAGTTATGCCCGAACATATATTTAAAAATTATAAACATCCGAATTGATAACCTCCTCCTTTTAAAAGTCGGCAAACAAAGTCATTTCTATCATTGGTCAAATCAGCAAATTCGTATTTAGTTACAATTATGTGAATGCGTCCTTAATTAGGTAAGATAAAAAAAAAGCAACGTACACTAATTGGTCGGTTCACTCCAACATAAACAGTTTTGGACTTGTGGATTCTATAGCCTTTACCGTCAGCGATGTAATCCTGGAGTCGTAGGTATCCATCCGCTCCTACCCAGCCAGTTGTTCCTGAAATTTCAAAATAAAAAAAATAACTTACAGCACGCTAAAGGTATTGGTCAGGAAAAAGTCAAAAGATGCAACTTTTACAAAAAATGTTAAATTAAAAAAAAATTAAGAATTCCGAATACACTATGTTATGAAGACATACAGAAATGGCATGACGGACGGCATTCTTTAGTGCTATTAACTATAATTTAAATATTTTATGAAAATCCTTTTTTACCTATAAGGATATTTTTATTATCGCTTATGTCGACCTACGAAAGATAGGGCAACGAGCCTTAAAACATCACATTACTTTAACGCGAGCAAAGCCGTGGCCAAACTTTAATCTTAAATGTACATTTTTTATAGAATAAAAATATTAAAATTTATTTATTCGTATTTATGGTGACTTCCACATACGGTGAAAAGAAAAAGAAACATACTACAGCCCCATCTAACGAAGACACACCGAACTACGGAGTAACTGCTGAGCTTGTATCGCGATATGAATAGTTCTCGTGCTACTTAGCATATATACAACTTCCCAAAATAAACCGTAGGGTCGCGGAACGCCAGACATGATCACCTTGCCTGGTCGAAACATCTTTTGTGTTTGAGGAACATGACACTCGTTCCTCCACATATTCCATGTGTTGCCTTTCATCTAACGAAATATGCAAGAAATAAGGATACTTTTAATTAAAGTGTAATTTTACACCATTGTTCCTGGAACAGGCCAAGAGAAACTCACCGACTACGGATCCATCTTTTAGTCTCCTTTCTTTTCGGTACTGGCCATTGTGGGTCTGATACACAAAGTACCTTTCATCATCTTCATCAGTTTGAATGTGATATTGGTCTGGGTCTTGCTGAGCGCTGTATCCATCTAATGCAGCAAGCACACTGCACGCACATACCTATAACAAGAATAGGTACATAAATAGGCACGATGAAAGTATTTTATTTTTAGGTACTTCCTCGATTCACACACCAAGAGCTGTTTACACCACGCTGCGAATCACACACGGACGCTTTTTGAAGTCGTCGTTTGGGACCATGGTGTAAATAATATACGTGGTCAATGTCTTAGTAAGAGTGGAGTCGAAATACTTTATTTAGATAGTTACGTTGTCGAAACATACTTTTCGAAAATCGTTGTCGTACCGCTATGTGAAACTGATAAGCTCTCTCTCTACTAGAGTGTCTAGAGTTTTCCAACCATAATCCGCTCGCACAAAGTCGAGTTTTATTATCTATTTCGAGATTTTTTTGTACACATTTTAAAAGCATTTAGGAAACGGAGGAATGTCTTTTTTTAGTGTTTAGTTTATATACGGACTTGTTGAAACCCAGCTAAATAGGGTATAAGAGTTTAATTTAGGATATAAATGCTTGAAAACCTACATAAAACGTATACTTCGTCAAAATAAGAGGCTAGTGAATACAATATGTTCTAGGCCTGCCAAGTGACATCATTTCACTATATATGGACGAGTGTCGTATTTAAGGCATGAGGCTGTTGAAAATATTTTTGCAATCTTTTACGATGACTAAGTGAACTGTCTTAAGGCTGAATTGTTCCTTGCCACCTACAGAATGACTTTATACATCGTCCGTAAACATTATAAAAATTTCATTCATGACTATATCTAGGAACAGAAAAAGGGATGATATAGAAATAAATCGGACAAGAGCGAGTCTGATTGTTTATCTAACCTTGAAAACCGCTCTTCGAACATGTCTTTTTTGAACGAGTTCATTCCTAATATGTTTTGCTTGCACTTTCAATATGTATTCTTTTATTGTTACCTATTCTGAATTTGTATTAGAAATATATATTTTGCACTAGTTTTGCCTGAAAAATAATTTGGGGCATTTGGATGTAGTCGGATCTGAAGTTAGTCGGGCTCAACAGATTTTGATGTTGTGTATACTAACTAATTATATAATATCGATATTATATAATCTATACAGCTATTTCTTCTACTTATATCATCATCATCTCAGCCGATAGACGCCCACTGCTGGACATAGGCAAACCCCAAACAATAACCGGTTCTGCTGCCCGCATCCATAAAATAAAAATAAACTTATTAATATAAATAGATAAAAAAATATAAAGTCTGATCTGTGTGTGTGTCTAAGTGTTGTGGAAGAACAAGCTATTTCTTTTGAACATTAGTTTACTTAAATTGGCTGAGTTAGACTGAAGCTAGGTAAGAACATACAACTTCTCCTCATTTATATTATTAGATGTAATAATAGTGAAGTCTCACTTATTGTGGGCTAAGACAAGGTCTGCAGTAGTGATTACTGTACGGAGTTAGTTTCATAAATCGTAAGCTAGAAGCGTGGGAGTAGGGATTGTTTGTAATGACTGTATATTAGGTGGTGTCAAGGACTGCTTGAATATACCTACAATATTGTTATTGCATTATTATCTTGTACCGTATACATAATTGAGCATTGTCACACATGAATGCAAGCACTTGTTTAAAAAAATGAACTTGAATGCGTCCATTCAAATCGTTTGAACTTGAAACCTTTTTCATTTAATTGTACTAACTCTAGTAATGCGAGCTTAATACTTTTAAGCAGTGTTCATGAGTAAGTAATTGGTAAGTTCACAAGTAACATTTTAATAATTTATACTTAAAATGGTTAACATATGAATAGGAACATGAGGTCCACGTAATATATGTAGTTCTTTCAAAAGTCAAAATAGATGAGTATTTAGATTTCTACCTTTTAATTGTAATACAAACTTAATACCTTTAGGCTATAAAATATGTCCATTTATATCCATAGCTATAGTTTCGTTAGTCGCTTTCGCTTACAAAATCGGGAAGTGGACAAGTAATTAATATAAAAAGCTAGGTAGGTACTCGTACTAAACGACAGTTTTTAACGCTATATAATTAGTTATTGTTACCAGTAATTAATTATATGGCTTTTGCAGCTGCCTTTAGATATCCTCATTTCCATTCACCACGCGATGTATAATTGATGTATATTTTTTATATTCGAAAATACTATATACGAGTAAATGTTCTGGTGTGCACTACCCGTAAAATCGGGCAATGATTGTGAGAGACAATGGGTCTGCCACAAATTAGAGACGGAATCAGTAATTTCTTGAACAATAGATGTTAACTCAGCCCCGAAGGTCGAGATGTAGCAACAACACACCTATTAATATAAAAAAAATAAACCTAAAAATAGCTCTGGTAATGTATTTTCATTATTCGGCTTTTGTCTTGTTCACTTTTTGTAAATTCATAATTTATGATATTCGAAAATATAAAAAAGGGTAATTTCTATACCGTATTTTTATTTATTTTATCATTTTTGTGTTTAGTGTCTAGTTTAATGATCTTATCTCTACTATTAGTAGAACTATTAGCTTAAGGGTATATTGGCTGTAATATAATTCTTAGAATATGATTTAGTTTGGAATCATACGGTCGTGAGGTGTCACAACTTATTAAAAAAAAAAACATAGACATCTCTGTATGCACTCACTTTGTTTCTTTTCATACAGGTTTACACAGTTTTTCTTTTCTTTCATATTCGTTCGTTAGTATTTCTCTAAAGTAAATTAGTTGTTTAATAACTAGGGCATTGTACCACCTCCACCATACACTACCAACTGACTCTTCATACTAGCATTTTTTAAATTGAAATTAGTTAATGTATACAATTTCATAATACCTGAGACATCTTTATTCGAAGTATAATCTAAATATATTAACAGAGGTTTCAATCCGTTACAAAATTCCACGCTTGAAGCTTTTAAAGAAAACCAAGACTAAAAGAATCGGGTGTGTGTAAAAAACCTTGTCATTACCCAAGGTATGGTGCCACATCGGTCACAATTTCTATATAAGGAAATCCAATAGCGATGTTAGAAGGACTAATCATGCTAGCCCTACTCACAGATATGCCATGCCATGCCATGGAATTTCAATGTGTATGTCAGTTGCCTACTACGTAGTGCCCAACGCGACAACCTCGGAGCAGACGTGGGTGGTTAACTAAGGACCTACGCGGAAATGTTCACGTGCATGTTCAATAACACGGTATATAGAACAAAACCCAATCTACGTAGGTATGTTCTTTTTCGTTCCTAAGTCATTTGCGGCCACATCCGCCACTCACGAATTCATTCTTCACGAGGAAATATAACACGATGACTTACAAAATAAAACAAAGCTGTTCTACGGTATGCTTGTGAGTAATTTGTATGGATAAAAGTAGTGCTTGCTAGTCATCCATCGAGTTACATATTGCACAGAATTATGTAACCGGTTAAAATTACCGTTATTTGAGACCTCATAAAATACTTTGAGTACTATATGCCATCCAAATAATCGCCTATATACTTTACAGACAAACTCCCTTAATCTGAATATTTATATTAAATACTAAATTATTGGATTCAAAGGAATTATTAGAAAAAAAGTGATTTTCTGTAGCGAAGAATTATATTGATGAGTGGAACTTTAATGTTACTTATTAAAAAACAAGTGTTGAAAAGTTTTTCTTTAATACTCGTCTTTATTTTTATCAAAAATATAGATTAACTTTTATTTTCTGGGGGCCATCTATTTTAAGTAAAAGGTTGTTGTTGATTATGAATGTTAAGTATCCATATAATTACTTATCTTCTTTTCAGAAAATTGCTCTTTGTTGGTATTTATATAATATGCACAAAATTTATAATAAACCATTACAATCCAATCAATAATTAACAAAATTAAACTTGACGAACGTCCGGGAAATATATAGAAAAACATTATGCTACGCATATTTTAATTTATTAAAGGGCAACACTGATTACCGTCTATAATTTTATAAACGAGTCTTTATTTTTAATTAATCAAAATGCCAATAAGTGTCTATGTAAAAAACTGAATAAATAAAAAATGAAAGTAGAGAAGAATACATCAAATCAAATTTAATTATACAACAGATGCATCGCATTAACATTCCAAGTAATTATGTACATGTACTCGTATAGGTAGGTATTGTTGTATGTCAATGTTTCGCAGGCACATACCTACATAATAATATAAAGGAACAAAAATATTGTGATCTTATGAATTCAAAATTGATCTATGTACTTACAACCGTGTCAAAGAAGCACAGCGAATGAAAAATAAGGTATGTATGGTATTTCATTATCCTAGCAATTATTGCCTTCATGTATTTTGTTTAAACTACGACACACGCATATTTTAAATTCAAGAATTTTTTGACACAATAAGTATACATGTGTATGTAGAATGTTTTGTTTGGAATTTATTTTAAACATTAAGATTCTATACAAATAATTTAGTATTAGGTTCCAGCTTACTATAATCGTATAGGGCACTCCGCAATATCACATCAACAGTCTTTAATAGTCCACTGCTGGACATAGGCCTCTACTTAGAAAGGAGGTTTTGGGCTACTATACCACGCTGGCCAGACGGGTTGGCATAGGGTTTGTGTCAAGTTTTCCATCTCTTTGCAATGCTGTTGGCACACCATAATTGAGCCGGAGACATGTCTCTCTAGGCTAATGTTCTAGGTTGTATATATTTTTTTGTTCTACGCGTCTTCGTTTTAGTTAAAATGCAAATATGGTTAATATGCTCTGCGGTACATGCCAAAGAAAAACGATCGTTAATTTTAACTGTTGAAAAAAAAGTCTAATATGGACAGAACTCCAGACCATGATCCAACTTTTGTAAACTCAAACCAACTGAGTATTTTTTTTCCGTTCTCTTCTGCTTACTCATCACAAGCGATGATAGGTTACTCATAACCTTGTACTGAGGTAAAGCCCAAAAATAGATAGAAAAACACTGGATTTATGCGTTGACTGTGTTGGTGTTAGTGGCCCCAGATTTTACGCCCACTTAAGGTGTCTGTTGCCTGAATATATTTCGACCAAGATACAGAATAAATTTCAAATGTACATTTGTCTCATATAATGAAAAAGTAATTATTATTATTCGATAGGTTGCAGTTCGAGGACGAGGTGAACAGAAGAATTTAGTTGGTTTGGGCAGTGGAAAGTTACGTCGAGGCTTCTTATCGTCGATCCTACAGTGCCTTAAGACGAAAGTTTTCAATGAGTGCGTTCTACCCGTCATGACATACGGCGCCGAAACGTGGACACTTACAGTACGACTGGTTCACAAGTTCAAAGTCGCTCAACGTGCTAAGGAAAGAGCTATGCTCGGCGTTTCTCTAAGGGATCGCATCAGGAATGAGGTGATCCGGCAGAGAACCAAGGTCACCGACATAGCCTACCGGATCAGCAAGCTGAAGTTTCAGTGGGCTGGCCATGTTAGTCGCAGAACCTACAACCGTTGGGGAAAACGAGTTCTTGAGTGGAGGCCTCGGCAAACGTAGTGTAGGACGCCCACAGGCCAGGTGGAATGACGATTTGTGCAAGATGGCTGGCAGGAGCTGGATGCGAGAAGCTTTAAATCCATGTAAATGTCTGCGTGAAGCTGTGGACTGCAATAGGCTGATGATGATGGTGATACAAGAGAGACAATTTTGAATTAACACTCAATAACATACAAATTATTATAGTTTCAATATCCGGATAGTAAGCCTCACTTGTATTAGGGCCTCTGAATTCAAATTTGATACCACCTTTGGTACGAAATAAAAACATAATTCAGCTGTGTAATTAAAAACTTCCTTATTATAATATTTTTTGCCCACAGTTTTTGTGCCTTTAATTGAGTCGTGGATATCAATTTACAATTAAAATATCAATCAGAATAATTACTATTGCAATAGGAATACCGAAATATGACATCATCGTGCTCTGATAAATAATAATATTGTGTGTGGGTAGTATTTAGACGCATATTATAGCGTTTTGAAATTTAAGATAAACTCGATGGGAATAACATTAATGCAGTATGGTTCACTTTAAACTGGTCGTATGATGGTGACCGTATAAAACGTGGGTGCCAAAGGCAATGTGTGGGTTCTGAAGGCGCGTAAATCCGCATTCAACGAAAAACTGGTAACCTTGCTAATCACACTCAAATACGTACAAATTGCCTTTAAATGCTTCAATTAAATTGCCTACGAAACGAATACATTCCTTTTAGAACAATGGGGGTTAATAATAGGTATGTGTTTTTGTGGTAGCTTAGACTTTAATCAACAAAGATATTACTAGTGGGCTTAACTTAATACGTTTAATTTTCCTAAGAAAATTGCTCATCTAGCCATGTGGGTTAATATTATGTTTGTATAACATGATGTTCTTGATATAAACCTATTTGAAGCATAAAATTGATGCAATGTTTTAAAAATACTGGCTCTGAAATTAACCCGTATATTTTTTCTACACCGACAGGATTCTTCATAATCTTAATATTTAGGATAGTAAGGGTTACATTTATAATATGAAGGATCAAGGCTTTCAACTCAGAAAAACTACAGGATTACTTGTATATTCACTGATTTATTTTACAATATTACTCCGAATACTTCTCTCCGTCAAACGCTACCGTATAATGCCCCGTTACCGAGGTGCCAACCACCGCCCGACCATTTCACAATGTTGCTACCCTACCAAAATATATGTATCGATATTTATTAATATCGATGCGGATATTAATCAATATCGATAAGGTTCATTAGAATAACTAACTTGTACTAAATAAAAATAAGTTATAACTAATATATAATCACATGAATGAGTTATAATTATTATATCTACTATCATGACGCTTACAGCTCGGCCATCCTGTTCTCAGTGAGTCCTCTCACGTTATACGATTCAATTACGTTATAAAAGGCAAATTATACAATGCTATGGCGTTTTATTAGATAATAATATAGTTTTACAAATCTTATTGTTTATAATTATTTAACATTTTAAAATATAGGACTATACAAAAAAAAACAGCGTTACAAATATATTTACGAGAATGAAATATTACAATTACTGTTATTCTACTACCTGTGTATTACAGTTTATGATCTGCTATGATCTACGGCCATCTACGTTACTACAAACGCTGGTCGCTCAAAGCTCATGTACCTATATTACACAACAACCTGCTCAGTCTACTATGATCTACGGTCATCTATGCCGAAGCTCTGGCCGCTCATGGCCCATGTCGCAAAGTATCCACGAACACAGTCTGCCATGATCTACGACCGTCTACGCCTCAACACTAACCGCTCACAGCCCAAGCTCAAATCACCTTCTGTCATCTATGCCTAAGCGCTGGCCGCTCATAGCCCATGTCGCAGAGTACCCACAAACACAGTCTACTATGATCTACGACCATCTACGCGTAAGCGCTGGCCGCTCATAGCCCATGTTACAGGGCATCTGCGAACAAAGTCTGCTACGATCTACGACCATCTACGCCTCAATACTAACCGCTCATACACCATATCGTTAACTATTCGTGACTACGAGCTGCTGTGATCTGCGACCATCTATGCCTCGGCACTGATTGCTCACAGCCTGCGTTTCCTTCAAAAGAAATCAGTACAAAATATATTATACAATTCAATTCACAAACGGTTCCTGTTGCGCCTGTTGATGTAATTTACGAAATCATAATACAATCATAATAGTAAGGACGTGTTCAATGTGTATTCGCTGTGTCCGTTCATTCTGTATCGTTACTATTACTATCGCTATCACTAGACTCGCTTGCGATATTTTCGAACGCCAGCCAAGGATGTATTTTATCTAAGGCCACTACATTTTCATATTTCTTATTGCCCTTTCTTGTCAACGGTGTATCTTCGATTAAGAACCTATCATTATCCAAAATCTTTACTATACGGTAAGGTCCGTTAAACTTTGGTACTAATTTCCTTGATTTACCCGAGTGTTCCTTGTCATATATCGTTCGTTGTACCCTAACAAGGTCCCCTATTTTATACGTTTCACCTGCTTTTCTATGTCTGTCAAACTGTTCCTTCGACTTACGCTGTTGATCTTCTATACGGTTCTTAGTTTCCTCTCTTATCTTATCCAAATTTTCCCCCGTTATCCGATCAGTGACCTCAACCACTACGTCGTTTAATATGTTTTCAGAAGTGCTAACCAACCTACACCCAAATAATAGCTCGGAAGGAGTCTTACCGGTAGTCTTGTTAACCGTAGTGTTTAAGCCCAACTGAATGTCACCTACATAGTCATCCCATAAATTATCATTTTTACCATGGCATTTCGTGCCTAATGCATCCAAAATGGTTCTATTGAAGCGTTCCACTTGTCCGTTCGCTCGAGGTGTTGCCACCGCATTGAGTATATGTTTAATACCCGAGGTATTTATAAAAGTCTTGAATTTTCCACTTGTGAAGCAAGTTCCGCGATCAGTAATTAGTCGAGATGGGGTACCGAAAAGGCTAAAGTGTTCCTTAAGAACTCTGATTGCTGTGGTACTTTTAGTATCCCTCACTGGTCGAATATTTATGAATTTAGTAAACGAATCAATGACCGCCAAAACGTACGTATTGCCTCTCCTGGAACGAACGAAAGGACCCAAGTGGTCAGCATGTAATGTGTGGAAAGGTATTTCAAGTTTAGGGATTGGGTGCAACATCCCTTCCTTACGACCACCGGGTGTTTTATGATGAGCACATTCAATACACGCGGACACATATTTTTTTGTGAAACGACGCATTTTAGGGAACCATAATACACTTCGTAAGCGATTGAGAGTTTTATCAAACCCAAAATGACCCACATCATCATGGTTCATCTTTAAGACCTGCCATCTCATTGCGCGCGGCACCACCCATCGTATATCATTTTCTAAAATTTTATAGACGTAGCCCCCCTTAGTAGTTCCGTGTGGTGACGGATTAAGAATACAAATTGTCACCACCCCAATTCATCCCGTGGGTGTCGTAAGAGCCGACTAAGGGAGCAAACTAAGCAGAACAACAACACTGCAAAGAGAAGGAAAACTTGAAACAAACCCTATACCAACCCGTCTGGCCAGCGTGGTATAGTAGGCCAAAACCTCCTTTCTAAGGAGAGGCCTATGTCCAGCAGTGGACTAGTATAGGCTGTTGATGTGTGATGATGTGATGTAGCCCCCCTTTAGTAAATAGTTTTTACAAATGTCAACTACTCGTTTAGTTCCTGGATCCTGCAAAATTTCTCGAATTCTTTTTATTTCGTCGTCATTCCCTTGCACCGTAGAGATCCAGTCTTTTAATTCAATATTTAGGACATCTAACGCTTGACAATCTTCGTCACCGGGTAGTGGATCAGCCACAGGAGCACGACTGAGTGCATCTACATGAGCCATACGACTTCCCGCACGGTACTCAATTTCGCAATCATACTCCTGTAATTGTATCCACCAGCGAGAAATTCGGGGTATCAGGTCTCGTTTAGTTAAAGTAGTTCGCAAAGCGTTACAATCGGTTATTATTTTAAATTTAATACCTAATAAATAAACCCTAAATCGTTTTAGCGAGGCAATAACTGCCAAGGTTTTCAACTCGAACGAGTGCAACTTTTGTTCGTCGCCCGTTGTTTTTCGACTATAGTAGGCAACTGGCCTACGTGACCCATCTACCTGCTTCTGCATAAGTATACCTGCAACGCCTGATTTACAAGCGTCAGTATGGAGTTCAGTCTCTAGTGTGACATCGTAGAGGGCTAAAAGAGGTCGCTCAACAAGCTTTTGTTTAAGCAATTCAAAGGCATGTTTGTGACTGCTCTCCCATTTCCATTCAAAATTAGACCTTAACAAATCCGTCAATGGTCGCGCAATGAGTGCGAAATCTTTCACAAAACGCCTGAAAAAACTAGCTAGACCTATGAATCGTCTTATATCGTGTACATTTTGAGGTTCAGGAAAATTCGATATAGCAGCAGTCTTAAGCTTCCCCGGTTTGATTCCACTGCCATTTACCTCAAAACCAAGGAAATCTATCTCTTTGTAAAAGAAATAGCATTTGCTCATCTTTAAAGTCAAACCTGCTTCTAACAAAAGTTTTAAAACCTGTTCTAATCTAGTCATTCCCTCTCGAAACGACTTTGCGGGTATCAATATGTCATCCATGAATATTAGCGCGAAATCGACTTTAGATTTAGGTAGAATTTTATTGATTGCCCGTTGAAAGACTGAGGGCGCATTAGCCAGTCCAAAGGGCATACGCCTGAACTGATACTGGCCATCTGGTGTTACAAACGCGGTCTTGTCTTGTGATTCTTCCGCTATTGGAATTTGGTAATACCCTGATGCGCAATCGAGTGTTATAAAGAGGGAATGCCCGGCTAACCTATCCAGTTGGTCATCAATCAATGGCAAGGGATAACGTTCTCTTTTTGTCTTGTTGTTAAGAGCCCTGTAGTCTACACACAGCCTTTTCTCACCCGTCTTTTTCTTAACCAGTAAAATTGGACTGGCGTACGGTGATTTTGATTCACAAATTATACCCGACTCAATCATCTCCTGCACCATCGATCGCACTAAATCTCGTTCCGAGTACGATAACCTATACGGACGATATACAACAGGTCGACTGTCCTCTAGTTCAATTACCATTTCTACGATGTTCGTAAAGCCCAGGTCCTTTAAACCGCTGGAGAAACAACCTTGGTATTGTTTTAGAAGGCATCTTAATTGTTCGAACTCCCCAGCTGTCAAGGACTGGTCACAATTAATCAGTGTAGCTGATTCATAATTCTCAACATTTAAAGCATTTATACTCATAACATGTTCTACCGGCCGAATTCGAGTCAAAAGTGTACCCTTTTCCAGGTATATTAATTCTTTAGACACATTTTGTATTAATAAAGAACCTTGTCCCTTAGAGATCTGATATTCACCAGGTAATAAATAAAATTCATGATTCGGTTCACCCCGTAATGAGCCATGGACGTAGATAGGACCCGAGTATGTATTAGTACACGTCACTTGCGCTATACACATTTTCAAAGGATTCAATTTAATGTCATCACTTAACATTAATCCAACTTTCCTTACAGTGTCTTTTTCGAAAATGAGGCCCTCGCTAGTTTTTGTTATAATTATATTAGGCTTCTCAGTAAAACTATGACCTATCAACACCGCATACTTAATAACCTCATCACTAACTATAAATACTTCAACTTGCTCCTCAATGTTTTGTATTTCGATATTAACCGTCGTTACCCCCAAGGGTACCACTATACTATTCCCAATACCTCTCATAACCGGTAAACGATCATGTGTTTCCCATGAAATTCCTAACCGTTGTGCGTCACTGCACCGCATCAGGGTGCATTGACTACCAAGGTCTACGAATCCGGTCAGACAATTTCCATTAATTTTTAACATTACCATATACCTACAATCGTTTAAAAGACCCGTTTCAACGCGCATAACATTCTTTTCACTTGCCTTGTCCACTCTATTACTATTATCGGAGGGTAGTCTTAAACAATTTATAGCTGTATGTCCTAATCGATTACAGATGGTACATTTTAGTATTTTCTTGGTACACTTGAAACTGAAATGACCCGGTTCATTACAGTTATAACATACCGCAGAGTTGCTTGGCTGTCTCTTCTTATTGTCATTGTTAGTGAATTTATGCGCGTTGCTACCATTACCCACGAACGTGCGTTTGTCAGCATACATCTTCGTCTTTTCCAAATCCCGTGACTGTTGTTTACTAGACTGGAAATACTCCAGTACCTGCTCGGGTTCCTGATACTTTGAAGCTTTAGCCCCCAGTCTCAATGATCTATCTTCGATACCGTGAAGCAAGCAGTCGACTGCTCGCTTGCCTACTATCTCACATCTATTTAGTAAATTAATTTTTTCATAATAATATAGTTCCAGTGATTCGTTATATTTCACATGTTTAGATAGCATTTCTGTCAACAATTCCGCATAATCATTGGTGCTGGGAAAAGACTCCGTAAGTTTATTTTTCCATTCGGGCCACGTGAATGACATGGTTGGTAAAGCCTGATACCAGGTCTTCGCTACACCTGACAATTTTGGTAGCGCGTAATGTATCACTTGGTCATCACCCCATTTATACAATCTAGAACACTCTTCCACCTTACTGAGCCAAGTGTGTATAGTCTGCCCCTTGACCATTGGGTCAAACTCTGGTATAACATTACCAAGCATAGGGAATTTATTGCCTTCAGGACGACTATTCACTATTGACTTAACTAACTCGGATAATAGCACTGAAGTATCATTATTACTCGTAGAATGACATACCTGACGGTGCCGTGAAGATCGCCTAGAGCTATACTCCTCGCTAGAAGTATGACTGTACCTTCGGCTGTTACCCTGTATGCCTCGTGGAGTGCGGTCACGTCGACGTCGGCTTCGGCTCTTACGTTTCTCGAGACGACGGCTTTTCCGACGAACCCGAAGGTGACTGCTACGATACCGATGCGTGGATGCATTCCGAGTGTCTCTAGGACGACTGCTTCTACGTCTCCGCGGGCGGCATCTTGACTCACTTCTCCGTCCCGAAGAACAGCTGCTTCGGTCCATACGTTCATGTTTGCTTCGTCGTTCACGTAAGCCACTGCTACGACGCTCACGGGAACGATACCTGCGTCTCTTAGAAGAGCTTGTCCGATTCTCATTACTACTAACGCTCTTTTCCGAAGAATGTCCGTGACGAGTACGTTGCCTCTTACAATGTTTATCCACTCTCAACATACGTTCTTTGCTGCGACATGTCCTTTTCGACCGAGATTCGGTGTTCGTCACCTTGTCGCGAACAGGTGGCGTGACAATTTCTTCCATTCGTAATATTAATCGTATTTCTTTTGAAGAAATAAAATAACAGGTGATCACACAGTGGGTAGAAAAAAAAAAAATATTACCATGAATTTCCACAAAATATTTAGTGAGCCTAGTTTATCCCACTTCTGAGCTGAAGGATCAAGGCTTTCAACTCAGAAAAACTACAGGATTACTTGTATATTCACTGATTTATTTTACAATATTACTCCGAATACTTCTCTCCGTCAAACGCTACCGTATAATGCCCCGTTACCGAGGTGCCAACCACCGCCCGACCATTTCACAATGTTGCTACCCTACCAAAATATATGTATCGATATTTATTAATATCGATGCGGATATTAATCAATATCGATAAGGTTCATTAGAATAACTAACTTGTACTAAATAAAAATAAGTTATAACTAATATATAATCACATGAATGAGTTATAATTATTATATCTACTATCATGACGCTTACAAATAATTATTGCGATTTAGTAGATTTTAGATAAGTAAGGTTTTGAATTGTCGCTGAGTTATTGTAAATATCTAGATCAACATTTCTTAACTTTGAGAGCGTGCCTGTTTAATTATGAGAAGAAAGTGGTGTACGTTTGGCTTTACTCTAAGCGCATTGTTAAAAAGCTCATTAGGCAAGTTAGTTAACCCATTAAAACTGCATGCGTGGGTTCGTCGCTGCGTTTGTCACTGTCGCCGTTTTGTCGCCGATGCGTCGCCATTCGCATTCCTTGCCGTATTGACCGCTAATGCTTTTATTATAACTGTATAGTTTTGTTACTACAGCTGCATAAACGCTAGATTATCATCTAAAGCGGTCCACACAAATGACAATTGAATGAAATTTAACTTTGCACTAAATACTGTATTGTATTGTGTTTACATTATATTTTATTGTATTGTATTTTTAAAATACAACTCTTTAATACCTTTCTGTAGTGTTGTGAACAAAACATAATATATATAAAGGTATCGCCTAACATGCATACAAAAATGTTCAGCCGAATTGAGATCTACCTCAGCTTTGTAGTCGTTTAAAAATAATGTTGATCATATTGTCGTGTCTATTGACGGTTGATCACTGTTGTTAAAAATAAGCGCTCACGCACATTTTCCGAACGTCTATGAATGCGTTCCTTCCCTGACAGAGTTCCGTGTAAAGTATAAACAATGAAAGTAAAGCGCGAGTCGGAGCTACAATGCGCGAAGGTTCTCACGCGACGAAAGCTACATGACGTAATAAAGCGACAACGCGATAGCTGCGGGCTTCGCGGACGTAGGATTATACTATATTAACATATTCAATAAATAAATTTTACCTGATTGATGTGAAATTACGGGATGCAGGAAGAAATAAGTGTTTTAAATTACAGCAACCTCAAATAAATACAAGTAATATCACTAAAGAATTTGTTTAGGTAATGCAATTGGTATAATAAAGTTGTTAAGCTGCCAAAATGGCTGTGGGAACGTTGTATTTTATTAAGCGTTTTGGCAATTACGCTATAGGC
Organism: Arctia plantaginis; assembly: GCA_902825455.1. Lineage (NCBI taxonomy): Eukaryota > Metazoa > Arthropoda > Insecta > Lepidoptera > Erebidae > Arctia > Arctia plantaginis. The sequence goes on along the minus strand of CADEBD010000314.1, from coordinate 12,692,022 downwards.
TGACAGAGTAGAGTATGTATAATATTTTGTAAGTACGATTGGTGATATCTTGACTCACTTTAGATCAACCAAGTATCGATTAGTGTAGCTATTTACTACTGTTAATTTCTATGTAAAAAGTATTGTAGCGCGGCTGTCTGTCCCCGTCTAGTTACGTGTTTAAGCACATCACTCTTCCTCTTTCACGATGCAAAAGGAGCATATTTTTTCGTTTTATTCAGCAACGTAAGCGATACTGGCTTACTATGTAATTATTACAAGCAATTAATCATATAACACCTTAGTTTGTAATGCTAATTTTCTGCGTAGGTAAAATATTTCAGAGCAATTATCACGACAATTAAATTAAAATAACTGTTGTTTTGTACTTAATTATACAGTTAGTATTCTAAATATGATAATTATTGAGCAAACTTGATATGAAAATCATTGAGTTATTTGTATTCTATAAACCTATAACCTACTATGAAATTATCGAGTTATTTAGGGGTAGCAGATTACAGATTTATAATCTGATTTACAAATATATATATTTTTAATATAGTTAAAATATATCTATCTCATTGCATAAATTAAAATGCTGACCGATCAAATTGGTAAATCAAGGTTAAATATAGTGAATGCCTTAATTGTATATTTATACAGAAATTTACAGGTGTACATTTTCTCTTGAATTTAGGTAAATAATAATAATCTTTGTGGACATCTGACACACAACGCGTATCTAGTTTCAAACTAAGCAGAGCTTTTACTATGAAAGCTAGATTGACTGAAAGAATACTTATACACTTCTTTGTAAATACATACATATTATACATAGAAAACACCCAAACTCCGAAACAAATATATGAAGATCATACAAACATTTGGTCCGACCCGGAAATCGAACCCGAGACCTCAGCATAGCAGTCGCATACGCTACCACTGGATTCCAAGACTGCAAGACAGTTATCAGTGTCAAACGTTTAATCGTTACTTGAGAAATATCCTAGGGCACTGAAGTGCTGTATGTATTAAAAAAAATCTTGGATGCTTTTCAAAAATAAAACGTCAGGCATGTTATAAAGCTATGTAGGAGGCTGTTGTATATCAAAGTTCTAAATTGCTTTGATACAAACGAATTACATCCAGCACCAAACGTTTTGAGATTTTAATTTGGTCAATGGTAGATAAAAATTAATTATTATGTTAGTTAACAGAGCCTTAAAAACTTAACAATAATTCGTTACTTAATTGTTTTGTTTTCGCAACAATTATTTTATGATGTGAACCTGTTTTGGCACTACCGTCTAAGATATTTTGAAGTATAAATGAGCATTTTGTAATAAATGTTATTTCGTGTAACACATACAATGAGGTACTTAAAATAAACCTTAAAAATAAAAATCCTTGCTCAATATGACATCATCATAATTCATAGTGATAATTGTATTGTATGAAGCAATATAATAATTAAATGTATCACATTTCAAGTAAATAGACTTGCGAATCTATTGTTGGAGGAAAACCAAATTATTTTATTGCAATTAAACCCGACTGAACACAATTTTAAAATTAGAAGTTATAATTAAATTTTACTCGTAAATATTATGGGCATAAGTTTCAAAGGGTTTCAAAACAGGTAAACCACACCACAACATATAAATGTTAGTTGTATGAGATTATAATACTGAATAATACAATATATTTGCTATTAATATTTATAAATAAGCTTCACAACTAAAAGTAGATATGCCATGCCAACGAGTATGCACTCGTTGGCATGGCATATCTACTTTTACAAGTAAGGGTGTCAAAACAGGTAAACCAAATACAAACATTTATTAATAATAATTTTAAGCAGTTTTGCGAAAAATAATTTTAAAATTAATATCTTCATTTTAAAATAAATATCTATATATCTCTTTAAAATAAATATCTGTAATTTATAATAAATAATCCAAACTTGTATTTTAATCTTTTTTCAAAATTTGATTGTGAACTAAAAGAAAACGTAGTCTCACTGAAAATAGATTTAGAATAAACACCAAAAGTTTGAGAGAATCATTTGGTATACCACAAAAGCTAATGTAGCTTTCAATGGGTGAAAGAATTTTTTAAATCTTTTTAGTGGTTTAGGCGTGAAAGCGTAACAAAGAAAAAAACAAATTTACTTTCACATTTATAATTCATACAAATAAATAAAATTGAAGTGTCGGTTTGTAATGTCAAAATAATAGTTTTTTCATGCACACGGTTATTTGCACGATGCCTATGCCTAAAAACCAGTTTAAATATTTTTTGTCTGTCTGTCGGTCTGTCTGTCTGTTTTGGTAATCTTCAAAATGGCTGGACCGATTCTATATAAGGAGTAACTCAGGCTTTTTTGTCTATAAGAAAACTATACATTTTTGCCCAGTCCGGGAATAAAAAAAATAAAAGAAATCGAAATATCCGTGTGGTGACGGACTAAGAATACAGAGTGTCACCAACCCTATTCATCCCGTGGGTGTCGTAAGAGGCGACTAAGGGACAAACTGCGCAGGACAACAGCTCTGCAGAGAGAAGGAAAGCGTGGTATAGTAGGCCAAAACCTCCTTTCTAAGGAGAGGCCTAAGTCCAGCAGTGGACTATTAAAGGCTGTTTGTTGATAATGATGATGAAAAGAAATCGAACCCACAAAGACAGCGCTTCTCAAATTCCAAGTCGCACCAGCTAGTATAATATATAAAATAATGTTATTAATATAAGTATGGCAGTATGGATATCAATTAAAAAACTAAGCGCGCACGTGTTGTTAAACAACGACATTTATTTTTAAATTATTTTCTGCAGACGAACTTTACGGCAGGCTGCTGCTGTATATTGAGAACAATTTTAATGGTTTTCTTAAATCAATAATTCGGTTATAAATACAAACATAATAATGAACTCGTCTATCAAATAATAGAATGTTTTTTTTTGTGTTTTTAGATTTCGCAAAATAACAAATATGTCAGTGGTAGGTATTAGCGACGATAAAAGCATCTGCTGGACACAATTTCATTTTATTTTTTATATTTTGGTTGTTCTTAAATGAATAACTGGATTAAAACATAGACGATTTCTCATACAAAAGAGGCATATAAGTGTTTTTGTTTTTAATTGCCTTAACTTATTAACGAAACATGCATGTTGAAACATACGTTAGTACAAATCAATTAGGACAAAACTCGAAATTATTGAGTTATAATTAGGTATAAATAGTGTCATCTAGATGTCAATGACTAGTGGTCGTTATTTTATTAAACGCAGTTAGTTAACATGCCTATAATATATACTAACTGTATAATGAAAGATAAAATATTTGATTCTCTCAAATTTTTATTTAATTGTCAGAGTAATTTAACACAGATAAATGTTACCTAGCAGTAAACTGCCTTGGCTTGTTATGACATTTGAACATTTTTTATTCATTAAATGGTAGCCCAGTCTCACTTATATTTCAACATACCGACAACACAAAGTTTTAGAACGTCAAGTCTGTGTTATATTTTGTGTTGGCGGTGGCGCAGTGGTAGCGACTGCTGTGCTCAGGTCTCGGATTCGATTTCCGGGTCGGATGTTTGTATGATGTGCAAAAATTTGTTTCGGAGTTTGGGTGTTTTCTATGTATAATAAGTATGTATTTACAAAAAAAAGGTTTTAAGTATTCAATCACTCAATCTAGCTTTCATAGTACAAGCTTTGCTTAGTTTGATACTAGATGGCGGTGTGTGTTAGATGTAGGTAAATAATATGTCCGAAATATTATGTAACAATTTTGTTACCTTTGGTGTTGACACTAATATGCGTATTTATAAAATTATGCAGGTTAAAAAGTTAAATTAAAGTTGCCAGAATCTAGCATCAAGTGGACCATAGGAGCCACGTTGTTAGGTCATTGGTGGTGTCATAGATTTGGTGTATAGTGACAAGATTTACACCTTAATCGTCGTGTGCTTAAAATTATTTCACAGCCTGGAAAAACATTGTGACATTGTAATTGTTTTCGGACAATGTTACGGAAGTAAGATACATATTATTATTTCTTTTAAATAAACCGATCTAATATTTTGCCTTTGCATGCATATGAATATTAAAATAAATTTTAGGATAAAAACTAAAAAACAACCACTTTTGTAGCTAGCTGAACTAAAAAGTAGGAAATAATTTTCTATAAGCTCACAAAAATAAGAGATTTTACAGTAAAAGGGGTAGGGTGCTAGATCTCAATTGCTATAAAAATATTCTACTGACAGATATAGACAAAAGTAGTTATTATATTATAAAATACCTTGAAAAGCACCGCACGCTTTTTTTTACAATAAAATGATTTTTCTTTATGAACTAATAGAAAATTATTTCCTACTTTTACTTTATCGGCTGCATGTTTTTTTTTTGTTTTTTTAACTATTTTTTTCCTTCTTTAGTCGTTAATGGTGATTTTTATCTAATTAAGACAAAAAGTAACAAGTAAGTTTATCACATATGCTTCCGTTATCCGTTAAAGCCAGTCATTAACCCTGAAAATCCTGATTAGGATAGTGGGACAAAGTGCATTGTCATCGGTCCTTGATAAGTGTGCAGTTTCAATTTAATTCGACGTTTTGAAGTGGGTCAAAATCACGTTCGAAGATTATGTATGTATGTATGCATACATATAATATACATACATACCAAGCTAATAAAAGCCTGTTAAAAAACAATTATTATATACGTTTCTAGTCAAATGAGTCTGCATGTAAGTGCATAATTAATATTTAACATAGGAAAATTTCTAGAACAAAATTCCAAGAAATGATGAAATATTTTGCTTGATATCTAGAAACATTTATGCTACAAATGTAATAGTCATATCGATATAGTGATTTTTTATAAAGCTTATATACAACTAGGCCCTCGTCCATCGTGTCGTTCTCTAGTGAACATGTTTTTTACGATCGGGCCATTTCGTTCCAATTTGCTAATTTCTGGTTCCGCGCCTTAACGATCTTATATAACCTGTGCAAAAACTTGTATTATTAACTAAAGCAATTTGTAATAAATATGGTACATAGGTAATTTCGTAAGTGGACCCTTGTGTTATTTGTGGAATAGCCGCCCTCAATAAATCGAATGTCTTTCTTGATTTACAACAATATAATAGAACCTATATTTCTTCTATGAATTTAAGACTAGTTTGGTTATAATCTAGGTCTTAGTTTGATAGGTAGCTTTGCCCCTTTCAGTCCATGAAATAGAAGTCATCAGCGAACTTTTCTTCTTCGAAGTAAAAAAAGAGAAAATGGTAATGCTAATACTGAAGGGTTAACCTTGAATCGGATCTATTACAGGATGAGGGAACATAATAAGAAGGAAGAAATTGAGTTCTCTGACTTGTAATAAAATAGGTCTGATGACTGTACCGTACGATATTTGAAGGAAAATAGTATCTTTCTTACTTATTACGTTATCATACTGCACGCACAAAATATTTGTTCCGTAACCGCACATACATCTATTAATGCATTTCAGAACAAAATATACACTACTTGTAGTATGATTCTTTATCTTTATTTACCTTTGTCGTAATTTGTGCACTTTCGTAATACACTAGAAGGCATTTTATGAATTTATAAGTACGTGCACTCGCTCATAGTGGTCCTAATTAGGACCATCGCGTTTTGTGCATTGGTGGCGTATCTACCTTTTGTTTGTATATAATATCATTCACTGTACCTATATTTTTATTTGATTTCACTGCAACAAAATCGTTTTGTCTGTTTGGTAATAGCCTGTTTGCAGCGGCGTGCACAGGATTATGACACTAGGTATGCGGCGGAGTAGTCGGTCACTTTTTCTTTTATAGATTTTCAGCACAAGTCTTAGGTGTACTACTATTCATGTACATCTTCAACGGGAACGCAGACAAAACAGCGATAGATCGTCGCGGCGGAAGAAATTCTAATAAGTAAAATAATAGGCTAAAATATTATAACTACTCACCATGCATCATGCTTCTTTGCTGCGGAATAGAAATTATTTAAATCTGAATATCCCGAATCAGTCCACACTGTACTAGAATTACTAAACAATATGCAAGGAAAACAATATAATTTAATCGTGTGTACACAACCACACAGCCAGTTATACGTTTCATAACTTTTAACATGAAACTTGCGAGTTACATTTCCTTTTTGCTGGTTTAATTGTTGTAACTCGGGTACACACCTACCTTTAGACACAATTTTAATCTTTTCACTGAATGGCAATTGTGAGAACTAGTTATTTTTAATTTTTAATAGACATACATTATCCACACATAACTCACAATCAAATAACATTTAAAAAAAATCAACGGAACTCAGTAATAAACTGTTAAATGTACACACTTTCAAGTAAAACTATAATTATACTGGCGGGAAGAAAATAGTAAACAATGCTTATCACATGAATAAATCAAAATGGCCCCCACTAACAAGAAACATATCTGCTAATTAAACAAATAAAACCTTACCATATTCAAAATTCATAATCCGCATACATGATTTATTATATTTCTGACTATTGTAATTGGGTGGATTTATAGGCAACGAACACTTCCGATTACTCCCGAGTACTCACGACAATGATTAGCGCGGGACCTGCGGCTGTAGTCGGGGCCTGTCGGGGATATAAAATAAATGGTTGTGTGCGTTTGCGAACTGTGCACGGACACCAAAATTACTACACACATGCGAACAAATGTCCTGCGCGAGGCGATGGCATGAGTTGCTTTGCGCTTGCTTTTCGGTAAACACCTGGCAAACAATGTTTGTGTGGTGCTATTTTTAAATAGTAGGCGTTTTTAAGTTATTATATTTTGTTTTTTCATTTATTTACTATTAATTAAAGTCATCTAAAACGTACCAACGTTTTATTAAAATGTCTGTGAATAGCAAGTAAAGCACTGCATTTCTGCCTACAAGGAGCGCAGGCCCCTGTCTGTTTGGTTATAAAAAGGTAGCAACAGGGTCGTGATAATGATAACGATGTAAGAGTATTTCAACAGATTTAAGTTTTCTTCTTAGCGACGTTTCATATGCGCGACTTGTTAACTAAATTGACATGTCCGTTCGGAAGTTAAATACATTATCATGTATTACATCGTTGTTATACAATCGATTTTGCACAACCTGCTGAGACACATTGGCATGCGCTGAAATGTAGTGTGTTTTGTTATTGTTACACTAATCACATATTCCGACAAACGAATAAATAAAAATCGGAAGTAGTCGTACTGAATTAATAATACATATTTATTTAGTATTGATGTAGTTCACCTTGAGCATTGTGAGTCATAGACCTTATCTTAATTTGGTATGTAAATTTTATAAATGTTGTATTAAATTCCACGCGATTGCATATGCGTAAGTATGTATACAAACAATTTAGTAAGTGAAACTTTTCTTCGGTATTAGTGATAATTAGATCTATTTGCAGTACGTTTGGAATAAATAGAATCTTAGCCACTTCTTGGATTCATTTAGGTATAAATGAAACATTTATATTGTGGCACAGATGCCTCAATTCAAATGTTTCATTTACACCTAAATTAATATGTGTAAAACCTTGTACAATGTAATAACACTGTGTATGAAAGTAAATTATCATAATTGTTATTGTTATTCGGTGACATCAGACTCAATTTATTATTATATACCTAAAGTACATAAGTGTGGATTCTTTTCTTTTTTCAAGTTAAGAGATAGTTTTTCAGAGTCCAAATTACGAACTATATATTACTTAAAACAGTAGTAACAACAGAAATAAAGAAAATGATTTAAAAATTAACTCTTTTCATAGGTGGTCGAAATAATATATTGTTTTAACATTGTGTACGATATTGCAACAAGGCATGTTTATTTAGTCTCATAAATGACGTGTAGACTATGTAAGCATGAGTCATGACGATTGAGGATAAAACGGGGCTTTGCTATAAACATGTGTAGGTAAGTCCTAATTTATTCACGTGACACATTGTATGTAAACAGATCTGTATTAATTACGTCTGTTATCTGAATGTTGCAACTAAACATAATATTAAAATAATATATGTTTGTAGGAACTAATATATAATCATATTAGAAACGAAATGACTCCATACATGTATTTTTTGCGTGGAACGATGGTTATGGAAAATCCTTGAGAAGGCTTAATTTGCAAGATAATTAATTTATTGACGATTTCGTATACGTACGTTTGGACCATATACTGCTGCTATTAAAATGTCTCTCTACGCTACAATATTTCTTAGGAAAAGTAAGGTAAGCGTGGGATGCCTGAAGAGTACAACGACGTGCTTTATCTACTATGTAAGCGGATGCTGTATTGTTTTGGCAAATTCTTAAACATTAATGCTCTATAGCAATATTTGTAAGTTGAAAGCTTAGCTTACCTTCTCACTTAACCAATTAAAATGAGCTAAATCTGAAATGAAAGAACACGTTCCAAAGCAGTTATTTCGAACTTAACAAGCACTGGAGATGTATAGAAAAAGAAAGAGAGAGAAGAAAGTTAGGTTATTTTCACTATTAATGATAAAAATGTGCATTCATTTCGGATGACTGAACTATCTTGTGATGGTTTTTTTAATAAATAGATTACAGCACATTTCATACCCATTTAAAGGCTGTTTGTTTAGATATAGAGATTGTTGTCCATTTCTCTCAGGAACGTAGAATAAGGTAACCTAGTGTAAAGCAACTCATTTGTTGCTTTTCACTTAGTGAGCGAGTTTACCAGAGATCCAACCCCTTCTTATTCTGGGCATTCTGTTCGTTTGTTTTCTTCATCATCATTATTATCTCAGCCGAGAGAGGTCCACTGCTAGGCATAGGCCTCTCCTAAGGCTCTCCACAACAACCGGTCCTGTGCTTCCCGCATCCAACGGCTTCCCGCGACTATTATTTAATATGTATATTGATCTGATCCCCGCGGTTGCATAATTATATTGTACATTAAATGTTTCTATGAAAATCTTATTAAAACCCTGTGAAGTTTTCTTAATCGAGTTAATACTAAAAACCCATAGGTACATGACAAATAAATAAGCTATAATCCTACATATAGTACACAGAAGGTGCATAATACTTAAATTGCCATAATGAACGATTATGTATTTCTATTAAGAATAAATAACTCATAAATATTGAAAGATCTCTTGTGTTCGCCACCATCATGTTACAAATATGTGACTGATGTCAGCGACTAATTGTTTATAAATAAATATTAAGTGTAAATAATTTGAAAAAATATAGTACCTCTGAAACGATTCATTTTACGTTATTTTCAGGATCTAATTCAATCAAATACCATACTCCATTGTAATGTGCTCATAGTAGCAATTATTAAATTATACAAAATTATTTTACAATAATCAATTATCTAAAAAATAAAACAAAACTAGTTGACGGTACAAACAAGTAGGTGCTTCCGGCAAAATGATGGACTTTTAACTTTCAGTGCACTTTATAGTGTAATATTTTCACAAAATTAACTGAATTCAAATATGAAAAACATTAGCCATACACTGACTATACTGTGATTAAAAAGATACCTACCAACAATAAGAACAATAAATAAGAAATTCAGATGAACTTAGTTCTAATTTCAAAAAGTGTACATACAACGTGTAAATCAATGACCAAATAAAACGACAGTAGGTACTAGAATCTGATATCTATTCGAATAGTATAGTACATATCATTTTGAGCACCTTTTATTTTATGTAAAAAAACATACTCTGTTATGGGATACAATATATTTTTGGCAAGAAAATGGCTTAAAGCCAGATAAATGTAATACAAGTACGCAGTTCCTTTATTTTCAACGTTTCTACACCAATTACGTATGCATCTTACGTTACATGCGCATAAGAATGTTAACGCTGATCTAACAAACAACAGTAAGGCAACCGTTTGACAGCCTGTCTTGGCTAATTTTACCAGCTTTATTACGTAATATTTCAAGTGTATAGTTACCGATTTGACGAGTTACGGAATCATACTGTCTATGGGATAGGACAGTGATAGTAGAATGCACTTTCTCCTAGGAGGATGGCACGAAGGCAAGCCTTAGTTAAATGATGTCATTTGTGTAAATAAATAGCGAAATCGTGACTTGACTACATTTAAAAATTTATGTATATATAAATACAATTTTGAAGTTCATAGGTTTTGTTTTGTTTGTTCTTATGTCTGTATGCGTGTGTGTATATGTTGCACTGCCACTCGACAGCGTCTCTTTGTTGCCGTCGTAAGACATAAAGAAGAATTAACGATAGCGTACTACAATCTGTGACTAAAAGAGTTTAAGAATGATCAAGGCTGGTAAATTTATTAATTTGTGTGTTTTGCTACATTCCTTCGTTAGAAGAGAAGAGGTTAACGCGTTTTTAACAAACAATATCCCCTGTCGTATCATCAACAAACAAACGTACGCCAATCTAAAAAGATAATCTATAATTGTGTTTCATTTAATCTTACAGAAATAATGAAATGAAAATTGAGAGAAAATTACTGATGTCGTTTATTATTTATCTTTATTACTTATCGATTTGACTGTGAAGGCAATTCATGAAAATATCTATTAAACATCTGCATCCGTACCCTTCATGGAATCCACTAAGTCATTAAATAGGGTTGTGAAGAGCTGCTAGAAGTAGGGAACTTATGAAATATTTAAACAATTGCAAAACAAAGAAGACAAAATAAAACTTTGCTGAAACTGTTCTTATTACAAATTTTGCACTTTCATGCAAATAAGAATAAATTTGAAGCGGAAGTTAATATACATGGCTTAAAACACCACTAAATATAAACGAATAATCTTGCTGAGCATATACAATAAGAATGCTTCTTCGAGGGATTATAAAAGTCATCATTTCCGAAAGAGCGTAGATGAGCGCTACTGCATACGGACAATCTGCAAACCCAATTTTAAGTTACTGTAGGTCACAGGTACTCGTCTGGTCAGCTTGGTATAGTAGGCAAAATCCTCCTTTCTGGGGAGAGGCCTATGTCAGTGGACCAATAAAGGCTGCTGATGAAGACGATGAGGTAGCAGTTGGATCTTATATCAACTCAAAGGAAAATAACCAGGCTAACGAATCATGCCAGACAAGCAACTGTCTGTATGACGTAATTGCGATTCGGGACCAGTTGTTTGAACCAGTTTCACTAATTTCCACTACATTTTACGTACACGGTAAAATGTAGGGAAAATCAGTGCTTATAGGACGTGGATTCATTAAGTATATTTACAGTTATACACTCGTATATATCCGAATCATGTGAAATTGATATAGCAAGCCGATGACACAGTTTATAAATATCGTAATCTCATCTAGATCTCCAGTTTTTCTCATTGGTCCACTTAACCATGTGTATATTTAGGGTATAGATAAAACAATTTGTTAATAGTATTACGGAATTGCAATTTACACAGCAATGTTAGACAATAAATAAAATGGTTGATGGAGTAACTGTATAGTGTAGACTATATTGACTATTGTGACAAATGATTTCATCTATTCAACATGATGGTGCAATCGGAAGTTTTGTTTTTTTTTTTATAAAAGGTCTACTTTAGCAACCGAAATTACTAGTATTCCCGTTAACCCCTCCCGCTAAGCTAAATTGCTAAGTTACCAACATACTTGTACAGGCTAAGTTACCACTATAAATGTATGTTGATTTTATCGGATCTTATCTTACGTAAATGGATTCTTATTTTTCTGTTACATCAATAGCGTTCAGTGTGAATATTAAACACCACTTTTACATATGGCAGTAGCAGATTGTTAAAATATATTAAAAGGTAAATTCATTAGGTGTGAGTGCGTAGTTACTGATGTTGAGTTGTAGCAAAAATTTACGTCTATTGCAATTTTGAGTCACAAACACGACCTCGACCTCAAACAAAGGATTTGTAGTGCTGTAGGTAAAGACACGTACAATATTTATAACTTAATAATACTATAGGAAGTAGTATGTACAGCTAGCATTAAAAAAAACTAATCCTTATGTTTCTAGAATGCTAAGGGCTAAAATATGTTTTTTACTTATATTTGTGATGTCAATAATTGTTATTCGATGTTTTAATAGGAAACCAATCTAACAACAATTAAGACAATATGATAAAATATGCCGAGGTATGAAAAATCTATTTCTTGCTGTTGTAATTTTTGTACTATAATATGATGAATTTTCTTTTCTGTGATAAATACTTTAATATAAATTAAACATTTTGCTTACGAACCCTTGTGAACGGTGTCGCTATTAACGTTAAAGTTTGAGAGAAAATATGAATTAATCATTTAGCTTAAAAGTGGTTGTAAATATGTAACGTGGAACTTAATTCATAGTCATATTTGGATTTCATAAGTTTTAAGGGTGAAAATACCGTGTATTTGGTTTACGAGAACATTTAAAACTGTTATAATTGTAGAACAACGTAAAAAATATTTCTTAATTTTGTAATTCATGAATATTGTTGCTCACCGTACAATGAAACCTGCAAGCGATTTGTCTCTCCGGGCAATACAACGTGTAAGAAATCGTTGCTAGTTCAGCCGGTGTGACATTGAGCTATGTTCTCACTTATGACATAAGCCTTGAATATTGGACGAGTGAATTTACTGAACAAGGTTTCTGTATTGTGTAGAAGTCGCCTGTGACCTACAGTTGCACCTCTGATAACATTGTTATGTTCCAGATAGGAATATTTCACATATTGTCGCATGGTCTGTTTGTTTTTGTATCACTATTCGAAACTAAAGTGTCATTGTTGTTTTTTTTAATGCGGACAGATCATTATCCAGTTGAACAATGTTTAAACATAAAACTGATATTGTAGTGTATTTTATTACATGGTATAGGTTTAAAATTGTATATGAATGAATGTATATGAATAACTGATTGTGAATAAAAAACATGCGCGTTAATAGTGGGTTGATTTTATGGGCAGTAAAAAGATTGATACCATCAACCTTGTTGTTCCAAGTTACATAAATAAAATTACAATAATGGTAACAATATGATATAATGCTTTTTATGTACTACAATAGTCTTTTATGTTTTTTCGGTCATGTTCCCAACATAATCGGAATTATAACATTGCATTTATAATTTTTATTGATTATCTACATCATCATATAGCTAAATCATCATAATATAACAATTTAACTAAATATTACATCGCAATGTTTTATTAGGATTTTACATTTGACCTATGTGCAGTTTATAAAATGTTTAAATAAAAAAAATGACGTTAATATGAGAGCACATCATATGTATTAATAAAATTAACATATTTAACTTTTAGAGCATGTGTTATTATGTAGGTACTTATTAAATATATTAATGATTGGTTCTAAAATTTGGGTCAGTTGCTGTACGATGTATTAGATAATGAAACTCTCAAAACTTTACCCCACGGAAATGAATTCAAGGAGCATAATTATAAGTAATATAAACATTACGTCGATGTCTAAAAGACGCCTCTGTGTGTCAGTTTGTCACTGCCATATAAGTGCGCAGGCGCAAATAAATTGCAATTGTCATGCTGATTTTGATTGAACGTGGGTACTTTGGCGCAGACCTTATTAAATGTAATCTATTGTATGCAATCCTTGGCTAGGCATTTGCGTTTTGATTTATTATAATGGAGGAAAATCATACAATTTTGTTGGTTTTATTATTACTACGAGTATTGTGTTATCACTACATTTATAAGTTTAAGAAATCTCCTTATTAGGCGACTAACAAATGGCAATTTTATTTCATTTGTATATAAATGTAAAAATGTGTTACTTTTTTAGGGTTCCGTGCCTCAAAAGGTAAATAAGGAACCGTTATAAGATCACTTTCTTGTCCTTCTGTCCGTGTGTTACCACCGATTTTCCTAGACCTAGCAAGTTTAAATTTATACCTGATACTGAGGTTTATGGTCCCTATTAGGTGTACAAAAATCAAGGTCCTGAGTCAACACGATGAAAAGCAAAGGGCAAATTTAGATTTTCGTGAAAACTTGTAAGTACCAAAATTTACCTTAATTTTCAACTTTTTTATCTTTCAGAATTTTCTCTTTACTTATACTGTAAGACCTTGCTTTTAACCAAAATTGACAATTCTAGGTCAACCGGAAGTACCCCATAGGTTTTGGGTCGAAAACCTAGATCGTAGTTCCCGTTGATCTAGAATCACGAAATTTGGCAAAAAGAAACTTCTTACAGCACAAATAAAGGAATAATTCCAAAAAATAAAGTTGAAAATTAAGATACGTTTTGGTACTTACAAATTTTCGAGAAAATCTACATAAAATCTGGGTAGGTACGGAACCTTCGGCGCACGAGTTTGACTCGTACTTGACCGGTTTTTTAGGGGTTGAAGTCGAATTCCGCACCGAGTTTCACTTTTTTTAACTTTTTATTGAGTGTCTATTTTTATTTATTGAAATTGTTTTAAAAAGTTTTAAAACAATTTCAATAAATAAAAATAGTTTGTTTTAAAAGTAAGTTTGTTTTAAAAAGATCGTGCTGTTTATGTTTGTTTTTACTGGTAGCTATGGGCTACCTGAGAATAAACAATGTGCAGGTTGTCAGATGTGCAGATGCCAAGTGCTTTTTTAATCTGACCGTTGTAGAAAAACGAGAGAACTATAAACCGTCACAGTGAACGATCAAGCAGGATATAGGTATAGAATTGATTGAGCTAAACTTAAATTCTTCTTGTATGATAGCAATTAAATTTTGTGTAAGTTTAATTATCTTAGACATTTTATAACCTCATAAATGATTGAAGCAACGTTTCGGAAAGATTATAGATTACAATTGTTAGACAACAGGATCGGCTTTTTGTGAATAGCATATTTTTACAGTCTGGTAGTTCAATGGTTTTTTGAGGTTCAATTGTTTTGCTAATTTAAATAATTGTAACTACGTCTGGGTTTAAAATAAATACTAAAATCTCGAGAACTTCCGATTTTATTTATTTTTTAGGTCGTCACGCTTTTAATTTGTATGATTTTATTATTATTTCCTGTGAGATGACTGATAAGTTGATTACATACGTTAAGCGTACTTTGAAGTTGAGCAGGGATGTTAATAAAATGTGTTGTTAGAGTTAATTAGGTACCATGATAATAGTTCATTAAGTAATATAAAAAAACACAAACATATTGTAAGCAACAACGAGAAAATAATTGTAATAAAAAAAGCGGAAGCTTTTTTTTACATTGTAGTTTCGTAGAAATTGATAGAAGGAGAAAAGGCGGTTGCTAACCCTGAATGATATAAAAACAGCTAAGACATACCTATTCTGAGCACAAAAATATCTAATAAGCGTGGAGAAGCAGAGTTCAAAAAATGTAGTCCACCTACGTAGCTTCAGAACATTAAACGTTTTCTGAGCAAATTACAAATGCAAACCGCCTTTCTCTCTCTTCTTTTCTGAAAGATGAAGAAGACTGTTTGTAGGACGAGTTTATAGTTAAATTTTGACCTTTATTTTTCTCGTGACCTTGACTTGAGGGCAAAACAAAAACTATATTTTCTATTATTTACTGCAACGTTGGTGAATGAAATGCTTCGCTAATTAATGTATAAAAACTATCAACAAGGCGAGTGTCTGTGAGTTTTTAGCTATTAACCTTCAGTATTACGCAAATGTTTCAATGAAGTTATTTTTTACGCTGTAGTGAAAAGACGAGCCGAAAAATCTGCATGTTAAGAAAAAATATAATAATTCGTTTGTAACTATCATATATGAAATATTATCCATATAATAGGAGCGTCCACAAGTTTTTTCATTTAAAGGAAGAGCAGAAAGTTTTAGGAAATGTGTGACCTTTTAAGAATTAATAAGACAGTAATAAGTACCGTCTACACCCCTATTCATCCTGTGGATGTCATAATAAGGACTCGATTAAGGGAGCAAACTACGCAGGATAACAGCACTGAGAAGAGATGGAAAACTTGACACAAACCCTATACCAACCCGTCTGGCCAAAGTGGTATTGTAGGCCAAAACCTACTTTCTAAGGAGAGGCTCATGTCCAGCAATGGACCGTTAAAGGCTGTTGATGTGATGATGTGAATAAGTACCGGTTAATGTCGTCTGTAGTTTGACAACTTGTGCACCGTTGTAGAGTACTGACTTTCTATACCAGGTGCTAATCAAGCAAATGTTCGAGATGAACGAGACCGACGACGTAACGTACAATTCGAGACGGGAAAAGCGTAATTGCGTGGCCTGCGGCAGTATCTACTAATCACTACGACACTTTTCTGCTTATTTAACGTATTTATAATAGCCGTAATGCATACGCTTATTAGGACTTGCTTAAAACGTTACATTTTGACAAATTTATTCAATTTGAAGGATTGAATTACTTCTGTTAATTTCTATCATTCGATAAATAGGAACTAGTGATGTGCTGGATCGTTATTAATGTGTATCCAAGGGTACGGATAAGATTAATTGAAG
The DNA here is from genome assembly GCA_902825455.1 of Arctia plantaginis. NCBI lineage: Eukaryota > Metazoa > Arthropoda > Insecta > Lepidoptera > Erebidae > Arctia > Arctia plantaginis. The sequence goes on along the minus strand of CADEBD010000314.1, from coordinate 12,675,517 downwards.
TCTAGATTCGCGAACACAGATACGGATTTAAAACTTTTTTCTTTTTTATAAACGTGAACTTAACCGACAGTTGACATTCAGGACTCAATGATGTAACATAGATGATATGACTTCCAGCACACTAAGATGTGTAGTCGAATAAGTACCATATTATTATAACTGATAATACTGTTAGTAAATCACAGCATTATATAAAATTTCATAAACATAATAAAGATAAGTTGTAATGTACAAGATTAGTTCATGAAACCCTTAATATGATAATCACCTTTCTTTGGTATGCATTTACTTCAAGGTGTGTGAGGAATGCGAATTGAGAGATATGCCATTTGACATGTAGGCGACCTTGTTAGCATTCTTTGTAAGCCTCTTGTCCTCTGGGCAACTTAGCCAAATATTACCAGTTGTTAGATAGTGCACGACTAAACCACTGGTGCAAGTTATAAGAGATAATATTTTACGAATTTCAGTTACAGATCTTTAATAATTCTATAAATTATAATCGTTAAAGTGCTGTAACTTTGTGGGACTTATGTAAAAAAAAAAAAAAAAAAAAATTATACACAAAATTTAGTATTAGTATTTATATACACAAAACCGTTCAATGTTTTTTTTATATTTTTAAGTTTATTTCAAGAACTAAAAAGTACTCAACACATACATTATATTTATAACTAGGTAGGCAAGCATGCTTATATATTATAACATATATATTTATAAATATATAAAACTATTAAGTTATGATGACTGTTTTTAATGCAATTTAAATATTTACAATATTTACATACAAACATTAAAAAACCCTCCGCATTATCGGCTACTAGTAACGTTCCCAGAAGACTGGCAGCATTGCCACGTTGAATGGTAATGCTAATTACCTGTGCTAGAAAAGGCCAACCTTCTGATCACGCTAAGTGCCGATCAGTTGCTTAGCTAGTTGAATTGGCCAAAGAAGGTAGAAATACACAGACGAAGGCTTCAGAAAATAGTCTCCTGGCAGACATTTACCTGCACTACGACCACAAATAATTGATTTGAAATTTGCCTAATGTTTGGATATCCTATAATATTTTTTACAATACCTTATAAAAACTTGTGCAAACGGAGGTTAGTATAAAAGATGTGATACTCTTCTCATATTTACATAACTCCATTCAGGACATACTAATGAGTCATTGACATACTAATTAGTAATGACACATGTCGTCTCTGGTTTTAGGGTTAATTACTTAGTGGAAAAACATGCAATAACTATAAAGCATTAAACAACTCCACTTCTATGAGACCATTTGCCATTTGGGCCTATATTCATAAAAATAATTACAGCAATATGTAGGTATACAGTGTTTCTTGTGTGACAATGCTGGTAAATTCAGCTTTAGTGATTACAACTTTGCGTAGACGTAATTGTAAACAATAGGTAATAAAATCGCTGACTGTTATGCTTTGCAGCTTGCCTACTGGCTTGCGACCTAGACCGACATGCAACGGTCATCGCTTTTAATTTATATAGGGACGACAACTAAATTTCAAGTGCAGATAGATATGGTTATATCTCTTATAATTAACATGTATGATAATTTTACGCACAGAAATCCTAATAATAAAACACAGACAGTGTCTTATTATTACGATTTCTTTAATTTTACGCCAACATTTTGTCGACTATAAATTTAACCCTAAAGGTAACTTTCGGCTACTTTAGGGATTAGATTGGAAAAATGTAGTGTAAATGGCAATGCTAGCTAAGAGATATTGTTTACACAGACGGATTACGGAATGTAATAAAGAACTCCTAAAATTCAGGGACGCAAACCTGTACCTTAATTAGATTACAGGATTGCGTCCCTGAATTGTTCGAGTTGCCACCAACGGCCAATTGGCAATAGCCTAAAGTCGGGTCGCTCTAACCAAACTGTATTAGATCTGTCACATTTATACTTACTTACTTATCAGCTCTTAAAATTATAATTATGTTATATAGCATATCTTATATGGATGGTTATACTTGAACGAGTTTTCTTTTAAAATTTTCAAAGCAAGCTGGTAGAGTCTGAGATTACTCCATAACTTATGTGTATGTATAATGTTGTTTTTGTTACAAGAGTGATACGTTTGCATTACTATATACCTACTATATGCACTATATATTTGCATACCATAAATACTTAACTTTGTTATTGTTTATATCTTTATTATATATAGTTAATACAAAGTTACTTACAAATATATAGACGTATTAATCGGCGGTCTTATCGCTCACGGCTATCTCTTACAGACAACCTTAATACGGATATTAGATATTTAAAAAGTTGGTTGTTTTTGAGTATTTAAAAATATCAACAAAAGCATTCATACAAAAATATACATCTGTTCACATTACACATAGATAAATACACATACATACATACATACACATAAATATAAACATATATTCATACACACAACATATATATATATACATACAGTCCAGAATATATACTATATGTAATCAAACCAACAGTATTTAGAATGTCAAATAAAAATCCTTCACTAGCTTTTTAAAAACGGGCAAGGTTTATCCATATAGATCCCTAGGGACTACCTACAATAATTACTTTTGTTTTGGTGGGGTTTACACTTAGTCCATACTCCCTACTCCAGTTAAATATTTACATTAAGTCTCTATTAATAGCATCCACTGCTTTTGTTATGTCTAAAGATGTTTGTAATCTCTAAAGATCATCTGCGTAAAGATGGTAGGAAGACAGTAATTGATTTGTGATTGAGTTAATAAAAACTGCGAAAAGTAACGGTGATAACACGCCGCCCTGAGGGACGCCCGCAGATGTTGTGCGCCAAGAGGAATAATTATACCTTTTCAGTACAAACACGCTGCTGGCGACCTTACAAGTAACTAGGAAACCAGTCAATTGCCGATTGAGATATGTTAAGAGAGCACAATGCACCTAGCAAGACATCAAAATCCACAGTGTTGAAGGCGTTGCTAAAGTCAAGTAAAGCAAAGACCGATAGCTTTCCTTCGTCCATGCCCGACCTAACATCGTCGGCAATATGGACTAGAGCTGTGGTAGTGCTACGACCTGGACAGAAACTTGGCTGGAAAGGATTAAGATTAAGGACTTTGGATAGAAAAGGAAGGATAGATATGGGACGGTAATCTGAGAAGGAGGACGGGTTACATTTCTTGGGGAAAGGAATAATTTGAATCATTTTCCATGCAGATGGAAAAGCGTTGACGGATATGGAATAGTTGAGAATATAGCTAATTACAGGTAGGATCTCATCCAAGATAGGAAGAAACATATTACGGCTAATACTGTCGCTTCCTACGGCACTAAAAGTTATTGACATAATGCTCTTCCTTACATCACATCCAGCAGATTGACTAAAAAGGAGTGGGGAACAGTCAGGAATCGGCAGAGAAGAAAGATAATTCAGCGTCGCAGTCTTGATAGTCCCTCCGTAATTGGAGGCAGCAGAAAAATATGAATTCAGGGAACCAATATCAACATCTTTTGAAGCAGAATTAGGACGTGACTTGCCGATTCCCAACGACTTAAGAAATTTCCAGACCTTTACTGGGTCACAATTTTAAACTGATTTGTGGATATGTTGCTTTCTTTCTCTGTATCTCCTTTATTTTGCCGGTAAGCCAAGGTGCAGGGAGATGTTTTACCTTTATTTGTCGCATCGACGAATGCTTGTCGTACAAGTGCATTAAATTATTTGTGAAGACGTCAATTTTTTCGTCAACACATTGAAAGTTAAAAAGTGGCCACCAGTCGATGTTATCAGCATCTCTGCGAAGATTTTCAACATTCATGTTACGAAAATTACAGTGTGAGATTATTTTAGCTTAAGGTTTAGGAGTACGAATGAGATAGGATAGAAAGAGAAGATCATGATAGGAAAACTACAAGGATGAGGATGAGGTCTATGAGAGATGAATTACGGTTAGGCAAATTGTGTGTAGGATTAAGTGGAACAATCGAAAGATTACTGGATTCAATAACAGATCGAAGGGTGGCGGAACGAGAATCGTTTTTCAGTAAACAGGTGTTAAAGTCACCCATGACTATAGTGTAACTGTACGAGGGGGTTAGGTTATCTAACATAATTTCAAGTAAAGAAAAGTAGTCTAATCGTAAGGAGGGACTATAATATTGTTTGTGTTTGTGTTTTGGAGTGAGTTTTCAATGATAAAATGCTCGCCATCGCATTTGATTAGGTAAGTGGGCATAAGAGAGTCAATTAGAAATTATAATTAATGTATTCTATGAAAAGTCTCTATATAACCTGCGGCGTATACGCTGACGTAATATACTCGTAGAAATTCGCTTAAATTGTAGGTCTCAATATCCATAATATTAGATTCTTCAATCAAATCAGTTGTAAGAAAAGTCGATTTGCAAGAACAATAAACATTTGAGGTTAATCATGTTACGTAAATATAATGTTTGTATATAAAATTTTGTTTAATAGAAAATGTAGGCCAAACGACTTGTGCAGTTCTTGTTAAGAAATCACAATCTAATTATTGTGTACGTCGTGCGGGGCACTACACTTATTTAATATAGTAATTATTTGCAATTGCATATGCCGTTTCTATTAATGACGTGCATGCATGATAGTGTATGTATTACATATCAGGGTTATTAAATAATCAATAATAACTATCGTAATGTGCATCGTTCCTAGAAAAGTATAGACTAGTTATACAAAGCGAATTTCAAGTTGTAGAAATATTACGTTACTGTTTTTACTATGAGTATAACTGATATACTCGCATATATTTTGGGTTGCTAGACTATATAATAAAACAATACGAACATATCTAATAAATCATGGTTCTCCAAAATAAACTATAACCTTTTTTGTTTTAGGGCATGCTCCTTTTTTCGGGGCAATTAAATTACTCGCGGGGCATTGAAAATCTAAATGGCAAATATTAAAAACCATCTGGGTAGTTTACTCGATACTTGTGATGCTAAGCTGAGTCTTGCAAAGTTAAGTATTTTTACACACATGATAAATACTTCATCTAAATTAGGACACGGTTTTAAACAACTTCGATTTAACGTCGTGGAAATAAACATACGAGCAAAAGTGAGGAACCAAAAGTGACTCCAGTCCCAAATGTGCCTGTTTTTACTTTCAATCTGCAATCCAGTTATGTTTGTTGTTTTATTATTTCTTGCATCAGAAAAACGTGACTTGCTTTCGTAGAACAATGTTATATACCTTTCATTTTTGTTTACAAAAAAGACTAGTAGGAAAGTGGATCGCACATGTGTGTCTTCTGCAAGTTTGTGTTAAACATGCTCTTTGATTGCGGTACGAATAAGCGACGGTCAATCGCGTATTTAGCTTGAATTTTAAAGTGACCTTGACCTTTTTTTGCAGTTTGTGTTTATGAGTCATTATTACGTAATTATAAAATAATTACATAGTTATATTCGATATAAACATCATTCATGGTGGGTTTCATTGTATCAGGGTTTTTTTTAGCCCTGTTGAAAAACAGATTTTTATTCCATTTTTGAATACAAAATTGTGTCATTACGCGAATATGTTCTCTAATAAATTACGTTAATTACTCGACGATGGCGATAAGTTCCACCTAACTGCCTATTATTGTAGGTTTCTCAAAAAAGTGGCCATGAGAACATTTGCTTGTTTCATTGCTTTTGACGTTTCACCTCAACCATTCGTTTTTGTAGTCAAGTTTTGAATCATGTACAAACATCGTTAATTAATCTCTGTTCTCTACTACCTCTGTATTAGATTTTTTTTTCGTTTTGCGAAGAATCATTTACAATTTCGATACATATTGTTAATTCTGTCCAAAAAACCGACCGTAACAAGAAAATATGGACGCATCACTTTATGACATCATGATCATATTTGTTATTCCATCGCCAGAACATAAACCACTGTAAGGATAATCAGATGAGACTATACGACAGCTGTCAAATAAATTTATAATCCGTTATGATTATTACCGTTAATCTTTCTGCCAATATGACTACCGCGAAATGTCAATCGGATTTAATAATGTATAGTGTTATAGTACGGCCGCTGAGTTATTACCGATTTGACAGATTATTCTTAAATTAATCGATATAACCTTGCACGAGCGACACATTTGCCGAATGATTTAGAATACCTCTTTAATATAAAACTTTATGTCAAAATGTCAGAATCAAGTAATTTTCCAATAAACTCTGTTTCAAAACTTAAAATAGTTTGTAAATAATATGAAAACATTTATTTTTTGTTCATCAGTAAAGTTACATCGTGCGTCTAGTTTTCATAGTGATGTGCTTGATAGTATTCGGTTCTTGTACCTACTCTATTCATTAAAATGTGTAACAGTGTTTACAAATTTGTTTTATTTTGATATGTCCTCGACCAATTATCTATGCCCATCAAGGATACTCCACCTAATAAAGAATCTGTGTCTTTAACTATTATTTGTTTTGATTTTATTTAATTACACACTATACTAGAATATTTAAAAACCAACTGTTCCCAAATGATATTAGGGTTACTGGTTCAGTCACTTCACTAGTATTGTCAATTCGTCATGTGTCAAGTCGGTAATAACTCAGCGGCCGTACTATAACACATATTCAATGCGACTCATTGTACAATCTTTGTTTCTGCTACGCTAAATAATATTAATTTAAAGTATTATACAACAAGTATGTAGGTAGTTAGTAAGTTCTTCAACTTTGTAATTATCAATATACCCCTATAATATACATACGTGGATTATAGTGGATAAAGGCGGATAGGTATAGTTACACTACATTACTGCTTTTTGGAAATCAATCTTCAATTATGTTAGACTATTATGTTGCATCACTGATATAAGCTTATTTTATTCAATATCATTAAGAGTATTGCTTGCATCTCATCGAAGTCTAATTTGTGTTATGATTAGTCTGAGTAGGTTATTTTTGCGTAACAGTTGTAAGAGCAACGATTCACATTACATTATACATGTATAAAATTAACGTGTAAAAGGTTGATGTAATAAGTGTAACATTTGCCGCTAATATATAAATTCTGAGGAGTGGTGTGAGGTAAAGATTTTATTATATATTCTCATTTTGTCACTGCTGCATGCGCTGACTCTTAGGAATTTATCACACTTCGCAACGATTTGTTGTTTCATCTGTTATGAAAATAGATATAGATACTTCAGTTAGAATGTTTAGTGCCCTTAATTACTTCGTTGAAAATCTAATATTAAATATTGAAACTGAAAAGGCAAGGGGTCTGGGTCTAAAAAGGCAAGGCAAGGCATATTTCTGACACATACTAGGTATACTGCTATTCTTTTTGACGGATACGTGAGATGATTAACTATTATAGCAATGTGTGTTATGTTATAGCAATGTGTGTAACATTAAAGTCAAATGTTTTATAATATTATAATGTAGTAAAATAAATAATTTATGCATTTCTTATTTTCCTCTTATGGTCTTATTTGGTGTTGAAACAATTTGACGATCGAATCTGGTAAGACCTTGGCAATATTACGATTCATTTTGAAAACGAGGCACTGCATTAGACGTTTTGCAATGAGGCCAGCGCCAAGATACCATAGACAAACGTTTTATGTGAAGTTAGTGGGTGTATCCTAATGGTCAGCGTGAGATTGTCGGAGTTACTGCGCCGGCACAGTTCACTAGGGTCAACACCGTATAAAGTGGAAATATAGTGCCAATAGTGACTATGAATTGGGCAAGTTGTTTATATTATTTATGTAACGACCAAACGACTTGTGCAGTTCTTGTTAAGAAATCACAATCTAATTATTGTGTACGTTGTGAGGGGCGCAATACTTATTTAATATAGTAATTATTTTCAATTGCATATGCTATTCCTATTAATGATATACATGCATGATAGTGTATGCATTACATATCAGGGTTATTAAATAATTATTAACAACTATCGTAATGTGGATCGTTCCTAGAAAAGTATAAACTAGTTATACAAAGCGAATTTCAAGTTGCAGAAAGATTACGTTACTGTTTTTACCATGAGTATAACTGATATACTCGTACACGTTTTGGGTGGCTAGAGTATATAATTAAACAATACGAAAATATCTAATAAATCTTGGTACTCCAAAATAAACTAAAACCTATTTGTTTTCAGGCATGCTACTTTTTTCGGGGCAAATAATTTTTGGGCATTGAAATTCTAAATGGCAAATAGTAAAAACCATGAGGATAGCTTTACTCGAAACTCTTTGGCATCATAACTTTTTATTGAAGACTGAACTGATCCAGTGCTATGAAGTGTATTGTATATCAGATCTATAAATCAAGAAAATCTATAAAATCTACAAAGGTGATGCTGGAATAGGGGTTATTTTCCTATAATTGTGTCCATTCATAAATATTACGAATAAAGTTAGACCCCCAAAGGGTTGATGTAAAGATGCATTTTTTTGGATCGGTGGGTTAATATCCGTTTATCAAAAAGAAAATGTATTTCTCATAGAGAGTATGAACGTAAACAACTGACTGATTTAGTGTTTTTTAGTTTTCATTTTATGTCGATCAAATTGAACTTTCTCAGACATACATATATTATGTAAACTGTCCCAAGCCTCCTTCTTCTGGATGAGGCCAATGTACTCATACAAGTAACTTAGAAAAACAGAACTCTGTAACTATTTTTTCTTTTCGATAGAATAGATGATAATTTGATTATAAAAAATAAACATCAATTTATTAATATATTTGAATTTCTATGAATAGAATAACGAACTTAAGATTACCTACATACAAATAATAGCGTGAAATCATAAGCCTACATAAACATATTCATTTAAGTCGTGTCACGTAAGCGTTTATTTAAATGTATTTTTAATAACATAAACACAAGCACATAACCAATAGCAAGTGATACTGACAACCCTGAAATCGTGAGTTACGCAAGCCTCAGTTAGTAGCTCGATAACTTGCTCTACATTGGCTCTTTGTCTCAAAAGCCACGCTTGTAGTGACCGGTACTGGTCACTGGATAGGTAGGATATTTGTATAATAAGTTAGTTTTGAGCAGACAATTTTTAACAGGGGTTGTCCTATATTACCTATATGTCCTATGTTACTATATTAATTATTTCTGTATCGGACAAATGCAAAATAAAAATGACACACATTTTTTTTATTTGCCCCTTACTATAACATATATATATATATATATATATATATATATATATATATAATGTCACTATAAAAGCCTGAACTACGGTTAATCCTTTTATTAGGTTTAATTTAAAGTTAAATTTGGGTTAGGTTCTGTTAGAACAGTGACCACTAAAGCCCGAAGGCGAGCGAGCATAGCGAGCTGGCCGTGGTAGTGGTCGCCGCCGAATATCTGAAGTAAGGCCAGCTGTTTTGGCATGCATAAGCAGTTAGAATTTAGGACCGTAAATATCAATATATTCATATTAGGTTCTCTAATTACGAAGCACAAAAAATACGATCAAATTTAATGGTAAAATATTTTATGACATTTTTGTTTTGTAAATGAGAACCGAAGAGTCCATATTCACGGCAGTTCTTCAATTCTCAACAAATAATTTGACTTCAGTTTTTTGTGGTAATTTTATTAGAACAGTGTTGTATATCAGTAATGAGTTTGTAAATGCACATCCCTTTAGAAACAATGCGACTTATATTTTAATCAATCAATCAATTATCATTCCACTGCTGGACACGGCTTCTCCATATTTATATTACGTTATATTACCTCTCTAACCTTCCATATTCAGTCCATCAAAGATACTTTCTTCAGGTCATCCGTTTCATCAGCACAATTGGCTGAGGGGCGTCCCACCTTCCGTTTTCTAATCCGCGATATAAACTCAAGAATCCTTTTCTTACCCATTGCCAATTCAGCAAGCTTCCAGCTATGTTGGTATTTTTATTTATTTGTCAGATAATCTCATTACGAATTTGAACCTTCAAAGAAATTCCAGGTAGAGCACGCTCCATATCATGTTGGGTGAATTTTTGTTTCTAGAGCTTGTGGACTAGCCCCTACCGTTAGTGTCTACGTCTTATATACGTAAAGGGTAAACGATATAGATCTCCTTACTTTTGTATAATTCTGTTACATAACCAACCATTAGGGCGCACTTAATTCTCATAATTACGTGTCATGCGAATTTCGAGTATTGTATAGCATATGAATGTTAATTAACGTACGTAGTTACGAGTTCGTGTAACTGATATCATTTGGAATGTTATTTAAGTAGCTTTCACATTAGGTTTGTATCATACAAGAATGAACTGTGGTGTTCTTTACATTTCGCGATGTTTTTTTAGAATCCGGCCACACCCAACTCCTTCGTTTTGCAGTTATCTAACTTACGAGCTTTTTATGGTAACAAGAGTCTCGTAATGTATTAAATTTAAAATTTAGCGGTTCTATGAGGTCATAGAAGTGTGTCAGTCAACTCAATAGATAATTTTTACAATTACCTAAGTATGTACGGTCACGACGTTCTATCCAAACTTATAAGCAAGATTATCAAGAAGGAGTAGACCTCTTAATCATCTTAAATCGTTTAATAGTAAGAGTGTTATATAAAAGTTAAGTCTTTGCTTACGAATGCGGACGTGTATTGTGAAATGTCGTACATCGAAACCTGTTCATATACATAAAGATACTTTATAGTCGTCCGTCACACTAAAGTGTAGACGGCGAAATAGTATTAATTAAGGCCAATTTCTCCCACCGTAGATCCTAGGACTAGTCATATAAGACAGCACGTGTCTTTTATAGTTTGATATATTGCATAGTTTATTAAACTCAAAAGAGTATCGAGTATTGTATGTTTAATTTTTACAGAAACTTGCACATAGCAGGTCTTTTACTGCTTTGTTATGTTACGCGATATCTTTGACAATTGTAAATCGAGTTGAATAATATATTTTTGTTGGTTTAGATCTATTTAAGGTTGGTTCTAATTAAATTAAAAAAAATATATAACTATTGTACTAATAGAAAATAAAAGGATGATGAAAACGCTTGTGCGAATTTAATTGGAATCTTGCTAAATTTAAATAAATCATATTTATATTGCAATCAGTTATACTTTTCAATTGTTTATTAAAGGTAGTGATTAGATAAAATCCCTGTTGTAGCGTTTCTTGTAGTTATTATTTTGTTTGGTAATTAAGCACTAAGAGACTATTAAGGTTGTTTAATTATAATTAATATTGAAATCACATAGTTTTGTATGTTTTCAATTACTATCATTTATATAACACTGTCCGTGTGGTGACGGATTAAGAATACAGTGTCACCACCCTTATTCATCCCGTGGGTGTCGTAAGAGGCGACTAAGGGAGCGAAACATGCAGGACAACAGCACTGCAGAGAGAAGGAAAACTTGACACAAACCCTATACCAACCCGTCTGGTCAGCGTGGAATAGTAGGCCAAAACCTCCTTCCTAAGGAGAGGCCTATTTCCAGCAGTGGACTGTTAAAGGCTGTTGATGTGATGTGATGATATAACAATATTTTTAATACCTCAATCAGCTATAGATGACCATATGTGACCAATCTATCTGAGTATCGCAGTAGACATATGAGAACATTATGTTGACGATCTCTATGAAAAAGATATGTCAATAATCGTGTTTGTTTCTTAATGTTATAATTAGCTTTTAATACTTTATGTATTTTGAATATCACTATATTTATTCAATTTATATTCAATATATTATATAGATATATAGAGAAACCAGTTACTAACAGTTACAGTTACTATTACAAATTACAGACGGGCAATATAACCTGGAAAGCACTACGAAAACGTCTGATCGAATGGAACTTTTAAAATGCTCTCCTGTGGACTTTTGATATTTCATGTTTTACATAGTTTTATTATTAATTTTAAGATATCAGTTAAATTTATGATTATAATAAAATTAGTTTTAAAGTTTGTAAGCTTTAACTTCAACAAATTTAAGTAAGTAAGTTGAAGATTACTTTGGATTGTACGTTTTTATGTATTTTAATGCTATTCAAATGAAAGGCGTTTTTATTACAGAGAAAAAATATTAAATTACAGCGTAAAATTTTCAGTGTGGTTGTAGTATGTAAAGAAGATTACGTCGGGATCACCACCATGTAGCTGATAGCAAGTTGTTCATTGAAAATAAACTTGTGCTTCAAGAAAATACTCTGTAATACGGTATTGACTCTGTAATACATGGACTGTACGCGTCTGATACAATAGTACTACTATTTAACTAGTAGTTTTATTGTATCAGACGCGTGTTCGGTATTGGCGTCTCTCGTTTCAGTTTCAGGTCTCTACTTCACAATTCACAATTAAAACCTGTGAAATATTATATCAAAGACTTGCTCAACGATTACTAAAATAAAAAAGACTGAAGATTACTAAAGATTTTATGGAATCCCCCTAAATCTAACTTTAAAAAAATTATCGTGTTATACAAATAAACACAAAAAATTTCAACTATATTGTGTTAATGTAGCATAGTCAAAATCCGAAGTTGGTATAGGTACAGCAATACTCCGTATTTGATGGGACTTAACATCAGTTATAATGAACGAGAACGAAAAAATCGAAAATGTAACAGAATATATTTATCTAGGGCAGTTAGTATCGCACCAGGGACTTCCTTTCTAGGGTATACCTGGTTCCCCGGCTATTAGTACCCGAGACGGCGTGCGGTTTTAGTCGGTTCGAGTCCGACATGCCACCGACAGGTGGTATCCGAGGGGATTTCCGCACGGAAAAAAAAAAAAAAAAGTGCAGTTAGTATCATTTGAGAATAACACCGTAAAAGAAATACAAAGAAGGATAACTCTAGCATGGAAAAAATACTGGGGCTTGCGAGACATAATGAAAAGCAGTGAGTCTACATACGGTTGTCAGACGTGTTCAATTAGAAAAGGGGACGAAGAAAAAAATGCTATATGCCAAAGAAAAATGAAAAGGAGCTTGCTGGGAATTAAATTATTAGAAATTAATCGCAACAATGGCATCAGAAGTAAGACAAAATAATAGATGTAAGAAAGAGAATTAGATTACCGAATTGTCACTGGGTAGGACATGTTTTGCAGGATGAATTATAGATGGACAAAACGTTTAACAGAGTGGGTACCAAGGGACAGGAAAAGTAGAAAAGGGAGACCTGGTCAACGATGGAGAGACGTTTTGAGACACAGGTGTTTTAATCACTGGATGCAAATGGCTCGGGAAAGAAGTGTTTAGAAAGCTAGATACACATAAACCTAGATAGAGAAATATAGATCTAAATTAGTTTGTAGAGATATATAGCTATATAGTAATATAGATAGTCAGGAAAAAAAAAGTAAATTATTTAACATCAGTTATACAAAGTTCTAATTAACATGAAAAGATCTATTATATTATATCTACACCACCCTACAAGGAGGTCGGTTCGTCATGCGTGTATTTATGTACCAACAAAATAGTGCGTCACTTCGTCATAATAGCTCAACTTAAGAAACAAGCGTATTAATAGCGTCTAATGACTTAAATGTTTGCCAGTTAAGAAATAATATTTTAATTGTTGCAACTACCCACATCAGTGACGCCATGAGCTTTAAAAATAATGAAAGACGTTTTTGAACTTACGTCGAATTAATCGATTTAATGGGAATAATAGATGTATTGGTTTGTGTGGTAGAAGTGTGGTGACGGATTAAAAACACGGAGTGTCATCACCCTTATTCATTCCGTTGGTGTAGTAAGAGCCGACTAAGGGAGGAAACTATGCAGGACCCTGCAAAAAAGGAGGAAAATTTGAAACAAACCCTATACAGTGGGCGTGGGCTCCTTTCTAAGGAGAGGCCTATGTCCAGCAGTGGACTATTAAAGGCTGTTGATGTGAATACATGTATGGGATAAGTTTATAGTGTACTTGATAAATTCATGTCACGGATGGTTATAGAGTTCTTATAAGAGTAAGTAATTAAAATAATTACCTACGATTGCAGTGTAAATCATTCGAAATTGCTAGACATTACCCAACATATTTCCAAACAAATTATAACATGTAAATCATATTATCATGTAATCACTTTATAAGTTAAAGAAAACAGCAAGTATCACAGCTGTTTTAGCGGTGTATCATAGGTGCATTTCCTCTCTTCTGAGGTATGGTATGTATTCTGGGGATATTCTACAAATACGGAAACTGCATTTAAGGCGCAAAAGAAATGCATGCGGGCCATGTTCGATCTTAAAACTACAGATAGTTGTAAATCATATTTTATCAATTTTAAAATTCTATCGCTACCATGAATTTACATATTGGAATCTGTCGTATTTGTGAGCAAAAATATTAATTTATTTAAACCTTAATAGTAAGAGGCGTGACATGGAAATATGCATGCCCAGAAATAAAACAGCCTTCTTAAATAGGAGCGCACTTTGTATGGCTGTTCGATTATACAATCGTTTACCAAAATCTGTACTCGGTATCTCAGATAGTGTATATATATTTAAAAAATGTAGTCAAAGAAATTTTAGTTGAAAAAGGTTTTTAACCTGTGACGATTATTTATTGATAGTAAATTGGTGTAAACATATTACATGACATGTGTATATCCAATTATTTATGAACAATGTTTAATTTATATAACAGTGATATTTGTGACTTTCCTCAATTACAATCTTTATATTAATTTAATGTTCATTATATTGCATGCTGCTGTGATAGCAGAATATGATGAAACTGATATCCTTGTAAGCACTTTTATACCTACTGATGTTCAAAAGCTATAAGTAACATTTTATGTAATTTAAAAACGTCTACTTTGTTCTGAATATTTGTGTAATATATATATATTTGTGTTTTCTTCTTCTCCTTATGACGGGTACCATCTGCTGTTATTGAATTGGTTAGGGTTGGTTAGAACTCTTATTATTGGCGAATAATTTGGCTAAAGTTAGGTTTGAACTGTGACTAGTGAAAGAAAATATTTATATTCGAAAGAAAATAGATAGAATTCGAATTTTTGATGTTTCGAATTATCATTAAGTCGGACTTTTTTTTTTCGATCCATTGAAACTCGGTATTTTGAACATAGTAATTATAAACGTTAGGAAGATTGAAATTTTTGAATTATAAAAATAGGATGAAAGGTCAATCGGAGTTGTTATATTAGGAATTTTGAAGGATTCGGAATTATGAAAATCGGTATTTTGAAATTCGTTTTTCGAATGTAGTGTACCCGTTCAGAAGTAGTGTACTTACTTGTCTTTGTTTCAAAGCTCTTAGACATAAAATATCGGTTTATAAATGTTGTAAATTGATTATTATTTTTATTAAATTATTATTATTCTTATCTAAAAGCCACCTAAAACAATATTTACAATCATAGAACTGACTATTCATTCATATTTCGTTGTACAACGCGGTAGTCTTTCCGAATGACCCATAAAGGCTACAGATTCTTATAATTCGAGGAGTTGTTTGCCCATTTTTTACGAAATTAACTTATGTTTGATTAAACCTGCAGGTAAAACATGCAGTTTATGAGGTCAAATTGTAAAACTATACTAAAAACTAAATCTAAGCAGTATAGGGTTCCGTTTTTTGAGAGATTTTTTAGATGTTTTTAATTTAAATATTTTGTGCATGGAGTGTCAAAATATTGATGCATTACAAAATGTTTATGTTCTGTTAATTACATTTTTTTTATAGCTAGTTTTTATAAGAGTTTAGTTTACCTATTTTAACACGAATATGATTATAATTATTTTTTTATTAATACATAACAAGGGTCATTTTGACTGCACGTATGGCGTAGTGGTTTAAGTGGTCCTCTGAGTGTTGTGGGTTCGGTCCCCACGTGGGACAACACTTTGGGTGATCCACAAATTGTTGTTCTGAGTCTAGGTGTTATTTTTGCCCGTTTAATGTATGTTAAGTCTGTAAAGTCCCCCGCGACACAGGATATGTTCCTAGTGCGGAAGAGGGGCTCATGGTAAAGTAGTATGTCGGGAACGAATAGATTTAAGCCACACGGTGTTCATACACATGTGAGACTATTGCAAGGGATTTGACTGTACGTAGGAAGAGAAGACCCCGAGAACTCCGACAGTCCTTGGCCGCAACAAGCATTTACACCATTAAGTGAATTTTACTTATACTTTGGTTAATAAATACCTACTCGTAGGGGAATTCTCAACTGTAAATATATTGTAATGGTTATGGAACCCTACGGAACCCTACAGCACTAACATATTTCTTAGAACATTAGCACAAAAATCTTTGCATTATTTTTTGTGTCCCATTAAAAGGTACTAAATTAGGACCAGTTTGTAAGGTCGCCAACCCATACAAGGGTACTCGTCAAGTCGTTAAGCGTTAACTATGTAAGACATTTTGTCCTAGTCGCTAAATACTAAATGTAAATTGTATAATGTAGTAGAGAAGATATTTAAAAAGCCCCCAAAAATGTTATATATTCGAGTCAGACGGTTAATTAACAATTCAATTGTATACTTTACTGCATTAGACTTTATACTCGCTCATTACTTCTTGGTCAAGCAAAATTAACGCTAAATGGTTTTTTGTATGAAAAATAGTAACCTTGATCTAGTTTAGTTTGTTTGTTTGCTTAGCGTTAAAGTGTTTTATTTTTATTTTTAGACAGCAAGATTTTAGATACAGGTTCTACTTTTAATACTTATACATTGATTATATCATCATTTTGTAAAATATTATTAAGTTATCGTTGATTTTAAATAGAATATTCTAATGAAATGCAAAAAAAATAATTAAGTAATATTATCATATTTGTAAACATTTAGGGCGCCTTCAATTTATGCGTTTCTCGACGGCCTGCTGCGTTGCCGAAGCGGTGCGTTAGTCGTACTGCGCACGGACGATCGTCTTTTTCATACAAAGCGCGCGATGCGGCAACAGCGCGGCGCCGGTTCCGCGAACGCTCCACAACAGGACGTCAACGTCCCAAACACCATGTGTTCATTTCGTATTGAATAGTGCGGTGAATGGACGACAGAGCTAATTTCATCTAATTTAATTTACTTTCTTAAAATATATGACATAAACGTGGAAGATTTAATAAATTAAATCGAAATAGTCCTGCTATATGGAACTCCAGAGTGGCAAACAAAGGAAAAAAAGAAACAGACTGGTGACGGTTGTACTTCGTCGACATCAAAAACTAGAACTACAAGTTCATCTGCTGACCATAAAAATGAAACCAACACGATTTTAAAAATACTCGCAGAAAGATTACAAAACATAAAAAAATGCAAGTGAAGATGTTTCCGAAAATGGGGACAGATATTAAGCTATTGCATAGCTTCTATCGAGGGCCTTGAGCGCGGGGACCGAATCCAGAAATTCCGTAACGAAAAAAAACCTCACATTTAAAAACAAAACAAAAAACAGTACCAAAATCAAATGCTGAACGTCAAAGGAAATTTCGTCAACATAATGCAGAAAAATCTTACATGGATATGTAATTTGATTTATTAATAATATTTTTTATTTATTTATTTAAAAACAAATTGTAATATTTTTATTTAATAAAAGAAAAAAAATTGTTTTCTTATCGGTCACCACGCTCAAAAAGTGTAACTTGAATTAATATCAAAGAAAAAGAAATACTGCATAAATAAAATAAATAAATAATTATAATTGCATAAGTTGATACAAAATGCTATGCAATAGCTTTACCGCGGCAGTCCCCGAGTGCCACACGTCTTTGTTTTTATTGTCTTTGTTAAACGATTTAAAAGGATCCCAGAATTATCCGGAAACACGCGATGCCACAATCGTATACTCGAGATTATTACAACTTAGATCCGTAATTTTATGAACAACGCGGCTATTTTACAAATAAAATAAACAAAGCGGCGTGGCGACCGCCTAAACCATTACGCTATCCTTGCAGTCAAACTTGCAGCAATCTCATCCGTATCTAATTTAAGATGGAGATTCTGATGCTTGCATCTTGAGTGATCTTTTTACAGGTGACATTTCTGCATTATAATTTTTTATTGACATTTTTACAAAAATACGTATTAAAAAAGTTAAAAAGCTGACCCACACCAAAGAAGCCCCAATTTGTCAGGGATTTCTATATGCAAGTTGTTCGTAGTTAATTATAAATAATACTAAATGTACTAATTATAAATTGATTATTATACTAATTGTAGTAATAAATAATATCCCAAATATAAAATATAAGTTGTTTACTTTACTTAATTCAATGTTGTCACCAGTTTTTCTTTAGCTGATATACAATGTTTGAAAACAGTTTCTTGCCGCTGCTTATTTTTAACTAATTCAAGTAATTCATAGAAACATTCTCTAGACATTCTTAGATAATTAAAAAAAAATCTTGGATCTTCACTAGAAGATTGAAATCACTAGAATTAGATGTTAACGAAAACATCATCATCATCATCATCAACAGCCATTACTAGTCCACTTCTGAACATAGGCGTCTTCTTAGAAAGGCTGCTCTTTTACGGGAGCGTCGATTTTGTTTCCCTTTAATGATTTCCAACAAGAGCATTAACAATAATGTTTCTTCGTCAGAGTCCATGGCTTGACTGGTGTCACATGACTGGTATACAAACGCACGGCAGTCCGATACGCTTTTAATTTGGGTGTTTGGTGTCGGACTGCTACGCGCGACAGCGGTCCGACATGAAACGTCTAATTTGAAAGCGCCCTTAATTGTATGAACTGCTAGTTGCCGTCCATATCCAGATTATACTAAACTTAAAAATTTACAATCCTGTAATGATTTTAGGGGAATTTTAACTCATAAATCACATCGAATAATTTATAGAATAATAATACGTTACGTTACCTACGCTAGTAGTAGGCTAAATCATTATTTCAGAGGAGAGGAATATGTCCAGCAGGGGACTGTTAAGGCTGTGGATGATGATTGAAGATGGTGATAACACGTTACATAATACTTTATACCTCTTTTTAAGGAAAAAATGTAAAAATATGAAATTTGCTAAAGTCTAAAAAAAAATAGGTGTTATGAATGCAAGTAAAAAAAGCCTTTTCATAAGTTTTTGTATAAGTCTGGAAACAAAAAGGATCGCAAGTTGCAAAAAAAGATCTGACCTCATCAGAACACCCAGTTCGTAAGTACTAAATGCAGATATAATTTTAAGTATCCGTTATTGCAATGACATATTTTTTTTACCTATAAACACCCCAATTTGAGCAGAGCTTAATTCCTTTTAATTCTACTGGTAATTTCCATGTCAATTAATGGGTTCTAATAACTTTCACGAATATTTGCCGATATTACTATTTTTCGGTTGAAAGACGTAACTCCAAGTAGTCGGTACAAATATCAACATATGATACGAAATCTTATTTTAAACGTTGAATTTGACACATCATCATCATCATCAACAGCCTTTTTTTTTTTTTGTTTTTTTTTTTTTTTCTCTTAGTCGTCTCTTACGACACCCACGGGATGAATAGGGGTGGTGACACTGTATTCTTAATCCGTCACCACACGGACTAAACTAAACTAAATTTGACACAGATTTCTTATATTCGTCTATTAATTTGCTTCAAAATGAGGACTGCTATTCCTTTACCTCGACTATCGCCTATTGTTCTAAAGTAGATACTCATATTACCTTAACATTAAATTTAAAAAATAAGATAAAGGGTACCTTTAGCTTATTTTGGTTGGGATGGTTTGATTAGACAGTAATAGTATCATTCCGTTACATTATATATTTCTAGAATGTGTCTGTAAGTCTTTTGAACTTCCGAATCCACACTGCCGCCATGCTACCGAGAGGAAACCTGTGCGAAATACTTTTTTAAACTCCATTGTTTGGACTGTGCTATTATAATTGTACTCGTAGGTGTTAATTGGTCGTGGGTAAGCACAGATGAATATAAACTCTACCCCTATTGAGTTACATGTATTTTAAGTTCTAGATTTTTTTTTGCCTTGTAAAGTATATTTGCGTTATTTTTATTGTAGCTCTGATAATATAAACAGGTCGAACATTGTCAATTGTAAAAATTCTTAATTGTGCGCTGTCTACATTAGAAAATAT
The DNA here is from genome assembly GCA_902825455.1 of Arctia plantaginis. Taxonomy (NCBI): domain Eukaryota; kingdom Metazoa; phylum Arthropoda; class Insecta; order Lepidoptera; family Erebidae; genus Arctia; species Arctia plantaginis. The sequence continues at coordinate 12,655,388 of CADEBD010000314.1, read as the reverse complement.
TCAAGGAGTATTCCTTTGGTACATAAAATTTACATAATTCTAATTTAGGAATGTGGTTTAATTAAAACGATTAGATGACATCTGATTAGAGGATATACATAGTTATGAGAAGAAACGAAAAATAAAAGTGAAAAATGAGAAAATAAGATTAGAACAACGAATCATAAAACATCCACTAAAACAAACTGCATACACCAAAGCGCTATCTATGTATTTATCATACAAAATATAAGTATTATAATATAAATAACAATTAAATGCTAAAGTATATTGAAAAAGTGAAACACGATCGGTATATTTATTCAATTAATATTTAAGGGGCCATACGGGTTCATATTTGACATATTATATCTGTACATTAGATTCGACTACTCAAATGCGTTTGCTATTACAAGACGGTGGGCGTCGAAACGCAACCTTCGTATATTAATCTTTATATCTAGTATAACACCTACGTAAATAGCTTCTGTGGGATTTAGTTGTTTATCAATATGTCAGCACAGAATGATAACACACGAAAGCTATGTCAGAATAAATAAAATAAAAAAAGGCAAACGAGCAGTCATACCAGATGGTAAGTGACTACCGTCGCCCATGGGAACCTGCGACTCAAGAGTCACAAATGAGTTTATTTATTTATTTAGAGTTGCCAGCATTTGAGTGTCATACTCTAGAATTAGGGAGGAATTGTTGCTCAGGGATTACCCGAGTCATCATGCGGTTTTTAGTCGGTTTGAGTCCGACAACCACCGGTGGGTGGTATCCGAGGTGATTTCCTCACACAACATTCTATTGGTTTCCAGAAAATTATAATTTTCTCACTGTTTTATATAATAGTTCTTAGTCATCAATAAACCGATCTCTCTATACGGATCTGAATTCCTTCAACGTAAATTTTAAATTTTACAAAAACTAATATTAAATTAAAGCATTGGAGCAAAAAAACTCCGGGCAATATAAATTACGTATCAAAGTCGTCAGAGTTATTATGGCCTATAAGCTGCCAATTTAATCTCTTGTATTTGTTAATAGCATCTTAATTAGACTACAACTATTAATTTAATAGGTTGTTATTAAATCTTGACGTTTATTAAATGACAGATGTCGGATGTAAACAGTTTTTCTGACTTTGTAATTAGGTATTTTATTATGTTAGCAAGGCCTTGTTTAGGAACTATATTTGTGTACAGATGGCGCCGTTGTGTAAATTATCACTTCTCATACCGCGTTAAATAAAGTATATACATTTTTAGCGGCCTTAAATGATGGCTCATTTAAAAGAGCCGTAGTAACGTGTTTGATGACTGGTTTAAGGCTTTTAAAAAAAATGAGAATCGATTTCAATTACTGTATAAAATGCTTTCGCCTAGCAATTATGTACACTCTGAGCTGTGCGTGCGACCTTATGTGGTTAATTTAAATTGTGTTAGCGTGTTGGTGTTCGTACACTATTGAGTTTTATTCATATGCAGCTATTCATTATAAAAGCCTTGTAAAGTTATCCAGTTGTTCATAAAATAATCCGTGCCATTTATTATAATATTAGGTGGCCCATGTACTTCTTTTTATGTATTAATCTAAAATAATATATCTACGCATATCCTATTATAAACAAGATCATACCTATTTATAGGAAATACTAATTGTATAACAGTTACACAATAATATCGAAATCGAGTTTTATTGCTTGGAATTGGGTCCTGTATGTGGGCAACTGCAAGTAGATATTGTGACCGTTCGACCACTGTCACTTTCACTCCCAAGGCGTGCGACAACAAAATAAATTGCAGCTAGAAATACCTTATAAAGATTACACATGGATTGCACAAGGGCTTTAAAAATTTTAGGCGCTGTGTAAGTGGTACATACATATTTTACTTACTTTTAATGAACTTTTTTTTTAAATTTTAAATGACGGCTATTAACATCGCTTTGTATTCTTAAAAGTATTTGTAAATATTTAGGTGAAAAGTTTTCTTTTTATTTCAGTCGAAATGTACCCCAAGATAATATGTATACACTATGTAGCTTGAAATCTAAAAAAATCAACCCAAACAAATAGGACAGCAACATCATCAGTGTATGGCCTATTGTTAAAAGAGTTTTAAGGGGTGTAAAGATTAATATGATAGGCTTATAAAGACATTGGTGGATTAAATTAAGAACTCTATGCAGTAGGTTGAATACTGCCTTAGGATTAGGTTAAAATTGATTTAAAAGAAAGTGACGTATATTTTAAATTGACCGTATTACATATATTTGATACTTTATAATTTTGATATTAATGGGTTTTAAACAGTGTTTTGATTTCATATTGTCATTGCTTGAATATTTCAATAAGTTAGAAATAGTGCCTCCATGAAATTTCTTTAATGTAATTAAGTCATACTGAGAAAACTAAGCTGTGTGTATGGAATGGAATTACCCAAGACAACGAAGAGAACACACGTTTAAAACAAGGGCTTTCAGAAAATGAGGTGATTATACTTAGTTCCATTGTTAGATGTAAATACCGTGAAATAGAACAAAAATATACTGATGGTTTGGTTTTTCCCATACGTCACTTTTGTTTTTGAGAATTAGCAAGAAAAGTTTGTTACAAGTACCTACCAAGATCCAACATATATAAATTATGACTGTTCGCTGAAGGTAATGGGAATGGATCTTAAAATTTGTGTAACATTTGTTGTATTTTAATAAATATACATATACAAATAAAATAAAGAAGTGGTGTACTAAAATACTGCAGGCTACACACTTTTCTAAGTCACATAACACACCCAAGAAAGACGTACATGTTTTGATGGAATGTGTTCGGAACCAACAGCTTAGAGAAAGAATAAACATAACTAATAAGAAAAAATAAACTTAGAAATAAACAAGAAAAAGCCTAAATGTTGTTGCAGGAAAATTAGAATTATCAATTATTCATCAACGTCCCAAAATATCTTCTAGGACTACGTACCCTATATACTATTTATGAGTGTAATTTGCAAAAACCGTGGCAATTACTTAGTTTAAAATTAATATAAATAAGGTTTCCGGTTTTATGACATTGCTGTGTTGCAAAAGTCGTATATTTCATCAAAGCTGTGCTTAATGTTCCAATTCTCTATTTATGGTCAGAATGAGGACATTCCTTTCAAAAATCGTGAGCTACTACTTATTTATATATTTTTTTTCTGTTCAATGGAAACTTCTTTAGGCAGCATGTCAACCTTCATCAAGTACACAGTGATCAGTAACATAAAGAGGCTGTTTGATGTAGGTAATTAATTTTGTATTAGTAACTAGCTTTTGACAGCGAATTCGTCCGCGTGTTGGTTGACATCAGACATCGTACAGGATAAGCTACTACCAAGAAAAACGAAGTTTCATATGAATTTCCAATCCCCATTTCTCACTCTTAGTTGTGGAATTTTTAAAAATCCTTTCGTCACCTTGTGGAATAGTTGTGCAAAATTTTATGCTTCTAGACCCAGCGATCTACTTCCTTTTATAGATATACGAGTATGTAGATATAAAACAGAATATATATATATATATAAAACACTAAAGAGCTTAGAATGGTATATGGATAGATGCAAAGTTGCAACGATTTGGCTAATTGAACATTTTGATAAATATGTATCCGATTTGGCTTTGTGATACACAGAAACTAAGAGCAGAAACAACTAAAGGATTATCATTTAACTATGAACAAAAGTGTTTACGAACAATGAAAGATATATCAATTCAACCAGCTAAGCCGTTAGCTATTGAGTAACCATTGTTACAGTCTAGAGATGGCTGAACTGGTTCAAGATATGTTACATTTTGAGAGAGAAACACATTCAGTGTGTTTTAAAAATCTACCCAACTAACAAGCCTTTTGCATTGGTTTAGGAGAAGTTGGTGTAGTAGGAGTATTCTGTGTGGATCTGTGGTGACGGATTAAGAATACAGAGTGTTACCAACCCTATTCATCAGGTGGGTGTCAATCTATGTTAAATCTGGGTAGGCACGGAACCATCGGCGCACGAGTTCGACTCGTACCTGACCGGTTTTTTTAATTTATATTGAAGTATGTATTCAGATGTGTATAATCAGACGGCCGTGTGTGATCTGTCAAGATATTATTGTTATCTATTACATAAAGATGATTGCCAAACATCTGTTATTCTATTTTCATTATTGGCCACGGCAACATAAAGAAAAGGGGGTAGGAACTCAGTAGCCATAACCGAGGTTCATTTTGTAACCTGTTTTTGGTGATCACTTTCACTTTCTTTGCAACAATCACCGGAGTTAATGTAGGTTATGGATGCTGTAAACGACAAGGGTACCATAATATTTAATGTATTATGAGTGGTACACCGGGTAAATGAAACGTTTACCAGTTATGTACCTAGAAAGTTTCGTAACATAACGGGTGTCGAATTTGTATGGTTTTTTATACCATTGCTTTCCTTTTTTCTATTAATAGAGCTCTAAATACATTGTGTATTTAAAAACAGTATATAGTAATCTGAACTCATGTTTTTCTTCGTACAAAACCATTATTTCGTAGAACTAGGTACATGTATACCTACTTCCGGCCTCTATGACGTCATAGAGGTCAGAGGTCGGGCATAGAAATATCCCATATAAACTACAATGCATTTTGTATAAAATAACTAATTTAGATGCCCGAGATTACATTTGGCACAATTATGTGTTAGCTGTTAGATATACAGGTAAGATAAATTTTGCGCTGACATCACTACAAAGAAACGCATTATGTTATTCGGCTTATTGTTTCAACAAAATAATGCAACACTTCGAACCTAATTGAGAATCCGACACAATAAAATTGATTAATTCAATTGTTCTTATTTGCACTACGTATCATAAGAACCTGGTCATGTTTAGGCCTGCTATACAACTATGGAGGAGTAATATAGTTAGTAGCTGCAATAGTTTACGGAATAGTGCATCAGTCTACGAAATATTTACTACATAAGAAAACAAAACTCGTTCGTTGTAGTCTGTTAGTGGGTTATACAAAATTGCGCTTTAAGTACAATATATCAAGTTTAAGATAAGAGAGTTTCATCCATCGAGTGTGAGTAAGCAAGGTCTCCACTTGTTATGGGTTCAATACTTAGTTATTTTCGTTAGTATAGTCGCTTTTATACAAATAAAGAGTTTTAAAATAAATATGACAATATTTCAACTAATTAGTTTTTCACTTTTGATGACACATTTCATAACATATGTTATAACATGTGACTAGCATCAGAGTGAGATCAATGGAAATGATCTTAAAGTATTGAAGCCCATATTGCCGGCAATACCTAACCAATTCAAGTTACAGTTATGCGACCTTGACTTGATTAAGCTATTGCAGACACTCCACAATCCGGAAAGTAGAAGAAGAAGAAAAGATAAATTGCTCATATTAATATATGAGCAATATATATTTCCTTCCATTGTTTCTACTTCTTAACCTTCCTGTCCTATCAATTTTCTGTCAATTTCCCAATCCAATTTTAAATATCCCGGTCGGCTATATCGGTTGGCTAGCTCCCTTTTAAATAAGTGAAGATTTATTTATAGTTGGCAAAATGACCACGTTTAATACGCCTTTGTCCCCTTCGGGGATATAGACGTGGGGAAATGTGTATCTTTACCTTAATTTATACACCGCTAGCTTTTTTTATAATATAACACACACGTCTGCATTGTGTACATTAATTGTTCCCGAAACATTGAGAGGATCCAACCCAAATGTCGATAAGAAAAAACATTGTTGTGTTGTCTTTTTATTACCATGAATTAAGATGACCTCTTTGATTATACACCGATCTTTCGTTGATTGAATACAATGGTTTACAAACTTGTTGTCTTTTTGCATAGTAGCAACGATACACTGTATCTCCTGGCATCTTATAATTATAAGTGTTTGATCTTCTACCCGATGTTACTTTTCCAGTGTATCCACACCATGAACCTATACAGTTACGCTTAAGTATGACAACATAAGTACCACTTTTCAGAAGCACGTTATCATTAAACTTCATTGATTCTTTGAGTTGAAGACCACTTGTGAAGGGTACATATGGATTTAGGTCACAGTTTATTTCCTTTACCTTACTTTCTTCGCATATGAACTCATCCTGAGCAAGAACGCCGGTCTCGTTGGGCCGCACCAAAGTTCCTGTGTCTACCAAATTGGCATGTGCATAAACCATGTTAATGTCGTCCTTTTTATGGCACACTCGCTCTCCGCCTTCGTAGATTAAACAATCAACGATGTAAAATGTTTTCTCGGGGATGTTTTTAGATAAAAATAATAGTTTGTCAACGTTCTTAAGGTTATGGTACCTTACTACTTCACATTCAAATTTGCGTGATTCTTCTGGACCTTGTACGTAGCAAGATTTCAGATTTAAGTCTTTTGATAGCAAATCTATCATAGATGTGGATTTTAATATTTTGCATTCTATGGAACAGTTGAAAAGTACTGTATTATTTCTAGGTATGTAAGGATCATGGGAAGGTATTTCATTTATGTTATTTCTACGGCTTATTCTTGGTGAAGTTATACAAATAGGTTCTTTACCCTGAAAATATGCCAACCATTAAAATATTGTACGTTCAGTTGTAATACAATAACATAAATTACAGAAAATGGTTATAATTTGAAATACTATTGTACTGTTGACGAGAGTTCATATTGTATTTACGCATATATGTATGTAACACATACAGGTTGTGACCACATAATAAATTAATTTACTATTACCTGATCTATCACGCAAACGACGTCTTTATTGTAAACCTGAAAATGCAATTATATGGCCAATATAACGTGTGTCTATTTCGAAAGGTTACTTACAAAAGACTTTAAGGGCAATCTCGACGGTTTCTATAAAAAATTAACAATACGCAAGCGAGCGGACATATTACGAGTACATTACCATATATTAAGTATGTCATTCGTTTTAACATTGACTATCACTGCGCTATTAATACCTAATCAAATCTTACTTTTATTCAAATGTATATTAAATACCATTACTCTTCAACTGTAATATTTTTTTGGTTTACAACTCAGTAATTAATAGTAATGAGTTTTGCTGCATTATGTATGTTCATTTTTGGTTTTGAAGTTTAAGACGTATTAACATTAAATACAAATTCTAGGCTATGGCTAAAATATTTCTGAGCATTGTCACCATTCTCAGTTTTATGACATGTATTGCTTAGTTTTTATTACAATAGTTGAGATTTGAATATATGTTTTAGTTGCTTGTAAAAAAATTGCTTCCGTTGGAAGTACATTTGATAAAAACACACTAAATTAAACGACTAGAACTTTTTACAATCTTTACTGTGTTTCTCTCCTGTGGTGATAACATATTTTCAATTTAAAATTTTGATTTTAAAATAAATTTATGACATTTAATATTAGTAACGGTTTTTTACACTTTTATTAAGTAGAACAACGCAAATCTTACCGCCTTAACTTCGGTGAAAAATATTAATTGAACGATAACCAAACCTATGAAATTGAACTTCATTTTTGATGTACCTAACACAAGCAAATGAAATCACGGCATGGAATCAAAGACGCAAAGGCGCAATAAAATGTTAACTGTGGTTTGGTTCATTGCACATTAATGGACAAAGAAATTGGAAACTCTTGCTTAGAGTTTATTTCTCTAGTATGTTGTAATTTTTTAAGAATATTTTTAATCGCATTGATGTGAAGTAGGAAACCGCACCGACATTATTTTTCGTGGATAACAGTGTTATTTATTACATAATTATGCATTCACATGACAAATGAAATAGGCCTAAGAGTTCTTTTGGCAAGGCAAGTTACCTTGAGTGTTGCTGTAAATCATAGTCAGATACAGTGAAAGGCTGCTTGCTTTGAGGTTACAAGGAGTTACATTAATAATTTGACTAATTTTATAGATGCGAGATAGTAGGTGTGGGTATTTATAAGTTAGGCAGTATGTTTGTTACAGGTTCAATTTGAAAAGGGTTGACAGATTTGGACGTTTTACATAGACACGAAAATCGAGACAGGTAGGCAGGCGTATTACCCTATAATTAATCTATTTAAAAAGATATTGAGCCTAGTAATGCATTGATTGAAATTTTAATACTAAATGATGGGTATTAAATTAATAATTAATAGAAATTAAAATTGATATGGTACCAGTAATGACTGTTAACCTGGAGACTCTCTCCATTGCCTTCCTATCACTACAGGAATGGCATCATGAATTTAGATACAAAAACATAACCTCTATCGACCTTGATAATCATACTATGAATATTTAATTATGTTAAATTGTAAGAATTTTACGAAATACTTCTAATACACTATGACTATAGAGTCGATCGTGGATAAAAGCAATGTCTCGTTCGATGTACATATATAACATTTATCAAACCTATAATAAGGGAATACAGTAACACTAGCAGTGTACAACAGTGAACGTATGGTTACACTTAGTTCCACAGTAATTTATACCAAAGTACAGTAAGAAAAAATTAAGATAAGTAAATAAATGCTCAATAATCTTTAGCTGAGTCTAGGACAAAACTATTAGTTGATGATGAGTATTGAATTAGTGATGAGTATTCAAGCTATTACTTACCAACAAAATGAAGTTTTTTTTAATCATTTTCACCACAGCTGTTGAGAATTCCTGTAACAAAAGAAATTACACAAAATTAAGTATAGCTAGATAGCTCACGTAATAAATGATGGATTTAAGTATAGTTATCTGTATTAAACACTCCCGATATTGATATGCTACTAGCTGCCATATGTACTGTTCGTGTAAAAAATATTTTATTTATCCCTCGGAACAGTACTTTTGTACCTGTTTCTCATTAAAGGAATATCATTTTCTATATACATTGCAATGTGTATGCAAAATATTACGATTATCAGTTTAGTATTTCAGTTCAGGTGATTTCAGTAGTAGTAAAACCGTAACAAACAAACAAACTGCCTACAAGGAGTGATTACACAGGAAAAACATTATTCCGGGCCGGTAAACATAAAAGAGCACTATTTTGGTCACAGTGTGTATTCACGTGCTCTAGTTATGGCAAGGTTGAACGTGGGTGTCGCTTACTGCTTGGGGCTTTGTACCTTGGTTCTTGCATTTACCACAGATAATCCACGACATTGAGATGTTGGAGTAACAGAAAACAAGTGGTGTATGCATATTTAAGTACTGAGAGCGGTGTCAGCAAATATCTGATAATAAATACTTCAATCAATGAAAATAATAATGAACAATCTAGTCATTTCTCGTTATAAGAAATATGTTAAAAAATTTAGTTCCGATCTTCTCTAGAGCTCTCAAATATCATAAAAGGTATTTTAGTAGTAAAGTGTTATGAAGACTACAAAATACCGATATAATCACATTACAGTCAACGTTGGATGTTAATACTTTACTTGCAAGTCTATCATACGATAATTGCTGCAGCTCTCCGCATATTTGTTACACGCAAGCGAGCGAGAATAATTAAAATAAGTGCAAGTATTAGCACTTCCTCTTAAACGTAGTCTTCCGTGTTGAGATGGCACTTGAGAGTCGCTTCAATGCATACCCAATTAAGTACTCGACTAACATCGACTAACATATAATGTTGATTATTGGCATATTTGCTTTCTCATTATTTATTTATTTGATTTGGATTTGAAGAACAAATTAGGTCACGGACTATATTAATTGTTTTGCGTTAATACCATGACATAAGATTAGTTTTTAACAATAAACTATTTAATATTCGTAGTTTATAAAATTGATCATTTGTAATATTATACGAATTGTACATAGGTGTGAAAATATTTTTTTCAATCTCAGAAAATAAATTGCTATATTCTAATTAACTAAAGATTGATTGCCTAAGGTGACGCATCCACTTACAAATCGTCACACATCCATTTACTTATGTGGGTGCTAAATTCTAGGTATCGATTTTTTTTGCTTGAAACTAACGTTATAACCCGCTTAAGTGTAAATGGCTATCAATACTGACACCACCAATGCCGTCATTTCCTTCTTCATTTACATTCCTAATTTACAAAATGATTAAATTCAAGCAATACAGAGTAATTTGTTTAACAACTTTTGTTAAACAGCCTTTTAAGTGTGTGCTCTAAATTCCATGATCTTTCGCTTTCAATAAAATACGATTTCATGTAAGAATACGGAGTGTCGACTAAGGGCACAAATTAGGCAGGACAACAGCACTGCAAAGAGAAAGAAAACTTAACACAAATCCTATACCAACCCGAATGGTCAGCGTGGTATAGTAGGCCAAAACCTCCTTTCTAAGTGGAGACCGATGTCCAGCATTTAACTAATAAAGGATGTTGATGATGATGATGATGTTTAAACCGTAATTAAATCATACAGTTTATTCTTGTCGATTTTATCTCAAGTGTACCAAGTGCCAATGTATTACACGTCACACATTTTTGCTATTAATTTTATGCGACTAATCTAGCTATACTCAATCGTTTCACTATAGTTTACACAAGTCACATAGGTATTTGAGGGCGTGGGTGGGATAAGATTAATATATCAGTTCCGTAGCTTAACTCATAGTACCCACATACCATGTCCCGACTTAGAATCCTAAGGTAGTTATATTGTTTGACATGTAACTGATTGTTATAAACCCACACACAATATTAAGGTAACAAGAATGCGGCTTAAAAAAGCGTTTGCATTAAATTGCTGACTGTCACCAGTGACCTTGGATGTCGCCATTTTATTGTATCGGGGGCCAACAACAGCAGACGGGTCACCTTTTCATTTTCTTCTTTTCTTAAAAAATAGAACACCCGCATTAGGAATATTTCCTGTGTCGCGGGGCCGGGGCCACCAAAACTTAGAACAACAATTTGTAGATCACACAAAGTGTCGTCCTATGCGGGGATCGAACCCACAACACTCAGCGTACTAGTAAGCGGCGTGGCGACCGCTTAAACCACTACGCCATGCGTGCAGTACCTAATGGTAAGTAATAATAATATATTCACACATTTCAGACATGGCCGTCTGATCCCAAACTAGGGAGAGCCTGTACTATGGTAACCAGACTGCTGATATACATATTTACATTCAGTTCCAAAAGTACCTGGAAATTCTCATTTAAAAATCTCGTTCTAGGTTGCTACAACTATCATTGATTGGCGGTAAAAAAATAACCTAACCTCTTTCAAGTACTTTGTGAGTAACTAACATTTGTGACAAACAACTTTTGTGGTCTCGTCGTTTTTTACTATGGCCGATTTTGTTGAGCAACGATCTTGTATTAAATTCAGCGTTGCAAATGAAATTTCTTGTGCTTCAACGCTTGAAATGTTACAAAAGGCGTTCGCAAATAATTGTAAGTCCCAAACTCAGGCATACGAGTGGTATAAATCATTCTAAGAGGGTCGTACAGTGGTCGAAGATTTACCACGTCCTGGAAGGCCATCCACTTCAACAATCATGTCAATAAAGTGAGTCAAATTGTATAGAAAAATCGTCGTATGAGTGTGAAAAAGATAGCTAAAGATGTCGGCGTACTAAAAATTACAGTATACCGCATATTGACTGAATTTTTGCAAATATCTCGCGTCTCTGATAAACTCGTGCCAAAAGAACTGAATTTCATGCAAAAACAACGCAGAATGGACGTTGCTAATGAGATGCTTTCTGAAGCACGAAACGATTCCACGTTTATGAAAAGCATCATTACCAGTGATGAGACATGGGTCTACGAGTACAACATACAAACAGAGCAACAAGCATCCGAATGGGTCGTTTCAGGTGAGCCGAAACTTCGGGTACGCCGTGATCGCGGCTGTAAGACCCGTTATGGAGGATTGGCTCGAGAGGCGTCACGGGACCCTCTCATACCGACTGACGCAGGTGATCACTGGGAAAGGATGTTTCGGGGATCACCTGTGTCTGATCCGCAAGGAGCCAACGCCTGAGTGCCACCACTGCGATGGCCAGACCGTGGACACGGCTCTCCACACGCTGGCAGAGTGAGAGTGCCCGGCGTGGGTTGAGCAAAGGCGAGACCTCGTGGCGGCCATCGGAGTGGGAGTTCTCTCGCTCGATAGCCTGATTGCGGCTATCGTGCGGAGCGAGAGTGCGTGGAACTCTGCCGTCTCCTTCTGCGAGCAAGTTATGCTCGCGAAGGAGACGGCGGAGCGGGACCGGGAGAGGTTTAGAACTCTCCCGGCCCGCCAGGCCCGGGAACGGGCCAGGTACCGCAGGCGACTCAGGCGCCGGAGGTCGTTCTGCGACCTCCGGCGCCTGAGTCGCCTGCGGTACCTGGTCATGTCCTCCATAAGCGCAGGCCTGGGGGTGACAGGTGAGGCCATCTGTCACCCCAGCAGAAGCAGGCCGGGGTGGCGGCGAGCGCGTTGCGAAGCGCGTTCGCTTCCAGGAAGCAGAGGGAACATGGGGTTCCCACACGGGGGGGGGGTCCTCTACCTGTTGTTGTAGATGGCCCGAGGTATGTCGGGGCACCAGGGACTTCCTTTCTAGGTTATACCTGGTTCCCCGGCTATTAGTACCCGAGACGGTGTGCGGTTTTAGTCGGTTCGAGTCCGACATGCCACCGATAGGTGGTATCCGAGGGGATTTCCGCACGGAAAAAAAAAAGGTGAGTCGAAACCAAAAAAAAAAACGCGTCCAAATAAGTCAAAAATCATTTGGCACTTTTTATTATTTTCTTTGATTATCGGGAGGCATTAAAGGCATATTTAAACCCTAAAGACAAGTGCTCAGTCTCTTTGTATCACTTGTTTCATTATTCTTTTCAAATAACTTTTGGAAGCCTACTTAATATCGAGAACTTTGCATCGAAGTTGTTGTTTAATTAAGTAACAAACATGACATCACTATTTGGCGTGCCCATACAATGTTAATACGTAATTATTTATAAATTCTTCTATTATGGCGTTGTTTACTATAGAAAGTGTCAGTACAATGGGACATTGAACGATAGTGAAAATGCTGGTGTCTTTCGCATAATAAGTATCCTTTGGTGTGTTTCATGTGATTGGTCATGACCAATGTCGGAACCGAAATGTAACAAGATCCGTTTTAGTAGATAATGCAGTATCGTAATCAGGATAAATAAAAAGTCTGAATGATATTGCTAACGGGCCTCAAGAGGGGCGTGCTTTAAAGTGAAAATTGATAAAATAATGTTGATGGTTACAGATTAATTTACCTTAACTGTTAAACATCAAATGAGGTATGATAATAGTGGGCTATAAATTATGCCATTTCTGGGATGGTATATAAGCGATGTCTATTAAGTTGTAATGGTGATGTACTCAATTAATATAGTTAATAAATACAGACTGTTTGTATACGAGAACATAATCTATTAAGACTACGAAGCTATATTTATTATTGTAGCCTGGTTTTATACTTATAGGTACTATTGCAGGGTTGTTGGAAGTTCTGTTGATTGGCCTGTTGGTCTAGTGGTTAGTGACACTGACTGCTGAGCCAAAGGTCGTGGGTCCGATTTCCGCCCGATTTGGATGTAATTTATCTATAAAATATATATTTTGAAATATATAAATATGTTTGTTAGCAGCCTGGTTTGCATGGCACAAGTTTTGACTAGTTTGGAATCAGATTGCTGTGTGTGATGTGTCAAGTTATAAAAAAATTGGCTCCAATGTCTTGGGTGGGTGGCAATGTCTGTTTGCGTTTGTGTGTATATTTGTATATAGGTATACTAAATGTGTATTGCGAAAAAATGGCAAAATCTAAGAATATTTATCCATTTTTTTAAAACAACAACACTTTGTCTGAAGCATCAGATTATATTTTTCATTTATTCTTTGGGTAAAAGTTAAAAACCTGTGAGTTAACAGTGCTCTACGTCTGATGAAATATTAGGTTATGCGTAATCCTCTGTGTGTGAGTTCACTTGTTTTATAAAATTATTTACCTTCTGTTTAATTGCAAAAGTTAGTTTTGTAAATAACTTAGTACATTAAGTGATAATCCTTAGTCATTATGATAAACAGGAAATGTAGGGAAGTAATTCTATAGTGTAAGGGAATCGTGTAGCCGCGGTCAGTTCATTGTGTGCTAAGCCGTATTATTTACGATTAGTAGGGTCCACACCTTAGACCACACCACAATATGTAGATCCATCACTCTATCAAACTTTTAATAACACTTACACTTTTGTTTGGAAGTCAGTAAAATATTAATCACTTGAAATAAATATTCTATATATACTCTTAACTTCAGCCCCCTTCTTGCACGCATTATTTATTGAATGTATTTAGACAAATATTTTAATTGCTTGAGAGTGAAATTTAAAAGACATGTTTGGGCGCCACCGGTTTGTCTTTACAGTATAAAATAACATATTTAAAATATTTGCCTGCATAATAAATAAATAAATAAACTGTTTAAGGCTTAAATAAGACACTATCAAGCAAGGTAATGGCTTTGAACGTAACCCCGTAGGTATAAAATAGAAAGCAATTAATAGTCTTCTTAATAGATATTGTAGCGAAGAAAAAGCAATTTCCTAGTAGACTCGATGTATGAACGATTAATCTAGAAAAACTTCACTTCCTAACGGACGTAATTTCTAGTGATGCAATGCAGTATCGTGAATACTTACGCGTACGTTGGTAGCGGCGTGATTGAATGATGTGGAACTTATTTTTTACTCTGAATCTTTGATACGAACAATTAAAGATGAAGTGTAGTATATGGGAAAAAGTAGTATAAGAAATCTAACACAAGATGATTCAATTTTATATTTATTACTTTTAGGTGTACCGATTGAACTAGTAAAAATCTTCTTTTTTCTATTCTCAAACTTTTAACTGTAATAATATCATCGTCATCATCATTACCATCATCAACAGCCTATAATAGTCTGTCCTAATAAAACTGGACATAGGCTTCTCCTTAGGAAGGAGGTTATTAGAACTAACTTATATATAACTATAATATAAGAAGAAATTAATTAAAAATACAGTCGAATTGAGAACCTCTTCTTGTGAAACGAATTGATAATAAAATATAATACTACAAGTTTCAATCTTCTATTGATTTATATCGATATGCAGAAATGTTATTCATCGGTCGTTGTCAATAAATTAAGTGGTTAAAACCTGCAGATTACCTAGAGCTTTGAGCTTAAATGTTAATCTTAGTTACTGGATCACTTGAATATTTAATAGAGTAAATGTATATATTTATATGTTTTACATTACACAGAACCACAGAACAGAGATTTTATCACATTACACACATCAACAGCCTTTAATAGTCCACTGCTGGACATAGGCCTCTCCTTAGAAAGAAGGTTTTGGCCTACTATACCACGCTGGCCACACGATTGTATACATGCACTAAATTTTTATTCTATATTTCGCGGCTACTTCAAAGCAATAAGAAAAGTTAGTATAAATAAATCATTTAAATCGCCTGATTTTGTTTGTGTTTTTATTGTCAACTTTTCACTGTTAATTAACGTACAAAAATCGATTTATTTTAATTTTGAGGTAATAAAAAGTTTCATGTTTGAATTTAACAAAATTGCTATGTAACTAAAAATGAAATGGTAAAAGTAGAGGTTAGTTAGTCAAACAAGAATTGTCTGAATAAATTAGATGCGACTATCATCAGGTTGATATTGACTGCAAAGCATTGTTCGTTCACAGCCCGTGAACGCGTTTTGTAATCATTGCAAGTGCACTTCGTTTGTTCCTCTGCATAACTCTATGTGAATGTGTTGTTTTTACTTGTTTCTTTGCATACATGGAGAAGGAAGTATTAAAGTAGAAGTTTAAATGTTTTAGTCATGTTTTGTAATGCCTGATGCGTGATGTTTTGATATTTCGTACTTATGCAGTACTAAGTTTTCAAGGCGACAATAAACGAACGTCCTTTTTCCATTCTAGAGAGCGTATTTTAAGTGCATAGTTTAGATAACAGCACATTAATATACATAATTAAATTTTGTTCAAATTTTCATGTAAACAGTCTTTAAGTACTACTCTAGTTTTACTTTTTCTTTACACCTATTATCAAGAAAGCGTATAACATTTTTAGAAAACAAATTATTACCCTTGACGATTTAGGGTAGTGAATTTTCGATTTCAGAAATATTCCAATTTTGTTCCTTTTATAAATTGCCTTATTTATATTAGAACCCGTTTAACGTATCGACATAGTATCTATCCTGTATAACAGTATTCTCGTATTTTTAAATAGCCAGATGACGTAGTTTAGTTTTGTTTGCATTTTTTAAATAAATAAGACTTGAGTCTTGTGATATTTATATTGATATTTTATGATTAGGTATTTGACTGAGCTATAATTGGTGACTTACTTTTTCAAATCTTTCTGTTGCTTTTCATACAAATCTACAAACGGATAGGTTTGTATAAATTATCGAATGACATAAGATTTGTTTTTGTTCTTAATCTTGTGTCCAATAAATCGGTCACACACATGAAATCCATTAAAATACAATATTATAATGGATTTTATGTGTGTGTATGTACAGTGAGTTTCTAACTAGTCAATGCATGGCTTGAAACGTGATATATGATATAAGTGGCATCGAATTTTGGGCATAATTGGCTAAATTACATAATATACTTAAGGTAGTTTCATGTGCAATTTCGGTCACGAAGCATGATCAGTTTTTAAATGTCTCGTCCTCTCTAATACACAATGTAAGAGTTTCAATTCAAGAAATTGTGAAGATTTGTATATTATTCCTTATCTCACGAAGAGAAGTTTTTCAAGATTTTTATCACATATTTAACTTATTATCTTACGTAACTTTGAACATGAAAATCAGTCTCGTATTGTTTGTGAAAAGAAAACGATAAAAATTAATCTAGTTTGTACTATTTTAATTCGTCCACTTTAACTTGACTGATTTAAAATAGTTAAGTTTGGTTTTATTGTGATCACCATCAACGACCGAGTCTAGGAATGTTCAAGTCTGTAATATATACTAGTATAATAATTTTTTTTTGTTGATCGTCGTTTCTACCTAGAAGACATTACGTCAAGTTTGAGATTTTATGTGCGTTTTGGATTACAAAAAGTAAGGATCGCAATAAGTTTGTGTCCTTTGATTGCTTAAAAAATACAAAACAAGCTGATCCTGTTTGATTGCAGTCATTTTTGGGCATTTTAGAGATCGTATTTTAGTAAACTGCAACGCAACATTTATTTATTTATTTTCTTAAAATATCTTTACAGAATTATTCTGATGTGATATTGTAGTTACATTAATTCTAAATTACAAACTAAAGTAACAAATTTTATTAAGTAACATATTTAGGAACATCAGCCCTTAGGGATTTTTATTTAGATTCTGAATACGATTATATATAGATTTTTTTACACAAAAATAATAAAAACGAATATATTATATGTAAGTATTATATCTAACATACGAGAAGCTAGCCCTTAGGTCACAGAATCCGTCAATTAGCCGCTTTGAATGCTTTTTTAAGGGCTTGGTATCTGTATCTGTAGTACTCACTAGGTGTGCAATGGGGCAAAAAAAACTCAACTAAAGAGAGTTAATAATTAAGAGAGTTAAGGCTGATATTGGTGCTAATTCTGTTGTTCAGAAACTCTCTAAACTAAACTAAAAATCACAAAAAATTAGTTTAGTCCTGTCAAGTAGGTACTACGTTTTCAGAATAGGCAACGTTGTTTGACAGGACTAAAAAATTGTTGAGTTGAATTGCCGAACTAAAGTGGCAGTGGGCAGGGCACATTGCTCGCATAAAAGACGGCTGATGGCACCAAAAAGTTCTTAAGTGGCGTACCACTGTAATTACATGCATTTTTTCCGGAAGACGGTGCGTGGGTAGGCTCCCTACAAGGTAGTCCGAGGCTGAGATGATGATGATGAGTTGAGTTCTGGCGACTCAAGGAGAAAACAGCACTGCCTTTATTAGGCTAGACAGGGAGTGCCTCTATACACAGTTTTGTTAGAAAAAATACTTAATACCCCTTCTTAATGCCCCGTACCGTTTATTTTTTTTTAAATTTCATTTACTGGTTTGTTTTTCATGAAAAATAATAAGTCCATAGCACCCGTTTAAATTGGTAACATCTTGGAGCGCGTTGCGAAGCGCGCGCGCCCTTCCGGGAGCACAGAGCGGACATGGGGGTTCCCACACAGGAGGGGTCGTCTACCCGCCGTAGATGGCCCGAGGTACGTCGGGGCGCCAGGGATTTCCTTTCTAGGGTACACCCGGTTCCCCGACTACTGGTACCTGAGACGGCGTGCGGTTTTAGTCGGTTCGAGTCCGACATTGCCACCGGTAATTCAACTTTTGGTTTCAACTTTTGGTTTTCTTTTTTGAATATGTTCAAAATTAATTAGATATAATAATTCAAAAACAGTTGTTCCCAGTATTTTTAAGAAAACTTATTTTACGTTTAGGTATACGTTCTAGGTACGTGTCACTAAATAGTTTCAAAGATTATTAAGTTGCAGTTTGTATGTATATTGGTTGATTATACGCTTTTGAAAGATTACAATCCTATCATTGGAAATTATGTCAGAAAGTAGAGTATCTAAACAAAATGAAAACACATGGATGTGTTAGTAGTTAAATTTAAAACTTCACTAGAAATTGAATGAAATTTTGCTACCATTTTCTACATGAGTCATTAAAATTCTGCTCTGCTCTGATCTGCTCTAGAGCGGGAATCACCTTTTTTAAAACTGTAATTACATGCATTTTGGATAAGATGTTCTGGATATGAAGTATCTAGATATAAACAGAATTGCAGTCGTGTCATCGATGCTTAAAAACAGTTTTATATGAAAACCATAAATGATAATTAAGTTTTTTCAACAATGCAAATGATAATTTATGGGAAACATTAATATTTGGTATCACAATGACTAGGTTAATATTATGTTTGCATATAATAAAATAAGATTAAGATGTCCGAACCTGTGACCGTATAAGGTCAAGAGGCAGCCATTGGTGACAATGTAGATGACTATAGTTAGGTATTCTCCAATGATGACATTCGTAACCATCATATTTGCAGCGTATGCAAGTGTATTTTTTAGTATTTACAGTCCACTCTACTTGTACTTTTAAACTTGATATCTACGAAGTCTTGTTAGTAAATCATACATCGTTTTTAGAAATAAGTTATCGGAGCCTGTTGGTTTAGAGGTTAGTGAGAATTACTGTGAAGTCAGAGGTCGAGGGTTCGATTTCCACCCAGGACAATTAACTTGTTCTGTCTAGGTGTAATTTATCTATAGTATGTATGTATTTAGAAACAAGAATGTCTAAAAGCCGTCTGGTTACCACAGTACAGGATCTGACTAGTTTCGGATCAGAAGACCGTGTGTGAAATGTGTTAGGTTATTATTATTGTTATTTTTGTGAGATTAATTAATAAAAAGCGGTTAAGTACATAAATAATCTAACTTACTTATATTATTGGAACGTCTTTCGCTTAATAAAGTCCAACATTAACTCAATTGGAGTTTGTTTTGTTTTTAGTTTAGGAAAGTAGAACTAACACTTCTTTTATCAGTTAACAAAGCATATTCACACCATTTTAAAGAGAATCGATACAATGGAAAATGAGGTGTGTCCTCAATACTTCCATTTAAACAACTTGAAACAACAAGACTAGGACGAAACGTCGCGTTCGCGATCGCTTTGAATTTGTAAATTTGAATAATGAACGCGTGTTGCGCACGCGCCGACTTTGGTACGACTGGTAGAGGCTTCCCGCCAAAAGCACATAGAGATAGTGCTCGCAGGCAGTTGAAAAGATTCATTCATAAATGCGAATGTGATGCAATTTTCTTGTTATTAAGATTATTACGGGACCATTGAATCATTGCGGTCGGATCACGATATGGCACTAAGGTATAAGCGGTACAATTTTATTGTTCAACTGTAATAAAAGTACTATTGTTAGAGTGATAACAACATCTTCGTTCACAATTGAACTTTACCAATAAGATCGTTATGCTTTTATTATCTATTGCTCTATAATTGCATAAAAAAGTAAAAGGAGTAACATTATAACATTTATAGTGTTCATTTTTTATTGATCTTAATTGAATACCCCTTTTTTTAATCTTCTTTCTATAAATTGAACCAACATGTCTTTTTTGCAAATCCCCTCGGAAACCATCCACCGGTGGGGTGGTTATATCAGACTCGAACTGACTCATACTGTCTCGGGTACCAGTAGCTGGGAAATCAGGTGTACCCTAGGAAATAAATCCCCGGTACCTCGACAGACTACGGGCCATCTACGGCTTATAGATGACCACTAGTGTGTGTGCTTCACAGCGCATCGAGCTGCCACTCCGGCCTGCTTCTGCTTACAATTTTGAACATTTACACGGTGTGTAGTTTATTATATGTATTTGGTTAAACTCTATAAATTTATTGAATTTACGATTAAAGATTAGATAAATGGTTAAAGTATGAAGCTGTGTTTTAGTACGTGCATATTTTAATTTAAAAAAATGTTTGTTTTTTTAATAAAATATAATTAAAAAAAATAAAGTTAAAAATAAATAAAAGACACGCTTCTGTAACTAGCCACTTTTGTAACTAACTACTAAAGTGGAAAATTATTTTCTATGAGTTAAAATGCGTAGGGTCCCAGATCTCATTTGTTGTAAAAAAAGTAAAGTTATTTTAACATAAAATTACTTGAAGAGCACCCCAACGATAAAATGATTATTGTTTGTGAACTTATAGAGTAAGTTGTAGTTAGAGTGAGGTTACCGGAGCCCAAACTCTCCTCCTACTGATCCTTTTAGGAGGGACTGACTGGGCGGCAACGCACTTTTTCTAGTTAGCTTGAATATTTGCTAAGCAAGTACCTCGCTTTCATCAACCTTTAACAGTCCACTGCTGGACTGTTAAAGGTTGATGAGAGGTTTTGGCCTACTATACCACGCTGGACAGACGGGATGATATAGGGTTTGTTTCAAGTTTTCCTTCTCTTTGCAGTGCTGTTGTCCTGCGTAGTTTGCTCCCTTAGTCGGCTCTTACGAAACCCACGGGATGAATAGGGGTGCTGACGTTCTGTATTCTTAATCCGTCCCCACACGGACCTATCTACTCATTATAAACAAATCTTGTACTAAAAATGGTAAAATAAATATTTTTTAAATAAAAGCTGAACCGACTTCAAACAATTCTCACAAAGAGGGATAGAAATTAAAAATAATTACAAATCTAAGTGAAAAACTAAAATAAGTGCGTAACATTATAAGAGCAATAGGCACCTTCTAGTCTGTTTGAAGTCGGTGCCAAGCCCGATGCACAATAAGTAATACTGGTCTAAGTCAGCTTTATATCCGAACAAGAAAGAATTAGAAATTCAGTATAATTCCAGATCAATTACGTACGTAAACCTATCAACTACTTAATAAAGCATTTAAAAGAATATTATCATTTGAGGTTTGCGCATCATGCAGGCTGCCGCGCCAATTTCTACCACGCCTATTAAGTACCTGTTTGGTTTGGCACCGACTTAAAACAGACTTGAAGGTATCTATTGCTATTATAATGTTACCTATTATATTGAGGGTTGCACTTATATATATTAACGTTATTATTCTATAAACTGTATATCCATACGATACAAACATACAAACGAGTACATAACAAACTAAAGTTATGTATGTATAGATTTATTTACTTAATCAAAATATTGACATATTTTACCTATTAAACTTTTAACAACGAATTTACATGACGTCTACTTCAGTTAATTTAACAGTTACCTACATACAATGCAACTATCGAAGTGTAGTAGGTACCCACCTACATTATCTAAGGTAGTCTTGTTATCGCTAGTGGCGTTAATTACCGTTTTACTGAGAGTACAATTGAATCAAAATTGAAGTAAATATGTAAATATATAATAGGTTTATGTTTGTTTTGTTAAAAATAAAATGAAACAGTTATTATCGAAGTATTTTAATGGACGTACTCTTTTAATGTAAAGCATTGCATTAATTTAAACATAAACAATAAACATTAAAACAATGCGTTCTTACTTATATCTTCGAACAGGCGAGACCTGGCCAGACCATCATTCAATCAATCAGCCTATAACAGTCTACTGCTGGACGTAGGTCTTTCCCAATGTTCGCTGTGGTACCCGGTCTTCCGCCTTCATCCAGCACAATCCAGTTACCTTCTTAAGGTCGTTAGTTAAACCAGCTGGTTTGTTTCTTACCTGATTACCCATCTCCGCCCTAGCATCCATTCGCTCCAGTGGTCATCGAGACTGTAAAAATTAAATTGAACATGAAACATTTTGACGTTAAATCAATGACATTATATGTAAACGACATTGTTTAAATACCGTAAATAAAATCTAGCTGTTTGCATAATAAAATGGAAGCAGGCTATATTATTCTCACGGAGCGCGTAGAATACTGATCTAAAACACTTATCACACAATATGTATGCGCGCCATTTGCATTTTATTATAATTCTCGACATTACATAACATGTGCATCTTGCAAAGTAGTAATCTAATTAAAATTAGATTATAATTTGTTTATAGATGTTAGTTTGCAAAAGTAGCTAAGTAAATATAGTTATGTTTCACTTCTCTTTTGCTGAAAATAGGACTCAATGTTTCCAACACTCTATCTTAATGAAGAGAGGTTGTTCAATTACGGCGTACCTAGTGGATGGCACTAAACTGTCAAAAAAGTCCTGCCATTTCTTTCTGATGATCCTTTTAGTTAAGAAGAAGCAAACTTTCTTGAGAAATGCCTTCCAGAATTAAGAAGTGGGGAGGGGTTGGGCCTTTGGTAACACTTGATGAAACACAATTAAAGAACAGCGTTACTGAAAACACAAAACACCGTGTATTGTGTTTTCTGTGACGCTTTGGTATCATCATTCCGGTTGAACCGCCCCATTTGTGTCGAAGCATAATTTTCTAACGGTCGGCATAAAAAATGCAGAATATTATTTTCTTTTAAAATCGTAGTTCTTGATAATCTGCAAAACTATAAGAAGCATCAGTTAAAATGTTTTGTTTTCATTAAAAAAATCTTGATTCATTGACAATATAATAATCATAGCCGTAGTGTGTTATAATATATCTGGCAGAAATTAGTTTGACTTCTATGAATACCGATCTATTAGTACAGTAATTATGTTTATGAGATTTTTTTAAAGAATTACTATGCAAGATCTTTACATTGATTCTAATTTAAATCAAATTATTGTTGTTTTTAGTTTATTCTAAAGAAACACTTTCGCACAAAATACATTTTTTTACTCAATATAAAAAAATAATAATTGAAAAATATGTACCATTGTAGAATATATACCTATAATACAGGTACCTAATGCACCCAATGGACGTAAGATTACGCAATTTCCTTCCAACTGCCACTAAAACTGAACTTGCACAATCAATTCTTCTACCCATCTGCGACTATGCCGATGTCAGCTGTCTTCATCTGAAGGAGGACCAATTCGATAAACTTAAGAGACTTCAGAATTTTATTTTTGGCTTGCGCAAATATAACCATATTTCCGAGTTTCGTAAAAACTCAAGTGACTCCTAATTCATCTTCGCCGGGATACTCACATCCTCTCGGTACTATGTAATATTTTATTCGCATTTATCTTTGACACACATACACGATACTTGAGATCATTGGAAAATCTGACACCAGAAATCTCAACACACTACAACTTTTACTGATACATTTTTCACAGTACAAGCAGCAACAGTCAGTATTGATAAGAATCTCGTTAAGGACCATTATCCCTTTAAGAACTGTGTGTTATGTAGGTACTAGCTGACCCGACGAACTTTTTTCCGCCTCATAGGCAATAAATGAGCAGATTTTGGATTTTATTTTTATTAGGATAATAATTATAAATAAATTATTCTTTATTGGTCATGTATTTCAGTGCATGGGTTGCACGTTATTAAACATTTAAAAAGTTCTAGAGTTAAATGAAAAACACAGCTGACAAAAATAATCAATATTAAAGAAATAAATAACCGTTTCCTTGGGATTTCATTTTAAATTATGGGGATTTCATTTTATTATAAATTTGCTCTTATGTACAAAATCATTCTTAGTATTGTGGAGGTTTCACCAATATAAATTAAGGAAAAGCAAAAAGCCTTATAGAAAGAGTAGCAAGTCGCAACATGTAAAAAGTTGACAGCTTTATTATACCGTCTTATTGGATGCACATATTATTGCATTATCAAGACGCGTTAAGTATTTGCTTAAAGAAATAAATCCTTAATCGGCAAACTATACTTATCGTCGTATTAACGCA
The DNA here is from genome assembly GCA_902825455.1 of Arctia plantaginis. NCBI lineage: Eukaryota > Metazoa > Arthropoda > Insecta > Lepidoptera > Erebidae > Arctia > Arctia plantaginis. The sequence goes on along the minus strand of CADEBD010000314.1, from coordinate 12,631,021 downwards.
AGTTAAGTAGTAAAAAGTAACGGATACTTAGGGATTATATAAATTTGGATAATCTGACATCTGTGTCTGCATATACAAACCAATGACACGATCGATTACCTCCGCTATTCTGTAGTATTTTTGTCTTGTTAGTACATCTACTATCAGATAGGTGGCGATTCTATGATGATTATTTTTTCATTCACTTACGTCTATAGTACAGATTGCTTTAGTTAGATGGCGCATCACTGTATTTTTTTAATAAACCTATCTTATATAGGATATACAAAATGTTACGGTGGTTTGTGTCAATTTTTAAAACTCTAAAAGTTCTGCACCGATTGGGCTCAAATTTTGACAAGAAATGAAACCCGCTTCAAAGATGGATTTTATCTATTTTTCGTACATTCTCATTTCTTCACAGCGAAGCGTGGCAGTGTACAGATAGTTTTATATAAATTCATAGTTCTATGACGTGTAACTTAATGCATTTAAGAGTTGGGGTTAGATATTCATTATAAGAAATATCGATGTCTAAATAGAGATTTTTGGTTATACATTTTTTTCGAATCTAAAATCTAACTAGAGCTAGTGTAGAGGTGTTGTGTGCGAATTAGATTGAGTGCTCGAGCCCCTACCGGCAATCCTCAACACCCACCTGATGGTAACTGACAGGCGCTCTTCAGGGTCTCGGGGTCCCCATTCCTCTTATCTCAACCTCACCCAGCACAGGGGGTCACACTGGACGAGACCCGGGCGTAGCTAGCAAGCTGGTCGCTAGCGAGGCTCACCCGCACTCGCTAGCCAAACCCTCCAACCGGACTAACACTCACGGATTTAGCAACAGGCCCATCCGGACCTAACCCAGTAACCCGCTTGTAGTGGCAGGCAGCGCGGAACACCACCGCCGTAGGCCTGGAGGCCATCTTCGACTATGCCGATGTCAGCTATCTTCACCTGAAGGAGGACCAATTCGATAAACTTAAGAGGCTTCAGAATTTCATTGCTGGCGCAAAAATATAATCATATTTCCAATTTTGGAAAAAATTCAAGTGACTCCTAATTCATCTTCGCCGGGATACTCATATTCTTTCTTTACTATGTAATATTTTATTTGCATTTATCCGTGACACACATGCACGATACTTGAGATTATTGGAAAATCTGACACTAGAAATTCCAACACACTACAACTTTTACTGATACATCTTTCACAGTACAAGCAGCATCAGAACAATCAGTAACCCGCTTGTAGTGGTAGGCAGCCAGCGCGGAACACCAGTTAGACAGGGCGTAGGCCTAGAGAAGTCACCCCGAGATCCTAGCTGGGGTCTACGAGAAGAACCACGGAACCGAGTGAGTGAGGTTATAGGAGCCCAAGCCCTCCTCCTCTTGATCATTTTAGGAGGGACTGACAGATTTTTTGCTAAGCAAGTACCTCGCTTTCATCAACCTTTAACTGTTCACTGCTTGACACAAGCCTCTCCTTAGAAAGAAGGTTTTGGCCTACTATACAACGCTGGCCAGACGGGTTGGTATAGGGTTTGTGTCAATTTTCTTTCTCTCTGCAGTGCTGTTGTTACGTTGTTACTGTTGCTTAAGACACTCTCTTGAATTTCAGGTGTCCATGGGTGGTGGTAGTCATTTACCATCAGGTTACCCGTCTGCTTGTTTCCCCCACCCTTTTCTTCCTTTTTTTTTCTGAGCGGAATCCTCTTCGGATACTACCCACCGGTGGTTATGTCGGACTTGTTTGACCTACTATACGTTCAAAAAGTGTCTGCTATGGTAAGTGATCTTTTCACATTGTACACAGAGATGAATTATTAATTCTTTGATGGTTAGGTTTTATCTTAAAGTGTAGTAGAAGAAAAAATCAAACAGAAATAACAGAATGGGACTGCACACACTGCTAACATTAATATTATTTAGTTACTAGCGCCTGCTAGAAACGTTATGATTTTACATGAATTAATAAAATAGAACCCTTACTTTACAGCAGTTTTAAGTAATTCGCTTATTATAATTTAAATACATTTACTCAATATACTCTCATTAATAGAAAATGACAAACAAAATACCTACCTTAGTTTTTCGAAAAATGTTTGTGAACATAAGGAACATAACGAAAAGCGAAAGTCGAACCATATAGATACAAGATACAAAATACGTATTTTCGTGCTTTTCATCGTGTATCTGAAATACTTTTACAAAAATTGATTTTGTATCTTATATTAATATACAAAACTCCTTTCTAAGGAGAGGTCTGCGTCCAGCAGTGGACTGTTAAAGGCTGTTGATGATGATTTATATACAATCTTTAAGTATCTTAGTATTTCAAAAACACTATTGTTGCTAATATACTTTTATTTATTTTCTATGCATTTTTTATGACATACTATTTAGATGAAATGGAACACACCCGTAAAACTTCACCCTATCAATAGACTTTAGACTCTGTGATCCGTATCGCCGTCGCGCAAGGGCACTACCTACCTTTTCTCGAAGGGCTTCGTCGTTTTTTTTAACCCTCATTACTTGGGTTTCGATTATATCAGATAACCAAAATTCTTGGGCTATAATATCAACAGTATACTTTAGATGTTATTGATATCCAAAAAAAACTATTTCGTCACTGACTCACTGATGATCATCAAAATTCTTACGGTACTTTTTAAAAAATTTATTTCGCTACCGTCACATGGACGCAAGGTGAAAAATTTATCCACTGTGCATTACTTTTCTGTTATACAATAGTTCTTGTAGTAACTATACGGCAGAGCAACATATTTTGACTAAGTACACCTTAGTTTGTGTGTTAGGGCGCTAAGTTAGAAGAATGGCTCTACATGATATCTGATAAATTTTTGACAGTGTGAACCATATGACCTAGTCTTGGCAACCCTTTATATGAAAATGTTTTTGGTGGGATGTCAAATATAATAAGAATCCAATAAAACACTTAGGGTTTTGATATGTTGGATTGTTGGTGGATAATGTGAGATATTGCAGCACTCTGCTACGTGTCATCAAAGTAATAGTATAATAGACAATATTTGTGTCTTGTTATGTTTATACATGTTAATGTTACAGAAGAGTGATTTCCTCGAATAAGATATACTTTTACTAAGAAACACTTAACCTAAATAATAAAGAGATCACCTAAAGAAGTAACCATCATCTTAATACACAATGCAGTTACAAACGATTCTAGTATTGCTGCAGTAATGTTAGAAATAGTTTTTTATACACATGTTAAAATGTGTTATCGATTGACTTTACTTAAACGGTCGAGCATATAAATAAAACAGCATTTATATAACAAAAAAAAATTAGTGTGAGTGACGTAATTGGAAATAGCTGATATTTATACCGTTAACACGTGTAAGCTGTATAATTTGTATTTGTTTAAATTAAATTCTTAGAGATTACGAATTATGCAAATTTTAATTTGCTTTTGATTACTTCCTTGATAATACTAGCTCTCTTAACATATTGACTTTCGAGTTTGTACTAATTATTTTATTAATCTATATAAATAAATAAAATTGAAGAATCTGTATATAATATCATAGTAATAGGTTTTTTCATTCTCACACGGTCATTTGCACAATCCCTATGGCTAAAAATCGGTTTAAATATATATTGTCTGTCTGTTCGGTCATGGTAATCTTCAAACCCCCTGGACCGATTTTCATTATATTTTACTGCCAGGTACCTGTCTATTTAAGGAGTATGCTATTTTTCCTCTTAGAAAAACCCTATAAAATTTTGTCCGGTCCGGGCTACACCCGTACTACATCACTAAGACTTTTCAGATTCAACGCGAACGAAGTCGCGGGTACCAGCTAGTATAATATTTTTGTACACAAATTTTTCTAACAAATATTATCAACGAATATGAATGTATTCGAAACTGGTTGCACAGCTTACTCACTGTAGAAGGGACAGGCTTATTACGTAGTAGATATAATATTAATAGTTATTCAGACTTTACTAATTCCTTCATATCTTTTATTTATGTACGTAGGTAATTCATAGTGTTGAAGCAATAAATAGTTTGTTAATTTTTTTTGTTTATTATTACAAAACTTTCAGGCTCAACCCCTTAGAAACGGACGGTTGTAGATCGGCACATAGGCAGGCATATAACATATTTTCCGTACGTATATATTAATTTTCCTAAATATTTGACAAAACAGAGATTTTTGCTATTGCTATCTATGACTTTAGAGTCTACATAAGAGACAATTACACACTTACATATGCTTTGTTGATTTCTCCAAAGCCCACTTACATATGCTTTGTTGATTTCTCCAAAGCATTCGACTGAGTGAAGTGGCCAACGTTGTGGAAAACACTACTTGACATGGGCACACCACAACACCTCGTGCACCTACTGAGGAAGTTCTACGAAGGAGGAACAGCTTCAGTGCGGACTGACAACCTCCTCTCAGATAATTTCCATCCCAGTGCGGGCGTTCGACAAGGATGCATAATCTCACCTCTGCTATTTAACATCTACACCGAGCTTGTGATGCGAATCACTCTGGAAGACTGGGCCGATGGTGTTGCGGTTGGTGGATACAAGATTACCAACTTGCGGTACGCAGACGATACCACTTTGTTTGCGAGTAATGCTGGCCAAATGGAGGAATTGCTTCTCAAAATGGAGCGCGTAAGCCTTACGTTTGGGTTAAAGATAAACCGATCTAAGACCAAAGTGATGATCGTGGACCGCATCAACGATAACTCGCCGGAAGTGACACACATTGCGAACTGTGACGTGGTCCAGACCTACGTAGGTATACCTTGGGGCTTTAAAATCAAATAGCGGTGGCTGCGTAGATGAAGTAAAAAGACGTATGGCCATAACGAGAACTGCAATGGAGAAGAAAAAGAGAGTTTGGGGGAATCGCAACCTCACCAAAGCCACCAAAATCAGGCTCGTGCGAACTCTCATATTCCCCATTTTTCTGTACGCCGCGGAGACGTGGACAGTCCGTGAGTTGGAAAAGAAAAAGATTGACGCTCTAGAGATGTGGTGCTGGAGGAAAATGCTCGGGATACCGTGGACGGACTTCCGCACCAACGTGTCCAGGAGCTCGGCATTACAGAGCGTCTGTCAGCCACGGTACAGTTGCGCATACTGCAATATTTTGGCCATGTCTCTAGGTGGAATAGAGACTCCATACAGCGACTGGTAGTGCAAGGCAAGGTGGAGGGAACCAGATGCCGCGGCAGGGCACCTATGCGCTGGACCGACCAGGTGAGATCCGCGGTGGGAGGCTGCGTGACCGATTGTATCTGACAATCTGTCGACAGGGAGAGATGGCGGGCGATTATACGGAGGGCTGTGTCCACTTCTGCCGCCGGCGTGGACGTCTCAATGTGACCACGACCGCTCTGCCAAGAGCGACACAACAGAGAAGAAGAAGAAGAGACGATATCAAAATTGTTTTGAAAAAAATGCCATCGGTTGTTGTTGAAATAACTGTTGACTGTTGATAGAAATTTCAGACGCCGTGGTATTTTATTTTTGCGCATAATAAAATAATGCGAGTGATGAGAAGACTGGTACGATGACTGATGACTAGGGCTTATCTTATTATTTTTTAGCGTTATCTACCACATAATTTTTTTCTTGTCCATAAAAGCTTTTTTTAGATTTTAATTCAATAAATACCTATATCAATTTTATATTTTATTCCGTTACCTAATACTTCTCATTTTTTTTAGTTCAATTAGTGCCTCATTATTACATTGTTTCTTTATGTTAGAGGGGGCAGATGGAAAGTGACTATCGCCGCCCATGAACGTCTGCAACTCAGGAGTCACAAACACGTTGCCGGCCTTTTAGGAAGGAGTACGCTCTTTTCTTGAAGGTTGTATCGGTCCGGAAATATCGCAGACGATAACCCGTTTCACAGATTGGTTGTGCGGGGCAATTATACAATTTATCGGGAAGCCCAAAGGAAGGGATCTTCGAGAGAAGCGCTTTATGCCAGACCCGATCAAAGGCCTTCGCTATGTCCATACCAACCGCACAAGCCTCTCCTTAGGTCTCGATCGCTTGTGTGTTAGAAAGACGAGAAGATCACCAGCTGAGCGACCCTGGCGAAAACCATATTGTCGGTCATTGAGTAGCTGCTGATCATCCAATTACCGAAGGAGCAGGCTGTTGATTATGGATTCCATAATCTTAGAGAACAAAGGAGTTATGACTATAGGCCTGTAGTTGGACGGGTCAGAGCGGTCACCTTTTTTAGGGATCGGGTAAACAAACGCTACCTTCCAGGAGTTCGGGCAAACGCCTTGGGAGTAGAAGAAACGGAAAAGGCGCGTTCAAACCGGTGCCAACTCCGGAGCACTCATCTTCAACACGATAGGAGAAATTCCGTCTGGCCTACACGACTTATGAATGTCGAGTTAAAAGAGTGCTTTACGCACTGATTTTTGAGTGAATCGGATATCCGGCATATAGCTCTGGCACCGCGGTATGGTCGGCGGTACGTTTCCCTGGTCATCCAAAGTCGAGTTGGATGCAAAGAATTTGCCTAGGAGATCAGCTTTCTCCTTGGCATCATAGGCCAACGAATTAAAACTGGAAAGGTGGAAAGGATTAGCTACAGAAATTCCGTATCGCACCGTTGGTATCGCACCGGTCGAGCCAGCCCATTTTTGCCGAAGCATGGCTCTTCCACGTATAGCATGGCCACGTTAAATTTCAGTTTGTTGCATTCTAACTTTTCAATAAATATTGCCTTACTCTACTCAGCGCCACGTAAGCTTATCGTTCTGCAAATATTTCGGGCATAAATACACAACGACATGGTCTATAGAGCTGCCTTGAATAGTAAAACTAAACTTTCTTTCAGCCGTCCTATAATTGAACTTTGCTGGAAACTGAATAAATAAGGTGTACGGGTACGCCAACTTTTCCAAAGTCGAGACAGTACACATGTCAATTCATTCTTCCTGAAAAAAGCTTATTTTTAATGTTATCGTGTTAGGTAGTATTTAATATAATTTTCTGGGCAAATAATACACACCATATTAACATTTCATTTTTTAATATGTTTTTAATTTATTACAGTCTAACAATGTTTCTTATTTATTTACACAACTAACATTATCTTGCATACCATTCAAGACAATTGTTTAAAGGTTCGATAAACGTCATACATAACATGAAGGTTCCTTACTGGAACTCATTAGTATAACTTAATAACTATTTAAATAAAAAATCTTTTAACAAACGTAATACTATGATAGATAAAATAGCCGTAATATAAGACCTTGTTTTTTATTTCTTTTCAAATAAATGTGTAATTATTTTCATACAAGTATTTTTCCTTTTTAACGTTTTTATATTTTTTTTTAAGTAGCTGACGACTCGGACATAAACGTAGTTGGAAATTTCTTGTCCGAATTGACATTTTTATATAATTTTGTTCAGTGACGGTTCGGCAACCATTTATATATGCAAGCTTTTATGGCAAGCCAGAAAGAAATTACTTTATGAGTGTTTTTTATTTATAAAATACTCTGTACGTACTGTAAAAAAATCAGGCGTGTACTAAGTATATTGAATTTATACCATATTTCTATAAATATACTTAAACCACTATACATAGGAGTGCCTGGCCTAATAAAAATTGCACTAACTACAAAACAAAACTTTTGAACTAAAAAAAACTGTAAATCGGCCTTCTAGTAATCACGATACATTAAAAACTTATAAAAATTACAGTAGCGGGGCAGTGTACGGTTGGCATATTTTTTATTTAAAAATATACGTATATACATACAAGTAAGCCTTAATACTTTTGTCTTAAATACCTATTCTAAAAACTATTTATTTAGAAAGTATACACAAAGAAGTACAATTTATCATATTTCTAATAGGATTTGGTTTCCAGAAGCTTACAATTTATATTCTTTACCTAGCCAATATATTTATCTCAGGGAAGTGTTTATTGCTATTTTTGGCTCAACTGGATAATATAACCATTTGAATTCAGAACTCTTAAGTCCAAATTTTGCATCTTTTTCCGTTTCTGGTTTAGGTACATCATCAGAGAGTAAATCAAGTACCTCTTGTGTAACTTTAGGATGGAAGCCGGTGTCATCGGCCACATAATCGATCCTCGTTCTAATGCCATCTCTACCAGTAACATAATAGTAACCTTTTTTGGTACCATTTGCATAACCTTCTTCAAAATGACCATGAAAACCAACAGTGTAATTAAAAGTATAAAGTATTTTTGTCATATCGTTTACATTCAGACCATCTGGTAGCCCTGCTTTTTCACCAGGACGAAGCGTGTTAATGTCTGTATTCTTATCAACTATTCTCAAATCCGCAGAAACTAATGTAGGTTTTACATCATCTGGGAGAGTATATTTCTTTGAACCCCTATTCTTGTTCGGAGTAGTGGAACTTTGTGTTGGAGGTGGGCTTTGTAAAGTGGGTTGGACATATCGTTGAGATCCTCGTGAAGGTTTAGAGTTCTGCATTGGTGATAAATGATTTGAGATTTCATTTAAACCTTTAGGGCTTGCAGTTGGAGATGGATAATTAGGGTTTTCTATGGGGTCTTTTTCAGGTACATCTGATGCCGCAAGCGGATCGTTTGAGTTCTGAGTAGGAGATGGACCGTTAAGGTTTAGTTTTGAATCTTTTTGTGGTTTACTTGGTGCGTTGGAGTTCTGAGTAGGAGATGGACCGTTTAAGTTTTTTTTTGAATCTTTTTGTGGTTTTCTTGGTGCGTTGGAGTTCTGAGTAGGAGATGGACCGTTTAAGCTTTGTTTTGAATCTTTTTGTAGTTTACTTGGTGCGTTGAAGTTCTGAGTAGGAGATGGACCGTTCAAGTTTTGTTTTGAATCTTTTTCTGGTTTACTTGGTGCGTTGGACGTCTGAACAGGAGATGGACCCTTCGCGTCTTGTGTTGAATCTTTTGGTAAATTACTTGGTAAGTTGGAGGTCCGGGTAGGAGATAGACCCTTTGCGTCTAGTGTTGAGCCTTTTGGTGTAGTACTTGGTATGTTGGAAGTCTGGGTAGTAGGTGGACCGTTTAAGTTTAGGTTTTTATCTTTTTGTGATTTACTTGGTGCGTTCGAGTTCTGAGTAGGAGATGGACCGTTTAAGTTTTGTTTTGAATCTTTTTGCGGTTTGCTTGGCGCGTTCGAGTTCGGAGTTGGTAAGGGACTGTTTAAGTTTTGTTTCGAATTATTTTGTGGTTTATTTGGTGTGTTGGAGTTTTGAGTAGGACCGTTTAAGTTTTGTTTCGAATCTTTTTGTGGTTTACTTGGTGTAATGGAGTTCTGAGTAGGAGACGGACCGTTTAGGTTTTGTTTTAATTCTTTTTGTAATTTGTTTGGTGTGTTGGACCTCTGACTAGAAGATGGATCGTTTAAATTTTGTTTTAAAATATTTTTTGGTTTTCTTGGTGCATTAGAGTTCTGGGTAGGAGATGAACCGTTTACATCTTGTTTTGAATCTTTTTGTGGTTTACTTGGTATATCAGGGGTTGGAGTTGGAGAGAGACCTTTCATGGTTTTCTTTGAATCTTTTTCTATATTACTCGGTGTGTCAGCCTTTTGGGTCGGAGATGGACCGTTTAGGTGTTGTGTTGAATTTTTTTGTGGTTTAGTTGGTGTATCAGGGCTTTGAGTAGGAGATGGATTTTTTGAGTCTTGTGTTGAATCTTTATGCGGATTACTTAGTGTGTTAGAGCTGTTCTCGGTAGGAGATGGACCCTTCATGTCTTTGGATGAAACTTTTGGGATATTGGAATTCTGGGTAGGAGATGGACCCTTTGCGTCTTGTGTTGAATCTTTTGGTGGATTACTTGGTGTATTGGACGTCTGAACAAGAGATGGATCCTTTGCGTCTTGTGGTGAATCTTTTGGTGTAGTACTTGGTATATTGGAAGTCTGGGTAGGAGATGGACCCTTTGCGTCTTGTGTTGAATCTTTTGGTGGATTACTTGGTGTATTGGACGTCTGAACAAGAGATGGATCCTTTGCGTCTTGTGGTGAATCTTTTGGTGTAGTACTTGGTATATTGGAAGTCTGGGTAGGAGACGGACCCTTTGAGTCTTGTGTTGACTCTCTAAGTGTGTCAGAGTTCTGGGTAGGCGATGGACCCTTTGAGTCTTGTGCTGAATCTTTTGGTGTGTTGGAGGTCTGGGTAGGAGATGCACCCTTTGCGTCTAGTGTTAAGCCTTTTGGTGTAGTACTTGGTATGTTGGAAGTCTGGGTAGGAGATGGACCCTTTGAGTCTTGGGTTGACTCTCTTAGTGTGTCAGAGTTCTGGGTAGGAGATGGGCCCTTTGAATCTTGTGCTGAATCTTTTGGTTTATTACTTGGTGTGTTGGAGGTATGAGTTGGAGATGGACCCTTTGCGTCTAGTGTTGTATCCTTTGGCGGACTACTTGGTGTGTTGGAGGTCTGGGTAGGAGATGGGCCCTTTGCCTCTTGTGTTGAATCTCTTAGTGTTTTAGTGTTCTGAGTAGGAGATGGACCCTTTGAGTCTTGTGATGAATCTTTTTCTGTTGGTACACTACTTGGTGAGTTGGAGGTCTCGGTAGGAGGTTGACCCTTTGCGTCTTGAGTTAAAACTGTTGTTGTACTACTTGGTGTGTTGGAGGTCTGGGTAGGAGAGGGACCCTTTGCATCTTGTGTTGAATCTCTTAGTGTTTTAGTGTTCTGAGTAGGAGATGGACCCTTTGAGTCTTGTGATGAATCTTTTTCTGTTGGTACACTACTTGGTGAGTTGGAGGTCTCGGTAGGAGGTTGACCCTTTGCGTCTTGAGTTAAATCTGTTGTTGTACTACTTGGTGTGTTGGAGGTCTGGGTAGGAGAGGGACCCTTTGCATCTTGTGTTGAATCTTTTGGTGTGTTGGAATTCTGGGTAGGAGATGGAACCTTTGCGTCTTGTGTTGAATCTTTTGGTAAAGTACTGGGTGTGTTAGAGTTCTGGAAAGGTGGTGAACCCTTTGCGTCTGTTGTTGAATCTTTTGGTATATTGGAGTTCTGGGTAGGGGTTGGGCCTTTTGCGCCTTGTATTAAATCTTTTGGTGGAGCACTGGCTGTGTTGGAGGTCTGGGTAGGAGAAGGACTATTTAAGTTTTGTGTTGAATCTTTTTGTGAATTACTAGCTGTGTCAGAGTTCTGAGTTGGAGATAGACCGTTTAAGGTTTGTTTCGAATCTTTTCGAGTTTGCATTGTCTCTGAGCTCTGAGTTTTAGAGGACCGATTTGAGTTGGAATCCTTTGGAGGTTCACCCGTTGTGTTAGAGTTAGACCTCGATGGAGTTGAATCTTCTGGTTTTTTTAAAGATTGTTTTCGAGATTCGCGTGTTGTATTGGAGCTTTTAATAGGAGATGGACCATTAAACTTTAGTTTTAAATCTGTTTGTGGTTTAATTGTGGATACTCCTGACCAGTTTAAGTCACTTTTTAAATCGTTATTAGGTTCATCCTCCGTTTTGAGTTCCGGAGTTCCGGAGTTTTGATTCGGAGAAAGATCAGCAGAATTTTGAGGTGGGGGCTTTTGTGCTCCAAGTGCATTAGGAGGTTGCGCCTGTAAATTTGGTTGTGGATCATTGGGTGGTGTACTTGTAAGAGAATCAGATCCTAATTGAGAATTATAGGGCTTTTTAACTCGAGGGACCAAACGTTGGCTGTCAAATATCCCAAGTTTTATAATATTTTTCTTTACAGATTCAGGCACCGAAAGTTCTGAAGGAAAATTAGATCGCTGGCCTAAAAGTGGTGTTAGTGGTGTTCTAGTCGGCAGACTACAACCGCTGCATGATTTGCCTGGAGGCTCAAGAGAAAATAGCTTAAAAGGCATTTGATTTTTAGGTGTGGTGTTGATTACTGGGGATTTATTAGGCTTTTGATTGAGAGTATTAGGAGGTGTACTGGTTACACTAGGTAAAGTGGGTAAAATTTGTGAATTACCAGCTAAACCGTTTACAGTGGGACTAATGGACTTAATGATTGCCGAAAGTACGTCAGGTGAAACACTTGCATCTGGCTTAGTGATTGTAGCTGGCATAGAAGGTTTATCCACAGTAACGAGTCCAGCGGAAAAATTGGGTGAGGCAGATTTAACGACTGGGGTTAAAACAGGGAGTTCAGTTTGTATTTCGAGTTCCCCCATCGGTACAACAACCGATGCAGATGGAGAGGACACCATGAGTTTAGCAGCTACAGTGGGAAGTAAGGTAGGGGCCACATTTGCTGTCTGTACTTTGAGTTCTTTGGGTGCCATGATGGCTGCGGATACAGAAGGTGTGGTAACTGCAGCGGGTGCTGATAGCGTTGTAGTCCTTAGAGGCGGAGTGAGAGTAATAGATATCGCAGGTGTAGGCACAGTTGTTGAAGCAACTAACGCAGCAAGTGTAGAGGGAATTACAGATGTAACGTTTGCAGCTGCTGCGATTTTCGGTTCATTAGACGAAGTGAATGTTGGGAGAGTAATGGATGCACTTGGTGTCGTATGTATTCCATTGGTAGAGCTTGCTGTAGGTGTAACAGTCGTAGCAGTTGCAGCAGATCCTGGGTTTGGTAAGTCAAGGGAATGTCCTTGTCTTGTTGATACAGCATCAGCTGCTAAAATAAAAAAATGAAACGTTAGTTTATCGGTCGTAATTTTAAATTTAAGGGACACGTTTATTACATAATAATCTTTTGTCTATTGTTCTGTTCCTAAGGAGTTTTATTTCATTCTTTTCCTAAATGATTTTACCACGACGCTATATTATCTAGTTATGAAGCATATATTACAGTACACGGTTTTAAGTGGTGACAATAGCCATAGCACCTTATTCGTATCAAGCGACGGCAGATTTTTTGTTAAACTCAGAATTAAAAAGCTGTAAAATTGCTTAAAAATGCTTACAGGACTTTAAATTTATATTCTTCGTAGATAATATTTTGAAATCTCCTTCTTTGGTTGTGGCGTACACTGTAACATGGTACACGTCATCTGCAGTGAGGAAACCGAACTCCCCCATGACAAGCCCGTCTTTATCTAAAACATTTCAAGCATTTTAAAAATATACAAATTTACTGTTTACAATGAGACAACCTCTCATTATTTCTATGTAAAGAGAATTATTTGAACCCCTTCTTAAGTGAATTTTAAGGAAGGAATTTGACATTTGGATTTAATTGTGTGTAAATTTATAAATTATTCTAAAACGATTACTTTACTTGTCACAAAGCTTAAAGTCCATAAAATGACAGTGTAAATTATACTAGAAAAGTATAACTTCTTATTTATGTTTCTAAAACGTAATACATTCGATAACTCGATGAAATTCGATACACTCTTAATATAATTTAAAGAAAAACTACATGTAAACTACGCAGAAGACCTAATTGATTCATGTAAAAGAAAGAAAACTTCTTTTATTGAGTAATTGTCAGATCAAACAACATACAAACGGGCGTGCAGTCATGGTCAAATGGTGGGCCTTATTGATTAAACTATGTTGACAAAACAATGATTATTACGTGTAACCGATTATTCACGTTAAAACTACTGGTTGTTGCGGAAATAATAAATAGCGTTTTCTATTGATGTGCACCACTGTAATTACTTTTTACACATCTGAATAAACACACACCAATGTCTCAAAATTTGACCGGCTTCCTATAACACATAGCTGCACGTAGTTTTTTTACACAAAATTATCATATTTTAGGTGGGGCAAGTATGTAGTAAAATATAAAATAAAATATAGTACTTAGTCTTTATTTTTTTCACTCACACAGTATACACAATCAAAAAAAAGTGAAGCGATACAAGATAAAATTTGCAATTTTATTCAGCAAATCTGTGTGGGAGACTGGTATCTATATTAGGAGACCTGTATGACAGATTACCAGACTCTCCAGACTCTGGATAGGTTGAGTGTTGTGTAACTGAGGTATATTATTTTATTACTAAGAACAGGTTGAGAGAAGGGAAGGTGAGGTTTAGGGTAGGATGATTTGGTGTCCAATTTGTGTGGTGTGAGTGTGTCGTGATGTGGTTAGTGATGTGATGTGGTGTCAATGGTTTGTAAGGTGTTGTGTGTGGTGAGTGTCTGTGATGGATAAAGTGCACTAAATGATCTAAGAAGGAACAGTAAGTAGTTTTTCGGTTTCTTTATAAGTTAGAGTTTTTAGTGACAGAGTGCACAGAGTGAGTTTACAATGAAGTTTTGTGAGTTGATAAATCGAAACAAGTTTGTTTAACTCGTTATAAAGATATCCCCCCAGAAAGCTAAAGAATTTTAGGAAAAAGGCCTTCGATTTTCTAATCTGTAACAAACATTATGAGGCGTTTCTCTATAAGTGCGAACTCGAATGCTGTTTAAGTAGAGCACAAATAGGTTTAGAGCACAAATAGTTGACGCAGATATCGGAAAGCTGGTAAAGGTTTGGTTTGTTGTGGGAAAGCGAAAAGGTAAGAAGTGACCATCCTTCAGAACGGCTCTTTGTGCTATTTCTACCTTTAACAAGCGAGTCTTAGAATAGGTTGACACAAGGATAGGTAGACCATTTTTAAAACGTTTTTATCTGCAATGTGTCTCGAATTTTTGAAAACAAAAATCAGTTTGCTAATCCTGGAAGTGAAGAGATCTTTGTGCTGTTGGAAGCTAAGTGTGCTGTCGATCATGAATCCTAGGTCTTTAATGGAGGAGGCTCTTTCTAGTTGTTTACATGAGCAAGATAGGCTAGATAGGTCATGAATGAGCTGTGTTGGGCAAGTTTTCTAAGACGTAGGATGAAATGTGTTGTTTTGAAAATGTTAGGTTTTTGTTTTGTCATGCGGGCACAGTTATATTTATCCTCCCAATTGTCCCCATGAAAAATCAGTGCAGTATCATTGGCGAATGTAACTATTTTTTGCCGTTGCGTAGTTCGTGATTCCAGAGGCCATTAATAAAGGTGAGAACGAGAGTCGGTCCGAGGAGGCCACCCTAATAACTTGAGATAACTTTTAAGTAATTTCAGTTGGGTAAGGTTAGGTTAGGTTTAGGGCTTTTCCGGTGGGGGGAAATGCCCCCCAGGCTCCCGTGTCCGTGCAGGAGAGGGCGAAAGCGGCGGTGGCCGTCATCCACAAGGTGGCCACCAAGTCCGTAAACCTTAAAGGCTCGTTTGTGAGGGCCCTCAAGGACTCCTCCTCCGCTTTGTTGGAGGTCGTGGAGGGCCTAGTGGGCGATGTTTCTCGCCTACAGGTGGCCAACGAGAGGCTGACACAGCGGGTGAACGAGCTGAGCGCTCAGTTTGCCCGCTTCCAGGCGAACCTCCCCGAGCGGGAAGCCCCGTCCGCGTCCCAGCCCGCCCCTACCACCAACTCAGGGGCATTTGACTCCCAACTGCGTGAAATCCTCATCGCAGTTGGGAATATGCTGGACGGACGCCTGGCTGGCCTGGAGGCGAGACTGCCCCCTGCGCCGGTTGTGCGCCCCCCACTCGCGTCGGCACAGCGACCTAAGGCCGCCGCTCCGACCGCGCTCCTCGTGGTGGGAGGCCGCGTCTCTTACGCGGCGGTGGCGTCTGCCCCGACTCCATCGGCTCCCCAAAAGCCGAGGAGGGGGGCCAAGGCACCGGCCCAGGCTCCGGCCAAGGCACCCCCCAGGCGCCGGCCAAGGCGCAGGCCAAAGTGCCGGCCAAGACGGGGCCTAAAACGGCGCCGAGGAGTGGAGTGGCATTCCCTCCGCTCCGAACTCCGACACCCCTGCCCCCTCCAACGAGGGTTGGCAGGAGGCGAGGGGCTCCAAGAAGTCCCGAAGGCGGGCCAGAAGGGCTGCCCAAAAAGCAGCTCAAGCCCAGCCTTCGCCACCGGTGGCAACGGCCTCTACAAAGAGGCCGCGGAAGCTGCAGCCGCCCAAAACCGTGGCTGTAGTGGTGACCGTGTCCCCGGGGTCGGCTGACGGCGGGCTGTCCTATGCGGCCATCTTTAAAAAGGCCCGGGACAGCCTCGCCAATGATTTTGGGACGGTGGGGGTCAGGATGCGCCTCGCCCAGACGGGAGCTCGAGTTCTCGAGTTCCCAGGGGCTGAAGGCGCAAAGACGGCGGAAAAATTTGCTGAGAAGCTGCGGGGACTCTTTACAGCTACGGATGGTGTAAAGATCGCCAGGCCTACTAAGTGCGCAGAGCTGCGCATCTCGGGCCTGGACGACTCCGTAACGGCCGAGGATGTCCGCGTTGCAATGCGAGCGAAGACGGGGTGCAACGCGGAAAACCTCAAGGTCGGCACCATCCGCCCCGGTCCAGGGGGGCTTGGTGCAGTGTGGGTCAGTTGTCCCGTAGCGTCGGCCAAAATTTTGGGCGACGCTGGCAAGATCCTCATCGGTTTTGTAAACGCCAAAGTCACAGTTCTGGCGGCGAGACCGATGAGGTGCTTTAAATGCCTGGCCACGGGACACACTCGCATCAAGTGCGATAGCTGCTTTGACTGCGGCGGACTGTGTTTCCGCTGCGGTCAACCGGGGCATAAGGCGGCAGAATGCTCTGCCGCCCCTCACTGCCCAGCGTGTGCGGCGGGCAATAAGCCCGCCAATCACCAGATGGGGCAGAGAGGCTGCAAGCCTCCCCGCAGTTCTCGGCAGACGTCAGGGGCTAGCCAGTCGACCCAGGCTACCCCCGACAACCATGGACCGAGTGCTGGCCCTAGCCCTCAACCACATGACAGACCGCCTCGGGGAGGTGTTCGACGCTAGCTTGGCGTCGGGACGTTTCCCTGAGTGCTGGAAGAGCGGGTAGCTGGTCCTATTAAGGAAGCTGGGACGGCCTGCCGATTCGGTCGCGGCCTACAGGCCCATCGTGCTGCTGGACGAGGCGGGTAAATTGTTTGAGAGGGTTCTCTCTGCCCGCATCGTCCGGCACCTCTACGAGGTGGGCCCCGATCTGTCGGACGCCCAATTTGGTTTTCGGGCGGGGCGTTCGACAGTCGACGCTGTTTTGCGCCTGAGGGCCGTGACCGAAGAAGCCGTGAGCTGTGGCGGCGTGCTGTTGGCGGTGTCATTAGACATCGCCAACGCATTCAATAGTCTGCCATTCAGCTGCATCAGGGAAGCACTCCACTATCATGAGGTGCCAAAGTACCTGAGGCGGCTAGTGGCAGACTATTTACGTGTCGTGTACGAGGACCGAGATGGTAATTTGAGGTGTCGGCCCATGTCGTGCGGTGTTCATCAGGGGTCTGTTCTTGGACCCCTCTTGTGGAACATAGGGTACGACTGGGCCCTTCGAGCCGATTTCCCCCCGGGCTGGGTGCAGACGATACTCTGGTTACAGCCCGGGGGGCGAACTTCCATGAGGCGGCGCGCCTGGCCACAAGGGGAGTCTCCCTGGTGACCACCAGGCGCATTGAGGCGCTGGGCTTACGGGTGGCCCTAGATAAGACGGAGGCTCTGTTATTTCTTGGGCCCCGTCGTGGTCCACCCCCTGGCGCCTCAATCGTGGTCAACTCGGTCCTCGTACCGGTTCGGGCCCAGATGAAATATCTAGGCCTGATCCTCGACGGGAGGTGGCTCTTCGACGAGCACTTCCGACAGCTTGCTCCAAAGCTGGTCGGCGCTGCGTCTGCCCCAGGGCGACTTTTGCCCAATTTGGGTGGACCCAGCGTCGCGACAAGACGGCTGTACACGGGGGTTGTCCGGTCAATGGCACTATACGGTGCACCGGTGTGGGCGGCGGCTCTGACCGCCCAGAATAGGGCACGCCTCTGGTGCCCTCAGAGGGTAATGGCTTTCAGAGCCATACGCGGTTACCGCACCGTTTCGACGGAGGTGGCGTGCGCGTTGGCTGGAACTCCCCCGTGGGATTTGGAGGCGGAAGTGCTCGCCGAAGTTTATCGGCGAGTGGCTGACTCCCGGGCGGAGAGCGGATTTCACCCTCCGCCCGAAGACGTGCGCGAGTGGCGCGAAGCCGCTCGCCGAGCCACGATGGCTCGTTGGTCGTTCCGGCTGGAGACTCCACGCGCTGGCTTCGCCGCCGTGGAGGCTCTCCAGCCGGTCATCGCCGAGTGGGCAGGGCGGCAGCACGGGACCCTTACCTTCCGGCTGACGCAGGTGCTTTCCGGGCACGGTTGCTTCGGAAAGTACCTGCACTCGGTCGCTAGGAGGGAACTGAGTCCCGCCTGCCACTACTGCGACTGCAGTGAGGACTCGGCCCAGCACACGCTGGCGGTCTGCCCCGCATGGGCGACGCAGCGCCGGGCCCTCACTGCAGTCATCGGAGTGGATCTCTCGCTACCGGCCGTAGTATGCTCCATGGCCGGTAGCGACAGTTGTTTTACCGCGGTCGCAACGCGAGATTACTTCCTCGCAGAAGGAGCAGGCGGAGAAGGCCCGGGAGGACGACCTCCACTCGGACCCGATCCGCCGCCGGCGAACCGGGCGGCGGAGGCGCGCCTATCACCGCCTCATGCCGCCCTGAGTGTGGCCGCGGGTGGACGGGGTGGGTTTCCCCTCCACCCGCATTAGTTTGGCTAGCCGCGAGGGGGCGGTGTCCGCGTGTGCCGGACGTCGCCTAAAGAGAGGAAAATTTTGAGACGGGGCCCGCAACAGGAGCGGGCCGGCGCTAGGAGGGGTCCGGATGTCTTAATAACAGCTGTTCCCGGATCCCTCCTATTACAGGCGCAGAGTGGCACACCGTGTGGTTTTAGTCGGTCCGAGTCCGACACACCACCCCGCCGCAAACCCCGGTGGGGTGACGGTCCGAGGGGATTTCCACACTTTAAAAAAAAAAAAAAAGGTTTAGGGCTTTTGAAAGAAGATTTTAAGCCTCTAAACAGTTACTAAGGCGTTTATGTAGTGGGTAAGTAAGTCTCACGTAACATGTATTTACTGATTAAATTACTCATTATACATTATTGCCACATAACTCAGAAAAACTCTTCTTGTCTTGTAAAAACACACAATAACCAAACTATCTAAACACATTACAAACATACCCGTTTTGAGAACTACAAATATAGCATTCATTAGAAAAAGTTAAATAACTAAAATATGTAACTAAAATATGTATAAATATTACTTAGAATAAAAATACCGGCGTTCAAATAACGACCACTTAAATGGAAGTTATGTATGTTTCGATGATGTCACCAAATTCAAATTAAATTGATTTGTGTGGTAAATGATTATTGTCAACTGCCAAAATCATAAAATTAGTATTTGATTGTGTAGGTAGAATAACTAGTAATTGTTCACCGGTTTTTGTCAATTGATTATAAATGCTAATTTAAAAATAAAATAATTCAAAAACCTTATTTTCAAGTAAGTTTTTATGAGCAAATAATTATTTATCTAGTAATGACACTCATTGGTGTCTATTCGTACTTTTATTACATTACACGTGCTAAGCTTTTTAAAAACCAATAATGCCATTAAACCAAAACTTAAGTACCTACTTAATTATTTAATTATTAGTTCAATAAAGTTCTTTACTTTATTAATTAGTAGTTCAATAAAGTTCTTTTATTCGTTTTAGTTCATATCTTAAATACAAGATTGTTTTTAAAATTATCTAAGTAGGTTATCCCCCCATTAGGAAATAGAGTTAAACTATAGAACCTTTTCTATGTTTCATATTTCGACTAAAAGAAGAGAAATAATTCGTTATAAAAATAAAATATAAATACAATTACAAGGTATTTTATAATACCCTAATAGGGTATTGTCATCAATATGTTTGAGTCTATTGTCATCAATACCCTTTGAAAATACCGTGAGGCGAAACCAGTTAGATTAAAAAATAATAATTTTGTAACAATATAAGCACAAGTATCAACTGAATATGTACCCGCTTTTAAATATAAATTAAATGAAAATTTAGAAATTATTGAAATTTCATGTTATTGCTAGATCGGTACAGCAAATTATACAAAAATTGTTAAAAACAATATCGGAACACAACGTTTAGCATTGAAATCAAAATTTCTGAATTGAAACGAACTTTTAATCAGATTAAGCTAAAACTTAACAATAAACAACCCAGTTTCAGAGCTATCCTAAAATCGTTGCTTCTTGTTGACTACGCTCGAAGACAAGGACGTTGGCAAATTTAGTAAATCTGTTTTTTTTTTTGTTAATTCAACTTAGAATTACTTGATCATACAAATGTTGTGTGATGAGCAAATTCATTTGTTTTGTATCTGTGTGTAAAACACGTAGCTCTACGGTAACAATTAGAAGTGAAACGGCGTTCGTAACGCAATTCAAAGAAAAAATTAAGATTATAAATAAGAGGTCTGAATTACGCACTAGTAATTTCGTACCGAACATTATCTTCGCGGTCACGATTCGATCCCCACATGGGACAATACTTTATGTGATCGACAAATTGTCTGGGTTTTCTTTGTGCCCGTTTCATGTGTGGATGTAACGTCCCCGCGACACAGAATATATTCTTAGTGCGGGAGTTATCTTTTAAAAAAGAGAAATACGGATCCTTGTCTTTATAAAATTACTGTCTGGCAGGTTGGTTCGAGAATAATATTCTAAGAAAAAATTCATACCAGTTTTAAATATAGAAAATATTATAAATGTTTAAAAAGAAGTAATGGCTTCTTTTTGGAAACATTAATGCTGTTCTACAAATAAAGGACAATAGCAGGTTCCCATACATACCTAATTTTATTTGAAGTGAAATGACAGCGTTTAAATATCAAAAATGCCTATAACCCTTGAGAATTTATTCTTGAATATTCTCATAAAAAAATTACTAGCGAAAGAAGTCTATATAGGAAAAAATATATTGGATTTTGAATGTTTCGAGGTTAAGTACTAAAATATTGTCAATGTTTAATCTTCGCTTACAAAGCAGATGTAATACTAGCTATAAATAAATAATTTATTAATAATAATTTAGATAAATGTACTTCAATACACATATACACAAGGCGGAAGTATTTATTTATTTATTTAGTTATTCAACAGTCAGTAGTTGTGACATTAATTACTAAAATCTAAAGCATGCATCCATTACATTGAGATTAATGCACAACATTTTAAGGCATCACATCACATCACAGGCACACATCACATCATCATTTAAAGTATAAAAATACTGTTTGACTTATAGATTTTAGTAAAATCTATAATAAGTTTTAACATGGTAAATCTGTTAGTATGGTGCAAACAAACTCATTCTTTTACTTTGAATGTGTGGGAGAACATACTCTTGATACTTCAGTTACAACTAAGTTTTTCAATGTCATTTATTGAGTCAGTGTATTTTGTGTAGCCTCTCCGTGGAGACTATGGCTTGTTTTAGTCTCATACTTCATAGTGCGTAACACGACTCGCGAAGGAGACGGCGGAGCGGGACCGGGAGAGGTTTAGAACTCTCCCGGCCCGCCAGGCCCGGGCACGGGCCAGGCAGCGCAGGGGACTCAGGCGCCGGAGGTCGCAGAACGACCTCCGTCCTCCATAAGCGCAGGCCTGGGGGTGACAGGTGAGGCCATCTGTCACCCTAGCAGAAGCAGGCCGGGGTGGCGGCGAGCGCGTTGCGAAGCGCGCTCGCTTCCAGGGAGCACAGGGAACATGGGGTTCCCACACGGGGCGGGGGTCGTCTACTCGTCTGTAGATGACCCGAGGTATGGCACCAGGGACTTCCTTTCTAGGGTATACCTGGTTCCCCGGCTATTAGTACCCGGCGAAGGCGTTTGGTTTTAGTCGGTTCGAGTCCGACATGCCACCGACAGGTGGTATCCGAGGGGATTTCCGCACGGAAAAAAAAAAAAAGGGCGTAACACGAAAGAGATAGCGTAAAGAGAACAGAATATATTTACCATTCCCCTATCCTACAGAATACAACCCTTGTCGCCAGTGAGCGCTTAACGATCATGGTTACGATTAAAAACCGTTTTGGGTATGCAATAGTAATAAATCCTTTTAAAAAAGGTGAACCGACCACAAACAATATTAACCAAGAGCACTAAGAACGTAGCAGCAATCACGGTTGATTTGATGTCATTTTTAGAAGATTTCCGTTGTCTGTCTTCAAAACCCATCATCAAATGTATATGAAAATTTAATAGGACTATTTTGATGGAATACTATTTTTTTATATCTTTAAATGTATTTTTGTGCATAAATGTATTTATAAATGTAATTTATATTTAATGAAATAAAGAGCATAATAATAATAATGCATTTCTATTTCGTTAGCTTATTGTAGTAAATAATAGTTTGAACTGAAATTAATTAAGATACGTGCATAAAACCGATCAAGTGGCTTGCAATAAGAGAGGCCTATGTCCAGCAGCGAACTGCGATAGGCTGATCATGATGATGACGTGCATACAATGAGTGGTCAAAGCGCCGTCCTCCTAGCTAGGTTATGGAATAACCTGTATTAAGGAGTAACAGTCCCAAACCCCAGTTTTAATAGAAACAGTGTGGTTGTGAGTGTGGGAGCGTGGGTGGGTGCGTGAATATGTGTTTGCGTATATGTGTGTATGCGCATGTACATGCGTGCGTGTGTTTCATGTGTTATACCTACGTATAAAGATATGTTTCCGTTTTTGGAGCGATTGTCAGATTGACCGAACAATTACCTACGGTCTAAATTTTTTTTTTTTTGTTTCAAGAGTGACACTTGAAAAATAGATGGAAACTGAATGGCAGTACCTACCCCTTATTTTCGAAACTATTTAGTTTAAGATTTTGAAAAAAAAAAAACAGAAGATTGGTTTTGGATATTAAACGATGTTTTGGTCACAATAGTGTACGCAAGTCCAAAAATGTTTTCGTATGATTGTTACTTAGCTGTAATACATTTTTAAATTCAAACATAATTTTTACCTTTGGCCTCATGTCGGTGTTGGTGTTTTGAGCCCTCGACATCTACAGTGAAGCCAAACTCGTAAGGTTTGTTCTCGTCTTTATCATTATCGGCACCTTGAGCTCGTAACAGGAAACATATTAATACACTAGTCACTATTCTTAACCGTTTTCTGGGAAGCATCTGGAATTTGAAGAAAAATCAAAATTAGGCATACTTACGAAGTTTGTTTGAAAATAGTAGTGCGTGTTAATCATGTAAATAACAAAGCCATTCAACGAGTGTAGAGCGTAATTATTACTTATTGAATATTTTTTTACAGACAAATAAATTTAGGTGATTTGAGCTGACCGGCCTAGTTATGTTTATTCCGTACGTTAGGTATGTGTCAAATCAAGTGTCATTTCACTCAAACTTTATTAAATGAATTTAATATTTAAGTAGATTTCTGAATCAGTTTTAATCATTTTTTAAACCTTACGTAACTATGGGAACCAGACTGCTGATAAACCTACTTGTATGTCATGAAATAGGTAAATATAACAGATAAATGACTCCCAGGTAATAAATAGATGATAACGAGCATGGTCATTTATTTTCATGTAAATATTTAACCTTATTAATCGAAGTCACGACTCTATTTCAGCAGTCAGGATAACTAACTAACTACCGTTCCCTATTTGCACTACCGAAATTTATACCTGTTATGAAGTACGTCAGTAACGTTACTTTAAGTTAAGATAAATAAAAGTATAATCTTCGATTTATTACTATCATAGCGAATATATCGTTTAACATTTACTTATTACGCCTGTAAAGAGGAGTAGTTATTTAGCCACAAGTAATTTCAGTAGTAAGTAAATGAGAGTATTCGAGACGACGGAACCGCCTTTCATGTATAATGTCATTGTAACATTAAAATTTCCGAATAGTCTTGTCTATCTGTTACATAATCAAACATTTTACCTCTAGAAGTCCTTAAAAGTCTTATATTGTGTAGTATACGTGTATGTCAGTTATCACGGTAAATAGCTTATGGCCTTCCTCAAGAATCCAACTATCTCCATATCAAATTTCATATAAATAAGTTAAGCTGCTAATGATTCCCCATACAAATTTTACCCCGCTTTTCACCCCCTTAAAGGATGATTGCTGGGATTAAAACTATCCTATGTCATTTCCAAGGACTCAAACTATCTCTATACAAAATGTCATCTTAATCGGTTCAGCGGACACACTTTCGCATTTATAATATTAGTGTGGTTACCAATACACATATATCCTAATCCTATTCAGGAACCAGTTTACTAGTTAAACTGGCCGTCCATCGTTTTTCCAAACGCACAGACAGATTGGCTTGGTGACAACTACTTAACATGTCAAAGAGGTGTGGTATTGTAAAAATTTAATAATATAATATCTATGTTGTTAACATTATGTTAATATGACGAAAATAAATGATGATTATCGTTTATTCCTACATAAAGTATTATAGTGCCTACAAAACTTGTATTTATATACATATAGCCAAATTTGTGTTTATGTTTACTTTTATTGTTTTTTTACTGTGTTCGTTAGGTAGTTTTTCCTGTAATATTAAATTAGGAGTATTTCTATTAATGTTTTTAATACTAGATTCAATATAAGCACCGTGACCAAACCCGCATGCCGAAAATTCGGTGTATCAACGAAACTAATTAAAACATTGGCAAATAATATACGTATTATTAAGAAAACCGTAAAAAATAAAGACATTGTTTTAATAAAGCTAATAGATTATTCGATAACTATCGGATAACTTAGTATCTCGTACTCTTTACTTCCTTCTTCTCTTTACTCATACACTACTAAAGAAAGAACCAAATGATAAATAATATTTACGGAATTGGAGATAGGAGATTGAAGAAGATACAAGTATTAGAGCCAAAACTTCCTTTCTAAGGAGAGGCCTATGTCCAGCAGTGGACTATTAAAGGCTGATGATGTGATCAATACTGATGCTTCATGCAAAATTCAGTTTAATCACAAGGATTTTCTAAAACCCTTGCTACTTTAATTATAACCACTATTTTTATTACCATTATTATAAATCGACATTGAAATGATGACAATATGTATTATGCATTAAATAATTATAGGTACATTTACATGAAATTGTTATATTTTTTTGATTAAATATTAGGTATTTACAATGGAGCAGGCAAGTGTGTTTAATATTGGCTTTTTATAGTGTTTAAGATTTTAAATAGTAGCAAAGTTTTCTAGTAACAAGTTTGAAGTTAAAGAGCTGCCTATAACGGGTTAGTAAGAATTCGAACTATCTATATAACATTGTATAGTTATTTATGAATATATAAGGAAATTGTATAAGGAAAAAAAAAAATTTTTTTATGTGAACGGGTGAATATTAAAAGGGCAGAATTTGATTTCATTTGATATCTCAAGTGGTCGAATTTTTAAGTGCTATTTTTATTATTGTCCAAAATCGTGGCACTAGCAACCATACCACAATGGCACCAGTTAGACAAAGTACTTACTTAAATCGGTTTATTTATATTATATAAGCTCGTGACAGTGTCTTTTTTAGACGTGAATAGTTATACTGCCATTACATTTATTTTTAGTAAAAGTCAAATATATTTTAATAGCTTAGTATAATATAAAAACAAAACTTAATAAAGAGTTAATTATTTATCACCTGATTTCATCATCGTACCACTATTACTAAGTTCAATCTGGTGATCTCTTCAAAGCAAATCACATGATGGGCTCATGTCAAGATGTCAATTCGAGAGGTTTCGAGCAGTCACTATCGAGTTCCGCTATCCATCACGTTTCCATAAGGATGAACTTCAATATAGTCACAAGTAGGTAAGTAGTAGTTCGATATAGTTAAAATTAACCGTCAAGATTAGTTTACATAGTTATAAAGCTAAAGGCGTGACAAATACCTTATAAATATGCATTTATAATATAATTATAATATTAAATAATTTTTAATCTTATAAACATACAGAAATACACTGTGTAAATGCATGTAAATATTAAATAATATAATATAATTTACAAATAATATATATAAACAATTTACGGGAAACTCTTAACGAACTCCAAAATAAATGTCACCTTACCGAGTTTATTTCCTTGATTTTATTTTTAAATAACTTACTAATAATAAAGTCCGTTTTTTTATTATTTTAAATTTGTTGATTATGTTGCTGAACTTCAACCTCTATAATATTGTTAATTTTATGCTATTTCATCTATCTAATAGTTCGTATAATATTGCAAATGTGTAGGGATATCATGTTCTAAGTGGTTATACTTTTTTTTGCATATAAAGCGCTGTAAATCAGTTAAATAAATACATTATGTCACATCATATCCGATAAACAGCATATAGTTAAAGCCTTAAGCAATATAATGTAATAATATGGAAATATATTGTGAAAACAAGTTTATATTTTTACAAGTCAGTCCTTTTTGTTAAGAAAGCTAATTCCTTTTATAGCAAACTTTGCCTGATTGAACAGAACCAAAAGAATGTGCCTGCTTGGAAGGAAAAACCTGAAAAAAATCTGAAAAAAAAATGATGATGGTAGTACGGTTAGGTTAGATCTGTAATGGAAGAGTAAATAGTTAACTTACAAATATACCGATTTCACAAATTTCGCCAGATTTATTAAAAATACTTGCTTTTTATGTTATAATATAATTTTATTCTTAAACTACACAACCTTATACAGTGTGTGGGCTGGCATGCACTGGGCAGTTTTATTGTTTTTAGGTATGGGAAGGAAATATCAAATAAAAAGCCGTGTGGTGTCGCGGGACACCCGATAGGAACGAAGTTTCTTATGCTATTTGACAAATATCTCATTTATAAGTTTTTAAAAAGGTATGTTTTAAAAAATAATGATCAGCGTATTGATTACTTAGTAATAAACAAAAAAGTTGATTTACTAATAAACTACACCTATTTGTTTGAAGAAAGGCCGCAATTTTTTTAGTTAAATATTGAAAACTTGAAAGCTGTTGATTGTAGAGAAACAAGACTGGTCTCATTTCATTCCTCATCAAATTATAGAAAATTCGTACGCAACATGTCTCGATCTCCGATGTATTTTGTTGTCGAGTCATTAAACAAAAATGTGCAATGGAAGTAGACAGATTACTTTCTCTTTACAAGCAGTGAATACAGAGCGAGAGAGATAGCGACTAACGATTTTTCGTAGCATGCGCTTTTTCTCATGAAATCCCTCTGGCCACACCTTCCCATAAGGAACTTCGTTCCAAAAACAAAGACTTCACTTTGTTTTATTTTACAGTGATTTATTATGAGTATTTATGTGGTACGAGTGGCATTTGATGTCGCTTTTTATTACACAACATTACAAAACAAAATAAAATTATCCTTCGTGTCACTACCACTCTTCAATGAACACTTTCTTTTTCAGAAAAACTGGACGATAGGCCCAGCTCATCAGACAGTCGTAATGCCGATACCAAAAACCTAAGCTTTCAGAAATTGATGTTACAGAGTGCTGACAACAGACAGAAGGAGGGTCGTTACATGAATTGTTTATTAGGTTGATCCACAAGAAAGTTATATGGCCACAGTCTATTAGACTGTTTAGTTAGTAGCCAGTGGCGTATTACGAAAGAAGCTTTTAAACAGTAAAATGAATTTCCACGACCGCAGAGTGGTTAGCGCTACAAATTCGTACAAATTTGGCCATATGAATTTGGGAAATAAATAGATACTAGGTATTAAGCCATACCACTATAACCCTTGTAGTGTTGTTTGTTTATCTTTATTTATGTCAGCGATATTTTATTCCTTTTTTGGTTTATTAGTTTAAAAGATTTTCTCGTTTTGTTTTATAAGAGTTTACGATTATTTTTATGACTTTTAAATATTTGTCAAGGTATTTTTCAAGGTAATGAATGGTAATGAGAAATTTTGATTTGCATTTTACAGGTAAACTCAAGAATCAATATGCATGCATAATATTGAAAGGTACATGTTCTAGTATTATTAATAGTACGACCAATATGCCATACATGTTATTATACATTAAAAAGAAAAACGAATTATCACACCGTTTTATATAACACATTGTCACTGTTAAGAATGTTGAAATCATAGTAATCTCCATAGTTACATATTGTTAAATACATACCTTCGGACAAAATTGGGTAATCAAATAGTTGACGAATTTCCAAAGTCGACTTGTAGTTCCTCAATAGCTTAGCGCGTTAAAAAAAAAACAAACTTTAACTTTGTTGTATTAGTACATACATTTCTGTTACGAATTGAAATAAGAATTTAATGATGTCACTATTGGCTTACCTTCCGGGTGTATATTTACTTGTATATTAGCCGCTGACCGGCGGCCTGTTGCGCAAGAGTTCGCACGCGACTGTGCCGATTCTTGAATGAGATAATTTATTAATACAACTTCCTAGCTCATGCAAATGATGAGTTACCAGTTAAGTTGTATTTGATAAAACTTATGGGCATATTTTATCGCGAGACAGACCTAAGTTTCTGTACCTACTATACCGGTTTTTATTATCACGTTGATGAACATTGTACCAGTAAACCTACTTATTTTTAATTTGTTATTATTTATTATATTATTGATATGTCTTAATTTATTTTAAACTTAGATAGAGAACGTACATACAATAAATATTTATACGCATTCTTGTACTAAGCGTTCTTTGATTCATCATCATCATTATCGCCAGCCTACCGAAGTCGCATGCTGCCAGCCATCTTGTTCTTTAATTACGCTAACATAATTTTCACATTCACATTTTCTATATAAATAAAAATGAATCGCCGAAATGTATGTACGCGCGTAACTTCCGAACGTCTTCACCAAATTGGATAATTCTATTTTTTTTATGTTCGTTATTGTCAGGACAAGATTTGTATAAAAGAAACTTAATAAAACGATCAGCTTTTTTAACCTCATTATATGAAAAGTAAGGTTTAATCACTTTCGATACATCAAATATGTCAATATATGACACTATTCATAATCCAACTGATTTGAATTTTACATCACATCACACATCAACAGCCTTTAATAGTCCACTGCTGGGCATAGGCCTCTCCTTATAAAGGAGGTTTTGGCTTTGTTTCAAGTTTTGCAAAGCATTTGTTATTATCCGTATCCTCTTAAAGATGTATAGGGATTTTAAATAGACAATTTTAAATTTTGCATTCTGTCACTGCAGTGCAGTGTCTTGACTTAACAAGCTTAAAATATTGATTTCTTACTTGTTTAGTTTGTAATTTCAGAAAACATACACAATACAAATATAGCAACGGTGTACCACTTGAAGGTTGGTTCCTCAACTTTTAAATGTTTGTAATTAGCTATTATGTCTATTATGTTTCGGAAATGAAATTGTTTAATCTTATCTGATTTTTACCGGCAGAAATTTTCAATCTTGGCACAGCCTCAAAAATTTCTGCAGTCACATTTAAAGTCATTTTTTAAACTAAAAGGCACCTTTACTTGCCCTCGATCGTGATTGTGACTTCTTAACTATAAAACAGTGAATAATATTCAAAAAACATAAAGCACCAAAATAGGTGACTATGTTTGAAATATCTAAATGTCTTTGCACGTGTAACAACATCTCAAACAGTCGTCATATTGGTACTAATTCTGTTGTTCGAAAACTCTCTAAACTAAACTAAAAATCACTAAAAATTTGTTTAGTCCTGTCAAATAACGTTTCGTATTCTGAAAACGTAATACTTGACAGGAGTAAACTAATTTTTAGTGATTTTTAGTTTAGTTTAGAGAGTTTTCGAACAACAGAATTAGTACCATTGTCGCATTTTGCCTGCTTCACCAAATGGTAATAAGGCAGTTCAAATTGAATTGTGGCAAAGGTGCTTCAATAAATAGGTCTGGCGACAGGAGGTACAGAAGGCGACGGATTAAGAATACGGAGCGTCACCACCCCTATTCATCCTGTGGGTGTCGTAAGAGTCGACTAAGAGAGAAAATTACGCAGGACAACAGAACTGCAAAAAGAAGGAAAACTTTACCCAAACCCTATACCAACCCGTCTGGCCAGCGTGGTATAGTAGGCCAAATCCTCCTTCTAAGGAGAGGCCTATGTCCAGCAGTGGACTATTAAAGGTTGTTGATGATGATGATGATGAAGGTTAAAAAACAACCATGTTGAACTTTACATCCAAAGCCAATGCAGAAAACACACAAGCACCCAAACATATATTTCTGCGAGATGTGTTAAAACAGTTAAGTTCTTTGATTTTTGATTTTTAATTTTAGTGTTGTTACATTTTAATCGTTACTGAGGTAAAGATTAATCGATCTATTTTACAAATCGTTTATTAGCAAGGCATTTGTTAAACAGAGATCGTCCTTGTTTTAATGAAATAGTTAATTCATTATTTTCACTTTAACTTTATGCTAAATAAATTCATATTCATTTTTAAGATTATTTTTATTTGCTTTGAGAATTAGGGTTTATAATTATAAACTAAAACATTTATGAGTATGTAGGGCAAATTAAATAAATCGTAACTTTTTATTTTACAATTTTTTATAAGTAAACCTGTAGTCCCGATGAACTCGTAATCTTTTTTTACAACGATTCATTGGTTTTGCAAATTCCTAATAAACATCTTTTGAGTTTGTATTCTTAGCTATATTTATGGTACACAGAACAAGTCTTAAAAATAGACTAAATGAATAGCCACAAGTACATCTATTTTAAAACGATTAACGATGTTTCTACTTGTTTCTAAGTTGCAAAATAAAAAATGTGAATGTTATTTTTGAAGTGAAAACTTCATGAGGCGTATTCGGCATTTTTGAACAACAAACAAAAGAATGTATTTTATGGGAAAAAAACATGTACATACTGTTCAGATAAAAAAAAAAAATGGACCCGTTACCGTTACCGACACCTCGGTATATAAGTATATAAATATTCACTTCTGTCGGCATTTCCGGTGTGCCACTGCTTTTTTTATAATGTAATTTCTATTATTATAAAATATGTAAAAGATAATCAGGTACTTAGGTAAGGAAAGAACATTTTTCACTCAACCCGCACAATACGGCACAGTAAATATTAATAATTTACAAGTAAGATAATATCTTATATCATAATCAAATATATGCACACACTTGGTACAAAATTATTAAACAGGATAATGTGCGAGCTATGTTTACGAACGTAGCTGCTATATCTTTACATATTTAAAACTTAATGACGAATTACAACGCATTTGAGACTACTAAGTTTAAAAAAAATATCATTACTATGGCCCTGGACAACGCCAGTAATAAGTCATAAATATTGACTACTAACATACAAATAGTAGTAAGTTTTTTTCTTTTTTACACACAGCCTATATGACACAGGAATATATCCTGTGTCATGGGTAACTTTACGAAACGGACACAGTCCGTTTTAATATATAGTTTTAGAAGTCCTAATCCAATATGTCTTTATTATAGGTATATCGTTTCCTTCAATCATGTGTACAAACTCTACTACTATCGTTATTGTAATGTTTACAACTTAATTTGTTATACTATTTTAAAGCAGACATTGACGATGCGTAACTAAAATATGAAATCGGTGTTTATTTAGTTCCGTGTCAAAGTTTATGATGTTGTAGTAAGTACTTAATAAATAGTCTTCGTAAGATATTTTCGTATGAATCTTTTATGTAATACTTGTTATAATTTGGTGTAGTAAGTAGTAGTGTAGTAAAAAAAAAAATTTGATAAATAAAACCAGTATATCTTTTCAATTTTTAAACCTTTTACTTTAAAACATAATTTTTATTGGGATATTATGTTGTGTATTGTGATATAATTTTTATTGTACTTAAGTAAAAATATATATTGCCGGTAGCGTCTTTCGATTCGATATTATTTTGTATTGCAGAGGATAACAAATTCTTTATTAATATTATATGTAGAACAGAAAAAGAACAGACTAACGTTTAAAGAAATTCTAAAGCTAAGCAAAACTATTGATAATGGTGAGTAAATTTTCTTTTAACAACAGCTGATAAGTAATTTCTAAAGTTCAACCGAGTTCTCATTATACTTCTGGTAAAACATGCACTCAATTTAAGTAGGAAGGCAAGTTTCTATATTACGTTCATGAAAAATCGGGAATGTCAAAGGCAAGCAAAATCCATTTCAGCTAATGTCATCTACACCACACCAATTTTCTTTGAAAATGCATAAATGCCACATTTTAAACATACAAATAAAAGGTATATTTAAAGTTACCGATACAGATTCTTAAATAAATTATTATAAATTATGCTCCAATGCGATTATGTATTATGTATTGGTTTTATTGTATTTAACAATGGACTTCATTCAAATTAATGGTGCTATTAAAATATTGATTAGTTAACTTTGAAACTTGAACAACATACATAAATTTCGATGGTGTGCTTTTATTATAAGTCTGTGAATGACTCAAAATGGTGACACCTGTAAAGCAGGTTTAGTATTTAGATTTTCTTTAATTTATTTATTAAGAAACTGTGGGTCGTATTCGTAGTTTTATTAAATAAGCGTCAATGCTTATTTAAATTAATCCTGTGGGCTTAAATTATGGTTTGAAATATCATTTGAAAAAGGTGTTTCAGATGAAAACAAACCATTTTTGTTTAGATAAAACGTCTTAATGAAGATTGTGATTTATAGAGTGATTTTTAGACAAAAACAAAATCACTCATTTTCCGTAAAAATCCAAATTTGAAACGACGAATTTATAAATACACTTTTTCAAAGTAGTCATTAACTTATTATAGCACCCACTATTTTTTTGTGATTTTAAAAGTTTTACTTTCAAATACATCGATCAGTGTTTTACAAATTTCATATATTTGTTGGATATTCTTGGCGAAAATGCATTACCGAAGAAAGATGACAACCAGAATTACTGTCACTTGTCAGTCTAAATACGAATTTATGTGTATAATAATGACAGTTCACGTGGCTCTCATTGACAAGGGAAAGTCAAAACTGAAAGGTTTTTCCTAAAACTTAATAAAACTTCACATGTTTTTGTTAAGTGACTAATGAAAACTAATGAATGCTATTTATTGTTATGCTATAGATAGAAAACTTAAAAAATAAGGATTGATTAAGCAGCAAATGAATTAAAAAGAAGTGAAAATGAATGTGTGAAATTAAGCAAATGAATTAAGTGAAAAAAGTTATACTAAGATTTAATTTCTGCAAATTAAACAAAAATCCCGTAACGAAGTTGGTTATTTGACATAGATTAAATTGTGACTGTACACAGCGTTAGATCAAATGTTTGACATATACCTACTGATAATAAATATCCAGTCTTACAAGTCTAGTCTTAGTAGTTTTTAATTAAGGAAATCTCATCCTTTTTTGTTGAATCACACAGTTCCTGCAAACTTCAACTATTAAACCTGATTTTAAAACATGTATTACATGTGATAATATTATGATAATTAGGTTGTATGTAACATACCGTGATACTATCATAAATGTACAAAGTTACCGATGGAAACATCTTTGGCAAAATGTAACAATGCTAACGACTTACACTGATATTCTCGTGCAAGGCGTATAGGACGTTTAGCACCTAGGCTTTGTCGGTGTTCGCGAGTGTGCTTGCGGTCGATTTCGAGGTGGATCACTGTGTCGCTCAATTTCTTACTGGTCATGGTAACTTTAAGAGCAAAATATATTCATTTAATTTAGTCGAGTCGCTATTGTGTCAATGCTCAACACCTGACGCTAACTGTGAATAGTCTTCTCATCATATCCTCCGGGAATGTAGTCTTATGCTGAATAGCTTACAGGTGAAGAAGCTTAAGCTTAAGTAATTAAAATTATAGCAAAAAATTATTTTTACTTGTTTTTTCCTATCTGATATTATCCTATCTTCTGCAATATTGCGAAAAAAAACACCCCGGAATGGACTTTTGAAGTTACATCGGCAAATTTATGTTGACGGTTCATTGTGCCTTTAAGTGTATAAGTATTTACAAAGTTATTTACATTTACTTTCAGTTGGTTGCTAAACAACGGTTTGTTTGTAAACACACAATTGCGTTACTTGGCAAATATTTGTGGAGCTTATGCTGATTTTATTTATGCTATATATTCAGTCAAAAAAGTATCGGGAATGGATGATTTGTTTATAGTTCCAAATGCAAATTTTCAAATTTTCAATCGATAGAGTCTTCTAACGATTGAAAATTTAGAATAAAGGAGAATTCGCGGCGAGAACTGAGCCCAATGCCGGAAACATCGTTTAAAAACTGTTTTGATGATTGGATTATTCATTGGCGTAAGTGTATCGTTTCTGAAGGAGCATACTTTGAAGGTGATAAAATAAATTTGGATGAATTTTGTATATTAGTGATCTTTTCCCGGTACTTTCTTGACAGAGTAGTAAAGTTAAAAACCTTCTTATTTGGATACGGTAATTTAGAGGTCTAGTATTAGCTTACTTAAAAAAGAAAGTTTTGAGTTCATTCGATATTGCTGGATGATGGCTAACTTTTTGAAAAATACTCTTTTGTTTAAAAGAGTATCCTTTCCAATTTATTTCTTACCATCAAGTCACTATTTCACAATGGAATCTTAAGGGAATCAAGAGAAATCTTCAAATATTATATTTACACCTATAGCGGTTTTGGTTACTTTTGTAATACTTGTGCAATAATTGCTCTCTGTAGGTAATACGAGTATTATGTGAACTGGAACTAATCACTGTGTTATAAATATTTCGAATTCTTTTTAAAAATTGTGCCGATGAGCAGTTGATTTTAGGCTTTTGTAAGCGACCCACTTAAAGCAGAGCAATAGCAGAGGAGAGGCAATTCTTTTGGTCTTGTCTGGTTGGTCTTATTTAAATAAAAGAAAAACCTCCGAAGGTTAAAACTTAAGTAATGAAGCATACAGCTGATTATAGGGTATCATCATTTAGGTGGATTTAAGTTAGTGGTACTTTATTTACCGGGTAATGGTTCACATTACGTCACATCATAAAACGATACTTAAAGTTTAACGGTTTGGAAGGCTCAAAGTGATGTTTACTTTTTTTTCAAAACGAATATTAGCAGCATAATAACAGTTTAGAGCTACAAGAGATTTTGAACTCATTTCCATTTAAGAAAGAAGACCATTTGGTTTTAATAACAACAGCTGATTAATGATGAAGCATTAAATTTATAGTGATCTATTAACATAATATTAATATAACATGTGATAATATAATAATAAGTTCTGTGAATGATACACATGCATAATGTTAAATCTGAGTACACTATATATAGTGTGAATAATAATCAAATTTAAGTTTATTAATTTGGATTTGAGCAAACTCCTCCTGCAAATTTGTAATGACGAAACTAATAAACATACCTAAACGCTATCATAATAATAATTCGGCAGCATCGACAATAATTCCACCTACAAATCTTATATTAAAAATCCATGTTTGTATTTTTAAGGTACCGTACTCTTTATCTGGTAGTCATGAAATTTTACATATTTTATATAGCAAAGGCATAGGGTGGCTATAAAAATAAGTGGTCTAAAAAATTTACGAATTTAGTCGAATACTTGGTCATAAGCCTTCAGTATACCTACAGTATAAAATATTTTTATTTAAGTCCTTTAATTCACTGTTTAAGATAAAAACACTTTTGCTTGACATTTTTACTCGACACCACGTTGAGGCTTTCTAATTACACTTAAAAGATATCAATAGTGACTTACCTTCTGTCCTTATGCACGTGTATGATAGCCGGTGACCCGCGGCCTGTTGCGCAAGAGTTCGCACTCAACTGTGCTGATTCTCTGAATCACGTATTTTATTAAGACTTCATTTCAATCAGGTAAACGATGATCGATCAGTAACGTCATAGACTTTAACCAGTTAAGGCAGATATTAGTTGCCCTACCAGTTAATGAATAGGACATCACCGCCATTGAGTTGAATTTGCGTTCTTAAATGTGGACTGGATTACCGTTAAGTTTGTATTAAATGACAACTTAATTAGGTAGTCATATCAAACGCCGTAGTAGAAACGATTGAATAAAGTATTGAATCATCGTATCGGAAAAACTAGTGGGTAGGTGTTCTTCAATCATCGTGAAATTATGTTATTCGTAACTGTATTATATTTTTACTGGTGACCCGCTCTGGCTTCGCACGAGTGCAATATATGACATCACACTACAAATTTTGAGAATTCTCGGTTTTTCTCTACTAAAATATGCATGTAACAAGTTCCCAACAATATTTTATAACAACCCGATTCAATCACTTATTGGGGGTTTTAAGGGTAGTTTCGAAAAATTAGTTACAACATTTTTGTTACTTTTAATCATAAGTATTTACAGTGAGTTTGAAAACGCTACTACCAAAAATAACGAAATGTCATATGAATTTCCAACCCCTATTTAGCACCCTTAGTGGTAAAATGTTTAAATTTTTTTTTAGTGCTCACCTATTCACTTAAGGAACATTTGTGCAAAATTTCATGTTTCTAGACCCAGCTTTAGCTGTGCGTTGATCGATTAGTCAGTGAATCAGTCTGTTTCTTCTTTTATAGAAATAGATAGTGTTTTTACAATTTGCCGAAAGTTTTCACTTTCTTTAAAAGCCCAGAAAATTTTATAAATAAGTATTATGAGACAAAAGTATAGATTAAGATTATGTATATAAAATGTTGTTATAGTTTTCTATGAATTATTTTATGAGTCTTAATTGGTAGTGTTCATATTTGTATCCGTCCGTGTGGTGACGGATTAAGAATACGGAGTGTCACCACCCCTTCACATCCCGTGGGTGTCGTAAGAGCTGACTGAGGGAGCAAACTACGCACGACAACAGCACTGCGAAGAGAAGGAAAACTTGAAACAAACCATATAACAACCCGTCTGGACGACGTGGTATTGTAGGCCTTTTTTTTTTTTTTTTTTTTTTTCCGTGCGGAAATCCCCTCGGATACCACCTGTCGGTGGCATGTCGGACTCGAACCGACTAAAACCGCACGCCTTCGCCGGGTACTAATAACCGGGGAACCAGGTATACCCTAGAAAGGAAGGCCCTGGTGCCCCGACATACCTCGGGTCATCTACAGACGAGTAGACGACCCCCGCCCCGTGTGGGAACCCCATGTTCCCTGTGCTCCCTGAAAGCGAGCGCGCTTCGCAACGCGCTCGCCGCCACCCCGGCCTGCTTCTGCTAGGGTGACAGATGGCCTCACCTGTCACCCCCAGGCCTGCGCTTATGGAGGACGGAGGTCGTTCTGCGACCTCCGGCGCCTGAGTCGCCTGCGCTGCCTGGCCCGTGCCCGGGCCTGGCGGGCCGGGAGAGTTCTAAACCTCTCCCGGTCCCGCTCCGCCGTCTCCTTCGCGAGCATAACTTGCTCGCAGAAGGAGACGGCAGAGTTCCACGCACTCTCGCTCCGCACGATAGCCGCAATCAGGC
This sequence comes from Arctia plantaginis, assembly GCA_902825455.1. Lineage (NCBI taxonomy): Eukaryota > Metazoa > Arthropoda > Insecta > Lepidoptera > Erebidae > Arctia > Arctia plantaginis. The sequence continues at coordinate 12,593,716 of CADEBD010000314.1, read as the reverse complement.
TATCGAGCGAGAGAACTCCCACTCCGATGGCCGCCACGAGGTCTCGCCTCTGCTCAACCCACGCCGGGCACTCTGCCAGCGTGTGGAGAGCCGTGTCCACGGTCTGGCCATCGCAGTGGTGGCACTCAGGCGTTGGCTCCTTGCGGATCAGACACAGGTGATCTCCGAAACATCCCTTCCCAGTGATCACCTGCGTCAATCGGTATGAGAGGGTCCCGTGACGCCTCTCGAGCCAATCCTCCATAACGGGTCTTACCGCCGCAATGACGGCGTGCCCGGCACTCGGTTGCCCGAGTCGTTCCCTCCACTCCCCTATGATGACCTGGCGGAGTTGGGATTTCCGGTCATCGATTTCTCGAATCTCGGGGCATCGACCCAACTCCTGCGCCTCCTTGCGCCACTGATACAGTGCTGCAAGGGCTCTCGCCTCCAGGTCCCACGGTGGAGTTCCGGCCAGGAGACTTGCCGCCTCAAAGGAGATCGTGCGGTAACCCCTTATGATCCTGATGGCCAGCATTCGCTGCGGTCGCCGCAGTATCGCGACGTTGCTGGCCTTCAGGGCCCCCGCCCATACTGGGCACCCGTAAAGGGCCATGGACCGCACAACCCCCGAGTAGAGTCTCCGGCAGGAGTCATCGGGTCCCTTCATGTTGGGCAGCAGCCGCGCCAACGCACGCGCTGCCCCAACCAACTTGGGGACCAGACCTCGGAAATGATATCCGAAGTCCCATCGGCCATCGAGTACGAGCCCCAGATACTTGATCGAGGGCTCGATGCCGATGCGAGTGCCTCCTACCGTGAGGCTAGATCCCTCAGGCGGCTTCCTCCGAAGCCCGTGGAAGAACAGGGCCTCGGACTTGTGCAGAGCCACCTCGAGACCCAGCCGCCGGATACGCTCAACGACTTGGGCAACCCCGGCCGTGGCCCTCAGGGTTGCCTCGTGGTGCGTCTTGCCGCGCGCCGTCACGAGTGTGTCGTCCGCGTAGCACACGACGGCGACACCATCCAAGAAGGCACCACGAAGCACCCAGTCGTAGCCGATGTTCCACAAGAGTGGCCCTAACACCGACCCCTGCGGAACACCGCACGACATTTCACGCCTACCGAGACCGGTCCTACTGGGGTAGACGACGGCTCTCTCCGACAAATATGCCCCGACTATGCGGCGGAGGTACAGAGGCACTTCGTGATACACGAGCGCCTCCCTGATGCAGCTCCAGGGCATAGTGTTGAACGCGTTGGCGATGTCCAAGGACACCGCCAGCACCACTTCGCCCCGGGAGAGTGCTTCCTCCGCCAGAGCCTTCACGCGCATGATCGCATCCACGGTGGAGCGCCCCTGACGGAAACCGTACTGGTTGTCCGCCAGATCCGGCCCAACCATCACGAGATGCTTGACGAGGCGCCTTGCAATCACTCTTTCAAAGAGCTTGCACACCTCGTCAAGCAACACTATGGGCCGGTAGGCGGACGGTGAGTCCGCCGGGCGCCCCTCCTTTCGGATGAGGACCAGTTTCCCCGTCCTCCACAATTTCGGAAACTGGCCCCGCTCGAGGCATGCGCTGAAGAACCCTCGCAGTCGGGGCTCGAGAGCCTCGTCGACTAGGGCCAGGACCCACGCTCGGCCAGGAATGCCATCGGGTCCCGGGGCGGTGTTTTTGGCTTTAAGCCGTAACACCGCCACCCTTAGTTCCACCCCAGTGACCTCAGGCACGTCGTCGTCATCCACGTTAGGCGCCTCAAGCGCCGGAGGCGGAGCCATCTGTGGCGGAGTATGCTCCACCACTCGCGTTGGGAACAGGGAGCCAACGACCCTCTCAAGCAGCTCTGGCTGAAGACACCGTGTGAGCGGCGGGGCCCATGGGCGCATCTTGCCCCTAACCATACGGTAGGGGCGTCCCCACGGATCCCGCTCCAGTGTCTCCAGCATCTCGCGGCGGGCCTCGCTCTTGGCCCGCTTTATCGCTGCCTGAAGGGTCCTCTTGGCAACCCTGTAACCCGCTAACAGCTCCGCCTCTCTCGCTGCCGCATCTTCGGGGCGGCGACGCCTCCTGCGGAACCTGGACCACTGGCGGCGCGCGGTCACGCAGGCTTGACGCAGCCGTGCGATCTCCGGCGACCACCAGTAGACCTGGCGCCTCGCAGTATTGGGCTGAGCCCTAGGCATCGCCGCATCGCAGACGCGGGTCATGGCCTCCCGGAACCACTGTGCCTCATCATCGACGTCGACAGGCCTGTCCGGCGCAGGAGCCCAGGCCTGTACGATGGCGGCTTCCAGGAGGAGGTCGCGATCTAAGCGCTTGAGCGCCCAACGTGGGTCAGGTGGTGCCGGTCTGACCGGCGCGCCATCTGCAGGGGCGGAGACGTCAAACCGAATATATCGGTGATCCGAACCTGTCTCCTCCCCGATGGTATTGTAGGCCTGAACCTTTCTGAGGAGTGACCTGTGTCCGGCAGTGGACCAACAAAGGCTGTTGATGATGATGGATATGATGGCTGATGGGGCCATAAAGTTCTCGAGTGGCGACCGGGTACTGGAAAACGCAGCTTTGGTATGCTCCCGAAAAGTGGTCCGACGACCTGCTGAAGGCCGCGGATGTGGGCAGCACAGGACCGGTTGTTGTGGCGAACCTGACGCCTCAATCGTGGTCGAGTCGGTCCTCATACCGGTTCAGGCCCAGATGAAGTATCTGGATCTGATCCGCGACGGGAGGTGGCTTTTCGACGAGCACTTCCGACAGCTTGCTCCAAAGCTGGTCGGCGCTGCGGCTGCCCTAGGGTGACTTGTACCTAATTTGGGTGGACCCAGCTACGCCACGAGACGGCTGTAAACCGGGGGTGTCAATGCCACTGTACGGTGCACCGGGTATTTATACACCGAAACACGCGCGTACTACCTTAATGACTGAGTTCTGTTCCAGAGACCTTACCACTATTAGATTAAAGGAACCCTCATCGGACCTGCCTGACGTAGTGATAGCATCAGCCTACTTCCCTGTGACGCTGGCATCACCACTCCGGAACTGGCTGCGCTGGCACACCATTGCGAACGCGAGGGTCTGGAGCTGATCATCTCTGCTAACACTAACGCGCATCATGCGCTGTTGACTGGCAGGAGGACTTCTACCAAGCTGAACATTATCAACATAGGCTCGGCGCCGAAATTTCTTACATCCAGAGCCTAAACTATCATTGATCTAACTTTAGCGGGTGAACACGCATCGCAACACATCTCGAACTTTCATGTGTCGAGCGAAGCATCATGCTCGGATCATCGCTTTATCAAATTCAATTTCGAAATCTATCTTAAATCACCCGATCCCCGACGGAATTCCTGTAAGATGGATCTGAAACGGTATGAGCATCTTACTGCGGAAAAACTGCGAAGGATTGACTCAACATGCTATGCTCCGGGAACTGTTATATGCCCCGGGAACTGTTACAGACATTGACAGCCATGTTGTCAACCTTACACAAATACTGACCGATTGCTTTGAACAAACATGCCCACTTTCTACACCCAGAACTGCACCACAGAATAGACACCAGTGGTGGGGACCGGAAATGGAAAGAGTACGTTGTAAGGTGAGAAAGTTGTTCAATAAAGCAGAAAACGCCCGACTAGACCAACACTAGAATGCCTATACGCAAGCCGGGCAACAATCACCCGCCATAACGGCCAGCCGCGAGGAGGCTACGTCTACATTCTATTTCCCGTTCAAATGGCTTTGGCAGAATAACTAATTAAAATAATAATTAGAAATGAAATTATTTATGAATTTATATTTTGTGCACTCGTCAATTATATTCATAACGTGAATTGTAATTAGGTTTTGTAGGGTCCCTAAAATACCTTAAGATCCCGCGCACTCCTTATTCTTAAGAAAACAAAGTTTAAAAGCTTCTGATTGTGCTATAAACAGACGTTATACAGTTTAAAAAAATTGTGGGGTGTTTTTCATCGAGTTACCGGAGACCAAGCTCCCCCTAATGATTAGAAAATAGGGGAGTCTTGAGTTGCAGCTGTCTGGACAAGGAGAGTTAACCTAATGGTTCAGTTGATCCATCTTCTAGTTTCCACCCTTATAAAATAACAAAAAAGATTTCCACAAAGTTAGTAAGTTTTTTTTAAACAGCCCATTTTTAGAGCCAAATTATTAGAGCTGAGGAATGGATCTATTGTGATGACGGGCCTGTTGGTCTAGTGGTTAGTGACTCTGACTGCTAAGCCGGAGGTCGTGGGTTCAATTCCCACCCAGAACAAATATTGTGTGATGAGCACTTGTTCTGTGTCTGGGTGTAATTTATCTATAATATGTATCTATTTAAAATTTATATTAGTATGTTTATCAGCAGTCTGGTTACCATTGTACAGGCTCTGCCTAGTTTGGGATCAGACGGCCGTGTGTGAGATGTGTGAGATATATTATTATTATTGTTATTATATATTATTCCTGATCGCAGCAGCTAGGTTATGAAGGAAATTTATAACTGTCTATTATGAGAGACTGAGGCCATGCAGATAAAAAAGATTCATTTCTGTACCATTGACAAAACGAGCTAAGTCGTCAAGAGCCAGTAGTGCGGATCATGATGATGATCAGTTAGGTCATTATAACTTTTAGAACTGTCTTGTTTTAAGAAAAGAAACATCGTTTTGTTCGATATTTATGAATATTTTTTTGTCTTAAAATTTCAAGAAATCATCATATAACTGGTAACATGGCTATAGAATTATATAAAATGGTAGAATTAAAAATAATAATGAAATAGTTTCGTATACATTTTCAAGGTAAAAATATGGACATATAAAAAAGAAAACCCTTTACGTTTTTTCAGATAATTACATTTTTTTTTTTACACCAAGGTACATTGTACCTTATCAGCATTCTTCTAAGTAATAATGAATATTACATTAGTGGATGGATTTAAACTACCATGATCATTTTTACTTGATAAGTTATATATTTATTATAAATTATTTATAAACCTCCTTTCTAATGAGAGGCCTATGTCCAACAGTGGACTATTATATTATCTATACAAATAAATAAAATTGAAGTGTCTGTTTGTAATATTAAAATAACCGCTTTTTACTAAATGCATATGTATGTTTACACTTTACATAAGCCAAAATAACATTTTTTACAATTTTTGTCTGTGTGTCTGTTTGTTCCGGGTAATCTCTGGAACGGCTGGACCGATTTCACTGGCAGATAGCTGATGACATAAGGAGTAACTTAGGCTACTTTTTTAGACTAGTTTTGCCCCGCGGCGTTGCCCGCGGTTATAACAACAAACGGTAACACCGCGGGTCTCAGCTAGCATGTGATATATAAACGGGTTGCCATGCAGCATGATCAAGTATAAAAAGTTCATCCTTGATCATGCCGCTTGCAACAGTGCCGAAATGGATTATTATTATATTATTATACGGGATATGATATTGTAAACTAAATAAATCGATTGCTTTTAAGATGCCCATGAGATTTTTATATCTGTGTCGGGTGAAGTCATCTATTCGCACTTAGGTAACGTGACGATATATGGCCTTAACCTCTCTCATTTCAGCTCTCAACTTCGATAATGTTGACGAGGATAACATTTAATATTTTAAATTCGTACCTCTTTACGATAGTCCAATGATGATTTCGATTATCACATTACAGAAAATGTAGCTTATAGTTACGTGTTAAAATGCAGCTAATAAGAAAGACAACTGTTCTTAAACTTAAATCGACTCTATTATTTAAGTGTCTAGTCAGTACTGTCGGTTTTTCTTGTCTGGGTATTTTTATCATTAACTAAGCGATGTGTTTTGAATACCAAAATTCAATGGATCACTTTAAATAAAAACTGAGTGAATACACGGATCATTTTCTATGATTTCGTCATATATTCACGTTGCTAGAATCCATTTTTTTTTCAAAATGTGTTTTATTTAGTTGATTACGTTGCACTTTTTAGCAATGGTTGGGGTGTAAAATTTATGTAGGTACTTTATGCTTTTACTTTGATGTTCTTCCTTAAGATAAAAAGCTAAGCCATTTTGATTTATTTTTAAACAATTAAAATGAATAATAATCATGCCCATAAATAGTGGACGCTGAGCAAATACCATTTCAAAGTGTCGAAAAGTGAATAACTAAGAATAGAATCTTAAAATAACATGATAAAACTTATTGATCGATAACATCTTATTAAACAGTACCCTTTTTAAAACATTATTAGGGTTTTAAATTAGTATCTAGTCATATTTTTATTAAAAACAAAACCGGTAGCCAGCCTTCCCAAACCTACTGTTGGCTGTTTAAGACAGTGATCTTATTTGCGCATTATTTACGAAGCATTATTACAGAGAAGGTTCCTATGTTCTTCCTCGAACATCATTATAAATATTTACATAAAATTCGCAGTTGCACTGACTATTCTACCACTGTTTCCATTAATGTACAGCATTAGTTTTGTGTAGTATAAATAGTAGATAATCTCTGCCTAATTTACAAAGGTCAATATTGATTTAGTATTGAGTGTTTATGTTACAATCACCAATGTATTCAAGGCCACTGATGCACCTCAAATTTTAATAATCACTATTTAACAAAAAATAAACACTCCTAAAGCCTGTGCATATACAATCTAATTATCTTGAAATAGGTAAAGTACATTTTTGAATCATAATCTGAACACATCTTAATTATTTTGTTATAAATGTTATGTGTGTCGTCAATAGAAGTGATAACAATACAATTATAAATTATCACTAGTATCTTCAATTAACTGTTTTATGGCTATTCAAATAGACAATCAAATCGAATTGTGACAATAAAGATAAAAAAGTAGTACAATTGAGAAGGTTCCCTTCGGTGTAGGTTAATTTAAGATAGCTCTGTCCTTATTTTGTTGTTATTTGTTAAATTTTAAAGCTACTTGTAGAGTAAATAAAATTTAGCAATTATTTTAATACGTTGTTGGGTCTAAACTATAAAACAGTAGCAAAACCCAATGAATACTTCTCTCTATATAATGATTTCTCTGAAAAAAAAAATCATTACGAATTTAGTTTTAATAATACTTACTTAAAAGTATTGGTAATATTATGGAAATGTTGGCCGCGGATTTTCCCCCATCATTTACTTAAATGAATAATTTATTATGTTCAAAATAAGTACTACTTATAAATACTTTAACTTACGCCATGTAATACCCTATAATATTTGTAAAGTAAGGCGTAGATATATTAGTAAATGTTTAAATATCTAATATATTTAATAGTTTTAAGCCTGTACCGCTTACTAATTTAGTCAAATTCCTTTTAAAGTAGGGAAGAAGTAACAACTATGCTAAACTTACAGCCTCATTTACATACATAGGTGTGGGTTGTTTGACTCGTTGTTTGCACTACCAAATAGGAAACAATCAAGTGATGTTTTTGAATCAACATGTTATTGTTTATAAAAGCATGTTTGAAACACCAACCTAGACAATTCTCTATTAAACAAGATTTTACGAAATGTGATACCTACCGGTGCAGACTTAAATTATTATCAGTTTATGTTTAAGATTGTATGTAGTATTTTGTGTACATTAACAATGTTAACAACCTTACATTGTTAATGTATTTTTTGGATTTTGTGACGATTTTTTTATTTGATTAAGAATAATCATTTGTGCTATGAAAACTAGTACTAGTAGAGTAATTAAATTGAATATTCCCAATTTGAACACTTGTAATATTTATGAACTTGTAATAGATACTGTGGACAAACAAGTATTGAATAATTTAAAATTATTTTTATACTGTTAGGAACGGGGTATTCAATAAAAAAAGTAGTCGGTTAATTACTTTTATTGCACTGTAATTACAAACACTCACTATTACAAACAAGGAATCACTATATAACAAGGATCACTAGAAATTTACTTCAATGTTAATTCGCTGTGTCTTAAAACAATACTATCCCGTACGGCTAACACGCTCCGCTTTTATAGGGCTATCGAAATTACTAGACTAATCCCGAGGATCCGATGGAATGTTCTAGATAGAACCGCGTACAATAAGTCATCTACAAATTTCTATAATCTTCTGATATTCGGTACTAGATGGCACTGCAAGTATCGGAATTAAAAACCATAATCTCAATGCGTAGCGTTCGTTATACGCCACTTGATACTAGATGGCGCTGTCTTCTAGACACTACACAAGAGCCACTCAATCCAATGGCGCAGCAATACAAATCCCTGTGAATACTTAGTTACTTATAGGGTCTGTTTTGAGTAAATGAAATTGAAGCATATTTTCCTACATGTAGATATCGCTAAATTCTTGTAGCCTGTAGATAGAAACTAAAACACCAACTTTAGTTTGTTTGTGCACACGGGTGATTAAAACTATAGGTGTCAACTCATATAGCCGCTGTCTATTGAACTACATTAAGTAGATACAATATACATATAAATAAATACAAACTAAAAATAGAGTCAAAAATCGTATGCTAGTAGTTACTTGCATACGTTTGTATTTTACTGCAGTCCTATTAAGTCAGCATTTAGAGGTCCCGCTTTCTGGATGACTCTTAATACCAAGAAGAAACTAAACTTACCTGTTACAACCAGCTGGAGGTGAGAGATGCTATGTGTTTGAGATTATACAAACGCTCTTACGTCTTTTTCAAACCGACAGAGGCGGATGAAACGCCCGTATTTTGGGACCTATAATTTTAGTCCCACTTATGTGATCGAGGGCTAGCCTGTCGACCGGTAACTTCACGAATATTATAGAAAAAATAGGTATTGAAAGGAAATTCCTCTCCTCCTTCCTCCCTTGCCTTGCCTTGATTGCAACGTAAATTTCTGTGGGACCATAGACCTAATATTAGATAAATATTTTCTTTAAGCCCTAGCATATTTCAGTAATAGTGCTATTTTAAGACACAAGCATTGCTTATAAATACAGGAAATGATTGAGATATATTTGACTTACAAAATTGGTCATAACTAGTTTCGGGAGTTCATCGTTCCAACTGTTTTTGTTTAACAGGTTTAGTAGGTTACGAGTATAATAAAATATTGTCTGTACTAATATTATGAAATTTTAAACTGTATTTTTGTTAGTTTACACTAATCTTAATTCCTTTTGAACTTTTATAGCTTATAGCTTTATTTCAATAAATGGTAATCACGACCGGTGCAATTCAGTCGAAACATCAAGTAACTACAAAGATTTGATATTTCATTTATATTACCAGGTTATATTTCGGTTTATGAAGCGCCCAGTTTACACGTGAAGTTTTTTCCTCTAAACTTTTCTTATACTAAAGCTAATAAAAAATATTTTGTTGCTCTGTGGACTCAGTAATAAAACATTTAGTTACATATTAAGGTGAAAAAAATATTAAATTATGTTTTTATAACTTCAGTTATCATAACTCAAGTTATAAAAACATAATTTAATATTTTTTTCACCTTAATATGTAACTAAATGTTAAGATGTTTAAAAAAAGATTAGTTTACAGTCTTTATTGTTGTATTTTGTTTCACATCATTTATTTATGATGTATATGAACCACATACTTACTTTTCTTACAACTGATATGCATTTTTATAAAGCGTGTTCTACAGTTTGGTTACCAGGTAATGAAGATACTTTTTAACTTTTTTTTTCGCTAGGAGACGCAGTACGTTGCGTTTTTTTCATTATAATATTTTGATGTTATTATAATAAATTATGTTCTACAAATCAATACTCATGTTATAAGTTTTGGTATAAATGTTTATTTATATATATAGTATAGTTTATATATAGTTATATAATGTTTGTTTTTAAATGGTTTTTTTAGTAATGATGACACATATTAAACATATAAGTTTAAACTAGTTAAATTAAACTAGTATGTTAATCAATTCAAATTGTCTATTTAATTCATAGTTGACAAAATGAATAAAGAAATATAAAATACTTTACTTCACTTCCTATATGAGTAGGCAGTGTATTACGCACAGTGTATTACTTTTTATGTGCAAATAAATATTGGAAAATATTATTTTGGCAAATGATAACGTTTTCTTTCTGAATGGTCTTAATACATGAATATGTTTTTCTTGGAATAAAACTGAATGAAGTGGAGACAGAGATGCAAGATACGAAGGAATCCCTACCAAAGCATTGTGATTCTTATGTAGGTACGTATTATAAAAGCACACAGAACACTTCTGTTTGAAATAGAGCCGCTTTTCGTTGCCGGTACCGACGCTGTAGATGATCGGAATTCAACACAATGCTAGCGGTGTGTACGTTTATAAGTACCGCGTAAGTTTTATATCAAAATATAAATTTGCCACCTGTACATTTCTTTTAGGAGAAGTAATTTTATATTAACACATTTCTATTGGTAATGTTTTTATTTGTGTTGAAAAAAATAGCTTAGCTACGTAATTGTAAGACATTTGAAAAGTTGAATTACTGTTCGCTTAGCCTTATATATACATTTTATTTACTTGTAAAATCTACGTTCCATTATCCGTGATATTATTTTTCTGTCAATACTTTGATATCTAACCCACACGTCTAAAATATAATGTACTAGTATGTGTGTCTATATCTCAGCCTACTCTACACTACAAAGAATGTTTACAAAGCCTACAATCTGCCACTTTACATAGTAGCAATTTAATGGGCTACATAAGTATTGACTATATATACTAGTGAAACTATATGGCAGGGCTGACTTATTATATAACGAGCTGACTGATTTTTTTTTTTTCAAAAATAGATATTCCAGTGTTCTACGAATTACACCACATTTTGGGCTAAAACAAATACAGTTCTTTTAAGTAATGACTTTATAACTTTTTATGAAACTCAGAAAGTGTTATACATATTTTACATATTACTCAGTGTTATACAGTTTTTTTTATGTATTAATAATGGCGAAATATATGGTATGATCAATAAGACGAGTAGAATTAACATTGTATTATTAAAATTGGCCCTCTATTATATGCTTTTCTTTAAACAATTTACCTACTCTAATCCAAACTTAATGTGGCGTGAAAGCAATGTGTATTGCAGTGAGAGCAAAATTTGGTTAGTTTCTTTGATAGCAGCCTGCCTAATGCTAATCCTTTTTGGTAATTTAACTATTTTCGGACGAGACAAAAAATAAGGTTAATTGGGGCAAGGACAACGGATAAATCAAAGATGCTAGCTTTAGGTATAACTCAAGTCTTGGCAGGGAAATCGAGTTAGCTCTGTGTTCCAGCCAAAATTTGCGTTGTCTTAGGCCAAGTCTTAGGACTGAAGAGGCCGGCGTTGCATACCCGTTTGTCCGTCCTGCGATTGAAAAGGCTTCTTGTTTTGTTAGCCTTTTTCTTTTGGTGATTTTCATTCAATAATAATAATATTTTTAGACACCTAACACTCAACGCTATCTAGTTTCATACTAAGCAGAGCTTGCACTATGAAAGATAGAATACTTATATACTTTGTATTAATATGCATGCATTATACTTAAAATACCCAAACTCGGAAACAAATATTTACTGATTATACAAACGTTTGCTCTGAACCGGGAATCGAACCCAAGACCTCAGTACAGCAGTATACTCTACCTCTGTATCACCAAAAATATTAAATATCTAGCTTCTTTAATTGTTATCTGATCTTATATTGTTCAAGTACGAGTATTATAAATAATGCTCGTGTTATTTATTAGATCATGAATGACCTTTCTGATATGTGTGCAGTGAAGAATACTTAAACTTAACTCAGGAACTCGCAGTCACGACGGATGACACTGTTTGTATCTGTAATTCACATCAGATTTAAATATTGCAATGTTTCCATTTAAATTGTATTTTTATATCTTTACATAGTATATATATCTTTATATATCTTCTTTATGTTTCTTAATATATGCATAATACTGCATCTTATAGTAGAGCAAATCCGAGAATTTTAAGGATCTGGAATGTGAAGTCGTAAAAACATGTTTTTGTGCGCTTACATTGCAAACGCCATAAATCTTACGAGATGGATCAAAATAATGTAGTATGGAATTTTATATTTTAAAATAATCTACAAAAAAGTTTACGATAGTATATGTCTATTTCCAAACGATAACCCACAGTATCCAGTTTTATCTATTACATATTACAAAGAAAAAAGGGAAATTTACGAAGCTATTTTGAACAATATAATATTATTCCTTATCATTATATTTATGCCTTTAATGTAGATAATAATTGTTTTTACTGCATATCATTAAAATGAATATCTTAATAAATATCAGATATTTAAAATGCAGGACAAAGCGATCGTCGCCGCGTCGGGCATATAAAGATGTCCTGTAGTATAGTCTTATCATAATAATAGTATAATTAATTACTCCACACCTTACACCACAGTTAGTGATATCTACATTGCATTGCGAAGCCGGGGCGGATCACTAGTCTTTGTATAAATTAATTTTGTCCGATTCCACACGAGAAAGTATTTAAAAACTACCAGTACCTAAAAAAAATAGTAATATAAATCTACTTGCTAATTATTATTGTATTGAAAGTTGATAACTCAGTAAACAATCTATCTATATTATCCGGTAAGCGTACGAGTATGTTACTCTGAGCGTATTTTATTCCAATACACTTTATTGGTAGTTGGGTCTTATTTGGTGTATTACAGAGTATTCCGGGATGTGGGGTCTTCAAAGCTCTAGTCGAATTACAAATATGGACTGTGTTAATTAATATGACTGTGAATACGGTTATAGATGATCTATTTATTATCAAATCAGTTGACAGAATATTTTAAGAACCACGATTTTGTACTGTAGTGATCAGTCTTGTACATTTTTATTTGGTTTCTCAATAGAAACCAGACTCAATAGTCTAGAAGATTTGTCATTTGATAAAAATATTCATAATGTAAAAAGACTAAAGTCAAAATAAAAAATTAATTTGTATGAGGAAATAACGCCTTTTTTATTATATTTTTTAGAAAAACCAGAAAACATATAATCTATTTAAAAATAAGCGTTGAGAACTCAAATATTTCAGCTCGAAAAATAAACTAAGTCTCTAATTGTAAAGAAGGAGCATAATAATTATTTGTAAAATAGGGAAGTAGGGTGCCAAAGGATTATTTCATTTTTACCATATAAGCTATGACAATCCTTTAAGTAGCATCCTTTAAATTTTAATAGTTAACGGATATAAAAAAAGAGGCAATATCATACATCAAGATTGTCAATATAGAGAAAAACGAAAAATAATATAGTAAGCAGCAATTAAGTTTTTGATTTACAGATAACTGAATAAGTAACTCCTTTTATGTTTTAATAGCTAAAGCCAACATAGAAACACATACAAAGTATTATAGTAGCAGGCGCTGTATATATTATCTGAGATATGGTATGATTTTGATTGGCTCATGATGTAATGAGTTGAGTTGAGATGATTCATTATGGTACATATTTTGTAACCATTATGAACACCTCTCATAATATCACTTTTTTAGTTTTACATCTTTTTAAAATAACATCTCTCTGAACTGATGTTTTATTTTATAATATTGGTGGTGCAAGTTTTGCCTTAACGGTATGCTTAAATAAATAATATTTGTGTCTGAAAGTCTGTGACCTATTTTCATAATTCAATCTACGGTTAGCACAACCGAAGTGATACCGATCGGCTTCGTAGAAGTAATTTTTTCGTTCCTTTTTACTGAGTGAGTAAGAAAATTTAAGCTAAAAATCTTGTTTGTCAACAATTGTGGTGTTGTAAAAATTAAGTGGTATTTCAAGATCTACTTACTAGTTATTCAATTAGTAATTTTGTTAGTTTCCGTATATTTTTCTTCGTAACTAAACAGTATTTTGAATCTTGAGAACAAGGAAATATGAGTGTTACACTGGTTTGACCTTACCTATTAAACATTTCTAAGGAATTATTACGCAGATGTGACAATCAAATTGCTCTACTGGAGAAGAAATAAACTTCTCTGGTCTAGTTGATGGTATATCTTCTCGACATAGACTTCTAGTTGATTAATACCTCTTCAGATTGAAGCTTTAATTGGTAATACTGTACTGTCTATTAAATATTTATCAATTTAAAGGGTCGTTAGTACCTTCTTGAAGGGTGATTTGTATGAAAACTTATATGATCGCGATTAAATCGCATTACTCAATAGCTGCTATTATTTGCTGCCTTTAACTTTATGACAATACTAGCTGACCCGCGCAACTTCGTCTGCGTCTCTCAATAGTAATAAATTTTCTCCGTTTTTGAAACATTCTTCATTGGTGCTCCGCTCCTATTGGTCTTAGCGTGATGATATATAGCCTATAGCCTTCCTCGATAAATGGGCTATCTAACACTGAAAGAATTTTTCAAATCGGACCAGTAGTTCCTGAGATTAGCGCGTTCAAACAAACAAACAAACAAACAAACAAACAAACTCTTCAGCTTTATAATATTAGTATAGATAATAGATATTAACTTTACATCCGTGCCTCGAATCAAAAGAGTTGTATTAGATTCAAGAAAGAAACTTTTTGGAACCACAGTATGCCACAGCGAAGCGTGGCTGGGTACAGGTATTTAAATTTTTTTTTGGTATAAACAACAAACAAACAATTTTTTTAGTTTGTTGAAATATTTTCGCAAAGAATAATAATATTATTAAACAATTTTTGAAAAAATTGCGTAAGGATATTTTTTAAGCTTCTATTTTAATTTATTAGCTGATTTCTAAATATTGTTACCCGTAAGGGGTTTACCCTTTACTATGATATTAAACAATTGTGTGGAGGATCAGATGTCATGTCCCTCCGACACAAAGGGAGGATCCTCCGATCAGGGCCTCAATTCTGCTATTTTATGTTTACGCCAAGCCAGTGTCATACCACTGACACCCTATTGAGATGCCATCGAGTAGCCATTGGCATCGGTATAAATATCGCTAGTTAAAAATATATTACGATTTTTGAGGAAATGATTTATTTGTTTTTATTATAATAAATTATTAAAAGAAATAAATAAATTCAAATAACTTATTAAAACTTAACTTAACTTATTTTGTTATTTTAATAAATTATTTATCTTTTTTTTACAATTTTATTTTTTTAATAATTTATTTATTTCTTTTTTTATAATTTTTATATTTTATTCTTTAGTAATTTATTTTAATTTATTTATTTCTTTTTTTTATTTTGATTTCTTTAATGTTATTTAATTTTTTTTTTTAATAAGTTACTTTAATTTATTTATTTCTTTTAATAATTTATTATAATAAAAACAAATAAACGTTTTTTGAGGAAATGCCTCAAAAAACGTAATATATTTTCAACTACCGATATCTATACCGATGCCAATGGCTACTCGATGGCATCTCAATAGCGTGTCAGTAGTATGACACTTGCTTGGCGTAATAGCAGAATTGAGGCCCAGGCGAGCTGATCATGCCTAGCGGGCTACCGCCCAAGTGCTAATGTTGGGAAGTTGTATATAAGCTAATCGGTGAGAGAATTGTACATATGACGATACAGAATTAGTCGTTTTTCCGTAGTACGGTGTGTCTTCGATAGATGGCGCTGTAGTATGCTTCTTCGTTTTTACCGAATGTGGAATACCATATTGAATGCATATATTTACGGCAACGTATAGTGTATATTTTCTGGGAATTTATATACTTTCGAGGTATTTTATGCAATTCCTAAACGGTATAAAGAAGGTTCTACAATTATTCAAAATGAAACACAACAGACTGAAAAACAAAATGTTTTTATTAAGACTAGAATCTTTTTGGTAGCTTATTGGTAGAGCATTTTATAAAACATAAAGTTTTAGATAAGTATATAAATATATTTAACAATGTTTAGTTCGTTTGTGTACCTACTCGTCGCCCTAGTGCTTATTTGTCCTATTGACTAAATTTATACCAAATTAACAGTAAATGTAGTATTGTTAATACTTAAATTTTACACCTGTTGGTTAAGGAAGCTGGTTAAGAAAGGAATAGCTTTTAAAACAACAAAAAAAAAAAACATTTTAATTTTAATTTTTCAAAATAATGTCATGAAAATTTGTACTTATTTGTTCTATGTCCCGTTTTTGTTCTATTTCCTACGCCGTAAAAGGTGGTGTAAACGCCGGTATTTACTTTGTATTGGCCATATAATGCCACAATAAAACTCATTATTGACCTGAGTATATTATTATATAGCAGAATATAAATTCAATTTCTTATAAAAGTTCACTTTGTTGATTCATCATCATCATCATCATCAGTCTATCGCAGTCCACTGCTGAAAATAGGCCATAGGTTTTCGGCTTGTTGATTGTTTTGTATAAAAAAAGATTTTCCAAGAGGTGTCCTTAATTTCATGTAGTTTTGTAATCTTACTTCTTTTTATAACCTAAACTGAAGTAGCAGTTTGAATAAGAAAACATATATTTTTGTAGCAGTAAATTTTTTTTTAGAATCAGTGTATGATTAATTCGATACACATTTTTGCAAATATATGAGAAAATAACACAGCCCTTCTCTGGCAATCTTTGCGTTTACTTACTGATATTTAGAAGCAACATATTTTTTGAGCTGCTTAAGAAAGGTATCAAATTCATAAAAAAATGTATAGTAAATTTATTTTAAAGACTGCCATTTAATTTATAGCACACTTTATTATGAATTTAGAACTTTTCTTGGTAAATAAAAAATATAATTGTCATCATCAAACATTCGCTCGTGTAATAATTAATAACTACCTATTTCATTATGTGTTTACATAAATGAATTCACAATTCATTTTTCTATATCGTAATTGGCTAAAATGTTTGTAAACTGAAACTGATGAGTCGAGCAACCGCAAGTGACCCCACTACAACGTAAAAAAAACGTACAGAAGGTTACCAGTTTCGTCACAGTCATTTTGTAACCATTTTAAATAACGAAGGTGCACAAACACCCGTTCAAATATACATACATATATACGGCGTATACTTAGTCATTTGTGAGATGACAATCCTCAATCGTTGCGTAATCTATAAAACATACTTGAATCTGATGCACACACACTTATTCGTGTACATTATTGTTCAAGGTCCTATGTGCAATTGAAAAAAAAAACGTTAACCGCTGCTTTAAATAAACTTACCTACTTTATTGTTGTAAGCAGTGTCATTAGTTGTGTTTCTTACTTCACCTCATTATAATTTACTATGACATTAAGGTGATTTTGTTTCAAAGAATATTTTGTATTTTTGCGGTAGATTTACACATTTAGTTGATGGAGTATTCTAAATGTATAGAACATTTTTACTGATAACATTTGAGATATGGAATGACGAGTGTATTAAAGCAGCTTCTCTTAAGCCTTTAAAGTTCTAGTAGCACCTAAAGGGAAAATTACTATCATTTCCATATAACTTCATGTATTATATCCATAAAGTACTAAATTGGCGTTTTAAATGCGATATATCTCAAGGTCGTTGGACTATTTTAAGTTGGAGTGGCTTACTTTAATGTTAAAATTGTGGTGGAAGTAGTTGATGTTAGTAAATATTTTTTGAAGTAAGGAGCTTTAAGAAAAAGTTCTATTATCGCTTATTTACAATATAATTTGTAAATAAATATATTATGCAAGCTATGTATGCACTGGCTGGAGCACTAATATATGTGATATTACCATTTTTCTTGCACGCGTCCTCTATAGCTGTTATCATTTTGTGTATTGTTATATTTCAAATAGTTAATTTAATGGTTATTTGGGTCTGCCTCAGATCTTACACTCTTCCGCAAGTAGCTCTTTCTACAACACATTTACTGCTTCTCTCTGATTAATATTTAATCCATGTAAATTATGAACATAGCAGCTCGTTTAAGAGCTTTATCAAAAACTACGAATGTTAATGCGTAGTTGACTTGCGATGATCCGGAACAATAAAAAACATACAAGATGATTAATTAGCGACCAATCAAAAGAATTACCGTAGTAAGTGAAGGTTGCAAATACATAAATACCAATGTAATACACAGTTATGTATGGAACATAAACGGATGCAAGAACCTTCACGACTGGCCTGTGTGCGTTGGCATTTAGATAGATTTACGAAACATGCATGGAACACTAGCTATGTGAAATTTCTAAGTCTAATGTTATTGCACGAAAGTGTAAATAGTTTCGATCGTCCTTTGGTTTCAAAGAAACTTGGTGTTGCTATGCATTATGGATACAAAAAAATGTTTTACGTTCAGTCAGATTCTTTTATTTATTTTTTGTATAAAGTAGTGTTTGCTTATTCTTTTGTTAATTGTGTTGAATGATGATGATGATCGTGACGATGATTTGAAATAGCATTTACGTTTAGCCCATTTCTAGAATTTTTTAATACAGCTAAATCGTTCGTGTGAGTGTGGAGTTCAGGTGTTATAATTAGGTTATCTTTTCAATTCTGACAGAATAATTTATATTTGTTACCGTAAATAAGTTTAATTTAAAAAAATATGCATTCGTTACGAGACTATCATATCTGTATTTGATTCATATTTTCAACTTACCAAAATTTTATTACGATTTTAACCTGTCGCTTATTGTGTTTATAAAATGGACTTGTGTAAACAGTCTTGTCTTTGTCTTGTCCATTTTGACACAGTCAGACTTGTGTCAAAATGGACAAACTTACTTGTGTAAACAGTAATTTATGTACTATACTATTAAAATGATCTGGGCTTAGTTTTTTTTTTTTGTTGTATTATTATTCGTTATTTTCAACGTTTTCGTTTAGGTTATTCTTACAACTGTAAAAATTATCCTGTAATATTTAGCATAAATACTAAAGAAATAGTTATATTGTTTTCTCATATTGACGTTACGTGAAACATATCTTTTAGCTATATACTTAAGTAGTCACTATCCGTTTGAGATAAGAACGGTAATAATTTTCGAAGCGGTTAGAAAAAGCAATTATTGTTTTTATTTTGACTCACGTATTAGAAAGGTTGATCGAATACGGAAAACCTATTAGGGAGATACACAGTTACCTTACACGACATAGCATCCGACTACTTTTCCTTTTTTTTTAGAATATTCGTATGTTTTTTTATTCATTTTTTATATTTGTTTGAGAGTTTATTTTACAGTGGGTAAATACCGGGCATATTTGATTTAAAAAAAGAGACATAATCTGACATTATTTGCCACATCATGTACTCTGGCGTATCAAAACTAGTTACAATTAATGTGTTTTGATACAAACACTTGACTCCATCTGAAATAACTTGCTAGTCATGGTTTGGTTAAACTTAACTGAAGTAAACAGTATAGTACTGTTTTTAAATGCAAAAAAACGTAGTAAAAAAAGCACGTGCAAAGGTCATTGTTAGATTTGTTGAATATGTTGACTACCACCAGTTTCCTTGTGTTCAGGGCGGTTTGTTTTGACGTCATATAATAATAAATAAATTATTTGAAAGAATTATTTGATGCGAAGTGGCTATAAAAAGTGTACTTATGTAGGATTTTTTCTATAAATAGCTGATTTATTGGCAATCGTTTGCCTTTACTTCCAAATCCTTACAAGACTAGAGTTTTACTTGCCTGTTTTGTTTATGTGCTCAGCAGATGTAAAACAGCATAAAGCTTATAGTGCTCTTTCTTATTATATGTATGTCAAATCCTCAGTATAATGAAAAAGAAAAAGAAACTCAGTAACGCTATATCACATCACATCAACAGCCTTTAATAGTCCACTGCTGGACATAGGCCTCTCCTTAGAAAGAAGGTTAACGCTATATGTTACACATATATTAATAAAGGTTTAAGGTCTTAAGGCTGGTTAAAGTCCCTAGAGCTTCTAACTCGACTTCTTTTATTTTTGCCATAGAAAGTGCTACAAGCCCTTTTGATTTTCATGGCCAAAAGTAAAACAATAATAGACAGGTAGAATTAGCTGAAAAAACCTAAAAAAAATCGGAACATTCCTATTAGAGCCAAAAATGTTTTACTAAAGATTCAACTATTAGGGACTGATTGCAACAAAAGTTATAATAAAATATTGTCAGCTAAGGGGCCAATAGGGGGTAAAAACCAGTTTTATGCCTCTAAAAAAAATTGAATGAACGTTTTGCAAACCGTCGACTTCTTCTGCTTTATTTTTTAACATACCTATATTTAAGGAGGAGTTTATCTACAAATATCCAAACTTTCAGATTATTAAAAAAATATGCATTTGTTTAGATAATCAATGAAGAACAGATACATTTTGCGGGAGTGGAAGAGGCAGCCAACGTAGTCCAGTTGACGTAGCTCTGAATTTTCAAAAATAATATGAACCCTTGTGCTTTTATGACATTACTCACTCACTTTTTTGAAAATTCAGAGCTACGTCAGCTGAACTACGGTGGCTGTCCCTTCAACTCGCGCTGCCACTGCCGCAAGTACCTGTTTTTTATTGACTATTCAAACAAATGTATATTTATGAAATGGTCTCAAAATTTGGATGTTTGCATTTAAACTTCTCCTTAGTACATTATAACTTATTTCAAAAATTAAAACCCCGTTCCAATCGCTTGAAAAAAAGGTCACTGTTTGCAAAAATTTTACAACATTTTGACCTGAAAATTTAACTGTAGTTACAGGACTACAACACTGATAACATATCCAAACTTCAGATCTCTACCACTTCCCGAACGCAAGTTATAAATTTAATAATAAAAACGTGGTTTTTTTTTATATTTCGGGCAAGTTGATGGTCCGATTTTGCAGTCCGGGGGTCCACTATATTTGTTTTTTTATTACGCACATTTGTTACCTTCAACTTTTTTTCGTAGGAGCTATAGTTTTCGCTCCAGATACGAAAACTGATTTTCACCATTTTTTACATATTTTTTGGCACTTTAGCTTACAATATTTATTTATAATTTTTATTGCAATCAATTCCTGATAGTTGAATCTTTATTTTTAAAAAATCAGCTCCAATAGGAATTTCGCGCATCAAAAACTATCACCACCAACCACCAACACCATCTACCTGTCCATAAAGGTATACTTTTTAGAAGTCTGGAGTAATTTATAATTACATTTATTAATAAAAGATGAGTCTATGTGCTATTCCAGACTATTATTTATCTTCGTGTAAAATTTCATCCACATTCGTTAAGCCGTTCCATGTGAATGAGTAACAAAAATCAATCTAAATTATTGAAAATTTAGATTGAGAGATGATACTATTTTCATCTTCATCATATCTTACAGAATTGCCATTCATTCGTCGATATACGAGTATATTACACGTGAACTTACTACTATGCACAAATTTGAATAAAGCTATGAAAACAATATTGTGTTCAACCAAATGGTTATACCTCCGTTACTTTTGCAATTATTATTCAAATTTGAACGACTTCATTCATATTCGTAATAGCTAAATATTGTATACTTTGTAATTTGTTCACAAGGGCCATTCATTTCTAACAATACAAGAGATTGTACCCAGTTCTAGATTCAAGTGTCATTCATTTAACCATTATTAATAAGTTATGTATTGAGAGAATAAACTTTTATATATTTTTATTAACAAGTCTAATGTTCGTTGAAACACATTTTTATCTTTTTGCATTATAACTTATACTATAATTATTATATTATATTGATGTATTCGTGATTAAGAAAACATTACAACATAAATCGGTGTACTCTCTCGACTCTACTATGTATCACAAAGATCAGACTGATGATAGATGATTTGGCATGGAGGAGCTCGGCAACTCCGGCCACCGACCAACCATACTTCTGCCGCTGCCTTTCAACCAGCCTCGATCAGCATACAACTTGATCTGGAAAAACTCAGTCGGCTGCAGACAGTCCAAACTGGTGCTGACTGTTCAGTCATCACCATAAATTATTTGACTACTAGTTTTACTATTTTCAAATACATAAATGTATGAAGGGTTACTTTTACATCAAACTATCATTACGACTTACTTGCAAACTGATCACTGTTAGCAGACTAAATATCCGAATAGTTTTAGAAGCTATAACAGGTGACCTACACCACCATTAACAGCCTTCTTTGCAGGGGATGTCTAAAAGCAGAAGAAACGGCAGAGCCCACGTAATCATGGAATACGAGGAAGTGGCCACATAACGTGTAAGTATTATACCTGATACAAAATCGCTCCTAGAAGCCTGTGAAAGCCCCGGAAGCTTCTGCGCTTCTGGAAGGAGATTGGATGTTTCACGTTGTCAACTTTTCCTCGACGCATAAAGGACCAATCTTGAGTCTAATTGCGGAAATCGGAGCTCACTGCCAATACCAATACCAAGGATCAGACTCATTACATTTAGGACGTATATGAAGTGGTAAACAGCACGTGAACTATTTTACTAATCACATCAGCTGTTTAGGTTGTGGTTATTAGCTGTGTCTATCTATGCGATTGAATAAAGATGCCATATGTCAGTATCACAAATGAATGAATTTTCTTCTTGAATGAATGACTTTCTTTGCTTCCGTATTAAAATTATTTGGCACCTAGTTTTACTATTTTCAAATACATAAATGTATGAAGGGTTACTTTTTTATCCGAGTCAACTTGAAGTGGTATGGTTTCTTTTACAAAAATAATTTCTGTGAATTTGTATATAATATACTATTGGTTAGTATAGCAATGTTAACATATTAACAAGCTTGTTGTTCGTTCAAAATTAAATATAATAAATATTAAAATAAAAATGACTAGCTGTATGAATAGGCTATAACGGAACGTTTAAGTTATTTATATTACTAAACTTTTATAACATAAACCAAAAGGTTGTGGTAATTTTAACTGGTATTGTGTGTGTAAAATGTGAGTTTTGGTGAATTTCATATCAATAAAGGTAAATTAAAGTGTAATTGATTATAGTATGACAAGTAATTCTTTCGTAAATGAAGTAAAGTCTGTAAATCTTTCGTAATTATTCAAAAACAAATAATCGTAAAACACATTAATTTTCCCTAAATGCCCTAGAAATCACCGCTTGAGACTAGTTTCAGCTTGTCTCACGTAAACAAAGATCACAGCTGTCAAAATCTATACCTGAGTAATGATTTCGACATAAACATCGTTCTAAAATAAGCTATCACTCACTTGAGAATGGATCGGTGAATCTCGTTTTAAGTGACGTTCAATAATAAAATCTTTACTTAAAATTAGTTTTAAGACTAGATTCACGACTGAGACACCTTTTAAAATACGGGCCTAAGAATGATTAGATTAGCTAAAAATTTTAAACATATTGTGGGTCAGTGTGTGCCAGTGTAACTTTATAAACACTATCTGTAGATAGTGTATACAAACTTACACTGGCCTACAAAATAATAAAAAAATATAAAATATGGGTTATTGTAATGGGTCAGGTCAGTCCAGGCTATTTTTAGTATTAATTAAACCTTATTAGTTGCAAGTAAAATATTATAAATGCAAAGCAATTCACTAACGTTGACATTAGCTTTAGATATCTGTTTGATAATCTATTAATTTAATCTCAGTATTAGGTTTTGCTGTAGGCTACATAAAGTGTATATAGTAGATACAAAAATAGTAATCTGTTTGTTCGTAGTTAAAATCTCACTCATAATTTTAAGGTATCAATCCAATTCTTGATGTGATATAAATGTATTTATTTTGTATCTAAAAAACGGTTCTACCGATTTTTTTCAAGTTTTATATGTAAATAATAAACAGAAATAACTGAATAAATAGAAATATTGCGTACAAAGTGATGCACTTTAAACTGTGATCTAGTCAATTCACGACTATTACTAAGACACTAACATATACAACCCATTAAAGATAGATTCTAGGACATTCACTTCTGTTTAGCCTAACGTAGAAACAATTTATTGTTTTTGTCCTGATCTATTGCAATCAATTAGCATCTGTGTTTTGGCTCGCTCAATATCAAATAAATATTTACCCTTCATATCTGAACCTGGACACTAAATGAAAGGAATAGTACCGGGATTGAATCGTGCGTGTAATAGGTGTACATCCTCAGTTCATTGTTTCGTCTTCACTCGTTTTCACTCATCTTGTTTTGTTGTGACGCTAAGTCGTCACTATAAATTGTGCTACTTAGTTATTTTTTAAATGAATTAGGCAATATTATGTAATTGGTACCATTATTATTCGAATTTAAATGAAGGTTTTAAATACTTGAATTAGAAACATTTCATCAAATACTTAAGTAAAAATTAAAAAAAAAAACAATATTTTCACCAAAAAAGTTTTTATTTCTTGATAAAAATTTAATTATAAAACAAGTATAAAAGTAGAAATATACGTCCGTATGGCACGTGAATTTTAATGGATCTCTTTTTATGCCAAGATGCTTTGAGATCGCATGTACTTTTACTTTACAAAATTGTGATATATGTAAGAGTATTAACTATTTACAAGGTAATCGAGAGGTTTTACTGTCCTAGGGAGGTTTTCGGCTGGAAACCGTTTGGTCCAGCAGTAAAGGTGACGGAGTAGTGCTTGCCATCGGGAGCGACGAACGCATACTGGCCGGTTACTGTAAGAGCTGCGTTTTCTGATTGAGGGTTGTCCAACTTGCCTTCTTCTTGTCTGGATGTGCCATCGCTGGTCTCATACCTAGAGTATAGAAGAAAATAATAAGATCATCTGTATATGGTTTAAAAGTCGGACTGGGCATGATTTTAATTAATGAGAAATTAAGTTAAATTATGAATATTATGTCATAAGTATACACTTACAAAATAATTTATTCAAAGGCGGGATTTTTACTTCGAGTATTAATTATCATTGTATGCCAAAAAACCTTTCTAGAAAAAGGCCTATGTCCAGCAGTGGACTACTAAAGGCTGTTGATGTGATGTGATGTGATTTATTGTCATTAGCCAATATAAAAGACATCAACGCGCTCACTTACAAATGTACAACTGACGAGAAACAGTAAAAAAGACGTACAACTGTGAATGTGTTTAATTTATAGTAATATTGAATATCTGTTAATATATTTTAGTTAACAGCTTATATAATAAGGTAGAACTTACACAGTGTATTGTTTTGTAGACACTTTAAAGGTTACATTCATGTTGTTTTTATGGCTGGCAAATGTTGTATAATGTAGTCTTACGAAACAAAGGGTCATCACCTCCTCTGAACTGGGTTTGTTTAGCAACTACTATTGGATTAAGTAATTATATTTGGTTTAAATGAAATTTCTTTAATCGTTTTTTATTAGCATGAAATTCATTATTTACGCTTTTTTTATATCAATTTAAAAAGAAGGTTCTTTATTTGGTGTTTACACCATATTATGCCCTTAGCTAATAGTAAACAGATTTTATTTAAAAAAATACCGTATATGTATAGTTTACATATTTGAAAAATGCTGAATAAGGATTGCCAAATTACTGAATAACGTTTTAAGAAAGAATTACAATTTGGAAGTACTAAAGTGGCCTTTTTTAAAGTTCTTTTTAATTGGCGATACTTTAACATCATGATTACACAACTTTTTTTGGTGAGTTATGAATAGCTACATAAGTGATGAGTTTTTGTTGGTCATTTGTAATATGATTTAAGTATGTAAGTATGTATCTGTAAATACACCTAACGAGGCATTGATGCATTTAAAGATGCGAAAGAAAAATGAATCTTACGCAAAGTTGTAGCCATCGGTCTCAACGTTGCTGTCGAAACGCAGGATCTGCACATCTTGCGGGTTCTGGGGTGCACCAGCGCATACGGCCACCAAGACACACAATACTGTCACCTGTAAAGAAAATACACGTTAAATTTGGAATAAAAATACTACTTTGGTCTAATTTTATTAAAATTATTTTAATCGGAACGCAAGAACCTGAAATTCGAATTACTAAAAGTTTGTCTATGGAAGAAGTTGGAAAGGCAAAATGTATTTTAAATAATAAGAATGTATTGGAAATTTAAAGCTGTTTAAAATAATGTCAGTTCAAGTTATACTGGTCAACGTAATAAACATAAAATGATTTTAGTTCAAAATTACATCCAAAGGTTGAAGTTTTTAATATATCTTTAGCATTGCACTACTAAAGTTCATCTTTGCAAGTAATATGGATGCATATAATCTTTTTTATACACAAATAAAGACTTATGTTATAAGAAAATAGCATTCAGTAAATCTATTCGATCGTCAGTATCAAGATAATGCCTATGAATACAATTCTAACTACAGCGTAGTCGTCGATTACTACATTAGTATCTAAGATCTTAATCAGAAGATAAACATGGTATAACTTAATACTGCATATAAGACACAATTAGGATCTTTTTAAACAAAACTAGTTAAAAATTTAATGTTTTTACTCTACTTACAACTTAAAATTAACTCCTTATTAGTAACAAAAGGTGAAATATTTGCTTTATCACTTCCCCAATTAAATATTATGTAAATGCCAATATTTGTAAAATTTTATAACGATGTTACGCAGTATTTAATTCTGAAAGTTGTTTGTAGTGCAAAATCAACTTGGGTTATATGGGCATCTTTTTTTCCATTGGTTACTACCAAATTTTACAATTGAAAATTATTCCATATATAATTTTGTTTTATTTCTTAGCTGTAGAAACTTGCATAAAACGTGAACGAATGTCTCATATTGCTATCAACCTCTGAAGAATATTTGGTTTAAGTTAAAATCACAGTTGACGTTAAACAAAAGGAAAGCAATTTTCAACCCTAAATACTGAATCAAATTTAAAGATGATATGTAAGTTATCATAATCGTTTCATAATATTAAATTACAATTAGATGCCAAAAAACTATTTGGAAAATTAATGTAACCAGTGAAAAAAAAAGATCTTATTAAAAATAGTCTTAAAAAGTCTTATCATAAAAAACCCGAACTTGTTTTAAGTAGATGCTTTTTGGTTTCTGGGTTTGTATTTTTTCTCTCTTTCTCTCTCTATAAATTAAAAGTTTCGATAACTCATAAGAGCAAAATAGAAATAGTAACAAATCCTTTTATCACGTTGTAAAAATACCACAATTCAATCCAGGTTTATAGCCGCTTTAGCACAAGTTATATGGACGTATTGCAGCATAACCTGGGGTCAGGCGTCATCAGGTCACTCCGCTATGACACCTCTTTCTATTGTTTTTGCGCATCCTACAATTGTTACTACACCTTACTCAGATGCCACGACACACTTTTTCAATGTACATCAAATAATTATAAATTTAAACATTTGAAGCACATCGTTATACCATTTTTTGTGCTTAGTATATCTAATATATTTTACTAAATATGAAAAATAATTTCAACTCACGTATTTGAGCATGATGCTTAGTTCGTCTTGAGTTCAAACTAACGAATGAGTAACTAGTGTAAGATCGTTCATTTTATATATATCCCGACTTGCAAGCAGTTGCAGAACGCTGACATCATGTGAGGATGGGTCGCGGTGACGCGCTTCGCGCACCACTCTATGCTTAAAGAGACGACAAACTTTTTTTAACTTTGGACTTTAATGTAAAATTAGCTAACCTTGTAATAATAATAATATTATTTTTAATATGACTACTTAACCCACTTGAAAGGGAAAGTCATTAGAAATTCCATCGTGTGTTTTGTCTATGGCTGCTATTTTTAAGTAGTTTCTATCAAAAGAACCTTTTTAGAAATTTAGATTTTTTTTAGGATAGATTATCTCTATTTTTTTAAGACCACTTTAGTCTCATAAAAATATTAAATATAACTTGACCTAAAACCCAGCGATAAACTCGACTCGACTAAAATTTGACTGACAGAAATAAGTTTTCAGTTTTAATTTATTGGCATAAATTAAAAGGTTAATTGCTTTTTTATTTCAATTTTATAAATTTTGTGCAAAAACTTTTGTAAAACATTTAAAAAAGTTTTTTTTTTAAAGTTAACCTTCGTATCTTCTTGAGGTTTTTCTAGTTATAGGGAATGCGGACAAGATATACTTTAACCTGAATTAAATGTAAAGTAATATATTACTATATTTGTGAAGACTAAACCCATTGATCACCTATCGTATAAGTACATAATAATTGCTTTAATAAAGATTTTTTTGTTATCTTGCTGGAGGATTGTATTTACTAAAAATGACGTGATTCTTTTTTATGTAATTACATGTTTAAAATACATTACAATATTCTTATAATCAAATTAATTTATTGATGTATAACATTTAAACTTAAAGCACGAATATTATAATATGCGGCTGTGCTCGAGTAAATTTGTTAAGTTTTCACTCCATAACTTAATTGATGATCGCTCCACCGATATCACTCGTCACCACGGTTACCAGAATTCGATAGGGATGGGAAAATAGATGTCAAAGGAAGAAGGTGGGCATCGTTTGATTTTACT
Organism: Arctia plantaginis; assembly: GCA_902825455.1. NCBI lineage: Eukaryota > Metazoa > Arthropoda > Insecta > Lepidoptera > Erebidae > Arctia > Arctia plantaginis. The sequence continues at coordinate 12,565,323 of CADEBD010000314.1, read as the reverse complement.
GCAAAATCGACTTTATTCCTATGTAAGTTCATTTCATGTTCGGTCAGTTATAATATAAGTATGGATGTATATGTTTTTGTAACACCATTTTTTGCTCGTGGGAGAGTCATGTATTAGTATGTATGGCGGCTCGGCCTCACAGAAAACCGGTGTTAAGCAACTCCTCCTTTTAACTGAGTCAGTAAGGTTACTTGAGGTTGTTACTGCAAGTGTTAGCAGTTGCAAAGGTGAGCTAAACCCAAAAGTCAAAAGCGGAGTCACAAGTGGATAGCAGAGAACTTTAAACGCAAAATGTAGAAATGAGAATTTATTCAAAGTAAACACATGAGCAAATTTATTAATAGTACCTTTCACAGGTTAACTGTCTCATTACAGCATCCAATACAATGAAAACTAACATTACCACTCATTTTATTTACTTCAGTACTACTAACGCATACCGTACGCATAGTAACGCAAACTTCAGTTCAACGCATACGGAAAGCATAGAAATGGAAGTTAATAAATGACGTGCATTAAAAAATTGTAATTGAATATAAGAAGCAAAAAGAATCATGACAGACAGATTAAGCAATAATACGTGAGTGAAAACACAATGGGTTCGTTTATAAGCTTCATATCGTCACCATTATGACAGACGTTTGTTTAAAGTTCTGTCAACTGCTTAGGAATAGTAAGAAAAAAAAAATCAGAGCATCTTTAAGATTAGCTCCATATCAAGTCGTCTGGGTTACATGTAGATATTATAAATAATCATATTAGCAAATTGTCTATTGTTTATAAAGTCAATAGATTGTAGACTGCTAGTATCGTTTTTAGTCATTTAAGCTAGTGTGCAGAAGATCGTTGATCGTAATCGAATGTTAAGCTTGTAAGTGGTAAATATCTGATTAAAAGAAAACGTTTTGTATTGGTCTTCATCATATTTGTCAGTGTGTTTTACTTCTGTTGGTTATTGCTTAGTTGGTTGGTCATTTCGATGGTGAGCAGATCTTGCTCACCATCGAAATGACTTCATAAATATTGCAAGCCCTATTAGAAGGAAAAAACATAGACAGTGTTTTAAATAGTGTGAGCTTGACTGATATGGCTAGATTAAGACGATGCTTATGTATTATGCAATAAATAACAATGTTATTTGGGGTCAAGTTAAAACTTCCAGAAACTCAAAATATCGTTCAAACAGATAAGACAAAACAGAGTATGAGAATAGTCATAAAAACTTAACAATACAAAAATATGGGAAATTTGGATTTTATTATACTTACATTATTAAAGTACTAGCTGCTCCGACAGACTTCGTTCTATCAAAAATTATTGGCCTGTCGCAGTCTAATAGAAATAAATAAATAAATAAAACGTATTTCAGAGTCATCACTTTTCTACGAACTTTATTTTGGCATAGATTAATATCCACAGCCTACTGGGCTGTAAAAGCGGAGACTACAGCGAAAAGACATACATTGTAGGCTCATCAAGAATTAAGAAAGGTTTGATAAGCTATTGGCGAATTTATAGATACTGTAAATACGACTGGATATAACACAATCAATGTTTGTGGAGGAAAATAAGTACCTTTAAAATAGCCGTATCAATCGAACAGGTAACTGTGTTGAGGTCGTGATTACTTGTTTATTATTTTAATATCTCACTTGTTGTAGTAAATGATTAAGCTATTAGCACTTACGCAACTGTTGTACGTTATGGATGCAAATAAAGTAAATACAGTTTTATAAATATTGTCTTGTAGTCTAACTATCGATTAACGCAACACCATAATAAAACTAGTTTGAAATCGATCATGTAATATATTTAGTGTTTCATTCTTTAAAAGAAAACGAATCAATTTGTTGTCCGTTTGCATATTTGTTTGGTAAGACTCCCGAAAACGCATTGAGGTGACAAGTTGAATTTAATATTTACTCAATATAAGTTATTACTTACGAGTATGTCTACCGTTCTTTGAAGCTGTAAAAATACAAGTCAATGCAATCGAAGATCGGTAGATCGGAAGTAAAGTTAATAAATAAATAAAGTAAAAAAAATAATAAGTACTTAATGCATTAAATCAATGAAATTTTTTTTTTGAGATTGCGAACTAATATTTTTTGGTTCGAAAATGTATTGTACATCGATTAAATAAACCTTGAGTTTCATCTTCATCATAATATGATGAAGATGAAACTAAGACAACCTTGTTTGTTTATGTGCATTTCAAAGAATTCTTAATTTTAAATGTTATAATTTCATTAGATTGAATGCAAAGTTACTTATTTACATGTAAGGCTCACGGTTGGGGTTTACTTTTATTATTATTAAGTTATTATATCAAGTTTTAATTTTGAAGTCAAACCTATTTTACGATATTATTTAGATTAGATTGTTTTTTTAAACCAATAACAAACCACAACGTTAATGCAAAAGTACGTTGAAATAAAAATATTAGGTCTTTATCTATTAAGTTGCAGATTTGCATGATAATCATAATAATGATAATCAAAGTACTGGCCCAAAATATTTACACAATTTAGAATTCGATGGCAGTTTGTCCCTTTACTGTAGAAGTCTGAAAAAAGTACTTTGAAAAAAGTAGAAATCTGTAGGGTGACGGAGAGCTTCCAGCTGTAACTCTTGTAGCTTTGCGATTTTATGTCGTGAAGTGTGAGATCACGCGTTTTCGTGGGGAAGCAATGGGGAATAGCAATTGACCAATCGGGGTTGTTGAATTGCGAGTTTCTCCTTCATTGTTTGCAATTCTTGGCAATAGACATCTGCCGTCACTGTTGTGCCATTCGGTAAGAAGCTGTGATGCTGAGAAGTCCGGCACTGGTCTACCTTCTTTGGTGGTGGTTCTTTTAGCGCACTGATTAGGTGCTATACCTGGGTCCACCCACTGAGAGGAACGCTTATAGTTGTCGTACAGGATCCACTTCTTCCTAGGTAACAATTCAATTGATAATTCCCTAGTTTCTATACCGATTCAGTAGTGCTATGCGTGCTTCAACGCGTATGTCTCGCTGATGGTCGCTAGCTAGATTTGATTTGATTTGATCTAGCTTTACTTCAATGCTGTTTTGACAGTAACTCCAAAGCCTGCAGCAAGCACTATCGGCTTCAATTCGCCGTTGTCGACTTTAGATACCGGTCGACCGTGAGGCTCATACTTCAGCTCAAAATTACCAGATCTAAAATGATTGAACCAATAATGGAACGTATTTTTGCAAGCAGTGTTAGGCCTGTACACGTGCGTCGTTAATGTTTCTTAAGTTACGTTAACTCATATATAAAAATTGTACTAATTATCAGTTTATCTGAACATAATATCATCATCATCATCAGCCTATCGCAGTCCACTGCTGGACATGGGCCTCTCCCATTGCACGACACTTAGATCGCTTTTGGGCTTCTCGCATCCAGCTCCTGCCAGCCATCTTGCGCAAATCACTCCACCTAATACAATATTTGATAATAAAACTCTCTCGCTTTTAGGCTAACACTTTTCTGCCACCGACACAATGCCTAGCTGTTCATAAGCATTACATTTAGTTTACTGTATGGGCGTTCAATTGATGCAATACTTACGACATATGGCACTATAGGTCAGCATAGGTTAATGACAAAAGAGAAATATTATTTTAACTGTTACTTCTGCTTCGACGGTGAGATCGACTTAAATGACGGAGAATTGCAACGATTGTCAAATTGTGATTATCGTATGCTATTCTTTAGTAGTTAACTTTGTCATTTTAGCGGTAATATACTCTGCTACTAGTTTGCAAGACATGAGCAATTAGCATCAAGATGTGGAGTAAACCTGTAGATACAATATTGTAGTAGACGATCAATACCCCATGGTCTCTGGAAGTACTAATAAACAATTAATATTTTGAAATATTTTCTGTGCTCAAATACATTTAGACCAGATGAAAAGCAGGAGGAGATGAAAATAATATGTTTATTTTTTACGTGCAAATAATGTTGTAAAACGTTCCTGTAAAATTATTTTCTTTAATGATTCATTTGTACAGTGTGTAACACGCGACGTTTTAAAACGCAGATCTAACATTAGAACTTGAAATTAATTACAATAATTTTCTAAGCATTGTCCTTGACATCGAGATTGTTAGTAGTTTTTGTTTTTGTCAGTTGATTTTAATCTTTATTTAATTGGATATTGTGTTTTTATGGTTTAGACATAAGCAAGGTTATATAAATGCTCAACTCTGTAAAGTTCAGCTACAAAAATAATAGCTATTTATGTTCGTGGTGCTCGTTCCCGTTCGTAATGAATGCGTTGCTAGTAATGCCAAGGCGAATAACGTTTGTTGGTATTTCGGTTATTTAGCTACTCTAGTGACCGGTGTGTGTATGCACGAGTGTGTGGAGACTACTGAGAGTTATGTAAATAGTTATGATATGTTAAGCTTGATAACCTGCTGAATTAACTGTGTTATTTGTTGCTTATTTGTGCAGTTATTTTATTAAGTACGAGTAAAATAAATACAAAATATACTAATAGGTGAAGTCCTCGTATAATGTTTTCTTGTCTCCAGGTTGAATTGCAATATTAAATTAATACTTAATTTTTTTTCTTCTATTGTAATAAACTTTATTCATCATAATGTGAGTTTTTCTACTCTTCTTTGTAATTTAAAAAAGGATAACCTTGAAAAACAAATCTAATTGAAGTGTAATGTATCTAGTCGACTTTTAGTTTAAAAAAAACTCTCGGTTTATATTCCGAATTCTTAAGTATATTTTTGTAAAAAGCTTCATACAATGCCAATATGACAACTTTGGTTATATAAAATACAATAGTCTTTTGGTACATCAGGTTAAGTACATACTTTAAAAAAGTTGAAGAGTGACATTCGTCTTTACTTTTGTGTAAGTACGTTTGGCAATAAATACTTGTTTTTTGACATGTTTTCTCTTGTCACTTATAGTATATATAAGATTGAAACCGAATTTTATTACAACGATAACTTTTAACTGATTAAGTTATGTGGCTGTCTAAACATAAATAATAATATAATAATAATAATAATATATTTTATTGTTCTCTCTCACACAGATATAGTTACAATAAACAATCTTACTCTAGGTTATTTTGAGTGAGTCTGTGTGAGAGACTGGTATCTGTACTAGGTTCGTAGACCTGTATGACAAATTACCAGCCTCCCCTAACTCTGGACAGTTATGGTGCGTTAAGCAGGTAAAATTTATTAGAAATAAATACTAATCGTCTAATAACTATCGTTATTATTGGTGAATCTCGGGGGAAACTGTTGGATGCGGGCATCGCATTACCGGGTGTGGTAGAATAGTTTAATTTGGTGTTGATTTTCATCGAGACTTCATGTTATTTTGTACCTAAAATCTAATAAAGAATGTAGTATTAAAGTACTGAAGTATTAAAGTCAGTTCCAAAATTTCTCATATTCGGGATTATCAAGCTTGTTTTTGTTTTCTTCTTCCAACAAAAAACTCAGTTACTATCCTTTCTTTTTTCTGTGCGGAAATCCTCTCGGATACCACCCACCGGTGGTTATGTCGGACTCGAACTGACCAAAAACTGCACGCCGTCTCGTGTACCAGTTGCCGGGGAACCAGGTGTACCCTAGGCAGGAAAACCCTGACACCCTCAGGTACTATCCTGAAGTTTATAACTATGCAGTTTGGTATTACGTCAACACCTACAAAAGCATCATTACACGTAATGTACCTATGGGTATATGACACTGAATATAAGTTCACGAAACATAGGAGTTAATCACCATTGCCTTAGTTAGTTTATGATTATGTGTAAGGAAAAACTATATTGGTATTTGAATAGGTACATCGATTCCATCGCCATAGATTCGAAGTTTGAAGCTGTCGACTCAGGTAAGAGTAAGACTTTTTTCTGATTTTGACGGGGATACCTTTTTCTACTTCAAGCCGTGTCGGTATTTGTAATCGCAATGTAATACAACTAGTATCCATAAAACTTGTGATCCTGCATTTTGAATTGACTTCTTCTTCTTCGTGGCGTGACATAAAATACTTTACATATAAGTTTATAAGTCAATAGGACTTATAAGCTTATATTTAAAGTTATTTAAAAATGCAAAATTATAGTCCACTAACTGATAATAATAGCTTATGTTTATTAAACGAAGCAAAGATAAATCATAACCTTTTTTTTTTTGCATTTACAATAGAGTACAAATGATTTCAGAAAAAACATCATCATTATTACAGACTCACGGAGTCTTCAGAAGATTCCGCATTGAAGTGATAAATAACCTTTTTTTATTATTAACGAAATCCATAAGTATACTATTTGATAGGTTTGTATACAAGCACGAGGTCAAATAATGTGAGCTACGACTTGATAACATCAGACTTAGGGTTGTCAATATAAGATATTATAGCGATTATTACAATTGTACAGTTCGGACATTAGGGTTATAGATAATGGATACATATATGTGAGCGGTTCGTCAATAATTTCTTGAATGTCAACACGAACTAATTCAATTGATGAACGAAATAAGTTGATGACAAGACATAAAGTTACTAAATCAGAGATGGTTGTGGTAAAAAGCAGGGGAAATTTTACAACGATATCACGTCACGTCATTCTCCATGGGTAGCGGGTTCGTTTGTAAATCTTTAAATGCTCAAACATGTCAAGTTGCATTTGATTTATGTTTGTATTTTCATTGAAATATATACTCAGATGTGCAAAACCTATTTCAAAGCACATTATACTAATACCTTCCGTGTATCATTCATATCCGCTATCGCTTCGCATGCACACACTTTTATAAACTCGAAACACTTTAATTTCTGGTAATGAAACCACCTTTTTTTTTTTTTTTTCCGTGCGGAAATCTTCTCGGATACCACCTTTCGGTGGCATGTCGGACTCGAACCGACTAAAACCGCACGCCGTCTCGGGTACTAATAGCCGGGGAACCAGGTATACCCTAGAAAGGAAGTCCCTGGTGCCCCGACATACCTCGGGTCATCTACAGACGCCTCCCCCGTGTGGGAACCCCATGTTCCCTGTGCTCCCTGGAAGCGAGCGCGCTTCGCAACGCGCTCGCCGCCACCCCGGCCTGCTTCTGCTAGGGTGACAGATGGCCTCACCTGTCACCCCCAGGCCTGCGCTTATGGAGGACGGAGGTCGTTCTGCGACCTCCGGCGCCTGAGTCGCCTGCGGTACCTGGCCCGTTCCCGGGCCTGGCGGGCTGGGAGAGTCCTAAACCTCTCCCTATAACTTGCTCGCAGAAGGAGACGGCAGAGTTCCACGCACTCTCGCTCCGCACAATAGCCGCAATCAGGCTATCGAGCGAGAGAACTCCCACTATGCTCAATCCACGCCGGTCACTCTGCCAGCGTGTGGAGAGCCGTGTCCACGGTCTGGCCCTCGCAGTGGTGGCACTCAGGCGTTGGCTCCTTGCGGATCAGACACAGGTGATCCCCGAAACATCCTTTCCCAGTGATCACCTGCGTCAGTCGGTATGAGAGGGTCCCGTGACGCCTCTCGAGCCAATCCTCCATAACGGGTCTTACCGCCGCGATGACGGCGTGCCCGGCGCTCGGTTGCCCGAGTCGTTCCCTCCACTCCCCTATGATGACCTGGCGGAGTTGGGATTTCCGGTCATCGATTTCTCGAGTCTCGGGACACCGACAGCGACGCGCCTCCTTGCGCCACTTATACAGAGCCGTAAGGGCTCTCGCCTCCAGGTCCCACGGTGGAGTTCCGGCCAGGAGACTCGCCGCCTCAAAGGAGATCGTGCGGTACCCCCTTATGATCCTGATGGCCAACACTCGCTGCGGTCGTCGCAGTATCGCAACGTTGCTGGCCTTCAGGGCCCCCGCCCATACTGGGCACCCGTAAAGGGCCATGGACCGCACAACCCCCGAGTAGAGTCTCCTGCAGGAGTCATCGAGTCCCTTCATGTTGGGCAGCAGCCGCGGTAATGAAACCACCTAGCAAAACAAAATATATAAAACTACCAAATCTTTAGGATTTGAGTACAAAGAAAAATAGTCAATGCAGTCGTTATCTGGATTCGTAACAGTAACGAATTAAGACAACGGAATATCACTACCCCTATTCAACCGGTAGGTATAGTGAGAGCATTACGACAACAGCACTGCAAAGAGAAGAAAAACTTGAAGAATGTTTCAAGTTGCCAGATGGCCAGACGGCCAGCTACCAATAGTAGGTCAAAACCTCCTTGCTAAGGAGGGCCTATATCCAGCCAGTAGCCTATTAAAGGCTGTTGATGATTGTTCTTAGTCCAAAACTTCTTTACTTCACTTCGATCCCCCTGTAAACTTCTAATTTTTTATTGTGGCTTCGTCCTCTAAGAAGATAAACGACATTTTATAGGCAATATTTTCCTTTTAATCTGTTTGATCAGATCTGATGTTCTTTTGACATTAATTGTTTTATATAAATTTACAATATTTTCTATGAATTTTTGAAAATTTTAATTAGCGGCTTCACTCGAGTGAAAATTATTATTTTTTGCCTAGGACGGATATTTGTCCTTTTCTGTACTGATTGGTTAAGTGGTAAAAGCAAGAAATTATAGTAAATAAATGAATTAACTGTCGCATCTACATATAATGTACGTTACGACTTACACGATATTTTAGCAAATTCAAGCCACTTAATGTATTATATAACTACATACTACTATATAACACTATCTATATACCTATTGTAACTATCTATTGTTAGTAATATATAATATAGATGTACTATAATGAATATTATTAAATGTTTACTTTATTTGATAAATAGAATAAATGTAACAAAGTTTCAGTAGGGTGGACCAGCGTGGACAGTGATATTTAGTATGATGACGTAATTGTAATGAACATGTTCTTACGAAACTTTAAGTTTACTTTATTTATTTTACCAATATTATTACATAGTCTGAGGCATATTGCGATTAATCTAGATGAGCATGTTATTTAAATAATAATGAAGTGACAACCCTATGACAAGTTAAGGACGTTTTATTGAAAATACAATTACAACGACACATTGCGCGGTGTGGGTTATTGCAGCCTTCTATTACATAATCGATGTGTTATGTACATACATCTTTATCCCTTCACGTAAACTGTTATACATTAAAGATACATTCAGCAGCTTTTATTTCGAAATACGTCGGTGGTGCAGTGGTAGCGTATGTGAATGCTGTGCTGAGCTACCGGGTTCGATGCCCAGGTCGGACCAAATTTTTGTATGATCTGAAAATATTTGTTTATAAGTAAGTACAAAAAAAAGTTTGAAACTAGATGGCGTTGTGTCAACGTCCGAAAATATTACTAAAATTATTATATATTTAGGTTAGGTAATTATTATTATTATATTGAGGTTTAATATTTTTATATAATATTAAGCCTCATTAGTTTTATACATATATATGTATATATTATAGTACTAAATAAGATTCATTTTAGCAAAGAATACCTATAAATGGCGTCACTGTGACTCTTCGTGACCTATCCTACTGATAGCTAGCTTGTTGTGTTAATAAATATAAGATGATGATTAAAGATGAATAGTTAAAAGTTATGGGAGAGGCCTATGTCTACGGCAGTGGACTACGGTAGGCAGATGATGATGATAATGTATTAGAAATTAGAATAAGTACGGGTTATCATATCAATAAAGCATTTGTTCGAACAACTTTTTTGAAAGCCTTACCTACTGGCCACTAAAATCTATATCAGCCATGCTTCTCTCAACATATTACATTTTTTATTGATACAGAGAAGAATGTTATAATTGAGGAAGTGCAGAAATATATCATTTTCAAGCAATACAAAAAGCAGCAAGGGTATTTTTTTTTTAAATATTTTCACACATCTCACACACGGCCGTCTGGTCCCAAACTAGGCAGAGCCTGTACTATGGTAACCAGACTGCTGATAAATATACTTATAAATTTCTAAATATAAACGACCTCTGGCTTAGCAGTCAGACTCACTAACCACTAGACTAACAGGCCAATCCCAATTCTATATGTTGACTGTAGATCAAGTAATACTGGTTCACATCACCAGACTTTATAATTCACTGCTGGATATGTCCTTCGCCTTAGAAAGAAGGTTTTGGCCTGCTTTAACACCCTGTCAAGACGGGTTGGTATAGGGTTTGGGGTGCTAGGCTAGAAAACCTCCCCGTGGTGCACCCTGGAAACGCTGGCGATGGTACTGTTTCCTCCTTGTCCTCTTGGAGGAGAGGATTATCGCCAGCGGCTAATATTCTAGCAGAAGAGGTAGCCGTTCATCGGCTCTCGGGCAAGGCCTGGTCCAGCAGGGTGGGCGTGTCTGCCGGTTGCCCTGCTGGCTCTTCGCTCTTCGAAGCATGGAGGAGGAAACCTCGGTAAAAAACCGGATGGCGGGGCCCTATAGGGGCCACAGTTTCTCCGCTGACAGCGGTGGAGAAAGGAGGACGGGCTCGGCGTGTACTGACACTACCACCGAGCAGGCAGGGGACGTAGTCTCCCTGTCAACCGTCGGCATATCGTAATCCCGAGAAGAGCGCTGTGGTTAAGTCTCGCGGCTCTGATCGGGGGCGAGGGTCTTGGCTTAACCGCCCGGACCGCGAGGAAGATAACCTCTCTAAAAAATTCCCCGAATCCCGTGTTCTGGTGCGTGGCCAGGGGATGCATGGCTGATGGGAAGTTCAGTCTCGAGCGCACTCCAAGCCGAGGTACCTGCGGACCCCTCGGTTGGGTTAAAAACTTACGCTTGCCCGGGTAATGGGGGATCTCTGCACGGGTGGACCTTTAGTTCTCCCCCACTCGTGGGATTTATTATGAATATGAATACTAATAAAAATACAAAGAAACGGACACAAACGGAAAACAAACAAAAACAGGCAAGCAAAACGGACACTGAAACGAAGGGTGCAAGGGAGAAGAGGAACAGTGGAGTGGATGGGTCGTCCACTGAGGGTGAGGTGGCGTCGGGAACGCCTATCTCGGTGGGGCTCCCAGAAGTCAGTCTAACGCTGGTCTCTGGGAGCCGAAGAGCATCAGATCGGCTGCGTTCCGGATCTGCCGTTTCGTCGGATGGCGCGGAGGCCATGGAGGCGGAGCGAAGCGACAGCCGGAAACGCGGACGCTCCAGGGACGAGGAAACGGATACGTCCCAGGAGATGATGCCACCAAAGGTGGCAAGCAGCCGCCGAGGGAGGGCACGCAAACCGGCCTCGGTCTCGACGCCGTCAGGCTCCGCGTTCTCAAACGCGGAGTCGTACAGGAATGTACGAGTAGACGGCGAGGCCGTAGCGGAGGAGGAGATCGCGGATCTCCTGCTCAAGGTTCGGGAGCCGGTGGGGGGAAATGCCCCCCAGGCTCCCGTGTCCGTGCAGGAGAGGGCGAAAGCGGCGGTGGCCACCAAGTCCGTGAACCTTAAGGGCTCGTTTGTGAGGGCCACCTCCCGTCGAGGATCAGGCCCAGATATTTCATCTGGGCCTGATCCTCGACGGGAGGTGGCTCTTCGACGAGCACTTCCGACAGCTTGCTCCAAAGCTGGTCGGCGCTGCGTCTGCCCTAGGGCGACTTTTGCCCAATATGGGTGGACCCAGCGTCGCGACAAGACGGCTGTACACGGGGGTTGTCCGGTCAATGGCACTGTACGGTGCACCGGTGTGGGCGGCGGCTCTGACCGCCCAGAATAGGGTACGCCTCTGGCGCCCTCAGAGGGTAATGGCGGTCAGAGCCATACGCGGTTACCGCACCGTTTCGACGGAGGTGGCATGCGCGTTGGCCGGAACTCCCCCGTGGGATTTGGAGGCGGAAGTGCTCGCCGAAGTTTATCGGCGAGTGGCTGACTCCCGGGCGGAGAGCGGATTTCGCCCTCCGCCCGAGGATGTGCGCGAGTGGCGCGAAGCCGCTCGCCGAGCCACGATGGCTCGTTGGTCGTTCCGGCTGGAGACTCCACGCGCTGGCTTCGCCGCCGTGGAGGCTCTCCAGCCGGTCATCGCTGAGTGGGCAGGGCGGCAGCACGGGACCCTTTCCTTCCGGCTGACGCAGGTGCTTTCCGGGCACGGTTGCTTCGGAAAGTACCTGCACTCGGTCGCTAGGAGGGAACTGAGTCCCGCCTGCCACCACTGCGACTGCAGTGAGGACTCGGCCTAGCACACGCTGGCGGTCTGCCCCGCATGGGCGACGCAGCGCCGGGCCCTCACTGCAGTCATCGGAGTGGATCTCTCGCTACCGGCCGTAGTACGCTCCATGGCCGGTAGCGACAGTTGTTTTACCGCGGTCGCAACCTTCTGCGAGGTAGTAATCTTGCGGAAGGAGGCGGCGGAGAGGGCCCGGGAGGACGACCTCCACTCGGACCCGATCCGCCGCCGGCGAACCGGGCGGCTGAGGCCCGCCTATCACCGCCTCATGCCGCCCTGAGTGTGGCCGCGGGTGGACGGGGTGGGTTTCCCCTCCACCCGCATTAGTTTGGCCAGCCGCGAGGGGGCGGCGTCCGCGTGTGCCGGACGTCGCCTAAAGAGAGGAAAATATATTGAGACGGAGCCCGCACCAGGAGCGGGCTGGCGCTAGGAGGGGTCCGGATGTCTAAACAACAGCTGTTCCCGGATCCCTCCTGTTACAGGCGCAGAGTGGCACACCGTGTGGTTTTAGTCGGTCCGAGTCCGACACACCACCCCGCCGCAAACCCCGGAGGGGTGAAGGTCCGAGGGGATTTCCACACGTTATTAAAAAAAAAAAAAGGGGTTTGTTTCAAGTTTTCCTTCTGTTTGCAGTGCTGTTGTCCAGCGTAGTTTGCTCCCTTAGTCGACTCTTACGACACCGACGCGATAAATATATGGCGACACTCAGTATTTATAATCCGGTAACACAGGGATAACTGTTATACTGGTTAATGATATAAAACAATTTTTTAAAACAGATTCCTAGTTCCATTAAATAGCTTTTAGTAAACATATATTTTAAGTTGTTAAGAATAATGCCATGAAATTCAAGAATACAATCAAAGACGCATAACGCGCGCGAGTATTGCAAACAATTTACACAATTCACAAATCCCCGTAACAGTTTTTGGATCTCCTCAAATAAACTGTTTGCATGATTGTGATTAACACCTTTGCTTGTCAATGATACTTCGAAACATTGTATTGTCAATACGTTGACAAAGATATTTATAGCTCAACTTTACCCTTCAGAGTATAGACGTTGAGGACTCTTCGAGCAATCAACATACTCCTTGCATTAAACAAAATATTTCATAATGATGAAGATTGTGAGTGAGCACAAATATTTTGTTCATGAAAAACTCTAGCGAGAACACAGTTCAGTAAACCTTACATTGAAAAGTGCACTCTAATGTTACTATAAAAATTATGAATTCTGTGCCAATTAAACCTAAACATTTCATTCCATTTAAATGACGTCAGAGCTTTACAGGAGTGAATAAACAATTACCTGGAATTTTGCATTCAATTACAACATGATTACAACTTTCACAGACATTGTTCGCTCTGGCCGCTTTGGCGATAGTGTGCGCTCAAGAACAAGCCGCTCCCGCCCAGCCTGCTGTGCAAATCGTGAAACAAGTGGAGGATGTTGATGTTGACAAGTACAATTTCGAGTGAGTATAGTTATACCATGATATTTATAGCATAGACACATAAAGTATAAACTATATTCATCAGTATAATATACAAACGAATTTTTATTGATTTAACTTTTCAAATAAAAGTTAAAGTTTACAGAAAAATATATGTTAAGGAGAGGCCTATGTTAAGAAGTGGACTGTTATAGGCTGTTGATGTGTGATATGTGTATTGTTGAACCATTCACTAATATAATAATGTGAATCTTGTGAAAGGTTCAACAAGAACTATATCAGCTTTGATCGTGACTTTATGTTCTGATTTGTTTTTTTTTTGTGACAAAAATTTTGCTGTTATCTTTACATTCACATTTTTCATGACGTTTCTTACGTTTATAATTAAAACTTATTTTCAAGCACACGGTTGAAAACCATGAATAAAAAAATATATTAAAATACTTCCTTATAAAGACTTGCGTAATGAAAGTTTATTTTTGGAATTATCAAGCCCTACTAAAATATTCTATTGTTGCTACTACGTTAACTTAAAGACAGGTTAAGAGCACACGTTCACGCTTAATCCATTGTTCAGAAAAGGGCATTTTAATCATGACAACATGATCGTTTTCGTTACAGGAATAATTTATAACATTATCAAACTTTTTTTGCTCTTTTATGTAATCGCTTGTTAATAGTAATGAATGTCAATTGGAACAAGGGTTGACTTAAAGAGCAGAATAAAATAAATATGTGGTTTTGAATTTAATAAGTGTGGTCAAATTTGAGAATATTGAAAAAAGAAACCTATCGTATAGTCCATTTAATCAACTATTCATTTTCCTACAGGTACGAAACTAGTGACGGCACGTCCAGACAAGAACAGGGTGAATATAAGAATGATACTGAACAACAGGGTCTTGTAGTAAAAGGCAGTTACAAGTACGTTGCCCCTGACGGTCAACACATTTCTGTCTCTTTCGTCGCTGACAAAAATGGCTATCAACCAACAGAAAACAAAGATGATTCTGCCCAACCCGCAGCTGTTTAGGGTCAATACTGCGAACTTCTAACACTGCCATATTAAAGTTATGTATTGCTGCAATACCAAATATCTATATCATATATTATTAAATTTTGGTTCTTTAATCTTAATTTAAATGCTATTTGACATCTACTTAACACTGCCACAAGAACTAAAGAATAAAGGAAACTTTTTTTATTAATATTTCTGTGTTACCATTTATTAAATACGAGTGAGAACCTCTGTGAAGTTGTAAAAGATAATTAAATGTACTAATGAGATCTCTCGTTTTAAAACCCGTTTGTAGTTGTAAGGGGTCTTGTACTGTCATGTACATGGATGAGTCATCAGTAGTAACCACTATATTTTCGACAAAATATAAAAATAACAACATCACCAGTTAGAGCATGATTATACCCTTCTATAATTACCAAACTCTTGGGGGGGCACCAAAGCACAAACAAATGAATTCGAATGTAAATTCATCTTAAAATATTAAAATGAATAATCTCAATTTGCCTTCGTTAGTTTTACTAAAACAGAAGTAAAATATATTATATTAAAACAGATTTCAATGTAATTTAAACTTGATTCGATTATTTCGGTAAATTGTATTTTTATCAAAACAAGACAAAAATTCTTCTTTTCGTCTTTATATTCTGTGAATTCACTTAGTAGAAACCTTTTTTGGCATGGGGCAAAAACCGTGGGAATGTTTTCTGTGTCTATGAACTTTCTGTGGTCATTTTGTGTTAACTAACTTAAGATTTATTTTAACATTTAAACCTTAATATTACAAAGAACTTCAAAACTACTGAATTGATTATGACATTCTATCACTCTTTAGGGTTGTGGCCTTTATCTCATCAAGCTAGTAATCCTTGCCAAGTCATTGTCAAAATACAATCACTAAAATACCAGAAACCGTGGGAGAGCTCAGCACGGCCATGTACATTTCAACGAGGATACCAGAGGAAATTCTGGAGAGTATTCAAAGGCCTGCTACCCATTTGTGACTCTTGATTTGTTGGTGTGCATGGGCGGTGATAGTCACTTATCATTTCATGAAAATAGATATAAAAAAGATATGGTCAGATAAATAAACCCGTGAACCAGTAGTTAAATATTTGAACACTAATTTCTTTAGAATTTTCGTATAGTTTCCACCATACACAGACATAATAGAAATAAATAATATTATTATTAATGTTTATGTGCTAAACAGTATTATTTAGAGCTATTTCAACAAACAAATAATATTTTTTACCACGTGGGAACACCTAGCCAATCAAAGCAGTTAGGTACAGTCATAACCTAGGAAGCTGAATGGGAAAGGCGTATATTGCATTGTCAACCTTATTAAAAATCAAATTATCTATTTTTCTAAGGAATTTATTTAAAGAAGTATGTCAACCAAATTACACACGCCATCCTTGTCAGTTAAGTTCTGAATCGTCTGCCACAATCGGAGAGATTCCGTTACACCTTGTCTTTTGTAAGTTTTGTTACTACAGTATAATTAATCATTTTTATTATTTAAAGAAAAACTATCTTTGGCTTGAAAAAATGGTGACGTTTATAACCAAAAATATGACAAAACATAAATAAATTAAGATAAATAAAATAAAATAAGATGCTAATACAGAATATTAAAAAAAATATGTTGACTTCGATAACAACATCTTTTATGGTTTAATCATTACTCAGGATTAACATCAAAAATATTTTAGAAAGTCAAATAGACTGAGTTAAAAATACTACAACAGTGAGTTTATTGTCGCTTCTGATTTGATAGATGGACTTACATCTACATGATAAATGTCAGATTACTGAATATTATTCTTTTATGATTCTGCTTTATTTTATTAATTTAGTATTCCAACACGATATTCGTATCTCAGACCCTTGTCTAACAGTATCTACAGTGCTCGCACTTCCAAATCTCTACAAAGAGCAACCTATTGTCTCTCGAGCTATTAATGCATCGCAACTTAGGCTCGGTCCGTAAATTTTGGATGTATAACACCAAATATTAGTATTTATTGTTAAATAACCATGATGTTAAACACAATAATATTATTAATAAAGATAATAATATTATTATATTGCGCCATATAAAAAAATAAGAAATAAACAACATGAAGATTAAAAAATTAACATTCGATTTTATTTAAGAAGATGTCTTAATCAATTTGAAAAAAGAAAAATGTTACTATTAGCTTCAAATATTGTCAGTTTTTAATAAACTATATCATCTGCGTGTAAAACACTATACATAAGAACTGACATAAAATGCTCTAAAAGATTATGTAGATTCATTTTTTAAGTCAATTATTCCCTGGGCATGTACCATCTATTATTTTTATATTCCTCAGTCTGTGCTTCATTATATTTGTTTTATTGGAAAAAAATCTTTGACATTATTCTAGTTTATTGCCAATTTCTCCATATTTCAAAAAACTTTTTCCTTTCTCGCATTTTACCCCTATTTCGTTATTTTAGACGTAGTTTTCTCATTTATTTCTGAAAAAAATTTAGTAAACATTAAACATTTGTATCCTACTTAATTAGCAAGCTCATTAATTCATAAAGAGGGAAATCATATTTATAGTCTCATCTGCCTTGGAAAGATCAGATCAGCTTTGGATTGTTCAAGTTTAATCATCTTAATTGCACGAGGATATGAAGCATACCTAAAGCAGCGTCCACACTATGCCGGGCGAGGCCGAGCGGGCTGACCCGGGCGGCCTAAGCCGGGTTGGTGTGGACGCCCCGGGCGGCTTAAAAAGCCGGACCGAGCCGAGCCGATCCCGACCCGCAGAAAGTAGGTACAGATCAAAGGATGCCGGCCCGAGCCGAACAAAAATATGTAGTGGGGACGTGCCGAGCGGCACCGGGCGGCTTTAGTTGTCCAGTCTTGGTGTCGAATTGAAACTAATAGGTAGATATAACCCGGGCGGCCTCGTATTCGGTGTGGACGTCGTGCCGGCCCGAACGAACCCGCCCGGCTTAGGCCGCCCGGGTCAGCCCGCCCGGCCTCGCCCGGCATACTCCGGCATAGTGTGGACGCTGCTTAATACATAGGGGAGAGTAACCAATATTGAACCGCCGCCGCGCCGCTTAAATTGGACCACTTCTGTATTTCAACCAAAATGGCACTATTTAGTATAGTATATTGGCACAAAAAGGAGCGCTACATAAGGCGGAGTATTAGTGTAAAAAATTGTGATTTTGATAGAAATACAGAAGTGGTTCATTTTAAGCGCCGGTTCAATATAGGATACTCTCCCCTATTTTTACATTAAAGTCTTACCTCAATCATAAAAAATTTTCAGGGTTTCTATGTTTAACGATTTCTATAAGTTCTGAAATCTTATAATTATAGTAATAATATTACATAATTAACATAACTCAAATAATAGAATTATATTAAGCAACGCGACGTAAGTGCTGCTACAAGGAATGCGTCAACTTTGTCGTTGTCTCTCCTTAAAATACTTTTGCCGGTGTTCTAAATTTAGCTAAATTAAGCAGTTCTAACCAAGATGCCACGAACAAACTAAACATAATGTCACGACGTGAACACAAAACTGTTAAATTGTAAAGATATTACAAATTATATCGAAAGGTAGTTTTATAATCTGAACTTGACCCTATTTAGTAACTATCAAATCCAAAAATCATCCGAAAACCGCTGATATTACTTAATAGTTTAATTATCGGAAAGCAAATGCAGCAGCAATGTAAGCAAATCATCCAAAATGAGCCTTTCCAATGATCTAGCGGCTATATATCTTTAAAAGCCATATCAATTTGTCCATATACTCGTATGGTTAACTGTCGAGCCAAATCAGTCTCCCTTTTTAATTTTAAAAAGCGAACGCCTTAAAAAGTATGTATATAATTGCATATTGTTGTTATATTATCGTATTTTTGTAAGAGTTTCGATATCATACTTAGTTACTTATACATCGCTAGATCAATTTTCTATCATTTATTAATTAGTTCGCTTGCAAAGATGGGTACATATTTTATGATTTTTTACAATATTCTACCATTGCACTTGCAAATCGATATCCAAATATTTAAGTTAAAATAATTTATAAATACAAAATGATACTTTATTGCCTACAACTAAAGTTATGCTAATACACGCGGATTCTCAGCCATGAAAATATTGTAGGCGCTTTAGAAGCTTTATAAAAGCGCTAGTCTTGTAATATTTGTTATGTATTTTTATTTTATCTCTTTATTAGTAAATTAGTTTTAACGGTATTTAGTAAACTTAAAAATAATATTTTACTGAAGTTTAATCTTCATGAAATACCTTTGACATAAAGATCAAATCAATGAGGTCTCCATGAAAACGCCGTCTATCGTTAAAAAAACAATTTTACTTGACATTTATGAATTATAACATAATTTTGCGGCAACAAATACATGTATTAAGCTTGGCTAAAGCCTAGTCTTAATTAGTGACCTGGAGGAGTAGCTCGTGAGGGCAATGACTTAAATTTTCTTGAGCCTGTATGATTAAGGGGCAGACAATAACAAAACATGGTTATATAATTAAAATACATTCAAATTCTCGAAAATTTAATACCATGATGTATAAAACATTAAAAAAATAAAAAAATCTAATAAATTATCGTTGACCTGCGGGTAGAACTCGGATCTGGGGTTTATAACCTTTATCATCAGCGGTGAAGGTCACCTCGTACTGTTCACCGTCAGGTCCAGGGTAAGAATATGTACCGCTTATTGCGATACCGACTTTGTCATTAACTGTGATCAACTTTCCCTCTTCTTGGCGCGAAATACCATCATTTGATTTGAAACTGAAATTAAGAAAAATAATAGTAAAAAATATAAAAGGATAGCAATCGGCAATAAGAATCCAAAATAAGGATTTTGCAAATTCAGGTTATTATCTGAAATGAGATATTTAAGTATATTTTGTTTTCATCTTAGAGAGAGTGAAAAATATACAGTTACTAATAACACACAAGAGGATGCAAATATTTGGATAGTGGAATTCAAAACCACTAAGTAGTAGTACTAATACGATCATAGTAAAGTTGTGGGATCAGTTACAGCCTTATTTTAATTTGAGAGACTTCTATAGTGCTAACTTGATTAAGAAGTTGTTTATCATTTTATCAACATTTATCCATCTTTACACAAAAAAAATACAAAAATGATATTTAATTTGCTAACATTCTGTTCTTGGGTAGAAATGATATAAACTCTAAAAACTCTAAACACTTACTCGAAGCTATAACCATCAGGATTCACAATTGTATGCTCAGTAATTATTTCAGCAACAGGTTTCACATCAGCTATGACGACCGTAGCCACGAATGCGAAAATGAAAAGTTTCTGAAAAGTATGAAAAAGTCTTTTAGCTTTGAAGTTATTGAAGATATACAGTATATGTAATTCAGTAGTCATTTATAGTTATGCAAATACTGATAAGGGGATTGAGTGTATTGCCAATTGACGTAAAAACGATCGTTATTTGAGAATGTATGCCTCTACACTGTCATCCATACAATTTTAACCACAAACGTATGTGGTTAAAATTATATGGATGACGATATACTCGTTAATTTGTACAAATTTAACGAGTATGCACAACTTGGCTCTGGTACAGGCGAACTAATCTGTACGTGAGAAATGCCTATGATTAATAGCAAAAGTATCAGTTCTAGAAAGAACAACTTACCAGAGCAATCATGTTGGTTTCGGCTGAGGTTTAATGTCCAAATGTTAGGGAAAAGTGAATGATACGAATACTGCAAGCAGTTGGCTTAAATACACCCACGTAGTCTGTTTGTTAACATTACAGCAACGGACAAATTTTCGAGCTTTATTCTATTTACAACGGAGGTGATAACTCGATTTCTGTGATGAAATGTACAAATTGACACACTAAGATGCCGCAATAGTTTATGTGATCCCATCGGCACTGTCTCGTACTGATTGTTTTCCTATTTTAAAATTCTTAAAATACGTTTGGGATATTGTATTTCTTTCAGGATTTAACATCGAAAGAGTTAGCAGTTTTTTTCAATTTCAATTTTATTATTGTAATTTCACTTGGAACTGCAACTATCTATTTGCAGTCGAACTCGAGCTAAAAATCATTAAAATATAAGCGGTGATACATATAGTAAAACCATCATCTCATTTAATGTTTTTCTTCTCATACATTTTACCCATTTCGATTACCCAAATCCCAGGCAAATCAAAGGTATGTACTTAATACCTATCATAAACGCGTTAATTCCTGTAAACATAAATATATACAGGGTTACTGGTTACCTTAAAGTATATATACTTTAGGGGGTTGTAGTTGTTATAATTTCTGATAGATTTCACTAAGAAATAAAATATCCTAAACCTAACCATTTTCAAGATTGTCAAGATTTTTATAAAAGTTGCCGAAATTTTGAATTATACAATTTTTTTAGAACTTATATCCTTTATTATTTTCTTTCTTTACTGTTTTTGTGTAGTTACATTTTAATATAATTTTCATTACCAAACTTGTAGTTAACTTAACAAACTAAGTTAATGGTTTATAATGAGAAAAACAAATATTTTTTCTTTTCTTTTACAGATTAAGCTTAAGAAGATTAAGTTGCAGATTTTTTAAAGAACGTCAGATATCTAACAAGGTATAATAGTCTATAATAGTCAGAATTCATAGAAATAAACTTAGTAGCAAGACTGCGAGTATTAAGAATTAGCGTACAACCTGGTAGTATGTACCTAGTTGAAAACTTAGTTAGTATTTTTGGACTGTTTCGATTTTTCAATCGTGACTAATTATTGCAAACTAGAATTTGATTTGTGCTTCTGATACTATTGAAAATGTCGACCTATACGAAAGAGGAATATGCTGATATTCTAATTTCTTGAGGATACTGCCGAGTCACCCAACCTCTTCTTCCAATCAACTTATTATGATAATTAAAATCTAGCCATACTTTTACACTTCTTTACATAGTATAAAATAAAGTCGCTTTTTTGTGTTGTACACTAAGATCTTTTAAACTAAGCATTGGATTTTAATGCGGTTTTAACAATAGAGAGCGTAATTCAAGAGAAAGGTTTATATGTATGATAAATGCAGATTATAGTAGAGAAAATCCGAGAAAGATTTGTAGTAAAAAACATGTTTTTGTGCGCTTACATTGCAAACGCTGGCTAAACCTTACGAGACACACTAAAATAAGGTACTACTGAATTTTATATCTTAAAAATATCTACAAAAAGACCGTGATGGTATATGTCTATCTCCTAAGGATAACCTACAGTAACCATTTTTATCATTTAAATATTTATATATTACAAAAAATGTTTTTTTTTGCGAAGCTATTTAAAACAATACATCATTATTACTTATCTTATTAAATACATTACATACGTTGTGCATTTAATGTCTTATATCTAATTTGATTGTAAATTCATTTGATAGTCATAAAATCGCGTCTTGTAGAAAGAGTATTTTCATGAATCCGTATTAAGTTTTTGATAAGAAAATAATTTCTTAATAAAATTACCGAAGTCTGGTAAAACAAAGTACGTCAAGTGGCTGGTATACATTTGCCTTAACATTAGTTCGGCATTAAGTCGAAATATATACATTAAGAACGTCTTAACAATAAGATGTAAAATGTCTTCAACACACGTATATTATTGCATTTGGGTTCGTTAACGTTTTATAACCGTCATAATAGTAACTATTTAGAACTTAAATTTTTTAAACTGATTTTGTAATTAAAGGAGAAGCATAAAGTGTTTCGTTTTGCAACTAATTTCATACATATCCTACTGAGCGGTTTAAGTGCACTGACCTGTACATGTACTGTACATTATTAATACAACGGTACATGTGCAATTCGTGTCATCTCACATTCTTCCACCTTTAAACGAAAACACATTTTACCTGTAAAACCAGTATCAAATGAAAACACAAGTTTTTAGTACTGTTTGAATTATTTTTCGGAATGTTATATTTTAAGGCAAAAGCTTTATGGCTTTTGCTATGCTTGAAAATATCATGTTTTTTTAGCAAATGGCCCTTTGAAACGTTACCAGTGAGTAGGGTTTCTATGGCTGAAAATGTTGATTGGGAATAAATGTGTTAGCTAGACTTGATTTAAATTAACTGCATTATAGTTGAAGAGGATATTCTCTCATAAAATCGAAGTGCAAATATAAGGTTGTTCTTAAAAGCTCTGAAATTCATATTCTATAGATTTTATATAGTTCTCTGTTCCTCCGACATTCGCCGTCCTATTTTAAAAAGAGTTTTGAGTTCTTACACAATTCATATTGCAAGCTCTCGAGATCGTCAGAAAATCTGTAGTTAAAAATGCCCAGGCATACCACACAATTTACAGGCAAATCGTTCTCGGTGCAAACAGTCAGGCTGTGGAATAACTTACTTGAGTTTTTCAAAGATTAAGTTTGTCTACTTACAGACAAGCTTAAACTTTGCAAAACTTAAAAAGAAGCCACAAATTACTCTTCTTGACATTGAAAAGGGACATTAATTGTTGTTAATACTTTGATACTTAATACGTCATAGGTAATAAACGATCTGTGTATTTATAGACCTCTGTATATATATATTTGTGGATGTATTTATATGTGTTCGCAGTATATATACTGTAAACATATGTAGTACGTTTATGTATTAATAATTACTTAGAGTATTATATAAGTACACCCCCGACTACCCAAAATTAGATTTAACAATATCCGTGTAATGGTTGTCTGTAAGAGATTGCTGTGAGCGATAAGACCACCTATTGCAATACTAAATATACGTATTCATCCATGTCTGTACAAAATATATACTGTAGCGGTGTACAATAAAGATGTATAAAAAATATAAAAATAAGTATCTATGATACGTATCGAGTGTCACATCGGATGATTGATATTATTCATTACATATAATAACATTCTCTAATAAATATGTCGGAGAGTCATGCTTCTGGGCAAAAGTGCCGGCTCGACCGGAGTGACCCATCTGCTCGTTCACCCCCCTATTCCATAAAAAAAACAGTGGCACTCTGGGAGTGCTGACAGAAGTGAAAAATTCAAAAAAAATCATTTTTTTGATTATAACGCAAAAAAGAAAAAAAAAATATTTCAATTCGAAAAGTTCCGACATGAATATATCTATGTTGTACGTATATACACGATATATGTTTATATTATATATCGTTTTATTATCAATGTATTTCAAACAAAACTCAACTCTAGTGTAAACGGGGCCAATATATGTAGGTACTTTTGTACAGAGGTGTCCGTAACGGTAACAGTGTCGCGAGTTCAATGCTTTTCTCCCATCTCAAAAAATACATTCTCTGTTTGTTATTCAAAAAAATTCCAGGGAAAAAATCTGTTACATAAATATGATCTTACTTTTCTCTAAATATCCTTGACAAGAACGTTGATGTTATTAATATATAGCATGGTTACTGTAAACTTCTTAGTGAGAATAATAATGTTTTATATAAACAGCGACATATTTAATAATTTTATACGTCATGTAAATGGCGTAACTTATTATTTAAAAAGTCTTGCATACGATTTAAAACAAGATTCAAAAATTATCCTTCTTGGATAAATGTACATCTTTGTACAGCATACTCTTTGGAAAATACTAAATAAATTTATAAATAAATAATTTAATTTAATTTATTAAATAATTTATTAAATTACATAACTCCATTGTTTAATCAACAGTTCTATTAAAAAAAAATATCTGCCAAATATATTTGTTTTCACTTTTTTACGCAATTTATTACATTTTGTAAATAATAATTTAAATAACTTTAATCTACTCCATTGCCTTTAGTAACATAGTCAAACAAATTAACCTTATTGCAATAAATTAAATAATTTGGTCCAGTCTTTCTTTATCGAATAATATTCGATTTAATACTTGAAATACTTTTCCATCACTACTTATGAATAGACTCTTTTAATGCTTGTTCGGTAGCCTCTCTTGCCGGCCTTATAAGTCATTTCGTAGAGATGACCTTTGTCATTGTACCAGCGCACTGCTCCAGCTACATCTAATGCTGCATCTTTTGTACCGGGGTTGAGGATTGCTCCTTGTTCGTTTCTAGAAGAACCGTCGGGAGCATCATAACTGGAATTAAATAAATTTAATGCTTAGTATTGTTATACTTAACTATACATATGTTTATAGTTATTTACTACTAAATTAATTCAGGAATCGCTTTTAAAGTATTTTAATTTTTCTTAAAGAACTTATTAAACGTAGTAAATTTTTTGTTGTTAAGTTAAAACATTTTTCTTGACCTATTAAGTAGTACAGATAAAATTTTCAAACTGTCTGAAGCTTAGCGTTTAAGCTGCATTTATACGTTCATTGAATATGTAGGTACGCGTAGACTGGCCAACTTCACTTAGCCATCATTTTAATAGATATAAGTTTTATCAAATGAGGTATAAAAATAATAAGAACTAGTTGCCTGCTAAATTTGTTCAGGATGATCTCAAAATTACACAACCCGAAAAGTTATCGAACGCGTAAATATTAAAAACAAAAATGTATAAGAGTTGGCGAAAAATTTACTAATCTGTTACCTATAGTAAATACGAATAGCAAAAGCCTTCTAAGTATAATGATCACTATTTCATGCGGCGCAGATAATAGTTACGTAGGCCACAACATCGTCATAA
Organism: Arctia plantaginis; assembly: GCA_902825455.1. Classification (NCBI taxonomy): domain Eukaryota; kingdom Metazoa; phylum Arthropoda; class Insecta; order Lepidoptera; family Erebidae; genus Arctia; species Arctia plantaginis. The sequence continues at coordinate 12,539,975 of CADEBD010000314.1, read as the reverse complement.
ATATTATATAATACCAAAGAATGAGAAAAAATATGAATAGTTAAAATTTTCAATATAACTCTTAGTAAGATATTAACTAACTCTTAGTATTATTAAGATAAGTGACATGTTTCTTATACTTGAGTTGTACAAAATAGTAATACTGCGACCAAGTACAAGTGAAAAATATAACAGGCGTTTCTTTAAAGTCAATTCCTAAGAAATAATTTAACAATTTTAAAATCGTTTCTTAAGTTACTCAATTAAATTATGAATTTGCAGTATAAAGCATTTGCTGCCAGTCAACCTATGGGTGATATAACGTTTAACAAAAAGTGGGTTACCATAAATAAATTGTACTTACAAATTTCATTATCTAAGCGATACTTAAACATATGTATTTACATACATTATAAACTAATTTATACATACATACAAATAGACATATACGTAGATAAAAGATATCATTTTTATAAACATACATAGATATGCATATGTTATTATGCCACTAAATTCTGGACATTCTTTGTAGTGTTTAAATGTCTACTATCTACCAAAAAAAGTAAGAACTACATAAAGTAGATACCTTTTTTGATACCCGACTGTATCTATGTTTATTTGTAAATTTCTTTATTACCTCATACCTTCCGAATGGCTGGATGGATTTCGACAGTTAAGTTATTGTTTTATCTGTTTCAAAAATCCGGATGTCCTTAGATAATTTTTTGAAAGAAAAAATAAAATGACGAATGTTTGGCGTAAAAATCTAATTGGCTAGTAGGTAGGTTAATAAAAAAATAACCAAACTTACTTACTCAGATTCAAGAACATTAAAAGGACATTACAAATATATATATAACTAATATATTTAAATTGAATAATGAGGAATAATGAATTAGTTTTATAAAGTTTTGGGAAACGTAAAAATGTGCCATGTTTGTGTCGGACCTCGTACTGTTTCGGTATGTGTGCACTAGTGTTTTTTTGTTTTAAACTGTCTTTTTGCAGTCGGGTTCTTGTTTTTTTTTAATTATTACTTGTTTATTAAAACATGTAGGTACCTAGTTATCACAAGGAGCGATGAATAGTTGAAAACGATTGCTATGTTCTTATCTTAAAGTTGTAATAATCTTTTCACTTTAATATAAAAGACATCAAAAGTGCTAAATTGTATGATTTCGACAACTGTAGAATGCAACTTTCAACATTGAAGTCTTGATTGGGTTACCTGAATATACTACCTACTACATAATGAGAAAATGTTAAAGAATACCACCATCACCTGTTATATATGAACAAAAAAGTATGATAAATTTTAAATTGATTAATTCATTTTATTCAACTTATCTATTTTATAATAAAAATATATTAGTCAGAATGTAAACACGTCACGTGAAAAAAACTTCAATTAATTGTAGAGGTATTAGAAAAAGGATGTTCAAATGTTTGGAATTTTTGTCGGTATGATGTAATGACCTAAATGTGTGTTTGTATCATAAGATATAGCCATATTTGCATACACGTGAGCAATCGTCGCTTTTAACTTATATGACAATTATGTGTTTTAATTTGTTTACTTTACTATGTTTCTGATATATATTACGTATGTGTCTAGATAATTTATAAAAATGTATCATAATAACATAGAAAAACTAAATCCGTATTTTAAGAAAAAAATGTATTGAATTTTTGAATATTGTAATAAGGTGATTTTCGGCAATAGGCTTGCCCCAATTACGTAAAAAGTAGGGATGTCTTACACCTTTGTCTACCCCTTCGGGGATGGAAAACGTATATGTATTTATGTGCGTACCTTTCAAATCTGAACCTCAAATAAACAATTTTCAAACATGAACCTCAAATAAATAACGAAATTGTAACATGTTTCGAATTATATAGATAAAGTGGATAAGACAGTGAAAAGTGGAAAGTGGACAAAAACCTCGATTTGAAGGACCATTAACAATCAGATTATCGAGTATTGAGAGTTAAGTGAAATTCGACCTCAATAACACTTTCGAAATATCGTTGTTCATTATAAAATACCAATAATTAATGCGTGAATCCAAGTAACAGCCTGCAAGGGTACTCAAACCGTAAACGGACATTCAACTTGGAGGAGGCGTATCACATACTCCGTTTTTGTATCCTACATGACAATGTCACCATTATACTTTTTGTAATATGAAGTGACAGGCATTAAGTAAATGTTTTCGAGATAATGAGCTTACGATACTTATTCGATATCCGGGTTCGATATGAGTATAATGTTATCTGACAGATGACGAGTCTAATATGTGGGTATACTACACAGTGTATACTGTACAGTACATAATTGAAATCAATGTTAACAGGGTACTTCTGCTATCGTTTTTACAGAGCAATATATGCGTATAGCCTATAGCAATATATTATGTCCTGCGAACCGCATACAATGTCACGCGATAAACATTTTGGATTGCAGCATTACAGGACACATTTCCCCGAGTAAAAACTTGTTTTTATTTCGTCTTTGATATAATAAATAATGACATGTTATCTGACGTTAACTCCCCGAAATTGTTCACAAATGCAATGGAGGACATGTTCAAGACGCTGCACTGGAAAGGGCGTGGCATCAATATCAATGGCGAATACATTTCTCGTTTGCGATTTGCAGACGACATGGTCATCATGGCAGAGACGTTGCAGGACCTACAGCTGATGCTGAATGACCTAGCTGACTCTTCTGTACGCATCGGCCTACGGATGAACTTGGATAAAACCAAAGTCATGTTCAACGAACATGTACTACCGGAACCGATTGCGGTATACAGTGCCGTTCTCGAAAGTGTTCAAAATTATGTGTACCTCGGGCAGACATTGCAGTTAGGTAGAAACAACTTCGAGGACGAGGTGAACAGAAGAATTCAGTTGCGTTGGGCAGCATTTGGGAAGCTACGTCGCGTCTTCTCATCGTAGATCCCACAGTGCCTTGAGACGAAAGTCTTTAATGAGTGCGTCCTACACGTCATGACATACGGAGCCGTGGATACGGTACGGCTGGTCCACAAGTTCAAAGTCGCTCAACGTGCTATGGAAAGGGCTATGCTCGGCGTTTCTCCAAGGGATCGTATCAGGAATGAGGTGATCCGGCAGAGAACCAACGTCATCGACATAGCCTACTGGATCAGAAAGCTGAAGCGGCAGTGGGCTGGCCATATTAGCCGCAGAAGCGACAACCGTTGGGGAACCGTTGGGAGTTCTTGAGTAGAGACCGCGTCTCGGCAAACATAGTGTGGACGCCCACAGGCCAGGTGGAGTGACGATTTGCGCAAGATGGCTGACAGGAGCTGGATGCGAGAAGCCCAAAATCGATCTAAGTGGCTTGCAATGGGAGAGGCCTATGTCCAGCAGTGGACTGCAATAGGCTGATGATGATTGACATGTAAGAGCATACGTAAGCGTGTAAGAGGTATGTACACAAAGTGTTATGAATCAGACATTTAAATTTAATTCATATTAAATAGACCTGTAATTATCAGAAAAAAATACGAGAATCTTGGCAAAAATTCTAAACAATTTTTTTCAGAATTTTCAAGCCAATACATTAGCTTTTAGTAGGGACGGGACGCTATACTTAACAAAAAAGCAATTTTATATTGTAAATGTTAAATTAATGACACTAGCTATCAGAAATTGAGCCAACAAGCGGATCGCGCAATATCAAACGCGTTTGCAAACAACATCTAGTGTTGTATAATAATTCCTCAATTATGATTATGTTTAACGCGACTAGCGTTAGCAAATTGTCTTAATCACGAAGGTAAATAAAAACGCAAGATCACCTTTTCCTGATTTTTTTTTAATACGAGTTGCATGAATTTTGGTAATATTAGCGACCATATGTTAACTGATAGTCCCTTCTGTATTTTTTCTGCGATGACAAATTTAAAAAAAACTATATGTAGGAATGATGCAGAAAACATTGAAACACGTGAAATAACTAAAGTTTCTGTAAAACTTTGGTGGAATAATGGACTGATTTGATATTTTTATGAATTGTTATTTATTAATTAACCAAAAATATTAGCTTTATATTACTGTACTCGTATGATAATCATAACAGCATTTTTCATTAACTAAACAATGAAATAAATTCTAACAAATGAGAATGATATATTGATATTTTAGGGCTTACTTAACAAAATGAGACCTAAAGAAGCCACACACGTCTAATATCCAAAGTGTTACATAATTTTGCATTTAAATAAGTTTTCAGAAAATGTGGTTCACTTACTTGACAGCCATTAGTCGATTTCATTACAAATGAGATCGGATTACTTTGAACGAAAACCTTTTAATTAATGTATGTATATAGTATCTTATACGAGGGCTGCTATTTATGTGGCCGGAACTGGCCAGTTATATAAAGAAAGAAAGAAAGAAACATTTATTTGCACAGAATACAGGTGGTACCAGATTTTACAAAGGTGTATAATGTTCAAGCTATATTCTGCCTGTACTAGGCATGCAAATATTTATATAGAGACTCAAACATTAACTATTAATAATTATTAACTAATAAAATTAACAAAATGTCAAAAAAAAAAATGTTATTACATAGAAATTTTTAAATTTAGAAATTATTAAATTTATTGAATTATTATATCTAATTTATTAAATCTACAAATGATCATTTACATCAGTTTTATATTGCATGAACTCTTTCATTGTATAAAAGCACTTATCAACTAGCCATTTTCTTAACTTAATTTTAAAATATTTCAATGGAAGTTCCCTTAGGCTTTTAGGAAGTTTAATGAAAACTGAAATGCACATGTGATTCACATTCTTTTTCATCAAAGATGTTCTACAAAATAATAATAATGATGATATTCTACCACATTCACACAACGCCATCTAGTCCCAAACTAAGCAGAGCTTGTACTATGGGTACTAGACAACTGATATAAATACACATATACTTTTTTTTTTGTAAATACATACACATTATACATAGAAACACCAAAACACCAAATGGAATCATTATTTTCGTAAAAATATTATAAAAGTAATTATCACATGTAAAAATGAAACTCTTTGACTGAAGAATATAATTTGTCACTATATATTAACCTCGTGAAAATTTTCATGCTATGATTTATTACGATTTTCGGTGGGTGGGGGGAGGGGATTAAAAACAGTGCATCGATCTACTCACTTCACATCTACAAACTTTTGGGGACGAAGCACCATCAAAAACAACTGTGCATCACTGGTTTAGTGAGTTTAATCGAGGGTAGTCTGTGCTCACGAACGAATTTAAAGTAGGTCGCCCTAAATCGGTTGTTAGGATTTTGGATTCCGCACAACTTGAGAATTGACCAAAAACGGGCTCGTGTCGATTGGTGTAAAAAAATGTTGCAAAAGTACAATCAGGATGCGTCAAAAGCTGTTTATAATATAATGAGACCTAAAGAAGCCACACACGTCTAATATCCAAAGTGTTACATAATTTTGCATTTAAATAAGTTTTCAGAAAATGTGGTTCACTTACTTGACAGCCATTAGTCGATTTCATTACAAATGAGATCGGATTACTTTGAACGAAAACCTTTTAATTAATGTATGTATATAGTATCTTATACGAGGGCTGCTATTTATGTGGCCGGAACTGGCCAGTTATATAAAGAAAGAAAGAAAGAAACATTTATTTGCACAGAATACAGGTGGTACCAGATTTTACAAAGGTGTATAATGTTCAAGCTATATTCTGCCTGTACTAGGCATGCAAATATTTATATAGAGACTCAAACATTAACTATTAATAATTATTAACTAATAAAATTAACAAAATGTCAAAAAAAAAATGTTATTACATAGAAATTTTTAAATTTAGAAATTATTAAATTTATTGAATTATTATATCTAATTTATTAAATCTACAAATGATCATTTACATCAGTTTTATATTGCATGAACTCTTTCATTGTATAAAAGCACTTATCAACTAGCCATTTTCTTAACTTAATTTTAAAATATTTCAATGGAAGTTCCCTTAGGCTTTTAGGAAGTTTAATGAAAACTGAAATGCACATGTGATTCACATTCTTTTTCATCAAAGATGTTCTACAAAATAATAATAATGATGATATTCTACCACATTCACACAACGCCATCTAGTCCCAAACTAAGCAGAGCTTGTACTATGGGTACTAGACAACTGATATAAATACACATATACTTTTTTTTTTGTAAATACATACACATTATACATAGAAACACCAAAACACCAAATGGAATCATTATTTTCGTAAAAATATTATAAAAGTAATTATCACATGTAAAAATGAAACTCTTTGACTGAAGAATATAATTTGTCACTATATATTAACCTCGTGAAAATTTTCATGCTATGATTTATTACGATTTTCGGTGGGTGGGGGGAGGGGATTAAAAACAGTGCATCGATCTACTCACTTCACATCTACAAACTTTTGGGGACGAAGCACCATCAAAAACAACTGTGCATCACTGGTTTAGTGAGTTTAATCGAGGGTAGTCTGTGCTCACGAACGAATTTAAAGTAGGTCGCCCTAAATCGGTTGTTAGGATTTTGGATTCCGCACAACTTGAGAATTGACCAAAAACGGGCTCGTGTCGATTGGTGTAAAAAAATGTTGCAAAAGTACAATCAGGATGCGTCAAAAGCTGTTTATAATATCACAGGTGATGAATCTTGGACATATGTGTATGATCCTGAAACTAAACAACAATCAACACGTTGGGTGTTCTAAGCTGAGCCAAACCCAACAAAAGTCATTCGTTCAAAAAGCACTTTGAAGCAAATGGCAGCTTGTTTTTTTGGTATAAATTTACATTTGGCTACAGAGCCACTAGAGGATCGTTAAACGGTTAATTCTGAATGGTACACGACTATTTGTTTGCGAAAGTCTTTGAAAAAATAAGAAAGTATAACCGACATAGCAGAATCCTTCTTTATCATGACAATGCTAGCTGCTAGCACACATCGGCCGAAACAACTCAGTATTTGCAAGTTCAAAAGATCGAATTAACGGGTCATCCCCCGTACAGCCCTGACTTGGCCCCCAACGACTTCTATTTATTCCGTTCAACGTTTTTCGAGCCGTGAAGAGGCTGTTGATGATTTCATATAGATGGCAAATACACGTTTTGTTGATACCATAATCATAATGGAAAAAGTGCAATGAAAATTGGTTCCAACGTATGCAAAAGTGCATCGATCATCACAGCAAATATTTTGAAAAGCAATAAAACTGTAATAAATGCTATATGTTTGTGTCACTTTGTTATTCCTGATATATCAATAGAAGCCCTCGTATTACTTAAAGGAAAATACGCGTCGCATGTATTATTTCTTGGTATTAAGTATTAAAATACTTATGTATCCTAAGGATATTTATGGGTAAAAGCATAGGTGATGAAGTAGTAGTAAACTAGAAGCACTTACAAGTAAGTAAGACTACAGTCAAGGAAGTTATGACCTAAATATATTTTCAAGTCCGAATGTTTTCAAATCACCGTGGGCTAGCCTGTGGGCACTTTGGCAAGGTTGTGACAAGAAGGCCTGAACAAATCATTTCAACATTGTCGCTACAGTATCTTCTAAGGGATCCTCTCATCGTAAGAATGCATTTACATATCATGATTGAAGACCCCTTTTAGAGTTAAGGTACCTACTTCCTCAATCTACTGTATCTTTATTCTTAACAAGATACTAGTTCGTTGAAAACGGCATCTAACTCTGATAAAATAAAAATAAATATACGATTTTAGTTTATAAAATAATTTAACATTAATTAAGCCGGTAATATTACAAATGAAGTTCAAAAAGTTACTTACTGTAGTTATAAAGACGTAAGAAGAATTATATTTAAAAAACTCAATACAGAACACAAATAAAAAAATATTATATTTATACCATTAATAAGCACAAACATGAAACACCGACAAATTACGAGCAGATTCCACTCAAGCGTTCATAAAATCTGCATAAGTGATCTATAATTTATCTTTAAGATCAAGAGACACAAACAACACACTCTATATAATGAAATGTAAATATTGCCCTAGTTTATGTTTGCCTATTAACAATGCTTGCAGTGTGCATACGGTGTTGCGTAATCTTACTCTACGCGGATTCACAAGCGAACATCAAAATACCAATAGAACGGACAAAGGTAAGATCACGGAAGAGTGATTTCAAAATATTTGTTATCTGTGACAACAGATTTAGTACTTATATAGATTGCTATCACGTATTCGGATAAGCGGGTTACACCCGCACACATAAGGATATTATAAAGGCCAATTTACATTAACATGACATTCCGTTGTGTGCGCCAAATATTTACTTTGGCGATCTATGTGTGATGGGTGACTCAGGTGACATTTTGCTTTCCTTTTCGTTTAGTATTCCAAATGTAATTTTTATTTTATTTGTGTACATTACACACTGTCCTGTTTGTTATTGCGATACGTGTTTGACTTTCTATAGCTATTTTGTTAGGAATTATATACATGTATAGTGTGCAAGTAAACAATAGTGAGTGTTGCTGTAGTTTATGTCATACGACTGTAGGTATTCTGTTTTAGGTGAATGTTGTTGATTTGGCACACATACGCTATTACTCGTTATAGACATAAACAATGTTTATATCTCTTGAAGGTCTTTATAATGATACTGAATGCTTCAATGTAATGTACAAATCTAATAATTAACTAGTTGTACCCTGCCACGTTTCACGTTTAAAGCTGTTGTACATTGTGTCAAAATTTGAGCTCAATCGTTGCAGAACTTTCTAAGTTTTTGAAACGTGCACAAACGGACTGAATTTTTTTTTAATATATCGATTATCTACTATCCATGAATCATAACTTTAACCTTGAGCATTGTTACATGGTTTAAGTTGTATAATATAATAACCGCATTATTTAACGTATTTTTATGTGATTAAAGCACGATCTTCAGATCAATCTTTTTTTTGCACTTAATAGGAAACGAATACAATCACGCAGCATTTGGATCTATGACTTATTTCAAATTAATATATAATTAAATTCAATTGTAAAACTAAGGGTCATGAAAAGATTTGCATATACTCATTTTAAAACTTTCGGATTCCATAATATTTCCGTTTAGTCGACTAATGACTACGGCTAGCACAACCCGATTGGAATGTTGGTAAATTTAAAAGTTACACAACTTTACAATTCAAAACAATTCAAAAGACTTGCATACTTATTAAAAAATATCTAAGTCAATATGAAAGAGAATCGGAACTGATGTTCACTTTGATGTTTGATGAGTTTTCGAAAATATATTGTTGTCCTTAAGTACGCAACTTAAATTCAAATCGTATGTATGTATTCGTACTGCAATACTGCAGTTAGCATAAGAATGAGAGTCTGTCAGTTTCTTATTTTATAAATATAGATTAAGTATTTTTAAATAAAGTATACGCATCGACATTTTGTGTATACGACAATCACAAAACAATCAGAGTTCTTTAAAGCAAAAACGTTAATTCAGAAACAGATACACAATAATTATAATTTTACACATTATTGCTTATTAAATAGTTATTTGCATACTCGACTAAATTTACTGTCATTTGGTTATAGTGCAGTATAGCCTAACCTGTATATAGCAATGAGATTAATGAAAGACAGCACAAAGGATAAGTAGCACGCTTACATTAACAAAAAAAGTTGATAAATTTTGATTAAAAATGAATAAATTAAGTAAATTCATTAAAGGTACAAAAACATCATCATTAAAAATTGTTTAAGTTTATATACTCGATCTTCATGGTGAAAGCCATCGGCGTTGCGATATACCCGCGCTGAACCAATTGCAACGCCAAACGCGCTCGCCCTCGAGAGCGAGTTGAAGTGAAATAAATTCGCACTGTCCTCAAAGAGTAGGGCTTGATGCCAGGTACCTGATGCCGGCCGTCGGGGTGGTTTTTAGTGGAATCTCCACATACTCCTAGCTCGTGAGTCACCGGGGAGCAGGAGATCCAAAGGGATTTTCTACCCCGTCAACAAAAATAATCACCCCAGAATCAAGATCAACTAGAGCAATTAAATAAGCGGTCCCTGCGTTTAAAACGTTTAAGCTTAAGCTGTAGATGACTATGAGAATAATAAAATATAGCACGTGTATAATAATGTTATACAAACAAAACGTATAGATAAATTGTAATCTGTTACGAAAAAATATAATCAATTTATCAAAGACACGTGAAATCGTCCTTAGAAATCCGAACCAACATCAATATAATTTAGGATGCACTTGCGGATCGAAACTTGTGGATTTGGATGTGGATTTATTCAATCCGGCACTCTTGACACTAAGGGATGCCCTCTACCCAGGAGAGAGAGAGACGTCCTACGGCTTAAACAATGAAGATGATGAGGAGCATCAACACAAAATGTCGATGCGTATACTTTATTTAAAAATACTTAATCTATATTTATAAAATAAGAAACTGACAGACTAATTCACTGACTGATCGAACACACATATACACACACACTGCAGGTGTGCACTAAGAAAGGGTTATTAAAAATTCCGCAACTCAGGGTGCGAAATGGGGGTTGGAAGCTTAAATGCAACTTTGTTAGATTTGGTAGTAGCGTTTTCACTTCACATTAAATACTATTAACAGTCATAAAAAACGTTGCTGCTATTTTTTTCAAAACTACCCTTAAAAACTGGTGCAAGTTTGTATGGGGAACGAATTTTTTTTTTTTACTTTTCAAAATTACTATAAGTGATTAAATGGCGTTAGTTTAAAATAGGGTTAAGACTGTATGCAACTAATTCAGGAACATAGAGCCGTCGCTATGAATGCCAGAACCTTGAGATTGGAAGCGATGACTTCCATTATGACGGTTAAAAATGTTGTCTATAAAGAAATAGTGTCCTAATGACCTCACTATGTATCGTTAGCTAAGCTAAAAGTTGTTCAATCAGTCAGTAGCTCAGTCAACCAGTTAGTTTTTATCTTCTTTTATAGATTTAACGGTAATCTTGATTCATTGTAACCTTTACGATGTCTGATGTAGACCACTACGCAGACGAAGTCAGGATATATTCCTGGTGTGGGAGTTGTCTTTTTAAAAGTGATTACAAAAAGTTATTGACAGGTGTCTACTTCCAAACACACTTTATTTCACGTCCCTTCGTTTGAGTAGCTATAATGCAACATTTTGGAATAGTTTGATTCTGTTGTTAAAAAGATGCTTGTAAACACTTATATATATGATATGATTCGGACTTGGACGATGAAGGAAAAATAACAACATGGAATGGATGAGGTCAGTAAATTATTTTATTATTGATTTTTCATTTTTTGCCTACCTAATGCCAACTTTCAAGCAAATTTATAAGATTAGCATATCGCGCATTATTTAACAATTTGTCTAGAAAGAAAACAAAAAGATGTACTTATTGTTAAAGTTTTAATCTTATTTTATGGCTTTTTCGTATATAATATGCATCTACACATAAATAGTGTAAGTTAGTAGATGTCTTCATGTCTAGTAGAATGTGGGCGAACGAGTCTGTCAGCTATTCAACTTTGCTATTAGAATAAATTGATGTAAAGAATGTGATCTAAATTTTTGCCTGTTAATTTTAACCAATTTGTTAATACTAGAGATCGCCTCGCGATCGAATTTCGACTATTTTGAATGTCTTGTTTTATTTTGTTGACCAATGTAACTTGAACTGTCATTGTATGGATTTTTGTACCATGGCAGGTGAAAATATACTGGATCCCTACAGTTTAATGTAGCTGTTGTTATATAACTTTTAACATTGTATTATAAAAATGTGTAATTTTTTTAACTTTTACTATCCTACAGTTAAACATTAAGTATTCCAAATATTACATTATAATTGACATATTTGTTAAACGTGTCTATACTAACCAAATATTTTCTTAAAAAAGTTTATTCGACTATATTATAATATTATTGCAGTAGAGTGTAATTATTTTAAGCATGTTTTGTAATTTTAAGCACCCAACATACAGCTGGTTCTACCTAGTACCACTTGCGTGAAGCCCTACCTTGGTTATTAGTCTACAATAGACTACTTAAGCATGATGACCTATGCATGATTGTACGTATTTACTTATGTATGTAAATACTTCTTAGTATCAGTATTGGTATGCACTAGTTACATCGATATTTATTATCATAAATCCTATGTATACATAATTATATAAATGTTAACTTGGTTTGTGTATGCTTCAAAAACTTAAAAAGTTCTGCACCAATTGAGCTCAAATTTTGACACGATATACAACGTATTTCTTGCAACCAAAATATGCGAATCATGGCAGGGTACAGCTAGCACACACACACACACACACACACCAACATATACACGCAGACACATTCATTTATTTTCATTTTAATTCTGCTTTATTTTAAGTAAAGAATGTTTGTCCTCTTTGTTTTCTTTTTAATATAGTTATAGTCTCAGTTTGTTTAATTGTTAATTTTCTCTGTCATCTCTAGTAGTACGGCAGCGCACAAAACAACATCTCACATATAACGATTTTGTTATGTGCGAATTTGAGTACGTTAACATTGTGTAATATTTGTGTTAATATTTTCTAAGAAAACTATTATTACTTTATGTTTTCTAAACATTAAAGTGTTTATCAACTTTCACAGCTTCTCATGTTGGGCCGAGCGTTTTGCCGTGATTCTGTTTTTAAATTTTATGTACTACTCATTCCATTCGCTTTTTTTGTAAATAAAAACTTACAATTAATTATAGCAATTTATCAAGGTGACTTGAGTGTGTGATATTTATGTTGTACAAGAAAATAATATTATGATTGTTTTAATTACCTTTAAATAAAGTTGTCCATTGACTATATTATTCTCAAAAAATATGTTGTTACTTGTTTACTAATAATCTTAAATGACGTAATACTTTCAGTAAGTTAATTGTTTCTACATTTGTTAAGATATTCTTGTTGAAAACCAACAGATTCTACCATAATAATATGTTTTTAACATATAAATTACAGTATGTTTTAATTGTTTTTAGTTGTTCTATATATTTTTTAAGTAAATATTAGCATCCTTACTGGTAGCAGTGGGAAGGTAGTCATTAAGTAGTTACTTTCCCGGTATCCCATCATGGTAGACTATCTTTGCACATTGTCACACAATTTATTGCTTGCTTGCAATGTCAACCCTATCCTTGACTAATTTGGATCTCTGGACACACAAGTTTGTCAGCTGAAAAACACTACACTCTTACTTCTTTCTAACTACGATTGTGTTCTTTTAAGCAGTTAAGGTAGCAGGTCCTGAACTTTCAGTCAAAGTAGCAATTTTCTTTGACAAACCATCTTAAGTTATAATCTGAATTTCGGTCAGTTCGTCCACAAAATTTTGGGATCAATAGTAAATATGTTTAAAAGGTTATTGACCTTTAATTAATGCCTCGTAGACAGAAGCAGTGTCTGCTTACATGTTTTTTTTTTTGGAATCTTCATATTTAATTTATATTTGTATATTTTATTACAAATTTATTATAACAAATTGATATAGAAAATTAAGTAATTTATTTAAATTCTTATTTAAATCAGTAATCTTACTAGTTTGTTGACGTTTGGAAATTTTTCATAATATTTTTTACTCATTGATAAATAGCAAAATAAATTTAGTGAATCAGTAATGCACACATATTATATACAATATACATAGAGTAGACGTATAAACAGACACTTGAGATAAATTGTAAGCCTTTTGTAATCTAATGCGTGTCATTTTTCATTTTATAATATACTACCTGACTCTGCAAACGTTGTTTTGCTATATACATTATTTAATAAATTTCTTTTTGAATTTCTTAAAATCCGTTCTTAGCTGACCTCTACTCGGTGAAAATAATATTCCTACCAAATTTCAAGTCTTTATCTCTAATAGTTCCAGAGATATCGTGATGAGTGACTATATACTTGGAAATCTCTTATTTTATAATATACTAGAAAGGTTTTAGCGTACTAAACATAAATTATAATGTGGCAAACAGCCTTCAGTATTTTCACCAAAAGAAGTATAAAATGTTTAAAACTTAGTTAAGAATGAGAATACAACACAAGAAGAAAAGAAAACGAAACAGAATAATGAAATTTTTGTTTTAAACCTTTTCATTTATTTTGAACATGAGTTAAAACAAAAAAATACACACGTTTGGTAAAGCGAAAATGTAGATTTTTAGATAGAAATATTTTTTTACATAATATTTATTTGCTTAGTTTGGTGTGATATTAATACACATATGTAATATCTAGGTAACCGTATCGTTATCTTGTACACAAGGATATATAACATAATATTTATGTTATATATACATAAGAACTTTATCAAATCTTATACTAAACAAAACATATCCAAATAAAATTATGCAATTTTGTTATTTCTTTGCTCCACGTGTTTAAGCCGAACAAACAACTTTTGGCGCCTTTCCGCTTTAGGTAAAATGCAAAGTAAACCTGTTAAACATGTTCATTAATATTTAAATGATTATTAAATTCTTAAAATGTTACGAGAAAAAGGTACATCTGAATGCTCATGCATTTTTTCTATTTCTAGTTTCAGGTATTCTTACGTTACTTCGGTGTAGTAGAGTTACCTATGCATGTATATCTATGAGAATCGTTGGTAAATCTTCTTATCGTAATAAACATTAGCTAAAACGAAGTTAGCTTACTAACTTACGTTACTTAGAATTTCTACCATGCAAACTTTCTTTTTTCATTTCTTCGAAAAATCGAAGCGCATCCACGCCACGATCAGAAAAGGCTCTGAAACAGATATCTGTTTCAGTGCCTTTACTTAAGCTTTGTTTATTATTATCAGGAAATCTACTTCTTTGGCAATTCTATTCTAATAAACTTAAAATAGTAATTTATAGGTCAACAATGTAGACTATTCATTATTCCTTAACAAAATGCAAGGATATCTAAGAAATAAATTAGACTCACATAAAAGCCTTGATACTGCAGGGTTTTTATTTAACCCAAAAAAAAATTGTCAAGTTCTTTTCAAATATATTGTTTATCTTGCTTCTGAACTTATTTAAAATTCCTTTAGTGGTTTAGATATGAAAGCGTAACAGACGGAGAGACAGTGCCATCCGACCAGATCTGCCAGTTAGTTATAATATATCAACATGGATAGTAAAAAACATACATTTTTTTAATATAAAAAATTGCTGATTATTTCGGTTTGATTTAAAAGTATTTTCAAGTTTTTTAGCCGTCATTTATTTTAGTCAAGCGGGTGAAGTACCTACACTCTTTAGAAGCCGTAGTAAATGCTGATTAAATACTTAGTATGTTTCTTGTAAATATAAAATTACATACCCACATACACACACTAAACACGAATTAACTTAATATAAACGAAAGTACTATTTTACAAAATAGGTTAGTTTTGAAGTAAAACAGTTTTGAGATAGTGTGTACTTACTGAAATCTGTATGAGTTCGGCATGTTTGATGTGTCAAATTCGTATGGAATATTTTGAGCACTGGACTGGTTATCAACATAGGGGCTGGCGATACTCATCTGCACCAGGAGAGTCGACACCAGAAACTGCAAGATATTATTATTATATTATTACCATTACCAACAATTTCTCTACGAGTATTACATTGTCACATTTATGTTTAGACAACCTTCAACAATTTATTTATCATGTGTTCATCAATACAATTACGATATTCCGTAAGCACGTTTATTACCTATTTGAAATTCTTTTTTAAAATACCATTCACAATCAATTGTATTTTAATAGAGACATTATGGTTTTGTAAAATTTTGTTCAGTCTTATATTAGTTTTAATATATTCATTTTCTTGATTTGAAGTTTACTCATGTTTACGGATTCCATGATAGATATATTGGACGTCTAACATAAAATACACCTACTTAAACTGCTGGATTTCGACAGATTAATGATATAGGAACGAACTTAAAAGGCGGGGACATAGATAATGTCAAGCCTTTACCTTTATATTAGGTAAACCTAAACATTCACACACTAGATATTTCTTTTTGCATAATCACTTAGCTGGTACCGCGCAATCACAGGAAGGTCGATAGTTCAAAACACTCATTTATTGCCAGAATTGACTATGCAAATTTTAACACTGTTTAATTTAAAAAAACGATGGCATAGATTGTAACACAGTACTCCGTACAATAATTACCAGAATGTACAGCATCTTGTCGCGTTTCACAGATGACAAAAGAAGCAGGTGACTTCCTGGACAGGTTGTAGTCCGAATGTGCTAACGGTTTCGCAAGATCTCCTTATATATAAACAGTGGCCGGTGTGCGCGCCTGGTGGACGCATATAAGCGTGCGCAGAGCTCGGCCTGCACTGAAACTGAGTCAATTATAGCTCACTATTAGAAGATCGACACATGAATGGACGCCGCAGTTACAGGTCTTTGAACAACAAGATAAAGGTAAAACCCACCTAATCAAAGATACAATAGGCAGTCGAACGTTTACACAGATTTAAAGTAAAGACTATTTGAAGATTTTGTTTGTGTTTTCTATAGTTTTTTAAATGACTTAAAATGACTAATTGTTACTGACGGCAACAACGACAAAAGGTTGTTAAGTAGTACAAGTACGCGTGTGGTTTATATTTTAGTGTTTCGCACGTGGGGTCAGTACATAAACAGTGGATAAGTTTAGTGGTGGGGTTAAAACAACGTCTATCTACTTGTACTTTACAAAGTTATATACAAACATGAGTAAAAACGGGACCTCGGTCAACTTTGAATGTTTTATGGGTTGTTTAACCCTTCAAGGGGACGTTAGATAACAGATATAAATGTAATAACCACGTACCTACCTATTGTTCCTACAAAGCGTTCGTTCTTGCGTCTAACATCAGACAGAATTGGCAGTTATTATATTTTATAGGTGCCATATTATTCTTAACAGCCATAAATAACTTTACAACATCATCAGTCTAAATAAAGAAATTTCATAACTCTTAAATTATGTGTAAAACAAAAACGTTTTCTTGTGTATGATGGTATAGGTGACACGTTTATCCAGGTTTATTTAAATTAATGTCCAAATGTTATCAACTTCTGTGGTATATTTTTAATTGGGAAAAAAGACAACAGTGAATAAATATGAATGAATAAACCCTTATCCATTACTCGACAACTTGTTAAAAGATTACATTGGAGTTGGACACGCATACAAATTGACAGCGACTGTGTAGGTAACGGGGACTGCGGGTTTCCTTCATTACGTACCAATTTATGAGAAATCTTTGAGTTTTATCTCAAATTCATTTTGTTCTCGGTGACTATGGTGTATGTTTATATTATTTATTCGGTGTTAAGAATTTTTATTACCTCGATAACCGTATTTTTTGGAGAGAAATGCGACTTTCATTATTATTTATTAGGGATTTGTACACAACCTTTTTCCTTAATACATTGCTTACGTGATAAGAGTGCGTATTATTTGTGTAGTATATTGTTGGCTTCAATTTATTAAAAATAACAATAGTGTATTCGTTTCTCTAAAATACCCGCACGTTTTATACATACAAATATAATAAAAGTGAACAGTTTTTTTGCCTGTTTGTTTATTTGCTTGAACGTTGTAACATCTTGTGTGATCTGACAAAGGAGTCGGATAATTAATTTTCTTTTAAGTAAAGTGTTCATTGAGGATGTTTACAAGCTAAGTAATATAACACTATGACGCTTAGGAAAAAAGCAGTAACCCTAAATGCAGGATTAGTGGATTGACTGGCCTGTTGGTCTAGTGGTTACTGACCCTAACTGCTGCGCTATAGGTCATGGGTTCGATATAAGGTCATTTATTCTGTGTCTGGGTGTACTTTATCTATAATATGTATGTTTTTGAAATATATAAGTATATTTATCAGCAGTCTGGTTACCATATTACAGGATCTGCTTAGTTTGGGATCAGACGGCCGTGTGTGGAATAAGTGAAAATATTATTATTATTAGTTATAAATGGATATTTATTGTTTTTATTTCATTTTAAACTCCTTGGTCCTTTATTTATTATGTTCCTGAGCATAGTGCATTCAAGATTCTCATATCAAATTTTAAAGAACAAAAAGAACAAACTATTTTTGTATCAAAATATTATTATCGGATATATTTGTTAAATTGCTTTAATATATTTATTTATTTATCTTTAGACACGGAATGGAAAATTGATAGTCATAAAAATAATTTATTAATTTTGTAACAGATGTAGATTTCATGTTATTTCAATTTTTTTTTAAATATAAATTGCAGGGTCGATCTAACATGTTAGGATTTTCAACATTTTGCAATAGTGACACTATCAATTGCAAAAATCTCGAGCTCAAATAAAAATATGAAGTTATAAATAAGATCATATTTGTTTTATAATATTAAACTATTGCACAAGCTTTTAGTTAAAATAGGCTTTACACTAAACGGGAGAATTATTAATAGAGATATGAGCTTTTAGGTAACAAATAACAAAATTTTATTACGTTTATTAATTTTATGTTTACTGTCAAACTATCATACAAAGTTATTCATATTAATTAAAAAAAACACTGTTCTTTGGTACCCACATCACTTGGACACAGCTTTACCATTTCAACTTTTTTTTTTAAATTAGTAGTAGTCGGAATAAGGTTTTCAGGAAAACTGTATGAATGTATGAACATGAATACAAAGTTTTAAAGAAGAATACGCGGTCTAATATGCTGCAGAGTTACTTAATATAGTGACTATCTAGTTACTAGATGTTTATAATGATTTAAATAACTAAACAGGTCAAATAGAGCTAACTTAACTTAAACTTGATGTAATTCGTAGACATTTTGATTTCGAGGGGCTGTGAATGTGAAGAACTGTGTGTAATCTCCAGCATTGTAGGGAGCAATAGAAGCAATAAAAATTGCTGATATGTATCTTTTCTGTATTTAATTAAATATATTTAATATGAGTGAATAAGCTTGTAAGCATTTAAAAAATGTGACCTTGCTCTCTAAATGTCATCTTTATACATTTGCAAAAAAGAACGGCTATTACCACAGCATTAATTAAAAGAAAACCTGCCTGCGTTTTTAAGTTTCATAATGTTATTATGGAATAAAAAGATAAATAAATTATTTAATAACCGATTTGTGTTAATTACCAGTTACCACCCTCCAGTAGCTTGAAACGATCTTATCAAGAAACAACACAAAAAATTAGATCTGCGATTTTATTTAGTTCCGGATTTTAGTGTTGTTATGTTACATATTTAGATACCTATTTGAGGACATATTTGACTTAGGAATTTATATAGTGAAACTGCAATACATAAAAAATAGGAAGTTAAGTTTAGTTGAAAGTATGACATTTAAAAATATGTTTCGAATGACATATGATGCTTTAAACTGCCCTGTTGGTCAGTGGAAAGAGAACCTGACTGCTAAGCCAGAGGTCGTGGGTTCGATTCCCACCAGGGACAAATAATTGTGTGCCTTGGTTTCATTTATCTATAATATGTGTGTATTTAGAAATATATAGGTATGTCTATCAGCAGTCTGGTTAGCAAAGCATCAGACTACCGCGTGTGACACGTCTAAAGTTATAAAACGTTTTTACATTTTGCCCTGTATTTGTAGAATAAGATGATTTTACTTGCCAAGTTTCATAGTTCTAGGTCAACGGGAAATAAAACTGATATCGTTGCTCCCTTCCACTATCCGTTTACTCGTTTACTCTAGCAGTGGACTAGTATAGGCTGTTGATGATGATGATGAAGGAGTATTGGTCTTCGGAAGGCGGCAGTTAAACACTATGTAATGCGTTTTAAGTTTTATTCACTTAAAACTCAAGTACTGACTTGAATTTACAGTATATTCTTGTTTACGTTTCCGCATGATGGAAATTATTAATATTAATACTTTTACAAGCCCTTTTTTTCAATTTAAATATATTCGACTAAATGGACTATTGGCTAAAATTAAGTATGATAAATATTAAAAAATAATTATGGAACGTTCAAAATATTAACTAACACTTGTCATGTTGAGTTGTCAAACTGAACTTGAATTATCTACCCACCTATGTTTTTTTTAAATATTTTTAAAGTTTATTTATCCTTTAATTCTCACTAAAATGCCATAGAAATCACTGCTTAAGAATAGTTTCAACTTGTCTAATGGAAACACATATCACACTAGTCAAAATCTATACTCTATGTAAAATATATTTAAATATAACTATATAAAATTTCTACATAGACATCGTTAAATAGATAAAATCACAATGCTTGATAAAGAACCTACAGTTAAAGAATTGCTAAACTATTTTCCAGCAATTTGAAAATGGCTCTTGGTCAGTGATCCTTTTAAATATATTTACATCTTTTTATTGCCATGTGCAGAAACCACATCACACGTATTCTGATAGCGCCAGGCATGTACTGAACTATTTAGACAATCTACGTCATATTTTACCGTATTAGGAAACACGTGATACATTCTTTTAGATGTGTCATTCTTTTTATAACTAAAGGTTTAGTCACAATCCGAAACTGTTGTGAATTCCTTTATTTGGTTTCTGCCTAGTAGTAATTTATAGAGATAAAAACTAGTAGGTGGAAATCTATGATGCGGATGAAGTAAAAACAAAAATATCCAACTAAAACCTTTTAGCAATGGATAACTTTATTTCTAAGGAAATCTATTGAAGATTATGACTGTGGTTGACGAAGTCGTCAAGTGTTTATAGGCGGGTGGCGGTAGTCACTTATCAGGTGATGCTGCTGATCATTTACACCCTATACAATAAAACTTAACCTCAGCCTTCTGTTGTCCACTGCTGAACGAAGGCCTCCGCCAACGAGCACCTACCATCCCAGTCTTGGGCAGTTCGCATTTATCTGCTACCAACCATTTTCCTCAAGTCGTCGGTCCATCATGCTGCAGGACGTCCTACACTACATTTGTAGTATCTGTCGGCTTCAGCGACCATCGGTCCGCCTGAAGACTGGCCGAATTCCATTTCAGCGCACTGATTGATGAACATGAACTATCTACATATTTGTATGCGAGTTTGCACGGAATCCTCGGTATGTGACGACTACTAAGGTTGCACTAGTCCGTGCTTTTTATTGGTATTTATAAAATATGCAGGCATTAAAATATAATACTTTAACTCTACTTTAACAGCTTTATTTTATTCGGTTCTGGTAGTATAAGAAATAGATTCAAGTATCAAAATGTAAATATAGAATAGGCGAGAAACGAACATATACATTTAAATATCTAACAAGAACATTTTGGTCACCTTTTATTTCTTTATTTTAGTTAGTCGTTCTGTTCGAATAAATCGAACAGAACGACTAACTAAAATAAAGAAATAAAATTTCTCACTTATTTCTCAGATAAACACGAATAACCGAATGTCCAACTCTCACCTCATTTCCCTTATTTTGTATTTGGCACACAAGTCATAAATTAATATTGCAATTTTTTACAGTAAGCTCTTATATTTATATGACTTCTTTTGAATACATAACTTAAATATATTTCTTTATTATCATCGAGTTTTTGTTTATTGTTACCTTAGTTAGTACCGTTCTACGAGTATATGTGAACGTAATCAAACAATAGATATTAAGACGGATATTAAGTACATCTCAGAATCTCACGCTGTATTTCCTAGACATGTTTTGGCTAATTTAATATACTTATATTTTTCCTTTCTGGATCATGTAGTAACTAAAGAGGTTGCTTGCCACTGACAATACTATCTTCATCTAGAGACTGTTCCGATTTATATTTCATCATCAACAGCCTTTCATAGTCCACTGCTGGATATAAGCCTCTCCTTAGAAAGATCATATTAAAGATTTATATTTGCTTTGACGATATTATTTGCACTTTACCATAACGAAGGCTCTATAATTTTTCGACATGGCATTTAATATAATTATAATTCCAAGGTGACTTTCGAAATTATTTGTTATTATGTTGGTAAATTAATGCATAATACCGTTTTATTCGCTTAGTTTTTGACCGCAATCATAAATTCAAAATACAAAATGTCTAAAAAAAATATCTAAGATTTTAATGACCTTTTTGCATATTGTTTTCATATACAAACATTGTACTTATAATGAAAGCATCTGGGGAAATGTATATAAGTACATTTATTTTAGTATATTGCTAAAAGACCATGACGCTCCATCCAAATGTGCCGATGACCTCAATAAGCTGCCTGGGATGGACTGAAGGAGTATAACCCAATATTGTACCCCACATTGGGAGAGCCCTACGAATAGCAGATCACTACTATAGGTTCACTGATGTATATATAGGAATAGCTTAAACAATAATTGAAAGTAGATGACTTCTGAACCTTCCAAATGAACTGATAAAAATACCAACCGTACGTATGAATGATATTCTTCCACATTGCGATTCTCAGTTCCGTGTGATGATCCGTACGATTATAAAAGGCTACATGTATAGCATAATTAAACTTAAATGTAACCATCAATAGCCTTGTTACAAATATATCTTTATTTAACCCTTAATGATCGGTTCAAATTTGGTAAAAGTCTTTGAAATGATTCATTATTACATGATCTATGTTATCATTGCCTTAATATTTTTTGGTTTTATGTGATGTTAACGAATGTTAAAGAATTTATTTGTTATATGAATCATGACTACCATTATAAAGTATAGATATAGTTTGTAGATTTTGTATCTTTTATGCTGACGTATTGTTTAAGATTTACATTAGAGTAACAATACACGTCTTAAGTTTATCGGATGATATCATCAACGTAATAATTCCCATGAGAATGCATTAAACTAATTAAGTTTACTTGTAAATTTAAAATAAAAGTTTTTAATGGGTTTGTGTACCTCTAATTCATGTTTTTTGTTATTTCTGCTTACGTATGTACAAAGGAATATCATAACATGATGTGTCAGTTTACGATTTACATTTGAAATAGTCATTATATAAAAACATGTTTGCAAAGATGAAAAGCATACCATGCAAAGAAAACGAAAACTTGAATCAACCCCTATACTAAAGCGTTGCGTAGAGTAGGCTAAAACCTCTTTTGTAAGGAGAATCCTACATCTAGCAGATGACTATTTATATTAACTAATATCACATAATATAAAATGATAACAAATGGGTATGGCAGGTTTTTACTTTTATTTTACACTTTATATGTACAGAGAATTTTACACTTTTATTTATTACCATAAAATGTACGTAATTTAACACATATTATAAGAGGCATAAAGTGAGGGCTGGAAGAGATGAGGATATTATTTTTCTGGATTGGTGACTATTAGATTATTTTTTTACATTTAAGCCTATTTGAAACTTATTTCACTGTGTGAAAACAAAAGTGGACACAGATAAGAGCTAGGCATAATTAAGATCTGGTCCACTTAAATTGTAGTTAACCTCGGAGTCGATAGTTTATGTTCATCAATCAGAACTCTGGAGTAGAATTCGGCCAGTCTCCAGGCGGACTGATGGTCGCTGGAGCCGACAGATGCTAGAGTGGGGACCGCGACTATGCAAATGTAGTGTAGGACGCCCTGCGGCATGATGAACCGACGACTTGAGGAAAATGGTTGGTAGCGGATGGATGCGGACTGCCCAGGACCGGGATGGTCGGCGGTCGTTGGAAGAGGCCTTCGTTCAGCAGTGGACAGCAGTAGACCGAGGTTATGTTTTGTTGTATAGCGAGTAAATGTACAGCCGCGTCACCTGATCAGTGACTACCGCCGCCCGCCTATAAACAATTGCAACTCAAGAGACACAAATGCGTTATCGCAATTTCGATGGTTCAAAATGGGGATTTGACCTCCGGTAACCTCACCCACTTGCTGAAAAGTAACGAAAGAATTGCTGAACACCGGTTTTCCGAGAGACCGTTTCACTCCAGTCAAGCATGCCTATATTTGCCGAAGCATAACTCTCTATAACTCCTCTTAGTTTTTTCATAGTGTGCTTCGAAGTGTGCTTTGTTTCTTGCTGATATAGTGCGTATTATTTCATAACCTATGAAAACTCAGTTTAAAAAATAAAAATATGATCAAAAGTCTGTAAGGAAATACACAACAAAACTGTTTTGTACTATGTAATAATACTAAAAAGCCCATCATAAAATGACAACATTTCAAATCAGTCATTCAGAATTGTTTGTTTTTAAATGTTGATAGTTACCACACCTACTAGTATTGTAGACAATGCATGCGACATCGTTAAATTTTATTTTATATATAAAATATTTGTTCGAAGTTTCGCACCAGTCATGTATGATACTTGTATATGTATATTTCACTAGTTTTTAATAACTGTTTAAAAATAGTTAGCGATTTCATTTTGTTACTGTATTATTTGTTAAGTAAAAGGGGAAGTGCGATATAACTTTCTACATTGTTGTTTTTTTCACGCATAAGTACGAGTAACAATTTTCGTGTTTTTCTAATAGAATTTCTATTAGAAGCTCTCCTTGATGGATAAAAATTGCTAACTATTAGCAAATGTACCCATTGAAAAATAAAATACATTATTTGCTGTTTGTTATCATAACAAGGCTCGGACATAACTCAAACACAACTAAAGTCTTCAAAAATTATTTCCCTAGGCAGAACAAACCACCCGCCAGCAATTATTGCTGCCATGCTGGCGGGTGAGGAGGGATGGGGCGCAGTGGTCTCTTTCTGTGAAGCTGTAATGCTTCAGAAAGAGACCGCTGAACGGGATCGGGAGAGGGCCGATCCCGAACGTAGAGGACGTCGGCGCCGATAACAGCCGTCGAGGGCGCCGCAGGCCGCCAGAGATTACTTGGTAGGGCATGGAATGGCCGGCCTGATTGCATTAACATGCGATCGGGCCGCCATGCCGCGATTGAGGGGGGAAGTGTTCTCCCCTGGGATAGGGCCTGATTAGGCATGGTGTCAATTCGGGGAGGACCTGAAATAACATGGTCCGGGTCCTCCCCAGAGTAGGACACCTGAGGCCGGCCGTCGGGGTGGTTTTTAGTGGAATCACCACATACTCCTGGCTCATAGTCCCCGAGGAGCAGGAGATCCGAAGGGATTTCTGGTACAATCCGTCCTGTTGTGGAACGCGCTGCCTCGCGAGATCAGGATGGCAAAAACTCGGCAAACTTTTAAATACCTGTTGCGGAAACATCTCTTAAACTCCTTATCAGATCTACCGTGATACCTCTCTCTTCTAAAATTTATTGTGTGTATGTATGTATATGTATATATATATATATATAATATGTATAGTTATATGTATGTATAAATGTATATTATTATGTAAACATAATATATGCACAAAATGTGCGTATGATATTCTATTTATACTATTTTTTTTTTCTTTTAAATCACATTTCTAATTTCTGTGCATCTACCATTTTTTTAACTCTGCATCGCCCTAAGGTCGACTGGTAGAAAATGCCTACGGCATTAAGTCCGCCTGTGTCACATTTGTGCATAAAGTATAAAATAAAATAAAATAAAATAAAATTTTCCACCCCGTCAACAAAAAAAAAAAGGCAGAACAAGCTATCTACGTACATACTCATATAAGCTTATACAGAAACCTCGGTGTGGAATCAATCGCCCTTTTTTTATCATACCTTATTTTATATCTTCACTTTCTAAACACAGGAACCAGGATAGATATAGAAAAGCCATCGCTATTCCTTTCTCTTCTTTTGCTAGACGCAAGTTTAAATAACCGGTTACTAGGCTACCAGGACATTCAGTTCCTGCTTAATTCAATTGTGAATAAAAAGTCAGTCTGAAACTTGTAATTGTAATAAAATGCAAAATATTAGACAAGTATGAGTAGACAAACAAAAGTAAAAGTAGCTTTACGACTTCCTTGTGAGTGTATTACGAATAATGTAATTTAATTGGGCAAAACAGATGGTGTACAAAGTACTGTCTATTTAATTTACTATTCTTTAAATTAATAAATAGTAAAATAAATGATGCTAATAGCCAACTACTGAAGCAATGCATTGCTTCAGTTTCGTAGCATAGAGTCTGTTACTGTATCCCAGAGCATTGCGCTCTGCTATGAACTGATTACATTGGTGCTCATTTATTGTTGTGTATCGTCGTCGGATATAGATTTAGAACAATGTTTCTTAATACTATTAACTAACACAAATTAAGGAAATTAATTAAGTTTAGTGCAATACATATTAGAAAATGACTATAATTTATTTACTTATTTAGAAACAGTTTATTGAATACTATCTTTTCTATGTACATTATTATGTATAATATCGGGGAATACCTCACTTTGCTGTACTGTAGTTAAGCTCGAACCGATACTTACAGATAGTAACATAAATTGTAATTAATTTAATTAAGCAAAAAAGTTTACAAACCTAATTATAGTAAATAAAATTCTTGTGAAACACGTGTAGTTATGAAGTATTAATAATTTTATTTATTGCTTGTATCTTTTTGTGTTCATTTGTATTGATAAAATGATGAAGTAATGAACTTATAAGACGTAACGGATTCAGGTTTTTCTACTGACATAATACATTACGTTGATCGGTTTAATTATCGCACAAACTCTATTGACTACAGTCGGATGTTGGTGCTGAGTAACCTAGGCATGCCACACCAGTTTACAAAATTAGTGCTCCTCATATATGTACTTAGAGTTCAGTATACTTTGGTTGTGTAACTACTGGATGTTAAATATTCACCAACGCCTTTTGTGTGTATGTCTCTTAACGATTTCCTTTTCAGGTGCGTTTGACGGTTAGTAGGCACTTTAAGCTACTTAGCCACAGTGATATTTTAATTTTATAAGAAACTTAAAACGACATAGGTATATCTTCGATATTAGATAAAATACTATTAGAGTTAGAACACAATGGACGCCAATATTATCACCCCAATAAGTATTTGAATGATGACCGCGTTTCCTATCCTGGCAATCGGGTGATTTATGACCACCAATACCATTATCAGGTCACCTAGATAGTTGGAAACGCCATTGATGTACTGCTGATGTTTCATAGAACTAAATGGGTATTAAAATTCGTACTTGTTCGATTGGTCGTCCACTTAAGGTTGACAAATTTTAGAAAAATCTATTGAATATAATATATATCCATCAAACGAGTATTTCATGATGCATCCGATTACATAATAAACTATTTATTTTGAGGATTTGGTTAATTTAAATTTTGTGACAGTGCAGCACTTTTGCGAGTTGCTGTCATAAAGTACCAAGGCGTCACATTGTACCTACTACCATAATATGTTATTTTAAGAACGTTTTTTTATTATTTTTCATTGAATCTTGCCCGTCAATCTTATTTTAGGATTTTTGTCGTCACATTTTGATTTGCCATTAGATGCCTATTCAGAAAAAGACATAATGTAGCTAAAATCAATTTACTACCTCATAGAAAAATATGCTTTTTAAACTCATAAAAATAGATAATATCTTTGCAGGCTTCCCCCGAGATAGGAAATACAAGGTCCGAGTCCTCTCAAGACTAGGGCGCAAAAGACCGGTCGACGGAGTAGTTTTTAGTGACAACACCACACACCTACGTCTAGTCCCTGCGTTCCTAAGGAGTCGGAGATCCGAAGAGATTTTTCACCCGACAGCAAAAACAATCTTGTACATAAACCACTATTTTGGATGATAATGAAAAATATTAAATAAAAATGAAATTAATGTAGCATTTAAGTATATTTTTGTTTAGTAATAGGTATTATTTATTTGAATATTTTAGGTATTCTTAGCTTTTTCTATCCCGTTTCAAAAACGAGACGTCGAACGCTATTCACATAACAGTTTTAGTTTTATATGTAAAAAGGCTATAAATAAAATATTGGTCGTTAAAATTTAATTGGATTCTTTTGACTGTATTTTGCCGGCATTAAATCAACATTCTCTACCTGTACGCACTAAGTTTATTATAGACATTCAACTGTACAACTAGGATAGAAAGTTATGTCCAGTATCATAAATTATAACAGGTTGGGCTTGTTTATAAAGGTTTTGTATAACGGCAGTTTGACGTGTGATTGGAACATAAAACCATGAACATTTTATTCTTATGTTTTTTTTTGTGATTTGTAAAAGTCCTAGGTGTAGGCTTATATTTAACTGTACTTACTATACATACCATCGTGGAAGTCTACTACGAATCCTAGATGTCTATAAAAATGTTTTTTAATATTTCATTTAGTATAGTTTTTATTTCGTACATTTTTAACAAAACTATTAACTATAAATGAGAAAATGTTAATCCTAAAACCTTTTTTATATCTACAGCTCCAAAACATGACTTCTATGGGTAGTATATAATATAATATAATAAAATCATAAAAATATTTATAAAATAGAATTACATACTACTATTATAAACGCAATATGTATAATTCTATGCAGTAAGTTGTAAAGCACTTAAAAGAAATAATGAGGCGACTAAACAAGGTTCTAGCACTTTATTAACTTTTACGGCAAGATTCTTGAAATTAACCTATTTACCTAGTAGGTTAATTTAAGAATCTTGCCGTAAAAGTAAAAGGCTAATAATTAAAAAGCGTTTTTTTTGACCAATGTAAATAAGTACACTAATTTACTACACAAAAATGGTATGGTGCCCTTTTACCTATTGGTATGGTAAACATTTTCCCCTCTATCGCGCTATATGTTATAAAATATTTTTTAAAGTTATTACTTTTTGAAATACATATGTAATCTATATTATATTTTAAAATTGTCAGGTAAACAAGATAACAGTGTGTGTAATATTACATTTTTATGTGACTCTTATAATCAGTGTTCATGTTAATATAGGTCAACGAAATCGTAACGATGATTCATTTAATACAAAAGCTTGAATAGTTGGTTCGATAAATGGCGTTGACTCGAAAATTTAAATCGCGCCATGGTTTCGTTACCTGCGTTAGATAAGAAGTTAAAATGTATTTTTTTGTGACACGTAAAATATTAAGCATTGTGACGGAATATTATACGCGCTTAGTATTTAATCCAGTGCTTAATTTCCAACCCTCTCCAAGTCGACCTTTGTACATGGTCCATCGAGCCGGATTGGCCGGGAGTGTTATTGGTAGTCTCCGGTGGTATAGATTACCACCCTTCGCGTCATTACTGGGCAGTAGAACGCTGTCCAGAGCATCCCCTTAATTAGGGTACCAGGTGAAGTGGTACCTGGAAGTGGAACCGCAAGGAGCCGGGAGCAGCTGGCGGTGCAGCGTTACTGGTCGGCGTCACAATCCAGAGGACGGCGCGAAGGAGGAAAGTAGCAGTTTCTGGACAAGCTGGCTGAGGTACAAGAAGATTGTTATTAGTGGACATGAAGCTCAGCATAATTATATTCTTCCACTCTTTATTGTTTGAGTTGGACACATTTATAGTGTTGTAGTTTGAGAATTATTTGTGTTATTTATGTTTTTTTTTGTGTTCAACCGGTGTTCAAAATGGCTACTGATGTCCAAGAAGACGTAAAATATAAAATTGAAAAGGCTTTATCTAACTAATCTTTTAAAAAATTAACTTTATCTAACATAGGATAAGTTCATGTCAAAAATATGTAAGAAACATTTTGACTTTGGTTGTGTATTAATAAGACCGAAGCTGGATGGAGAAAACGGGGAACTGAAGGAAGAGCTTTGTGGAAGTGTATGACCTGTCGAAACACTAGTCAGTCTCCGGTCAGTGTTAATAGCAATTCGTAAAGACATATCTGCAGTGCTTCAGCCACCCTTTTACTCCTCAGATTTATGGGTAACAGGGAACCGACGTTATCCTGGCACAAGGGAAGTCTTCAGACTAAACGTCAGTGTGATTTATTTATATGCGGAAAGTCAGGGATTCTCTTTTTCAGAACAATTGTCTAATTTTCTTAATAATTTAAATGGTACAATGTTAAATAACTCAGATGATAAGTTTTTAATCATAAGTGATTTTAACTTAAGTGTCATAATTAACGGAAAATGTTTTGCTACCTGTAAACATATGTAGCAGTGACGAGTACATGCTAATGGATGAGATGCGTATTCTAGGTCTGAGCCAGTACAGTGGTATATTAAGCAAAAACTTCGGGAAGACGTTGGACTTGGTTTTGTGTAACGATTGTGTGCCGGTAAGTGAATGTCATGCACCCTTTTTTTGGTTGTGGGCTTCGGTTTCCGCATTTAGACTCAGAGTGGTCCTTTATGCGTCGGGGATTGGTTGACTAGGTGAGCCAGCCAAGCTCCTTCCAGAAGCGCAGAAGCCTCCTGGGGCGTTCACAGGCTTCTAGGAGCGACTTTATATCAGGAATGATATTTGCCCGTTGTGTGGCCACTCCCTCGCATTCCAGGACTACGTGGGCGGCCGTTTCTTCAGCTTCCAGACACCCCCTGCACAGGGGGCTGTCCGTCGCATTGACTATGAATAGTTGTCGGTTCAGGGCTAGATGTCCTGTAATAGTTCCGACAACCATTCTGATTTCCGGTCTGCTAAGACTGATCAGTCTGCAGGTTAGTCGTGGCGTGACTTGATTCAGCACCAGTTTGGACTGTCTGCAGCCGGGTGAGTTTTTCCACCTCCGGTTGTGTGCTTCACAGGTCCGTTGCCTGACCCAGCATCGTATTTGGTTAAACGATATGGGCAGGAGTGGGGTTGGGCCAGAGGTTCTGGTTGCCGAGCCCCTCCTTGCCAACTCATCTGCGGCATCGTTCCCGTGTGAGTTACTGTGCCCTTTAATCCATTGGAGGAGTACCCCATTGAATATAGCGAGCTGTTTCAGTGCTTGGTGGCATTCGAGGACAACACCAGAGGTCATTGTGTTGCCCTCCAATGCCTTTAAGACGGCCATGCTGTCGGATATTATTCGGATGTTGTAGTCCTTGATACCCCTTGACATGGCCGTTGTGGCGGCGTAAGTTATTGCCACACATTCACATTGAAATATGGAGCTGTGTTGGCCTAACGCTAGTGATATGTTTATATTTAGGTCTTGCGAGAAAACTCCGGCTCCAGTTCCTGACCTAGTCTTGGAACCGTCCGTGTAAATTCGGACTTCGTTAATGCCGGATTGATCTCGGTCATTTCCATGTATCTGGATGTAGTATCTTCTTGTGAAGATATGGTGTTTTGGGATTCTATCGCATGGAGCTGCTATCAGTGGTTCGTATTCCACCAATTGATCCCATAATTTAGAGTGCGATCCCTCCCTTTTGTGCCATAGACCCAGGTGTTTGAGTCTAATGATCGCCATGGCGGCCTCCTGCTGTATGAATAGATCCAGGGGTGGCAGACCAAGAGCCACCTTCAGTGCGGCAGTAGGCGTTGTGCGCATACAGCCAGTGACCGCGGAGCATGGGAGTCGCTGGAATTGCTGCAGTTTGTTTATGACGGTGCTTAGCTCTGTTCTCTGCCACCAGACAACAGCACCGTAAGTGATTATTGGTCTTATGACTGTCCTGTATAGCCATAAAGTAATTTTGGGTGATAGTCCCCAGCTTTTGCCGAGTAGCCGCTTGCATTGGCAGAAAATAATGCAGGCTTTATTCAGTTTTTCATCGAGGTGCTTATTCCACAGGAGTTTACTGTCCAGTATTACTCCTAGGTATTTGACCTCTTTGGTAAGAGTAAGTTGTGTTCCAAATAGCTTGGGAAGTCTGAGATTTCCTAGGCTGCGTTTGTTTGTGAACATGATCATCTCTGTTTTGGATGGGTTCACTGTCAGGTTGTGTGCTGCGCACCATTGTTCCACGATCTTCAGTGCAAGTCTCATTTGATCGCATGTAATGCTCTCAAAAGGACCGCTGATGAGAATGGTAAGATCGTCTGCATAGCCTATTGTGAGGAATCTTTGGTCATTAAGTTGTGCGATGAGCTCATCCACAACAATGTTCCATAGAAGGGGGGAGAGTACACCGCCCTGGGGGCACCCTCTAGCCACCACTCCTCTAGTCACTTCGCTCACAGTGAATTGTATAGCTCTATATCTTAGCATGCTGTCGATCCACCCTGAGATTGTGGAATCAACACCATGCCTAGACAGAGCTTGGCTAATGCTGGTGAAGTGTCATGCACCCTTGGTAGCTGTCGATAAATATCACGCTGGATATAAATAGGATTATACGCTGTAGATTGGCATAACGCATTTATAAATTTAACGCTGGACGCTCACACTCGTGTGTGACCTATTTTTATAATACAATAGCTGATATTTAAAATAAATATGTACCTAGCAAGAATATTTATCATAACTCTTTTCTGATTTGGTACTTCCCTTCACTTAAACGTCTAATAAAAGAAAAACGTACGTAGATACGTAGTATGTAGATACGAAACGTACCTACGTAGATTTAAGATATATAGCACACTTACTGACCAAGCTACATTAAGGCTTTTACGTAATAGGGTGAAGAAGCTTGAGGCCGACTGTTACTCTAATTACCTAGCTGCCACTGAAAAATATATTGAAAGGAACCCTAAGTATTTTTGAAGTTTTGTAAAGCAACGCTCTAAATCTAATTTAATACCTAGTTACTTTAATTATGGTGGCAATATTTAATGCATTCTCTACACATTTCCACTCAACTTTCCTTGATCCTCTTGAGTTAGTAATGCCCCTACGAATAGGTGTACTACAAGTACATCACACACATCTTTTGATATTAATTCAATTGAAATTATTTTGGAGTATCTTATTACAATTCTGAGTAGCCTTGACCCATTGAAGTCGGCCCTGATTACATATTACTTAAATTTATAATAAAATATGCTAAAACTATAGTTTTGACGATATCTGTGTTATTTAAGAAATCCCTCACTATATGTACTGTTCCTCGGATTGGGGAGTCCGCGTATGTTACTTCCGTGCACAAGAAAGGACCAAAAACTGACATTGTCATTTATAGACCCATTTCCAAATTATGTGTTCTGGCAAAAGTCTTTGAAAAGATTATTTACAATCAAATGTACGCGGTGCTCAAAAATACTTTTAAGACATCACAAAACGGTTTTTTAAAAGGACGTTCAACAGTTTAACACTTGGTACTACTGAATGATTATGTGACGAAGGACATGTGTGATGGTGCTCAGGTCGATGTTATTTACACCGACTATAGCAAAACATTCGATAAAATAGATCATAACATGCTGAAAATAAAGTTATTTAACAATGGCATAAGGGGGGACTTACTTCAGTGGTTTTCCTCTTATCTTGAAAATCGGACTCAGGCTGTAGTTGTCAGTAACTAAATTTCTAGCAGGGTTTCTAACCCCAGCGGTGTACTCCAGGGTTGCTTAATGGGTCCATTGCTTTTTTCGATTTACGTTAATGACATCGACTCTTGCTTCCAAAATACTAATCTGCTATTTTTTTCTGATGATATGAAGATATATTCTGTAATATCATCGACAAAGGATGTGCAGGCGCTTCAATCAGACTTATCACGACTTGATCGTTACTGTCAAATAAACAAATTAGAACTAAACCCCGTCAAATGCTCAGTCGTCACATTTGGCAGGAAACGTACTCCAGTACTAGCACTATACGAACTTAAGAGACAGGTATTACCAAAATGTGATGCTGTGCGAGACCTTGGCATTTACCATGATGCGAAGCTACTGTTCGATGGACATATTAAGCAAATTATTGCTAAAGCATCCAAGGCTTATATTGTAATGAGAATTTCCAAATAAAACTAAAACGCTTTAAATTCTCTACTATACTTTTGTTAGGAGCCACCTTTTTTTTTAATTTTTTTCCGTGCGGAAATCCCCTCGGGAACTGTTTTTCATATCCAGCCAGCCATAAATCGACTTCGATTGGCTGATTGTTCCTTTCTTTTAAAAAATATTTCTAATGAGATTGACTGTCGTAGCCTTCTGCAAAAGTTAACATTTAATGTCCCCATAAGTCGATTCGATTTAATCCACCCATTTCTATTCCATTTTCTTCCTCCAACTATAGAAAACCTCACATGTTGTTCGAGCGAAAACCGATTTCAATAAATTGTGCAAGGAGTACTCTTTTGATCCCTTTAATACCAAAAGCAATGTTGTGATATATATAATAATATACTATATATAACAATCGATCTAAAAGCAAACTTTTAGATCGATTGTTATTTATAGTATAGGTGTAGTGTCGTTATAGTTAGTGTTCCAGAACCTCTACTAAATTACAATGATTCTATTCTATGCATTTTTGTAGCACCGTTTTTGTAGTGACCATTGCATTTTTGTAGCTGTTGGTTTTCCTAAGTGAAGTCACACACGGCCGTCTGATCCCAAACTAGGCAGAGCCTGTACTATGGTAATCAGACCGCTGATAAACATACTTATATATATATATATATATATTTTTTTTTTTTTGTCTTTTTATACTTAAAAAGACAAAAATTCCACAAGAAATTCGAGGTAGGTACGCAATCCAGGAGTTGAATTGGGAAATGCTAGAAGACAGACCGACAAAGAATAACAAAATATTTTCTACAACAAGATGAAAAAGACACCTACAAGGTGCATGCAATGAATCTAGTAATGCAGAATGAATGGTTAACTCTAGAAAAATGTTGTATCCCCCAGCTTTGAAATAGCGCACACTTTTATACGATTGGTCACCTGCCCTGTTATAATTTTACCTCAACGCCTTTCAATTGACTCTCCCCGATCAAAGCAACCTAGTAAGGTGGGGAAAAGCTACAGAAAAGGCTATACGATCTGCAGTGCGGAAATAGGTACAGCCAGACACTTACTGACAGGTTGTAAGGCGCTATTAGACTGGGGTCATTATTCACGTCGCCATGATAGGGTATTATAAATCATAAAAACAACAAACATGAGAACTAACATCGCGTTTGTAATGGAAGGCTCAATAAAAAATACTTCACAAAAGCTGTACTCAATTGTAAATACCGCTAGTGACTGGACATTATTAGTGGACACGTATGAAAATCATTAGAGAATACCGGAGGATATCTGTGCCTCGGCGTCCAGACTATATTTCAATATATATTTCAATTAAGCTTAAGGTCTTTTCTTGAACGAATATGTAAAGCGGCATTGCTAGGCTCATATCAAATATGGTTAGGTAGAGGGGGTAACACAGCAGACAGTGGAGGTAAGCGCTGAGGCGTGGCAAGGAGTTCTCCCTAAACCTGTACCTGGGTCGCAATTCCCAAACGCTGTCGAATTCACATGTGTTGCCCCCATCTATCACGTGACGGACCCGGCACCCGCACGGTGAATCCATGGAACGCTAAGAAATAGGTCCATCATACTTTTTTATATTTAAAATTTAATGAAGATCGGTTGAGTAGCAAACAACAAGCAAACTCACTTTCGCATATAGAATATTAGTCTGAATATCTGATATAACAAATGCCATCTTTTTATAAGTGACGCTTTATTTGTATCTCAATATTATGATAACCAGGCACTTATTCAGAATGCTCACAGGTTTTCCTTGTGACGCAATCCTCATAAATAAATGTTAAAAATAGAATACGAGTAGTTACGAAGTACCTAACAACAACTTAACCATCTCTGTATCTTACATCATCTTCATTCACATCATGGAGAACCTTTAATTTAGCAAATAATTTTTATTCCCTTTTAAACTATGTGTTCTTGTATTATTGTAAAGTAATCAATGCAGGAATGTTGTGGTTTTCCAAATCATCAATCAATTGATGATTATTAAAAAAAAACAATGGATCAATTATTATTAATTATTTTCTAGATAACTATAGCTGGTGGTGAATATATTAACACTTCCCACTCTTTTTATAGAGAGTTTTTGTTAAACATCTAAGCATACTCCAATTTATTAGTATATCGCAGTTTTATCTAAAAATCTTATTTTTAATATTAGTTGAAAAAAAGACTATTATTTATTTATTTTTATTAAGTATACAAATAGATACAGAGAAAACTTACCTTAAATACCTGATGTATTGCGTGTTTGATAGGGAACAAATCGGAGCAACTAGTAGTGTTCTTGTTAGTTGGGGTTATAGTTCAGTTAAGTTGACTTAGTTACAATATTTTATGAAATGCTTTAACCGTAGAAGAGCCATGTTTCGGTACATTTGAGCCGGCTCGAAAGACGTGATAGTAGTATCATTTTCGTAAAATTAATGTTAAGCAATTCTCCTATTACATTTCACCGAGTGAGTGAAGTCACCGGAGGGGCAAATAACTAATTAAAAAAATATATCTTAGATGAATTTGTTACTTGTATTATTAAACTACAAGGGGCTGCTGTTCACCAGGGCCTCAATTCTGCTATTTTATGTTAACGTACAGCCACTGTCATTCCATGGACACGCTATTGAGCTTCCATTGACATCGGTCGATATATCGGTATCTTACTAACATAAATTTATAGTATCAATAGATTGTCGTATGTATAGTGGCAATGGCTCATCCATGGTGATATCAACAACATCGCCATATCTGGCAAATTAAATATTATCATTGCCATTACAAATTTAAAATTTACCATTTACAAAACCTTTACAAACACATCGACGACATTTGTATCAGTGGCAGTTCCGTGATAAGTCATCGGGAGGCCATTGATCTTACATACTTAGTTCAATACGAAACGTTTTAAACTTTCGACTATCTATTGACACAATATTAAAATAATAGAATTGAGGCCCAGGCATCTAGCCTAGTTATTCTTATGTGTTTGAGGAACACGATAGCTGTTTCTCCACACAACATAATACAATTTTTTTTTCCTGCGGAAATCCCCTCGGATACCACCTATCGGTGGCATGTCGGACTCGAACCGACTAAAACCGCACGCCGTCTCGGGTACTAATAGCCGGGGAACCAGGTATACCCTAGAAAGGAAGTCCCTGGTGCCCCGACATATCTCGGGCCATCTACAACAACAGGTAGACGACCCCCCCCCGTGTGGGAACCCCATGTTCCCTCTGCTCCCTGGAAGCGAGCTCGCTTCGCAACGCACTCGGGGCCACCCTGGCCTGCTTCTGCTAGGGTGACAGATGGCCTTAACACAACATAATACCTATATTTTGTTGTACTCTCTACTCTATCAGTTTATAAGAATGCATTTATAATTTGTTCGTTTCGCGTCATTGAAATTACTGATTGGCTAACCAGATCAACTTACAAAATGAGAAAATTCCTTTCATTAAAAATGAATATGGCCAAGAGTCTGTATGTGAGTATTATTTTTACCGAAATCGTATACGTTTATGTTGTATTTAGTATTTGATTTTCGCAGTGTTCTTGCAGATATGTATAATTCTTGCAATAGTACATTGTGATACAACTACGAAACACAATACGTAAGTATGATTGTAACTAATATAATGTTTATTTAAATATTTAAAAGCTTTATTACCTTAGTTTTTATGTATCTGAAATGATATTCTCTTAGTTTCAAACTATCTAAAAATCGACTATTTTCGTCTGTTCGTGTATGCGTTTGTTGTTAGAGTTTAAAAGACTTGTCATACAAAGTTGGCCAAAAGAAAATATACATATGTATTTTTTTTTTATAATGTTGGGATCAGAAATTCACAAGTCAGCGTAAACAGCACGACTTTTTATATAGGTACTTTTTTGAACCTAGTAGAAAAAAAAATGAGAATGCTATTGATCAATTGCTGTGTATAGACAGTAAACAGCAATTGAAACAGACAGTTTCAATAATGACTAAGCGGAGTAAATAATAAGTTAAAATCTATACTAATATAGTGAACCTGAGAGTATTTTGTTTGTTTACTCACTAGTGTGTGGAGCTACCAAACTGACTCGTAAAATTGTTTATCTACTGAACTGAAAAAAATATAATACTGAGGAACCAGGGTGCGGCTATCTAACATCACGTTTTGACCCTTTAGAGCGAAGCAGTGTCGGTATGGTAGGCAACCATTGACCTCACTAGTAAAACATACGTCCTTGTAGATTAAAACTCATAATCACTCAAATTCCAGCATGATGTTCTAACCTGGCGAGGATTGAGGTTATAGTTCAGCAAAGTTTATTAGTTTGGAAGCTTAACTTTAAGAATTTAGAATTACGAAATGGAAAAAAGAACAAACGCATACATACACACAATGTAAGAGTATAAAATTGATGATTTACTAAGGCTAGGTTTAACATTGCAGTCAAAGAGGTGTAAATATTTTTCATAAAATTATACATAATACAATGAGTCATTCGTTTTGGATTACATAATACTAACTTACATACAATTTTAGAAAAATCCTTTAGAATGTTGAAAAAGAACTTTCGGAAAGTTAAACTGACTTATAAAACAGGAACAAACTGTACAAATATGTATAAATGTATTTAAGATGGTCTTATTTCACATGCCGTTAAACTTAAATTCATAAAGTTAAAAAATCAATATTAATAAACCACGGAACTAACACAGGACAGGGCATCAGGCTTAGAGTTGAGTAATAATAGTTATTTTATGTATTTATTTACACATTATGCATATTTGGTGCATTGGCAGACTTACTGCCTTAGGTATTCTCTATCAGTCAACCATTGGGAGATGCAGAGAAAACAGGAAGTAGGCGCATTTTAGTTACAATTGATTTAGATATTTAGTATTGTATGTATACTTTGTACAAAATCATATAATATATACACATATACAAAACTGTCATATACTACACCTATACATATTAATATTACACATAAGTATATACCTTATAATACATAAATACAGTATAAAAGTATATAAATATATACATACACACGCAAATAGATACTGATAACAATATTTTATTAAAATAAAAAGAAATCATGAGCAATTTGATTCAGCATTCCAAAGGCAAACGGACTGAACGAAAAAGGATGAGCCAACGAACTCAGGCGTGTCGGAGGGACAACGAAAAGAAGGTTATTGGAGGACCGAAGGTTTCTATAGTGATTACTACATAGGAGTTGAAAGTAGGAAGCTAAATACGTTGGCGAAGACGGGTTTTTAAGAATAGTGAATAAGACAGAGAGATTTGCGTTGTAGACGAATGGGTAACCAGTTAAGCTGCGAAAGTTGACACATGATCATATTTACGGAGGTTAAAGATTTATCGAATGCAGTTATTAAGAAGACGGTCCAACTTACAAAGAAGATCTGCATTCAGGTCATAACAGCACAAGTCACCATAGTCGACTATTGGGAAGATAAGTGTTTGCACAAGCATGATTTTGGTTTTTGCGTGTAGAATTTTTTTCAGGCGTTATAGCACTCGAAGAGTACCAGTAGCAATGCGGCACAGATTTGCAATTTGATCACGCCAATTCAGTTTGGAATCGAGAAGCAAGCCAAGATCCTTAACAGATTGACAAACAGGTATTATAGTACCGTTAACGATAACAGATGGAAGCATCTCAATGTTTACTCTGCTCATCAATCGGTGACTTCCAATTATTATAGTTTCACATTTCGTTCGACTGATAGGCCGAACTGGTCAGTCCATGCCTTAATTATTTCCAGGTCTCTATTGACCATATCTATTACTATTGAGATATCTTCAACCTTACTTTGTGATCGAGCCATACGTACAACGAAGTCTCGGGGTTAGGAGATTAATATGCACTAAAAATAGCAAAGGAGAAAGAATAGCGCCTTGAGGGACACCAGAGCCAAGATTACACCAGTTTAATTCGATACGAAGACTCATCGACACGAAGAGACTGCTGGTGTCCCTAAAGATGAGAACCATTCCAGTTCTTAGGGCGAGACCTTATCATAAGAAAGGACAGATATAAGGATATCCTGATTGACGGTATTAAAAGCATTCAAGAAGTTAACTAGTACCAGTACAGTAACCTTAGTGTCCTCCATAGCCGCCCTAATATCGCCAGTCACTTTAAGATGAGCGGAAGTAGTACTATGACCAGATCTGAAACCAGACTGCAATAGACTTAACAGTTTGTTTTTGTAGATAAATTCAGAAAACTGCTTGAGAACACAGGATTCTAGGACCTTTGAGAGGAAGCGAAAAATCGATATGGGTCTGAAGTAGTTAGTAAGTGCAGAATTTGCAGTTTTAAGTAAGGGGATGACATAAGATTAGCGCCTTAATGATGGGAAAATTCCGGACTCTAGTGAGAAGTTAATTATATGGGTGATTACAGGTAAAACTTGGTAAAGGATTGTTGTAATTATGCGTCGGCTGATTTGATCACAGCCAACAGTGTTAGATCTAATAGTAAGTATTATCTTTCTTATCTCACCCGATGCAACCGCAGAAAATTGGAAAGGGTTTATCTCAGGACTCTTTAGACTCGCCAGATAGTCAACAGTACGATGCCTGGTGTGGTGTTCAAAATTAAGAGAGGAGAAATGACGATTTAAACCAACCACCCCCTGCAGACCACCCGATCGCTGCTTACCAATACCCAGAATTCCAAGGAACTTCACAATATTGGCGGGGAAAGAATGGGTAATATTATCAAGAATGTGTCGGCGTTTAGCGTTACGTATCATCTGATTGCATCTATTTCTTGCAGCTTTGTACAAAGCCCGCTTTTCCTCGGTGCGATCCCTTCTAAATTTACAAAAGGCCCTATCTCTGCGCCGCATAGACATAAGCACCTCCTTCGTCATCGGGTGCGGGTTAATTAATGTTTATTTGTGTTATGCATATATATGCAAATATTGGGTAATCGTTTTTTGCATACTGCATATTATTATAGTTGTAGTGTATAGAAGTTATTATTAAAATTCTTGTAATTCAAGCCTGCAAATTTTAACATAAAAAAGCTAATTTATTTTTATTTCTTTATTTTAAAATAATATTAAATTTATCAATTTTATTTAAGTCTAGGATAAATATTGAATTGAATTAATATAGAAAAAGAAAGGATTTTTTTTTATTTAACTGGTATTTGTGTATCTATACTAATATTATAAAGCTGAAGAGTTTGTTTGTTTGTTTGTTTGTTTGAACGCGCTAATCTCAGGAGTTACTGGTCCGATTTGAAAAATTCTTTCAGTGTTAGATAGCCCATTTATCGAGGAAGGCTATAGGCTATATATCATCACGCTAAGACCAATAGGAGCGGAGCACCAATGAAGAATGTTTCAAAAACGGAGAAAATTTATTACTATTGACAGACGCAGACGAAGTTGCGCGGGTCAGTTAGTAAGGAATAAATGGGAAAACGTCTCCAAATTTCACGAAATTAGTTTAGGATTTATGTAATCTAAAATTTTACTTTAGAAAATAAAATGTAATATGTATATAGTAAAAGGTTGACTGGTAGATGATGCCATGTGCCATTAAGTCGTTTAAAATGTAATGCAGGAAGTGTAAAATACAAAAAAAAATATATTATATAATTGTAGTTGAGTAATAAATATTTAATTAATGTTACTTTACTCTTAAAATAGGATTAAGAAATAATATTATACAAAAATAATATTTCAATATTTAAACATGACTGTAAAATTATCCTAATGCCTATTATACTCCGTGTTACAATATTGACCGCGGATCGCGTTATACATATTATAAAATTGACTACTTTTTAAATCAAAGTATATTTTATAACTATAATAAGCTACGATGCATTAGCCGTTTCTAACATATATCATAGAGTAATTATACATGACATTATAAGTACTTGTTTTTCTCTTCACACAATATTATATATTATAAAATAAAGTTCTAGGTGACACACCACATTTTTCATCGAACTTAGAGTGCAGCATCAAAATCCATTCTTGGTTGCTCTGTAAATCTTTCACGTTCTCAAAAATACAATTTGTTAGTGTTAGTCATCACCCTTTTAAATAAACACATTTATATTGTGTGTTGTAAATAAATATATGGCCCAGACTGGAGTGGACACCATTAATTTAAACCAGTAGTAAATATTTATTTATATATAAAGAAGTACATTTCCTGATACACAATCTTATGACTTGACGAAATGGATGCTTTCCAACTATTTAGAAAATGTATGTGTTTATTTTAGAACTAAACCTGGTCTGAAAAATAGCACTGTCAGTGGTGTCGCCAAAACCAACTCCAGCAATGGACTACCAATAAATTTACGGGCACAAATGTAAGTTCATAAAATTTCAGTTCTGATTATATCCTATTTGTATTATTATATTTATATTTCTGGTTTTGCGAGTATCTTTTGATAAATATAAAATTCTTTTATCACGTAAAGTTAAGATTTTTTATTTTGCTATATTTGAGCAGTGCTTTAAAGTGGATTAAACGATTAATGAACTTATGATAATATCATTAATTGATCACACATTAAATTAGAAACTATAACTTTATCTCGTTCTGCTACTTTTAAATTTTCTCTATCTACAGCTGCAAATCTATCAAAGTCAGGTCATGTTGCCAAATTATTGATCGATCTTATTTTATCTTAGATGATTGATGATAGATTATGATGTAATCGAAAATTGAATATTTCTCTTTATGCAATATCTACTTGG
Organism: Arctia plantaginis; assembly: GCA_902825455.1. Classification (NCBI taxonomy): domain Eukaryota; kingdom Metazoa; phylum Arthropoda; class Insecta; order Lepidoptera; family Erebidae; genus Arctia; species Arctia plantaginis. Next base: position 12,497,418 of record CADEBD010000314.1, on the reverse strand, counting down.
TATATCTGAAAATAACATTATTTATTTTTACAGAGATGTACCTCTAGGAAATGACACCACTTTAAAAAATATTACAACTAAATCCGATAATTTGGTTAAACATCGACGGGCAATTTTAATCATAAATGCATCAGTATTACGAAATGGAAAGGGGGATGCGCATAAAGGTCCACAACATGCAGAAAATCTTTTGTATGAGGAGTATAATGACGATGGTTCCTTACAGCTATCATATTCAATGAAAAACCTGGACGAAGTCGCCAAGTTCTTTGAAATGTACCTTGAAACGAAACTTTGTCAAAATCATTGTGATGAACAGGAGACAGAATAAAAGATTTTATTTTCCTAAAAGAGTAGCAACAGCTGCAGCGGGAATGCGCAGGAGTTCATCTGTGGTAGTCTGAAATAAAAAGTAACAAACAACATGACTAAAATTTTACTTATAGCTTAAATTTGAAAAAAAAAAACACACATAACATAAACATAATCTAATCCGAAAAGAATGAAGGTACGCTTTAAACTGACAAAGGTAGTACTTGCAAAACATAGTATTATATAAATTATAATAAGAATATTTTCACAAAATCTGTACACTCATTTAAACTTACGTTATTTTCATCATAAGTGCCTGTTGTATAATCTATATTGTCTTCAGTTGTCGTTTGAAATATGGAGTTTATCAATTCTTGATCGAGCTCCAAGAATTGCTCAGATGAATTACTTGTAATATTATCCTTGTTATTCTTTTTGTTTTCATTAATTATTTGTACATTTCTAATTTTATCAGCTTTTTTCGATTCAATATATTCATCTACTATATTGGATTTTATTAAATCACCTGAAAATGAATCTTCCGTGTTTGCTTTTAAATACGGATTTCGAATCGGTGATGCATTGGTTTGTATGTCATAATGGCTTCTTTCATCGTTGTTAATAACACTTAAAACTTTTACTGGTTTATACAAATTTTCTTCGTTTGTATGCCGATGTAGAGGTGAGGTAAATAATTGACCGAAACTACTCAAAGACTGTTGAGCACGTGAAATAGGACTTTGTACTGAAAATCTGAAAAAATTGTAATTTAAGCATTTACTAAATACTATTTATTAATAATCCGACAAGGGTGAAATAGTACTCATCCGTATTATTAAGTTTAAGTTAAATATTTATTCTTAATTCAAATCTAACTTCTTCTCAGCACAACTAAATTAGGTGGCAAAAAGTTTAATGGAGAAGCTAGTATTCTTAGATCGAAACGAAGTGTGTAAGAGATATGAAACGGAGATGTAGGTAAACTTTGTAAATGTAAAATATATAGCAGGAAATTACGGCTTAGAAAAAGTTAAGAGGGGTGACGGTTTGGTGATTTTCTATGATTGATGACAAATACATCCAATAACCATAAAAAAATAACTAACCAATGCAACAACAGATCAGTATCGATAGGACGGTTGGAAGGATTTGTAATAATAAAAAAGAAGACTTGTGATGAGAAGAACTTAGTGGAAGCGTAGAAAACGAAAGAATGAAAAATTATAAACGCGGTCTATTTGAAACATTCTTAAAACCTGGTACTTTCAAAATATAGTAATTCAACAAGCTAACGTTATTCTATTAAGCATTAATTGACGCACTAAGACGTTAACGAATTATCAAAGATCACTAACCTTTCCACTAGTATATTTTTAATATTTGTAATAGGTACGAGTAAACCACAACATGCGGGCCATCGCTTTAAATCCCGTATAAAACGATATTTCACTTGTGTGAATGTTAAGTTCACCCACATACAATATTATCTGTTAATTTCATTTTTGTTAGTACGTTGAACGTCATTGTATAGGAAAAACAAATCATTTAAATAAACTTACAACTGCAGCATATGATGGATCTTCTTTAAATCTTCACGAAAATGCCAAAATCCTATATTCTGTTTTAAGGGAAGCTTTAAGTCTAACAAACAAGATATTAAGGTCTTGTGCGGAGGTAGTAGTATTCCTCAGATATGTTGTTCTATAGTTACAGAATCGATTACTTAATTGATTCTCGTGGTCTCCCAGAAATTAGGTTAATACATTTTGATTAATGTGATAGTTATTTCTCTTGGTTTGGTCATGTACATGACCAGACAGATTTACATATACATATATATAAATGTGGAAAAGTAGTCGTAGTTATAAATGTTTAAAGACACGATCTTGGCTCAAATTAAGGTAAATTATTGTAATAAGGATGGATTCTAAACTGTTTACTGACTCAGTCTTAATGTTTTTTTGCCTTATCTATTTTTTGTCAGTCAAATCTGAGGTAGGTACATTTAGAAGGTTATATTATTATTATTATTAGGTATTTAGAACATCCATCATTCAAATACAGTATTACAATGTCTACGAATGGTGTGATATGAAAGCAGATATTTTAAAAATTATCTAAAATGAGTTCAGACTTTCTAAAAGCAACTGTCAAAAAGAAAATAAATGAGTCGACAGAGTATGGTACTTACTTTAATGAAATAATATTTGAAATGATTGAATTAGGTCTACGAAAAGTTAAGTGCGCAGAAGCAGACTAAACAGCTATTTTTATCAATAATATTTTAAAATTTACTTACGGCCTTAATCCAAAAAACGAGAAACTATCAGCGGGTGATCTTTTACTTCTGGCATTCGTCATTAAACCTGTCGTACAGGCGATGATTTGAAACATCAAAAGTGTATGCTGAAAAAATAAAGTAAACGAGAAACGATTATATTGAAAAGTATTCTCATTAATCAAGAAACTATTTAAAATTCTTATTTCTTAACGCTTGTGTTTTGTAAAATCATGACTTCTAATGTATTCAATTGTATACCACATCACCATTAGTTTATCTTCACTTGTAGTCATATAATTTGGTAACTTACCTTGGCTAATATCATTTTATTCACAAGTAGATATAGAGAATATTTTTATAGTAGGTTTTATATTGATACAAGAAGATGCTTATTTTCTCCTCTTATGTTATTTATTCTAAAAGATATCTAAAATACACAATATTTAATTTTTAAGTAACTTTGCTATTTTTTTACTATACGTTTACTCTCGACACTGAACCAATCCACGAATGAATGAATCTTACGCCAATTTCCTGTTCATAATATTCTTGGAATCTTCATCTTGTACACAATTTTTTGCTTAAAAACAATTATTGCGGTACGTAAGTATAGTATTCAATAACAATTAGGCTCAAAAGAATCGTTTATTTACAAGTGTACATAAATATTTCTGAGGATTGACCTTAAAGATTGTTTAATAATTTTACAGATTATGTGTGTCCTATAATTGCTCTTGTGTAGAAAGAAGGTTTACTACCCCACCCCTAACAGGCTTCTATCTGACTGGAAATAAGGCTGCGTCAAATTGTGTGTGGAACACAGTCCCCTCATATAGTATTTTCAATCTTAGGGCGATTGTTGGGTATGTGGCTTGACTGTAAAGCAATCATTGGTAATGTAGGCACTCAATGCAAATTTGAGGTTTTTGCTTAATGTAACTTTTAAATAAGCGTTTCCTTGAAGAAAATTGCTGTTACCGAGCAATAGAAATACAACTTTTAGTCGAGCGAAGCTGTACGTAAAAGCAAGTTTAATACCTAGCTCGTTTTTTTATTTAACCAAAGTTATCAGTAATAAAATAGGAAGTAGAACAGCACGGTGGTTGTGTAGGTACATATATTGCTTATTTAAATGTTATTAAGTTTGTAAATAAATTACGGTAGTCTTTTTACATAATGCCCTTGAAATATTAGCCACGAGTATGTAGCTGCGTATTGTTTTTTGTAAAGATATTTCTGAGGTGTCAAATACAGTTTAGGTTTTTACTCTTTTTTTCTTTTTTAATTGATTTAGTGAACAAGTACACGACTACATTTCAAGTACCATCTGCTCGCTGTTTTTTTGGAGTAAAGGTTCTTTCTTGTTATGTTGACATTAGAGTTGTGTTAACACCGTGTTATTTACCTATTAATTTCTTACGTGGTGTGAATTCTGTGATAATTCTTTTCATTTTTTTGTATAAAATTGTTTGCAATATTCATATCTTTAATTTTTATAAATTTGCATTATTAGATTAGTATTAATTGATAGATAGTACAGTTTTAATTTGAAAACACACAGGATAACATAACTTGCTTATGTCTACTTACTAGCAATATCATAAAGAGATTGCAAAAGTAATACTATGGAGTCACCAATTAAGCGGTATCCTTCAAGTAACCATTGGATGTATAGAGAAACTAGGTAATGAGAGGGGCTGCAGTATACAATACTGTATTGATAATACAAAATAATATATACTTACTATTTGGAGAAATTTATAATCCATACTTCCATTATAAATGTGAAACTTTGTTTGTTTCGTTGTTACCCTTTTACGACTAAACCACTAACCGTATTTTAAGTATTATTTCACCAATGGAAAGCTACATTATCAGCGAATAGCGCCGCGAGCAAAATCTAGTTAAATATAATTGCAAACATAACATTTACACACTTATGTTGACGGACCTTAAACTGAAAATTTTATGTTTACTCTTCTAAAACTATAAAACTAAAATGATGTACATATCGGTATATCGTCAGTAAAGTTTTAAAGGAGCAAAATAACAATTTAACTGAAGGTAGAGCAGAAATATTAGCAGTGCTTCACTTGAAGACGAAACTATGTATTGCACCATTTTTTAAACAACATGTCATCCATGTATAAATGATATCAAAATATTATAAATCGTAACAAGATTACTTACCTACGCAGAAACTATACATTTATCTTACTATATGTCTTCACTAACGGTATGAAATAATCGATAACTATAGTAGTAAAAATATATGAGTATAAATGTGCCTCGATAAAGGTTGACGAGATGAAATCGTCATACTCATGTAAATATTTGTATCACACTCATGATCCAAGTTGTTAAAAAAATTATTCTATGTATTTTGATGAGAAACCGGTAAGATTTAAGCCTGTTCAGACCTTAAAGCTATATATTTGTATTATTATTGCATACTAGCTGTACTCTGTCACGCTTAGTGGTGGCACATTTTAGTTGATTTAAATAGATAAAGACCATCTTTGAAGTGTGTTGTATATTGTATATCTTGTCAAAATTTGAGCTTAGCTTGATTTGAGTCGGTGATGAACTTTTTGAGTTTTTGAAGCTTACACAAACCAACTTAACAAGTTAATGTTAATGGATAGATGTACAAAATAGGTATCGTAGGGATAGTTTTATAATATATGTTCTTAACCATAAATATTATACTTCACGTTCATACCAAATATTTTAATTAAACCAAATGTTATAAATATTAAATTAGCTAGTCTAATCTACGTAAATATGCGATAATTCGATTTAAAATTGTTTTAGTATACAAAAGTAAGTATCAATATCACCTCGAAAGAGTGTCTTGTTTGAAAAATGAATAAATCAACGAGCGACACTTGAATTTACATCACGTCTACTTCATAATAATTCCTCAGATAATCTTATGATATGTTCAATATGACAGGAATATTCAAAAAGTATAAAATAATCTAATCTATTTAAGTCCGGATGTTCGACTGATGGCCGAGTCCGTGTGGTGACGGATTAAGAATACGGAATGTCACCACCCCTATTCATCCCGTGGGTGTCGTAAGAGCCGACTAAGAGAGCACACTATACAGGACAACAGCACTGAAAAGAAAAGGAAAACTTGAAACAAACCCTATATCAACCCGTCTGGCCTCCTTTCTAAGGAGAGGCCTATGTCCAGCAGTGGACTGTTATAGGCTGTTGATGATGATTATCTTTGCTTTCTTATCAATTACCAAATAGCAAAATCCTTATTAGTATTGAGAAATTTGCTCCAGGTCTTGGCCTCAAGGATCAAATCGATATTTTAGAATATAGGAGAAAGATAGAGGAATGCCATCAGGTCCTGGGGCGGTGTTTTTGGCTTTAAGACGTTGCAAAGCCACCCTTAGTTCTGTCCAAGTGACCTCTGGCACGTCGTCGTCACCCACGTATGGCGCCTCGCGCGCCGGCGGCGGAGCCCTCTGTGGTGAGGTGTGAGCCACCACTTGCAATGGGAACAGGGAGCCAACAACCCCTGGCCTTAGATGACGTAGCTCTCGAGCCCCGACTGAGAGGGTTCTTCAACGCATGCCTCGAGCGTGGCCAGTTTCCGAAATAGTGATAGACGGGGAAACTGGTTCTCATCCGAAAGGAGGGGCGCCCGGCGGACTTACCATCCGCCTGACAGCCCATAGTGTTGCTTGACGAGGTGTGCAAACTCTACGAAAGAGTGATTGCAAGGCGCCTCGTCAAGCATCTCGTCATAGTGGGGCCGGATCTGGCGGACACCCAGTACAGTTTCCGTCAGGGGCGCTCCACCGTGGAGTTGCATCAGGGAGGCGCTTGTGTATCACGAAGTGCCTCTCTACCTCCGCCGCATAGTCGCGTCATATTTATCAGAGAGAGCCGTCGTCTACCCAAGTAGAACCGATCTCGGTAGACGTGAAATGTCGTGCGGTGTCCCGCAGGGATCGGTACCGGTTAGGGCCACTTGTGGAACATCGGCTACGACTGGGTGCTTCGTGGTGCCTTTCTGGACGTTGTCGCCGTCACGTCCTACGTGGACGACACTGTGATGGCGTGCGGCAGAACGCACCGTGAGGCAACCCTGAGAGCCACGGCCGGGTTTGCCCAAGTCGTGGAGCGAATCCGGCGACTGGGTCTTGAAGTGGCTCTGTACAAATCCAAGGCCTTGTTCTTTCACGGGCCTCGGAGGAAGAAACCTGAGGGAACCAGCCTTATAGTAGTTGGCACTCGCATCAGCATCGAGCCCTCGATGAGGTATCTGGAGCTCGTACTTGACAGCCGGACTTCGGACAATATTTCCGAGGTTTGGCCCCCAAGTTGGTTGGAGCAGCGCGTGCATTGGCGTGGCTGCTGCCTAACATGAGGGGACCCGATGACTCCTGCAGGAGACTCTACTCGGGGGATGTGCGGTCCATGGCCCTTTATGGGGCCCCCATATATGCGGAGACCCTGAAGGCCAGCAATGTCGCACTACTGCGACGACCGCAGCGAGTGCTGGCCATCAGGATCATAAGGGGGTACCGCACGATCTCCTTTGAGGCGACGAGTCTCCTTGCCGGAACTCCACCTTGGGACCTGTAGGTGAGGACCCTTGCGGCTTTGTATCAGTGGCGCAAGGAGGCGCGGGAGTTGAGTGGGTGTCCTGAGTCTCGAGAAATCGAGAATCAGAAATCTAAACTCCGTCAGGTCCTCGTGGAGGAGTGGAAGGAACCACTTGGGCAACCGAGCGCTGAGCACGCCGTTATCGCGGCGGTAAGATCCGTTATGGAGGATTGGCTCGAGAGGCATCACGGAACCCTCTCATACCGGTTGACGCAGGTGATGTGTTTAATCCGCTAGGAGCCAACGCCTAAGGGCCACCACTGAGCTCCACACGCTGGCAGAATGCCGACGTGGGTGGAGCAGAGGCGTTGCTTCGTGGCGGCCACCGGAGTGGGAATTCTCTCACTCGATAACATGATTGCCACCATGGTAGTACCATGGTGGCAATCATGTTATCGATGTATGATGATGATACGGAGCGAGAGTTCGTGGAACTTCGCCATCTCCTTCTGCGAGCAAGTTATGCTTGTTAAGGAGATGGCGGAGCGAGACCGGGAGAGGTTTAGAACTCTCCCGGGGCGCCAGGCCCGGCAACGGGACAGGTACCGCAGACGACTCAGGCGCCGAAGGTCGCAGAATGACCTCCGTCCTCCATAAGCGCAGGCCTGGGGGTGGTAGGTGAGGTCATCTGTCACCCTAGCAGAAGCAGGCCGGGGTGGTGGCGAGACGCGCTCCAGAGCGCGCGCGCCATTTCGGGAGCACAAAGTGGACATAGGAGTTCCCACACAGGAGGGGTCATTTACACGCCGTATATGGCGAGAGGTAGTCGGGGTGCGGTTTTTGGTCGGTTCGAGTCCGACGTAACCACCGGTGGGTGGTATCCGAGGGGATTTCCGCACAGAAAGAAAAAAAAAGGAGAAAGATAGAGAAAAGAAACGCCTTTCAAAATTCAAATAGTACCATTATTATTGTTAATTTATCGCAATTAATTTCATAGGCGCTTTAACACATTACTCAGAATGTTACATGGCTTGGAGTTTTTGGAAAGAAAAATAGTTTTATTATCTATTACTTTTTAGGTGTACATAAACAACTATATGTGTCTATCTTTTTTATAATATTTTTCATATGTCAGCCCGACCATTACCAAAGCAGTCTCTCTAAAGTCATTCATATATGTTTTTTCTTTCTTAAAGTTAAGGTTTCACAAGATTATCTCCACTATTCCAATCTCTATCTATATCAAATATCAAACCTCACCTACATTTCATCATATGCACATTAATTTTTGAATTGGAATTTTACTAATGATCGAAGAAACGTAAACGTGTAAACATGTAAGCATTTGTGTGCAATGAATATGTGATATATGAAAGGAATGTACCAGTAATGTACTTGAATGTACCTTTAATGATGGCATTTCCTAAGACTCGCTCTGGAAAGAAACGCCGAAACAAACCACAGAGGTGTACTTTTTTTTTAAGTCCGTGTAAAATATTAAAGAGAACTATCTGAGTGCAGTAAAAGGTCTGGGTTGGCCTTTTGTAATTATATGTACCTCCATGAAACAAGAATAAAATAAGCCGCAGTCCTGGGAGTCACAATAACGGGTGAATACTGACAATGAATGTAAGAGATATCTTATGATCACCTAACATTTACCAAAGGAATGTACTTTAACACCTCATAAAAGCTAATCTAAAAATATAATGCGACGAGAAAAAAGAAATTGACGCCTACCATTTTTAATAGCAATATGGGGAAAGTTAAACTTGCAAGTATTGAAAATTTAACGTGATTATGAGAGATTGTCTCTTTAACGATCATATTCTTGAAAGAAAAATCTTGTGTTTAGTTTTACATCACTTTCACACACTGATTTTCATTTTAAAAATATTAGTACAATACAATGGTAATTCGCGATTCATTATTTACCTAGAACTTTATTTATGTTTAATTTTCAATACGAGCAAAAAACTTTACTCAATATTGCTATTAAAAATGGTAGGCGTCATTTTTTTTCTCGTTAATTACTAATGCGACGCATCATATTTTCAGATTATATTTTATGAAGTACGTTACAGGTACATTCTTCTGGTAAATATTAAGTAACCATAAGAAATCTATAACATTCATTATTAGTATTCACCCATCATTCTGACTTCCAGGACTGAGGCTCATTTTATTATTGTAATTGTTCTTGTAACATGGAGGTACATTAAATTTCATTAAAGGTACATTGAAGTGCATTCTTTTCATATAAAATATATTCATTTTCGCAACTATACACTCGCCATTCTGACCCCACACTCTTGCCAGTTTGATGGACTCTATTACTCGAATGACTCATACATTCGTTGAAAAATAATTACTTAGGATTCATTGCAAGGTATACGTAAGTAGTATTCAAGAGAGCGCTATCAAATTCTAAGTATAAAATTTGTGTGTGTCAAACTTTAAATTGGTAAACACGCATATGGACCATCTATTATGAGTGACAATGATGTGCCTATCAATGTTATTGCGTTGATTTCACTAAACTAGAAATAAGAGAATACGGAACAAGGAAAGAAATAAAGAACAAGGGTGATAAGTATGAAGTAAATGTCAGTTTTATATCATCGTTTATATTTCCTTCTAGAACTGTATTTATTCAATCTTGAGGCTACAGAAGGTGCTCCACTGCGTATCCGCAGCGATAGCTCTTGTTGCAGTTTGCATTGGTTTGAACGAATATCAGTAGGACTCACTTGTCGCGCCAAGCTTGCCATGTTGTTCAGCCTATAGCGGCCACGTTCCATTTGCAATATGCCCAGTCTTACACCTCTTTTCAATGCCCTGTAAAATGCAGATTTTCTCAAGCTTACTATTATACTCGTATACACATAAATGAATGTATTGCGATCTAAAGTAGAAATACTACGTACTCTTCCAACCAACCTTCCTTTACCAACCAGTTTTCCAATTCACTGTGCTAGTAATTATATTGCATAGTAAGTTTGTTTCTTATAATTTAAAGCAATGGTATAGTAAGGGCTAAAATTTTTGTCTTGCAAAATACTAACTATAAAACTTCAAACATTTGAAGGGATAAGAATATGGTTCGTTTTATTTTTATTTCAAATCGTTTCATCTCATTTAAGTTTAATACGAATATCACACAATATAGTAATGGCAGTAATGCCTTGGAATGCAATAAAGAGGCAAACGATATTAACGTGAGAGTTTTTTAAATGACAAGGCCGTTGTCGAGCGCACAAATGATGCGTTGTTGATACGGATCATCACTTGTTAAATTTGTTTAGAACATAATAACCATCATTTTAATGACTACGTATAAAGTTGAAAAAGTACCTTGATACTCTTTGGCTTATTTTGGAATCACTAATACGGTATTCGAGTTTGATAAATTTTATAATAGTGCGGGCAGTCCATCCAGTGTTCTTCATCAATTTCTTTATTGCCGATAGTACAATTTCACCTGTGCTTATAGCTTCTTCTTGTTTTCTTGGTTTAACTTTTCCCATTGTGATTATTTTATTTTTCCTATTTAGAATACAATAATATTTAGTATACAATTAATTATTAAAATAGTCGCGATATAAATGGAGGTCGTGGGTTCGTTTTCCACCCAGGATAAATATTGTGTGATGAACACGGTCATTTGTTCTGTGTTTGGGTGTTTATCTATAATATGTATGTATTTAGAAATATATAAGTATGTTTATCAACAGTCTGGTTACCATAGTACAGGCTCTGCCTAGTTGGGATCAGACTGCCGTGTGTGAGATGTATGGGGGTTATTATTATTATCAGATGAAAGATTATTTGAATTGAAGTTATGCATGCCATTTCATTAACGTACACGCCTACAATTGAAATAATCCATAATAAATAACTACTATATTTATAATTTATCTGGACGAATTTTCGAAGTAGACAGTTACATTTTTAAAGGTTATTTATAACATTATAAATCACCGAATTGTCATAAAAAAGGATACTTACTTAATTGGACAGGATATGGCGATCGGTAACTTTTATCGATACATTTATCTTAGTAAATATGTATAACAAGGGAAATAAATATCGAGCCCGTAAACATAAAAATACAACACTTACTCTCAAATAATCGTTCTACTATTAAGTACTGCCGTATACATCTGCAATTCTGAATTAAAATATGAATTTTGAATGAACTTTATATTGGGTAAATCGTTTGGAAAAATATTTAGTTTAATTTTTGATTTGGGTTTTGACATTTGACATCAAATCGTGTATAATTATAGACTATACAAAACCTAAAGAATGTTAATAGAGTTCTTAGTACCATTGCGGTTTATCATGTGATGGTACTATTTTTATTCATTTTACTTCATATTACATAATACTCATTTATGCAATTTAAATTTAAATTAAAAACAAACAATTGTAAACTATATAAAATATTAGTAAAATATTAAAACTAAAATTAGATATTAGATATAAAATTTTCATGGCCATCACCTGGATAGTTTGCGCTCTACTACTATGCGCTTTTCATGACACTTTTTGCCTCGCACAACCAATCTGTGGAACGGGTTATCGTCTGCGGTATTTCTGGACAGATACGATGTTGATGTTAGACTGTTGGACTAGTGTCACTTCAATAGATTAAAAAATTCCAAGAAGGTGGAACAGATTCTTTATTTATTAGGCGCGTTTCTCTGATTTGAAGTAGTAAAAACCTCTGTGTTCCATTTGTAGCCATATTTTACAAAGTAAAGGTTTTTTTTTAGGTTTTTAGGCGCCTCATCTCCCATGTTATCGCGGAGACAAAAAGTGTAGGTACTCGTCGTAGTTTCAGTTGGCTTCAACTTTGACGTACCATTTTACCATAACTTCAAGTAGTGAATGGTTACATTAAAAAAAAAAACAGTATTTTAATAATTAAATCAAAGCCGTACTTTCGAGAGAATAACCTACGTTCAATAATGTGTAATCGGTAATGATTTTGATAAATATTACGTGAATATATTTACGTTACTTATATTTAAGAAATGCTTACGTACTGTAAAAATAGATAATTTTTAATTTTTGACAGCAATTTCAAGAATTAATTTTGTTATTATAAAAACAACTCCTTTTTATATCCGTAAAGGTGTTTATTTTCCTGAAAAGGCTATATAAAGTTACTCGTGCAGTTTGTATAGAAAGAAATGAGAACATAAATACTAAAAACTTTATTACGTCAGTCACAAATACGAATTTCAAAATACCAATTTTCATTATTCCGAATGAACTCTTAATATAACAACTCCGATTGATCATTCATTCTATTTTTATAATTAAAAATTTTTAATGTTTTTAACTACTATGCTGAAAGTACCGAGTTTAAATAGATCGAATAACAAAAAGTTCGACTTAACGATAATTCGAAACATCAAAAATTCGATTTTTTTCTATTTTCTTTCGAATAAAAATATTTTCACACACAGTCACGGTCACAGTTCTAACCTAACTTTACGCAAATGATTAACCATCAATAGAGAGGATCGCCTTCGCGCTTTAATGGTCGCAGTTCTAACCTTTTTTTTTTGTATGTGTTGAAACCCCCTCGGGCTGTCACCCACCGGGGTTTGTGGCGGGGTGGTATGTCGGAATCGGACCGACTAAAACCACAAGTTGTGCCACTCTGCGCCTGTAATAGGAGGGATCCGGGAACTCCGGGAACCTTAACCCAAAGAATTCAATAACAGTAGATGGTACCCGACGCAGGCATTTATAAAAAAAAAACAAAAATATATTAATAACAAAGAAGACGTTTTTAAATTACATTAAATGTTACTTATAGTTTTGAATATAAATGCGTAACTGAATATTATACTAACTAAATCAGAATCAGAATCTTAATTTTAGCAGTTTATTTGAAGAATTGAAAATCGGAATGACGTTTTTCGAACCGAGAACGGATCGAGCATTTGATTCTTCGAACGTATAAAAATCGATAAACAAACACATTGCACTTACGATTTTCGGTAAAATAAATTTAGTGAATTTTAATAATAGATATTATAATTGTTAGGTAAGTATTATGAAATTCGGAATATAATATTATTATTTTAAAGCTTATAAAATCCGGGATCTTTGTCTGTTCTGAAACAACAGATTTAATTTAAATATGAGAATGGATTAGACTTAATTAAATATGACCTAAAAGGTTATAATTAATATATCATATTTAGTATAAATATTCCATTCAGTTCAAAATTTCCTAATTTGATTTTCATTTTACAAGTCGAGCTGTCATGGTACGAAAAGTTTAACAATAACCGTTCAACTTATCCTAGAACTTTGTAGATAAAATGTGAAACTGAAACTGAAAAAAAAAAGTAAAACTGTATGAATTGCAGTTGAACTACAAGGCGATCTTCTGTGTTGATAAAACAGCGCGAAGTTGATAAAGAAGCTTAGAAGCGGAAGGTTTAGATGTATAATTAATTATGGTTTTATGTAAACTGACTGAAATAGGTCGCAAAATTCTTGCCTACTGGGAGCTTTACTCGCGTGCGCTGCGTAAAGCAGCATAGATACTCGTACATTAAAGTAAACTACTAGAGAATTGTATGCTGGTATCATAAACTAGCTTTTAAAGTGTGTAAAAATAATTATGATGACAAATGAAATATTAATATAATTTGATTTATATTATAGAATACATATTTAACACAACTTGGTAAACCAAAATGAAGTTTATATTATTCAATATTTTTGTATCGTTTTATTTTAAATATTTGTGAGGGTCAAAGTTCAAATTTTAAGTACACCAAAAATATTTTCAACAAAATAATCTCAACTTTGCAGTGTTTCTCTTTTGTGGCATGCGACTATCCTAAGCTCACACATACTCCCTACTTTTGCCTGTAATAATTCTACCGTCCGTGGTACTGTTTAATTTGAGAATGAATTTGAATTTTATTAGATAAAACATCATCATCATCAATAGCATTTAATAGTGCACTACTAAACGTAGGCGTCTCTTTGGAACTCCTTTCCATTCTTTCTCTTCCTGTTTTGGCTTATTATACCAAGCGGACGGGTAAAGGGTTTGTGTCTAGTTTTCCTTATCTTAATCTTAGGGGTGGTGATAATTCGTATTCATTAGATTACTATTTAACATTATTTTGTTAACCCTTGCTTTGTGTCGGAATATATGATTTTGGATGTATAAACATTGTTGATTAGCCTGTTGGTCTAGTGCAGAGGTTCCAAGTCTTTTTTCTCATAAACCACTTTCAAAATTTAACCGCCGGTGGACCCCCTGCAGCTACATTTCTACCATATTCCCAAAAATTCGACAAAAAAACAGTTAAATAAATAAATAATAAATGAAATTAATAGTTCTCCAATGGTATTCGGTTTTCCAGATTACGCTATAAGTAATGAGATATTGTGAGAGCCCGCAAGCCATCATCGTTACTTTTAGATGTTGAAGCGAACATACTGTACACGGTGGGTCTCTTTTCATATTATTCCTTCGATGCTTGATGTTATTTAAAGTGATTAAAAAAATTAACAGAAACATGAAACAATAGAAGGCAGAAAGCAGAAGGCAGGAAGTTAGAAACGGATACAGTTTAAACAGTATTTCAAATCTTCACCTATTTTATCAGGATGACACTTTCTTAGATGATCTTCGAGCTTCGATGGTTACATAGAGTCATTTCTCAAAAATTAGTTGCATAAAAGGCATATGGGCAGTCGCTTATCTGCCTTTGATGGAACAAAACCAAATTTAATAATAATTTACACTATACTGTCGGCATTTCTTTTTAGATTCAGCCATATTTCGTATCATTTACCTATCTGTAAATAAAATAAAACTTTGTTTTAGTAATTATAAGGCGGCCTCACTCAACAAGATATGGCTATTTTAACATAATAGGATTACCTAAATTATTATTGCAATGAAATAAACGAAGTACCGACGGCAAACTGATTTTCGTTATTAAAAGCAATAAATCGCTTCATAAAACTTTATTATGGATCTTAATCCATAATGGAGTTTAATGAATGAGGTTGAAATTATTTTAATTTAATGTAAAATATTTTTTCAAAAATATATTTTGATATCAAAACGCCGCGATTTTAATTACTTATTTATTACTTTGATGCACGTAACGGGTACGTAAAAACGCGTACCATTTATGAAAATATATTCAATTAAGTCATTTAGCATTAGGAACTTGAAACATTTACAAACATGCAGGCAGTCGAGTCAAAAAAATTACTAATAAAATAGGGCCAAAAAGTTCAACCTTTCTCGGCTTTTTGTTCTTTTATGGAAGTATCTAATAATGACTGTATTTAATTTTTAATACGTACCTGCCATATGCAAACATTACAAATGTACTTATTACAACATAAAATAAAAGTATGTATAAGAAATAAGCAGGTAAATACTTACTTTTGCCGACACTGGCAAGCACTAACATCGATTCACTTTACATTCTTTTCGAAATTTCGGAAACAAATGAGTAACGTTTATCATTTGCATTAGTATTTATATTGGTGAAAAATCAAACAAGTTCATGCAAGCTTGCAAGCACACACACCACAAGTCGTATTTTGTCCCTTTGCACGTCCGAACAAGCGTTGCGGACGGCGGCGATGGCAGCGGCGCGGGTGGCGCTTTGCAAGTCTCGGCACGTTGTACCGAATATGGAATATGAAAGTTTTTACAAGTATCAGTCGCTGAGCTTTTTAAAATATTATCTGTTTACATTGATAGGTGAAGTCAAGCCAACATTTCAGTTCTTCACTATCGAAAGCAGATAAATTTTCGTGGACCCTTACCATTTGTTAACCCCCAATTTTTTGTCACGCCAACGTAGACCATCGTCGAGTTTCTCGTAAAGCCCCTAGGAGTCCACCTGGACCACTTTGTGAAATGGTTGCCTAATGTTTGATTGTATTTAAATGGATAAAATAAATAACAGAGACATGAAACAAAAGAAGACCTGTGAAACGGACACAGTATTAATTGATAAAGGCAATTTTGATGAGTAAAAGGTAGCCTTGAGGGTAAAAACGTGAACTTACGTAAGCTTTTTGTTTTTAATTCGATTTCCTGTGTGCAAAAAATAAAACATTCAAGAACACAAGTACGCCGGACGGTTTTGACGGGACAAGGGGTTTGCCTCGCAAACTTTTAAATACATGTCACATACTCATAGTACCTAGGGAGTTAAGTTTGGCTGCTCATGGATATACAATTTGCGATTGTGATGAAAAGCAGATTTTATAGTAATTGTGTTAACTGGTGAAAAGCAGGAACAGTAAGTGAGATAGAATTGATTAAACCTAATGGACATGTTGGATCATAACCATTAAACCACGAATTAAATATTCCTTAGAGCTTCATAAGTTTAAGGAAGTTATAAGCCCATTCCTACCAAAAGAGTAAATGGTTCCTAAGCATTTCAGTTTGGTTGAAATCGTAAATATTTTTGAATGTTTGAAAAGCCATAGCAGCGATTGATACTTTTCAAAATACATTTATAATTTGTATGGTCCTAATCAATACAGCATTGATGTTTTGTTAACTTAGTACACAAACTCAGATATGAACGAAGATGAAGAATATTTTGAAAAGTTTCAGAGTTACGTGCATTTTTAATTGGTTTATTAAAATAATAAAAGTCTTCATTGGCCTTTAAAATTTTACTATTATTTAATAATTTTCCTAAAATGTTTTAACCAAGAAGAGACGCAACAACGCCTGCAGGGACTGCACCACCAGGACCTTGCTCAATTGTGGGCTGGAAACCGTTTTCATCAGCAATGTATTTGACAATATATGTTACTCCATCAGGACCCACCCACGTGTACGATCCAGACATGGCTACAAATTCATCTTCAGCGCCAACATTTCTAAGCTCTCCCTTTTCTTGTCGTTTAGATCCATCGCTCTGTTCGTATCTGTGAAAATAAATTGCCCTTCGTGTAATAATACAGAATTAGGATTCAAATCACTTTTTAACAATAATTCATTTAAATGTTACATTCATATGAAGTTAGACTTATACTGGTTTAGTCGATGTTATCACATTCGAAATCAATTAATTTATTACAAACATCATGTGTTTAACTGAAATAGTGGATTAGATGAAGATTTCAGTAATCCATACGCTTTTGATTTACTAGTCAATGTCAAATAATAATATAGAACATACTCAAAATTGTAGGTGCCAAGTCCATCATTATCAGAGACAAGTTTCACAACCTGTACATCCTGAGATTGGGGAGCAGCAGCCACCACAGCAATAAATACAAAAACTATCAACTGAAACCAAAACATACACTGTAAGCACTATTTACGTTAATCACTTTTGAATACTAATATTTTTATTTAAATTTAATATCAATTTAGCTTTAATCTTATTGTACCGACCAGTTTCATGATCACGATTAAACAGTTTGCTATACTGAGTTTACTTGAACTATGTGTACATGCATTATAATAACTCACGTTTTATACTATTCCGAATATTGTATTACAACATACTGTTATTAGTTGACGCACATCTTGTTACAATGTTTTGCGTATTTGACCACTCCTACGACACGATGGAGGTAAGATGAGTACATTTGAGGACACCTTTGATGGGAAAATTGAGAAATCGTTATTTTAATTATAAGCATTGGTGTAGATGATGCTAACTATAATTTGTGTGATTGACAGCAATTAGGAAACTCTTTGTTGACTTTGCTATGAAAGACGAATTAATAATAGACCGTCATAAGATTGCTGATCTATTGTTGCGCACAGATTTAAAAACTGTTTATTTTGTTAACAGTTAATGCAGCCTAATTTTTTGATGTAGCTTGATCACATACCACAAACATTGTTACTAAAATATGCTAATAATAGGCCTAATGCTGGTATTTAAAGTAGGTTAGTGTTCACGTATACATAATAAAATATTGGCGATATTCAAACTTGTAAAAACAAAAGATTTTACAAAACATCAACAGCCTCTCACAGTCTACTGCTGGACATAGGGGTCTCCTTAGTAAGGAGGTTTTGGCCTACTATACCACGCTGGCAGACGGGTCGGTATGGGGTTCGTTTCAAGTTTTCCTTCTATTTTAAGTCCTGTGGTCCTGCGTAGTTTGCTCCCTTAGTCGGCTTTCATGACACCCACTGGATGAATAAGGGTGGTGACCCTTCGTATTCTTAATTCCTCACCACACGGTTTTTTTTATTGAGATGTTATTTACATAACATTTAAAGGTAAAGGTATCACTATCACAATGTAATCAGTTTGTAGTCAGTCTGTCTGTCAAAACCCATTGTCTCATAAGCGAGTAGTCATCTTGGCAGCGGTCCCTTGAAACTGTTAAAGTCTCAAGCTTCTAAGTCAACGCAATTAAAGCTATGACCATGTACCAGGTGTACTTTCGCTTTATTTACACTTCTATTATAAAATTTTGTGCGAAGCGAATTTTCCGAGCACAAGAAAATTTTAATACTCCGATAACCGTTTTTTTGTTTTTTTTTTATCATACATAGAGGTTGTTTTCGACAACAAACTAATATTTTGGGCTCCTATAAATTTGACTGTGACGTTTATCAATGTATGAAGGACACGCAAATACCATGTGTACATCAATGTGTCCTTGACACAGCAATACGCGTCACAGTAAATTTTCTACAAGCAAGCATTTTTTAGGACGTCAATACTAAATTTGGTTTTAAAACTAATAAAAATCTCATTTAATCGATTGGATCGAGATCGAGTATTTACTTCTTAGTTTATTGAGTCCAAGTTAACCATATGAAGTCAATGGTAACCGTTCACCATGGGCATTCGAAGATAGTTCTATAAACACTTGATTTAATATATAATGTTATTTAATATAATAGGTATGACATTAGTAAATAGACAAACAACTGACCTCGTAAATCGACATTTACCTATGACCTCTTGATTCATCCCAGTCATATTTGTGAGTATCTACTTATGCGATTAGTCAATACGAGTTATAATTTTTGCCTGTGTAAAAAGTATCTTGTGTAAAATGTAGGTTTAATAAGTAAAAATACTGCAAATTTTGTATGGCGTTTAAAAGCGAAACTTTGATTTGTTATTGCGATTACGAAACGAGCAAATATTTTACACCGAGCCATGGATTTTTAAGTGTGCATCATTGCTGCAAGGCCAAGACCTTTTAAGTTCACGATGTAACACTTGAGGGTGAACGTAAATCAAAATATTACAGGAAAAGGAAAAAAAATCTAAAAGTAGTAGTAGTACCTCCTATAAGTCAATATAAACCATCAGAGAGGGCTCAATTATAGTATAGTTCATGACGGCCTTCTTTAACTACTGCTTACAATTCTCAAATAATCCGTAAGCAATGTCCCTTTTGCTATCGTCTCTATTGCCTTTCCTTCTTATTTATTTATTTTTTATTCGCTATAACACACTACTAACGCTATGGATTCTGTCTGAATAAATAAAAATTATTAATATTATTCTTAAAGCAAACAATTACACAATTTCCTAAGTTTAAGACTTTAGCTTAGGTTTTTCCCTATGTTTCAGTTTGAATATACTCTCTACTTTCAGATTTTTAATTTCTGAATCGCGGTAACAGCAACAGGTCTGTCCTTTGTTATGCGTAAGTGATGAATAATTAAAGATTTTTTTTAATTAGACATTTTCAGACACATTTAAATGTTAATTTTATCTTTAAATCTCAATGTAGATGGCATTTTCTATGACTAGACTGTAGGAAAAAAATAACTTAAGGACCTAAAATCATTTCGTTTGTAAATATGTATGGAAAAATCTTTTTTATTTGGAAGGATATATTTCCCCGTTCATTCAATTCAAATGTAAAGAAAAAATACCACTCCTATTGGTGGAAAATTAATAACAAAACAACAAGTAATATTATAATAGCAATAGATACCTCCTAGTCTGTTTAAAGTCGTTGCTAAGCCCATGCACAATAAGTAATACTGAGGGTCTATGTCAGATTTGTATCAGCTCAATAGAGAATAAAAAATTCAATTTAATTTTAATTGAATGTATCAAATTTTATTAATAAATAAAGCACAAACAGACCAATTATCTACGCAAACTTATCAACTACTTAATAAAGTAATCAAAATAATAATACCATTTGAGATGTGCGTAGCCCACTTTGGCTCGTGTAGCATGTTTTGCGTAGCATGAAAACCCTCGCAGCTTTCGCACTACCTTGTACCTAATCTATCATGTACTTTTTTGCGTTGTCAGTAACTTCAAAAAGGCTAGAAGGTATCTATGGCCATTAAAGTGTTACATGTTATATAAAAAAAATTAAGAAATAACTCCAAAAAAGTTTTCGCAGTTAGATATGTAATAATTTTTAAATTTTTACTGCACTTTCTAAAATTGTTTGAAGTCGGTTCTACTTAAAAAAAAAAAATTTTGGTAATTGTTTTTTATCATGAAAAACAAGGTGAGTATGTAAGATACAGCAGAATAATGGATTATATTAATTTAACCTCGGATTGAATAAGTTCCTAAGAGCTTTACAAGTTTTCGTAAATTGATTTCTTGTTTATAAGCCCCTAACAATAAAAAGGATAGTGTGCCTGAACTTAGTTAGCCACATTTTAAATTTGCGTACATTACTAGCTTAGATAGTCGTTTACAGTACAACAGTTAAGATTTAATAATTAAGTTTAACACAGGCTTACTTCAAAAACCTATTACTGCGTTAAATAATATATCAATGATAATTCTGCTTGTAATGTAATTCTGTTCTATGATTTTTAGGCGCTGTCTTTGAGGGAGATTTTATCGATCTGACCAGGTTTTGTGGAACCTTCATTACCCATCAGGTTGTCTTGCATGCGTCTTTTCTGGTGGGTCACATTACAAACCTGCGTAGCTTTAGTTATAAGTGCGTTTGGTGACGACAGACTGGTCATTTTTAGCCCTTGCATTTGATAAAAATGTATTTGTGACTCTTATGACCTTTCACTAAGGTTATCAGCGTCATCTCATCTCTGTTTTTGTAGTGTCTCGTTTTTTATTTAATTATTATTTGTATACTGCTGACGTTTGTAAATGCACTGTGACAAGACCTACTCATCAATTCGTATTTGAGTTAGAGTGTGAAGGTAGTAAATGGTTCTTAGCATTTTAGTTTTACAAAAATGTTTTCGAGAGCGCCTCTAACGTCATATTTTTGTAGGCCACAAAACGTTGACATGGAGCCCTTGATGAGGTTTCTAGTACTTGATGGCTGATGGGACTTCGGACACCATTTCCGAGGTCTGGTCCCCAAGTTGGTTGGAGCAGCGCCTGCATTGGCGCGGTGGCTGCCCAACATGAGCGGACCCGATGACTCCTGCAAGAGACTCTACTCGGGGGTTGTGCGGTCCATAGCCATTTATGGAGCCCCAGTATTAGCCGAGATCTTGAAGGCTAGCAACGTCGCACTACTGCGACGACCGCAGCGAGTGCGGCGGTTGTTGGTCGGTTGGAGTCCGACATAACTACCGGTGGGTGGCATCAGAGGGCATTTCCGCACAGAATAAAAAAACCCACAAAACGTTAGAAATTGCAGCATTCACTGTAGCATGTATATTTAACTAAGGGTTTTCCCAATACTAAAAATATTAAAAGTAACGTCCATGACGTTACTCTCGGCTCTTTTTTTGTGTTTTCTTCTTCCTCCTATATAAACCTGCATCGGGTACCACCTACTATTATTAAATTCTTTGGGTTAGGTTAGAACTTTGACCAGCGGCCGCTGAGTGCCAGATGCCCTCTATTGTTGGTGAAATGATTCACCAACAATAGAGGACATCTGGCGCTCCGTCCACTTGTCCGTACATAAAGTTAAAGAAAAATGGTTAGCCCTTTTGAAGAAAGGACCATAATTTTGAGTCGGCTTGTCCGTAAAAATGGTACACGAACCCTAGCCATTGTGTAGCTTTAACCGATACTAGTCAAAATCAACGACCAGAAGCGCGACACATTTGAGTAGTCCCTGTAAATACTCAAAACCACAAGAAAGTTACTAAATATGAACTAACATTACAAGCCTACACAAAACTCACATTTACATACTTGCACAAAAAACATACTGTACAATTCAAGTTCAATGAAAAAATAAACAAATTCAAAACATACGAAATACAACAATACATTTAAAATTTAAACAATGTTTGTATGTTAAAAATTTAATTTCTAAGATTTGAAATGATTACGAAAATATATTTATTATTTGCACTGTCCGTATTAATACAACATTCATGTTTTGATAAATTAGTACATGAAATCAGATTTAACCGGGGATGAAGGGCATTAATAAAATTTTAGAGTTACGTTTCATTATTTTTTAATTAATTGGTTCAAAATAATAAAGGTCACCATAAGCCTTTTTAATTTTACTAACATTTTAACCACTAGGACCTTGCTCAATAGTTGGCTGGAAACCATTCTCATCAGCAATATAGTTGACAAGATAAGTTACTCCGTCAGGACCCACCCACGAGTACGATCCAGACATGGCCACAAATTCATTTTCAGCGCCAGCGTTTCTAAGCTCTCCCTTCTCTTGACGCTTAGATCCATCGCTCTGTTCATATCTGTGGAAAGAAATTATCCTTCCTGTAATCATAGAGGAATAAGAAACAGCAAGTTTTTCCCACATAATTATTTTTGTCACGATATTTTAATTAAAATTCTTGTCTGTTTAACCGATTTAGTGGATTAGTTAAAGCTTTCAGTAACCAATCAGTCATTGTTTTAAACTATCAAAAGTAAATGTAGGACTTACTCAAAATTATAGTTTCCAAGTCCATCATTTTCAGAGACAAGTTTCAAAACTTGTACCTCCTGAGGCTGGGGTGCTGCAGCCACTACAGCAATAAACACAATAATCACCATCTGAAACGAAAACACACTGTAAACACGTTTCACGTAAAACACTTTTGAATACTAATACTTTTTTAAAAATCGATTTTCAGTTTAGTTTTGATGTTGTTGTACCGACCAGTTTCATGATCGCGATTAAGCAGTTTGCTGTGTTGTCGTTACTTTAACTATGTGTACATGTATTATAATAACTCACGTTTTATACTATTCCGAATATCATATTACAACATTTACCGGTATTTGACTTTTTCTTCGACTCGATGAAGATGTGAGGAGGTATACGTTTTAAAACATCTTTGATATCAAGTTTATAAAATCATTAAAATATAGGTGTAAATGATGCTAACTATATTTTAACAAGCAATTAGGAAACTTTTTGTTGACTTAGTTGTGAAAGCCGAATGAATAATGGACCCTCATTTTGCCATTTGTGATTAAGATTGGATTTGAAAATTGTCTAACCTGAACAAACCGTACATTATTCCAATAGTAATATGTACTTTTTTCAAAGAAATTAACTATATACTACTGTACTACTGAGAGAGGTTTAGAACTCCCGCAGCCCGCCAGGTTCGGGAACAAGCCAGGTACCGCAGACGATTCAGGCGTCGGAAGTCGCAGAACGACCTCCGTCCTCGATAAGCGCAGGCCTGGGGGCAACCGGTGAGGCCATCTTGCACCCTATCAGAAGCAGGCTGGGGTGGTGGCGAGACGCGCTCCAGAGCGCGCGCGCCCTTTCGGGAGAACAAAGTGGACATAGGAGTTCCCACACAGGAGGGGTCATTTACACGCCGTATATGGCGGCGCGCACCCTTTCGGAGCACAAAGGAAACATGTGGGTTTCCACACAGGAGGGGACATCTACCCGCCATAGATGGCCCGCTATACGTCGGGGTACCAGGGATTTCCTTTCTAGGGTACACCTGGTTCCCCGGCTACTAATACCCGAGACGGCGAGCGGTATCCGGGTGATTTCCGCACAGAAAAAAAAGGGTAAAGTAATATTTATTGTCAGTTGGGCTGTCAAGACCCATTTTCTTATTAATGAGCTGAGTGGAATTTCTGCTTGCAGGCCCTGCAAGATATTAAAATTTTTAGCTTCTAAGTCAACGTAATCAAAATTTGAACATATACCAGCATACTTCCCCTCGACATTCAGCCCTCAAATTTTGAAAGGAACTAAGTTTTTCGTTTTAAATGTCTAAATAGCATTTATGCACTAAGTGATAAGTCTAAGTTAACTATTTGAAATAAGTTTAGCTGGGCTGTGTGTTCCGCACTGGAACTGTCACCATCATCTATACCAACTATGAGTATTCTTTTTTTATGCACTGATTAGGTGCTGTACCGGGTCCACCAACTGAGACAAACGCTTACGGTTGTCGTATAGGATCCACTTTTCATCGCAGGTTACAATTCAATTCAGAATTCCCTAGTTTCTATGCTGATTCAGTAGTGCTATGCATGCTTCGAAGGGTAAGTCTCGCTGATGGTCGCTTAGTTTGTTTGGTACACACTAATCTTGCTTTTTTGTCTTTCCAATATGACGAAAGAGCTTTAATATTATTTTGACACTAACTCCAAAGCCCACAGCAAGTTCAGCCGTAGATTTAGTTAAATCTGCTTCCACTATCGCCTTCAATTCCAATTTCAATTCAATTGGGACTTATATTACATGGGGCCATATTAACTCAAGATAGGCACAATTACAGTCCTACTGCTTCTTTTGCGAGATTTAGTAACTTAGATAGATAAATCTCTGTTTATATATTATTGTTACAATGAAGGTATTATACTTTATTATAGTGAAGGTATCATTTCAATAGGTAATGCAAGAAGTGCGGCTTTAATGCTATGAACTAAAATCAATAAACATTCAAATATTATTTTCTTTAAAGTATCTATCAATAATAGTACATAACCATATACATATATAATGATATAAGTTGATCTGTACCAAAATACATACATATCGAATTATAGATAAGTTATCTTCAACAAATATCGAAGTGGTATATAGTATTCAAGAACTATTTTCTTCTAAATGGTGATTGATTGCGCTTGCCTATCTGGAGTAGTAACACATTTGACAATCATAGAACCTGGACAATAAAGAAATTATAATATATTTTTCTGTCAGTTTCAGTCTCAAATCCTTATATGACATGAAGACGTTTGTGTCAAAAAGGGATAAAAATAAAAAGGAATAAAAAAGTGATAAAAAAAGATAAAAGGAGATAAAGGATAGCTAGGACAGAACTTGTTTGTATATCTGTCAATCTTTGCATAAAGGTTTTAAAACGAACGCAATTGGTTTTGAGTAATACGACCTTCTGTGTCTTCAATGCATAAATGCTATCAGCGCCCAGACACCTGTCTATGAAACTAATTAATTGCCCTTGGAGATACGTTAAGAGACTGCAGTATATCGAGTAGAATGTGAAAATCAATAGTATTGAATGCATTGTTAACACCCAGTGACGTGAGTACTGTAATTTTTCCGCTATCCATGCCCAGCATGATATCGTCTCTAATGTGGATAACTAGGTTTCATCAACAGCCTATACTAGTCCACTGCTGGACATAGGCCTCTCCTTAGAAAGGAGGTTTTGGCCTACTATACCACGCTGGCCAGACGGGTTAGTATAGGGTTTGTTTCAAGTTTTCCTTCTCTTTGGAGTGCTGTTGTACTGCTTAGTTTGCTCCCTTAGTCGGCTCTTACGACACCCACGGGATGAATTGGGGAGGTGACATTTTGTATTCTTAATCCGTCACCACACGGACAATATAACTAGGTTTAGTAGCGAATTACTTTAGAGAAAGTGGTTTAGTCGTAGGTCGATGAGGCGTTCAAGGACATTGGAGAAGAAAGATAAAATAGATTTCGGATTGTAATCATAAAATTTTGGTTTTAGTGTTTTACGCAGAGGAATAATTTGTGCATCATTCCATGCAGATGGAAATATAACACTAGTCAACATGTTCCTCTAGACGATCCAATTTTCTTAGTGATGTTTTTGGATCATGGATGTTTATGGATGTTTGATGATTAATCGCAAACAGTACCATCGCAAATTGTAAATTTGCGATTGTAGTAGTACGCGATCCACTTTTAATTTGATTTTGTTGATAATTGTTTTTAATTGCAAAAGACAAGGAGAGTTAGTAAGATACAGCAGACTAAACCTAAATTGCATCGTATCCATTAAACCACGGATTGAGCATTACTTAGATTTTTTTCAGGGAGTTCATTGATTTCACGATTACAAGCCCTTTCTATTCAAGAGTTTAAAATGCCGTCATAGCATTTTAGTTTTCTTCAAATTTAAAATATTTTTGTATGTTGAGAATGTCGTTTCTGAGGTTTAAAACTTCTACCAAAATCTATTTAATATTTGTATTGTCCTAATCAATACAGCATTGACATTTTGGTAATTTAATACATTAAATTAGAACTGCACGGAGATGACCGGCATTTTTTTAAATATTGCAGACACTTTTGGGTTTGTATTAGTTTAAAATAAGAATAATAATCCTCGTAGGCCTTTTAAATTTTTATTTATTTATTTATTCATCTTTATGCACTTTTGTACATCGGCGGACTTAATGCCCAGGGTATTCTCTTCCAGTCAACCTTTGGGTGATGTAGAAATCTTGTCAGGTAGGTGCACAGAGGTTACATCATAATATCAAATGTACAATGAAAATATATACGGTTCACTACATATATAAACATATACACACATACTACACTTACACATCATAAATACGCATAGATACACATACTCTATTACTATACTAATATTCTTTTTTTTAAATTTTAACCAAGAACGGATTAATTGGTGTACCACCAGGGCCTTGCTCAATAGTTGGCCGAAAACCATTCTCATCAGCAATGTAGTTGACAAAATAAGTTACTCCATCAGGACCCACCCACGAGTACGATCCAGACATGGCCACAAATTCATTTTCAGCGCCAGCGTTTCTAAGCTCTCCCTTTTCTTGACGCTTAGATCCATCGCTCTGTTCATATCTGTGGAAAGAAATTATGCTTCGTGATCAATTCGAAAACTATAGTCCATCAACGTCGTGCGCGACCGTCCGGTGGGGTGACAGACAGTGGCGGGGGCGAGGTAGCGCGTCATTCTAGCACACCACACCACCCGCTACCCGCTGAACCGTTTAGTTAGTTAGTTTACCGCACGAGATTGCCGGGTTATAAGTATCAAATCAACAATTGATAATAATTAATTTAAATATTTTATTTATACAGGGTTACAAGAAAAGTCGTGCTAGATCCGTTAAGGGCGTGGAGTACCCATCATTTCTGACATATTTCACTTTGAAACACCCTACCCTAAACTTAACCCTTTTTGAGATAATCGTCTTTTAATTATTTATTGAAATTTGCTGATTTTTAGGCTACTACATTTATTTTTGTTTATTTTGTGTATCTTATTATTATTATTTTTGCATTTTTACATGTGTAATAAGATGCTTTAGGACGTCAGTCATTAAAATAGTTCATAAGTTAATTGAATAGATCGTAGTAGACAAGTGAAAGTAAAGAAATAAAAAAAAATATTAGAAAATTATTTTTCTCTAACGGATATCTAAAAACAATATTATGGTAATTGTTCGGCAGATGTTTTTTAAAATATCTACGTTTCATCAGCTATCTAACGAGGTATTACAATCTAGGGTTTGTATTACATTTCGTGGAAAAAAAGTTGTTGGGACGCTCCAGATAACAGTTCTAACGGTCCCGCGCCTATTGTCCTTCAAGTTAAGACGCACCAAGCGAGCGAGACAAGTGACGATTTATGTAGGTGCGAATAAAAGAAAAAATGTGTAGAGACCGGTTAGGGCTGGGAATACAACAGGGGGCATTGTTTGGTTGTCACTAGTTGTCAGTCTGCTTTTGTGCTTCGTACATAGTAGATGTGATATCGTTTTGCTCTTTTTCTCGACTTGGCTGTGATTCTGGACTATTTCTTCTGATTTGTGACTACTGTGCTTGTTAACCGGACTCTGATTTGTACCTGTGATACGGAAGTGTTGAAGATGACGTCCTACACACCTGAGGAATATGCTGATATGCTTATTTGTTACGGATACTGCGATTGTGTGTCTGCGCAAGCTCGCAACGAATACATAACTCGCTACCCTGGTCGTCGAGTGCCGGATGTGGCCGTTTTTGTCAGAGTTTATCGAAGACTTCGAGAAACTGGCTCTGTTTTGAGACGAAATACAGACATGGGAAGACCACGAATTGACGACGAAGAACAGGACAATGAGATAGTGCAACGCTTTCGAGCGGATCCAACTACTTCTACTAATATTGTTGCCCGTGATCTGGGACTTTCGCAATGGAGAGTGTGGTTTACAGTGCATACTGCTGGCCTATACCCGTACCATTACACGCCGGTACACGTTATTGAAGAAGGAGACCCCGCGAGAAGATTGGACTTTTGCAGATTTATGCTAAATGCTGACGTAGAAGACCCAGATTTTCTAAGAAATATCTTGTGGACGGATGAGTCCAAATTTGATAAAGATGGCATAACTAACTATCACAACGCCCATTACTGGGCCCCAAAAGAACTAAGGAATCCCAATAAGAAAAGAGTGAAGGGGTCCCAACGAAGATTCAGCGTGAATGTGTGGATGGGCATTATCTCCAATCATTTGATTGGACCTTACTTTCTCCCGGATAATCTAAATGGGGAAAGCTACGAAAATTTCCTGAGAGCAGACTTGAGTGATTTGCTGGATGATCTGCCACTCAACCTGATCAGGGACATGTGGTTCCAACACGATGGCTGCCCTGCCCATTTCAGGAGAAGTGTCAGGGACTGGCTGGACACAAATTATCCAAACAAATGGATAGGACGAGGTGGGCCGTTGCCATGGCCAGCAAGAAGTCCGGACCTAACCCCCATGGATTTTCATGTGTGGGGGTGCATGAAAAGTCTTGTGTACAGCGAGCCGAATCCAGTTTCGTCTGTGGAAGACTTACGAGAAAGGATTGTGGATGCAGCAAATAAAATGAGGACCACGTTGACCACTGGAGTAGTGAAGACTGGTCTCCGTAGAAGGATGCGACAATGTATCAGAAATAGAGGCGGCCATGTTGAACATGAACTGTAGAATAAGAAAAAGTTGTGTGAAAACCTTTAATAAATGACATTTCATACTTAACTATTGTTTTATTTCACTTTTTTGGGCTAAGTATAAATTTTCTTCTCCACTGTCGCCTATGAAACTAAAGTTTTTTCAATGCATTTGAATAAAACCTTAGATTATTATACCTCGTTAGATAGCTGATGAAACGTAGATATTTAAAAAAATATCTGCCGAACAATTACCATAATATTGTTTTTAGATATCCGTTAGAGAAATATTTAATAATTTTCTAATAATTTTTTTTATTTCTTTAGTTTCACTTGTCTACTACGATCTATTCAATTAACTTATGAACTATTTTAATGACTGACGTGCTAAAGCATCTTATTACACATGTAAAAATGCAAAAATAATAATAATAAGATACACAAAATAAACAAAAATAAATGTAGTAGCCTAAAAATCAGCAAATTTCAATAAAAAAATTAAAAGACGATTATCTCGAATATATATAAGTTTAGGGTAGGGTGTTTTATAGTGAAATATGTCAGAAATGATGGGTACTCCAAGCCCTTAACGGTTCTAGCACGACTTTTCTTGTAACCCTGTATGAGCAACAAAATATTTATTTTGAATTTTTTGTTTTATATATTTTGTATCATAAATGTATTTCCTGTCGCATTTAAACAATTACTAATTTATATTTGCAATTTACTAATTTATTAAAAAATATTTACTAATAAATGTAATAAATTAATTGAATTAATGTAATTTAATAATGTAGGCAAGTTCATAAATGTAGGACTTACTCAAAATTGTAGGTGCCAAGACCATCATTGTCAGAGACAAGTTTCAAAACTTGCACATCCTGAGGCTGGGGAGCGGCAGTCACCACAGTAACAAATACAAAAACCACCAACTGAAACGATGACACACTCTGTAAACACTTTTCACATAAATCACTTTGGAATATATATATTTAGATTTAAATTGATTATCAATTTAGTTTTAATCTCATTATACCAACCAGTTTCATAGTTACGATTAAATAGTTTGCTGTACTGAGTTTTCTTGAACTGTGTGTACCTACAATTTAATAAGCACTTTTATACTATTCCGAATATTATGTTACAACATGCTGTTACTTGTTGATGCACATCTTGTTATAATGTTTTGTGTATTTTACCACTCATATGACAAGGTGAGGAACATTTAAGGACATCTTAGATGGAAAACTTACGAAATCAATATTTTAATTGTATGCACAGATGTAAATGACGCCAACTGTATTTTTTTGATTGACAGCAATTAGAAAACTCTTTGTTGACTTTGTTATGAAAGCCGAATTAATAATAGACCGTCATATTGCCATTTATGATTCTGATTGCTGATTAAATTATTGCGCACTGATTGCAAAATAGTTAAATTTGTTAAAGGTTTTGGTACTCTCGAAGAATATATATGACGACCGGATGGCGTAGTGGTTTGTGTAACGGACTGCTTTTCCAAAGGTCGCGGGTTCGATTCTTGCTCAAGTCAAACATTTGTGTGCGTGAACATTTAATGTTTGAATTGGTCTGGGTGTTTCTATGTTTAATATGTATGTATTTAAAAAAAAAAAAAAAAAAAAAAAAAAAAAAAAAAGTAAATAATATGTATTTATATCAGTTGCCTCGTACCTACAGTACAAGCTCTGCTTAGTTTGTGACTAGAATATATAGGTAGAATATTATTATATTATATTTTTTAGGTACCTACTTCTAAATAAATATTAATGTCAATAATAAGCTAGTAGGTAATAGGCTTAATGCTGGTATTAATTATTTTTTTTAAAAGGCTTACTAGCAACCGAAATTACTAGTTTTCGCTGTATTTACTTTTTAAGTTACCCTCACTATATTTGTGTAAGAAATTATTGTGTTATTATTTTGTTTGAATTGCTTTTTTTTCTGTATCACAGCTAAATCAATGAAACTGTAATTTGTTTTTCTCATGTAAGTGAATAGTTTATGTTATTCTTTGTGAGAAATCAACGATCTTAAACCTGAGTATTCCCGTTAACCCCTCCAGCTAAGCTTAATTGCTTGTATTAGGAGTGGGTTCACGTCGGTAGTGTACTGGTCAGGATTCGAACCCACGACCTCTTGATCGCAAGTCCAATGCCTTAACCACTAGGCTACCGCTGCTTAATGTCAAGTTTTCATCACATAAGAAGTATTTTTTGTAAATATTAAAAGAAGCAATTTGTATATCGATTTTTAAAAATGGCATTATTGAGACTTTTTTAAATGGGTTGAGTATTTGCTTCCGAAATGAGCTCTGTATACAAGATAGATGGAATCTTAAAATTTTAAATGTCCAAATAGTATTTATGTACCAAGTCAGTCATATGCAACCAATGGCAATCTAATTTACCATGGGCATTCGAAAATAGTTGTATGTTAAATTAAAAAATATCCAAAAAAAGCCGTGTGGTATCGTGGGACACCCGATAGGAACGAAGTTGTAACCATCGAGTAAAACTGATTCGGCACATTTTAATTACAACGCCATCTATGAAAGCGGCTATTACCTACATATTTTTCAGTTGGTTTCTAATTAAAACAATTTATACATTGGTAAAATCTCCTTGAGAAATGATTTCCTATCTATTCGATAGATGGCGCTGAATGACTGACTTAAAAAAGACGTGTGGCACTCGGGGACTGCCGCGGTAAAGCTATTGCATAGCATTTTGTATCAACTTATGCAATTATAATTATTTATTTATTTTATTTATGCAGTATTTCTTTTTCTTTGATATTAATTCAAGTTACACTTTTTGAGCGTGGTGACCGATAAGAAAACAGTTTTTTTTCTTTTATTAAATAAATAAGTTAAAATTTTGGTCAGTTAAAAGAAAACACAAAATAGTTGGTCAACAATACAGAAGTAATAAAATAAGATCCTTATCCTAACTTATTCTATCTTACAGCTATTAAAAAGGGATCGAAAGCGATCCTTTTCGTCTTAAATAATATATACCTGCTCAGCAGGGTTGTCTAATCTAGAGTAAAAATAGAAATGAAATAAAATAAAATAAAATAAAGAAGTGACAGTTTTGTCAGGGCCAATCCACTGGGCGTCCCGAGCCGGTTCAGATGAACCCAAACTCGGGGGGTATAGGTGCCCTGGGGGCAAAGTTACAGGGAGGGAAGGTAATGTGGGGAGGAGGCGAAAACTGCCGGGCCCAATCGATTGAGTACCCCGAGCCGTTAAAATGAACCCAAACTCGGGGGGCCCAAGAGCCCCAGGGACAGAGTTAGGGGAGGGTGAGGTAAAAAAGTGGAGGGGCGAGGGGGGAGGTTTTCGTGGGGTGGCGTTTGGTATGGTAGCTACTGTCCCTCCCGGGCTGGTCCAAACAAGCCCAAACTCGGGGGGTCCAGGTGCCTATGGGACAAAGTTGAGAATAGGGGGGTGAGGTAAGGGGAAGGGGGCGGGTAAAATAGGCTGACGGGATAGAACGTCTGGGCCTCCCCTGCTGGTCCAAATGAACCCAAGCACGGGGGGTCCAGGTGCTCTCGGGACAGGTTGGTATTAGGAGGGGTGAGGTAAGGGGAGGGGTGGGGGAAGGCTAAGGAGGCCTACGTAAAAATAAAAGACGATCGAGTAAAACTGATTTGACACGATTTTAATTACAACGCCATCTATGAAAGCGGCTATTACCTACATATTAAAAACAATTAAAACAATTTATACATTGGTAAAATCTGCTTGCGAAATGATTTCCTATCTATTCGATAGATGGCGCTGAATGTCTGACAAGATGACACGAAAATAAAGAGTCCGCTACGCGCTGTTGTGAAGGACGCACGTTTCGCCGATCTCTCACCGTTCGTGCTCGTTACGTCACTTCGCCCGGTACAGGCGTCATCCGCTCCGTGTTCCGAGCGGGGTGATAACAACAACCCGGCGTATTGAACGCCGAACGACCATGGTTGGCGCGCTAGCTATTTATTTGTTTACACCGCGCACACATCAGTCCCTTGGGATACCGCAGGGTACACTGCCGTCCTCAGCCCCCGGTCTGCCACCAGCGGCAAGCCCCGGTGGGCCGGCTCAGTGGGTACCTTGTGCCGAAGAGTGCTGGTCGTGGAGCGCAACGCGAAGCCGCCAAACAGCAATGTAGTGTTTATAAAACAATAAACGAAGACAAAATCTGGCATGCCACCTCCATGCCACAGCCACTACCCGCCCGCTCGTCGGGCACCTCGCCCACCGCAATCTAACTCCGGGATTGCGAAGCGAGTCTACGTCCGCTCCCGAGGCGCAGCGCTATCCGCGCTGAACCGTGTGGTGGCCGCAGACCAGGCCTCCCTTACTCGCCTCCCCACGCAGCCCTCACGGTCACCGCTCCCTGGGCCTAGTGCTCGGTCGAGTACACCGCCGAGTGCTGCTTTAACTCCGACACCGGGAGCAGGGGAGGAATTTTTTACCCTCTCCTCGTTCTCACGACCGTCTTCACCTCCAACACCCGGTCCGTCGACCGGCCGTCCGTCGACCTATCCAGGCCTGCGTTAGCTCAGCCGAATGCCGCACCCGCTATTGCACCTGCCTCTGCTGCTACACCACCTGCCTCTGCTGCTACACCACCTGCCTCTGCCCTCACAGAGACGACACGCCCAATGCCGCAAAGGCCGAAGAAAACGGCAGCCCCACCGCCACGCTTCCCTGGTCCACACGCCACTATTGTGCCGGACCGGTTCCCATCGCCACCACAAGAGGAGAAACGACGAGCGCTTTTTACTACACCGCCGTTTGGACTACCAGCGACCAGTAAAGAGTCGCCTATGGAAGTTGTGGGGCCCTCCTACGCCACTGTCGCTGGTGCACTCGCCACCGCGCGCGGCGGCCCCCCATCTATCCCTGCTACTCCCCCTGATGCACCTGCTGCTGGCCTTCACGCTGCCCCCGGCGTTGCACCTGCCGCTGCACCCGCTGCTGGCAAGAAACAGTTAACCACCCGCTACCCGCCCTTAGTAGTCGAGACACTCCCGGATTGGCCGACACACTTCCGGGAGCTGAAAAAACTACTTGGGCACGCACCTAACGGGCGCCCATTCGGGAAGGGAGTGCGATTCATTCCGAAGTCGGACCAGGAGTACCGCACCATCCAGCGGTACCTGTACTCGCTGGAGACAAAGGAGAAGATCTCCTGGTTCTCTTACTCCCTCCCCGCGGAACGCAGCCTTAAGGTGGCCATCCGTGGTCTCCCAGTGAATACTCCATCAGAAGAGATCCAAGCAGAGCTCACCGAACTTGGGTTCACACCCGAGTTCGTGCGCCCCATCCATGCCCGACAGGGCCGTCCCGGATGCCTATATTTCGCGCAGCTAGCGCGCACCGCAGACCTTACGCCGGCCATTTATGAAGTAAAGGAACTTCTATGCATGCCCGGCGTGCGCATAGAAGCGTGGCGCGGAAAGAAGGGGCCCGCGCAATGCCATAGGTGCCAGCAATTTCGGCACTCATCACACAGTTGCCACAGGCCACTCTCCTGTGTACGCTGCGGCGAAGCTCACACCGCCCGCGACTGCCCACGCCCTCTGGAAGAGCCGCCTACATGTGCGAACTGCGGAGGAGCGCAAACCGCAAACAGTGCCGCCTGCCCTGTTTTCAAACGGGAAATCCGGAACCGGAAGGCTGGCACAATTGCACGAACATCAGCAGCCACACCGCACATAGAAAAGCCCACCACCGTCGAGGACGGCAACGCTCCCGCCTCGCTCATGGCAGCAGCCAATCCGCTGCAGGAGAGCGCGCGTCGCAAGAGACGACGAAAGAAGAAGGCGAAGATGCTTGCCGAACAGGCAAATGCGCCTCGCAATGATGTCCAGAAGGTCACCGTGGTCGCTGCCCCACTAGAGGGGACGAAGGCGAAGCGGACTGTCCAACCGCAGCTGGTCCCCAAACCGGCAACGGTAAACCTGGACCCCAGACTTACCAGCGTCATCGGTACCTTACAAAAGGTACTGGTAGCGCTACTGGAAAAGCGGGACCCTGTCCCACTGATCCTTGACTGCCTAGCACAGTTGTGTAAGTCTGGATTTGCGTAGGCTACACATACTGTTCTGGAACGCCGACGGGATGTCACCAGAGAAGACCAGGCTACTGAAATTGCTGCTGGCAAAGCAGCAAGTGGATATAGCCCTGCTCAGCGAGACCCACCTCAGACCAGTAGACAACTTCAAAATGGGTGGATACTATGTCTACCGGGAGGACCAACGCTCGCCAAGAGGGACTGCCTACAGGGGATTAGCAGTCCTGGTCAAGAGGAAAGTCGTCCACCAAGCACTACCAGTACCGACATTGCAGTCTGCGTACGCCCTGGGCGTAGAGGTCTGCATCGGAAGCCAACCTACCCGTGTTTTCGCATTCTACAGGCCGCCGGGGCAGCGCCTCGCAGTGGCTGACATACACACCCTGCTAGACTCGGCGCTACCTACAATAATCGCCGGCGACTTTAATGCGAAACACACGGCGTGGAACTCAAACATCATATGCCCAGAAGGCCGCCGCCTTCTAGATGATGCAGACCGCAACGAGTACCAGGTGCTAGGACCAGAGGTCCCGACACACTACCCGTACTGCGTAGCCCATACACCGGACGTCATAGATATAGCCGTCATCCGCGGCATCGACGCGGCTGTGTATCTTGACGTCCAGGACGATCACCTCATCTCAGACCACCAGCCGGTGTGTCTGACTCTAGATGACATCCCCCAAACTTTCCGACTATCTCCTCGTTCACGCCAAGACTGGCGGGTCTTCGCCGATTATATGGCAGAGCACTCGCCCTCCTTCCCAGTGGAGACACCCAACGACGTCGAAAAGCTAACGACGGATCTCAGCGCGGTCCTACAGACAGCGCTTCGAGAGTCGAAGCTCGACGCCACTACCGGAAGGAAGTCTTTCCAGCTCCCCGCCTACATCCTGGTGATGATCGAGAGGAAGAGGAGACTGCGCCGACAATGGCAGCGCGTCCGATGTCTGACCATGAAGTCCCAGGTCAATGCTCTGGCTGCGAAGGTCTCTGCCGCGCTGGCAACAAATGCGGCAGAGTCCTGGCAACGCACTATTGAGCGAGCTAGTGAAGATTGGTCGGGCATACACCGCCTGTGTCGCCAACTTTCCGGGAAACCAGCTCCGATTAGGCCCCTGATGGCCGGTGACGGCACCCCACGCTACCGTGCCGAGGACCGAGCGGAGATGTTCGCCGACTTCCTGGAAGCGCAGTTCCGACCGAATCCTGCCCACAATGTACAGCACGTGGCAGAGGTCGAGAGGAAGCTCGAGTTGTACTTTGAGCAGCCGATAGCCCCGACTGAGGACCCTGTCATCATCTCCCCTGGTCAAATCCAGCGGCTGATTCACCAAACGCCTCTTCGTAAAGCGCCCGGTCCCGACCGGGTTACCAATGAAGCCCTGCGTCACCTACCTCCGCGAGCAATCGCGACGCTGACGCGTCTCTTCAACGGCATCCTCCGCACCGGACACTTTCCTACCGCATGGCGACTTGGCAGAGTCATCATGCTGCCCAAGCCGGGGAAGAGCATCCTCTTACCGGGAAGCTATCGCCCCATTACTCTCCTCTCAACGACGTCGAAGTTGTTCGAGAAATTGCTACTGCTGCACATGACACCACACCTTCAGCCACGCGACGAACAGTTCGGATTTCGCGCCGAACACTCCACGACGCACCAGCTTGCGAGGGTACTGCATGACATCACGGTTGCACGCAACAAGCGCGAGCGGGTTGTAGCAGTCTTCCTCGACATGGAGAAGGCGTTCGACCGCGTCTGGCACGCCGGCCTGCTGTACAAGCTGTCCAGATCTACTACTCCCCGCCGAGTAGTGAAGATTGTGGCCACCTTCCTGCAGGACAGACGCTTTCAAGTGGCAGTTGAAAACGCCCTGTCCACAGAGCGACCGAACTTTGCCGGTGTGCCGCAGGGAAGTTGCATGTCTCCCGTGTGCTACTCTTGGTACACAGACGATATCCCCGTTACCGACGGCGTGAAACTCGCGCTGTACGCCGACGACGCTGCCTACATCGTGACGTCACTAAAAGGTGCCAACGCTACTACCAAGATGCAGCGCACTCTAGACGCACTTCCCAGCTGGCTGAAGGACTGGAGACTGACGGTCAACGTGGCGAAGACTCAGGCGATCTCCATCGGAAGCATGACCCTACCACACCTGAAGCTCATGGGCCAGAATATCGAGTGGTCCGCGACGGTGAAATACCTCGGCGTAACCATCGACCGCACCCTCTCTATGAAGCCCCACGTCAAAAATGTCGTAGCCCAGGTTCGTGCCGCACGCTCCCTTCTGCGGCCCGTACTATCGTCCCGATTGCCGCTCCGTGCTAAGCTCGGTGTGTACAAGGCGTACATTCGCACCCGACTCACATATGGTGCTCCGGCCTGGTTCGCGCTCGTATCCGAAACGAACCGACGCCGGTTGCGTGCGCAACAGTCGCTCGCACTACGCACCCTTGCCAACGCCCCTCGCTTTGTGCGGAACAGGACGATATCCAGGGATCTGCGCGTGGAGAGCCTGGACGATTTCGTGAGACGCTTGAGCACAAACTTGTTCGTGCGTGCTGACGGCTCGCAAGCCCGCCACCTGCGGGAGCTTGCGCCCTATCATCGTCGACCGCCGGACAGGCATGGCCTGCCGCGAGACTTAGTCTCCGTGACAAACCCTACTGGATCAACCACAACACCCGACCTGATGCTGGCTGATGGGCGCTCCTCGGGGTCACCATCCCTCGGAGCTCGACCTCGCCAAGCACAGGGGGATACACTGGACGAAACCCGGGCGTAGCTAGTGAGCTGTTTGTCTGCGGGGCCCACCCGCACTGACTTGACCTCATTAGCCACGCTCCCCACCGGACTAATCACCCCCCGGAACTACCAACAGGCCCATCCGGGCTCAACCCAGTGACCCGCCTGTAGTGGCAGGCGGCGCGGAAAACCACTTAAACAGGCCGTGGCCTGGAGAAGTCACCCCGAGATCCTAGCTGGGGTCTACGAGAAGAACCTGAAGAGACGAAAATAAAGAGCAAAAAGCCAACATCACGTGGTATTCCCAGGCGGTCACCCATCCAAGTACTAACCAGGCCCGATGTTGCTTAACTTCGGTGATCGGACGAGAACCGGTGTATTCAACATGGTATGGACGTTGGCGAACGTTAAAGCAAATTTAATGTATGGTATCCACAGTTAGACGTCAATTTATATTAAAAGTGTCGTTCCAAATTTTCGTATGAATTTTTTCCGTCTAGCCCCCTTTCACAACGCGCGATAAGGAACTTCGTTCCAAAAATAAATACTGAAAAATAACTAAAGATTTTCGATATCGCCTAGTACTTGGATTGGTCTGATGGCAGTCGCTCTACTTTAAAAACGAAGTTCAGCCATGTCGTAGTAGGCTGAAAGCTGACCCCAACCTAGTTTGGGAAAAAGGATCAGTCGAAAAAGAAAGGAAGATCGATCGTGGAAGATAAATTTTAACTTCAACTTTAAGTTTTTAATCATCATTTCTAAATATTTCTAATCATAATTTCTATTTAATATTTACTTTATACGCATGCGCCTGTCAATATGAAGTGTGACTTCAGACTTTCAGTGTGTTTTTTATTATATTTTAGACTGTTTTTATATTTAATTTAAATAATTTTTATTTAATTTAAATATTCGTAAACACCAGTGGCAATGTGACAGTGGTTGACCTGAAACCAGCTGTTTCAGCAAGCGATCTCGTTCGCTGCCCTATTTGTCCACAGGATCGTTTTTTTAAAGGTGAGCGAGGCTTGAAGGTACATTTTGGTAAAATTCATAAGTCCCAAAACGTTCCTTTATAAGTCAAACTCCAGCAGATACTACACAAAACCCTTTTTGGCAAAAATTAACCAACTTTAAAAATTTCCTATTCTCAAGAGAGTCCCCCGAGGTGCAAGGCCCACAGTGGCTGATTGTTTAGCCAATTGTGTAGGCCTTGTTGTTCGGGAAAATTCAATAGCCGCCTGGGAACAATTATTTACCTTCCCTTACAGAATTTTATACCTAAAAAAAACAAATAGTACCCTAAAATCTTTGAAGACCCAAATTAAAGAGAACTGCCTTAATGCTACTAATTTTAATTTTGACCCAAAATATCTACTCTATGTAATCATAAACACAAAATTTTTGCCATCATTGCAACAAAACTAAGGGAAGGTGATATAAGGGGAGTAGCTAGGCTTCTTTTTAGCAGCGCTATGCTCGCCTGAAACTTATACAATATAACAATAAGCATCCCACACCTCAGGATAATCTCTCCTTTCCTGAACCATCTGCCACCGATAGCGAACATCTTATTGTTACTGCCAAGGAAGTTCTAGCGGCCATTTGTTCCTTTCGGAGTGAATCTGCTGGCGGTCTCGACGGCTTGACACCACAGTATCTATAAGATCTGGTTTGTTCCAGTGCTGGAGAGGCTGGCGATGCTCTCTTGAAGGAGCTGACGGCTTAGTGAACCTTATGCTCTCTGGCAATGTGGACGATGGCATCATTGATATTTTGTATGGAGCCAACTTATGTGCCCTACGTAAGAACGAAGGTGGTATTTGTCCGATTGCCGTAGGGTGTACCTTGCGACGTATGGTAGCCAAAATTTGTTGCAAATATTACAGCACTGAACTTGCAGCAAAATTTTAACCATTACAACTTGGTTTTGGCTCGAAAGGTGGTTGTGAGGCTTCCATACACGCTCTGTCCACGTACCTTGGCAGTTAGAATGCGGAGGTTACCTTGAAGTTTGACCTTCTTTTTTTAAAAAAAAGAGGAATGCCTTTAGTTCTGTTAATAGGGGCATTTTGTTGACCAAAACAAAATTGGAGACCCCTAAAATTTGTAACTTTCTTTGGCAATGTTATAGATATCCAACAAAACTTATATACAAGGATAATCTTTTGGACT
Organism: Arctia plantaginis; assembly: GCA_902825455.1. NCBI lineage: Eukaryota > Metazoa > Arthropoda > Insecta > Lepidoptera > Erebidae > Arctia > Arctia plantaginis. Next base: position 12,457,198 of record CADEBD010000314.1, on the reverse strand, counting down.
CGGCCGTCGGATGTTAACAAGGTGATCCTTTGTGACCAGTTATCTTCAGTTTAGCAATACACCCCATTATTGAACAGTTAAAGTCTAAATTTAATATTTGGTACCTTGACGATGGAACTCTAAGTAGTAACTGGAAGGAACTGGAAGTAGATACAGTTTTAGAAGATTTATCTTTTATAAAAAATACATTTAGATCCACTGGCTTAGAACTATGACAAATGCGAGATTTTTATTTGTGACAATACAGACAGACTCGCGACTGTACAAAATTTCAATTCATTAGCACCCAACTTTAAACTTTTAGAAAAAATGTCTCTTCGCCTTCTTGGATGTCCAGTCTTGGAAGATGGTTTTCAATCTTTAATAGAGGACAAAATTAAAATTTTTGGTGGTTTTTCGGATCTTTTACTTAAAATTAATGTCCATTTGGCTTTTACTATACTCCGTTTTTGTCTTTTTGTACCTAAATTTATACATGCACTTCGGTCATCCCCGCATTGGAAATACCCATCACTTTTAGAAAAAGTTGACGAAATTATTCAAAACACTCTCAGTAAAGTGTTGAATGTAGCTTTTAATGATCGAACCTGGCTCCAACCATCCTTACCAGTTCGTCTGGGTGGTCTTGGAGTTCGCAAAATTGTAGATGTCAGCCTTCCAGCATTTCTGTCTTCGGTCCATGGCACAGAAGAGTTACCCAGGAAAATTCTAATAAGCACACTGGTTGATTCTTAAGTGTCTTGCAAGGCCGACGCCATACATGCCTGGCGTATAGCTTGTCCCAATACAATATTACCTGTTAATCCATTCTCTCAGAGACAATGGGACGCGCCACTATGTATTTTAAAACAAAAAACACAGATCAATACAGCAATAAATCTTGCTGAGCGCGCTCGTTTGTTAGCTGTGGGAGAATGGGCATCAGGCTTATGGATTCAGGCACTTCCATCGCCCAACATGGGCACTTTCTTGGACGATATTACATTTCGCCTTGCCACTTGTCTTCGGTTAGGTGCGCCTTGTGTTTCACCGCATCTTTGTCACTGCGGAGAAGCTGTTGACAGTCTTGGACATCATGACCTTTCTTGTAGCAGAAGCGCTGGCCGTATATCTCGACATGCCAATATTAGCGACGTTATCCATCGGGCTTTTGTTACCGCCCGCGTTCCAACTGTACGTGAACCCAATGGTCTGGTTCGAGACGATGGGAAGAGACCGGACGGTATGTCGTTACTGCAATGGAAGATGGGTAAGCCTTTGGTGTGAGACGCAACCTGCGTCGACACCCTTTCGCCATCACATTTGCCAAGCACTGCTGGTTACGCCGGCGCTGCTACTGCATCTGCAGAAACCATCAAACGGCGTAAATATCAGAAATTACTAGGAAATTACATTTTTGAACCGTTTGGGGTCGAAACGCTAGGGTCATGGGATCTAAGTGCTCGTACTAAATATAAACAGCTAGCTAAACTACTGATTGATGCTTCTCGTGATCAGAAGGCTGGTATTTTTCTAGCACAGAGAATTAGCATTGCCATTCAACGTGGCAATGCTGCCAGTCTTCTGGGAACGCTACCAGTAGGCGATGATTATGAGGAATTTTTTGATGCTTGTATGTAGATAGTGTAAATGTTGTAAATATTCTAACTTAATTTTAATTAATTTTTATTCTTAATTTCATTTTTATTTTTGTACTAGATACTAGATTTTCCTCCCTTATTTTTCACTTTCTTGCACTTTTAAATAAATTTATTAAGAGTAGGCAATCTGTTTACAACCTAAGATTACAGCTCAATCGACAATAGAAAATATTGTATGAACACTTGAATTAATATTAACTTATATTTGATTTACAAAAACCGACTTCGTAAATCGACATTTACCTATGACCTCTTTAGTCATCACAAGCGACGTTAGTCTAGTTATTAAGGCGTTGGACTTGCGATAAAGAGGTCAGGATTCGAATCCTGACCAGTACACTATCGACGTGAACCCAATTTAGTCCCATGCTTCTAACGCCTTTTGCAGTAACTATGTTTATAAATTATTTAAGGTTACATAATTATTAACAAGTGTTTATAAATGAACTCCAAAAAAAGTAATGTAATACAATATTAAAATATTTATAGTAATTACATTATTTACATATAAGCATCAAATCATTCCTCCGCATTTTCTATTCTCAAAAGACTAGCAGCATTTCCACGTTTAATGGCAATTTTTTCTATGAAAAACGCCGGCCTTCATCACGCCGATCATGAGAACTGTCGATCAGTAGCTTAGCTAATTAATAGTAGACCCTAGCTTTTCGACTCCAAGCGGTTCAAAAATGCAGATACCTACTTAGTTTTGGTATTTACGCCATTTAAGGCTTTCTACTGATGCAACAACAGCACCAGTATAACCAGCTGGAAAACGTGTTGACACAAGGGTATCTACCAAGTTAAATCCCACACCAAAAGCTTACCCATCTTTCATGGCATCAACGACTTACCATCTAGTCTCTTCCCATCGTCTCATACCAGACCATTGGGTTTACGTACATCTGGAAAGTCAGCGGTAACAAGAGCACGACGGATAATGTCGTTAATATTGCCATGTCGAGTCTATATCTATGATGTCCGAGACTGTTAACAGAAGGCAAGTGGCAAACGAAATGCTGGGCGATGTAAGTGCCTAAATCCATAAGCCTGAGTCCCATTCTGCTACAGAGAATAAAAGAGCGTGCTCAGTAAGATTTGTCGATCTATTAATTAGTATTTTCTGTTTTAAAATACATAGTGCCTTGCAAAACACTTCAGAATCAAGCAGTGTGTTTATTAGAATTTTTCTGGTTAGCCCTTCTGTGATGAATGAAGTTTTGATGACCGAAATGCATGTGTAAATTTAGGTACAAAAAGACAAAAACGGGGTATAGTAAAAGCCCAATCGATATTAGTTTAGTACGCGATCCGGAAATTCACCAAACATTTTTATTTCGTCATGTATGAGAGACTGAAAACCATCATCTAAGATCGGAGGCCCAAGAGGAGAAGAGTTTTTTTTTAAATTTAATGTTAGGGGCAATGAATTGACTTTTTTACCAGTGTGTTTTAACAGTTCTGTCTGTCTTGTCACCAATAAAAAAATCGCACTTGTCAGAGTTGAATTCTAAAGCAATGGATTTAATGTGATTTTAATACTTCAAATTATGTATTATGTTAAAAAATTAAACATGAATTGCTATTTGAAAGAATGAAACGAGTAAATGTTTTACACCGAACCACAGATTTAAAAAGTGCATCATCACTATAAGGCCTTTTAAGTTTACAATGTATTATTTTAAGTGACCACAAATCAGTATCTCACTGAGAAATGCAAAGAATTATGGAAATAGAAGTCAATGGTTTAATCTAAATACTCAGAAATTTGGTTAGAGGACTCACACTTCCGGTTCGTGTTGACCTTCTTTAACTATTGCTTACAACCCTCTTGCGCTTGCCCTGTATTAGCTGACTAGGTTCATATTATAGTTGGCAACATGTAGTTGTTTAACTATCTATAGTGATGAATTATAAATAGAGTAATCTACAAATAAATATTTTTAAATGTCAGTTTAGTATTTAAAGTTTGACGTTATTTGCATTTTCTATGATTATACTTGAGCAAACTACGCAGAACAACAGCACTGCAGAGAGAAGGAAAACTTGACACAAACCCTTTTTTTTTTTTTTTTTTAACGTGTGGAAATCCCCTCGGACCGTCACCCCACCGGGGTTTGCGGCGGGGTGGTGTGTCGGACTCGGACCGACTAAAACCACACGGTGTGCCACTCTGCGCCTGTAATAGGAGGTATCCGGGAACAGCTGTTATTAAGACATCCGGACCCCTCCTAGCGCCGGCCCGCTCCTGTTGCGGGCCCCGTCTCAAAATTTTCCTCTCTTTAGGCGACGTCCGGCACACGCGGACGCCGCCCCCTCGCGGCTGGCCAAACTAATGCGGGTGGAGGGGAAACCCACCCCGTCCACCCGCGGCCACACTCAGGGCGGCATGAGGCGGTGATAGGCGCGCCTCCGCCGCCCGGTTCGCCTCCTTCCGCGAGATTACTTCCTCGCAGAAGGTTGCGACCGCGGTAAAACAACTGTCGCTACCGGCCATGGAGCGTACTACGGCCATGGAGCGTACTACGGCCGGTAGCGAGAGATCCACTCCGATGACTGCAGTGAGGGCCCGGCGCTGCGTCGCCCATGCGGGGCAAACCGCCAGCGTCTGCTGGGCCGAGTCCTCACTGCAGTCGCAGTGGTGGCAGGCGGGACTCAGTTCCCTCCTAGCGACCGAGTGCAGGTACTTTCCGAAGCAACCGTGCCCGGAAAGCACCTGCGTCAGCCGGAAGGTAAGGGTCCCGTGCTGCCGCCCTGCCCACTCGGCGATGACCGGCTGGAGAGCCTCCACGGCGGCGAAGCCAGCGCGTGGAATCTCCAGCCGGAACGACCAACGAGCCATCGTGGCTCGGCGAGCAACTTCGCGCCACTCGCGCACGTCTTCGCGCGGAGGGCGAAATCCGCTCTCCGCCCGGGAGTCAGCCACTCGCCAATAAACTTCGGCGAGCACTTCCGCCTCCAAATCCCACGGGGGAGTTTCGGCCAACGCGCACGCCACCTCCGTCGAAACGGTGCGGTAACCGCGTATGGCTCTGACCGCCATTACCCTCTGAGGGCGCCAGAGGCGTGCCCTATTCTGGGCGGTCAGAGCCGCCGCCCATACCGGTGCACCGTATAGTGCCATTGACCGGACAACCCCCATGTACAGCCGTCTTGTCGCGACGCTGGGTCCACCCAAATTGGGCAAAAGTCGCCCTAGGGCAGACGCAGCGCCGACCAGCTTTGGAGCAAGCTGTAGGAAGTGCTCGTCGAAGAGCCACCTCCCGTCGAGGATCAGACCCAGATATTTCATCTGGGCCCGAACCGGTACGAGGACCGAGTTGACCACGATTGAGGCGCCAGGGGGTGGACCACGACGGGGCCCATGAAATAACAGAGCCTCCGTCTCATCTAGGGCCACCCGTAAGCCCAGCGCCTCAATGCGCCCGACCACAAGGGAGACTCCCCTTGTGGCCAGGCGCGCCGCTTCTTGGAAGTTCGCCCCCCGGGCTGTCTCCAGAGTATCGTCTGCGTAACAAATTACACCTAGCCCGGGGGGGAAATCGGCTCGAAGGGCCCAGTCGTACCCTATGTTCTACAAGAGGGGTCCAAGAACAGACCCCTGTGGAACACCGCACGACATGGGCCGACACCTCGAATTACCATCTCGGTCCTCGTACACGACGGTACGCTCCTCTAAATAGTCTGCCACTGGCCGCCTCAGGTACTTTGGCACCCCATGATAGTGGAGTGCTTCCCTGATGCAGCTGAATGGCAGACTATTGAATGCGTTGGCGATGTCTAATGACACCGCCAACAGCACGCCGCCACAGCTCACGGCCTCTTCGGTCACGGCCCTCAGGCGCAAAAAAGCGACTTCACACAAACCCTATACCAACCCGTCTGGCCAGCGTGGTATAGTAGGCCAAAACCTCCTTTCTAAGGAGAGGCTTATGTCCAGCAGTGGACTATTAAAGGCTGTTGATGATGATACTTGAGCAAAAACGCTGAAACAAACTTAAGTATTTCAGAAGGCATCCTGGGTAGTACGAAACAACTATTTCAGAAGTAAGGTAAGTTAAGATTCCCCGTGAACATGATTATTCAGTTCTCAGTTCAAACACATCAAAGGCAGCTCTAGTACTTTAGCAAGCCTACCACCGTAGTTAAACAATTGGGAATGCCAATTGAAACTTACAACAGCTAGGCTGTTTTAAAAATTAAAATAAAAAAATCATTTTCATTCGCTAACATAATTAAGTGCCAACTATAAATTTATATACAAAAATGTTGAAAATATAGTTTATTCAAGTTTAGTAATTTAACATTTTTAACTTCTTTTTTGTTTCTTTTATGAGTAATTAGCTCTAGTATCTTTTGGATGTGAGATAGTTTGATAGTATCTTGTTTTTGGCGTGCTTGAAAACTTTTTTTTTAATGATAATTGGTTGGATTGTTAAGGCGTGAAAGTCTACAAACATACGTGTTCACCTCACCTTTGCAATCATAATATCAGCTTGTATACAAATATCAAGCCTTAGGGCTTATATTAACTGGGGTCATATTAACTCAATAAAGGAAAATTACAAATCTACGGCTTCTTTTGCAAGATTTAGCAACTTACCAAACAGGTCAATAAAGCTTTAAACTTTTTTATACCATATGGCCGTAACTTATATTTGCAAAACGCTTACAACATCAGAGAGACGTTTGTAACATGTTGCATGATATATTCAAGTTCAATTTACAGCCTCGAATTATTAAGTCAAGTCAAAATGGGTCGACGACTTGAGGAAAATGTCTGGCAGCGGATAGATGCGAACTGCCCAAGACCGGGCTTGTTGGGGCTCCAATTAATTCCACTTCCTAACTTTAAACTAATACTAGGTAAAAATATTTTCATTCATTGCTTTATTTTTGTGTGAAAATAATGGTACAAAAACGCTCTACAACAGTCAATTTTTTTTTATATTTGTAAAATTTTGAAGTATGTTTTATATGGAGAGTATTAAAGTATCTAAGTAGTTTTTCCTAATAGTATTACTGTACTCTGTGGTTGTGCCTTACCGTCTGTTGACGCCAAATTGCCATGTCGTACATAATATTAAATACGGTATAAAAATTTAATTGTTGTTCTACAAATCATGATACAATATACTTTAACAAAATAATATATAAATAAATACTTAGTATTTTTACATGGTATTCTCGGGTTGTCAGAACCTATACCATAGAAACACTTCAAAATAAGAAAAAATGGTCTATACAGAAATATAACTAATATGCAATATTAATATTGTTGTAATTAAACACGTTAAACATCTTTTACACAATTGTGTAGAATTTGTTAACTATGTTAAATATAAATAAGAGTATTTTGTCTTTATTCAGTTCATCAACACTTTGATAGGCAGTTTTTTGCGCTTCTTTTTTATCTTTAAGGGTAAAAAATACCATGATAATATTTTTTATAACAAAAAATATATCTATAGACCTAACTTTTAAATAACCATAATGTGTGGTAGTGTATTCATAGAGGGCACACGCTTGACCCTTTTCTAGTAACAGTCTTCACAAAACATGCAAAGTTTATTGCTAAGTTGCAAAATTGACGCGCCTCGAATGTTATTCTAAAACTGGATCCAGATAGTTCACTTGATCCGTCTTGTCCGATGATAGTTACTTAATAATTTAACATGACCCTATTAAGTAGGTAGTTTGTTTTATCATTATCTAAAATTTAAAGTTTATCAATATTTTCTATAATTTATTAATTTTTTTTAACATTATAAATGCTTATTTTTATATGCAAAATTAGTCCAACTGAAAGAAATATTGAACGATCCTATCTACCACCTATAAACGTAGTTAGTCTTTTACAAATAGACGTGGGTACATATAACTAAATAATTAGCTTTATGACTAAAGTATTAACTTTTCATTGGTCTGCTAAAAACAGCAGATTTGAAACCTACTTTTTGCATTTGTAGTTAATTTAACTAACATCACGAGCTTTTAATAGTAATATTTTATAAGAATAGGGCATTCTACGTTACTTTTAGTTATTAAAATAAATTAAAATCGATATATAAAATAAAAAGCCGTGTGGTGTCGTGGGACACCCGATAGGAACGAAGTTGTGACGATCGAGTAAAACTGATTCGACACGATTTTAATTACAACGCCATCTATGAAAGCGGCTATTACCTACATATTTTTCAGTTGGTTTCTAATTAAAACAATTTATACATTGGTAAAATCTCCTTGAGAAATGATTTCCTATCTATTCGATAGATGGCGCTGAATGACTGACAAGTGACAATTTAAAATAAATACTGAGATGAAAAGTAATGATTTCCTATCTATTCGATAGATGGCGCTGAATGACTGACATAAAAAGTGTCGTTACAACTTTTCGTGAGAATTTTTTCCGTCTAGCTCCCTTTCACAACGCGCGATAAGGAACTTCGTTCCAAAACTTCGTTCCAAAAACTTCTTTATAGATAATAACCTATTTTGTACCTAATCTGATCATGACTGATTATAGTTTCGAGTTAGGTTATCTTGCCTAGCGGATCGAGGCCCAACTTTTGATGTTACCATAAACTTTATACATTGTTTTACTTTTTCGGTTTAAACTATATTTCCTTGACCTATACTTCAAGCAAAGTTTCAAGAGGTCATCATCAATTGACTTAAGTGGATAAGTAACACGCAATACTATACAAACTGGTACAACAGCTATAAATAACTGAAGAAAGTTTCGAAAGACTTAATCGCGCACCCATCCACACCAGGAAGTAAAGATACTACTGAAATTTTAACGAAGCGATTACTTGTACGAAACGGAGAGTACTCTGTCTATTGTGTAAACATTTTACTATGTAAATGTCTCTATAGAGTTGCCTACTTTAAAAATAAGACGTTTTGAGTGTTGTATTTTGAAGTTAGCTATACAAAAGATGATTTTTAATTAAGTAAATCTACAAACATAAATTAGTGCCCCTGTTTCCGTACAGAGTTAGCGAAACAAACAGTGTTGTACAAACATCGGCCCATGAAGACATCTAAATGTCTGTGTCTATAAAGATAGTTAAATGTCTGTGCAAAGGAAACTTGTATACATGCTAGTCGGTTTTTGATACTTCCTAATTATTTTCGATAATAATACCAGGATGAAAAATTGATTTTATCTTGGTTTTATCCTACTGGTATGTACGTAGATAATGAGTATTTCCTTTTGACTAAACCATCTCGTTACATTCTACTTATAATTCAGACTATCTCGTTCTAAACATTTAAGTAACAAAAGTGAATTTGGTCAATTGACATAGCGTTTAAGTAAAGTTTCTGTAATGATACAATTATATTTTAGTGTTGCGTTTTGGCTGACAGTAAATCTAGTCTAAACAAATAAGTGATCATTAAATTAAGTAAATTAATCACATGATTCCTACCCAATTGTCTGATGACTACTGCACAGTGGTGATATCCTGAATTATAATATCCTGAATTGGTGTACAATAAAGATTATTCTATTCTATTCTATTCTATTCTATATACACACAAATATTAAATATACGGCCTGTTTCGTTTGAACTTTACAATGCGTGGGCTATTGATACTCTTATGCAATGTGATGAGTAAAGCACCTTGAGTACGAGTATTATAGCATATTTTTTCATAAATTATATCACAATTATATACTTTGCTATGTAATAAAGTTGACATTGATGCAACGAATGTTTAGTTATATTTGCTAGCAATAACTAAATAATAATATAATAACTAAATTTTGCTATTTTTGGGTTACAACGACTCGATGCTTCTATTACAAGCATTGCAAGCGAATATGGTTCTTTATTTTTCATTCATAAATCAAAATATTGTCAGTAGAATCAGCTTAGATTTTCACATGTAATCTACATTTAAGAACTTTTAAGTTTCATATAGTTTTTGTATTCTTTTATTCATAACATCATCATAATTCGTAACATTGTAACGTCAGATGTAATCTATAATGGTGAATGTTGTATGCACCTGTTAAGGGCATGCATACCGGGTATTTTCTTTTTATGAACATTATGTATAAGAATGTAGTGTATGCATGCTGTTGGTATATCAAAATAAATAAATAGTTTTACACTACTAATATTCTTGTTCACGGTATTAATTCAATTTTAAATAATCGAACCATGATCGGGTTCAACTGTAAAGCAGCCGTTTTTGGATCATTTAAGAAGAAATTATCAATATTGTCAATGTAGTAACCCGCCATGCTATGTGTTTTGCTCAAATTGTTTTAGAACAACTTAGATTTTTTGTGGTTAATAACGTTTATAAAGCATATGAACTAAAAACTCAAGGTCGTTCATGTGTATGTATAGTGCATGCATTAGTCAGTCTTACAAAGAAAATATGTAGCACTTCGTGCTTCTGTCAGGCTAATATACTTTCCAACTATAAAATTAAGTTAGTTTTTAGAATAAATTTATTTGTACATTGATATATAATTCTTTGTACGGAACCATCTTCACGCCAGTTTTACACGCGTTGGGTAGTTTTTTTTTAATCAAGGAGTTGTTTTGGCTTTCAATTACTTTTTGTAATCCAAGTATTTTTTGATATATTATAATGTGTAACTTTAATTTAATTTTATCAATTTTGAATGTTATACTTAGCTTTACAAATTACTAATAAAAACCAACGGAGGTGTATCGAGAAATTCGTCAACCATTTTTTGATACTCCAGTTCAGTCACATCTTAAATTTAAGACTTATAAACTACAATGCTTCATATACATGATTTTGAGTATATATTTTGATTGTGATTTTGAATACTAAAAAAACAAAGGACATCATCTCAGACAAGAAATAGCAACACGAAAATAGATTTACAATTTTTTAATGTTTTTTGATATATAATAATACATTTATAAATAGTAACTACTTAACCGAGAAGAGAAGCAACAACCCCCGCTGGTATGCCACCACCGGGACCCTGCTCGATTTCAGGGTGGAAACCTTCGTCGTCAGCCGTATAGTTCACGACGTAAGTCACGCCATCAGGTCCGACCCAGGAATAAGATCCCTTTACTGCTATGCTTTCGTCTTCACTACCTTCATTGATAATTTGTCCCTGTTGCTCATGTTTGGTTCCATCCGATTGTTCAAATCTGTGGGTAAAGGTAGGCAACGAATTATTACAAGTGAATATAAATTAAATTTAAGGCTTATGGGTTTTTAAAGATAACTAAAAATACCAAAACTATATTTATCTTCAGTGAATTTTCCATTCTATGGCAACATTCCTTATAGACTGGAAAAATATCCACTTTTTGTAATGATACAGTATCAAGAGACCAGAATTTTGATCAATCACTTTCTAATCTCTATACGAGTATTTTCTCCACCAATGTCTCGTCCCCGTATCGTTCAAAAGTGGTAAAATAAAAACCTATCTTTATAGCATTTATAAGTTAGTAATGAATTACAAAAGTAAATTAAACACAATATTTCTATCAAAAACCAAAAAAAAAACAAAGTAAAATGCAAAAAAAATTGAAAAGACCGTTAGTTACGTGTTTGCGATCAGTGAGCAATGCCACAATATTGTATTGGTAGAAAAATATAAACTGTGAATCACTATCTTATTTTTCGTAGTTACTGATAGGCTGCCTAAATACTTATGTCTATTGTACACGGATTTGGGAATATAATACAAAAATAGGGGAAACTTACGCGAATCTATAATTGCCTTCTCCTGGGTTGTCATTTTCAAGCCTCAAAAGTTGCACATTGTCTGTTGAGTACAAGTTTACCCGTTGGACTGGTACAGCAACCACTACTGCCACCAAACAAAGGGCTACGATCTATTTAGGAACACAATTAAAGATGTGTATTAGTTTATTTGTATGATGACTACGTTGCTGGTTGCGCCATGCAATAAAAGTCCTAGTGACGCTAGGATAAAAAAAGTTGTTAAGTTACTAATAAAAGGTTTTAGTTAAATGTTATTAACGCATTGGGGCTAGTTGCCATCAAATAAACAATTAATATTATTGCGTTACTAATTCCATTAACGTTTAGAGAGTTTAAGCATTTTCAGAAAATAGATTTTCTCTGATAATGCTTAGTACTGCACTGTTATGCTTAAACTTTGATACTAGTGAATTGATACCAAAGAACGCTTGATACTAAATAACATTACTTTTAAAGAAATAATATCAATTATGAAAATTCATATGAACTAATGCCAGTTAAAAGTACTTTTTAAAAATAGATATTTTCTTTGTGACATTAGTGCCAACTACCTCTGTTTAGGAAAAAAGAAAATACGATACAATTATTTGTCCTCGGTGGGAATCGAACCCACGATCTCTCAGCAGTCAGTATATTAACCAGGTTAAAACGCTTGTCAGTTGACGAAACAATAGCCACTTTTATCCGATTTTCGAATGGATACGTTTTTCACCCTTTATCACTATACACTATTAATGCACAAAAGACACAAATAAAACGAACCAGTTTCATATTGGAAGTGCTGATTTCACGAATAGATGCGATTAAATGACGAATCTCATATGAAATGCGTTCTTTATATATGGCACAAAACATTATTTAAATATATGTCGAACTAGTATTGGTGGAATGAAGGTGAACTGCTTGACATCCACATAATGTCTGTCATTCCCTTAATGTAATATATCTGCACCTAACATAAGCTTTAAGCGATCTTGCTCAATGTATAAGGATTATTACGGAGCTAGTCACACTTTTAGAGTCTATAGTATTAATTAACACATCTGTTTATTTTTCTGCAAAACAACTGACGATGATTGCAAAATTACTTCCCAATTCCAAAAAGCTGTCTAATTTGCCCCATTCGTTTAGAGACTGAGCTCACGAACAGACATTGACCGTATCATAGTACAAACGTGAAGGAAGAGTCTATTAAACAATATTATGAACGAAAATCTATTTTTTTTTTAATTCAGACACAAACAGTATTCTATTGTCATTGTAAGTATTTATTATTTATTTAGTGTAAGTTTTGTTAATGTTAATGTTTGTTAATGTAATTTTTGAATATTGGAAGTCAACCTTTACAGAAAATAAGATTAAGTGTCTTTTTTAACAGGACTAATAAAATAATGATGTTGGTGAGTGTTATTCATTTTAATTAAAGATACGGGCCTGTTAATCTAGTGGTTAGTGTTTAAGACTGCAAACCAGATGGGTTCGATTCCCACCCGGAACAAATAATTTATATATATATATATATATATATATATATATATATATATATATATATATATATATATATATATATATATATATATATATATATATCCAGTATATCCAGCAGTAGACTATTAAATACTGTTGATGATGATGATGTGAATTTTTGGGAGACCTGAACAGGGCTTAACCCGACTCAAAGGGTGATGAAACCTTCATGTACGTTAATCTGTATATATTAATTTAATATATACCCTTCACCGTTAAAGCAAGTGACAATCAATTTCTAACATCATCTTGAAAAGTCAGAGGTGCGCGACCGCGGAATGAACTTTCCGTAATATGCAATTGACAGGCATATTTCCTATTTAATTCCACCAGTAGGTAAATGGGCATAACATCTCTAAGAAGTGATTACACTTTCAAATTGTGTCTACTGTTAGATCTACCTAAAGTAACAAAAAAATCAAACATGATGTTAGGGATTGTAAACAAAATATTAGTAATAAATCGTTCTACAAAGTCATTAATCAATAGTGATTAAAAACGTCCTTTTATTATTATTTTTATACAAGTTATGTTTATTATGGTGACACTATTAAAATATTTTAAAGGTCAAAAATTATGGATGCAACAGAAAATTTGAATACTAATATTTGGGTCAATGCTGCTGTAATTCATTCAGATGTGTATAATCTAGTTTAATCTGTATATGGGCGCATCAAATCTCTCAAATCAAATAAATGTGCATAATTTAAATAAAAATTAGGGATGGAAAATATTTCATTACCATTTTCGTAATAAAACTTTCACGCTAAATTGTCTTGTCATATGAACTAACAAATGTAAATTTGTATTATTTACGTCACAATGTTTTTTTTCATTATTAGTTGACATAACAATTACTAACAACTTATTATTATATTATAATAAGCAAATATTTATTTCAGCGATGAGAAAAATCTAAACAAGTATTAAAAGCTTCACATTAATAAAATTTTATTACTAATTTAAATATTAATAAAAAACTATAACTATAAAAGATTAATTTGCGCTATAAACATATTAGTTGTTAAAGACAATACTAGCTGTGTGAGATTTTTATAGCAATAATTTAATATCATTTTCAGACACAATACGATAAAAAAAGAAAAAACCTAAACTACTAAAAAATAAGTCTACAAAACACCTTAACTCGTTGGAAACTGCTTATGTTTTTTACTATTTTAGAAATAGATTAGTGGCTTCTGACTTATTTTGGCTGCTGTTTCACACCGTGAGCTGCTCCTACCGTGGGTTGAATCACTTGTATGACGTGCAAGTCATACAAGTGATTCAACCCTATATGGTTTGTGCCGAGGCACGAAATACAGAAGGACTAATCAAAATGTTTTATTACACATAGTTTTCAAATTGGTTTTTCTTAATTTCATTTTAGCTCAAAGATGAAATCTAGTCAATTTTTTTGTCATAGATCATACCGTACCGTACCGTAATTAGGGATATGAAGTTTAAATAAAATATTGATTTAAAGAACTCGAATAGTGTATTCAGATAAAACATTGCGCTCGTGAAAATTATAGTCTAATGAAAAATTGGAACATTTACTCACTTCATCAACAGCCTTTGATAGTCCACTGCTGGACACAAGCCTCTCCTTAGAAAGGAGGTTTCTCACTTAATAATAAATAATCTTGCCCATTGTTTTAGTGGTTAGTGATCCTGACTGCTAAGTCTGCGGTCGTGGGTTTGATTCCCACCCCCAACAAATATAAAGTGATGACCACGAGTATTTGTTCCATTTCTTGGTATAATATATCTATTATATGTATCTATATAGAAATAAACGAGTCTGTTTATCAGTGGTATGTTTATCATAGCACAGGCTCTACCTAGTTTGCCATCAGACGGCCATGTGTGATATGTCAAGTTATAATTATTTTACAATATCTATTTATCTGTAAATATCTTATAATCAGTATGAAACGCATCTATTTGTGGTCATCAACTGGTGTATTTTTTCAAGAAAAAGGTTTTTTTGGTTTCAGTATCTTGTTTTCTAGAAAACAAAGGATTTTGTGTAATTTTATTGTATCTTGCGACAGTATTTTTCTGACAGTATATTTAGATCTTCTTTTAGTAACTACAGTCCTCCAATACTTAATTAATGAACTTAATGAATTCGAACAGTGATTGAGTTTTAAACACTTTTCAAAGTGCTTCATAGGTACCAGACAAGCAAAGGACCCGAATATATTTTTTTGTGATGATAATACCGTGAATGATTAAACGGATATACATAATTTATGTGGGTCATGAAAAACGATTTTACTATTTAACAACCGTGGAAGAATTATGCTTCGGTACAAATGGACTGGCTTCGGATTGGTACTAGGGCCTAACAGAAAACCAGTGCTAACCAATTCCTTGCTTTCACCGAGTGAGTGAGGTTACTTCAAACTCACCTTCACCCTAATTCTGGGAGGAGAGGGGGGGGGGGGGGGGCTTGGCACTTGTGATTCTTGAGTTACAAGTGGTCATCGGCGTCGGTAGTCACTTAAAATCAGGTGACCCGTCAGCTCGTTTGCCCAAAAAACTCAATAATTGTTTCTCAGTTTTAAAATATATGTATTATTATTTGGTATTACTCCATTTATTACATTTTTTTTTACTTATGATTTAGCACAGAATTGTTTTTTTTTTTCAAAAATAAGAAAAACAAACTAAATAAGTTTAGGAATAAATTCCCTCAGCATAAAATGTAAAAATATAATGTAAAATTGCACATTTTAGCACTTCTCATAAGCATTAAAATGCCATAAAGGTCACCTTCTTCGCCTTACCTAGGTATTTTAGGTAAATACTATAATAGCCTTTCAAGTCTACAACAATGAAAATAACATTGATTTCACAATATCATGTCTTATTTATAATGGTTTGATATTCAATGTAGAAACTATACCTTGAGTATTAACTAGGAGTTTATAGGCTCAGGTATTTACGACGCAAGGCTAAACGGCTACGTCTGATTTTGACAAAGATGTTAAGTTGACAAGATAGCATATAAATCTACGTTTATTATTATATTAGGTATCTTAATGGTCACCGTTTTTATATTGATTACCTCGGTGGTGCAGTGGTAGTGTATGCGACTGCTGTGCTGAGATCCCGGGTTCGATACCAAATATTTGTATGATCTTCCATAACCTCAAATGGTATGTGATTATATATGGTGGATCATATAGATATAGCAATTATAGTAATGTAATCAACTACTACTATAATATCCGTCGGATCATATTTGAGTGTATAAATGCTTTGATTGATTCATCACATTCATATTCGTAAAACCTTGAAATTAATTTGTCGTGGTTTAGAATTCCGCACCGAGTAGACAAAAGTTCTTTGGTTAACTTGTTTGTTGTTTAAATACATGATCAATTTATCAATTATAGTTATTATTTTTAGTAACGACGAGTAGATGTATGTAATTAGTAGATATTAAACTTCTAACCAAATCAAAGTAAATTTTGATACCAGATCAAATTTCCTATACTGCCGGATGACGGATATTAATTTTTTCATGGTATAGGAGGCACTAGAGCCCTAGGTCACCAAATGATAACTACCGCTGCCCACGGAAACCTACAACTCATAAGATGCAAGTGAGTTGGCGCCCTTTAGGTCCTTCTCCTGAAGCAGAGGAGGGGAGATTCGGGTTCACTTACTTACTCGCTCGGTTAGGTCTTAGTTTTTTTATGAAATAATAAGCATATAATGAGTAGAAATGCAAGATTTTCATTTAAAATCAAAGGACTGGTACTTTGATAAATTATGGTTAATAGATAGAGACTAATTTAGGAAGGTAAACGATTTAATTTATCTTCAAAACAAGGCAAAATTAAGAAACAATTCCGCTACAGATATGCAAGATACATATTTTATACAAATCTGATAAAATTCGGTATATAGATCGAGTATAGTATAGTATAGAGTATAGTAAGTAATAAATCCTTAATAAAGTGGACCGGCTTCAAACAGTACTGACAAAGAGCAATAAAAATTTAAAAAATACTTGCATATCTAAGTAAAAAAACCATCATAAGTAACCTCAATATAACAGGTAACATTATAATAGCAATAGTTACTTCTAGTCTGCTTGATGTCGGTGCCAAGCCAAATAGGTGCTTGGTAGGCTTGGGAGAATGTAGCGAAGCACCCGCAACAGTCTTCATGCTGCGCAAAACATACTGAACGAGGTAAGGTGGATTGTGCACATCTCCAATGATATTATTATTTTGAATGCTTTATTAAGTGGTTGATAAGTTTGCGCACGCAATTGTTTTGGTTGGTCTTTATTAATTATCAAAATCTGCGATGTTTCATTAGAATTAGAATTAAATTGAATTCTTAATTTTTTAATGTGCAAATATTAAGCTGACATAGACCGGTATTACTCATTGTTCATCGAGCTTACAAATTACAATTAAAAATACAGACGAATTGATAACCTCCTCTTTTGTGTTTTTGAAGTCGGTTAAAAAGTGAAGACCGCTGGAATCGGCTGCACACAATATTCTATGATCGAATTGGTAATGTTCTCGGATATGTCAAATATATACGACACTATTATATGGTTTGTATAAATATTTAATTATTGTTTTGTAAAGGATTAATCCAATAATATATTCAAACAGGCATTTTTGCGTTTATATCTAACATGCTACTAATCTTAATGTAGCTACTAAAGCCGTCATCCGACTAAATTATGCAATTTTGAATATTTAATCAGGATACACGAAATAAATACGCAAAGACAATTTCTAATTTAATTTATGTTCTGTGTAACTACGACGTTTACTAAATCATTTTTTTTAAGTAATAAGTGACTTCCATTATAAATCTAATCTAGGCAATTTAATTAAAATCGTGTGGAAAAATAGCTGTCACTGCAGCACTTTAATTTTAAGAGACAAGTAGGCTAATACTTACTGCTCTAAGTCATCAAGGCTCAAATGAGATGCAGTCGCAGTGACATAATATAATGTATTCTTTTAGAATATCCCTGTGTTCAATTGAAAACTGTAATCTGACCTCTACTCCTTCTGATGCTCCCTGTCAGTAACTAGGCCATAGAGATTAGGACTAGCTAGGTCTAGTGTCAAATCAATATATGGTATTCATTTTTTTTTTACAAAAACAACAGATAAGATAGAATGCTATCTTACTCAAGAAAGTATTTATAACAGTAACTTGCTAAAGCTAAACTAAGTTGAAGCAGCATTACCGTATAAAGATTACGTAGAGCCGTAATTGAAACAGTAGCAACTAACAGACAATCATCTCAGTAATATGTAATTATCTTTTGTACTAACTATAGTTTCAGTTTCATTTGATATATTCACACAGTGAAGTAGTTACAAGCATTCTAAAGTTGATTTCTCAACTTTGATTTTACGTTTTGTCTTTCATCAAGCTTTATCTATTTTTGAAGAGTAATAAAGTCTAAATACAAAATTGAGAGATAAGTACTTTAATCATCGATAAAGGTTCTTTGTAAAGTATGATGAGATACATTATAGTAAATATTACGATTTATTTATACATCTGAAGATTTAGTGTTAAATTAAACGGTCACAGAACAGATGCAAAGAGTTACGGTAAATCCCACGGTAAATAAGTACTTTTTATTATGTTCTACTCATAATAAAGTTGCAGGGCAATAAACAAAATTTTTTGGTTTGAGTACTTTTTAGAGGATTTTTTGGGTATATGTTTTCAGTTTCCTATTTACTTTTAATATCAGACTTATTAAATTACTTCGTATAGGAACAAACACTTTTTCTCTGGGGTGTCTGTTATTTCTGTTGCGACGAAGTAATAGTTAACCAAAACATCAATTAATTAAATTAGGACAAGTTGATAAGAACTTTTTGTCAAGTACGAACTGAGCAAATGGTCTTCATTCTCGTGAGTTGATCTTCATAAATTATAAAATCAACTCGAAATCATCAGGTATGAAAAAATAAAAACCCAATCAAAATCGGTTATTTAGTTTGAAAAGTGAGATCAGAGATAGAAGTTTATCATCAGCCTATCGCAGTCAACTGCTGGACAAAAGCCCATTGCACGCCACTTAGATCGATTTTGGGCTTCTCGCATCCAGCTCCTGCCAGACATCTTGTGCCACAGATAGACATATAGACACTCAAGTCAAACTTTTGCTTTTTGCGTCTGGCTAATCTAACCTACAAAGGTAGAACGTTGGCTAGTACTCCGAGTAGTCTATCGGACATACTATATGTATATCAAATAAAATTTTGAAAGCCCTTAGAGCTACTTAATCCGGCCCGTCATGAAATTCGCCTTCAACCGACATACCCTACTCAGAAACAAAGTCCCTGTGAAGCAGATTCCCAAATTTCGTTATTAGTCAGTACGGGAGTGAGTTTCCGTTCACGTTCACGTTCGTAAATGTGCAGAATGTTTCTATTTAAATATTTTTTAGATGGTTGTCTTCACAATAATTAACAAAGGGTTTTACAAGTAATTTACAAAAGTGTATACATTACAAATATGTATACAATAGTGATTATTGTAGTGAGATGTAGATGGAATTGTAAGATTGCATTACATTTGTACAGTGAGGGATAAATTAATGCTGAGTGGGTAAAAATATAGAGTAATTACATGAATTAAGTGATGTTATTATATAACAAATATAGAAAAAGTACTCAAGATACTTTGCGCAAATGACCTACTTTTTATTGTCGTAATTCAAATGACTAGAAATATATTAGGAAAAGATTAGCGTTACTTATAATTTCTCAATAAAAAAGGGGTATCGTTTCAAAGTTTATGTAATTTGTCTACATATTATATCATCCTTGTTTGGTCTTAAAGTTATATGTATTTGAAACATAAATATTTTAGGCATCACGTAATACCATATCCGTGACTCTGGTTCTAGACATATAGTTTATTAGTTCAAGTGGCTTGCTTTCATAATTGTATGAAAGTTTTTTCATCAAAATGATAAATAAAGTATCAATAACATATGATATTTTTTTTAGACTTTAAGCTTCAAAATAACTATTATCTTATCGGTGCTTCAGGGCAGGTCACTGAATGAAAAATAAACTTTATGTTTACGTTTAATATGAGCAATATGATCGCTTGTGACCATGGCCCATGGAACCAAATAGAAATATTAAGCAATCATGCAGTATTTTATAGGCACATAAATAATAGTAGCGCTATTTCCCACGACGTCTCGTGGTGTCATCATGATGACATATTTAAATATCGTTAAATGTAACCACACTTCCCACAAAAATAATGATCCAGTCTACATAGTATGAAATGTGAAAAAATGACTTGTTTGACCATATAAAGCAACTAAATAAGTAAAAGAAATAAAATTCATCAATTAAAAACTGTTATGACTATTTATTTATTTCTTAGAATAATACTATAATAACGAGAGAGTATATAAATATTATATACATCTTCGTGAGTATTTATTTACAAAAACCTTTTTAATTTCCAGGGGAAAATTTCAAGGTTAACCTAGAAGTGAAGCGACGACTGCCGATGGTACGGCTCCACCAGGACCCTGTTCAATGGTAGGCTGAAAACCGTTCTCGTCAGCAATGTAGCGGACTATGTATGTGACTCCATCAGGTCCAACCCAAGCGTATTGACCTTGAACAGCTATGGCTTCGTTCTCAGTTCCCAGATTCTTAAGTTGTCCCTGTTCTTCGTGTTTTGATCCATCAGACGTCTCCCATCTGTAAGAAAATAGCAACAATTAGTAGTTGCCGTGAGACAATTCAATAATTTGTGACCTATTCCTATTTTTAACTTTTACGTACGCGAAACTGTAGGAATCAAGTCCACCATTGTTGACGTCATAACGAACAATTTGGACATCCTGTGGGTTCAACAGCGGGGCAGCATATGCGGCAGCAATTAAAGCAAAAAACACGAACTGAAACAAACGTTTTAGATACTTTTAGTTCCCGAAACACATTTCACTTTTCATCTCACTTATCCACGACGTCACTAGCACCAACCGATTTCATTTTAGTTTTTTTGTGCGGCTGCCCTGTTGAGAGAACACTTGATGTCTGGGATGATTACGTATCCAAACGTTTCTCTTATATACCAACGAAGTATTTCTTCTAATACAGCGTTGCAAAATCCCCGACTGGGCCAGTAAGATGCTGTTTATTACCGTATAGCACAAGATACAGCATCTCTTTTCGCACACGACAATGAATGGGGCATTCACACAGACGTAGTTATACATAAATGTCGTTTATCCATGTAGTTTGTGTGTAATCTCATGTGTTTGTATTTATGTACTGTAATTGAAGCATAAATGTCAATGTTAATATAAGTAACATAAAGATGCAATATGATTTGTTCTAATTTTACTTTACAGTGAAATACGTACATAATACTTTCATAACACTTTGTCAAACAATTTTCAAGGGTTTGACTCTTATACTGCTTAGAAATATCTTCCGCGACGTAAATTTAGTTCCCTAAACTTTTTTTGCAAATTTTTCATTCACGTTATTAAAATTTCATGAACCAGCTCTAAAGTATTTAATCTTTTTTTCTACATAGGTTAATACTTAAAAACACTAAAGAAATTACAGGCACATTACACAACTTTTAGGAACTAATTACGTATTGTTTTCATTTTTAATTATGAGTATGTTTCTGCATATTGAGGAGAAAGTCAGAAATTTAATTTAAAGCGCTACTCCATCTGATAGGCACCAACCCTCTGAGCCTTTTTCCCAAACAAGGTTGGGGTCGGCTCTAAGTCTACTACGATACGGCTGAACTTAGATTTTTACGCGGAGCGACTGCCATCAGACCTCCACAACCCAAGTACCAGGCGACATCGAAGTTCTGTAGAAATATCGTTTTTTGACTTTTTACTTGTCTAATTACCCGTAATGATTACCACAGATGTTCGCATGGCAACTGGGATGGACAGCTTAACGAGGGGTCTCAATGGGTTAAGAATGGTCGCCCATACATAGAGTGACCTGGCGAGGGTTGCATAACTTTGCAATGTATTAACCTGATCGGTTACCACTTAGCCACGATTAATATATAGAACTAAATTTACATGATTAAGATATGCTACCTAAATATATTTCCAATTTCACATCACATCAACAGCCTTTAATAGTCCACGTCCACGTCCTTTAACAACGTTTAATTAAAACGAAGGAAAATGCTTCATGTGATTTGCCATTGGTTATGTAAATGGTAATTGATTATTACAGCACAAACCATGATGTTGGCATCATGGCTATAATCCTAATGCAATCGTTTAAATTTAACATAAGGCAAGAGATGTTGACTAATACAAATTATTCTAAAGCATACTCATCACAATACATACATGTAGAATATTACTTATTATGCTATTGGTAGTGAAGTATTTCGTGCTTCCCGCAATTTTAGCTAAGTTTTTTATTACTGTTCTACACGTATGATTCAATGTATCATTTAAAATTACGGTTTATCTTTTTAAAGAATTGGGTTATCAAGTGTAAAAAAATATTTTTTTAAATACAATTAGTAGTTTTAGACGTTCGTGTCTAACAAGAAAAGAGAACAGATTGTTTTGATTTCTCATTTTCCATTGTAACGAAGGAATTCATATTTGTATTACAATAACAATTTACCTTAATTAAGTGTCACCAGAATAATAAAAACCTAAGAAGAACGCAATGTTCATTTCTGCAATAGGTCAGCGTATACATTATAGACATCAATAGCGTTTCTAGGCATATTGTATACGTAGGCGATGGATGGTTACCACACCTCAAAAGGTACCATTTTATTACCCATTACTTTTATCAAAGCATATATACGTCAACCCATACATCAAACTGGGTTAAAATTTACAAGTAAAGAAAATAAAATAATTATGTAAATTAATTATTAGTTTGAAAGTATTCTGAATATATCGTTAGTCAAAGAAACTTCATTCCCAAATATATCATATACTCGTAATTATGTCGTTCACAATCATCTTAGCTCTTCTTACGTCATAATTACTATGTAGGTACATATTACTTGTATTAAGTACAGCTGGGTATGTGGCTATCATTGGTGTGGTACCATTGATTGTCCAGAATTGCTGAGAAATATCACACTTGGAACGAATCAATTAGTTTTCAGACATCACCCCCTATTACACGTTCCCTTTGCTGCTGTTTTAATTATTCATTTTTATTTTGTTTTTATTGTGTTGCTTTTAATTTAGGTTTTGGTTTTTATTTCTTAAATGAACACTTGCTGTTCAAAACAACTGGCAATATTGTGTATAACTGTAGTTTAGTTTATGGAAGCTTTTTATGGGCAATTTAAGCGCTACTCAGCTGTGTATATTAATATAAGTCTGTAAGCTTTCCTAAGAAAAATAAATAAGTTAGGGTTAAAAGATCCATTAATATAATCTTTCGGAACGTGGCAAGTTTAGTCATACTAAATCAAAGGTAATCAAATACAATAATTGTCAACTCCCTCGTATTGGTAAAACCCATGAGTTACGCATCAAGTTGACTTGACACTTTTAAAGGTCAAGCTTATGAGTTTCTCGTGCATTTTGTAATTGTGATTTGGTGTAAGAAAGATATTTATTTAATATAGAGAGAGGCCAATAGACTTATTTGTGCTGATAGACATGGATAAAAAGTGTTGTAAGCTATCATGGTAAGTGTAACATTCACAGGTATTTTCTAAAAAAAACTCTTTGTCCTATGATTTTGTTTCCCTAAAAAGGCAGTAATTTATTTGATAATTTTAAATTGGATTTTCCATTTAAGTTTTTGTTTACATTATTTACACACCATAATACATGTCATCGTAACCGTTTTCCAGAACATTCTACCACACTGATGATTAAATTACCCATAAATTTTGTTATCTTGTAAATCGTAACAATATTGGTAGAAATAATGGACCACTTTGTCATCTAATGAGAGTATCTATGCGAATCAACGCCACAAAAGTGAAAGTAATTCCATCAATCTATTTATTTATTTATTGTTATCTTTGCACGACCAAAGTCTGAGACCTCTGGAGGTTATAAAAATAATCTACGAGTATATGCATGTTGCATGAGTATGAGCATGTTGACTGATACGTATGAAACGTTTAGTTGGCTTGTGTAAGCTTCAAAAAATCAAAAAGTTCTGCACCGATTGAGCTCAAACTTTTACACGATGTACAACACGCTTAAAATATGGCTTTTATCTATTTTAGGTTAGGTTTACAGCTATATAATATAAAAATAAAAGTTGACATTTTGTCATGCTGTTCATAGTTTCAAAATTGCTGAAAAGATGCATGTTGACTGATTTTTGCGTTGTTGTTGAGTTGTATTGCGTAGTTTGCCCCCTTAGTCGGCTCTTAATCATGCCAAATACACCAAAACTGCAATCATGACAGAATAGTTTTATACGCATTTTTAATTTTGTTTTCTTAAACACTCCTCTAAATTTTCAAGACTATCTAGTCAGCAGAAGTTTGGTAGATACTTATCAGTAAATGATAAAATGGTATTCAAGTTTCGGGGTCACTTAAGAGGGTAAGGTCAAATTGGACTCGAAGAAACTCGGTGTGCTCAACAGATCGAGGCAGTATTTAACTCCGGCCCATAGCCTTCAGCTCTATAAGGTGCAAGTCCGGCCGCTTATAGAATCCTGTTCTCATCTCTATGCAGGTGCACCTCCTTTCTAGGGTATACCTGGTTCCCCGGCTATTAGTACCCGAGACGGCGTGCGATTTTAGTCGGTTCGAATCCGACATGCCACCGATAGGTGGTATCCGAGGGAATTTCCGCACGAAAAAAAAAAAAAAAAACGACTGCATCCAACGAAAAGCGACTCAAATCGTCGATAGCCCGAAACATCTCCGATCGGCTCGATCCCTTGGCGTTATGTATAGATGTGGCTTCACTCTGCATTCTCTATATCATTATCTTTCTATATCATGGAGAGTGCTCCGAGGAATTGTTCAGACTAATACTAGCCGCAACTTTCCGCCATCGTTCCACACTGCAAAATTTTCATCCTCATTACCTGGATAGTTGGCGCTCCACTACTGTGCCCTTTTCGAGATACTTTTTGCCCCGCACAACTAATCTGTGGAACGGGTTATCATCTGCGGTATTTTCGGACCTATACGGCCTTCAAACCTTAAAGAAAAGAGGGTACTCCTTCCTAAAAGGCCGGCAACGCGTTTGTGACTCCTGAGTTGCAGATGTTCATGGGCGGCGATGGTCACTTTCCATCAGGTGACCCGTCTGCTCGTCTGCCCCTCTAACATAAAAAAAGTTAATTAAAACAATCTTGAATGTTTTACGAATCCTAACGGTTCGTAAAAAGTCCAAGAACATCAAAAAATTAATAAAAAAGTGAAAACTATTGAAGAATTCTTCAACAGAATATTTGTTATAATATAAAATCTATAACGAAACTAGCTTAAACTAGTCCAAAAGTGATAGACTTCCTGATGACAGAATAGTAATTTGTTTCTATAAGTGCTAAATTATAAATAATTAATTTGTATTAAGTAAATTTCTACATAATGGCATTAGCGGGTGCATGGCCAAGTAACATTTGCCCTGGAAACTATGTTAATTTTTGAATAAAAGTTACATAATAGAATCACAATCGGAAAATGAAGCGCCTACTTGTAATGTTGTAACAATAATGGTGAGTATTACAAGTCATGCTCGCTATTACAGTTACAGCATTACATTAACTTACATTATTATTCATACAAAAGTTAATGTACCCAGTTAAAGATATTAAGTTAAACTATGAATCATAAAGAGAAAAAAAAAGGCTTGTGAATGTATTCAATTACATGTAGTTGTTACTTAATGTATTGTATGATTAAATTTTGTCCACTGAGGCGGTTACGGTTTATTTGCAGTTGAAGATCTTATGCAAATAGTGTCGCGCACTAATACGGTTATTCTGGTATGTATTACAACATCATTTCTTATGAACTGAAATATCACTTATTCAAATTAAATATTTTAAATGTGATCAGGATTACAGGTTTCTATAAAAACATATAATTGCATAATAAAAAATAACATTGTAATTTCCTTTGATTTTGACTGTTACGAAATTAATTAAGAAGACCATAAAAAAGATATAAACCTCTTAGCTGTAAGGTAATAGAGATATGAAGTTACGAACACCTACATCTGTATTAAAATACCTCATTAATGGTAGTATTTTACTTTCCACAAGGTACTCACTCAAAGTTATGATAAGACTTGAGAAACTAAAGAGTATTTATAAACTCAAATTATCATAAGTTACACATGGCACACAACTTTTCTACGTTTCGGATAACTAAAACTGTTATATAAAACAAAAAATAAATAAGTGTCTAAATAGTAGCTAAGAGCTGTGATGGTAACGACGTTTTCCCAAACTCTAACTGTGGAACAGTTATATAAGGCAGAAAAAGCTGAAGCGACAAATGTCCAGCATTGAAATAATGGCAAGTGGATGTGACTAATTATTGTGGTGTAATAAAATATGAGTACAGCAATATATCTTATTATTAGACAAGTATTTATCCTAACTGTAACTGTTTAGTACGTGTAAGCAAAGAGCTTTAAAACTACTTAAAGGAGTTATGTAAAGTAACATGGCACCGGATATGTCATACTCGTGTTAGCAAAGCATTAGAATGTATAATAAACAAAGCTAAACGCTTTCCATTGAACTTTGGACATTGATTGGATGCCCATTCATGCAATAATGCCGTTTTGTATTGGAACCATTCTGCAATATTGTCCAGTCTATTTTTCAAACATAATACCAACTTGGTATTTTAAAGGTTGGACAGTCATTAGTAAGTGACATCAAGTCGTCTAGACCTATGTCAAAGAACGCTCACTGCTCACATAATCCTTCTACTCGACGATAATGACCTCATTTAGACACTGACAAAGGTTCATTAAGAGCGGCGTATACACTCTTCTACTCGGTCCGTACTTTTAAAATTTGTTAAAGTATTTTTAATATTTATGCTAAAATGTCGATAATTTATTTGGTATTATAACATTTTTTGATTAGTTTAAACACATCAGAAATATTCTTTTTATCTTTAGTTAAAACGTTTTAGTTTGCTTTTCATGTCTAACTAAAACTTGAATGTAAACAAATCTTGGTAGTAAGTTTTAACCTTGATTTAACCTTTTACTTGAATTTTGTCTATAAAGGTATGTAACTTGGAAGACACTACTATACATTAATAGAGCCAGGATAGCAGAACTATTCAGTGTTGATTAGTAAAGCCCTCAAATTTAGACTCATATCATTACTTTTGACGAGTTCTGAGCATAGTGACGATGGTCTGATGATGGAGCTACGAAGTGCATAATGGAACTGTGTTGACAATTACATTCCGTTAGCTAATAAATATGTGTTTTGGTTTTACTAAACCATATTGTATCACTTTCAAAATACAAATTTAGAACATTTAATAGTGAAAAGATTTGCGCAAGTTCAAACTTATATTTTGTTGCGTAAACGTAGATGTTAATATGTTTTTACCGGTTAATTAATATAATTATATGTATTGCATTGTGTCATATGCTTGATGGTAAGCAGTTTTTTTAGATATAGTATTTTGCCTTTAATTGTCAGAATTCTTTTTCCACAACAAATGTCAGATCTTAACAACATACTTCCATTTTAGTCATAATTAACAGCATTCCTGTTTACCTGTTCCTATTTGGGTCTCAAAACTGCGAACTTTAGGACAAGTACTTCGTCTTTCTTACTCAATATGCTACTGTATTTCTAAACAATGTCTTTATGTTTTTATAATCCACACTAATTCAGGTCAGTTGTTTTAGTGCTGTAACTAAAGCTCTCGCAAAACATTACCTGACGAAAAAATGTTGCCGTGAATTAACAAACGCTATTTTGAATATTTTATAGATCAATGTCACTGTTTTATTCCTCTTGAAATAATAATCTCATGAGATGAGCAAAAGAACTGAAGCGAATTTTTATTTTGTTTTTTTTTAAAGGGGTCTAACCGAAGTTACTAGTATTTCCGTTTACCCCTCCCGCTAAGCTAAATTGCTTGTGTTAGGAGTGGGTTCTCGTCGGTAGTGTCGGTGTGTAATTTGGTCATTGAATGTTATTTTTAAAAGAGAAAAAAGAAAAACAATGTTCTCACGTACTGGTTACAATAAGTTTTATTTTCATAACAATACAGAACACCGTTTACAAGGCGTGTTTTTAAAAACACAAACTATTTGACGAAAGGAAAAATCCAAAGAATTCACATATACACTATACTAAGGTTATGGGAATGTCAATCAGCTAAAGTGACTAAGCGGCCTTTAGCATTTTCATTTGTCAAAGTTATTTGGACGATGATGCACTCCAATAAAATGAAATATAAAAATAGTTTTTATACGTGCATAAATAAGGTTTAAAATTCCAACGTTAGATAATTTATTAATAAATGTACAAACCACAGCGCTAAGTCGACAATTATACGGAAAAGGTCAAGGTTTCACATTTTGCGTTGAATCTTGTAACCAATTGGTTTCTGATGAGACTGTGTGAGAATATTACAAACTGCAAAAACAGAAAGCACTGATTTATCTCGCCTTTGTGTAATGGACTTTTTCATGATTATTATTTTATTATATGACATTGTATTGCTTTTTATTTCGTAAATAATATGCAACTCTTTTTTTATTTCTGTGAATTGAATTAGTTGGAAAACAAAAAGTTAATAAAAGTAACTACGAGGAACTTAACAAATACACAGCCGTGTACCATATTTTTGTCCGAACCATTTCAGATATTTTAATTGCGGCAATTTTCTAATTATATTCAATTTGAAACTGATTTTTTTGGCTTATTGGAAATCTAAGTACCTTACCTTTGTCACGAATCGCGATAATCACGTCTGAGCATGCAAGGTGTATTCGTTGCTTTTTTTTCTTTTTTCGTTATCTTGTTATTCTATTATTCTTAACTAATGACGATAACGCTATTGCCAATTCCCAAGTTTTTTACCCAGTGGTCATTTGCGACTTAGATATTAAAAGGAAGACCCTTTCTCAAATCTTAGAGGTAAAATAATATGGTGTAACATAACGTAGTGTTTATATCGGTTATATAGTCCTCATATAGTAAGTAGGTTGTCAAAGAAAGTACCTACCAGTACAACGTTTGGATATTTTCAATGCGATACTATCAAAAAATATTTTTACATCAATAATGTAATGACATTTTTTCTTGACCATTTAAACTCCATTAATATTTTAGTAAGTACTTAATTTAAGTGTTTTTAAATAATGCTTTAGATCAGTATATCTACTTAAAACTCAACATTTATTATTAAAATTTGGCTGATTTAATCATGAGAATTCTGACATATAATTTTAAAATTAAATGGCGTTCTCTCTTCTGTCAATAAGCTAAGAAGCTCTTTTAAAGCCTAGAAACGTAAAGTGAACCGTACTATTAGAATAATGGAATAAACAGCAATACATGTCACGTTCTTCGAAAGTATAAGTTACAAAATGACTACGAACATATTCTGTCCTATTGCCGATGGTAGAGGTTAATCCCAACCGGTCTGTTTACGTCACAGTATGTTGAACCGGTGACCCCGCGCGGCTGAACTCTGACATCCGTCGCTTTCTTTATAGGAATATGTCTTGAATATTGGGTCAATTTTCAAAACCATCACAATGATATACGAAAAATCAATAGTTTTAATACAATAGAATATATTATATTACAACAACGTTATATAATATAAGATACTAAATGTTATGTAGGTCAAGGTTACGATGACATAAGAGGTCGTCGATACTACGATGGCATCTCATTATTTTACATAGCTAAACTGGGGTTTATATTCTACTGAGTGGGTCAAGTTTTATGGATTTTAATAATATAATATGTGTCTATCTACTGTCATAATATCAATTATTTTATTATACTATGTATAATGTTTAATTGATTCATTCTATTCGAATATCGCAATATAATACCATTGGTATTATTTTGTGGTTATTTATATATTCTAAATATTAATAGGAGAATTAGCTTAACAGTCCGTAATGTTATATTAGCACAAAATTAGTTGAATCAAAATATAAAAATAAAACATTGAACGTTATTATTGTTCAAAAATATATAAAAAGGAAACAGCAATATTTTTTTCTGTTTAAGTAAGAATTTCGTTTAAATATCTTTATTCTTTATCTTTATCTTAAAAAAGACAACTCCCGCATTAGGAATAAATCCTGTGTCGCGGGGGACTTTACAAATATACATGAAACGGACACAAAGAACACCCAGACTCAGAACTACAATTTGTGGATCACACAAAGTGTCGTCCCATGTGGGGTTTGAACCCACAACACTCGGCGTAGTAGGAAGCGGTGTTGCGACCACTTCAACCACTACGCCATCCGTGCAGTCGATAAAACATTATGGGCAATCAGATACTTGTATCTCAAGTTACAGCATTCTACTTTTTTTTTTCCTTTTTGGATATTTTTACATTAAAATGTAGTCGGTATAATTGTTCAATCTGTTTATTTTTTGATACAGTTAACATAACACAATAAAGAGCACTCACAGCATTTTAATTCACTGTTTCTTATCTTTGTTTTGATATTCGTTTTTAAATAGACATTCGTTTTGAACATAAAATGGATATAACTAGAAATAAATATTACCATTTTACCATTCTTCAAAATGGTTTTTAGTGAAAAATATATGTAGATACATTGGTTTATTCATATTTATGTTTTTTTTTATTAACTTCTTATAAATCTCATACATTCTCTTACTCTCGATACATTCTGTAAATTTACAGAGCGTATTCTCTCTAATCTGTCTATATTATTTATGTACCTAAGTGCATGTATAAAGGCCTCAAATCTTTATTTCAAAGTGAATCATTTTTATTCAGATAAGTTGTAAATTAAATTCAGAATGTGAAATCCTTTACAAAAATCTACTAAATACAAAATGTAAAAATAAGGTAAAAATTGAGGTTTGCTTTTAAAATAAAAAAGATTCCTATAGTTATCCTAATCCGTCAAGGTGTATTTATAGAAAAGAAAGATTTTCCAATATAACTAAGGAGTCAATTCCTTTGAAATATTTGAAAAACTAACGTTAACATCAGTAATTTTATGTTCGTATCTGCATACTAAATATACGAATTCAGTTGTATAACTTTTGTTACTCTAAGTTAAGTAATATTTAAAAATTATTATACGTATTGAGTAATTTATCATAAACATCTAATAATATTGTAATCATAGAAACGTTCAAGATCGGTCTGAGCGTGTTTGAAAGCAAATATTTTTATAGTGAATACTGTCGAAGAAATTATGTAACTGCGCTATAAAAATGATTCAATATCTTTTGCGGTAATAGTTACTCGTACCTAGATGCCTGGATAGATAACACAGGTACAGTTTCCAGGTAAGTGTTAAAAATGCCATAATTAATTATCATTCTATTAGGTTATGTGTAATAAATCGGCAAAGTATTTAAAACATAGTTACAAGATAGATACAATGTTTGTCAAATTTTTCCTGTTTGAGGGAAAGGTTGCGATCAATTTTCAATAATTAGGCATGTTAAAATCAGTCCAGTCAGTTGATAGGCAACAGAATCGAGCCTGACGACTATCCTTCAAAACTCAGTATCAACATGCCACGGTTTCCAGAACAGCGTGCACAACCATTTCTGGGAGGGCGGCGATATAAAAATCGTGCATCGAAAAAATGTGAGTATTGTAATGCTCTTGTTTAATCAATGATAATATTTATATTAATAGAAATTTATCTGTGTTTGAGTAGGTTGTTGAGAATTTTTCTAATTTCCTTCCTTATATTAGAAAAAATATTTTTAGTTAAGTACCTATACCCTTTCCAATCGTTTATTTAACTTTTGACAGCTTATTCAAATAGTGATACCCTGACCCGTTACCGATTCAATTTCTTTAATCGATCGATTTTATTCATGAAGAAGTTTTAATCGATTTAAAACACTCATTATTTTATCAATCGGCAACACCGGACGCCTTGGCGACGCGCCATTTTGTTGTCAGTGTTAATCCACATTTTCATACGTCGAGTTGAGTATTTATATTTATTTGTTAATCCTCACGTTTGGTTGAGTTAAGCGTATCGTTCCTCCCTTCGTTACTGTCAAAATGCCAAAAAATAAAGTACTTAAAGGACAAACAACAGAGTTTGTCTTGCGACTTCGTGAATACTTTGAAAAGGAAAGCCGTAATGGTGGGCCTCTTATACCAGTGACTCAAGTTAGAGACCGTGTTGCAGCAGCATTAGGTATTAGTGCTCCAACAGTGGCAAAAATAACAAAAGAAGGCTACGGCAGCAGTGGAATGGGACAGAATAAGCTATCTACACCTAAGAAAAAACGTCAGACCTGTAAAGTGACAGCAGTTGACAATTTTGACGCTGATGCTATTCGTCGTCATATATACGACTATTACCAAAAGAAAAGAGATTCCAACATTAAAAAAATTAACACAATCTCTACGAAATAGTGGTTTGCTCCGTGGTCAAAAATCTTCTTTGGCAAAGGTATTGAAAGAAATTGGATTCTTATTCCAAAAATGTGACAAACAAAAAATTTTAATGGAACGCAATGATATTGCTTTGTATCGATGCGAATTTTTAAGACAAGCGAAAAAAATAGAAGATTGGTCGAATGTTGTTTTCACAGATGAAACTTGGCTCGATGCGAATCAAACGCTGTCAAAAACTTGGACTGACAACACTGCTGGCTCCACTTCTGCAGTACCAATGGAAAAAGGCGAACGACTGATTATTTGCCATGCAGGAACAGTAAAAGGATTTGTGCCAGACGCTCTATTAGCTTTCAAATCCCAGAAAACAGGAGATTATTATGAGGAAATGAATTCGAACGTGTATGAAAAGTGGTTCAAAGAAATGCTTACATCACTCGAAGAGCCATCAATAATATTTATTGATAATGCACCCTATCACTCTTGTCAAATTAATAAAATGCCAACGCAGGTCAACAAAAAACATGAAATCATAAACTGGCTCCGTGACAATGGCGAGGAGGTAGACGAGTCCCTACTAAAAGTAGAGTTAGTAAAGATATTAAAAACAAAGAAGCTGCCAAAACGATACGTAATAGATGAAATGGCAGCAGAGCAGGGGCTAAGAATTCCCACATATCACTGCCAATATAATGCAATTGAAATGATCTGGGCACAAGTTAAAGGATATGCTGCGAGGAACAATACAACTCCTCCTTTCACCGCAAGAAAAATGCTGGATTTACTAAAAAATGCGTGTGTAAAAGTAACTCCTGAAAACTGGGCGAGTGTTGTAGAAAAAACAAAAAACGTGATAATGTCTAATTGGGATCGGGATGTTACATTCGACAATTTATTTGTCCAATAATTGATAATCAATATTACTGTCAACTCAAGTGATGATGATTCCTGGTCATACAAAAAGATGATTCTTTATAATTAAAAATAGTATTACAGTACCTCTTTTGGTTGTTTTATTTTTTAATCCCTAAAGTACTATGAATTTCAACATTTTGTACCTGTTCATTACAAGTAGGTACCGCAGTTCATTCACATGCTTTTTATTTGAACCAACTACAGTAAGTCTAAACGATTATTTTAGATTCATTAATTTGCAGCGAATACATTCGATCCCATTACTAGGTACAAGGTACTAGGTACGATGGAACTGTTTTCATTACGCAAATTATTTATGCATTAAAACAGAGACATTTAGGGCATTTCAATGTAAATAATAAAGGTTTCAACGTGATTTGATATAAAATATAATCACAGGAGAACAGCACTGCAAAGAGAAGGAAAACTTGACACAAACCCTATATCAACCCGTCTGGCCAGCGTGGTATAGTAGGCCAAAACCTTTTTAAGGAGAGGCCTGTGTCCAGCAGTGGACTGTTAAAGGCTGTTGATGTGATGATAATCACAATAGTTTTATTGTATGTTTTATTACTCAAAGTGGGCGGTGCCCGTCCATGAAGTACAGTATTCCTAGTACATTGTATCAAAAATTATTTCAAAACTTTATGTGCGTGATCTGTCAAAAGTTAAATAAACGATTGGATACACTATATTAGTTGATATCATTGGTCCACCATATTGAAGCTATATATGAATGAACTGGTAAAATCCAAGAAACTTTAGTTTACAACTTTTTGTTTCATTTCTTTTTAGAATGACGTCAGAAAAGAGTAAGAAAACGTATTACGCATGAAAGAGAGAATGAAACTTGCCACACTCTGTTATATACCAAAGTTACAATTACTTGTAATCAGTAAGATTAAACCAAGCAACTCGAATTTACGTAATTTGTAGTGTTCCAAACCAAAAAGCGAAATAGTTTTATGAACACATTGCTAAAACTGTTCAACTTCAACTTTAAATAAATATAGTGTCGTATTAATGATAAGAGAGGATTAAATATTTATTACAATTTTAATTCTATTTCTTTTATTCAATTAGATATGACGCCTTAAAGTTATGTGGTGTAATCATCGCAGCCTTCCCCTAGTCATTTTGGTTTTATCACCATATTTTTAACCCTTTTAAAAAATTATTTAAAGTCAGCGCTATGAGTTTTTTACACGCTTTATATTAGCTCCACTTGTATGTTTGTTTGTATGTTTGTAACCAACTCCTTTGGGCGTGATTTTGACTGCCTTAAAACGGTCAGAATTCGTTCAAACTTTGTAGATATATCGAGGACCGATGACAATACACTAATTTAAAAAAGAATTTAAAAAAAATAGTTTTAAAAAACTAAAAAAAACGCTATCTATAGAAAATCAAACTAAAAAATAGAAAATAAATTTGAAAAAAAGCGTGGGCTGCTTTTTAATATTGACAACAGGCAACCCAACGCTTTTTTTCAAATTATTTTTACAGTTTTATTTCTGTAAGAAAAAAGTTATTATCTTTTTTGTGTAGTGTATTCATCTTCCTTTTGCTCGTTCTCTATTCTTATATCTGTTATATTCCAAACATAAACATATCTCGAACACATATTGCTCATCTTTCCGCACCACATAGTTGATCCTAAATTGTTCGTCTACTGGCACTACTCACAGGCTCCCTTTAATGTATTATTTTAAACCTTAGTTACAGTTTCATGTTCTGTTTGGAGTTTGGGTGTTTTCTATGTATAATATGTATGTATTTACAAAAAAAAAAGTAAAAAAGTTTGAAACTAGATGGCGTTGTGAGACAGATGTCCGAAAATATTATTATTATTGTTATATTTATAAAATTGATTTATCAGGATTCTAAAAAAATTAATATAAGAATCAGAAACATATCGCATCTCTTCACAAAGAGTGTGAGTAACTTAAGCAAAAGGTTGGCGAAAAGATTTTCGCAAAAGCATTTAAA
This sequence comes from Arctia plantaginis, assembly GCA_902825455.1. Lineage (NCBI taxonomy): Eukaryota > Metazoa > Arthropoda > Insecta > Lepidoptera > Erebidae > Arctia > Arctia plantaginis. The sequence goes on along the minus strand of CADEBD010000314.1, from coordinate 12,421,814 downwards.
ATTTATTCTGAAAATTAAGTTAAAGTTATTATTATGATGACACTTAAGCGGTGTAGATGAAAAAAATATATCGTTGTGAAACTTAGTCTAAATTCCCCAAAGTTGGATCAATCCTAACTGCAAAGAAAGAAAAAAATATTGAGCTCTACCAAGAGTAAACCTCTTGTTGTCCAGGCCTATTATACTTATATATTTCATTATTATAGTTAGCCTATATATTCTGAAATAGAGGCTTTTCCTAGATAACGTTACCTTACCTTAATACTACTGTAGGCATATCCATGCCGATCTAAATGATTGTTCACAATTATTATGTTTTATTTTAATTCTACAAATCTGATAAATTATAACTAATGGCTAAAATCGGGGTTATAACTTTATTTAGCGTTTTTACCGCAATTTTTAAGTTTAAAACAGTTGTTTTCTAATTTTAATAGTTTCTTTATTGACTTAACTTCAAATACTTGGGTTCAAAACACTGTTTGATATAGGTAATTCAACCCGAATCATTAGTCTATAAACTCAATTCCGTCTTTGCTCATATTTACTAAAGTATTGTTTTGTCATATTCAAAGCGCTGTGTTCGTTTTTATCACTAAGAAAATCATCACTGCAGAAAGAAAAGATATAAATATGCTTGGAGTCCAGATATAATAAACTATTTATTTGTAATAGAATAATTTGACTACTTATCTTTAATCCGTTTGTAAATATCACGTCAATACAACCAATACTTTATAGATTAAATCTTGTGTGTGCACGTTTTTTGCTTATACATTCGAGATCAGATATCCGAACGTATGGCACATCCAAACAATTTTTTGATTGCGAAGAATTGGTTGCTTCATTCCATCGTGATTTGTTATAGAAATTTTGCAAAGAAACACCTCATTGGTCATGGGAAAGCCACGTTTGAAACGTTTTAACTGTCAGAATTTGAATGAAGATAAACAGAATCCGGCTGAAGACAAAAGAAGGATTCACGACTTAGCAGTCTTTTGATTATGTAATGCTTATGTATCGTCTAGGCGTGAACGATAAAAATCTAATACCGTGTAGAACTATTCAACTTGTGTAATAGGGCTGAATGATTTGGTTATAGAAAGTATTCTGTCGGAATAATACCTATAACAAATCGGAGTTAAGGTTTTGACCTCGTCACATGTGAAAATCGAAAATCATATTTATGTATAAGGTACTTAAATAACTGCCTAAGGAGAATAAAGTAGGATACATTAATTTAATTACATTTTTTGTGATATCTTATGAAATCTGTAATATATGACTACATTATTTTGTATGCACGACTAATTCAAAGTTGGCTGAGAAAAATTGAAAATAAATTATAAAAATTAAAAATACTTACCTAAATAGGCTAACATTTAGGTAAGTATTTTTTGGTTCCTATTTTGTTTTTTAGCTTAGACGACATATAGACTCTATTATATTTTTATGTTTGAAAAGACTGTAAGCATTCTTAATACAGTTGGAGAATTTTACTAAATTCCAGAAGCAAAACAATATCTATTTAATTTCATAGAAGAAAAATTGTGTTTCTAGTTGTCAAAATTTAAAAAAAAATGAATAAATGAAATATAGGTTTGATTTTAGTGTAAAAGCACGGTATTAATGATTTTTTTTTATTAGGAAACTGTACGATTTTGCGCAAGCTGGAAGGTGAAAAATTAATCTCACATTTTTTGTTCGGTATAACACTAGCATAGAAATCAAAATGATGGCTATGATCGCCGTTGGTACAGTATGGCGTACTTTTGAGGTGATAAAAATGTGTAAAATGAAATAAATAAGTTAGATAAATTTCTGTAATCAAAATGAGGCTACAACTCTATCAATTTCATCTTCAGTAAAACAAAGCAGCATAAAACAATAAACTCTGCGTCGATCTACGTGGCTCTCCCGTGATTTGGACATGTAGTAAGCATCTTCATCGGGAGCGTACCTTTCCATATCTATTCTGCATACCTGTAAATGAGTGTCTGGTACTATCATGACAGTCCTGTTGGTGTAGTGGTTAGTGACCCTGACTGTTAGAAGTCGTGGGTTCAATCCCACCCAGGACAAATATTGTGTGATGAGCATGATCATTTGTTCTGTGCCTGGGTGTAGTTTGTCTATAATATGTGTGTATTTAGAAATATATAAAGTTGTTTATCAGTAGTCCGGTTTCCATAGTACAGGCTCTGCCAAGTCGTGAGATGTGTGATGTTATTATTATCATCAACTTAAATCTAACTAATATTATAGTGAGTTTGATTGTTTCATATACTTTCACGTTTTAATTACTGAACCGAGTTACCTTTTTATCCTCTTTTTCATAGCAGACTAGTTCTTCAAAATGACTGTTGTAAGTGGTTTTCGGATTTTTGAAATAGTCGCTTAATTCAGCATAGCGACCAAGGTGCTGGAAAAGTCAATATTGTATCAATGAACCGTTATTTGATTTTATTTTCTGGATTCATTTAATATAAATAATAGACGCTTAGTATTTTTAAATCTTTAAATATGGAGTATTGAAAATAAGCGCGATTTCGTGTGCTTCCATAATACAGTTCATTTATAGAAAATCTGTTACGTACTTTAAAAACATTTGAAGAACCAATATTTACATTTTTACTTCTGTACTTTTTTGCGATATTTTAATATCTGAATCGAACTTGCCGTAATTAAAACTACCTGATAATCTAAATTTTATCAGGACTGGTTAAGTTTTAATATGTAAATAGATGGTGAAGTACGGCAAAAAGAACTGTGAATGCTTGATGTAAACTTACACTTAAATATACATATGTATAATACAATACATAGTTGCAGTATAACATTTCATAGCCATTATACTTTTTTGAGTAGTGTCTTTCAGACTAAGGTCTTTATATGAAAAACGGCATCCTAATGGTTTTAGAACATTGCTAATCGAATCGAAAGTTAAGAGTCTCTATTCTAAACCTATATTGTATCTGTCAAAATTGAAAAATTAGAAGAGAAGTTACCTCTGGATCTAAGGCACCACTTTTTCGTATTGTATCTTGAGGAAACTCATTTGGGAACAGCCGTCGTAGCTCGATATCTTCGCTATAATCATAAAGCATTTAGTATAATGTACAAAAATTAATTTCCACATTAGTGGTTTTACAAAATTATTAATTGTGGTTTTACAAAATGTTTTTTTTTTTAATTATTAATATTTCAGTTACAGACTTCAGTTTTTTCAATATTTTATTATCAATTCTAGTTACTTATGTATGGTTAAAATTACCATACATGATCTTTGACACCATGTGTCACAATACACCCAGCAGAATTATTGCCTCGTAAATTCTACACTGAATAGCACTTTGATTGTTCTTCACTACTTTACTTTGCTGTAAAATGATATCCAGTGATTTATAATCTATTGAATCCCAGATTGTTGCTATTTAAAAGTGAAAGCCAGCTACTCGTGGAAATTAAAACTCGAAACAACGATTACAAATTAAAGTAATATCTTACTTACTATGTGTATATTGCACTTTTGCATTTTGGGATGACACTGTTAAGCACCTGCAATACAAATATTGTTGCAACTTAGATCCATTGTTTTATTTTTGCCCACATCTCAGACAATTTCAGAGTGCTTTACTTACTACAAGTATGTGCAGTAAATAATAACTAGTAATTTTTAACATTACGAAGGATGTTTTAGAAAGTCAAGTAATTATGACACGTCCGATAAATAATCAGGGTTACAAAGTATGCGAGTGGTGACACTGGTGTTGTGAAACTGGCCATAAATGATTTTCATTTTTATGAGAAAATTTTACGAGGTATTGAAAATTTATTACACCCAACTTTATAAAGGCGTATAGTACCTATATAGCAATAATTGTAGGAAACGTATTAAAAATTGACATTTCGAAATTTCGTAAAAATATGAATTTTTCAGTTTCTTCCGGAAACTGAAAAATTCATATTTTTACATATTCATAGTTTAAAAGGTTTATCAGTCTAAAACTGCTGATTTAGACGACTCAAGAAAAAATTGACATTTCGAGTTAGTGTGTACTATACTTGGTAGGTAATACCTCTAAATTGCAGGATTTATTTATTTTAATAGATATTTGGTACGTCTAATTATGGCGGATTTATGATTGTCTTCAGATTCAGGTCATTCCAGATTCACAGGGTAGTGATCAACATTGTAATTTACTCTTGTTTCCGAAGTGCTTAGGAAATAGCAGTACTTGGTAAGCGTAATGTAGTTTTTTTTTTTATTTATAATCCTGGGCTATAGATTCAGTAATCCATTTAGTGGATAGTTTCTTGTTTAATGATCACACTTACCTACATTATTTATGTATTCAACTGATCATCTTGAAATTTTACACACGTATTTTAAGGGATGCCAAACAGGACATATAATATATTTTAGTTGGAAAAAAGTATTGTTAGTAAGATACACCTAATTTAAAAAAAAATACTTACATTCACGTGAGTGGAGCTTTTAGTAAAAACTGTTATTGTACCTACTCCTACATAATAAGTAGAGATATTAATACATAGATATGAACTTTAAATATTTTGTTTTATTTCATTGATTTTCCTTTATTGTACTCGTACTTACTTTGAGAACCATTAAAATTAAACCACTAAGTTTGTGAAATTAGCTTAAAAATAAGTACAACGAACTAACATCGCGTTTTAATATATTATTATGGAGGGATATAGTCTTGTCTCTGTCTTTAAATTGTCTAGGGTTATTATATTTATTATTATTTTGACGACCGGATGGCGTAGTGGTTTTTGTAACGGACTGTTTTTCCAAAGGTCGCGAGATCGATTCCCGCTCAATTAAAACATTTGTGTGCGTGAATTTTTTTTATTTGGTCTGGGTGTTTCTATGTATAATATGTATGTATTTACAAAAAAAAAGTACATATGTATTTATATCAGTCGTCTAGAACTTATAGTACAAGCTCTGCTTAGTTTGGGACTAGATGGCGTTTAGTGAGAGAGATAGTCTAGTTTAGTGAGAGAGAGAGAGAGACTGAATGTGGTACAATATTATTATTATTTTGGGTTTTGATTTTTATTTTCTTAGCTTTTTAGCTGGTTCCACCCTATTTACGGGCCTAAACCAAGTAAATACAGCATGTGGTGTGTACATTATGTTGGTGTGGTGTCATCTAACTCAATAAATTTTCTAACGATTCTACATGTGTTTAATATAGAGGTTTTCTGTAAACTTACCAGTCGTGGAGTGGACTATGGGGACTATGTAGACGTTATGTTGTTTCCATATTATGAGCACTTCTTCTTTCAGGTCAACATACATGCTTATTTTTTCGGATATTGTTTTTTGTAAATTATGTATATGTTAGTGTGCTCGGGACTGCAATATCTATAAGGTATGTGATTTTCCTAATCTTGTCTGGTAGGGTTATGTGTGGTCTATTGAAATGTATCGTTTTATCTGTAAGCATAGCGCGGTCGTAGTATTTTTATGCGTGTCATTTTCTAGAATAGTTTATGGTTTATATTTATAATAAGGTGTTTTGATGTATTTTATGAGTGAGTGTTTGAGTGCTACTTTTTGATATTATTATTATTTTCAGTTGTGATTTTGTTAGATTATAAAACAGGGAAAAACAGCAACAGTAGGAAGTACAAACTTGAAAGTGATAGCAACTTCACAAAAAAAAAAGGCCAAGTGCGAGTCGGACTCGCCCATGAAGGGTTCCGTAGCAGCAAGTAACATTACATGAAAGTTCTTGTAGGTCGTTGTAATTTTGATCGAATTGCATTTTGATTGAATGAAGGGTAAAATGTGGTTTACGATTTATGACGTATTAAAAAAAAACTAATTACTAGATCTCGTTCAAACCAATCTTCGGTGGAAGTTTGCATGGTAATGTACATCATATATTTTTTTTAGTTTTATCATTCTCTTATTTTAGAAGTTACAGGTGGGGGGGGGACACATTTTACCACTTTGGAAGTGTCTCTAGCGCAAACTATTCAGTTTAGAAAAAAATGATACTAGAAACCTCAATATCGTTATTGAAGACCTATCCATAGATACCCCATACCCCACAAGTATGGGTTTGATGAAAAATTTTTTTTGAGTTTCAGTTCTAAGTATGGGGAACCCCAAAATTTTTTTTTTTTTTTTTTCTATTTTTGTGTGAAAATCTTAATGCGGTTCACAGAATACATCTTCTTACCAAGTTTCAATAGTATAGTTCTTATGGTTTCGGAAAAAAGTGGCTGCTTGTCCACTGTGACGGACAGACAGACGGACAGACATGACGAATCCATAAGGGTTTTGTTAAAATATACTAAATAAATTATTTTATATCTATACTATAGTGCTAACGTGAATGCTGTCATGAGACTGTTTGTTTGTTATGTAGTCACATCTTAATTACCCAGAGATATGTGATGTTTTAAGATAACAATTGTTGGAAGTATTAGATCAAATATCACAGTAAAAGTCATTGAATCTAACAAGGGAATCAATTAGGTAAAAATTAGTAAACGAACTCACGATTGCTACGCATGACTAATTAAAATGGTTAATTTGACCTTTACAACCAATTAAATAAAAAAAAACTGTAATCATATCATTAGCATTTGTATTAATTACTGCATGATTCAGTTCAAAATCTAATGAATTTTAGGGTCAAAGATATAGTAAAATTGCCGTGAAATTTTAAATTAGATAGATATCATGTACACACATGCAAATTGAGATACACCCATTTGCTGAAAATTCACTAACCTTGAATACGAAATAGTAAGTTTATATTATTATTAAATACGAAACAACACATTTAGAATAATTTATTAGTAGTATTTCAAATAATTCTTCTATCGTTGAATCTGATGTGGTTGCTATTGATGCTGGGCCGGTAACCATTAGCATCAGCTAAGTACGTCATTGAAAACTTCTTTCCTTGCGAGTCTTTATAACCGTATTCTCCTCGTACCACCAGATAACGAGTATCTCCTTTAGAAACCAGACCTCCCTCTTCTCTTCTATAGCTGCCATCTGATGTTTCATACCTGGTATAATTTAAACATGATTAGTAATTTTAGACAACTATATTTCTAAAAGTGTTTGTCTATATTTGACTAACGTAGACCATTATTGGCCAATAAATTTCAGGAATATTTGGAGGACATAAGTATTTAAGTGTTTCTAAAAATTAAGGTAAAAATGTGTTCAGTTTCATAATTATGTTAATACCTAACCATTTTTTTTACGAGTTACGTTCTCTAAAATATAAGTAAGTATTAATAAGTACTTAATACTTAAGTAATAGTAGTAAGTATTCAAGAGTCAAAATTTTGTCTAAATGTCAAAAATGTCTCTAGTTAACCTTTGATATCACGTAGGGTTTCATTAAGTAAGTGTTATGAATTCATGTAAGATACTTATGAGAATAAAAACAATAAAGAGTTAAAAACAAATAGTTTATTTGTGAATAAGAAGAAAAATATTTATTAATAAATAGCAAAATCTATTTTTAGATACATTATAGTATGTATTAAAAGTTTACATGTCTATTTTGATATAACACTTTTTTTTTTAAATAATGAAGTCTGTTGCTTTGAACTCTTTTTTTTCCTTATTTATATCATCCTACTACCGTCATAAATATATTTAACATCATCAATTACCTACCACCCATCTAAGATTAATATTTATTTTTAAATACTTTTGTACAATGGACAAAAAAATAATTACAGCGTGGAAAACGATTAATTCAACTAAATGAAATCATTAATTTACGGTGGCATTATAACTGACACTCTTTTACGTGTAGCAAATAAATTATAATCTCCATATAATTTTTTTCAATAGCTTTTGACCGTGGGTCCGCTGGCATGTATGTCGATTATCGCGGTAAAAAATAGCATAAAACATAGGCTACTTCTTACCGCGATCTTCCACCAATTTAAAGCTACACAGCGAGTGCCGATAAAGTAGCTTTCCATTGGTGAAAGAATTTTTAAAATCGATCTAGTGATTTAAGCGTGAAAGCATAACAAACAAATATGTAGTAGATATATGGTTTTGAATTATGTTCTTTTAATGAAATATTTTGTGAATATATGACATCACTTTTATTTTTATATTGGTCAATATAGTTTAATAAATAGCCAAATGACCCATTCGCCATGACGTACATCTATAAGAAATTTGTGAATTCACCGTTTATATCTACAAACTCATTCCATATTAATACGGTTAAATTTTTGCGATTCCTATTGATTATTATTTTACAAGTAATTGGTATCATTTATTGTGTATAAACATTTATTAGGAAATAATATATGAGTACTATTTCATAACTATTATTTAAAAGAGTTAGTTGTAGCAGCCTTAACCGTCAATAGATCCGTGTCAATACAATATTGCTCATCCACATATCTGTATTTCAGAACAATATCCCAATAGGCAATACTGGCTACTGTTTCATAATATAAGAAAAATAATAGTAACCAGAAACTATAGGTAATGTTAGACAGCTCGGTGGGTAGATAATGTTTTTCCTGATAAAATCTCTATTTACGTTTTTATGATTTCATAAACCTCTTCGTTTCACCGAACAATTTAACAAAATATTACCCAGGCTACCACTTATCAATCCCATCAACAGCCTTATAAATACTCATCCACCGTCAGTTGGCTTAAATATGTATTTCCTTATGGTTTTTGACATAATTTTGACCTTTTAATAAATATCTCAATTTGGACCAGCGCAGTAAAAAAGTAAAAAAAAATAAGACTATTAAGACTAAAAATGGTAGGCTATAAATTTATTAACCAATAGCTGTGCGCGCTGCATAGTGAAGAACCAGTTTGGCCTATGTTTTTCAACCGATTTACTTTTTTTTTTTAGTTAATAGCTATCAACGAACTTTAGAGATATTAAAAAATACAAGTCTTTTTTTCAAAATAAAGGTACTGATTATGTTTGAAATTTGATCTTAAGTCGAACATGAGTTTTATAATTCTTAAATGGTATATCCCTGTAACGTTTAGTAGTAGGTACTAACAACAAACCAAATTATAAATATATTTACTCTCTTGAACTTGAAATGCTCAATGTTTGACTTCAAAGTTCGTAGAAACAAAATTAGAAAGTCGTGAGTTTGTAACAAGTGTTCTAATACAGTACTCTACTTTTTAAACACGAAATTTAAATAATACTACTTAAGCTGTAAATATCAGTTCTTTCTCGAATCAAAACCGCAACACGGAAAGTATAACGGGCTTTTACTGTCATCGAAGAGTTTTAAAAACTTCTTGATTCCAGTTTCAAATGGTAAATTTATAGTATTTCAAGAATTATTAAAATAAGTATTCAAGGTAAGCAAAGCATATAAGGATTTAGTTGATATCTCATCCTGAAAAATATTTTATTAATAGCAATAAAATTTTATTATTATCTGCTATTTTACGTAAATTATTACTATCAAAATACCTTCTACTTTAAAAAAGTTTCCTATTTATTAGGTAAATCTTTCTTATTAGGTAAATGAGCGAAATAAACTTAAGAATACCTGTAAATATACTACTACAATATTGCAATGCTGAAAGTCATTAGGTATAAAACTTACTCAAAGCTGTACGCCCCAAGTCCATTATTGTAGTATGTATTTTTTTTAATTTGCGCACCAAGGCAACTAGTTAGATGTACAGTGACAAATGCCATATAGACCATAGCCAGGCAGACGTTGAGACGAACACCTTTTACCTGCGCAACAGAAGACCATAATGTCAAGGCTTGCAGGTCAAGTTAACTAGGATTTTCATTATAATATAATCATCAAGTTATTTTGACGCTACATCAACTACAGTCGTAATTACTTTGCCCAACATAGTTATATTACATAATATTATACATAGTAGTACATACATTATCTGGCTTCATTGAAAACTCAGCCAATCAAAAGTAACACTTAGATTTAAATCAACGCTATGTTTTACGGCTACTTTTAATATTAAAAGATACATAATAGATCAATAAACTTCTTTGCATTATCATATATCTTTGCATTACAATCATATTTAAATATTATTTTAATTTTTCACATATTGCGTTCAACACCAAATGAGAGGTGAGGGCCTAGTGTGAGTTAGTTTCACATCAACTCGATCGTCACGGTGACCGCGGTCGGCGTTGCGATGGCCCGTACTGAAATATTCACCAATCGCAAACACGCTCGCCGTCTTTCGATGGCGAGCGTGTTTGCGATTGGTGATGTAGAATAAACTCACACTAGGACCTCAGATGTTTAGTTCGTGAAAACCATCACGCTTGTTAAAAAGTAGTCTGTAGTTTGTTTGAATATGTTTATACTATAATTTTCGCGTTAAAAGAGTCCGATAAGGGCCTTTACAAAGATTAAAAATGTTTTATAGACATATAAGACCAACTGTGTACCAGTCTCCTTTCTTAATCTCTCTCTCGCTATTTATCTCTGTACAACTAAAACTATATTAGGGACGTATAATTGAACTTACATTAACACCAGTCCAATTTAGAGTATTTTCAACCCATTTAACCTATCATGAAATGTAATTCAAAGGTCATTCTTGCTTACAGTAATTACCAAATTGGCACTATCACTTGTCCCTCAATACAGAAATAACCAGATAATAGTGAGTAGTTAGTACTGAATATTATTACAAAATGACAAACGTTCTTGTTTCGTAATTGATGATGATTTGTATGGCCGTTTCAACAAAGTTGAACAGTGTTATTTAGCTTATTTAATACTTCACAAGAATTTTAAATGTTATGTCCGGGTTTGGAAGATGTTATATTAATAGGAAAACATATACAAATCATTAATTTAGAATGAATTTTATATGTATCAATAATAATGTTTTCAGAAATAACATAATGTTGTGATTATAGGGCTAAGAAAAAATAAATTAGTAAAACGCTAATATAACAACATTTACAGTATGTACTATTGTATTGTACGTACTAGTATGTAGGTACATTTATAGCCGGGCACGCCGTCATTGCGGCGGTAAGACCCGTTATGGAGGATTGGCTCGAGAGGCGTCACGGGACCCTCTCATACCGATTGACGCAGGTGATCACTGGGAAGGGATGTTTCGGAGATCACCTGTGTCTGATCCGCAAGGAGCCAACGCCTGAGTGCCACCACTGCGATGGCCAGACCGTGGACACGGCTCTCCACACGCTGGCAGAGTGCCCGGCGTGGGTTGAGCAGAGGCGAGACCTCGTGGCGGCCATCGGAGTGGGAGTTCTCTCGCTCGATAGCCTGATTGCGGCTATCGTGCGGAGCGAGAGTGCGTGGAACTCTGCCGTCTCCTTCTGCGAGCAAGTTATGCTCGCAAAGGAGACGGCGGAGCGGGACCGGGAGAGGTTTAGAACTCTCCCGGCCCGCCAGGCCCGGGCACGGGCCAGGCAGCGCAGGCGACTCAGGCGCCGGAGGTCGCAGAACGACCTTCGTCCTCCATAAGCGCAGGCCTGGGGGTGACAGGTGAGGCCATCTGTCACCCTAGCAGAAGCAGGCCGGGGTGGCGGCGAGCGCGTTGCGAAGCGCGCTCGCTTCCAGGGAGCACAGGGAACATGGGGTTCCCACACGGGGCGGGGGTCGTCTACTCGTCTGTAGATGACCCGAGGTATGTCGGGGCACCAGGGCCTTCCTTTCTAGGGTATACCTGGTTCCCCGGCTATTAGTACCCGGCGAAGGCGTGCGGTTTTAGTCGGTTCGAGTCCGACATGCCACCGACAGGTGGTATCCGAGGGGATTTCCGCACGGAAAAAAAAAAAAAAAAAAAAAAAAAAAAAAAAGGTACATTTATAGCACCCATCGCAGATGGATTTCATTCATTTGAATTATTCGATATTCTATAATATACGTATACTTTCTAATTATGTTAAAGATATCAATAACATATTAGTATTAAGTTAATATTATTTTTAGCAGTTAACTAAAACTCAATAAATTTCCTAGTAACTATTTATTTATATTTGTATAGTAGAATCTATATACATTATTCGTGTGTTCTTTTCATCCCGAGGGTGTCTTAAGAGCCGACTAAGGGAGCAAACTATGTATGACAACAGCAATGCCAAGAGAAGAAAAACTTGAAACAAACTCTATACCAACCCATGTGGCCAGCATGGTATAGTAGGCCAAAACCTCCTTTCTGAAGAGAGGCTTATGTCCAGCAGTGGACTATTAAGGTTGTTGATGATGACATACGTTTTTCTACTTTTTTAACAGTTATTTCTATATAATTATTACATGTGTATATTGAACTATATGGAACTGCATTGACACGGGGCGAATTGACGGGGATGTGTTAATTCAAACGTTGCGTTATTCAATTCATTTATTTTAATTTCAGTTCAATCAAGTTGAATAAACAAGTAATGAAGTAGGGTTTTTTAACATAATAGGTAATTTTCTAATGATCTTAGTGATAGTTTTTCTTATTTTTAAATTAATATATTAAATTCTGCTAAAATCTTCAGTGGGCTGTGGCTTGACCTTTAAATATATTACTAGGATGTTTTATAAATTATTAAAATGTTGTATAAACTATTAAAGGTAAGTTGTGTTTTTTTTGCAGAACATAATTATTAATTTGGGGGATGGTGTTACTCACGTCCGTAGGAACTACCACCTTTCCTAGGCCCACCCTACACGTGTCCCCCGGGTGGTGCAAAACGAGTAACAACGCCGAGTCTCAGGCGGCGGTAAAGTATCCTGAACAATATGAGCTAACAACTCATACTAAGCTGATAGAAGGAAATGTCTATCAGCGGTCGTAAATTCGTTGTCAAGTCTAGCGAAAACGATGACCTTGGCTTAATTGCCTGGGTCGTGAGGAAATAACCTCTTCAAAAATTCCTAATCCTACGGTGTGACCGTGCCCAAAGGATGAATGGCTGGTGGGAGACCAGTCTCAAGCGCAAACCTCGGAGTATCGGGCAATCTCCGTTGTACAAGAGCTTTCTTATGGAAATGGGCGTTACCCTGTAAGTGACCTAAGAAATTCGACCCTACTCGTGGGAACAACATGGCAAATGTAAATACCAATAATACAAATTCACCTAAAATCTTAACTAAACAAATATTTCACAAAGGCCTCTTCACAAATAAACCAAGATCAAACTCTTGTGGAAAGTCACCTGTAAAAGACACTAGTGAGCCAATTGATTTGGACAAGGAAGAAACACAATGCAATACCGCTGCAGAGCCCTGGGAAGATGTTGTAGGACGAAAAAGACAGCACAGCCCAGAACAATGTTTGATAAGCCAAAAACAAGCAAAACTCAATAGCTACTGGTTGAGTGCACCTGTTTCAACTTCCAACAGATTTACCGGCCTTGAAGATGAAAGCTCTGAGAGAGTAGAGAAGCCTCATAAGCCTCCGCCAATATTTGTTGATAAAGTCAGTAACATCCAGCCATTAATTAATATGCTTGAAGTTACAATACCAGGAAATTTTGAAATTAAAGTACTACAGTCTGAGCGAGTTAAAATTCAGGCAAACACTGCTGAGTCTTACAAAATTATGTACAAAGAGTTGAAAAAAAGGAACACTGAATTCTTCACCTACCAACCCAAAGACGAACGTAGCTTTAGAGTAGTCCTAAAACATATGCATCCTTCTACTGATTTAGAAGAAATCAAATTGGCACTTGAAGATCTCCAGCATGAAGTAAGGAACATCTGGAACATCAAACATGGACAAACGAAAAAGCCGCTCAGCATGTTCTTTATCGACCTAAAACCGCAGGCTAATAATAAAGATATTTATAAATTGAATAGCATACTCAATTGTAGAGTTACCTTTGAGGCTCCTAGACCCAAACGGGACATCCCACAATGCTCTAATTGTCAGCAATATGGACACACCAAAAAATTTTGCCATAGACAACCAAAGTGCGTTAAATGTGCAGGTTCTCATCGCACATCTGACTGCTCCACGAAGGAACGTTCCGATAAGGTGAAGTGCATCCTCTGTGACGGTAACCATCCTGCGAATTACAAAGGTTGTAAAGTCTACAAGGAGCTACAGAAAATGAAATACCCAGCCCCACCTCCAAAGAAACCCTTAAAGTCACCCCTAAATTCAAAAATAACTCGGCCAACTGGAGCAACTAACCCAACATATAGCGAAATAGTACAAAACAACATACCAACAAAAGACAACACAGACACACAAACAACTTAATCTTTCTTGCTAAAGTTAAATGAAACAATGCAAGCTGTTATGAATCAGATGTTAATAGTCACAAAACTGCTAACAGAACTCACGTCAAAATTGACTTCACATTCCAACCACTAAATATATGTGTGTGGAATGCAAATGGCCTGTCAAATCACTCTGAGGAGTTAAAATTATTCCTAAAAATAAAAAAAATAGATGTAATGCTAATTTCAGAAACCCACTTTACAAGCAAAAGCTATTTCAAAATACAAGGGTACTCCCTGTACCACACTATGCACCCAGATGGCAAAGCCCACGGTGGCGCTGCAATCCTGATAAAGGCAAATATCAAGCATCATGAGTCCTCACCCTACTCAAAGGAATATCTGCAAGCATCATCCATCGTGGTATCCGATTCAATTAACAAATTTACTTTGTCAGCCGTCTACTGTCCACCAAGACACACCATCAAAAATTCTGAGTTTGCTGATTATTTCCGTTCTTTGGGGCCGAGATTTGTCGCTGGAGGTGATTACAACGCCAAACACACGTACTGGGGTTCAAGGCTGATACTACCTCGCTGTCGTGAACTACTTAGATGCGTCCAAATGAACAACATGTATGTTCTCTCATCAGGCCATCCCACATACTGGCCAACAGATCCCAAGAAAATACCAGATGTCATCGACTTTTGCGTAATTAAGGGAATAGCCAAAAATTATCTGTCCTGCCAAAGCTGTTTGGACTTATAGAATAGAATAGAATAGAATAGAATAATCTTTATTGTACACCAATTCAGGATATTATACATACAATAGTATTCAAGGTTAATGACCATGTACAAATGGCGGACTTATCATCGGATCACTCACCAATTATTATTAACCTTTCTACCACCTTAACAGCGGAGGAACCTAGGTGCAATCTACACAATCGTAGAACAAACTGGTCACTATTCCGGCATTTAATTGATACAGCATTGGTTGAACCAGCTAGACTAAAGACTGAGGATGACATAATTTATGCAGTCGAACATTTTACAAGGTCTCTGCAAGATGCTGCTTGGGATTCCACATCATTAGCAGGAAAAACTGGGGAAGATTTGCCCATAGCCCATCACCTTCTAGAGTTGGTAGCACAAAAGAGAAGACTGAGGAAACGGTGGCAACTATCACAATGCCCACAAGCGAAAAAGCTGTTTAATCATGCCATCAGGAAAC
Organism: Arctia plantaginis; assembly: GCA_902825455.1. Taxonomy (NCBI): domain Eukaryota; kingdom Metazoa; phylum Arthropoda; class Insecta; order Lepidoptera; family Erebidae; genus Arctia; species Arctia plantaginis. The sequence continues at coordinate 12,406,382 of CADEBD010000314.1, read as the reverse complement.
TCAAGAATGCAACCACTCGAGATCGTAATTTGGCCTTTCAATTGCATCTGAGCGGTCTGGATGCTTCCGCATCATCAGACTACTCGCTGTGGAAAGCTACTAAGAAAATTAGAAGACCTATTAATGTCTCCCCAGCCTTGCGTACACAGGACGGGAGATGGGCTCGTACTGATGCCGAAAAAGCAAACACTTTCTCTGTCCACCTACAATCCGTTTTCAAACCCCATCCAAATGAAGGTACACCCGAACATGAAAGAGAGGTATCTAACTACTTGGCGGAGGAAGACTCAAGCGCAGAAATAGTTGACGACATGGCCAATTTCAATAAAAATGAAGTGGTACGGGCTATAAAAAAGATTGACTCAAAGAAGGCCCCCGGTTTCGACCTCATCACTAGTAGGCTGCTGGCCGAACTGCCAGACTCTGGAATGACTATGCTCACGTCCATTTATAACAGCATGACAAGACTCAGATTTTTCCCTCCACAGTGGAAAGTAGCCAAAATAATAATGATCCCTAAGCCCGACAAGGCTCTGGAAGATCCTAAATCCTACAGACCTATCAGTCTACTACCGATTCCTTCGAAAGTTTACGAGTCGCTCCTATTAACTCGCATGTTACCAATAATTAAAACAAAACATCTGGTTCCAGACCATCAGTTTGGATTTCGTCATAAGCATGCTACTATCGAACAAATTCACAGACTTACAGTCGAAATACATAAAGCGTATGAAGCCAAAAAATACTGTACAGCCGTCTTTTTGGACATCTCGCAGGCCTTCGATCGGGTCTGGCACCAGGGTTTGCTTTACAAAATTAAAAAATCCATGCCCCATCACCTGTTTTGTATGATCAAAGCTTTCATAACTAATCGTCACTTTATGGTTCAGTGTGGAAACGAGATGACAAGCCTTTGCCCCATCCTAGCGGGGGTTCCACAGGGAAGTGTAATTGGTCCGATCCTCTACCTGCTCTACACCTCGGATTTACCCACCAGTGAAAAAATTACAACAGGTACTTTTGCTGACGACACAGCCATTTTGGCCACCCATAGTCAGCCAGAAATCGCAGCTAAACTACTACAAGAAGGTTTGAATAACATAGCCGACTGGCTAAAAAGGTGGCGGATCAAAGCTAATGACAGCAAGTCGGTCAACGTTACTTTCACCCTGCGAAGAGAGCACTGTCCACCAATGACGTTGAATGACGTAGAAGTCCCTCGGGCAGATCACGTGCGGTATCTTGGACTGTACCTCGATAAACGTCTTACCTGGAAGAAACACATTCTTACCAAGAGAAAACAGCTTGGTCTACAGCTGAGAAAACTTTACTGGCTCATTGGTTGTAAATCCCAGTTATCAAGGGAAAACAAACTTCTAGTATATAAAGCCATCCTCAAACCTGTGTGGACGTATGGCATACAACTATGGGGTACAGCCTCACACTCCAACATAGAGATCTTACAACGTTTTCAAAACAAAATGCTGCGCATAGTTACTGGTGCCCCATGGTTTGTGACTAACGAACAACTGCACAACGATCTGAAGATGCCTACAATCAGGGAGGAAATAACTAGACACACTAAGGCATACAGGGACAGAATATCAAACCACCCAAATATATTGGCCCAACCGCTTATGGACAACAGTTTGAAAATCCGTAGGCTAAAGCTCAGAATCCCCCAGGATGTGCTGTGATAAGAGCACATTATAACTAGAACAGGGTACGGCATTGACCGCATCCCTGCACACGACTTCCAATTTATGCCCAATCTATCGCTTAATGTCCTGATAAAGAGACAGATTGCTGTATTAAAGATGAACAAAAAAAAAAAAAAAATAATTATTAATTTAACAGCCAATAAACATTCCTATGTTCAAATAAAATTGCACAATCTCAATTCTGCTAAAAGGATGACAGAATTAATATAAAAACAAAAATATCACAGTGGGATTTTTTAAAGACCGTGTCATCAAATTCCAAAAATTTCCATATTTTTTGTGAGATTATTAACACGAATTTTACATTTATACACACCACTAACTTCCTCAATTTTGTTAAAATCCATGACAATTTTTATTGCTAACTACTAGGAACGATTTGAATAACTACTATTTACATCATCAACAGTCTATAATAGTCCACTGCTGGACATAAGCATCTCCTCAGAAAGGAGGTTTTGGCCTACTATACCACGCTGGCCAGAAGGGTTGGTATAGGGATTGTGTCAAGTTTTTTTTGTGTAGACCATTCCTGCATTAGGAATAATTCCTATATCCCGGGGGGGACTTTACAACCATACATTAACGGACACAAAGGACACCCAGACTCAGAACAACAATTTGTGGATCACACAAAGTTTTGTCCCATGTGGAAATCGAACCCACAACATTCAGCGTAGTAGGAAGCGGCGAGGTGACCGCTTAAACCATTACTCCATACGTGTAGTCCTTCTCTTTGCAGTGTTGTTGTCCTGCGTAGTTTGCTCCCTAAGTCAGCTCTTACGACACCCAAGGGATTAATAGGGGTGGTGACACTCCGTATTCTTAATCCGCCACCACGCCGATCCTATTTATATATGTATGTTCATCTACAAACTGGTACTTCATATTATTTCTAACAAGCATCGTGCAATATAAGCTGTAGCCAATATTAGGAGTTCCATTATTGATGATGCAAAATAATGATTACTATGAAATGTAAACTTTTCTATGTTTAGAAACTAACAGTTCAATTTATAAACCTGTAGTAACGTGGAACAGATTATTCTTCATTGTACTCTTGCAAATATTAATACTTGAAATCTATTTCGTTCATTTATAACTAGTCTTAACAATAAATTGTCTTATCACGTAGAATCACCCATTCAATACAATCTTAAGGTAGATCAATAAAATTTACATTATAATATACAGTAAAGATTTACATTTACAAAATAAATAACAAAATCGCATGATTTAGATAAATAGTACTTTTTGTAAAATCAATCTGTATTTATAGCTTACCGATAGTAATATTGTTTCAATTAAACGTTTCTGTACTATGTAGATTAACATTACAGTACAAATATATTAAAAGCCTAGTATTATTTCAAGTACTTATCGGTGTGATTAGACATTAGACACAACGGCTCTGTTTGTTCTCTTGCCTCCTGCTAGTTAAACATTGAATACATGTACGTGCATGCATGCATTTTAAGTAAATGCATGCAAGACGTTCATGCAAGTAGTAAACGTATCAAATGCGTCCCATGACTCATGTGGTATATGTAGGAGTCATGAGATGCTAAATACATCTTATGACTCATTTACTTGACTTTAGGGAATACGGTATTGCATATGACCAAAGACAAAATGCCTTTGTCAATATGATGCCATTACTACTCACAAATCTTAACAAAGTGCTCAGTGCACTACAGAAGTGCACAATACTATGTACAAGTACAATGTGTGATGTGCTTTATCTTCACGTATTTTGTTTAATATTAATTTAGCAAAACACCAATGATTTCTGACTTTTACACTTTATCACTATAACTTTATATTAAAAATAAGGTATCATATAACTTCTATATGATACCTAATTTAAGTAATATATTTTGTTTAAAGACGTAGTTATTTGTGATATTTTTATTCAATGATACATGAGGCAAATTATGAATAGATGTGGACCGGTTCTTTTTTGTGTTACTTTTTATATTACGAGTTGGTGGCACAAGAAATTAATTATTCATATCACTCGTACCATATCATTATCGACATGGGAAAAGTATTCAATTATTTTAGATGAAATAAATTTTATAAAACTTATGTAATTAAAACTAAATGTTACAATTACATTGATTTAGAGATTTGTTAATAAAAATACTTCATCCCATGTAAAAGGTTGAATAACACCTACGCAGGTTTACACATACATATGTGAATAAGAGAAAATTAAAAAAAGGAATTGTTAAAGGACCACCATGATTCCTCCTCTTTCACTTCTTTGCTTTAAATGAGAGCTTCATATTAAAACATTTTTTTTCCAAGTGCTTTTAAAAAAAAATTAGTTTCAGATATCTGGTCAAACCATCCGAATGTTGCTCAATACTTTTTTTTTTTCATTAAAAACAAGGAAAGTGAATCAGGAACAAATAATAGGATCGATTTAGTTCATTTAAAATTTGTCTTGACAATGATATCTCTTATCACGTAAAGTCACCTTTATCAGTTCAATACAATCTTAAGAATAAAAAATATTAAATACCAGGCAGAATGACGATTTGCTCAAAATGGCTGGCGGAAGCTGGATGCGAAAAGCCCAAAATAGATCTAAGTAGCGTGCAATGGGTGAGGCCTATGTCCAGCAGTAGACTGCGATGGGCTTATGATGATGATGAACGAAAACGCAACCTTCGGAGGTTGCTAGATTTATTAATGGATGGAGGATAGTGAATACTACCACTTCGAATAGCATTACCTAGTATACAATAGATGAGAATGAAGAATGATAAATAATATGATAAAAGGCAAGATCTGATTTACTCAACAGATAATTTATTTACCCTAGAGTAAAAAAGAATAGTACTAAAGAATGCAATTAATGGTAAGAATGATTTGTATACTTTAAAATAGAAATATATTTGAAAGATTATTGGTCTAAACATTCCTTATGTAGTGATAGTTACAAGTGAAATTATGAAATAGCAGTCATAAACCCATAACGAACCAGACACGGATTGCGAACAATGCAAATTTTGCTTATTCAGAAGTTTGTGCTAGAGTTCTATGAACTCACATGTGTGAATTTAATTTTCTGCACACGAAAGCCGGATTCATTACATAATTAGAATTAAATTATGTCAAACAAGTTTGATTACTTACCATATTGGACACGTTCTTTATCAAAGAGATTTTAAATAGACTGAGAGTTGGGACAGCTACCCACACTTTATATCCAGTTCTTCAAGAATGTCATGTCTGGACTTCATTCCTTAGTACAAAGCCAACGTCAAGGACTTATCCAAGTCATTGACCCCATTACTGATTATTACGCAAACATGGTAGGACGATTTCATGCTCACAGTGTGTCAAGTAACCTATTAATTTGCTCCTGTTTTGTTTAACTGCACTAGAGTCGCAACTCGTAAATATGTTTACCGCCTTAGTCTTCCACCTTATCTTTTGGATTTGAAACCCATTGGTGCTAGCTATGAGTTTATAAGTGGTGTGGTATAATATATATATATATATATATCATAGGTTCTCCTTTTTTTTCCCCTAAAGATTACCTACCTATTAATGTAAGAAAATATGTAGGTAATAGGTTTTTTTAAGATGCTGTATTTCTTAGTATAGATTGCCAATATTTACAGGTATATCTAGCACAATCTCTTTAATGGCAAACTTAACTAAAAAGTAAAAAATTGTTCCACTATCCTCCATGTCCACTTCTTGCCATCATCTATCATCATCATCAGACTATCTTTTAAATTCGTCAAAATAAATCGCATGAGCCCAACACATGAGATAGTGTACTGGTAAAGAAAGAACAGCTGTAAGACGAGAAAATTATAGTATTTTCATCTGAATTTAAATAATTAACAAAATCATTAATTAGCACAATTAAGAATTAGTTAAAATTGACTTGCAAGGTTGGTTAGGTACATAGTTATTAAGTCAGTTACAATACAAGTGAAGCTCTCAAAGGCTGAAGCTGCCAACGACACTCAATGTCTTCTAATGTCAGAGGAGCAGTGTCTGCTACGTATAATTTTATTTTGTAGCCATATGATTCACGACATTGTAGTTGTACTACAAAGTTTTGAGTTCCTCATGAACTCATGCTACCATCAAATGGAATTAATAGCGGATTAATGTGTTTTGTACATTGACTACAAACAATAAAATAACACTTTATTCTTTTAAGGCGCACATAAGCAATAACGATTATTATTAGTGCGACACCTGTCTTTTCTATGTAGGTATTTGTAACTTAAAATTGCTACAGTAACGTAGGAGATATAGGCTTTAGGCTGAAACATGATGACGGTGTTTATCAGACCCAAAGGCACACTACTCCTCGACAATCTGTTGTATCGATGAAAGTGATTTTGAAATCCAGCTAGAAGATAAACCATCAAAGTTATTAATGTTAAGTCGATATAAATTCAAGGAAACGGTTTGGTTCACGCTATTGTGAAAGTTTTGTTACAACGCACACTAGCCATTCTTAGTGATCTCTCATGTCTCACAGTGATAATGATGAATAAAAAGTTAAGTAACAGTGAAAACTGCCTAATTGTTTGGCATTCACAGTATGAGGAAAAAGGAAGTGCTTAGACGTAAGATATTACTAATGATAGCAAGTCAATGATTTAAGTCTAGAATCAAGTAGGAGGGGATCTGACATTGCAATTAAAGATATTATTCTCTATATTAAGTATGTGTGTAAGGTTAATAGTTTGAGATGAAATTCTTGTAAGCCAGTAATTTTGTTTTTGTTGTTATGATCTATATGCTTTGTATCTATCTAGAACAAATTAGAGTAGCTATTAAAAATTGTAAACTATGGTTGATGTTTTATAATTACAAAAAAAAAACACCTTAACAAAACAAACCACTCTCTGTTGTCTCACCTATCCTGTTCAACATTTTCACTACAGATTTAACAGCATTAATTAAGAGTGAGTTGTGATCTCTATGCAGGGGTACCTCAGTACCAGCTTCTCAATCTGGACCGCATCCAACGAAGAGCGACTCGAATCGTCGATAGCCCAAAGATCTCCGATAGACTCGATCCCTTGGCTTCACTGTGCATTCTCTGTCGTATATATCATGGAGTGTAGTCCGAGGAATTGTTTGGACTAGTACCGGCTACAACTTTCCGCCATCGTTCCACATTTTCATCCCTATGACCACTGTACGCTTTTCAAGATACTTTTTGCCTTGCACAAGTAATCAGTGGAACAAGTTATCGTCTGTGGTGTTTTCGGATCGGTACGACCTTCAAACCTCCTTCATTGTTGAGCTAGTATATCATATATTTGATGTCTGGGAAGATGCCCACGATTCTCTAGGTATCTTTTGCGTTTTAAACGCTGAACAGAAAATTATAGGACTAAGGTATCAAAAATAAAGCATTGGAACTTCTTGCTTCATATCTAAATACTTAATAGGATTCAGAAAGTTGATAATAATGGTGAGCAGTCCAGGCTCTGTGGTAGAAATGGGCGTTTCACAATTTTTCTATTTTAGTATATATTAACGACCTACCTCACCTGGTCAAGGACAATCGCGAGATTATGTTATTTGCAGATGATAGGTACACTTACTAATTTCACAGACATAAACAGCGCCAGTTCGAAAGTGGTTCATTGGTTTGACGTCAATAATTTGCTTTTAAATGAACCAAAAACTAAGTGTATACGTTTCACTATGCCAAACGTCAAGCCAGTGAAAACTTCCGTGATGATTAAGGATGTCAAGTTGGACATTGTGGATACTATGACATTTTTAGGTATAACACTAGATTCTAAGCTACAGTGGGGCCCACATATTCATAAATTATCGAGTAGACTCAGTAAGAAGGATTCGAGAGTTGACTGACAGCACGACTTGTTTACTTTAGTTATTTTCATAGCCTAATGTCATACGGTATTCTAGTGTAAGGGAATGCTGCCGACAAACTATTTTTGCACAGCGATTCGAGCACTTTATAATTTAGGCAATCGTTTTTTATTGAGGCAGAAATTAAAAGAAATAAATAAAATGACAGTGGGATGTCAATATATGTATGAAAATGTAATATATGTTCATAAAAACAAAGGATAGCTTTTAAAAACAGTGATGTTTATTTTATAAATGCCAGAAATAGAAATAAACTTTTAGTACCTGCCTCTAAAAGGCTGGCTTTAAAAGAAAAACACGTCGTTTTAGGTCAATATGTCTGATTTTATAATCAAATCCCAAATAATATTCAAGACTTAAGTATTAACAATGTAAATCCGCAATAAAACGTAAATTATGTCAGAAAGCCTATTACTCCATTGTGGATTACATAGAAGACAAAAATGCTTTAGATTATTAAGCGCAGGCTATTTCTGAAGTGGAAATGTGATGTGGGCTAGGGTGTTTTTTTTATATATTTTATCCTTCTCTTTTATTTGATCTTTTCTCCTAATCTTATTTTTCTCTTTATTGCCTTTTACCTTTTAGTCCTTAATAACGATAATACTGGCACACATCAAAACAATGTTGTGGTATAATAATTAATGCCATTGTATCTATCTATAAATTGTAAAAGAATGGCCAGAAGTTTGTTTGCCTTTTCTTCTCATATGGCTCAACACCTTCAAAATGGACAGTTGTAATACGGCACAGGCATATCATAGTTTTTGTATAACTATATTTTTTATTAAATTTATTTTGCTATCTATTTGACAAAACAGAGATTGTGTGTGTGTGTGTGTGTGTGTGTTGATTTCATACAAAATGCATGAAAAAAAAAAATTGATTTTAAGAAAAGAGCGAATACCTTCCTTAAAGGCCAGCAACGTGTTTGTGAATCCTGCAGGCGTTCATAGGCGGCGGTAGTCACTTTTCATCAGGTGACCCTTCTGCTCGTCTGCAACTTCTTACATAAAATAAAAATAAATACATAGTTAAAATGTAGCAAACATTAGAATATTTAAAAGTGATGCTAAAATCTGACGCACTTAAAAAGATCTGTTTTGTATAAATTTATTGAGAACATTTTTATTATCATCAAAAATTGGTCTGCGATATAAGATAAAAGTAAAAGTAGGAACTCCTGTGCCGCTAACAGAGATCCGTTGTGTTTAGTTTCTTAGATAATGTCTTGATGTCGGTAAAACAACACGAAGATTGTTATAGAAATACCTGAAGAAAAGACAATAGCTCTGTTGAATTTGCGTGGAAAAATGGAAGTCCTTACTTACTACTTACTTTGAGTAGTTCAACTTTAATTACATATCACCATTGTTACTAAATACGGTAAAAAAGATCTTTGCGTTATTAATTTGACAGTTAACCATCATGTCGAGAGTTTCAAAAAGTCAAAAGCACAATAGTTTTTTTATTTAGTAGATAATCACGTAAGCTTACCTTGACATGACTTCAACTAAATGCGTCAACGTATCAGGGTGTTGTAAGATATAACAAATATTATAGTTTGTCACCATAAAAGACTACTTTTAAGTGTGTAATAACAATACACGTTTATAAGCAGTAAGTAAAGAAAAGTCAGTACGCTCTTGGGTTCCCATTGTATCTTTATCTAGATAACAACAAAACCTTAGGTAATTTTTCATGTTTGTATCTCGTCTAAAGTGGGTATCATATTTATTAACTCTTCAGTTAATTCAAGTCACGTCATACCCATATTACTGGAGCTTAGCGCTATCGCCCCAATATAATAATTATAGGGGGAGAGAGCACTTAAAGGGTGGTAGGCCTGCAGTACACTTGTATCTCTTAAGTTGCATGTGTCCAAACGAAGAAGTCCACCAAAAAAACTATTCTGTGCAGTCTACTTATCGGTCTGTTTGTTTGCTCCTTGCCTATATGTATATATGTTGGTTTGTGACCTTAAGAACTCTGGAAAAGAAGGATGGTTTTTGTCTGTTTTTTGTATGAGTTACATACCGGCGATTGCGAGAAAATAGTTTTTTAAAGGTCGTACATACTAGCAACCGCGACATCTGCCGGAATAAATCTGCCATGTGAACTGTTACCCCGTCCGTGTGGTGACGGATTAAGAATACAGATTGTCACCACCTCTATTCATCCCGTGGGTGTTGTAAGAGTCAACTAAGGGAAAAAACTATGCAGAACAACAACACTGCAGAGAGAAGGAGAACTTGACACAAACCCTTTTTTTTTTTCTTAACGTGTGGAAATCCCCTCGGACCGTCACCCCACTGGGGTTTGCGGCGGGGTGGTGTGTCGGACTCGGACCGACTAAAACCACACGGTGTGCCACTCTGCGCCTGTAATAGGAGGGATCCGGGAACAGCTGTTATTAAGACATCCGGACCCCTCCTATCCGGGCTCTCAAAACATTTTCCTCTCTTTTTATAGGCGACGTCCGGCACACGCGGACGCCGCCCCCTCGCGGCTGGCCAAACTAATGCGGGTGAAGGGGAAACCCACCCCGTCCACCCGCGGCCACACTCAGGGCGGCATGAGGCGGTGATAAGCGCGCCTCCGCCGCCCGGTTCGCCGGCGGCGGATCGGGTCCGAGTGGAGGTCGTCCTCCCGGGCCTTCTCCGCCGCCTCCTTCTGCGAAATTACTTCCTCGCAGAAGGTTGCGACCGCGGTAAAACAACTGTCGCTACCGGCCATGGAGACTTGTCACAAACCCTATACCAACCCGTCTGGCCAGCGTGGTATAGCAGGCCAAAACCTCCTTTCTAAGGAGAGGCTTATGTCCAGCAGTGGACTATTAAAGGCTGTTGATGATGATGAACTATTACCTGTTCTCAATTATATTGTTTATTACACAATCTGAATTAAATATTGATTTAACTAAATATTGAGATGGACAGAAATAAACCCTTTTAAAAAAAAAGTTGAACCGACTTCAAACAACACCGACAAAGAGCACTAAAAATTAAAAAATAATTACAAATCTAAGTAAAAAACTAAAATAAGTACCCTCAATGTAACAGGTAACATTATAATACCAATAGTCCCTTCTAGTCTGTTTGCAGTCGGTGCCAAGCCAAATAGGTGCTTGATAGGCATGGTAGAATGTAGCGCGGCAGCTGCAACAGTCTTCATGCTGCGCAAAACATGTTGAACGAGCTAAAGTGGACGCCCATCTCCAATTATATTATTATTTTGAATGCTTTAATAAGTAGTTGATAAATTTGCGCACGTAATTTATCTGGTTGGTCTTTATTAATTAACAAAATCTTCGATGTTTCATTAGAATTATTTTGAATTCTTAATTTTTCATTGTGCTAATATAAAGCTGACATAGACCAGTCTTACTTATTGTGCATCGAGCTTGGCACCGACTTCAAACAGACTAGAAGGGACTATTGGTATTATAATGTTACCTGTTACATTGAGGGTACTTATTTTAGTTTTTTACTTAGATTTGTAATTATTTTTTAATTTTTAGTGCTCTTTGTCGGTGTTGTTTGAAGTCGGTTCAACTTTTTTTTTAAAAGGGTTTATTTTACCATTTTTAGTGTAGGATATGTTTGTAATGAGTAGATAAGTAGGATATATAAAACACTACGTACCGTAATGTATAGTAACAAACTGTAGTTTGTTAGATTATATTAAATATTATATTTAATTACTGCTGGACATAGGCCTCTCCTTAAAAAGTTGACCCACACAAAATTTAAGAGTTTTTTCCAGAACTATTTTAATAAATTAAGTATAAAATTACTTACAAACGAAATGCGATGCCATCCATAGCAACTAAACGTCTATCCGAATTATTTTAACAAGATAGAATACAAAATTTCAACCTTTTCTTCTTAATTACTGTGGGGACATAAATACTGCAAGTTCTCTGAGCATCACATCACGGTTGCCATGGTTTGTTTGGCTAAAGAAATACTCGTAGCTAAAACACGTTGTCGGGGCTGTCAAATTCCCAATAATTGTGGGGTTTCCCTCGATTTCTCTAGGATTCCATCATCAGATCCTGAATTGGTGGTAATGGGACCAATTCGGGAGCATACCCTTTCGATTACAAAAAGAATTTTGAAAATCGGTCCACAATTGACGGAGAAATCGCGGAACAAACATACTTCTTTTGTGTTTTGGAAGTCGGTTAAAAAGAAAACATACTGTCGAATCAAAAACCCTCCTTTTTTGATGTTGGTTAAAAATCGACTAGCATGAAGCTCCTAGTCGAGACGAATCAAATGAGCACAAACACGGCGGAATTGCTTTATTTTATTACAGAGTTCCCATGGCTATTTACCGTCTCCATCATCAGACCCTGAATATCACATAGGATCGGAGTCCTTATTAATTAGACTCAAACACATTCAAATTCGATGGTATTACATAATTTTGTTACAGAGATCCCATACTCCTAAACCATTCATCATCAGCTTCATCATCAGCTCAGCAACATCAGATGGTGACCATTAGATGCAAAAATCTACATAGATTAAGATAATTTCTGATAAACAGTGTACATGCCTACAAAATTTGAGGGTTTCCCTCGATTTCCCCAGGATCCCATCATCAGATCCTGACCTGGTGACAATGGGACCACCTCTGACGTATGACCTACCAAATAAAAAAAGAATTATTCAAATCGGTTTATAATTGCCGGAGTAATCGCGTAACAAATATACAAAAAAAAAAAAAATACAGTCGAATTGAGAACCTCCTCCTTTTTTTGAAGTCGGTTAAAAATACATTTTTATAGTTATCTAATTTTATAATTATTATATATTTAATTTAACTAATAATATTTATTCAAGGTTTTTAATTACTTTTCAATACTGTCTGTGATGTGTCATTATTTATGTATCAAAATAATATTGTATTGACATGATTTTGTAAGAACGTAACGTAAATTTTTTTTTTTTTTCGTCCCTACGATTGGCAAAATCTATATTGAAATATTTCTTAGTGGTCGGTTTGGGATTTCACTGTAAGAACAGTTTAAGCTTTGTGTATCGAAATACGTCAGCAAATGACGCCTAAATGTTCATGTAAGACTTTTTGTACTTTACTCACACAAATTCCTAAATCTGACGAAATCTGTTGTTTTGTTTGTGTTAGAGGGGGCAGACGAGCAGACGGGTCACCTGATGGAAAGTGACCAGCGCCGCCCATAAACGTCTGCAACTTAGGAGTTACAAACGCATTGCATGCCTTTTAGGAAGGTGTACGTTCTTTTCTTGAAGGTTTAAAAGTCGTATCGGTCCGGAAATACCTCAGACCATAACCCGTTCCACAGTTTGGTTGTGCAGGACAAAAACTTTCTCGAAAAGCGCACAGCAGTGGAGCGCCAACTATCCAGGGGATGAGGACGAAAAAGTTGCGGCTAATATTAGTCCTGGTGTTGTTATGTCAGCTTCTATCATTAGCTAGCCCTGGTGTTGTTATGTCAGCTTCTATCATTAGCTGCACAGCACTGACACATATTTCTGAATAGTTCACAACACTAAATGCCGCCTTTTTTTCAACTATTTAACTAAGCTGTAGGTATGTCACAAAACCATTAATAAATTTATAGTAACACACGTATTTACTAATGTATAAAAGCAAGCCTCTAACAACAACATCACATATTTTCAATTAACTTCAGTGTACTAAAGTAACCTTTAAATGACATACTTACTATACATTACTTATACATAACATATATATACGAATAACAAATTTATGAATTACAAACAACTATTTCACAATCCATAAGAATCACTCGAACGAAACTAATGGATGATTGGAGCTTATTGATGCGTCTGTTTAATTCCGTATGCCAATTATATTCTTAAGTTATTTTTATGAAGGACATCGTTTGATATGGAGCCTCGAATTAAGAATAGGATTTATTAGTTATTCTTGCTCTAAAAATCATATTATAATTTGCAATAACCTAAAGCAAAATTTTGATTATAGTTACTAGTAGGTAACATAATGGCCATGTGAGTTTGATCAATTGTTTCGCTTTCACGTTTTAACTACTCATCCGATCTGCTGTGCGGTAGACCCAGGTTCGAGCCCCGGCCGATGCATATTGTAAAAATCTTCGTTACCCTTTGTACCAGGGCTTTCCTTTAAAGTCAAAAAAGAAAATGAAAAAAAAAGTTGTACTCCAGAACCAGTTTTTCACTTAGGATTACGTTCATCAAAAAACCCCCATCCCGCCATCGTCCCTTGCTAGGATATATTAGATTTGTCAAATCACAGGTTAACAGAAATTAATAAAGATAGATTTCGGCAAACATCACCATTATCTAGGGATGAAAAAAATATTTTTCTGTGAAATAAGTTGCGGGAAAAAAGTGGTTAATATGGGTATATCATATGATATAAAGGTAGTTGTTTTACAGCACTTTCACGTTAGTAAACAGAAAGTAAGTGTAACAGATTGCCTAAGACATCTAATGCAATTATTCTAAGGTACTGTGACTAGTACTGAAGGATTTCTAAGTGTTGATAATAAACTAACTTGAAAAACTCAATATTGACAAATCAATAAATATCTATCTAAAATATCAAATCGTGTAAGCTAAATTCTATTTACCCGATTTAATATTTTTTAAACTGTTCAATTCCATATCACAAGCCGTTGTTGACGGATGTGAAGAGATGTTTATTGTATTAAACGAACATTCTAGTAATTGTTAACATTTAAGTTTAATATTTAATCTTTATATGTAAAAGAAAGTCGTGTTAGTTACTTTACCGATATGGCTGAAAATTGGTCTCCTCACCAATTTTCAGCCATATCGGTAAAGCCGTAGCTTAGAGCCAGGAGACGGACATAGGATACTATTTATTATGAAAAAAAAAACAAAGTTTGCACGAACTTTGCTTTACTCGGAGATGCCACGTTATTATACTTGGAATGCTTCATCGAAGAATTTTCAAAGACGGAAGCAAGGCGATGCGGTTCCTGGGTATCCGGATGTGCGTTCTACTGATGATCTTGGTCGTATGATCACCAGGAATTAGATTTAGTAGTTCAAATGAATATACCCCTGTTGAATTCCCAACAAAAGGAAGTTTATGATACTTCAATGAAGGCCATCGATGATGGAAATGGTGGTTTATATTTCCTAGATGCCCTTGGTAGAACAGGTAAGACATTCCTCATGTCAGTAGATTTAGCCACTGTTCGTGCGAGATCCAACATAGCGATTGCAGTTGCTTCTTCTGGAATAGCAGCCACATTGTTAGAAGGATGCCGTACGGCACATTCATCATTAAAATTACCGTTAAACTAGCTGACCCGGCGAACTCTGTTCCGCCTCAAAGGCAATAAATAAGCCGATTTTCAAATTTAGTAAGTTAATTTTTTTCTTAGAAAAAAAATTTGAGTACATTTATCATTTATTATTGTTTCTGCATTTCAGTACATAGGTTGCTCTTCACTTGAGTACCTTGTGATACACGACATTTTTTAAACGCGTACCGTTGCACAGTTTTGGTTGGTTTATGTTTCGAAGCATGATTACTATGGAGCCAACCTTTAGGCGTAAATTGTGCGGTGGTAAGCCAGGCACATCCAAGGAGTTTAAAAATTCAATTGGATAGTTGGTGGCTTCATCTTCATTTGTGACGCAGTTAATAGATTTGAATGAATGCATTGTTCAAATGATCTTATAATGAACTAGCTGACCCGCGCAACTTCGTCTGCGTCTCTCAATAGTAATAAATTTTCTCCGTTTTTGAAACATTCTTCATTGGTGCTCCGCTCCTATTGGTCTTAGCATGATGATTTATAGCCTATAGCCTTTCTCGATAAATGGGCTATCTAACACTGAAAGAATTTTTCAAATCGGACCAGTAGTTCCTGAGATTAGCGCGTTCAAACAAACAAACAAACAAACTCTTCAGCTTTATAATATTAGTATAGATTATATAGTTCAGGTCGTCTACATCTTTATTCTTAGCCGCTAAAATTGCTCGCTCACTCAACCATTCATTATTTTTGTAGTTAGAAATAATGTCTGGAAATACATTGTTGATAAGTTCGTTTTTTGATGAGACAATATTACAGAAATTATTTGGAAATGATATCAATCCGCTCGATTCATCGACAGGTACTTGACCATTACCGATAGTCAGCAATTGCTCAGAGAAATCTTCAGCAGATGTATCATTAAGCAATGCAACTCTCATGTTTGTTGTCAGCTGCAGTTTCTTCACATAGCGCCATAGATTCGACGATTTGAGGCAAGCGTTTATTTCGTCGGCAGCCGTAGATCTTGGAATTACTGGCAGTGTTTAGCGGCGATCGCCAGACAGTAAAATCATTGCTCCTCCAAAACATCTCGAGTCATTCCGTAAATCTTTCAATGTTCGGTTAAGTGCTTCTAATGCACGTTTATGCGCAATTGTGCATTCGTCCCAGATGATGATTTTCGATGCCGATAAAACTTTGGCCATTACTGAATTTTTCGTAATATTACACGTTGGTTCTTCAATATCTTCAAACTATTATTTATTTATTATTACTATTGTTAGTAATAATAAATAATTATAATTAATTATAACAAATTTCACATACAATCATGAAATTTTAATGTCTGTGTCAATACGTCATTGCTTTTCTTGCACCTTACGTTGTTGCTTGACTTACAATGTGTGATATTTTGCATATTATTAACGCAAACTAGTACTACTTTTTATTTACATTACAGGCACAAACTATCTTATTATCATATAAAAAAAATGGTTTGTATTTATGCGCTGTAGATCCAATAATTTTGAAGTTTTTAATATTTGTATTTTAAAGTTACAATATCTATATTGTACGGAATACATTCGTATCTTTTGTCTACTGATAAACATTTATATAGATATCATTATTCTTCATGTTTCACACAAGTTGCTGTACGGCAATTGAAGGAAAAAGCAGGGATGGAGTCGTACACAAAAAGAAGAAGTCACTAGACTGAGAAAGATTTATATTCGTCCTTATATTTGTTTAATATTTGATTTTGTATACTCCCTAAGTAACAGAAGGTAAGTTTAAGTTGCAAAAGGAGTAAAATAATAATAATCAGTGCCATAACATTACTTGAGGTATAATGACTGTTACGATTTAGTTGTTCTTACTGTGTTCCTACGCATCATTTTTGTTATTTTCCAAGTAATGAAGCCACCACATTAGGAGGTAATTCAAACTAAAACAGATACATAAAATTGTTTTAATGATAAACATCTAGTTAACTGAGTATAATAAGATATTGGAGATACGGTAACAAAAAAAACTGAAAGATGATTTTAAAATTCACAGAAGATTTTTCTTTTTACTTAGAATTAAACATTATTTTGCAAATTAAATAATCGAGAATTCAGAATTCTACTTAAGATAAATATAATTCAAAATCTAAGTAATACATTACATACATACTCACCACAACCACAATCATTGTCCGTGTTGTAACTTATTAAGAATACGGAGTGTCACCACCCCAATTCATCCAGTGGGTGTCGTAAGAACCAACCAAGGGAGCAAACTACTCGTAAGTAGGACAACAGCACTGCAAAGAGTAGGAAAACTTGAAACAAACCCTATAGCAACACGTCAGGCCAGCGTGGTATAGTAGGCTAAAACCTCTTATCTAAGGAGATGCCTATGTCCAGCAGTGGACTATTAAAGGGTGTTGATGATTGTTTAAAAAAAAGGTCAGTTTCAAAGTTGAAATTAATAATTTTAATTGTTAATTCCATACTTACTCTTGGAATTTCTGGTAAAATACGGTATCCATTTTCATCAGCAATATAATTTACAACTATTTGTATTCCATCGTGGTCTATATAAGAGTATGAACCATTAACAGCAATATAATAATAATAATAATAATAATAATTTTTATTTAAAGTAAAGATTTACAAAATTTGTTTAAAAATGATAGCCACACTAGGCTTAGCCTGTATCGAGGCTATCAATACAAAAACGATTATACATTAGGACAATATCAATAATATTAGAATCTTATATAAATCTCATATGAAACAATAGGAAGAGATCGCAGTTTACTACAATCTTTATTTATTTAATTGACTAAGTTTAACTTGGAGCTATGTGAGTGTGTGTGAGTGTGTGTGATAGTTTGTGAGCCTGTGTGTGTGTTTGTGTGTACATGTCTAAGTATGTGTATTCGTCTGACTGTCAGTTTTCATTCTTATTTTAAGATTTTTAGCAATTGTTCAGTTTCTTTATGGTTAAGACAGCTCATGATTTTACTGATTTTCAGTTTAGCGTCCCGTATTGTATCCTGTTTGAAATTATATCTATTGACACCTTATTGTAAATAAATGGAAACATGAACTTTTGAAAGCGATTTGCGAAGGATGATTTGCTTCTAGGAACAGGGACTTTGAAAATTCTTTGCTTGAGCATTTTATTGTAATCAGGGGCGTTTAACACGTTTTTATGTGTGGAAATGATGGCTTGAAATATGTATAATCGTCTTATATTCAATACTTGGGCTTCTTTGTAGAGTTCAGTGGTTGGGAATCTCAACGGTTTATTCAACATAACTTTTAAAATTGATCTCTGAGCCCTTTCTAAGATAATCAAGTGTGTTGCAGCTGAGCCTCCCCAGATATTTAAACAGTAAGTCAGGATGGATTGACACAATGATATATATATCGTTTTTAATAAATGTAAATCAGCAACATCTCTAAGTTGTCTTACAACGTAAATTAGTTTCCTTGCTTTAGCTGCAGTTGCCACGATGTGGTCTTTGTAAGATAGTTTATCATCTAGAATTACTCCTAGATATTTAATGCTTCGTGACCTTTGTATTTTATTACAATCACAAATAGTCTGATCAAAATTACATGTGTGAATTGGAATGTTTGGGCTTAAGGCTGGAGAAGAAGCTGCAGTTTTGTGGTAGCATAAATATTTGGTTTTGCTAGTATTTAAAGTTAATAAATTATTGTGAAGCCATTTAGCTATAATCGCCATACCTTGTTCAGCCGTGGCAAAACAGTTGGCCCAAGTGGAATCATGAAATATTATTGCTGTGTCATCCGCGTAGCAGATCATTTTTGCATTTCTAAGTGGTAAGGTCATCAGGTTATTTATATACAGAAGAAATAGAGTCGGGCCTAACACACTCCCTTGAGGAACTCCAAAAGAAGTTTCCTGCAAGGTACTGTGCAAGGAGTCCACCTTTAAACATTGTTTCCTTTCCGTCAAGTAACTTCGGAACCAGTTTAGCGCGGTTCCCCTTATTCCAATGCCTTCCAATCTCTTGAGTAAGATTGGAATTGCAACAGTATCAAAGGCCTTTGCGAGATCTAAGAAGATTCCGATACACGCAAGGCCATTGTCTAGATTTGTAACAATTTCATTTGTCAATAAATTTACGGCGTCTTCAGTGGACCTTCCTTTCCAAAAACCGAACTGACTATCTGATAAAATATTGATCTTCTCAATGTACTTAACTACACGTTTGTTGACTACTCTTTCTAGTATCTTAGCAAAGACAGAAAGCAAGATAATTGGTCTATAATTGTTAGCCAAATTGGTTTCTCCCCCTTTATGTATAGGTACAACAACAGCAGTCTTCCATTCTTGAGGAACGATTCCGGTTGATAAACTTTGGTTAATAATATAGGTTAGCGGTTCCACAATATGATTCTTGACTTTTTTTATGAGTCGGTTAGTAACTCCATCTAGTCCTGGGGCACTGTCATTCTTTAGATTCATAATGATGTGTTCTATTTCTGTATTATCAGTTGGTTTGAAGAAGAATGAGTTTGGAGGAGATGGTGAAGTGTCGATATTTTGTGCCAAAGCTGATTGTGTTGTATTTAGATTGTTTAAAATATCGTTAGCGTATTTTTGTCCTACCGATGTAAAATATTCATTACAAAGATTTAAGGAGTCTTGCGGACAGGCATTTAAAAGTATTAGATCTGGCGCAGGTGATTTCGTTACTACTTTTCTATGCGAGATTTTATTAATAGTCTGCCAGAGTTGTCGTGGTTGATTTTTCGAGTTTTTCAGCAATGTACATTCATAGTCATTTCGTATTTTACGAATTAGAGAGTTATAAAAATTTCTATACCTGAGATATATCAGTGATTTCACTTCGTTTCTTGGCATTTGTTTAGCCTCGAGGTGTAATTTATCACGAACACGTGAGCATCTTAGCAACCCTTCCGTCATCCACGGCTTAAGAATAATCTTTGAGCGACTTATTCTAATTAATTTAGTGTTGTATTTGATTATATTGTTTATAATATTCATAAAATGTTCTGTTTGGTCAGCCACATTCTGTATCTTCATCACCTTAGACCAATCTACATTGCTGAGCTTTTCTGAAATGGAGTCGTAGTTAAGGAGGCATTTATACCTTGGAGGTGATGTTGATTTTGTGGCCGTTGCTGTTAGACCAGTAATGACAAGGTCGTGGTCAGATATTGCTGAAGAGCAGACTATAGTCTCCACATCCACCTCTCCCTTATAGAATACGTGATCAAGGCAGGAATCATATCGAGTGGGCTTATTAATAGCTGGCACTAGGCCTAGTTCAGCCATAGTGCAAAGGTATGTTGTGGTATCGTTGCCTTCTAAATAGGATATATTTATATTGATATCGCCAGTAAATAGTCATTGTTTTCGCCAACATTCACTAAGCGACCGACCGGTTTCTTCACGAGTGATACCATTTAAGGTCATAAAGCTGTAATTCATAGTTAAATATGTGTATATTACAAATTCTACAGGGTACATTTAAATGTTAACTGACAAAAACAGAACACAGTGTGACATGAAATAATTAATACAATAATTTCTCAGATTAAATTACCGGAATCTGTAGTTGCCAGACCCATCATTGGTATTTTCGTACCCAAAAGTCTCGCTATCATTAGCAGCAACCACAAATACAACACACACGGCTATAACGAAGAACATGTTAACTTGTAGTACTACAACTAATGTTAATGCAATATTTATCTAATATATAGGTGTAAATTATAAGCATTAAAAAACTTAAGGTTAAACTTGAGGTTTTAACTTTAGTTAAAACCTCAGCCTTGACTTTTGTCTGAAGTTGGCAAAACATATTATACAATTGTATAGTGGTAATAACAGTTTATTAGGATCATAATTATATTATGCATTTACCCCCATTTACAAAAGGAAGACGGTGACGGATTAAGAATACGGAGTGTCACCACCCCTATTCATCCCATGGGTGTCGTAAGAGCCGACTAAGGGACCAAACTACACATGACAACAAACACTGCAAAGAGAAGGAAAAATCCTTTTTTTTTTTTTTTTTTTTTAACGTGTGGTAATCCCCTCGGACCGTCACCCCACCGGGGTTTGCGGCGGGGTGGTGTGTCGGACTCGGACCGACTTAACCACGCGGTGTGCCACTCTGCGCCTGTAATAGGAGGGATCCGGGAACAGCTGTTATTAAGACATCCGGACCCCTCCTAGCGCCGGCCCGCTCCTGTTGCGGGCCCCGTCTCAAAATTTTCCTCTCTTCAGGCGACGTCCGGCACACGCGGACGCCGCCCCCTCGCGGCTGGCCAAACTAATGCGGGTGGAGGGGAAACCCACCCCGTCCACCCGCGGCCACACTCAGGGCGGCATGAGGCGGTGATAGGCGCGCCTCCGCCGCCCTGTTCGCCGGCGGCGGATCGGGTCCGAGTGGAGGTCGTCCTCCCGGGCCTTCTCCGCCGCCTCCTTCTGCGAGATTACTTCCTCGCAGAAGGTTGCGACCGCGTTAAAACAACTGTCGCTACCGGCCATGTAGCGTACTACGGCCGGTAGCGAGAGATCCACTCCGATGACTGCAGTGAGGGCCCGGCGCTGCGTCGCCCATGCGGGGCAGACCGCCAGCGTGTGCTGGGCCGAGTCCTCACTGCAGTCGCAGTGGTGGCAGGCGGGACTCAGTTCCCTCCTAGCGACCGAGTGCAGGTACTTTCCGAAGCAACCGTGCCCGGAAAGCACCTGCGTCAGCCGGAAGGTAAGGGTCCCGAGCTGCCGCCCTGCCCACTCGGCGATGACCTGCTGGAGAGCCTCCACGGCGGCGGAGCCAGCGCGTGGAGTCTCCAGCCGGAACGACCAACGAGCCATCGTGGCTCGGCGAGCGGCTTCGCGCCACTCGCGCACGTCTTCGGGCGGAGGACGATCTCCGCTCTCCGCCCGGGAGTCAGCCACTCGCCGATAAACATCGGCGAGCACTTCCGCCTCCAAATCCCACGGGGGAGTTCCGGCAAACGCGCACGCCACCTCCGTCGAAACGGTGCGGTAACCGCGTATGGCTCTGACCGCCATTACCCTCTGAGGGCTCAAGAGGCGTGCACTATAAACTTGTTACAATCCTATACCAACCCGTCTAGCCAGCGTGGTATTGTAGGCCAAAACCTCCTTTTTAAGAATAGGTTATATGTCCAGCAG
This sequence comes from Arctia plantaginis, assembly GCA_902825455.1. Classification (NCBI taxonomy): domain Eukaryota; kingdom Metazoa; phylum Arthropoda; class Insecta; order Lepidoptera; family Erebidae; genus Arctia; species Arctia plantaginis. Next base: position 12,384,287 of record CADEBD010000314.1, on the reverse strand, counting down.
TGGACTATTAAAGGTTGTTGATGTGACCCCCACATAAACGGATGCCCACGGGATGAGTAGGGGTGACAACCGTTTTAATCTGTCACCGTCGTCCGTTTTTCTATCTAAAAACGATTAGATTTGCAATGAGGGCTGGCACCAGGCAGGCAGCCGGCAAAAATTATTTTCCAATGTTACACATGGTACGACCCTAAATAAAATGAGTTGAACGAATTGTACACTAGTCGATTACCAAAATAGTTTAGACCAAGTAATGGTTTAAATCCAACAGAAATTTATTTGTACAAAACAGTGATTGCAGAAACTAAATTAAACGATGTAAAGGAAAAAGGGATAAAAACATACACGAAATGAAAATAAAAAAAGATTGGAGTAGGATCCATAATTAATTATGTGAACATTTGTATTCTATGTACAAAGATAAACAGCCACAACAAACAAATAAGCTGTTTATCATCATGTCATAGTTAAAGTCATCGTACAGTTAAAGTTGGTTTACGGTAGTCATACATTTTGTATGGATAACTTATTGTTGTAAATATAAACAAAATAAATACTGTTTTCTTATTTTGCTTCTGTGATGTTGTATCGTATCATTTTCTTATTTTCCAAGTAATGATGTCACTACATTACCAGGTAATGTAAGCTGTAACAGAAAAATATTTTAAATAAATAATTAAATATTTCGGACAAACAGCACACGACGCCATCTATTTTCAAGTAAAGCAGAGCTTGTTCTATAAAAGTTTGATTGACAGATAAAATACTTATACACTTTTCTTGTAAATTGTAGATAGAAAACACCCAAACTCCGAAACAAATATTTGCAGATCATACATACAAACATTTGGTCCGACCCAAGCATTGAACTTGTGACCACAGCAGTCACATACGCTACTATTTTACAATATACTATATTATAATACAATTAAATATTTTAGTATGACTTATTTTATGTTTAAAAATGTCCGAGCAGATTTTTTAACACCAATGTATGTTAATAATGTAAACGCTTAATAAAAATGTCCAAGCATATAAAAAATTCACATTAATTAATTTGTAGCTCCGCTCGCGTGTATATCGGCTATCGTAGTAAAAAGTAAGTAAGAGTAAGTAAGTAAGTAAGTAAAAAGTAGTAGTAGTAGTAGAAAATGTAGCTTTCCATTGGTAAAATAATTTTTAAAATCGGTTTAGTGGGTTAGGCGTGGCGTTTAATGTGGGCAAAAGCTAGTACTTAAATATTTCTAAATACATACATGCTATAGATAAATTACATCCACACACAGAACGAATGATCGTGTTCTTCACACAATTATTTGTCCTGGATGGGAATCGAAGCCACGGCCTCTGGCATTAACATGAAATGTATTTTTAAATCTAGTTTACGAGTATACTTACAACTTATAAAGGAAATTCGACTTCGAACCAATAATACGATATCCATTTTCGTCAGCAGTATATTTGACAATTACATCTCTTCCATCGGGGTCGTTATCAAAGTAAGAACCCTCAACAGCAATATGATCATTGTTTTCGACGATATTCACTAAGCGACCAGTTTCCTCGCGAGAAATACTATTCAAAGTTAAGAAGCTGTAATCATTATGTGTGTATGTATATATTTTAATATTTTCATATTGCATTCTCGATAAGAAAGATAAATAGTTTGAAAAATGGATTTAAAAAAATAAATTATTACATTATTAAACAGGCATAAAAATCGATAACATAAAAAAATAACAAGTATAATATATCATACTTGAACGTCTACTAGTTGCCAGAACCATCATTGGTGTTTTTGTAGTTTAAAATCTTGGTTTCAGCAGCGACTACAGAAAGTAAGACACAAGTGACTATAACAAAGAAAATTTTAACTATTACAAATCTTAGTAACGCTTCAGTAATATATATGTAGGTATATTAGCATTGAAAAAGTTAAGGTTTTTACCAAGTTTATTTTAGTACAGTTTTAAAGTACGGTAATAACGTATTATGATTATTAAGTATAAGGAATCTGAGTACTCATAAGAACATTCAAATAGTATTAAAAGCGTCTTAATCTTCAGGCCTTTTATAACCTCATCAATTCTTTAATACTGGTCAGAGTGTAAACTGGTTGTATTAGGTTATTATAAATGTAAAATATACCTATTAAAAAATTCGTATTCGTATTTCGAATTCAAAGTAATTTTATAATAAGTATACGTATTTTTCTGGAAGAATGATGGTGATTTATAGATTTTGAAATTAGCTAATTAATAAAGATTTTTATAAACAAGCTTTATTTATATGGCAAAGAAGGAAATACGTTTTGAATTCAAACATTTAATATTAAATATGAATATTAATACCTTATACAACTTCTTACTATTTTATATTCTATAGCAACTTGTCGACTTAACTTTGCGATATCATGTTTAGTATACAATAAGGCTGCCAAATCCTTAGCGCCTCACTAAGACTTTGCGCCATTTATTTTAGTAGTAGTTTAAGCAGAAACAAGCTGGAAGCTTGCTTCTGCTTAAACTACAATTTGTTTCAATGACTTATTTTACATAGTTATGGAATGTAAAGCTATCACAACAACTTTTTGTGGATAATAACGGTGTCGTAGTAAGGTAACCAGTACTACAATTGATCACAATTCATCATTTATATAAGAAGGTGTAAAAAAAACATGCTTGTACTGTTGATTGTTGAGGATCATCGCATTTAGATCTAATACTTGTAATAGCAGCCAGGTTATAATAAACTTTAGAACAGTCTATCATAGTGTGCATATAATATATAGTTTCATGTCTGTACGATTGACAGTTGAAGGGCTCCGGCGTCAGGTGCCAATCCTTGACGCGACAGCCAGATCTTTACAGACTAGTCTTTTATAATTGAGTCTGCATATAAAATTCTGTGTCTGTACAATTGATACTTATAAAATTTTTGTCGGAGCTGAATCTGGGTATAGCAGCCAAGCGATACTAATCTTTACTACCGACTCAAAATTTAATAATGATTTCTGTACGATTAGTAGTGTGGTATTCTTAAGCCTTTCCTGGAAATCGTTTCAGGTCGTACTTAATGTAAGGATAAATGATGAAGTAAATTGAACTTGTTTGATTTTTGAATTTTTAAACATTTTGAATAACCGTTTTCATTTTTAATCTTTGTTCGTGCTAAGATCTGTTCATTATTTTGTTGCTATAACGTCTTGTGTATTTGAAAAAAATATTGTTACTTGTTTTTAAAGGCGGATACAGATATTGCGAGGCATGTGCAGTGAATGGTTCTCATAACAATGTCTGGACGTTCATAGTCGTGGCGAGGCATGTGTTACGCAATGTGAGGGCGAGCCAGCGTATGTCGGCAAGCGCTCCACGATCAGAGCATGTGGACGTAGGCAGACACTCACTACAGACTACTCACGAAAAATGAACCTATTCGAGGTAATTAGCTTATGCTAGGATCGATCCAGCCAACACAACATAATCAGAATGGCACCACCGCATCGCGTACTTACGTTTATTCAATTATTGAAAAAAAAAAGAAAAGAAAAAGACCTTGGCTTCGTGTGTAACATACGCCTTACCGCAATTGAAGGTACGCGCATTGCTAGGCTAGGTAGATGGACCCGAGCATGCGTCAGTCGACCTGTGCATACGCTGGTTTTATTTTTACTCGAGGCAATAGTGCGGCGCATGTCTCGCAATGTCTGCATCCTCCGTAAGAGTTACAGAGTACAATTGTTCAGCTTAAGAAAATAAGGTCGGCTTATGGCATATCATCTGCTATATATTTTTATAGCTTTTTCAGTTTCAATTCTGACTAACCTTTTTTTTAACTCAATTAGTTCCTTACTATGCAACATAAAGAACTAATGTAACGGTACTATTAACAGTTTTTTTGCTTTAAATATTGACTTTATCTACTCAAATTTAATGCTTACCTATTATTTTTTATGTATGGTCTTAAATCTGACTGCTGTTATGTTCCCTGAATATAAATAATTACAAATAAGTAATTGCTTAAGAAGAAAACTTTGTTAAAAAATGAATGGCCAGCATCCTTCTGGACTGAATTGCCATGTTAGGCGGCTGTGTAATACTATATGATACCTAACTCTATCAACAAAGTCGTGATGCTTCTTGTTAGAATGAGATTAGACTGACACCATACTTACATATTGTTTAGGGATTATTACAATCGTAACAATATAATCTATTGTGATGTATATTATTGTTATATTAATGTGTATTATTGTATATCGTTGACTTTCTAAATATGCAAGTAGTCCTGACGTACAATTTCATCCAACGAAACTTACTTTTATAAAATATTGGGTAATGGTTCACTTAACTAAGGTCACGCTAAGTTTGCAATAGGATTTTAATACAAATAAAAACTACCTGTTTAATATAATAATAAATAAGAAGGAAAGACAACAAAACAGTACCTATACATTTATTTTCTTCATAGTTTGAGATGGGTGTTATTAGTTCACTTTCCTAACAATGTTGCCACGACGTTTGCTGGGAGGCTGTAGGAGACTTGCTGAAAAATAAATAACACAATAGAATAAATTTTTGAAAGCTGAAAAAGTAATTATTATTAATGTTATTCAATTAGAGAAATATGCTTTGCATCATTGTTTCTTAATTTACTGTCAGTAGCATTGTTATGTTACGTACGAATTATTAATGTTATACCGTAACAATTTCATACTAGTTGCAACATACGATAATAATATGAGTCTCACTAAAAATGACTTCTCTAAAAAAGTAAAACCTCATCAACAGCCTTTAGTAGTCCACTGCTGGACATAGGCCTCTCCTTAGAAAGGAGGTTTTGGCCTACTATACCACGCTGGCCAGACGGGTTGATATAGAGTTTGTTTCAAGTTTTTCTTCTCTTGGCAGTGCTGTTGTCCAACATAGTTTGCACTCTTAGTCGGCTCTTACGACACACAAGGGATGAATAGGGGTGGTGACACTCCGTATTCTTAATCCGTTTGTATCGAAATCCTTGACATCGATATATGGAGTAAAATCCAGTTTCGGGGTCATTGAGAGGGTAAGGTCAAATTAGACTCGAAGAAGCTCGGTGTGCTAAACAGCTCGAGGCAGTATTTCATTCCGGCCCACCTCTAGCGCTTTCATTGCCTTCAGCTCTATAAGGCGCAAGTCCGGCCGCATATGGAATACTGTTCTTATCTCTATGCAGGGACACCTCAGTATCAGCTTCTCCCTCTGGACCGCATCCAACGAAGAGCGACTCGAATCGTCGATATCACAAAGATCTCCGATAGGCTCGATCCCTAGGTGTTACGTAGAGATGTGGCTTCACTCTGCATTCTCTATCGTATATATCATGGAGTGCTCTGAGGAATTGTTGGGACTAGTACCGGCCGCAACTTTCCACCATCGTTCCACACGGAAAATTGTTCATCCCCATCACTTGGATGATTGGCGCCCCGCTACTGTGTGCTTTACAAGACACTTTTTACCTCGCAAAACTAATCTGTGGAACAAGTTATCGTCTGCGGTATTTCTGGACCGATACGACCTTCAAACCTTCAAGAAAAGAGCGTACTCCTTCCTTAAAGGCCGGCAACGTGTTTATTACTTCTGAGTTGCAGACGTTCATGGTCGGCAATAGTCCCTTTCCATCAGGTGGTCTGCTTTCTCTAACATAAAAAACAAATTTAAGTTTCACTTAAATAAATGTCCAGCTACACGTCATTTGAAATGAATGAGTCGTGCTATCTAGATCGATTGTTATGATTTATTTGATCAGCTCAATTCCGAATTTCACTCTCTTAGGCTCCCCTTGTAACTCTTTTAGGCGCAAGTCCGGTTGCATATCGTATACTGTCTTCATCTCTATGTAGCGGCACCCCAGTACCAGCTTCTCCCTCTGGACCGTATCCAAAGGTGTGCGACTCGAATCATCGATAGTAAAAATATCTCCGATCGCCGTGACCTCTTGACACAGACCGCAGCTTTCCGCCGTTGTTCCACCCGACCAAACCTTCATACCCAGCACTTTCAAGAAACTATTTGTCTAGCACAACTTATCTCTGTAATAAATTAGCGGCTGTGGTATTTCAAATTTTAAGGCCGTAACGACTTTCAAACCTTCAAGAAAACAGCTTGTTCCTCGTACTTCTCAAAGACTGGTAACGCATTTGCGACTCCTGAGTTGCAGGTGTTCAATGGAGACGGTACTCACTTTCCATCAACTGACCCGTCTGCTCATTTGCTCCCTATATCATTGAAAAATTAAAGAAACAGACAATTTATAAATGAAATTCAAACGTTTTATATGGCAATACCAATAAATAAAATCACTATAACACAGGAGAACAACAATTTTCTCACATAATGTTAGCCTCAAAAAACAGTGTAGAACTAACGGACTTTGGAAAATGGAGCCAGAAGCCAAATCAAAAAGACTAAGAAAATTAGAGTTAAGATAATAGTTTAACTAAACTCATATTGCTGAAGAAGTATAAGATAGCTAAGTTATTTATAGACATTTCTACGTTGAAACATTTTAATAAAGCAAATTTGTTAAATGGCGAATAATAAATAACCTCTCGTCCTTTCGTTGTTTGATCTTTGATCTTTAATTTTATAAAAATAGCAATAAATTTGAAATGATCTTATATTATTGATAATGTCAGTAATGAAATAAACATTATAATCGCCTACGTAATTTCAATATATCTATACTAATATTATAAAGCTGAAGAGTTTGTTTGTTTGTTTGTTTGTTTGAACGCGCTAATCTCTGGAACTACTGGTCCGATTTGAAAAATTCTTTCAGTGTTAGATAGCCCATTTATCGAGGAAGGCTATAGGCTATATATAATCACGCTAAGAGCAATAGGAGCGGAGCGCCAATGAAGAATGTTTCAAAAACGGAGAAAATTTATTACTATTGAGAGACGCAGACGAAGTTGCGCGGGTCAGCTAGTACTATATAAATTTATAACTCCATGAGTGATTTAAGCCGTAAATTAGCAATATTTCCATCAATCTTTGATTTCCATTGGCATACAAATAGTTCAAGGCAACTTTATAAAGTAGTTATGAATTATCTCGCTTATAAAGTAATAATATAGTGAATTTGTTACGCAAGCATTTATCTTAATAAATGAATTATTTTATAAATGTACTAGCGATCCGCCCCGGCTTCACACGGGTGCAATGTAAATACTACTAATACTACTAACGTGGCGTCAGTGTGGAGTAATTAATTTGTACTTTATGATAGGACTATATACTACAGGACATCTTTAAACGCAATATTTAAAGGCCCGCCGCTGCAACCCGGGACGGACGTACGGCTCGACAGTCGTTGTATTTTAAACTTCTAATATCTCTTAATTTTATTGATACGCTGTTAAGAGCAATTGTAATCTACTTTAAATGCACAACGTATCTAACGTATTTGATTGGATAAGGAATAATAATGCATTGTTTATAATGAGTTCGTAACTAACCCATTTTTGTTTGTAATTTTTTTTTTTTTTAATATATTTTTTTGTAGATCTTCTTAAGATTTACAATTCCATAGTACATTATTTTGGTATATCAAACAAAAACATGTTTTTACGACATCATCATTATCACATCAACAGCCTATAATAGACCACTGCTGGACATAGGCCTCTTCTTAGAAAGGAGGTTTTGGCCTACTATACCACGCTGGCCAGACAGGTTGGTATAGGGTTTGTGCTTTTCTTTCTCTTTGCAGTGCTGTTGTTCTGCGTAGTTTGCTCCCTTAGTCGGCTGTGACGACACCCACGTGTGGATTCACGACAAATCTTTGAAATTCGGGTTTTGTCGTAAAAACAAAAAGCCTCTAAGAAAATACGAATAAGGAAAGTTTGCTATTTAATTCTTGTGTATTTTTTAATGTTTGACGCACCAAACTCCTCATTGCACATCAGTTTATATATTTATAAGCTCCGGTAGTGTGATCACCAACGCTAACAATTATTTGGGTTCCAAACATCTTTCGTAAAAATAAATATAAAACTTTCTTGAGGTGAATAATTAGTATTATTTCCATTTGTACATTTAAATCACCACGCCGTCCGTAGAGTAATTAATAGTACTTACTGATATAAATTCAGGTGGGTTGACTTGAAAACCATTCTCATCACCAGTGTATTTGACATATACTCGCTGACCGTTTACGTCAGTGTAGGAATAAGAGCCTTTGACTACCATATGCTGATCCTCTTTGCCAACGTTCACCAAATATCCAATTTCGTCACGAAATATTCCATTGGAGGTTTCATAGCTGTAACCAATACACTCAACAAATTTACATGGGTAATCATTACTAGTAATGTGTAACACTCGTCACTAAGTTTTCTTTTGAGACTTGCGAATTTAATATTTACGTGCAAGTTTAAGAAGTAGTTTCCCGTTTTTGATAATGATTGCGAGAAATCAATCTTCTCAATCAATCAATCGAGAAATCAAGTGAATCTATAGATTTTATTATGTTTTATTTTAGTCATGTATGTTCTTTACTTAAAACAAAATCATAAAACGTGTTAAATATTAAACAATGATTTCACCTTAATTTTGTTTTAACTTTTGTTATCAATTTAATAAACAGAGTAGTTTAAAACCCAGTTATTTCGTTTTCTACAGTTTGTTACTACATTTTTGCTATCAAGTTGTACACTGATAGAACTATACACTAACAGAATACACTTTATAAACTGTATTCTGTAAATAGAACTGATGAATATTTGATCTCATTCAAATTATTATTATTAGGTTCCTAGAAATGATTATTCAACAAAAGTTAAAAATTATCATATGTTCTACAGTTCCTACAGTTTGCTTATCTGTGTGTTTTTACCTTTCGCTGAAATTAAATCAAGTATTTTTACATTTTTAAGCTTTAAGAAAGAAAACAAAAGGACCAACACCAGGAGTATATTCTCCATATACTCCTAGTGTTGGTCATATTAGTTTACTTTGCGGACTTTGAAAAAAAGAATACTTAAATGATTCAAAATAAAATAAACAGTATCAGTGTAACTTTCTGATACAGTGACAGTACCACTATGCATTTCATACTTCCATACCATATTATTGGTAGTTTAAATTAATTCTATACCAGCTGTACCCCTCTATGCGTCGCAGTGGCACATTTTGGTTGGATTGATGATAAATAAGGAACAAAACTGATGCGAAAAACAAAAACATACACAAACCAACTTAACATTTTTATACGTATATACACTGACATTTTTAATAGCCAAATTACCTAAATCTGTAGTTGCCGGCACCATCGTTTAAATTCTCATATTTCACAATTTTCGCTTGTGCCTCATCAGGAACAATAGCAGACGAAGCAAGTGAGAGCAGACCGCACAATACAACAACACAGTTCATTATGACAAAGTTATTTTTACATAATTTACAAAAAAATAATATTCAAGACATTGTTGTCAATAGGCAGTATTCTTGCTAGCTTTAAAACAAAAATCCGTCAGTTTCAAAACCTTCTGCTTATATATAGCTCTTTGAGGATAATTATAGCGTACTATACTGTCGTGCTATTAGACTGAGTTGTTAGAGTTTATATGTCGGAATGGAAGGCGCTGGCTGATACAATGCTTGCATTAGTATAGGTAATAATTGTCATTTAATACATTTAATTACATAAATACATGCGAAATAATCATTGTTAAACTGTTTGTAAAGAAATACAGTTAAAAAAAGAAAAGGATTTCCGTGTTAAAGAATATAGCTCAACACCATATTAATATTTAATCTACATATTTACCCTATGAGTGTTTGAAAATATTGAATTTTCTACGTTAACCGGATTAGAACAAAAGATAAAAGATAGGGTTTTGTACAAACTAAGTAGTAAGTTAAGTAGAAAAAACAGTTTATAAAAATAATAATTCATCATAAGCCTTTAATAGTCCACTGCTGGACATAAGCCTCTCCTTAGAAAGGAGGTTTTGGCCTACTATACCACGCTGGCCAGACGGGTTGGTATAGGGTTTCGACGTGGGGGCTGGTCGCTGTCGCGATGCGATTACGCATATCTGCGATGCGGCCATGCCCCGCATTCGAGGTCGTCGGCCTCCAAGGAAGGAGGTCTACTGGTGGTCCCAGGAGCTGGCGGACCTCCGTGCGGCCTGTACACGTGCCCGGAGGTCCTACACGCGCAGTCGGAGGCGTCACCGTGGAGACGGTGAGGAGGACCGGCTTCATGAGGAGTACCGACAGGCGCGGAAAACTCTGAAGCTGGCCATTAGCCGCGCCAAAGAAGAAAAGAGACAGGAGATGCTGGAGGGTCTTAATCGTGACCCCTGGGGTCGCCCTTACCGCGCGGTGCGACAAAAGCTCCGCGCGTCGGGCCCCCCCCTTACGGAGACTCTCCAGCCCAACTTCCTGCGAGAAGTGGTTGAGGGCCTTTTCCCACAACGAGCGGAACACACTCCCCCGGCGATGGCTTCCTTGGCCGGAGACGACGGGGAGCACGGGGAGGATAATGTTCCGCCCATCCGGGATTCGGAGGTAGGGGCGGCTGTTCTACGGATCCGTTCCAAGAACACCGCCCCTGGGCCAGACGGGGTACCGGCCCGAGTGCTGGCCCTGGCCCTCAACCACATGGCAGACCGCCTCGGGGAGGTGTTCGACGCTAGCTTGGCGTCGGGACGCTTCCCTGAGTGCTGGAAGAGCGGGAAGCTGGTTCTATTAAGGAACCCGGGACGGCCTGCCGATTCGGTCGCGGCCTATAGGCCCATCGTGCTGCTGGACGAGGCGGGTAAATTGTTCGAGAGGGTTCTTTCTGCCCGCATCGTCCGGCACCTCTGCGAGGTGGGCCCCGATCTGTCGGACGCCCAATTTGGTTTTCGGGCGGGGCGTTCGACAGTCGACGCCGTGTTGCGCCTGAGGGCCGTGACCGAAGAGGCCGTGAGCTGTGGCGGCGTGCTGTTGGCGGTGTCATTAGACATCGCCAACGCATTCAATAGTCTGCCATTCAGCTGCATCAGGGAAGCACTCCACTATCATGGGGTGCCAAAGTACCTGAGGCGGCTAGTGGCAGACTATTTAGAGGAGCGTACCGTCGTGTACGAGGACCGAGAAGGTAATCTGAGGTGTCGGCCCATGTCGTGCGGTGTTCCACAGGGATCTGTTCTTGGACCCCTCTTGTGGAACATAGGGTACGACTGGGCCCTTCGCGCCGATTTCCCCCCCCGGGCTGGGTGTAATCTGTTACGCAGACGATACCCTGGTGACAGCCCGGGGGGCAAACTTCCAAGAGGCGCGCCGCCTCTGGCCACAGGGGGAGTCTCCCTGGTGGTCGGGCGCATTGAGGCGCTGGGCTTACGGGTGGCCCTAGATAAGACGGAGGCCCTGTTATTTCATGGGCCCCGTCGTGGTTCACCCCCTGGCGCCTCAATCGTGGTCAACTCGGTCCTCGTACCGGTTCGGGCCCAGATGAAATATCTGGGCCTGATCCTCGACGGGAGGTGGCTCTTCGTCGAGCACTTCCGACAGCTTGCTCCAAAGCTGGTCGGCGCTGCGTCTGCCCTAGGGCGACTTTTGCCCAATATGGGTGGACCCAGCGTCGCGACAAGACGGCTGTACACGGGGGTTGTCCGGTCAATGGCACTGTACGGTGCACCGGTGTGGGCGGCGGCTCTGACCGCCCAGAATAGGGTACGCCTCTGGCGCCCTCAGAGGGTAATGACGGTCAGAGCCATACTCGGTTACCGCACCGTTTCGACGGAGGTGGCATGCGCGTTGGCCGGAACTCCCCCGTGGGATTTGGAGGCGGAAGTGCTCGCCGAAGTTTATCGGCGAGTGGCTGACTCCCGGGCGGAGAGCGGATTTCGCCCTCCGCCCGAGGATGTGCGCGAGTGGCGCGAAGCCGCTCGCCGAGCCACGATGGCTCGTTGGTCGTTCCGGCTGGAGACTCCACGCGCTGGCTTCGCCGCCGTGGAGGCTCTCCAGCCGGTCATCGCCGAGTGGGCAGGGCGGCAGCACGGGACCCTTTCCTTCCGGCTGACGCAGGTGCTTTCCGGGCACGGTTGCTTCGGAAAGTACCTGCACTCGGTCGCTAGGAGGGAACTGAGTCCCGCCTGCCACCACTGCGACTGCAGTGAGGACTCGGCCCAGCACACGCTGGCGGTCTGCCCCGCATGGGCGGCGCAGCGCCGGGCCCTCACCGCAGTCATCGGAGTGGATCTCTCGCTACCGGCCGTAGTACGCTCCATGGCCGGTAGCGACAGTTGTTTTACCGCGGTCGCAACCTTCTGCGAGGTAGTAATCTTGCGGAAGGAGGCGGCGGAGAGGGCCCGGGAGGACGACCTCCACTCGGACCCGATCCGCCGCCGGCGAACCGGGCGGCGGAGGCCCGCCTATCACAGCCTCATGCCGCCCTGAGTGTGGCCGCGGGTGGACGGGGTGGGTTTCCCCTCCACCCGCATTAGTTTGGCCAGCCGCGAGGGGGCGGCGTCCGCGTGTGCCGGACGTCGCCTAAAGAGAGGAAAAAAAATATTGAGACGGAGCCCGCACCAGGAGCGGGCTGGCGCTAGGAGGGGTCCGGATGTCTTAACAACAGCTGTTCCCGGATCCCTCCTGTTACAGGCGCAGAGTGGCACACCGTGTGGTTTTAGTCGGTCCGAGTCCGACACACCACCCCGCCGCAAACCCCGGAGGGGTGTAGGTCCGAGGGGATTTCCACACGTTAAAAAAAAAAAAAAAAAAAAGGGTTTGTGTCAAGTTTTCCTACTCTCTGCAGTGCTGTTGTTCTGCGTAGTTTTTTCCCTTAGTCGGCTCTTACGACACTCACGGGATGAATAGGGGTGGTGACACTCTGTATTCTTAATCCGTCACCACAAGGACCAAAAATAATAATTGAAATAGTACATTTTTACAACCTCAGATTTTTTAAGATAAATAGTATCACTTTACACCAGGAAAAGGGTCTTACTCTATAAACTTAAGTTTTGCTCTATAAACCTGAAGTAATGCTATTTGATCCCAAGTTAAGATAACTGTATGTAACAGAAATCTTATATTTGTTTATTTTTTTCTTTTGAGTCTTCAACAAAAAGATAATATATACATAGTAATATCACAGTATACGAGTATAATTACCATTAATAGTGCCATGTACTGCCTCAATTACAGGAGACTACAGCATGCAAACTAAAGTAGCAACAAGCACTTACATACTAGGCACAAAAACTTAAATGTTACAAAATTAAAAAATAAAATTACATGATAACAGCGTAAATAATATTAAACAAAAAAAATAACAGTTAATTAAGTTTTAAGTTATTGTTGTCTAAAAAACCTAAGAAAAATAATATTTAAGCACCAGATAAAGAGAGATAAGGAAACAACAGCTACACAATATTTCTCTTAAGGTTTTTCTTTACGTTAAATAAGATTTAGTGAGATCTATACTCATTATATAAATATATTGGTTGTGTATTAATTGTCTAAAACCAGCTATTGATGTGCAAATGATACTATTTTTAACCGACTTCCAAAACACAAAAGAGGAGGTTCTCAATTCGTCTGTTTTTTTTTTTTATGTATGTTTGTTCCCCGATTTCTTCGTCAATTGTGGACCGATTTTCAAAATTCTTTTGTAATCGAAAGGGTATGCTCCCGAAGTGGTCCCATTACCACCAATTCAGGATCTGATGTTGGGATCCTAGAGAAATCGAGGGAAACCCTCACAATTATTGGGAATTTGACAGCCCCGACAACGTGTTTTAGCTACGAGTATTTTTTTAGCCAAACAAACCATGGCAATCGTCAGAGACTGCGCGATGTGATGCGCAGAGAACTTGCAGTATTTATGTCACCACAGTAATTTTCGTTGTATTAAGAAGAAAAGGTTGAAATTTTGTTAAAATAATTCGGATAGACGTTTTGTTGCTATGGATGGCATCGCATTTCGTTTGTAAGTAATTTTATACTTAATTTATTAAAGTTGTTCTGGAAAAAACTCTTAAATTTTGTGTGGGTCAACTTTCTAAGGAGAGGCCTATGTCCAGCAGTAATTTAATATAATATTTAATATAATCTAACAAACTACAGTTTGTTACTATACATTACGGTACGTAGTGTTTTAAATATCGTACTTATCTACTCATTACAAACATATCCTACATTAAAAATGGTAAAATAAACCCTTTTAAAAAAAAAGTTGAACCGACTTCAAACAACACCGACAAAGAGCACTAAAAATTAAAAAATAATTACAAATCTAAGTAAAAAACTATAATAAGTACCCTCAATGTAACAGGTAACATTATAATACCAATAGTCCCTTCTAGTCTGGAAGATTTCTATCAAAGAGTTTATAAGCCTACAATTTAAAATTCATTAAACCTTCAATATTGACCTCGAAACGCTGCATCTCTATCACGCGTATGACTCATTAATTCATAACAACTTTGATTGTGCCTTCAAGGCTATTAGCTACATTGGACGTCCTTACTCATTGACACATCGAATTCTTAATCCGTGTGGTGACGGATGAAGAATACGAAGTGTCACTACCCCTATTCAACCCGTGGGTGTCGTATGAGCCGACTAAGGGAACAAACTAAGCAGGACAACAGTTCTACAAAGAGAAGGAAAACTTGAAACAAACTTGAAATATTTTTTTCAATGTCAATTACAGGCATATTTTTAGTGCGTATTCAAATTTTTTTTCTTCTTTAATTACTTCTCGCTTCAAACGAAACTAATTTGTAATTGTTTCGTGACTGATTTTGGTTTTGCGTCTAAAAAATATTATAGGTAATAAAACTCTTGTAACGTGGTCAATTTATGAAAACCTTGACTGCACTTCAATCAGCTAAAAACTATTAATATTATTACTATTAAACATTTAGAGGAGGGTAGATTATCTTTGACTTTATCAACTTCGAAGTGTATTCAAAAAAAAATCTTCCCTATGGGTTGCAAAATAATGTGTAACGATTTACAGAGAATAAAACCAATATAATTTTTGATTGAGTTTGGGCATATAATGAATTATAGTAAAAATAAATATCTTCATTAATAAAAAGTTATTGCTATTTAAAAGATATTACAAAAAGTAAAGCAGGACAAAACTTTTGGCGATCTTATTAAACCATGGCATCTGTTACTGGCAAAAAATGGAAGAAGAAGTATCTGGAAAGTAGGTTGGGGCTTTGCTAGACTGCTGCTTATATACTTAACGAATACAAATGTATTATATATGTATTTACAATATAAAAATAACCGAAATAGGTGCAGAATAAATCAGAAATTATATTAACTACTCACTTGAATCTGTAATTTCCAGCTCCATCGTTTGAGTTTTCATATTTGATGATTTTTGCTTGAACATCTTCAGGTAGCACTGCAGCGGTAGCAAAAGAGAAAAGAGCGCATAGAACAAAGAACATATCATATGATTTCATTTTTAAGAATCTATAGGTCAGTACGTTTAAATTTTACTACATTACAATGTGTAAATCGGTTTAGGTATCTTAGATACTGATGCTAACACATAAATGGACACGATTTTAAATGTTCTTGCTTATTATACTGTTAATTAACATGTCAATAACATCCATTTTATATTTATTAAAACACGATGGTTCGGTTGTAAATGCATATGAATATTACTAAACTTAAAACAATTTTATTAAAGTTCATAGGTAATTATATAATTACGAAATGCATTAAACAAAATTAAAAAGTGGTCTTTAATTACACCAGCAACCGCTTCCTATAGATACTTAAATAAGAGAAAACAATGGTGATCACGTAGTTTGTGAAAATAAAATTTCTGCAAAACCTGTTGTTTGACGCTTACTCAGACTTAAAACAGAGCGATCTTATTTAAAGTAAGATCGTTCTGTTTTAAGTTTAAGTTTGTTTGCTGTTAACTTTGTTCCTTTAACTTTATTACTGAATAAGAAAGTTATTTAATTCAAGACAAAACAACGAAACTAACGTTTTAAAATTCATTCTACACTTCGTACAATAGATTGATAAGTTTTAACTTACATTAAGTGGACAGTAATAATATACTAGATATTAAAGAACCACTAGATGAACTTTATAAACAGATAATAAAACCCTAGAAACAAGCAAATATAACTTGAAGGGGGTAAAACAGGCGATGTGATTGTATAAAATAAATTCTACTCAGACGTAATCGGCCTATTTAGTCATAAATATGTATGGTATATCTAATTATTTATTCCCTTCTTCTCTATATTCTTCTATCTATCTATCTACAATTAACTAAAAGCTACAGAAACCATACCAACTAGCCTTAGCCTAACCAAAGCGAATATAGCTACTTTAGATAAAACATTTCAAATCTCTACTTTATTATAGACTGATTATGTGCGTTTTATTATTAAATATCTTCAAAAGATTTCGAAGTTAATTAAGTTTAAAAACAAGAAACTAGTTTTGAGATTCCAGAGGATTCCAGTACAAACTAAAAACCGGTTCTAAAAATGTTGATTTTGTCCAAAAGTTATTTAACTATCTCACTGATACAATTTTTTTACAGCTATCCTATATCTGTGGCAGAGTGTTCAAATTTTAACTATGAAAAGCGTAGTTAAAAGCGCAACAGAAAAATAAACTCCCGTTCGAAATTGCAACATTACTTAGATTTTTATGTTGTCACAAAGTTTCAAAGCATTTCATTAATTTAATATACATATATTTTAACGTCTTTAACACAACTTTGCTAGGTACCGACTATGTGATGCCAATACATGGCCTCAGCTTAAGGTGCTTAACAATTTTAACAGCCTCCTTGACCTTTACGGTTTTATCCCGTGGGGCCATTCCATATACCAATCATAATATTATTACAGTTTCTATTACAGAATTATCTTTTAAGATTTTACTCCTTGGTGTATATTTACAAAATTCTTTCTGGGAAAATGTATTCATTTTGGACAATTTATCACAGAAAGGTATTCATACGAATGAAAGTTTAACAAACATAAAAAGACCCGGTACAATTGGCTTTATCACTATTTGTGATCACTTTTAGTGACTACTACTATTACTAATGTATAATTTATAAATCTTGGATAAGTTTTGTCCTCTGGTAAAAGAGAATTAAACAAATAATTAATTTTACATGTTCACCAATGCTATTCGTAGTCTTCCTTGGCTTAAGGAAATTACAGATTTTTTGTCTATCATAATTGTGTAATCATTTCGTAATCAATCATTTAATTGTGTAGACATTTCTGACGGGGTCACAGTTCTAACCTAATCTACTTTTCTGGTAGCTAGTCGTTTCTTAACGGGTCGCAATGCTAACCTAACCTTCTATTCTCGTTACAGCTCGTTTTCTGAGTTTATGGTTTTTATTTGGTTTAAATTCGTAATAATATAGGAGGAGGAGATAAAGGGTCTTGACAGACAGACAGACAGACAGACAACAAAGTGATCCTTTAGGGGTTCCGTTTTTTTTCTTTGAGTACGGAACCCTAAATAAACAATTTTGTACTTTTTTCAAAAATTACTTTTCTTTACATTTATATTGTATTCCAAATAACGAAAGCAATTACTTGCTTGCAGCGGAGGTCATAATATGTTATCAGAAAAGAGCAAAATTTGCAAAATAAATCTTTATAAAGTGTTACTAAGGATTCAATATTTACCATTTCCATTTTTATTACTATGACATCACAATACCGATCAAAATTCCAATCAAAGTTTGTACTAAGGAATGATTGTATCTCTTAGTGTATGATTGTGCGAACCAATTAATGACATAACGATGTAGTAAAGTTTAGGTGTCATTATTTAATATCATAGGCCAAACAATTGATTTATGATCTGTCACATGTTAGTGTTGAAACCACGTCTTGTATTGTTGAGCTTAGTAAAATGAAGATTTCATCGGTTATGTAAGTTGACGGATGAGACATTGGACCAAAGGTAACCGGCCCATCGGTGAATGTAAGACATGATTGGATTTCGCAGCAGTATTGCACACTCGCCTTATAAAGGGTAGGTATCACTCGTGTATGATAATTATACTGTATGCAACGTCAAAAGCGAGGTATTATGCGCATTTATTAAAGTGCAATTGATACTAATATGACGATTGCATCAGTTGACACGACGTTGTTACAAATGTAAATGATATTCATGGTTCAAAAGTTTTTAAAACTATAATCATAGTTGTAGAGTTGGTTACTTTTATTAGGCAATAGTCTCTATTATAATTCTGCATTACGCGATGAGAGTTCTCACGCTGATAAGTGCTTTGCTGTTACTATACAAGCACAATAAGTATAATTCTAGTCTCAAAATCAGTCTGGAGTCTGGACTCTCTTTATTTTATTAGAACGTCGAACCAGACCTTACTTATTTCTTGTATACTAATATACATCTATAACCACCTAATACCCGATGGCTTGGGCGGCTACTCTATAAACATCACTCAATGTATATATTATTATATCATCATCACCAGCATCTTCATCCCCTTTTTCCAACTTTGTTCATATCATAATGTACTATTTATTCGTCTGTTATTATTTTTAAAGCAATTAAATCTCTGCCATTAAAGCTCTACTATCTACCTATGAAATCTAAAATCATTAGAAATATTGTTACTTATTGTCAATTTTAGTAAGTGCTATTTTTTTAATTCTAAAATATTTATTAATTTCAGTGTAACGGGAATAGAAATAGAAACTGGGCTAAAAATATTTTTTAAAACACCATCTAGCGGCTTATACGAATATCAATACGATCTCTGCCTTTGTTAATAGTTTTTTACAAAATATGCAGCCTCACAGCTATGATTAAATGACTCAAGATTCAACAGTTCGTTAAAAGTTGTTCTCAATCTACATGCCTTAAGATAGATGGCTCTGCTGTTACCACAAACAAACCTGTAGAAGTGTAAATACCAGATCCCTTCCCCAGAAAAGGTTATTGTAATTGGAAAAAAATACGTGTGATATGGTAACACGTAAAACTATAAAAAAAATGTAGGTTAAGAGTTAGCTTGAAATGGCTTACATACGGAAAGTTTTAAAAACTAACAATGCTTATGAGAGAAAGGAAAACGAAAGAATTAAAGAAAAAGAGTGCCAGCTTGTGTTTAATAATAAAAATGTGAATAAGACGTGCAAATTGGCAAACGTTTGGAAGCTTTTTTGCCACATTCAGACACACAAACACGTTTAAATTCTGTAACCACCCTTTTTTTGTATCAGGCAGCCAGACAGTCTGAATAAGCAGGCAGTCACTATTAGACCAATAGAGTCGTCAGAAATGCTTCTCTTGACAATTGTGTCAAGAGAAGCATTTCTGACGACTCTATTGGTCTAATAGTGACTGCCTGCTTATTCAGACTGTAACCACACATTTTACGAAGGGTAATAACATCATTGAAATAAGTGACTGCAGTAAAGTTATGAATCGTAAAACGCATCGACTTTATGTTTGTTGAACATTTGATAAATGTTAATATAATTAAATTCTACCATTTTAAGACTCTGACAAATTGGAATGAAACACAATAAATATGCATAGTTTCCAATATTTCACACTAAGTGACACTGACATTTGAATGTTCCAGAATATTTTAATAAATTACTATTTATCTGTCTTCCAAATATTGAAAGAACATTTAATTTATAAGTTAGTCTCGTGCTATCACTATCACTTTCATTGAATCATTTGAGTAGTCGACCTTCAAAAAACACCAATTTTATATGATAATTTCTGACTATGTTTATAAAGTGTAATCAAATATGTGAGACACAAATTTCAATGAATTGCTGCAGTGCGTATTTTATAAGTCGATCTTTACAGCTCGAAACAACTTCTTAGGTAATTAATGCTTGTAAATGTAATTTCCACAAGTATGTCTACTTGGCCAGTGCATGTTTCGTAGGTTTAAATAGCCTTCATTATATAATACTAGCTGACCCGGCAAACGTAGTATTGCAAAACAAAAAAAAATTAGGGATGGGTCACCCTTACCATTTAGGGGTATGAAAAATAGATGTTGGCCGATTCTCAGACCTACCCGATGTGCACACGAAATTTCATGAGAATCGGTCAAGCCGTTTCGGAGGAGTACGGGAACGAACATTGTGACACGAGAATTTTATATATAAGATATATTCTGAGCGGATGGGAGCGCAACAGAAAACTGTGTAACAAGATTTTTATCCGACACATCAGTTCGCGTGTGGATGCTCACATCTTTTTCATTTTTATATAGCAAACGTCTACCAAAAAGCGAAAAGAACCCCCCCCCCTCCCCCTCCCCGTCCTCTTTTTATATGACGGTGATGGTTTCAAAGATTCATGGACTGTGATAAAAAGTATTATAACCCGAAAACAGTACCCAAAATGTTTCTCATTAAATATTGTTGATGGGAATCTCTATGGATTGTACAAACTTTTTTAAAATATACCTCACACGTCAGGCAATTCAAATACACGTATGTATGTTACCTCCTTTATATTTCCTTTAAATATTACTCTTAAATTGTAAATTGTTAAAACTAAGTTGCTGCGTTTATATTATATACTCGTACAACTTAAGAATACATTGCTTGAGACATAACCTGCTATGGAGCTTATATCGTTTGAACAATATATTTCGTTTTCAAGTTACTAAGCTTAAGCTTCTTCTCTGATTTTGATAAAGTCTTACCTAGTGATCTCTGAAGTACTTTACACATTTCCCTTTTCTTCCGAAGACTGAATACACCATATGATAAAACTCCGCTAATATACTGCATTTAAAGTAATTTAATTGCCTCAGATATAAATTAAAAGGAAATTATAATTCAAAAGGTTTTTCTAACGATAAGTGATTGTACTTGTACAGTTTACATATTTTACCTAATGTTAAAATGTCTGATTTATGTATGTATGTTAATCAAAGTTAATCCTGGAAAGACGCAGGTATGTGTAATTGGTAGCAATGGGTTGGTCTCAAGAATTAACTGGACACAATTGCCCTTAATTCAATTCGATTGCACTATACTTGGAAATGTTGGTATCTATATAGATAATACTTTATCTTGGGGTCCACATATACAAGAAGTCAGTCGTAAGTTATTTGCTTCTGTCGGGTCCCTGCGAAGACTGCGAAACTTTCTTCCAACTGCAACTAGGGCTGCGCTTGCACAAGCACTTCTATTCCCAATTCTCGAATATGCCGATGTCAGCTATCTGAATCTCACTGAAGCACAACTTGATAAGCTTGAGCGACTTCAAAATCTCTGCATACGATTTGTATTTGGGTTAAGAAAATATGATCACGTTTCTGAATTCCGTCAAAAGCTCAAGTGGCTTTCGATTCGCTCTCGCCGGAATACTAATATCCTCACTTTTCTTTATTACATATTGTTCAATCCTAGAGCCCCCTTTTACCGGAAAGAACGGTTCAAGTTCCTTGATGACACACTTGATAAATGTCTGAGGTCATCCGAGGATTTGGGGCTGGAGATGCCTCTGTATTCCACGAAAATTCTATGATCAATCTTTAGTTGTTGAAGCTGCATGTTTGTAGAATTCATTGCCGATAAACATCAGGCGATCGCAAACGATAAACAGCTTTAAGAGAATGGATCAGGAATTTTACAAACTTTGATTAAGTTAATTACGCGTCAAGGCATGATAAAAATGTTAGTTTAATTTTTTTCGTCTCTTTTATGTGATATACTTAACTAGCTATGTATTTATAAGTATATGTATATATATGTATATCGTATGTATAGGTGTATATTGTATATGTGTTTATGTGTAAATATTTATTTAATTTTACCATTGCACTTTCAACTACTACTGTCTCTCAAAAACATTTAAATCCATCCTAAGGTTGCCTGGAAGAGATTGCTCTTAGCAATAAGGTACCCTATGTAAGGTACGCCCTTTGTACATTACATGTCTGAAATTTTCATGTACCCTAATACTTGTAAAATTTGTGCAAATAAACAGTTATTTATCTATCTATGATGTTGGTCCATAAATAAATAGGTAAACAAAATAAATTTTATGCGTACATTTTTTACTAATAAAAATAAATCACAGTAGTAATTGTTACAAATTCTTAAGACTACGTGTACTTTTAGTCAGGTACTAGATTTTTTGCAGGTACATCTTTAATAGTGACAGTGTAAATTATCCTCGGAAGGCCTGTCCGAAAGGTTTTTTCTGGATTTGTTGGAAATTGGGCTGAACCTGCTGATTATAAGAAGGCTGGGGTTGTTGGGGCTGGGATTCAATGTACCGGAGAGCGCGGAGGATCTCTTCAGGGATTGGAGGAGGAGTGGGAAGATGAGCGCCTTGAGGTTGGAAACCTGGGAACAAACACATTCTATTATATAGATTATCATTATGTTTTCCAAATATAATGACTTAAGTAATCCAATCATCAACATAACAATATGACAACATAAAATACATCAAAGTGGATAAAGTTTTCTAATGAAATATACATCGGCAATAATCTTATAATCATTTAACTTTAAACGAGCAATCAAATATAAACTTAATACGTATAATACGTATATTTGGGTATCTCGGAGACGGTTTTAGTCATTTACATAAAGTTTACATTTAGATAAATAAAGTATAACTTTGAAATTTCATTTTAACGTTTGCTGAAGATTCTACCTGAGCTACCTGAAAAAAAAAACTAAAACTTACTCAATCTGAAGTTAGTGATAAAGTTATTAACGAATATCTTACCATTCTCGTCCGCAATGTATGTGAGAGAGATCGGAGTACCGTCGAGGTCAGTATAACTAAAGGAACCCTGAACGGCTATAGATGGTTCGCTGTTGGGTCCAGAACTCTTCAAAGAGCCTTGTTCTTGTGCGGCAATACCATTACCAGTCTCATAGCTGTAACAGAAAATAAAGACGCACTAAATAAATTATTAAAGATAGATATGGATATTAAAATATTCGTGATTGAGTTTATATCAATAAATATTTATTATTAACGTAATATATGTATACCTATAAGCATTTAAATATTGTATATTTTGTTTCATATAAATCTTTAGTATTAATTAGCAGTGGATAGACAGTGCTTACCATAAAACATCAGTACTTATTTATACTGAGATCTTGATTCTTAAATATTGCATCTTTTTACACTTGCATAATCTAATTTATATAAAAAATAAAATAAAATGTAAAATATATAATATAATAGTAGGCCAAAACCTTCTTTCTAAGGAGAGGCCTATGTCCAGCAGTGGACTACTAAAGGCTGTTGATTATGATGTATAATATAAAAGAAGATAATAATACTTGGATAATATAAAGTTGTCAAGGCTCTTTTTAAACATCTGGCTGAGTCAATAAAACGTCTGAAAAGTGTATGTGGGTAAGTAACATACATATGTATATTTAAAAACCATGCATTTATGATTGCCCAGGTTAAAACTACTTATTCAATATTTTATACGCTTTACTATACCTATAATAATGTCTAATCATCGTAGTCTAATTATTTTTTTATATGCAAAGTAAACCTTACAGTAGATGCACCATTACATAATATATAAATTAACATTATTATCAGTTAAATTTAAGCTAATATATCGCACATTTGGAATGAAAGTGAACTGAGTCAAAATGTTATTTCAGGCAAATGGCCATGAAAGTCTTCACAAAGGAGGATGTGGTGAAGAGCGTAAACAGATACTCGTAAATAGCATGATTTACGAAACTGACCGATGCATGAGCAGCAGATATTTCTTTTACTTATAATTTGAACTTTTTTCCTCACGTGTTTTTTATAGTAGTCGTTTACCAGATCTAGGAGGATTTCACTATGAACCTACACCTTAGGTTTATAGCTAAATCAGTAGCTCCAGGTATTTCCAGTAAGGTCATTTCAATTCTAAGAGACATTGAGTGTTAAAATTACAGATTTAGAAATTGAAATACCTGTATTCATAGGAGCCATCAGGGTTGATGTTTTGTTCTTGTTTTAGAATAGGAATCTCCTGGTTTGAGGGTGAGTACTGAGGCTGAGGCTGGTATTTTCCTTGAAACTGCGACGCACCGTAGGTGACGGCCACAAGAGCCGAGAAAACTAGAAACTGTAAAAACATAATAAGCATAGTATTTTATTCTTGAAAGATATCTGTTGAAGTACACCTAACAAAAAGTATGTTAAAGAATTAGATATTTTATAAATTGCTACAGAAAACCATTATCTTTTTTCTATTCAAGTTCTATTTTCAAAAATTAAGTTTGAATATTTTTCTAACATTATGCAATAATAAATAAAACTAAAAAACTATAAGCACTACTCCCTCTAAAACAGGAATGATTTACACATTTGTTGATGTTTTATAAGGTGTAATTTAAGTGACAAAGTAAACACTTATCTATATATATATATAAGAGATTTCCACGTATATAGTCACTCATCACGATATCTCTGTAACCATTACAGCTAAAGACTTGAAATTTGGTAGGAATATTCTTTTCACCGAGTAGAGGTTAGCTAAGAACGGACTTTAAGAAATTCAAAAAATAATAATAATTAATAATGTAAATAGCAAAACAACGTTTGCAGGGGCAGCTAGTATAATATATAACATATTTATAATTATCATTGTTTATACTTCAAACAAATAATATAAACTTCTAACTTGCTTCAGCTTTTGGTAAAAATAATGTAAATGACTATACAAGGTGAACCTTTCTTTTCATTATTATTAATTTAAAAGGTTTGTAGAACTTAAAGTAGTATAAGTAAGTAGTAGTAAGTAATTTAGAACTTATTTTAATAAATTTTCACGTATACAATTATATTTATTCTTAATAATTATGATATATACGTAATTATTTAAATTAATCATACTTATTCTAATGAATAAAAATTTATTAATGTATATAGTATAAGTAAATAGTTTTATGCCATAGATGAATGCGATTGAAACAATTATCCTAAAAATATTTACTCAGACTACTTACCGCCTTCATTTTTATTATTATAAAATGGAATAAGTGATGATTAGTAGTAGAAATACGTGGCGGGAATGATTATTGAAATCTACCGCTGCGGCTTTTATACGGGCCGGCGTTAGCGCAATACGTTACAATAATTTGAATACCGTAACCGCAAATAAGTGAAATATAAGTAGTATGCCCACACAATATTCGTTTACTTTAAGCTTAATGACGTCCTAAGCGTTTTATTTAGATCCCTAAAATCGGTGTTGGGGTTTTGGGTTAGAATTGTGAGTAATAAATAAATGAATCTAGGCTTCGAAATGAACATGTATAAATAACCAAATGAAGGTAACAATACTTCTAATAAAAATAAAAGCCCCGTTAAGGCCTAAAAAAAATCATTTGGTAACCAGAATTATTTTTTATGTTGGTATATAAAATACTTGGTATATAAAATAGTTGCAGTAGTATCATTATGTTCTTGAAATGCAGTTAACAAGCTCTAAGGGCTTCATCTTACTGTGAATCATGATGCATTCCAATCACAATTAATGGTTTTGTACTTACCTTCTCCAACATTTCAACTTTAACCTCAGTAAAAAACAAATAACTTATAATAGTAACTTTCGTATACTTTTTCTTATTCTTATTTATTTTGTGACTTAACTTTTTTCTTGCCTATTATTTGATAAACGGCCAAGTATGGTAACTACAGGGCTGCAGGAAGAAAATCTGTTTTTTTTATGGATCATAGTATGATGAAATTACGCGTTTAGGCTACGGACTAACAATTCATGCACACTTCTAAAGAATATAAGAGATTTGATTTGCTTTAGTTAGATTAGGTCAAGGTTAGTCGCTAAATTTAGTTTTAACGAAATTTAATTTGGAATAATTTTGGATTAGGTTGAGTTAGATTTGTATGAGTTTAAATTTAAAATAGCCAGTAATTAGTTTAAATATAATTAAATTAAAAGTATCTTTAAATTCACCCGAATTAATCACTGAAAAATATGCAAGTAAAATATTAGTGTCATCAATTAGTAAAATCGGTTAATGTCAATCATGTCATAAACCGCATTGAAAAATGAGGTTATCGAGTTAACATAATATGTTTAGTTTTTTTTATTACCAAATAATATAATATAATTAGATAAATCAGTGCTTCATGACAATTCAATTGAAACGATCATGCGTTGCATAGTAGGCCAAAACCTCCTTTCTAAGGAGAGGCCCATGTCCAGCAGTGGACTACTAAGTGGCTGTTGATGATTATGATGATGAACGACCACAATTGCCATATCATTTGTTGTGGATATTTCTGCGTTGATAGACGTCATAGAAAAGTCATCAGCAAAATTTAATTGTAGATTAACTTTGTCTTACTGCAATAGACACAAATGTAATCTACTTGTTAGAGCCTATTATTCATTTACAGAAATTATTAATAAATTAATACTAATAACTTGACACGTCGCACACACAGCCAGATTCCAACGCAAAACTAAGCAGAGCCTGTACTATGGTAATCAGACTGCTGATTACTTGTGTATGATTGATGTACCTCTAAATAAAGGGTGTCTCAGCAAGAGTGCAATTTTTCATTTTAAAATAAAAACACTTATTTTATGAAAGAGTTGTGATATTTTTACTGAGTTGCAGACGTTCATGGGCAGCGATAGTCACTTTCCATCAGGTGACCCGTCTGCTCGTCTGCCCCCTCTAACATAAAAAAAATTGTAATGAAAACATGTTCCGATTAAGCATTTAATAAAATATCCGGCAAATGGCGCCCACGTCTCTGATGACAGGCCATTACTCATTTCATGTAATTTTCCATGACTTTTACACAGAGATGTGGCTGTATCTCACCGATGACGCGTTGGATCTCTGATTTGAGCTCAGATATTATTGCTGGTTAATTCGCATAAATTTGAAATTTCAGTAAAACGCAAAGAAAAAAATCGTACGGCGATATCACACAGTCTTGGTGGCCAGTTGACATCAGAATTTCATGAGATAATGTGTTCTAGAAATAGTTGATGTAATAAGTCGATTGTTTCATGCGCGGTGTGGCTGGTGGCGCCGTCCTGCTAAAACCACATGTTGTCCAGATCCATGCCGTCCAATTGAGGCCACAAGAACTCCGTTATCATATTCCTGTAATGATTCCTCATCTTCCCAATTCTTCATCTCGGCCCAATCACGCCGCCTGACCAAAATCTACACCAGACAGTTGTGGGTGCATTTGTTTCTCATGGATTGCATGAGTATTTTCTGAGCCCCAAATTCGACAATTTTGTGTATTCACGCAGCCATTCAACGGAGAAGATGACTTTTTTCGAAAAATTAGCATCGACTTCACTTTGCTCCATGGTCTGCTGGTATGAGCTCCTGAGTTAGCTGAATCTTGTATGCATGAAAGTGCGTAGTGCTTCGTGAAATTTAAAGTTGTTGAGTACGATGCCGAATTGATGTTTTCGGGTTTTCGGTGACACTCTCGTTTACAGCATCAATGATTTCAAGAGACTGACCGATACGTTGACGCAAAGGATTCTTAACTTCCATAATCGACCCAGGTTCTTAAAATCTTTTTACCACTCTTCGAATGGTTGACACATTAGGTGCACTTTCTCGACTGAAAATTTGGCGAAGTTTGCGAGCGGTTTCAGCGTAACTTTCCCCATTCTTGTAATGAGTTTTCACAATTATAACGCGTTGTTCTTTCTTTCCAAAAACGCTCTATTTTTAATAATCGGAATAAACACAGGTGACAGCTGTAAAATTTCAGAGTTGCCACTTGCACGAAAAAAAACTGACTCGAATTTTCAAATGTGCACTCTTACGGAGACATCCTTTACAGACATATCATAGATCAATTACACCCAGACAAGGAACAAATGATCGTACGCATCACACAATATTCGTCCTAAGTGGGAATCAAAACCCTCTGGCTTAGCAGCAAGGTTAGCAAGGTTAAGGTAAAACCACTAAACCAACAGGCCCCTCAACAAAATATTAGAAATTAATTCTCATCGTATTTCATTGAGATTAAAACAATTGGTAGGTGTTTAGTACTTATTAGAAAATAGCAATACGATGTGGGGGTCGATGCTCAGTTTTGCATCTAAAGGATTAACTTAACTTCAATCAGTTATCTATTGAATGTTAGGTTTGTAATGTCATTAGGAAACTTCGTGTTTGATATTTTGATTAGAAGGGCTGCAATTTCATAGTAATATATGCAAATATTTTCTTATCAGTTTGAAATATTATTATAAATATTATCTTAGAAGGTTTCGTCATTTAAATAAAGTAATGAATATTTTTAAAAATATTGACTTTGCACTTACCGCTCTAATTGCAAAAGTTCAACAATTTAGATTGTGATCTTAGTGTGATTTTAAATATAAATACATAAATTATATTGGTAATGGTAAGTACGTGTAATGTTTATGAATATATTATTACAGCTGTACAACCTTATACCTAATTATGAAAGGCTGTCGTATATAACAAAGTTTTGTAGTTTTGTGTAAGTTCTAGGATGAGAAGTTTTTTTTTATCATATATTCATAGAAACTTCACACAATGAGAATTTTATTTGTTACCTCGGTGTTTTCCTTTTTTATTCAAATGCATCCAAGATCGAATATCTTTAGTAAAACTCTGGCAATCTTTTTTATCACAAAATGTCTTGAAAAAAAATATTTATTTATTTACTCTTAATTGTACACCATGGAAGTATTATATATACAGATATTAAATACATTTCTGTATAACAATAGGCGGTCTTATCACTCACGGCGATCTCTTACAGACAACCTTTATACTTATATTGTCAAAAAATTAGGGTAGCCTGGGATGTACAATTACAACAAATTGAAAAAATAAATAAAAAATACTAATAAGAAACATAAGGTTACTAATATATACGTTTACAGTATATAATACATACAATTAATAAAATTAAATACATACAACATATATAAATACATACAGGCAGAATTACATAAATACACAAATTCCTCTATGATGCCAAGTAATGATTAGTGACTAGCTTTTTAAATGTTTGCAGTGATTTGGCTTGCCTAATTGCTTCCGGTAGATTATTCCACAGTAAGCCGAATATGAATCTGATGCAGACATTTTGGAGACGCTCAAGTTTATTTAATTGGTCTTCGGAGAGATCTAGATAGCTAACATCACCATAGTCCAGGATGGGAAAAAGAAGAGATTGTGCTAGGGCGATTTTTGAATCGGTAGGAAGAAAGTTACGAAGTCTTCGCAGAGATCCCGCTGCAGCAAATAGTTTACGACTGACCTCACCAATCTTGGGGGCCCAGGACAAGAACTTATCCATATAGATTTCCAAGTTCTTTACTTTGTCGCTATACGGAATAATGGACCCATCGCAACTGATAGCTGGCACTTGTTGCCAATTTACTGTGGAGCTCATCCTAGGACTACCTAATACAATTACATGAGTTTTAAATGGATTTACTTTTAGGCCATACTCCTTACTCCATTTACATATTTGTACCAGATCCCTGTTAATGTCGTTGATAGCTTCAGATAGTATAGCCGGAGAAGCTTTGGTATAAATTTGGAGATCATCTGCATGAAGGTGGTAGGAAGAAAGTAAGCGATCAGTGATGGAGTTGTGAAACACTGCGAAGAGTAATGGGGATAGCACGCCGCCCTGAGGTACGCCCGCAGATGTTGTGCACCAAGAGGAATAATTATTTTCAATACAAGCACGCTGCTGATGACCGTACAGGTAGATATAAAACCAGTCAATTGCTGTTGGAGATATGTTAAGAGAGTGCAATATTCCGAGCAAGATATCAAAATCAACGGTGTTGAAAGCGTTACTGAAATCAAGCAAGGCAAGGACCGTTAACTTTCCTTCCTCCATGTTGGACCTGATATCCTCCGTAATATGAATAAGAGCCGTGGCCGGAACGAAAGCCTGATTGGAGAGGATTTAGGAGACAATTTTTTGTAAGAAATGAATTAGATAAGACGTGTAGATAAGACGTTCGAGGACTTTAGAGAAAAAGGGAAGAATGGATATTGGACGATAGTCTGAAAGAGAAGAAGGATTACTTTTTTTAGGGAAAGTAATAATCTGAGAACTTTTCCATGCAGATGGAAAAACACTGTTGGATTAGGAATAGTTAAGGATATGACAAATCACAGGTAGAATTTCATCTAGGATAGGAAGTACCATATTACGACTGATGTTGTCGGTTCCTACTGCATTAGAAGTTATAGATATTACGCTCTTCTTGACATCACAAGCAGAAAATTGACTAAAAACAGTTAGGAGTCAGTTAGGAGTCGGCAGAGATGAAAGATAATTTAAAGTAGTAGTTTTGGTAGTCCCTCCAAAATCGGTAGGAGCAGAAAAATGTGTATTTAGGGAATTGATATCAACATTTTTAGAAGCAGAAATTGAGTGTGATTTAGCGACTCCTAATGACTTGAGAAATTTCCAGACTATAGCTGGATCACCATTTTCAATAGATTTGTGAATGTGTCGGCGTTGTGCATTTTTACACACCTTATTACAGTGATTTTTAGTAAGGACAAATTTATCCCAATTTGAGGTACTAGAGTGACGTACGAGCACGAGCTTTATAGGACAGGAAGAGAAGGTCGTGATAGGAAAACGAGTCAGCTGAGCACTGACCATGTTTAGCCACGTGTTCTGCTGAAGAGACAAGGAGAGAAGGGTTGCGGTTTGGCATATTGTGTGTGGGATTAAGTGGAAGAATAGAAAGATTGTTAGATTCCAAAACAGACCGAAGGTCGGAAGAGCGAGCATCGTTCTTAAGCAGACAGGTGTTATTATTATTAACACGATGGACACGGCAACCGCACGGTAAATCCATGGAACGCTAAGAAATAGTATTTTTCGAACCCTACAGCCCGGAAAGACGGAAGGACACTAGAAAGACATATGACAACAGGTAAGACTGTGTACTGCTGGAAAGACAGTAATGGCCTAGCGAGCCATGCTCGGGATTAATATCGCTAAAAGCCCGGTGAAAAAAAGTAACCCTGGGATAGTTCGAGAAGGGGGGCGGAAGAACTGTCCACCAAAAGATTACACCGATAACAATGGCGAGAAAATGGATTTGAGTTGCAACACGTGCGGGAAACAGTACAAATAAAGAACCTGGTTCCTAAAACATTTGCAAACACGCTATGGCGTTGATGCAAGACAGACGTCTGTAAGACAGATAGAGTTGACCCTCACATATCTCAAGGCAGACCAGAGAGTGACCCGAACCAGGAGCCCATCCACATCTGAGCCCGTCTTAGCATTCCATCCTTAAAAGATACCACTTGGAAAGCACACAACCAGAACCTGGCAGTTCACCTAGAACATACTGAGGCAAAACAAGACTTAAATAGCCAAGTCGAAACATTCCAAAAAGTAATATACACAATAATACATATATTTTACACGACCACTACCCTCCAAAGCCATGGGAGAAACAGCCGGCCAGAAATTTAATATCAATACTAAAGCTAATTCAAGGAGTATCATTACAAAGCATGAAGTGGGATCGAAACCCTTATCAATATTCTAGAATTCATTATATCTTCAAAGAAAAGCGCAGACAACTGCTTCTAACGGCCAACCAGATCTACGAACATTATAAAACTACGTACGAGGTGCCAACACATGAGAACACCTATCATAAACAAAGTGCACAAAACAAAGCAAGCCCTCGTTTCCAATTTGATTGTAACCCGCCAACCTAAGAAGAAGTAGAATTAGAATTAGAAAGAAAAAATCGTAATCTTTATAATAATTACTTCAGACCAAATAACCAGAAAGGGTTTATTACTTGTGGAAAGTTTCAAAGATGCCAAGAAAAATGAAAGGCAAATTACAGTCTGACAAAATCATTCCTACAACAAGACGAAAACGAGACCTACAAGGTGCACGCAAAGAACCTAGAAATGTAGAATGAAGATTTTCATTTTTATTTCAGACATCTTACACACAACGTCATCTAGTTTCAAACTAAGCAGAGCTTATACAATGCAAGCTAGATTGACTAATAGAATACTTATATACTTTTTTTTGTAAAAATAAATAATAATTTTGTGAATACGAATATCCAAAGCGGCATTGCTAGGCTCATATCAAATATGGTTAAGTAGAGGGGTAACACCGGCACACAGTGGTGGTGAGCGCAAAAGCATCACAAGGAGTACTCCCTAACCCTATATATGGGTCGCAATTCTCAGGCGCTGTCGAAGTCGCATGTGTTGCCTTCATCTATCACGCGATGGACCTGGCACCCGCACGGTGACTTCCTTCAATATAAGGTTCAGTTTCACAACAAAGCCTTTTTTCGGTAACATATGTAATTTAAATATATCAGGGCCTAAATATACATAGGTTCATTAATTACAAATACCGTGGAAGCGATTCGGTAATTAAGCTGGATTTTGAATCCTGAAAGAATAAGAAATTTGATATTTGATTACCTGTTGGTATCTATCACTTAAATAATGCAAGATACCCCTTCAACACATTTAAGAGTAGGAAGTGATAAGAGTAGAGATAAAAATATGAAAAATAGAACCAAAAGGGAACCAAAGGAAAAAAAATATTTTTTTAATCTCCACTCGGTCCTTCCAAAGCTTGCTTAACATTAAATTTATATACTTTATAATATACTTTTTACCGATTTCAAAAACACAAGAGAGCAGGTTATAAATTCGTGGTTTTTTTTTTGTATGTTTGTTACGCGATATATCCGTCAATTGTAGACCGATTTGCAAAATTTTTGTAATCAAAAGGGTATGCTCCCGGAGTGGTCCCGTTACCAACAAAATCAGGATCTAGATAGCGGGCATCTGCATAATCAAGGATAGGGATAAGAAGTGTCTGTGCAAGGGCAATCTTGGTTGGAATAGGTAAAAAGTTGCGCAGTCGGCGCATGTACTGTTGCATCGGCCGCGCTACATTCTACCAAGCCTATCAAGCATCTATTTGGCTTGGCACCGACTTCAAACAGACTAGAAGGGACTATTGCTATCATAATATTACCTGTTATATTCAGGGTTTTATAATATAGTTTTTTTACTTAGATTTGTAATTATTTTTTAATTTTTAGTGCTCTTTGTCAGTATTGTTTGAAGTCGGTTCTACTTTTTTTTAAAGGATTTATTTTTTTATACAATTTCTTTACACTAAGCCCTCTTTATAGTTTTAATATCCTTGATGTTGTGTAATGTTTCATATCTCATTTAAACTAACAACCACTGAAACTACTTCTAAGGTTCTTGTTTTTATTATTTTTTAATTTTATTTATTGATGAGAATATCTGAATTATTTTTAATATTTTGAATTGAATTGTTAAGACGTGAAAAAACATGCAACTTTTTCAAATATATTACATTAGGATTCTATCACGCCAATGTTGTGTGATCAAAATTACACCTGTTATTCTTTATTGTGCAAACATTTTAATAACAAAAATTAAGTTATTCAAATCCAATTTGCCGAATGCCATTATAAAAGATCTAATTTATGTCTACAATTAGATTATAATATTAATATAATCTTTCCACATATAAACTTGTGCTAATATTTATGACACAAATATTAAGGTTAAACAGATAATATCGATAAGACTTTTACTGACTTGAGGTTACTTATGACTTGAGCACGCCTTTATCGCGGCGGTATGGAGGATTGGTTTGAGAGGCATCACGGAACATACTTGAAAGGATGCTTCGTAGATCACCTGTATCTGATCTGAGGAGCCAACGTCTGAGTGCCACTACTGCGATGGCTGGACCGTGGAGACGGCGCTCCACACGCAGGCAGAATACCCGGCATGGGTGGAGCAGAGGCGTTGCCTCTTGGCGGCCATCGGAGTGGAAATTCTCTCGCTCGGCAACATGATTGCTGCCATGATATGGAGCGAGAGTTCGTGGAACTCCGCCGTCTCCTTCTGAGATGGCGGAGGCTTAAGACTATTGGATTATACAAACTTATTTAATTATATACACTAAACACATACATACCACCCACCACCATACCACTACACATATGTATATTCATTATACAAAATATACATTGAAAAAAGAATACAGAAATAAATGATAGATAAACACAAGATTCCAGACGGAGCGAGAGGACCTCTGCTCAG
This sequence comes from Arctia plantaginis, assembly GCA_902825455.1. Classification (NCBI taxonomy): domain Eukaryota; kingdom Metazoa; phylum Arthropoda; class Insecta; order Lepidoptera; family Erebidae; genus Arctia; species Arctia plantaginis. The sequence goes on along the minus strand of CADEBD010000314.1, from coordinate 12,350,119 downwards.
CAATTTTGGAAATACTCCTTCAGTAATTTTCTAAAACCAGCCAATGTTTGTGCTCGTCTGATGGGCAGTGGCTATGCATTCCACAAGCGTATGGAATGAACGAACTAAACGATTTGTATATAAAAGTCGTGATGTGCCTTGGCATTTCCAAAGTCAAGCTCTCTGACGATCTAAAGGAGTTTGAATGAGTATCACAAAGGTATCTGAAGCGTCCTTTTAAATAAAGGGAGTGTTTTGATTAAAGAGAATATTGTGTAATAGTGAAAGTATATGAATATTCCAGCGAAGACGAATGAGTAACCAGTTAAGCTTAATCAGAAATTCAAAAATATGGTCAAAGGAGAACGGCCGATTCTAGAAATATATGACGTAAGGTTATGAAAATTGTAACGTTTATAAAGTGAGTCCTAACTAATTTCATGTGAAAGTAAATAAATTCTCAAAGAATTGTTACAACTGCAATAACTAAACTTTCAAGTATTGTCGTACGTTTTCTAAGCTTGCCATGCATAAAATATAAATTACACAAAAAGCGATATGCTTACATCGAGATCAATGAATGAGCTCACTAGTGTATTTAACGGTTAAAAACAAACATTTCTTTATTAGTAATGATGACTGTTCATATTACACAAAGTAGTGAAGTAATAATTATTTTAATTCAAATAATTAAAGGAAATAACTATATAACTACTACTACTAGTAACTTTTATTCAAATCGATTATATTAATCGTGTACATTATGTAAAAAACGTAATTGAACTATTTGACAGGACAACATTTTATTGACAGATCAAGAATATCGTAAACGAATGATTTTGTAAAATATCTAAGTCAACTTGTTGACAGTGATGATAAGTCATTAGTGACAGCCAACTGTCGTTGGTATCCTTTTCAATACAATTTGTATGCAAACCACAAACTGAAATTACTTTTGACTCCAAAGTTCTAAAAACCTGGTTTTTTAAACTGTAATGGTTGATTATACGAGTATTACCAGCCAAATAAATACAACAATAATCCCTACCATGAGATATGCAAGGCGGTACAAAAGTCCCATATATGGCTGCCATTCTCCTTTGCGCAATCCAAAAATTTACCTTATGCAAAAGTTTTGAAGCCGCTCAACCTTATTAAGTTGGTCTACAGTGAGATCGGGATAGCTGGTATCTGTGTAATCAAGGATTGGGACTCTGCAAGCGCAAATTTGGTAATAATTGGTAAGAAGTTACGCAACCTTCTCAGTGATCCGACAAAAGCAAACAGTTTCCTACTGACTACTTGTAGTTGCGGACCCCAGGACAAGTTTTTATCGAAGGGAATTAAAGGATTTTCGACAGTCGTAGTGCACCAGTCATTGAGTCTTTCCTTCGTCTACCCCAGTAGGACCGGTCTCGGTAGGCGTGAAATGTCGTGCGGTGTTCCGCAGGGGTCGGTGTTAGGGCCATTCTTGTGGAACATCGGCTACGACTGGGTGCTTCGTGGTGCCTTCTTGGATGGTGTCGCCGTCGTGTGCTACGCGGACGATACGCTCGTGACGGCGTAAGGCAAGACGCACCACGAGGCAACCCTGAGGGCCACGGCCGGGGGTGCCCAAGTCGTTGAGCGAATCCGGCGGCTAGGTCTCGAGGTGGCTCTGCACAAGTCCGAGGCCCTATTCTTCCACGGGCTTCTTAGGAAGCCGCCTGAGGGATCTATCACTCGCATCGGCATCGAGCCCTCGATCAGGTATCTGGGGCTCGTAATCGATGGCCGATGGGACTTCGGATATCATTTCCGAGGTCTGGTCCCCAAGTTGGTTGGGGCAGAGCGTGCATAAGCGCGGCTGCTGCCCAACATGAAGGGACCCGATGACTCCTGCAGGAGACTCTACACGGGGGTTGTGCGGTCCATGGCCCTTTACGGGTGCCCAGTATGGGCCGGGGCCCTGAAGGCCAGCAACGTCGCGATACTGCGACGACCGCAGCGAGTGCTGGCCATCAGGATCATAAGCGGGTACCGCACGATCTCCTTTGACGTGGCGAGTCTCCTGGCCGGAACTCCACCGTGGGACCTAGAGGCGAGAGCCCTTGCGGCTCTGTATCAGTGGCGCAAGGAGTCGCGGGAGTTGGGTCGATGTCAAGAGGTTCGAGAAATCGATGACCGGAAATCCTAACTCCGCCAGGTCATCATAGGGGAGTGGAGGGAATCGCGGCGGTAAGACCCGTTATGGAGGATTGGCTCGAGAGGCGTCACGGGACCCTCTCATACCGACTGACGCAGGTGATCACTGGGAAAGGATGTTTCGGGGATCACCTGTGCCTGATCCGCAAGGAGCCAACGCCTGAGTGCCACCACTGCGATGGCCAGACCGTGGACACGGCTCTCCACACGCTGGCGGAGTGCCCGGCGTGGGTTGAGCAGAGGCGAGACCTCGTGGCGGCCATCGGAGTGGGAGTTCTCTCGCTCGATAGCCTGATTGCGGCTATCGTGCGGAGCGAGAGTGAGTGGAACTCTGCCGTCTCCTTCGGCGAGCAAGTTATGCTCGCGAAGGAGACGGCGGAGCGGGACCGGGAGAGGTTTAGAACTCTCCCGGCCCGCCATGCCCGGGAACGGGCCAGACACCGTAGGCCACTCAGGCGCCGGAGGTCGCACAATGACCTCCGTCCTTCATAAGCGCAGGCCTGGGGGTGACAGGTGAGGCCATCTGTCACCCTAGCAGAAGCAGGCTGTGGTGGCGGCGAGCGCGTTGCGAAGCGCGCTCGCTTCCAGGGAGCAGAGGGAACATGGGGTTCCCACACAGGGGGGGTGGTCTACTCGTCTGTAGATGGCCCGAGGTATGTCGGGGCACCAGGGACTTCCTTTCTAGGGTATACCTGGTTCCCCGGCTATTAGTTCCCGAGATGGCGTGCGGTTTTAGTCGGTTCGAGACCGACATGCCACCGACAGGTGGTATCCGAGGAGATTGCAGCACGGAAAAAAAAAGGGAGTTTTTCCTAGATTCCAAGAAGCTGCCGACGCCCGAACAGGTAGTTACGAAACCAGTCAACAACCGTCGGAGATATGTTAAGAGAGCATATTATGGCAAGACGTCAAAGTCAACGTTGTTAAAGGCGTTACTGAAGTCTAGCAGCGCCAGCACGGTTAGCTTGCCATCCTCAAAGTCTGACCGTATATCGTCCATGATATGAACCAGTACACTATGTCTATGGTGGTGTTAGTACCATGTCCAGGAAGAAAACCAGATTGGAGGGGATTTAGAAGGAAATTTTTGAACAGATATTGATTTATTTGTTTATAGACAAGACGCTCGAGAGTTTTAAATTAGAGATAATCGGAGAAGTGAGTGAGAAATCCCCCCTTCCGCTAACTCGAGTGTGATGGACTCCAAGGGCAGCAATCGCACTTGTGACTTTTGAGTTGCGGGTATCCATGGGCGGCGTAGTTGCAATTAGCATACAAGATAAACTTTAGGACCAACCTTTATTAAAATAATGCAAAAATAAATATTAATAATTTTCTTTACTTAACTTTCTAATAAATAAAATATATCACAGTTACAATCGTTATTTAACATTACATTTGTCAGTGTTTAAGTGTTTTGTCAACCTTTAGTAATGGCGAGACTTAACCGCGAAAGGGCTGTCCAAAAGGTTTTTTCTGGAACTGCTGTTGCTGATATCTAGGATGAACCTGCTGCTGATAAGAAGGCTCGGGCTCTTGGGGCTTAGATTTGATGTACTCGATAGCGCGGAGGATATCTTTAGGAATAGGAGGAGAAGTTGGCAAGTGAGCGCCTTGATGCTGGAAACATGTAAAAATACATTAGATAGTAAATATCTAATATATAAAAATGTGTCCATACTTTATAATAATAATAATAATAATAATAATTTTATTTCAGACATATAAAGTCCATAGGTTGTTTAGTAATGGGTTAGAAACAGAAAGTACTTAACGTCTATATTAGTATTGTTAGTATCGGCACTTAATAGTAGAAAGGCATTCAACTATGCTTTCCTATTGCTATTGCCACCCAATGCCTTTGTATAGGACAGTCTGGCCTACTAGCAATCATCTTCAGGACGCTGTTCCGGGTATTTCGCAAGCGCTTTAGCATGGAAGCTGATTTTTTACGCATGAGAGCATGAAACCCGTCGGTGCGTGTTTCGGCAAACATGCCCGATGCACTACAATGCCGCGGCAGCCGCAACAGCATCCTGAAGACGTTGTTATACTGTACGCGCAGGACGTTGTAGGCCCGTTCTGTATATGACACCCACAGGCCGCTCGAATAGAAGGACTGACGGAACGCTTTAAATAAAGTCACTTTAACGTCTGCCGTGCAGCGAGCAAACCTACGGGCGAACATATTGCCCCTCACCGCCAACGCCCTGCGCTCCCGCTCTATGTCGCTGTCATCGCGAAGGTCACTGGTGACAATATGGCCTAAATACCTGACCTTCTCAACAACTTTTAGCACTACGCCATTGAGATATACCGGAGCTACACGGCGTGACTGTTGTTTTTGCGTTTTGAATATTAAAATCTCGCTCTTTTTAGAGTTGTATTTAAGGCCGCGCATCTCCGCATACGTCTCGCAGATCGATAGTAGCTCTCTCAGTCCACCTATCGAAGGACTGAGCAGCACCATGTCGTCCGCGTAACTTAAATTATTGACACATGTGCCGTCTATGTGACAGCCTACATGTGTGCTGCTCAGTCGCTCGATAAGCTGGTTCATATATAAATTGAACAATAGAGGTGAGCTTAACCCCCCCCCTGCCTCACACCACACTCCATTCTGTACTCATCCGAGAGAGTACCGACCCATCTCACCCGGTTTGTCTGGTGAGCATACCAGTATTTGAGGAGCGCTGTGTACTCGGTCGGAACACTCGTGTCTCCCAACTTGTCCCACAGTACATCATAGGCAACAAGATCGAAAGCTTTTGACAAGTCGAGAAAACACGCGTAGACCGGCGTCCTCCGCGATGTATAGTACTTGACTGTGTGTTTTAGGCTAAGTATGGCACTCTCCGTGGACAGGTCGCCCCTGAACCCGAACTGGGCATCGTTTACTTCAACGTGATCTGAAAGGCAGCCGTTCAACACACCGTCAAGCACCTTAGCCGCGGTGGTGGCAAGCGAGATGGGTCGATAGTTATTTACATCGAACGTGTCACCCGTTTTGGTTTTAACAACAGGTATCACTGTGGTCCGCATAAGCGGTTCGGGTAAATAAGAGTGACCGAGGCATAGGGTAAAAAACAGAGAGAGTACTTTAGGCAGGTGCATCCCTGCATGCTTAAAATGTTCTATGCTGAGGCCATCGTGACCCGGCGATTTTCCATGTTGCATTCCGGAAACAATTTTAGCGACTGTCTTAGCTGGTACTTTAGTAATCCGCCCGGTCACACTAGCCCCAGCATATTCCCTATCATACGACCCCGAGTTCAAAGGCGACCGCACAGAGAAGTGTGTCCTAAAGGCATCAGCAATATGCTTGTGATCAGTCATACCACCGACGCTCACCGGGAGACTCGGCCTCACATTCATATTGTTTGTTTTTTTCCAAAACTGCTTAAAATCCTTAGTGGTATGGATTGAGGCAAGAAGATCCATTTTGAGCTGATCTTGTCTGTTCTGACACCATTTAAGCTTGGCCTTAAAAACTCGCCTTGCCTCCGCCATTTTACAAAATAAAGGGCCAGTGGCCGGACGACCTGCCATTGTCCAAACTTACTTATAAGATACTTTGAAGATCTAGTTTTAATTGGCGTGTTATTTATACGTTGAAATTTATTTCAAAATAAAAACGAGAAACTTTAGGGGTCCGTGTAGTGACAGATTAAGAATACGGAATGTCACTACCTCAATTCATCCCGTGGGTGTCGTAAGAGACAACAAAAAACAATGCGGGACATAAGCACTGCAAAAAGAAGGGAAACTTGACACAAACCCTATGCCAACCCGTCTGGCCATCGTGGTATAGTAGGCCAAAACCTCCTTTCTAAGGAGAGGCCTATGTCCAGCAGTGGACTATTAAAGGCTGTAGATGATGATGATGAGGGGTCCACTATATATATATGAACATGAAAAAAGTTATATGATGACTATTTACGTTACACAACTATCATCAACAACCTTTACTATTCCACTACTGGACATAGGGGCCTATGTCCTGTTGTTCCTTAAAAACAAACAAATATTTAAAAGCTCATAAACTGTGGTTGAACTTCTATCACTAGCCGTACGCGCCAGTATAAATAAATCCATGAAGTCTTGGCTATTGTTATTAATTCTACAAAAATTTAAGGTTTACAGTTATACGAGTAGCAAGTATTTATTATATTCAAAACAAATATATTTTAGTTACATACAAACTTATGTAACTAAAATATATTTGAAAAAAAACTAAAATAAAATAAAATAATAGGTCTTTACCTATGAAATTGCCGTTTTGTATGCAATAAGTGAAAGTACTTATTTTTTTCAAACTTTTTATTTCTGTTATTCGAAGTAATCACCCATGCAATCGACGCATCTTTGCCAACGCATTGGCAGTATATTGATGCCTTCAGCTCTTCTTGTAAAAATCAGCTGGTCGGGAGGCAACCAACTCTTCAAAGGCATTTTGTACTGCCTCTCGGGAATTGAATTTTTTACCCGCTAAAAAGTTGACTAAATTATGGAAAAAGTAATAGTCGGTAGGTGCAATTAATACTTGCGACTGCAAATACTTTTTGACTGCACGGATGGCGTAGTGGTTTAAGCGGTCGCCACGCCACGCCGCTCACGACTACGCTGAGTGTTGGGGTCCGATCCCCACATGGGACGACACTTTGTGTGATCTACAAATTGTTCTGAGTCTAGGTGTTCTTTGTGTCCTTTTCATGTATGTTTGTAAAGTCCCCGCGACACAGGATATATTCCTAATGCGGGAGTTGTATTTATAAATAGAACACCAGCCGCAACTTTCCGCCATCGTTCCACACGGCAAAATTTTCTTCCTAATCACCTGGATAGTTGGCGCTCCACTACTGTGCGCTTTTCGAGACCCTTTTTGCCCCTTACAACCAATCTGTGGAACGGGTTATTGTCCTGCGATATGCTGCGTCCTGATTATGCGACCTTCAAGAAAAGAGCGTTCTCCTTTCTTAAGGGCCGGCAACGCGTTTGTGACTTCTGAGTTGCAGACGATCATGGGCGACGATGGTCACTTTCCATCAGGTGACCCGTCTGCTCACCGCCCCCTCTGACATAAAAAAAAAATTGAAATTACTCAATCGCTAGAGCAGTAATTTTGAACATTTTATTAGCTTATCAAAGTATTTGTTTCGAAGCGTAACCTAAGGGACGTTTTTTACTTAATAGTTTATCAAAACGCGGTTTTGGTATATCGGTGATAGGCAAACACTATTTTAATTCAATCTTTTTGTTGTACATCTGACAATAAATTGAAATGAACGTTATGAAAACTATAGCAGTTAGTTTGTTAGGTTAACAACGAAATTGTACTAACAAATTATATGTATATAAATACTTATAGGCATAAATTTGGGCAAACATCAATAACAACCAATTTTTTTTATATTAGAGGGGGCAGACGAGATGGAAAGTGACCATCGCCGCCCATGAATAACTCAAGATTCATAAGCATTTTTTATCATCTATGTACATAAAGTATGTACACAGATTATAAAAAGTACGTATTACCACAGCGTAGAAAACTGATTAACGAAGTTTCTTTTATTCTATTACTAAGTAAGACAAATGCTACAATTCACAAAATTGCCTACCGTTCTCATCACCAACATAGGTGCAAAGATAGGAATGCCTTCAAGGGAGGTGTAGGTAAAGGAGCCTTGAGCTGCTATAGCTTGTTAATTGTTTGGTCCAGCATTTTTCAGTGAGCCTTGTTCTTACGCAGCAATGCCATTGCCAGTCTTCAAGCTTTAACAAAAAATTAATAGTTACCAAGTGTTATATTGAGTTGTAATACCTAAATTATTTCGCAGTATATAAATAACTCACAAGGTACTAGTATCATTTTATTTCTTATCTATTGGTATTTCACAGTGAACATTATTATTCGTTGATGCCTTCAAAGTTGTTTTTTTTTTTCATCTGCATTTTCAAAGTTTTATATTTATTTTAAGGCACACTGATTATGGCAATGATCCTAACATATGTAGAAAGTGTATTAATTATACATTGACATAAAGTTGTTCTAGATTTTTAATATGTTAATATTTCTAAACATTATAAGACGATCACGTCCTTGATAATAAATTATACGAAATAAAATTGATGAACACACTGTGTAATTGGTAAGTAGTAAAGTGCGGTTAAAGAGAATTGGTCAATCATAATTAATATTAAGAATCCTAAGGTTGGAGAACCGGAATCTATTTTTGAGACTGCCGTTAAGAAATGTTCATTTATTACCTCAATGCAGTCCTTTTTTTTAAATTATAGTTTTTACTTTCATTATTTGAGTTCACTGTAGAACAATAAGAATGTCAAATTACTGGATCTCGTCATTCTTTTAGCTTTAAGTCAGATGCATATGTATATATATACTTATAATGGACAAAATTAATTACCTGGATTGACAGGAGGAGGAGAAGGGTTAATGTTTTGCTCTCGTCTGAGGATGGGAATTTTCTGATATTGTGGTGCCGCACAGATGATGGCCACGAGGGCGGAGATGATTATGAACTATTGAAGAATATAAGTGTTATGTATTGTTTTTTTAATATCTTAAGAGATGGAAGCACAATTAGCACAAACTCAAAAATATATGAGATAATAATGGATAGGAAAGGTTTAAAACTAATATCATCCTCTTGCTATGCCCTTAGGAGTTTAAGAGAAGAAGTTACCATCAGTCAACTAAGGACTGTATATTGTGCTCTAGTCGAATCAAGGTTAAGATACAGTGTCCAGTTCTGGGGTAATAGTTACAAGTATAATTGTGAAAAGACCTTCATAATACAAAAACAGGCAATTAGAACTATGGTCCGAATGCCGCAGTGGGAGTCATGTAGAGAGCATTTCAAAGAACTATCCATACTAACAGTTCCTTGTTTATACATACTGACCGTACTAAGCCAACTGTCAAAATACATTACTGATTTTGAAACTCAAGATGAAAGGTTAATCAGAGAGAGTACTCGAAGAAAGAACTTGAGAAACAATTTTATACCAACATTAAATATTGCAAAGCATTGTGCGCGTTATCAAAGTGTGAAACTATTTAATTGCCTACCTGCAGAAATAAAAATGGAAATCTATAAGACACACATATTTAAAAAAAAGAGTTAAGGCCTTCTTATTGGAAAAATGTTATTATTCTGTAAATGAATTTACTGGCTCATCTTGTAACTGACATTAAAATCCTAGGGACATGTTAGGGATATAATTATTGTGTGATCTCCTGTTTCCTTTGACATGACAATTCTAACTGGCATTTAGTTTGCATTAAGTACCTGTTTGAAATTTAATTTATTTTGTTTGACATTATTATTTTTGACATCAAGTGATTCATTTTGTTAATATGACTGGTATGGTTGGAGTTGTGAATGTTATATGTATATTTGAAATGTTTTTAACTTATTTTAGATGGTTTAATGTGAATTGTTTTTAGAGATTATATCGCAGTCCCCGACGAACAAAATCGTAATAGGAAAATAACAATTTTACAGGAGCAAATAAAAACTGAATATCTTGAATACTATCAAGACTAAAAAGAAGATTCTTTTATCAAAAATAAGGAAATATTTTTTTGCACTAGATTTTTACTAAATTTTTATCATAAATTTTCTTTATCAGTAAGAAAATTGTGAAAATGTCCATTACTGAAATAAGCTATGGAAAAAATTAACGCAAACTAACTTTACGATAGTGTTCGACTGTAATCACAAATCGGTGTTGCTGTAGTAATCGTTCATTATGATATTGTTCCATGGTAAATATGAATATACTTTATATTCGTAAAATGACATTGCAATCGTATTCGATGATATAACTGACTTTAATATTACGGTAAACATAAATTACATGCTTATTCGATGATCATTTTTAGGTGTTATAACTATTTCGGTACCTATGTATAAATTCTGATTCTGATTCTGTCATTTTTCCCTCGAACAATTACTTTTCTTTTCTCACTATTATGAAATATTATATTCAGACACAATTGTAATAAATTGTTAATGAATTAAATAAATAAATAAATAATCATTTAGAATAATATTATAGCAAATCATTTTGTAAGGCAACTGTCAAATTTTATTTTTATATTTCTATTTTTTAAATATTTATATAACTATCTTGTGCCCCCGACTTCGATTCGCGTGAAATTTGAAAAGCGTTGCCTGAGTGGGTTAGATTCCCGGACCGGGCAATATTTTAGGCTTAGCTTGCTCCTTATATAGACAGCTACCTGGTAGTAAAATATTATCAAAATCGGTACAACCGTTTTGAAGATTACCCGGAATAAACAGACAGACAGACAGACAAAAAATAATTAAACTGGTTTTTATTTATAGGTATATTGCAAAAAACCATGAGCATGAAAAACCCCTATCATTTTGACATTACAAACTGACACTTAAATTTTATTTATTTGTATAGATAATTTGATTAGGTAAAGTTTAACGGTAATTCAATAAAAGTGGTCATTTGTTTCATACATACCCATGTATGAAACAAATGACCACTTTTATTGAATACAGAGACTTTTATACGAGCCGGTCAATATCGCCACATGTGAAATCGTAGCGGAACACGAGCTTGCATTACTTAAAGCGCCGCCCGCCCTTGTAGCTCGTGTTCTATCTTATAAATATTTTTTGTTACACGTTAAATAAATGTAAATACAGAAAAAGAGAATAACTAAGTAGGAAATAGCAAAGGCAAAGTAACAAATTTATTCTACTATTACTATTTCACATATTATCCAATTTACTTTGTTTTTGCCAAGGTTACAAACAAAAACTCTTTTAGAATTGTTTAGATTAGAATAGTTTGGCTTTAAACTGAAAGCTTGAAAGTGCTTCAAGCTTTGTGCAAACACGGTCATTAAGTATTAATTTTATTCTAGGTTCCAAAAAAAGTTGAAAAATGTCGCAAATGATGGCAACATCATGTGCATATTTTTTCAACTTTTGATAAAATGATTTGCAGTAGTAAAAAGCGGTTGTTATGTTGCTTCAACACAAAGCTATTCGTACTGTGGTTTATAGTGGTATAGGGCGAGAAGATAATATTAAAAACATATCGAAAATGTACAGGTAGTTAAAAAACTTTGTACTTCACGTAATAGACGATTGCATCAGTGCACCATTGAGGTGGCCGCATTCTGACTATAGCAAGTAACCGCGAAAAGTGCAACGTTAAAGTGGAAAGGCAATATAAGGGAAATAGTAGTAGTACCTGTTATGTGATCTCGTTAACTTTGGTGTTTATTATAATGATATAACATAATTTGTTATGTGTTTAACATAGAGCACTCCTGGCGAAGCGGGACCCTACGGTTAACGTTGAGAAGTTGTATATTCGTATGCTAATCGATGCGAGAATTTCTATTGGGTATTGCAGCATTAGTATTTACTTCGTAGTTCAGTGTGACTTCCTTAAATGGTATTGAAGTACGTTTTCTTATTAAAGTAACCTCCTCAAACACCAAAAGTTGATATCTTGATATGAGTCAGCTGTGCGTGCCATGTTGTGGAACATGTCAGTGCCACTAGTGAGTAGTTACAGTGAGTAGACTTTTGATATATGTTTTACCTTCCAGATGTGTAATTAAAAAAGTTATAAAAAGAACAGCTTTGGAATACGTCTTATGGCGAGTGAAGACTTTCATCAAATGATAATGAAAAAATGTAATGTTTGGTGATTTGGTATTACGTGTTACGATTTCTTACTGAAGCTCTTCTAAACTTAAAACTGTTTGTCGTATGGTATATCACCTGTATATGTTCTGTGTGTATGTGTCATACGCCCTATTGTCAATTGTCATAAACAGTGTCTTTTATAAACTCCCTGTGAGATACGAGTATATCGCCAAATTAAGAAAAGGTTTTTGTTATTTGATCGGAGGCAAACGAGCACTCGCGTCCCGACTGACTGAATACCACCGCACATGGGTACCCACATCTTAAGAGACACAAGTGCACTACTGCCCTTTGAGTGTTTCCCTCCCCAAGACAAGAGGGGAGTGGGGTAAGGAAACACTCAAAGTTGTGAGGGTAAGTTGGGAGTGGGGTATCCAGTACCTCACTCACTCGGTCAGTAGCAACCAGAAAAAAAGAATTGCTTATCATTGGTATTCTGTAAGGTCGTGGTATCACTCCAGTCGAGCTGCCTCAAATGTTCCGAAGCATGGCAAGGTAACATCTATGTATTTTAATTAAGACAATAAAATAAAAACAAAAGTATGTAGTTTATTGTGTAATTATATCTTAAAATCTAGTTTTTTCAATGTATTCCAGATACAGATATATTTTTTGACTCCCAAAGCATAATTTTGAAACATATTTATATTTATCTAAATGTTAAAGAGTAATTTTATAGTTCCTAAGTTGATGTAAGGTTCTTTTTTTTTTCATGTTTTTTTTTGCTCTGAATTTTTTAATTGTAATAGTATCTATGTATTTTTTTTTTATTAAAATTACTATAACAGTAACTATGAGTTTTTTTGGACTTCAAGCACTGGGTTCAGCAACTGCACATTTCATTACCTTGCCATTAGGTGTCAAGTTGAAAGGGAGTAGACGTATAACAGGGCACAGTGCGAGCGTTTGGCTTCTGGTCTATTATGGCTACATTGTCATTGCAAACTACCTCTTCTATATATGTAATTCAGTTAGAAAATTAAATATTTTTAGAAATCTTTACTATTTTTAACACTTGCGAAAATACAAAAAGAAAAGAATAAATCTAATGACATTTACCAAAAAAGTTATTGGAACGAAGTTCCTTATCGCGCGTTGTGAAAGGGGGCTAGACGGCTCACGAAAAGTTGTAACGACACTTTTTATGTCAGCGCCATCTATCGAATAGATAGGAAATCATTACTTTTCATTTCAGTATTTATTTTGAATTGTCACTTGTCAGTCATTCAGCGCCATCTATCGAATAGATAGGAAATCATTTCTCAAGGAGATTTTACCAATGTATAATATAAATTGTTTTAATTAGAAACCAACTGAAAAATATTTAGGTAATAGCCGCTTTCATAGATGGCGTTGTAATTAGAATCTGTCGAATCAGTTTTACTCAATCGTCGCAACTTAGTTCCTATCGGATGTCTCACGACACCACACGGCTTTTTTAAGAATTTTTATTAATACTAGTACCATTATAGAGTAACTATCATTAATACTGTTTTGAGCTTTTCATAAAGAGACGTTTTTTTTAGCCTAAACACTAATCCTAGGCGGCATTAATTGGTTTCAGAAATGTTATAGGCCATATGTATATCCGTTAATGTAGCCTTCATAACATTCTTTGCATTCAGTTGTTTTGTAATTACAGTTAAAAGTATATTATACATAAATTTCCACACATATAAAATGTTAAGTTGGTTTGGGTTTTCTGTTTTGAAGCGTATTCAAAAGCTCAAACTTTGACACGATATACAAACTACTTCAAAGATGATTTTCGTCTACTTTTCGCGTTAGTTTTGATCCTTATTTCTCATCGATGCATCCACGATGTTATGGCACATGGCGAAGCGTGACAGGGTATAACTAGTGTAGTACATTAGTTAGTTGAATGTAGTTTTTGCTGTCTTTCATTTTTAAAAGGTTCTTTAAAGTAATACAAAAATAAACATTTAGAATTTAATTAATTTATTCTTTATTTAACTTTCTAAAAATTAAAATAAATCACAGTAACAATTATTACAGACACTTAGTATACATTCTACACTATATATATCTTGGTAATCACAACTTTAAATTAATAAAAATTAATCAAAATGTTGAGCACCTCTAGTAATGGTGGGACTTAACCGCGGAAGGCCTGCCCGATAGGTTTTTTTTGGAATTGTTGTTGCTGGTAAGTAGGTTGAACCTGCTGCTGATAGGAAGGCTCGGGCTGTTGGGGTTTGGATTGGATGTACTGAATAGCGCGCAGGATAGCTTCAGGAATAGGGGGAGGAGTAGGTAAATGGTCGCCTTGGGGCTGGAAACCTGTAAAAAAACACTTCAATGAGTAAATTTCAATACAAATTAGTACGAAACTGGTGCTACTGAACATTGGCAGCTAATGATTTTATTTTTGCTCAATTTACTACTTATTTATATTTTCAATTTTCGTAATCAATCTCTGCAGATTGCTTTATTTATTTCGCGGTTTCACCAATAAATAGATTAATGTCATCATTATCTATCATTCTACCTACTATCATTTTCTTTAGGTTTAGTAGTAAAATATGTATATTAGTTGTACCGTTAAAGGGTTTTAAAATTATAGCTAACAATAAAATTTGGCATTTAAGAATAAAGTATCTGGATTCCATAGATATAAATCAACGTTTAATCGTAAATTTAACGTTTATTATTATTATTATATCAATCTGCTGGGTACCCTAAGGCTGCTATTGTAGAACTTTATTCCGTCCTCGATAAATTTCATTCAACTTATAAGGCTACCATAAAGAAACCCAACATAGCACCTTTATTTTCCTTCATTATGTATCTTAATGTTCATCCTGTAATTAGGGTGAGAAATAAACCATACTAGATACCTATTAAGGCAGAAGCAATGAATATAGCCATTTAAAACCATATTATCAAATTGATTACCGTTTTCATCAGCGACGTAGCTAAGAGAGATGGGAATCCCCTCAAGAGATGTGTAGCTAAAGGAACCTTGGGCTGCAATAGCTGGTTCGCTGTTTGGTCCAGCACTCCTCAAAGAGCCTTGTTCTTGAGCAGCGATGCCATTGCCGGTCTCATAGCTGCGTATTGTTATTTATCATTCCACATTACAGAAATATCTCGGAGGTACTAACTAACAGATTGTGTGTACTTTCTAAATTTACTTTGTGTCTGTTAGACTATTATTTCTGAAAAGTTCCCTTTTATCGATAACTGTGTGTACACATCGTTAGTCTCTTTTGTTGAATAATTTACGTAATATTATCTAGAAAGTATGTTATATTTTTAGAAACCATATATGAATGACACGAACATAAAGATATTCTACATTATTTTAATAAATAAATGTTTCTAAACATTGTGAGATGATTACGGCCTTGAAGAATTTAAATTGCACCTAATAAACCAATTCTCTATGCAATAAATTTGATAGATGATCACTTTGTTAAGGTTGGTGAATTATAAATATCAACAATCTTAGAATATTAGTACCTACACTAGATTTTATTTGTTACAAATGAATTGAACGTTAAAAATGTTATAAATGTAATTCAGAAGGTATATGTTGCGGTTTATAGACACACACACATGTAGTAGAAGACAAAGGGAAATACCTGTATTGATAGGAGCCGTCTGGGTTGATGGTTTGCTCTTGTCTGACGATGGGGATTTCCTGGTATTGAGGCGCGGCACAGGAAACAGCCACAAGAGCAGAGAGTACTATGAACTATTAACAATAACGAATAATGCATGCAAACATTTATAGGTACTAATTGCATTTTGTATTAATAAATGTATTGTTTAGATTATGTATGAAGTAAAGGAATTATTACAGTTTATTGTTAAATACACTATTTCAATTAAGAAGTTATAGTTTTGATCCTGTTAAAAAATAATTCATCGAAAATATTTATAAGCCAACTTACAAAACTCATTTTTACAAATAAATTTTACTGGAGGCCAAGAAGATCAGTAGAGTGTAGGTACTGCGTTAATGATTGCTAAGACCGTCCACAGCGGCTTTTATACGAATGGGTGGCGACAGCTCACCGCGCTAAATGATGCTACGATGCAAGCGCAATTTAAGCTCACATAATTTTAAAAATAAACCCGCCCGCCCCCATATACTACAATACTGGCTGTTAATTAAAATAATAAGGACATTATTTAAAGAATAAGGACATTTACAGAGTAAGTGAAAGTTCCAATTTCAAATTAACATTCGCTATTAATGTGATTATCCTTGCCTCTATGCTTGTCTCACAAACAAGGGTGGAAAATATTTTTGCGCAATGATATTGTACGACTTTAAATGCATCCTGGATCTCAAAATGCCGTTTTACAGGCTAAAAGCCCGTTATGGTTAAGTTTATTGCAGGTTTAGATAAAGGGTTTTCTAAAATAACTATTTACTGTTTAGTTTTGAGACCACTAACCCAGAGGAAACCAAAATTTCAAACCTGTCTCAAGGATCCATCATGATTCCCATAGAAGAACAGTAATTTCATATTTTTATGTTACTTATCAAAACCTTATTCGAATACCTTATAAAATTTCTATCTGTTAACTAGTTCTAGCTTACCGACGACTGGTAGTTGCTAATTTAGTTCGTATAAATGACTTATAAATTAAGTTTTACGTACACACTTTATGTATATTATTGGAATAACCCGATTTGTGTGGTAAAAATTATTCAAGTTTACCCATTTGATATTATTTACAAATGTCAAACTTCAATGCATACATATAACACTGCCCCGAATGGGCAAATTTGTAATACAGTATCATAGTCAGTGGTTTAGCACGGAAAGGTGATGCAAAATTTACAACCAATGTCATTTCATGTCTCCAACTAACAACTCGTTTAGACATCCTATTAAACTATTGGGAGTTAAAATACTCAAAAGAGATAAAAATGAGTAACAAATTAAATGATGATCGTCAAGATTATTGTAATAACAATTTTTTAAATCACCCCTCTCGATCGTTAAGTTATCAAAACTCATAAAGAAAAATAAGGCAAAGACCTTCGCAGACTTTTTAGTTAAAAATGTGTACTTTGCCAATGAGTAGGGAGTCTAGAAGCTTTTACAAAGACGGCCACAATCATACTTACACACTCATCTAATGAATTCTGTCACTTATACAGTTTTATGTCAAGTCTGCAAGTTTCACGTCACGGGTCTAATAAGCTACCTGGTGGATTGGTGGTTTATATTTTTGCAAAAACATCCGAAAATAATAACATTACTAACATTGTCCTGAAAACCAAAGTCGGTACCACAGTCATTTCATGGCTTTTACAATTTTGAGTTCGCTCAAATTGTTGCAAAAGTCTACATTTAGGTAATGGTGATGAACTAATGCCCGAATAATTTAAAGCGCAGCACAGGTGTCTAATCGGGCACAATCATCTCAAACATATTAATTACACAGCACCAGCTTCTCATACGTGTTCCAAAGGATAATTTTACCTATAAACACTGTTTATTGGACATAGAAATATATATTATATTAAGTATAAAAAATTAATAATTTAGGTTTTCTGAGCATTGTAATTTAATTATTATTATTGTACTAAAATCTGTCACAGTATCTAAATTAATAAATGCTATCTCTAGCTAATTTGAAGAAATTCAAATCGTGACTCCAGTCGTAATTGGACTGGAGTCACGATCCAAAATTGCCATATCCCTATCTTCTTGTTTTGATTCAAAATATGTCCACATGTTGTGTTATGTATTATGTGTTAACGTGGTTTTATGGTTAAAATTTAAGATTGCCACAATTCTTTCGCTTACCGGGATATGCATTCTCAATTCATAAAATTACGTTCATGTAAACGGATAAATATGCATAGGATGAAAATTTTTCATTTCATTCGGTTGAATAAGGCAACTTATTCATACAAAAATCGATCAAATCCAAGAACTAATAATTAAATAAACAAAATTTTAGGGATCATTAACACCTAGGTAATTTTCATATCTTATTTTTTTTTTTAAATGCTCAATTGAGAGTAACATAATTGTTCTCTATTACTTGAAAGGAACTAAATTAAAGTAAAAGAAATTTAGGTGTTAAATATCTTCTATATCTTCGGGAAGGTAAACTACTAGTAAACTAAAGGTTTGCAAACAAAATATTTATTTGCAAACGTACACAATTTTTTTTCCATATCAACTTTATATACTTTACTTACTATACGATATTTAATGAATGACACACCTTTGCTCGTAACGGTTTTGTATCCGTCGCTTAAAAAAGTAATTTTCTTAAACGACTATTCATCTCTTTTTGTGTTCAATGACTATCTATAATGCTGTATAACACACAATAGTTACCCGTGCGAAGTACCATTATATCAATTTAATTGTTGACATCTTTAAATAACATTACAATATAGAGCTAAATATTTTATGATATAATTAGAACTCCAAAATATTTTAATGAAAGTGAACGCTATATAGTCACTCTACAAAAGCTACCTATACATATTAAAATAATCATTTAATATTATCAAATGGAAAGCAAATAAAAAAAAAATGCTTTATTAACAATCTTCAGTAAAATCCAAGTAAGGTTTTTACAAAAAATTGAGGGTGCACGTTTTATAAAAGATTGTACGATTTGAATACTAGTCTAACGCTTTCAGCTGTAAGTGCAGAATTAGAAACTGAGTTTGTTTCCTGTATTTACCAAATTGGTATACGTGACCCTCGAGCTGGTTTACAGTGACAAAATAATATGTTATGAAACTGGCGGTACATTAAATCTTATCACAATATCAATGCGACTTGATAGATTGACCAGCCAAAGCCAAGCGGACCAAACGAGTGAGGAATTAGTTATGGTGATACATGCTAGTAACGAAACTCTTAGTGGGCTGTATTAATTCACCTGTGTAATTTATGATCCTAGTGAAAGTTCGATGTTGAACATAAAGGTGGACCTAGGTCTTTGTAGACCTGAGCATATGTTTCAGTCGGTTCAACCTATAGCCAATCAAACTATCTTGAAGTAGTTTTTTAATTTAGAAATAAGTTGTTACCCATTCGCCTTCGTCAGAATGCACATATTATATCTCATCTCTATAGTATTCTATTTAATCCATTTACTCCACGTTACCTCAAATCACTGTTGACGTTCCTGAATGATACTCAATGTTTAGATGGTCAGAAAACCTACAACTAAAAATGCAGGTACATTCCACCGGGTTTGGTTGTGGAACGCCCTACCAATCGCAATCAGATGTGCACTTCAAGTCACGCACTTGCGTCCTTCAAGGAATAAGTGAAAGAATACTACCTGGGATACTTCAATGTCCCATAATTATTAACTTCTACTAAGTCGACAAGATCACATTATTTCTTATAATACGAGTATGTATTTAGTACTCAATAATCACATATTTATTTAATTATATGTATCGAATACTAGTTTTTTCGGCAATCCTAGATAAGTGTATTTAGGAACTTAGAGTGGGAAAATGTAGGAATAAATATTAACGGGGAAGAACTCAACCATTTAAGGTTCGTAGATGACTTAGTATTAGTCACTGACTGGCCTGGTACACAGCGCCATATGCTGCAACAGTTAACAGAAGCTAGTAAAATATTAGGTCTTACCATGAACAAATCTAAAACAAACGTAATAACAAACAGGGAAGAAATAGCCATAAAAATAGATTGAGAAAGCATTGAATACGTGAAAAGCTACACATACCTGGGACAGTTAATATCATTTAGAGATCAAACGAACATTAAAATTGAAAGAAGAGTTGCTTGTGCATGGAAAAGATATTTTTTTTATATTGGTCACATATTATCATATTGGTCTTTTTATTTATATTGGTCACTCAAGTAGATACTTAAAAGCAAATAGTTTTTCATGGCAGCTAAGAGAAAAGTCCTCAACTCGTGATCTTACCTTGTCTAACGTATCGGCGCCAAACGTGGGCCCTAAATCAAAAACATCTTCTAACATTGAGAACATGTGAGCGGGGAATGTAGAGAAGCGTGGTCACTAACAAAGATCGGTTAAGAGCAGTTGAAATACGATCCAGAACCAAAGTAGAAGATATAATAAAGAAAGTAAGATACTTAAAATGGACAGGTCACATGACGAGAGATGGTAAGTTAAAATGGACAAAAATTATAACAGAGTGGCACCCACGTGATGGCAAAAGAAAAAGGGGAAGACAGGCAAAGAGATGAATAGACGACGTCAGAAAAATTGAAGGCGCTACCTGGTCTAGAAAAGATAGAGACAGAAATGAGTGGAAACAGCTCGAAAAGGCCTATGTGTCACAGGACACGCTGATCACTAAACCGGAAAACATGATGTTTTAGATTTAAGTTCTTTTTTTATAGTATTTCATTATTCTTGTGTTTAGTTCTTCAGCACTAAAGGCTCAGTAATAATCTAAAACACAACATAGTATATTAACTCTTATATTCCCTCCAAAAAGTAGATACTATGTCTTCATCACTTTTTTTATAGTTTTGTATATACTACTTTTATTTCCTCTTCTTTTCTATTTCCTAATACACCAGCCACTACCCAATACTTCTTCTCCTTCATGTTTTCTCTCCATACCACGGTTGCCAGTAGGAGATTGCCTCTGAGCGAGCGCGTGGTGTACACGGTGTGCTACTCTGAGCCTGTAATAGGAGGACCGGCTGGGAGTGCGCTTGCGACTAAACTACCCATCAGCAATGCATCCCCGGGTCACGTACCAGAACGGGGGGTTTTGGGGTAGTATTCAAACTATAATTTAAGATTTTACCTTAATACGATGATTCATATTTATATACCTTTTTGATTTATTTGATGACTAATGTATGCTATAGGTGCAGATAATAATATTTTAAATAGGACATTGCAGATTAGTGACAAATCTAAACTCGTCACAGAAAATATAACCGCCTAAAAACCGCCTTTTCTAAGTCTATGACTTTTACATTAGTAAAACGGACATGGACGAAAATATATTTTTTTGTAAACCAAAAAAAACATATTTAGGTGCTTGTTTCGTATGTTGTTCAACGTTAGAGAACTGTCCAAATATCTTATTTTAAAGTTTAATGCAAACCATTTAAGTATTTTTCATTTTTCATCACCATCATCATGATCAGCCTATCGCAGTCCACTGCTAGACAAAGGTATCTGCATTGGCACAGCACTAAAATCGATTCCTAATTTTTAATTTATTCCTGTGTTATAAGAAATTCCTATAACTTTATCCCAGCATTACTAGATACTGCAGCATAAATGTGTTATAGAATTTATTTGTACAACAAATGTATAACGTTGAAACTAGTAACCCTTAACATGCTAATGTACAGATGTCCTTTCAGGTGTCTGTTCGTATATTATGCAAATGGATTGTATTGGGTTCATCTAATTTGCCTAGATGGCCAAAGTGTAAGCTGACGTAATTGTTTCATGTTGGTGTAATACCACATACAATGCTCAAGATATCAATGAAATAGATACATATCAATGAAAGCTTATATTGAGCATCGTATATAATCTGTAGGAGAGCCATGCTTCGGCACGAATGGGCCGGCTTGACCGGAGTGATACCACGGCGTCACAGAAAATTGGTGTTAAGCAATTCTTTCGTTGCCTTTCACTGAGTGAGTGAGGTTACCGGCGCCCAAATCCCCCCTCCCGCTGACTCGAGCGGAAGGGACTCCAAGGGCAGCAACGCACTTGTGACTTTTGAGTTGCACAAGTCCATGGGCGGCGGTAGTTGCTTACCATCAGGTGACCGCTTTGCTCGTTTGCCCCCTATACCATAAAAAAATATGTAAATAAACGTTTCCGTATATAATGTATAGGTACATTGTAAATAAACGACGAGGGCCTGTTGGTCTAGTGGTTAGTGATCCTGACTGCTAAACCGGAGGTCGTGGGTTCGATTCCCACCCAAGACAAATATTTGTGTGATGAGCACGATCGTTTGGTCTGTGTCTGGGTGTATTTTATCTATAATATGTATGTATTTAGAAATATATAAGTATGTTTATCAGCGGACTGGTTACCATAGTACAGGGCCTCAATTCTGCTATTTTATGTTTACGCCAAGCCAGTGTCATACCACTGACACGCTATTGAGATGCCATCGAGTAGCCATTGGCATCGGTATAAATATCGATAGTTGAAAATATATTCCGTTTTTTGAGGAAATGATTTATTTGTTTTTATTATAATAAATTATTAAAAGAAATAAATAAATTAAAATAACTTATTAAAAAAAAATATTAAAAAAAAGGAAATAAATAAATTAAAATTATAAAAGATTAATTATTAAAGAATAAAATATAAAAATTATAAAAAAAGAACTAAATAAATTATTAAAATAAAAAAATTAAAATAAAAATCTCTAAAATTGTAATATATTTTCAAATTATAAGGAAATGACTTATTTATTTAAATAATTTTGTTTTTTTTTTGTAATAAATTATATTTATCTTTTTTTATAATTTTACTTTTTTAATAATTTATTTATTTCTTTTTTTTATAATTTTTATATTTTATTCTTTAATAATCTATTTTAATTTATTTATTTCTTTTTTTAATTTTATTTTTTTAATAAGTTATTTTAGTTTATTAATAACAATAACCAGACAGCCGTGTGTGAGATGTGTGAGGTTATGAGGTTTTTATAAACGCTTTATCAATGCTTATTCCACAGGTTTACTTCATCTTTCAATTAAATTATGTGAGTGCTGACGTTATGACTTACAAGCACTAAGAATAATATAATAAAATCTGTTTGATCTTTGTACACAGTTATACGTCGTAAAGTTAAATCAAGATAAATTTCTCGATAATATTATTATGAGCGTATGTTAGTTTACGACCTCAGACTACATTATGTCTTCAAAATCCTATTTCACTGAACTGTACAAAAACTATGTAACGTTTATAAATATATAGAATGCAAATTGTTTATTAGGTAAGAACTTAAAATTTTAGTATGATTTAGGACAACCGTTTTTTTTTGTGAAAATTACATCATCGTTTTAGCATATTATTATTTTACGATATATTAAATAAATTTTGCTTCATAAATATACTATCGTCCTGTACGATTGCTAAGTATATTTATTTAATAAATAAAATACCAAAATATTATACATCTAACATTATACAGTTTATTTATACGAATCATAAAAAAATTAATTATGAATAATAACATCTTCAAATTAAATCTCAAGGAAGGGTGTGGTCAAGCAAAAAGTATTACAATTTTTATTATTTGACGCAATTAGTTGTTTTGTGAGCATAAAAAAAAACTTTAGTTAAAATGAAGAAAGGGCTTTTAGGGTCGTCTTAACATAAATTGCCTCACAAATTTGCCCATGTCTATTATAATAATCTAAAATTAAGTAGTATTAAGTCTCTTCACAATATATTATAATACATTTGGTAAGTTACCTTAGGAAAAGTAGCGCTTAACATAGTAACATAGCGATACTAATATTATTGGCTTCAAAAAACTATTTTGGAAATCATGAATGGTAAAGTTCAAACTATTTATGTGCGTCATAAAGTACCCAACACTTTACGCTTGTTACTTTACACTTTATAAAGGTCAAGATTGAGTGCTTCCCAATTCAATTTATAGCTAGATTTGAATTGCAATTTGTAGTGGCGTGAGAAAATTTTTTGGCACTGAAACTAACGCCTACTCTGTTGTCTTACCCGTCATTATTTAAACTTACGATCGAATTGAAAGGAATAAATGTAATAACTCGTCTAAGTCTCAAAATGGATTCAGTATATAAGTTTGGCCTAGTATTATACGTGTGTGAAAGAAATAAATTGAAGCTTTGAGTTTAATTAGGCGAAGCAGTAATTATAGCATCAGTTTTTCCTAATTCTTGGAGTAAAACCATGGTTATTTTATGTCTCTATTCTAGTGGGGTCTCCAATCACAAGACGGATATATATGGAAGTAACCCCGGCTTCTTCGATCTTTTATTATATCCTAGCCGTTTGCCCATCCAAGACTTGCGGAATCCCATACCTTAGGTTCATCGGTCTTCTCCGTTTCCTGTTGCCTTCTTCTTGGGCATAAGGCGGGTAAAAGACGAATATTGCTATAATAAACCAGTGTAGATTCTGTTTCTTTAACAACTGCCTTGGTAAGTAGATCAGTCAAGTCAAGTAGTCAATCTATATATTAATTTTATTTATCGAAGAATATATTGCTTAAAGCTTAATTAATGCCATAGGCATTTTCCAATTTTCCCAAACCTTTGGGCAGGTGGCAGGTACATATTTATAACTAGTACGATTAAACAGATTGAGAGAGGCTTCTATCAATGTGTACTGGGTATAAGCGTAGATACATATAGTGTATCCATGCTATTATTATATTATGTATGTCAAAATATATACATATTCAAACATACATTCATAAACTATGAAGACAGTTCTAATTGTTATCCTGAAGAATCCGTAAATAAGTCTATAAAGCTTTCGTAATTCAAGCTTAAAACTGAATCGATCAGTAAACATACTGATTTCTAGTGGGAGTGTGTTCCAGAAATTTTACAGTTTGGACAGCGAAGGAAGAATGAAACATACTGGAAAGGTTGAAGGATAAAAAGGCGAAAAATATTAGGAGAGCTAAGATTTCCGTCACGATTAGAGCAGATATATTGCAAGTGGGCTTACATTTACGACTGCACAGATGGAGTAGTGGTTTAAGTGGTCGCCACGCCGCTTCCTTCTACGCCGAGTGTTGTGGGTTCAAACCCAAATAGGACGACACTTTGTGTTATTCACAAATTGTTGTTCTGAGTCTGGGTGTTCTTTGTATCCGTTTCATGTATGTTTGTAAAATCCCCCGCGACACTAATGTGGGAGTTATCTTTAAAAAAAAAACAATTAGGTAGGTGAGTTGGGCAATTAAAGAGTACTCCCTGTACAAACAGGGAATACTCTTTAATTACCCAACTCACCTATACAATACAGTCAATGCTCTCATAACCGGATATGTAAGATCATAATTTCGCAAGCTAAATATGAAATTAAGGCAATATACCATTTTTTTTTATTTAGGGGTTTTATTTACGTTATTGTTAGATGAGATGGAAAATAAGGGTATAGTTTTTGAAACAATTTTAATCTTAAAACGTTCAAGAGTCAAGAATAGAATAAACAGGATTTTCTTGGATAAGAGTTACTAATTTTCCAATAGTTTAGTTAGATACATAAATTTTTAATATTATAAATTTGGATTATGAAACTGAATTCGATTTAGGAAGGTTATAAAGTCATTATAACAGTTAGCACTAGTCTAATCATGTATTTAATGAATACATGATTAGACTGATCATCTGGAAATCATTGTAGTAACACCAGGGCGAGTCAGAAGTTTGGAGATATGATGTATGATTTGGTGATAATTTTTAATCCTTAAGCCTGTTTTAAACCCTGCAGTTGTGTATGTTATGTAACCCGAAGAACGTCATAGGAGCATAAAGAATGAAACAAATAAAAATATTCAGAAGTTTTCTTTACTTATAAGTCATAGGTTTCTTAAAATAAAATTAATCACAGTAACAATTGTTATAGATACTTATTACTACTTCTACATTTTAAATAATATGTTCATGGTAGTTACAAGAAGGCGATGAGTATCCTTTCACGTTCTCCTATGGCGTTTATGTGAGATTTAACCGCGGAAGGCTTGTCCGAAAGGTTTCTGCTGGAAATTCTGCTGTTGCTGGTATGTAGGCTGAGCCTGTTGAGGATGGGACTCGATATACTGCAGAGAGCGAAGAATAGCTTCAGGAATTGGGGGAGGGGTGGGAAGGTGAGCGCCTTCGGGGTGGAAACCTGTAAATAAATACCTCAATTAAAAATGACGTTCGTAGATTTAATTTTTTAACAAAAAAAACTGATTTTCTGTCCTAACTGCTTACTATTTATAAGATAATGTCCAATTTTACATTTTTTTTATACCGTAAGACCTAAGTAATTTCTCTAATCTGTGAAGATATTTTATAATGTAATATCTTAATATCATAGTTCTCATGACCATCTAAAACTTAAATCATGAAGTTAATTATGTATAATGCTGTAATATAGATTTCTCAATCATTTTCAATCTTGTACAATAAAACGTCAAAAGTAGTAAAAACCAGCAATATCCATTTAACTGAAAACTATAAAAGATATGAATGTTAAATATTTACTAGCCATTGAAAAGTAAAGTGGCATTTAAAATGTTTTGTGACATCAAATGTTATTCGGGAATTACATGCAAGCAATTATGGGTAAAGTCGATAACAGTCATGTTTCTGGCAGTAATATTTCTGAGACTGTTTTACGTTAATAATTTCATTATGTTTGTCTAAACCTAAAGGCATATGACTAGTACATAAATGTGCAATATTTTAAGGAACTTTACCGTTCTCGTCAGCGACATAAGTTACAGATATTGGGATGCCCTCAGGAGAAGTGTAGCTGAAAGAGCCTTGAGCAACTTCAGCTCCTTCATTGTTAGGTCCGACGTTTTTCAGGTAGCCCTGTTCTTGTGCTGCGATGCCATTGCCGGTCTCGTAGCTGGACAAATAAAAACAGATTTCATTATACTATTAAAATACTGCATCTTCTGGGGCTATTAATTATAATTGTTTCTAGTAAGCTGGATAGGTATGAAATCTCAAGTGGCTAAAAATATTATATCATCTTAGTATAGTTACATAAAAATGATTAGTTTTTGAGTATGTAAAATTAAATAAATTGAGCTACTTTGAGAATTATAAACATAATTTCTGAAAAAGAATGCTTATATTTCAAATTTGTATACCACAATGAATATTGTTGTTGTATGAATAAGTTTGGTTTCAAAAAAAAAAACATTGTTGTGAACAAACAAAAACAAAAATAAGTAAAGATCAAATCTAATGATAGTCTTCACAAAAACATTTCAGTTCATGCAATCATTGTTTATTGTAAATTTTGTTGCTCCTTTATGGGAACCTTTGCCTATTATTCGTAGCACTTTGTTTAACATACAAATTGTATTGGGATTCTTACATTGTTAATGTTCAAAACTTCATATATTGACCGAGATTATTTTAATATATCTGTCTGACATATTGGGTTAATGAAGTGTAGCTAAAGCATGTAGGTGAATCACAAATACCAACGAACTCATGCAGTATTATAGCACCTGAGCCAATTTGTTGCGTAAACAGGGCTTGGTTATGAACACTTGCACAGGTGACTCCCACAAATTGATCGTTTAATATGTTTGACACTAAAGGAATGCCCGTTATTACTACACTGTAGTCTTTCCTTTTCACGGTGTTTATATCATACAAGTTATTACATTGAGGTTCAGCTATACACAAATATTTTGACAATTCAGTTTTTTGTAGAATAATTAGATAGATAAATTGTTACTATATTAAATTTATCCTATAGTATGATTCATTCCAAAGGTCGCGGGTTCGATTCCCGCTCAAGTCAAACATTTGTGTGCATGAACATTTAATGTTTGATTTGGTCTGGGTGTACCTATGTATAGTATGTATTTACAAAAAAAAAAGAATAAGTGTATGTGTATGTATATTTATAACAGTTGTCTGGTACTCATAGTACAACCTCTGCTTAGTTTGTCACTAGATGGCGTTGTATGAATGTAGTAAAATATATTATTATTATATTCTAAATATGCCAAATTACATGACAAAAGTTGAAAGGTAGCTTCTGCTAAGATTTTTCACAACATGTCACCGTGACCAGAGTTGTTTTATTTCAAGGATAAACTTAATTTATTTACTGCACTGGCGAAATTATTCATGCTGAACGGGTTACAGCTATTAATCTTCGCATCTGTTTTATAAACTGGAATTGTAAGCTTTATGAGCTGGCGTTAAAACTTTTAAGACCGACTTAAACATTTAAAAATAACTTTATTATTTCTTATTACACTTCAAGAGCCATCGGGTTGTATCTGTGCATGTAAAATGATTTAAAAAAAAATACCTGTATTGATAAGAGCCGTCAGGGTTGATAGTTTGCTCTTGTCTGAGGATAGGGATCACCTGGTTTGGGTATCTGTCCTGTGGCTGGTATTGTCCTTGGAATTGTGGCGCGGCGCAGGTGATGGCCACAAGAGTGGATAAGACGACAAACTGTTAAACAAAGTAATGGTTAATTCATTTGATCACCCAAGAAAAATATATTCAAATAATATTATTATTAGTAACTGTTAGTTAGAAAAAGCAATAGTTAGTAATGATATTTGTTTCTATTGAAACATATTTGCTGACCGATAAAAACAATTTTATGTGTCTTACAAAATGTAGCTTCAAGCTGGTTTCACCATGATGATTAAACTACTACAATATTAACATTTTTATGTCAAAATGTTCGAAACAGCTGCTTTGATTTAATCATTTTCGTAATGATTGGCTATTTTTATCATAAAGTTTCTAAAGCATTGACGTTCTACCTTGTGACGAATTTTAATGGCTGTTAAGGTGATAGATGAGCTAAATTGGTCGAATCGATTCTTATACAACGACGTATTGTAAAATTTGGAATACACAGGAATTTATAGACTATCAAAATTAGAAAAAAAAAAGAGAACATTAAGGTTCTATAACAGAAATAGATAAAGCACAAATATGTCATGTCTTGTTGGTAAACACTATACCTAGTAAAACATCTTAGTATTTACATTATTTAAACAGCAGCATTGATTAATTCAGTTAATTACATGAGTTTTAACAGTGAACAAAACTTTTAATTTTGTTGTGAATTGTGTTTTATTCTTACAATTGAATCAAATATTTTCTCATATTAGTCTTACACTAATTACACGTGGGAATGTATATTGAGATATACTTGTATGTTAAGAATTATCGTACAAACAACATGAATCATCTCCATAAGCTTTGTTTAGTCGCAATGTCGAACTACAAGTTAGATGCACTGCCAAGCTCTTGTACAATGTACACTGATATAATTGGAACTACGTTTTAAGATGCAAGCTGATCCGATAGACGTTGTTCTGTCCATTTTGTGATTATTTTAATTATGTAGAAAAACCGTTCAAGTGCGAGTCGGAATCGCCCACCGAGGGTTCCGTACAAATTTGTAATCTAAAACTAGAAGAATCTGTTTAAGCTTGTGCCAATGAAGCCCTTTTATACGATACCCCACATGACACTGTTAACTCAATTCAAAATTTGGACCGCCGTTCCTTGCATAAAGACCCTGTTTTTTTATCATTTAATTACAAATGCACAGTTTGCAGATTTTTTCCCCATACTTGTAGTAAAAGACGGTATTACTTGCTAAATTTTATAGTTCTAGGTCAAAGGAAAATAGAAGAAGAAAATAGAAGAGTGTAATAAACGTATATTTCGACACTCAAGGGAATCACAATCCTTTTTTTTTACGGCATAAACGGCCGTACCATCTTTTTTTTAACGTTAACTTAAAAGTTTGATTTTTCACAGTTTCAAGAGATTGTAGACCTGAGATAAAGGGTCTTGACAGACTGAGAGACGGACAGACAGACGGACGGACGGACAACGAAGTGATCCTAAAAGGGTTCCGTGTTTACTGTTTGTTATTTACCGTTATTAGATTATGTAAATATTAAAACCGAAAAAGGAATTGGAGAAAATTATTCGGTAAAGAAGCTAACTCAACTTTGTGACATATTTAGAAAAAATATCCACTTTGGAAGTTTCATTTATTCCTTCCGTATCATAAGTTGGTGTAATGGGTAAAGGTAAGGGAATTTCACGTAAATTGTAGGTAATTTAGGATTAATATACCTGAAAATATTTATGTATACTTAGGTAACTTACCGATTTCATGTTTGTGTTATCAAATGTGATAAGTTGTGATAGGTGATGATCGGCGCTGGATGTGTATCGCGGGAATGATTATTCAGATCGACCGCTGCCGCTTATATACGTGCGGGCGAGGCGGTGTAAGCGCACCACTCAGAATTAGAGTACTGAGCAAACGCAACAAACACAACGTACGTAGCCGCCCGCCCTGACACACCGTACACAACAATATATCGAACCAACTACACTGTTTAGTTAATTAACAAAAAAATATTAATTTTAATTGTAACTGATTAATAAATAAACCTAAACAAATTTAAGAGGTAACGTTTAACCTACTTTAAACTATCGTATCCATATTATTTTTATGTATGTAGAGTTTGGGTAATTTGAAATTGAGCAGATAATCTTATAATGAAATTTAGAGGTAAATAGGAAACTATGTATTCAGTGACCAATAGTAAATATGTGTCATCTGATTCATTTCGACTAGTCCAAAGGTCGGACTTATCGATAGTCTGGTGATGGAGCCAGGAGATCTATAGTCTAATTATTCCGTAGCTAGTAAAGTAGAGATAGATACAGATCAGATACAGTTGATTTAGTGTGGAAGATCTGAAAATAGGTGGGCAGCAGAACTTCATTTATTGTTATTTTATTATGTATGGGAGATAATCATGAGCTTCATCTCTATTACTTATATTTTGATGTGTAGGTATACGATTGAACGATTATTTTCTAAGATTAATTTTCTTACTAGAGTTGGTCAGCTCTGCCAACTTAGGTTTTCTTTTCGTAATGTGAATGTTTTACTTAAAATTTAGCAAGATTTTGAGGAAGTGCTTATATTTATTTTTATTTTACGATCATGACACAAATCAGGATCTTCCAATTACACCTTGTGGTTTTTTTAAAGATTCCTACAAAGCACAACTACTCACTACTAATTATTTTTTCTTAAAAAATATATATTTTAGTCTGATGAAGAATTCTCATATCCCATACATCCCATATACTCTATTCTGAATTTAATTATTATTCAGTATGTAAGTTGAAAATACTGTCCTACGTCGGTGAACTCTCTGAAAATACTTTAGAAAACATTTTGTTCTCAAAAAATTTACTTTGATTTATCTCCTACTCATTTTGATTTGTGATATTGGCTAACACATCCATGTCTAAACCTCTCATCATACTTGACAGATATAGCAAGGCTACATATTTAATGATTGGTAGTTTTTTGCACTGCGGTCATATTATGTTTAGACTTATAGGGATAATTGGATTTGGCATCCGATTCATTGGTTTTGATTCGATCAAAACACTTATCATATTGCAATGACGTGACCGGAATGGATTATTTAATAGATGTAAATCCAATATGTATGTATAATGATATAAATATTTAAAAAGCATTATAATAACATTACTACATGATATTTTGTTATATTTTATACTTTATTTTCAAATACAAAACCTCAGCAAATCAAATAAGAGGTTTGATTTCCTGAGGATTTATGATTGTTTACCGAATTAGGCAGCCTTTTTTTATGAACCGGTCCTCACTACGAGAGAAAAACATAGTTTTACACAGATATCTATAAACTTAACATATATTTACTTAAATAAAATGTATTTTTATCACTATAGAGAAAAAACTAAGTTTCACGCTATAATTGTTTTAGTCGAGCTTACTCATGTGAAAGAGTGTTTGAACATTATTATTTTTCTTTGTGGATATGCATCATGCTCTGATTCATAATCTTTTGCAATACGTTAAAAATACTTTTAATAGCCCTTAGCATTTGCTTATAGGATTTTAATAGATCTATGATGTATATTAAGCGATTAATATTACACGCACATGGTTTTATGTTTTATTGCCGTATGATAGAATAGTAAATAAACTTAGTTCAATACCTAAACAAAACAAACAAATAAATGTTGTCCGATTTCAATATTTTCAGGGAAGTGAAGTATACAAGACGTGCACTGTAATGAAAATTGTAGCCTTAGAAAGTCAAGGCTACCATTCTCATTACAGTACATAACTACTTTAGCTAAGATTATATTGCAATATGTAGATTCAAATCTCGAAATTAAGACGCACTGATAATTCGCTCATAAAAAAGGTCATGCACGCACAAGTGTGATCTTAAACAGTTGCGCTACATAGGCTGTAATTTAATTATATCACTCTAATTTATCACTGTTGTACCTAAAATTATATTCATGTTATGTGCTGAATAATAACATAACCTGTAATACTAGACTCGGAGAGAAGATGCCCGCGGCTGTGTTACAAAGGACGCCTATCAGCGATGTCATGCCATCTAGTGAGATGTGAGTGCTGGCTATAGACTCTTAGTGCAATAAATATTATTCAATTCGGAACACGACGTCATAGCGAGCTCTAGCGAGGTCTGTCTTTATATCAGAAGCTTCTTCACTAGTCTTTACATTGATCCATAGTCATAGAAATAAACAAAAACAGTATTTTTATAATATTTTTAGTTTAATAATATGTATTCTATGTTCGACGATGTAAAATGAGTTAATAAGTGCACAAGGAGACCGGAATTTATATCTTGCTTTTGTCTAATATACTTTGGTTTCTTTCAAACAAAAATGTAATTAACAAATTTTGATTTTTTTTCTAAGCTTTGATTGATTATAGTTATTACGATCCTAAATAGATGATTATACTGACAAGTCAGTACAGACAGCCCGGTGCCACAGCGTTGAGCTTTGTTTACATGATAAATAAAGAGAAACCAACCACAGAGGTGTTTTTTTTTGACCGTAAACAAAGTTCAATAAAAGTGTGCGAGTATAGTATAAGGTCTGGGTAGGCCTTTTGAAGAAAGGACCATAGTTTTGAGTCGGCCTGGCCATACAGACGGCATACAGGTCCCAGCCATCGTGTAGCTTAACTGATATTGGTCAAGATCAACGACCCGAAGCATGACACTACGGGTAGGCCGTGGAAACACTTTCTGAAAGTTACTAAAAGTATGCATTAACATTAAAAATCTACACTATACTCACATTTACATAACACAAAACTATTCAAATTCAACGAAGAATAAAAAAAACTGAAAACAAACAAAATTCGAAATACACGAAAAAAAATATGTCCATCACTCTCAAACATAACAATGATAGGAACGAAAATGTGGGAGTGAGCAGCATTAATCCCAAGCAAATTTGTCATCTAAATAATCTGTTATCGTGTAGTAAGCCTTTTCACAAAGTTTCAGTTTTACTAAAGACTTAAACTTATTAATACTTATGATATACTAGCTGACCCTGCAAACGTTGTTTTGCTATTTACATTATTATTATTTGTTTTTTTGAATTTCTTAAAATCCGTTCTTAGCTGACCTCTACTCGGTGAAAAGAATATTCCTACCAAATTTCAAGTCTTTAGCTCTAATGGTTCCAGAGATATCGTGATGAGTGACTATATACTATACTAAATCTCTTATATATATATAGATTATTCATGAAATTTACTTGTCATTTTATTGTAAAATCGCACACCCTGACATCAAAAAGACTTGCTTACTTTTTGTAGTCTAGTGGTTGGCACCACGAGTTCATCTTTATTTCTAGTGTTTATTTCAGTGGTTTAGAGTGAGACTACATTAGGCTTGCCTTGTCTAATCAGATTTTTGAGGTTATAAGTCTAAAATATTTGATAATTGTTATATCCGTGGGTTTAAAATGTTCTGGTTTTATTTAAAAAAAAAATTGGACATAAAGATTTTTCTAGGGCACGAGTTATCTTAAAAACTCTTATTGATATTTGGCAATCATTTAAAAAATATTAGTACGACATAAACTCGAAAGGTGATCGTATACTGAAGAGAATAGTCTCTTTATAATTAATCTGTACTTAATATATATATTTTGCAGATCAATCCCCTTTTTTCTGGCTGAAGTAAGTTATTCAAGATTGTATGTCTTAATATAGACATTAACATGATGTTATAATTACTATGTTAATAGCCAGTAATATATTCATGATGTTTTGCAACGTCAAAGTAAGTGAAACAGATAAGAAGTTCAGATGTTGGAAAGAATTTTGAAGGGCGATAACTTTTTAATAACGTAAGCATGGTTATTTATGAGTTAGTTGAATTCCAGATAAGATTAGAATTTGAATAGAAATTACTTTGTGTCAATGTTACGATCAATTGCCGTCGTTATCATTCAATATTTATTAAATCAAATGCTCCATAAATGTGTGGTTTATTCTTAATTATTTTTTTTCTATGTTAAGAATTTATATTGGATAACTTATCCGATATCATCTATTTACGTAGTGCACCCATGTAGCAAGTACCTAAGTTAATTTACAACTGGATAAGATGTTCGAATTACAGTATATTGTTTGTTTCCAACAATATTTTTTAAATGGTTAAATGTTGATGAGTAGTTCATATTAGGCTATTATAACTTGGATAAATTTTAAGCTTGTAACCGCTTTTCTTCTCAGGCGGACTACTCACCGGCTGACCCAGTGGAGAGATTTATGAGATTACCTCAGGGCGCCTTTTAAGAGAACAGAAGTGTGTGCGTGTGGGAAACCTACGGGATTCCTTAGAGGAAAACAACTTACACCTCAGTCATACATACATGTATATTTCAAAAACAAAATTAAAGTTACAATAGAAAAATAAATAAATTAATCAGTGGGTACAAGAAAAACCGCAGCGGAGCGCGTCAGAGCCGAGCTGATGGTGCTCGGAGCCTCCTCGTCTTCACTCCAGGAGGTCACTTCCCCTTCCGCCCGAGTCGGCTATTTATATTAGATATTGAGAAAAGTTCACTATTGGTATTTTTAAACTTAAATAGAAGTACGTAACCCTTGGGTACGGCTGTCCGCTTGCTTGGTGAGCCGCGTGACTGCCAGTTTGCCAGAGGGTACCGAGAAACTTGAATTCGAACCAGAAGGCCACAAACGAACAAGCACGCCGTCTGAGACTGACCGTCTTGACCCCGAAATCTGGGACCCTACGAATGGATTAGCACTCATATTATCGATCAGGTTCCAGAAACAAATAGGTACAAGAAAAATTAATAATATACTCACCACTTGCGTGGGTACTTTTAACAGATAATATATTATGAAAATAAAATCACAAGACAATCAAAACACTATTTAAGATTAGAAGACACGAGATAGCAGAGTGTCTCCCGTGGCTGAAAGCCGGACTTATATATGTTCGGTTTCCGAAGTTTCCAGAAATAATCCCTACTTAACATTTTACTTTGACATTTAAATTATCAACGAGGTTAACACGAACAAAATCAAAAGTAACTCGCTTCCTACCATAACAAAACACTCTTAATACCTATACAATTTGTCATGATAAATTACTAAAATGACTTATCTATAAAACAAACGCCATCTAGTGGTCCGACGGCGAACGAAGAACATCAATACTATAGTTATAAACTACTTTGGATAAATCAAACAAAAGGCAGCAGGCAATAGGTGTTGCTGTTAACAAGTCCGTACGCAATATAAATATACTAAAAAAAAAACTGTTACAAGCTTACCCATAAAAAGAAAAGTTTTAAAATGTATAAAAAATGTATTTATGCTCCAGGTAGCATTATATTTGAGACGGCGTGCGTTTTTAAGTCGGTTTGAGTCCGACATAGCCACCTGTGGGTGTTATCCGAGGGGATTTTCGAACAGAAAAAAAAGGTAGTACCATATTGATGGATAAATTGTCACCTACCAATACTGAAAAAAAAAGGTTTTGAGTATGTTCATTACAAGCGTCTAAGGCGTAAAGTATTAATACTTAATAAAATAGAAATAATAATGTTGTTTTAAACCTTATTGATTTTGCACCACTGTTTGAAAAGCTCTTAACAAGATTTCGTTTAAAACTATATTCTACATTCAGAATCTAATTCCAAATGATGGTTAATCTTGTACCTTTCAAAGTGTCATTAATTGCTTAGAACAGCCTGAACCAATTATCTCACTGATAACCCATAGGTTATATATTACATATATTAGGTGAGTCTATGTGAATGACACTCTTCGTAAAATTTGACATAGTTACCGCATTCTAAAAAGAGGCTTACGTCCAACAGTGGACTATTAAAATCTGTTGTTGTGATGTAACTAATAAATGAAAAGATTTATAAGTTATTTAGTTTCTTAAGTTTTCTTAAAGAAAACAATCTCATGTTTTCTTTAGAACATTTTGAGAATAGATGAGCGCTAAATTTGGAAACTTAATTACCTACAGCTGAGATATTTCTTTGTCAATACCACAATTATAGTCATAGTCAAAAGTCACTTTAAT
Source organism: Arctia plantaginis (assembly GCA_902825455.1). NCBI lineage: Eukaryota > Metazoa > Arthropoda > Insecta > Lepidoptera > Erebidae > Arctia > Arctia plantaginis. The sequence goes on along the minus strand of CADEBD010000314.1, from coordinate 12,314,068 downwards.
GAGCAGTATGAAAATATATTACTCCTTAAACATAAAAAAACACGGACTATATGAAAAACACGATTATATATATATATAAATAAATATTAATTATAATTATTAATTGTAAGATGTTTTTCCGGTGTTTCTGGCATTCGCTAAAGTATGAAATTCTACTCAAAGTAGCAGATATTTGCACTTTACCTAATTAATCTACATATAAACGTATGCTGCACCGTTAAATCGCGGATGACAGTGAACGAAACACTTTTCTCTCGTTTTCTCTGCCACCCTGCACGCGCACCTGTATAACCGCGGGGCCGGCCGGTCAGTCAAAAGTACTTTTGACCGCAACATCATACTGTTATAACCTCATCTTACTCAAATAATTCATGATGATGAGGGTACTTTTTGCTCTCATTTGTTAGCGTAATTGATTTAATTGAAGGGTTAAAAATGCAGGCCATCCTTAAAATTTTGCGATTTTTCTTTATTAGTGTAGCAACTCCTGCCTAAGATGAACCTTCTAAAACCTCATGGTAACTACCACGAAATTTAAATGTGTTCCTTAAGATAAACAATTTATGAAAAATCAATTACATCCAAAATATGTAAATAATAATACGAGTATTCCCAATTTTTAAGGAATTAAATTTTAGAACTCTGTTGTATTAATTGAATTTATTCGATTTCGATTACAGTGATAAGCATATGATATATTATTACCTGTTTGTATAACACTACTACACTACATTATTTAAGCCGCCAACGGGTCAGCTAACGTGGGAAGCTACTCGAATATAAATTGCATTTTTGTCTAAGATCCGTGTGCAGATACCCTTTTGTTTTGTAATACCTACTTTAATTCACGTCTTTATACCTACATATTTTTATATGTAAAAGACCTTGTGAAATTACGTTGAATTTTGTTGTGCCACGTTGTAAGGTTTTGTTTTATAATATTTCTGATTCAACATCATAGTAATAACAAACTTAAAACCTTATTGTATTCTGTTAATCAAATCGGTAATATTTTATATGATCCATGTGATCATATAACATATTCAAGGTTGATAAGCTTGAGCTTTGTTATGCCTTTATATCGTTTTCTTTTAGTTCAAGCGATATGTGGTGCAAAAGAAATTGTACAGAATGAAACTTATAGAAAAAAACACAAACAAAGCACATTAAACAAATGTTATTAACCGTATCCTACATATGAACAACCAAGGCTAACTATATTAACAAACATTTATTGCAGGAATATATTTTCATCTAAAAATATCTATTTATTATTATTATTCTTTTTCTGTTTCGATTTGAGTGTGGCTACCACTTGTATAAGTTACTAACTTCGACACTCAAATCGAAAAGCTCACTCAAAGCTCTATTTGGTAGTTCTATTTATTCAAAAAGCTAAATGTTAAATATATTTCATTTTTTTATATTTAAATAAAAACTATAAAAATATTTAATTTTAGTTGAGGGTGATTTATTTGAGTTCTGCAAAGTACAATGAAATCAGTAAAAGTAGAATATTTTAAAATAAAACATATTTAAATACAATTTGCAGTAGGTACATCTCAAGCACATAACAATTGATACCTTTTCTTTTCTGAAAATTATTTTAGAATGTATTACGAATGATGTAGTAATTGTTGTCGTTTTATGTAAAAATAGTTGTACAGCTCGTCGTTATTTTGCCTACCGCTTTGCTAAGGAGGATAGTAGATTTATTACATTTGCATCTCCTCAAAAAAATTCTGATTAATGTTTTGTTGCAGGTTCCAAGACAGGATATTTTTTTCTGGGACTTGCCGGGTGTCACAGCTCGGTGCATTTGTGGGTCACTGCTGCTGATGCTGGTGTACAGGAGTTACAGTGGTGGGTGTTTGGGAGGGATTAGTTCCAAAGAAAACAAAGAGCCTCGTTATTTCTATATGATTTCGCGAAAGCGTAAAGCGCAAAAGGATTTTATTTCTAATTTCTTCTAACTGAACAAATTAATTACGTAGCATACTATATAAGCAGACTAGAATTCTTTTTTCATTTGTAATAACCACAAAGGTCAGCAGCGAGCTCGTCAACGGCGCGCGCATGTGAAATTTAATGCTATGTGCTCTTCAATTTAATACGCACATGTGATACGATTCGCACAATCATCGGGGCACGACAGGATGACGCCATTTTTTCTTAATTACTTAAATTAATTTTTCATATGTTCTGTTCGGATCCGTATGGTTATAATCAGGACTTTCCTATGGTAATATACCCAGTTCTAATTTACCATCAAGGCCACAGTATTATAAGAAATGCGTCCACAATTAACTCTTATTTAATTAGCAACATTATTTTTTCTACTACTAGATAGTATTATTCTTTGATTTCCCAATTGCACAAATATTAATGGCTCGAATTAAAACATCGGTAAAACAAATGAAAATGCAATCTACTGTGGAACTGATAAAATATAAAGAAAATGGCGTTTCAGTCAATGTTAATTGGTAATAAAAGATATTTTTTGTAGGTCTTCAAGTTTTGTAAGTTCAAAGCCTTCTGCACGCGTTTAATACTCAATTTAATTTAATACGTCTATAAACGCAGAAATAAATTGTGTAAGCGGTTATTCGTTGTTCAAGAGAGACCGTGGAGTACCGTGTGCTACACAACATTGTGTAAATTTTAATTTTATTTACAGTTCCAAGAACGTTTATTGTGTCCCGAACCAACTGGCAATAGAATTTTAGCATTAAAGGACTTGTTATTATTATTCAGTAACATTTAAAATAATAATTTATATAACTTGTAAGAAAATTTGCAAGATGTTCATAAATGTCTAATAATTCTGTCAGGCGCTTGTAATAACTTAGTAACGAATATTATTATTATAATTTTCTTATAACATACCTATTTAATATCATTGATTTTATATCAACCTCCTATTTTCGGCCAAATGTGGCACATTGTATGGTTATGAGAGTGCTTGCCCGTCGGGTTTTCACACGAAAATTTAAACGTTATTAATTATCATGCCACGATCCATGACCAATTGACTCACTGGGCTGAAATGTTGGCTAAAGATGCGTGGGACAGGATAAGGGGGAGGACAAATTCTCTCCCGTCCCGCAGGAGAAGCATCAGGTGTCAGAAAGCTCCGCGACAACCGTAAGTATTTCAAACATCAGATGTCTGCATCTAATATTGTGGTCGCTGATTATCAAGAAGCGGTCAAAACCTGCCGATGTTTACAAATACTTCTGTATTGGAATAGACTGGACATCGATTGTTGACAGCATATATACATTGTCATAGCCAGACGGAGACATATGGTTTCAGACGATTGGATTGAAACATGCCACATCAGCCGTATCTTCGGTGATGTGATGAGCTAAGAGGAAGAGGAAGCTGAAGACGAGTAATCATAATAGTTTGTAAGACTGCTGGGAATAGCTAGTATAATTAAATGTCAAGTAATAAATTTTAAGTTTACAGTTAATGACAACATGCCATGATATCAAATTTATATTTCTATGCCTTTGTTATCATTTCTCACTTCTTGTAGTTAATATCTATGAAAATCTATTCGCTTGCAGGCTAAGCCCTAAATAACGTATACGCACTCAGTAACATACGTATAGTACACGGTGTATGTAAAACTACGAGATTATTATGTGAGAATGCCAAAGTTCATTGAGTTGTTGTGAACTACTCATATAGTAATTGGATATTAATGAGGATGAAGGCAACAAAGTATGAGTATCTTCTTTGTTTGAGCTGAGTCTATATATTTTATCATTAAGAGTTGATAAATCTCTTAAATAACTCTTGGGTCGCGATCAAGGACTTGGAAAAATTACAAACCTTTGTCAGCATATTTTACCTTGATCAAATACATACTTTATTAAATCCATTATATTATGGATCCTATAAGATTCCTGACATATTTATATATTTGATATATTTTTTAATAAATATCGTTATAAGTTACTTTTGTCATGTTTTAGTTTTCCTATATTCGTTTTGGTACAAAATAATAAATGTCATACAAACCAGACCTCTGCAAAAAATAGTTGGACCTCCTTATTGCATTGATATTTCTCATTAAAAAAACAAATAATTATATATTTCTACTATTCTCCATACCAAATGTCAGTTCAAATAAAAATAATATTTATCCTTTAATTAATATATTATATATATATATATATATATCTATAATATAATAAATATATATAAATAGTCTCAAACAGTCAAGTAAGCATTATGTTAGTTATTGTGCCTAATATTAAACACATGCACACACTAGTTGATTCATTATTCATCTATTTTGGAACAGATTTAAATAATTTATTCAGAAGAAATTTTACGAAAAAATCTATAAATAGAAGTTTAAGAGGACTTATAATATTTAATTATGGAAAGATGGAGGACATTGGCTTAACTGTAAAGTAATTGCTAGTTAATTATTATTAATTATAGTAATCTAAACGTTTGTTTATTGCAGTAAAATTTCACTTTATTAATTTTTGACTTTGCATGTAACAAAACTACAACAAAATCACATTTTAAATTTTTGTTACTGCCCGTTTCACTGTATTATCTTTTCAGATTCATCATTATAATCAGCCTTTACTAGTCTACTGCTGGACATAGACCTCTCTTTGAAAGGAGGTATTGGCGTACTATACCCACTGCCCATACGGGTTGGTACAGTGTTTATGTCGAGCTTTCCTTCTCTTTGCAGTTATGCGGGATGCATAGGGGTGGTGACCCTCCGTATTCTTAATCTGGACGGATTAAGATTAGTATTAGATAATACAAATCATATTTATAATGCAATTTTATCTGACACGTTACAGTAACTACCAAGGTCTTGGTACAGCAGGCAGAATGTCATGCTACGTAAGAATACATAATATATCAGTGTTACATACTTTTCTAACTTGCAACAGAGAGTTGAGACACATGTGTGTAGTGTTAACTAAGATGTAATACTTAAAGCTGAAGATGATCTACAGCGTTTTGCTCCGCAATATATAAAACAAACGTTGTACTTCCTGCTAGTCTTTTTAATTCGACAATACATGTTTACTTGACCAGTATTATTCTTTTGTTACTTAATTTTCGACCATTCCCTACAGACGTGTGATTTTTTTGAAATTTAGTACTAAATGTAGAAAACGGATGCGATTATGGTGTATTTGAATATTTGTGCTAATATCTGCAAATTGCTAATATTCAGCTTATGTCCTTGACCGAGTGGCCTCTCGAAACACAAGACGAAAGCGTACGCGACCTTGACTTTTTCACTGCAGCCTTATTTCCGTTTCTCATCTGAACTTGCGATCTCTTTTACTCTAGATTCCCTATTTATTTTCTTTACCACAATTTGCCTTCTTCTTTTGCTTCTTCTGATAGCGATTCCATTCTAAAGAATGGATGACGCCAGGTAGGCCATAAAAGAAGCCTTATAAAACCTTTTGCAATATATATAAGTACATTGCGTCGACCCCCAATTAAGATGATAGGCAGATGATGATGATCTATAAAACGCTCAATCCCATTATTATTGATAATCTTCCCAGCATTGTCAGGTTTCATAATAGCAACTTCTTTAAGATTCAGATCTATTGGCTTTATTAGAACAATTACTTTTGAATTTTCTAACTTTCAGTGTCAAATAATATTATTTGAGAAATTGCCCATATTAGTATGTACAGATGTAGAATTTCAAAGTATGAAATGAAATAAATGCACATATCTAGTACATTGTAACTTAATGTGTTACTGACATAACATTTTAGCTTGTTCTTGATCTTTATCAACCGAAAATGCCAAGATGTTCCGCATTGTTAAAACTGGTCCTTTAAAAAATCTCTTGGTATACTCTAAAATACTTTGTTATGCCAAGCTGGATTGTAAGGCTATAACGTAATATATCCTTGTTCTAGGAAATCAAATTTGAAAGGCGAACTTTGAGGTAACGTTGGGCCAGGATATAGCATAGCCATGTTTGCTATTGTTTACATTATATTAGGTATAATTATTTTAATTTAATTATCAAATAACAATATTTGTTTTGTTAACATGTACCGTTTTTATATTGGTTCTTCATAAGTTCTTCATAAGTATTATAAATTCATATATTCTATTAATTTGATTTTTATACAGATATGCTTGAAAAACTAAATTATTTATACTACAAACTATTTTTAAGTAATTAAGGGATTCAATAATGATCGCATCGAATTCAATTAGCATAACAAACAACAACAACAAATGTTTTAGCTTTGTCTTTTACAACGAAAAGTTAAAATAATAAATAAATTTGACGATGAATGTTAAATGATTACTGTGGTTATAATCGATTAATATGCGTAGAATTTAATAAAAATATGTAGTTTGAAGGTTTTGTTTAGCAGAATCTCAATATACTGGTCTGAAACTTCTTAGACTTAAAGGACACAACAAGTTTCTCTCTTAACTATGTTTTGTTTACTTATTTATATATCTATAGATATTTACTGTGATTCACTGCTTACAGTAATCAGTCGGTCTGCAGATGATTTACGATTTTTATACTTCAGAAAATTAAAACGAATGATTATAGTATCAAATAGTTTACAAATAGGTAATATATAAGAATCTCTAGTATGTATCTTAATATATAATTTGGTCCGTTTAGTAATAATTAATAAATCAATCTTTATATAATTTTGTGACAAGTTGTCTATGCAATTTAAAGTTTATGTTAATCTTCTACAATCTTGTGACAAAGTTAGCTGTCATGGTGAAACGTTCCAGTTATTAGATTGATCTTTAGTTGTAGCAAAGCTCCATAAAATGATAGTTAAAGCAATACAGGCAAGTATAATATAACATAATATTCAAAACTTAAAACTTGTCCGTCAGGTAATCTCTAGTATTTTTATTGTTACTATTTTTAAAATGCAATGTATAAATTACATCTAGTTTGACACCGATTACAAATGTAACAATATTACATTACAAAGAAATATTTATTCAGACTTTTAATGGTTACGGACACTTGTAGTATGAATAAAGTGTAGTATTATCCAGTAACCTACACTTGCAACAATGTTTACTTTTATTCGGTTGGTACTTTTATACAAATAGTAACGACTACCTGAACTTCTACTTTACTGCAATTTCGAAGCGGTGATGGTACTCGTATTACACGATAATAAGATTTCAAAATTATTACACTTAGTCATGTTCCTGGTTATACCCGTATCTGTAATTGTTTTTCTTATTATTAAGTGCTTCACTTGCTGTTATGGCGTTTATTATGACATTTGATGGACAGGACTTTTGTACAACAATCCAATGTTGGCCCTGACATTTTATATTCTTTTATGTTAAATTAGGAACTCATAAAGAATATACATTGCTATGCACTTATTCATCTCTAAGATTCAATATCTAACAAAAGGATTGTAAACATATTTATTAAGTCACTCTATCAATGTCAAAGTACTACGTGAAATAAATTTGTAAGTTCATTTAACATTAGCTACCGATATCACTTCTCAGTAAAAAAATAGAAAATACTACTAATCTAGGTTAGTATCAGTTTAAATAAGTTTTAATTTAACTGCACATATACAATACTTACTTAGGTGTACCAGTTCTAAACTGGTTATGAGGTAAAGTTTTGAAGACACTGAACAAATGAAAAGTACTTTCTAATTATTTTTTATTTTATTTATTATTCGCATTTAAATGATTCAATCAATCTTACCCTACTTATTTATTGGTTTTTCTGACTGCTGTTACATTTATCCTTACACCTAAGTCGAATATATATATATATACAATTATTGGTAATTTATGAAGTATAGATTTACTTCAAAATCCGAAATGAAGAAAAAAAAATATTCAAATAATATATAATTTTATCGATTAACTTGTCTCAGAATAGGATACAATACATTCAGGCATAAGTAGGTTTTAAAAAAGCAAATATATTTAACATAATATTTAGTATTTATCAAGATCATTATTACGTTCAAGAAGATAAACGGTCTCTTCATACATGCAATCAAGCATAATGTCATCCTATAAACATTTGTTAACTTCCACATAATTTTATGAAATCTTAATAATACTTGGCAAGATGACAAGGTAGCAGTAGTAGTAGACCTGCAGCCTTAAGATTTCACCTAGCTATTGCTCATATACGTAGCTGTATGTTGGCAGCTATATTGTATATTAAACTTAAATATAAATATACAATGAAGATATGAGTATGCATTGTGTACAATCAAACTCAAACACAAACTCTATTTGACAAAATTTTCAAAATTGTTTGAAATCGTCTTTTATGTAGACTCTAAAGTCGTAGTCGTAGTCGTACACACACAAAAGCAACAATCTCTGTTTTCTCAAATAGTAAGCAAATAAATTAAACAAAAATCAAACCCATACAAAATCTATGATATGCCTGTGCCGATCTACAACCGCCCGTTTCCAAGGGGTTGAGCCTTATGAGAAGAAATCTTCCTTTAGAAGTTAAGGTCACGGCACTTTGTATAGAACTTATAAGCTTCAAGTTTATAATGTGAACATATTAATATAAACTATTATCTCAACAGGAGACATGAAGAAAATAATAATTACATTAAATTTTTATTCTTTATCCATAATGCCCTTATTCTCTGTTGTTCGTTTTTTTTTGCATGCTAACAGTAAAATATTTAAACTTTTAATTTTTGTATTCATTCGTAAAATACACTTATAGCTCACAGTTAAAGTTATGAGGATGTTCTTTGTTTGAAGCAAGCTTCGTATAACACCCTCTAACCATAAACAAAGGTTGATTGAAATACTGTTGTCTCCATCGCTGGTCAGCTGTACGAGTACTTAGTTTAAAAGTTTTGACAAGTTAGTAACATTTTGTAATCAAAATAACCATTATTATCATGTTAAGTAGGTGGATGATAAAAAAAAAAAAAAAAAAAAAAAAATGGTATTTTTTTTATTTTAGACAACAGACTGGTATTTTAGACGACAGAATTTCTACCATCATTTATTATGTTTTAATTTGTTGGTTTATATCATAATTTCGGTATGGACCAATCAAGCCGTTTTGATCTACTGATTGGACTTACAAATTACTTTTTACAATTTGTGTGTGGATGGTACTTAAAATTAAACCTGAGCTATAAATACCAACAACCTTAAAATTAAATTCTTATCAATTCGTATAAATAACGGTAAATTGAGACACATGAATGTATTCATGTTTCTCAATTTACCGGTATTTTTACTTGACAAATATTAAAGATGAAATTTACTAATTGCGTTATTACTCATTACGGATGTTGCTTCACTTTGTGTGTTTAATTATCCTTATATCTAGTTATTCTAGTAATGTTTGTATCTGTTACTTAACAGTAACTAATGTGTATCAGTTAAGAAATTTAAACAAGGTCACCGAGATAAGCAAATGCGTTAACAAAACCTTTTAATTCTGATGCCAATATGTCGACATTGTAGATTGCACCCACATTCGTCGTCGGTAGCTAGGAGAAATATCAAAATTTTTGATTAATCAATATTTCCAAATTAGATTGATTAAATGTTGCCATATTTAAATCAGTATGCCACCGAAATGTTATTTAAATTTATTACACCAATGGCATAACACATTATTGATATTATGAATTTTAGATAAAAAAAAAAGTTTTACAATACTGTATGTATACATGCGTGCTGCATGTATAATTTAAGCGCAATGCATTTATTGAATATTCATTTTTAAACGATAAATCTGTGAAAAATACTCATAGCTGGTAAATTACTATAAAAACCTACATTTAGGTCCTTAATATTATTGTTATACTACATGTTATGTTACACTACATATTGAACATCACTACTGGATAAATCACACTATCTCATAAATAAATTGGTTTAGAACAATAACCCTTTCCTCAAAAGAATTACGTTAGTCTACACTCAAATCAGTGTTAAAGACAAGAAAGCATAAAAAAACTTCACTTTTTTATTTCAGTGTACTTTCTAGAATATATTGTATTAGTACTAAAGAAATAATAATACGGTTATCATGTTATGAACTTCGCGAAACTCGTTTTGTAGGTTGCAAATCCAAACCATTTGATGAAAGTAGTAATGCGTGGTATTGTTGCGAAAAAACGACACGATATGAGTATAACAATAATATTGAGTTTGACTACTAAATACCTAAGTATATACCAATATATACATGTATCTACGAGTGTTATAAATCTAAGAACAGCTTTACTTTAACTTAAAAGCTATATAATTTATTAAATTGTATTATTTTGTTACTCCGTGTCGTACTCCGTTAAGAAAGATCCAAAACAAAACCTATAATCAAAATGAAGACTCATAAAATAAAAACCGGTTTGTTGGTCTCTTTTCGTTTCAAATTAATAACAAGTAATGTATATAGGTGCATGTCAAGGTTAATTATTATTGTCTTAATGTCAGTTAAATTGCTACACTCAAGTCACATCGAACAAAAAAACCACTGATACAATTAAAGTAATATCCCACTCACAACTTTGCCTACACGGATGGCGTACAGGTACACTAAGTGTCGTGAGTTCGATCCCCACATGGGACATCACTTTGTATGATCCACAAATTGTAGTCCTGAATCTGGGTGTTTCTTGTGTCTATGTTTGTAATATTTTTTAAAAATCACAACAACAAGTAAATTATGTGTAACAAGTAGTCCAGATATTACTAAGCTGAAACCTTAAAGTATCTACACTACCTAGAAAGGTCTTAATAAGAGTTGATCAGGGATCCCTCCTATTTGAGGCGCAGAGTGTCAAACTGTGTGGTTTTAGTTGGTTTGATTCCGATATACTGAAAACCCCGGTGGGATGACGGCCGACGGTGAGAAGGTTTCCACACGAATAAAAAATCTACAGTAGGTTCATACATACAAAAATCACATAATAGTAGGTACATTCTCGTGCGATACTTTCTGGGAAACGTCGAAGACAAATACTACTAGTCTTCTTTTCTTCATACAGGAAGAATATACAAGAATATACGACCACCGCCGCCGGAAATACAGCAGACGATAACTTGTTATACAGATTGGTTGTGGGAGGCAAAAAGTGGCTTGAAAAGTGCACAGTAGGGGAGTGCCAATTGTGTTATCGCGGTGGTAAGACCCGTTATGGAGGATTGGATCACGGGACCCTCTCATACCGGTTGACGCAGGTAATCACTGGGAAAGGATTGCTTCGGGGATCACCTGTGTCTGATCCGCAAGGAGCCAACGCCTGGGTGCCACCACTGCCATGGCCGGACCGTGGACACGGCGCTCCACACTCTAGCAGAATGCCCGGCGTGGCGGCCATCGGGGTGGGAGATCTCTCGCACGGTAACATGATTGCGGCCATGGTGCGGAGCGAGTGCGTGGAACTCCGCGAGCAGGTTATGCTTGCGAAGCAGATGGCGGAGCGAAACCGGCTCGTCAGGCCCGAACCTGGAGACGGCGTGCGGTTTTTGGTCGGTTCGAGTCCGACATAATCACAGGGGAGTGCCAATTGTGTCGTATTTTATAATCTAACAGTATCACATACGAGGCATAAAGGGGATCAGATTTATATTTTTATTATAACAAAATGACTAGGTCTGTTAACATACTTTGAAAAAGTTTATTCTTCTTAATACGGTACATAACATAATACGTAAGTTATACATGTTTACACGTTACTTTGCTGCAAATATAAAAATAAAAAATAATAATAAAAAATGAGTACTTTAAAAGTTAAAAAAAAAAACAGTTTTACATAAATCATATCTACTGAGTATGTAATAATTTTATATTTCAAAGTCTGCTCTACAATAGATTACAAGTCTATATTTACAAAAAGAGTATGATAATGTGTAAATCACACTTTAATTGTTAATTTCGAATAATAATATACATATTAATGTATGTAGTCTCTTATTTTAAAATCTGGGCCTGGCTTTGAAAGGTGCGGCTTGAAACTGTGGTTGAACATTGGAAGATGCGCCTTCATTGTTGCTAGGAGGTAAACTTTTCAAATATTCCAAAGCTTTTGCGATTGCGGGTGGGATTGGTGGAGGTGTTGGCAGATGATCTCCCTGTAATTATAATTAAATAATAATGTATTATAATAAGTACAGAATATGATTTTTGGCCAAGTGAGTGTAATAACAAGAGCATCATGACTGGCCTGATGGTCTTGTAGTCAGTGACCCTGACGGCTTAACTGGAGGTCATGGGTTCGATGGATGCGTTAAGTACGATCATTTGCTCAGTGTCTGGGTGTAATTTATTTTGGAATACATATGTACTTAGAAATATTTATGTATGTTTATCAGCCATCTGGTTATTATTTTCTATTGGTTCTGGCTAGTTTGGGATAAGACTGCCGTGTGTGAAATATGTAAAGTTATTACATATTATTATTGTCATTCTTCGTACAGAACTTTAATTTATGAATATTATTGCTATGACTTTATTCGTAAAATTTATGAGAAAATTTACAGTGCCTTGATAAATATTGATATAGTACAATTTAAACCACATTATATGAGGAAATAATAGGTCTTTACCTATGAAATTGCCGTTTTGTATTCAATAAGTGAAAGTACTTATTTTTTCAAACTGTTTTTATTTCTGTTATTCGAAGTAATCACCCATGCAATCGACGCATCTTTGCCAACGCATGGGCAGTTTATTGATGCCCTTCTTGTAAAAATCAGCTGGACGGGAAGCAACAAACTCTTCAAAGTCGTTTTGTACTGCCTCTCGGGAATTGAATTTTTTACCCACTAAAAAGTTGTCTAAATTTTGGAAAAAGTAATAGTCGGTAGGTGCAAGGTGCAAGGGAAAGGGAGTGGTGACAAGAGGCAGAAACGAGTTTATAACAAAAATATACGAAGTCAGAGAAAAGAGTCGACGTCATCAACGCTATTGCCGGTAGCAATAGAATATCCTTTTATTACAAATGTACCTATTTGTAAGTTACTTTCGGCCGCCTGTACTCAGGCCATTGAAAGGGTACTTTATAAATCATAGATAGAAAAAAAATGTGTAATATTATTATAAGGCATATTAAAGATATATTATTAGGTATTTTTCTAATTATTCAAAAGTAACATATTCATAATTTCAAATTGACTATTAACATACTCATAATTAGGTTATTTGTTCATTAAAACATAGGCATGATGATAAAATAAATAAAATGACTACATCAATTTTAAATATTAAATTATGATCAAGACACAGTTCACGGACTAACATCGATGTAACATTCAGATTAGATTACTTAAGACATCAAAGTCAACCCAATAAAAGGTATGAATAACTAAACAAAGTTGCGAACTAAGAACGATCAAGCAAATCTGATGAATAAATTGTAGTTATTGGGGAGCTTTCAGGCACCGTAGCATAAATAACTGCGCCGCGATTCAACAATGACACTACTATTATTATAACTCTACAGAAAGTCAACGACCTAACCGCATAAACAAGTTCTTGGCATACGACTTGAGCACCGTGTGTAACTGCTCTTAGAATAATAATATTATGTATTATTATGTATATCAAGAACTTACATGTCAGATTCGTATTGTTCTATAATACCTCTGTGTCCTATACACTAAGCTCAAAGGAATAATCCGCCAACATGTTAAGCGTGGTACTTGTTGAATCCAGAGATAAGGTAGTGTTTTGAACATCTACAGCAATTTTATCAGTATTCAATTGTGAGTAAAAATGTTTAAAAAGTAACTACAGTACAAGGTACAACCCTCCCGAAGGACATAAAACGTTTGATTAATACACTTCAAGTAAGCGACGCCATAGCTCTTTATTTAAATATAAAAACCTATGCCATTTCAGTGAATATCTACAGATAATTATATAATCGTAACTGTAACATAACTCAACACGTTGCGTTAATATGACATTGGTTCATTATCAAATCATCGTGGGCGATAAATTTGGAATCATCACTTCAGATATTAAATGTTGACACAGAAGGCTTCCCATTTCCAAAGAACGGGTCACGGGTCGCCATTTGATATTTTACAGCGACATTTGCACACACATTGGCTAACTAAGACCCACATCCACGAGCCTTGCAGCAAACCGCAGACGTCTACCTAAAACTTTACGCAATTATGATTCAGGCCCGACTCGAGACGTTTACGAGTTAACAATACCTAAAGTAGTGCCACTCCTAGTTTTATCTTCGTATTAGTCCGTATTACCTTATACGTTTACGCAGTTTTTTTATTTAAATTCAGCTTTGATGCACTGATGACCTATTCATTTTAATGTTTTTTTAAGTCGTACTTAAATAAAGTAAAAGACAGCAAGCAATAAGAGTAAAAAATCAGATCTCTAAGCAGATATTGAATTACCTTAAGAAATAATGAATAAGGTAATCGCTAATCTGACATTTGTAAACTAAAATGTAGGCAATGTTTGCGTTACAGAAACAAAGATGTATCGCTCATTGCGTTAGCTGTGTGGGCGTTTCTTACATAATGCGAAATGGACAATTACTGTCTCTTTTCGAAAGACACATAATTTAGCAGTCCAATTTATTGTGCCTAAATAAAAGGTTGCCATGATTTATTTTGTGGGTCAATGTTACAAATCCAAAAATTTAACCGACTTAAAAAAAGAAGGGGTTCCATTCGGTTCTATTTCTTTAAGTTTGTTACCTTAGTGCTCTGTCGTTTGAGAAAGAAACTTCTCGAAGAGAATTTCATATTTTTTTTAAAATGTTATAATTTCCATTATTTAAATTGCAAGGATAAATAAAGATAAAAACTAAAGGTATTAAACTAAGGAATGATGTACACGCATTGAAATCAGTTTTAGAATCATATTGTGTTCAAAACATTATTAACAAGCAAAAGCAATTAGTTAACTGACTTTACTTACATACTTTTTAAACTTACTTATCGATTTTATTTATTATAATTGTACACGGTTTTATTGTACCAGACGCCGTGAAATATCCAGCGAACGAAGATTAAAACTTATTGTGATTCCCTACGGTAAGATGTCAAGGTTTACATTTGCCACAGGTGGTCGTATAATTGCAATTTAACAGGTATTAAGACGTAATTTTATTGCTAGCCGTATTACGCAATTATTAGTTAGGCGATTTTGATTTCTAGTTTACGTATTTTCTATTTGAAAAAGAGAAAACCCTAATTCTTAATCTAAAAAAGATACTTTTTCTTGGTTATATCGTTACTGTCGTTTTTGTCGGAATGTAAAAAAAAACTCTTGAGTAAGTTAACGAGAATCATTAGCGATTCCAAGTTTAAAAACTTTAACATTTTAATTTTATAGCGAAGTACTTATGAGGAAAACCATACGCAGGCATTCTTGGAAATCAGATATACAATCGCGATAGAATAAACTCAGTGTATACGAATCACCTGCGGTTGAAATCCATTCTCATCGGCTATGTACGTAAGAGAGATGAGAGTGCCATCCGGAGCTTTGTAGCTGAACTTCCCTTCCGCTGTCTGTATCTCCTGACCTTCTCCTTGTCCAAAATTCTTTACGTATCCTGACTCTTCAGCGTTAATTTCATTACCGGTCTCATAACTGAAAATGGAAATATTACAAAAAAATAGTTTTCTATAAGTATAAAATTATTTTTTTGACGATTCAAGCTCCAAAACACATTTATAAATGTAAGTTAACAGTTAGATTAACGTTGATTTTCAATTAACTTTGATAATCTTCATTAAAGATTAATCAAAGTCTATTTTTCTTCAGTTTTAAGTTTCGTTGAAAATATTAACAGACATTTTTTGATTATTAACAAGAATGCGTTCCAGGTATTCAAACTAAAGGTGCTCGTTATTTTCACACATCCTTGTCACGAATCAAGGCGCCATATTTCACTTAAAAGTTGACATGATGACATAAATATGCTTGAATCTTGGGTAAAGTTCACCGCTAAGTGTTTTTTTTTACCTTATGTGCCAAGCCATTAACTACTCTATGAATGTCACTGGTAGTGCAATCTAAGTAACTGAATTTTTACAGTCATTTATATCATAATTTAGTTATGTTTTAGAACTAACCGGTTTTCATTGCCAAAGAGATGACTTATGAGCAATTTTGTGAGTGCTGATCAAGTTTTGCGTGGGATTTTCATTTGCACGTAGATATGTATATTACAAAAATGTCAAGAATAGTCATTCAAATGTTTAAAACTGTTCTCTTAGATATGTATGAACTTAAGTGTTACTTATTGATATATTTTTAACTCTATCATATAATAAAGTGTAGGTAATAATAGCTATGCGGTTTATTTTTTGTGAAACAATTTACACATGAGTGGTTTATGTGTAATGTGTTTTGGCCATTGTAGCTTTAAAATAGGCTTTGCAATTGAGGCACAATTCATCAGTTACTTTGGTTCCAATCATTTCAGTTTTTTATAGTTACTTTCTGGCATATTACAGTGTTTTTTTTTTTAACGATATGTGATATCTGTATCGAATTGTCGATCATTTTATTTAAGGGCAAATTGAAATTTAATGTTAACCGTGATTGTAATGCTCTGTTATATTTATAATTTATTTTTATATCATACATGTTTTTATATTACATAACTGAAAAGAAAATAAATTAAAAAGGGTTTATTAAGCATATCAATTTAAAATTAAGTTTAGGAGTCCGTATTGCTTCTCCCAACTTTGAATGACATACTATTTCATGACAATGATGTATCATTTAAAGTTTTAAATAATTGCAAACAACTATGTTTTAATAATACAAGTACCTAGTTAATTTAAAAAAAATATCATTATATTTATTCTGTTAAAACTTACAGCCATTTGTAGGTCCCGTCTACATTGGGTCCATCGGATTCATAACGAATGATTGGTATCGGTTCATTTGCCTTTTGCGCTTGTGCTGTTGAATACGTCACACCCAAAAGAAGTACAAAGATTTGAGTAATCTGAAATAAATATTTACAAAATTAGCCACTTTACACAACCCTGATTAAATTTAACATAACTTACTGTTTTGTCCCTGTTATATTATATTTAAATATAAATATAAAAATTGTATACTAGCAGGGTACACCTGCCACGCTTCGCTATGGCACATTGTGGTTGATAAAATAGATAAAGCCATCTTTGAAGCGTGTTGTAAATCGCGTCAACTTTGACGGTCAATCTGTGCAGAACTTTTTGAGTCTTTAAAGCGTATACAAACTAACATAATATTTATATTTATATGAAGAAGATTCAATTACCTATAACTACATTCGCTATCAAGTAATATACATTGTTGTTGCACAAGCTTCTTGGTGATGGGATATGTAATTGGAATGGTAGACGAACAATGCTGCAAAATTTTATATGGCATCAGTATCTTTATATTTTCTACTACACTATATACCTAATTGCAACGTTAGATATTGTCATTATAATTTACATATACTTGCAAGCTTACTTCAGCCGTATTTCTGTGTTGAAATAACAAAAAATAATAATACAATGTCTAAAAATAATAATGGGCGACAGCTATACATTCAGGTCAAACTGTGTAGTAAGCTCGTAGCTCGGACTTAGGTAGACAATATCGAATGAAAAGTTTCAATATGGTATTGCATTGTACTTATGACGGTATCGAAACAAAGCCATCAATCAAAATATTTATTCTGAGTTATTTTATTTATAGTTATTTATATTTATTATAAGTACTGAGTCTAAACTCCGATATGCTGCAGGACACCTAATATGAAAACAAATAGAAAATATCAATCGAAATAATTATTTTTGTAATAATTTTTATAAAGGGGTGAAGGATGCATAGAGTATAATTATGCCCAAATTTAGTAATATGGATTAGTAACTAAAAAAATAGTACAGTATGGCTTTAATTGTAGTATTGAGGTACTAGTGTCTATGTTTGAAATTTTAAGAAACAATACTATAATAATGGAAGAATGTTCAACAAAATCGGATATACGAGTAAATTTGTTTGTCAATGATAAGCGAGAACCGCATAGTAATTTGATGTAAAAGGTTGATCACAAAATTTAAAAACCGATTGTTTCTATGTATTTTACCGTACCTTGTATTTGAAAAAAGTTATTCTTTCAATTACTAAAATGAAATTGATATTTATAGTGTCAATTGCGATTGATAGAAACAAGCATTCTATTTATTATTTCAATTCAAGCTTCCAGGATCTTTCAATGAATAATTAAAAAATTGTTAATATCAAAAATCAACTGTAATTGTTATACGTGACGTACGAGTACTTGATTACGATTTTGGTTTTTATATTTCTTTAACTTAAGTTTCTTTGCGATGTAAAAATATAGAAGGATCGACAGAAGCTGCAACGCCTTATGTTTAGAAGTAGCAATGTTAATTTTACGCGATGTTTAAGAGTTTTTTCTTAGGAGTGGTTCTAAAATATTTTGTATTTTAATAGAAATTTATTTGATGCTTATAATGTAACGTTGCATAGTTTTACACTTTTTGTCTAGGATTTTATCTATTAATGTTCATTTCACTTAAAGAAAACTGCTCACTGCAACCGATAAGAATAATCGCTAAACTAAAAACTAAAAACTATAGAAGAATAAAAATCATTTTTATTTTAGATAATACAATCATCATGATTAAGTAAAAAACCTGTTTTGTATAGTTTTTAAAGTGACTTTCACTGTGAAACAATTTTACATATCTAATTCCATTTTTCAGTATTTTCAGCTATTGAATAGATTTATACATATTATGTTGGTTTATTATTATTGCACTAAGTACAAAAGACGAAGCTTTAAGCATAATACGAGTACAATGTAAAAAAATACAATACATTTATTCGTTATTGTTTGTTGTTTACATTCATGCAAACCAACCCAGGTTATTATATCATATACTTCAACCACATTGAGCAACATAATGAATATATTAGATGCCGGAGCATGCCAACCGAGTGGAAAGTGCTTTCTTCGTGAACAATGAAATTAGTTTATAGAAATCGTGTGTTGAACAGCTAACCATTGTCGGTAGATTTAAATGACGTATTGTCATTAGACTGAGTAAGTACGAGTATATCCCATGGAAAGTACAGTGATAGAAAGGCGAGTCTTTTACGATTCTTAAATTCACCCTTGCCTCTCTGACTTCCCTCTCTCTTAGTCATACAATGTATTTAGCAAGTTAGTCAATCGGAGAAATGTATTTTTTGTAAGAACATAACTCACGCACTAGCAATATATCCAGTGACGCTGGAAAAAATAATAATACACAAATTAATTAGGGAACTGAAGCATAATCAGAATGTTACAATAGCTTTTTATATGTTATATGTTACATGAGTATGTGAAATAGTAACCGTTATGTAGTGGCATTATTAGTCCCGTTAACTTACCTAAAAGTGAAATTAGTGATAAAATTTTCATCTTAGATGTGTTTTTTTCCATATGAATTATTAAGAAATATGATCCATATTAAAGGTACAAAAGCTAACAGCATCTTATTATTTCTTTAAAAGCTTACAATTCTTCTAAGCATGTTTGTTTCTAAAAAAACTGTATTTACAATTCTAATATTTATATTATTTATTAGATTACAAGACAAATCGAAATTTATATGTATATATATGTTACAGACATACAGATTTAGTTTTTTTAGTTTTAAAATAACCCTAATAGAACAAACTAAATCTTAAGACAAAAAATAACTGGAAAAGGTGTGATGGAAATTTGGAAAGTTAATTTGTGGACAGCAAAAGTATGTATAATAAAAAATCGACCATGAACATGTCTGTCGGTTCTTGCTTTCATTCCGTGGTTTAAACCGAACCGTGTGTCTCGCGCCTGTATTTGTTTATATTAATACAACAATCAGTCTTGTAATTTTTAAATTATTTCTTATGTTGGTTTAGATTACTTATAATTCCGGTAGTTTCTACTGGGTTAAAGAAAAACCTATTGGTCTACAATTAAGGAATCTAGGATTAAGATGTTTTCTTAATGCTTGTTTAGTCCAATTTTTTTAACCTAAATTTATATTACACCTTTACGAACATATTAAGTGAATGCCTTTCAAGATATGAAACATAATCTTGTACATATTTCAAGTGATTATCAACTGTTTTAAGTTCACACAGCAGATATTCGCTCTGTCATTGCAATTTTATTATTCCTAAAATTGTATGAGGCATTAATAGGTTGTCAAAAACGTGAATGTATAAGCAATGTATTGAATTAGTTGAATGGATTTTTACAACTCTAATATAATGAGTTATTAATCTTTACTTTTAAGATGAATGGACCAGTCACCACTGATATTTCCTTATTGGGTAGCCATTTATTTTAATTCTTTTGGAACATAAATATGGTAAGTTGGATGATGACTCATCGAATCCGTTTCTAATGCGCAATTGCACATTAATTTCTGAATGTTAAGAAATAATTTTCATGTGTAAAAGTAGAATTAGTAAATAATTTTATATTCACTTAGGTTACCATCTAATAAAAGCAGGTAGGTTTAAATAAAAATAATGGTCACGCCCATACACAAATCATATTGTACACGTCAACAACCTTACGTACACGCACAATAAATACATTTCGTCCGTCTGTTACAAAAATCCTTTGTTGGAAAATGACTACATTATATTTTACGATTGATATTGTGCAAACTTCGGAGAGGAAGTCTTGCTCGTCTCGAAAACGTGATGTACACGGGTAAAAATTGTTGGTTTGAAGTAAGAAAGGATTCCGTGATGCGACAACGATCTCAGAACTGTATTTTGAACTCCTGTTCATGAAACACGTGTTGACATTTGACCCACGATAAGGTAACAGAAATACATTTACATGATAAAATTGTTTCCAGGTAAAAGTTATAAATATAATGGGAAAGTTTTCTGTATAATTTTGCTTGAGTCCTTAGAATTATGAATTTTACTTACAGCTAGCTTAGAATAGGGAATTACATGTAAAGATCTATTTAATTAAGAACCAACCAAAATAGTATTTAACTGATGACCAACTAATTTATAAATTTCGCGGTGGTGCAATCATATACCATAATCTATATTGTTATGCTATGCCAAATAGCTATAATTGTTATTCCTAATTAAATTGAAAAACGTATTCAGTACACAGTAATGCCGGATTTTTTTACTTTTATCTTCGCTTTCGATTGTTTTTGTTCTACCTCATTCAAATAATTGTGCTCTTGACTTGAAGTATAATCGCGTGAGCTTCAATTAAACACTTACCTAGTCATATAAACATTGACGGGTTTGCCTTGTTCCACTGCGGTGTTTTTTTAATGATTAATTACAATGCCATTGACCTTTGCTCATTGTTTTATCTGAACACAGGCATAGTCAAGAGAACAGAACTACATAAAAAAGGTAAATTAGTCAATGATCATTAATTAGGCGTTTATCACAAAAGTGTTCATAATTAAATAAACTTAGTTATGTAATTTAACGTCTAACTTCCTCTCTTATTTATTTTAATTTCTCTTGAAAGTCAAGAAGGAAATTTTTTGAGACAAAGTCTATTCAATTTCTATTTAAGAAAGACAAATCCCGCACTAGGAATATATCTTGTGTCCCGGGGAACTTTACAAACATACACGAAACGGACACAAAGTACATCCAGACTCAGAACAACAATTTGTGGATCACACAAAGTGTTGTCCCATGTGGGGTTTGAACCCACAACACTCGGCGTAGTAGGAAGCGGTGAGGTGACCACTTAAATCACTACGCCATCCATGCAGTCGGAAATTCGGACACTGTTGTGAACACAACACAATGGATGTATGGTGACCCATACGTAAGTCAGATAGTATTTTTATGTCAAATAATGGAAAAGAAAGATTTTAAATGACTGTAAATGGTTACGGGAGCTATAAACAATCTCGGCACTGCCGCTGCCATTTGCGTGTTCCCAATATATTATACCAATAGTATTGACCTACAGTTTAACGAATATATTTGTATACAATTGTCATTAAGAATGCGGGAGTAGGTACTAGTTATTTTAAAACTTGATGTTAGATAGAGTTAGAGATAACGTGATAAAAAAAACTCGAAGGGAGGAGCGTACATTTTAAAGTTCTTCAGGTTTATACATAGAAAAATGTGTAGAAAGCTCAGATGTTTGAATATATATATTTATAAATTAAATGAATTATGTCAGTTTAAGATGACCTACGTTTCCGTATGTAAAATAAATAAAATCGGTTTCAATTGAATCAAAATGTGACATGATATTTATGACATGACTTTAATTTTCTATCATAGTCCTTTAATAAACATCACATTTTCAATTTAACTTCATAATTTTATGTATGGCTTCACTTAGACATAATTAGTGACATTTCCCAAAAATGTATTCGGGCTACACAATGTGAATATAAAATACAATTTGTATTCATTCTACGTTTCTTGTAGTTAGTAATATATTGTACGATATACATGCGCATTTAAAAGTTCAATAAATAACATTTGGGAAAAAGTGCAAAGTGATATTTAAAAAAAAATAACGCTACTAATATTGTATTGATGGAATTTACTATAATCATTACTAATGAAACTACTATTCTTGAATTCACTTCATATATTGTCAGGTTTAAAAATATGACCAACTCCTTGTGAAAATTGTTGCAAAGCTACAGCACGGGGCACCTAGTATTCTGAATGGGCCTTGACTATTTGTTATGGATAAAATAATTCATATAAATGTCCTTATTTTGAAATTATGCTTCGACAACACCATGAAATGATCACAGGCCTGTGTGGAAATGATCTTTTTATTAACAGTTTAAGCAAGTGATATGATATGAGCATAAACTGAAAGTTGAGAGGTAACAGTTTAGTTAATAGTAAGTTGCGTTATAAAATTTCAGATAATTATTTTGAAGACACCGAAGTGGTACGTGCTTTAGAAATCTTTATTTATAAAATGTTACATTGTTTTAAGTACGCTTTAAGAAGTCAAAAGGTTCTGCACCGATTGAGTACAAATTCTGAAAGGATATGCAACCCGCTTCAAACATGTTTTTTACTAAACTTCGTGTTAGTGAAGTGTAGGGTACATCTAGCTTTTTTATAAAATAATGAGGAATGACCTACTTAACCTTACTTAACCCTTAATTAAACAAAAACTACAACAGCAACAAATTTCTTCAAGTCTTGTGTGAGATTTAAGACTTAATTTCGCAGAGTTCTAAAGAATTTATTTCAACTACAGGGCCTGTTATTTGTTTGTAGTTTTAACAAAAGGTAAGCAGTACTTACTAAAGTACTATGATAATAAAAGGAAATAATTTAAGACTATGAACACTTATGTTTAAATCCCACGGTAAAATATTATTTCCTATGCGTTAAAGATAAACTTATTCCTCACCATTGCTGCAGGATGTGGGGCAGGATGTCTGTACAAAATGACTGGATGCAATCACAGGCAACAGAACAAATGTGTGCACGTTGACACTGCACAGGCTTTATATAGCGGCATGTTTACCTATGAACTTCGTGCGACCTGACGCTGGCGCATCCCTACGATCTCAGTACATCTTGCTGCGGTATGTTCACTTAGAAACGTGCCTGTATGCATACTAAACAATCATGTTCTTATAGAAATCAAATTATGGAAACAATTTTTGGAATTATTCGGAATGCCTACTCATTTTATTAGATTGCACAATTTTAGTACCGAGTTCATCGAGAGCAATGTTTAAATTGTTAATTTAGAAATATGAACGTAAATATAGTCTCGAGTTTTAAATATTTTGATACTTCTACACTTATTTTTAATAGACTGAACCCCACAATTTAGGTCTTTGCTATCTTGCTTACCACTGCCAATATATATATATATATATATATATATATATTTGAATTGCCTGAGATTTTGCTATATTGTCATTGTCTAAAAGTGTAAGTATTCTCTGTTTATATTTAGAAATTTTAGAAAATTTATCAAACTGAGAAACATGATAGTAAATTTGGAATACGTAAAGATTCAAATGTTTAGAAAGAATAAGTACAGAAAGCTAAGATTTTTAATATGTATTACAAATTTAGTTATACATATGGCAACGACTACATCGAGCTATACGCGTCTAGTTATTATGTGTTGACATGTCATATTACATAAGTCTATGCAGTATATATCAGTTCAATTTTAGATGCGAATGACATAAACAAAAAATTGTAATAAACCATATTTGATAAAACACTACTAATCTAGTAAAAGTTCTCTAAACAAATGCCAATGGTTTCATTCCTAGAAAGAAATTTACAGCAGTGTCTTTTAATGATATTTAGTAAAATAATTTTTAATC
This sequence comes from Arctia plantaginis, assembly GCA_902825455.1. Lineage (NCBI taxonomy): Eukaryota > Metazoa > Arthropoda > Insecta > Lepidoptera > Erebidae > Arctia > Arctia plantaginis. The sequence goes on along the minus strand of CADEBD010000314.1, from coordinate 12,289,705 downwards.
CGTCACCACACGTACATGCATGCTGTGATGTGATGCATGTATTTCTGTATTCGTGGTAAAAAGTAGGCTATGTCCTTCCACAGAAATTAAAGTATCTCCATGTCAAATTTCATTAATATCGTTCTGCGGTATGCTCTGATAGCGCAACAGACAGACAGATAGAGTTACTTTCGCATTTATAATAATGGTGTGATTTTAAAACTTCTGCTCGTCAATATTATTTCCATGTACCGAAAACACATTTAATTTGTAATTATCTCTAAACGTTACTTATACTTTCCTAACGAAGGTTAACATGTCGTTAAGTTCTACAATATCTACTCAATCATAAAAAAAGCATTTTAAAAACGTAGCCCCTGTGAGTAAAACGGGTCAATCTTGCAGTAAACATCGGAGTCCACCAAAAGATATTCTCGTTTGCATACAAATAAGCAAGAGATCAAATCTACGAGTAATATTCAATCATTAGTTCCTAGGTTTGAACATTAAAAGCGTGTAATTTAACACCAATATATACTGTTATGTGTGACATGTTTTAAAAGATAAATAATTATAATATTTATGAAGCAAAATAGCAGTTAAAATTAATTCACTAACAGTTATAGTATTAAAAATTCGCTTACGGATTTGTAAAACCCTACTCAAAACTGTGAAAATGCGCCTTCCGAACTATGAACAATTTTTTTTATTCATGAGATGCTCATCAAAACATAGATTATTTTGCCAGTTATATCATTTTTAGTATAAAAATCATGTGATATATATTTTTTTGTATATTATTGTCTTTAAGTCGGTGAAAGTAATTTTAAAAATAAAATAACGATGCAAAAGCCAATCACAATCACATCTTATTTTAACATTTTGCAACCTATTGTGTCTAACCACTGTCTCCTTTTTCGTTTACAGTCTGGCATTTTTGTTTTTTAAAGCTGATATTGCTATATATTGGTGTAATTTTATTTACCTTTTAATGCAATAAAAATGAACCTACGTACGCATAATATTTTAACATCATATTATGTATTGCATATTATTACAATGAACATTGTATTATTGAAAAATAAATGTTGATGTACAATAAAGTTTATTATATTCTGTAGAACATAGATGAACATTTACATTATATTAGAAAGAGTATACAAGATAATGACAATTAATTTACAAGTTCGATATCCATACTTCCATACTTATATTATAAATTTGAAAATGAATTAGTTTGGTTGTTTGTTACGCTTTCACGCCTAAATCACTAAACCGATTTTAAAAATGGTTTCACCAATGGAAAGCTACATTATCAGCAAGTTACATAGGCTAATTTTTACTGCGATAACCGCCATAGACGTAGGCGCAAAAGCTAATTATATATAATTTAGAGACCTGTTACAAAAAGGCGCCCGCCTATTTGTAAGGCCTGGTCTCCAAAGACAAGAATCTCGAATTGAAAAGATATCAAGAGGTTCACTCTCGTTCTTTTTATTTCAAGAAGATGAAGAAATTTTCAAGCCATTTACCGACTACTTTTACTTTATTTACGCCCTATACGTCCACATATCTCATGCAAATAGTTGATATGGTAAATATCAACATAATATATAATATATGTATTTTCTGTGTAATTACCTACTGCCTCTATATTAAAACGGTTAAAGTTTTCGGTTACATTATAACATTAATTATTTATTTATATATTTTATCCATATACCAATATGGTATTCTAAGAATTTAATCAATCACTGATATCTCAAACAAAGTTGTCGCCATAACTGTACGAATGCCTAGCAATTTAAGTCCCATGTTAGCCTATACGTTTAATTAGCATTACCTCTTTAAATGGTAAGGTAAACTAAAATATAATTTAAGAGAAGTAGTAAATCGTCAATGTAAAGCTGACAGATTATAGGAAACTATTAATATAGAGACCCTGTTATTATAATATAGTCCCAAACGTAGAGTTTTTTTTGTTTGGCCTCCTTTTATCAGGAGTAGTTAATTTGAAAGTATATATATACAAACATGCATGAAAAGGACACCTAGACTCAGAACAACAATTTGTGAATCACACAAAGTGTCTTCCCATGTGGGGATCGGACCCACAACACTCAGCGCCGTAGGAAGCGGCGAGGTAACCGCTTAAACCACTACGCCATCCGTGCAGTTGTTATATATTAGGTAAATAAGAGACTGAGTAAATGTAAACGTAATGTAGTTTATTACTTTTTTAACTAATAACACTATTTATATAATAACATACTTATGAACACCTTATATACGTTTTGCGTATATGCGTAAGAAACTAATTAAAATTGTCTACATTTTTTGTAATATAACATTATTGTTAAAAAACTTAAACAATGTATAAAATCGTGTACACCAAAAAAAAAAGGTATAATTTAAAAACGTTTTCCATTGAATTAGATAGTTTTAGTTTTATGGTAACTAACTGTACGTTAGTATATATATTTAGTAAAAACTTGTGAACCGACTTTAAAAATACTTACGTAGGTCACTGAACAGTGAAAAATAGTTAATTACCAACTTAATTAAAAAACTACTACGATACATGTGACACTTTAAATATTACAGGTAACATTACAAAGGCATTAGGTACGAGCTAGGTACTTTTAAAGGCGTTTACCATATTATTGTTACTTGTAACACTTCAACATAACTAACAAGTAAGAACTATCATGACAACTATCTTCTTTTTATATTTAAAAAAGTTAAGTTGGTTTGTGTACGCTTCAAAAACTCAAAAAGTTCTACGCCGATCGAGATCAAATTTTGACACGGTGACTCGCTCCAAAGATGACTTTATTTTTATTTTTGTATCGGTTTTGATCCTAATTTCTCATAAGTGCAACCACAATGTGCCACAGCGAAGCGTAGCAGAGTACAGCTAGTTACTTATTAAATAACTAAAACTCATAACTATATAAACTTACAATATACAAGAATTGCTCGTTAAAAGATATTACATGCATGTTATACTAACATATTATAAATTTGTGCCCGCTTACAAAAAAAAATAGCTTCCTTAAATAAATCCCAAATCTAAATCCTTCTTGTTCGCTATTCTGAATCATTTGCAGATCAAAATCTTCAAATGATTCAGAATAGCGTACTCGTATATCTGTGCGTCTGTCTAGGGTTTTATAGTTTTAAAAAGTTTTCCAATTCATGTCGTTATGACTATACTCAGTATTGTAATTGAGGCACCATAATTAGCTAGATTATAATATAGAGAATGTTATGAACCTATACAATTGCGGGACCTGTAATCAGAGTCGCTTGAAATCCCCCACATACTCCTGGCTCCTGTGTCCCCAGGAAGCTTCAGATGCGAAGGGATTTTACACACCGTAACCAAACAATAGATGTCTATACATCTATGTCTGAAGGTCAATTCTCGTATTTTAACACATCAGAGACCGAAATGAGATTGTATCGAGACTGAATTATAAATTGACTGAAAATAGGTATTCTGATAACAAAAAATACAATCCAGTCTCAGTATCATCTCAATATAATCTCAATATAATCTTATGCTGTTCAGTCTTATGACGATCTATTGAATGATATAACTAGAAATAAAATACGCAGCAATACACGAATATATACAGATTTTTTTTTAAACTGTTAATTACGCCACCATAAAGTATTTTACACCATAATTAAGTAAAAAGTATTTTTTGAAGTTGAAATAAATAAAAAATAAAGAGTAAACAAGTTTCTCCACATCTACCAAGTAGATTGATGATGATGATGTCATCTGTGCCTTGAGCACTCATCAAATACAACCAACGTTTGTAAAATGAGTGCATATTGGTATAATTAAACTTCCAAACACTTGAAGGCGCCAAATGTATACAAAATCTTCGTAGAAAAAACACTTTCTTGCAGTCTTACTGTTGATCAATATCCAATCTCATAGAAATGTCAAACTTGACGTTTATAATATCACTAAGAACAGCAGAACACCGATTTAACGTTTTTCAACTTTCGATAACAATACGATAGCACCACATTCTAATGGATTAGATGTAAAAAAATTGACAGAAAGAATACCATTTTTTAAATTTGTGAGATCGAGAGTAGATCGGAAGTGAATTTTGGTCGAATTTTTATTACGAAAGTTGGGACTCTTCAAGTCGGTGCCCAGCCAAGTAGATACTTGATACAGTACAGTACGAGTAGGTTCACCCCGGCAGTGAATTCAAAGATAATGTTAGCAGCGCTACTATTTCTCATCTAGCAGGCTAAGGTTATGTTAGTCTAAGAACTGATGTATTAATAAAACTATTAAAGAACATATACTTAAATACCAGCATTCCAATTTTACATTTTAATTATAACGAGCTAACAGGGAATATTTATAGGTTTGTAGGGCAGATACATATGCACAGTTGGTTTTAGGTAACTAAATAAGTAGGGTATTCAGAATTTTACTTACTATACTGTGTTTGTTACTGAACAATATGTAAGCATATATTTTGTGAAACTTAACAAGCCTTTGATGACTTCCAATTAAAACGAAAAACATATTTCAATACCATCTAACGAAAATGCACCGTACTAAAGTTCTCGCCGCGTTGTTTGATACTTGTACAACTGCCCGACGTCAACCGCCGCCGCAGTCACCTCGTTAGTCGGATGATACTCCTTCTGTGTTGGAGGATCGCAATATTCACAAGCCTTAATTAATTGAGAAAAATGTTAAGATTGTTTGGTTATCCAGTGGTTGAGTTCTGCATTTTATTGAATGAGTTTTTAAGACATAACAACCGAACCTAGAACCTTCTCTTTTTTAGACTTCTGTAAATAAAAATGACTCACTTCTAATATCCAGGGTTTACTCCACAAGTTTGTAAAAATCGTGAAATTTAAGCATATGTTAAAAAAATACAGCCTGTATAGTAAATATTTTTATTTAAATCTAATTTAAATCAAGGATTTCAACATAATTATTTACTAGAAGTTTATATTGTAAACATATTTTCATAATATTTTTATCACGTTTTGAATGTATTAATTTCTGTCCTTCACCTTATATAAAGGACATAAACCTTTCTTCTTTGCCAAAGTAATTACTGTTTTTAACACACTTATACAAATTAAGTCTTAGAAAAGAACCTGCAGAACTTGATTGTTCAAAAGTAACAGGTTGAGTTGTTCTTTAGTTTAGTTTATTTTACAACTTGATTTTGAAGTTGTTTTAAACCATATTTCATGTTTATTTCATAAAACGTAACATATAATTTCGTAAAATGTCAAAGTTTTTACTCGGACGATAACATATAACTGTGTAGGGTCTTTCAAATATAGAGGTTCTCGGAGGTAGGTATATTGTTCTCGCATATGTATTTTTGTCCCGTATGTACTTTTTCCTTAAAAACGACTAATTGCAATATGTACCAGTCGGCCTTGGAAAGATTAAATGAGATAAATTGCATGTCACGGTTAGTGGCAATTTTATTCTCTGGAGGGAGGGACCGCATTCCATAGTTAAATAGAATTTATAGCAAATGAAGAGTGAATAAAAGAAGAAGTATGTGAAAGGCATGGAAGTAATGTGTGGTGACGGATTAAGAATACGTGAGTGTCGTAAGAGCCGACTGAGAAAGCAAACTATGCAGGATAACAGAACTGCAAAATGCCATCTAACCAGCGTGATTTAGTATACCAAAACCTCTGTGGCGACTTCCACATACGGTGAAACAAAGAAACATACTACAGCGTACCATCTATTGAAGACACACCGAACTGCGGAGTAACTACAAATCCTGTATCGCGATATTAACAATTCTCGAGTCGATTAGTGTATTTACAACTTCCTAACATCACCTCGCCTCCCTTTGTATTGGAGGGATATGACACCCATTCTTCCACAACCTCGTTTCTAAGGAGAGGCCTATGTTTAGTAGTGGACTTTTTAAGGCCGTTGATAATGATAAAAGTAAAAAAATCATGGATAAAATAAATGTGCCTAACAAGGTTTAAGCACAGAAAGTGAAGCTATGAAGTGAGATACGGGAGGGCTTAGGATTATTTAGTGAAGAGTAGTCAAGGTACGTAGCCTGACTACGTTGCTTCTAACTTCTTTTTCAAGTTCTCCAATGTATACCCTAAGTACTAATGACGATGGGGAGGCAAATGTAAGGATAAATACAAGAAAAAGAAAAATGTCAGAAAATGAGAAGTTTGCAGAATTTTGTTCGGATATGAAAGTAATTTTTCAGGAATTCCAATCAAAACAAGACACAAAATATGATAATCTGGTTAAAGCTATTGAAGCATTAACCATACAAAATGGAAAATTAATTGAAAGCAATGGGGAGATAGAAAAAATCCTACAGCAAAATATTGATCAACAGAATGAGTTACAGAAAAAAGTTTTTGGCCTGGAGGTAGAATGCGCAAACGCTCATAATAAGATTGACCTACTGGAGGAACAATTGGATCAATTACAAAGGAACCAGCTGAGGAACGTTTTGGAAGTTAGAAATGTACCTAGAGAAGAAAAGGAAGACTTAAATAAGATCGTTACTAAGCTGATGAGGACTGTGGATAGTGAAGCAAACATGGAACATGTCAGGCAAGTATATCGTGCAGGAAAAGCAAATGCTCCGATTGTTATTGAATTTAAAAACTTCAACCATAAAATACAGCTACTAAAGTCGGTGATATCATATAACAAAACTAATAAGGACAGGAAATTGAATAGCAAAAATTTGAGCATTGAATCTTCCATAACCCCTGTTTATGTTTCTGATAAGCTGACTCCTAAAACTAAAATGCTACTTAATGCAGCCAAACAACTCAAGGATCAAGGATGGTTCATTTAAGTACTGTTGGGCCTCAAAGGGAATTGTGTTGTTGAGAAAAAGTGAAGATGAAACTCCGATACGTATTGAAAAGCCTAAAGATTTGGAAAAGTTTCAATGTAAGTCAAAGTGACTACATAAAAGTATTAAGCTAACACTTTTGCTAATCTGTTGGTTTACTATTTACTCTCTTACCTGTTATTATTTACACATATTACCTAGAATTTATATTACAACTGCGTCAACAAACATAATATATATTTTATCTACTAATATTATAATAATCAATATTTATTTATATCCTTCACCTAACTATATTCATTTATTTAACATTCTTTTATTACCAGCTTTTTTCACTTACACTGGTAATTTCACACTTTCGAATATTCTAACAAACTGGATTCATTATAGTACAAATTTTATCTCACCCAGTGTAGTCTACGTGATCGGCGTCATGTGGTCAGGAGCGCCAAACCATTATATGTTATTCTATAATATTAACAAATATAAACAATATGACAAATGACTTACAACAAGTGAACACTGACATTGATGTCAATGTTAGTGTTGGTGAAGCGTTCCTGATAGATGAAGCTGACGATTGCCGGGATCTACTGGGTCAATCTCATAATAGCCTAAATATAATTGTACAGAATATTCGAAGCATAGATTATAATTTTAACGATTTTACAGTTCATCTTGCAAGATTAAAAATTAAGTTTGATCTCATAATTTTAACGGAATGTTGGCTCCCTCACTTAAATAACATACCTAGTTTACCAAACTTTATTTGCCATTCCTCTAAACATTACATTAATCAAAATAGTGGCGTCGTAATATATACTAGTGATGATTTAAATGTCAAAGTTTATGAACCGAAAATGGTGGATGCAGACTGCTTGGTTGCTGAAATAAACAATCAATACGCCATCGTAGCAATTTATAGGTCACCTTCAGTTTACACTGTCGACCGCTTTAAAGAATCCCTCGATCATATTTTACATAATCTAAGACATTTCAAAAATCTTATAGTAACGGGTGATATGAACCTTGACATTAAGGAGGGTAATCAAGATTCAAGGACTCCAGATTACCTAAACCAGCTGTCCATGAATGGACTGTTGCCCAGTCATACCTTCCCTACCAGACAAACGAAGTGTTATGACCACTCATTTCTTAAAATAGGCTGTACAGCGACTACAGTTGTTTGTAACTCAACCATTACTGACCATTCATCTATTGTTATCGCGGTAAAAGGTAATCAACAGTTAAAAAGAACACGTAAAACTATTACTAAAATTAATTATGCTAAAGCGGTCGATGAAATTAAATGTATTGATTGGAAAGAAATTTATAATAACACGTGCCCTGAGGGTGCAACAAATGAATTTCTTAATATATTATCTACTATTTTAGACAATTGTACTTGCAAACTGAAAATTACTACTGGTAAAGTAAATATAAAACCATGGATGACCCAGGGCATGGTTAAATGCATTAGGTGGAGAGATAAATTACACGCAAAACTTAGAAAGGATCCTAACAATCTTGTTCTACAAGTGACCTACAAAAGGTACAGAAATTTTTGCAATCAACTTCTTCATAAAGTAAAAACTGATTTTGAAAAATCTGAAATATGTAAACATCAAAATAATATAAAAAACACGTGGAAAACAATAAGCCAGATATGTAACCTAAATATTAAATCTAAAACCGCCGTTGACTTGTTGTCTATTGAAAGCACTCCCGAGGCCTCAGTAAATTCTGTAAATAAATATTTTACCTATGTGGGCAAGTCACTTGCTAATGACATATTATCAAGATTAAAGAAAAATGAAAATGAGTTAGCTAGTAATTTCAAATATAAACATAGCCCACTAAATTCAATGATAATGTTACCTACTGACGAGTATGAGATTAGAAAAATTATTAAATCTTTAAAAAACACCTCAGCGTCGGGTTGGGATAGGATATCTTCAATCTTCATTAAACAAGGTATAGATTTCCTCGCGGAACCAATCTCTTACTTATGCAACTTGTGCCTATCAACTGGCATTTTTCCAAAGGCTCTAAAAAAGTCAATTGTCGTACCCGTTTACAAATCTGGAAATAGAGACAGTGTCACTAATTATAGACCAATCTCTCTTCTTCCCACTCTTGGCAAGATAATTGAAAAAAGCTATCAATACAAGATTAACAAATTATCTCGAAGCAAATTCCTTTTTTTCCCCCGCGTTGGGCCCCCCCCTTACGGAGACTCTCCAGCCCAGCTTCCTGCAGGAAGTGGTCGAGGGCCTATTCCCGCAGCGGGCGGAGCACACACCCCCGTCGATGGCTGCATCAGCCGGAGACGACGGGGGCAGCGAGGTCGATGTTCCGCCCGTCAGGGAATCGGAGTTGGGGCGGCTGTTCTACGGATTCGATCCAAGAACACCGCCCCCGGGCCGGACGGGGTTCCAGCCCGAGTGATGGCCCGAGCCCTCGACTACATGTCGGACCACCTCAGGGGGGTGTTGGACGCTAGCCTGGCGTCCGGACGCTTCCCTGAGCGTTGGAAATGCGGGAAGCTGGTCCTGCTGCAGAAGCCGGGACGGCCTGCCGATTCGGTCGCCGCCTATAGGCCCATCGTGCTGCTGGACGAGGCGGGCAAATTGTTTGAGAGGGTTCTTTCTGCCCGCATCGTCCGGCACCTCTGCGAGGTGGGCCCCGATCTGTCGGACGCCCAATTTGGTTTTCGGGCGGGGCGTTCGACAGTCGACGCCGTGTTGCGCCTGAGGGCCGTGACCGAGGAGGCCGTGAGCTGTGGCGGCGTGCTGTTGGCGGTGTCATTAGACATCGCCAACGCATTCAATAGTCTGCCATTCAGCTGCATCAGGGAAGCACTCCACTATCATGGGGTGCCAAAGTACCTGAGGCGGCTAGTGGCAGACTATTTAGAGGAGCGTACCGTCGTGTACGAGGACCGAGAAGGTAATCTGAGGTGTCGGCCCATGTCGTGCGGTGTTCCACAGGGGTCTGTTCTTGGACCCCTCTTGTGGAACATAGGGTACGACTGGGCCCTTCGCGCCGATTTCCCCCCCGGGCTGGGTGTAATCTGTTTACGCAGGACGATACCCTCGTGACAGCCCGGGGGGCAAAACTTCCAAGAGGCGGCGCGCCTGGCCACAGGGGGAGTCTCCCTGGTGGTCGGGCGCATTGAGGCGCTGGGCTTACGGGTGGCCCTAGATAAGACGGAGGCCCTGTTATTCCATGGGCCTCGTCGTGGTCCACCCCCTGGCGCCTCAATCGTGGTCAACTCGGTCCTCGTACCGGTTCGGGCCCAGATGAAATATCTGGGCCTGATCCTCGACGGGAGGTGGCTCTTCGACGAGCACTTCCGACAGCTTGCTCCAAAGCTGGTCGGCGCTGCGTCTGCCCTAGGGCGACTCTTGCCCAATATGGGTGGACCCAGCGTCGCGACAAGACGGCTGTACACGGGGGTTGTCCGGTCAATGGCACTGTACGGTGCACCGGTGTGGGCGGCGGCTCTGACCGCCCAGAATAGGGTACGCCTCTGGCGCCCTCAGAGGGTAATGGCGGTCAGAGCCATACGCGGTTACCGCACCGTTTCTACGGAGGTGGCGTGCGCGTTGGCCGGAACTCCCCCGTGGGATTTGGAGGCGGAAGTGCTCGCCGAGGTTTATCGGCGAGTGGCTGACTCCCGGGCGGAGAGCGGATTTCCGCCCTCCGCCCGAGGATGTGCGCGAGTGGCGCGAAGCCGCTCGCCGAGCCACGATGGCTCGTTGGTCGTTCCGGCTGGAGACTCCACGCGCTGGCTTCGCCGCCGTGGAGGCTCTCCAGCCGGTCATCGCCGAGTGGGCAGGGCGGCAGCACGGGACCCTTTCCTTCCGACTGACGCAGGTGCTTTCCGGGCACGGTTGCCTTCGGAAAGTACCTGCACACGGTCGCTAGGAGGGAACTGAGTCCCGCCTGCCACCACTGCGACTGCAGTGAGGACTCGGCCCAGCACACGCTGGCGGTCTGCCCCGCATGGGCGGCGCAGCGCCGGGCCCTCACTGCAGTCATCGGAGTGGATCTCTCGCTACCGGCCGTAGTACGCTCCATGGCCGGTAGCGACAGTTGTTTTACCGCGGTCGCAACCTTCTGCGAGGTAGTAATCTCGCGGAAGGAGGCGGCGGAGAGGGCCCGGGAGGACGACCTCCACTCGGACCCGATCCGCCGCCGGCGAACCGGGCGGCGGAGGCCCGCCTACCACAGCCTCATGCCGCCCTGAGTGTGGCCGCGGGTGGACGGGGTGGGTTTCCCCTTCACCCGCATTAGTTGGCCAGCCGCGAGGGGGCGGCGTCCGCGTGTGCCGGACGTCGCCTAAAGAGAGGAAAATACATTGAGACGGAGCCCGCACCAGGAGCGGGCTGGCGCTAGGAGGGGTCCGGATGTCTTAACAACAGCTGTTCCCGGATCCCGCCTGTTACAGGCGCAGAGTGGCACACCGTGTGGTTTTAGTCGGTCCGAGTCCGACACACCACCCCGCCGCAAACCCCGGGGGGGTGACGGTCCGAGGGGATTTCCACACGTAAAAAAAAAAAAAAAAAAAAAAAAGGATATCTTCAATCTTCATTAAACAAGGTATAGATTTCCTCGCGGAACCAATCTCTTACTTATGCAACTTGTGCCTATCAACTGGCATTTTTCCAAAGGCTCTAAAAAAGTCAATTGTCGTACCCGTTTACAAATCTGGAAATAGAGACAGTGTCACTAATTATAGACCAATCTCTCTTCTTCCCACTCTTGGCAAGATAATTGAAAAAGCTATCAATACAAGATTAACAAATTATCTCGAAGCAAATTCCTTTTTTCCTCAAACCAGTATGGTTTTAGACAGAAGCTATCTACTTCGGATGCGATTGAGGATCTGGTTCAACATGTCACGCAAAATTTGGATATTCGAAATAAATGTTTAGCAGTATTCTTAGATCTCGCCAAAGCGTTTGACACTGTCTCTATTCCTAGATTGCTTCGGAAACTGGAAGGTGCAGGTATACGTGGTATCCCACTAAAACTTTTTGAATCTTATCTTAGTGGTCGTAGTCAATCTGTGGCAATCGACGGTGTAATTAGTAAACCTCTAGGTATTGATTTCGGTGTACCACAGGGCTCGGTCCTCGGACCGACCCTATTACTAATTTACCTTAACGATCTTAGTGAAACAATCTTGAATAACGCCAAAATATTATCTTTTGCTGATGACACTGTACTCCTCTTTAATGCGTCATCGTGGGATGAGGTCCATAAAGTCACTGAAGATGGAGTAAAGACGGTTCTTAATTGGCTAGATAATAATTTGCTCACAATTAACTTCAAAAAAACAAAATATATTACTTTTAGTATATATGATAATAAACAACCTCTAAATTTCAGCGTAAAAGCACATGTACATTCATGTAGTTTAAACTCGTCTTGTGATTGTTTCCCACTTACTGCTGTCTCTTCTATTAAATACTTAGGTGTAATTATAGACCGTAACTTAAACTGGAAGTGTCATATTGAAATGCTTAGTAACAGATTAAGAAAACTCATATGTATTTTCAAGAAAATAAGACACATGCGGGATCCTACAATAAATAAGATAGTGTACTACTCTTTGTGTCAGTCTATATTAACATATGGTATCACAGCCTGGGGTAGTGCTAAAAAAACTAATCTCATCAAAGTAGAACGGGCACAAAGAGCTGTAATAAAAACCCTAAATTTTAAAAAAATCTTTTACCCAACCTTAGACCTTTACAAGGAATTCTCAGTATTGAATGTACGTCAGCTATTTATACTACGAATAGTTCTAAGGCAACATCGAATCACACCACCTTTAGTTATTTCAAGAAGGCGACGTACTACAGTTTATATAGTACCTCGCTCTAGAACTATGTTTGCTCGGAATTGTTTTTCATATTTGGGTCCTTGGCTATATAATAAACTTGGTGAAATAACTACCCAGCTCCTCAAAGATAAAACTCTTAAAGCTTGCAAAAAAATCATTACAGATTACCTATTAACATTAGACTATGAATCTACTGAATCTATACTCAAGATATTAATCTAAAATTCGTTTTTTTTTTTTTTTTTCCAAACTTACCAGTAAAATATGCTGCTATATATGTTTCCTGCTATATTTATATTTAATATGTTTTAACATAAAGCTTATACTTAAAAACCAAATACTAAATTACATATACATTATATTGTGATATGTACAGATGTATGTATGTGTATGTATATATATGTGTATATTTGTGCATGAATATGTATGTTTATTTATCAATTTAGATACATCAAAACAATAGTTTAAATATAAAATAACAATATTACCTAATTAATGTTTATTTTAGTATATATGTGTATTTATGTAGATATTGTGTAATTATTACACACTAACCAAAATAAAAAGAAGGAAAAAAAAATGAAAAGTAAGTTAGTTAAGTTGACGCAGTATCTTAGTTTCTCATTTAAAAACATTACACTTTGTCTGTATTTCGATTTTCACTAAATTAATTTTATGTATTAATCTTCCATATACTATACTTACCGTATTACGCATCCAATAAACAATGAGCCATACAGTCAAGCACTCGCTCATGCAACACGTAACTTTTAAAAATGGTCACTTAGTTCGATGATAACTACACTGCCGCAACACAGTTTTACTAGTGCGGAGGGTAGCTGTCAATACTAGCTGCTACCACTTGTTAGATTGTGTTATTCTATCTCATTAGGTCTATGTTGCTTATGGAACAAAATTAATTATCAATATATTTGTTATTCTGGTTTTAAGAATTATACTTACCCTTATGTTTAGCTTAAGATAAGTTATAAGTTAAATATTGTTATAATAGCTACCTACATTCATCACTTCCAACTGGTCTTACTTCCAACTGGCGACCGTTTGTCAATGAATAATAATACAGCATATTACATTAACAAATAAATGATCCATGGGAAGTATCCGAAATCAATGTTTAAACAAACAAACAAGAAACAATCTTAAAACAAGGTTTTATAACTACTCTCAGTCACTCCTCAAAAACTGGGTTAGGAAATATTACCTGGTGCTGTCAGTTTCATGAGATGAATTCATGAGTTATTAATTTATAATTAATAGATCCAACACTACATAATTATGATTTTATAATAATAAGTAATGAATAGATATTTTTATTTATATATTAAACACATTTATGAATTATTATTAATGTAATGCGAAAATATCATAATACTTCTATGTTCTTGCTATTAATTTTTACAATTTCAACGCGTGCTAAGAAGACTTAGTTCATCCTTTTGGGCTTCGATCAAATACATAGATATGCTTTTTATAAAAAATCTAAACAAACAGTAGCCCCAGATTATACTGTTTATAATATTTTTATAATAAAAAAAATCTTATGTTTCTTAGTCTTAAGTCGAACTCAATAAGTACCGTGGTTTTGAAGCGTATGATACGAACAACAAGGCTAATGTGTTCCTTAGTAATGAATTATTTTATATACTAGCACTCCGAATATAATCTGGATTTCGTATTCTATACCATTGAATGATTAAATTGACTTTGGAAACTTCATCGACACCAAACAAAAGAAGAAAAACAACAAAATTATGAAAAGTGAAGTAAAGTGACAAAAAAAAAACAGAAAACTCAGAAAAAAATCCTTAAATTGATAGAAGATAACCAAATAATAAAGCGTTAAAGGAGCAGGGTGAAAAAAGACTACGAAGACATTCTGTAAACTAAAACACAGTAAAAACAATTAATATCAATCGGCCCATTGCAATCCATTGCTGCACATGACTTCTCCTAATGCGTATTATTTCATACTACTGTTGCATTTCACGTCCAATATATTGATGATTTTCCAACAGACTATTGCAGTTCAATTTTCTACTGCCATGCCGCACACGTCGATACAAGTTTTTTGTGTAAATATTATGGCGATTACACGTTTAATCATAAACATTCATAACCCACGTACATGATGATATAAGGTCTATTAAGAATCAGCCAAGCAAAGAGAATCATGTAAAAAGTGTGTACAACCAAGTCTATTATTTCATTGACTCATGCCATATTTACTTTTGAGAGAAAAGGTTACATCTAGAGTAATTGTATAATATTGCTAAACTTAGCGAATATTCATATCGATTTTTTTACATTGTAAAATTTATTTCTATTTTATTTATTTTTATATTTGATAAACCAATAACAATTGAAACAGTAATTTTTAGAGAACAATATTTATTTATGTTTGACAGCTATCGGTTAAAAAAAAATTAAAAATTTGGGGAACGATATGACATACGACGATAATTACGAAATGTTGTACACCATTTTAAATATTATTTTAATGAATTTGTTGTATTCTAATATTTGTAATGTTATTTAGTCGTTTCTTAAAGTTAATGATTTCCTTCATTTTTTATAAAGCTTATAGTTACTCTACTTATTAATTGATAAAATATTTTATAGCATCACTTCAATGATTGTTTATAGACTTTTTGCTTAGTTTAAAAATTTATTACTTCGCCAAAGTAAGGTACAAGGCACTTTGTATTAAAGACTAGGTTGTAATTTAATTTTTAAAATTACCTAATCATAATGAATACAATAAAGAACTCAATTGTTTTTACTGAATTTAAGGCACAACATCTGTAAAGAGCGAAAATAAGAAAACACTATTGTACCTAAGATTGTTAATAAAGATTCATTACTTTTAATAACTTTTCTAAATAAATCCTACGGTTATCGGTTTAAAACAAATAAGTCAATTTACTATATTTTATTTTTTCAAATTGAAACGATGTACAAAATTTTCTCAGCTATCATATTAAATGTTTAATTAAATTGGCAAAAATAAAACCCAACGGTTACATTGATTCAAATTGCATCAAATATTTCTTAAAACACGGACTAGCACATGTATATTATATATTATTGACCCCAGGTTAGCCAGTTCTTGTAGTGACTTTAGATAAATACTACAAAACTTATGGTTTATTACTTTGAAAACTCGATAAGTGACATGATGAAAAAAATTTAAGCCAAGCTTACGATAGACGTAGTGGCATCTTCAATAATGAAGCTATGTCATGAAGTCCTTACGCCAACGATATTACGCCAACAAATCACTAAACCTAACACTAGTGAATAGAGAATGTACTCAATTTATGTAACTTCAAAGTTATATTGTATTCACTTAAATTTTACGATTCAAATGTCACGAATTGCTGCATAAATATCGTAGGATTAAACAGGTAAATAAAATACATGTGCTTGTTCTGATATTTTATGGTCATGGTAATACCTTGGAGGATCTCCTTCTCAGTTTGAAGGTGAATATATTTCAAAGTAGTGAATATTGACGCACTATTGAATAATTATAAAAACTAAGCATCCCTTGATGGGCGAAATTCGACCATAAATTTTTATTTTGTTCAATATAAGTTGTCATTAGCAATGAGTACTGCGTTGGAATTCTCTTGATGCAAATTTTACAAATTTAACCTTAGCATGTAATGAACATTTTGGTTCATAATATTTACGGAAAACGATTATATCCCCACGAAACGTTGGCGTCAGGCAGACGGTCGGTCATCAAAGAGAAAAGCCGAAACCATTTTGCAATGAAATGAAGGACTGTGGAGTGAAGGATGTCGATTGATAGAGAAGAATGAAAGAAGAAAACTCATTGCACCGACGCTGACGTCAAATAAATTAGTAGAAAGGGTAAGAAGAAAATTATATAAGTTGTACTGCTATTGTATGACTTTCTCAAGATGTGTCAATATAATTTTGAAAATTGAGTCATGAATTTGAACAATCTTAGTTTTTGCACCTTATCCTCCTTAATCTTCTTATCGTGTATAGAACAACTGGTTCAAAGCAAAATCCAAACTTGCTTTTATTTTATCAGTAACTACTTCCTCCAGTTTAGTGTTAACTGAAGTAAAATAACGTAACGAGATTTAGTCTTTACTTCAATAGAAATTGTATTCAAAAGAATAGGACTATTTAGCTTTAAGCTTGTAGCCCAACCTTTCATAACTTTATGACCCTGACTTTATAAGGTGCAAATAAATCTTGTTTTCCTATCTTTAATAAATATAGTTATCTCAATAAAGCTAACAAGGAGCAAAAGCCATATTATATATACAGATTTAACTATGGGTAAATAAGTCGTGGTTTCATTTGCAATGAAAGTATCATTACATGTTAAAAACTGGTTCAATTGTAGAAGTCGACGAGAGTGACAGGTTAATAGCCAGCATTAGCCGAAAGCCGAGTCACACGTTTATTACGTCACAGTCTAGTATACTGTATATCCTGTGCTTGTATAATATATTTTTACTTTACTTTCTATGTCTGTTGTGTTGTATTAAAATAGTAAATATACTTGTAAAATAGTACTAGTTGGGTAATGATTGATTTTTGTGTGTTTTAAAGTTGTTATAGTATGTACATCAAATATAAATTAATATTCATGTTATTCGTTATCACTTGGAATCTTTTTAATGTTTTAACTGCCTCAATGATGCTATAACTAAATGTCAAATGAAGTGAAATTAACATCAATTACTTACTTATAGTCCGTAACATATAGAAGAAAATTCTCTATCAGTCATATTTTAGTTTTGATTTACTAAACGTTGTTGTTGAGAAAATAATGATATAAGAACTGTACATTTATTCTTCTATTTCTTCAATGTATATACAGAAATAAAATATTGCAATCCATTGTACAACATTTTTATTCAAAAATCGAAAATACAAAGATAACTTAATCATAATTGTAAGATATTTACAAAAGTTTAAAAATAAAAATTGAACACTTGAGATATTGGTGTCGTATCACATTGAAACATCTAGCATCTTTTAGCATATTTTACAATTTGTAGAACATTTTCTTTACCTTTGAATAGTTATTAAAATAATTCTAACTTGTTTGTACATTTGTATAATATACCAAAATAAGTATTTATTAGCTGTCTTCAGCTCCTCAGCCTTTTGGTTGAAGAAAACCACAGTATTCAAGCATATGAGAGATAACAGTTCATCTTTACAAGAAACTTGCTATCAAAGAACATGTTGAAACCAATACGCTCATGTATATACTTATTTGATTCAAAGAGTCTTGACAGAAGAGTTTTGACAAAAGGACATATTGAGAATATTTTCTTAGGCATAAGAAATCTTATATCTTACATAACAGTTTGAGTATTAAAATTCCTTAACTACACTAACACACATTCATTTTTATTTTCAATCGTAGACGTTTTCTTGAAAAGTCTGGTAACGTTTTATGGATGACTATTCGAAATCTCAGACATTTTTGAAGTTAATAACAAGAAAATCTAATCTTAAAATAAATGGCATTTGGGTTCTGCCATCAGAACATTCACGGTACTAACAGTCTATGAGAAACCACTTATTATTTACTGTTGATAGTAAGTACCTTTGTAGTCAAGAGCTGCCCTATCCTCTTGTTCTCTGGCAGCCTGGGGGTTGTTCTTAGCTTCTAAGGCAGCACGCTCCTGCGAATACAAAAAATGTGTCCGTTTTAATTAAGAAATCAAAATTAACAAGTAGCGGTAACCAGCAAAAATAAAAAGAATTATCTTAAATTGTTTCTTATATCTTAAGTTTAACCATTTCCCAGAACAAATTTTTACATATATTTTTTGAAATATACCTAAATTTAGAGTTCATTAAAAAAATCTTGAAAAATAAATTTTCACAACAAACACATATTAAATATTAGCTTCTGCCCGCGGCTCTACCCGCGTATATGTCGGTTTACGCGGTAAAAAGTAGCCTATGTTACTCGCTGATAATATAGCTTTCCATTGTTTTTTTTTTATTGCTATAGTGGTATAAGCTTGAAAGCGTAACAAACACACAAACAAAGTCACTTTCATATTTTTCATATAAATATGGATATAAGGAACAAGCATGTACATACATTTTAAAATACGCCTTGATTCGTATTCAGTACCTATTAAACTTCACATCAACAGCCTATACTAGTCCACTGCTGGACATAGGCCTCTCCTTAGAAAGGAGGTTTTGGCCTACTATACCACGCTGGCCAGACGGGTTGGTATAGGGTTTGTTTCAAGATTTCCTTCTCTTTGCAGTGCTGTTGTCCTGTTTAATTTGCTCCCTTAGTCGGCTCTTACGACACCCACGGGATGAATTGGGGTCACCGTCACCACACGAACGTGCAGTGTATTAAGTTATTAGTAGCGTCGGACACTTAAAATGTATCCGTGACGTTTACTATTCTTTAAACAAGTAAGGTTATTTTAGCATCAAAACAAATTACACGATTAAAACCAAGATACATTACATTTGAATTTGAAGGACTCAGGTTACAAAGTTTAGTAGTAGTAGCAAATTATTTGGTTATATATATAAATGGAGAATACAATAATACTTTAATATCAATATGGAGATGGACTATGCTGGAATGTCTGAATAGAGTGAGCAATTAAATTTGTCTGCATTTCTAACACTACTTCGGGCCGGTTCAAGAAATGAAATTTCTATTACACAAGAACGAAATTCATAAGATGATCTCACTCCTTGCGAAAGAATATTTTTACCTCATTAGCTTTGATTCCTGCGTAGATTAAATCGAGACCTTTCTGGATTTCAGGAGAGACGGGAGGAGGAGTAGGAATGTGATCGCCCTTGACTCTGAATCCGAATTCGTCAGCAGTGTATTCCACATTAATGATTTGACCATCAGGCGCAGTGTAGCTGTAGGAACCGGTTTGCACAAGGGCGTTCAGGTCGTCGCCAAGATGCTTCAGGTAACCTTCTTCAGAAGCTTGGATGTTGTTGCCAGTTTCATACCTGAAAGTCATTAAAGACTTGTCTTAATCAGGAAGTGTGAATAAAATAACTAAAGAACATATAAAGCATGTTTAAGAAACTAATTTATTTACGTTGACCAAAAGTACGTAATCTCGTAGTAAAAGTATGTGGTCAAGGTCGTATTTTACAATTTTATGGAATCTCGTACCCATCTACATGTTTCCACGGTCATTTAAGATACCTGTCGTTATTGAGACGATCCGAATGATTACGAACACGTTTATTATGAAATGAAAATCATTATAGGGTATTTGTTTACTTGTATGCCAATTTAGTTAAATTTATTAAATAAAAGGAGTGTAAAAATTATTATTTCAATCTATCAATTTCTTTATGAATCAATCTGTGTTTTGTCAAATTGTTCATATACTTGTATGAGCTATTGTATTATTATAAGCTGCATAATCACATTATTTTTTTAACACAGATATCTTTAGAATTTACTTACGAAGTTTTGTAGCTTCCATCATTGGCTTGCTCTTTATCAAAACGAATAATAGGGATATATGTTGTAGTTTCCAATTGAACCTTGGGCCTGAAATCATCAATTTGATTTTTTTGTCTGTACTCTTGCTGCTGAGGCTGTTGTCTGTAGTCAGCTTGTTGGTAGTTATTGTAATTCTGCTCTGCAGGTATCTGGTCATCAGCCTCTGGCTCAGTTTTAAGAGATATTTTTCTCTGAGGCAGAGCCACCGCAAGGGACAGCAATGCACAAATTGCGATCTGTAATAATATTATATTCACTTGTCAATAACAGATATAATACTTCTTAACCGGGTTTTCCAGGGTTCAAGTTAAGTACAGAGGTGATGTCACACAGAAGAGCTTAATCATATTCGTAATGTTGTAATATAAGATGGAACGGATACAATAGGCAGCATCTTGTGAAACCGGCTCATTCGACACGCAGGTTGGGCGAAAGTGGGTCCCAACATAATACGAGTATGTATTGACACTTACATGTCCGCGAAGATGGCATTGTTTTATTGAGATCAAACGTCTTTTAGTTGTGCTACGTTAACAAGCAAAACCTTTTGTCTCAAATTATGTAATGCATATATGATTACAAAAAGTTGGTAAATAGAGTTTAGCCGAGTTAAATGTCTCGGTCAATACATTACTGAACTTAATACAGTTGGGTAAGTCAAGACAGATGTATTTTAGTGTGTTTAAGGGTTACTTAACTTGTATTAATATAACTGATTAGAATATATACTGAGTTATATCAAGTCGATCTATACAAAAGTTGCGAAAGCATTGAAATGAAAGTAATGGCTTTAAATTGCTAGTTACACATTGTTGTATATTGATTTATTTATAATACGTTGGAAAAAGTTTTTATTATGACGACAGTTACGTTAGTATTGAATACCCTGTTGATATGATAATCATTCTAATGTAATTTACAGTTTTGAGATAAGTTTTTATTACAACTACGAAACTATTACCGATATTAATGAATAATTACACAAGTTGAATATTGATCGCAACACAGTTTCTCATTTGACTCTTTTTCATTACCTAAAGGTATGACTTAAAATTGGGTTGTATAATAAATATCAAGAACAAGATCATTTTTGTGTAATGTAACAGAAAGTTCATTAAAACGAGGTTGCAACTACATATAAATTGAAAGCCATTCTCGCCCATTCTGTATGCTAAAGATTTTTTTTTCGTGTGCGTATGAATCTAATGTTATATCGATTGTGTGATGTTACATTATTACATGTCTTTTACAGCTTCGAATGTAATCAATTTACATTTCTCTGAAACCCGTTACATTTTTATGAAACTCTGCTTTTCCGATTGCAAAGCGGATAGAAAAACTATCACTTTTACATGTTTGATTTTGATATGTTGATTTAAAAAACCATCAATATACAAGATTTCTCACTTATTTTACACGAAAAAAAAATACAATAACAGTACTTTTTATTTCTGATTTTTTTATTTAGTGTCATGTCACAGAAAAAGTAAAGAATATTTGGAAATCGATAATAACTTTATTTTGAAGTTAGTGTCATTAAACTCTACTCTACGTAACTTTTTGGTTTGCTACAAAAAAAAAACAAAAATCTTTTCCAAAATTAGGGATATTAATTTCTTTGTCACCACAGGTAATTTTTAATGTTTGGAAAGTTCTTCAATTGAATTAAAAATGAATTAATCTTTGGACGGATTAACCTGTTTTAATGAGACACGTCCAATCAAAAAATGAAACGCAAAATACATTTTGTTGAAAAGTTATTAATGATGATAGATTAATTGAAACAAATTTTTGCTTTAATTTATTTATACATGTTAAGTAAATCAATTTACATTCTATTCAATATCGTTATATTTTACAATAAAGAGAAATACATAAAAAATTAAATTATGCCTCAGAAGAAATAAAAATGTTAAAACCGGTTTAAATTTAATTTTGAAAAGATACTACATCATAACAACCGATGGTTCTCATATATATTTAAATAAGTGAATCAGATATATACATATTCAAATATATGAATACTAGATAACAGATGCAACAGAGAGAAAAACTCATGTTAGGTGTTATTTGTAATAGGCATTAGTTGCAAAAAATATATATATATTGACTATAGTTGTAATTACCGAAGATATAAGAGTACAAGAAACTAAAACTATTAACTAAAAGAGCAAAATATTAAAAAAAAATAAGTAGCATCGATACGAACGATAACCGATAAATGATGTAATGAAATGTAGGAATTTGAAGACGCAGACATTTAAATGTCAAAGTTCAGTCGTCGACGTATCTGCCGACCCTATTTAGTACTGCCTCTCACAACACTCGATTGCGGGGAAATCCTTAACCATGGGAATAGTTGCGATAATGATGTATTCCAATCATCACAATGATAATCTTCTGTTACCAGTCCTAGACTTCTTCTATTTGAAAAAAAAATAGAAAATAAATAAATATAGGGCTGAAGAAAGTAGAAATTAGGGAATTAATGTACACTCACCAGCAGTTTCATTGTTGTTTATGTCTGGGGTGACGTGGTGCAGCGAAGTGGCAGGTGGCGTGTCGTGAACTATGTCAGAGTGGTAGTAGTGCGCTCGCTTTTATACTGCACCCCTGCCACTTATGCGAGCTGTTCGAAGCCATCTCACTTTCATAGCCGAGTTGTCGCTGCAATACGATGCAGCCACGATCGACATAGCAATTTTTTTCTGTATCAAAAACCATGACATTTTTCGCCTAGTACCAATGATCCTTGCTAGATGTTTATCGTCGAATAGATTTCGTATGATCTACATTATTGTATCAATAATTATGTACTATAAAATAAAGTGACAATCGCAAACGATTAAAATTGATATTTGATTGACTCTTTGAGGCACATCTATTTTAATAAATTTTAGTATTTAGTTCTTCACGACAAAAACTATAAATATTTTTTACAAATAGTTGCATAATACTGTATTGAGTTCCAAAAAGTATTTGTAAAAAGAAAAGACTACAATTTAAATTAAATCTTAGTTGTGTTTTTAGATGAGACACAGTTTGCAGAATTGCATATGCACATTAATTCTAATAACTTTATCATAATCTCAAAGTGGAATACCAACTCACGGAATATTAGTTGATAAGTATGATTACATATTTAGCGTATATCTGAAAATATATTAAGATATATTATTACTATAGTATACTTTCGGATATTCTGCAGATAAATGAATATTTCTAAAGAAATTCAAGGAATTATTACTACAAAAAAGCGCCCAATTATAGAAATTCTAGTACTTTTGAACTACTTTTAATAGTTAGGTACTATATAATGTCCTTATTATATATAGCTATATCTTCTTAATAAATACTTTTGATAACATTTTGGTGAGTCATATAAAAGAAAGAAGACAATCCCTAATTACGGCCTAAAAGGATACTTCTCTACTTATGTAATTTGAGAACACTAAATACTAATATTATATTGAACTTTTTAATCAATCGTGTAATTTGATTTCGAAAATAATATTCACAATCCATTTGTAAATACTAACAATGATTGGAATCATAGATGGATGGATCCAGTCATGGATACAATGGATTGTACGACGCGTTATTACGTTGATTGATCAAACATTAAAAGGCGTACACGTAACACGGATGGCGTAGTGGTATAAACGGTTACCTCGCCGTTTCTTACTGCTCTGAGTGTTATGGGTTCGATTCCTACATAGGACAACACTTTATATGATCCACAAATTATTGTTCTAAGTCTGGGTGTTCTTTGTGTCCGTTTCATGTATGTATGTAAAGTCCCCCGCGACACAAAATATATTCCTAGTGCGGGAGTTGTCTTTTATGTAATATGTATAAAAAAAGCATTTTGTAAGTCATTGTAGATAAATTTTGTGCTATTGAAGTATTTTTGCTTGCGAATCTCTCTTAGACATAGGATAATTTTAATTATTTTATTTCTTGATTTTAATTCTATCTAAATCAGCATTTACATTAAGAATATATATATTAATAGGAAATATGATGCTTTCAGATGTAGATTTTAATGACAACAGTTTTCCGAAAATGTATTACTATCTGCATTACCATACAGGATATGACACAGAGCCTATGTATTCATAAGTTACGCGACTAGTATTGTTACACAATACTGTCTTCTCTTGAGTGTCCTTGGAGGGTTCTAGATAACGATTTAGTAAAAGATGTGCCAATATGTACAACATTATTGATTGCAAGAATTTTTAACATCTTTTATTAACGACTTTATTATTATATTCATACGCAATTCGGAGTAAAATTCAATTTTATGTATCACAGTACATCATTAAAATGTTGTGTGATATATATCCATTTTTTATATAAATCAGCTAGCACAATTTCTGAGTGTAATATGAATGTTTGATTGTAAAATATCTTTCAAATTCGTTAAACACTGGCTGTTTTGTGATCGAACAATGGATTTTTTTAAGGAATTTCGTGTTCTTTCATCTCCGCAACATTATCTTTAAACACATGGTGTAAGTAGCGTCGCTTATGTTGGTGTTATATAAATTGTAGGCGTTGTTTTCGCTTGTCAGTGTAGCAACAAGTTACTATCAGTTATCAAGGCAAATTGCGCAATAGGCTCAAGAGGGAGTGTGTAACTGCGTGGAAGTGGGCACGCCTGCGATGCGCTTCATATCCGACCATTTTTGCGCATGATGTGCAGCATTAATCAAGATTTGCTAGATGCTTTCTATTTGTTATTGCTCCCTTGGTTATGTACCTAGGCTATCTTATTGTGTAAGGAGAATTATATGACAATATGAATATAAGGTGTAACAACGAAATGTACATAACAACAATATCTAGGGAAGAGTATTTACTAACATAGTAAGTCCGATGGCAATTAAAAAATTATAATTTTATATCTTGGAGTTGATCTGATGATAGAGCCAGTAAGTGAATAAGAGAATTCTTTATTATTAATTTTACTAAACTCTATTTTTTTACAATAGATAACCAATCGAATAAAAAATCTGTTGAAAATAGCAAATTTATCAGATTTCACTGAATTGCTTGTTAATTCTCTTTTTAACGTGTTAGTTAGTTGTTCACAGTTTTGGTGTATAAGAAGAACAGGTACCTACATATACTACATGTCGTTTCCCATTGTTTATAATTTCATTTTTTTTTTTATATAGGTAGAGAAGGTGAGAAATTACCTCATCCATACTCGTATATGTATTTAAACCAACAGCTATACTCAATGAAGTCTTTTACAAGAGTCTTTTCATTATATAATATTTACATATTTAGTTAGACCACAGTATTTTCTTCTTTTACTTCGTCTTTTTTTTTGTTGCTCAACAAACACTCTGTGATAATTTCCTTACTTATGTTATCATCATTGAAATTATTTTAATATTCTCATCCAATCTTCCAATCTTCCAATTAATATTCTTATTATTATTTTTATTCAACTGTAGCTGTGTTATGTGTTTTATTAAACTGTGTATCAATGCGGTTGTCACTTTTATCCAATCATCATTGTATTTTGCATTTACATTATTGTATAATGTGCATACAGCAATAGACATAAAGCACCTTTTATCTAGGCAAATAATTTTCCCGGTTGTTTTATACATGCGACATTCGCGAGCGAAGCCATGGACAAACTTAGTATTTTTAAATACATTAACATCTCAATTTCGCCATCGTTCCACACGGCAAAATTTTCATCCTCATTACCTGAATAGTTGGCGCTCCACGACTGTGCGCTTTTCGAGACACTTTTTGCCCCGCACAACCAATCTGTGGAACGGGTTATCGTCTCCGGTATTTCACGACCGATACGACCTTCAAACCGTCAAGAAAAGAGCGTACTTCTTCCTAAAGGGCCGCAACTAGTTTTGTGACTCATGAGTTGCAGACGTAAATGGTCGCTGCGATGGTCACTTTCCATCAGGTGACACGTCTGCTCGACTGCCCCCTCTAACATAAAAAAAAGAAAATTACTTTAAACTAAAATATGTCGTATACTAGCAGCATCTGGTACACGGATCAAGTCACCACCAGTAAACCATTGGCCAAGGATCCATAGACAGAAACGTCTTAGCTGTATGGTCCCTTGTTTGTAACCTGGAAATAAAACTATTAAAACAATAATCACCGAATCCACAATCGATATATCGATAATCTTGTGAGACTAATCCAATTATTTGATTTTTTCTTAACTTTCATTTTATCTCGTAATGAGGGTCGTCGATTACTATTGACAATCATTGCGTAGCGCTCTAAATGGTTTCTCATAACTATTTTACGCCTGTTGGCAGCAATTGTTCTATCAATGATAAAATATTAATAAAATAATCATTTCTAATCAAATGTGCCTCTATTATTTTTAACAGACTTAAAAAAGAGGAAGATTTCAATACGGATGTTTCTATTTTTTTTAGTGTATGTTCGGTAGTTTAATGTAAATATGGACGAATTTTCCTGTGGTATAATAGGTGGACTTGGTTAAGTGGACCTAGATACTTTAGGGTGTTTTAGTAGCTATTATAACTAATAGATTTTACTATGAAATAAAATATCCCAAACGTAACCATTTTAAAGATACTGGACTTTTAGGATTTTTTTATCAAAAATTACCGAAATTTTGCATACCACTTTTTTTTTGTAACTTTTATCCTCTTTTTTTTTCTTTATTATTTACTGATTTTGTTTTGTTCACACATTTATTTTATTATTTCCATTACCAAAATTGTAATGTATTTAATAAACTGGACCGAAGTAGATGGTTGATAATAGCAAAATAAAATAAATGTGTAAAAAAGATTTTTTCTTTAAACAAAAACTATGACAGTTAAGTTGCAGATGTGTTAAAAATATGTACGTATTATCAGCTATCTAACGAGGCATAATAGTATAAGATAGTATTATAATTCATAGAAAAAAAGTTAGGTGAAAGACCGGGAGTTCTAAGAATTATCGTATAAGCCGATAATACCTAGTAAAAAACGTTGCTTGTATTTTTGGACTGTTTCCTTTTCTATTCGTTACTAACTATTGCGAACTGGAGTTTGATTTATGCTTCGGATAATGTTGAAGACGACGACCTATACGCAAGAGGAATATGCTGATATTCTGATGTGTACGAAAACCAATGCGTATCCGCATAATTTAAATAAAGCAAAATAACTTATATACAGTAGATGGTTTTTTTTAGCTTTTTTTCAAAGTCACGTAGTTAGGTCCTTTACCGTGGTATTGCGAGTCTTCAAGTTCACTTGTGTACGAATAATCGAATTTATTAATAACGAGTTATTTTCCATCCAAGAGTCTTTTTAACCAACTTCAAAAACATAAGTTTTTGATACACAACAGTTTTTATCCCAGAAATCATCCATTAAGGGGTGGAAGTTTGTATGAGGAATCCAATAACCGCTGAACCAATTTACCTATACCTTTACCTGTGAGACCCTCGTCAATAGTATCTAAAAACAATTTTTATAATTTAAAATAAATATAATCTTATTTTCAATTTTGAGAGCTTTAGATATTTCCTTTTGTTATTCGATGAGGTTCACACACTTTTCGTAAAATCTGAAATTTTCGTTCCTAATTCGCATGGCTATTATCGTAACGAGTTCGATCGTTAGTGTCTACATATGTATGTAGTTACTATTTTGTCATATATTGTTTCAATTGCACATCTTGGCTATGAGTCTGTTACATAAAGCGGTGTTTTTGAGGTTACTGACACTACCATGTGCGGCATGGAGTGCCCAATTCTAATCGTTTTGCACTTATTAGTCATTATAGCATAGGTGGTTTACTGAGAGTAAAAAAAAAACATTCTCTTGGTTAATTACTTCAGCCTTGTACTTATTTAAATATTATAGTGGACTATGTATGCATGCATTTGCTTTGAGAGTTGAGAGAAATATTAACGGTGTTTTAACCGACTACTTAAGAACCTCAAAATAGGTGACGTTTCTTGTGCGAACATAATTATCCATGTGCTTCCAGGTTTCTAAACACTGTTCTGTAGTCTTTAGATACATTTTAAGGAGAAAATACTAGAATTTGAAATCTTAGCTTAAGGAATTCTCATTTAATCGCTATACTAGTTCCAAAATGTAAAGTAACTCTTAAGTTACTCCGGTAATAGACCGAGATACTAATCTCATCGATTCAAACTAATCTCTTTTTTTTTTAAATACAACCTATCGAATACATTGACTGCTTCGGTGGCGCAGTGGTAGTGTATGCGACTGCTCTGTTGAGGTCTTGGGTTCGATTCCCGAGTAGGACCAAATGTTTATATGATCTGCAAATATTTGTTTCGGAGTTTGGGTGTTTTCCATGTATAATATGTATGTATTTACAAAAAAAAGTATTTAAGTATTCTATCAGTCAATCTAGCTTTCATAGTACATGCTCTGGTTAAGTTGAAACTAGATGGCGTTTTGTGTGTCAGATTTGCGAAATATTATTATTATTTAATATGGGAAATACGTTTTTAAATTTGAGACATTTCTATTGCTGATGAGTTAAGACTTCAAGGCTAGTTATTACATTATATCAAAAGGTAAGTACTATGAAATAACTGAAAATAACTGTTGTGACGGTGGACTTGCAGTAGTATGAGCAAGTCACTTGTCAATTATGGGATGTACAAATCAGGAGCGAGTCACATCAAATAGTATACAGTTGAATAGAATTTAATCCACGTGGGCGAAACAAAAGAGCTATGCAAGGACAACATAGTGACGCTCTATTGTTGGATACCCAAAGTATTTCTTATTTATTATACTACTTTACTACTTCTACTTCACCATCACCATATGCTAAAATTATTAAACTAATAATACATGAAACTATATTGTATTTCTATGCAATATAGTTTTTCTTTAATATTTTTTGGTTCTCGTCAAATATGCATCCTATTCAAAATCTGTGATGCAATGCTAACAATAGCTATTTATTGCATTGTTTCGAAGAAACATAGTGAAAAATATGCATTCATCGAAGTAGAATGTAGTAGAATACATTATGCTGTTGCATTTTTAACTTTGACAATGACATTCGGCCAATGTTAAAGAAAAATGAGATAGTAGTGGTGTATTTAGTGTAATAATAATAAATTAATAAAATCATTCAAACCATATAAATGATTTAAATTACGCTGCTATGTTTTGGATTGCTATGATAATTGTCACGCTTAACGTTTTAAATTTTCGCTGATATATAAAGAAGGGAAAAATAGTAAGAATCCTTACTTTTCCCTTCTTTTATTTATTTGCCATAACAGTTTCAATTTTCATGCACTTATGTGTACAAATTTATTGTAATTTTATTATTTAATTGTAGGTACGGGATCATTTGTAAATACTAAATATTATAGTAATAAAAATATACTTTACCAATACTAAACCATATTAAATTTAGGTATTCTCTTTATTAGTGATGGTAGTGGCACAATGGTATAATCACATATGGTAGTGGTAAATTTTAACTATACTCATTTCATAAGCTTGATTATATCAATCAATTGAAAGCTTTTAGGAATACATATATATACATATATATATATATATATATATATATATATATATATATATATATATATATATATATATATATATATAGATATATACATATATCTCTATATAAGCAGCCTGTTGCACCCACTGCTGGGTAAAGGCCTCTTCTCTATCACGCCACTCCTGGCGGTTTTATGCCAGCCGGATCCATTGCTCTCCTACAGCCTTCGTCTGACCATCGGGCTGGTGGTCTGCCTCAAGGCCGCCATATTATGTATTTTCATAATACTTATTATTAGCATTTCTCTATAAATTTCTATTGATAGACATTAACCAGAAGCCATGCGCAACGTCACCTGTATTTTATTCATTAGTGTGCTTTTTTTTCAGAAAATCAAATTTCTGTCTATGTATGTAACTATTTCATCATCTTAGCCCAAAGACGTCCACTATTTAAATTTTGAATAGGGCGGGAAGCTATTCACTTTATAAAGAATTCAGTGATAACTTTTAATAATATTTTATTTTTATTTTATTGTAATATTTTTTTATGTTCCATGATTTGTGTTTCTTTTTTTTGAAAGACATCTGCGAGATTAATAATATACCTATAACATCGTGTGAATTCTAGATATTAATCTCTAGTTGAAATATTCTTAGTACATGCTTATATATCTATCTGTCGAATACCAGATAGACTCTTACAGTGAAAGTAAAAATTACAACGAGAGGCGACTTTTTGACTGTTATGTAATGTATAATAGGTATTTTTAAACCATATCGAACATCTCAAGTAAGTTGTTCTCATATGTTAATCTGAACTATAAGAACATTTCTGATGTCTACAAAAACTCTTTACCTTTATTTAAAAACATACCAAAACAATTGTGATGCCTTTGCTTGGAATCGTAAGTTATCCTACCTATGTGTTTCTAGTACTTTTAAAGACAACCAGTTATATTCAGACAACCAAGTTCTTCTATTTAGAACATTGTATAGGCAACGTTCTCTGATTACGACAGACGGTTAAATGAATAAGGTAAATAAAAATAAAGAAAAAATCATATTTCTAGAGATCTATCTCTACTTTTAACCAATTTAAAAAAAGGTGGAGGTTTTCAATTCGACTATCTTCTTATAGTTATTTTTGTTACCTTACTTACTTGTTACCTGAGAACTTCACAATTTATGAACCAATTTGGGCAATTCTTTCTATTTAAAAAGATACACTTCTCGTTTAGTCCCAGTTGAAGATAAAATACAGTTTAACACAGGTCATTACAGTGTATCTTGGATTCAGGGAGGGGGACCTCGATGTCCGATCGGAGTAGGGAGCCTAAGGTAAGCCGTCGAGGTGGTTTTTATTGGAAACACTACATAGCCCTGGCTCCTGCATTACCTCAATGGTGACCATTAGAAGCTGGAGGTCCAAAACTATATACCGTCATCAAAAAAAAACTGTGTGTCTAAATATTACTATTACAAAAAAAATAGAAAATTGAACTTAGTTGTCAAATCTATGCCACGAACGTAAATATAACTAGCTTTTTGTGTCTATACGTAAGTTTAGTTTTAGCTACTGTCAACCAGCAAAATAACCTTGTCCAATGGCGTACGTAAGATAAGTGCAGTATGTGCACTCTCATGTAGGCCTAAAGTATTGAACAATTGGTGGCTTTTGCTACCGGTCCCACCTGAATAATCATTTTGAGAGGCTCTGTGAGACCTATGTGATAATGATTTATTTTATTGTATGTTACCACTTTTGATTAACAAGTATTACTGTTGAATTAATGAAGTTTCTTTATCGACAGTTGCAGACAAGACAGACAAGCAATTTGGTTTTGTTTCACTACTAACCAAAGTATAGAAATTTGTCATTACAGTGCAGACTTAAAAAAGTTCCTGATTGTTGCTGTATATATTTTTTTTGTTATTAACAGACAGACACAAATATGGCGTTAGAATTATTACCGCGCCACCTTACCCGAATACCCCCTACCCAATCCCGGTGGGGTGTCGCCCGAGGGGGTTTCCACACACACAATATCCGAAGGGATTTTCCACCCCGTCAAAAAAAGGAACCTATCAACGCAAAACTCATACAGGATACATTTATATGGTCCTGCGTAAAGCATGACACTGTTATTACTTATACTGGCATAATAATTAATAGGCACATTATTCGTTTGCGTGCCGAGTATGAAATTAGTATGTTACAAATATACACAAATACTACTTAAACATTTTATTGATTCAAAATTGTCTGTAGTTTGAAATAGGATACAAGTACAAAATTATGTCAACGTACCTGTACCTTAGACATCATTGGTTTCACAACAAAAGTGAGAGGAGGAATGGGCGCTTTACATTATGCGTTGAAGAATTGATCTTGACATTTAATTTAAACTGATATTTAAATTTACAACGGGTCGTATACCTCACGCAAGGTGGATTAGAGTTTTTGAAGATTTACGCTTTACGCTTTTTTAATAATTGTTTTCAGTTTATAAGAAAGATCAGTTCATGAATTTTAAGGTCATCAACAGCCTTTAATAGTTCACTACTGGACATAGGCCTCTTCTCAAGAAGGAAGTTAAAAATAAATAATAATAATGTTTTAATTTTTTACTCACCCAAATCATATTACCAAGTTAATACGTGGGGCATACTGAAAGTCTCTGAATTTGGCCACTTACAATAAAAGGATGAGAAAACAATTAAGGAATTTCGAAAATGGAACTCTTTGGATATATGTTTATTTTTAATTTGCGAGTCTGTCATTTGTTTTTTCATTGTGACGTCGACGAATTTAACTCGTGAACATTTTCATTTAATAATTTTCGTTCAATTCGCATTTGATGATGAAGCACCATGTTGCAGCTCTGTGTATTCGTGGTTTGCAGAAGTTAGACGTAGAGGTGATCATCTCCATGACGAGGTACGTGAAGGTCAGCCGGCGACTGCGGTTACATACTCTAATTTTGACACCGTACGACAACTTATTGAAACTGACAAAAAATTACTGGCCTGCAAATTCGTAATTTGTTATTCTTATGAGCCAAGTGCAAAACATTTTACATGTGCACTTAAAGGTTCTTCAGCTTTGCACTCGATGGATGTGCCGGACTCGCCGCATGACATGACATAACGGAGGACCAGAAACGACTACGTGTCCAGTAGTGCCGTAAAATGATAAAGAAGTTTTACAGAGGATGGTCATTGGCTGTCTATAATATCGTAACACGTGACGAAACCTGAGTGCACTGCTTTGAACCCAAAAGAAAAAGCCAGTCGGCAGAGTGGGTCTTTTCTTTTGAAGATTTTCCGACGAAAGTTAAGAAAAGCATTGGTAAAAAAATTGTTGCTCCTTTTTTCGGCAAATCTAATTATATCTAATCTATAATATAAATAAAATATCTAATTATACTAAATTATCGCTTAAAGATCAAAGGACCGACCGACAAGGGTCCTCGAAGCAATGTCCTCCTTCACCACGATAAGGCATCTTCACATTCTGCTAAGGTAACAAAAGCCTATTTGAAGGCTTCAAATGTGGAACTGATGACACATCGCCTTACAGACTAGACCTCGCACCCTGTGACTTCTCTTTGTTTTCAAAAATTCAAGACAAACTTAGATGACAATCAAAATTAAATGCCCGGGAATGCAAACCAAAACAGCGGTTGCCATTGCCACAGATCGCCCTAGTAGAAGCTTGCCCCACACATTACATTATGATCATCCTTTCATCTTGCCTATTGTTCATTGGCATTTACTTTCTTTTTTCGGTTTCATTTTCATTGTACCTATAAGACGAAGCATGTCGAAAAAGGTAGATTTTAAAAGGTAAAAATAACATTACACGTAAAAATTTAAATATTTACATTTATTTACAAAATATTCATAATCTAAGATGACTTAAAAATATTATATTAAAAAAACACTTTTAGATCATGTCAACTCTAAAATGAGTCTTAAATATTTGATTTTATATTTGCATCAATATTTTTAGGGTCAGTTTCCGGAAGACTTTCAGATTGTTTTGTGGCATCTTTGGCAGCGTGTACTGCATCATTAGCAGATTTTATTGCATTTTTAACAGCATCTCCAGCTTTGCTAATTAGTTCCTTGTAATGTTTTTTATTTGAAGAGGATTGAACTAATTCAACTACCTTTTCGGCTGCCTGAGCTGCATTTTTGGCATTATCAGCTGCAATCTCAGCCATTTCAGCAGCTTTAACAGCTTCTTTAGCGGCATCTCCAGCTAATTTTGCGTGCTTTATAGCTGCACTAATGGCAAGCTCCCGTGACTGATTTCCACGTTGGTTTAGTGTCTTTATGATTGCTTCTGTATCTTCAGCAGCTTTTTGAGCTGTATCAGCAGCATTTTCAGCTACTTCAGCAGCTTTAACGGCTTTTTTGGCAGCTTTTTCAGCTACTTTTTCATGCCTTTCTGCTTCTTTAACAGGTTTTTGAACTTCTTTTAGAATATCTTTTGTTAGGCTTCCATTCAACAGTTCTGTTGGTGATGCTGTCTTTTCAGTGTTATTAGTAACACTTTCACCGTTTTTCAACGTTTCGTTTTTCTTGAGAATATTATTTTCTTCTTTATTTGGAGGTATTTTATTTTCTTCCATTTCTTTAGAAGGATTTTTTTTGGCTAATTTTTCTTTTTTATCTCTTGTTGCTTCTTCTGCAGGAATTATTTGATGTTCACTAGATTTAGGTGAAGATTTATCCTTTTTACTAACTAAATTCTTTGTCATATCCTCATTTGTTTCTTTATTATTAGATATATTATTATTATAGATCATTTGTTTTTCTAATTTTGGGGGCTTTTCTTCAAGATTATGAGGTACCCCATCACTATTATTTTTATTAGCTAAATTATCTGTTGAGTTAACCAAAGTTTCTTTACGATTTTGATTATTCTTCTGATCTTCATTTCTTTTGTTCTCTTCCTCGTCAGTTTTTTTAACAATATCGTCAGGGTTTCTTTCTGTCATTTCATTTTTTTTCTCTTTGTTTTCAGATGATTGAATTCTATATTTTACAGGTGCTTGTTCAGATTCTACAGATACATTTTCATACTCATGAGGTTTTTTAATTTCTCTTTCAGACATACCACCTGTGTAATTGAGTGTTTTGTTTTTTTTCTCGAGCTTATTTGTTTCATTTGCTATTTTTATTTCTTCTTTAGGAAGCTCTTTATTTTCTTTATAAGGCTTCATTTTTATGCTATCAGAGGTATCACTTTTATTGTTTTTTAGCCCATCTGCTTTAGGAGATGGTGAACTTTCGTTTTTTTTACTGTTGTCTAAGCTTTTTTCAACTTTAAGGGAACTTGATGCATTTTCTAATAAGGGTTGATTTTTTTTCTTTTCAGGTAATAGGTCTTTACTGTCTAATGCATTTTTATTTTTGGCAAATTCGATTTCAGATTTTGAGGGTTTCTTTTCTGTTTTTTTTCTTTCTTGAGAATTTTCCATTTTATTATTACGCAAATCGTGTAAATTATCAGCATTTTTGTTTTTAGGTGTGTTCGATACATTTTTAGAACCATATTCTCCGCTGGTGTTCACCGCTTCGGTATGTTCAGATGTTTTATTTTGCTTTTCTGGTATATTTAATTCATGTTGAGATTTTTTTTCAGTGTTTATTTTGGAATTAGTATGATTTGCTTCATTTTCTTGAGGTTCGACTACTGCCTCCGGCAACTTCGTAGTGTTTTTTTCTGTTTCCAATTGTTTTGTTTGTGCTTCTGGATTAGCTTTTTTATTTTTGTCTGTTGTATTTTTTTGTTTATCGTTGGCATTTTCTGCTTTAAAAGAGTTTTCCTCTTTTGGGGCAAGATCTTCCTTCACTTTGTCAGATTCTGCTATTTTTACATTTGGTTTCATATTATCAGACATCTCTTTACCATGATAAGATGCCTTATCGTTTTTTTTAGATTCATCTTCATTTTTACTAGGTTTATCAGTAGCATTTTTAGTTTTTATGTTATCATTGTCAGGTACATGTTCTTTGTTTTCTTCATCTGTCATTTTATTTTCCACTTTACTTGGTATCACTTTTTTCGTATCAGATGTTTGTTCATTAGTGTTGGGTTTACGTTTTTTACTAGCGCTTTTTTCTACAGTAGAGAGAGGCTCTTCATGTATAATACTATCAGTTTTATTTCTATCTTTTTTATCTATTGGTATGAGGTTGTTAGTAGAATTTTGACTTTCTTTATTAGGTGTTTCCGCATTTACCACCTTTTCTTCATCGTGCGAATGGTTTCGCTTCAATGGTTCTTCTTTTATTAGTTTTTCACTTTTTTTCAGTTTATCACCAAATTTTAAGGGTATTTTGTCTTCGAGGTCTTTCTGTTTAGCTTCGATATTTTTGGATGTAGGAGTAGTTTGTTCGTTTGAATTATTTTCGTGTTCTGTTTCAAAGTGATCAGTAGTTTTATCTTTAGCTATTTTACCATGATCTATTTGTCTTATATTTTGGGATAGATCGCTTGAAAGTGGTGATCCATTGTGACTAACCTCAGTAATTATAGGTTGGAATCCATTTTCATCAGCAATGTACCTGTTTAATGATAAAATTTTACAATGTTATAAAGGAGATTGGTCGCCGAGTTAGGGATAAAAGTGGTGACTCCCGCTCCAGCTCGTTTCTGGTGCAAAGAATGTCCGTTGCAATTCAGCGAGGCAATGCTGCCAGTATCATGGGCACCTTTGCACCGGGAGCGACGCGGGGCGGGTTATATGATCTGACTTGAATAAAAATAATAAAAATAATTGTAACTTAAATCTATGTGTTAGATAATTTAACCTATGTTATAAAGGTAAAAAATATCATATATATATATATATGACTTTGTGTACAATAAATATAAAAAGAAGAAGGACGAAAAGTTTCAGAATAACGCTTTATTAATGCTTATCATGAAGCTAAAAGTTTGCTAGCTTAACTCCCTAAAATATGATATTTTAATTAATAAACAATCAAATGCCGATATAGGAGGCAGAAAGAACGATATATGTAGGGGGCATAAGGGTAACCTGATGGAAAGTGATTACCATTGCCCATGGACACCTGCAACTTCATCATCATCATCATCATGATGATGATGATGATGATGAACTTATATCTCTATAAAGAAATATAATGAAAATAAATAAAAAATTACATACCTAAATCTATTGTAAAGGAATTTGCTGATTTCTGTATAGTCTATTCCTTATCTTTCTAACAACCAATATTCATAGCGTATATAATGTTATAATTATATATAATGTGTTGATAGATGTTTAGGTATATATCTGACCACAAATTATAAACAGGAGCCTTTTCGAATATTTATTAAAGGTTAATAAAATAATTGTATAATAAGTTAAATACAGTTAGTAATACAGTAAACAAATATATTTTAGAATGCAAAAAGCCTTTAAGTGGAGTACACCCATTAAAACTATAAAATCAAGGATACTCTAACAGAGAGTCTGTATCAGCTTGCAGCAGCTTGTTATCATGTTAAAGTTATAAACGATTCAAATCATATAAAAATTAAGGTCTTTAAAGTTTATCGAATCAGAAATTTTATATTTAATCTAAATGTCATTATACAAACAAGCACGTGGTATAAATAAAAATACCTGTTAAACCTCTCCTTTATGCGACGTTGGTTAAAGCAAAAGATCCCCTTTTCATTGTAAATAATGGGTTAGCGAAAATATTTAATTTCTGAAAAGTTATCGTATTTGACATTTAACACAACAGTTTAACACAACAAAATTGATAGATCCGATCAACTCTAAACATATTTATTTATTTCATCTTTAAGACCAGATCCAACACATTTCACGATATGTTTTATTCATTAGTTATTCAATTCCCTAATGGGTTATTGAATATATTCTTAATAAATTTTTAAATATAAAGCTGGTTTTGAAATTCGGATAGCTTTTTTTGTATTGCTGTTTTATTTATTTAATTCTTCAATGGTATGCGTACTTTTCATTAAAAAAATCCACGCATACACAAATTAGAAATGGGTTTATCATGTACCTACAATTAAAATTTAACCATGTATGATTTTCATTGTATATGTATTAGATTATTTATTTGAATATTTTTAGTTTAGTTAGGACTCACATAATATATGAATAACTCCATACTAAGATTAAAATGCGAAAGTTGTTAAAATGATTGGTAGGGAGACATGTATAGTTATATCTACATGTCTCACTACCAATCATCATAGAGTTTTAAATTTACTACGTTAGGGGAAACTTTTCAATTCTTGAGCGTGAGCAAAAATCTATGAATCTATACAAATAAATAAAATTGGAGTGTGTGTTTGTAATATTAAAATAAGCGCTTTTTACTAAATGTATGTTTACACTGTACATATGCCAAAATATCATTTTTTCAATTTTTGTCTGTCTGTCTGTCTGTCTATCTGTCTGTTTGTTCACAAGACAAGACAAGACTTTCACTGGCAGATAGCTGATGACATAAGGAGTTACTTAGGCTACTTTTTTAGACTAGCTTCGCCCCGCGGCGTTGCCCGCGGTTATAACAACAAACGCGGGTAACACCGCGGGTCTCAGCTAGCTAATAAATAAAAATATAGCTTACCTCACGCTAACAAGTGTACCGTCAGGTGCGGTATAGGAGTAGGATCCTTTCTGTACGTGTATCTCACCGCTGTCATCATCTTCTCCGCCTTCATTACTGCAGTCGGAATGCGATTTACCTTCGGGTGATTCCTTGTCGTAAGCAGTTTCTTCACGTTTTATGCCGTTTCCGGTTTCGTAGCTTAAAATATTGTAAATATACATAAAAATCTTTCATAGGTAAGTTAATAATAATATTAGTTTTAAGTAACAATCGTAATAAAAAGTTAACTTATTTTTTTTCCAGGAATATGATACTGATTAATCTCTTTAAATTTTATTTAAAACAAATCTTTTAGGCTACTTTTTACCGCGATATCGGACGACCACACACACGCAAGCAGAGCTGCGGGCAAAAGCTAGTAAAGAATGAATCTCAAACAGGTTTTTTATCAGCTTAATTTTTTTTTTAATTATAACACCTACTTATATTTGAATTTTCCATCGGCCACGTATTCTGCAGATAAAGAAATAATTGGTATCACTGTAGGTTGTTGTCTCTGCACTGAGACCTCGTCCTTGAGAGGTGCGGCTATTATGTACGCCGTAACACAACACAAACAAATAAATTTTAAGACCATATTATCTCCACTAACAAATCACAATTTTCATTGATAAGTGACGCTCCAGAATTATTGACCACTTATATGTAAGAATCATTATTTACACTGTGCTCCCCCCGCTTTCGTACGAAGTGAACCTCACCGGACGCTAAATATTTCAGCCTTAGCAGTTGACGGATATGTTCTTGATGAAATTGCACAATCATTTAGGTATCAGCGATGAAACATGATCGGTGACGATTCGTAGTGATTAAATAATAATAATAGTTTATTGTTTCTCTCACACAGTACGGCAATACTTTAGTCAAAACAAAACAAAACAAACAATTATTAGACAATTGCAATGGTTCTATGTGAAAGACTGGTATCTGTACTAGGACAGACCTGTACGACAGATTACCAGCCTCTCCCAGCTGTGGATTAATGCAGTACTAGATGTAAAGTAGGTGTTATTGTTGAGGGAGAGTGTATAACAACTACTACCCAGTGGCAGTGTGTTCGTACATAAATGAAAGAATATTGCGTGCGTAAATGTGTTTTAGAATATACATGTGTGTGTATAATAATATAATTTAAAAAAGCAGAAAAAATATGGGAGCCCACTTATGTGTATAGTGTTGTATTACGGCGGAATATATAAAAGATTTTCTGTTTCATCGTAACTGAGGGACTTGAGCCAACATGTGACAGCCTTATTGCAATGGAAACGTGTATAGGGGTATATGTTAATCTGTTTGTTGATCTTATTGTAAAGATATCCTCCCAGAAAGCCAAAGAATCTCATAGAGAACGCCGTAGTCCATTGAGTGGGCATTGTGTCACAGATATGATGTCTCCGACGCTTGAGATTGAGAGTAGAAGAGTCATAAGTAAGAGCGGCGTGCTGTTTCAGTATGATTCCCAAGATAAATAGTTGCCTCACTGTTAGGACATCGGTAAGACGATACAGGTCTTTAGTAGGGTGAAGAAATGGCAAGGACCGACTTACCTTCAAATCTGCCCGCTGAGCTCTTTCTAATTTTATGAGATTGCTCTCACATGCACCGCCCCAAACCGTTACACATTAACTTATCATAGATTTGCAGAGAGCCAGATAAACCATTTTAATGACCTGTGCCTCTGCTAAATGTCGTAGATTTTTAAAAAGGAAGATTAGATTACGAACTCTTGAAGATAGTAGGTCCAGATGGTGACAAAAATTCAAGGAACTGTCCAATACAACTCCGAAGTACTTAATGCTGGAGGCTTTGTTTAGGTGAGCGCAAGAGCAAGGGTGATAGGGTGAGCATGTATGATATATAATACCATGGTTGTCCCGCATAGGTGGTATACTTTTGATAGAAAAGGGCAAGAAAAACGTTTTTCCAGAATTAAGCGTCAGCCCATTATCTTTAAGCCATGAGGACACAACGTTAAGTCCAAGTTGTGCGAAGCCATACGCATCATCCCAAGAGTCACCATGGAAAACTAATGCAGTGTCGTCGATCAACCGTCGATTAAATCAACAAAACATAGCACCTCATTAAAATTTTAAAATACTTACTGTACCCGTGTTTTGTTTACGACACCACTGAACCACACCACTGGTGTATCGTTTACAATTTTTTATTGGTAACGACACTACCGTAATGAACTTCTAACACAAAACTTTTGCATTTATCGAAATCAATTATTTTCCATTCGTAAGATCACGACCATGACCATTTTAAAAAGGGTTATCCAGAATTTTTTTAAGTTTTTTAAATTAGTCTAGTTTTTGTTGTTGTAAATTATATAATTATTATGTTTTACGAATGCTTTGTGAATGCGACCAACTTTAACATTATTATTAAAAATTGACATAACGCATTGTTTTATTTGACGCTATACATCACTAGTCAGCAGTGGTGCCGTTAACAAAATTAAAAAAAATAACTACAACCCAGTGGTGTGGTTCTGTCGTGTCGTTTACAATACATGACTATACCATTATAGTTGTATTGAAAGTAACATTTAGATTTTAAAAACCGGAATACAAAGTATAATAATATATATATTTTAACATCTTTAAAACACGCTGTATCATATTAACGACACCAAATTATAATTCAGTTTATAAGTGTTGTTCGGTGTGCCTTTTAGACAGGTTTTTATAAAAATAAAACTTGTCAAGCAAGTGAACATAATTATAACGTGATATAATGGACCATTGATCCATCTTCATTTACTGTGTTAAACGCATACGATAAAGACCACATACAAGAACTATTGGTAAAGATTAATATTACAATATGTTGGTTTTGTGTTCGAAAATATTAGTGATTTTAGTACTAGCACAATATGTAACAAGTGTAGAATTTTATAAAAGCAAGCGAGTTCCACCAAAATATAAAGAAATAAGAAGAACATACTCCTTAAAAGAAGAAGAAAATGTTGATAGTACACCTGCTGATACGTTCCTTGAGAAGAACACTGATCGAGATACATCTATTGGTAATATAGAAACTACTGATGATAACCAACCTAGTTTTACTACTATTTTAACAAATGATAATGGGGGCACTATTGATTATCCTTTGAAAAAGAATGAAGAAAAAGATAAAACTGAACCTGTTGAAGCAGATGTTAATAATAACAGTGACCAGGCCAAGGAGTCTATTGATAATATACAAAGCACAGAGAACGAGCAAACAAGTTTTACAACTACAGTAAAACCTAAAAGACGTCCTTTCAATCTTCGAAAAAAAAGTAAATCTTCTGAAATAGATATTAATGTGAGCAATGACAGAGACAAAGTATCGATTGAAAAAATACAAACCACTAATAAAAAGCAATTTAGTTTAACTACTAGTACAATAATGGCTAAAAGACGTAATTTTAATCTTCGTCCTATTAGGAACAAGGGAGATAAAGCTCCAAACAAACCTTTAGAAACATTTGTTAAAGATAATATTGATAAAGACGAAGAAACCATTGATGATAAACAAATAACCGAGGAAAAGAAACCTGTTGTAAGTACAACTACAATTAAGCCTAAAAGACGTTTTTCTCATCTTCGTACTTTGAAAAATAGAAGAGAAAAGGTTCAAACTGTACCTGCTACAACATCTGATATCGTAAACACTAACCAAGACAAAGTATCCAATGGTAATTTACAAACTATTAGAGAAGAGATACCTGTTGCAACTACTAGAAAAATGAAACCTTTAAGGCGTACTCTAAATGTTTATTCTCTGAAAAGAAAAGAGGAAAAAACTGATAGTAAGATATCTTCTGGTAACGTACAAACAACTGAAGACGAGAAAGTGATTATAACCACTAGTACAGTAAGAGCTAAAACACCGACTACTTTAGGTCTTAAAAGTAATTTGAAAAAGAAAGAACAAGGAGGTGACAGTAAATTTCTTGAAACAGTAGTTGACGAGG
Organism: Arctia plantaginis; assembly: GCA_902825455.1. NCBI lineage: Eukaryota > Metazoa > Arthropoda > Insecta > Lepidoptera > Erebidae > Arctia > Arctia plantaginis. The sequence goes on along the minus strand of CADEBD010000314.1, from coordinate 12,247,302 downwards.
ATACTTATCAAGATGAAGTATCTAATATACAAGTTATTGGTGATAAGAAACCCAATGTGATTACAAGTACAGTAAAACCAGAATCACCTGCTACTAGCCCCTATTCATTGAAAAGGGAAGAAGGAAATACAGATGGCGAAACCCTTGAAGCACTCATCAAAGAGAATGCTGAGCAAGGCAAAGTGGCTATTGATAATATACAAATAATTAAAGAAAAGAAACCCATTGTATCAACGAGCACAATAAATCCCAAAACTGTTACCCTAAGTCCTCAGCTTTTACACAACGAAGAAGAATACATTGACAGTGAATATGTTGAAAAAATAGTAAACGAGAATACTGGTCAAATCAAAGTATCTCTAGATGACGTAAAAAGTACTAGAGATAAGAAACTCAGTGTAACTGCTAGAAGAGTAAAACCTACAACTTCTACTTCAAGTCTCTATTCTCTGAAAAAAGAAACTGACAATAAATCTGTTAAAACAGTTGTACAGGATAACACTGGTCAAATCGAATTACCCCTAGATACCCTCAAAACTACTGGAGATAATAAACTCAGTCTTTCACTGAATAAAGATACTAACGTTGCGTCTGATGTCACATTATTAAGCAAGAAAACTGGTCAAAACAAAGAATCTATTGGTAATCTACAAGCTACTGGAGAAAAAAAAGTCACTGTAACTACAAGTACAATAAAACCAAGAAGACGAACTCTAAGCCTTTCTTCTTTAAAAAGAAAAGAAGTAAATCCTAATACTAAACCTGTTTCAACACAGAAGACTGATCGAGACCAGGTAACTACAAGTAACGAGCGAACTACTGGAGAGGAGAAACTCAGAGTAACTACTAGTACAGTAAAACCCAAAACTTCTACTTCAAGTCTCTATTCTCTAAAAAAAGAAACTGACAATAAATCTGTTAAAACAGTTGTAAAAGATAACACTAGTCAAACCGAATTAGCTCTAGATACCCTCAAAACTACTGGAGATAATAAACTCAGTCTGTCATTGAATAAAGACACTAACGTTGAGTCTGGTGTAACATTATTTAGCGAGAAAACTGCTCAAAACGAAGAATCTATTGGTAATCTACAAGCTACTGGAGGAAAAAAAGACACTGTAACTACAAGTACAATAAAACCAAGAAGACGAACTCTAAGCCTTTCTTCTTTGAAAAGAAAAGAAGTAAATCCTAGTACTAAACCTGTTTCAACACAGAAGACTGATCGAGACCAGGTAACTACAAGTAACGAGCGCACTACTGGAGAGGAGAAACTCAGAGTAACTACTAGTACAGTAAAACCCAAAACTTCTACTTCAAGTCTCTATTCTCTAAAAAAAGAAACTGACAATAAATCTGTTAAAACAGTTGTACAGGATAACACTGGTCAAATCGAATTACCCCTAGATACCTTCAAAATTACTGGAGACAATAAACTCAGTCTTTCATTGAATCTTGACACTAAAGTTGCGTCTGTTGAAACAATAGTTAACAAAAATACTGGTCAAAACGAAGAATCTACTGGTAACGTACAGGCTACTGGAGAAAAAAAAGTCACTATAACTACTAGTTCAATAAAACCAAGAAGACGAACTCTAAGCCTTTCTTCTTTGAAGAGAAAAGAAGAACATTCTGATACTAAACCTGTTTCAACACAGAAGACTGATCAAGACCAGGTAACTACAAGTAACGGGCGAACTACTGGAGAAGAGAAACTCAGAGTAATTACTAGTACAGTAAAACCCAAAACTTCTACTTCAAGTCTCTATACTCTAAAAAAAGAAACTGACAATAAATCTGTTAAAACATTTGTAAAGGATAACACTGGTTCAATCGAATTAGCTCTTGATACCCTGAAAATTACTGGAGACAATAAACTTAGTCTTTCATTAAATAAAGACACTAACGTTGCGTCTGTTGAAACAATAGTTAACGAAAACACTGGTCGAAACAAGGTATCTATAGGTAATGTACAAGCTACTCGAGAAAATAAAGTCACTGTAACTACGACTGCAATAAAACCAAGAACACGGACTCCTAACATATATCCTTTGAAAAGAAAAGAAGAAAATTCTCAAAATAAACTAATTGCAACACCCGTGAACGAGAACACTGATCAATACCAAGTAACTACAAGTGATCTACGAGCTAATGGAAACCAGAAACTCAGTGTAACTTCTAGAATAATGAAACCTCAGAGACGTACTTCAAATCTTAATTATTTAAAAAAGACGGAAGAAAATACTAGCAGTAAACCTATTGAAACGTTTGTTAATGAGAATATACGTCAAGAGAAAGCGTCTACTGGTGACTTACAAAATAGTGGAGATAAGAAGTTCAGCCTTATTTCTAGTACTATAGAACCTAAAAGACTTACTGTAAATCTTGACTCTTTAAAAATCAATGAAGACAATACTAAAAGTAAATCTGTTGACACGTTTGTTAGTAAGAACTTTGGTCATGAAAAAATATCTATTGATAACTTACAATCTGAGCAAGCAACTATAAATGAGGAAGCTAATTCAAATATTAGCACAAAAGAGCCTGAAATACTTACTGTAAATAGTGCAATTTCTGATCATGGAAGTAAACGCATTATAAAAACTCAACGAAAAATAGTAGTTAAAAATACAGACGAAGGAAGTAAACCTATTACTATTAGTAGTGTCTCCAATAAAGACGGTCACATGAAAGTGGTGGCAGCACAAGCTCCTCAATCATATGAAAATTATTTTCAAACTACTACACCATATACAAAATTAGAAAAAACAACACAGAATCATGATAATTTTGTCCCTATTGTTGGAGTACATAATTATGTTTATGCATATAATGGGGATTATCATTACAGGTAGAAAATTATACCTTTTATATCTTACTTTGATCTTTTTACTCTATAAGTTTAGTTACTTTTTTAAAAACTTTTTTCACCTTATTTATCATAACATGTTCTGCTAGTAAGGGTTTTAATAAATTGGGAAACGAGTTGAATATTTTAAGGTTTCAGAACCTCCGTACGAGGACGCTTAAAATAGTAAATCAAGAATACATCTTTGACGTATTTTGTTTTTTTGTAAAGCGGGTACAATATCTACAACATTAGATACACTACGCATGTATCTAATATCTCTAATCTGATCTAATGATACTGGCAACTGGCTTGTATTCAGTATTGTGTATTTAAAACTTTTTAATTGACAGCTATCCATTCTGAAAACGTCTAGCAAATTTTTGATACACAAAACCTTAAAAGTTGCCATTGAGATTCTATTAGTTTTATTCAACAGTTAATTTCATTTCAATAGATTTCAATTTTTTAAATACATGAATAATACTTTTAATATAAGCTGAGGATTTGTATTTAGTTTTTTTTTTTTCAATTTTTTATAGCTACGAAGGTGGTGACGGTACTAAGGCTTTCGAGAGAGGGGAATTAAAGTCTGCAGATGGCAGTTCAAATTCATCAGGTGTCGTTGGTGGTTATTCGTATAAGGTAAGTTATTAAGTATCATGGTAAGTATACTGCAAAAAGAAGTGAACTAAAATAGCACAAACTGACAAAAGAAAATCGTGGAACCTCAGTATTCTTTGACCCAGTGTTGTGTATCATCAAAGGAGTTGGCAGACCTCCGTGAGGCTTGTATACGTGCCCGGAGGTCCTACACGCGCAGTCAGCGGTGTCCCGCTCAGACGGTGGGGACGACCGGCTTCATGAGGAGTACCGAGAGGCGCGGAAAACTCTGAAGCTAGCCATTAGCCGCACCAAACACGACAGGGAGGACGAGGATGATGTTCCGCCCGTCCCGGATTGGGAAGTAAGGCTGTCTGTTCTACGGATCCGCTCCAAGAACACCGCCCCCGGGCCATACGGGATATCTGCCCGTGTGGTGGCCCGCCTCGGGGAAGTGTTTGACGCGAGTTTGGCTTCCGGACGTTTCATTGAGTGCTGGAAGAGCGGGAAGCTGGTCCTGTTAAAGAAGCCGGGACGCGCTGGGCTCACGGGTAGCCTTGGATAAGACGGAAGCCCTGTTATTCCATAGGCCCCGTCGTGGTTCACCCCCCCTCCCCCACCTCAATCGTGGTCAACTCGGTTCTCGTACCGGTTAAGGCTCAAATGACATATGTAGGCCAGATCCTGGATGATGAACACATCAAACAGCCTTTAATAGTCCACTGCTGGACATAGGCATTGCCTCAGAAAGGAGGTTTCGGCCTACTGACACCTAGGCAAATCACGACCATAGGGGTCGTGATTTGCGAATTACTGACTCCCAAGTCACAGGTGATAAACCTGGTTGCTCTCTTATTATGTTGATCTATATTGAAGTATTTGCAAGAGTTACAGACTTGAATAATTAAATCACCTAAGATGTAAAAAATATGTAGTTTAATTTTTAAATACTGGAATTAACAAATTCATATTCATAATTTCAGGACAAAGACGGCAACGTCTTTAATTTGTCTTACACAGCTGGAGAAGGTGGCTACCAACCAGTAGGTGCTCACTTACCAACGTCACCTCCAATTCCACCAGCTATTCAACGTGTTCTGAGAATTCTAGCGACTAAAACTACACCAGAACCGATCACTGAAAGAATTAAAAGCGATCACTGAAACTGTAAATTCTTAACTTAAAAATCATTTTACTTGGCATTATGTCACTCACAAAAGAAGTTTTATTATGATCATGAGCGTAATTTATCGGTTTAATATTTAATTTTTTCATCCCATATTAATTTAACGTAAATATTGTATGTTATGTTTCTGCAGATCTTGTTTGTAATTAAATATTTTAGAGCCTAATTTATAAGCATAATTTACTTCAAATCAATTACTGACTATTGTTAAACTGTTTCATTACATCCCTAGAAACACATATCAAAAGGAATATATTATAAAATACTTATAATCCATGAACATCGCAACTGTTCATTGTAAATAATAAGTTAGCCATACTAGTACAGATATGGAATTATAAAACTACCTAAATACTACAATGTATTAAAGATTGTGATAGATAGTTTTGGAACGATTCGACCGATGATTCTATAATAAAGTTTGTATGGTTTTAAAATTCAAGCTATTTGGTAACATACGTTGCTAGTAAATAAATAAAATTTTAAATGAATAAATAATATTTTGCTTAAACAATCATGAAGCATGAATCACACAGATGCCGATTATTCTTATAATCTTTATAAAATTATAGACAAGCTTATACACAAATTTTGTAAAACATTTCATTGCCCAATCAGTGTAAATAATTTATTTGCATGTTGCCCACGTACACACTTACAAACAAGTACACACTTGCAACTTTAGTGTGCGCTTTTCCTTTTCTTCGTTTTCTTGGGTGACAGCTAGCCTTGGGTCGCCCTTGGGTGTAGAAAATCCAATTTGAATGTAAATTTGCATGTTTTCATATAAAAACATTTGTTTTGAATTAATTACTTTCCAATGTGACTTTAATGAATGTTGACATGTTAAAATTTGTGAATTGAGTATGTTAATAGTATGTAACTTTATTTAAGTAAGTTTTTTCGTAGCTTAACTAGACTTATAATTAAGAATAAAGTTGTGAGGTATACATAAACAATATTAATATACACTATATATTATACTGAATTTATTTAGCAAATACTATTTAAAAAATAAGTATATCAAATGCCCTTGACGAAATACCAGTTCGCAATATTGTATGACTTGTATTTGAACCTGTATTTCTGGAGTGGTTGATCCTTCAGTTCATGTTTGCAAGGTGACATTAATAATTAATTATATAGTTTTGCATACAATCACAAAACAATACGATATTCTATAAAGATATTACGAATGTAACCACAAATTACATTTCGGTGTTGATATTTAGGTAAATTAAAATTTGTACTTCATCATCATCATCATCATCAACAGCCTTTAACAGTCCACTGCTGGACATAGGCCTCTCCTTAGAAAGGAGGTTTTGGCCTACTATACCACGCTATATATTAACCTAAATTTGTACTTATAACGCATGATTTTTAATTTTACTTATTTTTAACTGGTTAACTGGTTATGTAGTTAATTACTCTTACAATCGTCGATCCATAGATCAAACACATTGTTTTATGTTCTTATCGTTGACCTTGACAGAACGCAGCTCACTGAGTAAAACTGGTTGTTGGAGGAATGTTGTTCCAACTAGTACTGATGAGCTTTCAAGTTAAATGAGTTTTATTTTCTAAATCAAATATGAAGAAAATAGATTAGAATTTAAAAGGAACATTTAGGGTTATACAGTTTTACGACTGTTATCCTGATCCTGAACTTTTATTTCTAAAGAATTACTATCTATTTTAAAAGAATTACTATTTTATTAGTTTTTCGGTTTGAATGCAATAATTTTTTTTAGAATTATTTATTTTAATAAAAATAATATTGATTTTTTTTTCTTATTTATTTTTCTGGACTTTACTTTACCGAGACAACCGCTTCGTTTTCTTTCATTTGTGCTATATCTTTTTAAATTAATTTAATTCATTAAAAGATATGTATTTGGAACCCGATCGCCGGGACACGACCTGAATTAATCTGTAGTCTATGACTAGTAGTTTATATCAATATCATTAGTATCTAGTAAAAACATTAATGTTCATTTTAAATTATGGACTTCCAAGCGATATTTGGAGTTACCATACTAATAACTTAAAGTATGGTCATGATTTTATCAATGTAACTGCATGCTGTAACTAGATAAACGTGTACTTCTGTACATATTTGTAATTGAATGGACAAACAAACATGCTGTTCATAGAATCCAACTAAAACATATTAACACGTTGATGACGGTGAATATTTATTTGTATCTTGTTAAACAAGAAACTTAGCCTATTGTATCAAAAAAATTGTCTCTAATTGAGCCTTGATATTTTTCACGTGTACGATAACATTAGTACAAGGATGCGTATGATATAAATTCCAATGTTTTTACGTTAATATTTAAGATTACGTTACTGATTCAGATCATTTACTAAAAACGCAGGCTTTAAAAATATTGGACTTATTAAAAACTAGTTTTTGTAACCTACTTCGAAAGATGGAGAACTTCAAAATAAGTTCACAGGCTGATCAGCCTGCAAGGGCCAGTGCAACCTGGTTGAAAGATCAGACAATTCAAAAATAGGTACTGAATCGTGAGCACGTTAAGTCCCGTAACACATGATTATATAAAGGAGAAGGTGGTTAATTTACATTTCTAAGTATCACAAAAGATGATGCCCCCGTATCTGCTATCAGACAGCTTCTTATCTTGGGCTTGTTTTTTCATTGCCAGAATTTTAATTCTGGTAGTAAAGATGGTGTAATTGCATCAAAAGTAACGTTTATTAACGGCTCTTTAGTTGACTTATACATATAGAAATTGTGATATGTGATGATAATTATAAAATTGAAAACCTCATAACATTTTGCAATGCATCTTTGGCACTGGTTTTGCTTTTATTTAAATAAATATACAAACATTTCACGTAAATCCAACATTGTATATCACAGTTCAGTCATATAAGTAAGTACATTCTTTTTTGTATGTTTTTTAATGCTTACTAAATTACTAATATACTTGCTTATAACGTTACTACTGTTTTGTTAACAGAATTTAAATATGCTTGTCAAATTCATAAAAACATTTATTTGAGTAAGTCATTAGAAAATACTAATATAAAAGACTGGTAATGAATAAAATATTACGAGATCCTGTTTTCTATAAATACAATCGAATAAACATTAAACAATTCAAAATTTAAGAGATTAAAAAGACATAAATTCTATTTCCAAAACAAAACGAGTATTCGTGGTCAACAGGTACATAAGATGCTGTGGTCGTGGTGCATCAAAAAGTCACAGGCGGCAGTTTCTAGTTTCTGGTGGGCGGTGGTGGTGGCAGTGTAGCTAGGAAATCGAGAGCCTTTTGAATTTCTGGGGGAATAGGTGGTGGAGTTGGCAGATGTGCACCCTGAAAATTAGAGATAGGACATTAGAACGTACAGTTTATCTGTAAGTCGTCTTCTTTTTACATACTATTTACTTTCCCAAAACAACTGTCGCTGTTAGTCTGTGTAAACGAAATTGAGTCTCATTAAATCAGCCGAACAATGTTCCAATTTTATTATAAAATTTCTTTTAAAATAAATTTACTTTATAATATAGGTAACAAAATAATGCGCATGCGCAGCTTGAAGACTCTTGCAGCTGTCTCGCCACTTTATTCACATAACCTAGCAAGTACCTTTTTGGCTTGGCACCGACAGACTAGAAGGTATTTATTGCTATTATAATGTTAGTTGATACCAATACCTGTAAGGATATTGGCATTAAAAAGTAGACTATGATAACATAGTATAGTCTTACTTCCTCATAAAATAACTTTCTAATAGTAAATTACTCATTGACGTCGGTCAGTGATCCAATATTTGATGATTCTATCTGGCTCTACACGACTTCGCATGGGTAGATAGATAGGAAGATAAATTAATACTTTACGCATGGAGCCGATCGTTTAAGAGACACGTTTTTTTTTATACAAAACCTTTTGTAGTTTTAATTAATTAATCAATGTTTCTTTTTTGTATTTTATTTAGCTGCCAAACGCTACCTTTCAAACAGAAAATGGTACAGTTCCAGAGGGACAAAAGCTCATTATAAGTATACCTAAAAGTACAAACAACTATTTAGCTATTTCTAGTTTATGAACTTAGGGCTGTTCATTCAAAGCGTGTCATTTTTTATGCACAAAGGTCAGATTCGAATAGTTTACATGATCAACCTTGATTTTGAAACTGAATAATAATTACGCTCATGATACGAATGACAATTTTTTGATGCTACCCGTGTCTTTATTGCTATATTTATTGACTAACTTGAACCAGAAACGGGTATTGTAACTTAATTATTCTGTATTAATTATTAATATTAATAATTTTATAAGTGGTCATTTTTCACTAAAATAATGGCTTATGGGCAAATTTTTGATACTTTGTTACAATATTGCACTTTTGTGGCGATCTTTTTTTTAATAAAAACATGTGGAAACCTAGTGACAGATTTTTTAAATCGATTAATTAGTATTTGGGTTTGTTCGTTACAATCAAACATATTTAACTTTTTGAATTATTACTTTAGATTTCAGCAATGACATCAACTTGTTAACAAACCTATCTAGTACGTTGACGGCATAGTAAAAAGGATAATCATGAATTCGTACAATATTATTGGTACAATCGCTATTGAGTTTTCCTATTTTGTCAAATTATCTATATGATATGAGATTTTGGAAATATTTATAAGGCAAACAACTCTGCTAAAATTATCAAAATGCTCTGTAAAATTATCATGAAAATTTAGTTTGAGAACAAAACTACATATTGTAAAAGCAAATTATCTTCAAACTAAATAAGTTTCGTTATAAATACGTAAATGTTGAACATATTAATTTTTGTCCTTTTTCATAAGAAAAACTAGGGTTTAAATATAAAAAACTAAAAAACTCACCTCGGGTTTAAATCCATTATCATCATCAGCTATATAGTTGAGGTTGATAACAGTGCCATCAGGTGCTGTGTAACTGAATCCTCCTTGAGCAACGATCACGTCAGCCGTATCAGGACTGCTGGCTTTTTTCAGAGTTCCTGTCTCTTCAGCTTTAATACCATTTTCTGTCTCGTAACTGAAAAGCACGGAAACATCAAATTTATCAAAAGATTTACCTTTAAATTGTTACAATTATATTAAAATTGTGATATTTTAAGGACCAGTTTATCATCATTGTTTAAAAAAAATCTTAGATAAGTCAGTAAATCTTAAATACCTTTTTTCTTAACGAATAAGGCTAAGTAACTATTGTATAACAAAGCGTGAGTCTGCATTGCGACATAATCTTTGTAACGTAAGGTTAGGTTTGACCTTACATCAGATTTATGAAGGGGTCAAATCAATGATAACAAAGGCGTTAATTTGTGTGTGTTGGTCATTATTATGTAATATACAAACTTATGAATGCAGTGCCTGAATTCTATACATCTATGCATATAAATAAAACTGACATGTCTGTCTGTGATTTGGAAACACAGAGTAATTAAGCTCGTAATATGATTATTATTTGATTACGATACCGAAGTTAAAACATGCCTCTAATATTTCTTGTTCATCTTTCGGACTGTCTGTAAGTGTAGTTAGGTCGCTGGGACCCTTTTTTATGCTAGAAGGGCAGACGAGCAGACGGGTCACGTGATGGAAAGTGACCATCGCTTCGTTTCGGACTAAAGGGCATATTTTAGGGTACTTTTGAATTTGAAACGGGTATATTTTTCAAATTATATTTCTTTTACTTTTCGATGTAAATGCGAATCTAAGTCAATGGCAAATCGATAAGAGCTTAGAATTAGCACTAGGTGTTGTTGTTATTTCACATTCTGCACTGCACTGACTGCACGGATGGCGTAGTGGTTTAAGCGGTCGCCACGCCGCTTTCTATTGCGCCGAGTGTTGTGGGTTCAAACCCCACATGGGATAACACTTTGTGTGATCCACAAATTGTTGTTCTGAGTCTGGGTGTACTTTGTGTCCGTTTCATATATGTTTGTAAAGTCCCCCCCGACACAGGATTTATTCCTAGTGCGGGAGTTGTCTTTTTTTAAAAGAAAAAAAAAAGAATTCTTATTTATTTAAGATCGTACCAACTATGAATGTAATTCATACTAGTTCATACTAATATTATAAATGCGAAAGTGTATATGTCTGACTATCTGTCCGTCTATCTGTCACCCCCAGGATTCCCTGGTAGGTTCCTGATGAAAATACTACAGAATATTTATAGTATGCAGTCTTTTACCTGTAGTCTGTCTAATGACAGACCTGGTCCATCTCCACAAAATAGAATTGGTGTAAAAAAAAGTGTCTCAATTCTCGTCTCTAATAGTGTTTGCTGTTCTGTAGGCATCAGTAAACTATGTTATCACCCTTTCGGCCTTTTAACAAAAACATACACTAAGGTATTTATCAACGATTTAGTCTATTAAAGTCTCACGTTTTACCAACTATAATTTTAGACCCATTTATGTAATAGGGACAAGCCTATTGCTGTCAACCGGGCACATATAATATTAAATACATGCATATTAGAACTGAATTACACTCAAACACAGAACAAATGATCATGCTCATCACACAATATTTATCCTGGGAGAGAATAGAACACAAGACCTCTAGTCGTGGACCGGTGGTGGTCGGTCACTGACTAGACCAACATACGCGTCCGTTTTCCAAAATACGACGAGAATAATCTAGCACAAAACAATGCTGGTACGCTTTTCATAACAAATAGTAAAGTTTACTGAAAAAATCAGATAGAACGACTAATACGAATTATGTACATATTTGCTACGTAACTAGACACATAAACATTTGCATATATAATTTGTATGACATTTGCATATATGATGATATAATATTGAAGTTACTTGTATCGGTAAGATCCATCGGGCTGATGGTCGAACTCCTGTGCAACAATGGCTATCACTTTTTCTCCGCCTTGTTGTGGTGCTGATGACACAACGGCCAACACTCCGAACAGGAATAAAACCCTCTGAAAAGTAAAAAAAGTATAGATAAGAATTCATGCCTTGAGTACAATTAAAAAAAAATAACCACAAGGAAATATAAACACTTTAGTGCAGTGAGCTCTGTCAACATCAATGCAGAACCCTTTGTAAAGGATTAAAATGTAACCTTTTACTTTTTAAGATAGGCCTAAATATCTAATACAGAAAATCAAAATTTCGGTAGTAGTTACGTACTCGTTATAGTATTAGATGGCTGTGTGTGTGTGTATATTACGCATACATCTAAGTTTGCATGGAAGCTTTTTATGTGAGTATCGGATTAATAATTCCTAAATACTATTTTTCAGGTTTCACCACCTTTTTTTTCTGTGCGGAAATCCCCTCGGATACCACCGTGGTGCAGGAACCAAGTGTCCCGTAGAAGCCCCGACCCGACCCTGGTACCCATCTTCGGCTTGCAGATGACCCCTCCTGAGTTAACTCTATTTTAATCATATACAATTCTATAATTGGTCGTCGTTTATGTTCCCGATGAACTTTAGCAGATTTTCTTGCTTTTTATCTAAATATTTTTAATACTCGTATATCACAAACAACTGCAACGGGATATTGTTTGATTTTTCCTGAAATTTTAAGGTCGTAGGAAAGCCATACTTCGGCATATATGGGCCGACTCGGCCTTTCTATCACAGCCTTACAGAAAACTGATGTGAAACAATTTTTTTCGTTGTATTTCACCGAATATTTAAGGTTACTAGAGACTAAACTCCTGAACTCCTCCCCCTCTCCTAGTTCTAGAAGGGGCACTCTAAAGGTCAGCAACGCACTCTTGTGGCTTTTGAGTTCCAGGTGTCCGTGAGGTATTTACTTACTATGAAATACCCGTCTTTTCGTTTGTCCCATATGCTATAAAATGTGAATTTATATAGTAAGTGTTATTAATAGAAACACAATACATGTATTAATTCCTTCAGTCGACATCTGACGGTCATTTTTCGAGCTTTCAGAGTACAAGCTCTCCTTAGCTTAAAACTAGATGGCGTTGTGTGTTAGATGTCCGAAAATATTATTATTTTAAAAACCTACTGACAGCCAGGAACTTCGATGGACTCTTTATTAGAGGCATTAGTGTTATTATTTAATAACGCCTTACGTTTTGTATACCGCTAGTACGCCTAACAAGCAATCTTCAACCGTTTATTGAAATGGTTTTTTTTTCATGTGAATTAACTCTCACTATAATTTTCAACGTACCTTACACTTAATTATTACAATTACAGTAACTTTCAACACATTGTATCTTTATCAGAAGTTGTAGAGGAAGCAAACACTTTGTACAGTATAGTTTTTTAATGAACCTGTCGATACTGAAACATTTATACTAGTTCAAATGAGAATAAGCATGAGAATACGAAAATAAATCAGTGCGCATTTTGTCTTACACTACTAGCTATCATTTTTCAATATAATTGTTTATGTACAACTTCATATAAAAAAGTAACGTGCGTAGCGCCTGTAGTTATTCAAGTAGTGGTTATTGATCAAAAGCAAAACTATAACATGTTATGATTATGATGATTGTATGTAAATCTACACTATCCTTTTATAAATTGTGCTTTATATTTTATGTTTTCATGAACATGAACTAAAAAATATCTATTAACTTAAATGGAGAAATAAAATGAACTAAAACTGCATAGATTAGCCATTACCGATCATTCCGACAATGATGTCATAGTCGGTTCTTTTTAATACAAAGTAAAAGGCTAGGGATTAACTTACGATTTATACCTGCGATTTATTTGACAGATAGATGAACTTAATATGACTCCTGACTTGTGCAACAACTGAGTTTAGTTTCAGATTTTGGAACTGAAACTATACATAAATTATACATTAATTGGCATTAACGTACAAGATTTTCACTTTTATTTAGCCAGTATAAAAGTACGTACTTGGAGATTAACCTTAAAGGTGCCTTGCGCCTGTTGTGTTTCTAAGGCATGATGCGTTCAGACTTAAAACAAAACATGTAGGTACGACGACCGGATGTCGTAGTAGTTTGTGTAACGATTACTATTCTAAAGGTCGCGGGTTCGATTCCCGCTCAAGTCAAAACTTTGTGTTATGTTTGATTTGGTGTGGGTGTTTAAATGTATAATATGTATAAATTTACAAAAAAACAGTACATTTGTATTTATATCAGTTGTCTAGTACCCATTGTACAAGCTCAGCTTAGTTTGGGACTAGATGGAGTTGTGTAAATGTGAAATTTTTTTTATACTAAAGTTGAGGCAGCATGAAGCTGACTTAGCTCTCTTTCAGTTTTAATAAGACGAGCATCCCCGAAATAGAAGCTTGAGTTATTTTTTTAATTCTTTATTAATTTTTCAATACAATTTCAAAAAAGTTATTATTTCACTATTTAGAATTGAATCCTAGAAAATTATTATTTTACGTAAATCAAGAAATATTTAATAAACAGGCCTCTGAATGTTTACGAATACAGATTTTTCAGACGCGTCTGCTTCGATGTAAGTTGTGAATAACTTAAAACTACTTGATTTAGACTTTTGAAGTAAGCAGACACTTAATTATGCCAAAAATAAAATTTGGAAACGTCGTTCATAGATATGCTTGCATTGCCGTGGAATAACTCCGACCTATAACCACTCTCTCTCCCACTGTAATTAAAACAAAGTTAGAATATTGTAGGATGAATATCCACGGCTAATATGAATTACGTAATTACTAGTCAACTAGCATTACTTTAGGTCAAAAGCATTATGCTTAGGTAAACAAATGTTATGCTGCTGCTAATTACATCAGCAGGACGACTTCTAGTAAATGACCGTTTGTGGAACACGGCCTTCACACAAAGAACTGACACATCTACATACACAGAGGAGGTTTGAAATGCAAATATGCACACGTTTTAGAGCTCTTCGTGAAGTTCTTAAGTTATTAAACAGGTTTTTAAGAGTACTCAGTTCAAATTAAGGCCTTTTGTTACAGTTGGCTTTCGAACTTGCATTGCTTTCAAACTTAAACTTAGATATGTAAAAGGAAGCTTAATTCATAAATCTATTTGTACATTACAAGCGATTCGCCCTCGCTTTGCACGGCTGCAATGTAGATACTACTATAATAATGTGGTGTCAGTGTGGAGTAATTAATTTTACAATTATTATGATAAGACTATACTACAGGACATCTTCATATGAAATATTTATAGGCCCGCTCACTGTCACCCCGGGACAGACGTACCTACGCCACGACGCGGCGACGCAGAGGGCCGCGTTAAGCCGTCTAATATCTACTAAGATCGTACTTTAATAACATGCTATAAGAAGGCAATTTTTATCTACATTACATGCGCAACGTATGAAACGTATTTATTTGGATAAGGAATAATACCGTATTGTTAGATATTTTTAAGATATACAATTAATTAGTACATTATTTTGGTCTATCTCGAAAACTGTAGCCAGCGTTTGCAGTGTAAGTGCACTATAAGAAATTTAACACGACAAATCTTTGAAATTCTATTCATGTATGTGATCTATTATGTGTATGTATTATACATATGAACCTTCTTCTTGAATCAATCTCTCTATTGGTGTAAACTGCATTAAAATCCTTTGCTTGATTTAAAAGATCTAAGCGTACAACACAAAAAAGCGACTTTATTTTATACTGTGTAAAGAAGATAGTAGATTAATATTTTCAAAGAAAGTATATTTCAAAATAATTCAATTATATCGGTGATCATAACTATATTTTTGCAGACAGATATTATAATCAACACAACAGATTATGATATTTTAATAACAATCTCTTACAAATTGTAATTACTTGCAATTTTGATTCCCTTATATACCAAGGTTGTAAATACAAAATAAGTGTAAAAAAATAGAAAGTATTTATTACTAAAAGAGTTTCAAATAAGATAAAGAGTTATTGGAGTGAAATCGTATTTAAGTCGATGAGCAGTGATGCCTAAAAGGTCTAATACGAATGTTCAAATCTGTGCACCCGGTTTTAAATAAATAAAGGTATTTAAAACGATCTTAGAATTTTCATTCCTTACCTTCATACCTACAATTAGGATTTTATGTCTGATATGCTAATAAGGATAATTAAAGACATCACATATTAATTTTGTAATAGGTTTTAGATTATTTAAAAATCAATTAGTCTAAATTTAAGGTCATAATTGGAAAAGTGAAGCTGACAACCGACTCGCGTTCTATTTTATTTAATAGCTTGATGCGGTTTAAATGTTTTTGAAGCACTTAATTTATTCACCGAGGTCATAGTCAAAATCTGTTAAGACTTGTCGAAATGTCTGCCTACATAATATCACCGTAAATACTAGCACTGACAGGAGTGGAACAGAAATCTTAACGAAAAACAGAATGCTGAATCAGTATTTATTAAACACAAAATGCAAAACAAAGAATTAAATAAAGAAAATGTTATTCATAGATAGTTAAATAAAAATAAGTAGAGCATGATTCAAAAAGATTTAAGTTTAATATGGAGACGCAAATCTTTAAGCTTCGTTTTCCTTAATGGCTTTTAAAGACAGGACGGCATCTCTTGCACAATATTATGAAAAAGACAGTAGCAAAATCTTTTGTTTAAAATAAAATTTAAGCTGAATTTAACAGACGAAATAATTATTATATATATTCTATTAACTACTGCTTAAACAACGTGTTCAAGTTTTGATTATTTTATTATAGTAAAATCACACATATTTATAAATATTTCTTTGTATTTGTAAACTTACTGAGTTATAACATGATTTAAAATTTACAAGGATGACCTTAATACTAACTACAAACACGTAATGTACAACAATAAAATTTTATAGTTGAAATGTTGCCACTCTATGAAGATCAATTTTATTTCATCCTAATAATAAACATTTATCACCATTTTGTTTAATGAATAAACTCATACATCTCAACCTTGAGTATTGATTACAGGGAGCCTACAGGGATAACGTTACTAAGGTTGACACGGCTCAACGATCATTAACTTTGCCTTGTTAACTTGTAACATGATATGTTCTGTGCTATATTCATTTTGCAAATATGTATATGGTAAAAAATGAGCTAATCCTATCTAAGATAATAAGGGCTTAAGTGAATGTGTAGCGGGTCTCAACCACTCAAACAATAATCATGAAATTGTCCACACTTTTTGTCAGAGGTCAGGTCAGAAACAGACATTTCTTCAGAAAATGGGCTATTCCTGACCGATAATATATTTTTTTATTCTACAACTTCTTTGATCTAAACTTTTCTTTTACTTCAGTTCTTTATTGACTTCATTTTCAGTTACAACTCTTTCTTAAGTTACTGTTTCAAGTAAAATGAATCCTATGAAAGATATTTTGTAGGTTCTACACTGTAGTTGATACTGTCATACTGTTTGAAGAATTGTTCAGCAACATAATAAACGGGATCTGTATCGAATTATCAACAATAAATATTTACACAACATCGAATAATAAATAACAATAATTGTAAAGAGTTGTCTGAGAGAGAGAACCTCTAATGAACAAAACAAAATTACATCAATAGGTAAATTAGTTTCCCTAACTAATTCAAGAAGTTTGCATTGACTGTTAGAATACGCAAACTTCACTTTAAAGGAATCACTATATTTGTTTTTATCGTATTCTTTCTTACTAATCCAGCGTCTAGTACATAATATTATATACTATATACATATATATATACAAATATATATGAATTATGAGTTCGTATTTGAAGCTTTAAAATTAAGCTAATCGACTTCTATAGGTAAGCGTTATTAACAGCAATTATGTCATTCTTGTGATACAAATAAATAAAAGGCAACAAGTATTAATTTGTTGGATACGGGTGAGAATACCAAATATTAACTATAGTTTATATGGAATCACAATCAAGTAAGGCATGCAAAATGCAAATGATGACAGAATGCAAATTATTTAGGAGTAGAGAGAGTTAGCCTTTGAAACACGATTGTTAAAATAATTAAAACAATTTAAACTTATAGCCATATATTTGCAAACAGTTGAAATACAAAACTACAATTGGATAACTATTTAAGCGTAATAACGTATATAACAAAGATTTCATGTCAACGTTTGTCACCCACAGACTATTTTTAGCACCACGTAAATGCCTGTGGATGCTGTGTGGTATGCAGATGTCGGCATACTCGTTATTTTGCAAGTGTATTGAGTTGTGGGAACTTGTCATACAATTCGAGAGTCACTTTAAAATACAATGTACTAAGTGCGAATACAAAAGGTGTGCACTTAATTAACTGCTCACACGCCTTCACAGGAATACAGAGACGGACTTTACAAAAATTTCATGATTTTTTTTATATGGTAGAACAGATGTACTCGTAGTTAATATATATAAATATCATATTTAAACATATTTAAAGTGAGTATTAAAATACGAAACGGCATTGTGACCTAGTACTAAGCTTCTGGTGTAGTTGGCCAAAATCTCTTTTCTAAGGAGGGGCCTATGATGATGTTAAGATCGTATTTTTCTTGGTTATTCGGGCAAGAAGTTATTGGTTAATCATTAGACAGTCAATTATGTCAATATGTGTTAAAAGGCTGTAAAATTTCCCATAGTGTGATCAGATAATCTACTTGTACGTAGATGATTCCTTCGATTGCAATAAAGTCGGTAGTACACTTACGGAAAATAGATAGACAGTCAAATATGTATACGAAGACTACGTAAGTCATCCTATAAGGCATTCGATGAGCACTCGATGTTAAGTTTTTTCTTAGATCATTTAAAGTTCATGATATATGTTTTATTCAATTAAACTCAAATGGTAATGGTAGAAACACCACTACGTACCGGTTTATAATTGACTAGACGTTCCCACAATATTACCCGTGTTTTTGAGCTTACCTTACTTTCATGAGTCTTAGCGTGATGGTGTATCATCAGCTGTCGTACAACCTTTCTCAATTATTAATACCACATCCAATACAAAATCTACTCCAACTCTCAGTTCTTAGAGACATTAAATTATATACTATATACAAACGTATAAACAAATATTCAAATATAAGTTTTTTCAGCCTCATAACATAAGAATAAATACAAAGAGATGGTATATTTTGTACGTGTAGTCTACATTTACTTAAAACATGTTTATCTCATGTTAAAGTCATGCATGTAACGAACATAAATTAGGAATGCAACACGCATATTTAATATGCTAAAAACAAGACTCATAAAGCGAATGAAATCCTGAGATATCTCACTGCTGTCATGTAATAAATTTTCACCTGTCTGAATAAATATGTCAATTCAAATAAAAGCCGTAGTCTTGCCAACTCAGACTGCATTTTCTTTCTTTATCTTGCTTCAAAAGAAATACTCATTTTTACATTAATCACAAATGTTGATAGAAATATCATTACAATTTACTTCTGAAATGTAATGGAAAATTCATTAATATTATTTATAATGTCGTTCAGAATACTTGATAAATTCGCTGTCAAAATGTTTGTAAATTAAGTAAATCAAAATGTATGTAATTCATAAAAAACATACAGAGTGAAAAAAAAGTATTATTCCTACATAACTACGGTTACTGTGCCAACATTTATGTGCACAACAATTGTGTATGCAAAATTTTCAAAACAACACTCGCCTTGCTTTTTGTTTAAAAAAAAATGTTTTAAGAACATAATTAGCTCTTTAAATAGTATCAATGCGCCAACAACATGATGAATCGATTGATTGATCAATTTTCAACCCTGAAGGTGGTATTTTTCTTTAAATTTTAATACCAAACACAAAGTAACCTTTTTTTTTTAATGGATTTAAATGAAATTAAGACAGAAAGGACGAAGCGGAACTGGCAAGTAGGTAAATGTTAAAACGTTTTATAGATAAAATCGTGGATGATTAAGTTTTAAATTCAAAACTTATGTTCTGGCTATCGCCTTATATGAAGAGGCTTATACAAAATTTGCATAAAACGATGGTACGCTTGTCACAGAGGTAAACAGCACAGATGTCAGGAAAGGTTATGTATTGTAGATGCAATAAATGCACGAAGCTTTGCATAATTAATTGCGGCAAACCCTAGCCCTACGCAACAAGTATGGTCACATATTCAAAAACGAGATAAATGTAAAAAGGTGCTTCGAATTAATTAAGTAATTAATAAGTTTCAAGTAAAAGCATTTTAGATTTCTATAAAGTTCCAACTAACCATCTAATAAATATATTTTTATATAATGAAAATATAATATGACGGACCTGTTGGTCTAGTGGTTAGTAAAATGGGGTGCTAAGCCGGAGGTCGTTCAGTTCCCACCCAGGACACATATTTGTTTGAAGAGCACTATCATTTGTTTTGTGTCTGGGTGTAATTTAAATATTATATGTACGTATATAGAAATATTTAAGTAGGTATGTTTATCAATAAGATCAGGCGTGTGTGAGATGTGTGAGGTTATTATTGTTAAATAAAATAGGTTTGATCGGTAATTTTATATAAAAGAGTTTTGTTCTTGAGCATAAAACTCTATGAACATATTTTTACCTGAGAAAAAGACACAAATGTTCATCAATCGCGATTTTAGTATTGATAAACTTTAATAAACACATTTTAAAGCTATCAATATTTCATCCATTGACATTGTATTTAATGTCTACATTAATTTAATCTATAGTCATATCGACAAAAAAGACAATAATCAGCTTATTGGGTTAAGGTTGAAATGTGTCAAATAAGTTTAAGAAAAATATGGAGTCTCAAAGGTTGTTTCAACCTACTGCAAAACAGTTTTATGAATTAATTAATACAAAAGTATATTTTGAACAATAATGTGTTGTTATGATATTGATATTAGGTAATACTATTATGTGTATCGTAGTAATATTTCCATAAAAAACATATTATGCTGTTTAAGAATATTTGAGTTAGAAGACGGAACAAATAAACACAATTTATAACCATGTTATTCACATTTATAAATAAATAAATACAGTTTTATTTATACACATTTCCTTAAACAGGATTTAATTAATTAGATAATATTTCCTATTTCATTTAACTCAAAATAAATGATTATCTGTGATATTTTGCCTTCTTTAACTAAATGTCAACGTGCAACATCCCATTTTCAGAGATCAAAAGTTCATGCCCCAGAAATGGGTATAATTTATCCAATCATTTACGTCCATTTAAGGTGTGGTACAATTAATTCTAATATTCATCTATATAAAATAGTTATCATTTTGTTGTTAATTTTTGTATTTAGTGTTAGATGTTTTATGTTTTTATTGCCAGGAATCATTCGATAGATGACAGATATAATATATTTTAGATAATTGAAAGACGAAGTGTTTATAATTTGAAATACATCGTTAAAATATTATCTTAAATCTTAGATTGACATTTTATACCCAAGCTTTTATTACATCTTTTTGTAGATACGATAATATATTTTATCTTATAATTGTAGCCATTTCACTCTGATTATTTAGATCTACAACTAACGAAGTCTTACAACTTACACTATTAAAAATTTGATACCCACGTATTTAGTTTTGAGATTTATTTAAAACATGTTTTTTAGAAATTAAAATATCAAATTGTTAATATTAAAATGTGGCATCCGTATGGAGGAATTATTCGTTTATTTTATCTAAAGGTTATCTTTTTATAAAGACGTAAAATTTCTCTCATAGTAGGAGAATATAATCACAATAATCAATATGGTACGTATAAATATTGTACAGATTAATAAAATGGACTATCAAATATACATAATATGAATCAATTTAGACTGAAAACTTACCATTTTCATTTTCACACTTCACGATTCAACTTCAGTATCAGTTGTAATAATATCCTATGCAGTGAGTACTAGCGGCGTATGCGCCCGATTGTACTTAGTCGCCTAATCACCTGTCCCTTTTATAGAGACGTGAGTTTGTCTAGCCATTGCATACAGCTGGGGGAGCCTGTACTGACTGCACAAAACAGGGCTGTACTCAGACGGCTTTAATTAAAATTTATTACAGTTTATTTTGTTGTCATGGTTGAAATTACTAAGTGGTGGAAGACCAAATTAATGATTTTGTGAAATAAAAAAACAAAAGTTCAGTTACATTTTTTTAAAATTTAAGTACTTTTTAAAAATTGAATACTTTTTGTCGGTACTTATATTATGAAACCTATATGCCCGAATGTCCATAAGCTAGAGTGACCAAGCTGTCTTTTAAATATGTACTAAGCTAGTCAATTTTAATTATATATTGAGTAATTTAATATCTTTAGTATCACAAAACTCAGTTGTATGTTTCTACTTAGTTAACTTTAATGAGTTTTTAGTGATAATTATTAAAATTAAAGTGAGTTACATGAATTTAATGTGTTCATTAATCAATTATCAAACAAAAGTGTGAATTTAATATTAAAATTTGAATGTAGAACAGTAATATGTTTATATATTTTTATACGTAAATAATTTTAAAATACCAATACATATATATATACATCTATATATTCATATTAATTTAGGCAGAAAGAAAGTAAAAGTAATTCGCATGGAACAAAAGTGCCTTTGTCGATAATAATAATGGTCATTTCACAATATAAGCACCGAGAAAAGTACGTAATGTGATTCATTTTTATGCACTTTTGAAGGAAATTACGAGTACTGAGAAATCACATCGCAGCAACAGCCTCTAATAGTCCACTGTTGGACATAAGCCCCTCTTTAGAAAGAAGTTGTTGGAAGACGGGTTGGTATAGGGATAGTTTCAAGTTTTCCTTCTCTTTGCAGTGCTGCTCTCCTGTCTAGTTTGCTCCCTTAGTCAGCTTTTACGATACCCACGGGATGAATAGGGGTGGCAATACTCCGTATTCTTAATCCATCACCATATGGACAGGCTATCTTTTTACTGAGAAATGTAAAATTGTAAGTATTCAAAGTTCGTATGTAAAAGAAGAAGAATGTAATCAATATACAATATGTTATAAGTTATGCTGAAAGTTCTAGAAGAGTCTACAAGCGTCCAGTATAATTTTATTTGTTTTCGTATGAAAACTCTATACGTCGTTAGTTCAAGTTATAGCGGTCAATTATGTGAAACAAAACAGTTAAAACCAAATTAATTCTATTTCAAACTCTAAAACAACACGACCCATGAAAATAGTGAATACAATAGACCTATTTGCATGTATTTAAATTATAGACAGTTATATTTTGTATAGCTAGACATATTTTGATTTATTGTTTGTAGGTTTTGATATTTTAAGCGAAGGAGGATTTAACACTACAAGAGACAGCAATTTCTCTCAAAACGATTAGGATTACCATATTTTACGCCAAGTTTCGGCCGCTTTAACTCTGTTTGAATGTTGTTTTACTATATGATTCTATAATCTAAATCCTACTAAATATGAATAGCATTTAGAAAAAAAGGAATGTACAATAAAAAAAAAAGATTTTATCGGTTTCAACTATACCTTATTCCGTGACTCATTGTAAACCAAAATATGATATATTTTCTGATACCATTTACAACGGCATCAGAAAAGGAATTGCATTTTTTTCGTATCTAATAGTATTTCATCTCCATCACTGTGCTCTTTCTAGGAATCTTTTCATCGAATAGCCAAACTTTGGAACTGAGTGTCGCCTGCGTTATTTCGTTGTCGCTGTAACCCTCAAGTTATGGAGAAAGAGCGCATTCCCACCTCAAAGGCAGGCAAAGCACTTGTGACTCTTATATTGCAGATATCCTTAAGAGGCGGTAGTCAGTTACCATCTGATGACCCGCTTGCGTGTTTGCCTATGTCATCAAAAAAAAAAAATTGTTAACTTCCTATTGCTTGTTTACACACTCTCAAAGAATTAATTTTCAAAAAAATTATTTTACTACTATGTACTGAGTCCTTTAAAGAATACAGAGTGTCACTACCCCTATTCATCCCATGGGTGTCGTAAGAGGCGACTAGGGAGGAACTAAGGGAGCAAACTACGCAGGACAACAGCACTGCAGAGAGAAGGAAAACTTGAAACAAACCCTATACCAATCCGTCTGGCCAGCGTGGTATAGTAGGTCAAAACCTCCTTTCTAAGGAGAGGCCTATGTCCAGCAATGGACTATTAAAGGCTGTTGATGACTAAGTTTTGTATCAATTAGATGCTCTCACTAGTAGTGCAATTTTTTTGTGTATGCCGTCTAGTATGTGCTGAATCCTACAAACTCAATAGATATTCTCCGTGGTAATCAATATTACTTTTAGTTTAACAAGAAGAACGAAATGCTTAGAAAATACTAAAATTATAACCTCAATTAGCCTACATTTCTGTAGATAACAAGAAATATCCGAGTCTGTGCTACGAGTTGTAATTATTAAAAATATATAACAATAAACTGTAGTCAGTTTTATCCAAATGGCAGGCAACGTGCGTGCGCATAGTCCGTCCCCTTGTTGTAACATTATCTCGTTCAACGTACAATAGAATAACCATCAAGATTCTCGTAAAACGACGGCCAACCCAAACACTTAAATGGTACGCACGCTTTATGTCAAACGCATTGCAAATTGCACCGTGAAGATGCCACTACGCTTGGTATTTTATAATTTTATTTAACTTGAGACTATTAGCTTCATTGGTACAGTGACACACTTCACTGAGTAGTTTTATGTATTCAAATTATCCGCAGGTGGGGCTAAGATTAAGACTTGTATGTCCAATATGACAGTCTCGGTTAGGTTTCCATACAATAAACTTTCATGTGCTTTTTATAGTTATTTTATGACTATTTTATCGCACTATGTAATTACTATTTTATGCCTTATCTGAATATGGTAGTAAAAAATTAAGTATTGATAAAAATTAAATGATATCACCACCAACAATGTTTAAAAAATGAACACATAAAGCAAAGTTATTATTGACTAGTTTTTTGTTAGTGTATTTGGTACAAATTTTGTATCAACGTGTTTGGTGATTTAATATGGACTCATATGGCCGGTAAATTTTTGCGATAGTTTTATTTAACAGTTTAAGATAAACCCTTGCCCACACTTATGAGAAAAATATTTAAGCCACCCCGCATACTCATTTAGAGTTAAACGACAAATAAGTCTCTTAAGTTGAAAAGGCTGTAACTTGCACAACAGTAAAACTTTAAATAGAATATTTGGTGTCGTCATATTCGAGTATTGACGATAATAACCAGGTTATTAAATAAATATGTGATGAAATTAACAATTAAAGCGACTAATTATTTTAAAAAATAACACAATAATTAAGATAGATATTGAAGTCAATTCTAATTTTTTTTGTTGTTTACCTGCTATTCTATGTAAACAACTGAAACTAATTACTCATTAAATTACTTTATTGCTCAAAGTTAACACTTAACTATTAATATTGTAGATAGGCCCTTATGAGTTTCATTCGTTTGATAGTAACGAAAATTAAATGTCTATTAGTATTCTAAGTTTAATGTGATGCCCAAATTGATGAATTAGATCGGCCGTTGTTTGGAGGAGTTTATTCTATTGTGGCTAAAATAACTATTTGTATAAACATATTGCCAAGATAAGGCCATCGATTGTAGCATTCATTAATTTGTCACTAAACTCAACTAAACAGGTAACTCGACAACAACCAAAATACATACAAAATTGTGTAAAAAACTTCTACTCCCCTTGAATGATGTGATACCACTTTATTCAAATTTCTTTTTTTTAAAAGAGAGTTCCCCCTTTAGAAATATATCCTGTGTTGCGGGGGATTTTACAAACCTGCATGAAACGGACACAAAGAACACCCAGACTCAGAACAACAATTTGTGGATCGTCCCATGTCCAAGTAGTAAGCGGCATGGCGACTACTTAAAGCACTACGCCGTGTAGTCAATTATAAATTTCAGTACGAAGGTTTTTATTTTAAGTAACGACTCCTGCACAGTTCGTTCACATAATAGTTTTAACCTAATCGCGGTAGTATCATCATCAGTCTATTATTTACGGCTGAATAAAGGCCTCCTCTAAAGAGCACCACCTATCCCGCTCTTGGGCAGTCCGCACCTATCCGCTGCAAGCCACTTTCTTCAAGTCGTGCGACGACTTGAAAAAAGTCGTTTGTCGGCCCAATTCGTTCATATATGTGTAAACATGATCGGCAAATTAAGACTAATTAGAATTAGTCAAAGATACTGATTCCTATGGTTTAGACAGCTATAAACCATAGGAATCAGCATCTTTGATCTTTGTTTGGCGTGAGAGATGGTTGTATTCTGACAATAGGTTTCAATTGAAAGCCTTCGAGTTAATTACTAAACATCCCTCTACACTTTTATAGGTTATCTGCTTGTTTGTCAGTGAAACGTTGTAAGGCGCTTATCACTGATATTAAATGTAGCCAAATTAGAGTAATTTGCTTCTTGGAAATTATGCGTTCATTTTTGTATCTACCCTTCTGATTTCATCATCATCATGCTTATCAATCTTGCCTTTAAAACTCCTCTGCTGGACATAGGTCTCTCCTTAGAAAGGGACGGGTTGGTATAGGGGGTTTTTCAAGTTTTCCTTTTCTCGTTATAACTGATACAATATTTTACATTACGCATATTTCTGTGTTACTTTTCATGGCTATATTACGGTCAGTTTGTAATCGATCGGCGTTAGATATACATGTCTATAAGTATCATTATCCTGTTTTTTCCGATTCTAAGTATATTTTGCATTGTATTAAATTCGTACTTAATGTGAACAAGTTATATATAACTCGTTCACATTAAGTATATTAGTAAATTTACCATACACAAAAGTTGAGGTATCAATTTCAGTGACAATGTGACAACATAACCACTTCATTTTCTTGTAAGCATTTAATTATAATAACTATGTTGATAATTGTTCTCATTTTGAAAAAAGTACGTATTGTGTAAACTTTAACAGGTCATCGCACTAAATTTAAAACAATAAAAGTATTATAGTATTGTTTTCGTGCACAAAAGTTAATTACAGTAAGCGTGTATGCGAATTCCAGCGGAGGTTAATCTCATTGCTTTACTAGATGGTTGATAAGAAGGATCATTTGTGTGGGACTGTTTCACACACCGTATGTTTCGGCTCTACAGGTATGCACCACTGTCGCACGCTCCCACTACCACTGATCAGACAGTTAAAAACTGCTTAAATATCGAAAGGAACCATCTCAACTGGATTGTTGACAGTGAAGATTCAAAGTTAAATGTCTTCAAGTTTAACTAGGTTTCTCTTTTTTCTTTCGCCTAAAGATTTTACTACCCCAGAAATTAATATCCGTAAACAGACTTCAACAATCATTATCATACGATACAAATAAACAAAAAAAAATATTTATAAATAATAAAATATTTACCGATATCTGATAACTTAAGGGTAAGTTCAGCGAAAAAAGACACAAGCGCTTTTTAATTTTTATTGACGAAAAAAAACCTGTCGTTCGTTCGGTACTTCTTGCTAATATATTATGTACAAGTATCACAAGACGTTCTTTTGCGCTACTGAGTACTTTATTGTAAAGTTAGCTGAATTTGGTAACTACGTCAAGCAGATTTTTGGCAACTTTAATTTTATCTAAGAATCCGTTACAAATTCATATCAGAAGTATTGAACTATATTGATAAGATATTTTTACGATTCGCTCAAACTGTATTTTAAGTTTTATTCCACTTACGTGTTATATACTATTAACATTATGTAATAAATATTGTCAGAAGCATGATTAAAAGATAAATAAAACCCTTTTTTTGTTCATTTTATCAATGTCTCATCTCCCGCAAAGTTACATAGATCTTCATATCTGTGAAAAAATAAAGTAAATATTCATATCATTATTATACTTGTTCAATGAATAGCATGTAGGCAATAAAATAATTACGATGCAAAAAATACTCTTATACTGATAAACTGTGAATGAAAGTTGTAGCTTGAGAAACCAATAAATTATAAAAAGACCTAAACAATGGCATATTTGTAATATACCTAATTCTTGTTTTTTTAAGCCAATGCAAGCGCGTGATCTAGTAACATTACTTTCATCAACGTTCACATAAGTGGAACAACACCAGCAAATAGACAACAATAGTGTGTGTCTTATCTTTTCTACTGTGTGAGGTTTACTTCTTTAGTAACAACTGTTGGATTTATTCATAGTTCACTTTTAATTAAAATTATATTACGAGTAGAGCAATGACAGTCTCATAAAAAAATCACTACTTAACTCTCCTTTAACTACCACATGTTTGAAAACTACATCTATTTTCATCTCCATTTCAAGCTTCTTGATGTTTCTTTCTCGCCATTTCATTTATTTTTGTAATAACTTAAGATTGCAATTTTTTTCGCACCAGTTTTGTGCTGCCATAACTTAAAGCTGGTTGATTAAAAAACTTAAGGAATCAGCTAAGTCTACACGTGAATAGCACTTTATCAAAACATCTAGGCCTTTATTCTATATTTTCAGTAATCACCCGACCTGTGCCTTTCAAATTCACTTTAAACTAGAAGTATGTTTTAAAATATTACAAGCAATTTATTAATTTCTATTAAAACGTTGAAATTAGTACATTATCAATAAGACTCTCTGTGCCGTTTATTATTCAATCAAAGTCTCATTAAGTACAAGGGTGACATCAAAGAGGCGTTCGATTACCATACCTGTAGCAAAAAATATCAAGTGAATTAATGAACTTTAAAATATTCAACATTCGCATTCACTATGTCAGGACCATTAGACAATACGTTGAATTACTACTAAAAAAAAATCCCTCCCAGATAGCCAATCTCTGATATTAGTCAGATGGAATTAGCGGCAAATGGTTCTAAAAATCGGGCAATTTATAACCTCCATTTTTTATCCGTTAATTGACAACGTTACAATTAACATATTTCATTTCAACGTGGATCTGTTCGTGGATAGCAATCTTTACAGTCCATGATTTTCATAAAAAAATATTTTATTTTCAATTAAATCTTATTTATATACTAAATGTCATTTTTTAGTTCTTTTCAAATTTCGCAAAAAGTTTAAAGCCACAATCTTGCTGACATTTTGTAGGCTAACTGGAGGCTACAAAACCCACATTCTCATGTCTTAATATTGATTAGAACGCGAGTTATATTTTTATAAATGGTTAATAAACATTTCAGTTACAAAAATACTATTCAATCAATCGGGACTCTTTTGCCTTTGTACGATTTGAAGTTGTCTTGTAAAATGCGATAAACCGTTTTGTAATTTTTTGTCAACCATTTTTTTGAAATAAAATATGTAAATCGTAACGATGTCAACTGACGGATAAAAAAAATGGAGGTTATCAATTACAGTTATGGATTCGCTAATTCTATCCGACTATCTTTTTTAAATCTTGAAAGTAGTAGAATTGTAAAAAATATACATTACATCTTAAGGATTCTTAATGAGTAACATCATTTAGTAAAAAAGCTAGACTCAAAGGTATCTAACCAACTTTGGAAATTCCAGTCGCACCTTAAAACATGTTTGGAACCTGCAGAGCATCTGCAGATTATGATTCATAAAAGTAAATGATTATCAAATAAGTTGAAGAAAAATCCAAGTGCTGAGCAAGTATATGATTTTTGTAAGATTTGTTTATTTGTCTCTTTTTAATGCTTTTGATTGAGTTGATACTTTATTATGCATAATAATAAATACGAAATTAAAATTATTGTTATTTGAATCTGACAACATACAAAAATATTAGTTATTTATTATATTTCTATACCAGTATTAAAAATAATGTATACCTACTATTGGACATGCTACGAAAGTGAATAAAATATATACCTATACTAAGGTCCAGTTATTATTTATTATATTTTTACAAAATTAGTTTTTAGTTTGTGTGCAAAATGGCAAACTAACATTGCACAGCAGAAGGTAAAAATAAAATTTATCACCATTCACAATGTAATCGCTTATAGATTAAGTTTTTGTTACATGCAAATAAATTATAATCTATTTTTAATCAAAGCTTAATTGTTTAATATTAATAAAGACAATGAGATGGCGAGATGATTAAAGTGTTAAAATAATGTCAGTGATGTGTGATACATGAAACATATCGTGCATACAATATTTCTTTTTATTCAATTGTTTTCTAATATAAATTATTTTTTAGATACCTTCGCCATGTAATAAAATCTTTCAATTGAAATAAGGAAAAAAGCTGGCGATTCGATCGCAAGGCAGCACAGATAGGTATCTTGAGTTATAGCTAAGAGCACTTTTAATATCCTCACCTTTTACTATGAAAACTAGATGAATGTCATCTTTTAAGATGAGAATTAGTTGAAATCGGTGCATCACGTTATAAGCAAATACAGTACAGCCTAACAGATACATGTTTAATTTGTGTCAGAAGTTAACAAAACATAGTATCCAAGTACAGCTTACATCTTTAAAATATGCCTTTCTAAACATTTCAGTTCAACTCTCTTCATTTTCTTTATCTTAGCCTACACGGTATTTAATAAATCTCTTAAATTTTAGTGCTACCCACTAATACATGATTACTCACAGTTATACAAACATTTGGCATCAACTTTATAACCTTTTTTTTTTCGTGTGGAGACCCCTTCGGGCCGTCACCCCACCGGGTTTTGCGGTGGGGTGGTGTGTCGAAATCGGTCCGGCTAAAACCACACGGTGTACTACTTTGCGACTGTAATAAGAGGGATGCGGGAACTGCTGTTATTAAGTTATCCGGACCCCTCTTAGCGCTTGCCCGCAACGGGCACCACCTTCGGGTACATTCTCTATTTAGGCCACGTCCAGCACACGTGAACGTCGCCTCCTCGCGGTTGGCCCTTATGACGGGTCAAGGGGAAAACCCGTACCGTCCACCTGCGGCCACAGTTAGGGTGGCATGAGGCCCCGATTAGACAGGGGGCAACTGTTGTCAGCTGCGCCATCGCGGCGGCCCAGAAGGTTGCCGATGGTCGAAGCCTCATGGTTGGAGGTTTCCTAAGGGCGCAGGCACGACTCTTGCAGGCCCGACCGGCAAGGTGCTTCCGAATCCTGTCGGTCGGGCACGTGGAGGTCCTTTGTACGGCGGAGGTCACCATAGGTGACCTTTGATTCCGCTGTGGCCAGCTCGGTCACAAGGCGGGTAGCTGAATGCTCGGCAGCGATGTTTTAGGTGCACAGCAAGGGCAAGTTTGCCAACCACCGGGTTGGCAGTAAGGCCTGTATCGGATCGGGACCGAAGCCGGGAGGACGACCTTCCGCCTCCAGGGCGCTGGTGCAGACGGAGATTGCCACTGGGGAGCGGCAAAGTTCGCGGCGGGATGCGTAGATGGAATAATGGATCCACATCTCCGCATTCTCCAGGCGAACGTCGGCCACCGTGCCGGTGCTCACGATCTTCTGCTCCAGAGCGAGGCACAGTGGTCCATCAATATCGCTGCTGTCGCCGTGCCATATGTCCATCGGTTTCTCGGGACTGCCTGGGGGCCGACTTGTACGGCTCGGCAGCACTGGTTGCGTAGCGGCAAAGCGGTCGTGGCCGGTAATTTCACCCCGAACCGAGACATAACTGAGTACGAGCAATGGCTTGCTCAGCTGGCCGTCGTCATCGATACTTGTCGTCCCCACCCGGTTCTTGTGCTAGGGGACTTCAACGCATGGTCGGAACCTGGGGTCCCCGGCGCACGAATCCGAGGGGCAAGGCATTGGAGAACTGGAACGAAAGAGTTGTCCTAAACCGGGGAGCCGTGGCCACGTTCATGACCGCGAGGGATAGTTCGATCGTTGACATCTCGTTAGAGTGCCGCTGGCTAGCTCGTTGTGTCCAGGGCTGGCGCGTCGTTGTTGTGGAGGAGACAGATTCGGATCACCGATATATTCAGTTGGACACCTCCGCGCCTACGAATGACGCACCGGTCAGACCGGCTCCAGCTGAGCCACGTTGAGCGCTCAAGCGCTTAGATCAGGAGCTTCTCCTAGAAGCAGTACAGACAGGCCCCTGCGCCGGACAGGCCTATTGACGTCGACGCTGCCAAGAGTGAGGCCCGCAGCGAGGTAATGGAGACACTGGAGCGGAATTCGTGAGGATGCCCCCACCCTATGGTTAGGGGCAAGATGCGCCCATGGGCCCCATCGCTCACCCGGTGTCTTCAGCCAGAGCTGCTTGAGGTGGTCTTTGGCTCCCTGTTCCGACCGCGGGTGGTGCAGCATACTTCACCACAGATGGCTCCGTCTTCGGCACACCAGGCGCCGAACGTGGATGATGACGACGTGCCTAAGGTCACTTGGGCAGAACTAAGGGTGGCGGTGCTACCCCTTAAAGCCAAAAACCCGTGGTTCCTGGCCTTAGATAACGAGACTGCGAGAGTTCTTCAGCGCATGCCTCGAACGGAGTCAGTTTCCGTAATGGGCATAAACTTTTTGAAAGAGTGATTGCAAGCATTTTGTCATGTCTGGTGGACAACCAGTACCGGTTTGCGTCAGGGGCGCTCCACCGTGGATGCGTATGAACTTAAGCGCATGAGCGCGTGAGGGCTTTAGCGGAGAAAGCAGTCGGGTACCAGGGATTTAGAAAAAAAAGGGTATCATGCGGCGCTGGTAAGCGCGCCTCTGCCGCCCGGTTCGTCGGCGGCGAGTTGGGTCCGATTGGAGATTATCTTTCCGGGCCCTCTCCGCCGCCTCCTTATGTGAGATGACGTCTTCGCAGAAGGATGCGACCGCGCTAAAACAACTGTAAGTACCGGCCATGGAGCGTATGACGGCCGGTAGCGAGAGATCCCCCCGATGACTGCTGGTAAGGAACCGACGCTGCGACGCCCAAGCCAGGCAAATTGCCAGCGTGTGCTGAGCCGAGTCCTCACTGCAAACGCAGTGCTGACAGGCGGGACTCAATTCCCTCCTAGCGACCGAATGCAGGTACATCAGGCAGGTATTTAGGGCGGTCAGAGCCGCTGCCCACACCGGTGCGCCGTACAGTGCCATTGACCGGACAACCCCCGTGTAGTCGTTTCGTTCGGTCCACCTAGTACAGGCAAAAGTCGCCCAAAGGTAGACGCGACCAGCTTTGGAGCAAGCTGTCGGAAGTGTTCGTCGAAGAGCCACCTACCGTCGAGGATCAAGCCTAGATATTTCATTTGGGCCTCAACCGGTACGAGGACCGAGTTGACAACCACGACGTGGCCCATGAAATAAGAGGGACACAGCTTCTATGCGCCCGACCGCCAGAGAGACTCCCCAGGTGATTAACTTTATAACCTACATTCAGCATCAGAGGAAATTTTAATCACATAGAATCTCCGTATCGATCTCGTATTCATTGTACTTGAAATAGACAATCACCATAACTTTGTTGGTGTGTTCATAGAATTGTAAAATTATACGCACAACTACTTAAGTTGCAAGTGAACTCTGAACTACGACACTTACAAGTTAAGTATATACCAACGTATCTATTTCTTTAATGCTAGTGGTTCGCTCAAAGGAGGAGGATGTAACGACGCGTCGTCTGGGCAGATTCCACTTTTATTATTTCGGTTTTCTAGCTTGGTTTAAACCGGTGTAATCTTAAGTAACATTTGGGGACTATTGGCTGATGAAACCGAGTATAAATATACTTCTGTAGATGGTAATCTTTCGGCTTCAGGGTGTTAATCACTGGCGACCCAGAAACAAAATTTACATATTTGTGTTAATTTGAAATACCTGTTAGTTTAGTTATAATAAAAATAGTATTATAAATGGAATAGGTAGTTAGTTTAAAGTTAGTTTTTAAAAAATCGAGTCATAAGTGGTCTATGTATTATTTACTTTTTACGAGCGAGGGGCGTTAATTTTTTAATATCTACTTTCGTCCAAGGTTAAAAAAATAAACCTGATAGACAAGGTAAAATACTATGTATTATAAATTTGTAATTAATATCATCTATAAATAAATATTATGTATTAAATTTAACGCTTATAACATTGACAGCTAAATTTGAAGAAGTGTTGCAAGAGAAACGAGTTTTGTAGTCATAAAATATTCGCAGATTGTTTAAGCAATATTAAATTCATTCATTTACCAATTAGAATTGTAAGAATGAATCGTCTTACAGTGTTAGGAATCAGTAAAATTTTGTGACAATAGTTTTGTTTATTGAATAAGTTTCAATTGTTTTTATTTGCTAACATTTAATGTTTAGCAATACGTGAGTAGTGTATGAAGTGCTTTAAAAGTTTTGATTCCCTAGCAATGAGATAATCGTTTTATTATTAGTACATAATTTTTTTATGAAACTGTTTCTTTTACTATTGGCTACGATAGGTTAAATTTAGTGGTCTCAACAAAAAACGTCTTGTGATTGAAAATGTATTTAGTAATAGTCAGTTGCTATAAATATGCATAACAACTTCTGACGAAATGTGACTATTAGAAGAAAAGGTTAAATGTATCCATATTAATGTAAAATAGCTTGGATATGCAAATATGTTTTAAGTCTATCTCTACAATCTACCAAAAAGAAAACTGTTTATTAATTTTAATGTGCCTATCCGTTATTGCAAAATATTGTAGTTGTTGAAGGAGAAGGATTTCAATATAATAAACCCCATTAAAAAAAAACAGCTGACTTCAGAAAACACTAAATAGCGAAAAAACTAATTAAATTAAAATAACTACGAAATATTTGACACCTTTTCATTGTGATAGTCAGTTAGAAGTATCCTATAGGTTTTGATTAATCTATAAAGTGCTAATATTCGTTAGAGTATAAGTCTTAAGTGCTTTTGTATGCTTTGCTTAGAAGCTTAATTTATTTACACTTTTAAGTAAGTGTAGAAATAAGTATTTGATGTATTTTCATTTAAACTCAACTCAACAGATACTACATCAGATATTACATCAAACAATTAATGTATTTAATGTAATTTTACCTCGATACCTCCAAGCGTTCCTGAGAAAAGTTATTTACATAGGCCGGACAGCGAAGTGATCCTATGAGGCCTTTTTTCTTCATTTTGAAGAAGGAACCTCAAAAAAATATCTATAGTAAAACTATTTTTGTTATTGAACCATAGTACCTTAAATAGTAGCGAATACACAAAAAAAATATAAGAATAAATATAACATACATCCTCGATCTTTTTTTAATGGTTTAAAATAAATGAATCTTATCGTTTTACAGTTATCATTGATAGATAAAGTCGTATGACTTATAAGGTCGAAATTTGACCACCAAGGTCAAATCCGCCTGCGTAAAAATTACCATATATCTTTCCTCAAGAATCAAAACACCTCCATACGAAATTCTATCTAAATCGGTTCAGCGATTCTTGATTTCCCATACAAACTTCCACCCCCCTTTTCACCCCTTTAAAGTATGATTTCTGGGATAAAAACTACCCTATGTTCTTTCCCGGTACTCGGACTATCTCTATAAGATATTTCATCTAAATCGGTTCAGCGGTTTAAGCGTGAACCGGTAACAGACTGACAGCAAGACAGACAGCCACACTTTCGCATTTATAATATTAGTATGGATTATTTGACTCCAGATCAAACGACATGATGGTCCGATGACATGGTGAAGGTTGCGGGAAAACGTTGGACGGAGGCAGCACAGGACCAGTTTGTTGCAAAACTTGGGGAAGGCCTAGGTCCAGCAGTGGACGTTTTTAAGCTGAGGAGAAGAAGAATTGATCAATAACTGATACAGATTAGGCATTAAAACAATTTGCTATTTTTGATGTATTTCTAAAGAGGAATATTTCCCGCCTCATAGTGTGGCATTATGCGTACTGTTATATACATTCACGATACTATTGTCATTGCCACCCATTTAGCGTATTATAACAGTCATAAGAGCTTCAAGAGAGGATGGTTTCTAAAGCTCTGGTCACCATACTTGACCATTCAAATGCAAAATTTTTACTTAAGTCAGTGATACTTTTTATAGAACTATTAAGTCTTATTTATATATATTAAATTCAGTACAAAGAGGTTGTTTTTAAACGAACACTACGGGTTTCTTTTATTTTGTTCACGGTGTGGAAAATATCTTCAAATCTCCTGCTCCTTGGGGATTCAGGTGCAAGTAGTATGTGGTGAATCCATTAAAAACCACGCCTTATCAGGCCCAGAGGAAATGACTAGGGAATTATCACGAAATATGTACCAGTACCGACGTAAGTATTACCATAAAACTCTATATTAAGGAATATGACTCACAAAAGTTCTTACTGTAATTTATAAGTTATGTTAAATTCTTTTTTTATTATCAAGGTCATGAACCAACGCAGAGGTCAATGTTCCCTCACAAATAAAATAGGCTTATAAATTTTATTGAACACCTCTGCACCGCCAATTATTGCGTATATAAATGCGTATAAACATCCCTTTTACACAGATTACCAGACCAGTTAGACCAGAACCATAACAGTTATACCAAGTTAAGTACACATTTACTTGTTTCTACTACTACTACTTGGGCTGTACTTTTCCGACACAGAAACTGTGTTTTTTATTCGTAATACTAACTACTAATTTATTAATATTAATTTGATTAATGTGGAATCCTTGCCCGAGGTCTCAGACTTTTAAAAACGACCCCAAGTAACTTTTGACAAGGTTATTGACCATGCAGTTCATACATCTACTTAGCACTTGACGGCTTCATTAAGAAACTCAATCACTAAGAAAAAACCGGTCAGGTACAAGTCGAACTCGTGCGTCGAGGGTTCCGTACTTACCCAGATTTTACGTAGATTTTCGCCACTACAATTTAGAATCTATAGTTATACCCCAAAAACTTTGTGGTGTCCACAAGATTCAACTCTTTTCCATTTATCAGAACATTGGTTTTTTTACCTGCTTAACATTAGGTGTAAAAAATCTAATACATCTAGTTTTTTTCTCGTTTAAAAGTAAATTATTAACATGAACTATTTAATTCTTAGAATTAATATCTGACGTTCAGTGTATCTCAGTGGTGTAACTCAGAGTGAATTTAGGCATATCTTTAGGTATGACGAGTAAAGGTTTGGGATATAAATAACTTCATAAAACAAGGAATGCTAACGTAGGTGGTTAAGGAGGGTACCGGTGCCAGTTAATGTCTAATCCAATACATTGTGACCTCAACATTGTTCAACATAAAATATGTGTACCGGTACACCTCTTGTTGAATTGATGTTTTCTGAAATAGCAATAAAGTTTTATGCAACCTTTTCAACCTTAGATGCAACTTTGTAGACATTGAATTTTTAAAGTGAAAACACGATACGATTGATGTGTCAAGTTAGACTATCTGAAAATTGAATGTTTTACAAAACAAATTCACTTTTAAAACTTAGAGAAATTCAATATCGCAAGCGATTGAACTTCATTAATATAATCTCCCACAAGGTAAGGCAAAAAATATCAGAGAGTGTTGACCCCTACAGATTCGGAACGATCCTAAACACAGAGTTCGAGGTCAACACTACAACAAAAAGTTAGGTATATGAATTTATCAGTTTTTTCATATGAGTTGATTTCATTTTGAACGTGTATTTACTGCCATAATATATGATGTCTATCATTTTCCTCAAATTGATTCAAAGTTGTTGTCATAAAAGCAAAGTAAGTACATCTATATTACAAATTATAACGTATATTAATAATGACAATATTATGTGTATATTCACAATGGTTGTGTGTTTTAAAATGTCATGTAATGTATTTTAATGCTCCTTTGACCATCTTTGATAGATCGCTGACCTAATTATAACAAAGCAATTCAAATTACATCTGCTCAAACGCTATTTTCTTATGTAATATTTTCGAAAAAAATCGACAATTTTCAACAATATTTGTGAATGTTTTAAATACAACTAGAGCCAGAGTTAACATTTTATTTTATTTTTCTTTTGATATTTTTATTATGAGGTCGTAGCAACTATCGAACACATCAAACCACATTTAACGAACTCCATATGAGCAAATTTTTTACATCCGCGTGCATACGATTGGTAAAACACGCTTCTAAAAGGTCAACGCACTTGGTAAACAATCTGATAAAGATGTTATTAATGTTATGTTATTCGACTTTCTCTACAATAATTAAAACTTTTTACACGCAATGTTACCGTCTAATACACTCTCTTCTTCTCTTCTTAAGACCTTTATAGACAATCACTTAATCAATAAAGTGATTGTCTATGAAGGTCTTCAGAAGCCGTCACATCCATAGTTACATTTAAAAAAGTTAGGTAAAGTAAAATTTATAGTCTAAGCATCCTACAATAGCTAACTCGCCTGTAGCCTAGGTAGGAAGCTCCTGGGAATTTTGATTGCTATCAGTCCATTTAGACGAACGCCTGACAACGGTTGGTCGGAATTTGTATTTTCACTGCACCTTGTTGCTCACTGCTGTTTCTGCTGGGCATCAACCTATCTGAGACCGAAGATCAATCTACTGTCCGTTTGTTTGTTATTTCATTGCTTAGATCAAAGGTCCTCGCAAAACAAAACTACTCAAGAGCTCACTCTCTAAAATTTGAGAATATTTTGACTGTCTTTTAATTTAATTAATTTGTGTGATTTTTATTATGATAATAGTGACATGATGATACTGACAAATAAAAGGTTTTTTATTTAAATTCAACTTTTCTCTAAATCACAACTCACAACACAGTCTTAGTGCCCTTTTTTTTCATTCTGGCGTTCTGCCATCGTGTGGAGCGCCGTGCCCACGGTCCGGCCATCGCAGTGGTGGCACTCCGGCGTTGCGGATCAGACACAGTTGATCTCCGAAGCATCCTTTCCCGGTCATCACCTGTGTCAACTGCTATGAGAGGGTTCCATGATGCCTCTCTAGTTAATCCTCCATAACGGGTCGTACGGCCCCGATAACGGAGTGCCCAGGACTTAGTTGCCCAAGTCGTTCCTTCCACTCCTTCACGAGGACCTAGCGGAGTTGGGATTTCTGATCCTCGATTTCTCGAGACTCAGGACTCCGACCCAACTGTCCCTTGTGTCAACTGTGACCTTGTGGCCCTGATGGCCAGCACTCGCTGCGGTCGTCGCAGTAGTGCTGGCCTTCGCAGTAGTAACCCTCGAGTAGAGTCTCCTGCAGGAGTCATCGGGTCCCCTCATGTTGGTACAGTCTTTTTTTATGACCCGTATTTTGCTAACATTGCTCTCGGGTGTATTTTATT
Organism: Arctia plantaginis; assembly: GCA_902825455.1. Taxonomy (NCBI): domain Eukaryota; kingdom Metazoa; phylum Arthropoda; class Insecta; order Lepidoptera; family Erebidae; genus Arctia; species Arctia plantaginis. The sequence continues at coordinate 12,208,473 of CADEBD010000314.1, read as the reverse complement.
TTTCCTTCATAAACTTGACATTTCCTTAATATAAACTAACCCTAAAATGTATTTTTAATTCACTTTTTGGGTAACATTAAGAATTCTATGTTTGTTTTAATCATAAAAGGCAACATTAATTTGAGATTACTCAATATCAATATTTATTATAATAAAAGACACGTTATTACTTTTGGTAAGCGTAAGGATTATAAATTAAAATACTCTATAACTATAATATGATGATATCATATACCACATTTAAAATTATAATAAGTGACCTAGGGCTACGCCAGTTATATGCACATACATATTTTGTATTTGGCCACAACTACCTATTTGATGTATCCGACCGTAAGTTACTATGAAATTTGTTATTGTATTATAACTAAGCTTATTTTAATAGACTTAGTAAATACACTTATTCCCATAAAATCTTCTTGACCTCGAATTAAAAAACCGGTTCCGATAGTAAGGTTTACTACAATGACAGTGCAGATGGTGGCTAGAAGTCGAGCAATAGGCCATCAGAGCCATTAACCTTTAAAAGATTCGTATTTTATGAAACCTGATCAGAAAGGGACATTAAGAGTAAAATCGATCATATGAAGCCATTCGTATGATGATACGATTACGACATATCACGCTAAGAACATCTTGTGCCGCACCCATATGTAGTTTACATAAAGTTACAAGCTGTGGCTAGGTTTCTTATGTATTTCGCCATGAACTTTTTAAATATAGGTTACGCATGGATAAAAAATGGCCAAAGTATGAAAACTTTGCTTAAGTTATTTCTCAATACGTAGATAACATGGCGGCACACACAAAAATTATTAATTATAAAAACAAATTCCTATAATAATGTGTTTTGTTATCCACTTATATAAGAAGAGGAAATAGAATGTAGTAGAAGTTGAATAATGATTTGAACGTAGGTTGTACTGATATCACTTCATCCTGTCCAAACCTATCCTCTACAATATAATTACTTGCAAATTCTTTGTCTGCCTTAACTCTCTACAAGCGAATATAGAAAATTCGGAATCAACGTATCCTGCTGAACCACTAAAATTGGACAATAATATCTCCAGGGGATATATAAATAAATCTAAATCAACTTAATTCATTAGATATTAATATATTTTATTTAGACATATTTAGACATAAACATGTATAAAGTATATTCTGATTTTCAGTTAATGATTTTGCTCACATTTGCAATATCTCATCCTATTATTAATTAGTTTTAACACAAATAGGTTTAGATTTAACCTAAGAGAACCTTGTAAAATATTTAATAAGTCACATAAAAAGTTTCAGAAATCGTTTATATCTTTGATCAAGCAATAATTATGTTTATTAAAGACCTGCCAATAAGTAAATTAGCTATAATTAAAATGTAACCTGTTATTAGGAAAGTTAAATGCAGTTAATCTGTTTAATATGCTTCAGCGTAGTATGAACAAACCTACCTATGCAAAGTATTTATCACGATTTGACTGTGCACTTTATGTAAAACGAAAGGTCTATATATGTATATCTTAGTCGTATTATTAGCATCATCTTGATCAGTGCATGTTAATACGTCCAAAATATTAAATGATATTGTACTCTACTCATTAAAAAAGGAAGCGAAATTGTAATGTGAAACGTTAATACTTTAAAATTAAAAGACAAAATTAAAATGCTGACACTATAATGTGTGAACGTACATGAAATGAAAGTCTTTATTAATATGTATAAACACTAACATTAGGCACCTACATGGTAAATACTAAGTAGTAAAACACACGCTATACGCTTAGATGAAAAATAGACAATTTAATACAGCAGAATAAAGTATGGTGTATAAATAAGGGTAGGTACAAACTGGAAAATACATCAGCATAAACCAAGCAAACCCACGCGAAACATTATAGTGTAAGTATAAAATAATATATAATAATATTATATATTAGTCGAAATGCTAAGGTCGATATCGAATGGACCGCATAGCCTCACGATGGTGCTCATCGAGAAGCGAAGATCATTCTATAGCAATAATATACCTGACTACCTATGCCTTTGTTTAACAAATAGCTATCAATTATTTAGCTTCAATATAGCCAATCTTAATCATCGTATATTTATTACAAAATATCACAATGAAGCACCCTATTAATATAAATATTTAATGCCGCTTTTTGCTATGATTACCATCAATCTTTTATATTAGACCTTTAGTTTAGTAATCAGTCAGGTTGGGCATTTGACATTGATCGGAATCAACTTAAACTAAACAAATACAAATTTAATTCTTAAGCAAAACTCAGCCAGATGAGCTGCAAGATGATAAAAATAAACCTTATTTGCTATGAATAATGCCATTATTCTTATTCTTTCTCTCTTTATTCTTTATTGGACACATTAATATGTCCAATAAAGAATATGCGTTTGCTGAAGCACTAAATCAATTTAAAAATATTTGAATAAATAATACAATATATAATTTATAAAAAAAAAAACAAATATCCCACTATTAACTCTCGTAGTTCAATTCATTAGCAAATCAATCGCCTCGAATCTGTTAAACATGGGTTGTCTATTGCATTGTGTAATTTATTACAATATAGGTTAACAGCGCATCGGGCACCTGCGTGGGCAGGCATACTGTTTGAAACTACCGTCAACTATAAAAAGCAAGGCCGTTCTAACAAGAGTGACATTATAATCGGTTCCCTGACAATTTATTACCTCATTAGCACCTAAATTTTGGCTACCAAATTATAAGGCTCGGATTCAAATATAGAACCTCAATGGCAGTCATTTTAATAATATATCGTTAATTAAATAAATACAGTAGAATAATTGAGAGAATTTTCAATTTAAATTAAATTCTCTGAACATTCCTAATTATGTGTAAATATACATCTAAACCTTTACAACCAAGCCAGGCAGGCAGTCATTTAATGATATCAAAATTTAAGGTTACTGAACAAAACTTCTTCAAAAATACATTAAATGCCTTGGATTTGCGGTAGAGCTCAATTAATTTTTTTTCGAACTCTTTTTGATTTTCATGATAAAGGTGGCGCTGTAGGTTACATCAAGACGGGACCGGAATTATTGCTTCAGAAAATCACATTATTTGTTTTTATTCGATAGTAGTGACGCTCTTTTTTCAGACCCTTTGCCAACCTTATACAACCGTCAAATTGATCGAATCGTTAAATTGACCTATTTGAGCTAGGGAAATAAAACTACAGCTGTTCTAAGAATACCAGGATATCTCTTAGGTAGTACGACCGCATGGTCTTATAATATAGCCTTCGTCACTTACACCATAAGTATATCATACCAATTAAGATTACATTGGAATATTTTGCCTAAACTCACAATCTCCATATTATATTCTTTCCATCTCATAATTACGTTCATATCAAAATGTTTTTTCCGTCAGAAGGGTGATTGTTAAGAATTTTGAGATACTGCATAAACTGGAATTTTATTTATGTCCAAGACCATTTTTGCGTTGCATTCATGAGTCACCGCCACGTCACCCCTACTCAAACAGGGATTAAATTGGTTTAAAAACTACTGGTACAAAACTGATTGTATAAAATGAAGGGATTACACATAGAGTTATAGTGTCGCACATTACACTGTTCTTACTATGCAATATGTTTGCCAATGACATTTGGAAGGAAGGTAAAGGTTTTAACCTCAGTTAACGTTACAACCACGTAAGCACGTATTAAGACTTAAGAGTGTTTATCTGTTATTAACATAAGGGATAATCATATAGGATTTCATTAGGTAGAAGTCAATGCATTAATTTAAATTTTAGAACAAACCGTATTGCTACCTTGAGTAATGTAGAGTTAAAATATTATTTTTTGAATTATTAATTTAAGTTCCATGTATTGTTTGATTAAATAAGCTAATTCATTTTAAGTCATAAGCTGTAAATGTTGAAGACAAATCAATCTGACTGCACGGATGGCGTAGTGGTTTAAGCGGTCGCCACGCCGCTTCCTACTACGCCGAGTGTTGCGGGTTCAAACCCCACATGGGACGACACTTTGTGTGATCCACAAATTGTTGTTCTGAGTCTGGGTGTTCTTTGTGTCCGTTTCATGTATGTTTGTAAAGTCCCCCGCGTCACAGGATTTATTCCTAATGCGGGAGTTGTCTTTTTAAAAAAAAAAAAAAAAAAAAAAAAAAATACCGTAGAAAATGAGTTATGGTTTTGAGATCACAGATTCCCGAACAAATTTATAACGTATTCTAAATTACTCAAGGATTAATATTAAAGTACATAGTACGATGCCTTTTTAACCAACTTCAGAAAGGAGTTGTTTTCAACTCGTATGTATTTTTCTTTTATATTTATGTTTTTTACCTCAGTAATGTATGAAACGATTTTTTTAATTTAAGAGAAAAGAAAGATTAAACATTACACATTACGCGTAAAATGAAGAATTAATCTGACGAAGGCGCTCTATTATATACGTTTTTTTAAATTGTTTGTATGAATTCGCAAACAAATTGTGCGTGCGTGAAACGAAAATTTTATAGACAGGCATAATTAATTACTATTACACGCTAAATCTAAGCACCTAGTCAGTAATTATATTGTTTTTCCATGAAACGGCTTCATAAGGAAGTTACAAATATTAAGAGTAAAGACTGCTGGTAAATAACGTAGTTAATACCACTTTAACTATCCTAAATAATATGAGGAATAATGGGCATTTATTATAGTATTCCCACTAGTTGATGAATTTAAGGTATCATAACTTCAAGCACTACTACTTAACCCGCTCATTTTAACCCTGGCTGCTTTGTAATCACAGCTATAGATTTCATATTCAGATTTAAAACATATACCTAACTGTGATAACTATTATGATTTGGCAACTACAATAATTTTGTCATATATATAATAACTTTACTTATAAAAACTTGTTTTTTTTATTTTAACACAGAACCATTTATCAAAAGTTGAAGTTGATCCATTATTATGGTATTAAATGAAGCAATTCCCAATTATGGCAATTATTCATATAAATCATTTATTTACAAGTAAAATGTTTTTAAAGATATATCACGTTTATTTCATATTATACATATACGAGAACATAATACTATTCAGTTTTACCTAATCATACAACATAGGTATAAAGTTTATTTCGATGAGTTCATTTGTCGTTGAGCTTTTTACTTTTGGCCGTACTTTCTGGCGATGTAGTCGAGGGCACGAGCGATTTGAGCTGGCACTGGAGGGGAAGTGGGGATAGCATCTCCCTGTGAATTGAAAAAAAAAACATTATTTATTTAATTCTTTTTGCACAAACCACAATTAATTGTAAAATGACGGACTTAATTCCACAGGCATTTTCTCCCAGTCTACCTTTGGTGGTAGGGAAATGTCTGAGTAGGTGCACTAGAAATTAAGTTTTATATGTAACGAGATAATAATAATTAAGGATATGGACAGAAACAGTGTGACAGATATACGTATGTATGTATATCTGCCTGTGTATACATATGATACACTATATAAAACTTTCTGCTAGTGTCGGGAATTCGAGCTCGTACTTTCGTCTTATATGAAAGGGGGCTGGGTGATATCCTGAGTTTTCATTATTCTGGGTGAGTTTCATTATTCTGGTGATTATTCGTCGGTAAATGTGCTTACTGACTAAGATTAAAAATAGAGCAAAAAGTAAAAGACTCGAAATGTGATTCAACTTTAAGACACTTTCGAATAATCATCCGACCATTAAACATATATGAAAATAATAATGTTTTCGCTTGTTAACAGTCTAGAAATCTAGACTGTTAACTTTAATCTTAATTAATAATCTTTGAGATTGTTATGTACTTACAGTAGGTTGATATCCATTCTCATCAGCGACATAGGCGATGGAGATGGGCACGCCTTCGGGAGAAGTCCAAGAGAAAGAACCCTGGGCGACTACTGGAACTACAGGGGGGTTACCACCAAAGTTACGCGGTACGCCCTGTTCCTGGGCAGCAATACCGTTACTAGTCTCGAAGCTATTAAGAAACAATACAGAAATTTTATTAATTTTCGAGACTGTTAGTAAACGGTATCATAAATTACTATTTTTATGACTTACAAATAGTTGAAGCTACCATCAGGTTCATTTTCATTACCGAACTTCAGGGTCTCAGCATTGTAGTCGTTGGATAGAACCGGAGCACGGGTACTGGCGTAGTAGGGAGCAGCGGAACTAGCGTAGAAAGGAGCAGGAGTACTGCTAGGGAACCCAGAAGGTGCAATGGTTACACTAGGGGATGATGGGCGGTAACGGAAAGGAGCAGGGGTAGAGAAGGGCTTATAGCGATTTAGGTTACGGTTGAACGGGTTGAATTGACCACTGTTGAACTGGGCGCTAGCGGCAGCCACAAACGCCAAAAGTACCACCTGTAGTCACAAAAAGGTAAATCACTGAATGTCACATTTTCACTATATTTCACATTTTTATTTTATTCATCGAATTTTCAAATTTACTTACAGCCGATTTCATTTTGATATTTTAAGATTGCCTAGCCAGCGATGAACTAGTTTGAATGATGCGGGTAAAAAATCCGCGCAGGCTTATATATCACTCAACAAACCACCCACTTAAGATGTCGAACTTGCAATAACATTTAAATAATTTTACGCGAGACTAGATACTGTTTTAAAATAACACCTGGGCTATCCATCCTGCTCGTCATAAAGATTCAAAAGGTTATCATAAGATTTAGGGGCCATTAAACACATTGGGTATTGAAATGATTGATATTGAACGTACGTATGAAGCTTCATAATTCAAATCTAATGATTTTGTTATTTCTTTTTAGTCGGAAATGACAGTGATTATATGCAATTCAAAGTTTTGGAGTGGTATTAGCTTGATCTTAGTCACGTTGATATTAAATTTACATGAATATTATTATTGTGAGTGAATGGGTAAATGTGCAATGATTATATTATATATAATTCAAAGCTTTGGTGTGACATTAGCTAGAACTTACCCACGTTGATTTAAATTAGTTTGAATATTAATTTGGACGATTATAGAGTTAATGAAAACCATAAAATCCTTAAAGAATCACAGGTTTTTAGTCAATTATCTGCATTAAAATGTGTTTATTTCTTCAGATACTATTTCGCAACTTTTGCTCCAATAAGATTAATGTCATTTATAAAATTGTTATTTCGAAGTCATGAATTTATATGGGAATTTAAAAGTATACTATCATTAATTGAAATAACAATTGAGCAATCAATGATGCAGAGCAACCTAGATATTTTGAATACATCAATCTACATAGGACCAAGATATATCTTCCAAAATATACAATGTAATGTGACAGTTTTAAGTGCAAATGTTACGTATCGATTTTATATAACTTTTCCAAAACCGTTTCAGTATCTCTACAAAGTTTTTGAATACTATCTCATATATCAATGATTAACGAAAAATTGTAGATCCTATTTGTGGACCTTTCTTTGTATTTTAAAATACCCTCGGATACAGTAACAGTAGTCGGGGAACCAGGTGTAACCTAGAATGAAAATCCCCTGTACCCCGATGGACTCCGGGCCGTCTACGTCTGGTCCCCTCGTGTGTGAGGAACACAGTGTCCATTTTCTTCGGAACGCGTTGCACCGCCTACAGAATTGGACCTGTTATAATTTTATGTTTACTTCATAAGTTCGACACAATATTATTACACTTCGCAAAAAATTTAAAATGGCCCTAAAATATTTAAAAAAAATGCAGGTGTATTGCATAATCCAAAGAATAAATAAGAAGCTCTAAAAGGCGCAAGTCCGGCTGCATATGGAATACTGTTATCATCTCTATGGAGCACCTCAGTACCAGCTTCTCCCTCTGGACCGCATCCAACGGAGAGCGACTCGAATCGTCAATAGCCCAAACATCTTAGATCAGGTCGATCCCTTGGCGTTACGTAGAGATGTGGCTCATCCTCATTACCTGGAAAGTTGGCGCTCCACTACTGTGCGCTTTTCGAGACTCTTTTTGCCCCGCACAACCAATCTGTGGAACGGGTTATCGTCTGCGGTATTTTCGGACCGATACGATACCTTCAAGAAAAGAGGGTGCTCCTTCCTAAAAGGCCGGCAATGCGTTTGTGACTCCTGAATTGCAGACGTTCATGGGCGGCGATAATCACTTTCCATCAAGTGACCCGTCTGCTCGTCTGCCAACCCCTAACCCTCATAAAAAAAGATACTCGTCATGTTACTTACATTTAGTATCACTACTCTTAGGGCCGAAATACATTACCGCGTTACGGTACCGCAAAGTTGAAATAGGCGGCGTCGCCCGCCGCAACTCAGTAATTTAGATGTCCGATGCGTTGCACATTCAAGCGTTTTGTCGTCACACTTGTTGACAACAATTTCAGTTTATTCGTAGCACGCTTGGAAACAAGACATTTTAACACAGCAGTAGTAAAATAAATAAAATATCAGATGTTGACACAGAATTGTTGATATTTTTTGGCCAAGGAACGCCAGACGGTATGGAATACCAGTCACAACTCTCCATCAAGATTTATAATCTTATTAGGTTTATGTATTCAGTATCTTCTGTGTCGTCTCTTTATTTTGATGTAATATCTACTCAATAATAAAAGTGCAATACGATTATCACGATCCATGCCAGAGTCACATCTATCAACTCTCACTAATCATAGAAAAATGGTCACTCTACATTACGGCAACAGAACGCTTTATCTCGCGATAACTCAATGCAATGCTAGGCGCTGCGTTGCGTTGCGGCGCGGTGTCGCAATTCGGTTATGTATTTCGGCCCTTAGAGGATAAGCAATACTGAAGAATGTCAAATCACTCTTACATTCCTACGTGAAATCTTTATAAAGCGTAGTTTCATTAGCAAACATATTCAGAAAGAGCCTGACGTTGAAATCCCACACCTCACTGTTTAAAAAGACAGACAGATATATACCTAATCAGTGCTCTGTCCCCTCTGATTTGATCCAAGTCTGTCCCATTTAAAATTCAAAGTTTCTAAGGATCTGCATATCTTTGACCTATGCCTTATGTGGAGGACCACGTGGGGAATAAAACAAAAAAGAACAGGTATGACATAATTTACGTTTGGTTTTCCACTTAGTAATAATTCATTTTTACAAAAGACATATTACCTACCTGACTCTGTTGACCTGCACACGTGGATAGAATTTTAATTATCAGTTTTGTAAATTAAACGAGATACTTAATTATTTAACAATTTATTATTTAAATTACTATCGTGGAATCTTGAGATTAGGAGATGAACTCGAAGATGTAAAAAAGACGACGTTTGATCAAATATTCCGGTTTTTTGTACAGTCCGATTTAAAATGATACTATGTAGTGATTTATGCGATCTTATCAAAAAGATCAATTTTAGCAGTCAAATTAAATATACATAAGATTTTACAATCGGTCTATATTCCGTCACGTTTGTAACGTTGATGAATTTTTAATCTCGTAAATTAGACTATTGATATGCACTTCGAATGTTACTTTACTTAAATGACAATTACAGACTATTATTTTGATAACTGAACAGAAATGTTTAGCGTTAGCCATATTATAGGCCGAACATGTACGAAATACGCTTAACGGTAACCTAGAATTCCTGTCCTGTGACTGCTGTCGACTTTTGTCGTCTCGCCTTACTTACAGTAAAAATATATATTAGTCCCGGGATTGTTTTGGCAATGGAAAGTGGTAACAAAAAGACAGTAAAACATATCAAAATATTTTTTTTATTTATCATTTAGTTTTGTGAAGACAGAATATTTAAGTTTTAAATCTCCAAAAAGGCGGTTAAACAAAATTATACTTTCTTCTTATAAAATAAACAAACTAGTGCCTAGTTTGTTTTGTGTTTCGGTAAATAATTTATGAAACTAACAATAAACTTCAAAAAATCAACTTCTTTAGACTTATTTAGATAAACTATAAAAAAAAACTATATGCTTAAGAGACCAATGTTTATAGATACCTACTCATATTTTTTAATTAAATTGCCCAGAAACTTTATAAATTACACACTTTTACGCATAATTCAGAACCGGTTATTAGCAAAAAGAAATGAAATCAGCTGTGTAGACAAGATGGCTGTCAAAACATCAAATCAAGGCAAGGGCGTTTCATTTTACGCACATTTTTATTGACTTATGTAAAAAATGTATCAATCCCGAAAATCCCGGGATTCATTAAATTTGATCCCGAAAATTTCGTGACTAAAATATGACAGGGATCCCGGGATCACGAGATCCGGGATCCCGGGATCGAATCCTCTATCTGTGGGGCACAGATACAGAGACAACTATATAAAGTGGTAGTGAAGCTTTTTTTTTTTTGAGAGGGCGAACGAGCAGACGGGTCACCTGATGAAAAGTGACTAACGCCGCCCACAAGCGCCTGCAACTCAGGAATCACAAGCGCCAATTATGGCGAGCGTTGGAAGAGAATGCAAGACAGAGCTATTGTAATGTAGCCTGTTATATTGAGGGTCGCACTTATTTTGGTTTTTCTACTTACATTTGTAATATTTTTTTTAATGATTAGTTCTCTTTGTTAGTATTGTTTGAAGTCTGTTCAACTTTAAAAAAAAATATTCAGTTGAAATAAAATAAAATACATTTAAATATAAAATAATGTGTTCTAAAGCCTAGAGATATTAAATGGATGCGATCCAATGATCAGACACTCGTAAAATTATATCGATACAAAACTTAAAATTACTTATCTGGTGATGTAATAATTTTTGGATAGAGATAGTGTAAACGGTATTATAAATTAGTATTTAGGTATTTTCATCTATTCAAAGTTCTCTGGGAAAGAAAAATATAAGTATGGTAAAATTTATACTAAAATTTAATGCTTATTCTTATAATCTTGTGTTAATAAGGAGTGACCAAAAATTAAGTGTTTGAATTCTGGTCGTAAGTAGATTTGTTTAAAACGAGTTTCTAATCTAACTTGTCGAAAATTTCTATCTCACATAATAATAGTCCTTGTTTAACTTTTAAACTTTCGCTTTACCTGTGTAAATAAACTAACTAACGGGATTAACGCGCTTCATCATCGTCAGCATCATTAGCCCTTAACAGTCTACTGCTAGACAAAATGATATGCCTCTCTTTAGAAAGGAGGTTTTGGCCTACTATACCACGCTGGCCGGACGGGTTAGTATACGGGTTTATCGCCATCCAGTAACACCTGAAAAAGCAACAGTCTTTACATTGTTATACTTGTTTAAGTATTTATGTATGAGTAATATTAAAATTACCATACCAAGCCGAAACTATAAAGTTTATGTTATTTAGCAGATCATTAACATTTGATAAATTGATCTGAGCCCATTTTGTATGACCTCGTCAGCTATAGTTCATCTATTTTACATATTAATATAGCGCTTCCGACTTAAAAGACACATAGGATAGGCCTAAAAAAATACTTTTAAAACTGTTTCAAAAGAATTCTTCCTCAAGTTTTAGTCTTAATAAAAAATTACTACTAGAGATTACCTGGTAGTCGAATGAAGACCATAACTCGTTTTAGTTTAAATAATTAACCACCATAACTTGAGCCATATTTTTGTATAGATTTTCTGTACCATGATAGGTCAACATATTCGTATACTGGCAACGTGGAGTCTTCTTTCTTGCAAAATATTTAAAGTCCTCCTAAAAGCACATAATGATTAGATTTGATAGTATGCACTCCCATAAATTTAAGTATAAATTCGGCAATTTAAAAAAAAACCAACCAAACGTATAATTACATTATTTCGTTTATTTCTTATCATATTCGAACACATATTTATAATAAAGTTTACGTTAACAGTTTAATTCATCGTTTGTTTGAAGGAAGCATGACATAACCACATACCACATAGAAATCATTCAATGAAATAAAACACTTCACTGCATTAAATCTAAATAACAAACAAATTAGTTGTATATGCTTTTACTAGACATTTATGAAACCTTCTATTTGGATATCCATCTTGACATTGACTTAGGGAAAAAAAATAGATAAAAAAATATTTATAAAAATATTTAATTTATATAACTTTGATGTACCCAGTGTCACAGTCACAATTAAGACGAATCTAACGACATCTCTCACACCAAAATTTATCATGGCGTTTGACCTACAGTGCATTTTTTTTAGCCACGCCAAAGTAATATGCATACACATCATATTAACTCGAAAAATATAACCCTCTTTTTGGCGTAGTCTGGTAAAAATAAACCATAAAGCATTCTACTAGTTGGGAACGTCGTGGTTCACACGGGGTCATCTACAAGCCGTATATGGCCCGGGTCCGTCGGGGTACCAGGAATTTCCTTCCTAACATAAAGTTCGTTTCTCGGCCGACACCCGAGACGGCGTGTGGTATCCGAGGGGATTTTCGCACAAAAAAAGGCATTTTACCAGTGTTTATAGTTCAAATATTTTTTTTTCTTTAAACAAGAACTTTAACTTTAGATATCCTAATTAGCTTAATACTACGTGACTGTCAAACTTAGACTGCTTTTAATTATTTTTGAATTGTGTCGCTCCATTGCATTAAGCGATTGAAGCATCTCACTAGGATTAAGAATAAGATTAAGATTCTTTTAAATTTGCGATGCTGCAGTGCGAACCCGCAGCTTTGTCTGGAATTAAATCTGAAGCAATTAGTTTTTGTTATAGTATATATAGTGTATAGATATTTCGTAAAGACAGAACAGCTTACTACCGCTTTCTCTCGTTTATGATCCAAGTTCTTTCTATTTTGTTAATTTTTCAACAACCAACAAGAACATACACCTTAAAAGCAGAGATACAATGGCAGTGATATACAACTATTAGTGCTGCCTTGATTACAGGTTGCCACGGAAAGCATAATGAAATAATATAATGAATATTGTATACATATACAATATAATTAACTATGACAAGTTCCCGACGTCCAATTTTAAGATACCGCTACCAAATTTATTAATTTATAACGTATTGCCAAATTAAATAATTGGTCGTAAAGTTCTTGAGAGCATTCCATTACAATGTGGTCGTGCTTGCACCGAGGTGATTGAACCCAGGTCACGGTACGCGAAGTTCAAAAGCCTGGGATCTCTTCATAAAGACAAAAAGTCTGTCAGCTGGCCAATTTCGTTGGAGGATTAAGATATTATTATACGTGTATATAACTTTTAGGCCTCTCCTTAGAGGAGTCCTATGTCCAGCAGTGGATTATTAAAGGCTTTTGATGATGAGAATTCTTAGAAACACTTGTGAAAATGCACGTTATACTCGTAGTAAAAAAATATCTCCGTTTTTTTATTCAGATAAAAAAACTTTATTATTTTACTTTGTTTGACATTAGGCCTTTTCACGCACTGATTTACTGGATCGTGACTAATACGTTGGATGCAATCGAAAACTAGATTTTGTAAAGAGACTTATAGAGATCTTAAGCCCGAATGACCGAGAGTAAACCCAATTTTAACAACCATATGCGGTTGCGACCAAAACCTTTATAAAATATTTTACCTGTTGCACACATGTTATTACATTATAATGACTGTATAATTTCTTCACAATCAACACGTTAAAAATAAACTCAAAAAATTAACAATAACATCAAAAACAATGCTATATAAATAATATCTACATATTTTAAGGCCCAAGGATATTAGGAACTTGAATCTAAATTACATTTGTTGTCACACCTCAATGCCAAAGTCATGTCTTGTCACACATTGATTCAAATTTTCATAAATTAATTTAATATTAATTAATTTACAGCTATTTATATCCAATATTTTTAAATTATAATAATATCTAAATACTATCAAAGTAAATACAGATATTTACTGCGCGAATGGCATCCATCCAATATATGGCATCTGTGAAACTAATAGCTGACATCTAAATCAATCAAATATAATAAAATCCATTGGTCTGCATTTCATTATAACTTTTGTACTACCAAGGTAGTAGTAAAAAAGCATTTATAGTAAATCTAATCTAAGAGGTACCGTTTGATTGATAAATTCGATTTGTCGTAAATTTTAACGATTATTCGTATTCAAGTAAATTTGAAGAGCCGCAACACTACGGTAAACGACCTATCTACGTGACTTTGAAATGAAGTTTGAAAAAAAAACATCTATTATGCATAAATTGCATATTTTGCTTTGTTTCAAAGATTTAGTCATTAAGAATTGTATATCTGGTATACAACAAAGATAGTTCTATTCTATTATATCCTGCGATTAAATAAAAATAGCTACATAACTACATGGTTTTACGGTAAAGGTAATATTGTGTGAGATACGCCTGTACAAAGTTGTTTCATCTTGAAAAGTATGAAACGTCAAACAGTATATCTTAGATTAGAGAGACTATAAGGTTAATTTTAACGAACGTATCTAAATTACCTTTTTCCTCTGCCCTTCATAAGGAATCCTTTATTGTATATATGAGGCAAAAGCATTTTTTGTAGAATGCGCGTAGAACTAATATTGGACACAATATGGAAGCATCCAAAAGAGTTCTGATCACGAACGAGCGTGATATAAACAACACAATAATAAAATGATAAAAAAAATCAAAACTGTTTTATGAAATATTGACTAAATCGCTGGGTTTACCTATATTATATTTACCCTTTTTTTTTTAATAAATAAGAAATAAAATTTCATCCATGAAACCTAGCTTTCCCAAATCACACAGTATATTGACTTGACAATATCTTAAATTTCTCCATAAAATACTAGGGACTAAAACTTGGCTCACACCTTTGTCGCCGGCTAGTCACTACGGGCCTGCAAGCTTCGTTACAATACATTGCGTGTTTTTTTGTCATTTGTAAACAATCTACATAGACGAAGAGGTGATGAATATCTACCTTATACGAAAAACCGAAAATAGATTGATTCGTTTCTAGGGTAGTCTACTAATACTCGCAGTGCATGTAAAATATTAATGTAGGTGTTCAATCTCGTGTTCTCACGCTTACGGCACGGGACTAGTCTTAACTAAGAAGAGTTAGATTGCCTTAGATCTCTTTTTTTTTATGTTGTGTGTTTTTCTTTTTAACACGCTTTTATTAGCTTGGTATGTATGTAACGGAATCTTCCAACCTGCAAAACGTGGGGTGCTTTTCAATATATTTTAAAATATAATAACTTTACTTTTACCAATGTATGTCGATAAAATAATTTTTACTAAAAATAAGGTCTAACACCATTTTTAGTAAACCTGGTTTTAAACTAAAATTTATTTATTTTCTCATTTGATTTCTTATTGTTTTATGTTTCGACATCTAATAATGTACTCATAACCTTGTAAGTTGGCTGTCAATTTATCACCGATATTGAAATTTCGTCATGTGATTTGTTTCGTAACTAAGTAATTCGTTTTTTTTAATTATGTTCAGAATAATTACTACACAAATAGTTTAGGTTATGTTTGTTATGTTGTTGACATAGTGTAAAAGTGTACTTTTACACCACTTTATTTTATAGAATAATCTAGTTTTACATTTTACTTAGTAAAGACAGATGAAGACGCTTTAAAATTTCTGTCATTTTTGGATCATTCTATCTCAATCAATCTTTTTAATAAAAAATTAAAACAGGAGTATCGTAATTTAAAAAATGTAAATTATAATTCCAACATGTCATTTATATGAAAGTAGTTTAGGAACAATCCTGGTCATTGATTGTTTTACTTCTTCTTCTGTAGCTTGGTGAGGTATTCAACAGCCCTAGCAATATATGCAGGGATCGGAGGAGAAGTCGGTATGGCATCACCCTGTAATCAAAAAACCTTGCTTAATTCACATACGATATGAGCGAACTCTCCAAGATATTTCGTAAAATTACAATTTCTTTTCTTAAATAAGTTCCACAACTAATCAACACCTTCAATTTTTTTAACTAAAAATCTTCTTACGCTCCTTTAAACAAAAAATCTATTAGCGGGAATCTATTATCCATCAAGTTTGTCAAATGGGTAAACTTATAAACTGACTTGGATTTAATATGTATCATTATAATTTTTAACATATTAAATTATAAATAAAATTACTTTGACTTTTTAAACTTACAAATGCTCGATATCCATTTTCATCAGCTTCGTAGGAGATGGAAACTGGCTTGCCGTCAGGGGAACTCCAAGCAAAACCTCCCTGAATTACAACGGGGATAATGGGAGGATTTCCACCGAAGTCCCGAGGAGTACCTTGGGCCTGAGCAGAAATGCCATTGTCGGTTTCCAACCTGTAAATTCACATTTTAAAAGCTTGTGTTAACAAGGAAGGGTAATTATTGTTTTATAAGAAAATATTTTAAAATAATCCCAATTATTCGATAAATTTAACAAAACTTACACATAAGAAAAGCTGCCATCAGGTCCAATTTCGTTGTCATAACGAAGAATTTTGGCGTTTCTTTCGTCGCTAGCAACTCGCGGGGCAGCTGCTTGAGGCCTACCCAACTGAGCTGATGCAATAGCCAGTAAGGCTGTGAACGCAATCTGAAAACAAAACATTGTCTTAATATTCAGTGCATTTAGTTATTAAAAATATCTTATTTCTTTTTTCCACTTACGAACGATTTCATTATTTTTTTCGAACTGTTTTTTGAGATGACAAAATCCGAATATCTGATACGTTTGTGATGCTTATTGATGCGATTCTTTTAACTTTTATACCCATCCTGAGCATATATTTACGCAAGATGGCATTGATATTATCCCAGTGTTTACATATTATGTATATTAATTACTACAGAATGCAAGCTGCTGCTCTCATCAAAATACATTGAATTAAATCAATTTCCGAATTAGTTTAATAATATTATATAATACATTTAAAAATGTCCTTAATGACGTGTTAAAGACTCAAAGGTAATAAGTCAGTTGATACGTTTTAATAAAATATTTGTATTTGTACCTGAGATTTCTAAAGTAGTTTATTTGTACTAAGTTAAGTTGCAAAAGTTTAGATTTCAATTTAAATTGGCCCAGGGTCGTACTAATTTTAAAAGAACGTTTGTTTTTTATAAATTTTATACATAGAATATTTTAGTCGTGCAAATAAATATGTTGATAAAAATGTAAATATCGGGCATCAATATATTTTAGATTGTTTTTATTTAATTTGTTTTTTCAGACTGGTTTGGGGAAAGGTTAGGATGAAAAAAAATAGGTACGACTTTCCATTGACGACCGTCGACCACCCTTCGTACCCTTCCCGCCTCCCTAATCCCTCCCTTCAGGGATAATCTAATTTCCTTCTGATCCTCATCTAATTTTTAATTTTGAGGAAATTTTCTTTATTTGATGGATTAAAATTAATAATTAGTGTAAAAGAAAAAGTGGACCCCTTGGAGGGGATCGATGGTTTCCCCAGAAGAAATAAGAGGACTGATTCAGAGGGATGTCTGTATCTATTTTGAGAAAGCTGCGCTCCGGCGCTGCGGGAAGAGCAGCCTCTACAGACTTGCGTAAGAAATCGCAGGCACCCGGCGGGTGGATGCTGCTCTCCCTACGCGCCTTTGGCTCTATAAAACACTCTAGGGGTAGGACAGACTCGTACCAGGTGAGTCGGGGTCAATCAGTTCGGTTCTTGACATGTGTTGAACCTAACTTATTTCATTTGTTATCTGCCCTAATAGGTACTGTTAAAATAAAAAATACTTATTAATAATTTATGAATGGCGTGTTCTTTTCTTCTTTCTTCATTTGAAAAGGACAACTCTCGCATTAGGACTATATTCTGTGTCGCGGGGGACTTTACAAACATACATGAAACGAACACAAATAACACCCTGACTCAGAAGAACAATTTGTGGATCACACAAAGTGTCGTCCCATGTGGGGTTTGAACCCACAACACTCGACGTAGTAGGAAGCGGCGTGGCAACCGCTTAAAATACGCCATCCATGCAGTCAAAGTCAACTTTACGTTTCGTCCCACAAGCCGGCAAAAGACGGTAAACATTATACATTTCTATTTTAATAGCTTGTAATGAAAATAAAACTGTAATTTAATATCCATATATAAACTGTTAAATATATGTGTGCATGAAAATTATTGAAATGAGTGCAAAATATAATTATTTGCATAAATTTATCTAAAGGAAAATGTTACCGAACGTATGACAACTTAACCGTAGGTAAAACGAAACGTTCAATTGCGAGAATTCTATATAATCTGTGGTAGGGATTGACATAAATATTGCAAAAATTATTGATATTAATCTATGAAAACACTCAAAAACCACACGTCTCCGTTTGTTGAAATTTTGCAAGTGTGCTTATAATAATGTAAGCTTCTTGTAAAAAACAACCCTAACTCGACGGACGTCAATGGAAAGATAAGCAAAAAAATTTAATAAATAAACTTACGATTTTATTTATACTATAAACTAGTTGCATTAATTTGCTTATTTATGCAATGCATATCGTATACGTATATTTTGGTCTGTATACGAAACGAGATAATATCGTTACCCCCAAAGTATTAAAATAGTCCATGTTTCTAGCAGTTGTGTGAGCGGGCGCGTTTTGTTGGTGAACAAGAACACCACGGACACCGCTCCTTGGTAGTTCACTATTAAACTCCCAGAAAGCTTGAGGGAGACAAACTTTACAATTCTGTTCACCAGTAACCGTGCTACGGTCTTGATGCGGAATTATTGCTACTAAGCCACAGCGTCAAAAGAAAACCGCTATCATTTTTTTACTAACGCTCCGACCGCGAACTACATATGAAAGTCTGGGAGAAAGTTTTTGAGAGAAGAATAAGAGGTAAGAGTGAGATAACACTGATGCGTAAATACAGGACCGTACCTTCTCTTGTATAGCTGAGCGGAGGATCTCGTGAGCGGCAAGTAAAAGTCCCAATAAGTAGTCCGAAAAAGTTTAGTGTCACTTTACAACACCAACGCTAATTGCACAGTTCATATCCACGTAAACAATCTATTCGCAAGAATACTTTGTGCAAAACAAACCGTTGTTGATTATTTCTCCTTACTTATCGCACTGACCAAACGCACTACTGCTGACTACATGCATACAGGAAAAGGCACCTCGGTTTATGATATTTGCAGATTACATTGTATTGGTCGGTGAAGATTGGGTCACCCCAATCTTCACCGACCAATACAATGTAATCTAAATAAATGTGTTTGCCGTTATTCTAGTCTGCTCTAGACCTACCGGTCTAGAGCAGACTGGAATAACGGCAAACACGGCTGGAGAATGTTGCCTTGAAATCAGCAGAATTAAAACTGAGTACATGTACTGCGCGATTAAGGCAGTTTAGCTGGATGGGATAAACAGCGAAAGCAGTCTGCTCCAACGTCAAGTACCTCGGCTCCTTCTTACAACGTGATAGCGAGATCGATCGAACTGTACAGCATCGAATCGATACGGCATGGATGAAGTGGCGGTAAGTACGGGAAACAATTTGTGTACCTAGTTTAGTTTCCCCTTAACACTATATGGATAAATTTAAAAATCTATCATCGGACCTGCCGTCCTGTATGGTTCTCAAAGTTGATCCATTAAGAAAATGGATATGCGAAATGCGAATGCTAAAATGGATATGTGGTGTGACTTTGAATGATAAGGTCAAGAATGAGTATATACGAGTCAGCCTGAAAGTAACGCAACTAACTGAAAAGTTTTGAAGGTTCATCATGTTTAAAGTCATGAAACCAATAAGCAACTGTTCCTAAAGCAGG
Organism: Arctia plantaginis; assembly: GCA_902825455.1. Taxonomy (NCBI): domain Eukaryota; kingdom Metazoa; phylum Arthropoda; class Insecta; order Lepidoptera; family Erebidae; genus Arctia; species Arctia plantaginis. The sequence continues at coordinate 12,188,700 of CADEBD010000314.1, read as the reverse complement.
CACAGACTCCGCAAATGCTGCTTATTAATTTTCTTGAGATTCTTAGAAGGTTGACCCTCATTTATAATCATGGGAAATCATAGCACGAAAATAATCCTGCGAGACGTTCATTGTTGCAAACAAAAGAGGGATAAATTTTATTTACATGTAACAAAATTTAGAAAAATACTACACATTGTGTAATCAAATTAGCCTTCGATTCAAAATAGTTTCAAGAGAAAAGAGACTGTATTTATTCTGTGGCTAACAATTTTCGGAACAACATTGGTATAAACAGACAGACCGATAGGTCAACATAATTATGGATATACTGGAATCATGTGAGTTTTTGACGCCATTTTGGCATGATTTTTATTTTTATAACAGATAGTTTGTGAATGAAAAGAATGCTTTGCACATATTGATATAGAGAATATACATAGACAAATAATTAATATTAAAATTAAAAATTCTATTCATGTGAATATTCTCTTACTATACCTATTAATATGATAACGTATTTAAAACCATTTAATAATTTAATTAGATTTTTATACCATGATGACTTTTTGAGATTTTAATTCCTATTTGTGACCTTCCTATATGTTTTATGTATTTTTTTTTATGTTAGATGGGGCAGACGAGCTAACGGGTCACCTTCCATCAGGTGACCATCGCCGCCCATGAACGTCTGCAACTCAGGAGTCACAAACGCCTTGCGTAGTGTGAAGTTGTTGAAGGTCGTATCGGTCCGGAAATACCGCAAACGATAACCCGTTCCACAGATTGGTTATGCGGGGCAAAAAGTGACAATGGCGGAAAGTTGCGGCTTTTATTAGTCTGGTATATCCTTATTCTAAGTATTTAAAACAAATTCATTCTTCTAAAAAACTTTCATGGCTGTCATACTAACTTTTAGATATTGCTATTCCATGTTGTAATAGAGCAAATCTGGATTTTGTCAATGAGGTAATCAATAGTCACGAATATATATATGCCACCAGATAAAGAGGCAGTCAATTATGTCAAGTTGGGTATGCACTCGAAGTAGGCATTAATTATAAATTGGTCTGAATTTCATCAGACACAATCCTCTGCACCAAACGTCACTTTTACTCAAGTACACAAAGAAAAATTAAACCTCACAAGATTGAAGAATATTCTACCTCACGAAGACAATGGAAGACATGCGCCTCTGAGCAAGTCAGCCTTTGAACACCGTAACTTCAATCTGGTTAAAAAATATTGATCGCGTTCATTCCCTATGTCCTTCCACTCGGTTCCATCGTCAAATCTTTGTCAATGGGTGTAACGTTTAAACGAGAAATAAAGGTTAAAAGAATATTACAGAGTAGAGTAAAGTTTTATAAATCTTGAGCTCGGCCTTTATTATCATGATAATTCTGTTTAAGTATATGTATAATAGTCGCCAATAAATGCCTTTTAATCTATTATACTCTATAGACCAATCCTACAAGAGAAGCTTACTACCCAGGTATAGTTTTAGAGAGTACTTCTTGCAACTCGTCAGCGCTCACCTCCACTGTCTGCTGTGTTGCCCTTACCTTACCTTACCATGTTTGATATGAGCCTAGCAATGCCGCGTTCAAGAAAAGAGCTTACTGAAGCTCTTGGCAATTCCAGGTCTTTAAGCAGGTTGGACACGGCTCTCCACACGCTGGCAGAAAGCCCGGCGTGGGTTGAGCAGAGGCGAGACCTCGTGGCGGCCATCGGAGTGGGAGTTCTCTCGCTCGATAGCCTGATTACGGCTATCGTGCGGAGCGAGAGTGCGTGGAACTCTGCCGTCTCCTTCTGCGAGCAGGTTATGCTTGCGAAGGAGACGGCGGAGCGGGACCGGGAGAGGTTTAGGACTCTCCCGGCCCGCCAGGCCCGGGAACGGGCCAGGTACCGTAGGCGACTCAGGCGCCGGAGGTCGCAGAACGACCTCCGTCCTCCATAAGCGCAGGCCTGGGGGTGACAGGTGAGGCCATCTGTCACCCTAGCAGAAGCAGGCCGGGGTGGCGGCCTTCCAGGGAGCAGAGGGAACATGGGGTTCCCACACGGGGGGGGGGGGGGTCGTCTACCTGTTGTTGTAGATGGCCCGAGGTATGTCGGGGCACCAGGGACTTCCTTTCTAGGGTATACCTGGTTCCCCGGCTATTAGTACCCGAGACGGCGTGCGGTTTTAGTCGGTTCGAGTCCGACATGCCATTGATAGGTAGTATCCGAGGGGATTTCCGCACGGAAAAAATAATAATCTTTAAACAGGTTAAAGGGTGATTTAGCTGGTATACCCCTCGCAACCACTTCCACGGCATACAACGCAACGACATAACTGAAAGATCGTATAAAGTGTGAGCCATTTCAAAGCTAGTGGGTTACAAAATTCTCCTAGAGTTAACAATTCATTCAGCATTCCTAGGTTCATTGCGTGCATCTTGTAGGTCCCGTTTTCATCTTGTTGTAGAAAAGATTTTGTAATCTCTTTGTCGGTCTGTCTTCTAACATTTCCTAATCCAACTCTACTGGACTACCCACCATGAATTTCTTGTGGAATTGGAGCCGCGACTTGAGCTCTGACGAATTTTTGTTTAAATCTTGGATAGATTGTAATTTGCCATTTATTTTTCCTAGCATATTTGAGACTTTTCGCAAGTAATTAGTAATGTTTCAGATATCCAGAGATGCGGGTCATTAACCCTTTTTGGTCTGCAGTAATTATTGTTGCATATAAACTATATTATTTTGAATCGAATACAGGACAAAAATATTTTAGAAATTGTATTGGTAAAGGCTATCGATCTAGTGTCCCCAGGATCTACTACTTCACTTTTCTTAGGAATGAGGACTAAATTAGCCATTCTAAAGGTTGTTGGTATTTCTTTGCTCCGACCAGATCTTGCCGAATATACTTAGAAGGGCTGATGGACATTTTGTATAAACTATATATGGCATACCATCAAGCCCTAGATCTGCTTTTGATTTTTTCTTTCTAATTTCTAATATTAGATCCTTGTTAACCCTTTTATATTTCAAATTTTGTATCATTTACTTGATAGGCAATAATTCCCATTAAAAATTTGCAGTTATAGTTTTGATAGTGTTTTTATGAGTTACCTATATATTATGAAGTTACCCGCATAAAAAGCATATATTTAGACTGTGATAAATAGTTTAAAAAAAACCTATATGATACATGGACGTGATGTTTCTAATTTGACTTGATACGTCCCGTGTATTATATGAATCATTGAACATGTGAAGACCAAAATATTATTGACAGCGTCCATTTCGACAGTTGACTCTTTACAATTTGTTTTTTAGTAGGTAAATCAAAAATAATCAATGGAATTTGACATATTTGGACTTTGCGACAAGAGAGGTTATATGTGGCAGTGATTTTCATACAAACAAGTATAACAATTGTGTATAAGTGGAATTGTACTCGTGCAAAAACATGGGTTCTCGGGCAGAATATACAGAAAGAGAGATACAGCGAGTCTTAGACGAAAATGATTTTAGTGACCGAAGTGATGAATTATATTTATCAAGTTATCAACCTGAGGAGTATGAGGAAACTGAAGAAGAGGAGAATGAAGACACTGTAAGTGATATTGAAAGAGAAGTATTGAGAATAATATCACATAGGTGTCGAGAACAATCATCGAAGCCGAGCGTGAAGTACCTCCAAAGTGAAAATAAAAGTTTTTATGTATTTTCTCATTCATGTTCATATGTGTAATATATATATATTTTGGAAAAATAAACGAGCAAATGTTTCACTTTTGTTTTATTTCAATAAATTTTGGTAGAAAACCTAAATCAATGACAACAAAACTACGAGAAATAATCGCCATGGGTTTTTCTTTTTTTTTAACTAGACAAAGTACCCAATACGTCTCTATACTAACAATTGAATTTGTATTGCTGCGTTCACTCAAAAAAAGCATTTAAAATCACCTACGAATTTTGCTCATTTATGATGCATTGACATGGTAAAGATCGTACAAAAATTGCATCATGTATCATTATATGATTCATGGGACAGGGAACCTATTAATATTAATTATGTTAATTAATACAACTTATATATTATATTAATATAACTTAATACATTGACCTCTAGTGCCATACTCGTATAAGGCCGCTTATAATTTATTTAGGTTATCTCTAGATTAAAATGTCAAATTTTGTTTATAAATAATTTAAAAAAAAATGCACACCTGTTCCTTGGCTACGAGCTTTTAAACAGGCATAACGGTTTTAAGTACCCAGGTTTTTGGATTTAATATTTTTTCCCGAAATACCTTCGCTTTATATAACTCTTATTTTAACATTCGCCATTGCTCTTTGCACAAAATACCTATGACGTCAGGTTATATCGCGTATCATACATCGCCTTGTTATAAAATTTTGCTATTATGCAACTGTATATCTGATTTTCTTATTTCTCTCAGACTTCCTGGCAACAGAAGCTTTGAGTGATAGAAATGTAACCTTGACCAATTTGAGTTATTGCTTACAGATCTAATAATCTAGATATGTGTTTAAGCTTAGGTGTAGGTGTTTTAAAAGTAAGAAATGCAGAATAGGGAGTAATAAAAGCTATGTTGCCTTCTGCGGAAACCTCCTTTGATTTTTTCAGTTTTTTATATAGTTACAGCTAGATTTCAATAATTTTAAAGTAATTTATGATTCGTTAGGAATAATTTATCGGTTTTTTTCATGAAACCATACATGGTATAAAGTATACTTAAATTGCTATTATCAACAGCCTTTAACAATCCACTGCTGGACATAAGCCTCTCCTAAGAAAGGAGGTTTTGGCCTATTATACCACGCCGGCCAGACGGATTGGTATAGGGTTTGTGTCAAGTTTTCCTTCTCTCTGCAGTGCTGTTGTTCTGCGTAGTTTTTTCCCTTAGTCGGCTCTTACGACACCCACGGGATGAATAGGGGTGGTGACACTGTATTCTTAATCCGTCACCACACGGACCTAAATTTACTATATTTACTACTATATTAAATAAATTACTATATTTATAAAAAATTAAAGATAAAAATTGTCATATACATTTAATCATGGTGACTTTTACTAGATTTAAATTGATGAATCATCATAATTAAGCCGTTATGCTGTGTGTATGAAAATGGTTTAGTTGTTCCACGTTATCGATTGATTTACTTCTTCTTCTGCAGTTTAGCCACGTAGTCAATAGCCTTAGCAATAAGAGCAGGGATTGGTGGAGGTGTGGGGATAGCATCACCCTGTAATCACAAAACATTATTAACTTCGTCCATGATGAACTCTTAAACATGTATTATCCTTCTATTTTATCCTTATTGTAAAATAAGCAGATTTAAGCTATGCTTATTATTAAATTAATTAAATTATAACTGAAGATGAAGGGATTCGAGCCACTTCATAAAAATACAATTTCTATATCGAAAACCATTTAGTATTTTTAATTAAAACTCCTCTGTGTAGAGCTTTAAGTCATAATGAGTCAACTTTGTCTGGACAACATATTATATATGTCAAGTGCTTAATAATGTATCAAATTATATTTGATACTTATCACTGGACTTACTACGATTAAATTATAATATCACTTAGACTTTTTAACTTACAGATGGCCGATATCCATTTTCATCAGCTTCGTAGGAGATGGCAACTGACTTGCCGTCAGGGGAATTCCAAGCAAAAGCACCCTGAATTACAACGGGAATGATAGGGGGGTTGCCACCGAAGTCACGAGGAGTACCTTGAGCTTGAGCGGAAATGCCATTGTTTGTTTCTACTCTGTAATTAAAACAAAACATATTTTGAAACCAAGCATTAGCTAAGGATTTTACGTATTTCTTTCCATGAATGCAGTACTAAGCTTAGAATCTTTCTAGATTTGAAATACCTGGTTGATTTACAAATACAAAATAAATAACCTAAAACTATATCTGAATTATTCTACATGTTAAACAAAACTTACACGTAGGCGAAGCTGCCATCAGGTCCTATGTCATTGTCATATCGAAGAATTTGGGCGTCTTTGTCATCGCTAGCAACTCGTGGGGCAGCTTGAGGTTTACCCAACTGAGCTGAAGCAACAGCCAATAAGGCTGTAAAGGCAATCTAAAAACAAAACAAGGAGTTAATATTAAATCTATTCAATTACTAAAAATGTATGATATGATTTGTTCACTTACGAACGATTTCATATTCGAAAAGTTTTATCTGTCAAATAATTCTTTATAAGATGACAAAATCTAGAGATCTGATATGTTTGTGATACTTATTCGTGCGATTTTTTAACTTTTATACCAATCCGGAACATTTTTGTTCACAAGATGACATTGATATTGTCCCAATGTTTGCATATTATGTGCATTTATTACTACAGAATGCAAGCTGATGCCGCTCTTATCAGGAGACATTGAATTAAAGCATTATATTTATGATTTTTTTATGAAATTCTACGATTTATTTTTATGCTATATGTTAAAGAGTTACTAAATGTGTTTAAAGACGTATAGGTAACAAGCCGATTGTTACATTTAAATAAAACATTTTAAACTAAATTTACACCAAGTTTGTTTTAAATGGAGTTTGTTGAATTTATGAACACCCAGTTTAAACAACATCCAAAGTTTAATAATATTTTTTGCTGTGTCATGAAATACTAATTAAACATAGTTAAACTAATAAATTTTATAGCATGTAATTCTTGTGAGGGTCAAAATCTTCACCGGCTGTAAAGGTATAAAGGCATCAGCCAGTTCGAGTTAAAGAACTCCAAATAATCCTGACCTATGCGAGCTGTTGCTTACCGTTACCACAATCAATGTATTCAAGCAATATCCCCTTTCTTCCCTTCCTACTTAGTTTGCCCTTTCAATGTACTCATAGTTTTTTTATCTCTTATTCTTGTGAAGTTATAGAAAAATTCTTGAAATTTCGCAGACCATTGTATGTAACTTTCATTGACTTCAAAAAAGCCTTTGACAGTATTCCACATGAAAGTATTTGGGCATTAAAATATCAAAATATAATTTATAATATATAAACATATAATACCAAGCTTACCATGGTCTAAGCGAGGCATTAACGTGGACGGACAGTTTCTAAGCCACCAGAGATTCGACGACGATATCATCCTTTTCGCAATTCACCCACAACAATTAAACACTATGATAAACAATTTACTCGAAGTCAGTATCAATGTCGCTCTGGAAAGAACCTAAACAAAACAAAAGCTATGTCTAATCACATCATAGCACCCGTCTTGGTAAAAAATATCCCTCTTGAATGTGCACAAAACTATATAAATCTAGGCAAACAAATCTCATTCAACAAAGAACGAAATATTGAAGAAGTGGACAAAAGAATAGCGATCACCTGCAAAAATTACTGGAATCACAAGGAAATTTTCAAATCGCAGTCCTACAAAAAATAGTCATATATTCTGAATTGCTGTCATGTGTGAGACATATACATATGGCTCCTAAGCTTGGTTTCTTGATGGCAAAACCAGAAATAAAATCCAGACGACTCAAAGAGGAATGGAGAGACGTTACCCAAGTATAAAGTTAAGAGATAAAATCAGGAACACAGCCATTCGCAAGAGGACAAAATGGTCTAGCCATTTTGTTACTCTCTTTGTCCATCTAGCCACGAGGCACAAAAAATAGAGGCAGACCTAGCGCGAGATGGGTGGACGAAGTAAAGGAGATGGCAGGTTGTTATTGGCTAATAATAGCTAACAACAAAGAAAAATGTCATACCTTGGAGGAGATTTTACCCACAGGGTATGTCCTCACAAACATGTCCTCACATATCACATAACTATATATTTATACCTAACTTTTTTAAACTTTATCTTGTTACTTGTACGGAATCAAATAAAGCTTTTTTATTATTATTCTTGTGAAATTAGATGAATGTGAAGTGTGAAATGTGAGGATATGAAATCGCACTGTCGAAGTCTCCTCGGAGTATCGTTACTCGATGAGACTTTGTTTTATTGTCGATGTTTGATGAGTCATCTGTCTATGCTCCGTTGTCATGCCAATGCCAGTAGTGAGTAGTTCAAGTGAGTCGGCACTGAGTGCCACTAGTGTCAATGAGTCGGGGTTGAAGTCCGCTGATTCCAGTGAGTCGGGATTGCATGCGGCGTGCGGTGCTGCGTTGAAGCCCCAGTGAGTCGGGGCGGTTGTTGCATAGTGTCTGGCTGCTGCTTTGACCCGCTTGTGGGAAGCCCCTTGGATGTGCTAATCTAAGTATCACTACAAGGTAGTCCGATCGTTACACCAGTCGGCACGCAGAAACCGGGTGGGAATTGGCTCTTCACTTCTTGGTTGCCAATGTAGTAAAACTGTTCAGATACAATTTTATTACTCTCCTTTGTTAGTAAATTATGTTAGTAATTATAGTCTTATATTAATCGTGTGTGAACTAACATCTTAGACATCGGGCATCTAACACATAACGCCATCTAGCTTCAAACTAAGCAGAGCTTGAATGAAAGCTAGATTGACTGATAGAATACTCATAAACAATTTTTTTTAAATACATACATATTATACATAAAAAACATAATAAATAAAGTAACGATTTGAAGTACTGTTATTGAGCTAACATACATTGTTGTAACAAAGCAATGTGCGTAAAGCGCGTGTACTGTGACGCTGCTGGGGTCGGATCCGAGTGAGTGACCTCTCGGATCCGACCCCAGAATCGGATATACAGGTGATCCGAGTGTCTTAACCTCTTCCAGGACACGCCAGATCCTTACTCGTGGGGCGAGGGCAGGGGTAGCGAACGAAAGGTCCACTATCAACCCCCCTACACCTTTGTTCCTTGTGTCCGTCCTGGGGGAACCCAAAGCAATAGACTTTGCGTTGCAGTCGCCCCGCACAAGGACGTATCCATATACTATTTGCCGCATCGCCGAAAGTAAACCAGCCATTAGTAGGATAATAAATATACAAATACCAATTAGTCTAGCAGGATGCTGATTTTATCATTACAAATAAATATTACGACTGATTCAAGACCATACACTACAACTTCAATAAAATTTATGTGGTGAAGCTAGACGGAAAAAAATAATGATTTCCGCTGATGGCTATGGCAATAGCAGCAGGAAAACAAAAGGTTAGCTTCTCAGCATTGAGAACTTAAAAAACTCGTTTTGCAAGTTTATATTATATTTAATTAAATGTTTGCCGTAAAGAAATACTAAGTATGCCAAATGATATCGATTATTCTTATCAGTAAATTTTACTATTAGTTTGGTTTCTAAAAATTAAGTTTTAGATCCAAGTGCAATGTAACAACATTGTTTTTTTTATTCTAGTCCAGAGCATCCCTACCCCCCGTCTTTTAGACTATTGGTTGTGGGCTCCAATTTCCGCATTTAGACTCGAGGGTGGTCCTTTATGCGTCTGAAGAGGTTGGCTAGGTGAGCCAAATACAGCTCCTTCCAGAAGCAGTAGAAATATTTTAATATGTAATAATAGTAAAAATATATATGAATCTACTTTTATTTTATCACAACATGTGATTACATTTTAGCGCACAAAGCCGTGGGCAAAAGCTAGTTTCTAATAAGAGACTGCTTGATTAAAGAACTGACTACATTTAAATGATGTATTTAAAAGAACATCCGAGTACTGTCATATAGCATGGCCATCTTAAAAGCCTTGGAAATCAATACCACAAACTCTAGTAGTCTTCGAATGCCATCAAGCGTTGGAGCAGCCTGCCACAAAGAATTATGTACTTATTCAATGGAGAAAAGGGCATAGCCACTCACACGGGAACCACCACAGATAATTTAGCAAGATGGGGCTCGGCAACATGGGCTGCGGGCCCAATCATACCACCGCCACTGTCTTCCGGCCGTACGTCTTTGGGTGGCATCGGGCGGCAGGAGCGGAGTGGGCCTATAAATATTGCATTCAAAGATGTCCTGTCCTTAACATAATAATAGTATAATTAATTTCTCCACACTGACACAACATTAGAATAGTATTAGCAGCATCTACGTTGCAACCGTGCGAAGCCAGGGCGGAACGCTAGTCTAACATGTATGTGAGGTACTCGTAATGCACAAAATAATATACGCGTAACAGAATAAACTTCGAAACAGATGCAGTGCAAAATGGCTCAAGTGACAAAACCTCGACAGTGAACACACGTTGTGTATGTAGGCAAAATCAAAACAGCGTAATTCACCGTGTTCTAAAATTCAAGGTTTTTTCGTTTAGGTAATTTGCTTAAAAAAATATGCCTGTTTTGTTGAGGGTTCCAAGCGCCAAAACAATGATTATAAAATTTTGAAACCTAGGGCACACGACGGAGATGGCGGAGATGGCGGCGCCAGAGGCTTCAGAACGACCTCCGTCCTACATAAACGCAGGCCTGGGGGTGACAGGTGAAGCCATCTGTCACCCTAGCAGAAGCAGGCCGGGGTGGCGGCGAGACGCGGTGCCGATCGAGTTCGCCTCCCTTTTGGGAGCACCAAGGGAACATGGGGGTTCCCACACAGGAGGGGGTCATCTACCCGTCGTAGATGGCCCGAGGTACGTCGGGGTACCAGGGATTTCCTTTCTCGGGTACACCTGGTTTCCCGGCTACTGGTACCCGAGACGGCGTGCGGTTTTTAGTCTAGTTAAGTGTTATATATTTATGTCAAAAAGCACAGCATACAAAAATAAAACAAAAGATAAAAACAACATACACAAAGAAACTAAAAATGAAGTAAGGTTTGATAACGGCATTTTCAATGTGTCTATCTTTCATTATCGTATAGTATCCGCGTATCCAATTACGCGTCTATAAAATTTTACTTATAATAACTATGTTGGAACTTATCAACTAATGCTTATCAACCTGTGGACCATAAAAAAACCTTCAATGTTGCTGAGGATTGTACGTCGTGCTTCAGTTACTTCACTGTGGTGGATAGATGCCACCTGAGTACTGATTTTCAGTGCCCTCCTTAGTTTTAATATTATGTGTATTATATGTAATATATAGTATTATTCCAAAAACATTTGAAAACTTAAATGTTGAAATTTTTTGAACGTTAATGTGAAAATGCACAATATTGTTATTTAATAAATGAAGATGAAGAGGTACTAAACTTACAGACACGATAGCCTTTTAAGCAAGTCAAGCAAGTCAGGAGGTATCATATGCCACCTACAGGAACATAAACCGGCGGGTAAGGATATAAAGCGTAAATTGCCGTCAAGTATAATAAAATAAAGAATTACAATGTTGTTTTATTAATTTCGGAATTCAAAACATTTCTTTCGTTGTAAAAATTTAGTAATACTAATTCGATTAAGAAGTCTGAGGCAAGTGAGCTCCGCTGGCTCTGTAGCCGTTTTCATCAGCGATGTAATCCACTCTGTATTTATGCCCGTCATCACCTATATATTCGTAGAATCCTCTGACTTTGGTACCACCGCCTATTCCATTGACTGAAGAATCTACAACTCCTGATTCCTCGGCAGCAATTCCATTATCAGTCTCATATGAAAAATGGTAGTTATTTTCATCGAAGTTTCTGTTTTCTCTCACAATGCTAGCAGCGCCGTCAACGACTGACTTGAAATATGTTGTAGGATGAGACTTGGTAACAGCGAATGGCTTAGGGGTTGTGTACACAAACGGGCGGTATGTCGACACGATGGGGACAGCTGGGTTACGGTAAGATAAAGTAGAAGGATATGGAGATTGATCAACACTGAAATAGAGAAAACCATTATGTAGTTCACAGTATTAATAGACTTCATGTAAAAACACACGTCAAAATTAAAGGTAAAACTTCACGTACTGAAATAAATATCAAGGTTTACACTGCATTAGGAATACATGTATATAATCGTTGTCATACAGTTTTACAAAAATAAATCTATATTAAAATATAGATGTCAGCTTAAAATTTAAAAGAAACCTACATGATTATAATAAATTCTAATATTATGTGTAATATCCTTGAACTGCCAGGCAATATCGTCTGTTATGTTAGGTGTTAGCCGTTTGATATTCGGACGCATTAAAGGTATCGGCGAAATGACATCATTCAAGGTAGATATGTCAGAAATTCCTACAATTTTCTGTTGAACAATACAAATATTTGTTCATACCATAGCGATTGGATCCACGATAGTGGTTTTTTATTCAAGGAACAATACGACCGATAAAATGGACCCAACAAATAGCAATTGTATCTCCCAGACATAGTACAGTATAATCTGGACTATGTAGGTTTCGAACCCGCACATCTATTATTTGTCTGCCAGAAACAAATTGATCACTCGACATACCGCTTACTTTGATTTCTGTATTTCTATGATAAATGTAAGTATTTAAAAAAAATCTTAAATAGCCATCTCTTCCAGGTATCTTTAATGTACCAACAATAATTAAACGAATTAAAACAAGATTAAGTCTCGAGGTATGTTTGTACTTTGCAGTAACCTACGATTTAAATTCAAGGCTAATTTAATGGTATCCATAACTCCATTTAAGCGATGTCTGAATAACCCAATTTTAACGAGATCAGTACTCGTTTGTTTAACTTTTACAGCTTGTGTAGGAAGATGATGGTCACTTGTATGTACTCCGTGTGCTCCGACATGTAATGTTCAATTACGTTAACTTAACTTTTGTAATCTACAGCAATTATTTGTTGTTTGTAATTTCAGTAAAAAAACATACTGACATAAAAATGCCACACCTAACATATTTGTCCTTTCAAGTGCTTTTTTTAAATTTTAATATTAGGAGTATTAAGTACTTACATAAGTTTAATATTATTTGCTACTTTATCTGCAAAAATGCATTCTAAATGATAAAACTAAAAATATAAATTTATATTGCCATATAATTATGCTGTAACGTAAAACATTTTTCACTTTAGATTACATTAAAGCAACAAAAATTTTCATTCTTTACACCTTCAATATTTTTTGTAACAGAACTGTGTTTCCTATGAATTTGGACTCTAAACGAATAGCAATCACTCAGAAGCCTTTAATAACAATAAAATCAATTAAGCCTCAAGTGCTAACATACAATCTGTATTCTTGCTAAAGTACAAAAGCATAATAGGCTCTTAAATTAATATTGATTGTTTTAGAATTAATGACAAACACATCACTAACAGGTATACTACTAAATGAAGGAATTCTGACGTTTAAATGCACCATTCGTGTTCGAGGAAATGAACTATAAACATCACTCATTGAATGTTACAGTGATTTAATAGCATCAAATAGACGAAATACTCGGTCGAGACGTCAGGCAATTTAAACGTACGTACTTAATACTTGTCGTGAGCGAATATGGGCACGATAGTTTAAGAGATCAAATACTGGTGATAATTTCTTTAGTAAATATTTTTTTTTATATTTATAAATATAATTTTAGCATATAATTATAAGCATTTTCATTCCTCTATGTATTCGCAGGCTATTTTGTGTCACAAAAAAAATGTTAAAGAAACGTATAGAGAGGATTATAATTAACCTTTACACAAGGAATGAGCAAGCACATAGAAGTGCCAATGTATGTTATTATACATAACGTATGTATGATACTTAACGTTTAACAAACGAGATTTGATAAAATGCTCTAATCAGAGTATTAGTCCCTCCTGACATTTTGCATATATTTTTGAGCCTACGCCGCCGTCAACATTCTTTTAAGCCCATAAAATATAATATTTGTCAACTTTAATTTTTACTTATCGTCCTACTCTACATGTAATTGAACTTGAACTCAGATAAACTCAATGCTCACACATGTTATATAAGAGATTTAGCAAAATCCTCTGATATTTGTTCGAGATATTACCCTACCCAGTCATTCATAAATAAGCGAAAGAAAGAATTTTTGTAATTGAGTGAAGCTCAAGAGATACGAGCGCGTTGTCGTTTTTTAGTATCCCCTCCCTCCAGACTTGATGGTTGAACCGCTGGTTATTACTCGGTTCTAAGCAACAAATGGGTCGTGGTATCACTCCGGCTGATGCGGCTATTGCCGAAGTATGGACCTCCCATGACTTCAATATTTTAAAATCTTTAACTAACTTACAATGGAAAAAAAAATGATAGAACATATTTTACTCTTCCTTCTATCCTTTCGCTCGCCAGAAGTTCCACAGGAGAGACATCAATACCCAATTAGTACCGCTTACCTATAAGCAGACTGTATTTTATACCATCAATTTACTTTTTTAAATAATGAATAGTCGACATGGAAGTCTGAAATGTATTTTTTCGTATAATTTTAACCCAGATTAATAAAATGCACAATATTTTTTTTTATGTTTCTATTTTTAGGTACTCTGAGTAAATAACAAATATAATATTTAAATATTTAGTTATTTGGTAAAACAGTTGCTTCACGACTTAACGACGAAAACCACATACCATCCAATACAAAGACCTTCACATTCACAGACTATACAAACCTTTATAAGTCTCTCAAGAGATATGTGCAGCTTTACCAAAGATGCTATGGGTTGCAATTTACAGTGATATACATATATTGGCTTAACTTTAAATGAGTATTTGAGTAGTAGTGTTAATATATTACTTTTTCGTTCTATGTCAATGCTGTTTAACTTTTATAGATTAATATCTATATACCTTACAGGCTCGAAATACAATCAAATTTTGCCAATTCGTAGCACCCCCCCTCAATAATATGATTTAATCTACGTTAATATATTAATCAATTAAATGGTAGATATTCTTAAGAGGATTTTATTTTATCCAAAAGTTACTATGTTACTGCTATCGTCTTACCAAATTAATAAAGATTTTTTTTTTACCTGCCACCTAATTTAACTTGTAACGGCGATAAAATTTCCCTGCTTGGCGCCTGATAATACAGCGGCTGATAAGCTTTGTAGATAGAACCATATTTGCCATTTCTTTCCGCCAGCCTTCTGTAATACGGATCTTTCGAATAACGATATCTCACGTCACCGTAAAAACCAGGATGGTATTTTCCATCTTCTTCAGCATGGGACCAGCTGATAGCTGCTAAAGCCAGTGTTATAATCTGTAATAAAACCAATATTGTAAAAAAATAATCTTGTAAATAGGAGCGCCTAGACAAATTTAAGATGCTACTGAAGTGCTCTATGTTAACAGTTGGCAAATCAGAGTCTCCAGGCGATTTTATTTAATTCCATATTGCTCGTTGAGCTGAATTCAGATATTATTTATATGCTTTTTATTTTATACCATACGCAGCGTATATACTATAACGTTAAAATTATGTTATCAAATATCTTTGAATTTTATTACTATTTGCCTAACGTATTATTATTTTACTGTTTAATAGATGTCCATGTCCAAGAGGCGTCTCCAGTCCAGCATAGACGTAAGAGTATGCGACCCGGCCACATCGAGCTGCTAGAGTCTAAGTCCTTTTTCAATCCTATCCCTCTTCTCGCGCTATCATTTTGCCTTATCCCAACTAACCTCTTTGGTCTCGTGGTATCAAAGAGTTTTGTCGTCAGCCCATAAAAGAAATCAAAAACCCATGCATACTTACTTAGCGTCAACTTCAAGAAGTTTGGCATGGTAAAAAGAATAACAATAGTTTTGCTTTTACCTATAATCATAAGTTGAAATACATATATCTGTATAATTGATATAATTTTTCACTTGTAAGCAAGCTTAATTTATTTAATATTAGATAGGCAATCCAAAAATCATTATTAAGCTGATTCCAATAAATAAATTAACTGTTGTATGTATGTGAGCCCTACTTACCGTGATCGATTTCATGATTCCTTAAGGCTCTTCAACTATTTAATGAAATAAAAACAACAAACCATTCTTTATATACGGGTTACAAAATCGAAAATGGAGTATTTATTGCAACAATACATCCTTCTCCATTAGAAAAATGTTAATTTTAATCGTGAAGGCGGCGTTTAAGGTGGCTTGAACAGCATTATAATATATTACATTGCTGACCGCTCCCAAAACTAGCACATTTAAATTGCTCAGATGAGATGCTGCCCACCGTACATACCACAATAGGTTATAAATAAATGGAATATAAATTAGATTACCATCACAGTACTTGAAGGTGAGGAACGAGTCCTTGATTACTGCCTTGCTTAAAAAGTACATTGTTGTAATATTACTATTTAGTAGTTTAATTTGTTGAGTCACTAATATGTATTGCACTATGGCCGCACTACATCCTTGTTCATAGTCTTTCTATTTGCGATACTGTAAGTTCTGAATCTGTAAAATGCTGAATTAATAATAGTAGATTAGTAGCCAAGAGCTGTAAGGCATCAATTGCAGCCCGAGATATTTAGGCGCACGAGCGCAGCAAGGGCGCCTATAGTTCGAGGGTGCAATTGATGCTCACACCTGAGCTAACTATTCTGCTTTACATCTCGATTGTGAGATAAGTAGAAAAAAACCGGCATTACAAGAGTAAAACATTTTATTTGTTGAAATTTATAGTGAAATGAGAACAATTTTCAAATTTTAAGGACAGGTGTTTTTTGGGATCACTTGAAGAACTCATGTTTTTTCTTAATTAGCACGTAATTATAAAAAAGTAAAAGTTTTCTATGCCCGCCTTTTTTCATTAAAAAGAATCAAGTAAAGAACTTTTTAAGTTTTTTTTTCAAAATCGAAATTGAGCTTCGCCGTTAGATATTTAAAATTGATGACTATTACACACTCACACGAAGACAAGGCTGAATAGCAAAGCGACCTCTGGTCATTGGGCTGAATGCATGATGTCTATTGCCAGTATGATGGTTAGATGTACGCAAACTTTTTGAAAGAAAGAAGTGTTTTTTTTTAAATTACTTACCGCCCTAGGGCTTTTCTAGCTACATTATTACCCTAGAGCGCTAATTAGTCACTTACAAGCCCCATTTGGAGGTAATAAGAACCTACTTACCGAACATAGAGATGTAAAATAATATTTCAAGTTAATCTAACAATATATTTCATTTACAAGAAGACCTAAACAACACACGGTGTCACATATAAACATAACATGTCTTGAGTAGTTGAAAACCATCTTGAGTTGTTGAATTATTTTAGCTAATGTCAAATATACGGAAAAATGTGTCAGTCTGAGTATCTAAGACTTGTTTTGTTTTGTTTTTAACCGACTTCCAAAACACAAAAAAGGAGGTTCTCAATTCGTCTGTATTTTTTTTTTTTTTTTTTATGGTCTTAATATTTTGTTTTTACTAAGTATTTATTCTATTAAATATTTACTTTATTTTAAAATATGAAACGTTTATATTTTAAATTTTTGAATTGAGTATTCATAGAAATACAAGGCACCCTTTATTTATTTTTTATTACTTTTTTATCATTAATTTTTTGTCTCTTCTACTATGTGTGCTCGTTTATTACGTGTTACTTTGCAGGACATAATATTTGAGCTTCTTTTGAATAAAGCCATTGATTGGATTTCTTTTAAGTCGTTCGGTAGTTTATTGTAAAGTTGGGCACCTTCGTATTTAATATTTCTTAAGCCGTAGTTGGTTCGCGATATAGGGAGACATATATTATTAGCGTTTCGCAACATACGGTGCTGTACTTGTGACTTTTTGGTAAATGTTATTTGTGTATGAATAGTTTTCCTAATTATTTTTCTTATAAGAATGCATGTATTATATTTGTATAGTTGATTGATTGACATTATTTTAGTATTACTGTAAACATCTCTTGTTTTAGTTAAATAATTCATATGAAATAGTAGTTTTACGACTTTATTTTGAGTGATTTGTAAATCTCTTAGGTTATTCTTAGCAGCTGATCCCCAGAGTTCGATTAAATAGGATATGTGAGATTATTTATTTATGTGAGATTTATTAATGAATTATATATTATGTAACTCACGGATTTAGGAAAACATCGCGCTGTGCCCCTGAGTATGCCTATTAAACTGGACAGCTTAGATTGTATTACATTTATATGTGATTTCCAAGTGAGGTGACTGTCAAGTACGAGGCCCAGATATTTTTCAGACTTTACTTTTGTTAGGGCTTCACCATTTATGTTTAGTGGTTGGAATTGTGGTATGATTTTGTTTTTTGAAGTAAAGATAATGTATTTTGTTTTAATTACATTAATAGTAAGTCGGTTATAGTAAAACCATGTATTTAATATGTTTAAATCCTCTTGTGCTCGTTTTGCAATTAGTTGGATGTCATTACCAAAGTAGAAGATACTAGTATTATCAGCATACAATGTCACATCTCCTGATAGATTCAGGTCGTTAATGTCATTAATGTAGACGAGGAAAAGGAGAGGTCCAAGAATCGAACCCTGCGGTACCCCGTACGTAATAGGTTCGGGTCTACTTGAGGTATTGCCAATTCTAACGACCTGACTTCGGTTTGAGAGATATGACCTTATCATATTTAATGCTGTTCCTCTTATTCCGGCACTGGACAATTTTTTTATTAGCAACACGTGACAGATTGTATCGAATGCCTTCTTCAAATCTACAAAGACACCCAACCCTATTTGTTTTTTGTCTATATTATCTTTTATGTTTGTTACCAGGTCAACACAAGCCGACAAAGTATTTGATTTAGATCGAAATCCATATTGATTTTTATTGATAAAATTAACGGTAGACAGATATTGATTTAACCGTCTATGTATGACTTTTTCATAAACTTTGGAGATAACCGGAAGTACAGAAATCGGGCGATAGTTACTGGGGTCTTTTTTGTTGCCGGATTTGTAAACAGGGGTAACTTTTGCCTTTTTTAATGTGTCCGGGAAATAACCACTGTCTAGGCACATGTTAACAGCTAAAGTTAGTTTATCTAGTATTAGATCCTTAACACATTTTAATGCTTTATTAGAGTTAAGGTTGTTATTAATTTTGTTTATTTCCTCTTTAGTTGCTGGTTGAAATACAGTTAGCTCGTTACCGCTTAAGTCTTTTTTGTCATATAGCTTACTGTATGCTACGCTATCGTGATACTTCATGGGGGATTTGACTAGCTAAGATAGACCCTTTATTAGCAAAAAAAGAATTAAAACAATCACATATGTCTTTTAGTTCGGTAATAGTGCCTGACTGTGTCTCTAGTTGCGTTGGGGGATTGCTGGTTTTTGTTTTGTTAGCACACAATGAATGGATAAGGTTCCACATTTTGATAGGCTTTTGTATACAACCTTTGAAAGCTTTATGGTAATATGCACTTTTAGCTTTCTGAATTTTGTCTCGAACTTCTTTTCGTACTACCATCAGGTCCTCACAGATATTTTCTTTGGATGATTCACGTAAGTATGCGGACCAAAGCTGGTTTCTTTTGTCAATGCAATCAATTATTTCCTTAGCTATCCATTCGGACTTAGGTGGATTCTGTATTTTGGTTTTAGTTACTTTGGAATACTTGATACTATCAGCCAGTTTCATCTCTAGTTCATCGTAACTCATTTGATTACTGTCGGCGGCCAATTGTTTCACCAACATAAATAGTTTATCATAGTCAACGCTTAGGTATGTAATCTTGTTCCTCTTTTCTGGGCAGTTTTTGTCAATTTCCAGATATAGGTGCTTATGATCTGACATCGCTGATTCAACGACAGCTAGGTGAAAGTTGTTGTTTTTTAAATTGGTGCCGACGTGGTCAAGTATAGTTTTGGTGTTAGGAGTTTCACGAGTACAATATTCTGCATACACTTTATTTAGCAATAAAAAACCGGTTTCGTGTAGCATTTGTTTATATTTTATAGTTGGTTGAGCGTGATTTAATAAATTATAATTAAAATCTCTAAATACTATGGCTCTACGATGATTTAGCAGCTGTTCGGAAAAGGTGTCCAGAAATTCAGTGTTGTTTGTTCTTTCAGGTTTGTAAATGACACCTATGTCGATTGAGAATCTGTTAAGATGGATCCACATGTAATGATTATCATTTTTGCAAAGATCTTCTATAAAGTTGTGCTTTAGCGTGCAGTGGACATATATAGACACTCCTCCGCCTCTGCCAGTGCTTCTAAAGTTGTAATAGTGTACGTAATTTGATATAGATAGACTTTCGGCTTCATAGTTAGACTTGATCCAGGTCTCTGTAAGAACGATGATATGTAATACTTTAGGTATCGATTGTATTATACATTTCAATTCGTCTAATTTGCCTGGGCATACTATGCTACGCACATTTGCATAAAGACATTTTAGAGATTTTTTGTTATACATAATATCGGAATGAGATTTAGATAGTTGGTATGTAATGTTGTTGCGTTTCAGATTTGCTGTTTTGATGTCGATGCCGAGTAGTTTTTTGCATGCGGTTGTGTAATTTTCGAAATTTTTGGTACTCCATTGGAATACTTTATCGTTATATCCAGCTCACCTTCATCTTGACGTCTCTTGAGCTCACGCCTAAGGTTTTGTCGATATCTTTGTTGAGCACTAGTCTCGTCAGAGAAGATTTTTATTGTTTCTGGTTTTATCTTAGCCTTTTTACGCAAGATAGACTTAGCCATCTCTGCAGACTTGAAGATGGCCTTAATAGGTCTGGATTGTCCTGGATTATATTTACCTAGACGAATAGTTTTAATTGGATCTTCACACGTTGGTACAGCCATTTTCGTTATTTTCTTGATTTCAGTTATATCATGATTGAGTCACTCCTCGGAGCTGCTTGATTTAATTTCGTCGATACCATGTATGATTAAGTTTCTCTCTCGTTGTGCTCGCTCACGAGTTTCAGCTATGACATCTTCATAGGTCAAGGGATAAGCCAAACAGACTAGAAGGGACTATTGGTATTATAATGTTACCTGTTACATTGAGGGTACTTATTATAGTTTTTACTTAGATTTGTAATTATTTTTTAATTTTTAGTGCTCTTTGTCGGTGTTGTTTGAAGTCGGTTCAACTTTTTTTTTAAAAGGGTTTATATAACATCACATTTTTGTCACAAAATAAAGGATTGGTGTATAGAAGTGCGTACTGATGAAAATAATGTTCTAGATGCTTTCTGATTAGCAAAATCTTTGTACATTTCATCGTCATTTGATAGTCTTGTATCTTACATATTTTTAATATTTCTCGTTGGCATGCGCAAAGAGTCGGTATGAAGCAACCGGCCATAAAAGAAAATAGCTAAAACAATTTTTAAATAAAAAAAGGATTGTGTGAAAACGACACAGCTAGAAAGGGAATAAGCAGTAGTTATTTTTTTTATTTAGGGGTAGCAATCTTACCTCAAATTTTATTGGAGCCAAACGGAAAGTATACCCTTTTAGTTTAAAAAAATCCAAATTGGTTTATGAATGACGAACATTTCATGTAACAAATATAACAAATCAGCTAAATTGGGAACTATTCTCTTTTAAGAAGTCGGTTTAATAATAACAACTATACTCGCTTGTAGTAGGTAATATGAAAAGAGATAAATTTTAA
This sequence comes from Arctia plantaginis, assembly GCA_902825455.1. NCBI lineage: Eukaryota > Metazoa > Arthropoda > Insecta > Lepidoptera > Erebidae > Arctia > Arctia plantaginis. The sequence goes on along the minus strand of CADEBD010000314.1, from coordinate 12,167,270 downwards.
CAAATAACATATTTTAATACTATGGAAATGTTTTCTTTGAGAAGTAAACATAATCAAATGAGAAGTTAAGAAAACGCGATAGGTTGAAAGAAGATCGAATGAGAAGAATTAACTACTGGTTTCAAATTAAGCAGTGCTTAGGTATACTATGAAAACTAGTTTTTATTTTATGTTAGCGACGTCTTATGTTAGACACCCGTCTGCTCGTCTGCCCCCGCTAACATAGCTAGTCTGCACCTGATGAAAAGTGACCATCGCTGCCCATTTGACTGATAGAATACTTACATACTTTTTTTAGTAAATACAAACATGTTATATATGGAAAACACCCAAACTCCGGAACAAATATATGCAGATCATACAAACATTTTGTCGAACCCGAGACCTCAGCACAGCAGTTGCATACGCTACCACTGCACCACCGAGATAGTCAATGGTGCAAGCCGATTGTCAGGATCATGACAAATGGCCTTTTATAATCTCTGCCTACCCATGACGGAAATAGGGCGTGAGATAAGATTTTGTATTTAGGTATATGTGTTTGCATTCCATTGCATTCCTATCAGATATATGCAACAGAATGATGCAGAACCAGGCCGTTAGAATTCGAGTACTAACAGATTACGAAGTTAACAAAACTGTCTTTTTTGTGAGCAGTTAAATAACAGAGTGGTAAAAGTTTGAGCGATGAAACTTATCGAAGTTTAATTACTATTAAACAGCGAAAAAATCTAGAAAAATGAAGATCATAGAAATTTATTCAAGGGTCCTCCTAAACCTAAAATAATTTAATTATTATCTAAAAAACAAATTCACTAAACTTAGTAAAGACGTTGTGATGACATAAATAAATATTATTTAATATTTGAGGACGCAAAACCCATGATCCTTTATTGATGCCTTTTTCTTCATTCGGGCATTAGTTAACCTTATTTTGCTTCATTTAATAAATACTCGTACTCTCAGAAATAAAAATGGGTGTTTTCTATGTAGATATAATATGTATGTATTTACATTAGAAAAAATATAAATATTCTTTTAGTCAATCTTACTTTTATAGTACAAGTGCTTAGTTTGAAACTAAATGAAGTTGTGTGTCAGATGAATGAAAAATATTAAGTTATTTATTTTATTTAAAATATTCAAATCTAACTTTACTTCCACAAATTAGTGTGTTTAAATAACAAAAGATAAAGGAAGAAACTTTTCAGCTAAATTTTGGCACAACTGGTAACACCCATCATAACCATGATTTTTATTATGTATATAGTTCATAAATATTAACGTAATGATTTTTTTGGTGTTCAAATCCTTTATTCGTCATATAGCACCTTTTTTTTTATTAGGTGAATTAATAAGGTCAAAAGAGCATTTCGACTAATGATATGTATCTGTAGCATATCGTTTGGCTGATTGTTTTGAGGATTTTTAGCATAAAAATAAAATAAATATTTTATATTTATTAATATGTGAAGGTTAAAAGTTAAATCCTGTTTGCCTTATATGAGTAACATTTTCAAAGAAAATGTATATTATATCTTTGGTTGTAAATTACGATTATTTTGCGGTTGGAATCTTAATTTATTTTTCTCAGAAACGTTATGGAAGGATTGTAATTCGATGTCCAACAAAAGAAATAGAATTGTGCTTAAAAAAACTAACAAACAAGCTATGATCGCAAAAAAAATAGAAAAGAGAGAAAAGAGAAGAGACCAAAGTTACTAAATCCAATCTTTTGGAGTAGTCAAAATGTATCTTATGAGCTTAAATTCGAGGAGTTTGCAGGTAGCCTTTGACGATTTCCACTATCTACCGCCGTATGCTCCAAGATACAAAACAATAGTGTAATCATTCAAATTATATATAGGTACATTCAAGGTTTTGATTCTAAACAACACTGGTTAGTTGCAAGTAAAGCTAATAGAAAGAAAGATGAATACTACATAATACTTAATAAATACAATAACTTTACCAATATCTTAACTTGTAAAATGGTTACAGAGTGCACCCACTACCTGTACACCTATTATCAAGTTCCTTTTACCTGAAGATTAACGTTTATTTTAGATAGTAAATTTACTTTACATTATTATTACAATCACAAAAATATTTTGTACTTACGAGTACTTTAGTTTTATTATTTTAAACCGCAATTTAATTAGATGCTACAATAAGCCGCCGCGCCACAAAGATCTCTATGTAAGTATTTTTTTCTTTTCACCTTACGCTATACAAAAACAGCTCTGTAAAGAGAAGAAAAACTTGACAAAAACCCTATACCATCCCGTCTGGCCAGCGTGGTATAGTAGGCCAAAACCTCCTTTCTAAGGCGAGGCCTATGACCAGCAGAAAACTAAAGTTGTCTTCATCTATAAGTATATATTTAGCAGTGGACTATTAAAGGCTGATGATGTGATGATGACGATGAATTCCCTCACTAGAAATATGTTCTGTGTTGCGGACGACTTTACAATCATTTATGAAAAGTTTTCAGCTTTAAAATATTATTATAGGTTATCTTAAAAATTATACTTTGTACACATTGACGGTTATAAAAAGTTATATAGAAATGATATTGGTTTATTTTATTTTTTTTCGACTTCAAAAAAGGAGGATATTCTCAGGAGATCAAAACTTCGTCATTTATGAACCTATTTGGTAAATCCTTCTCTTTTATTTGAAATTGTGTACTTTCCTTTTGGTTCTATTGAAAGTTAAATAAAAGAACCCTCCCCACAGTGTGAAGATTAAGGAATGAAGTAAACAGTTCATTGCAATTCATCACGATGTAAGCAAGTGCAATAAAGTCAGTTATACTTTTTAATAATCTAGGTATCTAATTCCCTACAATTTTATACAGATTATACGAGTCCTTACGTCAGTTAACATCAACACATATTTCGATATCAAGAGCTGTAACAACGACTAGAACTACGATTTTGTAAGATTTATCTATCCTTCATCTCTGTTAGATGTAATACACAGAGTTTTTAAAATAAAACTATTCCAAATTAATCATTTATATAAGCTTATATTATATTTAATAACAATATTACAATGGCACAAGTAATAAATATCACGTTTTATTTGCAAATACTTTCGTCCAATTAGTTTTCATGGTCTGTTTTTATTCTGAATTTGAATCAACAACTCTTACAAATACCTCGTACTCTAACTTCAGTTTATTAGTCAAAGCATTTTTGACGGTACTTAGAGTTTTTGTGCCCCTAAAACTGTAGTAAGAGCCGAACTTTTCACCCTGAGGAACTTTTAATGTTGGTGGATATCTGAAACGAAAACAATATTTATTGTATCATCAACTTCTGTTTGATAATCTAAAATAAAATAAATACAAATACAGTAATAACAATATAACAATCAGTTTCAAATACACTTAAATTTATCAAAGAAAACTCAAACTTAAAGAAATACATTATGACTTTAAATGAAATTGATATTATACCTATATTATTTCAAACTAGATCGGAGAATAGGAATTTTAGCAGAATCTATTTAGTCACGGATGTAGTTATGAATTAAATGTCAGTTTTTTATTCACCAATCGTCATATCTTGTAGGTATTTAGTATCTATCAAAAGCTGAGTAGGCAACTATAATTTTGAGTATTAAAATCTTTGTTCGAGGTAATTCTCACGACATTGAAATTTTAATGACACTCGTGGTTTACACCCGATCTAAAGATTCATCATGAGTCGTAAAATTAGAACCTAAACGCCATTCTTACATAATAATGTAGCAGAATTCTATCCACATACCAATAGATATAAATATTCCGGAAGAGAGGTCAAAGGTGTATTTAAAAATTTATTTATACGTTTCAAATATGTATATTAATGATAACCTACATTTGAACTTAAGTGGTTTCCATAAGTCGAGCTATGAACAAATAAATGTTGACTTTATTGTTTTGTTCAGATTTTTAAACAAAACATTATTTTAATTTGAATTAATTGAAAGCAGTTATGATGATGCAAGAGTAAACATCAAAATATATTGAATAAAAACCACAAAACAACGAAAAAAAGAAACCATTAGCAGGTACATTTTTTAGGATAAAAAATACTAAAATACTTGCCGAAATTATTTAAATATTTTTAATGTTTCCTAATGGTGTTTTCCATTTTTTTAGGAACATTATTTAATTACTTCGACAGAAGCAGGCCTGAAACTAACGGGGCGTGTATTGCATGAATCTCGCTAAACCGAAGGGGGCAGAACTCCGAATATTATACTCTCTGATATTTTCTTCTTTGGCTATAGGTACACTCGATTTATGACTTCGTCACTAGCTCTTTTTTCTTTTCTTTTCTTTTTAAAGACAACTCCCGCAGTAGGAACATATCCTGTGCCGCGGGGGACTTTACAAACATTCATGAAACGGACACAAAGAACACCCAGACTCAGAACAACAATTTGTGGATCACACAAAGTGTTGTCCTATGTGGGGATCGAACCCTCAACACTCAGCGCAGTAGGCAGCGGCAAAGTGACCGATTAAACCACAGTCTGGTGATTTTATTTATTTATTTATTTAAGGGACACCAACAGTTGTTACAGATATAATACAGGTAGGGATATTCAACGTGTTCTTTGTATCCACATATTATGCTACAATTTTAAAACCTATTTACCTAACTTATATTCTAGGAAAATGCCAATGACTCGATCACATTTTCATATGTTTCACGTGTCTGACAATCATCGATATTGAATCAGAGTGATATGTTAGGGAACTATGTATATCACATATGGCTTATTACGATGCTACCTACTTATTTCATTCTCTATAATATTCAAGAAGGTCAATTTTGTTTAACATGGTGAGAAATACTAATATTAATATTTACATATACAACTTGTTTACCATGCAAAATCAGACTTGTGCAACATTAATCCCATCATTTGAATTAATAAACTATTTAACTGGGCTTTACTATAAGCATACTGTTAAATACAATTTAACTACACGATACTTATTAATACCAACACATTAGAACCGTGATTACAACAATACTTAACAAAATAACCTCATCACCTCGTAACTGTACTACCGCATACCGCGGTATCACTAGTACACCATTAAAACAATTTCTATGCCCTCTTTGAAGAAAACAAAATCGTAAATCGTACCGATTAGATTTAAAAGCGATGTTATAAAGGTAATCAGTTTATTTACGGCACATGATTACTTTTTACAGTAGTATAACATACAAATCTGTCCAGTATTTAGACAGTACTGTCAATAATTGATAAAAACATTCTAATGTGTTTATTTGCATTACCACACTATTGCTCATTCGTTATGACGTCATGTCGATAGTAGAAGCATAAGTTATTAATATGCTTTTCCATTTTACAATGATCTACTATCTTCTTAAAAGTTCTGAGATTTAATGTTAAACCAAAACAACTTGCATTTTTTTTAAAGGGGGGTTTCCTGCAGAACTCGATTTATATACGAGTATATATATATATTTTACCGTATCAATATTGACATTTAATGACTTTTATACTTATATATATATGTATATATGTCATTAGATAACTAAGGTAACACTTTATGATAAAGTTGTAGTAGGAATTAAATTATAAATTATGTTCTTTATCTTACTGAAAATTCAGGGTTCTGGCTTTAGCCAGCACAAAATTACAGGATGTTGAACCCCTTCGAGATAAGGATGGTACGGCCATGCCTCTTTGTATTGGTCGACTTCGCGGGGCACTACCGTACCCCTATTTCGTAGTTGTAACTTTTTCTTTTACTCAATCTCAGTCAATTATTCAGTTCAGTTAATTTGTAAAATTAAATACTTGATGTTCACTATGCAATTTAGACTTTGAGAAACCCTAACAAATACGTTATTTTTTCAATACTTACAACTTTTTTATTTATAAAGATTTCAATTGTAATGTTATAATATTTTTTTTGAACATCAATATATTATATAATTTTAAATTTCAATCATTTTTTCATTGCTATATCTATGCTATGCTACGCATATATTTAATATTTACATAGACCCAAAACAATAGATTTTATTTCTTTGAATCGTTAAAATCAATGTACAGTTTGTACTGAATTAAAGAGTAAGCCCTTCAAAAACCATTGATTTTTTGAAATGTTAACTTCATTACTATGCGAGTGATAGGTTTGCACAGGTCAAGTACAGTAATCAAACCCAGTTATTAACATTATAATTGTTTCCATGATATCCATCAGTTAATTAGTATTATTAATCCCTTTTCGAGTGACATTGATTTAAAATATTAATAAATATTCTGCACGGAAAGTTGTAATTATACTTACTGGGTAACGAATTCCGTTTGGTTAGCAGGATCCAAATATTTGCATTTGACAGCAGTTTCTTTATCTGCATAAACCTTGCTGTAATGATTGATGCTTCCTTGTGATTCGTCACCAAAATTAATGGCATCTTCTGAGACATACCTGTCGACTAACGATTTTATTACTTTATGTATATAAGGATATCTATTAGCATAAGTCTTGCTGCCGATGTAATCAATTTTAGTAACTTTCTTTGAAGAACCGTATTTGCCGGATCCTGGCGGGCCAGGAGGGCCATTAGGACCTGGTGGGCCAGGAGGGCCATTAGGACCTGGTGGGCCATTTGGCCCAAAGCCTCCATTTCCACCGAAACCTCCATTGCCACCATTACCACCATTTCCGCCGAAGCCGCCATTTCCTCCAAATCCACCATTGGGTCCTACTTGATGCACATACTTGTAATCTCTATGCACATATCTATAGTCCCCATCATCTTCTGGATATAACCCTTGTTGATATATGTACGTGTATCGTCCCTCATCACCAGGTATGTACTTCCCTTCATCCAGAGGTCTATAGTAACCCCCGTCATCATAAAAGTCATATTTTTTTGGCCTGTATTTTCCATCGTCGTAGGGCGAGCATTGAATTGCAGCCCAAAGCGTTACCACTAAAACCTACAACAACAAAAAATATATAAACTACGTGCCATGAAAAAATAGGCTCCGACATGCGTTTATTTCATAACTTGCAAAGATGTGTACATTTGTTTAATTCTTTAAATAAAATCATCCAAGCTTTAATTCAAACTTTGTCATCAAACACCGACGCTATAGGTTTGTGATCAAAAATTGTTAAATACTCTAAAATATATAAATATACTTACAACTTTTAAAACACTCGACATGTTGTAGCTCTTCAATAAATATCAAATTATTTAACACCTCCTCCAATCAAGATGTTCACTCTACAAAATATGTTATAGTTCTGAAACTAGATCAAAACGTGTCATAGGTTAAGTGTGCTTTGTTGGAAATAAATTATATTGTTAAAGCCTTCCAATTCTCCTTTGACATTTTATTAACATTTACATGAATAACAAATTTGATTTAAACATACCGAAATTGTAACACATTCGAGAAGGTCAAATAAAAATTAACATATGATTTATATATTAATAATAGTTCCGTAACAACTGAGATTAATTAATTCATTCACTTTTACACTTTTATACCAAATTTAATTGAAGCCACGAGCTTACGTTCCCCTGCACTTTCGAGACGACCGACTTGTAAGAGAGTCGTAATTCTCTTGTGGAATGTTTGAAGCTCCACTTAACACATCGATTTGCATAAAACAAAATGATTAAAATGTATAAGATTTTATTACGTTCATTTCTTCATATAGTTGACTTACATTATTGGTCTAGTATAAAATCTTAACCTACATCTAGAGTAGGTATGCAGCTATGTAAATAACTCTGGCTATTTGCAACAATTTAGTTCCTGAAGATCACTATTAAGAAATATAGAATTATTAACTTTGTCGTGAGATCACAGTAGATGACACAACATGATATTTTATTTCTAACTAATAAAGGAATTCATCTAGAATTATATACCTGTCCATATTTACTGCCTTGTCGACCTCATCCGAAATAATAAACCTGACGTTATAAAATTTCGCCATACTTGCAAACACATCATCTTTTCCAAAGGGGTTTTTTTTAGGAGTGAGTGTGGAGGTAGATAAACATTCGAAATGAGTTTTAGAATTCCAACATCGTTTCAGTATTGGCTGGAATTTATGAAATATACCTATAGGTGGTAAGATAATTAGATTACTTGATATCAATATGTGTAAATAAAAAATATTTGATAGATCCTTATTACGTAATGCAAACTAAGTCAAATATATTTTTTACTAAACAGTTACAAAAATGATAATAACATTCATAGAATGTGATACTTTATTTATTTTTACTAATGTCAATTGTAACTGATATATCCGAAATTTAAAATACCAAACACCTCATATTAATGTACTTTCTTATTCCTTAACCACGATTGCACGAAAAAAATATACTCATTACAAAATATTAATTAATTTGGAAAGTGTGTATATAATAATCTGCTGTAATATAAACTGAAAAAGGATCTCAGGTTAGTAAACACAAACCACCAAGTTTTTCACCTTGGTTATGTAAAACTACTTAAACGAAATCTTAAACACGTTATTGACATACCATATATATGATTATGGAAATAGCCATGACTTTGTATAAGCTCATTAGCGTTGTAAAGAATGAACTCACAGAAATAATTAACTTCATTATTTATTTATTTATATGCATAAATTATGTTATAAAAATAACAATATACATATGTATTTTATATATGTCCTACGATCGATCGATAGGAGTGGCAGTGGAAGGACACCGATAGACGCTTGGCCCATATCGATGTTCCGTAGTTCCACTCCAATAAACGAGTGGGTGGGAACTGCAGCTCTGTTTCCTGGGAAATCAAAAGGCTTTCGTCTTATATGGTGCAACCCTTAGACCCAGACCACTGATATTTCGGACGACACAAGCCTCCCCTAACTCGGCGAGATCCAGGACCTCCTGAAAGCCATACACTCAAAGTAGTTATTTTATACATAAGAAATCGCTGGTATCAGCTAGTTGAATATGAATGTAAAACGTTTGTCAATAAATAATTAAGTGGACAATTAAATTAAATTAGAAAGAACCATCGTAACTGGTTTCTTACATCACACGAAACGAAACGGTATCAACCTACTTAAGGAGTAACCAAATGAAGAAAAGAGAAACAAAATTTCAAAGATTACATTAAAATCAATAGAATCATGACTGATACACTGAAGTTTTTGACAAAGAAATTACTCAAATGTACTGTAACACGATGTATGTAGGTGTAAATCAATAATTGTCAGTTAATTGGCAAATCATTAATTTCATTCGATTTACGGATGTAAGTGAATGATGATGATAGAAAGAATATTAATTTAAATACCAAGTCTTGCCGTAAATATTGTCAGAAGGAATTAATTTTTTTCTATTGCACAATATATTTTTTACTGTAATGTATGTTGGTTTATACATTAATATATAAGCATTTAAAATGTATGAAGCTCATTCAAAACGATATTCATTGGCTTTCATACAGTGTTTTAAACGTTGAGTCCAGTTATCTCTATAAACACGCACTCTCTCCATGGGAAAATTATTCACTGCTAATCTTATGATTGTTTTAGGGATTCCAAATTATCATGGCATTCTCTAAAACTGACCGTGAATAATAAATCAGCAGACCAAGGATCGGTACTAGATGACGGTCAGTCTTCATCGCTGATGAAGTCAGAAACATTCGTTTCCAACCACGCTTGAATAGACCGATTTTTATGACTTGGTGCTGAGTCTTGCTGAAAGGACCATTCTTAGTAATGGAACATGGTGTTATTAAAAGGCTTTTCCACATTAATAAGAATCGTATCTTGATGTACTTAATCCTATGTTATGACACCGTCATCACAAAAATCTAGCTCAGTCACTCCTTCATAGCTCCCCACCCCACGGAAACATCACCGAAGTCGACTAATGCTCACGTTATACTCTGATTACTAATTGATGAGTCTCTATAAAGCTTTGAGCATAAACTCGTTCATTTTACTCGTTGAAATACTGCTCAGTAGTAAAAACTTTCTCGTCAGTAAATAAAAAAATATGTGACCTCCCTTTGCGTACCGCAGTTGTTATGATTTTACCGTCCTATTCATTTTTAAATTATGAGTTAAAAATGACCAGTGTCTCTGCGTTTTGACGACATAAGTAGACCAGGTTTTATTGTTCACAAACATTCAACTATACTTCATGTAAAACGCCTGGTAAAACGTAATACTGTTTCAGTTGTTTGAAATCATACGTTTATTTATCAGGCGTTCTCAATTAGTTATTATAAAACATTTTCGTACAACTCACTATGACCGAATAAATAGGCCTTTATTATTAGGTTAAATGATTTGATTGTTGTAGTATTTACAACACAATACATAATATTTGTTGCAGTAGTTTTTTGAAGTAATCTCTAGTAATCTGGCGTTTCGTAAACTAATTTTAGTATGTCACACAAACTGAAATACTTGCATAGGTTGTATTTAATATTATCATCAACAGCCTTTAATAGTCCACTGCTGGACATATATCTCTTCTTAGAAAGGAGGTTTAGGTCTACTATACCACGATGGCCAGACGGGTTGGTATAGGGTTTGTTTTAAGTTTTCCTTCTCTTCGCAGTGCTGTTGTTGCGCGTAGTTTGCTCTCTTAGTAGGCTCCCACGACAACCACTGGATGAATGTGCGTGACTCTCCGCATTCTTAATCCATCATCATCATCATCCACAGCCTTTACTAGTCCACTGCTGGACATAGGCCTCTCCATAGAAATGAGGTTTAGGGAGGGTTTAATACGTCACCACGCAATATTTTTATCATCATCGTCTAATTAAATCTATAAATCGGATAAAATTATAGTTAATAAAAAAATCGAACATCGAGTCTCTCGTGGTTATTGCATACAATTATATTGTAATAATGTAATATGAAATCCTACCTGTGATTTGTCATATCCTTGAATATTCCTCATCTAACAGTGTTTTTCCATCTGCATGGAAAAGTTCTGAAATGATTCCTCTCCCAAAAAAAGTAATCCTGCGGGCATACCTCAGGGCCGCGGGCTATCCCCATTACTTTTCACAGTGTTTTTCAACTCCATCACTGATCGCTTACTTTCTCCCTGCTACCTTTATTCAAATGATCTCCAAATTTACACTAAAGCTTCTCCGGCTATACTATCTGAAGCTCTGAAATCTGATACAAATATGTTCCTGGAGTAAGGAGTATGGCCTAAGAGTAAATCTTTCTAAATTTCAATAGGTAGTCCTAGGATGAGCGCCACGGTAAATTGGCAACAACTGCCAGCTATTATTTATTTTATTATTGCGATGGGTATTCCATACAGCGACAAAGTCAAAAACTAAGGAATTTTTTTGGTCAAGTTCTTGTCCCCCCAGATTGGTGAGTTTGGTCGTAAATTATTTGCTGCAGCGGGATCTCTTCGAAGACTTTGTAGCTTTCTTCCTACCGATACAAAAATCACCCTAGCACAATCTCTTCTTTTTCCCATCCTGGACTATGGTGATCTTAGCTATTTAGATCTCTCCGAAGACCAATTAAACAAACTTGAGCCTCTCCAAAACGTCTGCATCAGATTCATATTCAGCTTATGAAAACATAATCATATCTCTGAGTATCGAATTAAGCTCAAATGGTTACCTATACGCATTTGCCGGAATGTTCATATTCTCTCTATTTTGTATAGAACTCTGTTCTTCCCACACATTCCATCTTATCTTAAAGAACGTTGTGAATTTTTACACAATTCACATTGCAGGTCCTTGAGATCCTCAAAAAATCTGAAGTTAATAATGCCCAGGCACACCACACAATTTACTGACAAGTCGTTCTCAATGCAAGCAGTTCGACTGTGGAATAATCTACCGGAGGCAATTAGGCAGGCTAAATCACTGCAAATATTTTAAAACTAGTCACAAATAATTACTTGACATCATAGAGGAATTTGTTTATTTATGGAGCTCTGTCTGTATATTAGCTATATATTATAAAGCGTATTAGTTGTATGTATACTATAAACGTATATAGTAAGTACGTAAATAGTAATATATATACCTCATATTTATTATTCATTTTTTTTTCAATTTATTGTAATAGTACATCGCAGGCTACCCTAAGTTTTTGTCAATATTCGTATAAAGGTTGTCTATAAGAGATCGCCGTGAGCTCCCTATACTGAAATACTGAAATGTATATAATATCTGTAAAAATACAGTGGTGTACAAAAAAGAGATAAATTAAAAAAAAAAAAAAAAAATTTAGTCAGACATCCTTTTGCGGTTTAATGCCTGTTTTGGCTTTCTAGTATATACAGCACAACCAAAACACACACACACACATATATATATATATATATATATATATATATATATATATATATATATATATATATATATATATATATATATATATATATAACCGATATATAGGAAACCGATTAGGTTCATTGGTTCTTTCCGATTCTTACGAACTTGATTTAGGGCTGGTTTTTCAATCATCAGTTATACTGTCAAATAACTAACTTGGAAATAACTTTATCTTGCTGTTTATCAAGCGAATAAACTTTTTCTGTTTTTCAATCTGGTAAACAGACTGATAGTTACTTGATGGTCTTTTATAGCTAAGTTCACTGTAAACATGCGCAAGCGAGATGCAGCTGTACAGTTAGGAACACGTTAGATAAGGATCACAAGCTATTAGACAACATTTGTGTCATTCCTTTCTTGTCAGTCAGATAATAATACAACCTTATTGGAGGTAATAGTGACGATGAACAATGGTGTAGTGGTTTGTGTAACGGACTGCTATGCGAAAGATCGCGGGCTCAATTCCCACTCCGGCAAACATTTGCGTACATTTACATTTCTATTTGTCTGGTGTTTCTATCTATACTAATATTATAAAGCTGAAGAGTTTGTTTGTTTGTTTGTTTGAACGCGCTAATCTCAGGAACTACTGGTCTGATTTAAAAAATTCTTTCAGTGTTAGATAGCCCATTTATCGAGGAAGGCTATAGGCTTCGCGAGAGTAAAAGACAATCACAATTTAAACACACGCCACAGAGACAGACTATACCTACCACCATCAAGAATTAAAATGCTACACCAGAGCCCTTACTACATGGCTGTAAAAATATACAACAAATTACCTATCCACATAAAAAATGAAACGAAGACTACACTATTCATTAAAAAACTAAAAGCATTCTTAATTACAAAATGTTTCTATTCTGTTAAAGAATACATTGAGGAAAAAAACACTTAACAAACTACATTTCTTATTACACGGAAAACAGAAAGCATATACCTAAGTACAAATCATAAAAAGAAAAATCGGTCGTGATGCACGGAAATGCTAGGGACAGTAGGAAAATGTGTATATGTATTAGTGATGTAGAATGTCGGGTGCCTTCGTATTTTTGCATGCTTTGTTCGATTATTATACGATATATTATACTGTACTATTGAGTCACTTAATTTGTATTGTTCAAAAAATGCTTGTACTTGTTCTCTCTCACATTTTTGCAATGCCTGGAAAAGGCTTCTAAGTTGGGACTACTACATATAATATTATAAGATCATTGATGTACACTTGGTTGGCAAATAAAGATTTGATTTGATTTGATTTGATTTGATTATATATCATCACGCTAAGACCAATAGGAGCGGAGCACCAATGAAGAATGTTTAAAAAATGGAGAAAATTTATTACTATTGAGAGACGCAGACGAATTTACGCGGGTCAGCTAGTGTATAATATGTATGTATGTAATATAATAATTATTTAAAAAAAATATCAGACAGATAAGCTAACATTAAAAAAGTTTCTGTTTCTAAATTATTTTTAAGCTGTAAACTATGCAAACTTTCATAGACTCGTGACTAGACTTGCAACGAATATTCGGTTACTATTCGGTATTCGGCCTATTCGGCTGCTTTTATTATATTCGGCCGAATACCGAATATCTACATATTATTCGGCCGAATACCGAATACTTAAATAATATATTTTGTCATTGAGAAATAAAAAATGAAATGAATAATTAAAATCGATTGATTACGTATATATTCATATTTTCATTTCTGTTATAATCATTTAAGTAGTCATTGGTGCATAACACAGGTACATAATCATCTTCTGAATTGGAAAAATGGAGGATTCTATGTATTTGAATTATTGTGGTAATCAAAATTTAGAAGGGTAAGGTTCTCATTTCTTTTATAATCATTTATTAAGTAGTCATTGGTACATAAAACAGGTACATAATTTAATTCACGTCTGTACAAGTTTTTGGCGCTAAAATCCAGCCGAATACTTTTGCCTAATATTCGGCTATTCGGTCAGGGGCCTCGCCGAATATTCGGTATTCGGTATACTGCCGAATATACTATTCGTTGCAAGTCTACTCGTGACATATGAGAGTATAAGAGGTCTATAATTATAAACTATACGAGTATAGCTTGTAAATGAGGTCATTAATATCTCAATTAAATATAAGTCGCGATAGACTTAATGAGATAATCAAAAACACCCCTAAAGCTTCTGATTAAGAAAATCGAAGGTCAGGCGCCAGCACTGTAATTTAAAACTACGAAAAGAATCACTTTACACTGCGTTGAATGACTTATGAAATTCATGAAAAGGAAAAGTTGTTTGTTGGTATATTGGTACACATTGAGAACGGTTAAACCGATTTAAATAAGCCTTTCTTGCGTATGGTTATAATAGCCGGAATAAGGCATTTAGCGAAAAATGAGAACAAGATGCCCGAAAAAATAAATTTGTTGAAGTGGTGTCAGGATAGCGCAAGTCGGGACCTTTAAAGGTCCCGACTTATTTAAATAAAAATTAAATCTTATTGACGTTCGTCTTGATTTTAACTTTTTATCTAATCTATTTTTATCTAAATAAAATAATAATATACGTCGAATTTTTCAACCGACTTCAAAACGGAGGAGGTTATCAATTCGGATGTACCTATATATATTTTGTTATGTATATTCGTAAGGCCGTTTATGCCGAAATTTAAATTTCATATAGATCTGATGATGATTTTTGATTATTTTTTTTCAAAAAATGACAGCAAATCCACAGCGATTGCTGCTAGGTTTTTAGTTCTCTTTGTCAGTATTGTTTAAAGTCGGTTCAACTTTTTCCATGAAAGATTTTCTTGTATTTCGTATTATTGAATATAAAACGCAAAAAAAAACAACCTTTAAAATTATTCCTTATTATTAAAACTGGGTTAAAAATTATTATTTGTTTGAAAATACGGCAATCCTCACATAGTTTACACACACAGTTTTGTAACCCTGAAAAAGGGCCTTTCAAAAGGTTGACTTCAGGGGGACTTCCTACGTACTATTTAGATTGTAACTGTACAGACGGGTCACCTGATGGTACGTCACGACTGCGGTCTATGAACACCTGCAACCCAAGAGTCACAAGTGCGTAACGCAAAACAATTGTCCTGATATTACTCCAGTATTTGGTACTGCCATGCTTCAAAATAACAATGTTTTTTGTATTCCAATAATACTAATAAGCATATTTAGTAATAAACCTTGATAATATGAATACAAAATCGAAGGTGATGGCAGACGACATCATTGCGTAATGTCTTTATTTATAATCGATTTTTCTTATTTTATCTATTTACGTCTTATTAATGGGCCGGGTGTACCTTTAAAAATAATAATATTAAAATAATATTTAATTAATCTACCTTAACTGGCATGCATAAGACGTAAATAAGACGTAAATATATTTTAACAGCTGATATATATTAACAATACCAAAAAGTTGACTCTCTTTTTGTATTTTTTTTGTATTTAAACTACCCAAACTAATGATTGAATGTGACATTAAGGGTTTATTTTTATATTAAACCTTAAATAAGTTAAAAAAGTTACAATATACCTTAAAATGGAACTTGACGTAATTTAAGATACGTTAACGCTATGTTTAGACTGTGCTATTCGTGTGGTGACGGAATAAGAATACGGAGTGTTACCACCCCTCTTCATCCCGTGGGTATTTTGAGAGCCGACTAAGGGAGCAAACAACAATAAGGAAAACTTGACACAAACCCTATACCAACTCTTCTGGCCATCGCAGTATAGTAGGTCGAAACCTCCTTTTTAAGGAGAGGCCCATGTTCAGCAGTGGAATATTAAAGTCTGTTGATAATGTGTGCCGTAACTAAAGTAAGGCTACACGTTAATTAATCATTAATAAAATTTATTTAGATAGACGATAATCTATAGGGAATGTGAGTGAGAACCTAGCTACTTGTAAAATGAGAATCTGCTCAACTCTGAGTATGTTAAATAGAAGGAAGACGGGAGAATAACTAAAAAAATGCATAATACAACGTTTCATCACCACTATAAATAGATATTACAGATGAAAAAGCAATATCTATCATTCGGGTTATTATAGGGGTTATTATTATTATAAATTATACTATTCACAATAAGAATATACTATTGTCTTATTGTAAATGGTTGTATATTAATCAATATTTTTGACGATGATTAACGACATTTTTAGTGATGTGCAAATTTGCATGGGTTTTTATGTAAAATATATATGTATTTACGAAAAAAAAGAATGTTAATCCATTTTATTCTGGGTTCTAAAAGGTGTCTATAAATACATCTCACACCCGACTGTCTGATTTCAAACCAGCTAGCACCTGTACTATAGTAACCAGACTGCTGTTACTACCGAAAACCATCATTGTCCTTCTGCATTTTCGATACATTTGATTACCTATTTATTTATCTTTGTAAAAAAAATGACAAATTAAAAACGACGTTTAAAAATATGATGTAAAATAAAAATTATTTTTTAATTTTTTTTTTTTTAATTTAATAAAATTTAAATGAAGCGTACATGAAATTGTACATGAACTAATTCTAATGAAAAACTAGGAGTATATTTACAATTACTGGGGTATGTGCACGCCAGAAGGAAGAAAGCCGTTCTCATCGGCGGTGTAATCAACTCTATAGGTGACACCATCAGGTCCAACGTATTCATAGAACCCCTTAGCCCTTAAGAGTTCTTCATCTTTGTCAACTATTTCTAATCTACCAGCTTCTTCAGCTAGAATCTTGTTTTCAGTCTCGTAGAGGTAATGGTAACCGTCGGGCTGAACATCAGTTTCCTGGCGGATGATGCCATACTTATATTCATAGCCTGATCCTGATCCTGAAGCTGACCCAGATCCAAATCCTGAAGCAGATGCAGATCCAGCACTACCGCCACTGTATGGAACAGGTTTACCGACTCCTTTGCCTGCTTTGTTTCCAGAAGCAATACCAGAGCCGCTGCCAGATCCAGTCGAAGGTTTACCAGAGTAGAATCCACCAGCAGAGCCACGGTCACCGCTGTAAAAGTAAATTAAAAATATAGCTGCCAACTAACACAATGTGTGGTCAACAAAGTATTTCTATTGAATGTTGAATATCCAGAGACAAAGATATTTAATTATTTATTTATTAACTTAATGCACATGTTGAACAAAGGCGGACTTAATACCATGGGGCATTCTCTCCCAGTCAACCTTCAGGTGATGTAGAAATATGATTCAGTAGGTGCAAAAATAAAATATTAAACTTGACATAGTAGAATTCCGGAAGTATACACAATACATATATTTTCGTGATATTCAATTAGTTTTAGAAATTTAAAAGTTTACAGGACTCTTTGTCATGTCTGTCTGATGTCTGATGAGTCAAAGTTTTTCAAATACAAAACTCACTTCTTTTAAGAGCCTGTACTTTACAGGTTCTTAAAAGAAGCTTAATTTTAACGCATAATACATTGTAAGGGTTTTTGGAATTCTATTTTTGCACAACCAAATATGCCATACATATACTTTTAAGACTGCGTGATAGTACCTTTTTTAATTACGCATTACCTATTTCAATAAAAAAAGTATAAAACCTTAAGCCACGTGGAATTGAGTGATATGAGCAGTATCTACTTACTTAAAATTGCCAGCATTGTCAGGATTGTATTTGCCAGCATCATCCTTATTGCCTACATAAGCACCACCGGGACCGCCAGCGGTTCCTGAACCACTGTAGAATCCACCGGCGCCTCCGCGGTCACCGCGGTCACCACTGGAAGAGAACATCATTTCATATAAGTTCTATTTTTATTATTCTAAGAACAGATTTTTTAAGAGAACTTTTTAGTAGAAGTGTTTACATGTAGTGTTAGTTCGTTTTTTATGTAGAGTATTGACGCAGACTTCGATCAAATATTTAAAAGTACCAACTCCACTTTATACATAGAATAGGTTAGGTAATAGTTCCTGTTGCACACACAAGTATTTAACTTATTTAGAGTGATTAGAAAGAATAGCAGTACCTTGAACGAAAAAAACAAAGTTGCTGCTGCTGCTGTTTATCATCATCGTCATCAAGATATATTAATAGTCCACTGCTGGACATAGTCTACTGCTGGACATAGGCTTCTCCTTAATCTCTCTTCTCTCCTTAATACGAAGTGTCACAACCCCTATTCTAATGCGGTCGTAGGAGCCGAGTAAGGAAGTAAACTAACGAGGGACGACATCATGGCAAAGAGAAGGAAAACTTGAAACAAACCCTATACCAACCCGTCTGGCGAGTGTGGTATAGAAGACTATAACCTTGGTTCTGGTTCTGTTATATACCCACAATCCCAAGCAGCTGAATGACGTTGTTAAGACGTATCTGTGTAACGGCATAAGTACTCACTTGAAGTTGCCACTATTGTCGGGCCTGTATCTGCCGGATTCGTCCCTATCTCCGGAGTAAAAGCCTCCTGCTCCCCCAGCACTACCGGAACCTGAGTAGGCACCACCGGACCCGCCCACGCTGCCGGAACCTGAGTAGAATCCTCCTGCACCGCCAGCACTACCAGAACCTGAGTAGGCACCACCGGACCCGCCTGCACTGCCGGATCCTGAGTAGAATCCTCCCGCACCACCGCGGTCACCACGGTCGCCGCTGAAACGCAATGTAACTTTACGATCCATGTAACTATTGTAATGGGTGTAAATAAGTAATTGATGTAGTACCATCAATTACTTATTTACACCAGTACTATCAATTACTTATTTCGAAAAAATAATAAAGAAAAGGTTGGAGCACGTTTATCTCTAATATAATCTAATGTAAATGGACAATGTAATCAATTTGTAAATAGAATTATATAAATCTAATAAATAATAATAAACCCAAAGGAATAATAATAATTTAACGTGTATCTTGTAAATAAACGGTGCAAGGATTATGAAAAAGATTAATTATACACCCTATTATTATTACTAGAATCTAGAAGATCGGCTAATAGGCTTAATATGCTGCAATTATTTAACACACTAGCTTGTTTTGCAATGGTTTATAATATCTTACTTGTAAATGCCAGAATTGTCGGGTACATAACGGCCAGAATCATCAGCGTTGGGGTTGTAACGGCCAGCGTTATCAACATAACGACCAGATTCGTCACCGTTGCTCACTCGATTATTGTATCTAAACGGTCGAGGAGTTGTAGGGAAATACCGCCGTGTGGTCGAAAATGCGAAGGGAGTGACTCTGAAGAGTAATTGAAATTTATAAAATTAATTAGATATTTACGACGATTAAGAATATTCCTAAGTGTACGGGAAACAGATTTATTTATTTATTTGGGAAGTTAAAAAGAAGTTTACATAATTAACTTCAGAATAGTAGTCAAATTTATTGTATATATTTTATCTTCCAAAATGCATAAAATAGAATAGATTGATTTGGATTGCAATTCTAATGCTATTTTACTTTTAGGTAAATATATATATATATATATATATATATATATATATATATTTAATATTGTAAATTAAAAAAAGAAATACACAATATACTACGTTATCAAAAGGTACATTACCTCACAGCACCTAAGACATCTCCTAGGAATACTGCCAGAGACACACCAAGTATCTGTCAAAAAAAAGAAATATTATATTTTTCAACTAAAACTGAGTGAATTATTATTACAAGTAATTTTATTAAGACCCGACACACTAGAACACGAGTTTTTGTTTTGCTTACACTTAAACAACGTTCCCAGGATAATCACACTTTTCGATGAAGCACATTTCAAAACACGTTTCATAATAAATTATCAAACATCTTTTAGATAAAAAAAATATATTTGTAATTTGTAATTTTTTCCACTTTAAAAGATTATATTTACAAAATGATATTTTTTGAAAACGATGTTACTTTTAACTTACCAAAAAGCCGCGCATTTTCGTTGATATCGGACGAGCTCGACTACTTGAATGTCCCCATTAATAGATCAATGCGTATTTATACCTTTTTAACTAATTTTATAATGCTCTAGTGTCCAGTTCGTCTCATTTATTATGTGTTGCTTGACGAAAACTGATTATTATTCATATTTCAATGTTAGAATAGCATCCTCACTGATTAATTTATTACCTTTGATAATGAACTATGATAACCGTAGGGACAATACCGAACTTTGATGAAAAACTATGCATCTATGATGGATTCAGTCTTGTATATATATTTATATTAACTTACGTACCATAAATATGAGTGACATAAAAGGTTTTGAACGTGAAAATATAATAAAAATATTAATCTGTTTTTATTATAATGCCAGGAATTGAATATAATATGTAAACAAAAATATGTGCATTTAATAAAATATGTATAAAATTTATTCCAAACCCGAATTTCGGCCGAATTATTCAACCGAATTGATTGACACACTTAATTATCAGAAAGCTAATATTGGTGATAGCACCAAACCATAGCCCCACTTTTTCATTTTCACCATCACATTTTCACCTGGATGTTTCTTATGTAGCTAGCGAAAGATAGCTATGAAATAGCTATCTTTCTCGTGCTACGGTTCTAATTATGTTTTAGGTACGCGGTTTGCTTTATAGCTTTATAGTGATAAAGCTTTAAAGCAATCTGAGAAAGACATGTAGTTTACATTGAGTCTCTTAAAAGAGGATGATCGTGGCACATGTTTTATACATGTATAATTAGGAATGTTTAGTAGTCGTTTACATAATTGATTTGAATAAAAATATATTAAACTTGACTTAATTTTTTAGAAAATTAAGAAGGTACATAATAAGAGACAAATGATGATAAGATGAAGAGAAGACAGGTATTTAAAAATCAAGTCTTTAATGATTTAGAAAGATCGGCAATTACAAATGTATAAATTTTATACAGAATTAGGCAAATTATTATATTCTCTTTCATACTACCGATCTTCTAAAATGATACAGTTAACATAACAACCAAATAACATCATACTCGTACAACATCTAAAGACATAATAATTGAGAATACAGTCAAAATATAATGTTAATATAATATTAATAAGTATACCTAAAACATTTGGAATTATTTTGCTCAAAATTTCTATAACTATAATCTATGTATTTAAAAATGTTATTTCGTTTCTATACGCTTCAAAAACTCAAAAAGTTCACCACCGACTAAGCTCAAATTTTAACACGACATACAACATGCTTCAAAGTCTATTTTCTATTGTCTATCTTTGCAACCATAATGTGCCACAGCGAAGCGTGGCTGGGTACTGCTAGTAATAGGTCTCTTAAAAATCTATGAGTGACAGATCAACGCCTGTTTTTTTTTTTGGAAGAGGGGGCAGGCAGGTCACCTGATGAAAAGTTATTTTCATTTGTCTAAGCGAACTTCACTTCTTCTATAAGCATTAGGTATTCCTAATTTTACATTTGTTAATAGGAGTACTAAGGATTATCTTTACGTAGGTATAATTTTATAGTCAATGCGTATTATATTTACATTTATAAACATTTTTTTCACTACACATACGACATCATATTTAAGTAAAACCTGTGTGCGGGTGACTCTATGGGTAGTCAATATGATAAAAAAAAATTATATAATATATTGATTCACATAAAATGATGATTAAGTTTTTTTTTATATTGAATCTACTAATGGCCTTATTAAAATTAATTATCATTAATCACAGGTAGGCCGTATGTAAATGATTTTACTGGGAGGGTTTCAAATCTTAACTCTGCCCGCGTCTTGCATCAAATCAGATAACAATATATTTAAAGTCGTACATATGTTATATTCTAAAATGTCTTTCATCTTTTATATCATTTTATTTATTTGTTTATTAGTTTACCAGTATATACAAAATAGAACATAGTATCAACATTACACATGCATGTAATCCAATATAGCTTAGAAAATGACTATTGATAAAGGTGGTTAAAAAAGATAGACAACAAATGTCACAAAACCTGTAACTTAGTACCTGTCTCTAAATAAGACAACAATTGGTACACAGCTAATCGACAGTAAGATTATGGAGTCGGCTCTTAAATCGTTGAAATGTTGTGTCAAAAATATCTACCTGTTTACTGTAGTGATTGTATTTATTACTTAACCGTAAAATAGGCGCGTTGTCGTGTGATAATATCTTTCACCATCATCCGACTAAACGATTTACAGTAATCATTAAACATGACTCTCGTTTTCAATATTAAGCATCGGTAATTAATGCGATACGCGATTATGATGCCACTTATCACCATCATCGTTATCATCTGCCCACCCTTATCCCAATATTATTTGGGGGCGACGCGGTGTTTGGTTTATTCTGCTATTCTGCTCTATCATTCGTCATTTCACTGTTTACTTCCTTCCTAGCTATATCCTCTCTCACACAGTCCAACCTCCTTTACTTTGGTCTTCCTCTTCTCTTGTGCCCATAACTAACACTTTTCTCGCCACATTTTCCTTATGACTCTGCATGACATGTCTGTACCAAAATAGCCGATTACTTTTCATCCAGTAGCGCTACTTTCAGACTCCCTCGTATATACTCCTGACTTTTGTCCATTCGAGTCACACCACACATCCGTGCTTATGGAGACAAAGTTTTTTTTGTTAAAATAACTTATTAAAACAACCTTTTCGATAGGTTTAATGTGAGTTAAGGTACCTTTTCAAACAGCAGAATCTCTGATAACGTATAATTAAAAAAAAAACAGTGATTGTAAAACTTTTTACCCGTCATGAGGAAAGGAGTACAGTGCCTTGAAGGAGTAATGGTATACCATTTATCTTAAGCATTAAGAGTAAAATAGTAAGTAACAATACAAAGTACTGTATAGATTGCGAAGCACAGCTAAAAAATGTATAAAAAAGGTCGTAAACAAACTTAAAAGCATGTAACATATAACTCGTATTACTAATTCCCGATATACACCAATGTAAACCCGATTTGAATAAATAGGTGGTTTTATGGGATGGGTGGGTTAACGCGTAGACGGTTCACTTGATGGTAAGTAACAACCGCTGGGCTGCCCATGAACACTTGCAACTTAAGAGTTACAAGAGAGTTACCGCCCTTTGAGTGCTCCCCCCAGAATCCCCCAAAGGTAGGAGAGCTTATGACTCCGGTAACCTTAATCAATCAATTTATTTAATGTTTCTCACTCATCATCATCATTATCAACAGCATTTAATAGTCCACTGCTGTACATAGGCTTCTCCATAGAAAGAAGAGTGGCCTACTATAGCACGCTGGCCAGATGGGTTGGTATAGGGTTTATTTCAAGTTTTTCTTCTCTTTGCAGTACTGTTGTCCTGTAGAGTTTATTTATTTATTCTAATAAGTACGGTAAAACCACATTGTATATTTTACACATTTGGCATAATATTCAGTTGTTGATAAATATTCTGCTACATACAACCATTATGATGTACATAACATTCATAACGATATCTGAACTGAGAGAAAATATAGATCAATAGAACAGTTATTAAAAACTTTATTTAAAAAGAAACAGTAAAAATAGCATTAATAGTAAAAAATAATATGTGATAACAATTAAATATAATCACTAATCTCAAAAATTTAAATAAAAAGAATATAAATGGCTTCTACAGACTACTACAACTAAGCAGTAACTTTGATTTTAAACTGGTTAAGCGGACTTGGAAAATGTCGAGATCATTATTATTGATAACTTTATTATTGTAATTGCAGCAAATTCGTGTCAAAGGTGATTGTAAGCCAAGGTTTGTTCTGCATACTGGTGTATGAAAATAACTTGGAGTATTGGATACGGATAATGAAGTCTTTCCGAAAAATCCATTACATCTAACTGACCGTTAACTACCCAATGTAAAAAGCAAACATAGAACATTTTTTACCAGTGGTGTAAGCTATTCATTTGAAATTCAGCAAGGTGATGGTTATAGGAGTTCCTGTGTGAGGAACCCCTGGCCCGAATAGCAAGATATCTAGTGAATGTCGTTTGAATGGTTACTATGCGTTGTGAGTGAATACTATAAAAAGGATACTATACACCCAAGGCAAACTCGAGTCAACTGCGTACTAGGACGTTGTAGAAAATTACGCTGGTTGGGTACTTAGCAAAATTCCTTATTATTTCTTCTTATGAACCCGGGCTTATGAACTGTGCTGCCTTTTTAGCGATTACGTCGATATGAGTGTGACACTTTAGCTGACTATCGAGTACCACACCAAGGTCGCGGATTTCGTGAACGCCATCTGTTTAATACTTAGTAGCAAGTGGTTTCTTTTCCTGCAATATTTTATGAGGAAAATTTCTTCTTCGCATTACGAGCCATACGGTTGCTACTAAATAGTGCCCTAATACTATATTTTGCTCCCTCTTACGACACCTACGGGGTGAATAGTGGCACCACACGAACAAAACTTCACTCACTCCGTGAAAAGCAACAACAGAATTACTTAACACTGATATTCTCTGAGGCCATGGTAAGTATCACTGCGAGCCGGCTCATTTGTACCGAAGCTAGGCTCTCCCACGAGATAAAGATGAAAAAAATTATAAATTTTTTACAGCCTGATCTCCGGACAGAGAGAGGTATAACTTGATTTTTTGGAGTGTTTCAGATTCATAGCTTATTCCATATTAGATGGACGTACTGCCTAAAGTATTAATTACCAGTCAACTGTGAAATCTTGAATAATGTACCTTTATAACATAAATATTTAATGATTTAATATCCAGTCAATACACAAATAAAACTTATACATTAACATGGGTTATAAGTTTTACATATTTTAATAAAAAATAAATATTATTAATGCGTCGATTTTTCGAAAATCTAACGTTTTGAGCTTCCCGATTAGCGTTTGAATATCAAATGCATACTACTATACTAGAAGCATAGCACAGAATGCAATGCGTAGTGTGGAAGAAGAATATATTATTAGATTAGGATAACAAGAAGGAAGAATTAACTCGAAAGTGTTTGGAGCAGTGTCATAATCGCAGGTTTCTGTATGCATAATAAGTTAAATACCTACTTTTATAAACTAATTATTTTTAACTTTCTAACGTGGCTCATAGCCAGTTACTTAGAATCATGTTAAAGTTATTATAACCATACTGGGGTGTGACCGAGTTAAATCAAATGAGCAACGAGCTTCATGAACACAGAACATAATATATCACATTGTTGTAACTGTCTTTTCTTACTAAGATGAAAAGCTATAATGGAGAAGTAACTGCACACGTGGCTCGGTAGAAATTTTTAATATTTTTATTCTACTATTGCTTAAAACTTGATAGACATTGCGTTTTTCAGGTGACAACTATAGGAATGATCCTTGTAAACGGCTTGAAGTTGAATAATCTGAGAAGCTAGTATTTTGCCTTGGTGGAGCTTGTAGGACTTGTAGGTCTAACAGTCTCGACAATCCTTTGTTGTTTTAGTGAAAGCTATTATATAAGTGATATGATATGATATGATATACCTACAAACCAAAGGCATATCAATGGTGGGACAAGGTAAGGCTAATGCCTTTTTATTAGTCGCATACGCATACCACACTAGTAATATACGCAACTCGTTCTCTTAAAATATAAAAAGGAATTAATTTTTAGAAATAGTTTAATTCAAAAGCGATCGTACTACAAGACACTATCAAATAACAATAACATTACGACCACAAAAGGACCTTTTTAATTCCAATGTGCTACTACGAACTCAGGTATTCAAATATTCCGCACTTTTAAAACCAGCAGCAAATAAATTTAATCATATGAAGCAAATAATAAACCGTTTTTAAATTAATTTGATTTAGAAGGTATGAAGCTCAAAAGAAATCGCTAACGATCTGGGAACTAAATTTAAAACAACGTGAGTGACTCACAGACATAAACATCGACAGCGAATCATTTAAAGGACTAGCCCAGAGGAGTATTGGAGGTCTCTCATTATCTTACATATCTTGTGTGACGAAATATACTACAATAATATTAAGTATTTTTTTGTGTTATATATTGCACTGTGTGATAAGTTTGCATAAAAGTACTTTCCTAGTTTTATTATTAAAAAAAAATGTATAAAAAAACTAAAAAACACGCTTTTTATATATAAATTATTATTATTTACTTAATATATATATATATATTTTAAATTAGTGTATTGTCATCGGTCCTCGACATATCTACAAAGTTTGTACGAATTCTGACCGTTTAAAGTCAGTCAAAATCACGCCCAAAGGAGTCGGTTACAAACAAACATACAAGTGAAGCTAATATAAAGCGTGTAATATTAATCATTTCCCTGGTTTTGCTATACGTTTACTACATACCATTGGATTTCTTAAACTTTACATCTTGGTAGGCCTCTTGGTCAAACCTTAAGCGCTTTATATTACTCGCGACAGTTCCACATGTATAAGTTTTTGCTGGTTTTGCATTAAAGCCTTTATGTTTAGTCTGCAAGTAAAAAGAAAAAGTCTCTTTCATTTATTTAGTATAGCGCTGTATCTTGTTCCCTGTGCTCCGTACTTTACTTGCAGAGAGTAACTGCTCATGTTCAGAATTATCTTATAGACTAGTAAGTACTAAAACTTAATGATAACATATTGAATTAGCAAAACTGTACTGGCCCAATCGTCAAGACATCATCCGGCTATGTTACCTTGAACAATTATTTATGATGTGTTAAGTGTCATTAATCATAAAACTTATGTTCATTAGCATCGTATGAAAAGCTACTTTTAGCAACCAACTAAAGAACAGACTATTTAGAAATATATAAACTACGTTGTGTGTCTGTAAAACTTGTAGTAGGTATAAAATGGCATTCAACTTTTCGAAATGTCATACACTTTGGCCATGCATTTTGATACATAACTATTCACTGAAGAGCGTACCTTATATCAAAGGTCAATGGAATTAGGTGGACAAGTGACTTGGAGAAGCCAAAGGTTTTGCTTTTGTAATTATAAACGCAATTGTTTTAACGGACGGATATATTTACTACAAGGCGATACAGTTCACACATCAGAATCTGTAGGGCATGCCCTGCCTTTCTAAGGAGAGGCATATATCCAGCAGTGGATTATTAAAGGCTGTTGATGATGATGATAATGCCCTGGTGAATGCATCAAGTGTATTGTTTCTCTTTTTTCGTGTACGTTTTTATATATATATATATATGTCGCCCTAGTGTAGGTACTGGAGTAATATTGGGGCACAGCTGAAGATTAATGATAGTAAAAGCAACATTATGTATTACCTTTAGGTAAAACATCATCACTCTAGGAATTCTTAAGCAATTTCAAATATCTTTATTTCTTTCTTCTTTTCAAGACACTTACAATTTTTCCTTGTTTAAGTCTGATATCTGGTATAGACTTGACTTGGCCGTTAATGGGCCTTTGTCAATCTCTTTGGTTACGCGCGTGTGAGTATTATACCTGAATGTGATTAAACTTTTGATGGTATATATACATGGATTTGTTTGGTATAAAAATGATGAATAATATAGAAATATAATGATGAAATATATACATAAAATTAATGTGCATCTGCACAAAAAATGCATTTGTGTAGATGCATACCTTTCCTAGTATTAATTATTTAAAAATTTCATTGAGTCGAAAGGTACTTATTAATTATTTTTTTAACCTCAGGCCTATCTTACCTATGCTTACGAAACATTATAAATCATCATACTTTTTCAAGGACTAAGAAAAAGTCAGAATACATACAGAACGTAAGATAGCAATGCGATAATCATTACCGTATTTCTACTCACGATCCTGACACAACCCAACCGCCGACTACTGCCGCTCTGGCGTTACTGCGTCGTCATTGGTGGTGAAAACGCGCGACACCATGGGCAGAGCTGAAGAAGATGAATAAAGTTAAAAGTTAGAAAAGTTATTATAATCGAAAAGAGAAATTAAATCAGATGTGATTACGTATGTTGCTGAATTAACTAACCTGATAACTTTTTTTTGTCATTAATATTAATAAGAATAGTATAGGCTTAATTTTGTCACAATCTTCCTAAAAAAATAAAACCCTGTTTCTTGACATAAAGTTCATGTTATTGCAGTATTTAATGATTCTTCCGGATTTATATTATAATATTAAGTAGGTGTTTTTATTATTTAAATAATTAAAATATCGGAAGGTCACACATCGCCACGACACTATTTATATAATTAACAACAGATTACTACTATTTTTTTTTTTATTTTTTTTTTTATTTATTCATATCTCATCGAGTAACAAAACTCATAGTGTATACTCATAGTGTAACAAAACTATAGTTGATATAGTTTTATTTAGAAATAGGTACAAATATACAATTAATGATATAATAGTCGCTGTCATTTCTATACCAAAAGTTCAAGGAATAGCTACGGCAAACCAGCATGCACTAATCGGTTTAATGGTATCGGTAAGGTAGGGTTTTAATCAAACTTATAATAAGAATCGAATAAATTTATCAAATCGAGTAAGTATATTCTAAGCATTAAAAGTGACTATATAAATGTAAACCAGTGTAATAACATGTCAATTTAAATACAATAATCGTGGGAGAGTCATGTTTCTGCACAAATGAGTCAGCTCAACGGCACAAGGGGAGGGACTCAAAAGGTGGCCATATGACCAAAGACATGTGGCCAAAGACACATATGACTTTTAAGTTACAAGTGTCCAAGGGCAGCGATAGTTACTAACAATAGGTGATCCGTTTACTTGTTTACCCAATTATACAATAGAATAAAAATATAAATGTTATAGGCTTGAAAATGCCATCAAGGCAAACTTTTATGAGATACCCTTCAATCGTCACAAATATTATAAAATATGTAGATATATATTTTAATATAATATCTCACACATCTCACACACGGCCGTCTGATTCTAAAGTAGGCCTGTACTATGGTAACCAGACTGTTGATAAACCTACTTATATATTTTTAAATACATATATATTATAGATAAATTACACCCAGACATAGAACAAAAGAACGTGCTCATCACACAATATTTGTCCTGGGTGGGAATCGAACCCACGATCTCTGGATTAGCATTCAGGGTCACTAACCACTAGACCAATAGGCATGTCAAATAAATAATAAAAATAATATATATATGTAATTGAACTTATGTTATATGTCTGTAATTCAACTTAATTAAGTTTGCTATAACTAATTTTGAAGTTTCGGTGTAAAAATTATTATTTCTTATAATATGTTTCATATTGATCAAGAATCCTCTACAATTAGAATTTAAAATAAGTACAACTTACTCATTAACTCCCGATATCTGATGTCAAAGTCTGTCAAAAATGGATAGCTGAGTCTGAAAAATATCATCGAAATTATCAGTTTATAGAACAAAATTACATAATATTAGTTAATGCTAAGAACTCATGGTGATTGTTTATCTTAGCCAAAATATTAGTATGTATAATATAATATGAACGTCCGATTATGTGAGGTGATCATGCCTGGCAATCCACGGCCTAACGGTTGATATTGGGAGTTGTAAATTTACTAATCGGCGAGAGAACTGTGCCCCGAGCACGAAAAAATGTCGAATGCGTATCGTAAACGTATCGAGTCTTCGATACGTTTACGGAGTTTTACGATAGGCGGTAGCACGAAGCACTAACGTTAAGGCATCGACAGCTCGATACGATTACGTTAGTGACGTCATCCTAACGTAAATAAGGATGTGCACTTAAGAACGAATTCAACATCTTATTGAATGAACTATGCGTTCGAAAACATAATGAAATAGTGATTTTTTTATTACTTTCGGTTAAACTACCTATTTATTGACAATTAAAACAAAATTTACTTATATAAACACATAATAAATCTTAAATTAGGTATGGGAGATTTTAAAATGTAGTATATTTTGGAGAATTAAAATAATTCTTATGACATTTTTTTCGGTTTCTGAATAACACGTCTCCACTTGACAATTTATTGACATAGATACGACGCTATGTCTATAAATTGTTTATTATTTTTATTGTAAATTCATCTCCAAGTTTAAGATTATTTGTAAACCTTGAAACTTTAAGAAACATTTTATAGAAAATATTATTTGTATTATTACGTCGTGTTGGCTGTCGATTGTGACAAAAATCTAAGCTTCCAATAATAGCTAAGTCGTATACCACTAGACCGTTGTCTTATGTGAAAAGAAACTGATAAAGATTTCTTTAAAATAAACCACAGTAAGTCGTGCCACAATAAATCGAACTGTTGAACAGCACAGACGAAGACGTGTTTCATCATCCTCTGCGCCAAAAATCCCAACATCAAAAAAGTCAGTGGCTACAAGCCATTTACAATACGTGGCTATGGTGTAATTTCTTGAAAGGTGAGTTTATTTAATTTACTATTTGCAATACTCAATGTACTGTAATGTAAAATAACGATGTGATGTTTGAGAATATGATAAATTTCTGACGTTATTACTAATAATTCAATTTCTCGTTGTTATGAGACTTACACTGCTACTTGACATTAAAATAAAGTTTCAATTGTAAATATAGATAACATCTGTCACTTTATAAATGAAAAATGAAATGAAAAGAAATTAAAAACACTACCACAGCAATCCTACAGATAAACATACCAGGGACAACTAATGTCTCATATCAGTCAATCTAGGTTTCATAGTACAAGTTCTACTTAGTTTGAAACTATGTATAATATGGTGTTGTGTCAGATGTCTGAAAATATTATATTCGTTATTATATAAGTAATAAATGTTACTATAATACTGTAATATTTTGTTGTAGATTGGAATACTGGGGGCTCAAGCAGCCAACCAACTGTGGCTCCTCCTTTACCAGCATCTGAGGTTCATTCTCAGTCTTCTCCAGTCACCGCAGTGGCAGAGGAGTGGAAGCCTCCAGAAAAAAAAAAACTCATAAAAGCAATGATATTTTAACCGTTAATTGAATTGTAATCATGTGAAATAAAATTAAAATTATTAACCAGACATATAATTTTTTTCAAAGTAAATAATGTTCTCTGTAAATAACATGTATGTATGTAATGTATAAAAACCAACTCTGTATAATTCATTTTAAAATTATGGTAAATAAAAAATATTCATACTAGCTCATTTTTTACTATATGCCTTTCATCCCTGTCTGCTGTGGAACCCCCTCTATCTAACCAAATTTGGTACGAGCCCAGCAATGCCGCTTTGGAAATTTGTTCAAGGAAAAAGCTTACTGAAGCGATCAAAGGTCTTTAAACAGGTTATAGAGGGATTTAACTGGTATACCCCTCGCACCCACTTCCACGGCATACAACGCTACGAAATAACCATTTTTAGTTATTTCGTTACACTTTTATCTTTCTTTGTTTATCTCTTCGCCTTATTTCACTAAAAAATAATTAATTAGATTAATATATATATATATATATAAGTACATACTTAGTATACTACATTATATTAATATAGTAGAAGTTTCTTCAAATGTTTCTGACAAATTTTTAGTTTACACTTTATAGATAAAACAAGATCGAATCTAGTTCCTATCCTATCTTATTTTCAATTCAACTTGCGACAAGAACATACATAGGACTAAAGAGGCGGTCTTTGCATTTTATCTCTACAAAAAATTAACCGTTAATACTTGAAAATAATAGTTTTAAGAGAAATTGATTGTTTCGAAACATTTCTCACGGCCAAATCTTAGGTGAATAGACATTCGACTAAGCTCGACAGGTGCTCGATAGCCAGCCTTCGAACGTACGTCAAAATTTCGTTCGTGCTGCCAATTTTCTTTATAAAGTGTAACGTATCGAATGCTTGACGATACGAAAGTAAATTCGAAACGTTCGTGCTGCCAAAATTAGTTACTTTTACGCACGATAGGGGCGCTGCACAAATGTCATACAAATTTTGTCGAAGACGATACGAATACTTTTTCGCAAGTTGTTCGTGCTCGGGGCACTGTAATTGCGCGATGCTGGATTAGTAGTTACTCCATAGTTCGGTGTGTGTGTGATTTTATTTTCATTGTATGTGGAAGTTGTCTTAGAACCTTATGTATGTAATACATATCTAATGTATAAGTATTTTGTGTCGCGGTGTTTGTGGTCGCAGATCTCCGAAATGGCTGGACCTATTTTAATGTTTTTATTTGTATATTTGATAGATATGAGAATAGGTCGTAAAGTGTTTTTCACCCTCCTTTTTTTTTTTTTTTTTTTTTTTTTAACGTGTGGAAATCCTCCTACCCCAACCCCATTTGTCAATAGGGATTTTAGTATGTTTAATGGCAGAAAAACGTTTGCCGGGTCAGCTAGTTATTATAATATACAGTACTTTTGACTTTTTCATAAGTGATGGCCGCGTGTAGTTGAAATTTCGAAACGTACCTGTACTTTTAGTATAAAAATATAAGACCTCGGTTAAGTTTAATAACGGAATATGCCTTATACCTTGAATATACCTTGCAAAATTTTCACCACACCGTTTTGTTGATTTTTGTAGTTAGGAACATAAAATAAAGACCTAGTAAGGATCATGATTTTTTTTCTATGTTAAAATTTGTCTAAAATTGTTTAATTATGTTAACATAATTTAACAATTTCAGTGACAATTTTAGTTGGCAATGATTGAATTCCCTTCGTGGATTTTGTTTTGTTTTTTATATGAAACGTATTTTCTAAGTAGACATTTTTAAGCCAGTACAGTTTTGTAAAATAAACCTGTTATTATAATTTGGAATAGACAGAGTTTACAGAGCTTTTGTATACTATACGAGCATTATTATAAAAAAGATCATGGTCGGTCTATTGTTATGCCTTTCATTGAATAATATCGGATGTTAGAGAACAAGTAAGGTCTAATCCTCTCTTGAGAAGAGGTACGCGCGACTCTATAATTCGGTGAAAAACTGTTTTTTTTTGTTAAATTGTAGGGACTGAAAACTGCTGGCCTATAATAACAGGCTCAAGCTGCAATAAATGAACTATTATTCCTTACATATTAATAAAAATTATATAAAATCAAGTACTTCTACCTTCCCTCAGCCATATTATATTCCATGGATATTGATGCTGAGAGAGATTTGTAAATATAGAAACGGTATTTATAAAATTATATGCCCTACAATTGCATTTATATAGTCCCCCGTTGCTCTTAATAACTAAGACAATTGACAAAATAAACGATGAGGACTAAAATAAACTATTAACTGCCACAAGAGACGTATGTGAAATCTTCACAAACAAATAAACCACTTGTTTTTTAAAACAACTTTCCTTGTTTTTATTGTTTTACTATAATAGTTAATTGGTTTCATGATCATTATTTTCAAATAAATATAAGGATTATTTAAAATTGCTCGCTTTATAACCGCTATATAGAGACATTTTCAACTAAAAACTTGCAACTCTTAAAGTTAATAAATAAAAAAAGGCGGTAATGAAACATTGACTGCACAGATGGCGTAGTGGTCACCTTGCCGTTTCCTTCTGTGCTGAGTGTTGTGGGTTCGATTCCCCACATGGGACAACACTCTGTGTGATTCACAAAAAGTTGTCCTGAGTCTTGGTGTTCTTTATGTCCATTTCCTGAATGTTTGTAAACTCCCCGCGACACAAGATATATTCCTAGTGCGGGAGTTGTCTTATTAAAGAAAAAAAAGAAAATAAGATTTTTCCTAAGCGTTATCACATTGTACCTTTATGTTGATAATTATCATTATCATTATTCCGAAATAATTATCATTCTTCCCTTGTAATAAGTAAAGTGGTACAGTAAACCATGACCTGGAAGTGATGGTTTTGCGCAATCTTTCCATCATATTATATTAGGTCCTTACATTGGAAATTGGCGTTTTGTACGGGTGGAATATAAAGTCATTTATTTTGTAGAATATATTAAATTAATTAAAGTATGCTGTTGCAAATTGCTGCAAATGCTGCAAATTGTTATCTATGCACTTTTGCCATCTCATATTTTCATTGATCCCTTTACAAAAAAAAAACATGGGGACGAGAATCCATAAACTCTTTGAAGGCGTTTTGAACTGCCGCATCGGAGTTAATTTTTTTTCCCTGTAAGAAGTAGTGCAAATTCCTGAAAAAATGGTAATGTGTTGAAGCGAGGTCCGGGGAGTACGGTAGATGTCGCAGACATTGCAATTGCAGCTCATCTAACTCAGTGGTTGTTTGTTGTGCAGTATGTGGTCTTGCGTTGTCGTGAAGCATTAGTGGCCTAGAGCGATTGACCAATCTCGGTTGTTTGGCAGCTATTTCTTCCTTTATGGTTTGCTGTTGCTGACAATAGATATCTGCCGTAATCGTTTGGCCAGATTTTAGAAAACTGTAGTGAACGACACCGGCGCTAGTCCACCAAACACTCACAAGTAACTTTTTCTGAGTCAATTTTCGTTTAGGGCAGGTTCAGCCATTGCGACGAGCGCTTCCGATTATCGTACAGTATCCAATTTTCATCACAAGTAATGATTTGATTTAAAATCCCTTCATTATTGTGTCGTTTGAGCAAAGTAACACAGCACTCAATTCATGAGATACAAATCGTTCAAGATTTTTTACTTTCCCGATTTGCTTCAAGTGAATTAATACAGTTTTATCATTTACCCTGAAGCCTGTAGCTATCTCCCGCACTTCTGATTATCGTACAGTATCCAATTTTCATCACAAGTAATGATTCGATTTAAAATCTCTTCGGTGTCCCTTAAAATCCCTGTGTCGTTTGAGAAAAGTAACACAGCAGTCGACATGTGTTTGCAAGTTCGATTCACTCAATTCATGAGCTACGAAAACGTTGAAACCAAAAATGTACCGTGCTTTCTTTTACGAAACTAGCACCGTAGACATCATTAGTCCTTCGAGCTGTTTCTGCAGCACTGGTGCCACGGTAGAACTCGTAATATACCGATACTTCATGTTTTCCATAGTGCGGTAAAAAGCGACGCCAAAGAAAAAACTAATGAGGAAAAAACAAATGAATGACTGTTTTCAAAACTCAAATGTACCATCTAAATGAATTTATAAATTTGAATTTGGAATTCTTAACCTAAAAAAAATATATATGTGCTTAATTACTCAGTTAGAACACAGTCTAGTTGAAATTGGCTCCCAATAACACCGAAACCATTCTAAATTGATCTTGTCTAGTGAGAAAGTGTACCTTTGTTACCGTCGAGTCGCACATGATATTGCGTTATATTGTTGCGAGTCCACAACTTAATCCTCTTTAAATTAGAAAAACTTTTTTCTGTAAGACTACTTTTCTTGAATATATTGAGGAACGCACAGAACAGGTTTATTTACTGGATGAGAAGCCATTTATTTATACAGAAAAAAGCAAGACGGAATTATATATATATAGAATTTTAAGAGAATTATATATAGACAGCCTTAGCTGTCCTATTTTGGTACGTATGTAGTCATTTTATTAGCATTATTATATTATATCCCTATCACACTACACCTGTTATTAAAAATAATATCCAAGTTTGGGTTTGAAATACACAAGGTCGATTTTATCTTTACAGCAGTCAAAAAGTAAGAAATGCACGACAAAAAAATAACAAGGCAACACGATATTTTAATAGGTTCAGGTCAGGATCTAGGATCTGTATGTTCTCTAGTGGTAAAATTCAACTAATAACTTGGTGATTAAATTGAGAAGGTTTTATGCGATTTTAATTTCACAACCTAATTATCATAGTAATAAAATATTTTCTATTTCTCACCTATACATCTTTCTCACCTATATATTTACAGCCTGTCTCATAATATACGTATTTTTTAAATACATTAAGCTCTTTAGGCTACTGAGCTGATCAATTTAATAAATATATAACAACACCATTATATTTCTTTAGATGTTGAGCTTTCCTACGACTTGTTTTATATATCTTTGACTTCTTTTGAATCTTGAAAAACTTTTGATAAAAGACTAAGAAAGTCTGGCATATTTTATCATTGAATAATTGCAGAATTAGATTTAATACTACGCTACTAAAACTTTGGGTGATAATTTAAGATTTAAAGTTTAAAGACAACGTACGTGTGGCTCTAAGAGTTATTATAAAGTAATATTTACGAAGGCAATTTAGGTGATGATACTTCATATTTTTTGTATTTTAAATGAGATGAATAGGTCACTGGAGAGGAGATGCTACTACTGCAGTACAGTTTCCTTTTAAATGTAGCAAACATTAAAAAAAACTGTAAATGTTTTTTTTTTACAATCATCAGTGTTATTAAGTACTTTTTAAATAACTTCTTATGAACCCAATTTTTTTACTTCAACCTAAACTACTCTTGTATGTTGAGTACACCTATGCACATTCATCGCATAAAACAAAAAACAAATGACAGAAAATTTATATTATTAACAAAAAACTTATGGACTTTGTAAGTAGCATCTTTATTTTATTAAAGTAGGTTAAATTGGAATACAACATATACTGTATATGTACTTTTTTATATAAATCAGGAACTTGAGAATATATTCTGTGGTAAGTGAGCTCCATAGGGTACGAAACCATTTTCGTCGGCAGTGTAATCTACTCTATAGGTCACACCATCAGGGCCGACGTATTCATAAAATCCTTTAGCTTTGGTGCCTTCATTATCATTTTCAATAGGCTCTAATCTACCGGCTTCTTCGGCAAGAATCTTATTCTCAGTTTCATAAAGGTAGTGGTAGCCATCAGGCTGAACTTCTTTATTCAGGCGAATAATGCCGTATTTGTAATCGTAGTTTGATCCATAGCCAGATACTGCTCCGGAAGTGGCTCCCAATCCTGATCCTTTTCCTGCTCCAGAAGCAGATCCAGATGCAGAACCGGCACCATATATTCCAACGCCGCTGCTCGGTTTGCTACTAGAACCACTACCAGATCCGCTGCCAAACCCGCTGGACTTGTCACCAGTATAGAATCCGCCCGCAGAGCCGCGGTCACCGCGGTCGCCACTAGTAGAAGGTTAATTAAAGTTAGAGTATTTTGAATTATGGTGATCTATAATTTCCGAAATATCCTAGGTTGTTTGTTGCTTATCAGCTAGGTTTATTAATTAATTATATAGCGAATTACGCAATTGGTCAATTCTACAAAAGGAATCATGATACGGCCTACGATGACAATATTTAAATGCTAATATTTTAATAGTATAAGCCAGTAAATGTGTACTCACTTGTAATTGCCACTGTTGTCAGGAACATATCTGCCAGAATCATCATTATAGAAGCCGCCAGGGCCGCCCACGCTACCCGAACCAGAATAACGCCCCCCAGGACCGCCTGCGCTACCAGAACCTGAATAAGCCCCACCAGGGCCGCCTGCGCTACCAGACCCGGAATAAGCCCCACCAGGACCGCCCGCACTACTTGAACCACTGTAGAAACCGCCTGCACCACCACGGTCACCTCGGTCGCCACTAAAGGAACATCATTCAAATGATATAAGATAGTTTCATATTATTGATTCATTCGGAACTATTTTTTATGTTCTTATTATTTATTTTAAAAGATGTTTTAGTAAAAGATTTAGCCAGAGCAATAACGTTAAAGCTTGCTTTTTCTTACGATCGATAATAAGTACTGACTTGTAAGCTCCAGAGTTATCAGGTATGTAACGGCCAGAGTCATCTGCGCTGGGGTTGTAGCGGCCAGCATCGTCATAGTAACGTCCAGAATCGTCGTTAACGCGTTGTGTAGTATAGTAGTATCTTCGTGGTGAAGGAGTGGTTTGAATTGAAAGTGGTGACGAATAATAGTACCGCCTTGTCGTTGGGGTCGTGTAGGGGCTGATTCTGCAATAGTATTTAAATTTGTTTTGTAAACTGATTACAAGATATATATATACTATGTGGCATGCTCATTTCAAGGTGGAGAAAAATCATCCAATTACTATTATGCAGAATGACTATCTCCTTCACTCAAAAAGGTTTCGTCATACTTTTAACTTTGCATACAAAAACCTCTGTCGCCTTGCTTGATTACTAATTTCAGTCGCAGCAGAATAAGTGTCGGCAATCCTATGGAAATGTCTACATAGATATTTTGAACATATTCAGGTGATGTGTGTGGAACTTGCGTTTTACTAAAGCATGTTAAAACTAGTTAATAGGAATGTGTGTTTTGTTCAAATCGTTCATATGTCAACGTGGTTTGATTCACTGCACGCTTGACACGGCTATGTATTCGCGCTTAGATAGTTGCTCCGGATTGCCATACGTTTAGCATTTATCGGCAATTTCTTATGTGTCGTATAAACACGGAGATATTAGATTACTTAAATTATATTTACATTTCACATTATTTTTATAGGGATTTTTCATGAATACAGAACTCGTACTGAACTGCAGCTTACGCGTTCTATGCCTTGGAACGCGTCATATGAACACTATACAAGAACTCGTCACAATACATGTTTGATTTGCTGTGATTACCCATCACTGGAACGTAGTCTTAATGACTGAGGTGAAACAGTAAACTGTGGGTTTTTTACAGTCGGAGGCTCATATTGAAACGCAAATACTCTGAGTACTCTGGGGTTTTCGTAAGCAACTGCTTTTAATACGGTAACCGTACACGCTCGTGTGATTGATAAATATAAAAGCAAAAATCGCTTATGCGCTCAAAATCCTTATAAATTCACAAGCCACGAGATTTAAAATCATAGCTAATAACCAACAAATCTTGAATAAATCCTTTTAAAA
Source organism: Arctia plantaginis (assembly GCA_902825455.1). Taxonomy (NCBI): domain Eukaryota; kingdom Metazoa; phylum Arthropoda; class Insecta; order Lepidoptera; family Erebidae; genus Arctia; species Arctia plantaginis. The sequence goes on along the minus strand of CADEBD010000314.1, from coordinate 12,128,161 downwards.
AAAGTGAACCGACTTCAAGCAATACTAACAAAGAGCACTAAAAGCCTAGCAGCAATCGCAGTTGATTTACTGTCAATTTTTGAAGAGTTCCGTTGTCTGTTTCTCACTCATCATCAGATCTGTATGAAATTTAAATGGCGCCATGTCGGAATAAACCCGTTTCGTACAAAAAAGAATTTAAAAAATCCGTCTATAAGTATATGACGGAGTTATGCCCGAAAATACTCGTACATTAAAAAAATATAATATAAACATCCGAATTGATAACCCCTCCTTTTTGAAGTCGGTTAAAAATAAATATGTTGCTTTTAAATTATAGAGAAAAGCCATTGAAATAAAACAAAAACTTCAAAAATTTTGAAATTCGGTCCTTTTTTCAAAGGATAAGTCTTTACCACTGTATATTTGTGATATAACGTTTGCTTAAACCTGAATTAAAAGTAAAATGCCAGGTTGCCTTGTCTCCCATATTTCCCACATTTTATATTATTAACCGACTTCAAAAAAAACACAATTCGTTTTGTATTTTTATGGTAGTTACGAACTATTACCATAACGTTACTTTTATGAATCGTTTTGTGTAATTCTTTTATTTTTATTTGAAAGGGTAGTTCCTTTTTAGTTCTATTCAAATATAGAGAAAAAATAGAAAATTGAAGAATGGAGAATACAGTATTTAACAATACGAGTTCATTATGATGAAGGCACATTGACACCGAATATTTATAAGTTAATTATTTTTGCCTGCCTGCCTGAAATTATGTTAAAAATTATTACGAACTATCGAAAAACACTATAACATCACAAACATAGGGTTAGGTACCCTATAGGTATGTTATAGTGCTTTTATTTAATGTTATTTATTTATAGATAACATAGTATATAATTTTTAATAGAATACGTTAAAATATGTAATGCAATATTCACTCATCTGAAAATAATAATATAAATTATAATAAACCCAAATAAAATTAAACGCATGAAAATTTATAAAAATTAATAAAAAGTAATTTATAATGTAATGTTTAATTATTATAAAATTTAAATAATTTAGAATTCTTTTCAATATGAAATTTTGAACACTTCTTGAATGATCCAGTATAATATTTTATTTCTAAATAAAACGAGGCAATTTTTACTGATTTTCCTTTTAAATTTTCCATTAGTATCATGCAATATATAAATTTAGCTGCTAGATGATAATGGTTTAGACTCGTAAAGAAATCACATCTTTGATTTGTTATCCCTATAGCAGTTTCTATATCCGAGTGTTTTTAAATAATGATCAATAATGTAAGGAACAATTGAGAAGAAGTACTTTACCTTGCACCACTCAGGACGTCTCCCAGGGCTACAGCCAGTGACAGGCTAAATACCTAAACAAAAAAACGTAGATATTACTATATTTAATTTTTTTAAAGTGACTATGTAATATTTAAAATGTACACTAAAAGACGACGTTTATTTTTGATAAATGCCAAATTTTAATTGTAACATAATTAAAACCATAAATTTTGTCTACTGTTTTTATAAAAGGTTTTCTGATTTCAAAGTATCACTCGATACTTACCAAAAACACGCGCATTTCCGCTGGTATCGAGCAACCTTATGACATTAGAATGTGCTCTTCAATAGATAAATGCGTATTTATACCTTTTTTAATCTAATTTTATAATACTTTACGGTCCAGTTGGTCTCGTTTATTACGTTTTGTTTGATGTTAATTCATTAGGACAGCGTTTCTCAATATTAGAGTAACATCTTCAGTAAAAATGCTACTGTTGAGAACAGTGACGTTTAAACACACTGTAGTCCGCATGAATTCATTTATACATAATAGTGGTTCATCATCTCCCTGGGAAATATTTTTAACCATTTGGAAGCAGTATTATGGTGAATTTTATTTTTCTTTTAAGAAAGACCGATTGCATCGTTTATCTGAAATCATTTCTATTTCTATCTGAAAACTTCTTGTTTATAACTTTCGCCTTGCCTACAGATAAAAAATAATAAACTTAGATCAAAGAATTAAAAACGAGTGTTTATAATTAAAAGTTTGAACTTGAAACCAACCTTATACCATCCCAAATTTTGACTAATTTGGCCTATTAGCCAAATTTAGGATCGATCCGGATACTGCTTTATTAAGTCATCCGGACCCTCCTAGCGCCTGCTCGGTTACATTCTCTATTATATCTATAGCCTCCTCGCGGCTAGCCGTTATGACGGGTGGCATGAGGCACTGGTTAGCGCTCCTTCGCTGCCTGGTTCGTCGGCGGCGAATTGGGCCCGAGTGGAGATTATCCTCCTGGGCCCTCTCCACCGCCTCCTTCTGGGAGATAACGTCTTCGAAGGTTTTTTTAAGAGATTAATTTAAGAGATAAATTAATTACAATTTAAAATAAATAAAATCCACACAAAGATAGTTAAGGAAACATTTGAATTTTTTAGGGTTTAATTTTTCGTTTGGTCTACTATTTCAATTGGTAAATTGTGCTATTTCAAAAAAAGGTTTTTCCGAATTTGCCTATCATTTTTTTCAAACTAGAGGTTATAAATGTATTATCCCATAGTCCTCAAGATTTGATGCTGCACTATATTCGACTTGATTCTAAATCTTAAGATGAGAAGCTAAGTTGAATTTCCATTTTACTATTTTAAAATTACTGCATTACTTGATACGATGAAAGTGTATACGCAGTTTAAATAGGTATAAAGCTTTAGTACATACTCACTTGTGATCCCACAAAGTGATGAATGGTCAGCTAAACATGGTAACGGCCAATTTCAGAGGAAATGCTATAAGACTATACGTTTTAAAGATACCACTAAATTGACTTAGGTTCAGGTGCATTGTTGCATCATACTATTATTACCTCTAGTACCAAAATACAGTGCTTATTTAATTACATAATCTAGAACAAATTAAAAAAAGGGAATGTTCTTCTTGACAAATGTCATGATTCTTTGTTAACAGGAACGGGCTTATATGTTTTAAATTTCAAATACAATTCAGTATAATTAGTTTAAATGAAACTGTTCGACAGAGAACTAGAGTAACCGACATTGCACGGAGAATCAGCGCGCTGAAGTGGAAGAGGGCCTGTCATGTCTCAAGGCGGACTGATGGTCGCTGGAGCTGACATGTCCTAGAGTGGAAACCGCGATCAGGCAGGGTAGGGCGCCCTGCGGCACGATGGACCGACACCTTGAGGAAAATAGCTGGTAGCGGATGGATGCCGATTACCCAAAACCGGGATGGTTGGCGCTCCTTGGGGGAGGCTTTTATTCAGCAGTCAACGGCAGGAGGCTAATGATGATTGTTAGATTGGATTGACTTAGAAGCTTAATTTTTTACATTTCCAAATGCGCGAGACAAAAGTATTTAATATTAATTTCAATTTTATACCGTCAAGCGTTTCTGAAAAAAAGGGTCGTTTCTTTCCATTTATACATTCATTTTTTCCATTTCAGTAACGGAACTCTAAAAACCAGAAAAATAACAACCTTATACTTACAACTTATTTATGATAATGCTTAATAGAAGTTTAATAATAGTATCTAGACACTATTATGATATTTCTAATGTGCTGAACTTTGCACTTTTAACGGCATTTTTTTTTAAATTGATCTATTTTAACAGAAGTAAGAATTTTAAATACAAATAAATTTAGTTTTAACTTGTTTTTGTTTTATCAAAAATATAATCTATTCATGTTTGGTGTTCTGTTTTTCACAAAGAAATCTTTCAAATGATTTTATTGTTGGCTCTCTGTCCGTCTCTGTATTTTGACTCTTCTTCTCGAGAATATGTAGAGGTATAATCGTGACATATATAAATGTAAAAATGTTAATTTGATTTTTGTACGCTTCGAAAACTTTAATAAGTTCTGCACAACAGATTTTCTTCAGTTTGTTTATCGAGAAGAAACTGAAAGAATACAAGCGGGCCCTTTAGTGCGCGGGTCAGAATTATATACGCTTATTTGAATTTTTCATTGCATTATTGTTGCATATAACATCTTAACCGGTTTTAAAAAAAGTCTTCTTAGTGAAATGTGATCGGAACCAGCCATTAACCTTGTGGCATGGTTTCACTTACTTTTTGCGCGATATCGGTCCTGATTTGTCGGGCGCCCAATTCGGCTTCCGAGCCGGTCGTTCGACTGTCGGCACTGTGTTACACCTGAGGGCCGTGACCGAAGAGGCGGTGAGCTGTGGTGGCGTGCTATTGGTGGTGTCGTTGAACCAGACCCCTGCGAAACACCGCACGACATATCGTGCGGTGTTCCGCAGGGGTCTGTCCTTGGACCACTCCTGTTTAAGATAGCGACGATAGACGACTGGGTCCTTCGAGTTGATTTTCTCCAATGGACTGGGTGTGATTTGTTACGCCGATGATACTTTGGTCACGGTCTGGGGGCGAACTTTTAAGAGGCTGCACATCTAGTTGGGCTTACGGAGGCCTTGGAGAAAACGGAGGCCCCCTTGTTGCATGGGCCCCGTCGTGGTCCTTAAGTCCCACTTGTCACCACTGCGATTGCAGTGAGGACTAAGCTCAGAACACGCTGGCAATTTGCCCGGCTTGGGCGTCGCATCGTCGGGTTCTCATTGCAGTCATTGGAGGGGATTTCTCGCTACCGGGCATCATACGCTCCATGGTCCTGTAGTGACAGTTGTTTTACCGCGGTCGCATTCTTCTGCGAAGACATCATCTCGCAAAAGGAGGTGGCGGAGAGGGCCCGGGAGGATGATCTAAACTCGGCCATAAGGGCCAGCCGCGAGGAGGCGCCGTCCGCGTTTGTCGGACGTTGCCTAAATAGAGAATGTTCGTGAAGGTGGTGCTCGCAACGTTGCAGGCTGGTGCTAGAAGGGGTCCGGATGTCTTAATAACAGCAGTTCCCGGATCCTTCCTGTTACAAGCGCAGAGTGGCACACCGTGTGGTTTTAGTAGTTCCGATTCTGACACACCATAATATGGCAAACCCCGGTGGTATGATGGCCCGCGGGAGTTTGAATACGTTAAAAAAAAAGGAATGGTTTCACTTACTCTGACCGATTCTGTACCATAAAACTTAGCACGCTGCTAGTGTGAGTGGAGCGTAAAACGTACCGTTACAGAACTTGCATTTTATTTGTTAGGAAATCCTAGGAACCCCTCGCAGGTACTGGGATATTAAAGAAATAAGTATTTAATGTTAATTTACCTGAAAGACTCACCATATCTTCTACGCCTAATTTTTTATCAATTAATAGCATGATCCTGACAACCTAATTCTACAAAGGAATTAAACAGAAGCCATTAGAAAAGACACATCAGTAGTCCTCATTCTAAATTTTTCTTTTAACATATAATGTTTAATCAAGTGTCAAATATATCAATAATGTTGTGGTAGTTTGAGAAACTTTATAATGTAATTTATTTGGCACTCATATATGGATCAGACTGAAGACACGTTATAATATATGGAAATAAATGCAGTATACATGATGTTAATATTTAGAACCAAAAGTTTACCTTTTGCATTTAATGTATTGCATCTAAAAGTGCATACCAATTATATTTTTTATTAAAAGAAGTCAACTGAATATAATAAAAAGTATAAAAGAGTACATTTTAAAAATAAAAATGATTTTTATAACTATACTATTTGGGCATTTTGATTTGAAATCAAAATTTTATATTCTAATAAAAATTCCTCAGGGATCATAACGTATTCTGGTTGAAATCCTAATATCTTTTTGGCTTTTAATCTATATTATTTAGTATGTTAGGTCTATCAACGTTTAAAAATTCAGAATATTGATGATTTTATTTTTTATTAATATGAATGGTAACCGCAACATCTATCAATTTGTATCTACTCCTTAGGAGTTAGCGAGGTGACTCTTAAAAAATTACGCAATACGTGTGGTTAAGTTAAAAGATGTGTTTCAATTTGTATTCTTGATATAGAAAAATTGGTGGACCTTATCGGTAGATCAATTTTATATTTGTGAAATACATTTATACATAATTTAAGAGTTAAATATTTATTGCATGATGTATCAATATAAGAACTTAATACCTACTCGTGGATAATGTTGTAGTAAAATAGGGTACATGAAAATAAATAAATAGGGTACATGAAGCTTAAATAAAAATGCTATTGGGCATGTAGAAAAAACAAGACTTCATAATTTTATCACATTACCCAAATGAAAGCATAAAATGTGTATAATTTTATTATTTCAATTATATGAACAAAAACAAAGCGAGTTCGATGACTTAAAAATGTCCGCAATGTAAGTTTTGTAAGCTCAAACTTTTAAAGTTTTGGGATTAACATACACAATGATTGTCATTCTTTACTTTATTTTAAAGAAGAATAAGTAACCTGGGCAAGGAGTTGATTTCTGATCATGATCGGAACAAATATATTTTAAATAAATAGTATTCAGAACACGATATGACGCATTCTATTTATATTGTCTGTGTTTGTATCTGTTTAGCCAAAAATTATAATAGAAACACAGAATACATGTTCTGCTTCTATGTCTAGGTTCAATGACACTAAATTATTTAATTAGGATCGCGCAATAAAATCATGTGTGGTGTTCTGTGACAATTTTAAACATAAAATTGGGTATTTTCTTCCTTGTTTGTTTTTTTTTTCTATTTTTTTTTTTTTAAAAGACAACTCTTGCACTAGGAATAAATCCTGTGTGTCACTGGGGACTTTACAAACATGTAGGAAACGGACACAGAGGATACCCAGACAGAACAACAATTTGTGGATCACACAAAGTTTGGTCCCATGTGGATCAAACCCACAACACTCAGCGTAGTAAGAAGCGGCGAGGAGACCGCTTAAACCACTACGGCATAGGTGCAGTATCTAAGAATTAATTAAACCAAAGAATTCCCTAAAATTCAATAATCAATAGTGATAACAATTATTATAGCTTCCATGGAGATCTAGTGATCCTCTTCAGTGCACTGAAAAAAATAATGACTGCTACATATCCAGGAGGGTTATTTAACCAAAATCGAAGAATAAAAGAAACTGAAATTGACAACAGCTGCCATAATATTATTGATTTTTGTGCAAATTTTAGTGTACAAGAATGTATAAGCCTGTTGAATATTGGTAATTCTAAATCTATTTTTATTAGTATATGACAAATACTAGGCAAGCACCTTCTTTCTAAGAAGAGGCCTTTCTAAGAAGAATTAATTTAAAAAAACATCATGTATACACAGATGGATATTTTACACGGACTTAAACTAAATTACTCTAGTTTACAAGGTCAAATAAGTCATTAAGTTATTATGAGAAAACTTAATACAGTTATATAAATTTTTAAAAGATATATTATGGAATGGATAAATTATTTAAAATTGTTAGTGTCTTCTTAATTTCATTATTATATTTAACATGTGTAAACAGTAGTTCCTAAAAGTCAAATGCCAGCCATTAAATGCTCATTCGGATGCGATACCTTATTAATTTTATGCTTTCGGCCATCGACTTTATCTTTATGATTCATTGAATTGTAATTTATCATTATCGTAAGATACTTTACTACTCGTCAAAAATTTAATATCCTTGCTATCAAAAGAAATTATTGTATCTGCCTTAACATCAATGTTTCAGACTAGAACACAGAGTAGTCGCATTTTTTGTGTCGTGTGAATATGACTCAAATGTTATTTTTATAGAAGATCGTTAGAAAAAATAGGATATTGCAAAGTTCAGAGTTCAGCTGCACCCACTAGTCCAGATTAGATTAAACCAATGGGTTTCTTTAATTCAATAGGAAAAGCAAATCAAATTTGATATTTTGTGATTTATTAAGGCTAATAACATAAATGTTAATTATAATTTATAAATTTTAATTAACATTATAGGAAAGGGTAAATCTGATTTTTATCTATTGGTTTCTCAGCTAAAAATTAAGAGCGATAATGATATTCTAATTTCGGAGGCCAAAGGACACCGCTTGAAAGTAATTTTTAGTAAGACTATTTTATGTATTTGGGACTAAATGAATAAATGGGCCAGCTCAACCGAAGTGTTACCATGTCCTCATGAAAACTTTGAATCCTTTTCACCGAGGGAGTGAAGTTACCGGAGTCCAAAATCCCTCCTCCCGTCCCCCTGATTATGGGGGAAGGAAACTACGTTGTGTCTTGTGACTCTTAAATTGCAGGTGTCCATTGGCAGCGGTAGTCACTTACCATCAGGTGACCCGTCTGCTCGTTTGATCTCCTATACTATAAATGACTCTCCACTCCATACTCACATACATACTCCATTCATATAATCGTCCTTACTCCTAAAATCTAAATTAATTGGATACCATGTGAGGTGGGATTCGAGCTGTGACGCAAGCTTTATTTTCGGTTTTCCGACATCTATTCATCCCGTTATTTTCTATATTATAGGAGCTTGATAGGTTTGTAGGATTACACGTGTCTTCTGTCCTTTTTTTTGTGTGCAAACAATCTCGGGTCGTCACCACCTCACCAGGGCCAAACCAGGAAGGTATGTCGCACTCAAAACACACTTTCTACAACATACAGTTTTCAGTCCGAACTCTCTGTGAACCTGTGAACAAGATTAAGTCGCCTGTCAATAAGGCGATCCTACTGTCATTTACGGAGGGTATTAATATACGACACAGGTACTTAGCGAAGCAACCGTGTCTGATGAGAATCTGCATAGGCCGATAGGAGAGGGTGTCATGACAACTCAATCTTCTATGATGGGTATTACCTGCACAATCGTGACGTGCCCTGCGACCTTTGCCCTACCCTACAGTTTATAAAGTAAGTCGATAGGTGTGGCGTACAGGAAGTAATAAGAAAGCAGGTAATGAGAGGTCAATTTAGGTCAAAATTCACAAAAATTATGTTTGTAAAAAATATATTTTTTTAATAATTAGCTGCATAATACGGAATACTAACATTCATCATGCAGCAACGTAATTGAGAACCAACTGTAAGTTCAAATCAATACTTGAAAGTAGTTTCAACTGAGTAAAACTTAAACCGCGTTCTATAATAATATCGACGCTTAAGTTTTGATCTGAACTTAAAACTAGTTTCAGATAATCAGAATTCAACCGATACTTGAGACGTCCTTTAAAATACCAGCCTAAATCTCGCATCTGCGGTTGCTAAAGTAATCTAAGGTATAAAAGAACTTAGAAATCGCAAGACCTTAGAACTTTAAGTGCATTATTTGCGACATTTTCGAATGGATAGATATAAGCATGTTATATAAAATTACTCCAGTCGTCTTCGTTTGTATAAAATACATGTTTATGGAGCTGGTTTGTGTGAAGATACAATTTGTAGTGACTAGTTATGGATGAAGTTTTTTTAAAGTTTTTATTTTACGCAGTTTACCTCTTTTATAGGCAAATATTACACCACCACTATTAAGGTCTAAAACCATTTGTATTATAATTTATTATCCTAATGCTAGAGCATGTCTCACTGTATGTGGCCTATTGGATGTAGCAACTTATTTACTCAAATAAAACAGATTGCTGACCCCTACCCTTAATAAAATTATGGCAATAAAATTGAAATCTATATCTATTAAAAGATATTTTATTTCTATTTTACACAAAAGTGTTTGTCAATCCGTGGTGAAGTCACAAACCATTAACCAACCAACAGTATATTGTTCTGATACACACGGTGTAAGGGACGTAAGGAATACTGAAATAGTGTATACAGATCATCATTCTGAGTCGAAAATTATTGGATTTTTATGCCGGAAAATTAAACTTTTCATGCAATCAGCTGTCCAAAGGTGAAGGTCATTCCCCGTGGGTATCGCACAAAAGTAATAACTACATGTGTATTCCGTGCAAACAGTCTACGCACACTAACACAAAATGACTGCCGGAGGTGAGACCCCTCGCGCTTCGGTTGTTTGATTAATTACATTGCAGTTTTTTGCTATTTATAAATGTTCGTTCTACTTATTGCGATATCATTTTTAACCAGTAAAATGGTTTTCTTTTTTAAATATGAATGTTCCGGCAGAAAATATCAATTATTTTTGACTCAGAATCATGATCTGAAAAAACTGTTTCAGTATTCGGTACGATGTCCCTTACACCTTGTATACGAGTACATACATACATATATTATGTATCGTATGATTCAGATAAACTGAGATCCGGTTGATAATTAAGTGTCTTATATTATTATCTTTTAGCACTATATGATTATTTTGTGGTTGTTTTGAAGTTGCGTAACTTAAAACTAGATAATTAAAATATTCTGTCCCCATAGAGGAATGTATTCCTGTGTAAGTTGTTAATTTATGCAAATTTTATGAGCTTATTAATGTAAATGGTTTGAACGGTATGTAAGAGTGATGTCTTAGGGAGTAAGCACAAATTGGGCTCTTTAAGAATAACATTGGAAAGGTAGGTAAGAAGAGAGGGCAACAGTGGGAAAGTAATATGTTAGCAGGTCAGGGTCGCACAACTATACTTCCAACTTTTAGATTAAAGAGAAAAGCATATTCATCATCATTCATTTGTTATGAAGTCTCATCCAAATCAAGTGCTTAAATATTTTTAACTAAATATGTGTCACTATAACCCTAAAAAAAATTATATGTAGGGTATTGTAAGGATCTTTGGAGTCTTTTCTATGTCATAGGGGCCAAAGGAATGGTTGGGTTTATGGTAAGTGACTATCGCCGCCCATAGACACATGCTAAATTAGTTCCGATAACTTTTCATTTCACGAGGCAGAATTAACAGCTTAGTTGAAGTATGTTTCTTTAAGTCGCCACACCCACACATGCAGGAATACATATCTGAGTATACACGCATGGTGATAAACCTTGTATATAATTTATTAATTATACGTAAAGTACATTCTTTATAGACATGATCTCTACCATTAACTTACAAATGCCAGTTGGTAACATAAAATTGTTGTATTTATTGCACAGTACAATCAACATCCTCCAAAATGGGACATACATAGTTTTGTACAACCATAACATACTTAAATAATTCAATTTAAAAGCAGTTTACCTAGTATGAGAGTTAATCCGGTAATTATTTATGAAAAGTATAGAATACTAAAACAATTACAAACATATGAATATTTATCATCTCATGCAAATTTTTAAAATGTTTTGATTTTAAAATAATAAATATAAGGTCTACAAAATCGATTTAGCATTAAATTATACACATAACTTACTGACATAACTTTCATATATAACGTGTATTGGTCAATTTGATGAAATCAACGCCTTTTTTTAAATATCAAAATTCAAAACCTACATTCTTACAAACATTTTATAGAACAATCCACCAGTTCCTGATAATTCCTTAAAACTGTTTTTATTTTAACACTAGCTGGGACCCGGGGCTTCCAGTGTTCGATCGGTATGGTGCAAATAACCGTGTGAGCATAAAAAACCCTATAATTTTGTCATTACAAACAGACACTTCGATTTTATTTATTTGTATAAATTATATCGAAGTTCTGTACAAAGCTAGAATAGAGAAAATCCTATTACTTTACTGAACTATTACATTTGCTAGGCTCTCATTGTAACCTTATTTCATCACATCACAAAAACAGCCTTTGATATTCCACTGCTGGACATGGGCCTCTTGTTATTGAGGATGTTCTGGCCTACTCAATTTTATTTAATCCCATCTGGTTTTCGTATTCCGTTTTCTTTCCTTTACGGAGTAAGGTTAGTCAATTGGTGGACCGAAGTAACTATCTGAAATTCAATTTAATACTAGTGATATATTGAGAAACAAATGCATACGTCAACAGTCAACACAAACATTTGATCGTCACCGTTTACCACAAAGCGGTTTTGATTCGCACCTTGTTAACTGTATCTCCTTTAAAACATGATGCATGATAATAACTCTGGTTAATAAACTTAAACCAACTCAAACTTTAGTATTTAATTGTGGAATTAAAATGAATGTAAGTACCTACTAGTGAAGTAAGTGACCGATAGGCCAATGAGCCTATAGTTTAGCAGGGATGGTTTTCCTGCTACTTGTACCTTTTTTTTTTTTTTTTTTTTTTTTTTTTTTTTTTTCGTGCGGAAATCCCCTCGGATACCACCTGTCGGTGGCATGTCGGACTCGAACCGACTAAAACCGCACGCCTTCGCCGGGTATTAATAGCCGGGGAACCAGGTATACCCTAGAAAGGAAGGCCCTGGTGCCCCGACATACCTCGGGTCATCTACAGACGAGTAGACGACCCCCGCCCCGTGTGGGAACCCCATGTTCCCTGTGCTCCCTGGAAGCGAGCGCGCTCCGCAACGCGCTCGCCGCCACCCCGGCCTGCTTCTGCTAGGGTGACAGATGGCCTCACCTGTCACCCCCAGGCCTGCGCTTATGGAGGACGGAGGTCGTTCTGCGACCTCCGGCGCCTAAGTCGCCTGCGCTGCCTGGCCCATGCCCGGGCCTGGCGGGCCGGGAGAGTTCTAAACCTCTCCCGCTCCCGCTCCGCCGTCTCCTTCGCGAGCATAACTTGATCGCAGAAGGAGACGGCAGAGTTCCACGCACTCTCACTCCGCACGATAGCCGCAATCAGGCTATCGAGCGAGAGAACTCCCACTCCGATGGCCGCCACGAGGTCTCGCCTCTGCTCAACCCACGCCGGGCACTCTGCCAGCGTGTGGAGAGCCGTGTCCACGGTCTGGCCATCGCAGTGGTGGCACTCAGGCGTTGGCTCCTTGCGGATCAGACACAGGTGATCTCCGAAACATCCCTTCCCAGTGATCACCTGCGTCAATCGGTATGAGAGGGTCCCGTGACGCCTCTCGAGCCAATCCTCCATAACGGGTCTTACCGCCGCAATGACGGCGTGCCCAGCGCTCGGTTGCCCGAGTCGTTCCCTCCACTCCCCTATGATGACCTGGCGGAGTTGGGATTTCCGGTCATCGATTTCTCGAATCTCGGGGCATCGACCCAACTCCTGCGCCTCCTTGCGCCACTGATACAGTGCCGCAAGGGCTCTCGCCTCCAGGTCCCACGGTGGAGTTCCGGCCAGGAGACTCGCTGCCTCAAAGGAGATCGTGCGGTACCCCCTTATGATCCTGATGGCCAGCATTCGCTGCGGTCGTCGCAGTATCGCGACGTTGCTGGCCTTCAGGGCCCCCGCCCATACCGGGCACCCGTAAAGGGCCATGGACCGCACAACCCCCGAGTAGAGTCTCCTGCAGGAGTCATCGGGTCCCTTCATGTTGGGCAGCAGCGCGCCAACGCACGCGCTGCCCCAACCAACTTGGGGACCAGACCTCGGAAATGATATCCGAAGTCCCATCGGCCATCGAGTACGAGCCCCAGATACCTGATCGAGGGCTCGATGCCGATCCTGCTACTTGTACCTAAGACGGCTTGCGGTTTTTGGTCGGTTCGAGTTCGACATTAAAACCGGTAGTTATTATCCGAGGGGATTTCCGCGCAGAAAAAACGGTTGCCTATAGTTTACTAAAAACAAAGCTGTTTCCAATTGTATTCGATAAATAAGAAGCATTAAATTATATTTCAAATTTAAATGTAAGTAAGTAGTAAGGGTAATTTTAATTGCATTTAAAACACAACAATATTACAGTGTTGTGTTTTAACTGCAATTGATTAAAATACAACACTGTATATAATGCCATCTTAATTCTGTATATTTAATATATATGTACATAATTAAGATGTTATGACATACCTTCTCTTCTTCACTGACAGCATCTGTATTATCAATTTATTTAAATGAAATTGTTTTCTTCAATGTTAATGTAGACAAGATGTCATTTACTTATAGTAATTTCGATCACATCATTGCTATTCATACATGCTAAGGACATCCTTAATGGTTTTAATACCTAAGAGGAGTGCATTTAAATCTTCATACACCTAAAAGGAAAGATATATTATGTTTTATTGTAAATAAATAAGGTTATGTTCAATGAACATATCGCTCCTTGATCGGTTGATGTCGAAGAGTCGTTCCTCGCAATTATTCAGAAATACAACCTTGTGGAGATTTTCCATCTGAAGCGTTGAGCGAGATAAGAAGTTTCTTGAAAAGCGCAGAATGGTGGAGCGTCAATTATCCATACGGTGGGAATGGAAGATTTATAAAGTTTGGCGTAAAAGAAAGCTGCGGCCGGTATTGGTCCAAGCAATTCCTCGAAACATAAGCCTTGTAGAATACAGAATAAAGTCACTATGTGCATGCAATGTGTCATGCTGATCTGCAAAATCCTAGCAATTCACGATTCGAGTCTAAATCTATTGAATGTGATCCAGTGGGAAATGATGGTTCTGGGATGCCTCTGTCCACAATTGAAAATGGAATTCCATATGCGGTCGAACTTGTGCCATATAAAGTTGTAGGTGTTGGGCCGGGCTCTCAAGTTGAGGCTATACTACAAACGGTATCGAATAAATACGTTATTAGTATCTTTAATTTTGTTCAGGTATTTTTTTTAAAGTTCATCAAATGGTAAGAGGGTTACGAAATGATACTCGTTATTTGTTAAACAATAAAAAATATAATGTTTCCAATAGTTTATTATTATTATTTGAAGCTCATTAATCAATTATACCGAATGAAATTACCATAATATGCTTTTATTGAACTTATGTATCAAATTGAAATCGTCATTTATTTATATTTTTGCGGTCCCTTCAACTATAAATAGATGCTTCTAAAACAATGCAGTTAAAAGATATGGTAGATACGGTAAACTAACACCTACAGGGAGATTGTGTATGAAAGAGTCAGTTTTTAAAAGAGCCGGTATGATTTTTAGTATTTACCGATATTACTCTACCTTTTTTTTCATTTTTGTTCTGTGCGGAATCCCCTCGGAGACCACTTACCGGTGGCAATGTCGGACTCGAACCAACTAAAACGCCGTCTTAGGTACCACTAGTCGGGGAAACAGGTGTACGTGAAAGGAAATCCCTGGGGCCCGACGTACCTCGGTCCATCTACAACAGGTAGACGACCCCCCCCCCCGGTCGTCTACCCGCCGTAGTTTTTTTTTTTTGTTTTTTTTTTTAATACTTACACCTCCGATGCTGTTTCGGAGCCTATTCTACGCTAGTCAATCCATACATACAATTTCTCGCTGTTGCTACTTCTCGTAATTTCATTCCGCATACCACACATTCACTCTGTATTCATTCTGTCCAGGTGGGATTCCTGTAATTCTAACTAAGCTTATTTTTATTTATTTCCTTTAGTTTCGTAGCAGGTAAGTAACTTTGACAATACAGTTTTTATTTAACATTAATACTATTGTTATACTAATAATTCTAGTTTCTTAGGGCTTAACACTTAGACATTGATACTTATGCCATACTTATTATTGTACATCACTTACGACTAAACAAACTTATGACAACTTTAATATTTTACACATTTATATACTATACAGCTTACACTCTACTTACTTGCTATCTTACTATATTGTTAACAACAATAATATAATATTATTTTGTAACATATATTCTTAAACTCTATTTCTTTTATATACTATTTTTATTATTTCTGTACAGTATTTTATGAACAAGTTTCTATTTTTACTTTCCACTATTTTATTTAAATTTTCAATTTTTAATTTAGTATCTATTGCCTGTTCGACGTATAACCTCTGCCTGTCGAAGGCCGGGCACTCCACGATCAGGTGGGGCACCGTTTCGTCGACATTCGGGTCACAAATGCATGATGGGTTCTCTTTACACTTGAATCGCGTCAAGTATTCAGAGAACCCACCATGCCCCGTAAATAGCTGGGTTGTAGTACCAGCGATCTCCAACTTACGAACTACACCGTATGGAGCTAGTGCGCAGGGGAAGAAGAGCTTGGTAACGGAGGCGGTCTCGCCCTCTTTGTACCTCTTGTTCCATTCGCCAAGCGTGGCCTGTCGAAGACCACGCTTGGCGAATGGATTAAACAGGGCACAAACCGTAGTCCGGTGCTTTCTTCAGCCCCAGAGCCGCCTCCTTGGCGAGCTGGTCAGCTCGCTCATTGCCCGCCAACCCCGCGTGGGCCTTGACCCAGAATAAGGATATTTCCTTACCCTGGGCCATGCCTTGCCGAATGGCGCCTCTGGCCTCTACCGCCAGGGGATGGAGGGCATGACAGTTAATGACCGTCAGGAGTGCGGATCTGCTGTCGCTGAAGATGCCAAACGTGGTCTCGCCTCGCCTGAGAACCTCACTGGCCGCTTTGCATAGGGCCAAAAGTTCAGCCTGGTAGACGGTGCAGTGGGATGAGAGAGCAAGTTTGAGGGCCCTGGTTTCGGCTTCGCCATTCCAAATGGATAACGCTGCGCCGACCCGGCCCTCAATCTTGCTCCCGTCCGTAAAAATGCGCACCTCTGTCTTAATAGTGCTCTTTAATTGTTCCTCGTCTACCAAACTTTTGAACTCTAGGGTCCCATGCTCCGCGGGGTGTGGCATCTCTATAGCTGGAGTCATTCGTTCGATCTCTCTGTCTCCCAACCATGTTCGAATCCGCGAATCCGCGCTGTACCACGTTTAGTTGTTTTCGGACACCAAGCCCCTTTGCCGCGGCACACCAGCTGCCCGCGCCATACAAGATTACGGGTTCTACTGCTGCGACATAGATAGCTCGTATCACCTCGGGGTGAAGCCCCCAGCTAATCCGAGCCATCCGTGCCAGCTTTTGGTATATTCCGATCGCCTTTCTGCATACATTTGTTATGTGTGTGTTAAAAGTGAGCTTGTGATCAATGGTGAACCCCAGGATTTTGATTTCCTTTGACAATCCAATGTCTATCCCGAACTTCAGCTTCCGCGTGATTACCATCGCACAAGTTTTGTGCGGTGCGAATTTCAGCTTCATTCCGATCCCCCACTCCCGCACATGCTCGAGAGAGGCATTGGCTTGTCTCTCAATCTCCAGAGCCGTACTCTCATCGAAAACCAACACCACATCGTCCGCGAATGCCTGAACGTAAACCGCCCCACTCTCCAGCTGATGCAGTAGGGGATCCAGTAAGATATTGCACAGCAGGGGTCCTCCTATCGACCCTTGGACGCAACCCTTTTTCGTGGAACGGCTACACTCCTCTCCGGCATACCTGACCCTCACCCATCTGCCGCTGAAGTAACTGCTGATTGCTCGCCTTAGGTTTACTGGACACCTTTCCTCAGCCAGACGTAGCTTAATAGCTGGCCACCAGGCGCTATCGAAGGCGCCCTCTATGTCCAAGGACACCATAAGGACCATTCTCTTTTCAGCAAGTCTAGCCCTTATGTACCCCATTAGGTCATATAGGGCGTCTTCGGTGCTCCTCTGGGGCATAAAGCCGTATTGGCGAGTACTGATTTTCGGCAACAGATGATATTTAAGGCGAGCAATCAGCATCCTCCCCGCCGTAGATGGCCCGAGGTACGTCAGGGCATGTGTGGGAACCCCCATGTTCCCTCTGTGCTCCCGAAAGGGCACGCGCCGCCACCCCGGCCTGCTTCTGCTCGGGTAACAGATGGCCTCACCTGTCACCCACAGGCCTGCGTTCCCGAGCCTGGCGGCCCGGGAGAGTTCTAAACCTCTCCCAGTCCCGCTTCGCCATCTCCTTCGCAAGCATAACTTGCTCGCAGAGCCGCAAGAACTCTCGCCTCCAGGGATATTACTCTACCTAAGTTTAAGTTTACTCCTTATTACACCACGGTATAACTGTCACTGTTGATAGTTGTGCAAATGTATGCACCATGATTTATACAAAGCTTAAATATTATTGAGACTGATTAGAAAATCTAATTCTTATAAATTTAGCTATGTCAGTTTCATATGAATCTAATTCTGAAGACTGAAGATTATTTAATTATTAAAAATATGTTTTGTTCCTTAAAAGTTAAAAGTAGTTACCGAGTCTTTCACAACCCATGGTGTCTCTTTCATAGATCTGGTGCCATTAAAGAGCTCATATTAACTTTTTTTTATTCTTTATTTGTATTTCAAAATGTACAAACCTTTCAAACGTAAAATAATTTAAGTAATCATTAAAAAAAACCTAATTTTTTCAAAACAATTTATTCAAACTGTGTTTTTTTTTTCTTACTTTTTAAAACTGTTTTTTTTTGTTATACACACTCACATATAATTCTTATTGACCTAAAATCATGGTCACTAAGCGTAGAAGAACTTTAAGCTTGCCTTGTGCATGGTAGCATAGAGCAAGTGAAGAGATAATTTATTTTCGTTGAATCACAGATTTAGAACCTCTTATTTAGGTGTTAACGAACGGTCCCATTTGCTATTTCCATTTAATCCCATGTTGTAATAACATGACATGTTTACTGTTCCGAAGAAAAGTGATTGACCTTTATCAAATATAAAAAATGTACAAACAGAAAAAAAAAGATTTAATCACTTGGGATATAACGGAAATACTTTTTGGGATTCAAGGATAATACAGCGCAATTCTGTAGTATTTTTTTTATTTGGAACCCAACGGAAATAAATAATAATGTTTTGTAGGATCCAACGCCAAAAATATTCAACTTAGATTCGAAACTGGGATCCAAAAAAAAAACGTACAGAGCACTGGAATGGCAAATTTAAGTCGAAAATCAAGTTTTTTTTTTAATTGACTCCATAGAGAGACGAACTATATACATACAAGTTTGTACGGAACTTCATACAAGATTTATTTCTATACAACCAGCTTAAATTTTTATTTTTGAATTAATAAAAAAAAAAAAAAAAATTTCATTGTTGTAGAAAGTAGCCGTTAACAAAGTCACAGACTACTAAGAGTTAAATAAAACAGTAATCTGCAGACACTGAATCTGAATGTAGGTAGGTACAGTAATTCACGGAAAGAATATGTTATTTTTAATATACTTACAAAGAGAAATGAGATGCTATCAAAAACACAATATCAAGCAAAAACTAGCAACGCAGATAGCTTGGCATTTGCGTACAGAAAGGTACACTATTTAGAACAAAATGTGCCTAATATGAGCGCAATAAGCGCTGTATTTATCCAATAATAATGCCCAATTAGAACATTTTAATATGTGAATAGTGGCTATATTCTTATATAGTTATATTAAAACGCGATGATCAATACATTCCGTGCAAAAATTAAAGATGTCTTATTTTAATACGCTCACTATATTATCTCTATTGTCTTTGGTTAGTTAACTGTCACATCTGTTTATGTTAGAAGAACTGTGTTTCCAGACTTGCATATGATTCTAATACCTATGAAATTGCCGTTTTGTATGCAATAAGTGAAAGTATTTATTTTTTCAAACTTTTTTATTTCTGTTATTCGAATTAATCACCCATGAAATCGACGCATCTTTGCCAACGGATTGGCAGTTTATTGATGCCCTTCTTGTAAAAATCAGCTGGACGGGAGGCAACAAAATCTTCAAAGGCATTTTGTGCTGCGTCTCGGGAATTGAATTTATTACCCACTAAAAAGTTGTCTAAATTTTGGAAAAAGTAATAGTCGGTAGGTGCAAGGTCTGGTGAGTATGGCGGATGAGGGAGAGCTTCCAACCCCAGCTCTTGCAGCTTGGAGACTGTCTGTTGCGCAGTATGGTGTCGCGCGTTGTCGTGAAGGAGCAGTGGAGACGACCGATTGACCAAAGCTGGTTGCAGATGTGCAAGCTTCTCCATCATTCTCTCCAGTTCTTCACAGTACACACAGTAGACAACTTTTTAGTGGGTAAAAAATTCAATTCCCGAGAGGCAGTACAAAATGCCTTTGAAGAGTTTGTTGCTTCCCGTTCAGCTGATTTTTACAAGAAGGGCATCAATAAACTGCCAATGCGTTGGCAAAGATGCGTCGATTGCATGGGTGATTACTTCGAATAACAGAAATAAAAAAGTTTGAAAAAAAAAGTACTTTCACTTATTGCCTACAAAACGGCAATTTCATAGGTAAAGACCTATTATTAAGATTATATTTTACAAACTGACTGACATCTTACCAGTCTTGATACCCACAACTACTCATGAGTACAAACACCATACCGTTCTCTGAGAAGATAAACGAACATGATAATCAAATTGAAAAATAATTTTTAAGATAATAATTTTAATGATCAGATCGAGGTCAAACTCATAACGTCTACAGTAACGTAGGTATCAAGACTGGTAAGATGTCAGTTACCCTGTAACATCCGGTCAAGGTGAGCATCTTATGAACTCTCTCATCGCGTCACATATACATACATACCTACATACTCGTACATGCATATCACAATGAATCCGATTCCAATGGCGTGATAACTGGTAAATAAACTAAATATTGATATACAACAAAATAAGAATTCTACTTTATACATAATTTAAACATTATTATTAGATCATTATTTTTAAAAGATACTGTTTCTTCTTCCTATATTTCATATATTAGTCTGTAGGTATGTTAATTTGCCTAATTATGAGTAAATCTTTATTGTGAGTTTTTAAGGTGTTCCGGTTCAGTATTTATATTTCCCGATAGTACAAGATTTTATTGATACAGTTTGAAAATATTTTGTATTAACCTGAGCTCTTACGTGCCTAAGATGAAAACTAAGCTAAAATATAAATAAATATAAGCTTTTATGCACTTGAGCTAGTGATCAAGCTCTACCAACCTCATGTCGAAAATTATTATTTCATAAAATTGTATAAATTGAATTTGTAGGCTTATGGTCACTCCTTATCTTTCTAAGTAATAGTTACACGAATTTTTTGATGTTACAGTAATGTTTACATGTATATTTCACTTTGGTGTTATTGTATTTCTGATAATTTTGTTAGCAATCTGCATAAAATAATGTAAATGTTTAGGAAGTACATCACATGGGTACGTACAGCAAGTCTACCTCATTAATGGAAAAGAGATACTTAAGATGCCTTAACCTGGTAAGCGACAAGTTAAGGAATTACATACCAATAGACGCAACACTGTTTAATCCGGCAATTAAGGATATGGTATTATGCTAGTTCTTATGTGCCTAGTATTATTTTTTAGCAATACTTAATAAAGCTACAAAAGTAAAAAAAATAACAGGCGTAGTAACTGTTAAAGTGACACGGAAATGTTACATTAATGTATGACAAAGAATCAAATCTACATAAACTATTCTGATCAACTAGTCCATATTTTATTCTAACAAACGTAATTTATTGGTTTGTTATGTCATGACGTCAGTTTAAATATAAAGTATGAAAATATATGCTAACTTTAGATATAAAATCAGAAACATCATTTTAAAAAAAAACATTATTATTGAAACAGGCGAAACAGGCTCTAAACAAAGACACCTTAAGGTTCCCAGACTTGTTTCTCATAGACGACTTTCAAAACTTAGCTGGTTCATGTGTACCCTCTGCATTTCTACGATATTCCCAAAACTCGACAAAAAATGAGAAGAGCGGCCGAGTTCCTACCACGAATTAATAGTTTTGGAAAAATAATAATGAGAATTGATTGGTTAATGCGAGAAGCCCAAAATCGATCTAAGTGGCGTGCAATGGGAGAGGCCTATGTCCAGCAGTGGACTGCGATAGGCTGATCATGATGATGATGATGCTTGGTTAATTAATTAATTGATTGTGCTGTAAGTGGATGTCAAAAAAGTAAAGTTGGCCAATCAAAAAAGTGCTTACATCCTACTTTACTTTTTCGACATCTACTAGGCATGCCTTTTAAGTTCTGTCGTTTCCATATTTCCCTGCAATTTTGAATTTGGAACTGTTCTATATTCGAATGTGTTTAAATTTTGAATCTAAGAACAGTTGAAAGTATTAGGATTAATGCTGTTGTTTAGTCACAACGTCGATTGGAATCTGTCAGGTTACGTACGAAAATGAATCTTTCTAAGGAAAATGTTCGTGCAATAATTTTCTACAACTTTAGAAGAGGCCTGACACGGCTTCAATGTTTTGAAGAGCTAACATCTGTGTTCAGTGATTAAGCCCCATGTCTGCGGACTGTCGAACGCTTTTATTTAGAATTCCACTTTTCGAATTTGTTATAATAATTGGTTTGAGCGGATGGAAAAGTGTATTAAGCTACGTGGTAAATACTTTGAAAAACAAAATAAAAGTACTATAAGGTTCTAGTTGTGTTTTTTTCTTCAAACGAAAAAACTTAAAAGGCATGTCTCGTACTCACAGCACAAGGAACCAATCAATCCTCAATTATTTCATTTAGAAAACTCCCTATTTGGAATAGTAAAAAGAAAAAGAAAAATAGTTAATTTTTTGTGTTGTATTTATTCAAATATGTAATTATTATTGTTAACATATTACATTGTCATATTACATTGTAATATGATAACAGTCGTAATATAATTAAAATTAAACATTAATAACGTAACGTAACTTCTATAATGACAATCACAAAATAGTCATAAATTTTCTGGGAACTTAATTTATTGACAGTTTTGTTAGGAATAACCGCAAAAATCCCCGTTTCGTGGTATTCAATCTTTTTTGTTAAAATATATAATATAATATAATAATATATATATATATATATATATATATAATATAATATATATTATATATTTATATATATATATATAGCAATTCCCCCCAGTCCAGGATATCTTTCGGGTATTTCTGTCTGCAGCCAAAATGTTTGATACCCTCTTTTAAATTTCACCTTCAGCTCCTCATTAGTGCTGTGCTCGAGTAGCTCCTCCTGTAATTTCACATTCTCCACTTACGTTTCATTAAATGGATTTATGATCCATGGTGGTATTTCCATAGTCAGCAACATCTTCAACTCTGATTTTGAAGTCATCATGCAGGCCCTGCATGTTAACTTCAAAATTAGAGTTGTTCAAATTAAACGATGAACGTATGCCTGAATATTCTCATCAAGGCATTCTACCTGTGACAAGTTTGAAAAATTTGAAAATTCGCTCCGAATAATATTTTGCTTCATAAATTTCAATTTTCCAAGAATATCTGTAATTATACCCTTTGTTTTTATTAAATTGAGGTCTGGTGACCCTCTCGTAAGTAGGTCTACTGGTATTCGAAGCTCTTTACCGAAATTCACGTACGCGGGAGTCGCTCATATGCTTTCATGCTGCGCGGATCTGTAGGCGAGGGGGAACAATAATGCAGGTGGAACTAAACTATCCCATTGTGCCAAATAAGCTTTGGTGATAGCGTTTGTAGATGAGACATCAATTCAATTTAAAAGTAGACATCGCATATTTGACAGAATTTTTCAAAGAATTTAATGACATTAACTTACAGTTACAACGGGTCAGCCTCAAATTAATAAAAATAAGGAGTGTAATTTCACCTTTTCTTGGAAAAGTGCAATTTATAAAGCAAAATATTTGTCACAGGTAGAATGCCTTGATGAGGATATTTAGGCATACGTTCAACATTTAATTGCCCTGCATGATGACTTCAAAATCAGTTTTGAAGATATTCTGACGATGGAAATACTAGGTGACCTCTCTCGCCACATCTGTAACATATGACCCTTAGAACCCTTCTTTTGCAGAAGCCTTGACTTCTTTTACATCTTTTGATACTACGTAGCTTGTAGGTTAACCGAATATCCTGTCGAACCACTTCTACTTCTAGGGCGTGTGGCAGAGCTTCCTGTAGTGAGGTGTGGTGGTGATCCCTGATCCCGTCCACGAATGCCTGCACCGTATTGGATTCTACCATTCTCGTGTCGGCCGAAGATACGCTTTCCATACGAACCTCTCAATTTTCAACGCCCATTGCTGTAGTCCTTCTCCCGGGTGTTGAACTCTATCACGCAGCTGGGAGCGGAATACGTGTTCCAGATGTCGTTCCCACGGAGTACTAAACGGTTAACGGAATTGCGAGGCCAATCGAACCTTCTGAAATGTGCGTAATTTTCTTTGTGTCAGTGAGTAAGAGCAATCGTTGGAAGTCTTCACTATCATAATTAATTAATCACTAATTCAAGCGAATGGTGCAATCTATCACTCAAATTTTTCGCTACTAGGTGTTGTCTCTCTGTCCTCTGATATGATTCTTTTAAGATGGCTTATAAACCCTCGATATTGCCCGACCATGGCCGGATCTCCATCTCTTGCCACCGAAATAAAGTTTGTGAATGGAATAGTTTTTCCTTAAAACATAATCACTCAAGACATTAAATATTGATTCACCTTTAGTGTCCGTCTCCAAAGTTTTCGCGAAGCTCTTCATGTATTTCTTCGTCCATAACAAATCGAACATATGCCAATAATAATACTTCGTTTCGTCCAATTGAATACAAAAATGAGTTGTTTGCAGATAATTACACAAGAAACTTTCAATATCAGAGCTCATTTCATCAATACGTGTTTGTGTTGTTACTCAAAGGAATTCTTTTGAGTATTTCAAATGGAAATTTGTGCAGAACAGTTTTTAAAACATCTTCAACAGTTTGTAAAATTAACTGTTCTCCAATGGTGTGTGGTTTTCCAGATTCCGCTATAAGTAATTAGATATTAAAAGATGCCCGCAAGCCATCATCGTTACTTTCAGATGTTAAAGCGAACATACTGTGCACAGTGGGTCTCTTTTTAAAATTTTTTTCGATGCTTGAAAATATATCAAATCTTTACCTATTTTATAAGGAAGACACTTTCTTAGATGATCTTCGAGCTTCGATGGTTTCATAGAGTCATTGCTCAAAACTTTGTTGCATAAAAGGCATATGGGCAATCGCTCGTCTGCTTTTGATGGAAGAAAATCAAATTTTAAATTTAAACACTACTGTTGACATTTCTTCTTAGATTCAGCCATGTTTCGTATCAGTTACCTACCTGTAAATAAAAAAGCTTTGTTTTAGTAATCAAAAGGTGGTCTTACTAAACACATCACATCATCACATCAACAGCCTATAATAGTCCACTGCTGGACATAGGCCTCTCCTTAGAAAGGAGGTTTTGGCCTGCTATACCACGCTGGCCAAACGGGTTGATATACTGAACAAGATTGGTTGTTTTAACAGATTAGGATTACCTAATTAATTATTGCTATGAAATAAACCAAGTACCGATGGCAAACTGATTCTAATTATTAAAAGCAAAAAATCGCTTTATAAAACTCTATTATGGATCTTAATCGGTAATAGAGTTTTATGAACCGATTTTCAACCTTTCTAGGATTTCTGTTCTCTTATGGAAGTATCTAATAATGACTCATCATACGTACTTACCACACGCGAACATTACAAATATATTTACTTATTACAACATTCAAAGGTCTGGTTGAAAACCAGCGCTTGAAATCTGTCAAGCAGACGCTGAACCAGGTCCTATTCGACTGGCACGTGAGGTACCTACACGTAAAAATGAATTTTCGATTAAACCTTGTATTATGTTTCCCTTATATTGTGAGTGTATGTTCTTGCGTCTACGAATAAATTGTTTTTCTTTCTTTCTTTATAACAAATAAGCAGATAAATACTTACTTTTTCCGACACTGGCAAACACTAAGACCGATTCACTCTACTTTACTTTTTTTTCGAAATTCGGGAAACAAATGAGTAACTTTTATTCTTGACATTCATATTTATATTGGTGAAGAATCAAACACGTTCATGCAAGATTGCAAGCACACATACCGAAAGTCGTATATCGTCCCTTTGCACGTCTGAACAAGCGTTGCAGACGGCGGCAGCAGCAGTGGCGTTTCTTGGCAACTCTCGACACGTTGTACTGAATATGGAATATGCAAGTTTTTACAAGCAACAGTCGCTGAGCTTCTTAAAATGTTATCTGCCTATATTGATAAGTGAATTCAAGCCAACATTTTAGTTCTTCTTTATCGAAAGCAAACAAACGCGTGAACCCCGCTTACGAATTTTATAGGGACTAATCCCACCCACACGCCATCCACTGTAACTCCTGTACACCAGGATCCACAGCAGTGACCCAAGAACACACCAAATTAAGACACTTGGGAATTCCCAGGAAGAAATTAAACTGTCTTGGAACCCGCAACGAAATTAATCAGAAGAAAATCTGAGGAGTTCGAAATACAGTTAATCCACTTCCCTCCTTAGCAAAGCGGGAGACAAAATGAAGTAAAATGGGCATACACCCTTTTAAACAGGGAAGCACCACGGCCACAAAATATTACGGGACCTACGTGAGCTATATTTGATTTCTATAATATGTATGGCAGAATCGCCTAAACGCACGGTAATTCACCCTAGTTGACACAAGATCCCCATAGTATACATAACATAAAGTTTAAATGCAGAAAGAACAATGGCAGAAACATATTTACCTAAAACTTAAGCGTTTAAAAAATCGAGTCACAGTAAACTTAATCAAAAAAAATTCTATGATTTATCATTACACCACCATGTGTTGTATAAGTCTTATAAGAGATAAGATATTTTTGAAGATTTTATTTGACCTAAGTACGTAATGTCAGATTCGCCATCACGTATAACTGACTAGGGATGCGTGGTGGCAATGTTATATTATGGAACAATTTATCGATAATCGATTCTTATAGCTTTGGCTGAAATATTTACCGAAGGTTCACTATTATGATTATGAATTTGCTTCTGCCCACGTCTTCACTCGTACGGTAGAGTGACTGAATCAACATAATTAGAAATGATTTAAAATTTTTTGACTCTCTTTAAACGATTTTAAACACACTAAAGAAATAGAATATAGTTACGTTATTTTCCACTACACAGTGTGATGAGAAAAATATATTGTCATTGATAACGGCACATAAATAGACATACATCGATATTTTCAAAATGTCGATACGTCGTCGTTTAGTACATATCTCTTAATCTGTGGTTTAGATCCTGTCAAGTTCCGGACTCACCACGTTTGTTATTTTATTTTTGTTTAATTTAGTGTTAAACTCGAATAGATGTCATGCTTTTATTTTTTTTATTTCATATACTGTAATAATAATGAAAATAATATTTTCGGCTATCTGACACACAACGCCATCTAGTTTCAAACAAAACATTAACAATATGTTAGTACTTAACCTCGAAACATTCAAAATCCAATATCTTTTTTCCTAGACTTCTTTCGCAAGTAATTTTGATATGAGAATGGTCAAGAATAAATTCTCAAGTGTTAAGGATTTTTTGATATTTAAACGCTAACATTTCAGTTCAAATAAAATTATGTATGGGGACCTGCCATTGTCCTTTATTTTTAAACAGTATTGTAAATTAAACAATTTTGTAAAAAATGGGTACATCATGGTACAGAAAATATTTAGGATGGCAGTTTAAGCTACACTGGTTTACGATATACCTAAAACTAAACGAATAAAGTTACAAATACATTTTTAATTTCGTCTCTGAGACATCAATATGTAATTTCATGTAAGAGGTAATAATTGTCTAAAATATTGACACTACCTATCTCAGCAATATCGCTAATGGAGGTACGTGAAATTTGGAATTCGATTTAAAAAAAAACTTGTTGGACATCACACAAAATATTCACGCTATTTTTATTTGATGGCGTTTGAGTTTTACTACACGTGTAAAAGTTGATGATTTACATTTCGGAAGGGGTGAATATTTAAATCAAAATAATCAAGCAACTGTGTCTTTATTTTATTTTATAATTTTTAATAAAAAAACGGAGCATGTTCTTAGTTTGTCATATCAGAATACTTCAAGATGCTGTAGAAACTAAGAATAAGCTTAGATTGTCGAAAGTAATCAATAAGTAGCAGATTGTGAATCGATTACTTTAATGTTATTGTGAAGTAATTTATGCTCATGTCAATGCGTATCAAGAACCAGA
This sequence comes from Arctia plantaginis, assembly GCA_902825455.1. Lineage (NCBI taxonomy): Eukaryota > Metazoa > Arthropoda > Insecta > Lepidoptera > Erebidae > Arctia > Arctia plantaginis. Next base: position 12,100,384 of record CADEBD010000314.1, on the reverse strand, counting down.
AACGCTCCTAAATAATTAACGTCCCTGCATCGGGCAAAACAATATTTTATTAAAGGTTATAAGCAATGAGTAGTAGATATTTTTTTTCCCGGAGTTTGAGTTGCATCTGCTATTTATATTAAATACAGCGCTGTTTTTAGTTATATCATATTTGTGTGTATTGCAAATTTCATAATGGACATAAACATCGGACAAAGAGTTTGTCTTAAATTTTGCATCGCCAATGGAATTTCGTGTTCGGAGTCACTGAAAATGTTACAGAAGGCTTACGGTGAATTGATTTTATCAAAAACACGTGCTTATGAGTGGTACAAAGCGTTCAAAAGCGGTCGAGATGAGATGTAAGATTTGCCTCGCTCTGGTAGACCATCAACGTCTGCAACTGAAGTTAACATCGCAAAAGTGAAGGAAATAGTGACTGAAAATCCTCATTCAACTTTGTGAGGAAAGAGGCCGAACTTTCTGTATCTCACCTGTACCATTTTAACTAATCATTTAATCAAAAGACCTGAATTTTCTCCAAAAACTCAATCGCATGAGAGTCGCTGAGGACATGCTAGAACGAGTCAATTCCGACCCATCATTCATGAAACGCATTGTTACTGGTGAAGAGATGTGAGTTTACGAGTTTGGCATGCAAACTAGTCAACAAGCTTCGGATTGGTGCCTACCAACTGAACCGAAACCGAAAAAACCACGCCAATGTCGGCCAATCAAAAGTCAAAGTCATGTTGACTGTTTTCTTTGACTATCGCGGTGTTGTGCACTCGAAATTCTTGCCGGAAGATCAAACGGTAAATAAAGAATATTATTTGAGCGTTATGAGGCAATTAAGAGAGCAAATTCGACGAAAAAGGCCAGATTTAGGGAAAAAAAACTTGGAATTTGTACCACGATAATGCGCCTTCGTACAAGGCCATCAACGTGAACGAATTTTTGACCAAACGCAACAAATACCATCGAGCAACCAACCATATTTACCAGATATGGCTCAAATTACCACTTCGTGGCACCTGTTTTCAATCGGTAGAAGACATAAAGGAGAATTCGAGAACTGAATTCAATTCCGGCAACAGCGTTTAAAAAATGTTTTGAAGATTGGATTATTCGTTGGCGTAAGTGTATGGTTTCTGACTCGGCTCAGCACACGCTGGCAATTTGCCCGGCTTGGGCGCCGCAACGCCAGGTTCTCATTGCAGTCATCGGGGGGGATTTCTCGCTGCCGGCCGTCATACGCTCCTTGGCCGGTAGTGACAGATGTTTCACCGCGGTTGCATCTTTCTGCGAAGACGTCATCTCGCAGAAGAAGGCGGCGGAGGGTCCCGGGAGGACAACCTCCACTCGGGCCCAATCCGTCACCGTCGAACCGGGCGGCGGAGGCACGCCTACCACCGCCTCAAGCCGCCCTGAGTGTTTCCGCGGGTGGAAGGGACGGGTTTTCCCCTCCACCCGCCATAAAGGCCAGCCGCAAGGAGGCAATTTCCGCGTGAGCCGGACGTCGCCTAAATGGAGAATGTACCCGAAGGTGGTGCCCGCGCCGTTGCGGGCAGGCGCTAGGAGGGGTCCGGATGTCCTAATAACAGCAGTTCCCGGATCCCTCCTATTACAGGCGCAGAGTGGCACACCGTGTGGTTTTAGTCGGTCCGATTCCGACACACCACCTCGCCGCAAACCCCGGTGGGGTGACGGCCCGAGGGGGTTTCCACACGTAAAAAAAAAGTGTATCGTTTCTGAAGAAGCATACTTTGAAGGTAATAAAATAAATTTGGATGAATAACAATGATCTTTTCTTATCGTACTTTCTTGACAGAGTAGTATTCAATAATCTTGTTATAAGTATTTAAACTAGATTAAGATACATGTTTTATTACACAACCACAAAACATTGAGCATGACGTTTTTTGTATATATCTTTGTATTGTATATTTAGACGTATAATTGTAATAATAGCACTTAACGCAAACAATTCAATTTTATTCACCTACATTTAAGGGTTTTATTAAACTTTAAATGTAAATTTAGATAAACTTTTTTTTTGGACTAGATTTAGGACCTTTCAAGAAATTATATACTTTACAGCAATTGATTTTTATTTCAACTAACTGTTGAACAACATAGTGAGGTTTATTTTTTTATTTTTAGTTATAACTTATTTTCATGAATATCTTCTTTTTATAACATCCATTCTCGCGACCGATTTAACAGTTGACATCTACCGTCAAATAAACCGTAAGAAAGGATTTTACAGTTACTTTTTCTTACACGGCCTTCACATACCAAAAGCGCATCAAATAACCTACATATTTATGTACTACTTACCCTTATATTTTATTGAAAAGGTTAAAATTGAAACAAAAACATATGACACAGTAATATGATTTTATTTAACTATAAGAACTGACTTAGAATTGTGTCTATAAAGCTTTAATTTTATTTTGCTAGTAGTTTCGACTTCTGCGACTCATTCTCAACACAGCTTCCTTTCATTGTAATCGGTAATTTATAGTCTGGTATAAATCAATATTGTTGGTTTTCGGGCTTGGCATATTTAGCAAGGTATTCGATAGAACGGGCGATGGCTTCGGGTACTGGTGGCGCAACAGGAAGAGAGTCGCTCTAAAAGTAAATACGTTTATTAGTTATTGTTGAGGCAAATATCTATCTGTCTACCTGGGTCTCTAGATATTTTTAATTAGGGAAGTGTATCTTCATTTCTTTATTAATTAGAAAGTAAAACTTCAAAAGGAGTTGAAGACTACTAATTGTCATCAGGCAATTAATATTACTCTGGGAGAGCCATGCTAGAGTGATACCCCGACTGCAAAAAACTAGTGTAAGCAATTCTTTCATTGCGTTTTACCTAGTGAATGAGGTTACCAGAGCCCAAACCTCCCCGCCCAATGCTTCTAGGGGGGTAGGGTCTCAAAAGGCGGCAACGCACTTGTGACTCTCTTTGTAGATATCAAGTGATGGTCCGTTCGTTTGCCCCCCCCCCCCTTGGTTTAAAAAAACTTAAAGTTAACGAATTCATATTATTCTATTTACTATAATTCTACCAAATTAGAGTAAATAGATTTACTTGTCAAATCTATCATTAATATTCTACATAATTTCTCGAGCAATTGTCTTGTAGGCTGATGCACGATGAACGTGTTGTTATCGAGCGCTATTGAAGAAAATTTAGTTCCTCTTGTGGAAACAACTAATGTTCTTTTTACTTTCTTCTTAATTCTTTCCACTCCCCTAGGAAGAAGGAAAGAACTAAAGTTATTTCCACTAAAGGAACTAGTAATCTTGATACGTCATTTAATTTAAATATATATATCAATTACCTTGGCCTGGAATCCATTCTCATCAGCAACGTAGGTAACTTCTACGGGAGTACCATCGTTAGTGTAATATCTGTAGCTACCGGTGACAACCTGAGGCACAAAAAAAAGGTTAAGGATATTTTGTCGAAGTAATGAATGTACATTGCAACAAGTAAGGTTTGTTCTTAATTTGACATATTAGTGATTTATCCGTGAGGTGACGGATTAAGAATACTGATTCATCCCGTGAGTGTCTTAAGGGCTGACTAAGGGAGCAAACTACACAGGACAAAAAGAGAAGGAAAACTTAAAACAAACCCGATACCAGCCCGTCTGCCCAGCGTGATATAGTAGGCCAAAACTTGCTTTCTAAGGAGAGGCCTATAACCAGCAGTGGAAAAATGAAGGGTGTTGATGATGATGATATTTAGTGATTTAGCACGATGTGATGTTAAAAATCGAATCCACAAAACTTAATTATGAGGTATTCTTTTACCACTTAGGCAATTATTGTGACCAATTATTTAGTATTTGTCCTACGGGGTTTCCAATTTCATCATCATCATCATCATTAACAGCCTTTAATAGTCCACTGCTGGACATAAACAACTCCTTAGAAAGGAGGTTTAAAAAAAATTCAAAAATAAATTTCAATAAAGTCCAATTTCATACAAAAAATAAAATTCTAAATAAAGTTGCCTTTTAATTTGTTAAACAATAAAAATTTGTTCGATTTTTGTAATCTAAATTTAATACAATTGTATGAGGTAATCATAATAATTGAACTCGTTATGCGAAGAAATATACTCACGAGAGCGTTGGCGTCACCAAACTTCTTTAGGACACCAGAAGACTGGACAGAAATACCATTGTTGGTTTCAAATCTGAAATTAAAAATACATTTGAAACATTTAATTACAACAAAACTTAAAAGATTTCTATAAGTATTTCATCTACTCTATTAGCTCTAAATTTAACATATACTTTTGTTTTAACATATTTTGTTGTACGTACTGTTGGTTGTAGGAGCCGTCTTCGTTGAATTGAGTTTCATTGCTGATGACTTCGGCTTCGGCGTCACTGTTGGCAGTCTTGGCAACGGGTCTGGGAACAGCGGCAGCTACGCTGACCTGAGCGTTCACAACGGGAGCAGTTGAGGGAGAAGCGAATTGAGAGCTTCCATATCCTACAGCCTTAGCAGATGCGACGAATGGGCTAGCGCCAACTTTTGCGGCATTTTGTACATTGTAAGGTCTATACTGATTAAAGGTGGCAGCGCTAGCAGCACATACGCACAGTGCAAGTACCTGCAAGAATAATATTTTTAGACATTTACACTCTTCAGATATAATTTAACTCGAATTAATGTTTATTCTACTGCAGTGAATATGTCTAATAAGTTTCTCAGGATAATTAAAATATCTAACCAAGAATTTCATTTTGCTGAGATCTGTGTCTGTATGAAAGTCAGAAACAAATAGTTGCTGCTTTATCAAAATCTTGTCTTTTTATATAAAAACACAAGTCAACAAAAACCATGGATTTGGTTATTAGTGCTAAGGGTATTGACACCCAATGTTGACCTTGAATAATGATTGTCAATTCTGCGATGTAATACGGAATACCACTAAGACTGGATCTTTAATTTAAATCGTAATCTTGGGGACATTTTAAATTCATTTTTACTAAACAGTTCCGTATATTTTTTACTAAACCAACCACAACTATAAAAAATATATATACAATCATGAATACCGTATTTATTTAGTTTTCACTTTCTTTAACTTTTAACTTACTGTAGAAACCGTACTATAGAAAACCTAAAACAAACAAATGCTCGAAACATTAGAATTATGGATTAGTTATAGATAATGATATTTGAATGAAAAAAAATGTATAGTTTATTATCTTCACAAACCGTCCTAAGGAGGGCTTGTGGGCCCAGATTTATCTATGTGTCCATGTAATATTAACTCTGTGACAAAGTTAATATAAAGCTGTATAGCTGTATCCAAATAGGGGTCACGACCCTCACAATTGGAGATAACGACACAAGAAGGAAACTGTGTCACATAATAAATCTCATACAATTCTAATTTAACCGCCCCTGGGGACACAGTTATATAATTGTGTGACTATCAATTTGTTACACTAACACCTAAGAACTGTAATAAAACACGTGTCAAGAAATATTTAAAACATAAAAATAAATCGAATTGTAATTAACCAGTTGGTTTTCTACTTAGGTATTTATTTTAAACTTCTTCGAGTTAATGTTTCTGTTTCCATTTTCTTTTTGATAGAATTTATTAACATGTTCTAGTCGTGATAGTTTTTTTTTGTGATTCTTTTTAATATACCAGTGCAGCAGTACTCGTAATCGTACCAATATGAAGTGACAGACTTTAATAATGCACACTGCACTACTAGCTGTGCAATAATGGGGTAAAATTCATATTAACTATCAAATTCACAATAAAATAGATTCCGACGGTCAAAATAAATTATTTTGGCTCAATCATTAGTTTTAACGTCCAAAAGTACAGAATGTTATTTTTCGTATCTGAAATCAACATTAAAATTTAATGATTTGACAACAAGCATGACGTCACGCCGTAGTTTCATACAAAAATGTATAGCGTATATTGTTTTGATGTTTAAAAGGATACTGATTTGACTTGACGATCATCTACCACACTACTATAGAACGAATTTGATACGAATACGGGCAAATATTTTTTTAAACTATCTCAATATCTGAAGTACTTCCAACACACGTTAGATAAATAATAGTGGGTAATTGTAACTAGGATTTGTTTTCCTTTATTTTAAAAGGATTCCTATTTTTCCTAGTACTTTTATTGTTAGTAGACGCCTAATTATGTAACTATAAATTAAACCAATATCCTGGTTAACCTTGATTTTCGGCAAAGAATCTGAAGACATGACATCACACGACCTACGAATATACCTACTATACATGGAACTAGAGTCGGCTTTATATAACAAGTTTCATCTGTTAAATGTCAACGAGTATTATTAGACTACGGCGGGTCACCAGGTTCGTCTTTTTACCTGCACCCAATAAATTTAATCGCTAATTTAGATTAACATATCGCTCACAGCTTTGAGGCACCAATATTTATATCCTGAATGGCAGTTAAGAATTTTTACTTATTTCAGACTTTGTCCTGTATATTTTTTATGATTAGTCTGATAATGTACAAATATACTTTTTTAATAACTAACGCGTCACGTAAGTGTAGGTAGTGTATTAAGTTAGCTTTGATATTTGAGGCTGAAAGCTTTTTATGACTAAGGCTGACGTGAAAGTAGAGATGGGTGACAATAAATTTTCAACCAACATAAGTAGAGAATAATAGTTTTAGCATTTAAAGCTATGCCAAGAAATATTTTCTAATTAAAAATAATTGTTTTAACATAACGTAATATGAATACCCTAACTTTGAGTCACGCTCTTAGTCAGTGAGCCTTATCTGATGTGTGCATATTTAAATGGCTATTTTTATATTCAATATCGTTTAACTTTTAAATTTATAACGCTAAAATATACCCGGTAGACAGTCCTATTTTGTGAACCCGTAGACGAATAAAACCTAAATTATCATAATGCTTACGAGTAAATAAAAACAATGAATCTTTTTAACTATGCTATTTTAATGGTGCACATGCTTTTTAAGATGATGACAATAATTAAATTAAAAACCATCGCGATACTGTTCCGTATGACTAAATTATTTTCATGTTATTCAATTACTTAACCCTTGTTTTCTTTACAGTGACTATTATGAAGTTTATGGGTGGGTACACTGGTGAGTTATTACTGATGTTAGTTGTGCTCTCGCTTGTGTCACAAAAATCCGTCAAATGACGAGCGTATTTAACTATTGTGTGGTGACGGATCAAGAATAATAAGTATCATCACCCCTATTCATCCCGTGGGTGGTGTAAGAGCCAACTAAGGAAGCAAACAACGTAGGACAACAGCACTGCAAAGAGAAGGGAAACTTGACACAAACCCTTTTTTTTCTTCTTCTTTTTTTTAACGTGTGGAAATCTCCTCGGACCTTCACCCCACCGGGGTTTGCGGCGGGGTGGTGTGTCGGACTCGGACCGACTAAAACCACACGGTGTGCCACTCTGCGCCTGTAATAGGAGGGATCCGGGAACAGCTGTTATTAAGACATCCGGACCCCTCCTAGCGCCGGCCCGCTCCTGTTGCGGGCCCCGTCTCAAAATTTTCCTCTCTTTAGGCGACGTCCGGCACACGCGGACGCCGCCCCCTCCCCTCGGGCGGAGGGCGAAATCCGCTCTCCGCCCGGGAGTCAGCCACTCGCCGATAAACTTCGGCGAGCACTGCCGCCTCCAAATCCCACGGGGGAGTTCCGGCCAACGCGCACGCCACCTCCGTCGAAACGGTGCGGTAACCGCGTATGGCTCTGACCGCCATTACCCTCTGAGGGCGCCAGAGGCGTGCCCTATTCTGGGCGGTCAGAGCCGCCGCCCACAACGGTGCACCGTATAGTGCCATTGACCGGACAACCCCCGTGTACAGCCGTCTTGTCGCGACGCTGGGTCCACCCAAATTGGGCAAAAGTCGCCCTAGGGCAGACGCAGCGCCGACCAGCTTAGGAGCAAGCTGTCGGAAGTGCTCGTCGAAGAGCCACCTCCCGTCGAGGATCAGGCCCAGATATTTCATCTGGGCCCGAACCGGTACGAGGACCGAGTTGACCACGATTGAGGCGCCAGGGGGTGGACCACGACGGGGCCCATGAAATAACAGGGCCTCCGTCTTATCTAGGGCCACCCGTAAGCCCAGCGCCTCAATGCGCCCGACCACCAGGGAGACTCCCCTTGTGGCCAGGCACGCCGCCTCTTGGAAGTTCGCCCCCCGGGCTGTCACCAGAGTGTCATCTGCGTAACAAATTACACCCAGCCCGGGGGGGAAATCGGCTCGAAGGGCCCAGTCGTACCCTGTGTTCCACAAGAGGGGTCCAAGAACAGACCCCTGTGGAACACCGCACGACATGGGCCGACACCTCAAATTACCCTCTCGGTCCTCGTACACGACGGTACGCTCCTCTAAATAGTCTGCCACTAGCCGCCTCAGGTACTTTGGCCCCCCATGATAGTGGAGTGCTTCCCTGATGCAGCTGAATGGCAGACTATTGAATGCGTTGGCGATGTCCAGTGACACCGCCAACAGCACGCCGCCACAGCTCACGGCCTCTTCGGTCACGGCCCTCAGTCGCAACACAGCGTCGACTGTCGAACGCCCCGCCCGAAAGACTTGACACAAACCCTATACCAACCCGTCTAGCCAGCGTGGTATAGTAGACAAAAACCTCCTTTCTAAGGAGAGGCCTATGTCCAGCAGTGGGCTGTTAAAGGCTGTCGATGATTAATGAACTAACTATTTGATTAATTAAGATAAATAGCTAATACCAAACTCTCTAAAAGACTATCATAACCAGTTTGAGTTTCCAATGCAAACTAGTTATCTTTCAACGTGTCTATGTGCATACATATTTATGTGTATTTGCGTTGCAGTGGTGGCACTCAGGCGTTGGCTCCTTGTGGATCAGACAGGTGATCCCCGAAGCATCCTTTCCCAGTGATCACCTGCGTCAGCCAGTATGAGAGGCTCCCGTGATGCCTCTCGAGCTAATCCTCCATAACGGGTCTTAGCGCCACGATAATGACGTGCCCGAATGAGAACGTACCTGATATTTATTTGTACGCTGTATTTAAGCTGTTTATATAAGAGATTATTAAAAAAAAAATTTCTTAAAATCTTTGTTATTCTTTATAATCAAAAACTGAAATTGTAAAAATCTATTTTAACACTTGCTTATTGTTTTTTATTTATTTTTATGCACTACAGCTCTGTTTGCAGAATCTAAGCTGAGATTTTGCCAATGTCAACCGTTTTCCGTCTCCTATGTTAGTAAATACCAAAAATTTTAAAAATTATATCCACATACCACTCAAGGCTTCACTCGTAAAAATAGCGTTTCTTGGTCTGTGTGTTGCCAACAATACCGGAGAGTGGTAATTATGGTAGTAGAGTGGTATTGGTCTTAACAAACAAATTATGGTTATATTACTTCCATCATTATAAAAGGCGCATTCCCCAGTTTTCTCCGCATGCCATCACTCGTCCAAGAGCCAGTTGTAATTGTAATTTTTAGAATAAACAAATATAGTAATAATTAATTAATTAATAGGGTTTAGAAAAAAGAGGTAAAGAGTGTTGAAATAGGGGTTTAGAAAGATGGTGTGACCACTTCCACATTCAATCAAACAAAAACATACTTCATTGCCATCGAACGAAGATTTACCGAACTACGGAGTAACAGCTAATCCTTTATAACCTCCTAACATCAACCTTTGGCCCGCAGTGCACCAGGCATTATCCAAACTGTCCTGGTCGGAATATTGGAGGGACATGACACCCGTTCCTTCACAACGGAATAAAACAACAGACGTACAGACATGACAATATAGATACTATTATTAGAACGAACTTAGAGGGCATTAAGTTAGAAACCCGATCTAGGCGTTATTTTGAACAACTTCCAAAGTTAATCTGTTTGGGAGAAATGTCCACTGAGTTTTTTTTGCACGTCTGCAACTCAGGAGTGTTAAGTTAACCTGTTAAGTTAACCTATATTTCTTTTATAAGGGAGGATTTCAGAACAGAAAGAATTATTCAAAGGAATCTAAGGTGACAGAATGCAAATGTCAATGTGATATATAAAACAAGACTTAGTGCCTGCTTATTATAAATCCATATTGGGATGTACCAACCACCTAGTAATATTCTGTTTTCCACAAACAATTCAAGATAGTGTGTTTTATCACGATTTTTTTTACTTTACGTAATATAGAAGATACAGCTTGCCCACGATGATCCTTCCTTATATGACCTGACTTTCTATTTTCATTCAGTCTCTTATTGCCGCAAGATATTAGGTTAATCGGGATTCCTACGAAATCTGCGGTACCCGAAGGGTCTGCGGAATAAGAAACAACAGTTAGTGTTATTAACTTCTAATAGGACCACGTATAAAACTGTATTTTTTTATAAATTATGAAGATCAAAATAAAATTATACTTCATAAAACTACCTACTTACCGAAAACCGTACTTATATGCCTCTTTGACCTTAATATTAAAAGACAACAATGATTTTTTTATGTTAAAAATGTTGTGTAAAAAAAGACTGCCCGGAACGCAAAGTCCTGGTCGACCAAATCGGACGAGACCTGTCCCCGACAGCAATTATTGCTGCCATGCTGGCGGGTGAGGAGGGCTGGGGCGCAGTGGTCTGTTTCTGTGAAGCTGTAATGCTCCAGAAAGAGACCGCTGAACGGGATCCCAAGCGTAGAGGACGTCGGTGGCGATACCAGCCGTTGACTGGGCCGCAGAGACCAGGACAGGACAGGACTGCCCGAGGTACGGGACCTCTGGTGGCACGTTAACTGCTGGGGTAGGCGATAGGATGGCGGCTTGGTCGCAAAAATGCGATCGGGGGAAGCGCGCAGCTTTCCCGGGATAGGGCTTTATTGGGCGCGGCGTCGATCTGGGGGGGACCTGAAATAACATGGTCCGGGTCCTCCTCGGAGTATTGCGTCTAAGTCCGGCCGTCGGGGCGGTTTTTAGTGTAAACACCACATACTCCTGGCTCCTACATCCCCAAGGAGCCGGTGATCCGAAGAGAATTTCCACCCCGTCAAAAAAAAAGGTAATGATCCAAATGACAGCTATCAACTGAAAACTTCCAAAAACGATTTTTTTAGAAAAAACAGATCCAAAAAAAAAATAGAATTTAGGAAATAGGTGAAAATAGTCTTATCTTATCTACTAATATCTACGTGAAGCATTTTTTTTTTTATTAGATTCGTTTGTATGGCATAAGGGGTGCAAATGAGCAGACGGGTCACCTGATAGTAAGTGACTACTACCGCCGATTTACACCTACAACTCAAATGCGTTGTCGCCCTTTAAGTCCCCTCCTCCCCATGATCATGGAAAGAGGAGCAGTTCTATCCTGGTGATCTCACTCATTCGATATATAGATAGTGGGCATAATGAAATAGACACAAGCAACAACTTACAAGACCGGTGACCTAGGAGAAATCAAGCATCACCAACGGTAATAATGTCCTGTAGTGTTGGAGGCCAAGAACTTTTTGAAACTAGTAATTTGAAGTCTTCTTTACTTAAATACAACGAGGAAACTCATTTTCCCTCACCTATGACTTGTTTTTAATAAATGTAAATGTTACTAAACTTATGCTTTTGCATACTAGACATCTACGCAGCATTTTATTGTTGAATGTCATATCACGGATATAATTAAAAAAGGCGAAAAACTCTTAACCTCTTTACAGTCATGTACAGGCCATCATTGAACATTTTTCAATCTAAGACAAACTTTTTCACTATTCCTCAAAGTTATTACTTATGTCTAAAATATCATAATACTAGGACAACAGCCAGCAACAAATATTAAAATATTATCTATATTAAAAATTATATTTGATTGTATGAAATTGCGTGACACTGTCGCGGGAAAATGCTTTACTATATAAATAAGAGCCCCTGATCGGATCCAAAACTACACAAACATCCCTAAAATACACACGCAAGTGAAATATGCTTTTTTAATATCTATATGTAGTCATAGTATAGTCCTATATATAGTCATGTGTCACAGCTATATACATATATATATATATATATAGCTATGACACAACTTCAGTGAAAATAATAATTATTATCGTAAAGAACATTCGTTTGGTACTTAATTAGTTTTAGCCACAAATTGCACAAGTAGCATTATATTTGAGTAAAACCCAAATCTTTTGACGATTTCGGGCGTAAAACATGGCCGACCTTTCGAGTCAAATTTTTATAAAAAGTACCTATACCGTATGTAGATTGAACCCTAAAATAATTCAAAAGGATGAATAATTTCCATTTTTGAAGGTAACAATTCAAAGAAACCTAAAGCTTTCATCAGACTTGATACGAGTAACTTGCTCAGGTCACTTCATAACTTAGGATGGTTTAAGGCTGTTATCATCATAAAGTATTTTAACTGACGCTGTTTGGTATTTTTAAAGCACTGTGAAAATTATATAACGGTAACGGAAACCGTCCGTGACATTAATAATATTTACCTTCGTTAATATACGAATGATAATATATAAATGTATGTATGTATGGTATTTACCTATGAAATTGGAGATTTTTAAAACCAACATTTTCAGATTTAATTATATAATTCTGTAGAATTCAAATAAATTTTATTCGAAAGCCGTGTTATTTTAATTTTAAATTCAGTACATTGGTTTTGGATAGTGTTTTGTTCTTGTGAAATTGTGGTCGCTTTTGGCGCCATGGATAAAATGAAAATTCGTACAATATTCTAATATGAGTTCCTACGTGGAAATTTCGCTGCGCATACAATACGAAACATAAACGACGTGTACGGGCCTAACACTGCTTGCATAATCACGGCCCATTATTGGTTCATTCGTTTTAGTTATGGAAAAATATTTATAAATAGAAATACATAGTTTTTTTTTAAATTTGATTTGGTAATATTCTGTAAAATATTAATCTTTCTTGTGTGGAATGAGGGACCACAGTTTAGTCGTTATATATTCTTTATCCTTGATGCTTTTCGGTCTGTTATTTAGTAAATATCTTTAGAAATTCTTTACTCAATGTCTGTAGTGACCATACCTTAATTAATTAATGGTTGTTTGACATCTTGTAATATTTTTGATTTCATTGAGTCAGACTAAATCTTCATAACTGAACTCTTAAAGGCTATTATAATTGGCTTATATCTTTCTGACAAGCCGGATAACAAAAGTGTGCCAAGCCACCCGTCATCCACAATAAAGCTAATGTTCCTCAACTTATGGGCTGTTGTCATTAATTTATTCATTTACACAACTTTATGCACTCTTGTACAACGGCGGACTTAATGCCCAAAGCATTTTCTTCCAGTCAACCTTTGGGTGTTGTAAAAGTCGTTAGTGGCAGGCATAGGTTGCATAGTAATGCAACCTAAGTGAGGTTGCATTACTATTCAACTAAAATATACACTACACAACACTACATTCTTAGATATTTATATATACACAAACATACATATCTACATTACTGACATGATCCTCTAAATATATACATTCAGCTAGTGTAGTATTAATTTGGTTTATTCTCAGTAATTCCATTAAGCCAGATCTCGCAGCGGACCATCTGGGGACATCGAAAGCACGTATTAATTTTTCCAAAACTTCCTTCGCAGTGCCTGATTCTTGAATATTGTTTATATAATCGACAAGAAGTATTATCTTCGACTCTACTTCCAGTAGACAATGAGTAAACTATGTTGGATCTTGAAAACACTTAGATACATAGTATCGACTGACATAAGTACAACAATAGGCCACCGTAGAAATATCTAATTGCACTTCAAAGCATAATAATTCCTTCGTCTTAGAGCCAACAGACCCCGTTGAAATTTCGTCTGTGATAAACACACTAAGGGTGACTGCTGCTGTGGGTTGGGATGGTATTCCCCTGTCATTCCTTAGACGATATAATGTACTTATAGTGTCCTCATTAAGCTATATTTTCAACCTCTGTTTTGAAACAGCTATTTTTCCTACCTCTTTCAAAATAGCCATCATTCATCCGATTTTTAAGGGTGGAGACGGACAGTCGCCAAACAACTATCGACCCATAGCTGTACTTAGTGCTTTATCCAAGATACTTGAACGACTTATAAATAAGAGACTGATCAGCTACCTGGAGCACTTTAAGTTGCTTTCAACCCAACAATTTGGCTTCCGTAGAAACAAATCTACGTGTGATGCAGTCCAAAATTTAGTTAATAACATTGTGGAAAAACTTAACAAGAAAAAAAAGAGTTCTGACTGTTTTCTTGGACCTAGCCAAGGCCTTCGATACTGTGAAAATTTCTACCCTCATAATCAAACTTAAAAATGGAGGAATCAGGGGCCCACCACTAGAACTACTAAAAAGCTACCTAACGAATCGGACACAACTTGTTAATATCAACAACTACATTGGCGATGAACTTTCCATCCATTACGGTGTGCCTCAAGGTAGTATCTTAGGCCCTACTTTATTCCTTGTCTTTATTAACGACCTTTGTAACTTAATCATTCCACACGCAAACATTGTATCTTTTGCAGACGACACGGCCATAACTTTTCATGCAAACACATGGTCTGAACTTGAAACTGCGGCTCAAGGAGGTTTCTGTACTGTTTTAACCTGGCTTGCCTCACACACTCTAACTCTTAACACTACCAAAACAAATTTTATGACTTTCTCGCTTACCCCACTATCTCAACCTAAAAACCCTATAAATCTAATAGCTCACTATTGTCAGTCTCAACTTCACCTGAATTGCAAATGCCTAGCAATAACTCCAGTTAACCAAATTAAATACCTCGGCATTATCTTGGATAAACACCTTAAATTTAGACAACATATTGACACTCTCTCGGGACGCGTTCGTAAACTAATATATGTCTTCAAAAACTTACGACACGTAGCCAATCAAGCGGTTATCCATAACGTGTATTATGCACTCTGTCACTCCATAATAATTTATTGTATTCCTTGCTGGGAAGGTGCAGCTAAAACAATTCTAAGACCACTGGAAATAGCTCATCGTGCTATTTTAAAAGTTGCTACATTCAGGCCTATTTTATTTCCAACAACCGAGCTTTATAAGAAGTGCAATTTACTCAGTGTGAGACAACTATTTTTATTACACCTAACAGGATTACAACACCGTCTCACACCGCTTTTACCGATTAACAAACGTCGTAAAGACCGAATTTGTTGAATCCCTCCTGCGGGCTCAACTTTCTTTAAAAGATTTTCTTCCTACCTTGGTCCATCTGTTTATAACAAGCTTAATGCAGTGTGCCCTATCTATCATTTGCCCAAACATCTATTGTCAAAGACTGTTAAATCCTACCTCCAAAACCTGAATTATGACGAAACAGAGCAATTCCTAAACGGTTAAGCACAATATATATTATTATTAACACGAAAATTGAAACCAAGTAAGGTCACAAACACCTAACCACACGCATATACACACACGCACTCATACACACATGCACTCACGCACACACACACGTACACGCACACACACACACACCCACACACACACATGCGCACGCACGCTACGCACACGACATTCACCCCCATATGCGCACTTGAGGGACTGTAACTCCTAAACACAGGCAACTTAGTTGCCTATCTAGGAGAACAGCAATCACTCCAATTAATTATAGCCTAAGTCATATACCTAACTATTATGATAACCTATGTAATGAAACTGTAAAATTTTACTATGAAATAAATGTTATTATTATTATTATTATCTTAAATGAAATTTATATTGCCCTTGCACAATCAGTGTTAGTGTGCTGTATCACAGTATGGGGAGGTGCTGTAGGCTGCAGGACTAGATTTATAGAAGTGGAACAAGGACAACGAGCGCTTATAAAAATAATGTACTTTAAAAGCAATAGATACTCAACTGAAAGTCTCTATCAGATTAGTGGTCTGCTCTATGTTAGAAAACTTTCATCATCATCATCATCATCAGCCTATCGCAAACACTGCTGGACATAGGCCTCTCCCATTGCACGTCACTTAGATCGATTTTGGGCTTCTCGCATCCAGCTCCTGGCAGCCATCTTGCGCAAATCGTCACTCCACCTGGCCTGTGGGCGTCCTACACTACGTTTACCGAGACGCGGTCTCCACTCAAGAACTCGTTTTCCCCAACGGTGGTCGGTTCTGCGGCTAATATGGCCAGCCCACTGCCACTTCAGCTTGCTGATCCGGTAGGCTATGTCGGTGACCTTGGTTCTCTGCCGGATCACCTCATTTCTGATGCGATCCCTTAGAGAAACGCGGAGCATAGCCCTTTCCATAGCACGTTGAGCGACTTTCGTCTTAAGGCACTGTGGGATCGACGATGAGAAGACTCGACGTAGCTTCCCAAACGCTGCCCAACCCAATCGAATTCTTCTGTTCACCTCGTCCTCGAAGTTGTTTCTACCTAACTGCAATGTTTGCCCGAGGTACACATAATTTTGAACAACTTCGAGAACAGCACCGTGTACCGCAATCGGTTCCGGTAGTACATGTTCGTTGAACATGATCTTGGTTTTATCCAAGTTCATCCATAGGCCGATGCGTACAGAAGTGTCAGCTAGGTCATTCAGCATTTTCTGTAGGTTCTGCAACGTCTCTGCCATGATGACGATGTCGTCTGCAAATCGCAAGTGAGAGATGTATTCGCCATTGATATTGATGCCACGCCCTTTCCAGTGCAGAGTCTTGAACATGTCCTCCATTGCATTTGTGAACAATTTCGGGGAAATAACGTCCCCTTGTCTCACTCCTCGATGCAATGGTACGGGCCTTGTTTGCTGATTCTGAACTTGGACGGACATGGTGGCGGCTTTGTAGAGACATCTTATCACTTGGATGTATCGCCAATCTACTTGGCAACGTTGCAGGGACTCCAGAACAGACCAGATCTCGATCACAGGGGCTGATTATATTCTTCGGTCTTCTGTATAATCTGCCGCACTGTGTGGATGTGGTCTATGGTGCCATATCCGCTCCGAAACCGAGCTTACTCCGGTGGTTGGAATTCGTCGAGTCTTTGCGCAAGACGGTTCGTGATGACTCTCGAAAACAGCTTGTAGATGTGGCTTAGAAGGGATATGGGTCGATAGTTCTTCAACCTGGTCTTGTCACCCTTTTTGAAGAACAAGACGACCACACTCCTACTCCACGCTTCCGGAGTTCTCCCTTCAAACAGGACAGCGTTGAAGGGCTTTTGGAGCTCCCTTAGTACAGGTTTACCCCCGGCCTTTAGCAGCTCTGTTGTAACGCCATTCTCTCCAGGGGCTTTTCCATTTGTCAGCTGTCCAAGAGCGATCTCGATTTCGTCAATGCTAACTTCTGGCAGGTCTTCGGTGTAGTGACGTGTTAATGTGGCTCTAGAGTCCTCATTTTTGGGATCAGGTCGAGATGGACCACTTCCAAAAGGACTGCCGGCTTCGAAGCAACGACTTCTCCACTTTCCGTGGTCAACTTTGTCAGGTGGCTTCTTCCAAGAGATTATACGAACACTTTTGACCCCCGATTTTGCTCAATCGCTCTTTCAATTGAAAGAGTATTGGAGCACCGGAGGTCGTACGAGTTTACTGATCTCTCGGTTTAGATTCCGCTTTGCCGACAAAGTGACAGGTGGGTTTTCACGTCGTTTCTTCATCAGCCATCCGCCATCAGCCAGGATCCTTTCTGAAAGCTTCGACTTCCTGCCCTTACGCTGCATTTCACAAAATCGCGTACCTTCTTCCCTGAGGATCCGAACCACATTTTCGAGGTTCTGGTTTACGTCGATTGTGGTTTCCACGGCAGTGAATCGGTTTTCCAGTTTTGACTGGAACGTTTCAGATCCTGTCATGGCTTGGAGCAGAGTCGGTCGGAGCCTGGACTTCATCAAACAGACACGTTCCGCCTTAAAGTTGATATTCAGAGAGCCCCGGACAAGTCGGTGATCACTACCGGTATGAAACCTATTGATCACTGAGACGTCTCTGAATATGTGCTTTCTATTCGTCATGATGAAATCGATCTCATTTCTGGTCATAGCGTCGGGGCTTTGCCACGTCTACTTCCTTTGGGGCTGTTTCTTGTAGAAAGAGTTCATCAAAAAGAGCCCCTCCCGTTCGAGGAAGTTGACCAGCATTTGCCCCCTTTGATTCCAGATTCCAAATCCATGGGATCCTACTACCGATTCGCCGCAATTTTGTACTCCCACTTTAGCGTTGAAGTCACCCATAACAACGTTGTAGTGGGTCTTAGTTGTGAAGTGGAGGGCCCTCGATATGTCATCGTACATATCCTCCACCTCGTCGTCCGAGTGTGCCGAGGTCGGCGCGTACACTTGCACAACCTTGAGGCAATACCTCTCGGTGAGCTTGATAATGAGGTACGCTACCCTGTTCGACACACTAGAAATTTCCACAACGTTGTCAGATAGGGACTTATTTCCCAGAAACCCAACGCCACCTTGGGATTGTTGGTCCCCCTCGCGGAAGTACATTAGGTGGCCTGACTCGAGGGTTATGGTGTCCTACCCCTCTCTTCGGACTTCACATAGCCCTAGGATATGCCACCTAATCTTCCCAAGTTCCACCTCAAGTTGTGCCAGATGCGAGTCTAGCCGTAGCGTGCGTCCGTTGTACGTAGCCAGGGTCAGTCGGTTGTGGTGGCCTCCCGTAGCCCGGAGATTCTTCGCACCCCCTGCCCCGCCTTTACCGTGGTCTCCACCATGACCAGGAATAGCGGGGTCGCCGGGAACTGGGGCCGTGGCCTTTGTTGCGTCTGCATGGGGAGGGTTTGCCCATAATCGCCACGCTGGGCAGGCGGGTTGGCGATCGCAGGGCGTAGCTTGTCGCACCGGTAACGCTGCTGCCCGTCACCGGCCTGTTGTATTTAGCTACACCTATTGGGATGGATATACCGCCATCGGTCGGTCGCCAGAGCCTCGTTCGTCATTCAGCAGGATGCACCGCGGGCAGGTGAGGTTGGCTTGGGGCGAAAGATGGTGGTTCGCCCCTCACACCCCAACTTTATATTATTAAAATCATTTTAAACAAACACATGACACATTCATATAATTCTGGTGTTATGCTAGGAAGGCGTAAAGATGTTATTGTAAAAGTACCAGTTACTAAAACTAAATTTGCTAATAGACAATACACTAAACGCGCTGCCAAATTATATAATAGAATAAACAAAGAAATACATATATTAAATAAACATTAGAATGAATGTAAGACACTTGTAACGGCTTACACACAACACATACACAGCTCATAGACACATATAAGTATAATTTACAATTAGTTATGGAAGAGCGGAGTGTTCTAACACAGGCGTTGTTTCTTAAAGGAGGCTCCAATCACAAATTAATGCAAAAGGTGTTATTTTATTGAAAATAAAGATATTTGTATTGTATTTGTAGCATTCCAATTGACCCACATATTATGAAGTTAGATAAAGAAGTAGGAGAAACAGAACAGAACATTCCGTGTCGAGAGGCAGTTGGATCATTTATGCACATTAATATCGTAAGCAGACCTAATATTAATTCGCAGTAAGCCTGGTAAGTCGATTTTCACACTAGAGTCAGGGTTTAATGTTATTGGCTACAGTGAAGCAGATTACGTTAACGACCCTAGCACAAAACGTTTAATTACCCGGGCTGGGCGTAATCTGCTACGCTGACGATACTCTAGTCACAGCCCGAGGGGTGAACTTCCAAGAGGCATTGCGCCTGGCCACCACCGGAGTCTCTCTGGTAGTCGAGCGCATTGAGGCGCTGGGCTTAAGGGTGGCCCTAGATAAGACGGAGGCCCTCTTATTTCATGGGTCCCGTCGTGGTCGACCCCCTATCGCCTCAATCGTGGTCTACTCGGTCCTCGGTTCAGGCACAGAGGAAGTATCTGGGTCTGATCCTCCACGGGAGGTGGCTTTTCGACGAGCACTTCCGACAGCTTCCTCCAAAGGTGCCCTAGGGCAACTTTTACCCAATTTGGGTGGACCCGGTGGAGCGTCGCAACGAGACGGCTGTACACGGGGGTTTTTCGGTCAGTACTGTACGGTGCACCGGTGTGGGCGTCTCTGACCGCTCAGAATAGGTCACACCTCTGGCGGCCTCAGAGGGTTTTGGCGGTTAGAGCCATACGCGGCTACCGCACCGTTTCGACGGAGGCGGCGTGCGCATAGGCCGGTACTCCCGCATGAGATTAGGAGGCGGAAGTGCCCGCTAAAGTATATCGGCGGACAGCTGAGTTCCGGGCGGAACTGCTTCGGGAAGTACCTGCACTCGGTCGCTAGGAGTTACCACCGCCGCCTAATGCCGCCCTGAGTGTGGGCGCAGGTGGACGGAGCGGGTTTTCCCCGCCACCCGCCATAACGGCCAGCCGCGAGGAGGCTTCGTCAACGTGTGCTGGACGTCGCCTAATTAGAGAATGTATACGTATGTAACAGCTGTTCCCTGATCCCTCCTATTACAGGCAGAGTGGCACACCGTGTGGTTTAAGTCGGTAGGGTGACGGTCCGAGGGGGTATCCACACGTAAAAAAAAGACGTTTAGTCACAGGGTATGTCTTTACTGAAAACTGAGCAGCAGTGACTTGGGTTCGTCAGAGACAGTGGCCCTTTCGATCGCTGACATAGAATTCACATGGTGAATTCAATAGAGTGACATTGGTGAATTTAACCAAAAATCTGTTCATTTTATTAAAGAAAAATATTATGCTAAAATGATTGAGTTAGTTATTTAGTTAAATATTTTTACCAAACCTTTGTGTAAAATAAAATTTAGTTATCTCAGAGATAAAATTATTATGAAATTTTGCCATAAAATTCATTTTGAACCTTAAATTTAAGTATTCTCTTTAAAAAGTCATATGTTTTGCTTCAAAAGTTAGCGAAAGAAACGGATCGCTGCAAACACCCGACACCATGTACGAGTAGTCTTGTCTGTCCCATCCCTAGAGTTTAATTTAAGCCCGCGTAGACGCGGAGGGGCGAGGCGGCCCGCTAGCTGAGCCGATAGGGACCGCCGGAGCCCTGCAGCGCCTACGCGGGCTTAAATTACACAGACACAGACAGATATGCTGCATGCTGCATTCTTGCTTGCCTGCTGCATGCTTGCTGCTTGCTTTCAATTATTATAGGGTTGAAATGTATGCCAAAAGATGATTCGCACTGTAAACTTTCAGGGATATGATGGTTCTATTTTTAATTATTATGGATATGAAGTTTATGCCTAAAGATGAGTACAGTATGAGACAAAATTATGAGTTTTGAATGTATGATAAATGAGTGTCTCCCAACATTGGGACAACCTTTAGTCTCCGCCCGACATACCATGTATTTACTTTTATTTACATTGTAAGCAAGCCCGTGATCTTTTGCATACTGTTCACAAATTGCCAATAAGGACTAAGGTGCTCATTGGCGTTCAACAGCACCATGTCGTCAGCATAAAAGAGATTATTGACGCACACATCGTCTAAATAACGACCAACATGTCGACTGCTGAGCCCCGCAAGGAGGGTGTTTATATATAGATTGAAGATGGCATGGATGTTCACCCCCCCCCCCCCCCCCCCCGGCTCACGCCACACTCCAGCTTATTCATAAGGCGACAAAAGTCTCGATTTTTATGTTTAGGCGCGATTATGAACATTTTTATTTCATTTTCGTGGTTTGACACTATTTTAGGAAGAGCTGCAGTTTTACAATATTTGTTTAACAATACTCAGATTTCAATAAAATTGTTTCAAGTCTACTACTAAATCATTTGACTTTTATTTTACCAAATAACGGTATGAAAACGGAAAATGGATTACATCAAAATCAGGAGCAACATTAAAAGGTCGACTTCTAAACAGTAGGTCATTTTAGAAATTAAGAATTAAGTTTTTCTAAGCTCAAAAAAAATGGTTTCGTTTTTTAAAAGTGCCATCTTCCCAAATTCTTCAAAACTACGTAGCAAATATATACTATTATATCATCGATAACAATGATTAAGATCTAATTGACAATATTTATGTGACCATGCTACTAAAACCTTCATATATCTGACGATAGATGGAGCAAACCTAAACACTAGTGAGTCATCAACAAAAACGACATCTATAACCTACTGCTTGTACTGTAACTTCTGCATGTTTTCTTTTCTTGTAACATTAAATAAGTTATGAATTCCTGGTATTAGTTAAACCGATGCTTTATCTCTAGCAACGATAAAAAGTTGCATAGTGATCGAATGATAGAAACCCATGAAATGAAAAGTAATACTTAGAAATTGATTTTTAATTATTAGACTACTATTTGGGGGCCGCTACATGTGAAAGTTATTTATACGGTTCAAGACGTTACGAGCAAAGTCAGTCAGTGCATTTATACATTCAATTAGGATTACATTATACGCATTGACGCTAATTGATACATATACAATCGATAGAATCGTACATGTAGTCTGTATTGCTATTGTCATAGATACTTTGTGACACTGACACATTTATGTAACATTGGCACATTTATTGCTCACGATTTGTCCTATACATTTCGTTCCCCTGCTTTGCATCTAGTTTGCCGTACATTTATGTATGTCATCATTGTCATCTCAGATGAAAGACGTCTACTGCTAGACATGGCCTGCCTTTTATGTAAGTATATGTTTTGTTGTTTATATAAAATAAAATAGTTATTATCAATTGTCGATAATATGAAGAAGTTTTACAGTACTAAAATACATAATCATTACTTACATGTTATCATCATCTAAATCTTTAAGGCTAGTTAAATCAACGTACAAATAAGTGTAAAACGTGAACTTAAATATACGTACTTCGATTATGAGGCTGAAAAAGGTACTTAGCTTAGCTTAGGTGCCAACGTGTCCATAAAATTTGATGATTGAATATTTTTATGTCTTCTCCTCAACATTAAATTAAGTAAATCCAATATTACCTACTAATAAGGCTTAACACTATGCCAGTCATCACATTAACAGCCTTTAATAGTCCACTGCTGGACATAGGCCTCTCCTTAGAAAGGAGGTTATGGGCAGTCAATTACATGTTTACTATTGTTTGTAGTACAAAACTGACAATATTAAAACATTCAACTAAATTATTTCTTATTAAAGGAATATCTTTGTGAAATGCTAAAAGGATACATGTTTTTATTAAAGTTATACTAAAATGTAACATATATTGTTATCTAGACGCTTAGTGAAAATTAACAGGTATTTCAAGCGTGATTTCTTTATGCTCCTCTACATAGTTTTAATTATCGCCAATTTAACTTAGTTATTACTATCAGTGATTTCGCGATAATTAAAAATCCACAACCATGACACAATATATAACAAATCATAACTAGGACACAATTAGAAGAGACTGTCAAAAAACTTCTATTTGAAGAACCGTGTATACGAAAACTTTCATTTTGCTGAGATCCTAGGTATATTAGAGGTGTATTAGAAATATATTAGAGTGCAGCATCTATATATGTATATATATAAATACCTATAAATTTGGCTAAATTATTTATAGATATACCTACATTTTACCCTTGGGAGTGCCGGTCTTACAGGAAAGCGGTTTCTTGACTTCGTAAGCTATTTTTATTGCTTTTTACCGAGTGAATGAGGTTATCGAAGCCCCCTTCCTTCTAATTCTGGGGCAGACTCAAAAGGAGGGGTACGTCATTTGTGACTCTTGAATTGCAGGTATCCATGGGCGGCTGCAATAAATATCAACTTCAATAATAGAAGATGGTTTGACTGTCAGTTTTTCTTTACTTGTGCAAAGATATTATGCTTAAATATATCACTATTTATTAGAAGCACTGATGAATTAACCAAACGTTGTGCGTTGCGAAAATAGATCCATATATACAATAATTATGCATATATTACACAATTATAAACATGTATTAAATATGAAGATCGAGACTAAATTTTAACACATAAAGCAACTTTTATAAATAACAGCAATTATTATCCCAATTGTTTTTTTGTTTCAATTTGACGTTATATACATTTATATTAAGTATAATTATATTCTAAGTTTGTATTGTATAATTGGACCCATTTAATTTATTTAAAATTAAAAATAACAATAATTTCTCCTAATACATAAAGTTTTATAAAGCGATCACTTTGGCAATTTTAGTAGGTACCTACCTACTTATTTACTCGTAAAAGTAAAATTAAAAATGTGTGACGCCAATGAAGAATTACAAACTTTATTTCACTTTTGTTTATCAAATTTTCTATTACGTTTTAATCTTTCATAATAGATTCATGTATTACTAGAAACGGTAAATAATTTTCTGTCCACAGCTTCGCCCGTGTTCTCGCTCTTTCGCTCAGGAACATTCTTTTTGCTAAAGAAGAGGTATCTTATATCCTTATATCCTTCTATCCTTGATTATTAAAGAATTTCGTAAACTGGTTGTCTGTGAAGTACTTAAGTCGTGAAATTGGTCGAAACAAACACAATTTCACATTAATTATAATAATCGAATAATATTATTTAGTTAGGATGAGGATAAGGTAAACTGGAAACTATTATAGAATCAAACTATTACGTTTATAAATTATACTCAAAAATGACCTCATGTGGTTTCTACTTAATTTAACTCTAGCCTTGACTCATTCATTCACAACTCATTACAAGACATGATAGGTACCTACTTTATGTTTAAATTCAGAGAGCATGCCTGGAATCTTATAATTTATAAAGGATTATGCTATATTTATGTAGTCATTCTAAAAGCGTAAAGAAGATGGGACTGCGGTAACTTTGAAGAGGCTAAAAAGTATTCATTTTTTAAAGTAATTTACTTTGATGTTTAAAATAAGTAAATATTAATAAAACGGCATAAAGAATGTCAGTATTTTTCATGTCGGCCAAGGTCTTTTGGAACACTAAACCAGTTAAATATTTTTGGCCGTGGTACTTCAGCAAGTAAATAAATGGCATTGCTTTTATGACATCAATAAACCGCACAACTTGCTACTCTTTGATAAACATTCAAGTAAAGAAAACAATAATTTTATCTTTCTAACTTAAATGTTTATTAACACGATTTGTTTAGTTTCGTGCTTTACGTTACAGGCATTTCTACATTTATCTTAAACGATGAGTTTAAAGCTTTTTAGGACACAGCGAGTTTCAAATGTCACATGTGGTTTTGTAATATATACATTCTATTTAATAACTTGACTACACAACGATCGTAGGTATTATGTTCTTAAGGTCGGATCAATAGTTCAGATTAAATTTAAAAAAAATACATTGATTTATAGTATAAAGTCGCATATATTTACAATTAAAATGTTTATGTACAAAAAATTTAGATTAAATTAGGCAGTAAGGTACTCTACAATAGAAAATAGTGTTATTGAGGAATACATTAATAATAATACATTGAGTAGTGCTTAACCTAGTTCAAACATGATAGGGATTAGTTTTCAGGCTGAGGAGAGGCAGTGGCAAGGTATGCAAGAGCCTTTTGGATGTCCTCTGGGATTGGAGGGGGAGTCGGGAGGTGAGCACCTTGGGGATGGAATCCATTTTCGTCAGCTGTGTAAGACAGCTGGATATTGGTACCATCGTCACTGGGGTACTGGAATTGGCCTTCAACTTGCAACGCGGGTTCTTCACCGCCGATGTTTTTAAGGGATCCTTTCTCTTCAGCATTAATACCGTTACCGGTTTCGTATGAATAAGAGTAGGAACCATCAGGGTTGATTTCACTAACTTGTTTTACTATAGGAATGGGCTCATTGCCTTGGGGAGCGGCAAGTGCGACTGCTAGGAAACCGAGGAAGATCTGGAACAAAAGAATTGGTTAGGGATGCCTAATAGCTTACTTTATAAAGATCCAACTTTCTGCCACAGAACACTGTAATCACAAGACACTTTTTCAAATCCAGTTAGTACTAAGTCACTATCACAATAACTTACTATGGTTTTCATGTTTGTGATGTTTGTTTGTCGGCGAAAGCACTAGACAATGTTGATCTAACAGTGTATCGGTATATATACAGACGGATCAATATGACGCCTACCACCTCTGGATGCTATTGCACCATTTGGCACGATGAAATAAATTCAAAGAAATATGTGCGTGCCTACAGATAACAGTCAAAGCGATTGTGTATTTTCTGCAGCATCATGTTTTAATCATTCATCACTCATTGGTCATAGTCTGCAAATGGTTGAAATACTCTATAATTTTAATTTAAACGGACAAATTATTTTTAGGTGGTTTGAAAGACAACATTGATAGGTACATATTTTAAATATGTCAAATGACCTTAAAAAACATGATACAACTTATGATGGTCATTAACAACATTATTAACAATTTATCTGACAAAAATAATTGAAAATGAACATGGAAAGTCACCAACTTCTTTTATCATTAAAATTACTGCTAATAAGTTAATTAGTACACGTAATGTTTAATTTATTAGGGAAAATTATACAGTAACTTTAAAATAATATGAAAACAGACCCATATAGAAATTGTAATGCTGTAAGTAAATCCTAGGGCTATTATTTCAATCGCTTGACATAGTGATCTCATGTTGTCGGTTATTTTTAAATGATTAGGTAAACTTTATAACATGTTTGTACAACGATAATTTTATGCAATAATTCCAATAAAAAGATGTCTTCAAATATTAAATACATTACCAGTTTTACAAAACCAGTATTACAAGGTCGTCTTATCATAAAATAGTACGTTGGGCTTATTTTATACCTAATAACCTATGTAAATACATACAATTTTATTAGTTATCTTGGTGTTGATTAAATGCTGGCGGTAAAAAATACTATCTCTTCTGCAACGTAATTGGCTCTCGTATAGTACATGTTAAACATAACCACTGTAATTTAAATAATACACCCTAACTATATTTATCAAAATGTCATATAAATATTCATGAATATCTAAATTGCATTAATTTTTACTTTTATCACAATCTGTTAATTCTGTTTTTTTATTTAATACATATTCGCTGTCAAAAAACATTTGGAGATCTAAATATATATATATAGGTACACACATTTTTGTAGCTAATTATATCATCATCATCACACTCTTACAAAGATGTGCCTTATTCTTGGTTTTGATACTCATTACACTATTTTCCATTGATTAGCACAAATAAACCTTTGAATAAAACATTGGTTTGGAACTCGTAAGAGGGAATCGAGCCCATAGAACAGAAAATTATATTCTCTGTTCTATGGGTGAAAGCATTATATTTGTCAGTCACATTAATTTGATAATCCGATCTATCAACAGAGCTGCCAAATTTTACTTTAAAATGTTATGTCAAAAACTATTTGCACGTTGGTAGCGAATTCTTTGTACTTTTCAAGAAACTGACTGGCTACCGCTCTTAATTTTCTCTTATTGCTATTATATGCTAAGAATGTAAAATAATCAGCCTTTTAAAAACAGTGTGTGTCTCTTTTGTTTGTTACCTTTTAATCATAATTAGATAAAACATAATATTTATTAAGAATGAGAATATAACAGTAATATTATAGTCCATGAAAATGTTCATGGTATTTTTTTTTACACTTCAATGAAGACCTTAGTTAAATGAAATTACGTTACACTTAATACCGCTTGTCGAATTTAGAATCATGAAATTATGACCTACAAATTACTATTTATTAGTTTATACTTTGTACATATTTTCAATATTTCGATCAAATTGTTGGCTAATATATAATTCAAATTTACATAAGTTAATGGACTTATATGCTAAAGTGTTTGGTACTCTTACTTTTTTTTATTATTATTTAATAGGAATAACAAACACCTAAAACATGCAGTTTTACAAAATAATCTAAACAAATAGTGTACTTATGTTATATTGTAGATCACGAACTTTTTCAAATATTAACAGAAGTAACTATAAAATAAAATATTAAGCACGCTCACATTTGTACAGGTTGGAATATGAGGCTCCACGTGCTAGCTTTATCATTGTGCAGGCGCTCAGACCACTACTTTAGTCGTCAAAGTTATGCAGTTTCTTAGTGCGAATTATTTAAATTAGGACTAGGATAAACACTAATTCGGATATGCTATTTAATGTAATGTAAAGCATTAGATTAAATAACATAACATTAAATAGCATAAAAAACCTTTGAACTTGCTTATTAAGTTGGCAAAAATATCAACATTGATGAATATTTTGTTGTGTCTAAGATGCGACGCATCGTCGAACGGATAGGGCATTGCACGTAAGTATTTACATTGGACAATTTCAATCATATAGATAGATAGATATAGAAAATCTGGGACCCCTTCTACAACAAATATGTAGATATTTGTTGTAGAAGGGGTTCCAGATCGCCACTACATACTCTAATTCTGAACGAACTAATGATGTATACAGTTGAGGCGGAAGGCTTTTTGAAGCTTATATGCTTTATTGCCTATGTTGTCAATATGAAGATCTAGGATTTTGTAACATAATTTCAATATAGACATCGTGCAACTGGAGAGGCCTATATCCAGCAGTACGCTGCGATAGGCTGATGATGATGACATTTTGTAACGAGCCAAGGGATGAGAATAATTCGAAATATTAAAATCGAAAATATTTCTTGTTTTTTTAATTTGTATCTTGATTTTGAATATATTATTGAGTTTAAACAAATCGGCCATAATAATAAGCTGATAAACTGGTAGATCCAGTCCTCTTTTAAATTTATTCATATGATTTAAGTTGTCGTTTGTCCTTGACATTAGAACAAGATGAGGAAAAGAGAGTAAAAATTTACTTACGAATAATAAAAATTGTTGTATAGATAAACCAGTTCCATTAATTAATATAAATTATTCGAAAGGTATTGTAAAAGTCATGGCTAGTTTAATAACAAAAGTACATTTTTATTTGAAGTCATTTAGTTTATTCATGGTAGAAAATTATAAAATACATATCACTATAAAGTGATTTTGAGTATTGTTGCATCAGCCAACATGAAATCTATTTACTGGGTTGTGCGGAAGCGTCAGCGGATGCAGGCGCTGAAGCAATATACTGAAGGGAACGCTGGATGGCTTCTGGTACTGGCGGGGCAGTTGGCAAATGGTCACCCTGTGGGTGGAAGCCCTGGTCATCAGCGGTATAAGAAATGTGGATGGTTTCGCCATTCTCGCCGGGGTAGGAGTACTCGCCCTGCACTGAGATCGCCTGGACGTCACCAACTTGTTTAAGTTCGCCCTTCTCGTCTGCGACGATGCCGTTGCCAGTTTCGTAAGCATATTGGTAAGAACCATCGCCATTGATCTGACTTTCATCCTTCACAATGGGAATCGGTTCAGTAGAAGAACCTTGCGGGGCAGCGTAAGCTGCAGCGATGAGCGCACAAACCAGCACCTGTGATGGCAAAATTATAATTTGGTAAATATATGCACGTTAAAAAACTGTTTGTGTAAGCGTAAAAGCAAAAGTATGAATTAATTTATGAATAATTGTATATTTTATATTTTAGTTATGTTCATTCGAGTTTGGTCTCTATCTTTCATTGAAGGTATTTTCATCGTAGTACACAAAACAATTTGTTCTAAAGACACTTTAAACACTTATTGAATGAACACTTACAATAGATTTCATTTTGTTAAGGTTTGGTGGTGGTTTAACAAGCAGCGGTAACTGTTGTCGACTGATGTCTTCAATCCTGAAAAATAGTGTTTTTATACTTATCACAATTGACCACCTCTCCATATCCTAGTTTCACCATAATTCTTTGTGTGTCGCAAAAATCGATGAAATAAGTAAACACGAATGCATTAGCTCGCCTCGTGTATGTCAACTTGGCGGGACGACGTAATGGTTGTCAACAAACTTAACGGATTTCCATTTGTTCAGTTTCGGCCTTAGTAGCGCAAGAGCAGATGTTTGCACAAAACATTTATACTCCCACAAATTGGCACTTAACCACGGCCGAATTCGTCGCAGACGTTTATGTGCATCTTTCCACAATTCACAACTTTATTTTACAGCAGCATTAACTTAATAAATTCTTATTCCTTGGGGGAGGCCTTCGTTCAGCAGTAGACGGCAGTAGGCTGATGATGACGAAATTATGAAAACAATAATACATACATTTAGATTAGGCAATAAACTCATATCATTAATTATCATAAACATACTCGCGAACCGTATATTTTCGAGGTGAAGTTTACGTAGCAGATGCGTGATTATGATAAATCTCTTCATTGACATGCGCCGAACACCAATATCATCTCAATGTAGCTATTAAGTAAATAACCCATATACAAAGTTCAGTACATGTATGCTTGAAGAAAGACTAACCAATGATTGCAATACTTGAACTTGAATTTATGTATATATTTATCCTTGCCGCAGCGTGTCCTAATTTAATAAAAATAAATTAAACCATTAACTCATACATCAGCGGTTCTTGTGAAAAGAAAGTCATTTGAAGAATTTTAAAGAAGACAATAACAATACTTATACGTGAGAATATATGTATTGAAAATTTATCTTATCATATATCTAATAGGTTCTAGCTATGAAACACACAAACATACGTCAAGCAATAAGCGCGGGAAGAAGATTTCAATAATTTTAATTAGCAGAGTTATGTCATTTTACTAGTAAATACTGAATTAATATCATGAAATATATATCACAAACAAATGATGACAAGAAGTATTGGTTGGTTTCTACACAGTTAAGTTTCTACACAGATATCATCCTACGTACCTATTGATAAATCCACCTTAGGTGTAATCAAGTCTGCTAGCTTCTTTTTTTTCGTTCACAAAATTCCACTCAAATTTACAATGTGTATTTGCATACTGGTTTGTCATTTGCTAATACGGAAGTAAGAATGTCTTTAGGCAATTTTTTTATCGTACATCCTGTTTTTCGGACTGCCTAACTAATGTAGATGCTTTGCACATTTGGATATCGGGGATCAAAAAATGGTTATAAATAAAATATATTATTATTAATAACATGTAGTTACACGGCATCATACATTGACTACTATTTAACAAACGTTAAAAAATAATGAAATAAACTACTACCTGCTAATGTGATATTAAAATTCGCAATAGACAAGAAAGAATTCTCTTTTTTGACTGAGAATGAGTAACGAATCTCACCAGATTCGTTTTGAACCAATAATCTATACTTCATACATATCTATCTAGTTCACGGATATGACATTTGTGAATTGACAAATTACATTGTGTGGAACAGTAAGTGGCACGTGTAAATTTAGTTTATAAATTCACTAGCGGTGAAATATCACGTGCACACTCAGATAATTTCAGAACTTTTACTTTATTTGCTTCCAACCGTTCACTGGCCTCCTACATTACATGTCAGTTGCCTTTGGGGAGCTTAAAGTTTCACAAGTATGGTATAATAATCAATTCGTATTTATTAACTATTGAAATTTGCTTCATACTAGGTCATCGCTAGGAATGTGTGGAAATATTTTACGACAATGATGTACACACGAATGTAGACAGATGGAACTATATAATACTAACTACTAAGTACCTAACTAATAAAACTGAAAAAAAAACATCAGAGGAAATCATTGCCATTTAAATAAATCTTTTAAAACCATAAAAAATTCATTCGTCTTAAGGCACTGTGGGATCGACGATGAGAAGACTCGACGTAGCTTCCCAAACGCTGCCCAACCCAACCGAATTCTTCTGTTCACCTCGTCCTCGAAGTTGTTTCTACCTAACTGCAATGTCTGCCCGAGGTACACATAATTTTGAACAACTTCGAGAACGGCACCGTGTACCGCAATCGGTTCCGGTAGTACATGTTCGTTAAACATGACCTTGGTTTTATCCAAGTTCATCCGTAGGCCGATGCGTACAGAAGTGTCAGCTAAGTCATTCAGCATTTGCTGTAGGTCCTGCAACGTCTCTGCCATGATGGCGATGTCATCTGCAAATCGCAAGTGAGGGATGTATTCGCCATTGATATTGATGCCACGCCCTTTCCAGTGCAGCGTCTTGAACATGTCCTCCATTGCATTTGTGAACAATTTCGGGGAAATAACGTCCCCGTATCTCACTCCTCGATGCAATGGTACGGGCCTTGTTTGCTGATTCTGTACTTGGACGGACATGGTGGCGGCTTCGTAGAGACATCTCATCACTTGGATGTATCGCCAATCTACTTGGCAACGCTGCAGGGACTCCAGAACAGACCAGATCTCGATCGAGTCAAAGGCTTTCTCATAGTCCACGAATGCTAGACACAGGGGCTGATTATATTCTTCGGTCTTCTGTATAATCTGCCGCACTGTGTGGATGTGGTCTATGGTGCCATATCTGCTCCGAAACCCAGCTCGCTCCGGTGGTTGGAATTCGTCGAGTCTTTGCGCAAGACGGTTCGTGATGACTCTCGAAAACAGCTTGTAGACGTGGCTTAGAAGGGATATGGGTCGATAGTTCTTCAACCTGGTCTTGTCACCCTTTTTGAAGAACAAGACGACCACACTCCTACTCCACGCTTCTGGAGTTCTCCCTTCAAACAGGACAGCGTTGAAGAGCTTTTGGAGCTCCCTTAGTACGGGTTTACCCCCGAAGACGAAAGTCTTTAATGAGTGCGTCCTACCCGTCATGACATACGGAGCTGAAACGTGGACACTTACGGTACGGCTGGTCCACAAGTTCAAAGTCGCTCAACGTGCTATGGAAAGAGCTATGCTCGGCGTTTCTCTAAGGGATCGCATCAGAAATGAGGTGATCCGGCAGAGAACTAAGGTCACCGACATAGCGTACCGGATCAGCAAGCTGAAGTGGCAGTGGGCTGGCCATATTAGCCGCAGAACCGATAACCGTTGGGGAAAACGAGTTCTTGAGTGGAGACCGCGTCTCGGCAAACGTAGTGTAGGACGACCACAGGCCAGGTGGAGTGACGATTTGAGCAAGATGGCTGGCAGGAGCTGGATGCGAGAAGCCCAAAATCGATCTAAGTGGCGTGCAATGGGAGAGGCCTATGTCCAGCAGTGGACTGCGATAGGCTGATGATGAAAAAATTCATTGTACACATGCCGTGTTACTCTTGACTTAAGCCTTAGCTGTGCAGTTCTTAAATATGCCAAGTAATGTGGAATATCTAAATCTGTTATCTCATTCAGCTCGATAAATTGAAAAAGACGTTTAAAATTTTATGTTTAGGAATTTTGACATGATCATCATGATCATCATCCAGTTGATGCCCCTCTTCAATCATAGGACGGAGAAACAACCATGGGATTTCTTACCCCAGACTTACGGTTATACTCGTATAACGCTAAACGACGAACAGCCAACAGACAATACATTATTCAAAAACAATTGCTTGGTATCAGCTAAAAAACTTCCTAAATTTAAAAACAAAGCAATTATGAAGCTTGCTAGTATGAGCTATAGGCGTAACAGAAAGGTCATATAGCGTGATATATTAAAAACGAGCACTAAAAATCTAACTTAGTTGCATCATAAAAAAAAAGTATATATGTATTTATATCAGTTGTCTAGTACCCATAGTACAAGCTCTGCTTAGTTTGGGACTAGATGGCGTTGTGTGTATGTGGTAGAATATTATATTATTATTATCTTCTTCAACAAATTAGGAGTCAATATCCTATTTTGATTAGAGTAGCTTGGGTTTTAAAAACTTATGCTTAATTAACAAAAATAATGAAATTTAACCGTCATATTCAGAAATCACCACCAACATAATCGGTATTAATATTACAAAAAAGAACTGTATTTTTTTGTAATATTGATACAGATTGTCAGCTGTATTATTGGAAGGATTTCTAATTACATTATATATAATGAAAGATATTATAACATTAATACTATAACTTTAACAACTACATAGATAGGATCGTTCCTGCACTACATGTTTCAATCACAAAATTATTACTTTTATTGTAATTATTTTTCTCGCATAGTAAGTAGTTTTTTTTTTGACATTGATAATATCCAACTGAAAAGCATCTGAATGTTTATGATAAATTACCTGTGATTTATAATGCCATGCAATACATGTCATAGTTGTAATAACGTTTGTTGTAATATAATCATTATACATTAACTTATTACAGCTCTCATATATGTTCGTATATATACATGTGCATCTATGTGATCAGATTTATTGATTTATGATTACGTAGAAAAAAGTCATCTATTATAAATTCTATACTCAAAAATATCCATTACACAAGGTACACCACCGTACTGAATAGAGTATGCAGTTGACAAAGGATTCACTCAGATCTGTTATGTAAATCACATTCTAGGCTCTAATAACGAATTGAATGTATTCGGGCTCTCATATGAAAACGCACATCTATATTAATTTGTTGGGAGTGGCGTGAGACTCGGGTCACTTGTGTGTTGCTATGATAACTTGATGAATCTTTGGCATTTAAAATTACCATTATATATTTGTTCACATAGCAGCCATTTCTTAGTGTTTTCCTATCCTTCCTATCTCATCAACATATCAAACAAAGGACACGTCAATATCGGTCAAGTGATTAGCAACTAAATGTGGGTAGTGCATGCCAACAAAAACGTTGCTCATCGATTAAGTCAATTCACATTTATAGTTTCTTGTGAAAATGTCAAAGGTTTTGAAAGGTAATATACATAGTCATAAATAAACAGTAGTTTTATACTTCATGAAGTTTTTTATTTTATATATTTATTGATGATATCATTGAAGGAGTGCTGACAGCTAAAATTGTACTCAACATTATGAGTAATACAACTGCAACTTACAACTAATACATTTATGCATTTTATTAATCATTTATGCATATCATTATATAGGACGAGACAGAAAAATCATCGTTCTGCATTTACTGGACGCAAACACGGATAGAGATTCTTGTGATATTACTCACTAAAGCAGCTGACAAACGTCTTTCCTTTAGAATTCCAAGAAATGCACAATCTGTGTTTATGCTCAAAGAAAGTTTCTATATGAAGTTTTAGATTATATCTTTGTTCGTATAACTAACATTTGAATATCATGTTGCACTATGACCTTAAATACTGAGAGGCAACTTCCGTCCAGCAATGGAGCAACATTTGTTAGAATCGCTATTTATTGTATTCATACAGCAGTGAAATCGTTGAATTACTTCAAATGAAGTAAGTAGAAGTAAGCAAATAGGAAATAAAATTAAAATAGAATCTTTTTTATTTTACTCGTGAAACAAACATTGTTTTTCTGTAAATTATTGATAAGAAAAGGTGATAACGATCCAAGTAAAGGCAATGCTAGAGATATCATACGTTTCGCTTGATATATGTGGGATTATTACATTTATTTCCTCTGCCTTCTAAATTTTTTTTTTGTTTATCCATATTAATCAAAATGTTAAGTTATTTTGTGTACGCTTCAAAAATTTAACAAGTTCTATACAAGCCTTAAAGATGTTTTTTTTTCCTATTTTTCACGTCACCTTTATTACTTATTTATCATCTATGCAACCACATTGTGCCACAGCGAAGAGTGGCAGGGTATAGCTAGTTTTTCTTTTAAATATATTTTTTTACGATTTATATAAGTGCGATAAAACTATTTTTCATACCATACAAATCTTTATTGAGTATTCATGAATGGAAACCACAAAAAAACATATTTTAACTTGAGCTTTGAGAGAAAAATGAATCTTAGAAACTTCAAATACATAAACAAGTTGTGCAAAATTGATAAAACCTTCGCAATCCGAATACTGGATTAAGTTAATTTTGAAAATTTCATCTATCTTTCGTGCTGGACCTCCGCCGGCAGCAGCATCGCGATGTTCACGCGACCTTGACACGCGTGTTCTAGGGAAAGTGAACAGACCGGTTGTTGAGTAAGGGGTCACGTCGCGCGAACTTCAGACAGCTAGGACATGAACACAAATTAAACCTCCTTCCCAAAGCCAGTTCCAACTTTAAACTAGTATTAACTATCAGAATTTGCGTACAAAATATATGCGGTATTTCCAGATGATACGACCTTCAAGAAAACCATTTAGTGATCCGTCTGCTCAGGGGCAAACCCCTGCGTTAAAAAACAGCCAATGATATTTTCTTCAGACACGTACACATATTTTTAAGTATACATAATTTTTTATTTAAAATAATGTATCCCAGAGTTTATCTATGACATGTATGTATTTAGAAGTATGTTTATCAGCAGTCTGGTTACCATAGCACAGGGTCTACGTAGTTTGGCACCAGACAGCCGTATGTGAGATGTGTGAGGTTATTATTATTTTATGCAGATTTTTCAATCCAATAATTTACTTTATATGAGACAAAGTATCACCGAATTCAATTACGCCTACATCATGATGAATTGTAATAAACTGTATATTTCATTCCTAGATTTTTACCCTTAGTGTTGGTATTTCATTCTATAAATTTGAATGAAACCAAATCATATTGAATGGGCAGTGCATTATGAAGCTCGCTATGTCGGGAACCATGAAACGTTGAAACTTCAAGGGTTCCGGTTAAAGGTTACGGTACCCTAGAAACAGACAGTAAATCCTGGTCAACGAGATTCGGATTGTCAGTGAACACCACCAAATGCCAGGCAATCATAGTAGGCGGCAAAATTTTGATAACCAGATTAGATGCAGCTTTAATCCCACCGGTCGTCTTTAACGGCTCAGATATACCTTGGAGCCCGGTAGTCAAAGACCTAGGCCTGCTCATCGATTCAACTCGAGATTTCCGTGCTTATTTTACTCATGTGAGTCAGAAAGTAACCACAAACTGTTATAAAGTCTTAAGAATTTCCTACGTCCTAAAACGAAAATTTATCTCATGCAGTCTCTAATTATCCCTATAATTGATTATGGCGATGTGTGTTACTTTGACCTGAATGCAGGTCTCCTTAACATGCCAGACCGTCCTTTTAATAACTGCATTCTATATGTATTCAATCTTTGAAAGTATGACTACGTGTCTAATCAAGTCTTGATCGGTAGCTTGTATGCAATTAGAAAGTAACAATACTCTTAAATTATGATAAAAAAAATATTATTTACAAGAAAGTTGAATGGTTAAATTCTTATTTACAGAGTAAGTAACAAAGTTAGTTAATCTTTGGAAACCTTGGAAACCTGTTAATGGCTTTCATACTACGAAACCGAGGGTTACCAAATAAATCCATGAAGATTCGTTAATTCACAATTCGAATTATACTTAGATCAGCCGGCTATCAAAGCTCATAGATTTAGCAGTAAGAGCTTTTTAAACTAAGAATCCCAACTAAAACCCAAAGATGACAGGCAGAACCGTTTCTTAATATTTCCTTTTCCACTGACAACTCGGGCCATGATAGGACATGGCTTTTACGAAATCATTTTCAAGTTAGGTTGCAGTAAGAAAAATATAAACCAACCAGCCACAGCGGAGTCCTTCGTCTCCGTCAAAGATTCTGGCACAAGCAACATTTTATAATGACCATGTAAATGTAAGCCTCAACAGCTGTAAGCTGGACATAAGCCTCTCCTTTCTAAGGAGAGCCTTATGTCCAGCAGTGGACTATTAAAGGCTGTTGATGATGTAAATGAATGAATGAATGACTTGGCATCTACGTACAACTAAATGAGAATTCCATCATTCAAGGAGAAATCCATTCATTGTTTCACTTTTAGACGTTCGCGTCATTATTTCAAATGTTAAAAAAAATCATTTTAATTTGACTTTTCGACCCGGCATCTCTTCTATAGACCTTAAGGTTTGAAATTAAATCTTACAAGGACTAAAACTTGAATCAATGACCGTTTCTATTTTAATTTAAATGTTGGAATTATATAAAATAAACCAATTATGGTTCATTGCAAATAAATATCGTTTTAAAATAAAGTGGTTAAATAAAATAATATACATGATAATAATTCGTAATGTCACATTCATATATTTCAGTTTACTAATCTTAATTTTTCGTGTATGTAGTCGTAGCTTATTTAGTGAATGTATACTTCACTGTTACTTTTTGTCTTAATTTCTACATGGTATCCCTGTCACAAACACGATGCCACAAACACCATACATAACTATAACATAACTTTAACGTCAGTGTCACAACATTATCTTTTTGTTAAAATTGTATTTCTTAATAACCACAAGTTCTGTTACAATATATGTGAATGATTCAGATAATACTCAATGGAGGCTTAATAATGCAGTTGACATCCTACCTACCTATTTGACATCGTAAAAAAAAGAGTGAAACTGGTTTCCATACTGAACTGGGCATTCTCCTTCAAAGTATAGTTAACTCATAAATAATAACAATAAGTAGCTAAACGCAGAACACTATAAGAACTGCCAGTTAAAAAGGCAGAAATCATTACTATTATTAGTAGGCTAACCTTGTAAACGAAGAAACAAATATTTGATCCGCTGACTTACGAAATGGAATTATTAAGTCGAAATAAACGGTTTTTAATTGAGGGTTTAACAGCAACACATTCAATGTTTTTTTTTCTGTTTGCGCAATTAAAATACGGGCTTGTTCTCTCTTATAATAGTAGCTGTATAATTATAATTTGAAGAGAACAGATTCCCAATTGAGTTTAAATATGTACTGTTAAAATGTTAGAATAAGATCGATGTGGGTCCCAACATTTGTGGGATTTTATCATTGCAAATTTTGAGCATTTTTTTTATGTCTTGTATTTAATTTAAATCCATACTTTAAATATAATCAGTTAGACAAGTAACGATGATCTGATGCTTAAAAACCGGTATTATAAATATTCCATTAACATAAAATCAACCAATATATTATGCATAAAAATATACAAGAATATCAATGTAATAACTATTCACCTACAGACATATTGTATAACAACTGTTTTATATTTTTTGTAAGACAAGAATTCACCAATAACATAAGCATGCTTATATTGTTCCAATCTCAAACGATTCGTCTAACGTCTGATTTGCTT
The DNA here is from genome assembly GCA_902825455.1 of Arctia plantaginis. Classification (NCBI taxonomy): domain Eukaryota; kingdom Metazoa; phylum Arthropoda; class Insecta; order Lepidoptera; family Erebidae; genus Arctia; species Arctia plantaginis. The sequence goes on along the minus strand of CADEBD010000314.1, from coordinate 12,061,365 downwards.
TCTAATTTCTTCCGTATTTGCTATTTTCTGGATTTGGCGGAGGTAACGTTGCCAGGTAGTCTAGGGCGCTCTGAATTTCTCGAGGTACAGGCGGAGGTGTTGGTAAATGAGCCCCTTGAGGCTGAAATCCGTTTTCGTCTGCTAAATACTGCAATTGGATCACCTAAACGAAAAACAAAACGGCATTAGACATTAATGACGTCACGATAATAATACAAACTTCATTCTCACCTAAAACTTGTGCTGATGATACATAATGACAGGTAAAAGATAATTTACCTATGTATATTAATATACTTAATTGGATACATACTGTAAAATGATTAAGGTACATAATTTAAATATTTTTAATTCCTTCGTACTATTTGTACACCTTGTAAACTTAAATATAATGTAGGTATGGATTCGGAAACCCATTTGTTACAAACCAATCTATACACGTGCAATATCTTGCACCTACTCTTTAGTGTAGGGTCCGTCTTTGGGTATTTTTAACCAGAAAAATCATTTAGCGATAGCAAGGAGAATATCATTTATATCGTTATAAATACCAAATTTAGACTTTATTTAAATATTGAAAGATTTAAAAATAAATAAACAAGTAGCCAAAATGATGATGATAAATAACTATTCGTCAATGTCATTCTATGGAGATTAATGTCAATACATAACTCATTATCATAAAAGATGAGAAAACAAAATTGCTATATTTATGTTTGATTGTGAGAAAATTAAAATTAAGAATTTGTCATATGACGGATATACTTAAAGGTTATCTGAGAATTACTATGTGCAACACAACACGTCATGTAAATCAATGACGACGATATAACAAACCTGAGCCATCACTAAACCGCTAATGCCATCTAGTGCAAAGTGAAAAAACTTGATTGTATCTAAACTAGCTAGAGTTGCTGCTAGCCCGTGCTACGTTGTTCTACAAAAGCAATCAAGAAAAGCTTGTGGCGCTATAATATCATTAAAATACGCAAATTAAATCTGAAAGTCTAAAGCTTACGCTATAAACGGCCAACTAGTATCCATAATGGATACTAGTTGACCGTAATAATAAAATTTATTTAAATAAACGCCTACACTAGAATAAATCATTTTTGATTATATGGCCATGGTCAAAGTATTGATTAAAACTATTATTTTCATGCAAATAGCATACTAAAATGTGACGAATTCAAATGAAAAATATTAAAATATCTATTTTGGTTTTGAATGAGAACAAGTTATAATACAGCCAATGATATTTAATTTCTCGCAATATCATTAGTGTTTATATAAGTTGTCATTGTCGATAGCCTTCCTTCATAGCAGAGCGATGCTCATTATTGTCTTATTCGAACTGAAGCTGTTTGGGATTACCTTGATATAATGACTAGTATAAAAAATCAGCTTTTTAAACTGATTTAATGCGATTAGTATCTGCATAATTTTCATATTGAAACATGGAAAGGAATAAGTTATATCATACAACATTATTATAGCTAACCATCCTATTAATAATTCTAAAGATATCTGCCCATACTATCTCTTAGCCTTTCGAATTTCATCATATATAATTATATATACGTTCCGTTAAGCCTCGTATGCTTAACGGAATCACGTCATAGGTGTTACACATCTTTAAATTGTCTGAAGTTTCGACCAGGTTGCGTATAGCTAGTTAAATATTTATTTATAAGCTAATTTGCTTTCTGATGTGATAAAACGATCTACAGATGGTCAAATTTGCAGTTTTGTTAAACCGGCAACTCGTCTTGGAAGCCTTGACATTCAAAAGAACAAGCAAACAAAAAGCCAAGAAAATAAAACATCTCATGTCTAACTGAAATCATGTTCTTGAAATATTTGTATTTGTTTCTTTTACGCACACCTGCTTTCTTGTCTGCGCTTAAAACTATGGGTCCATGCTTAGGCATATGCAAGGGGTGGTTCACCTTATTATATGTACCTATGTTTGAATATAAAATTACCTGTCCATCGGGTGCTGTGTATTGATACTGGCCTTGCGCTGTTTGTGCTTCCTGTTCTGGGATGCCAAGATTCTTCACATACCCCTGCTCCTCAGCGGAGATACCGTTACCAGTTTCATAGCTGGAATAATAAAAATCAAGTATGTTTACAAATTTAAATTACTACTGCAGATTCCACTATTCTCGTTTCATTTTGATATCTATTAAGAAATTTACTTCCTGGCACGAACGTGTGAAAGTGTATGAGTTCATTTAGTTAGATTAACACATCTAAACCTTAAATATTATTTTACACTTATAAGGTTTTTTTAGCTTTCTTGGGGCAGTTTTTATAATTTAATTTGTCAATATTTCTCTGGTTATAGTAGCTACTTGTATTAACATGTGGACATAGGCCGATGATAAATTATATTATTATGTTAAATATTTATTTACTTTAAAGTTGAGGTTTTATAGATATGTATTTGTTGTAAAGAATTTTATCCCAGAGAACTGAATTAAGTGATTTTCCAACTGAATTATACTAGATATTATCTACAGGAAATTACAGAATACTAACTACAATTAATTTTAACCGTAAAATAAATGTAATCATTCCTACAGTTGGCAATATGACAAATAACAAAAATAGCGTATACGCATAAACAGTAATAGCCATTGGAGACGTGATAGCCGGCGAAAGAAAAAAGTACCATTGTGAAAAAAATCAGAATTACCAGATTGATTTGTGAATCAAATTATTAATTACAGTCAGTGTACTGTAAAAAGTAATATCCACAGAAAAGTATTTAAAAAATCTAAATCTCTAAATAACCTTTATCATCACCACTGTATTTCAAACAGTTGCATTATTTATTTATTACTGCAAGTAAATCGTTTCAGACATTTTTAAAGTCGTACTTTACAGCTAGAAGGCGCCGCATTTCCTAAGACTCACTCTGGGAAGAAATGCCGAAACAAACCGCAGAGGTGTCTGTTTTTCGAAGTCCGTGTACAATGTTAGAGTACAGTGTTTAATCATTTATAAAGTACTGACTTATTACCGTACTGTTGTTAAAACTGGCAAAAAATCCCATTACGAACTATCGAGTTGAACAAAATCGAGACCAGAACTTATTAAATCAAAATGTTTTTACAAACTTATACAGCGCCAACAAAAATGACAATAATTTGGAAATAATCAATAATAATATATTTTCTTAATATCATCAAATTTGTTGCCACTCCTAGGCCTGATATTGCACTACTCTTTTAACATTCATCGTACAATTCAAAATAAATTTAATTACTTTGATAAATCTAAACTCTTCTGTTGCCTATAAGATTTTTTTTTAAAACATACCTCCATTTATAAGATCCATCAGGATTGAGAACTTGCTCCTGTCTGATAATAGGAATAGGCTCCGTGCTATACTGCGCTTCTTGTTGCTGATGTTGAAATAGAACCTGTTGTTGGAAAGGCTGAAAACTGCTGACGTCAGCAAACGCTGCACCCATTATGAAGGTTAATAAAAACTGTAAAAACCAGTTAAAATTATATTACTGACGTAAAGTGTTTGATTTTTAAAAGTTTAACAAAAAGAACAGAACAAGTTTCGCAGAAACACTGCTATACTTTATATTAATTCCCAAATTTGAAGAGACGTTGATAAGATTACCTCACTAGCGACAAACAGTTTTAAAATAAGGGGGTTTTAAAATAACTAAACCTGGGTGTTAAAAGATTCGACGTGAAATCTTTTGTGCTTTTTTACTTATTATAACTTATGTTTCCAATTATATACATCACATGATACTCTATTTTTCTACCTATTAATAACTTTCTAATAAAAAAAATTAAAAAACTTACACCACACTTCATTATGAAACAAGTACGGAGAAAGAGGGATACTTGTAGTACAAAATGGAATGTAATGATGCATTTCTGATTCACCCTCAGTATTTATACCCAAAACTTTGTCGCAATTACGCATCACGGTGAATTCAGTATATATTTTATGATCATAACATCTGCACCATGAAGGACAGCCCTTATTCAACTATAATTTCACAAAAGAGAACTTAATCCTGTAACCAATAAGTCTTATATTGAAATGTGACACGCATATAAAATTGGAAGTTGTTACTATGTAAAATTATTATGCGTGTGAAATTTTTATTTCATCAGCGCGGTGTAGTGAATAAAAAGTAAATTAAGGAAACAGGCCAGTGGTTGAGCATTGACACCTTTTTGTGTGTATAAAAAATAAAATAGGATACCTTTCATGAAAAATTACTACTCTCGTGTATTTTTTTTTTATCCAGGTGTTAATTCAAACCGAACTAAGGTTCACGAAAAAACTATTCAGTAATTAAACAGAAAAATCAGATCAATTGTGGCGACGCATGTACTAACAATGTGATGTTTCTAAATAACATAACAAGGGTAAGTTTGACTTAAATGTATAATAACTATAAAAAATCTTTCATCATGATCAGAAAAAAATAAAAAAAAAACTTTAAAAGTTGTTAATGTAAACGACATATTATGTAAGGCAATAAATTCAACCTTAACTCGTAGTCACATCAGCGCAGGCGGATCTTACAAACCAGTCGTAAGCTCATACTTGTGACATACTTTAATAAAGCTTAACGGAAAAACACAGCCAATTCAATATTAAAATAGTGGTTAAAAGGTTTTTTCATTATCGAATTTGGTATGAGTAACGTAAGGTTTTTTAGATATTCGTATTTACAAATAGGTTAGGTATTAAAATTAGATTTCAATAACTATCATTATTACCAGCCTTAAACAGACTACTGCTGGATACAGGTCTCTTCTTTGAATGTAGGTTTTGGCCTACTATACAATGATTTCAATACATGAGCTAGAATTTTCAGTAACTATCTCTGTGCTACAAAGGATTTTAGAATACAACTTCGTTATCTTCGTTTCTTCTTTTTTAATATTTCTTATTGACAGCAACCGTTTTCTTTTGTTTAGTGATATACTAGTAGAGGTTCTAGTTTGCATGTTTTATTATTATTTTGTACCTTGAACTGATATCTCAGGGCCAGTAAAGGGAAATAAAAAATCTACAAATATTTAATAAATACTCGTTTATTATTTACAGATTATTTCTCAATGCTATTGGCATAGGTAAGCCGGGTTGCGAGCTAGCCCCAAATAAGAGACAATAGATTTATATAGGTCTTACTTTCAGAAATAGCTGCAGATATACGTTATATAGTGGAACGAGCTCCATCAAAATAAGTAAAGGAAGTAGCTCTATTGAAAAGGAAACTGTATGAAAAAGCATACATAAGAAATCCTAGAGAACCTATGCACACACATAGCCACAATTAGTATAGAGTGCGGGATACTGTTTGAAGAAATATGTTGGAGGACATACTGGGGAACATATTAAAAAAAAATCTGTAGGCATGTCTTCCGTTCGCAATAGTTGGTTGCACCGGTTTTACAACCTTGGTTCAAGTTTGTAAATTGAAGAGAATGCCTAAGAAAGAAATTATTTACCGAGAAGGAACTCCCCTATAAGAATACTATTCGGAGTTAAAACTACAGTGTGAAAACTATAAGGTTTCTGTTATTTATTATTTTTAAAATTTATGTATTTTACTTCGGAATATTTTCTGCATAATGGTTTACTTAAACTTTAGAGTAGAAATCTACTTTAATATAGACCAACAAAAGAGTCGAACTGATCACCTTTCGTCTTATATAATATTTGTCAATCGGCTTTTTATGGTCATGTTCCCAAGAATGGTACACCATTCGCGTCATTTTTATAGTTATAGTCAAATACAGCGAAGACCACCCTTTAGTATCATTGACTACAAATACTCTAGTATAAATAATCGTCTTCTTAACTTTGTGCAACATTTGTTAAAAAGAGTAATTAAGGAGGTGTCTTTAAAAGCGCACAGTGGTGGAGTGTCAATTATCCCAGTGATAGAGATGAAATTTTTTCCGTATGGAACGATGGCGGAAAGTTGCGGCCGGTATTAGTCTAACAATTACTCGGGGCACTCTCCATGATATATACGATAGAGAATGAAGAGAGTACATCTCCGTGTAACGCCAATCGGAGATCTTTTTTTTGCTATGGACTATCCGAGTCGCTCTTCATTGGATGCAGTCCAGAGGGAGAAACTAATGCTGGGGTGCCCCTGCATAGAGATGAGAACAGTATTCCATATGCGGAAGGACTTGCGCATTATAAAGTAAAAAAAGAAAAAGTTGTGAATAATGGTTGCCATACACGTCATTTTTAAATATTTATTTTTCAAAACTAGAGTATTACACTCTAGTTTTGAATATTTTTTTAATTTTGAATGGATCTAAGGTAAAGTAAATATTACTAATATTTTAAATTACCACCAATTGTGCTTTGATGGGACATCCCTTATTTTATCACCATATTTAACACTCGTAGTCAGATTGGTTGATAAAAGCTATTAAGGTCCTGATCATAAAATGCAAAATTGATAATCGTCCCACGCCTTGGTACATTTATGCCTCTGTCAAAATGATCACCGGTAAAACAAGTATCACAATACTTCTGGGCATGTACAACAACAAAATACGTGCAGGTATTTTGGTGAAATCATGCTGTTTTTATGCACTGACTAATTGAATCAGTTGTCAGTACAATCTTGAGAAGAGGCCGTACGCCGTATAATTAAGTTTAATCATGATCGTTATGATGGATAAGTATTAAATATAAATCACTTTATTAGATCTAGACATTCACAAGTAGAATATCATTTAAGGATGATTATTTTATAGCTGACATAATCAGTCAAATTGTTCATGGACGATCAAACCATGAAAGAAAGTTGATCATGAACATGAAATATGAGTACCGAAATCAAAAAAGGCAGTACTTTAGCTACTATTTTCTCAAAAACCTTACCGCGGTAAAGTACTAACCACACCTTCTCGTTTTATCGATATTAAATTAATTAAAAACTTGCAAATATTCGGATACGAGCCGGACTAGATAATCAAACAGTCATGTCTAAATATTTACTTGTATTCTGGATACATACTAATATACTTCATGAATCGTCATTAATTGGTTAATTCTTAGATCTGGCTACAACTTATATATCTAACTACTGAATCGGGGATTACCTACAGTATTAATTTATTCTTACTATGTTGAGTTGATACTACCTAATGAAAATGTTACTATTGAAACAAAAATTATAATTAAACAATTATATCATTTTTCTTTTACAGAAATTTACTTTAGAAGTATAAATTAAGCATTTTCTTCAGATATAATTTAAACTGTATTTGTAAAAGATTATCTTAACGGTTCACCTTAAGGGTTACTAGATACACGCATATTTTTTATTTACGATACGGTCCACAATGATTTAACGCTGTATTGTATTACGCTTTGGTTGAACTTACTGATTAAGGTGAGTGTATAGCAACTTACTTATGGAGCAATGGTTATTATACAATTGCTGGATAGATAATATCTTCTATAATCTAAATGAACTCGAGTACTGATTAAAATTGGTACTTGGAAAAAGACACATATGTCATTATCACCATCTCTTTTTTGACCCATTCCTCCCCACTGTCCTATTTTAGGACACTATTTTTTCTTACATGTTAGGCCTTTTTTTATGATTTTTGATGAAAATCATATTTTTACAATATTTTTAATATTTTTACTGTAAAAAATGTTTACGTAATTTTAATGTATTTTTTCAAATTGATCATTTTTGTTACCTCAAGGAGAGCATTAAGTTCCGATTTTAAATACCGGAAAAGAAAAAAGTTACCGAGTTCAAAGTACGTAAAACTGATTTTTAGACCTCTACCAAGTATGTAACAAATAAAAACAAAAACAAAATATAATTTGGGAACTTGTGGTATACATTCGAAATAAGCCGTACTATAAATATGACACTGGGAACATGTCTGTACAATTTGCCGTGAAAGCGTGTTCGAGCCTGTTTCGCTAAGTACAGTTCAAACGTGTCAATCGTTTGTTTCTTGCGGGTCTTGATTATGTTTAAATTAGTCGATAAGTCTACGCCAAACACATTACATCTCGTGACACGATTGTGATTATTTATCGAACTAGAGTTAAAAAAATTAATTGTTTATAAGGTTGAAAAAGGCACGTAAAAATATTTTAATTTTGTTATTTATCAAATATTAAACGACGTGACGATATAATAATAATAATAATCATTTATTTGCATGAATATGAGTACAGGGTTGGTCAATTCAATTAACAAAGGTTCATCATATCCTGCCGGGTAGGCGTGCAAAACTTTTCGTCAGAAACTGATACCTACAGACCATGCAATACATAAATTAATGACAATCAGTTTTATTGGTCAAATATCAGGCAATTACAATAACAATAATTAAGTGGTCAAATAAATGTGTTAAGTCAAATTATTGATAATATGGAAATGTCACCGTCAAAGCACACTAGTATCACGGTCGTTTAAAAACTCATCAATCGTGTAAAAACATTTATTAATGAGATATTTTTTAAAGTGAACTTTAAATAAATGTAGATGGAGTTCTCTTATGACCCCAGGTATTCTGTTGTAAATTCTAGGTGCCATGCAAAAAATACTCTTGCTCATTAGTGCAGTTTGAGCCTTTCGCATGCATAACCTATCATTATCTCGTCTGTTCCGTATCGTTTTGTCTTGAAGACGTTTAAATATATTAGGATTAGACTTAACGAAGACTGCTGTTTCAAATATATAAAGTGCCGGAATAGTCAAGATACTGTTGTCTCTAAAAAATGGTCTACAGCTGTCAAGTGTTTGTAGTAAAACATCGCTCTTATTACTCTTCTTTGAGATTTAAAGACGAGTTCTCTATTCGTTGAGTTACCCCAAAATATAATGCCAAATCTTAAGATTGATCCTACCATACCATGATACGCTGTTAGTAGAGCATGTTTATTTAAAACCGGAGCCAGTTTGAATAGGGCATATGACGCAGAACTGATTCGCTTGGAGAGTTCTTCCGTATGAACTTTCCAATTTAAGCGTTTATCTATTGTGAGCCCTAGGAATTTAGTTGTATCTACATTGCTTAATGTGTTGTTTTCATGGTGTACTTTAACATATGGCATCAGAGTACGTTGACCAAAGAACATTACTTTAGTTTTTTTAATATTTATTTTTAGGTTATTACTGTTTAGGTAATTTATGATACACGTAATAGTCTCATTAATGTCGCTCTCGTAAGTATGTTCATTTTTACAATTTACGATAACAGTACTGTCGTCAGCAAAAAGTGTCATAGGATATTCAGATGCTCGTGGCAAGTCATTTATATATAGCAGAAACAATAAAGGACCTAACACGCTCCCCTGTGGCACTCCAAACATAGGAGAGCGATATTCCGATGAGTATTCTAGAATATATTGTGCAGGAAACCTTAACCAACCTAACGCCAAACATTATAAAAATGATTTGAACTTCAATATAACTGTAAATTACTTAAAAGTCTTTATAGGAATTTTGTTTTTCTCTTCGTATCACCACTTGCCTCAAAGTAAACTTTATTGGTGTAGAGATTACGATGTACACATTCCATTAGTTGAACGAGCAATGTCTCGTTATCGTTTTGACAAAATTAAATCCTATTTACATTTCAATGACAACTCAAAAAATGATAATACTGACAAAGCTTTCAAAATTCGCCCATTTATCGATAAAGCTAAAGAATCATTCCGAAAATTTGGGATATTTGAATCCAGTTTAGCTGTTGATTAGATGATTGTCAAATACTTTGGTCACCATGGGATCAAACAATTTATAAAAGGTAAACCTGTGAGGTTTCGATACAAGCTTTGGGCACTGTGTGGAGTCAGCGGATATTGTTATAACTTTTTGCTTTACACAGGCAAGAATGCTCAAATCTCTGATAGTACTGGCGATGGCTTCGGTTCAGCAGTGGTAAAAAAGTAACTTGCAGTATGTACAGATCCCAGAGCACATGCAGTCTATTTCGATAACTTTTTCAGCAGCATGCAATTGTTGATTGATTTGAAATCTCAAGGGTTCAGAGCTACAGGGACAGTCAGAGACAATAGGACTAAGAAATGTCCTATCATGACCAAACAAGAGATGAAAAAGAAAGACCGAGGTTATTCCGATCATCGTTTTGATAAAAAATAATGAAATATTATGCGTGAAATTTCACGACAACAATGTACTATGTCTTTTGACTTATTTTGATACTGTTGAACCTTTTGTAAAAACTAATAGGTACTCAAAGAAAGAAAAGGACAAAATAGCCGTGAATCAGCCAAGGCTTATTCATAATTATAATAAAAACATGGGAGGAGTGGATAAACATGATTGGCTGATTTCTAAATATCCAATCCGCTATTCTGTCCAAATGTACACTTGATGTCTGCAACAATAAAGACATGATAATCAAGACGTTATAAACTGCAAAATATTTAATTTAGTCTCCAATTATCATAAACGTCTGCATTTTGAGTTGCAAAACAGAACGTTGTTATTACAAACGGCAGTGATGTAGATATTTCAATCACGAATTGTATTTACATATCTATTTAAATTTAACGTAACATGCTTAAAATAGTTCATGGTAATTAGTCGTGATTAGAATTATAATGAAACCGTCGCAAGTAATTGTTTAGGAAAAAGTTTACCATCATCTTATCGTGTTAAGGAACCTTATGCTTGATACGCAAACTCCATAGAATTATTATTATTATTATTTTTTTAAAAGACAACTCCCGCATTAGGAATAAATCCTGTGTCGCGGGGGACTTTACAAACATACATGAAACGGACACAAAGAACACCTAGACTCAGAACAACAATTTGTGGATCACACAAAGTGTCGTCCCATGTGGGGTTTGAACCCACAACACTCGGCGTAGTAGGAAGCGGCTTGGCGACCGCTTAAACCACTACGCCATCCGTGCAGTCCATATTATTGATTGTAGCACAATGCAATCGAACTACGGTTGATGAAATTTGATGCTTTATCTATGCAGTAGTTATTTACACCACACATTGTTAAGTGATAATACTTAACATATTATGATGTATTGTTTGCCAAAATGAGTCTGCGTGGGGTTCGTTGATGATGGAAAGTTTTAAACCTACTGATCACCGCGAGAATTAATCCACGGCATTCGCTGCCATGGAAACAAGAACCTAAAAAATCCAGCGTAAGGACAGGAAGTCGAAGCTTTCGGAAAGGATGAAGTCGAAGCTTTCAGGAACCTAGGGTTCATGAAGAAACGACGAACGACTACCTGTCACTTCGTCAGCAAAGTGGTCTCTAAACTAAGAGATCAACAAGCTCGTAAGACACGACCCACGGTTCTCTAATACTCTCTTGATTGAAAGAGCGATCGAGCAGAATCGGGGTCAAAACCGACATCGTCGATATAGCAAAGACGCTGCAGGATCTATAATAGATGCTGAATGACCTAGCTGATGATAAGTCAGTCATGTTCAATGAACATGTACTACTGGAACCGATTGCGGTATACGGTACCGTTCTCAAAGTGGTTCAAAACCATGTGTACCTCGAGCAGATATTGCAGTTAGGTAGGAACAACTTCGAGAACGAGGTGAATAGAAGAATTCAGTTGGGTTGGACAGCGTTTGCGAAGCCACGCCGAGTATCCTTATCGTTGATCTCATAATGCCTAAAGACGAAAGTCTTCAATAACTGCGTCATAACATACGCAGGCGAAATTGGGCACTTACGGTGCGGCTGGTCCACAAGTTTAAAGCCGCTCAGCGTGCTAAGGAAAGGACTATGCTCAGCGATTCGGTTCGGTTCGGTTCGGTTGATCGGAGGTGATCCGGCAGAGAACCAAGGTCATCGACAAAGCCTACCGGATTAGCAAGCTGTAGTGGCAGTGGGCTTTCCATATTAGCCGCAGAACCGACAATCGTTGGGGTAAATGAGTGCTTGAGTGGAGATCGCGTCTAGGCAAACATAGTGTAAGACGCCCATAGATCAGGTGGGGCGACATTCTGCACAAGATGGCTGGCAGGAGCTGGATGCGAGAAGTCGAAAAGCGATCGAAGTGGCGTGCAATGGGAAAGACCTATGTCCAGCAGTGGACTGCGATAGGCTGATGATGATGATGAATCATCTCAAGGTAATTTTTTTAATCTAAAAGATTTGCGGAGGACATAAAGGAAGGAGCTGCTTCGCGAGCCATGGCTGTACAGTTTATATTGGGAAGTTGCATAGCAATATATCGGTGCGAGAACTTTCATTGCTCAATGTACATTTAACAGTTCCTTAGTTCGGTTTTGATTTCTTAGACGGTATTGAAACATTTATTTTGTTGTATGTTAAAGTTGTCACAAATTCAATATTGATTATATTTAAAGCGCCGGCTAAGTTTTATGAATCAACAGAATTAGTTTTATATATTTAGTATTAAAGTGGGACAAAATGCCATTGTCTTTCATTTCATAATATTTTAACTGATGTACTGGGTCTACCAATAGGGATGACCTGGTTTTGACAGCTCATAGCGGCCATGTTTGATGATGGATCTTTAACGTCTCTTGACATTTGTGTTCAGTAAGGATTGGCATTTTATCATGTCACGTTTCACTTTAAACCAACGCTTGGAAATTGTCCAAAATTATTATGGAACTGTGAATGGCGAGCGCTATAACTCGATTTTAACCGAATATTTCTTTCCGGAATTTGATGATATTGATGCAGACGACCTTTATTTTCAACAAGACGATGCACTACCTCACATTACTCGAGTGAACATGGAGTTATTGCGTGGAAAGTTTGGTGAGTCGTTAATTTCGAGAAATGGACCGATCAGTTGGCCACCAAGATCGTGTGATTTAACACCTTTAGACTATTTTCTTTGGGGTTACGTTAAATCTAAATTGTACAGCAATAATCCAGCTACAATTCATGACCTAAAACCAACATTCGACGAGCCATAGCCGACATACCGGCCGAAATGGTGCACCGCGTCATCGAAAATTGGCGTGAGACCGTCTGCAAAAAGAGCCGCGGCGGTCATTTGGCCGATATATTATTTAAAACATAAATTGCATAAAATTATCTATCAAATAAATCAATCGGATGCATTTTTGATAAAAAATTGTGTGTTTTATTCAATTTTTAAACCAGGACGTTCTTATTGGTAGACCCCATATCGTTCCCGTAGTTGAAAAATTAAATAACTTTTATATAGATACTAGATTTTGTAGTTCTGAGATAAACGGGATTCAGTGGTTTTTTTTTTAGTTAATGTACATTTGTTAAAAAATGTGAGACAATTTTAGTGTCGGTAATTTTATATTTTGTGGACCTGATTACCTTTTATATTTTGCTTTAACAAACTGAACTCTATCTTTAACTATAACAAAATAAAACATTAAAAATCAAGTTGTTTAATTTTGCCACAACTATTACTATAACGTAATTACAATTAGCTAATTATTTGGGCTATTCATTTAGTTTTCCTACAAGCTAAATCCTTTTGGTATAGTAAAATTTGGTGAAATAAATGCAGTTATTGAATTTATCAAACTCAAAATATTTTTAAATGTAAAACTTAGTGGCTTTGTATTTTACATTATTTTGATATTTTTTAATATTATTGATCTCATATAAAATAAAAGCTATTATGATATTAATAAAGTTATATTTTGTAAGAAATATAAAAGTATAATAAAATTTAAAAAAAAGGGTATTGTAAACAGATATTTAACTTGCTACAAACTTAAAAAAATAAACAAAATTATAGCAATTATAACAAGTGGAAACAAATTACCTTAAAGTATTCTTTCAAATCAAAACAGAAAATAATTTAAACCCAAAAAATAACAATAGGGCTCTAAAATCACAGACCTAATTACAAAACACATACTTAAGTAGTAAGTAAAACTATGAAAAACTTAAAATAGGTATGTTATTTAAATTATTTGCCATTTAACCTATCATTGACCACAGTTATTGATTTATTTACTGAGTTATTTATTTTTCCTTAAAAAAAATAGTGTTAGTCTGAAGATATTTATTATTCCATCTGTCCGACAAAAATGGCTATATTTTTAGAATGGAATAAGATACGACAATGCCTGTAAGGCTCAAATATGCGGCATGTTTTTGGTGTTTTGAAAATAGGGAAAAGTCAATATCGCCAAAACCGGACTTATTTAATTTTCCAACTACGGGGACGATATATAACTGATGAATAGAATGGCAATAACTTTTTAAATATTTTTTAAATTGTCATATTTATTTTTCAAATGTATTTTAATTGTAACTGTCTAAAATATAGAACTGTCTGTATAGAACTTACGTTGCCAAACATTATAAATTTCTCACGATTAAAATACAAACACAATTGAAACATAATTAAGTAGTGTATTATTGCTCCTTGAGATTAGATCCACTAGAGGATTCTTGATTTAATAGGATGAGCAACGGCGTGCGTGACGCCACTCATTTTGCAAATGTCCTTCTGTATCAACAAGCACTCTTAAAGCTTTCCTGATATACGAGTATTCCTAAAGAAATTAAATACTTTTTGTTCATACACTTTATAATGATGTCGTTTAAATGTTTTATTGTCTTATTGTCAAGTGTGGAATTTGTAGACTGCCCTTTATAAATAATTATTTCTTTATTTGCTGATCAAAGGTGTACAACGGTGCTACATTTTTCTCGATATTACAAGGCCTGTGGGTAAAATATTGGATGACACTATCATAGTGACCAGGTCACCTTACTGTCTCTCGCTCGATAGCCTGATTGCGGCTATCGTGCGGAGCGAGAGTGCGTGGAACTCTGCCGTCTCCTTCTGCGAGCAAGTTATGCTCGCGAAGGAGACGGCGGAGCGGGACCGGGAGAGGTTTAGAACTCTCCCGGCCCGCCAGGCCCGGGCACGGGCCAGGCAGCGCAGGCGACTCAGGCGCCGGAGGTCGCAGAACGACCTCCGTCCTCCATAAGCGCAGGCCTGGGGGTGACAGGTGAGGCCATCTGTCACCCTAGCAGAAGCAGGCCGGGGTGGCGGCGAGCGCGTTGCGAAGCGCGCTCGCTTCCAGGGAGCACAGGGAACATGGGGTTCCCACACGGGGCGGGGGTCGTCTACTCGTCTGTAGATGACCCGAGGTATGTCGGGGCACCAGGGCCTTCCTTTCTAGGGTATACCTGGTTCCCCGGCTATTAGTACCCGGCGAAGGCGTGCGGTTTTAGTCGGTTCGAGTCCGACATGTCACCGACAGGTGGTATCCGAGGGGATTTCCGCACGGAAAAAAAAAAAAAAAAAAAAAAAAAAAAAAAGGTCACCTTACTGTACTTCAGATTAACCCTTCCATGTATAACCTTACTTAGCCATATTATAATTTGACTTTATAGTTCACCTTAGAAGAACCTTAGAAAGGAGATTTTGGGCTTGTTACTTATCAGAGGTCTATGTCTAGCAGTTGACTATTAAACGCTATTGATGAAAAAAAATTATTTATCAATGGCGAATACATCTCTCACTTGCGATTTGCAGACGACATCGTCATCATGGCAGAGACGTTGCAGGACCTACAGCAAATGCTGAATGACCTAGCTGACCCTTCTGTACGCATCGGCCTACGGATGAACTTGGATAAAACCAAGGTCATGTTCAACGAGCATGTACTACCGGAACCGATTGCGGTACACGGTGCCGTTCTCGAAGTTGTTCAAAATTATGTGTACCTCGGGGAAACATTGCAGTTAGGTAGAAACAACTTTGAGGACGAGGTGAACAGAAGAATTCGGTTGGGCAGCGTTTGGGAAGCTACGTCAAGTCTTCTCATCGTCGATCCCACAGTGCCTTAACACGAAGATCTTTAATGAGTGCGTCCTACCCGTCATGACATACGGAGCTGAAACGTGGACACTTACGGTACGGCTGGTCAACAAGTTCAAAGTCGCTCAACGTGCTATGGATAGGGCTATGCTCGGCGTTTGTCTAAGGGATCGCATCAGAAATGAGGTGATCTGGCAGAGAACCAAGGTCACCGACATAGCCTACCGGATCAGCAAGCTGAAGTGGCAGTGGGCTGGCCATATTAGCCGCAGAACCGACAACCGTTGGGGAAAACGAGTTCTTGAGTGGAGACCGCGTCTCGGTAAACATAGTGTAGGACGCCCACAGGCCAGGTGGAGTGATGATTTGCGCAAGATGGCTGGCAGGAGCTGGATGCAAGAAGCCTAAAATCGATCTAAGTGGCGTGCAATGGGAGAGGCCTATGTCCAGCAGTGGACTGCGATAGGCTGATGATGATGATGATGAAAAAGAATCTCTTTTGTGTGTTGATTTCTATCTTGTTAATATTTCCGTACCGCTTTAATGGACCACAGGAGCACTAAGCATAGACTTAGCTTTTGACCGTGTTTACTAACGTACGTGATACTCGATTAGATTTTTTTGATTTAATATTTTGAACTTCCCACATGTTTATACTAATTGTGTGTTACACGTCCCTAAAGTGATATAACGTTATGGAAAAACATTAATTAACTATATTTTTCTCATAACCCACATTTTATGTTACACGAACGTGCAATCATCACTGTTATATTATTTGAATTCCTAACAAAGTACAAGGCCAAAATCTCGTTACAATTGTGCTTAACAAAAGATACCGATCTCAGTGTCAATTAATTTACATCACGTAAAATTTTGTTATCTATTTACATAGTAGGTACTTAAGTAGTTTTTTAGACCATCATTGCGGATCTCTAAATTAAGTCGATGAGAATGAGTTAATAAGAATTTTAATCTGGTGTTGAACCTAACAAAGCCTCTGATCTGATTAAAATTCTGAGTGTTCTCGTAGTTGTGGTGATTTTGAGATGCGCGATTTTTTTCAGACACATATAAAAACTAAACATGCATTCAACTTTAGTAAATATTTCATGGGGCATTTAGGATTTTTTAATCGTTTTATCAATATGTTTAATTGAACTGCATACCATAATTTTCCTCTTATCTACACTAGCGGTTCAGTTTTACCTTTTTTTCGGTGTACCTTTTTTTTTCTGTGATTAAAAACCGCACGCCGTCTCAGGTACCAGTAGCCGGGGAACCAGGTGTTGCCTAGGAAGGAAATCCCTAGTACCCCGACGTACCCCGGGTCATCACGGTATGTAGATGACCCCCTAGTGTGTGGAACCATTGTGTGCCCGTTCTATAAACTAAACAGCGCACCACAACTCCTGGTAAATTTAGGTAATGACAGATTTCTTACATGGTAAGACATAGGGTATTTTCTATCAATAAAGAAGTACTGTTTACGAGGTATAGAAGAAAAACCTTTTAGACAATCAAAGCCACTACTACATTTCGTTTCGACGTACTTAAAGAAATGTTTTGTTTATCTTAAAAGATAAATAAAACATTTAAGTACGTCGAAACGAAATCTTTTAATCTTTTCTAGCCTGAAATGGCAGAATGGAAGAAGACCTGAAGAAGTCACTCCGAGACCATAGCTGGGGTCTACGAGAAGAACCACGAGTAATAATGCCATCGCGCTTCCCTCGTCAGTTGCACGTGATGGCGAATATGTCAGACATACTTAGGTCAAATAAGTCCCTAAAAAATATCCTATTTCTTATAAGACGTATACAACACATATTGGTACAATGATAAATCATAAAAAAAATTTGTGAGTTATTTGTGAGTAAATTTATTAAACGCTTAAGTTTTAGATAAATATGTTTCTGCTAGCGTTCGTTTTTTATGTCAGGGTTTTTCCTTCATTCATATCAATTTTAAGATATATGATTTCAAACCCCTAAATCTCAATTACTTATTGTTATATAAGTTAAGTAGTTAGTCATTTTTAAAGTCAATATATATCTTTTAATATTTCCCTCATCGATACTTCGAGTGTCTAATCAAAGAATCAATCCAAAATTTAAACTTCTATACCCTTCTTGATAAAAAGACGAATAACTGATGCACTGATGATTGTTTTTAAGAATGTGCCTGAGTGTGCAAAATGGGCCCTTAAAAATTGGTTTTCTCAATAATTAAACAAATAGTAAAGTAAATTATCAAAATATTCAAATCAACGAAGTCAGCTGACGAGTGGTGACCTTTGCACGTCTGAACAAAAACCGAGTGTGTAAATATTAATAAAATATTTTCTGTAACGACATTGGATGCTTTTGCATAAAAAATACACAGCGTGGTCAAGGCTATTCTTACAACATGCTTATAGGTCATATTATAATACGAGATCAGCTCAAATATGATCAATCATATAATTATTGCCGTTTTTTTTTTCACGCGGAGAATGCTTTTCACACATTACCCTCCGTTGGGGAAACGCAGGGCGTGTGTGGGACTCCCACAGAACCGGTCTACCCACTAAACCTCGCGGCGGCCTACCTTGACAGTTGGGAGGAGCTCCAGGAACGCATCGGCGACTTCTGGAGTCCAGCGTGTGCAGCGGCATTTTTCCGTAACCTCCCGTTCAATTCGATTCAGATACTCACCGAAGCAACCGTGCCCGGTGCATCTGAGTCAATCGGTAGGGGACACAGTCGTTCCTCCCTACCCACACTTCGAAGCTCGGCAGAACGGTTAAGACGGCGCGTTGGCCAGCACAGCAGTGGATTTTGAGCCATGCCTGCCACGCCCGCAGAGCCTGCGTATGCGCGTTCCGCCGTAGCATTCCGGGCTCATGATCCGGCGCGGCCTCCTCCGACTGACTGAGTGAACTTGGTCATAGACCATCGCGTCCATGTTGAAGGGATAAGGGGGAAGGATATCGCGGCAGGACCATCGCCGCTTCAAACGAGATCGTACGATAGCAGATAGATCGTAGATATCGTAGATAGATAGATCGTACGACCGGTATGGCCATCAACTGCGGCAGTCTTCTAAGTAGAGCCTTGCAGCGGGAGGCACCCGCCAAGTCATTAGACCAGACGGGTGCCCCATAGAGGACCATGGATCGCACGACGCCCATGTAGAGACGGTGAACTACTTCCCGTAGTCCCCGAGATTGGGCAGCAGGCGATGCAGTGCACCCGCTACCCCGGGGAACCCCGCAACACACCTCTCTCCGATTTTCTACCTCGTTCCGACCGATAAACTTCACTGTCCTATCCCGCAAATAAACCCCAATCCTGCCAGGCACTTTATCACCCGCCAGGGGAGGGTGCCGAACGCGTTGACGATATCAAGGCTAACTGCCAACGCTACACCCCCTGATCGGACTGTCGACTCAGACATGGAGCGAATGCACCTGACAGCGTCCACTGTCGAACGTCCCCGTTGGAATCTAAAACTGGCAGTCCGACAGATCAGGGCCTCAGAGAGAGATAACCCTCTCAAAAAGTATCCCCTACTTGTTCATCAGGCATATCGGTCGGAACCCAAAGGGAGAATCTGCAGTTCTATCTTCATTTTTCAAGAGCACCAGTCTCGCTTCTTTCCAGCCGAGGGTGAAGAGACCGAGGCTAAGATTATGTGTGAAAATCCGCCTCAGTTAACCCCCAGTACCGACAGAGCTATCACCAGCGCCCGACCTGGAATACCATCAGGGCCGGGCGCTGTGTTGCAGGAAGCCTGCCGCCGCACGACTCGGTCAATCTCTCCCTCCGTCACCTGACACTCGTCGGACCAGAGTTGCCGGTCCGATTGTAACAGAGGGATCAAGGTACTGTCCTGGACCCTTGGGAAGAGCGTGTCTACCTCTCTTCCCAGGAACTCCGGGTCCAGGGTTTCCGTCAATGGAGGGACCCATAGTTTTGGCTTGCCCAGTACAATTTTGTACTGGCGCCCTCTTTTGTACGGGGTCCCTATCCAATCAGCCGATGAGTTCTTTCCAGAACCGAGCCTTGGCCTTAACAATTGCATCGCTGAGAGCCTTTAGAGCAGCTCCATATTCCCGCCGTGCTACGTCAATCTCCTCAGCTGTAGCTAGCCGTCTTCTCCAGGCTCGAAGATACGGGCGGCGCAATCATTCTCAGCTGTGAGATCTCCACGCTACACCATTACGCCGAGCCTTTTCTGGCTGGCCTGACTCGGGGCATTGAGGCATTACATACGGACGCCATAATGTTTTTTTTGTTTTGTTTAAACAACAAAACAAAAAACGACGGCCGTCTTGCACGGACGTATAAATCGCGGATCTGTGTTGCTCATGACCGCGCTCAAGCGGTCGGCTATCGTGCGGAGGGACCGGCCCAGGGACCTCCAGCACTACTGTGACTGCCTTTCGCTGGCGAACCCCGCCCGTAATGCCAAGCTCCGCAAGCTTAATACGGACCTTCGCGGCCTGCATTACTTCGGCCAGTGAGGTACTGGATCCCGGCGGCACCGAAATGAAATGAAATGATATTTATTTCTGCGAGTAAATCTTTTCAGATATTTTTACAAGTCGCACTTTACAGCTAGATGGAGCCGGCATTTCCTAACAGTCACTCTGGGAAGAAACGCCGAAACCAACCACAGAGGGTCCTTTTTTATAGTCCGCAACCAAAGTTTAAGAAAATTATACGAGTACAGCGTAGGGTCTGGGTAGACCTTTTGAAGAAAGGGCCATAGTTTTGAGTCGGCCTGCCCATACAGACGGCATACAAGCCCCAGCCATCGTGTAGTCTAACCGATATTAGTCAAAATTAACCACCAGAACCGTGACACTACCGCCTGCAGGACATTTCAGTAGGCCGAGGAAACACTCAAAACCACCAGGAAGTTTCTAAATTTGAACTAACATTACAAGCCTACACTATACTCACATTTACATACAAAATAATACCATAAAATTCAAGTTTAATGGAAAAATAAACAAATTAAAAAGATACGAAGAATACAGTAAATGTCCATCACTTTCAAGCACAACAACAATGATAGGAAATGATAGTAAAAGCGGGAGTGAGCAGCATCAATCTCAAGCAAATTTGTCATCTAAATTATCTCTAACCTTTAGTAAGCAGCAGCCTTTTGTAGTAAGCCTTTTCACATAGTTTATGTTTTACTAAAGACTTAAATTTGTTAATACTTAGTTCATGAAATTTGCCTGGAATTTTATAGTAGAATCGCACCCTTTTTTTTTTTTTTTTTTCTTGCGAAATCCCCTCGGATACCACCTGTCGGTGGCATGTCGGACTCGAACCGACTAAAACCGCACGCCGTCTCGGGTACTAATAGCCGGGGAACCAGGTATACCCTAGAAAGGAAGTCCCTGGTGCCCCGACATACCTCGGGTCATCTACAGACGAGTAGACGACCCCCCCCCCCCCCCCCCGTGTGGGAACCCCATGTTCCCTGTGCTCCCTGGAAGCGAGCGCGCTTCGCAACGCGCTCTCCGCCACCCCGGCCTGCTTCTGCTAGGGTGACAGATGGCCTCACCTGTCACCCCCAGGCCTGCGCTTATGGAGGACGGAGGTCGTTCTGCGACCTCCGGCGCCTGAGTCGCCTGCGGTACCTGGCCCGTTCCCGGGCCTGGCGGGCCGGGAGAGTCCTAAACCTCTCCCGGTCCCGCTCCGCCGTCTCCTTCGCGAGCATAACTTGCTCGCAGAGTTCCACGCACTCTCGCTCCGCATGATAGCAGCAATCAGGCCATCGAGCGAGAGAACTCCCACTCCGATGGCCGCCACGAGGTCTCGCCTCTGCTCAACCCACGCCGGGCACTCTGCCAGCGTGTGGAGAGCCGTGTCCACGGTCTGGCCATCGCAGTGGTGGCACTCAGGCGTTGGCTCCTTGCGGATCAGACACAGGTGATCCCCGAAACATCCCTTCCCAGTGATCACCTGCGTCAATCGGTATGAGAGGGTCCCGTGACGCCTCTCGAGCCAATCCTCTATAACGGGTCTTACCGCCGCGATGACGGCGTGCCCGGCGCTCGGTTGCCCGAGTCGTTCCCTCCACTCCCCTATGATGACCTGGCGGAGTTGGGCTTTCCGGTCATCGATTTCTCGAATTTCGGGACAATGACCCAACTCCCGCGCCTCCTTGCGCCACTGAAACAGAGCCGCAAGGGCTCTCGCCTCCAGGTCCCACGGTGGAGTTCCGGCCAGGAGACTCGCCGCCTCAAAGTAGATCGTGCGGTACCCCCTTATGATCCTGATGGCCAGCACTCGCTGCGGTCGTCGCAGTATCGCGACGCTGCTGGCCTTCAGGGCCCCCGCCCATACTGGGCACCCGTAAAGGGCCATGGACCGCACAACCCCCGAGTAGAGTCTCCTGCAGGAGTCATCGGGTCCCTTCATGTTGGGCAGCAGCCGCGCGCCAACGCACGCGCTGCCCCAACCAACTTGGGGACCAGACCTCGGAAATGATATCCGAAGTCCCATCGGCCATCGAGTACGAGCCCCAGATACCTGATCGAGGGCTCGATGCCGATGCGAGTGCCTCCTACCGTGAGGCTAGATCCCTCAGGCGGCTTCCTCCGAAGCCCGTGGAAGAACAGGGCCTCGGACTTGTGCAGAGCCACCTCGAGACCCAGCCGCCGCAGCTTGCCTCTTGGTGCGTCTTGCCGCGCGCCGTCACGAGTGTGTCGTCCGCGTAGCACATGACGGCGACACCATCCGAGAAGGCACCACGAAGCACCCAGTCGTAGCCGATGTTCCACAAGAGTGGCCCTAACACCGACCCCTGCGGAACACTGCACGACATTTCACGCCTACCGAGACCGGTCCTACTGGGGTAGACGACGGCTCTCTCCGACAAATATGCCCCGACTATGCGGCGGAGGTAGAGAGGTACTTCGTGATACACGAGCGCCTCCCTGATGCAGCTCCAGGGCATAGTGTTGAACGCGTTTGCGATGTCCAAGGACACCGCCAACACCACTTCGCCCCGGGAGACTGCTTCCTCCGCCAGAGTCTTCACGCGCATGATCGCATCCACGGTGGAGCGCCTCTGACGGAAACCGTACTGGTTGTCCGCCAGATCCGGCCCAGCCATCACGAGACCCTGGCGAGGCGCCTTGCAATCACTCTTTCAAAGAGCTTGCACACCTCGTCAAGCAACACTATGGGCCGGTAGGCGGATGGTGAGTCCGCCGGGCGCCCTCCTTTCGGATGAGGACCAGTTTCCTCGTCTTCCACAATTTCGGAAACTGGCCCCGCTCGAGGCATGCGCTGAAGAACCCTCGCAGTTAGGGCTCGAGAGCCTCGTCGACTAAGGCCAGGACCCACGCTCGGCCAGGAATGCCATCGGGTCCCGGGGCGGTGTTTTTAGCTTTAAGCCGTAACACCGCCACCCTTAGTTTCAACTCTCAAGGAGCTCTGGCTGAAGACACCGTGTGAGTGGCGGGGCCCATGGGCGCATCTTGCCCCTAACCATACGGTAGGGGCGTCCCCACGGATCCCGCTCCAGTGTCTCCAGCATCTCGCGGCGGGCCTCGCTCTTTGCCCGCTTTATCGCTGCCTGAAGGGTCCTCTTGGCAACCCTGTAACCCGCTAACAGCTCCGCCTCTCTCGCTGCCGCACCTTCGGGGCGGCGACGCCTCCTGCGGAACCTGGACCACTGGCGGCGCGCGGTCACGCAGGCTTGACGCAGCCGTGCGATCTCCAGCGACCACCAGTAGAACCACTCCCGGAACCACTGTGACTCAGCATCGACGTCGACAGGCCTGTCCGGCGCAGGAGCCCAGGCCTGTACGATGGCGGCTTCCAGGAGGAGAAAAATCGCACACCCTGACTCCGAAAAGACTTGTTTACTTTTTGTAGTCTGGTGGTTGGTAACACGAGTTCATTTTTTTTTATTTCTAGTGTTTATTTGGTGAACGTCGCTAAACTTTGTGAATAAATGAATATTTTTCTTTACATACACTAAATTTTCATATATGTACTGAGATGCAACTGTTATGATACCAATTTCTTTAAACTTATCCCTCAGTGACTGCCTATAACTCAGATTATAGATTGCGCGAACAGCTCTCTTTTACAAACACAAAGATAATTTGAATGTCAACAGCATTGCCCCACAAAAAAAAACCATATGGCATTACATTATGAAAACAGCTAAAATACATCAGTCTAGCTGTTTCTACATCCGTTCGGCGGCAGCACTAGTGCTTGTCAGCCTCTGCGTAAGCAGTGGGCCGACCCGCCCCTGGATTCCCTACGGATCCCACCTCGGCCACTGCCCACAACCCCTTCGCTCGTCCAGTCTCCTCTGATGAACAGAGGAGTACCAAGAGCGATTAACCCCCCCCCCCCCCCCCCCCACCCCCTGCCGAGAAATAACTATTTGCGGCCAATAGTCACCCTTGAAAGGGAAGTAATTGACCGTCGCCCAGGATGCACCGGCCCAATGATTCCGTTCCCCCCGGACACAGTAGTCATTAGTGGCAAGAAATACGGCGACACACGTGTAGGTTACCCGACCCGCACCCCAAACCGGTCGGGTGTGGGGTGCGGGTCGGGTAACCTCCACGTGTGCACCCCATATAATTATTACCTAGTCAACAGATTTAAAACCTATCATCTTTCATAATCTAATAACTTTAAACGACCAATCCTTGTACATATGTATGTATATATACATATACATATACATATACATATACATATATATACATATACTCAGTCATTCAGGTACTTAATTTAATATTTACCCTTGATTATCTGTATCTCTATAACTTTAGAACAGTGGCAATATTCGATATTGAGTAGTAACAAAACAAACAGAAGAGGAGACACCATAAAGGTAAAGAAATGGGTAAAGAAAAGTGTCTAGATTATAATTTTTTACTATTAACATTTTAATTCTCAACAATATTAAAACATAATTTTGAGCAAAAAATATTAACTTGTGATAGCATTACTTCCCTACATATACATTGATTCCAAGTCTTGAGGAGCAGATGGTAAACAATCAATTAATTACCTATTATCACTAAGCATCAATCGATCATTTATAAAATGTTAGTTCTTAACTGGTTATCGTCTGACTACAGGAGCCTTGGGGATAGAGTCTCCTTGAGCCTTGAAACCCTCTTCATCAGCCTGGTAGTTGATGAGTTCTTGTTTGCCTTGGTCGTTGATGTAGCTGTAGCTACCGCTGACAACAATTACATCGCGGGATTTCTTGTCCTCATCCAGGACTTGCTTCACTAGACCTTTTTCTTGTCGGATGGTGCCGTCATCAGTCTCGAAGCTGTCGGTATTTTACGATTTATTAATATTTTAAGACATCCACAAATAGATAGAATGACAGATTTTGAGGAACAATGTTACCGCCCTTTTTTACAAATAGTAAGATTTTTTTAGAGATTGATTCAATGAAAATATATATGTAGTATTTTGTTATATGTACTTACTATAGGTTGTACCCACCCTCAGGTGACTGGTCAAACTCAGAACGAACAATTTTAGTAGGTTCAGTGGGAGCGGCAACGGCAACAGCCACGACGACGAGGGCGACAAAAATGACCTGTGTACATAACTATATATATACTTGTATATACTTACTATACTGTTTTGATGAATGTCTTGATATCATATCGTATATTTTTAATTATTTCTTTTTTGCATAGAGAGAGAAGAGGTATGAGTTAAAAGTTAAAGTTGAATTTAACACGTGAGCATAATTATAAATTCATTGCAAAAAACACATTAGTTTAAAATTTTCAAAATTAATAAAGTTGAAAAGAAACCTTTTTGGTTGAGAGAAGCGATGTTTATAAATTAAGATGAAATGCAGTAAAACATTGTAGCTTATACTTATATTATGTAAAAATAACCATTATATTATGTTTATTGGTGTGGTTATCAATGAACATGTCACATGTTCATTGATAACGTGACTACTCGTAGATAGATTCTGTAGAAAATCCTAAAATCTCCTTGTTGTATTGAAAACCCTACTGTTAAGTTGAATTTTATCTATATTACACATGAAATAATATTTTATTATATACATGAGCATTAAAAAATCATTTCAAAATCATTATTTATAGGAATAAATTTTAATAAAAAGAAAAGCGAACGCTTACTGATTTCATTTTTGGTTGTTGTGGTGGCTACTTGGAGTGCAACTGATACCAAATCTATTAAACGCCCATCTTTTATATCTTTCATCGCTATTCGGGTCTAATGTCAAATATAAAAATTTGCATAAATTATATATTCCGGATTTTGTCACTCATAAATTAACTACATATATGCCCGTGAATTTATGTAGGTATCATTACACATGGAAGAGAAGCGATGTCTCGAAATTTAGACGAAATCTACATTTCACAACTAGGTACGTCTTCATATGAATAATAATAAAACTTAACTGATTCTTTACATTCTGTCTTTTATACAAGGGGTGCCTTTTTAAGTAGTGACAGGGGACTCCATCTTCAACAGTGACAAGAATACAAAAGTTAATTGAGAAATACATACACTAATTATAATTATAACAACAACTTTTTAACATCATCATAGATTGCATTACATGAATTTTTCTTATTATTGTTGTTAGGTGGGTATCTGTCGGGTAAATGATACATAACTTTGGACATGAATAAGTGTTGGATTCTTTCTAAATGCCTCAAACACGGGTCACACGCCTAGCTTAGGCCGTTTGCAAAAGAATCTGTAATATTTTGATTTCACTTTTTTCTATTTACTCTTGCACATCTTAGAGTAGTCATAACATAAGATACTAGTTTTATGTTAGCTTTAGTAATAACCTATAGGGGAACAGCTGTGTAGACGAAGTGTGGCCTTCGGCAGTCTTAGGGTCAGCTCGGAGGCGCCGGAGCAGCTTCGTTTTGAGCCTACTCCCACCCAAGAGGGCATTGTTTGCTTTCACACTCCGCGCTAGTCCCTTCGAATATTTGCTAACCGTTA
This sequence comes from Arctia plantaginis, assembly GCA_902825455.1. Classification (NCBI taxonomy): domain Eukaryota; kingdom Metazoa; phylum Arthropoda; class Insecta; order Lepidoptera; family Erebidae; genus Arctia; species Arctia plantaginis. The sequence continues at coordinate 12,034,551 of CADEBD010000314.1, read as the reverse complement.
TAATTTGTAGTACAAAGTGGTTGTAAATAAACTGTTTAGGTTGGTGTTACGACTACGGGTTTAATTTATTATACACCGATGGACATTACACCTACAAAGCTTTATATAAGAATTTAACGAGAATAAATGTGTAAATCGTGTACAAAATGTAACCGAAGCCTTATTCTTATTCTGTAAATATTTTTTATTATTTATTAACTCCATGAATCTTATTTTGGCAGCGGCATCCCAAACTGGAATACAGCAAGCTATTCGAGATTCAACCAGCGCCATATTCTATTCAATACAAACTTTGACGTAACATGCCGTAAAGTTTAAAAAAATCCACATTAATTTCCTCAGTCTAGTTGAAACCAGTTCCAAATGATCATATCGACGATAGGTTAAACTGATATCCAAATGATATCAGTTTAACCTATCGTCAATTATAACACCTAGGTACTTGACTTTTTATGGTATGGAAACCCCACGGGAAATCACCTAACTGCTCACGGTCAAATGGAATGTCACAATCGAACCGACTAAAGCCACACTATGTTCTGGCACATATGAGTGTCATTTGCAGAGAGACTCGAGTTTAACCTAGAGAGAAAGTTCTCGTGTACCCCGATAGACAGGTTCTACCCTCTCCAGTGCCTCATGCCACTTTTGGAAGAAAGAGTACTGACCCTCTACTATTCCTACCTGTTTAGCGAACCTCACTTAAATTCCACCCACTATAGACCGGGGACAGAACCATGGGAAGTAATCTAACGGCTTCTCACGCTAATAGAGATTAGGTAATAGAGGTCAAGCTAATAGAGATTAGCATTGTTGGATCTACACTGACCTCTCCACGAAAGCGTGATGGCACGAAAACGTTGTCTCTCGGAACAGCCGTGTCCGGTCAGAATCCACGTTAGCCAGTGAGAGAGGTTACCATGGAGCCTCCCCAGCCCATCTTCAATGAATGCTCTTAGCACTGAAGCAGCCATTAAAAACGTTTATTGGTAAAGGTGATAAGTATATTGATAATTTTGTTATGGCAAGAGAGATCCTTTAGAATTTTTATTTATAATAATATATGTGCTGTAAAATTTACAAAATTTTGTGGTTCAATATCCCTCTAGTTACTCATTTGAGGGATTCAAATGAGTAACTAGAGGGATATTGAACCACAAAATTTTGTAAATTTTAATTATGGTCTCGCTTACATGCGTCAGTCGGTGACTTTGGGAATTAAAGGTAGGACATTAGAAATGTTATTAAAAGGCAAAGGTAAGTAGAACGTAAGAAGAGAAGGCAAATGCAAGAAAGGCATAGGGGAACGTATTCTTTATACAGCTAGTGGAGAATGTTAGCTCGTACATCATATAGCAATAGAGGTAACTCAAACTGGTTGTTGGGAAGTCCGAACCCTCTGACCTATATTTATTTATATAGATGAACGATTACAGGAGTCTGTGCAATGGTAAGGGTCTTCAACATTACCATTTGAAGAAGCAGAAGAAAAAAGTATAAGTGTTTATGCAAACTGGGTAGAAGTACCTACTTCGCATGAACGAATACGAGTATATATTATACGACGGTTTGGTAGCATCGTGACGATTATGAATTTCAATTTTAGTGACTTTCTTCTTAAATTGCTCATTAAACGAGATTATCTCAGATAATAATATTGCAATGAACAGCACCAGCATCACACCTTCTAGACGTTTTTCGAAAATTTACCTTGGGAAAACCACATGGGTTTTGGTGGGGACGGATCAGCAGCCAATCCAGTTGAGAGCTAAAAGAAGAAACGTGATCATCCATTGTACGTGGAAGAGCCATGCGTTGGCACATATGGATCAGTTCGACCGGAGGAGAAAACAGGTTTTAAGCAATTATTTTTTTGCTTTTCTCTGAGTGAGTGAGGTTACCGGGAATATAATCCTGTATCGCGGGGGACTTAACAAACATACATGAGAAGGACAAAAAAAACACCCAGACTCAAGACAACAATTTGTGGATCACACAGAGTGTCCCATGTGGAGATCGAACCCACAACACTTAGCGCAGTAGAAAACGGCGAGGTGACCGCTTAAACCATTACGCCATTCATGCAGTCGTTTTTGACTTATACTAGTCGCAATGAATAGGCCTAGATCCTTGACAGAGGGACTAAACGGTATGATACCGTCTCAGTTACAGCACCTCATTATTTACTGTGTTCTCAATAAGTACGCTGTGCACCGTTTATCCCCTGGACATAAAATCAAATTCAATATCAAACACTAAGCATTTGCAATGCCATTAGTCTGTAGCAATACGAGTTGTTTTAGAAGTAAATAATTGCAATGTTCATTACCATAAATAAGCAGAACGAAATGTCAACAGAATAACTCGTCTACGTCGATTTTGGTTTCGGTATCTATAAAAATAAATAAAAGTTAAAGGTCTGGTCAGGTCTGTTGACTAACTCTAAAACTACTACAAAAAAATTGAAAACTTGTCTTTTCAACGGGAAATAGTCAAAACGGGTTCAATGAAAACTCAAATTGATTTATAAAATGAAAACAAATTTTCAAGTATATTCTGAAACACTATACAAACGGACTAAGAAACGGTTAGGTCAATGTGCAGCAGCCTTTTATCGACTTACCATTGCCTGACACATTTAGTTTCGGAGAACTTCTCCTTTAGACTATACTAATAAAAATATTTAAAGTTAAAAATAAAACAAATAAAAAGTAAAATGTCAAAATAACACATTATTTTAAGAAAATACAGTGAAATATAAAAAATGAAGACATATTAACACCTCAAATTTATATTCATCAGTTAAACGTACAGTTATATGTAGCTATACGTGTAATGTAAATGTATACATACATATGTATGTGTGTGTTGTATATGTGTAGGTATATATAAGTATTGACCTGTGTATATAACGTCCTTGCATCTACCTGTACAAAAGTGTATAAAGTTTGTAAATAAATAAATATGGTAGCTTCATTTGTGTGTTTACTGCATTGTGAACTTTAAGGTGCACACGATTTTTTAAAATTTTTATTAACATTAAAAAAAAAATAGTTGCTGATCGTTAATCTTAACAACTCCAGAATGGCTGGACCGATTATATTGATTTTGGTCTAGAAATATTTGTGGAAGTCCAGGAAAATTTGAAACGGTGAGAAAATATGGATGTATGCTATTATGACCTCAATGCAGACCTCCTTAATAAATATGTCCGCCTTCTGAATAACTGCATTCGATTCGTCTTTAACCTTCACAAATACAACCGTATTTACCCCTCTCGTCCCGAATTAAACGAAACGCCGTCAGCTGCACTCGATCACCCCTCTCTATTCCATTCTCAACTCATCTATTTCCCCTTCCTACCTAACATCCTTATTCCAATTTCTATGTTCCAATCACAAGAGAACTCTACGTTCCACAAACAATCCACTTCTGTTATGCCCCACTCATACTGCCGCATGTACTACTCTTCGTTCCTAATCCAATATGTCCTCCTCTGGAACGTTCGACCTCTCGAAATCAGGATAACACCTAGACGACTCTCATTAAAGACGAAAGTCCGAGCTCGAATTCTCGACACTCTATCAGATTCATCGCATCCCTAAAGTTTATATATTACATTGTGTTTACATATATGACATTCATATATATTGACACAATATAATATATAAACTTATATAGTATGTAACTCAGCAAGTATATATGTATGTGTATCTCAGTATGTATGTATATCTGTCACACGGTTTCTGTCCATATCCTTAATAATTATTATCTCGTTAAAAGAAAAACTTAATATCTAGTGCACCTACTCAGTCATTTCCCCACCACCCAAAGGTAGACTGGGAGAAAATGCCTATGGCATTAAGTCATTGTACAATTATATGTTATTTTTGCAAAAAGAATTAGAAACTAAGAAATAAAAAATAAAAATGCTAGAAAAAATAGTGAAAAGAACAATTTTAATTTCTCATACAAAGTATGCCTCATTTCAAACATTTGATTACCTCCTCGGTATGATAAACTCGAATCTCCTCTAATTTAAGAACATTTATTAAATAAGGGTTTCCAATCGATAGCATAACACAGTATTCTAATTATCGTGTTTATAGATTTAAAAAATACAATAATTACATCCTTTCAGACAAATACTCTGGGTTTAGGAAGGGTCGTGGAACTGCAACGGCTTTATGTGATGTAGTAGGTAACATATTAAAAGCTCGGTACTGTGGAGAAGGAACAATACCTACTTGCACTAGTGGATTACTCTAGGTTTTTGAATTGCAGGGATGGTTGAAGATAATAATTTAGGAATACTACTAATAATGAACTTTGAGTTACGATTTGTAGCACAAGTAAACAGTGTTGTCAAAAATAGTTTTTATAGACTAAAAGTTAAAGAAAGAAAGAAAGAAAAATCGTTTATTTTGGCAATAATTTGAACAGTTGAAACAGTTTGAACAATTGCAACTTGGATTACCAACGATGCCAAAAACGGACCCAATTCAGCCTTATGTCAGATGGAAGCCTGACGCTGGTTTTCAATTGGGCTCAAAATGATGCTATGCGTAAACCCTGTTGCAGATCATTAATAACACATGTAGTACACATTGTATACATACATCACAACATTAATAACATATAACAATAATATATAACAAGACAAATTACAGATCACAATAAAATACACTACGATATACACAATATCCAACAACGTTAATCTAGAAATCTCTAAAGTCCCTAAAGCGTGCACGCCCCTCATCCCTGACTCTGACAGCGCTTACGTTAAATCAGGAACGCACAGCGGAGACTGGCTTTGGCACTGTGAACATGGCCATATCCAGTCTCCGCTGTACGTCTATGAGATACCGCCGCAATCTATATATTTAAAGTGCCAATCGTATTTGACGATCTTATGGGCGGCGGTAAGTTCTCTATAACAGCCGAGACTACCTTAACATTCCATTATGGAAAGAACTAGTAGACACTCTTGAATTATCTAGATTTAACTACTGTGACATAGTGTACAGTCCATGCCACTGACTTGAACAAATAAGACTTGAAAATGCCTGCGCTCGTTACTGTTGTAAAATCCCTACAGGCCATCATTTAACACCTTATAATAATATTAATGACCACAACATTATTAAAATGAAATCCAGAAGGAACCTGCATCTGGCTAGCTTAATGTATGGAGAGGTTAATAAACATACCCCATACATACTTGTACGGAAAAATAGACTGGAGACATAACCACTGAGCACTGAGTATTCCGGGACACAGTACAGCTGCATTACGTGGCAGTTTTAAGTATGCGGCAACACGATGCTGGAATTCTATACCGCTGCCAATTAGGAACATAAAACCATACACAATTTTAAAACTCATTTAAAAATTACATTTTTGATCAACAAAAACAATAAATTTACTTACCTCCCTCCAATGTCATGGCTCATTAGCAGTGGCAGTCTAGTGTTGTGAATGTTACAGGCTATTGATGTATCAATGATACTGTGGACATACAAGTATTTTCTTTGATTTGTACTATACGTATGTACATGTTTTCGACAGTACCTAATTAGATTAGAAATATTGAATTTGCAGTGCAGTAAGCTTATTCAAAATCATCGCTTACCCTGCTAAATTTGATCCACAAGAGTGTACACTTGCATGTTTCATTATCAAATACTATTGCGGCTATCGGCATCAAACGAAAACTAAGGTTGGCACTAAAAATTAGTACTGAGGTGGCATCTATCACCCGCAGTGTACACTAAGGGTCCACCTATTTTCTGAAACACGGCGTGCAACTCTCAGCAACATTAAAGGTTTTTTAAGGTACATAGATTGATAAGTAATATAGGTAACATTTCACATTGACGTGTTATGTCAATTCTATCAGCATCATGAGTGGCATGTAAGAATGACACATTGAGTAACGTTGCCTTGGTTATGTGTTTAACAAACCTTACTTGATTTTTAGTTTCTTTGTATTACATATGTTGTTATTAAGGTTTTGTTTTCTTTTTATTTTTGTATTCTGTGTTTTATGAAATAAATAATATTCTTTCTTATTTCTATATCAGAGATTTAAAATGTGGTGGCAAATATGGGCCCTCACCGCGTGCACGATCGTTCGACCCGACGCAACGTAGATACTTACTTAGTGGCAGCGGCCGGCAGCAGTAATTAATTTCTCCACATTGACACCACATTAGTATCGTATTAGTAGTATCTACATTGCAGTCATGCGAACCGGGGTGGATCGCTAGTAAAAATATCTTATGAACGAAAGTTTGAACAAAGAGGCCATGAACTTTTTCGAGTGAATGTTTTGATAATATTTAGATATAGTTTTATTTCTTTATTTAGCGCCTTCATTGGCTGTTTGGTATTGACGAATGTGGCGTAAAATATTACATTTGACAATGATATTCTTGTGTATAAATAAACGTTTTTCTATTGTTAATTAAGTTTTATGTTTCTGTACACAGGTCATTTTTGTCGCCCTCGTCGTCGTTTCTGTTGCCGCTCCCGCTGAACCTTCTAAGATTATTCGTTCTGAGTTTGACCAGTCACCTGAGGGTGGGTACAACCTATAGTAAGTACATGTAACAAAATACTACATATTGTATATTTTCTTTGAATGAATTTCTAAAAAACAATCTAAAAAAATTATAGGACTATATTACTTGTAAAATAGTCTGGTTTTATTGTCCCATAAACTTACATATTAATAATACGTAAAATACCGAGACTGATGACGGCACCATCCGACAAGAAAATGGTCAAGTGAAGCAAGTCCTGGATGACGACAAGAAACCTCACGAAGTAGTTGTTATCAGCGGTAGCTACAGCTACATCAACGACCAAGGCAAACAAGAACTCATCAACTACCAGGCTACTGAAGACGGTTTCAAGGCTCAAGGAAACTCCATCCCCAAGGCCCCTGTAGCCATACGATAAACCATTAATAACGAACTTATTATAAAGATGCTTAGTGATAAAAGAAAATTGATTGTTTATTATCTACTCCTCAAGATTTGGAATACACTATCTTGTGAAGTAATGCTATTGGAAGTTAATAGTTTTTGCTCATATGTTGTAATATTCTTTATAAATAAAATTTTAATAAAGGAATGAAAAATATAAATCTATTTCCTTACCCTTTTTGATATCCTATCTTCTGTTGTTATTTGATGTCTGATAGTATCTAAGGTAAAACGATAAAGTTACTCATTGACAAAAAGAGGTTTAGATTTATAATGTTAGAGTCCTGATCCTCGAAAGAAAAAAATAATCTTTCAAGGATCACTTCGGTGTTCATCATCCTGTCGGTCTTTTTATTATGACTATTTATCAAGTTGAATTAACATCCCATGTTTATAATTATCTGTGGTCCGTAAAAGATCTTAAAAAATGAAGTCTCTAAATTAATAGAATAAGAAACAGGGACCAAGCGACTATGGAACTTAGTATCAAAGTTCTTTGTGTCAACATAAAGACCACTGTTATACTTTGGCATTAATGTGTACTATTATAAAAATTAAACATAATGTTGGGCAACTTCGCATGATCGAAACATAAACAATTCTGATTTTAATTTAAAAAAAATTAAATAAGTAAAAATCAAACTACTGTATCAGAGAGTACAATTAATGTAATGGGCCTTGTTTCACTTTACATTTCTACAAATAATTTAAACAATCGCATGACTCTTTATTTATGTGAAATTAATTAATTTATTTTATAAAATTAAATGGTATACTGTCAAGGGCAAGCTATCCAGAGATCGTCTTCGTTATAATTAAATAGTTATTTATTAGTTAATTATTTTAACTTTAGAAACTTTAGAAAATAAAATAAAAATAAAATAACCCCCGTTAAGGAAACGGAGGGCGCATAAGGGACTACAAATAAACCCCGCGTCTTGCTACCTCAGTAGTCGGGAGGAGCTCCAGGAACTCATGGGCGGCTTCTGGAGTCCTCCCGGCCGTAGCCCATGACTCGCTCCAGAGGGGCAGCAGCTCACCTCTCTACACAGTAAGACGTGCAACAGCTCCCCATCTTAGACGACACCTCCTGGCCGCACCGGAGTGTCACCCGGGTCGTTTGCAGAGCCCACAACGCCCCAAGATGACCCTTACGCGATTATTACGCTTATGACGCGATCTTAATGAACTGGTATTTTTTTTACAGTAATAATAAAACAAATACTTTTTTTATGAATTGATATTAACCCAAAAGAAAATATGAAAAAAGAAACATTGCCCTTACCTCAAGAATATAATATAGCTTCGTTTTTACACATAAAAACTCTAGTGCATTAATTATGGCAATGTCCAGAACGGTAAAACTTAAAAAAAGATCATTGTGGTACGTATAACAGCCGCTGCGGCAACTTCGGCACCCCACTTCATGCAACTGCATAGAATGAGTATCGCCTCCAGCTTAGAATAGTTATAACGAACGGTACCTACTCCTTGCACGAGTATAATAAAATTATAAGGAAGATAAATTAAAATAAAAATTAAAGTTTTTGGTTGTCACCGTTTTCCATTCCATACTCACAATAAAGCCCAATAAATTTAGGCCAATTAAAAAAAAATGGTTTTTTCCTTATTGTTTTATTCTTAGCTATATTTGTGACTAAATGAATAGACATAAGTATAACTATTATGATAGTACTACAATCACGTGATTATAAAACTTCACGTAAGTGTTATTTTTAAACAAAGAATATTAGAAAGTTATCTACTCGTGCATTTAAGGTCTAGAGGAACAAAAAGCAGACTCTTTTATTTTCTTCTGTGCGGAAATCCCCTCGGATTCCACCCGCCAGTGGTTATGTCGGACTGAAACCGACCAAAACCCGTACGCCGTCTCGGGTACCAATTGTACCCTAGGGAGGAAATCCCTGATACCCCAAAGTGCTTCGGGCCATCTACGGCGTGTAAATGACCCCCTCCTGTGTGGGAACCCCTATGTCCCATTTGTGCACCCGAAAGGGTGCACTCGCAGATCAGACACATGTGATTTTCGAAGCCTCCTGTCCTGCGCTCGGTTGCCCAAGTCGTTCCTGCCACTCCTCCACCTGGACCTAGCGGAGTTGGGATTTATGATCCTCGATTTTTCGAGACTCAGGACACCGACCTAACTCCCGCGCCTCCTTCTACCACTGATACAGAGCAGCAAGGGCTCCAGGTTCCACGGTGGAGTTCCGGCCAGGAGGCTCGCCGCCTGAAAGGAGATCGTGCGGTCTGCTCTTATGACCCTGATGGCCAGCACCAATGCACGCGCAGCTCTAACAAACTTGGACCAGACACACTCCACACACTCCAGACACACAAAACACACTCCATCTATCAAAGTGCTTTTATGCTGAGGACAACATTTTTTGAAATTGTGACATATGATACTTATCAAATATGTTTAGGTTGCCTCTGACAAATAATAGCAATTCATAGACATACAGACAGGGTACGGCAAGCAATGTCTCCGATAGCATAAGGGCTAATGCAACACCAGACAAACAGTATTCACGTGGCTGACCTTGACCATTCAGTTATAGAAGTTGATTGACTCACTCTAAGCTTAAGTGCACAATAAATGGAAAGCTGATAGGCACAGCACAACTATTCAAAGTCTAAACTTTGATTCCCTCTTATCGCGATTTTTTGTTGATAATTCGCACGTTTAAAAGCCAGTGGAAAGATGTCCAGTCAGGTGTCACGTCCTACAGCCTAATGCGGCATCTGGTAAGGGCGTTAGACCTCCCCCACAGGCAGGGAAGCTGGCTACTTCTTGCTTACCCATGAAAACTGCTTTATTCAGATCAGGGTCAGAGGTACCATCACTCTATTTTAAAACGATTAACGATATTTCGTATAATTATGTTGATCATCATCATCATCATCAGCCTATCGCAGTCCACTACTGGACATAGGCCTCTCCTATTGCACGCCACTTAGATCGATTTTGGGCTTCTCGCATCCAGCTCCTGATGATTATATTGATAGTGATCGTAAATTCATTTGTAATCTGAATCGGTTATTCTAGCATCCTCCAACTCCTAACGATGACTACCACACGCATATACTAGAATAGCTTTAGAAAACATATGGAACACATAGGCACGCTATAAAATTTGAGGGTCGACTTCGACTTTCCTGGGAACTCATCATTAGATCCTGACTTCGTGACAATGGCACCACCTCAGGACTATACTCTTTCTAAGAAAAATTTAAAAATGAGTAATCAGTGAACATATGTACATAAATAAATACATATAGTAGAAACTACGTCTTTTTTTTAATTCGGTTGTAAATACAAGGGAAATTTGCATATTTTTTTTAACTTTGACCGCAATAAATAAATGCAAGCTTATCAGCAATGTCGTAAGTTCAAAATATAATTTCACAAAAAGAGTGTCTAAACTAGTAATTTGTTTATGTAAAGTCTGTCATGATTTACATAACATACATACTGACAGAAACTGTTTAAATACAACAGCAAGGTCATGTTATGGCGCAAAACTACTTTTATTTGATCTCTGTTCAATATGACAAAGCATTTTTTTAAGTGTGAAATCCCTTGGCCGTTACGTGTGTAAGAGTCGAACTGACTAAAGAAACACACGGTGTGACACTTTGCGCCTGAAAGAGGAGTGATCCCGGAACAGCCTGTGATTAAAACATCCGAGGCCAAAGCATAACCCTACCTATCGCTAAATTAAAACGTTAACTGATAGTTCATGTATTAATTGGGCTAGTGGTAATTAGTGAAAAGTAAAGTTGCCCATAAGAGCTGTCACTAAAGGGAACTCCCTAAATCCATTTTTGTTCTCGGGGAGAATTAATTACCTACGTTTTGGCGGATGAATGAAAGGCTTCCTTTAAGCCATTGTAAGGGTATTAGACTGTATATAAAACAACATTTACAACGACAATAATCTAATGTTCTATTTCGAGACTTTAAGGTCCGAAGCATTTGCATGAGATAATACGTAACAATTTATTTTAATAATAATTTAACGCATCACACACACTTTCATCTGATCCCAAATTAGGCAGAGCCTATGCTATGCTGATAAACATACTATTTTATTTCCAAATACATACACATTATGGATAAATTACAGCTAGACACAAAAAAAATGGTAATTGTCATTTCACATCTTTTTGCACACGGTGGAAATCGAACCCACAACCTCCGGCTTTACAATCAATGTCACTAACCACTAGACCAACAGGTCAGTCATATGGCTACTCTTACTGAAATAAATCAATTAGGTATAAGATTACTACAACGACATCTAGATTCACTATTTATATCTTATTTTGTTAAAGCGAAGACTAGTACTAGTATAAAATATATAAACACGTCTGGCAGTAGAATCGGGGGAAAACAAAGTTTGAGCAGCGTCGGAGTTGAAGTTTATAGATGCATGATTATAATACGTATAAGTATTCACTTTGATTTGACTAATTAATTAATTATTCACGTCTCTACAAGCTAAGCCGGAATAACCACTACACACTTTTGTCAGTACATTTTAGGCGTAGGTATAAAAGATTATGTATCAGTTGTTTCGGCATCAGTTGATGTCGCACTCGGAGTTACTAAAGGAAACCAATCAAAATGAAATTGGTAAGTTCGCAAAAACAGCAGAAACTGTGATAATAACTTGATTTAGCTGAAATTTTATAGTAATCTGATAACATTATAAAAATCATTTTATGAATTCATACTGTGGTATGAACTTAATCTGTAATATTCCTTCGAGACTGTTACGGTATAACTTGACAGTTTTATTTAGTTTTCTAACTATTTTCATTTTGTTTCTCGTTATACAGCTCATTGTTATCTCTTGCGCCCTTGTGGCCGTCGCCGTCGCTGCTCCATTGGAACCACAACCACCCGAGGTCGTGCGTTACGAAGTAAAGCAAGAACCTGACGGCTCCTACACATTTATGTAATTAATATTTTCATTTATTAGCACTTTTCTTATTCCCTTTGAATTTAATTTCAGATTTAAAAGGTAGTCTAACAACTTTTTCACCGTATATAACATATATACCGTCGCCACACGGATAATTAACTAACTTTAATAGCTAATAACTTTCTTTTACTGGGACGGGTATCGTAAGAGTTGACTAAAGGAGCTCACTACGTATGACAACAGTACTGCAAAGAGAAGAAAGACTTGAAACAAACCCATTCCGTCTGACCAGCGTGGTGTTAGTAGACCAAAACCTCCTTTCTACCTTTCTAAGGAGAGGCCTATATCCAACAGTGGACAACATAAGGCTGTCGATGGATTATATTTTACTTGTATAACACTTTTACATTAAAAACCAAAAATGAAGTAGGTGATCAATTTCACAAATATGTGAAATAAGACACTTATAGTGAGCTATATAAGTACCTATATATAACGTATATTACATCCATTTACAGTTCTGAAACCAGCGACGGTAACAAGCGTGAGGAGAGTGGTCAACTAAAGGAGGTCCTCAACGAAGAAGGCAAACCCGTAAAAGTTATCATTGTTGCCGGTTCTTACCGCTACAACGACCCCGATGGAAATGATCAGCAAATCACCTACATTGCTGATCAGGACGGCTTCCACGCTGAGGGTCCCTCTATCCCCAAAAACCCCGAAGTCAGCCGGAGATGAGCAATAAACTACTACTATATTTATATTTTATGATAATTCAAAGAAGGATTATATAATATCTGTCATCCTTTTTGAATAACAAACTACAAAAAAATATTTGAATATAATATCAGATTGTTTGGTATAATATACTGTTACCATTAAAACTTGTACACATTAATTAAATAAAGGACTAGTCATAAAATTACATGTTGTGATTTGTTACAAATAATATGACAAGAAAAATTTACTTTACTTAATAATACCTTGACATCGGATTTCGGTTCCATCCATTTATCTATTAACAGCCTTCAGCATTCCACTACTTGAATTGATTTCATTCTGCATAAGTTTTGAATCCTTAGTTGACTGATAAACCGAGACGTTTTCTACTGTTTTACAAATCCAAAACCTCCACCCTTTTAGAGAGTCGGCTAATACTTTCAACAGCAAAAGGTATAGTGTATTCAGACCATCATTCTAAGTCGAAAATCTTTGGAATTTTCTTCGTGAAAATGTAACTTTTTAAGCAATCGGCTGTCAAAGATTAAGGTCATTCCCAGTAGGTATAGCACAAAAGTAATAACAACATGTGTATTCAGTATGATGTTTGATTAATTACATTGCAGTTTTTGACCGTATGTGGTATTTATTAAATTGTTTTCGGTAAAACGTTTACTAATTTTGATATAATTTTTTCATAATTTTAACCAAAAAAATGGAAAATTCCATCATTTTCGACTCAAAATCAAGGTCTGAATACACCATTTTAGTATTCGTTACGACGTCCCTTTAAAGTTGTATATACATATGTATATATAGCAGACTGGAGCTGGTGTTTGGCAGTGGTTTGGTTCAGTGAGTGAGGGACTCGTCCGAGCGAGTTTTTTTGGCGGGTCTCGCTTCCCTCCATGTTTCGCTCATCCCGCTCGTTTGCCCTGTGGCCAGGGTGACCCTGCCTTGGTACTACGGCAGCTTTCGGTATCTTAGCAGATGGCACCCCCGCAGCAGTACATTTATTCATGGCTAGACTTTTGTCTTTGCCTCGGGGTAGGGCGTCACTGGCGGAGGCATCGTGGGCCCGTGCAGGCCATTCAGCAGCTTCAAGCCGCTTACTATCACCCGAGGTCAGACGCCGTGCTCGCTTAGCTTCCGCTCGGGCTTTCGCTCTGTTGGCATTTCAGGTCTGTCTGGACCAGTTTCTTCCTGACTGAGCCCCACAGGTACGGGCATTGCTGCCCTCAAAGAAGAGAGATGGATGGTTGACACCGGCATCCTACTCTGGGCATACGCCAGTGGTGTCGGCGGAGTCGTGGATGGCACTATGGTCGGGTTGTTCACCCGAGGAGCAGCCGGTTGGTGCTCTAGCTTGGCAGTTGGGTTATTCGATCTCGGTGCCGGCTTGGTTGGTTCTTTTATTTTGTTTTTTTTTTGGTTCCCTTGTGTGTTAGATTAGTTATTTATCTCCTTGTCCAGCAGACACCGCGGCAGAAGGCACACAACGCCAGAAGTAACAAGGAGATAATATAGAGCTCCAGCCCTGAGAGAAGGCAGGCCAAACTAGGTAGAACGACTTGGTCGTCCCACCCGTCCCCCCTACCCCCACTAGGAAAGCCGATATACCAAAGGTAACTAGCCTTCAGCCCCCCGTGTCAGGAGAAATCCAGGTCAAAGCAGGGTGTAACCTTTCAGCTCAACTACCAGAATCCCTTAATCCTCCCTTACGGGTCCCTTATGGGCGCATGGGAGTGAGTGCCCCCTCCCCGCTTTCACCCTCAGTCTCTGTTGATGGTGAGGCCGCAAGCACCAATCACTTAGTGCCCGCAGTAGGTGTAGATAGGAAAATAGTAAGGGATGAGCTCGATAGAATGGAATTGCGCCTGGGTGTTTCAGTTATCTCTGTTTCGTAGCGAATCAGATCTAGAACAGGGGTAAACCACGAGAAGGACGACATTCAGACTTGCCATGGGGATCTACACGACTGTTGCGCTCTCCTCCATGCTCATTCGCCGCGCACGCCCTCCTCAATGAGAGCATACCAGGTTTGGGTCTTGAAATATTTCCTGATATATATTTAATGATGATGAGTCATCATCTCGTGTTGGTGAGCTGGTGATGGATGGTACAACTCTTTAACCGTTAGGATTTAGAAGATGATTTTTTAAATATCGTATAGACCATTTATTTGTATTATTTTTAAGTTTATTTTTTTATTATTATTTACATTAGTTATATATATATACATATAACTAATATAAATAATATATAAAATATATTGTAATATTAAAAAAATATGATTTTAACTAATGAATGTGTATGTTGAATACAAATGAATGAACTAACTGGTCCGTCATCACAAATTCTAACAAAACCAATAATCTCGGGCGCCAGGTGCCGGCTTAAATGAACATAGACAACTAATAACAAATACAATAAATACCTGGTACAGCTCAGTCAGCGCTTAGACTTTGAATGTAGGGTGGGGGGAAGCTATAAAAGAAAGAGATGTTATAAGATTAAGAGGCAGTTTATTTATCCCGTAGTGTCTATAGAGTACATGGAATATTATAGATCTAATTACAAATGTAATTTTATTCTCAAATTAGTTCTTTCATTAATGCAATCTGTTTACCTTGATAATACAAATTAAAGGTAAAATGTCTTTAAAAGTTACATAAAGACTGTTAAATACATAAAGAAATTAAAGGTAGTTATTATAACGACCTACTCCCATAATAATAATAATAACAACGCCCCTTAGAGCTCACAGTATCCGTTATGACAACGCCAGTAAAAATTCATATACAACAAAAGACATACCGATAACGCCGGCACAGTCCGTTTAGAACTATGGTAAAACTAATTCCTATAACGCTCACTCCTGTTCTCCACGTGGGTGTCGTCGTGGCGGAGTAAGTAATCCAACCTTCCCGGTTCCTGTCCCAAGTGAATCCAAATAATGGGCTACAGTCAGAGGACTTTTCCTGCCATTAGAGGTACTTAGGAAAGGAAATCCACTCTCCGAAGCAAACTAAATCCCTGGATCAGGCAGGTTGTGAAGTAAAAACTAGTTGTAACGTAAGGAAATCGCAATCTAATAAGAAGAAAAGCCATAAACAAAGAAACCCTGTTACAGTACAGGGTTCCAAAACGTCTCACAAATAAATCGGAGGCATTACTAATAATACCAAAAAGGCAAAATAATATTTCTATTAAAAACACTCGTTTTCTTAACAAAACTGGCCAACAATAAAAGGTGATTCAACCCTCTGATTATAACAAATGGAAACGGATTACATTTCCACCTTTCAAAAATCACAACATGTCTACCTTGTTCAGCTTCGCCCAGGAAGATACAAATGCGACAAAAAAAGTGTTGCCAGAGCAATAAGTGCAAAAAAACTACCATAGAATCACTACAATAGTCGATTAAAATAGACTAAAAAATCTCGACTGTGACGCCATCTCTCGAAGCTTTACTGAAACGTTAGAAAATTCATCTGTCAAAACAACCTACAAAATAACAACACGTCGATAATTAACTTTTCTGTAATGGTGCGAAATGCACCGTTACAATATATACATATATCATCAACATCAACAGCCTATAACAGTCCACTGCTGGACATAGGCCTCTCCTTAGAAAGGAGGTTTTGGCCTACTATACCACGCTGGCCAGACGGGTTGGTACAGGGTTTGTTTCAAGTTTTCCTTCTCTTTGCAGTGCTGTTGTCCCGCGTAATTTGCTCCCTTAGTCGGCTCTTACGACACCCACAGGATGAATAGGGGTGGTGACATTCCGTATTCTTAATCCGTCACCACACGACGTCCGGCCGTCTAATATACATATATATATATGTATATTAGACGGCCGGATGGCGTAGTGGTTTGTATAACGGACTGCTATGCAAAAGGTCGCGGTTTCGATTCCCGCTCCAGTCAAACATTTGTGTGCATGAACTTTTAATGTTTGATTTGGTCTGGGTGTTTCCCATGAAGGCCCATTCTAGAGTCTAAATGCCAACAACAACAAACACAACCAATACCAATACCAAGTGCTGTCGTCCTGCGTAGTTTGGTCCCTTTGTCGTCTCTTACGACAACCACGAGATTAATGGGGTGGTGACACTCCGTATTCATAATAGAATCTGGCCAGCATAGTATGGTAGGCCAAAATCTTTCTAAAGTGTGGCCTATGCTTGTGAAGTTTAAACAGTACGTCAACTTTTCATTTTGCAAATCATACTAAAACAAGATTCGTTAAATCCCAAATCTCATTATATTTCTTTATCTCCGCGACCAACTTCACGCAGGTTTAAACTTCCACCATCTTACAGGCACAGGACATCCTTTAGTCATACATTATTTTCTTTCTTGGACGATTTACTTACATAAAAGTCAACAAAGTTTTAAAAATTGACTGTATAAATATTTATAACAGACTGGCTGCTAAAACTAGACTATAATGAAACGGAAGAACTTCTTTATCCGCTCTTATGAATCAAAATGAAGTCATAAATACAAACAACAAAAACCCATGCGCACATATACACATTGACACCGGAATCCACAGTCAGTCACTGAACCCAACACATGCACCCACATGTTTTTAAACTACTTTCTTATTTGAATAGACGCGAATAGCCAGATACGCTTTTTGGAATACTTTTAGTCTAAGTATTTGTGTGTAGACCTGTACTTTGTTTTAAGAAAAAAGTCGCATTTGGTATAATGCGCCTCTTTACTTAAGTAAGCAATAAAGATAATCCTAGGAATAAAAAACATATAATTATCTATTAATTATTTCATCTGACTCATTAACCTGAAAATGCATTTACCAACTCTATACTTTCTGTTTAAAGCCTCTAATAATTAAACTAAGCAATAAAAAAGTTTTAAAGTATCTTAGCTAGTTTTCTTCCCAACGTAAGGTATCAAGCCGTATATGACAAATGCGCCAATGCTAACTTTACGAAGTAGTAGATTTAGACGTTTTTGCTTAGTGTGAGAGCAGTTTTTAAATTAGTACATTAGGCGTAAATGGTTACATGGTTACCTTATTAATTTCGTCTTAGAAATGCAGTTGAATATGAATCTTTTAGTTTACTGAACTTAAAAAAAATCTTAAGGATTATGGGCGTATTTATGTAAATGCGAATATTTATTTAAGTTTTAGATAAATTCGTCTTTTCAATTTCAATGAGATGTAAAAAAGTAGGTATGCATAAGCGCCTTATTTTGTTGTGCTAAAATTTCAATGAAGCAAGGCAAAAAAATATAGGCAGATGCACCTTTTTTTTCTGATTCCAACAATATATATGTAACTCAAATTCCGAAAAAATTATAGATACGCCTTTTTAACTACCGGGGGCAGAGTGGAATGTTAAAGGCTTGTTGATGATGGTGTTGAAACCTCAGTTGAATGGTTACGTGTCAGTTTATTTCACATCTTTTTCTGACGACTAAACTCTTTCTATAAAAAAATAATTCTGAAAATTAGTACTCATATACATAAATAAATAAAATACATACAGTGGAATCGCGTATTCACGTATTAAGTGGTAAAGAGTAGAAAGTTGAGTTGTCACCAAAGGTTCCATTTAGAGCGAACTCCCTAAACCCATTTTCGATTCCGGGGAGAATTAAATGCCTTTTGAAGGATAAATGAAAGGCTTCCTTTAAGCCATTGAAAGGGTATTAGAGTTTTTCTGTAAAACAACATTTACAATGACGATAATCTAATATGTTCTATATCGAGGCTTTATGCTCCGATGCATTTTAATGACATAACACGTACCAAATGTCTAACAAGTTTTTCGACACTTCAGTTGGCGCGTCGACGCTCATATCTTTTAGATTTCATATATATAGAAAAGATCTACCAAAAAGCGAAAGGAACTTCATTCCGACCGGGGTCCAGAGACACCTCACGCCGTTTTCTTAAGAATAACTCAACGCATCATACATACGGCCGTCTGATTCCAAATTAGGCAGAGCCTATGCTATGCTGATAAACATACTAATTTATTTAAAATTAAATATACATTATGGAAAAATGACACCCAGACACCCACAAAAAAGGATCATTTTCATTTCATAACTATTTGTCATCGGTGGCAATCGAACCTACGACCTCCGGCTTAGCAATCAATGTCACTAACAACTAGACTAACAGGCCAGTCATATGGTTACTCATTGTTGGCTGCTCTTACTAAAATAAATCAATTAGATATAAGATTAACACAACGAAATCTAGATTCACTATTTGTTTGTTATTTTGTTAAAACGAATACTAGTATTAGTATACAATACATTAACACGTCTGGCAGTAGAATCGGGGGAATACCAATTTGAGTAGCGCCGGAGTTGAATTTTATAGATGCATGTTTATAATATAATACGTATAAGTATTCACTTTGATTTGACTAATTATTTAATTATTCACGTCTCTACAAGTTAAGCTGGATTAACCACTACACACTTTTGTCAGTACATTTTAGGCGTAGGTATAAAAGATTATGTATCAGTTGTTTCGGCATCAGTTGATGTCGCACTCGGAGTTACTAAAGGAAACCAATCAAAATGAAATTGGTAAGTTCGCAAAAACAGCAGAAACTGTGATAATAACTTGATTTACCTGAAATTTTATAGTAATCTGATAATATTATAAAAATCATTTTATGAATTCATACTGTGGTATGACCTTAATCTGTATTATTCCTTCGAGACTGTTACGGTATAACTTGACAGTTTTTTTTAGTTTTCTAACTATTTTAATTTTGTTTCTCGTTATACAGCTCATTGTTATCTCTTGCGCCCTTGTGGCCGTCGCCGTCGCTGCTCCATTGGAACCACAACCACCCCAGGTCGTGCGTTACGAAGTAAAGCAAGAACCTGACGGCTCCTACACATTTATGTAATTAATATTTTCATTTATTGGCACTTTCCTCATTCCCTTTGAATTTAATTTCAGATTTATAAGGTAGTCTAACAACTTTTTCACCGTATAAAACATATATACCGTCGCGACACGGATAATTAACTTACTATAATAAATGATAACTTTCTTTTACGGGGACGGTTACAATTTTAAATTACCACCATACAACATCATCACCTCTATTCATTCCTGTCTTAGTTCTTGTAGTCAACTCTTACGACACCCACTGTCGTAAGAGTTGACTACAGGAGCTAAGACTAAGACTTGAAAGAAACCCATTCCGTCTGGGCAGCATTGTATTAGTAGACCAAAACCTCCCTTCTATCTTTCCAAGGAGAGGCCTATATCCAACAGTGGACAACTTAAGGCTGTTGATGTATTATATTTTACTTGTATAACACTTTTACATTAATAACCAAAAATAAAGTAGGTGATCAATTTCACAAATATGTGGAATAAGACACTTATAGTGAGCTATATAAGTACCTATATATAACGTATATTACATCCATTTACAGTTCTGAAACTAGCGACGGTAACAAGCGTGAGGAGAGTGGTCAACTAAAGGAGGTCCTCAACGAAGAAGGCAAACCCGTAAAAGTTATCATTGTTAACGGTTCTTACCGCTACAACGACCCCGAAGGAAATGATCAGCAAATCACCTACTCTGCTGATCAGGACGGCTTCCACGCTGAAGGTCCCTCCATCCCCAAAAACCCCGAAGTCAGCCGAAGATGAGCAAGAAAATACTACTATATTTATATTTTATGATAATTCAAAGAAGGATTAAATAATATCTGCCATCCTTTTGAATAAAAAACTTTTTTGAATTAAAAAGCTTTTGAACAAAATAATACTCGAATGTAATCTCAGATTGTTTGGTATGATATATTGTTACCATTAAAACTTGAACACATTAATTAAATAAACTACTAGTCCTAAAATAACATGTTGTGGTTTGTTTCAAATAATATGACAAGAAAAATTTACTTTACCTTATAATACCTTGCCATCGGATTTCGGCACCATCCATCTATCCATCAACAGCCTTTAGCATTCCACTACTTGAATTGATTTGATTCTGCATAAGTTTGGAATCCTTAGTTGACTGATAAGCCAATACGTTTTCTACTGTTTTACAAATACGTGCCAAGCAAGTATCCTCCACCCTGTTAGAGAGTCGGCTAACACTTTCAACAGCAAAAGGTATAGTGTCTTCAGACCATCATTCTGAATCAAAAATAATTGAAATTTTCTGTCGGAAAAATTAACTTTTTAAGCAATCAGCTGTCAAAGATTTAGGTCATTCCCCG
Organism: Arctia plantaginis; assembly: GCA_902825455.1. Lineage (NCBI taxonomy): Eukaryota > Metazoa > Arthropoda > Insecta > Lepidoptera > Erebidae > Arctia > Arctia plantaginis. The sequence goes on along the minus strand of CADEBD010000314.1, from coordinate 12,013,643 downwards.
TAGGTATAGCACAAAAGTAATAACTACATGTGTATTGAGGTTTGATTAATTACATTGCAGTTTTTGACCATATTTATTAAATTGTTTTCGGTAAAATGTTCTGTTTACTAATTTTGATATCATTTTTTCATAATTTTAACCAAAAAATTGAAAATACCAATCATTTTCGAGTCAGAATTATGCTCTGAATACACTATTTTAATATTCGTTACGACGTCCCTTACACATATAAAATATATATATTATTTATATATAGCTGCCTGGTGCTGGTGTTATTTTGGCGGGTCTCGCTTCGCACAAAGCCCTCCAGGCTTCGCTCATTAAGCTCGTTTCTCGTCTCGCAGGAGTATATTTCTCCATGGCTGGGCTTTTGTCTTTGCCTCGGGGTAGCGCGTCACTAGCGGGGGGCATCGTGGGCCCTTGCGGGCCCTTCAGCAGCTTCAAGCCGCTTACTACCAGCCGAGGTCAGACGCCGTGCTCACTTAGCTTCCACTCGGACTTTCGCTCTATTGGCATTTCGGGTCTGTCTGGACCAGATGCTTCCTGACTGAGCCCCACACGCACGGGCATTGCTGCCCTCAAAGAAGAGAGATTGATGGTCGACACCGGCCCCATACTCTGGTTGGTGCTCTAGCTTGGCAGTTGGGTTATTCAATCTCGGTGCCGGCTTGGTTGGTTCTTTAATTTAGTTTATTTTTTGGTTTCTTTGTGTGTTAGGTTAGTTATTCATCTCCTTGTCCAGCAGATGCCGCGGCAGATGGCATACAACGCCAGCAGTAACAAAGATATAATATAGAGCTCCACCAGGTAGAACGACTTGGTCGTCCCAGTGTCCCCGTCCCCCCTACTAGGAAAGCCGATTGACCAAAGGTCACTAGCCTTAAGCCTCCCGTGTCAGAAGAAATCCAGGTCAGAGCAGGGTGTTACCTTTCAGCTCAACTACCAGAATCTCTTAATCCTTCCTTACGGGTCCTTAAGGGCACATGGGGGTGAGTGCTCCCTCCCCACTTTCACTCTCAAGCTCTGTTAATGGTGAGGCCGCAAGCACCAATCACTTAGTGGCCGCAGTAGGTGTAAATAGCAAAATAGGAAGGGATGGAATGGAATTGCGCCTGGGTGTTTCAGTTATCTCTGTTTGAAACCACGAGAAGGATGACACCCAGACTTGCCATGGGGTTGCGCTCTCCTCCATGCTCATTCGCTGCGCACGCCCTCCGGAATTGAGAGCGTACTAGGTTTGGATCTTGAAATATTTTCTAATATATATTTGATGATGATGAGTCATCATCTCGTGTTGGTGAGCTGGTGACGTCCGACACACGCGGACGTAGCCTCCTTGGGGCTGGCCGTTTTGGCGGGTGGAGGGGAAAACCCGTTCCGTCCACCCGCGGCCACACTCAGGGCGGCATGAGGCGGTAGTAAGCCCGCCTCCGCCCTCCGGATTGAGACCGAGTGGAGGTTGTCCTCCCGGGCCCTCTCCGCCGCCTCCTTCTGCAAGATGACGTCTTTGCAGAAGGATGCGATGGTGAAACATCTGTCACTACCGGCGCGTATGCGTACCTGGAGCGTATGACGGCCGGTAGCGAGAGATCCCTCCAATTGACTGCAATGAGGACCCGGCGCTGATTCACCCAAGCCGGGCAAATTGCCAGCGTGCGCTGAGCCGAGTTCTCACTACAATCGCAGTGGTGACAGGCGGGACTCAATTCCCTCCTTGCGACCGAGTGCAGGTACTTCCCAAAGCAGCCGTGCCCGGAAAGGACCTGTGTCAGCCGGAAGGAAAGGGTCCTGCGCTGCCGCCCTGCCCACTCGTTAATCCAACTGTCCAACGCGAGCCTGTGAAGATGTTGGTCGAGGCTCTTAGCAATTAACCCATGGGTCGATATGACTATCGGTACAATGATTGCCGAATCAACATCCCACATGTCAACAATCTCGTGGGCCAAATCTGAATTCATTGCTCGACGCTCTAATCAATATCATTGGCGCTCTAATCAATGCTATTGATTAGACCATCGAGCAATGATTGTTGACAGGACTCTGTCAGTGATAATAGGGCGATCCCAGTACAACGTTGCACTACCATTTTCAAGAACCTGGTCGGGCCCATATTTGTAGTACGGTAACTCTACAGACACAAGGTTATACTTAAGAGCAAGTTGCTGATGGACTATCCTGGCTACTTGGTTATATCTATGCAAGTACTCGCCGTTGGCAAGAAGAGAACAACCGGAATTTATATGTCTGAGGCTTTCACTGGGACAATGCCCGACAAATGTCTATTGTGCCGTCCTTCAGGATATACTTCCGAAAATTATTCGTCATAACAACTTCATCAGTAATTGCAAAGACAAAACCTTCAGTTTCTAAGAAGAGATCACCAAATCGTACCCAGAATACAGACGCCAGTTGGTCACCAACGTCCATGCAGCTCTTTGCCCTACCATATCTCCATACGATCAATAATGTTGAGTAATATAAATATTTCTAAGTTATTTAATTAAAACTAAGAAAAAATCGTTTCATTTTTTTGAATAGACGCGAATAGCCAGATACGCTTTTTGAAGTACTTTTAGACTAAGTATTTGTGTGTAGACCTGTACTTTGTTTTAAGAAAAAAGTCGCATTTGGTATAATGCGCCTCTTTACTTAAGTAAACAATAAAGATAATCCTAGGAATAAAAAACATATAATTATCTATTAATTGTTTCATCTGACTCATTAACCTGAAAATAGATTTACCTACTCTATATTCTCTGTTTAAAGCCTCTAATAATTAAACTAAGCAATAAAATAGTTTTAAAGTATCTTAGATAGTTTTCTTCCCAACGTAATGGATCAAGCCGTATATGACAAATGCGCTAATGCTAACTTTACGAAGAAGTAGATTTACACGTTTCTTCTTAGCGTGAGAGCAGTTTTTAAATTAGTACATTAGGCGTAAATGGTTCCATGGTTACCTTATTAATTTCGTCTTAGAAATGCAGTTCAATATGAATCTTTTAGTTTACTGAACTTAAAAAAAAATCTTAAGGAATATGGGCGTATTTATGTAAATGCTAATATTTATTTAAGTTTTAGATAAATTCGTCTTTTCAATTTCAATGAGGTATAAAAAAGTATGCATAAGCGCCTTATTTTGTTGTGCAAAAATTTCAATGAATCAAGGCAAAAAAATATCGGCAGAAGCACCTTTTTTTCTGATTCCGACAATATATATAAATCAAAATCCGAAAAAAATTTAGATGCGCCTTTTTAACTATCGGGGGCAGAGTGGAATGTTAAAAGCTGTTGATGATGGTGTTGAAACCTCAGTTGAGTGGTTACGTGTCAGTTTACTTCACATCATTTTTCTGGTCAGATATATAGGTAAACATATGAAACACATAGGCACGCTATGAAATTTGAGGGTCATCCTAGGTTTCCCTGGGATCCCATCATCAGATGCTGACTTTGAGACAGTGGGGCTACCTCATGACTAAACTAAACTTTCTATAAAAAAGTTATTTTGAAAATGAGTAATCGTGAAGATAAATAAAATACATACAGTGGAATAGCCTATTCACGTTTTAATTGGGATAGTGGTAAATAGTAAGAAGTTGAGTTGTCACTAAAGGTTCCATTTAGAGCGAACTCCCTAAACCCATTTTCGATTCCGGGAAGAATTAATTGCCTTTTGACGGATAAATGAAAGGCTTTCTTTAAGCCATTAAAAGGGTATTAGAATGTTTTCTGTAAAACAACATGTACAATGACAATAATCTAATATGTTCTATATCGAGACTTTATGCTCCGATGCATTTTAATGACAGAACACTTACCAAATGTGTAACAAGTTTTCCGACACTTCAATTGGCTCGACGGCTCAATTGGCTTCGACGCTCACATCTTTTTATATTTCATACTAGCTGACCCGGCAAACGTTGTTTTGCCGTATACATTATTTCAAAAAAATTTGTTTTAGATTGATTTGATTTTCAAAAAATTAGGGGTATGAAAAATAGATGTTGGTCGATTCTCAGACCTACCCGATATGCACACAAAATTTCACGAAAATCGGTAGAGCCGTTTCGGAGGTTATTAACTACGCACACCGTGACACGAGAATTGTATATATTAGATGCATAGAAAACGTCTACCAAAAAGCGAAAGGAACTTCATTCCAACCGGGGTCCATAGACACCTCACGCCGTTTTCTTAATAATAACTTAACGCAACATACATACGGTCGTCTGATCCTAAATTAGGCAGAGCATATGCTATGTTGATAAACCTACTAATTTATTTCCAAATACATACACATTATGGATAAATTATACCCAGACACAGAAAAATTATCATTTTCATTTCATAACTATTTGTCCTCGGTGGCAATAGAACCCACGACCTTCGGCTTAGCAATCAATGTCACTAACCACTAGAACAACAGGCCAGTCATATGGTTACTCATTGTTGGCTACTCTTACTGAAATAATCAATCAGATATAAGATTAACACAACGAAATCGAGATTCACTATTTGTTTGTTTGTTTAAAACGAACACTAGTATTAGTATATAATACATTAACACGTCTGGCAGTAGAATCGGGGGAATACCAATTTGAGTAGCGCCGGAGTTGAATTTTATAGATGCATGTTTATAATATAATACGTATAAGTATTCACTTTGATTTGACTAATTATTTAATTATTCACGTCTCTACAAGTTAAGCTGGATTAACCACTACACACTTTTGTCAGTACATTTTAGGCGTAGGTATAAAAGATTATGTATCAGTTGTTTCGGCATCAGTTGATGTCGCACTCGGAGTTACTAAAGGAAACCAATCAAAATGAAATTGGTAAGTTCGCAAAAACAGCAGAAACTGTGATAATAACTTGATTTACCTGAAATTTTATAGTAATCTGATAATATTATAAAAATCATTTTATGAATTCATACTGTGGTATGAACTTAATCTGTATTATTCCTTCGAGACTGTTACGGTATAACTTGACAGTTTTTTTAGTTTTTTAACTATTTTCAGCTCGCTGTTATCTCTTGCGCCCTTGTGGCAGTCGCCGTCGCTGCTCCATTGGAACCACAACCACCCCAGGTCGTGCGTTACGAAGTAAAGCAAGAACCTGACGGCTCCTACACATTTATGTAATTAATATTTTCATTTATTGGCACTTTCCTCATTCCCTTTGAATTTAATTATTAGATTTAAAAGGTAGTCTAACAACTATTTCACCGTATATAACATACGAGTATATACCGTCGCGACACGGATAATTAACTAACTTTAATAACTAATAACTTAATTTTACTGGGACGGTTCTAATATTAAATTACCACCAATAATCATCACCTCTATTCGTTCCGTGGGTGTCGTAAGAGTTGACTAAAGGAGCTCACTACGTATGACAACGTCTGGCCAGCGTGGTATTAGTAGACCAAAACCTCCTTTCTACCTTTCTAAGGAGAGGCCTATATCCAACAGTGGACAACTCAAGGCTGTTGATGAATTATATTTTACTTGTATAACACTGTTACATTAAAAAACAAAAATAAAGTAGGTGATCAAATTTACAAAATGTACAATAAGATATTTAACTAGTGAGCTTTATAAGTACCTATATATAACGTATATTACAACCATTTACAGTTCTGAAACTAGCGACGGTAACAAGCGTGAGGAGAGTGGTCAACTAAAGGAGGTCCTTAACGAAGAAGGCAAACCCGTAAAAGTTATCATTGTCACCGGTTCTTACCGCTACAACGACCCCGATGGAAATGATCAGCAAATCACCTACATTGCTGATCAGGACGGCTTCCACGCTGAGGGTCCCTCTATCCCCAAAAACCCCGAAGTCAGCCGGAGATGAGCAATAAACTACTACTATATTTTTATTTTATGATAATAAATGAATAAAAAACTACAAAAAAAATACTAGAACGTAATCTCAGATTGTGTAGTATAATATATAGTTACAATTAAAACTTGTACACATTATTGAAATAAAGGCCTAGTCATAAAAGTACATTTTGTGATTTGTTTCAAATAATATGACAGGAAAAATTTACTTTACTTTATAATTATAACGCCATACATCACACATCTCATACACGGTTGTCTGATACTAAACTAGGCAGAGCCTCTACTATGGTAACCAGACTGCTGATAAACAGACTTATGTACATATTTCTAAATACATACATATTATTGATAAATTAGACCTAGACAGAACAAACGATCGTGTTCATCACACAAATATTCAAGGTCATTAACCACTAGACCAACAGGCCCGTCGCTTCGTCATTTTTATAATACCTTAGGTCATCTATCTATCCATCAACAGCCTTTAGCAGTCCACTGCTAGTCACAGGCCTCTCCTTAGAAAGGAAGTATTGGCCTACTATACCACGCTGGCCAGACGGGTTGGTATAGGGTTTGTTTTAAGTTTTCCTTCTCTTTGCAGTGCTTTTATCCTATGTAGTTCACTTGCGGCTTGCGACTACAGCCATCATTATATTTGAGTATAAGTTATCATTACTTTAAGGGTAAGCCTTTGTAAATATTGTATGCTCTTTACTATGTATTTACAATGTTCAGGAAGTGATTGCTTTATCAATCTCGGTAGATCAGTATTTAATCATTAAACGACATACTTCACCCTTTAGGCCTTAAAAGTTTTTGACAATTGACTCCTATAAATAAATAAGAAATCTTGATATATTAAATGATACATGAAATTGCCATCTCTGTATGAACCATTTACTTACCCATCGAATTTAGAAACAAAGTGATGGAAAAATAATAAGTTTAAACGTGCTCATCAGGTTATGGAACATACCTAATGAGTACGTTTAAACTTATTAGTTTTCGTGACCATTCTCATTACAAAATTACTAGCGAAAGAAGTCTGGGAAAAAGATATTGGATTTGGAATATTTTAAGGTTAAATATTAACATATTGTCAATGATATTTGTTTGACGTTTAAAATTCATAAACAACCCTATTTTGCTGTTGGAAGTGTTAGCCGACTCTTTAAAAGGATGGAGGTTACTTGCTTGGTATGTATTTGTAAAACAATAGAAAACGTCTGTGCTTCCCAAGCAGGTGTAGTTCTTGTTATTTCCCTGTTCTGACAGAATAAGAATGCAACTCAATAACATATAGAAGCCCCCTCGGTCTGTCGCCCTACTGAGGTTTGCGGCGGGGTGGTGTGTTGTAATCGGACCGACTAAAACCACACGGTGTGCCACTCTGCACCTAAAAGAGAGCCGGGAACTTCTGTCATTAAGAGATCTAGACCCTTCCTAGCGCTTCCCGCAAAGTGCGGTCACCACCTTCGGGTTAATTCTCTATTTAAAGAGGGGAAAACCCGTCCCCGTCCACTCGCGGTCCAAGTGGAGGCTATCTCCCGGGCCCTCTCCGCCGCACCTTCAGCGAAATGACATTTTCCACTACCTAAATTAGGTAAAAGTCGCCCAAGGGCAGACGCAGCGCCGACCACCTTTTAGCAAGCTTTCGGAAGTGCCCACCTCCCATCAGGGATCAGGCCCAGCTATTTCATCTTGACCTGAACCGGTACGAGTGACCACGGGGGATGAACCACAACGGGGCCTATGGAAAACGAGACCCTCCGTCTCATACAGGGCCACCCGTAAGCCCAGTGCCTCAATACACCCGACCAGCTGAGAGACTCCCTTGGTGGCTAGATGCGCCGCCTCTTCAAAGTTCGACTCCTAAGCTGTGTCAGCATAACAGATTACGCCCAGCCAGGAAGGAAAGCGACATCGAAGAGCCCAGTCGTACTCTATGTTCCACGGGAGTGGTCATAGAACAGACCCCTGCAGAACACCACACTACACGGGCCAACGACACAAAACACCATTTCGGTCCTCGTACATGACGGTACGCTCCTTTAATCTGCCGCCTAGTACCTGAGGCGGCAGGCTAACTGCTGGCTGGCACCCCGTGGTAATGGTCTGCTTCCCTAATGCAGCGGAATGGCTTACTATTGAATACGTTGGCGATGTCCAACGACACCAGAAACCGGGCAGAAATCCCCCAATGTCCGCAGGTACACCGACTGGGAGTGCAATTGTGACTGCATCCCTTAGCCACGCACCAGAACACGGGATTCGGGGTAATTTTTAAATAGGTTTTCTTTCTCACAGTCTAAGCGGCTAAGCCAAGACCCTAGCAGCCGATTGGAGTCGCGAGACATAACCACGACACTCCTTCCGGGGTTAGGATGTCCAAGGAGACACAGTCCCTACAGCCTACTCGGTGGCAGTGTAAGTGTTCACTGAGCCCAGCTTTGAAATGGCGCACACTTTTATACAATTGGTCACCTGCCTTATTAAAAATTTACCTCAACGCCGTTCAATTGACTCTCCCCGATCAAAGCAACCTAGTAAGGTGGGGAAAAGCTACAGAAAAAGCTTGTACGATGTCCAGTGCGGAAATATGTACAACAACCTGTCAGTAAGTGGCTAGCACTTACTAGCAGCTATTAGTCCGGGGTCATTATACACGTCGCCATGATAAGATATTATAAATCATACGCGAAGTATACTATAAGTTTATCACTGGCGAGAGCGAAAAAAGGAATAACACCAAAAAAAAACTAACATCGCGCTTGTAAAGGAAAAGACAAAAAAGACAAAGACGTTCTCAATTATAAATACCGCCAGTGACTGGACATTATTAGTGGACACGTATGAAAATCATTAAAGAAATCTGGAGGAAATCTGTGCCTCGGCGTCCAGAGCAGACATATTTCTTTATGCAATTTAAATTAAGCATGGACAACGAACATCCTTAAAGACCACTCTTTAAAAAGAAATAAGTACTTTGACTTAACCAAAAAATAACTAAAAATGGTAATGTCGCTGCGTTGTATGCAGTGGAAGTGGTATAATCTGCTTAAAGGCCTTAGATTGCCTAGAGCTTCAGTAAGCTCTTTTATTAAACGAAAATCCAAAGCGCCATTGCTAAGCTCATATCAAATATGGTTAGGTAGAGGGGGTAACACATCAGACAGTGGAGGTGAGTGCCGACGCGTCGCAAGGAGTACCCCCTAAACCAATACCTGGGTCGCAATTCCCAGGCGCTGTCGAATTAGCATGTGTTGCCCCTTCTATCACTAACCACTACTATAACCACTATAACCATGAAATCATTTAGTCATGTTTATTGAAAGCAAAGAGTAGGTACTCAAGAACCTAAGTAGTGATTCACACACACATTCACACAACGCCATCTAGTCCCAAACTAAGCAGAGCTTGTACTATGGGTACTAGACAACTGGTATAAATACATATACACCTTTTTTTGTAAATACATGCTTATTATACATAGAAACACCCAGACCAAATCAAACATTAAATGTTCATGCACAAAAATGTTTGAATCGAACCCGCGACCTTTGGAATAGCAGTCCGTTACACAAACCACTACGCCATTCGGTCGTCTTTGACCATATTCTTAATTGCTGTCAGTGTTTGGGCACGTCTTATGGATATCGTCATAAAATATCGTAGTGTGGCATGTGGTGTGGCTAGGTACCATTATAGTTAAACCGACGTAAGCTTGGCCCTCCTGATGGTTTGCGGGACGCGGGGCGGGTGATGCGCTCGGCTATACACGACACGATGTACGAATTCGATATCTTCAGTTTTATTTGTTTAAGATTTCATCTACACACGATGTCATAAAAATAGATTTTTTTTCCACGTATTATTATTTTAGTTTATTGTAAGTTTTTATGATTAATTGTAAGATTTTTATACTTGTTCAGTAATTTTAATAAAATCACCTTCTCTTTATGTATACTCGTATTAAATTCAGATATAATTTAATAATGAAGTAAAATAATAAATATTCTTTATTAACTTTAAACAACAGAACCTCTGTAAAGTTAATATGTATTACACTAGAACCAAACTATGTCTGATATTTATTAAATCGACAACTTCTCATCATCATCATCCACAGCCTTTAATAGTTAACTGCTGGATATAGGCCTCTCTTTAGAAAGGAGTTTTTGGCTAACTAACATATTATGTAACACTGCCCAGACGGGTTGGTGTAGTTTGTTTCAAGATTTCCTTCTCTTGCAGGTCGGCTATAACGACACGTACGGAATGAGTAGGGTTTCACGTTTTCACGTCAAACGTTTCACGTTCATTCAAATAATCACTATTAATCCGAATCTTCTTGGTCACTCGAATATTCTTCATCTGAAGATTCTGATGATGGGTCTTCCCATAAGTTTTCAATACATAAGATACGCAAACCTACATTCACAAATCATCAGTGCACTCCCCAAAATCTTTGTATGATTTCGTAAATTGTCAGAAGGACAATAAAGTATATTTTTACCTATTGGGAAGTTTATCATCTTCATATGAAATGCAAATGTTTTTTATAATGTCCGTGCTGAGCTGACTCTTGTACTCTCCACCAAATCCGAAGCTACTGATTACGATGAAAAATATGAGGGCTATTTATATTTAATAAACTTTTTTTTCTTTTTTCTTGCAACTAATTCGGGTAATTATCAAATAGTATAGTTAGTTAATAGTATAATATAACTATATAAATATAGTTCTCCACTCCGGGCCAGTCTAGTACTAGATGAGATGCTAGAGGAGCAGTTGCAATGGGCACAGAATTCTACTACTCCCGATATTTGTTTCTAAGCACTCTTAGGATGACATACCAAGGAGAGTTTAAACCCGCTACGTATAGTATCGCTACTGGGAATGCACACAATGATCAATTCAAAATTTAGCCTCCGTTGTCTGCCGGCGTCTTAAAGTAAGTATTTATACTTACTTTTAAATAAATTACAGGAAAAAAGTACACACAATTTAAATTTTCAACAGGTGGTCACGGCATAATGCTGGGTTTCATCAACTCGACAGTCCACGCTGTTATGTACACCTACTACCTGATCTCCATCGTGAGACCGCAGTGGGTGCGCCAGTGGTGGAAGAAATACATTACACAGCTTCAAATCGTAAGACCTGCTTTGGACGTATTTATTATTAGATCATTTTTGTCATCACTGTAGCAATCGGCGTCATAACTAACCACAATATACCTCGTCCTTTACAACTTATTTCGAAAGACACTTTCGGATTTTGGGTCAGGCACGAGGTTTTTTATAACCAGAAAAAATATATTTTCCTTCCACTTGTTTTGCTCCAATGTGAAATGGCAACAGAAATATTATGGCTTAACCAGGTTTTTCACACTAAAGTGTGTTTAAACACACTTTAGTGTGAAAAACCTGGACCTCATTGGAGCAAAACAAGTCGTAGTTTCTGTCTACTAGTATATCTTTTTGTATATATTCGTCTTCCACTTTAATAACATGTTCCACACATTTGGACCATTTGGAGCTTGTGTGTAGGCGGAAAATATTTGTTCTAGCTTTTCCCACTTTTGCGTTAAATTGGTGGTAAGATCTGATGACGCCAATTGGCCTTTCACGCGACCCCCTACCAACTCTATAGGATTCAAGTCCGCGTGATATGGCGGCAGACGCAACACTTCGTGACCGTGACTTTTTAAAATTTCATCAACCACAATTATTTTTTTCGATATGCACGGACTGGATCAAATGATAAAGTTGTGATCTATACATGTTTGAATTACATTCAGTATTATGCCTTTGTAGCCAATCAAGCATTGTTTGTTTCAGTGCTGATTTGGCAGGCTTTTTGTCAATCTCAACGTTATGGTACGAAGCGTGGTCTAATACTAATGTTGAATGAGATGGTAGGTTTGGTACTAGCTTTTCCTCTGTCCATTTTTTGAAGTTTTGGAAATTCATCTCATCATGATAGTCACCTGATTTGCTGATTTTGATCTAAATATGAGGAGACTACTATTGACGAATCCTTCCTTTCCTCCAGCGTGAACGATAATTAGTCGTGGCCCTGCGCCTATTTCTTTTAAGTGTCCCCTTTCTTTGTGTTTTTGAGACTGCCAGCACTTGGATATAGTGTGTGAAGAATTTACATAGGTTTCATCTACATATACAATTTTTTTCCATCCTCTCTTTGTTTCTTTATTTTTAACAGATATATTTGTCTTTTGTGCATAATATCCATATTTTCCATTAGTAAGCATCTTTTAGATTGCAACCTTTTCCATTCAAACCCTATTCTATGAAGGTGCTTTCTCAAAAATTCGCGACCACAATTTAATATCCTGTCATCTTTTAAGTCCTTAATAAGTCTTTTTATAGTTGGCACTTCTTTTTTATAGGCATAGTAACTGTGAATTTTTCTTCTTATAACGCCTGAAAAAAAGGGTACCTACATTAGATTTTATATGTATAATACAAAGGCCACAAAATAATTTTCAAACTAAGAAATAGCTTCATCTCGCTTTTATATATCCTTGCTTTATTTGGTATGTTGTTTATTATGACTACCTTTTTTATTGGATTTGACGAGTTATAAAAAATATAATATATTACTTGAGTTATTAAATACCTTCGGTAAAATTATCCACCTCTATTTTTGGATTTCGTTTTCTGTTTTTGGTTGGTGATTTAATCACTTATTCTAAATTTTCTGACGATCGACTTAGCGATAACACTTTTTTTACCGTCAACAAAGAAACACTTGTAGCTTTCGATATTGCTTTATTCACATTGATATCGGTGCCTTAAAAAATAAATACTTCCTAAATTCCTAATATGTATCCAAATTACATTCTGGAATCTTAGACAAAATAAAAGTACCTACATATTTTAAAATGACGATGAATACAAAATTATTATTATTATCCATGTTGCAAAATAATACCGTGTGTAGCAGTCTAAAGAAAAATAACACGTACGGCTTTGCTTTCACGTCAGTCACTGCCGGCGGACAGCGACACACTAGCTGATTGGTTGTGCGTACCACCGCCCTACGTCCCGCAAACCATCAGGAGGGTCAAGTTTACGGCGGTTTGACTATAGCTTCAAAAACTCCGAATACATCAAACTAAATTTCAAAGCAATCTGATTAATCAATTTTAAGATCAATAGCCTTTAATAGTCCACTGCTGACATAGACCTCTCCTTGGGAAGGAGGTTTTGGCCTACTTTACTATGCTGGCCAGACGGGTTGGTATAGGGTTTGTGTCAAGTTTTCCTTCTATCTGCAGTGGTGTTGTGCTGCGTAGTTTCCTCCAATAGTCGGCTCTTACGACACCCGTGGAACGAATAGGGATGGTGACACTGGTGTATTCTTAATCCGTCACCACACGGTGTTTACCCGTCACCGTAACCCAGTGTTTACCCAGTTACCCTACATGCAACAGTATAGAAATGTGCATCGTTTTTAAGAACTTTCAGCTATTCTGTTAAAAAAATATATAATGCAACTTTCTATTTTTTTAATATTTATAGGTATTGAATATTTTAATATCTTTTGTTACTAACTGACCAACCAGTTGGACAACTCGAGTGGTCGGAAACCCCCACGACGACAACGTGATAACAGTAAATTCATTTTATTTTAGTTTAAACTTAATACCCTATTTGTTAGAATAAAATGCACAATGTCTAGAAACCATTTCTATAATATTTTGTTTTGTATCAGTCAATTAGTAGCCAAGTAGTTTTAAAAATGTTTTATTATATTATACAATTTATTACAAAATGTTAAAATTACTTTGTGACACACCTTGTGCATGTGGATGATGACTCCAATTTTAAACAACACTGAAAAAACTATTTTAATTTGCATGTAACTTCACCCAATACTGTTGAGTTTATGTTTTTATATATTATTAATAATAATTTTAGATTTTAAAGCAGTGACTCAATGAAAGACTGGGAGCATTGCCATATTAAATTGGCAATATTAAAGCTAGAAAAATGCCGGCCAAGAAGTGTCGATCAATTGCTTAGCTAGTTGTTTATACCTAGCACGAGCACTCGGACCCCATGACTAGCGTCTCGACCCCACAATAAGTACTCTAGTATACTAATAAGTATCTATGAATTCTGATACTATTCTAGACTATTATACTTTGTTAGATAGCTGAGAATACTCGTACGTACATATTTTAACAAATCTGCAGTATAAGTGTCATAGATTTTCTAGATATCATAGATCTATGACAGTTAGTCATATTTTTTTATTGATATTCGTCAAAGATTTTTTTTTCTTTTTGCTGTTTTTAACCACCACATCGCCGACTTTTTATGCACATTGATGAGTACGCTAAAAATGTTTTTATTGTTTTCATGTATTATATTTTTTTATATACAATAATTATTACAGCTCAGAAAGCCAATATTTATGGCAATTTTTTATACATGGCTTCAAACTATTGTTATTATTATGGGAAATTAATTGTTTTTAAAATAAAATATGTTATGATAAAGAATATTCGAAATCAGTCCAGTAGTTTCGGAGCCTATCCATTACAAACAAACAAACAAAAAATCAATTCTTTTCTCTTTATAATATTAGTAAAGTTTTTTTTTGTTTTTTAAAAAAGACCGCCCGCATTAGGGATATATCCTGTGTCGCGGGGAACTTTGCAAACATATGTATATGAAACGGACACAAAGAGCAACTAGACTCAGAACAAAAATTCGTGGATCACACAAAGTGTCGTCCCATGTGGGGATCGGACCCACAACACTCAGCATAGTAGGTAAATTGTTTATTTATACTTTAAATCTAATAATAATAATCTATATCGAGACTATGCTATTACCTCATTAAAATGCCTCGGGCATTTTAATGAGGTAATACGTATCAATATATCTTAATAAAAACTCAACGCATAAAATCAAGATTTATCAAATACTTTAAGTTTTTTTAAAATTTATGTTATCTAAGTCATATTTATAATTTTATTCTTCATATCAGTAATCATAATGTGAAGGTGTCTTTACACTACTATCCAATACGTTGCCGCCGCACCGTAGCAATAGCACATTAATATTTCCTTAAAATGAAATTAAGTAGCTTGCCTCGGTGGTTCAGTGGTAGTGTATGCGACTGCTGGCTAAGGTCTTGGGTTCGATTAATGGGTCGGACCAAATGTTTGTGTGAACTGCAAATATTCCTTTTAGAGTTTAGGTGTTTTCTATGTATAATTTTCTTTTGCAATAAAGAAAATTAAATAAAAAATTTTTTTTGGCCTAGCACTTTATTTACAAAACGAATAATGTTAACCATCACATCAGTCAGAATATGGCAGTAATCTTCTTACGTTAAGAATAGCTTTATTTCTAGATTATTTAGTGATTATCTCCTACTAGGTGGAGGGTTTTTGGGAACGGAGGGGCCATCAGCTTGGAAGCCGTTCTGATCAGCGGAGTAAGCGATGCTCTGAATATTGCCATCGGGGTCGTTGTAGCTGTAAGAGCCGCGGACAACAAGCACTTTTACGGGCTTGCCTTCTTCGTTGTTGACCTCAACCAACTTGCCTTCTTCTTCACGTTTGTATCCGTCTTCAGTTTCCACACTGTAATTAACATAAATACATTTACTGATAACTCATCAAATAACAAAATGTAAGATCTTGTGAAATCATTTTACTAAACTTTTAACTACTTACTAAGGATGAAATAGGTATAATTTAGTCATTATCATATATACTCGTATAAGTGATAAAAATACTGTCAGCGCACATTTGTAAATGAAAGAAAATTAAGAGATAAAATGATACTTACTCTATATGGTAGGAACCGTCGGGTTTTTGGTCGAAATCCGCGCGCAGGATCTTGGCAGGTTCGGACTCTGGCGGGGCGGCCACAGCCACGGCCAGGAAGGCACACGTGACAACAAGGATCTATATAAAGATAAGAAAATATTATTATAGTATAGAAAAGGAAGAAAATCTAACTTCTATTGTATTATTATTAATGTACTATTAACATAATATGTAATTATGTTTATGGGAATTAACGCGTCAGGCAATTCAAACATTTACTTAATACCTATTGTGAGCGCATAAATACCCGTAAACATAAGACACTAAACTTATTTCATTTTAAATGTAGGACTATTTGATTACTGCAAATCTGACAAAATATACAAACCTTAATTGAATTTTAATGTTTCTCTTTACTTATTTATTTACTTAATTTAAGCATCTTACGATACAAAGGCTAGACACATTTGTTATAATTTACAGTTAACATTAACAGTAATCTTTCGGTGCAAGCAAACATTAGTAACAAGTTATATTAAACCTATGTATTACATATTACATACATAATCACACATCAATCAATATCATAAACACAATTTTGATGTAGGTAATTACGGATAGCAAATGAACATGTAGGTCACATCACACACACACATCAACAGCCTTTAATAGTCCACTGCTGGACATAGGCCTCTCCTTAGAAAGAAGGTAGACAATATTATTATTATATTACTAAAAAAAATATTTTTAGGGACCTTTATATTTTAAGTATTTTTACTTATATTATAATTTCAAGTTTGATTTTGCTGAACGGTGAGAGAATAGGTTGTAGGCTCCTATCCTTGGTAGACGTGATAGTTTACTTAAAGATAGGCAGTCTGTGTGGTTAGACAATGTACAACTTATAAAGAATTGCATCAAGATATTGCCTGCGGCTGTTAAGTGAGTACAAATTGTAGTGAGTCTTGTGGTAGGTGTAGCCGGATAGTAGTATAATATAAGTAACAACATTAAGTAAAATAATAATAAAATATAACAAGATTATCTTCTATATTAATCATTATTTTATTTATTACATATAAAATACTTACCAATTTCATGTTGATAAGTTTGTTTCGGTAGCTACGTGATGTGCGACTGATACGAAGACGACTGCGACAGAATCTTTTATACATTTCTAACGTACTGTCTAAAGCGTATGGTGACAAATCCGGATTCTTTAGTCTATAACAAGACAGGCGTGAACACTTTAAAATCCTAATATTTTTACATGAATTACATATTTTTGTAATTAATTGTATGTGTATGGTAGTGGCTATTATTAATAAACTATTTTATTTAAATATAATATCCTAAAAATGAATAAAACATCTTATACTATTTCGAAGACAACATATTATTGTATTGATTTTAGAAATAATTTAAAAACCTACTATCCCCGTGGTGTTCTTCAAACCATGTAAATTTGCCAGAGACAATTTTTGAGACAATTCTTTTTCACTGCTTTTTCGACTTGATATAATAAGAACATGCAAACTAATATTTTAAAGATATAGAACTTCCTGGTCAAGACTACGAAACCTTGAAAAAATGAACGCAGTTAACTAGTACTAACTAAAATTGGTTATTTTAGAGATGTAGTTAACTGCGTTCAATTGATCGATGAATCGATGTACCTGTTTATTTTATTATTATTTTTTTTACTTATAACCATTACGTACAATCAAGGTTTTTATGAAAGTTAGCAAAGGTTTTTAAAAAACCTGCAAAGTTTTAAAAAATACTTCAAAATAACTTATTTGTAGAATGAAATAGATTTCAAGCACAGTTAAAATTCGTCAGTCTTATTCAAATTGGTTTTAAATAGTATAATAAAACCAAACTAATTAAAAAACTAAAGATGAAATGTTGTATATAAACAGGTCGCAAATTTGTTCCATGATTAGATATTTTTACTTAATAATTAACTGTTTTAATATCATGATTATACAATATCTACCTATTGCATATTTTAGTAACAATTTGAACCAGACCCTCATTTTTTACTAATATCAAATCATTACTATTACACTCAGGATAGTTTAAATTCTTTTCATAATAATTAAGTTTACGGTTACATTTGTTTTTTTTTTATGGAAGAATGCGCAAACGAGCAGACGGGTCACCTGATACAAAGCGACTGCCGCCGCCCATGAACGCCTGCAACTCAGGAGTTACAAGCGCGTTGCCGGCCTTTGAGGAAGGATTACGCTCTTTTCTTGAAAGTTTGAAGGTCTTATCAGTCCGAAATAGCGGTATTTCGAACGATAGACGATAGACGATATTAAACAGATTGGTGTAAAAGCGCACGGTGGTGGAGTGCCAATTATCCAAGTGCTGCGAACAAAAATTTTTCTGTGTTTAAAGATGGCGGAAAGTTGCGATCTGTATTAGTCATAACAATTCCTCGGAACACTCTCCATGATATATACGATAGAGAATGCAGAGAGAAGCTACATTTCTACGTAACGCTAAGGCATCAAGCCGGACGGAGATTTTTTGGCTATCGATGATGCAGACGGTAAAGAGGGAGTGGGACTGGGGTGCCCCTGCATAGCGATGAGAACGGTATTCCATATGTTGCCGGACATGCGCCTTATAGAGTTGGAGGCGGTGGGCCGAGGTGAAATACCTAGTGACAGATCTGTTCAGCACACCGAGCTTCTTCGAGGCCAATTGGACCTTACCTTCTAAGTGACCCTGAAACTGGACCTCTACTCGCTATGTCGATGCCTGAATTCCGATACTAGGACACGAGCATTTGCAGATTTCAAGTCGGAGCAAACACTGTTTATGACGACCTTGATGCTTCTGTCTGCAAGGTCTGTATGTAACTGGTACCCAGTTACATAATTTCTCGGCATAGCATTTTTACCCATAGGAAGAGTGCTTTGCAAGAAGCTCCTTATGCCAGACCCGAGCGAAGGTCTTCGCTATGTCCAAGCTGACCGCAGCAACCTCTCCCTTGGTCTCAATCACCTGTGCCCATCGGTGTGTTAGATAAACGAGAAGATCACCAGCTAAGCGACCCCGGCGAAAACCATATTGTCGGTGATTTTCATTAATTTTTTCACTAATTTCATTTTTTCAGAGTAGCTGGTAATTTTCTAAGTACCGGCGGAGCTGACAGTTGATTACGGGTTCCATAATCTTAGAGAACAAGAGGGTAATGGCTGTAGGCCTGTAGCTGGAGGGATCACAGCCGTCACCTTCTTTAGAGATCGGGTGCACAAACGCTACCTTCCAGCAGTTCGGGACGATGCCTAGGGAGTAGTCAAATCTTTCAGTGTGACCAACGTAATTTTTTTGGTTTGTTCATTTTTCTTCCTCTTTTTCGGGTACATTTCTCGCACAGCAAAGGTGCCTTTTGTTATAGCCTGTGGTGGAAACGAGACCAAAGAAATAAGTGGATAATTGCCGTAAGAAAAAAAAAGTAAGTCACCTAACCTCTAAAATTTAATTAAAGTACATAATCATTTGACACAAGTATTAAATTGAAAATTTACGGTGAATTACTATGTTACAATCCCGATGGATCCCTGTGGCAGCCAAAGTCAGATGACAGAATTTGTAGTGCATACTTTATTATAGGTAGAAAAGCCGATGAGGAAGCCAGTCCCAGTTATGTTCCAAAGTTAAATAACCTCCTGTGTACAAATCGAAACGGATTGACGAAAATGCGGCAATGTCGACGTTTCAACGTTATATGAAACGAAGGAGCACGAGAACAGTAGAAGCAGAAGTCCATCCTAATAATTCAAGTGAATTGGTTTTGAAACTGCTGGAAAATAGTGTAAATTTAAAAATTGATACTGAATGTCAAGTGGACCTATATTTTCTAAAAATATACAAAATCCAAAACAGACGTTTACCTGTAACAGGTACATATTTTACGGTAAAGAAACATGTGATGCTGAAGTTTAAAGAGAAATAGACATCAATACAAATATTATTAAGGCTTTTAAAATTATGAGACACCAAGGCTGTTACATGGGCTGAAAAGTCCCGGGCCTAACACATATATGGCGCTAGTTTTATTGCAGTCACCTTTTTTTCAGTTAATACTAACCTTCAAAAGACAGCTGTTAGAATTTCAGGATATTCTATTCATTAGTTTGTGAGTTATTGTGCTAAGAGTGACGCTACTTTTGTTATTTTCAAAACAATGGATTAAAAACAATTTCGTGTTTTAATTTTACACTGCTTCTTGATGGGAAAAAATACCGTTCAAGCAATGGCTTGAAAAGTGTTATGGGGACTCCGCTCCATCAGAAACAACAATAAAACGTTGGTTTGCTGACTTCAAACGTGGTCGTAGAGACACCGATGATGCAGAACGCAGTGGACGTCCAAATGAGGCGGTAAAACCAGAAAACATACAAAAAATCCACAAAATCGTTTTGAATGATCGAAAAGTGAAGTTGCGTGAGTTAGCTGACATCGTAAAGATATCAAAAGAACGTGTTGGCTTAACATTGCATGAGCATTTGACTATGAGAAAGCTCTGTTCAAAATGGGTGCCGCGTTTACTCACTGTTGACCAAAAACGAGAACGTGTTGATGATTCTGAACAGTGTTTGGCCATGTTTAAACGTAACAAACCAAAATATTTGCGTCGATATGTGACAATGGATGAAACATGGATCCATCACTTTACTCCGGAATCAAAACGATCGTCATCTGAGTGGACAGCAACTGGTGAACCTCGTCCAAAGCGCCCGAAAGCACAACAATCGGCTGGAAAGGTTATGGCCTCGGTATTTTGGGATGTGCGTGGTGTAATATTCATCGACTATCTTGAGAAAGGAAATACCATTAACAGTGAATATTATATAGCGTTATTGGAGCGTTTGAAGGCCGAAATTGCGAAGAAACGACCGCATATGACAAAGAAAAAAAATTTGTTTCATCAAGACAACGCACCGTGTCACAAGTCAATCAAAACAATGGCAAAACTACATGAATTGAACTTCGAATTGCTCCCACATCCACCGTATTCGCCAGATTTGGCTCCCAGCGACTATTGGCTGTTCGCAGACCTGAAAAAAATGCTCACCGGTAAAAAAATTCGCACGAATGAAGAGGTTATCGCTGAAACTGAGGCCTATTTTGAGACAAAAGATAAATCGTTCTACAAAAGTGGTATTGAAATGTTAGAGTGGCGCTGGAATGATTGCGTTGCTCTTGATGGAGATTACGTTGATGATTAAAGCTAATTTTGAACCAAAAAAACTGTGTTTTCTTTGTTAGGCCCGGGACTTTTCAGTCCATGTGTTACTGCTCGGGCTTGATAATACAGGTCATGTCTCCTTGTCTTCAACCTCAAGGATATGCCCAGCTAGCACCAATTTGAAAGTGATTTCGTGAGTGATGGCACGAAACCCCGTTTTAGTCACCGGTAGGCTCAGTTCTCACTGAAAACAACTGAGTTACGCAATTATGAACCTTTAAGATTAATGTATACCTGTAATTAAAAATATACATATCTTTATATACTACTCTGTCAAGAAAGTACCGGGAAAAGCTCAATGATACACAAAATGTTTGTTATTCATCTAAATTTATTTTATCACCTTCAAAGTATACTCCTTCAGAAACTATACTTACGCCAACGAATAATCCAATCATCAAAACATTTTTCAAACGCTGTTTCCGGAATTGAGTTGAGTTCTCGCCGCGAATTCTCCTTTATGTCTTCTACCGATTGAAAACGGGTGCCACGAAGTGGTAATTTGAGTTTAGGAAAATGAAAGAAGTCGGCTGAAGCCATATCTGGTGAATATAGTGGTTGCTCGATGGTATTTGTTAAGTGTTTGGTCAGAAATTCGTTCACAATGATAGCCTTGTGCGAAGACGCGTTATCGTGGTGCAAAATCCAAGAATTTTCTTTCCACATATCTGGCCTTTTTCGTCGAATTAGCTCTCTTAAATGCCGCATAACGCTCAAATAATATTCTTTATTTACCGTTTGACCTTCCGGCAAGAATTCCGAGTGCACAACACCGCGATAGTCAAAGAAAACAGTCAACATGACTTTGACTTTTGATCGACTTTGGCGTGGTTTTTTCGATTTCGGTTCATTTGGAAGGCGCCACTCCGAAGCTTGTTAACTCGTTCTAGCATGTCCTCAGCGTCTCTCATGCGATTGAGTTTTTGGAGAAAATTCAGGTCTTTTGGGACTAGCCGAGCGGTAACATGTTTCATATCCAAATGATTAGTTAAAATTGTACGGATTGACTCGTGAGATACAGAAAGTTCGGCGGCTATCTCTCTCAAAGTTGAATGAGGATTTTCAGTTACTATTTCCTTAACTTTTGTGATGTTAACTTCAGTTGCAGACGTTGATGGCCTACCAGAGCGATTTTTATCTTTAAATATTATAAAAAAAAATTGGCCCTTTAAGAAACTATTTTAAACAATACGTTGTGCATTTAATATAGATTGCAATTGCTCTATATCATAACAATGAATGTTTTAGGAGATATAAGAGGTTTAAGAAGCGGGAGTCCAAGGACCGTCGAGTTACGAGTCCTATATATATTGCATGTAAAGATGTCCTGTAATACAGTCCTATCACAATAATAGTATAATAATTACTCTACAATGACATAAGTAGTATTATGAGTATCTACACTCACCACATTCGCTAATTTAAAGGATGGGTGATTCACTAAAAATACGGAAATCATCATCATCATCATCATCAACAGCCTTTAATAGTCCACTGCTGGACATAGGCCTCCCCTTAGAAAGGAAATAATAATACGGAAATATGTAATGTGTATTTATTATTTATAACAAGGAGTCGATATTATATCAATTTTTAGACCTCTAGCTACAAATTTTACGGAAGTCTCATACACAGTTCCATCCCCTAGTTTAAGGGGTAGGGGGCAAAAGTTCCAAGTTTTATATTTTTTATATTTTTAACCAGCTTACATACCAAATTTCAGCATTCTGGGACCTCAGGCAGTATTCTATAAAATTTGATGATCAGTGAGTCAATTAACAAAAAAATATTTTTTGGGATTTTATTTGAGACATAAAATGGCACAAAGAAATCTGTCTCATCATAAATTATGACAAAAGACATTTTTAATTATTTTTTTACTTGTAGTTAGTCGCAATACTAACCTAACTTAACGTACCGTTACATATTTTTCGCCATATCTCTGCAAGTAAGTCTCGTTTCCTTACCAAATCGAAGGCCCAAAGTCCTCGTCCTCCTCCGCCTCTGACAGATATTTGGGAAGAAGAACTCAACTGTTAGCAACTTATAGCCTTTGACCTGATTGCCCGTGCCATGAACGAAAAAGCTTGATCTTGAAAGTTCAAGCTTGAAAGTGATCAACCTAGAATTTAAGATACAAATTTACATTAATATGATGATTCATATTCAGAGACCGTTTTGATTAATTTAATGACTAATAATATTTCATAGGTACAGATATAATAAAGGCTTAATTGTCCACTAGACAGACACGTTTAAAAAGTAATCAAAATGAAATCGGTACTCTCAGTTAAAAATCTGTTAATTTTCTATATATATAACTTTGGTAACAGAATATGCACAAACTGTACCACAATCGTCTAGACGTACTTTTATTAATTCTGCTACCGTCTATCTTAATGTCAAACATAGAAAATTATCATTCCATGTACGTCTGCATTAACAAATAGCAGTATAATAATAAAATATGCATTTTAGGGAATGGAAAGCCGTTTCAATTTGGAATAGGTGTTAAGTGTACTAACAGTTCAGTATAGGAATACTGAACTGTTAGTACACTTAACACCTGATTAATTATCACAGACAGTAATCTGCTATGACGATGTACACTAGTAGCTCAGTAGTATAAGATTGTTTGAGCTCTCCACTGTAAACTAGATCATAAATTAAAAGCGGTTTGATCTGATCACATTTTAGCCGCACTAATTTAGGAGTTTATAAGAGCAACCAGGATTAGTATATTCTACAGAATCAACGTTCAGAGGTCATTAATTGTTTTTGAACCTTTAACAATTCTGTTGTATAAGTTCAAGCTGCTCATGAGCGGGACATGCAGATACAGGCGCTTATACACAGGATCACCGGTTTACTCAGTAAATAAATAGTAAAGTTGTTAATTGATTCACATGTGGCCAACGGAGGTAAGGCTGTCGCCATAGTGGCGTACTCTCACCGCGTCTGTCTAATATGTTCATAAATAACCTGGAAATACGAACCCCTCTTATGTAGTGGATTACACGCATGCTGCGAGCAGACTAAGTCATGTCAATGAGTTTTGGATAACCGCTCAGTTATTTGATGCGAATTCGTATTAGGCTGACCATCGTAGGGAACAAAAAATGAAAATTCCAGACGGATTCTCAGAACCGTTTAAAACAAAATATAAAATTCGATTACACAAAGACCCCGCTAAAGCAAGGTAAAATCTGGGGTCTTTAAATATATATACAAAGGTACTCATAGTTTATTATTTCAGATCAAATTTCTGGATATTTCCATGGCCGGAGCTACTCTCACTGCATGCACTTTCGACAGCATGGAAACATTAATTTGTTATAAAATGAATAAAAACAGTTTTATTTTATGTTTTAGACTAAAAACTAGACTAGACTGTCTTAAGAAAAAAACTAAAAGTGTCATTGCATACTTTTAAGTAAATAAAAAATCTAAGTTGACTTCCAACACAACTTTATTGTTATTAAGTCACATTAAAAAATTGCAACAAATATATAAAAACGTAATAAACGGCAGTGAGCGTCACATAATGACGATATTTTTAATACGTTTCGAGGTCTTTGCAGAAAGCATTGCAGAAATAGTCTTAACGGTCGAGTTCATTTACTGGTCGTTGGCAGCTTATCTCCTTGCAGGAACCTTGGGGATGGAATCTCCTTCAGCATGGAAACCAGTCTCATCAGCAAAGTAGTTTATAGTGTCGACCTGTCCCTCATTATTTTTATAACTGTAGGATCCTCGAACGACGACTACTTGGTGGGGCTTGTTCTCTTCGTCGAGCGCTTCCTTCAATTCTCCCTGCTCTTGACGGTTGATGCCATTCTCGGTTTCAAAACTATTAAAAAAATTAAACCTTGTTACACAATTTTTTCGTAACCAAAACTGAGCTTACTTATGAAGAAATGTGTATTTACTCACGTCTTTAAGCCCCGAATGGATAGACAGAGGATAGAGAGAGACAAATAATGTATAATATGGAAATAACATTCATTACTGTACAGTGTACTGTACATACACACCTGTAAACATAACCACCTTCCGGTTGCTGTTGGAAATCTGAACGCAAGATCTTGTAAGGCTCTTCAGGTGGGGCCGCAACGGCAATTGCTACGATCGCAAAGGTGACGAAGATGATCTACACAAAACACAGAAATATAATGAATTAATAAAATATATCTGTTAGTAATAGGAGTCAATTTTTGAATCACAAAGGAGCAGTATATTTGGACAATCGCTGAAGCGATCAGTTTTCACAATTGACGCTTTTATTTGTAAAGGTTTATCGCTGTTCCTTGGTCTAGCCCAGTCACGCGAAGGTTTCGGCAAGTGGCGATATGACTGCGCTTGGGACTGCAGCTATTAGTGCCGGATAAAACTGTTAATACTATAATATCACCGTCGCCTTATTTGTATGAAGCTATAACCAAACCATCACTCCTGTTCAACCACCGCTCTCGCACCTGAGTGGCCCGCAAGTTTGAGAGTTTATAAATTTAAAAGCTAATTTAACACCACAACAGTTACCACAAAAATAATATAATCTGCGTTACTTAGACTTATCAATAGTATATTTTAATTATGCACTTTTCTTGAATTGCTATTCAACGTACCGATTTCATTTTGGTAAATTATAGTCTGAAACTGATGAGCGACTGATAATCAAAAAATAGGGTCGTCATCTTTTATATATTTCATTGGCAGCTAACATGCACACGCACACGTGTGAACACATGATGAAGATATAACTATATTTGAATACTAATGTGTTTGTGTGCACTTTGACGCAAGCACGTACGGATGCCGTAATGATTTATTTGATATCATACTCAACACTTACAGATTGATACTTTGTGTCCAAATTTTAGGTGCTTAGGCTTAGGTGATTTGTGATAAAAAACGTATATTTATAATATTATTTTTTTAGTTTTAAAAAGTCAAATCCCACATTAGGAATATATCCTGTGACGCGGGGGCTTTACAGACATACATGAAACTAACAGAAAAGACACCCAGTCTCAGAACAACAATGAGAATCACACAATGTTGTGACATGTGGGGATCGAACCCACAACACTCACCGCAGTAGAAAGCGGCGTGGCGACCGCTTAAACCACTACCATCTATTCCATAATAAATTTGACAAAGTTTTATTTCAACGTATTTTATCTTACGCGCTTCCTTCGGCGCTCTCAAATTTAACCATTTAATAACATTATATGGTTAAGCAATGGCGAAAGGTCCTTATAACCTGAATTCTTTCTGAACCTAAGTTTAGTTAAAGTATAACAACCGAAAGTATGTTAAAACTTTTAAGGCGATAAAAAAGATGGCTTCTCTTCTGTTATTTACTTACAGCTCGCTATTAAAATGTAATTTTTATTTCTATCTCATGTCCTCTAATAGACATGATTGAACTATTGTTCAATCATGTCAAAGTTTTCGGTTCTACCTTGTTAAACCTATAATGTAGCTGCAATACACACATTCTAATTAAATTTTCTCAGATGAACACAGACATAAATTGCCAGAAATAGTTTATTAATTTTATTTATACGATGTGTTTATGCAAAATCAACAGAAGTGTAAAAAAAACAACTTTTAACTTTTAAATAGATTGCATGTAGCGCTATGATGGTTCCTGATCATTTTTATAAATGATATTTACCACTGTTTTAAGTTTTGTATCTGTTGTATGTTGACGATCTAAAGAATTATCACAGTATACAAAAATCTAAAGATCATCAAAAATTCCAAGTTGATCCTGATATATTCTCAAAATACTGATAATAAATTAAACTTGAACTTAAATGCAAATTCTCATATAAGTCATGTGGTGTAAACCTTAATTCGGTTAATTCTCTGTATAGATTTTAGGATTACTCTAGATGAAAAAATATATCTAGATGTACACATTAATAATATTTAGCAGTAACGCATACAATGTACTTCACATACTTATGTAGGTTAAGTGACAAAACAGTAATATAATTATAATGCTTTACTCTTGATTTTAATTAATTATTTTTTTTTTCTTTTAAAAAAGAAGAAAGTCCTGTGTCGCTGAGCACTTTACAAACATACATGAAACGGACACAAAGTACACCCAGACTCAGAACAACAATTTGTGGATCACACAAAGTGTTGTCTCATGTGGGGTTTGAACCCACAACACTCGGCGCAATAGGAAGCGGCGTGGCGACCGCTTAAACCACAACGCCATCCGTGCATCCGTTTTAAAAGAAAAAAGAAAAAAAAAAAGAAGTGGCTCGTTTAGCAGTAATGTACAATATTTTACGTAAAACTAAGACGAAATGAGCAGCGAAAGATGCGATATACGGACAAGGTGTTTTCTAGTAGGCGAGGAGCCACCAATCCTGAAAGCTCCGTGATCACGGATTCTAATATTTTTAATAAAAAATAAAAGTTAACGTTTAGAAGAACAAGATTTGCTTGGTCGGCGTGGATATGATTGGCCGGAAATATTTTAATTAAATTATTTATTATTAAATTTCCATAATTTTTTTCCGTCATCACGGCTTTTGATCAATTTTATTTCGAATTTTGTGTGAAATATTATGTTCAACAAGAAAAATCCGGCCGACCAATGATTTTTAGCCGGAAAGGTCACGCGTACCTATTTGAATGGTGTGATAAGGGGTAAAATTTATCCATTATCACGTAAACCTTTTTTTTTTAATTCATGCGTTTTAATGTCACATTTATAATTTTCTTGAGGATTATATGAGAGTGTGGATTATACTGTTATAGATTTCACTTACTTGATGACATTTCTTTTAGAGTCTTTCTTCTACCTCTGGTCTCTTCCTTAAGTTTTTAACTATTTATTATACTAATTAATATGGAAAAGAGGAAATACAGGAAAAAAATTATTTGGGTTGATTATATAATAAATGAAGGTTGATACAAAAAATATGTTCAATTCAAGTTTATTAATCAATAATCATCTACATCATTATCATCAAAATTATCATTTCTCTCTTCTTCTGATTCTTCGCTTTCTTCCTCATTCTGTTGGCAACTTAATATTTCCTCAACCTTTAACGGTGCCGATGGGCCAATGTACTACAATGGTTCGAGTTTACTGGATTCATTTACTTGCCATCCACACTCGGTTAGATCATATAATGTACAAATAGGTTCAGTAGCATTTTGCCACATTGCGTTTACAAAAATGGTCTTCCGGATTTGTCAAATGCTCGAACATGTTCTGATATTCTTCATTTTCTAAGAGGAGGTTGTAGGCTTTAATTTTTCCTCTACGAACAAAAGCTGCTGTATAATCACAACCTGTAAAAGCATGGAAGCCCGGGAGAGCTCGACAGACTGATGAACCTATCTTTTCTGCGAGTTGTGTACAATTTACGTAATTTGTTTCGTTATTGATTTTGGTTGTGATCCATACTTCTTGCTCTTTGAATTTATGTATGTTTCCGAGACAAATAATTAACACTGTTGAGGCGAACATTTGTTTAAGTGGAAAAAAATTCTTGTATCGGCTTCTTCATGGTAGCATTCATAATTTTCATCGTATTCGAGTTATTATTCCATTACTATGAGTGTACACAAAACACATGTCTTCAACTGTTAAAAAAACTGTCTTTAATAATTGAGCTACATGTAGTGTCCGTCCAATGATTATGTAAAAAGGTAACTATTGCGTCTTTGAATTTTGGATTACTAAGACTTTTATTAAAATCTGTAGGTCTGCTTTGTAATGGCCCCGTAATACTTGAACTTGGACTTGAACAGAAACCGGAGTAAGAGAGTTAACACTATGCAGCCCTGTCGTAGAACAACCTCACTTTGCGGTATTGTGTATCTTAGGTAGGAGGCAGGTAAATGTTAAATTGGTAGGGAATAGAAAGAGACGAACTCATGCAAGGTTTCAACTTGAACCAAAAATCTGCCTCACTCACTCTTTACAGAAATATAGAAACCGTTAAAAAGCGAAAAGTTAAAATTTTGTATGCGCGATACTTTCGGCAGTTTGTAAGCATACCAAGATAATTATAAATATGACATTAAAACGAGTGAATAAAAAAAAAGGTTTCCGTGATAATGGATAAATTTTACCCCTTATCACACCATTCAAATAGGTATGTGTGACCTTTCCGGCTAAAAATCATTGGTCGGCCGGATTTTTTCTTGTTGAACATAATATTTCACACAACACTCGAAATGAGATTGATGAAAATCCGTGATAACGGAAAAAAATGATGGCAATTTAATAATAAATAATTTAATTAAAATATTTAGGGCCAATCAAATCCACGCTGACCAAGCAAATCTTGTTCGTCTAAACGTTAACTTTTATTTTTTATTAAAAATATTAGAATCCGTGATGACGGAGCTTTCAGGATTGGTGGCTCCTGGACTATAGTGGAAATAAAAAAATTAAAGACAAAAAAAAGTAGAAGTGATATTTCAGCAACATATAGATATGGTATGCTATTAAAACGAAGTACTGTTCTTATCTAAAGAAATGTAGTAAGTAGCTTTTCTATAATAAATAAAAATTAAACAATACATATTTTATTTCAGGTGTTATAAGATATTCTGAATCCTATCAGTATTTGCATATATTGATGGCATTCATGTGGCCATAATTAAAGCAACAATTAGGAAACACAAGAAGAGACTTTTTAATCGCAAACATTTTCATTCGTTTTGATTGTAAACACTTTTTTCTGTTTTTTTTTTGTGACCTAAATAATAATTTAAAGTACAATTTAGCAATGCCTTTTTATTTATGTACTCACTGTAAAATTTAAATCACCAGAACGAAATGTAACTCTGGGTGGGCTTAACTCCGAAACTGGTGATCACCGCCATTACTCTCCTGTACAATGCTGACAAATGGGCAAGTTGTCTGCTTCTTCGATTCTTCAAAGCAATTTTTCCCGGCGCAATACTAAATATATTTATATATTCAAATTTAAATTGTAAATTTGTTACGTTTGAGAGCCATGCATTTCTCTGCACGAATAGGCCCGACTTGACAGCCTATACTTCTGTATTTTAATATGACATTTTGTTATTTTGAAATCCAAGATGGCGGACGTGATAAAGTTTTGGGGGAGATAGGACAGCTTTTTAATAAAATCATTTTTAGTATTAATAAGTATTTGGATATTGGGTATATCTATTTCGAGATCTAAGACGAATTCGTTCGAATCGTTTTCAGACAGTAACAGTGTTAATTACGAATATGACGTCTAAGTATATCGGATCCACAAAACAATCCAACCCCAAAATGTTGTATGTCTAGACAGAGGCGGCTTTTCTTAAGATATCAAAGGCGATAACCCACTATTACCTTTTTACGCTGTGATCACATCTTGTTTCTAGACACAAAAAAATAGTTACATAGACTTTTACCGAGTTGGCTATTCCTATGTAAACACTCGCTCATTTTTTTGAGAGTTATTTGTAAAATATTGTATATGTGTAGTTACATTAATAATAATTATCCCACCAAAACATTTTCAAAGGAAATATTGTCAAGACGAGACTATATGGCTCGCACTGTCAAAAAGTTATCAAGACTCTACATACTACAAGCCCTAACTTCACAATCTTTCCACCTTATTCAAAATATGTGGCTTGGCTGTTTTGCTTCCATCACTTTTGTAATCTTCCATCAGTTTCATCAATTTATTCACTACACTATTGCATCTCGAAGAAGGCGAAGACGTCATCTCGCAGAAGAAGGCAGCGGAGAGGGCCCGGGAAGATGATCTCGACTTGGACCCAATTCGCCGCGCCGAGACGCGACGAGACGCAGTTTCTTATACTATTTGACGCCTGTAGACCTGAGTATATAGTTTTAATTTCAACTCGCTTTCACCACGCGTTCCCGTGACAAAGGATCTTGGCAGACGGACCGACAGACAAACGGAGAACAAAGTTATCTTATAAGGGTTACGTTTTGTTATTCTGCAGTCCGGAACCCTAAAAATAAAAAAATAATCACATGTGAGTGCTGTTTAGATGAAGATGTATACCATTTGATCAGCGCCAATTTAACCAGGAACGGTGACGTGCCATATTACGCATACCTATATAAATAATAATTATTCCGTGTTTATTTTTTAGGTCCATAACGATTCCTATTCTTACGTAATATATGTAAATATTTCTTCGTTGTTTGTTTAATTTTTACTTCTCAACTAATCTAAACCATAGGTAAGCCATTTATTAAGAAAAAAATACAATTCCCGACACCGGAATTAATTCACAAACTATTAAGAAAACCTTCATAAACGCTATCAAAGCCTAGTTATACCATAAGTACAGACGAATATAAAGACGAATATTCGAGATTAGATTAAACTGCATACATAGACATATTTAAACTGCACTAAGTTGTAGAAGTATATAAATATATGCTTTACACAAAACAAACTTAAGTAATAAATATTTCAGGTTCGTCTAGAACCACAAATAAAATAAAACAAGAGGCGACCTAAGAGGTTTTCAACTAATTAATTTTCAAAAGGTCGAGCGATAAAAAGTGGCTGAATGCTATAAGCGTATTATTAGTATCGAAATAAAAAACAGGTGTAAATAGGCTAAAACTTGTCCAACGTCGCAGTATGCAGGACACGTACAAAAGTGATGTGCTCTTAACCTTTCCAGAGGTCGGGGCTATACTTTATAACGTGAAGCTATGATTCAAGGTCGTTGTGTTTATACCACCAGTAGCTGGAAAGATATGTGTGTTGCCACTGTTCTATTAACCGTCAATTAAACTTTAACCGTTGTTGACAAATACTAATTTATAATCCATACTTATAGTATAAATGTAAAAGTGAGCTACTTTTTACTTACTAGTACTTAACAATTGGCTTTTAATTACCAGTATCCATCACACTAATGATTGGTAGACTCAGGTAGACAATATCATATTTTATACCATCGGGATGAGATCATCTGAACCTAAAAGATTACGCGCCAGATAATTAGAGAAAACTCCTCCTCTCTTGGTAATCCTAGAAGAAACAAACCGGAGAGGACAGCGTGAAAAGTAAATAGGAGGAAACAAGGCCACCGTACTAAACAATTGGGTCTCCTAACAAGGTTTTAACAAGTGGACAAGTCTGTGTCAGTTTGAGTTTGACTTTTCATCGTGCGTTGACCCTAGTTTAGGTAAATTATTATTTTTATACTTAACTGTCATACCTCAATCAATCAAAATATTGCAGTTCACTGCGGAACATACGCTTCTCCCAACGTGCGCCATAGCCTACCAATATTAATTTTATGTAACTGGTTTTCATCAGATCTTATGCTGGTTTAACCACTTAGTAGAATACGAGTACCGCTATTAGCAATGTATTCTAGTCCAGTAGCAAAAATACTAAAATATAATAATGATAATATTTATAATAATATTTTCGGACATCTAACACACAACGCCAACTAGTTTTAAACTAAGCTGAGTTTTTCCTATGATTACTTTAATATATTTGTACTAAATTGACTGATTGAATGTATAAAGAAACACCCAAACTCCGAAACGAATATTTGCAGATCATACAAACATTTGGTCCGACCTGGGAATCGACGATAGACCTCAGCACAGCAGTCGCATACGCTACCACTGCGCCACCGAGACAGTCAAACAACAATAACTATTAAGTAATAGTATGAGATTTCATTGAAGCAACAGGTTGCAATCTGTTACGTTGCCCGAAACTAGTCACTACGTTGCATTCACTATTCGATTGTACTAAGTGCAATTTTAATAAGTGCATTCGGTGGTAGAGAGTGCATAAATTGTTAGAAGGGGCATGCTCCAACTTCTAGAAGAGCGAGGTAGATTTTTTCTAATCAGTGTCTACTCATTAATGTGTTAATAAGCTTTAAGCTAATTTGGAACATACCGCAATTCGTAAAACATCGATTGATTTTTTTCGATAAGGGTAGTTAGTTAATTAATTCATTATGAAACGCAGAAACTTGAACTACGTTTCTATGATATTTGGAATAACTTTAAACCTATTTATGAAACCAAATTACAAAAATAGTTTGAAGTTGATTAAAGTAATACATAATCTTTTCTTATAATCATCTGTCCACAAGTATCCACCTCCGATAATACCACACACGTTCCGATAGTAGACTTTACAACACCTCCTTGCCGAAGTATAAGTGTCACAGAAAGGACCTCTTCATAAACAATCTCCTTTTTGAGGATGACGTTGCCCTTGTCGTGTGCAATAGTGATTCTAGAAACCAATGAACTCAAAGAGGATCGTTATTTCAGTAAGCTTTGCTCAAAGGCTTGTTTAAATTACATTAAACTTTACTTATAGATTTTGAATATATAATGCGTTACTGAATATTATACTAACTGAATCAGTGTCATAATTTTAGCAGTTTATTCGAAGTATTGAAAATCGGAATGTCGTTTTTCGGACCAAGAACCCATCGAACATTTGATTCTTCGAACGCATAAAAAACGAAAAACAAACAAATCGCTTAACTTTCGGTAAAACAAGTTTCGTGAATTTTAATTTTGGACATTATAATTCTTAGTCATTGTGAAATTCGGACCATCAGAAAACAACAAATTATAAATATAAAATGACCCCAAGTGGGTTACGGGTCACGCACTTGGGGTCATTTTATGTAGGTAAAATTTTTATCATACCTAGTTCATATTTCATATTTCATTTCATTGTCATATAAGTAGGGATTATATATAATATTCGAATAAATAAATAAATTATAAATTTTATCCGAAAACCATGTTATTTTAATTTAAAATCTAGTCAATTGTTTTAGATAGTGTGTTGTTGTATTGAAAGTGTAGTAGTTTTTGTCGTGATGGATTAACGTGAAATTCGTATTGAAAGTGTAGTAGTTTTTGTCGTGATGGATTAACGTGAAATTCGTATTGTATGAGCACCACGAGGAAATATCGGTCCGCAAACAATACAAAACATTAACGACATGTACGAGCCTAACCCCGCTTGCATAAACACGTTCAATTGTTGGTTCAATCATTTTAGATCTGGAAATTTTAAGTTAAAGAACAAGCCTCGCGGTCGGTCGATAAGTATAGTCGAGAACGACGAATTGAAGGCGATAGCGGAAGCGGATGTAACTCAATCTACGGCTGAACTTGCTACAGGCTTTGGAGTTAGTATCAAAACAACATTGAAGCAGTTGGGTTCGTCTCAATGGGTGCAGTCAATCGCTCTTTCCCACTGCTTCTCCACGACAACGCGCGAGCTCACACTTCACGACACACCATCGCAAAGTAGCAGCAGCAGTACAAAACGCTTCCACTGACCTTACATCCTCCCTTCCAGCAGACTTCTACAGTAAAGGGATAAATAAACTGCCATCAAAATGGCAAAATTGTATAGATAATTTGGGCCAGTACTTTGATTGGTTAAAATAAAAAAATAACCAACATTTTCATACTTTCAAAATTATATATGTATATATGACCTTATATTGATATATATATATTAAAACTCAATGTCTCACTACTGTTATTGATAGATAATCCAAAAATAAACCATTTATTAGAGGCTGTCATGTCATGAAATCACTTCCATATTCAAGTATCTTTAGTCATGAACTAGCTTATCCGGATTTACGACTACACATTGTACAGTTTACATAAGAAATTCACCTATAAAAGCTTAGCTCACAATCGCTTTAGCATCAGTTCCTCTTTTAGGAGTTACCAACAAAAACCTATCAAAATGAAATTCGTAAGTGTTTATGGAAAAGGAAATAATATTTAGTATAATTTAAGTTGTAAAAATCTTTGATAGTTGTAAAAATCTTTGTAAGGCAAACTTTTTAGGCATATTTTTATATGTTATAAAAATTATCAACGCCTTTTTATTATGAAGTAGGAATTTAATAATATTATTACAATTTAAATAATGATATTTTGTCGATGATGTGTTATTGATGCGAGATTTCTAATATAATTTCATCCACCCTCTTGCGATAGCACCGTCGTCCATCGTATTAAAGATGTGGATTAGATAAAAAACTTAGTTTATTGAAAAGAAAATAGGGGAGATATCCATGAATGACAAGAATTAATTACACTACTAGCGTTTCAAATGTTTTGAATACTGATAACCAATTGTGATTTATGATAGAAACAATAATAAAGACAATATTCAATATGAACTAAAAAGTTAATTTATTTTCAGAAATTATATTTTCATTTTTCTTACAGATCATTTTAATCGCTTGTGCTTTCTTCGCCGTGGCTCTAGCCGCTCCAGCCGAGACGCAACCCGAACCTGTGAAGATTTTACGTTCGGATATTAATCAAGAAACCGATGGCTCCTACAGTGTTGTGTAAGCAT
This sequence comes from Arctia plantaginis, assembly GCA_902825455.1. Classification (NCBI taxonomy): domain Eukaryota; kingdom Metazoa; phylum Arthropoda; class Insecta; order Lepidoptera; family Erebidae; genus Arctia; species Arctia plantaginis. The sequence goes on along the minus strand of CADEBD010000314.1, from coordinate 11,978,318 downwards.
GATTTTATTTACCTTGTTTACAAAATGAAATAGTGAAAATATGTATGTGAATATTTTAATTTCCAGTGGTAAGCCCGTGTTCAGTAAAAATAATTTATAATATCTCTTGCGTGTAGTGTTTTGTTTAGTTATCAATATTTATTTCGTTGTTACAGTATTGAAACTGATGACGGTTACAAGCGTCAGGAAAATGGTGAAATCCGGGAGGTCCCGAACGAAGAGGGCAAGCTCGTTAAAGTCATAGTTGTGCGCGGCTCTTACGTCTACAACGACCCTAATGGCCAACCCCAGAGCATCACCTACATTGCTGACGAGAACGGTTTCCAAGCTGAGGGCCCCTCCATTCCCAAAAACCCCGAACCTTAAATAATTTAACAAATTAGTTGTGGTTAACCTAAACAGTGCATTGCCATGTTCTAATGTGATGTTCTGTGAAGATTAACGTTATTGGTACTGTAAATAAAAAGCTACTACTACATATGAATTTATTTTTAACCGACTTCAAAAACACAAAAGAGGAGGTTATCAATTAGTCTGGTTTTTTTTTTGTATGTTTGTTACGCGATATCTCCGTCAATTGTGGACCAATTTTCAAAATTATTTTTGTAATCGAAAGGATATGCTCTCGAGGTAGTTTTAATTCAACCAAATCAGGATCTGATGATGGGATCCTAGAGAAATCGAGTTAAACCCTTAAATTTTACAGCCCTGACAACGTGTTTTAGCTTGAGTATCAAGTTATATAGGTATTTGCGTTTAGTAGTCGTTATGTCACATTGCTGAGATGATGATGGAAGGGCCCTTGACCTTTAGGAGTTAAGAGGATAACTCTTTCAAAAATCGAATCATGTATTGACCTTGTTTTTTTTTTAAAGATATTTGTTTGGTGTTTGTGTTGGGTTACAGAAATATGTGCACAAAAAAGTAATATATAAGCTTACAAAACATTCAGACAAAAAAATGATTGTAACGTAATTATTTTCATGTTTGTTACCTTAAAACTCTTTCATTTTGTAAACCGATTACATTTTTTTTTTTTTGTTTGGAAGGGTATATTTTCAGTTAGTTCCATTTAAATGTGAAGAAAAAATACCACTCCTAGTTTTGTAAAATTAAGTAATGTGGAAAACAATATACGAGTATTTTCGGGTTCAAATGTAACATGTTACTACATAAACTAAATAAAGTAACGGAATGATTAAACTATATTTAATATAATCTAACATACTACAGTTTGGTATACGTTACGCTGCGTAGTATTATTAGCCTAAAAATGTAAAATGAAGCCTTTTATAAAAAAAAGTTGAACCGGCTCGAAACAGTACTGACAAAGATCACTACAAATTAAAAAATAAATACACATCTAATTAAAAAAAAACCGTAATAAGTCCCCTCAACATAATTTTAGCTTTATATTAATACAATAAAAAATTACTAATTCAATATAATTCTAATGGACCATCGCAGATTTTGTTAATTAACAAACACTAACTCAATTACGTGCGCAAACACTTATCAACTTACTTAATATATATTCTAAAACAATCACACAACGCCATCTAGTTCCAAACTAAGCAGAGCTTGTAATATGATGATAAATTTGACGACTGGATGGCGTAGTGGTTTGTGTAACAGACTGCTATTCCAAAGGTCGCGGGTTCGATTCCCGCTCAAGTCAAACATTTGTGTGCATGAACATTTGATGTTTGATTTGGTCTGGGTGTTTCTATGTATAATATGTATGTATTTACAAAAAAAAAAGTATATATGTATTTATATCAGTTGTCTAGTACCCATAGTACAAGCTCTGCTTAGTTTGGGACTAGATGGCGTTGTGTATGTGGTAAAAAAAAAAAAAAAAAAAAATATGGGTACTAGACAACTGTTATACGAGTAAATACATATTATATACTTTTTTAGTAAATACATACATACATATTATAAATAGAAATACCCAGACCAAATCAAACATTACAGGTTCATGCACACAAATGTTTTACTTGGCAATCGAACCCGAGACCTTTGGAATAGCAGTCCGTCACGTCACACACGTCATTGGAGGCGTAGTCAACTTTAGCTCTTTCAGCATGTTTTGCGCAGCATGAAGACTGCTGCAGCTGCCGCGCTACATTCTACCAAGCCTATCAAGTACCTATTTGGCATGGCACCGACTTCAAACAAACAAAAGGGACTATTGCCATTATAATATTACCTATCATATTGAGGGTACTTATTATCCCCGACTGCGAGGGTTCTTCAGCGCATGCCTCGAGCGGGGCCAGTTCCCGAAATTGTAGAAGACGGGGAAACTGGTCCTCATCCGAAAGGAGGGACTCACCGTCCGCCTACCGGCCCATAGTGTTGCTTGACGAGGAGTGCAAGCTCTTTGAAAGAGTGATTGCAAGGCGCCTCGTCAAGCATCTCGTGATGGTTGGGCCGGATCTGGCGGACAACCAGTTCGGTTTCCGTCAGGGGCGCTCCACCGTGGATGCGATCATGCGCGTGAAGGCTCTGGCGGAGGAAGCAGTCTCCCGGGGCGAAGTGGTGTAGGCGGTGTCCTTGGACATCGCCAACGCGTTCAACACTATGCCCTGGAGCTGCATCAGGCAGGCGCTCGTGTATCACGAAGTGCCTCTCTACCTCCGCCGCATAGTCGGGGCATATTTGTCGGTGAGAGCCGTCGTCTACCCCAGTAGGACCGGTCTCGGTAGGCGTGAAATGTCGTGCGGTGTTCCGCAGGGGTCGGTGTTAGGGCCACTCTTGTGGAACATCGGCTACGACTGGGGCTCGTACTCGATGGCCGATGGGACTTCGGGTATCATTTCCGAGGTCTGGTCCCCAAGTTGGTTGGGGCAGCGCGTGCGTTGGCGCGGCTGCTGCCCAACATGAAGGGACCCGATGACTCCTGCAGGAGACTCTACTCGGGGGTTGTGCGGTCCATGGCCCTTTACGGGTGCCCAGTATGGGCGGGGCCTCTGAAGGCCAGCAACATCGCGATACTGCGACGACCGCAGCGAGTGCTGGCCATCAGGATCATAAGGGGGTACCGCAAGATCTCCTTTGAGGCGGCGAGTCTCCTGGCCGGAACTCCACCGTGGGACCTGGAGGCAAGAGCCCTTGCGGCTCTGTATCAGTGGCGCAAGGAGGCGCGGGAGTTGGGTCGATGCCCCGAGATTCGAGAAATCGATGACCGGAAAGCCCAACTCCGCCAGGTCATTATAGGGGAGTGGAGGGAACGACTCGGGCAACCGAGCGCGGGGCACGCCGTCATCGCGGCGGTAAGACCCGTTATGGAGGATTGGCTCGAGGTGACAGCCAATGTGACAGGTGACGCCATCTGTCACCCTAGCAGAAGCAGGCCGGGGTGGCGGCGAGCGCGTTGCGAAGCGCGCTCGCATCCAGGGAGCACAGGGAACATGGGGTTCCCACACGGGGTGGGGTCGTCTACTCGTCTGTAGATGACCCGAGGTATGTCGGGGCACCAGGGACTTCCTTTCTAGGGTATATCTGGTTCCCCGGCTATTAGTACCCGAGACGTGCGGTTTTAGTCGGTTCGTGTCCGACATGCCACCGACAGGTGGTATCCGAGGGGATTTCCGCACGGAAAAAAAAAAAAAAAAAAAAAAAGGGTACTTATTATGATTTTTTTACTTAGATTTGTAATTATTTTTTCATTTTTAGTGCTCTTTGTCAGTATTGTTTGAAGTTGGTTAAGATTTTTTTAAAGAATTAAAAATACGTCAAATGCAGGTTTTAGTGCACTGGCTAGTAAATTATATTTATTGTAGTATTTTGGTTTTACTAAAAAAAAATTAAAGTTAGCTAAAACAATCTTAAACAGTCACTTCCTTGTTCGTCCATTTGTTTGTCAAAAGCAAATAGTGATATCTTCGGTCAAGGCAACATAAGTCATATTTATACATAATGATATACCCTAAGTATTATATAGTTATCAAACTAGGTAGGACATGTTTTTAGATGGAGTCAATTAAAGTGTGTATATAATATAAAATTTTAGGTTTAAGTGAAAGTGTAGATGTAAGTATAAGGAAGGTGTGATGTTTTCAGGGTTCGTGTTTTGAAGTATCTTAATAAACACTTTTCATTTTTCTACTATAAATTCTATATGCGTGAATGGACTTTGAGATGTCTGAAGAGTGAATAGTATCATGAAAATCAGAATGTTATCCTGTCTCGACTGATATTGATTTATAAAATAAAACAAAAACAAAACGGGGCTGTATAACCTGTGATGGTGAACCTGTGATTAGTTATTTAGCATATCTGCTACTAGTCCGGTCAATTTAGACATTCGAAGTTACATAAAGTCCCAACAAGCTGAATTTCTGTGAAGTTGTTCAAAACATAATTATAAACAATGTCTAGAAGTTCCCCATCATTCCCCCCCCCCCCTTCCCTGTAAGGAAAAAATTTAATTGAAGGTCAAAGGTCAAAAAAATGAGTTTTTCGCGATTCTCAGCAAAACGGTAAGTTTACGGGGAATGATGGGGAACTTCTAGACATTGTTTATAATTATGTTTTGAACAACTTCACAGAAATTCAGCTTGTTGGGACTTTATGTAACTTCACTCTCATTTTTTAGTCTAAATTGACCGGACTATACATAATTAATGACAGTTACCATGTGTTTTTCTATTCTTTTGTTTTTATAATTTTCAACATCATGTCTAATGTAATTTCCATCAGGTTACCTGTCTGCTTGTTTGCCCCCTTTTCCTTAAAAAAAAATGTATACGCACGTCGCTTTTAGTTAACTCAAAAGAAATAGGTAGAAAACTCCATGCAATATGTCATTTGCAATATAACATTTAAATGACTAATCTATTTTATAATAAAAATATCTTCACACATCTCACACACAGCTGTCTTTTCCCGAACTAGGCAGAGCCTGTACTACATTCATGGTAATCAAACTGCTGATCAACATACTTATACATTTCAAAATACGTACCTAAATATTTTATATATACCTAGACATAGAATAAATTATGATCGTCCTCATCACACAATTATTTGTCATAGTTGGGTATCGAACCCACGACCTTTAGCTTAGCAATCAGCGTAACTAACCACTAGACCAAGACACCAGTCAAATTAAAATTTGACAATTATAATAATAAGTGAAGAGAGAGAAGTTATATCTGTAAGTACCCAATACAATGATAGGATAAGGAGCGCTTTGGATTCTAATAATAGACCCCAGTCATCCCGTTTGCCAATTCTTAAACAAAATTTAGCGCTTGTGGGTGCCCTGGATTCCTGGATAGACAATAGCGAAGATCTTGGTGATACACATTCTATTCTATACTGTGGTGCTGTAGCAGTTTGTCGAGTAGCTGGTGTTAATATAGTTGAAAATGTCACTACTACTCGACCTAAATCTACTGTACCAGCTTGGCAGTGTAGAATTGAACGTCGTATTGCTTATTGGTAAGCTAATTAGTTTTCTATCAGGGAATACGCGGCCGAGAGTGATGCGCTTTTTAAAACAGGCATTCTTGGGGACTACTAATGGTCCTCAACAGTACATGTCATGTGTCACAGATCGCATAGACTTTCTAAAGCAGAAAATTTATGCATGGGCAAATGGGATAAGACGGTATAAAAAACGAATAGATCAGTATAATCAGAATCGGATGTTCCAAAGAAATGAGAAGTGGGTGTACCGGAAATGAGAGGAACCAGATTCATGTGTGAGTGATAGGCATTTGCCAGATGAAAATGTCACAAATACATTTTGGCGTAACATCTCTTCGGTGCCTGTCACTCATATACAAGGTGATTGGATGTGGGATGTCAGCCACATATGTGAGTCTATAACACCGTTATAATTGATAAAGATGATGTAAGCTGTGCAGTTGCGTGTTTGGCATCTCAATTCCAGCCAGAATTGGATTCGGGTTCATTACCCCAATTTTTGACCACTGGTAAAACCCACTTACTCTATAAGTCTGGTAGTGTCATGGATCCCAAAACTTTTAGACCTATTACATGTTTACCAACCATGTATAAACTTTTAACATCTATTCTGAGATTCAAAATTACTTTACACATTAATAATAATTCGATTATTTCAGTTTCTCAGAATGGATGTAGAAGTGGGACCCGTGGCATTAAAGACCTCCTTATTATAGACAGGACCAGTAGCCAACAAGTGTGTCGTAATCGTAAGAGTTTGGCGACATGAAGAATAGACTATAAGAAGGCTTATGACTCGGTTCCCCATACATGGCTTTTGAGGGTGCTGGAGTTGTGTAAAATTGATACAACTCTGTGCACTTTCTTGAAGTCATGTATGGAGAACAGCACTTCGTTATCCGAGATGTCAGCAGCCGGCGGTTAACAATGCACCAATAAAGATCGAGCGGGGTATCAAGGTGATAGTCTGAGTCCCTTGTGGTTTTGTCTGGCTTTGAACCATCTTAGCACTTTATTAGAGGGTTCAGGGTTAGGCTATAGGTTGCAGAAAGATGATCAAGTTATATCTCACCTTCTTTATAAGGATAATTTGAAACTACTAGCAACCACCAAATTACAATTGTCAGCGTTACTAAAGGTGACGGAAAACTTTTGTAATTCCATCAAAACGGAATTTGGTGTCGACAAGTGTGCATTAAAGAAGGGTGTGATAGTAAAATCTGAAGGAATAGAGGTTTAAGATTCAACAAAACTCAGATCTCTGCCTGCCACTGAAACTTACAAGTATTTGGGTATATCACAGTCGTTAGGCATACCAGAATCTGACATGAATCAAACGTTGCAGAAACGCTTTTTTGAAAAAAGAACTTAAAAGTATTTTATTAGGGGGCAACGAGGTACGAGCCTGCAATGGTCGGATCATGCCGATTCTGATGTATTCCTTTTGTATACTTAGATGGGCTCATACCGAATTAGATGCTCTTGACAGAAGAGTCCGACTGCATTCCGAATGCACCACCCACGTTATGAGATTAGATTATGCGAAAGCTAGGGGGTCGCGGATTATTAAATATCAAGACCCTATACAATCGGATAATCCCGGATCGGATAGATATCGAATTCACCCTGCTTGCTCTGGCTAAAGAGAATTGGCGCAAACCGGTAGTACTTAGTACTAATGATCGTAGGGAAGCATGGAAGGGCAAAGAGCTCTATGACCGGTTTTTTCGGGCCCTAAACGGGTCCAATATAGACTTTAAAGTATCTACGACTTGGCTACGGTATGGTGATCTCTTCGGAGAAACTGAAGGTTTTGTTTGTGCTATTATGGATGAAGTTATCACCACTAACTATCGGAAATATATCCTGAAAGATGGTAAGGTTGACATCTGTCGGGCATGCCACCGTCCTGGGGAATCAATCAGGCATATTATTTCAGTCAGCCTGTGACCACGGCCGGTGTAACCTGGTCGAAACGTCAAAAAACGTAATATATTTTCAAATAATAAGGAAATTAATTTTAATATTTTTTTTATTTTAATAATTTATTTATCACATTTTTTAATAATTTAATTTTTTAAATAATTTATTTTTATTTATTAATATATTTTCAACTACCGATATTTATACCGATGCCAATGGCCACTCGATGGCATCTCAATAGTGTGTCAGTGGTATGACACTGGCTTGGAGTAATAGCAGAATTGAGGCCCAGGTATGTGCCCGACCCAATTCTCGAGAATGGTCGGGCCACGCTTACCGTAAACTAATATGACAGTGTCATCATCATACGAATAGATATGTGAATTTGGCAACGAGATATTACAAAGTTCATTGAGGCAAATCGTAAAGAGGGTAGGGTCCAAGATGCTCCCTTGTGGAACCCCACATAGTACTGGGACTTCGTTACTGGTAAGTAAACTAATAAGAACGCATTGAAGGCGATCTTTTAGGTAGTCACTGTACATTTTTGGGGCATCTCCTCTGACACCCACCCATTCAAGTTTTTTTAGTAAAATTGGAATGGAAACTGTATCAAAGGCCGTGGAGAGATCAAGAAATATCCCTAGGCATTTCTGTTTATCGTAAATCTTACGAACTGCAAGCTGTGTAAGTGATGCAACTGCATCTTCAGTACACCCTTTCTAAAGCCATATTGATTTTTCGATATAATATTATTTGCCTCCAGAAAGTCTGTTATGTAATTGTTGAGGACTATCTGCTAGATCTTCGACTAAGCTGGAAGTATGGATATAGGTATTTAGTTACCCACTTCACCCTTATCACCCCTTTTGATGATCGGTATTACTACTGATCTTTTTAGGGCCCTGGGGAAAGTACCAGATCTTATGGCCAGATTGCATATGTGAGTTATTACTGGAACTAGATACAGTCTAGCAGATTTCAAAACACTTGTGTGAATGCCATCCCATCTCATAGCTGTTTCTGTACGGAGGCTATTAACAACTCTGTTTATCTATATTTCGTCCACTTCAACTATGCCCATGGATTTTAACGGTGCAGGATTTGTGAGACAATTCGGTTTGGGTCTATGAGTTGGTTTTAATTTACTGGCTAATTCGTTACCTATATTAGCGAAGTACTTGTATTGGGTTTACACCATTTTGGCGATAAATTTGAGGTTATGTCAAAAAGTGTTAAATTTTATAATTTAAATTTTATTTTATTTTTTATTATCTACAACTTTTGGATTGAACATTTTCCGTTAGGAGGTCACGTTTCGCCGCAAATCCCAAAAAAAAAACGTTTTCAACGCCTAAACTGCATCCCCGTTTCACCACATTGAGTGTTTTCTTAACAACATTTTCTATCTAGTCTTTGCCTGTTATTAATTTTTTCTTAGGCTGGTGCCAAAGCGATTTTGAAATACTGAAAACAGTATTTCAAATTCGCTTTGGCACCAGCCTATAGGTCATACTCGCGCCTTCGCCTACGTAAAAACTACTTTTCCTCCCGGGAACAGTACTTTTTCTATATGTACAATGACATATAGAAAAAGTCTGTAGTGGTTTTTTTTTGTATTCTAGATAAATAATAAAAAGAGAAGCGAATTTCAGTGAACCACCTAGTTTCTCTTAGAAAAATATTTTTCAAAATTAGAAAAGACAAGCGTCACGCTGGTCTTTTCTTGCAGACTGGATACAAACATTAACAGTACTCAAAATCTCATCTCATAAAATTTATTTACAGCTGTACTTAAAAATTAAAACTCAACCGAAACTTAATACGAAATTGAATGGCAGTGAGCATCAAATTTGTCAGTGCTACAGGTAACCAGTGCGGCGATGCTCACCCACACGGTCATTTGTTGCGATTATTTCTCGTTCCTTAAAGCATATAGACGTTCCTAGTCATTTCCAGTAATTTAGCTGACAAACAATAGATTAAGGAAGTTAGACAATCGTTTGTTTATCGGCGAAACGTTATTAGCAGCTTATCTTCTTACGGGAGGGTTTTTGGGGATGGAGTCTCCCTCAGCTTTGAAACCGTTCTCGTCAGCAGAATAGTTAATTGCCTCAACGATGCCATCGGGATTTTTGTAGCTGTAGGAGCCGCGAACGACTACTACGTTGTGAGGTTTGTTTTCTTCATCAAAGGCCTCTTTGATCACACCTGTCTCTTGTCGTACAACACCATCATCAGTTTCAAAGCTGCAAACGTTAAATAACACTTAAAAAAATATATTTCTTATCTTATGAAATAAAGTCGCTTTTGTGTTGTACGCTTAAATCTTTTAAGCTAAGTAACGGATTTTAATGCAATATTCACCAATAAAGGGAGAGAGTGATTCAAGAGGAAGGTTTATATGTATGTTCATATCATAATAGAGGAAATCCGAGAATTTCAAAGATTTGTCGTAAAAACATGTTTTTGTGCTCTTACATTGCAAACGCTGGCTCAACCTTACGAGATAGACAAAAATAATGTACTACGGAATTGTATATCTTAAAAAGATCTACAAAAAAGTTTGTGGTGGTATATGTCTATCTCCTAAGGATAACCCACAGTATCCATTTTTGTCTTTTAAATATTACAAAAAAAAGGGCTATTATAAACAATTCATTATTATTGCTTATCCAATTAAATACTTAAAATACGTTGTGCATTTAATGTACATTAAAAGATTTCTCTTAACAGCATATCATTAAAATGAATATTTTAGATGATATTAGATGTTTAAAATGCGGGGCCCAACGGCCGTCGTGTGGCTGAGGCCGGGAGGTAAGAAACGGAGCGGGCCTATAAATATTGCATTTAAAGATATCCTGTAGTATAGTCCTATCATAATAGTAGTAACTCATACAACAAAAACAAAATAAGTTAACTCCAAACTGAGACCACATTAGTAGTATTAGAAGTATCTGCATTGCATCCGTGCGAAGCCGGGGTGAATTGCTAGTAAAATCTAAAACTTTCTCCGTATTTTTCAATCTAAAAAACATAAAATGACTAAAATATTTATTACGTGTAGGAGTAGCCTCCGTCCGGACTTTGTTCGTACTCGGAGCGGACGATCTTGGGTGGTTCTGGAGGAGCTGCAACAGTGATGGCCATAAGGGCACAAGCTACAAGAATGACCTGTTGACAATTCCATGATAAACATAAATATACAATACTCGTTAAAATATTTAAAGTCGTATAATTCGTAATAGATATTTTATTAAGAAATAATTCAATCATATTCTTAAGTTAACAAAAATAAATATTAATATAATAGTAACCACACCAAGAACTAGATGATATATTTAAACAAATCATTACTGTACATAATAAAAAAAAACACAAAAAAGTTACTCAAAACACTAAGAGATCTCAGAAAACAGGGGCGAAAATATATTCAAGAAAATACATTTTAAAGAAAATATTTAATGAAAAATGAAACGTACCAATTTCATTTTGAATATGTTATGTCCGTTGCTGACTGGATAGCGACTGATAACAAAAGCATCGCGATGAAGTCTTTTATAGATTTATAGCAATATGTTGTCAATCCGGATTTAGTCAAAATTTGACTTTTTTCCAAACGCCAACTTATGTAAATACCTATTTACTTTATCTGAATTCTAAATTTTTGGGTTCGAAGTTCTAAGAAATCCATTTTTCGAGTCTGTATATATAATCGTAACCCTTAAAAGAGAACTAACTAGTATGATTTTATATGATAACTAACTGCAAACTAAATGATGAATGAGAAACAAAGAATGACGTTAACACAACAAAAAAAAACTGTATTTTTTTTATAAAGCAAATAAGTACTAGTACAACATAAAGTAAAACATTTTTGCAATAGGGAATTTGCATGATTTTTTTTATTGCTAAAATTAATCATTTACATCTTTATAACATGGAAAAAAATATAAATAGTCTTGAAAATAGTGAAATAATTTTTCAAAGTGAAATTTAAAACATTGAATAAGTTTGAGTCGTTCAAACGCCACCATTTAGACGCAGATAAGGTTAGGGGTGGGAACTTGCTTCGAACTTTCGAAAATAAAAACCCTAGATGTATGGCATGCGCATGCGCAAACGTACCACGCGCCTTCGGCAATTGACTGATTACGTTTTATTTGTTTGTTGCAATAACTATTGCATTTTATGAAATTCTAATGATAGTGCAGTTAGTTTCGAGTAGGGTGCAGTTTTTAAGTAAGTACGAAATTCGAAGTAGTTCAAGTGATATAGACGGTGTAGCAGGTAGTATCTTTATTTATTTTTTACTCGTAAACTAAGAGGGTGCTGTTTTAATAATAAATAATTTTGAAAAGTTTTTAAGATACGTCGACTGGTATTTTTTTATATATATATCTCAAATTTACAGGCTGGGGTGGGGGGGGGTACCATTTAGCGCGCGCTTTTGATGACGTCATTGGTTGTGTCCCGTGTTTGTTGACTATAGCGTTTCAGTTACTTCATACTTATTTTCAGTTTCAATTTCTATACAAATCATGGTAGAAGTTAAAAAACCTTCTTACAAGTATTGTATGGTACCGAAGTGCAAAAACACTATTATCAGTAGGTACACCTGATAAAGTGTTTTTCGTATTCCACGAAACGAAAAAAATGATGTAAGATGATGAGAAGGGATAATTTATCTCCATTATCGGTTGTTTTTTGTTGTGAAGATCATTTTATTTTTATATTTTTTTATATTTATGTACAGCTTAGTGTGAATTAGTTATTAAGCAGTAGTAGATTCGATCTAAAAGTAACCTAACCTATTTTACAAGAGCTCATTAAAAGAGCTTGCTTATTCTTGCTTATTATTGCTTGATTGATAAGTTATTTTAGGTTAAGGAAGATACAGTTATATATATTGAATATATCATAATGAAACAGAAAGGAGAAAAATGTAATCTACGGTTAAAGAGAGAAGTTGTTCCTCATATGTTTTTGTGGCAAAAACGGAATATGCCACCACCAGCTGAGAGAATGGCCGTAGTTAAAAGGCAAAGACTATTACTGGTAAATGAAGCTCTTTTAGAGTATGCTATCAAATTTAGTAATATTTTACAAATTAGTAAACCTTCACAAAGAAGTGATTACGAGGCAAGTCCTAGTACGTCCCATACAAATGTATGATATTAATCTTTCGACCAATGGTGACGCGTTTTGTAAGTTTGAATTTCCATCCCTTATTTTTCATTTTCTATATAATATTTTCTGGGTTAAATAATAACTAAATAAAAAAAATGCTTTTTAAGTATAATGTAAAGACAATAAAGAATCTAGAAAAAAGACAAATTTCAATTTTATGCATATTCCCTATTGACCGCCTTTAGGTACATATTGGTAGTGGACCCGGGTAGTTTTATGTAGCCTTTTTATGTTATTTTTTGAGTTTTGTACAACTGCAAACTGAATGTCAGAAACAGAGAATGACGTTACTCCAACTAAAAGAAAACTGTATTAATTTTTTGATGACCCGTATACTTTTATGTAGCCTTTTTATATTATTTTTAATTGAATACAAGATACCATTTACAAATTCTCTACACTTCTACTTAAAAACATAGATTTTACTAAATATGATATGATATGATGTGCCTCCGAGTGCTAATTTTATTTAAAAAGGATACAGTTTTTTTTTACTTATTATATACTAGCTGACCCGCTCAACTTTGTCTGCGTCTCTCAATAGTAATAGATTTTCTCCGTTTTTGAAACATTCTTCATTGGTGCTCTGCTCCTATTGCTCTTAGCGTGATTATATATACCTTATAGCCTTCCTCGATAAATGGGCTATCTAACACTGAAAGAATTTTTCAAATCGGACCAGTAGTTCCTGAGAATAGCGCGTTCAAACAAACAAACAACAAACCAACAAAAAAAATCTTCAGCTTTATAATATTAGTATAGATTTACATGCCTATACGTTTACCCACAAACGTATATTTGTAGGTAAACGTCCGTGTAAGGCAATTCAAAAATATGTAATACCTATAACACAAATGCGTTAATTGCTGCACATATACATAATTCTATTAAAGAATACGCTATACAAATATTTGGACTAATAAAAATGTACAATGAATACTCCATCATTGCTTAACGTTTTCGCATCTTGGTATAAATTATCACGAAATCTTTTGTGAAGAGTATTTGTTTACTATGCACGTTTTTATGGCAGATTGTATAAAAAATATTACCATTTAGATTTTAAATTACAAAAAGTTTAGTTAATAGATAAATATTAAATAATAATAGACATTCCTTCGTCTACATTTTAGTTTTTGTATTTAGTATTTGAAAGAATTTAGTAGTTAAAAGTTACCTAAGTTTTCAGTATCCTTCCACTAGACCTTCTCTGTAAAGCTACGCTCATAGGAGAGCTTTGTTTTGTTATTAATTTAATTTTAAAAAATGCACCCAAACTTAGTATAAGTTGCACAAATGCCATTGATTACCTGTCTCTGATCCGCAAGAAGCCAACGCCTGAGTGCCAACACTTCGATGGCGGGCCCATCGTCGCGGCGCTGGCGCTCCACACGCTGGCAGAATGCCCGGTTTGGGTGGAGCAGAGAAGCGACCTCGTGGTGGACATCGGAGTGGGAATTCTCTCGCTCGGTAATATGGGTAACTCGGTAGCTCGGTTAACCCGGATTTATAGTTTTACTCTATACAAAATAGAATAGCTCCTAGGGATGACCGAACTGGGGCGAAGAACACCGAACCCTTAGTTTAGTTTCTCAGCAATACTTTAGAAATAAATCCTTTTAAAAAAAAATTGAACGACCGAAAAAATATTACAAATCTAATTGAAGAAACCAAAATAAGTGCGTCCCTTAATCTAACAGGTAACATCATAATAGCAAAAGATACCTTTTAGTCTGTTGGAAGTCGGTGATAAGCCTCGGAATGGTAATTGAAAACAGATGAGGCAAAATGTTTGACCACTTGTTAAGACACAACAACTTCATCATAATAATACTGAAAGGAAAAATAGAAGGCAAGAGAAAACTAGGACGACCTAGATCAACACACCTACATACAGCAAGTTCGCAAGCCGCAGCAAGGATACGACTCCCCTCTATTTCCTGCGATCTGTTAGACCTATTGCTATCAATAGGTCTAACAGATCGCAGGAAATAGAGGGGAGGTGCGATTGCTCCGCCGACAAGGGCTTGGCTCTTAAATTAAGAGACATTGCCAGGCCAGCAATCCCAAAGGTTTTTAGTCGTATATTCGAAATCCCTACAACATAAATAAAACGTCAAACTAAATTTTAATAGTTCTTCGCATACTTGATAAGTGAGTCGGCGTAGCATTGACCAGTCAGATAATAGGCACAAGTCGTGCCGAAAGGTTAAATGTGATTGAATCGTAACCCAATGGGAGAATCGCCTATGCGCTGCAGAAATACAAGATAACACTACAACAAAGTAAGATTACTTTTGAAGTGCCGTGTCACTTGTATTACGTCAGTAGGAATAGCGTGGCGTTTACAAGCAAAACACAGCGTTCAGTAGTGTAACGAATGTTAGTAGGTCAGGTGAGCAGTGTGGTTGACCACACTGCTCACCTGACCATAGACAACTTTAAAAAAATGGTATTTTATCGTCACATGGGCGTAAAGTGAATAAATTATTCACTGTTCATTACTTTTCTATTATAGGTACAATAGTTCTTGTAGCAACAAAACGGCCAAGTCACATATTTTAACTAAGGTGTAGAGTTTGTGAAGTTAGGGCTTGTAGAATTAGGGCGTGTAGAGATAGAAACTTGGCTGTACATGAGTTCTGATAACATTTTTAACAGTGCGAGCCACATGTTCTCGTCTTGGCAAGGTTTACATGAATGAAATCGTGTATTTCTAAATTTTGTAGAATTAAATTATATCGGTACCAATTGATTAGCTCCTCTTGAGAGACTTTATTAATTTTACTCACGCTTAGTTCCTTTACTTTGAGGTAGGAATCTCTCATGTAGGAAATGTGAAATATCTTTGGAATCCTGGATAGGTATTAAGGCATCTATTGCTTGTCATCGTAATATCTTTGCGTGTGCTGTGTGGAGATGAATCCTACTTGAATAGCGTCAATTCAGACAGTATGTTGATGTGCCCTACATCCCATATAGATATTAATATATATATATTTTTTTTTAAAGATTTTTTCTTCTTTTCGTGTACATCTGCAGATGTACACGAAAAGATATAGTAAAGATATCTTTTAGTAGGCAAATCATAGAATACAATAAAGATGAGTCCAATGTTCTTTAGTTTAGACATATTTAAACGACAGCTTAGTAAAGTGAAGTTACCAAGCCGAAGATGGATGTACCAAGAAGTAGATTTATAAAACACACTTTACATACATGTACAAAAATGTTAACCACCAAAAAGTTCAACTTTGTCTAAAATCCAAATAAAATAAAACAAGGGGGATCTGAAAAAAAATCTATATTTTAATTTCCAAAAGATCAAAAAGCAAAAAAACGGCTAGAGGCTTTAAGCATTTTGGTAATTATTAAAAATAAAAACAGGTGCTAATAGGTGAATACTTGTTCAACGTCACACGATATTCAAAACACATATACCTAAAAGTGATGAGGTCTTAACCTTTCCGGCGGTCGAAGCCATACTCTAAAACGTGAAATTATAATTCAAGGTCGGTATGTTTTTACGACAAGTAGGTAGGAGGATGTGTGTATTGCCTCTGTTTTATTAACCGCTAATAAAACTGCAAGGCCTCTGTGAGCCATTGATGAGCATTGGTCTCGTCATCGTACTTGACTAATACTGATTTATAACATCAGTATTCGTCTTTCAATTACAAAAATCCATTACACCATGATAGTTCATCTGTACCAACTTGATCAACCCAACCCCTCCCTAATGGCATACCTAACGAGAGAGCATGAAATTTCGGTAACTCATTCCACGAAGAATTTATGTAGGTATGCCACAGCGGAGAGAGTACTGCGGAGACCTATATCTCTCTCGCCCCTCATGATGCACCTAGCGCTAGCGCTGGAAAGAATAAAATGCTCTCCTGCCCCTATAAGCGCATACTTGTAGGTTCGAGTCCCCAGCAAGAGGAACCACCGACGAAACACTTGGGGCCTTCAGTAGATTCGAATCCGAATTACCTTAAAGTTGGATTCGGTGAAGCGATAATCCGTGCCCTCGCGGGTTACCTGAAACCATTTTTCCGATAGATTACTTATTAGATCATTACCCGTTATTTCATGGCAACTGGTATTTATTAGATCGTATACTTGTTTGTCACTTTAGTTGAATTATAATAGTGCTATTAGAAATTCATTGCAGTCCATTTACAAAAAAAAAAAACAGTTTCATAAATCTCGTAGGAGCAATTGGTAGAAACGTATTACGATTTTGTCTGAAACTAGTCACCACACTAAGGATGGTCAAACTGGAATAATCTTTAGATTATTTTTGTAGAGAATTTAAAAACGAAATGTGATTATTGCTTTGAATGTGGTCACAACATTCTTAATCCTTATAAAAAGATTCGAAGACTATTCTTATACCATTGGAAGTCGCTCAATGAGCCGTCTTAAAATTTGCAACTTTCCGGCCTACTTTGTTTTCTACAAATGAGCTATATAAGGATTGGGGTGTTTACATAAAGCAGGGTGTCAGGATAAAATATGTACACTTCATAGAATACGTACATATTTTATTAGAAGATTCGCGAATTTTCAAGGGCCATCCCTCTAAAAAAATAGTAAGTAATCACTCTCCAATATATGATCTACCACATTACAACTTTAGGGAAATAACGTATTCTTACCTTCAAAATAAAAGTTATGATGACCTGAGAAATGATAACAAAATCGTAAAAACTATTCATACATACCCAATTAAACTTACTCACACTGCGCAAACACGCCACATATACTACATCGATACTCAAATGCAGACACGAAACATAATACACATAAACAAATAACATACAACCACACACACACACACACACACACACACACATGTGTTTATACACGCGTGCACACACATGCACGCACACACAACATTTGTACATGTAATCAAAGTTTTTATTTTTTATTTAATTTAATTTAATTAATAACATTGCACTCGAGCGTGTAACCGCAGACAGTTTACGGTTCTATTAAAATATACAATGGTGACCGGGCATTGTAAACTTTAACATGTTTTCTAAAAACCTAGCAAGAAGTACAGCACCTCAACCACTACAATTGTAGCTTTAGTACACACTCCTTGTACTACAATTTTATCACAAATAAAGATGATAATTATAATAATCTAATGTACTGACTAAAGGCAGTCATTTAAGAATATGTTACTTAACCAATCCATTATCAGTTTGCCTTTATGATTGTGGTTGGGATGAGTTGAGGTAAGGACATTATTTAAAGTTACTAAACTATTTAAAAACGGGAACCATTGGAGCTGCATAACGAATGAATTCGGTTTAATACGGTTTGATGATATTAGTTTTTTGTCAAATAGTTTACATAGATGGTTCACGGGTATGTGCGAAAAAAATGTGTGTAGCTAGTGCATAGATTATCAGCGCCTTCAATGACAAAAGGATTTCAAATGTCAAAAGGATTTGCAATCTGTGAATGAAATAGTGTTATGTTTTATGTCTTTTTGAACGACTTCAAATAAAGAAAGGGGTTCTCAGAACTCCGCTTTCATGAACGTTTCGAAAAACCTACCTAATTATTTGAGGAAAAAAATATTTAATCAGTAATCCATAGAATTTTAATCTATATATATATATATATATATATATATACATAAAATTTTATGTTGTATTGAGCTAAACTTTTGACACGACTAACAACATGCTTTGCTGCTAAAAATGGTTTAATGATTTTTTTGCAACCAGAGTATGCCACAGCAAAGCGTAGCAGGGTACTGCTAGTAACTAAGAAATAAACACATTGGAAACGGAACAAACAACTTACATAAAATAATCAATAATTTACGTGGGAAGAGGAAACACATAGTTCCATTTTGGGCCTCGTCTTTAAGTCACTTTTTTTTTTTTTAATGCAAAATGCAGTCCTACTTTCTATTTTTATGTTTTCAGCTATTTGTTGCATTATTCGAGCTCGTGAATTATTACAATCGTTCGATTGTTTCAATCTAATATATAAATGTTGGTGACATTTAAAGATCGAAGTATCATTGTAAAACATGTTTGTTATTTAAATTAGAAGTGACTAAATGTTACTAAATATACATAGATAGGTGGGTAACTGGGTACGAAAAATAAATAAGCACGTTTAGACAGGTTTGGTATTATGGTAACTTATATAGAAATTCATCTAATGTAGACAGATTACGTTTCAGTGATAAGTGATACGTATGCAACGTTACAATTAGCGATAAAGATTGCCCTTTCTCTCATCTTATTGAAGTGCAAGCCATGGCACAGTGGTCGATAGGTGTTGCCGTAGTCGCGGAGCCCTATGTTGTCCCTCCCCGTCCAAACTGGATGGGTGACTGGGACGGCTCCGTGGCAGTTGTCGGTTCCACGGCGGCTCATTCCCCGCCCTTGTCGCTAAGAGACAAGGGCACGGGATATGTTGCTGCCGAGAGGGGGGGATCACTATATATGGTGTATACTTACTCCCCCAACCGGAGTTTGAGCGACTTCGAGGTTTTCCTAACCAGCTTGGAGGGGGACTTCAACGCAAAGTCCATTGCGTGGGGTTCCCCCAGGACGGACGCAAGGGGCGAGGCCGTAGAGGAGTGGGCGGCCTCAGTGGGCCTCTGTCTTCTCAACAGAGGCTCCACCAACACGTGCGTGCGACAGCAGGGGGGGTCGATAGTGGACCTTTCGTTCGCTACCCCTGCCCTGGCCGCACGAGTAAGGAACTGGCGTGTCTTGGAAGAGGTTGAGACGCTCTCGGATCATCTTTATATCCGATTTGAGCTCTCCCGGACCCAGGACTACAGTAGGGGTCACGTTCCACGGCGTTTATCCCGCTTTCCGCGGTGGTTTGTTGCCAGACTGAACCGGGACCTACTAGAAGAGGCAGCCATAATTCACTCGTGGCTGTCTTCTCAGGCTCCGACCGAGGAGGTCGACGTGGGGGCTGGTCGCTTTCGCGAGGCGATTACGCATATCTGCGATGCGGCCATACCCCGCATCCGAGGTCGTCGTCGTCGCCTGTACACGTGCCCGGAGGTCCTACACGCGCAGTCGGCGGCGTCACCGTGGAGACGGTGAGGAGGACCGGCTTCATGAGGAGTACCGACAGGCGCGGAAAACTCTGAAGCTGGCCATTAGCCGCGCCAAAGAAGAAAAGAGAAAGGAGATGCTGGAGGGTCTTGATCGTGACCCCTGGGGTCGCCCTTATCGCGCGGCGCGACACAAGCTCCGCGCGTCGGCCCCCCCCCCCCCCCCTTACGGAGACTCTCCAGCCCAGCTTCCTGCGAGAAGTGGTTGAGGGCCTTTTCCCGCAACGAGCGGAACACACTCCCCCGGCGATGGCCTCCTTGGCCGGAGACGACGGGGAGCATGAGGAGGATAATGTTCCGCCCGTCCGGGATTCGGAGGTAGGGGCGGCTGTTCTACGGATCCGTTCCAAGAACACCGCCCCTGGGCCAGACGGGGTACCGGCCCGAGTGCTGGCCCTAGCCCTCAACCACATGGCAGACCGCCTCGGGGAGGTGTTCGATTGTTTGAGAGGGTTCTCTCTGCCCGCATCGTCCGGCACCTTTACGTGGTGGGCCCCGATCTGTTGGACGCCCAATTTGATTTTCGGGCGGGGCGTTCGACAGTCGACGCTGTTTTGCGCCTGAGGGCCGTGACTGAAGAGGCCGTGAGCTGTGGCGGCGTGCTGTTGACGGTGTCATTGGACATCGCCAACGCATTCAATAGTCTGCCGTTCAGCTGCATCAGGGAAGCACTCCACTATCATGGGGTGCCAAAGTACCTGAGGCGGCTAGTGGCAGACTATTTACAGGAGCGTACCGTCGTGTACGAGGACCGAGATGGTAATTCGAAGTGTCGGCCCATGTCGTGCGGTGTTCCACAGGGGTCTGTTCTTGTGGAACATAGGATACGACTGGGCCCTTCGAGCCAATTTCCCCCCCGGGCTGGGTGTAATCTGTTACGCAGGCACGGTTGCTTCGGAAAGTACCTGCACTCGGTCGCTAGGTGGGAACTGAGTCCCGCCTGCCACCACTGCGACTGCAGTGAGGGCCCAGCACACGCTGGCGGTCTGCCCCGCATGGGCGACGCAGCGCCGGGCCCTCACTGCAGTTATCGGAGTGGATCTCTCGCTACCGGCCGTAGTACGCTCCATGGCCGGTAGCGACAGTTGTTTTGCCGCGGTCGCAACCTTCTGCGAGGAAGTAATCTCGCAGAAGGAGGCGGCGGAGAAGGCCCGGGAGGACGACCACCACTCGGACCCGATCCGCCGCCGGCGAACCGGACGACGGAGGCGCGCTCACCTGCGCCTCATGCCGCCCTGAGTGTGGCCGCGGGTGGACGGGGTGGGTTTCCGCACTAGTTTGGCCAGCCGCGAGGGGGCAGCGTCCGCGTGTGCCGGACGTCGCCTAAAGAGAGGAAAAAAATTTTGAGACGGAGCCCGCAACAGGAGCGTGCCGGCGCTAGGAGGGGTCCGGATGTCTTAATAACAGCTGTTCCCGGATCCCTCCTATTACAGGCGCAGAGTGGCACACCGTGTGGTTTTAGTCGGTCCGAGTCCGACACACCACCCCGCCGCAAACCCCGGTGGGATGACGGTCCGAGGGGATGTCCACACGTAAAAAAAAACAAATTCAACTACATTGATATACCCACTTAGTAGTTAGGTTTTCTTTCTGTTATTTATGTATTTTTGTTATTTTCATGGCAATTTCAAATATATTTTATTACAAGGTATTGCGATTGGTTGTTGAAACAAATTATTGAAATTCCTCCATAATAGGTATTTTTGACAAATAATCTTTATTTAAACATTAATACACAAACAAAATGATGAATTATTTTATTGTTCTGTAATTTCAAAGATCTTCAAACTTAAATACTATCTTTGAGTAATTACAAGAAACTTAAATATTTTGTCGAAATTTGTGGAAGTAGGAATTGAAATCGTTTTATTTGTGAATGTTATGTTATTTATGAATTCGTTATTATTTATTGTTTAGTTGACAATAGTTGATATAATATTTTCCCTGATTTTTATATCCCGGAATCAGTTCATTGTTGTGGTCATTGAAAATTTAAACCCTTCTCTATTCTTTGATTTCTATGTCGATTTTAAATGTGCTGCTCACGTAGGTATTTTCAATCATTTTCGGTTCAAGCTGGTAAACATTAGAACATAAGAACATAATAGATATAAAATTTCGATTAAATTGGAACTAAAATTTTCTTATTTGTTTCTTGTTCAGCAAAAGTGATTTCATATCATATTTTTTTTTTTTTTTTTTTATAATATTGACAAAATACCTGTTTCGATCCCAGTAATTTACTCACTCCGATAAATTCTATAATGGTTGAGTGTAGACATCATGTTCGGTCTTAGTCATCACAGACTTCGTATGACCGCTGATAGTCAACGTCATGCTGACTCTCGCGCTTTCGAGAGCTTCATGCAAAGTGAGGAACGCCTGATCGCTGACACTTAAGTGAAACGGCAGTGAAACAGTTCTCACTACAGTTATCGTTACCCAAATTCATAAATAAAGAAAGATTGCTCTTACTACTACAGTAAGAGCAATCTTTCTTTATCGTCTGGGATAAGTGCCACATTGTTGCATGGAGGTAAAACTGCTCATAAAATGTTCAAAATATCGAAACACGCAAAGCTGAAGTTTTGCTTGATTGTATGTATGAATATAGCAAGAATATAGATCACCGAAAGGCGGTAAGGGCTGTCAATAGGAAGTTGCATAACATGCGTCATCCGAAAAAGGCTCAAAATCACACAAAGAGCAATGGAGAGGTTAATGCTTATAGTTTTTCTGCGTGATCTGAAAAGAGGAGATCCATAGACGAAGACGGTTGACGGTGGTCCGATGACCTGGTGCAGGTCGCGGCAAGCCGTTGTATGCGTGCAGCACACTACCGGTTGTTGTATGGAACCTTAGCGGAAACAACAACCGGTAGTGTTCAATCTCTGCCGAAGACATTGTCAGAGAGAATGTCTTCGGCTGAGACATTCATCAAGACTCGAGATCGATGAGAGGCATCAGAATTTTATTTTGTGGAGATTAAGGAAAACATTACATATAACCTCGCGAGGCATAAGAGTGGATGAGGTTATAAAGAAAAACATGCCTTAAACGTTCAAGACTCTGGTCTATTAGGTGATCGCATTTGGCAATTGACTTGCCCGCAAGTCAATTGCCTTACAATTGTATGAATGGCAATATTATTGATGCACAAGAGTTCTCGAATGTGTTACTCGAAACTACAGAGAGTGTCAAATTTGGATAACTTTTGATTCTATAAGCGTGCCATATTGACAACCCGCAATTTCCAAAGCTTTATTATAAACAACGCCATTTAAAATCGTATAGAAAGCAACAATATTGTATAAAACATTAGTCGATTTCGTTTCGTTCCGTTCCTGCAATTTTATTTTGAAAAACTAGAGTCTAGCCCGTATGAAAGCTAGAAGATGGTTTTAAAAAAACTCCAATATGTATTTGGCGAGCGATATACGACAAGCCACTGAGATTGCGGACCTTTGGCCAATAATAGTACCTACCTATTTAAGAAAAGTAAAGTTATAATTCAAAATCCTTACTAAGTTCAAGTAAAAATATGTAAAATTTCTAACTAGCAAATATTAATTTGCGATTTTGGTAGTATCAGATTAAGATTAATCACGACGCGAATACAATAATTAGATAATTATAATACCGAAAAACCAAATTTCACGCATAAGAAGTAGCGGGCACAGCTTGTAATATATAATAAATAAGTATAGGTAGGTATACCTACATACTTAAGTTTTCGTGTAGTAGGTAATGTAGGTAGGTACTTTCTATTGATTTTCTATAAACTAATTAAAACGAAACATGACGTCAGGTGACCAAAAGTTGCCCAGAATGATGTATAAAATACAGTTCTTTTATTTTTGTAGACGAGTTCCCAAGCGTTTAAAACAATTTTTTTAGGGTTTAAAACGACACAATTAAAATCGTTTTAAATCGGTTATTTTACATATATATCCACGATCAAATTCAATTAAGGCTTGAATTTTGCTTTTGATGATCATAATTCTAATGAGGGGAATTACATTATAATACGTTATAACTTCCGGATTAGTTTGTAAATCAACGACAGTACCTACCTTTGAACATACTTAGTTACATTCGTATTTACGCATAGGAATAGTATAAAATCAAAAATTAAATGCGATTTACGTGAACTGAAAGCATGAATCACAAGGTGCTGAAACCTTCAATTCACTTCACATCACCTAGTGATGTCGGATTCGAACCGACCAAAAACATACTGTATCTATTCCGTCACAAATAAGTCTATTGCAGAGGACCTGGGACCCCTAAAAAAGGAAGCCACCGAGAACTCTTAGATAAGCCAGCTTCAGCAAGGATAACGGTCACCTTGACGCGTTACCCTAAGGCCCTTCCCTGATCATAGGCTAACATCGGTCTTTTTTTATAGACATGGTGTTCAAAAAAAAGAAATCGTTGTTATTTTGACGTTACAAAACATTTTATTAAGAAAGACAGAGAATCGGAATATTCTTGATAGATCCTCTTAAGTGACATTGTGAATGCGGCTGCCCACAGTGAAGTGTCAAGTGCCATCAACAGAAACTGTTTGCAATGGCACTGAGCTTTGATTTTTAGCAACGAGTAAGAAACTTGAATTGCGTAAATGCCTATAAGAACCCACTTGTATGTATTAGTCTTGTTATTGAACAAACGTAAATCAATAAACTTAAAGTATATATTTATAACACTACTTTATAATAATATTTTTTTAATAATTTTGTTAGACTATCGGTACGAATGTTATCTAATTGTTTATTTTTAACAAACTTTACACCAACATTACTTCTTATAATTTGTATTGATTTTACCATTTTACAGGAAACATCCTCCTACTGGGCAACGGGGGCTACAATATTGTGGAGACGAGACAGGAGTGACTCACATTTTGCCGGATTCCCCGGCAACTGGTACCCTAAATTACTTGGGATTCGAGTCTAAAGTAACCACCCCACTGGCCCTTGGTAAATGGTATACGAGGGGACTCGGGAGACGAAAGATTTTCAGTTCAATCTTTTTTTGTCTGCTTAGACTTAACACTTCCAACATTTCCCGAACATCCCTATTGGTTCCCGGAAGGCGGAGTCTCGAAGACTGTGGCAATATCCATCTATCGCCCTCTCAACTTGTTCATTGGACGAGTTTTCCGAAAGTTATTTTATAAATTTTGTAAACAAAAAATAGTATGTGGGACCGGGGTTCAAAAATATAGGAGGGATGACCAAGCAAATCATAGCAACGTTTATCAACTCATTGTTTCAAATTGTAATCAAGTTCATTATTCTTGTGAAAATTATTTTGTATTTTTCCGGCAGGTCTCTTTTCGTGAATTTCCGCATCCAGTTAGTCAAACATAATATACAAATGTAATCAATGTAAATCGTTCTCAAACATACGGCAAGAATGAAGATGATGTATGTTCATTCTTGCAGTCTCTCTTCCTTTTGTAGCGGTGAACTACCGGCATCCACTCGCTTCGCGTTCGGTTAGAATTCACCAAAAAGGGTTCAATAAAAAAGGAGTTGTTTGACTAGAATATTTGTATGTTCGTCCTCCATGTTCTTGCTGCTAAACTAAACCGATGCCTAGTTTCTATCTAGTCGGTGTTATATTGCGATAATGTAAAAATAGAGGTTTTTCGCGCCTAAATGTATGTTTTCAATTTTACTTTGTCCCAAACCTATCGAGTGAGGTATGAAAATTGTTAAAAGGTAATTAAAAAAATAATAATAACTTCACACATCTCACACATGGCCGCCTGGTCCCAAATATCATAATAATCATACTTATATACTTCTAAAAGAACAAATGATAGTGCTCATCAGACAATTATTCCCTCAATAGGGACAAAACCAAGTATGTTACATTTACAATGCGTAATGTAGGTAAATATGCCCTCGGGTGTACACTCTTTAACAGCTCACAGCTGTTGTAATGGTATAATGTGCTTGTCCTAATCTAGTAGCAACAAACTCCGTGAAGTACTTGGGAGTTATCATCGATAATAAAAATCATAATTGCGAAAACTCACTTTTGTTTTAAAAAATCTTAGACATGTGGCAAGCGAGATATGATGAGGCAGATTTATCTAGCGCTTGGACAAACAGTTATACTGTACTGTACAGTATAACTGTTTGGGGTTGGGTAGGCAAAACAATCCTGAAACCATTGGAAATAAATCCAAGGATCATACTCAAGGTCAGTTCATTTCGACCATACCGGTACCCTACGTATCACCTATATCGGTTCTTATGGTCTGACAGTTGTCTGTAGTGTCCGACCGAATGTTCGGTTTCGGTTTCGGTTTCGGTCGAGTTTCGGCAAAAAAAACGAGTTTCGGTTTCGGCAGCAAACCTGCCGAAACTACGACCGAAACCGAAACTGCATTCGGGAGTTTTCGCGCTGTGCTCGGGTGTGTTCGGCGCGGTAAATGACACCCAAGCGACGATGACATTTGGCCGCGTCCACGTGCGTAATCATGTCGTAACCTGTTTGTAGTGCATTTTGTTTGTTGTGAGTTTATCATTCTGGAGAACCACAGCCATCTTGTTCATCTAGAATAGTGTCTTCCGAAAAAGCAGAAGGGCTTTGGGACGCCCATGATAAATCTACTTGTAACTTTATAGAAACCTCTGGTGTGGAGAACAGTGATTGTTTAACTAAAATTAAGCAAACTATTCAGGCATACTTGTCAGAGCCTAGATTACAGAGAAGTGCAGATAATTATTCTTACTGGGATTCTAGTCCATATCTGTCTTTGAGAAAGGTAGCACTGAAATACTTATCAGCTCCACCAACGAGTGTTTCCAGTGAACAATTATTTAGTGCTGCTGGACAAATTTATTCAGACAGAAGGAGCAATCTGCGAGGCGAAAATGTTGATAAACTATTGTTCCTTACCTATAATATAAGATTGTTTAACTATGAATATTAATAAGAAGTAACATTAAAGTATACGATTAGTTTATAATTTAGCTTTTGTTTTTTGTTGAAGTGTTTATACGATGATTAAGTATAGAAGAAGTTAATTTGTTTTTAAGATAAAAGTGATTTATATTTTTTGTTCATTACTTAAATATTAAGTACCTATCCACCTATAACTGTTGTGATATTAGGTAACAACATAAATGAATAAGTATTAAAGCTACCTATGTGATTTAAAGAAAAAAAAAACTGACTAATAATACATTTTCTTTATTTTTTTCTGAAAACATGATCCTTACGAGTATAATAAAGTTTCGGTTTCGGTTTCGGTTTCGGCCGAAACTGAGACCGTTGCCGAAATTCGGTTTCGGTTTCGGTCGTAAAAACCAGTTTCGGTCGGACACTAGTTGTCTGTATTGCTCACTTTAATAAAACAGCATTCTTTAATGGGTCCCTTAAGCTGTACGGAAACTAAAACGAGAAACCATTTTAAATCTTGTTCAAAACCTCTCTTTATCTCCTCCTCTCTTTGTCTATGTAAGGAAATATTTTTGTTTTCTAGGGCCTTACCTACATGCCGAAATTATTAACAAAATAAAATATTCGAATTTATACATAAATTATCATATGAGGAAACCGAAAATCTCTTAAATGTGCAACAGTAACCTTTCTAATCATCCTCTAACACACACATTCACATGCTCACTTCACTCACAGAGAGGACAAATAATACGATTTATTCAGCTTCGATTTGCAGTGATATTTTTTTTAAACTGGTGTAAAACATTTGTTGTAATAAATGGTGTATATATAAATACATCACTTAGATGTAATCAGGAAAGAGCGCTGATGTCTGGGATACAGATCTCTTATTAAGTCCAGGTACAGATGCTCCAATTTGAATGTATCATGTAGCCACAGTAATATTTGTGAAACCATGTACTATGTAAAACACTGCCTAATAAATAAATTATTTTTATTATTTAATTATTGTCGTGGGTGGAAATTGAACCCACAACCTCTGGGTCGTGAAGGGGCTTACACGAATCCTGAGTATCTACTCATTATTAAGAAGTGAAGAAAGCTAAAAATTTTAAACAATCAGTAACAAATCTATACATTATTTACACAGTCATATTTCCATTCTATATATAATTTAATGACGATTTCGAGTTTTCTATAATAAAATACGCTAAATTATGTTAATCGATTTATTAAATAAAAAATTTAGTAGAAGGGCGCAATATCACCAAGTCAATCGCATTACATGATCGGTCTTCCTCTTCGAAGATTTAATGAAGCCTAGGAATTGTAGTTCAGCCACTGCACGCGTGAATCTCAGTCTGTGAATATATTAACATCTTTTTATAAATATTCATTATACTTAAATGTTTTGTTCAAGACAGGTTTACTAAAATATACAATTCCAAAAAGGTCAATTGTACATTTTTTGCATCCAATACATAAAATAATATGGTAATAATACTTAGTAATGTAGATTTTATTAGATAAGCCGAGTCTGTGAGCCGTATTATTTCTATTCTATTACATAGATGGAATCTGCACTGATCTTTCCTTATGCTTAAAAAATCTGTAAGTGGAATTGTTACCTATTAAAACCACATTTAATAACAGTTACAAATATTTATTCAACAACAATGGGACTATCCAAAATTATGTTGCACGATCAGCATCAAAAGTCGATGGACAGGTACTAACTTAAAAATCATTTAAAAAAGCGAGTTGAAGGATTACAGATAAATAAATAGTTTGACTAGTTTTAATTACTTTAATTTGGTAATAATACAAGACAACATATACTCGTGTTAACGGTGGCGGCGCAACAAAAATGAACGGACTGTTAACATTAGATGACGGATAGGTGGCACTAGTCACTCACGCACTTCGTTATACCATAACACGAGTTTAAAAGAAAACATTGAACTCTAAAAAGGATGATTTGTTCCAGTTTCCAATTCCCTCCAACGCATCGTCATCATTATGCTGGGGCCGGCTCAAAGGGCGGCAAGGCACTAGTTTATTTGGAGTTGCGTGTGGGCGTCGGCAGCCACTTGCCATCAGATGGCTCGTCTGCTCGTTTGGCTCTTATGGCATAAAAGTAATCACAAGCAACTAAAGTAATGTGCAAGACTACAACTAGGTGTCGTAACTATTATTAAACTACAACTAGGTGTCGTAACTATTAAACTTCAATAAAAAAAATTAAACACGGCAGGGCGTTAAGATCATCCCCGATCTACATTCTACCGATCTAGGGTGCTATCGCGGTAAGGTATCGACGGCTTGACTGCAGTCAGGGTCCCGTGCCATGTTGCCCAAGCTGGGCAAACCGCAAACATACGCTGAGTCGAGTCCTCATTACAGTCAAAGAGTTGGCAGGTAGAAGCTCATTTATCTCTGGCAACTGACTTCAGATACCTTCAGATATCTCGCCAGGAAGTCCCAAGCAACCATGCCCGGTAAGCATCTGTGTCAGTCGGAATAAAAGGGTACCATGCTGTTGCCCAGTGTACTCAATGATGATCGCCTGTATCACCTCTATGGTGTTGGCCAACACGTGGAGCCTCCTGAAACTTCTTTTTGAATGCCACTCACACGTATAACTATGTTGCTAGTGCTATATAGCGTTTGATGACTTAAATCAGTTCAGCTTTGTAGTTTAATTATTTAGTTACAAGTCATTTTGTGTGTTTATGGATGAATGTTAGTACAGGATGTGCGACGCTAAATACCTTCAAATTAAAAAAAATAGTTCAAGGGGATATTCGGGTAAAAGCACTAGTTTTAAAAAAAACTGGAAAAAAATTGTTCGTGGCAAGTTATTAAAGTGTAGTGTGAGAAAAAATTAAGAAAATGAGAGTTGCTGAAGTTAAATTCGTTAGAAACTTTACGAGAAAAGACCTTTTCGCTCTTCATTTTAACGGGTAATTGGGGTAAAAGTATTAGTTTAAAAAAAAACTTAGGAAAAAATCAGGTGCGAAAAACCTGTGAATTGAAAAAAGGTCAATTTATTTAGAGGAAAAGAAAAGGTCGTGTGGTGTGAGAAAAAACGAAGAAAACGAGTTTTTGAAGTTAAATTCGTTAGAAAATCGTGATTTTTGTACACAAATTTTAGTTGCAAAATAATATTAGGTTGCCGCACAATTTTCGAAAATGTAAAAAAAAATCTCTTCTCTCTCTCTCTCTCTCTCGGTAAGAAAGCATCGTACGACAATGTAAAAAATGCCTTTTTTTCGTTAAGACTTGCCCTACAACTTCTGTACTATTATAAATCTCCCAGATGCATGACAGAGCCGTGAGAACGCAAAGAAAATCGAGCGATTTAGGTAGCAGAGGGAGCAAGCTGGCAGCGCTCGATTTTCTTTACGTTTAAAATAAATTTTAGCGATCGACTTCTGTTGCTGACTACACAGATAATCCAACCTGAGTCCGAATGAATTCAAAACAATTTTCGTTTTCAAATATTTTTCTTGTATAAATATCTATGGTATATGTAGTATAATAAGTGTATCTTATAAATAGCATAACATTGTATGTTTGGACATTTGGACAGTTCACCTTTAGAGTTCCGTAATACCTTTAAATCAGAGGCCATATTTTGATTAGACAGGCACGCCTACAGATTTAATCTTTGCATGAAAATTGTAATGAAAATAACCGATCATTCAAGGTTTATCTGACTTTCTGATTTGCGGTTTCTTTGTCATTATACCTCTTAATTTATCGTTCTGACGTCATAATTACTGATGAAAATAAACAAAAGGGTTATGTTACTTCTTAGAAATGACTAAATCTGCTCTCGACATACTAAAAACAGTACAATAAAATTGGAGGTCAGTCAAAAATACTTACTGTATATTAGGATCTTGATGTCGGTGTTCATCATCTTCATCAGGACAAATAACGGCAGCGAAGGCTTGTAACCAGTCGTAAAGATTAATATGTTTGCCACATTCACGGTGTAGCTTGTACGCTAAGCAGACGTCGGGTAAGGTGTCTATTACGCTGTCCGATGATGGTAACTGGCAGCAGGAACACTGAAATAGAGGCAATTATCATATCAAAATCATAAGTATAAGAAGAATCGTCGGCAAGAACTTTTATTTTATGGAAGTAGTAATGAAGAAAAAACAAGCTAAGTGCGTATTCGCATGCGTAGTCTATAACTACTAGTACTAAATTTTCATTTACATATACTTTTAATAAGCCTATCACTCTCTAAACTTCTCTACTTTTCCTTCCCTTAGCCTAATCGCTAAGTGTAGGGAAAGTACCAGTATGGTAGGTAATTTGTTGACGTAATTGGTGTTACTCTTACTTCGGTACTAATAGTTTAAACCCTTAACAGAAAGGTGGACTTTTTTATGTATGTTTGAACCCATACATTTCCAAAAGTACCAAACAAAAGCAGCAACAGTGACAAAACGATGGAAGAGTTACGCACCTGTAAGTAGTGTACGGGATTACTCAGCGCGGTGTGCACGGCTCCGCGCGGGGAGCCCACGATGTGCTTTTTGACGTTAGCCACGTCCTTGAAGCACAAGATCTCGTGAAACGTCTGCATGTGAGGAGGCTGCAGCCCCTTGCTTAACGTCTCCTCCAAGTAACTCACGAACCGGCTTCGAACCATTTCAAATTCCGATTGAACTCTGTCAACTCTGGTGGCTTTCAATAATTTCTGAAAGAATTTCGCAATGTAACTGGAAAATGTTTACAAAATTTTATCCTTATTTTTCTATGCGGAACTCCCCTCGGATACTACCTACCGGTGCAAGTATCATTCCTGAGACAAAATCGCTCCTAGAAGCCTGTGAACGCCCCAGGAGGCTTCTGCGCTTCTGGAAGGAGCTTGGTTGACTCACCTAGCTAACCAATCCTCGACGCATAAAGGACCACTCTTGAGTCTAAATGCGGAAACCGAAGCCCACAACCAACCAATACCAATACCACCTACCGGTGGCTATGTCGGACTCGAACCGACTAATAACCGCACGCAGTCTCGGGTACCAGTAACCCGACACCGCGTGCAGCAGGTGTACCCTAGAAAGGAAATCCCTGGTACCCAGACGTACCTAGGGCCATCTACGGCGGGTAGATGACCCCCTCCTGTGTGGGAACCCCATGTTCCCTTGGTGCTCCCAAAAGAGGGCGCGCGCTCCACAGCGCGTGTCGCCGCCATCCAGGCCTGCTTCTGCTAGTCACCCACGGTGGAGTTCCGGCCAGGAGACTCGCCGCCTCAAAGGAGATCGTGCGGTACCCCCTTTTGACCCTGATGGTCAGCACTCGCTGCGGTCGTCGCCGTAGTGCAACTTTGCTGGCCTTCAGGGCCCCGCTCTTACAGGGGCCCCAATAAGGGCCATGGACCGCACAACGCCCGAGTAGAGTACAAAATTATATCCTGTATGTAAATCTTATAATAAATACGAGTGGTGTTTACATTTATGAATTATTTGTAAAACCACTGTGTGGTATGAAGATATTGAATAAAATTGTAAGTCAATCATCATCATCATCATCAACAGGCTTTAATAGTTCACTGCTGGACATAGGCCTCCCCTTAGAAAGGAGGTTTTAGCCTACTATACCACGCTGGCCAGACGGGTTGGTATAGGGTTTGTTTCAAGTTTTCCTTCTCTCTGCAGTGTTGTTGTCCTGCGTAGTTTTCTCCCTTAGTCGCCTCTTACGACACCCACAGGATGAATAGGGGTGGTGACACTCTGTATTCTTAATCCGTCACCACGCGGACAATCAAATAAATTCATATTAACTCACTTCCTTTAACTTATATCTGCTTCCAGGTGTATTCTCATTGTTAACTTCGGTCGCCGGTAAACTATTTGAACTGACAGTATACTCCGGATTCGCATTCTCGATTTGTCTCAGAAAAGTAAGTAAATGAACTCTCAAAGTCTTCGCGAAATTTTCTCCAAGATCGTCACTGAGTACTATACTGTTCAAGTTGTTTTTCGTAGGTGATGACCTTAGTGGTTTTACAGGTGATGCAGCTTGCAAGTAAGAATTGACTATCTTTAAACCGTTTTTGATAGTTTCTACCAATTTCATTTGTGATTGGAACTTTAACAGCTGCATGCAATCTTTGAAAGCTATTGTTTCGGTGATACTTTCAACGACACATTTTGTGTAGATTTCTCGAACCTAAATAAAAGAAGAAACAGTTAGCCATGTGACCAACATCATGATGAAAAAATAATTGTAATGTATAACTTTCTTCCAACACATTAAGTAAAACGAATTTATACTGTGACTAGGGTAGCGTACGTATGTGTTCTTTTTCCGACAGTACAAATTAAGGTTAGGTAAATTTAGAAAATACACACTTTATACTCACAGATCTCCCGACCATATTTTTAGGCAAATCTTTAACCATTATATTTAATAACCTCACACACATGTAAAAACTATGCAGGTAATCATGAAGTTTATTTAGCTTCTTATATAATGCTTCTCGAAAGAAATTGTCATCTTTGAACAAACTGATTTTAGTTCTACAATCCTGTTGTTCTAAAAATGGTCTGAACGACATCAATTGCCTTATGTTTTCGAGGTCGTCTGAGCTTAGATCCATAACCGCTTCTTCAAGTTTGTCCCTGGAGCAACACAACGATTTTATATTGTCTCCATAGAAATGCTCCATCATACAGTACTGAAAGTAATTGTCCAAAATTAATATAGCATTCAATATACATATATAGAAGATACTCCCTAGAATTGTATAGTTCAAAAGGCTCTTTTGAAACTAGAGCATGTTGTTAAATTATATAGTACTGCACGGATGGCGTAGTGGTTTAAGCGCCACGCCGCTTACTACAATACTGCGTGCTGTGGGTCCGATCCCCACATGGAACGACACTTTGTGTGATCCAAAAATTGTTGTTCTGTGTTGTTTGGAAAGTCCCCCGCGACACAGGATATGTTCCTAATGCGGGAGTTGTCTTTTAAAAGAAAATAGTTTTTAAGCATTTCTGCATAAATTTACAATTGCTTTATGTTAAAAAGTTTTTAAATTTTTGTAAGTTTTATGTAAGTCCAGGTAGGTACTGTCTTTTATCACATTTATATAAAGAGATTAATGAATTATTTTTTATATGCTTACTAAATTAGATGAAGATTACTAAATATTACCTTAATACTCTGAATGAGACCTGTGACGGAAAAATCATAGAAAAGAAAAACATCAGTCAACAATTCAAATGCTTTTCCTGAAAGATGAAATGGTGTACTTGGTGTTAAGAAAATATCTTCTAATACCTGTAATTCAAGAGAAATTGTATATCAAAAGGTACATTTTTTATGAAATGTTTTAAATTGATAAATCTTATTTTATAATAACCGTGTCTGCAAATATTCTAATTAAAAATGGAGCCGTTTAAATTTTGGTTGCGCTTATTTGGAGTGTTCAAACTAATCAGAGCTTGTCCTGTTATCCAGAACTTGAGTAAACTACACTTATCTGTTTTCTTATTCAATACGCTTTAATTAACGATTCCCTAAAACGCTGCAAATAACGACCTTACTATCTCAATGAAAAAAACACAGTGCCACTCTGTGACTGCCGACGGCAGTAAAAACTTGAAAATTAAAAAAAAATTGATGATAACAGGAAAAAATTAACGATAACGGTAACAGTGTCGCGAGTTCAATGGTTTTTTTCCATCTCCAAAAATACTTTCTTTTTTTTGTTGTATAATAAACGTCTGTAACTAAAACACGCTTTCAATCAATATAGTTACTAAAAATAGAAAATAAATTTGAAAAAAAGCGTGGGGTGCTTTTTACTATTGACAACAGGCACCCAACGCTTTTTTTCAAATTTATTTTCTGGTTTGGTTTTCTATAGAAAGCGTGTTTTTTAGTTTTTTTAAATTATATTATTATTTATTTTTTATTTTTTAAATTAGTGTATTGTCATCGGTCCTCAATATAACTACAAAGTTTGAACGAATTCTTTTTTTTCGAACGAAACCATTTAAAGTCAGTCAAAATCACGCATAAAGGAGTCGGTTACAAACATACAAACAAACATACAAGTGAAGCTAATATAAAGTGTGTACAAACTCGATTTTTGGACACTTTCATAATAACGAACACTCACTCGGTTGAAAAGGCACAATCTTTTTTGTTAACAAGATATGAGCACAATACATAAGCACACGGTGCTTTAAAAAAGTTATTAACAATAATCTTGTTAATTTTTTTATACAGTCCCCCATACTTGGACTACTTATATAATCTATGTGAATATATATCAGATGGTAACATTACACATATGTAATGTATATATAACGTGACTTACTTGATTCATGTACACTGGTGAAGAATGTGAATGAAACACTTTTATCAATAGCTTAGACGAGACATTATAGGGGAATGATTTATGGAGCGCCGAAACTGACGTCGCCACACCAAACACTAATACTATTGGTATTGTTGACACATATGAACTGCAAAAAAAAAAAAACAAAACAGTGGATGTAATAGAATCCTATTTAAAAAACAACATTTAAGGAAATCTTTGAATTCTGATCATTAACGATCGAACTTGCAATTTAATTTGGTCACCAAGAGTGTTAATAACCATGTCTATCTTGCGTTTGCGTTTTGGAGGTAAAAAGTTTTATCATTGCTGAAAAGTGCAACTGATACTCCACCAGCAGTGTCAATTATCTAAGTGATAGGGATTTGCGTAAATATTACTTGTTACGTTATCATAAAATAATATCACAGCTACATTAAAAAAAAAGGTGAAGTGAAATCAGTATGGTTAGATCAGTCTCTAAGCTTTTAATAATAATACATTTCACAAAGAGAGTTTCACTCCTTAACTCATAAATACTCATTAAAAAGATAAGACTAAGTAAATATATGTATATTCTTGCCTAGACTTATGATATAGTAGCATATCTTTACATAGTATAAAAGATATAGTAGCATATCTTTACATAGTATAAAATAAAGTCGCTTTTTGTGTTGTACACTTAGATCTTCTAAACTAAGCAACGGATTTTAATGCGGTTTTCACCAATAGAGAGTGATTCAACAAGATAGTTTTTATGTATAATACATGCATATTATAGTAGAGAAAATAAGATAATTTCAAAGATTTGTTGTAAAAACATGTTTTGTGCGCTTACATTGCAAACGCTGACTAAACCTCACGAGATAGACTAAAATAATTTACTACAGAATTGCATCTTAAAAAGATCTACAAAAAAGTCCGCGATGGTATATGTGTATCTCCTAAAGATAACCCACAGTAACCATTTTCATTTAATTGATATTACAAAAAATTAATGGGTTATTTACAAAGCTATTTTAATGCATTATTATTCCTTATCCAACTAAATACGTTAGATACGTTGTGCATTTAAAGTAGATTAAAATTGCATTAAAATAAATATGTTAGGATATATTTTAATGTATTCTAACATATTTATTTTAATGCAATTTTTCCGAAATTTAAAATGCGGGAGCCCCACGACCGTCGAGATGTACGTCCGTCCCGGATCTTTAGATAAATATTGTATTTAAAGATGTCCTGTAGTATTTAGTCCTATCATAATAATAGTATAATTAATTCACACTGACACCACATTAGTAGTATCTACAATGCACCCGCGCGAAGCCGGGACGGATCGCTCACTAGCGTAATAAATACTAATAGTGAGTCAACTCCGCTACTTAGAGGAGCAATGCTGGGGCGCGGTATAAAGAAATGCGCCGTCCCCCTCCTGCCGGCGACGTAAATTTTTATTATTTGATTAGCTCACAATAATACTATTATCTCGTTGCTTTACCAATAATATAAGAGAAAGGTATTATAAAACTCTTGTTGTATTCGGTGGTTTAATAGACATTTACATTTAATTACATATATTTATTAGATAATATTATTTATTATATTATGTAAATTACACATAATTACATTAATATTGTGATGGAAAGCTGCAGCAACCACATGGTTGTCTTGAATTCAATTTTACTAAAATCTTTTCCCATTATCTTCACCAACTTAAACCTGTTTAATATAATTTGTTCAACCTTTTATCCAATATTTTAAATGCAAAAAGTGAACTATAGGGAATAATGTGAATGATTGTCTTATGATGACCGTGATGTCCGTGTGGTGACAGATTAAGAATACGGAATGTCATCACCCCTATTCATCCCGTGGGTGTCGTAAGAGCCGACTAAGCAGGACAACAGCACTGCAAAGACAAGGAAAACTTGAAACAAACCCTATACCAGCGTGGTATAATAGGCCAAAACCTCCTTTCTAAGGAGAGGCCTATGTCCAGCAGTGGACTATTTATAGGCTGTTGATGATGATGATGATTGTCTTAGAACATTTGTGAACCCAATAAGCCATAATCTCAAAAACCTCAGGTTTTTTTGTATGAGAGCTTTAAAAAGCACTACATGAAATTGTGTGCTAGAGTTGGAATACAATTGAGTCAAAATTGACTTACCTAACGATCATAACAAAATCTTGTAATACATTGCAGTTGAAACTTTCAAAGTCAGGAATTATTATGACTAGGGGCCTATTTAAGTGTAATGCTTTTTTCTTTGTAGGTGATGATGACAGGTAGTTATTATGATACCAACTTTTAAGCATCTTCATAGTGCATTGATTTTTTTTTAATTTTTTTGTTGGACTTTTGGTTTCCTCCATGTCCTCATTGAATGTAGTATCCTGAAATATTAGAAATTAAACACTTAAAACGGATGCTGGGCAAATAAATAATAAATGTAAATAATTAATATGGTTGTGCAAGTTGCGTAAGACAGTTACAAAGTGAATTTATTTTTAAAAACGTACACTAAATATTTGATTAAAATCTACTAATAAGTTGCAACAAACAAAAGAAAATGGTGGTGATAGAAATGACTGAGTTAGTTTATCATCAGATAGGTTCAGAATGTCAAGCTGCTGAGTTTAATTTATTATGTATTTTATTGATATACATTTCATATATTTTATTTATTTCATTTTAATTATAAAGGAATTTATATTTAATGTATCACAACCATTAAATTGTGTAATTATGATTTACAATTTAATGATTGTTGTTGTTGATACATTGTATATGTATAATAAAAGAAACATATACACACCATGATTTCATTTCCTTGCATCAGTTGCCAAACAGCATTTTCAACTAAATGTTTTATAGTAACTGCATCTTGTGAATTTACTAGTGCAATATGTGGTGTCACTTCTTTTCTACAAAGTAATAATATTATAGAAAAAATAATTTAAGGTTCATTTACATAGTAAAATTCAAGAGTTGTTTGTTTTGTTTAATCATGCTACTTTCTGGAAACATCAGTCAGATTTAAATTATTGTTGTCGTATTGAAGATTATTTATTGAAGAATATTATCATACAAGAAAAGGGGAATAATTTAAAAATGTTATATGTTTATAGTAATTTATGCCATGTCATTATAGGCCGCAAATTAACTATCATACAAAGTACTACTTTGTCAATTACGGGATGGAAGTGCCTCAGCATCAGCTAAAGACTAGAACTGAAGATTAATCTCAAGAGTTATGCTCTAGGCAAAATGATTGGCTTTAAAAGTTTTGTTAAAAATATTGGTTACTTATCTTGATGATAATTAACAAAATATTTTGAACAAAACCTTTTTTACTGTTTTTTATTCCAATACAACATTCATGTGTTTTATATAACCAAAATAAAAAACAGGCTTGTTGACACAGATAAATATCAAAGGCAGGAAAAATTGTTTTGCATAGCTTTTGTCAACAGGTCAGTGGCATTACTCAATATTATTATTTTTAATCTGCAACACTTTCACTGTATATATTTTTGTAAGTAAATATAAATTTACCTGATAATAGTGACTAGTGACTTGAACTGGGAAACATGATCTGGCTGACTTACTCCAGTTAGAAGTGTGACGCTGGGTATGACACCTTCTAATGTAGACATCTCATTACCACATTGCTTTATATGATTCACTACATCATTAAGCAGCAGGCTGTAGGTCTTATTATGTAACTCCTGAAAAACAAGAAATTCTACTAAAGTAGAGTAGCAGTAGTATTGTGTAGCTAGGCAGCGTGACCCGCAACCACTTTCCGCCATCGTTCGCAATCGCGAACATTTTAATCCCTATTACCTGGATAATTGGTGCTCTACCACTGTGCGCTTTTTAACACATTTTTTGTAATAGAGGTAATAATCTGTGGAACAAGTTAATCGTCGTCTGCGTAATTTCCAGACCAATACAACCTTCAAACCTACAACAAACTTCCTGAAAAAACTGGCAACATGTTTGTGACTCCTGAATTGGAGGTGTTAACAGGCGGCGGTAGTCACTTTCTTTCTGATGATTGTCTGCTCATCTGCCCCCTCTTCAATAAAAAAAAAATGAATGCAAAGGAAATGGTTGAGGGTTTGAACTTTACCCAGTTAACTTAGCTTCAAGGCTAATTTCCGCATTGATTACTGTGACTGCAGGTGAAATGTTGAGTGCTAGTAGTGTCTAATACTGTTTATCTGGTGTGCTTAGTTAAGCTACAGGCACCCATACACTGGCCACTAACTAAGTAAACATGAAACAAACATGTTTAGAGTGAAGAGCAAACAATGGCACATGTGTTAATGTGTCGCATTACCACTATTCTTGAAAACTAAGTTTTTTATGTAATATTAAAAAAAAACACAATTCATTTATATCAGTATAAGTCTAAAATTAATAATGATAGAGGAAAGTCACCAAATATGAAATAGTATCCTAATATGGAATTCCTTCATTTCTCTAAGACTATAAGTATGAAACGCAACACTCGACCATCTTCTGTTTCATTCGGTCTACTAACTATCGCACTCACATTATCGAGTCAGTTGCGCGAACCCTTCACGTGTGGCAGGCGTGTTTTGTTTTGTTGTCATGCAGAAAATTTTAAAGGTAAGTAATAAATGAGTATTACCAGCTGTTATGTTTATATACATAAGTGTTATACTATTTAGTATATAGGTATTATGTTTATTTCACCATTTTGTGATCTTTTGTCATTAAAATATCAAAGTCAAAGTCAATATCAATATCAAAGTAAATTTCAAGTCACACTTGAAAAAATATTTAGAAGAGTATGAACTAGTATAAAAATCCAAATATGGACAGTCGTCGGTGTCTAATTATGGAATATTCCATAATTAGGTCAAGTTCTGGTAGAAATACCTGCACCTTCGACTTCTGGGCTTAATCGCAGCAGTTTGGATCTGGTGTCTCCGCATGCCATAAGTCCAGTGCCAGAGAAACGAAGAAAAGTATCTAGCAGAGGAAGAAAAGCTGCTGTAGCAGTAGTCATAACATCTTCTCCCCACAAAAATAATTTAAAAAATAAAAATATGAAGAGACAAGAAAAAGAAAGTAAACTAGTCAAGACAAAGAATAAGAAGAAAACTGCAAAGAGAAACAATCAAACAAAGAAAAATAAGGATGATAGTGAAGAAGAAGACTCTGAGGAACTAGACGTTATCCAGTTTGATGAAGGTAGTGAACATGATGAGTTGATGGCCCAAGTACCTCCTGACTTTGCTGATGCAGAATGTATGTTCTGTTCAAGACTTTTTTCCGTGGATAAAAGTTGAGAAAGCTGGATTAAATGCTTGATGTGTGGGCTCTGGGCACATTATGATTGTGCTGGTCCAGAGTTTGATACTTGGATCTGTGACTTTAGCAAGTAATTATGTAACTTGTTTCATGAATCACAATATGTTATATTCATTTAATTGATCTCAAAGATATTAATGTCCATTTTTGTTATTGTTATGATGATTTATGCTTATATTCCATATATGGGTACCTATTTCATATTTGGTTACTCATTTGTGATATTGTTTTTTGTGTTAGATTTTAATTTGATAACTAATATATTTGATTAAAGGCTGTGAATTACTACATATAAATGTACGACGGATTAGTAAAAACATTAAACTGATTTAATTTATATGAAGTTTTTTTTTATATCCCAAAAACAAAATGGTATTCCATATTTGGTGACTTTCCTCTAATGTGAGACTCCTCACACTAAGCCTTTTGATCAGACAGGGTATATTTCTAAACCTTTAAATATGAAAATTAAATTAAGTAATGGTAAAGTTAAAAAACACATAAAACTTGACACATACCCTATACCAACCCATCTGGCCACCATGGTATAGTAGGCCAAAACCCCCTTTCTAGGGAGAGACCTATGTCCAGCAGTGGACTATTAAAGGCTGTTGATGTATGATGTGAAAGTTAAATTATAACCAGACAACAAAATTTATGATGCTCAAAACAATCATTTGTGATAGGTGGAAATAAAATGTCTGAATTCTGACTATGAGGATCGCTTAACAATCACTAAACTAATATTAATAACATTATACTATTACTATTATACAGTTTGATTTGACTCAACTTGATATAATAATATGGCTTTAGATAGACATACATTAATTTATAAATAGTAGGTTGAATAAAAAATATTACTCTTTAAATTGAAACAGTGTTCATAAAACAAATATTTAAGAGGTTATCTCATTCTGTTGATACATACATATTAAATGAAAATAAAATCTTTTATGATGATATGTTATTACGTACATATTTATACATACCAACAGTTCATTTTCAATGACTTCCCAGTTACTTTTGTAAGTTTCATACCATAGGTCCTTCTTAAACATTTTTTCAAATAAGAGATGTCCTTTTTTCTTTTTATTAATAGTCTTACCCTTTTTGAATCCATTTGGAAAGAGAAACACGCCCTGAAATATGTTTAATGAATATTAATTAATATTTAGCCTGAAATATATTTGTATACAAACCGATTCAGATTGTAGAACGTGTAAGCTGAGGTGCTGGCTACCGGCAGGTTTGCAAAATTATAGATGCTTCTCAGTTTTTTCTACCAAAACACTCCTATTAGAACTATATTCGGGCATCTAAACTAAAACTTATTTATTTTCTAATCAAAAAAAGCATTAAACTCAAGTTACGACAGTTTAAGTTTGTATTTTATGGTTTGACAGATAAAGTTGCGCAGGTCAGCTAGTAATATATAAAATAAATAATACCTTCGAAACCGACACAGTGGACTCCATATCCATACTTTGTAAGTAATTCTGTTATAAATACGCGCGTTAAGTGCAATCTTCTTCTTCTTCTTATTAAATGGCAAACTGTGCCGATGTCGACAATTCTGCCAATGTCAAGTGCGATGGAAATACGTGGGTTAAGAGAAATACATAAGAGAAAAGGAATTTGCAACCATTAAGTTTTCCAAAATTAGCAGGTGGACTGCATATGGGTCTTTTGATTGTGGTTAGTACACTGAAACAAACAGACAAATACGAATAAATAAAGTATGTATGTAATATATAAAGAGATAATTAGTAGACAAACACAAATAAACATCACAACATTAAATTAGGTACACAGGTCAAAGTTTGATGCCATTGCAGCGGATGAAAAACATCAAGGCTTGTAAAAGTTTTGGGGAGGAAAAGGTAAGTAGGGATGCAAAGTTAATAGGGAGGGGGATTTTTAATTTAGTTAGGTATGAATAAAGGTCTAAGGATGGATTATTTTTACTACAATTAAAGAAGATGTGGTCCAGGTTGCCTTCATCCAGGCCACACTCGCATAGAGACGAGTCCCGTACCCGAATTTTATTCAAGAAGACAGGTGAGCTGCAGTGGCCAATACGAAGCCTACATATGGTGGAGACAACTCGTTTGGACACCTTTTTAAAATTAAAAAACCAAGGCTTCGGAGGAATGCGTGGTTGTACTGAAAAATAGTACCGGCCTTTAAATTGTGCGGACCTGTTCCATTCCGCCTGCCAGGATGTCCTCAACTCTCTTTGAGGCAGTCTTAAGAGGTCATAGTGAT
The DNA here is from genome assembly GCA_902825455.1 of Arctia plantaginis. Lineage (NCBI taxonomy): Eukaryota > Metazoa > Arthropoda > Insecta > Lepidoptera > Erebidae > Arctia > Arctia plantaginis. The sequence goes on along the minus strand of CADEBD010000314.1, from coordinate 11,935,760 downwards.
GGTGAACCATATGTTTCTGGTCTGCCATTGAGGAAGTAGCAGCTCTTCTGGCTAACGAGTCTGCACACTCATTGCCCATAATGCCACTATGGCTGGGAACCCAGACCAACTGGACCAATTTGTCACTATTGAAGCAATTGAAGAGGCTTTTTTTGATTTCTAAGATCAAGGGGCTATGGAGTTTGCTATGGAATGGATCTTTTAGCAGGGCTTTAAGACAGCTAAGAGAATCAGTAAATATAGCAGCCTTATAGATGTTGTGCGATTCAACATATAGGCATGCCTCCAATACCGCGACACACTCGCCCGTAAATACAGAAGACTCTTCTGGGCACTTAAACTGCAAAATGATTCTGGAGTTTTGGTAGTACACCGCAGCTCCAGTGTAACTATCGCTTGACAGTTTGGATGCGTCTGTAAAAAACCTCTCAAACCCTACCAAGTGGTCATCAACATAAGCGTTAAAGGTGGGAACAGCCGAGGCAGATCCCTTAGGAATTCCCACATCCAAGAACACATTCGGCTTAAAACTAAGTATACTGTATTCAAATGAAAAAAGAGGAAGTTTGTCAAATTTTACAGTTAAATTCGTAAAGGGAAAGTAGTAGCGAAAGGATTGCAGAATCAATGGAATTTCTTTATGTGCCCAGTACTTAGAGGTATTGCAAGTTATGTCTAAGTCAGTAATTTTTGGAAGAAGAGGGTGGGTCAATTTACAAATAAATTTCAGAACAAAGCATGAAGCAAAATATTGTCTTCTTAATTTTAGAGGTGGATCTGAGCATTCAGCCTGTAATGCGTTAATGGGGGATGACTTCATGCAACCAGTAATAATTCTAAGACACCTAGATTGGATCCTATCCAGAGTTGCTAATGCGCCTTTATTGCATGGAACCAGTAGAAAGACACCATAGTCCAATATGCTGCGCACTAAGGCATTGTACACTAGCTTCATGGTGTATGGATGGGCTCCCCACCAAACTCCGGCCAGGGCCTTTAAAATTGGGATAGTTCGTTCACATTTTGAGGCTAGATGGTTAATGTGGTGAACGCCAGTCAACTTAGAATCTAAATATACCCCGAGGAATTTAAATTTATTAACTAGAGGAATTTCCTGCAGCTGTACTTTGACATCAATCTGTGGCAGAGTCTTCTTTCCAGTAAAGACAACGACTGCGCTCTTCTGTGCAGAGAGGCTAAGGCCGTGGGATGATAGCCACCGCCACAGAGAATTAAGGGAGGTTGTGAGCGATGTGGCTGCATCTTGGATGGAATGGCTGGTTACATACAATGCCAGATCGTCGGCGTATTGTAGTATACTGCAATCATTGTTTAAACATGAGCCCATATCTGCAGTGTACAGGTTGTACAATAGAGGGCTCAGTACAGAGCCCTGTGGCAAGCCCCTCCACGTCTTTCTCTGGTCGAACTCCTCTCCTAAGATCCTTAGGACTAGAGTTCGAGACACAAGCATTGCACATATGCAATGGATCATTCTGACCGGAAGTCTCAGCTGGTGCAGTTTTTGCCTGAGAATGGGTAGTAGGACATTGTCATATGCCGCAGTTATGTCGAGAAAAGATGTTACTGTGGACGCACCCTGCGACAGAGAAAGACGGATATCGGTTACCAACACCGCAACACTGTCCATGGTGCTAAGACCTTTACGGAAGCCAAACTGATAATTAGGTAGTAGATTCCTTGATTCCACAATCCACTCAAGACGGATTTTAATAAGGTGTTCAAGTAATTTAGGTAAAACTGATGATAAAGCAACTGGTCTGAAGCTGTTTGGGTCTCCTGCATGTTTGCCAGGTTTCAAAATGGGAATAATTATTTGAACCTTCCACTTATCCGGGACCCAACCATTGGTATAGCAAAAATTTAAAATGTTTAGGAAGTAGGATTTTGTACTAGAGCTAGCATTGGCTATAAAAGAGTATGGGATACCATCCATGCCAGGAGCAGAGTCTCGCACATTGTGAAGAACCATGTTCAGCTCCTCCAAGGAGAAAGGCTCATCGTGAGTACCTAGCGACTGAATTGGAACACTTGGTTGGGAGACTTCATCTAGATGTGGGACATAAGGGGGGGCAATTTTGTCTAGGAGGAGTTCAGCTGTGTCTGTGGAGATAGAGGAAGACACTGAGGGAGAGCATCCAGACCGGAACCGATTTATGTTCTTCCACACAATAGAAGATGGAGTAGATGGGGACAAAGAGGAGCAGAAGCTAATCCAACCAATGCGCTTTTTGCGTCGGAGGAGTCGCTTGGTAGAAGCAAAAACATTTTGATAATTTAGTAAATTTTGAGTTGACATGTGAGCATTGTATCTCCTTTCGGACTCTTTTCTTAGCCTAATGGCATTAGTACACTCACTGTCCCACCAAGGGGGTGAGGGAATTTTGCCCCTAGAGGAATTCTTAATTTTAAAGCAGCTGTCCGCACTTGACCTAATTGCATCCACAAAGGCATCACAATAGTCCGTCACATGGCCGCGATCATCGTAGGATAGGGATCTGTAGTCAAATCTAGGGAGGGTATGAACCTTGGATTCAAGGATTTGAGAGAAATTTCGCCAGTCAGCTTCCGAGAGGTTATATTTTAAGAGGGGAGGGCATGATTTTTCCAGGTGAGTTGAGCTAGGGAGGGATAATAATATTGGGTAATGATCGCTACCATGAGACAAATCCGTGCACCGCCAGCAAGCAGCCGCAGCAACTTCCAGGGAGCAAATGGTCAAATCAACACAGCTTTTGTTCTGACCAGGGAGGACTCTACGAGTGGAGCAGCCGTTATTGAGAACACAGAGGTTCAAATCATCAATGATCTCCAACAAACCAATGCCAAAACTGTCACAGTGCTCAGATCCCCATCTAAAGTGATGGCAGTTGAAATCTCCCATAACTAATATTGGGCTCCGTAGGCTCTGTAGCAAGTCTCTCAATATAGGGAGGAAACTCTGCTGGGGGTGAGCAATGTAGATGGAAAGCACAGATACCCTACTGATTTTCGCTGCTACAATGCTGATATCATCTGGGAATGGGGGTAAGGGGAGGGGTAATAGAGGGACTCTGTTATTTATAAGGAGGGCTGCACCTCCGTAACCATCAGACCTGTCGCATCTAAGCATGTTGAAATTTGGAACATGGAAGTTGAGACCTGGTAGAAGCCAAGTCTCAGCAAGAGAGACAGCCAAAGGCTTGTATTTATTCAACAAGAATATGAGGTCGTGCTTCTTATGAAACACACTCCTCACATTCCACTGTAGGAATACTTGTTGGGATGCCATTTTTAAAGTTGGTTAATAAGTTGATGAGTGTGTTGGCAACGTTGGACGGTATACTAGAAGGGGATTGAGATAGAGGTAAATTGGAGGTTAATAGAGAAGTCAAAAGCTGTATTATAAGGTCAATAGTAGAAGTCTCGAGTGATGAGTTAAGAGCACAACCATTAGGTTGAGAAGGTTGGGGAGAGTGGATGATAGATTGGTGTGCAGTTATATCATAGGATTTGGATAGTGTAGGGCGAGGTTTAGGCTGCCGAAGAACAGTTTTTCGGTAGGACTGGGTTTGTTGAAGGGGTTGGGTAGACTGAAGGGACTGGGTAGACTGGATGGGGTGGGTGGGCTGAGAGGGTTGGGTAAATTGTGGGGTCTTTAGGGTATCAGCATAGCTGCGAGTAGTAGAAGGGACCACTTTATTTGCTTCCATATAGGAAATGTTTTTTTCCGCCATCATGATCTTAATGGCCCTCTGCCTGCCATACTCCGGGCAAGCCTTGCTGTTGGCAAAGTGACCACCAGAGCATAGGACACAAAAGGCCCCCGTTTCTGTTACCTCACATTCGTTACTGGGATGCTCATGTCCGCACTTGTTGCATCTAGGCCTAGATCTGCAGATAGACTCCACATGACCAAACCTGCAGCATTTCCTACATTGGACGGTGGGGTAAATATATTGCTGTACAAGAAGAGAATTATAGCAGCAGAAAACTCGTTTAGGTAGAACCTGGCCATCAAAAGTGAGGACACAGGATTCTGTTGGCTTCCACTCCAAGATACCTTCATTAAATGATTTTCGGTTAAGACGCCTGACTTTAATAATCTGCCCACAGCCCTGCGGCACTGTCACAAATTTAATTACTTCATCATCATTCATGTCGGTAGGGATACCAGAAACAACACCCATTCTAGTAATGTTATAAGTAGGAATGCTGGCAGTGAATTTATAAATATTTAAGAGGGGGTTAATTAGGAATGCATTAGCATCCTGAGGGGATGAAAACTGTACGGATACTCTATTCCTTCCAACTTTTTTAATACCATCTCTGACAATATTACTTATATTGTTTTTAAAAAGAAAAAGTCCAAACGAAACAGGATGGAGAGTTGTACCAGAGCCTAACTGGCTCTCCACGCGAGAAACATGTACCATGTAGGGACCACTGTCATTGTTTGTGTATTTGTCACGACTAACAAAGGTTTTCGTTTGAGTTTGGAGACGTTTAAGAGGGGGGGCACTTACCTCATCGTTCCCATTTCGTTTCCGTGAGGTAGAAACGAGGGGCCTGGTTTCTTCCACCGTAGCGTTGCAGACCACATTAGCAAACTGTTCTAAGGGGTTAGAAGGGGTTGAAGGTTGATCGGGTAAGGGAGGAATAGGGGTGAAAGGAGGGGTTACTGGACATGGAATATCGGGAGGGTCGGGCGGTTTATTTCCGTTCATGTTCACTTACCGGTAATAATATTTAGTTACAAACAACACACCGTAACCAAGGACAGCACAAAATAACAAAAAAAAAGACCCAATAGTCACAAAATCACCAAAGGTTTGAAAAAATTCTAGACGCACGTGCTAACCAAACGAACGACGCGACAGAATCCCCGTTAAGTGCAATCAAATTGACATCGTATGAGTTGACAGCTTTGACATCTGACGTTAACAAGCCTAGTAGTCAAACCATACAAACGGTGTTTCAGAACGAGTTCAATAAATGGAGAGAGAATAAGTGGGACCACAGAACACAGAATAAAGGCTAGAAGTTGTATCGATGGAACATCCGAAGACTTCCTTTGTCAAATTTAGTCTGATTTTGACTTCTTCTTCTTCTTTTAATTCAGTGGCTCCATCGGATATCGATGATTCTGCCAAGATCAGGGTAGGAGGTCGATTAATTAGTTAATAGGTTGAAAATAGTTTTATGACAAAAAAAGGGGAATTGTTGTGATTCTAACAGTATGTGTCTGTGGTTCTGTGGGAAAGAAGTTTTTTTTTGTTAATACTAATGAACTCATAAAGGACCTTGACAAACAGGATATGAACTAGAGTTAAAAGATAAGCCAAATTTAAGGGTCGGGATATTTGGTGATTGAGCAGATCGTAGAGAGGTTTTTGTTTTGTTTTTGAACACAATCAAAATCCCCGCATTAGGAATATATCCTGTGTCGCGGGGGACTTTACGAACGAACATGGAGTGGACACAAAGAACACCCAGACTTAGAACAACAATTTGTGGATCACACAAAGTGTTGTCCCATGTGGGGATCGGACCCATCACACTCAGCGTAGTAGTGAGCGGCGTGGCGACCGCTTAAACCGCTACGCCAAATTCAAGAGTGCCTTCGTCGGGACCGCACTCGCATAGAGTGATGACGAATTCTAATTTTGGCAAGAAAAACTGGGATACTGACAAATCCTAATCGTAAACGAATTATAGTAGAGGTGGCTGACTTATTAACATGCTATTGCTTGAAGAACCAGGATGTAGATGGAATTAAGGGTTCTAGAGAGCCATAAAATTTACCCTTACTAACTTTTAAACTTTCGCGTTCCATGATAATTAATATTATTTAACGGGAATTAACGCGATCTCTTATTTAGGGTATTACATACCTCTGGTTTGCCTGACGTTTCGACCAGGTTGCACCGGCCGTGGTCACAGGCTGACTGGCTCATCGGCGCACGCCCTCCGTCGTCGAATCCGTGAAGTAGAAGGCTCTTCATCTACCCGCACATTTTCGATATTGTTTTTGTGTCGCCATGTACCGTCACATACCACACCATGATGGTGTCGCGATGGGAAGTCCTGTAGCCCCAGTACTGGCCAACATCTGGATGGAACATTTTGAAGAGAAGGCTTTAAATCTCGGCCCGAATACCGTTAAGCTATGGAAGCGATACGTGGATGACATTTTCAGTATCGTCAAAGGAAACAAACAAGAAGTGGATCAATATATACAACATCTGAACTCTATTCACCCCAAAATGAGGTTTACATATGAAATGGAGACGGACAGGTCGTTGTCCTTCTTAGATGTTAAAGTAGCCGTGAGATCGGATGGGTCCTTGTCACACTGTGTGTACCGTAAACCTACTCATACGGACAGATACCTACACGCCACGTCTCATCATCACCCCCGGCACTTGCAATCTGTTATGACTTCACTCAAAAACAGAGCTTACGATCTCTGTGACCCTGAACATTTAGAACAGGAGCTAAAACATGTTCAGGAGGTACTCAAAGGTAACGGATATCAAGTGAAAGGAGGACGGAAGCAACCGAAAATAAGACGCAAGTATCCAGAAGTGAACAGGCAACCGGCCTATATGCCTTATGTCAATTGAGTTACGGACAAGATCGGGTCTGTACTAAAGAAATATTCCATTCCGACAGTATACACACCAGGCATAAAGGTTCACAACATCGTCGGCACACCGAAGGATACATTGCCACTACAAACTCCGGGTGTTTATAAAATAGACTGCAGCTGCGGAAGCTCATACATAGGCCAAACTAAGCGGACTATTGCAGAAAGGGTCAAAGAGCATATCGCTGCTGTGAAGAACCGACAGACGAGCAAATCAGCGATTGCAGAACATGCACTCGATGCAGGCATCAACCACTGGATTGAATTTCACCGCACGCAAGTCCTCTCCACCGAACGTCACTTTTACTCAAGAGTTGTACGTGAAGCGATTGAGATTAAAAAGCATAAAACTTTCAATCGGGAAGATGGTTTTAAATTATCTACAGCGTGGAATCCAGTGTTAAAAAACATACCACCTCGCTTTTCTGCGCAATCGGTTAAACACCAGAATAGGGACTCATCGGTTTGCTTACAGAATAGGGACACTGTTAGTGTGGTATGTGACGGTACATGGCGACACAAAAACAATATCGAAAATGTGCGGGTAGATGAAGAGCCTTCTACTTCACGGATTCGACGACGGAGGGCGTGCGCCGATGAGCCAGTCAGCCTGTGACCACGGCCGGTGCAACCTGGTCGAAACGTCAGGCAAACCAGAGGTATGTAATACCCTAAATAAGAGATCGCGTTAATTCCCGTTAAATAATATTAAATTTACCCTTGATCATTTCACTGTTTTGCCATTTATTATTTCAGGACTCAGTTAATGAAAGCTTAGCTAGACAACGCAGATCTCGAGTGAAACAGAATTTGTGGGATGCAAATCCAGTTTGTGCTGCTACTTTGGCGCAAATCTCTACGCTTTCATTACCTGCTATACTTGAATGGCTGGGAACCCACACAGCACTACTTCAATACCAGACAATAGGCATATGTGAAGAATCTCTTTAATTCTAAGAATTATAGGGAAATTATTGCGAACTTTAATGGGTTTTTTTAAAGATCTTGTAGGCATCTCAATTAGTCAGAAAAAATAAGAGCCTTGTCAAGCTTAGGAAAAGCCACTTAGGAGGCCGCTTTCAATAGTGCAATAGATTCGCCTGTGAAGATAGAGCTGTAGGAGGAGCATTTATAGTTTCGTATAATTTTAAATTTAGGGGTCGCTATGCTAGCTATGCAATCGATAGTATCGATACCATTTTAGTCCCTGACAACTTTACTATCTACTATCGAAAGTATCGATACTATCGATAGTTGTTTATTTTTTGATTTTAATAATTAAGGTTTAATATCAATATAACAAAAGATATTTTTGTAAACGCCACACAGTTACACAAGTTTATTAAGGATCTGTCACAGCCCATTAAATAACGTTTGTATACGAACTTTCACTCTTGTTAACTGTGATCAGTGATTCGTGATCAGTTAGTCTATGTTTGTGTTCAAACTGTTAAATATGAATAAATATTATAATAATATAATAAGAAGATTCAGTTAAAAAAAGGAATGGGCTAGCTGACTCAATTTGAAAACTTGGTTAATTTTATACTTTAATTCTATTTTATCCCAAAAAAAACCTATATTTTAAAGAAAAAGCAATATTTATATTACGTATTTTGTATTTAAAAAAAAAACAATTAAAATTTCCTTCGAAAACGCTGAGTAGTGTCATGGCGTCTTGAATGACGTCACTGTCTGCGAAATAAAACTGTTTACATCTGTGTCCAGTGTCAACAGTTTTCAAAAAATTAATAAGGAATAACCTGCTCTGTTGTATGAAAACGTCAACAGCAACAATGTTTTGCGTGGCGTGACGTAACACTTTCTGATTTGTGTTCGCTGTCACGTGACTTAATGCCTATTTTGTATGAATTTATTAAAAAAAATATTATAATCTTTAACTTTTATGAGAAATAGACTGATTTTTTCTTATCTATATCTCTTCATTTATAATTTGAAACTATAAACCAATCTATTTGTTATTAGTGGACACAAGCCTATTATGTAATTGATATAGATTTTGCAATAGTGTAGTTTTTGCAATAGAATACTAGATTTTGCAATAGAATACTAGTTACGTGGTAATACTTACACATACACTGCCCAGTCAATAGGCGTGCCGCTTATTACGTTAGTGGGACCAAATTTATATTGGCAAAATGTGGGTGTTTAATACACCTCTGCCTACCTCTTAAAGCTTACAGGCGTGAGCCCTAAGGGGCTGACAGTTGGGCACCAGGGACTTCCTTTCTAGGGTATACCTGGTTCCCCGGCTATTAGTACCCGAGACGGCGTGCGGTTTTAGTCGGCTCGAGTCCGACATGCCACCGATAGGTGGTATCCGATGGGATTTCCGCACGGAACAAAAAAAAAAGGGGCTGACAGTTATCGCAAAATTAGGGAGTACGCAAATGGAAATAAATAGTACCTAGGGTACCTCTGTAGTTTAAGAAATTAAAAATGTTTTTACTGGGTACGCTGAACACAGTTAAGTTATGTAGCAAAACATCAAAAGTGTATCTTTGAAGCTATAAAAGTGAAACATTTTTTTCATCTGCTCTAAAATGTATTAAGTATACGTTGTTAGTACCGAACGTCGTATTAATTTTTAGGACACGTATTAGTTGTAGCGGTATCAGAAGCCAAAGACGAAGACATCACTCAATGTGTTAGGCCCACCGCCATCAGCTCTATAAGGCTCAAGTCCGGCCGCATATGGAATACTGTTCTCATCTCTATGCAGGCCACAGGGGCACCTCAGTATCAGCTTCTCCATATGGGCCGCATTCAACTAAGAGCGACTAGGATCTTCGATAACCCAAACATCCCCGATCGGCTCGATCCCTTGGCGTTACGTAGAGATGTGGCTTCACTCTGCATATATCATGGAGAGTGCTCCGAGGAATTGTTCGGACTAATACCTAATACAAAAATTAATTGCATTATAAAGATAGGTACTTAACTAAAAAAAACTCGCCTGATGAAGGAATAAAATTATGGTGGAGATCCGGGCGGCACGGCAGGGCTAAAGTTTAATGGTGCAGCCTGTAGAATAAATGACATATTCGATGATACATTTAGGTACGTTTTGTAACGGAAGGATCTTTTCTTTATGGTCAAATCACCATATAATGTTTCAGATTATAATAAATGGATGATTTGTTTATGCTTCCAAATTCAATTTTTTACATATTAAATACAATACTGTTTTTAGTTATATATTAGTCGGCTCTTACGACACCCACGGGATGAATAGGGGTGGTGACATTCCGTATTCTTAATCCTTCACCACACGGACAGATATATCCATAAATTCAACATATATATTTTATATCAAACAAACATTTGAGTGACCTGATGGAAGTGACTACTACCTGTAACTCAAGAGTAACAAGTGCATTGCTGCTTTTTAAGTCTCCGCCCTTCCTAGAATTAGAGGGGAGGTTTGGGCTCCAAATGCAATCTACAATCTTTTTTCAATTTTCAGCTTCAATGAGGTTTGCACCTCATTGAAGCTGAAAATTGGCATTGGCATTTTCTTTATCACGAAATCAACTCATCACAAACTAAATTGGAAGGCTTCGGTAGTTCCTAAAATCGCCAAGAGATTTTATTCTATGCTCGTATTTACACGAAAAAAAAGAGTAGGTATTTGTAACAGAAACGGTCTTTTAATATCTATGCCTGCATAGGCCATACAAAGTACGTATATACATACAGCAAATACATGTATATATTGAACTATTTACACCTAAGAATAACACAATAATTAATATTTTTATACGAATAATAATAATTATAACCTCACACATCTCACATACGGCCGTCTGATACCGAACTAGGCAGAGCCTGTACTATGGTAACCAGACAGCTGATAAACATATTTACTTATATATTTCTAAATACATACATATTATTCATGAATTACACCCAGCCACAGAACAAATTTAATGATTATGCTCATCACACAAATATTTGTCTTTACATAGTAATAATAACATCAAAGCAATGTTAAACTAACATATTTACGAAATAATTGCATATTTATTTCGTAAAAAACATTGACACATCTGATCAACCTAGAAATTAAGAAACTAAAGATTTACTGTAAAAAAATAGTCATTAAGAACTGTACATATTGTGATAAAATAAAAACAGATTCATAACTTCCTGAACGGAACGGAAAAGATTATTAAAATTGTGTGAATTAGGTACGCTTATCCACACGGAAAAAAAAAGGTACGCTTATACAAAATTGTTTTTGCTTGAAAAGTATGAAACATCAAACGGTACTTCTAAGATTAGATGCTGAGGTGTATTTAACTCTGGTTATGTTGTGTTACATCTTTACAAATATATTGGTTCATAGAAATTATATTGTTTTGCTGGATATAAACTTATTGTACTAATACATGCACTACACATAAGAAAATGTCAAAGTACTATATTTTGTAGGTACTCTCATGAGCATATAAACCCACTTTTAAAATAAGTACCGAAAACATATCACATATGAGTATCTTCAATTCATATAGAATGCCTTGTACCCTTTTTTATGAAAATTTTACGAAGATTTTGTTTTAATTACGTAGTTATGTACTTAATCAAAAAAAAAAGAAGTGAAACGGCAGCAAAACATCAGGTTCGCAGGTCTAGTAAATGTTAACATGTCGAGGTATGGAAACTTTATACAATGACAGTTATTTATAACATACACTACGAATAAATTATTTACGTTAGAAACACCTAAAATTTTCTAGCATTAGCTATCTCTAGCATAAAGGTACTTTATTGATGACAGACACTTTCTCCCGCATCCATTAAGCGTTATCATATCCTCTTTGCTTAATTGTTGTACCTTTTAAAGTAGCATTTTACATTACGGCTAAGAATGTGTATGTCGTTGTGCCGCTTATTGCCGTTGCTGTTTATTTACTACTTCTAGGCTCTGCCCCGATTTGCCATCGCAGTAACTGCTAATCCAACCCATACAATTTTGAATGCTCGTGTGACAAATGTAGTTCCCTATACTATACCCCATACTAAAAGTGACAATGTAAAATTTAACAGTAAAATTAAAATAAAATAAAATTAAAATAAAATAATAAAATTATTAATTAATTATTTAAATTATTTTTTCATACATACAAGCAACATTTTCTTAAATTTGAATATTATTATGATGTCTAGTAATATTTACAATGATACTAATTGACAAGTATATTTAAATCCAACTTTAAAATAAAATATTTCTTCATTTATAAAGAGAAAAATCAAATGTTAAAATAAAAAAATTCCAACTAAAAAGGCTAGGCCCGTCACTGCGGCGAACGTGGTGATAAAGTGGACTCTTCGCATGGCGATTGCCGTTCTTCTTCTGTACTAAATTTATATTCTCTATCGCCTTGAGAGTGTTCTTGCCTAGGAGGCGTGGATCTACTTTCACTGGTCGTGGCTGCTTCCAAAGTAGGCCCTGTTGGTCCAAAACTCATGCCCTCAGTACCGTACGTCACTTCTCCCGTTCCAACGTACTCAGACGGTTGATAACCGTAACTGTTTAAACTGAAAAATATGGTTAATCAATAATTTTCTGTCGAAGAGATCGTAACAGATTTAACAAAAGAAAATTTATAATTACCTATTAGGCCAGTAGGAAATATCTTCAATAGCATGATGAGCGTAAGGCGCATAAGCATGTTGATAATATGGCGAATGATGTTGTGCCGGAGTTTCGTACTGTAAAGGGTATAGTGTAGCAGGCGCCGAAGACGGCGCAGAAGTGCTAGTAGGAGGAGCTGGTGAATATTCAAGAGGGGCTGGATATGCATGCGGAGGAGTGCGATATGGTGCAGGCGAGGTATTTGGTTGGGGAGAGTTACTGCCTTGAGTAGAACTCCAGTAACCGCTACTGCTCGCCCATGTGTAGCTGCTACCGCCGTTTGGCGCTGTCGTCGTCCGTTCAGAGCTGCTGTAAGTAGCTAAAAAATAAAGAGTCAATATTTTATTATTTGAAATTTAAAGTGAACAGTAGTCACAGACACTTACTACACAGAATGCACAGGTTTGTAAAGTAAATTAAAGGCAAGCAAACAATTTTAATTGAATGAATAAGTTAATAAAATTACTCTAAAGGTTATTATTTCACTACATTTCAATATGTAATTTTGTAATTTCTTCTCTTAAATACTAACAAGGTGGTGATAGAGTCCTTGGTCGTGACGGTGGCCGCGGTGGGTAAGGTGCTGGTCTTCTAGAAGCTGAATTACTGCTCCCGTACAACGATTGGGAAGTCACGAACCAACCACCGACTACGGAAAAAGTAAATGTGTAAGGTACTTTATAATGTTTGGCAAATTACACCATGATGTAGAAATGTCAATGCCCGAATTTGGGTGGGTATAAACTGTAGTTTTCATATCCTACCGATATCTCTAATGTGAAAGTTGGATTTTTTCCATTTATCCCTACCTGTGTACTTAAGATACTTGAAAATTTTACGTCCATTTCTTCCTACGTTTCTTCCTACGAAAAGTTTTAAATCATAAAAAAAAAGCATAAAAGACATTTTAAAACAACATATTACTAATAAATGAAGTTATAATTTGCAATGTCCAACTTTTTTAATAACTTAATGTAATTTCTACCCTAAAAAGTTGTTGTAATGCATTAGTAAAGGATTATTAATAACTTGTTATCAGTGTTCTGACATTAAAAAAAATCATTTTGTTGCATAATTAATTCAGGAGCAATTTATTGCCCGCGTCTAGTGTAAGGTAACTTAAAATAATTAAGTCTTTTTTTTTGGAATATACAAAATGGATCTGCATTTTCAAAACAGTGGATGGACAAAAAATCCCACTATCTGGGCCTCTAATCTTCTATTTTAATATTGTATCAATAGGCTGTCTATGGAATGTTGTCGGAATAGTTTTGCACTTTTCCTATTTTACTAACTAAATATGACCAATGACTTGTCACCGATACAAACGTCGTCGATGTCTTTGGAACAGTTTGGTAAACGAAACATTTTAAATATGTAAGAAAATGATATATTTAATTTTCAGGTATCGCAACATTGTTGATATCATATATTACTATATCGGCAGTCTATTGACACTGTGAATTAAGTTAGTAGAATACTGATATTTTGACCGATGTCAATGGGGTCTCAATGGCATCTCAATAGCGTGTCAATGGAATAGCAGTGGCTTGGCGTTAACACAAAATAGCAGAATTGAGGCCAGTACCAGGGCCTAGGTACTAGTAGACAGTAGGGAAATATCGGTAGGGACTTATGATCGAGCGGGCTCGCTCGGTCTAGAATTTGTGTTTCACAGTAAATTGATATTTTAATATTAATTGAACTTCGTAACTAAAGGCTGGGGTACCATTACACTACACTAGAAATTTACAATAGAAGATGTGATCATATGATCAAATAAACACCTATATCAAATTCAAACAGTCGAGCTGTACCCCGGAAACACGCGTTGTTTAAACCACACATTCCTAATAATTTAAATCTGTCTTCTTAGTGTTACACAACGCACATTAAAATCAGTCAGTTAGAATAACAATAAAATTGTGGACCTAATTTAATTATTATTCTAACTGTAACATTATAAATACGATAGTTTAGTTTATTTGTTTTAACTAATAGTTTAATTTTCACTCGTCAGGGGATGGGACAGAAAAACGGTAACACCTTTCAAGGGGTTAAAAAAAGGGGTAAGCTAATAATCATAACATATTGCCGAGAGAAAAAACTAGCTGGTACCCGCGACTTCGTTGTGTGGAATTTAAAAAGCGCTGCCTTAATGGTGAAGCACGACACGCGACTGCAGTCAATGTGGCCTTGGGTTCGATACATGGACCGGGCAAAATTCTATAGGGTTTTTTCTGAGAGGAAAAATAACCTAGGTTACTCCTTATATAGACAGCTACCTGGTAGGAAAATATTATTAAAATCGGTCCAGCCGTTTTAAAGATTACCCGGAACAAACAGACAGACTGACAAAGAATATTTAAACTGGTTTTTAGGCATAGCTATCGTGTGAGCGTGAAAAAAACCTGTACTCAATTACGCTGATGTCAGCTATCTCGATATCACTGAGGAGCAACTTGATAAACTTGAGCGCCTTCAAAACTTCTGCATTAGATTTATATTTGATTTACACAAATATGATCATGTGACTCAATTTCGTGAATTGATCGAGTGGCTCCAATTCGACTTCGACGGAATACACAAATTCTTTCCATACTTTATAGTATGTTATTCAATCCATTTACACGACCTTACTTAAAGGAACGTTTTGTGTTCCTCAGTGACACACATCTGAAATCCCTAAAGTCGTCGGAATATTTGGAGCTAATGGTACCTAGCCAGACTACCATATTCTATGACAAATCTTTCACGGTGCAGGCTGTCAGATTATGGAACGTTTTGCTGATATACATAGACGTGCCCAAACACTGACAGCATATAAAAATATGGTTAAAGATCACTACTTGGCTTCATAGGTTCTCTTTGCTTTCAATAACTGTACATAACTAATGATTTCATGGTTATCAATATAAATTGTTTTATTGTATATATAATATAGATGTATTTGTATGTATGTGTATATATGTATAATTTTATAATATAAATATGTATATTTATTTATACACTACTTTAGCTGCAATACACCTAGACTACCCACTGTTTTTTCTCATCTACTGTCGATTTGTCCATCCAAAGGTTGCCTGTAAGAGATTACTATTAGCATTAAGGCCGCCCATTGGCCAACTGTAATATTTAATCAACATACTGTAATTGGTGTACAATAGAGCATATTCTATTCGAGCTTTGTATTTATTTAATCAATCCTTAAGCTGTACTCACATTGCGGATACTGATGGGGTGACGAGCTCTGTTGCGGATAATGAGGACTCACAAAATCCCTTTGATAATATCCTTCAGGTCTTTCTTTCGCATCCAAGAATGCTTTTGCAAATGGATTATATTTAATCTTTAGCGAAGTTACTTCTTCATTCTGGTAGGCAGTGACTGCTATGAATTGCGTTTCGGGAAAAGGATAAGTCATGATGCGTCGTAGATCCGTGCCGACTTTCACTAGGTGCACTCGAGGTTCGTATTTATGTAAACTGTTTAACATAATCTGAAAGCACAATTAGTGTTAATTAAGGCAAACTATCAAAACTAAGAGTAATGCACTGAAACTAACTACACAGCCCAACTAGTCTATAAATCATAAGCGGACTACACGGTTAAAAGTACTTAAATACATATTTTTTTTATATCCATTACACACCCACGAAAAATGGTGCAGGATTTTATATTACAAAGTCATAAACAACCCCAAATCAGAATATATTTTATAAATTCTCCTTTATAAAGTTATTTTTAAATAAATACATTAACTATGTACGTAAATTCGCTTTAAGTCATATTAATAAAAATATAATATATATTAATATTCTACCAAATTTACAAAATGCCGTCTAATCCCAAACTAAGCAGAGCTTGTAGTAACTATACAACTGATATAATACTATACTTTTTTTGTACATACACTCATATTATACATAGAAACACCCAGACCAAATCAAACATTAAATTTTCATACACACAAATGTTTGACATGAGCGGCAATCGACCTTAAAGCATTGCAGGCCGTAATCCGTTACACAAACTACTACTCCATCCGGCCGTCAAATAATATAATATTATAATGTGTTTAAAATATATTTTTTGTAGACTTAAGTTTAAAAGAATTCATTTTAGTAATCTACTGACATGACATTACCGACAACTCACCGGCTCACCGACACAGACAATATCATGATCGGGCTTGTTGGACATGGACATACGATTTCTTAAAATAAAGTAGTAGGTTTCTTAAGACTACTTAACCAGTGTAAACTACTACCTAAACATTATAAACATTGATCGATATTAAAAATTACATTTTAAGGCAAGAGTTATGATAAAAAAAGTAACGTAATAGTGAAAGCACATTTGTGGCTTAATTGGATAACAATGATAGTAACATTAGGTCTACGACGGGGGCATTTAACTTATATCTAAAATATGTGCGATGTAAATATAACGTCGAGACAATAATTATTACAAATGATAGTGCGTACAGGCAGCCGCTAAACAGTTGGTAAAGCTACAGATTTCACACCGAGCCGTCAACATATGGATCTAGATGTATCAGATGTTTGCTTTCATATTCATTCGCACCACATACAACCGTGAGAACTGGCTTCTATGAACTAGCGGTAGCCACCACGGAACTGTAGCATTGTAACACCTCGCTATCGAAATCTGTCATAAAATGAGTGCTCTGACAATACTGTGAACTAATTATTATGCTTGGTCAGGTACCTAATTAGCCGTGGAGACCGCTATAAATATTGAATTCGTTATTTGTGTTTATCCTTCTTCGGCTCATTTATGTTCATGACATACAATATAAATGAAATGTTTGTGGCTAACTTTACGAAGATACTTATCTGGAGAATGTTTATCTCGGAATCGTTGATGTACATAACTATAAATGCGTGCAGATGCATTACATGTAAATTAATTCATATTATTACTAGACTATTAGCATTGTAAGTAACTTTTCCGAAATCTGTTCTGCTATAGAAATACACAACTCACAATCTAATTCTGTTTTATTTTTCATGGATATGTTTACAGGGAAAAATTGTTTTCTAAAATATTTAAGAATATCAATAAAAAACGGTTTGCAGTTTTTTCGTCAATTACTGATCTGATATAAGTACACAGTTCTTTTCTGGGAAAAAACTAATGAAACCTCTCTTTTTATAAACATACCAAAATTGCTTGACTATCTCAACCTGTCTGGATAAAATACAGCATAGGACATGACACGTGCATTTTACCGTCTATTATTTAGATGATCATAATCATGCATTACTGCGACATAACAAACTAGTTTTTATCGTATATTATATCCTATTTCTGTGCACATCTAGAAGTACATGTACCTACAACTTTTACATATGCCTGTAGAACATCATAACTAGCAGTGAAAAATTTAAATGCACAGTTGAGATTTTACAAAGCGTTTTCTTTTATCTTTCAGTTAAATTTTATCAAAAAAGTATTAATACCTGTCCGTTTCCATTTGTTTTATTGGTTAATTTCACTTTGGCGAAGGATATCGGTTCTTTCATCCAATGTGCTCCAAAATTGGGACTTTCAGGATGAATGTAGATCGCATTTGATGGCGGTACTTCTGCTTTACCACCAGGCACCTGAAAACAGAGAGAGAGATTTAGATATTTGACAAAATTGTATTACAATATTTCAAATTATAACTGAGACTTTTAGCAGTAAAATTTAATTAAGAGTATTAAAAGGATGAAGGTGAGTTAAAAGTACAAACACTGAAAATGTAATGTTAAAAATGATCACATAATTAAAATAAAAGTAAAAAGCATACCCATTCTCCATTAACATATTTCCATCGATGAGAATCTACTTGCACAAACTCTAAGAGGACAGTGTACATAGCCGTCGGATCCAGACCGCTAGCAGTTACTTTTACTACAGGAAACATTCGTCTGGAACAAAATTAAGGCAAAGTACAGTTTAACATGTTCCTATTTCTTTTTTCTTTCAAAGGTGTTCTAGTTGGCACAACAGAACAGCTACATTTACTGTTGATGTAACGTTTAAACCAGCTAATGTAAATAAAATTTATTTAGTTTATAAATATTTTTGATTAAATACCACTGTTTAAGCTTGTTAATTTTCTTCAATTCTTTTTTAGTTTCTTAATTATTATTTTTTGTTGATTTCGATGGCAAAATCACCTAATCAAAAATAGGAACGGTATTTCCTTCATGTAGTGTTGATCCACTTCAATTGGTTCAAAGATGAAGATAACTTTGCTACAAAGTATCTAGTTTCAGCTAAATTTGTACTTTACAAATATGGAAGAAAATGTATAATTTGGTGAAACCGTTCCCGGTGTTTCCGTTTATTCTTAGTTTACGCCGTAGCTGTAGGTTTAGATGTTTTAGACTACATTACTTAAAGTCGGTTCTTTTTTAGGATTCCCTAGTATTGACGAGAAGACCTTATAGTTTCGCCGTGTTCTTCTTTCTGTCCGTTCCTGCATTCATGGGTGTGTCTTTTTTCATGTTTATCCCATAATGAAGGGTATTTTTGAATAGATCTTTTATAAATTACTACAATTTTCTAATTTGTCCGTAAGTAATAACAACTGCCCCTGCAGCTTATATCGAGCTACACTCAATTCTTATTGACATTTAGTTTTTTGGATTGCTTTGTATTGTGAGGTTCTTTGAAACCCGTAGGTCACAACTGTGAGGTGAGCCGTAACATTGCACATATTTTATGAAATATTTACTGTTCCTGTACTGTTGTTGGGTGAAGTAGTAACAGCTACGTTCTTACGGATATTAATCACCATGAACATTCTCTTTGCCTCTCACTTAAATATTACGAGCGACCCGCCCCGGCTTCGCACGGGTGTAATTTAGTAAATCTGTAAAACTGTAAATCTCTAGGCCATTAGTTCTAAGCTAAGTTTTAAGTATATCTCAAGGTTTAACATAAATTTCCATGGAAATTTATTTTTCTAGGACTTGGTTTCAAAACACAGTTTATGGTTTCTTCTTACATTAAAACCTATTTAGGTTTTATTGTTCACATTTTAACCTTTTTGAAACGTTATCTTACTGAGGGTGAAAACCGTATCAAAATCCGTTGCAGGGTTAGAGAGGAGTTAGTGGATATACCGACAGACACATAAAGCAACTTTGTTTTATACTACATAATCAGTCTATTAATTATGACCCTTCTTAGATTCGAGATAAGAGCTATTTTTAAGTTCTGGACACTGATATGGGATATCGGTAGGATAAGTAAACCTTTTATTGCAATGTAAACGGCTAGTTGTCAAACAAGTTATTAGTTGACAAAACAAAAATTGTTTAATATACTGTTTTCAGTACAAATACAGTTTTGCTGAATTGTAATTTTAAGTAGAATGTTTTTGGAATTACTTAATACAGAGAGAAACTCCATTAATATTCATCACGTACTAGTGTACTAATATTCACACCAATTCAAATTTTTGTTAAGAAATCTGTAAATTAATAACCGGGTAATAGATCGATGTGGTCCGCCTGGTGAATGTTACAGTTTGATTATACCGTCACCGAAAACTATGGTCATATTTAAAGCTGTATGAGGCCTCGCTAAAAATTCAGAAATAGGTCTTTTTCGAGGATTTTAGTCTCTATTCCATCACAACCATAACCAGCGAGTGTCGTGTTTTCATCCAAGAAGAAGTTCGTATGGATATTTGGTAACTTAATAAAATGATATGGACACCTGTGTTCTGCCACCAGCAGTTATGACAATTGCTTATAAATACATCACTTTGACGGGTTGTTGACACAAAATATAATTGTTTGCCATCAATCATTATATAATAAAAATATCTAATGTTGTGTAATGGTTGACTGTGAACGGTACACTTTTTGTAAAGGACCTACAGGTCCTTTACAAAAAGTGAACCGTTACAGCATAAATCGTTATTATTAAGGAATACCTTCACCAACCTTAATATTTTATTATAAAACCATTGGCAAAGTTCATATCACTGTAATTTAGCACAGACTATTTCGTAGTGCAAATGTGATGTGCCGCTATTGTGTCTTTTATATAATTTTCCATTTTTTAATGTTTTACTTCACTTTCTTTTTTATTCGATCTTTTTTCTATATCTTGTTTTCTCTTCATTGCCTTCTTACCTTTTAGTCCTTAAAACTTACATACTGGCACACATCAAAAGAATGTAGTGTATACATATTTAATGATGCCAAGAGTGGCCGGGAGTTTGTTTGCTCTTTCTTCTCATAAGGCTCAACCCCTTGGAAATGGCCGGTTGTAGATCGACACAGGCATATACGAGTATGTAAGATAAGATAGGATTTTGAAAACGTATATATTTAGTATGCTAAATTTTGACAAAATATAATATTGTTGCTGTGTTGGTCTATGACTTTAGAGTCTATACAAGAGACGATTTCAAATAATTTTTATTTTTTTCGTGAAATAAAGATATTTTGCGTTTGAGTTTACGTTTTGGTAATATGTGGATTTTATGTAATCGTGTATCATCATTTACTATAGAAGTACAAGCTAATCATAAAATTATCTTTTTCAATCAAATTTCAAAAAATACATTCATTTGAGTTAAAAATGTATTTATATATTTACATTCTACTTCTGTTACCTACATGCCATTGTTCAGTGCCAACCAGTGTTAGATGAAATTATTCAAATAAAAACAAATTTGAAATTTAAGTGCATTTTAAAATTTATTACTTCGTCACGCTGGCACTTGTACACATAAGTATTTGGATAAATTTAAAAACAAGTCGGTTTAGCCAATTCTGGAAAGTACGTATTGGTATTCAACTGGTATTGTTACGTTGATGTTTAGCCTTTATTTTTTAATGTTAATTTTCAAATTTAAAGGAAGATTTAGACGATGACCATGGCTACTTTCTATTACTACTGCGTTAAAATAAAATAGTACTCAAAAAGACATAAAAGAAGGTTTACCCATGCGAATGTAATTGAATGCGAAAAGTTGATACACACGTTTGCCACCTTAGTGGAATTATAGCAAATAAATACTTTACTATAAACATAATATCTGTGAAACTCGATAATAGCAGCAGCAGCAGCTATCATCGAGTTTCAAAAGAACAGACGTCACATCGTCAAGGGTAAGGGTTCCGTCATTGCTTCGGAACGGGCGGATTCATTTAGCCGTCCAGCGTTAATAAGTAAGACCTACCGCGTTAATAGCTGAAAACTAGCCGCCGGTCGGTGAGCGGTTAGCACTGGCAAAATGTGACCGTGTATGTAATAATCAATGCTTTTTTGCGTTGCGCCTAGTCTGTGTGGCCAATACTTTATTAAAAGATTAGTTTTCTATTTTGCTTCATATTGGTACATCGAAAAATAGTAGACTAACAAAATCTTTGATCAATTTTTTTTGAATTACTTATAACTATTTATTCCTATTATTCAGAGTTTTACTATATTTAATAATAATCTAAGTTTACAGCTATATATTTGTAGTAATTATGAAAATATTTTGATGCCTTATAAATAAGAAAATTGTAAATACCGAGAACGAATATATGGAGACGACATAGCGAACTTTACATATCTTATTCTATCTAACCCAAACGCAAACTGAACAGAGCTTTAACTATGCATTCTAAAACACTGATACTGATACTTAGACATTTTTTTTGTAATACAATACAATATTTGGCAGCAAGACATTTGTCAACAATAATCTAATCTAATTTTCTTCACAAACATAACAATAGTAGGTAATAACAAAATATCGATAGTTGTATCATAAATGCAATTTATTTAGGAATGTTCTACTCTCTTCGTTTTATCGTACTGCATAAAATCTATAGGCCTATTACGCAAAAATTCTTTTATAATTTACCAGCTTAGAAAAACAGCAAAGTTGTTGTGATAAAGAAAATTCATATAAAAAACCACCTTAATTTATCAAATAATCATCATGAATTGATACACACATGATAAGAAAAATAGTACATTCTAATCACAAAGACTCAAGTTGTTGACGGTTCGTTATTTGTTAGAGCTTTTAAATATTAACATTAATAGCCTAATGAATCACAAAAAATATCTATATTAGGTCTTGTATTAATATTTAATAAATATTTTCACCTCGGATATAAAATTCTATAAAAAACATCTTATTGCTAGTTCTAAATTATTTTTGTGTATTCTACACCAATTTCATGGTTTTATTAGCACTAAAATATTTATGATGTTCTTTTATCTAAGTCCGCTAGTTTTACTTGTGTGAATTCATCAGGTTACGTCATATGTATTTCTCAATAAATATTGAAGAGGAGTTTGACGTGTTTGTCTCTCTGATTATTAATAAAATTCCGATACATATTTAAAATTAAATTATAGTATCACTTTTTACCTTCCATTCTTAGTGACTATCATTTCGTTGGTGAGGGTCTGAAACCGGACCCATAGTTCTCTATCATCCAGCGCGACGTTAACTTCTCTCTCGCGGCCACTCCGAGACCCGCTCGCGCCCCCTCCAACTGTCGGCTCAACAGCACTTAGGATGTGCGATGCTGCCATCCTAATAAAATAAAAATATATATACATATTGCCAAAAGTCAATGAAAAGTTTCTTTCAAACAATTTTTACTGAATTCCTGTGAAACGTGATGTGTTTTGTATGGATGAACACTTTTCTTGCTTGATTATTATGTCCAAAAATAGAAATGAAAAAGGTTTTCTAATTGTTTACCTCTATACATAAAAAAATGGACAATAATCAAAAAATAAACAGGGACTCATAACATTATATTCGAGAGTAAAATAGTTAAAGAAAAAAAGGGGAAACGATAAGAAAACATGTAATATGAGGCTTCAAGGCCTGTTAAGCCACTCGAAGGGAAAGCACCCAAGAACACAGTTGCCGGGTTGCTATAAGGAAGACAGTATTTCAGCAGGGAAAATATACATATAAACTCAACTTCAAACTGAAATATTGTACTTGATTTGTGATAGTCGTTCTCCTTTCAAAATTCAGGCCTTTCTACTGTTTTAAATATTGTATGTATGTTTATCTACATTATTAAAAATTAAGCCACTATAAACGTCAAAAGAAACAACTGACTTTTTAAAATTAGAAATATGTTATTACTATTTTCCCTAGACGATTACAATAAACAATATTATTTTATGTTTTTATACGAGTAGTTATAGCTATAAAATTTCAGACTTATGAATTATATCATATGAATAAATTACACATGTATTATCCTATTGTAAGAATATAACGGCAGTTAAAAATGTTTTAAATCAAATTTCAAGTTAATTAAAACCATCTACCTTATACACAACACAAATCGACACAGCTCGTTTATCGTTACATCGTGATATTCATGAGTTTTATCGTGTCGTGACGTGTCTTATGGTATTTTTATTACAAGACCTAAAAAATACTCAAAAATGGCATATAATAATTTTTAATTTGTAAAAACGAATAATATACTACATACTAATAATAAACATAACAGGAATACTTATCGCTACTCAAGAGACTTGTAATACGGAAACTGACTTTATTTTTACTGTGAATGGTTGGATGATGTCTGTTCTTGCCATTGAGCCAAGAAGTTTTTGCAATGTAGTGGCCAATCCCAAATCTACCTGCGTCTCGAATTAATCAACTCAAATGAAGTTTAAACTGTTTTATTAATTCATCACCACACGAACCTATGACTATATTAATAAAATACGTAATAATATATGTAAATAACACCGTATTAGATAAGATGAAAAAAAATAACAATGAATATTATTGCTGTTTGTTATTTTATGTAAATTATCGTGTCGAGAGCAATAAAATAGAGTTGCGGCTTTATAAATTTAACATACTAGCTTTTGCCCGTGGCTCGTGGTAAAGAGTAGCCTATGTTACTCGTTGATAATTTGGCTTTCCATTGATAGATACTTTTTAAAATCGGTTTAGTGGTTTAGGCATGAAAGCGTAACAAACAAACTCACTTTCACATTTAGAATATAAAGTATGAGTGGATAAATAATCTAGTTCTACATGGTTGTTTAGCCCCATACTTCAAGGTTTTTTTAATTACAAACATACCTTCATTATTTATTAGTGCAATATTAACAAAACTGTTTTCCGCATTTTCTAGCAACCTAAGTACCTACTACTACTACTACTACCTAATTAATATAGCGATTAAGTCTCGTTTTACCCATTTAGATAATATTTCAATACTACTTAATGCTGTCATTAAGTAGTATTGAAATATTATCTATACTAAGTATAACTGTTTATACTTAGTAGAGATCTCAAACTCACTTTCACTTTTAAAAACGAAATTGCTGTCATATAAACTACTACTAAAAATAATATCTGTTTCCGTCAAAATTTAAATATGTATTTCACCTTTTTATTCACATAGTCAGTTCCAGATATGAAGATACTTCTGACTTATAAGTTTGACCATTATTTTAGAGAAAAAATTGTACGATCGAGAAGTATAGATAAAGTTAGACAAAAAGTTGATGGAAAAGTTTAGACTATTCAAATTCGGTTAAAACATATACATTTATATTCTACAATAAATATAATACTTTTCTAATTTATCTAAAAGGGAATGGCCAATTAAAAAAATTGCAGAATTATCAGTACACATACTAAACTTGCATAAGAAAAATAAATAAAAAGTGTCCTAAAGTTACACGACTAATTTATGAGCAACTCAGTTGCAAATCAAATATTACGAAGAATTCCATTACGCCACGTTGGATTTTATCTCTGTAAATCAATTGACAACATCTTTGTCATATGTAATCAATGCAATTTCTGTGAACGATTTAAAGTTCTGTTTTCACATTGTACTAATTCATGTGCTCTGCATATACTAGTAAAATATCTAACATCATCCGAATTTAGGTCAAAATGGTCAATATTGTTAATTTGTTTAACTTTTCCAGTATATTTTATACGTATCGAAGGTAAGAAAAAGTAAAAGATTGTTTCTGTCCAACATTTCAATTATTATCTCTAGTGCACCTACATTTCCCTACCATCCAAAAGGAGAGACTGGAAGAAAATGCCTGTGGCATGAAGTCCGCCATTGTACAATT
Source organism: Arctia plantaginis (assembly GCA_902825455.1). Lineage (NCBI taxonomy): Eukaryota > Metazoa > Arthropoda > Insecta > Lepidoptera > Erebidae > Arctia > Arctia plantaginis. The sequence continues at coordinate 11,910,330 of CADEBD010000314.1, read as the reverse complement.
ATTATTTGAACATAAATAATTAAATAAAATATAAAAATTAATAAAATAAAAGACTTTTCAGAAAACCTTTCACAAATAAGCAATTATATATATTTAGGATATAAAAGCTTTTAGTTAATTTTACAAGACTTTGTTGTTAGACTCCCAAAGCATACCTGTCTCTGAATACATGTTTTATTTCGGTTGGATATTGAACTTTACTCAACAGTTACACAAATATGTAGATGCTTATGTATGTCTTGAAGCCGCAACTCATGGTTTATATTTGAAATTGACAAATTTAAATTAAATATTCAGGTATCTTCACGTTACGACACCTATGTAGTTACTTTTCAAACGAAATACATCACGATTACCATTGGCAATAGCAAATAAGACGGATATTTTATTGTGAGTTTGGCTCCGACACGATCTCCGCGGCTGATGTTTATTGTACCTATTATCACCGGCTACGTCGGTTCAACGGCCCAAGCCTTAAGACGCGATATATTTTTTAAATCAACTTTTCATTGAATTTTACAAAGACGACCTTATACATATTTCTATCTTTTGTTCATATATTTTCCGTATGAGGACTGAATTATATTTCATATCAAGTAACATTTTAATTTCTGGGGTTTGGGGTCACAAGAGTAATAGAAATATAGGAATACACGGTATGAAGTCGCTGGATGCGGACAGCACGGGCCCGGTTGTTGCGGAGAGCCTTGGGGAAAGCCTATGTCCAGAAGGGGACGTCTTTCAGCTGAGATGATGATGATGATTAAGCTTTAGATATACTAAAAAAGAAAATGCCATAATTAATTTTTTGGTCTCGAAAGATTTTTTGAACAGACCATACATTTTTTTTTGTTATTTATGCCAAGATGTTGACATATCAATGAATTTTAGATAAAACATTATTCTGCTTTTTCTGAAGCTTTCTACTAATAATAGTCTCTTTGACCATCCTTGTAAAGGGAAATACACTTTTCAGGGATTTATGCTATTCTTACACACTGAAAATACTGAGGCTGAGTACTACGATAATTACTGTAAATATCACTCATGCGCATGTGGAGGAACGGGTGTCAAGGCCTTCAGGCGAAATGATCAAGCCTGGCAGGCCGCGGCCCAACGGTTGATGTTAGGAAGTATATATGCTAATCGGCGAAATAATTCTTCATATTACACAGGATTAGCAATTCTCGTTCAGGAGTTACTCTGTAGTTTGTGTGTCTTCGTTAGATGGCGCTGTAGTATGTTTCTTCGTTTCACCGTAAGTGGAAGTCGCCACATCACTCCCCTCCAAGACCGAAGGTCAATATATGATGAGTCAGCTGTCTATGCAGTTCCTGTTAGTTGGAACTGAATGCTGCTTGTCCCAGTGAGTCGGGATGGCATGCGGGGTGCGGTGCTGCGGTGAAGTCCCCTGTTAGTCGGGGAGGTTGCTGCGTAGACGGGAGAGATATGCTCTTCTTATGTGGAACGTAGATGCAGTGTGCTGTGCCTAGATGCTGAAGAGGTCGTAGGGGTAACCAGGCTGGAGCGGTCACTACTTGCAGGGGGTGTCCCTGTTCTGGCCGAGGTTGCTGGCTGAAACTTAATTGCTGCCTCTCGTTGTGGGAGTGTACACGATGGTGGCATCCTGATGCTGGGGATTTTTATTGCAGGCTGCTTCCAATCACGTCGGGGTCACCACTGTGGAGGAACGGGTGTCATGCCCCTCCAATACAAATTGAGGATCCATGCCTCGCCTGGTCGAAAGATCCTCCCTGGGTGTTGGAGGGTCATGACACCCGTTCCTCCACACACATATTGGCGCAGGTGTCGTAAGAGCCAACTCTTGGAGAGGAAGCAAACCCTGCAGGAGAATAGCACTGCAAAGAGAAGGAAAACTTGAAACCAATCTCAAACCAACCCGTTTGACCAGTCTGGTAAAGTAGGCTAAAACCTCTTTTCAAAGAGATGTCCTATGTCCAGCCGGGAATATGAGGAGCTGTTAAATGATGATTAATTAATTAAGTGTTGTAAATTTCTATAGTCTTAGGGTCCTGAGACATCGAGATTTCTCAAAATATGTTCAAGTTTGGTGTGATGTTTTAAAGTAAATGTTTTTAGGTTAGTCTTTAAAGAAAACAATTGGCGGCAAAAGCACAGGTGGCAGTAGTTCAGCAAAAGCTTCTACTAATTTTGAGTCGGTGTAAAGTCACTATTATTATAAGCTGCCAGTTACCTCTTTTCATTATGGGAAACTATATAACTTTATGTATTATCGTTTAATTTTATATTTTTTCTTGATGTACAAAACAAAGGCAACGCGTTTGTGACTCCTGAGTTGCAAGCTTTCATGGGCGGCGGTAGTCACTTTGACGCGTCTGCTCGTCTGCCCCCTCTTTCATAAAAAAAGTCGGGTTAATTACACCATGTATTACTTATAAAGGCTGGACCGATTTTTATAAAACTTAGATTTTTTGGATTTGTCTCCTTATGGAAAAGCAAAAAAAAACTTTTTGATATTAAAAAAAAAATTGCAAAGAAACTGGTCTTTATCAATGGCAGTAAATAGTGTTTTGTGCATTATCGTTAGGCAGGCTACAATTTATCGCCAATTATTCGCCAATTTGTACTTAGTTTTCGACTCTTACTATATTCTAATGCAATTTAATTAATTGATTTACAATATATAGAGCATTTCTGAAATTACTAGCGAAAAATATTTTCAAGTAGGTAAGTTGAGTTTGAAGAAGTGCACATTTTAAAAGGTAATATTGTTTGTGTATGCATGGATAATCAATGCTGACAATAATTCCAGTGTTGAATTTTATTCTGAAATTTTTAACCTTACATATTTTCGATAATATTACTTAATTTCCAAACGGCAAGTAGCCATTTTTTAAAGCGATCATATTTGTGATTGTGTGCGAATATATTAAAACTTCTGTCATGTCCCGTAGGTGAAAATTGAGCATACAATTCCTTAATTTTGAATTGTATGCTCAATTTTCCAATATTATTTCCAGTGGCACAAGAAAATCTACTTTTATACAATAAATAATGTTTTCTTAATTAAATTTTCATAATTCGATTACAGGACATTGAGAATCAAACCACTGCAGATAAATAAGAAGGAAAGAACAGCGTTAATAGTGTGGACAAATGGTCTTCTGTTACCGTTTTTATGTTTCTCAAATATTGTAATTAATACACTAATAAGCTGCTTTTTTCGTTACCAGTAATAATTTTACAAAATATGACGAGTTTCGTATTTGTTTTTAATGTGTAGAATGTTCTGGCGACTTAAATATACAATGAAAAACTTACTTCAATACCAGACTACGGAGTAACAACTAATCTTACATCGCGCAATTACAGTTTTCGTATCGAATAATTCCTGGCCCAGACAGAAACGGTATTCTTATTGTTCACTAATTGTTTTACAGTTTGTACCAAATCTAAATCGTATGTTTGTTCAATTAATTAACTGAGTCATGGTTTTAGTTAGTAGTAGAACAGGTTTCCTTGAAAGTAATGAAAAGGTTTTGTTTACAGCCAAATCATAACAATTAGGATCTACTGCAGTATTCAATAGATGTTTGTGTTCCATATGTCAAGAGAATGACAGTCATCATCGGGTTAAATAGCAGCAGGGATTTCTAATAACTCATTGTAATTGACACAATGATGACCTGTATATACGTACATACACTCACGCCTATACCCGAATCCAAAGGAGTCGGCAGAGGCCTATTAAACACCCATATTTTGCCAACTGTAATTTTAGTCCAACATTCGTCATAGAAAATCGAATATCTTACGACACTCAAGAACTAATAAGAGCATAAATTTGTCAAAGTACACTTGTATTTCGATAGTAGCATAAAAGTTTAGTGCTTAACAGATTCTGTTTCATTCTAAATTCAAAATGGTCACTGGGCATGATTTGTGACATTTAGTAGGTTAAAATGTTTATCACGAAATTAATATTTAACCGTTAGACACCGAGATCCCGGTTAAATTCTAGATACGAGTATACAACATTTTCAAAATGATGGCAATGGTGATCGGTTAGTACGCTATTACGCTATATATAAATTTGTTTCGACTCTCGATGATGAAATTTTATGACTTCCAGCCCTTGGTGCAGGCTGGGTTCCAAAAAGGCACCGTGAACCATATGTGTATGTGTGTTTATTAAGGCAAATAGTAGAGAACAGAGAAGGACAGACTCTCTGCTAGCGTATGTGGCTACGAGACACCATTGAGACCTGAGGTGTCCTGGAATCAATGAAGGGGTGCTTGGTCGACTGTCGATGTAGCCAAGTGCTGAGATGTCTTTACGAAGCCGCAACGATGACCGTTAAAGTGCAAGAACAGAGCACAAGACCAATTCAATTGCATCGCGGGGTAAGACAGGGAGACGATATTTCTCCGAAATTGTTTACCAATGCATTGGAAGACGTTATTAAGACGCTCGATTGGAACGGACAGGGAATCAATATTAATGGCCAATACATCACATACTTGCGATTTAGAAGAAATGCTTAATAGCCTGGACGATTCTTCAAGACTTCAGAGTGAGACTCTGGATGAACATTGGTAAGACCAAGATCGTGTATAATATACATGTACGTCCAAGTTCCGTGGCCATAAATGGCGCCATCAAGGTTGTGCAGGAATACGTCTATCTTATCCAAACTATCCAACTCGGCCGACACAACTTCGATCGGAAAGTCAATCGAAGAATTCGTCTGGACGGATACGGATATTTCCGAGTCGCCGATCCCGCAATCGCTAAATTCCAAGGCGTTTAACGTTCCGAGACGTGGACGCTCACCGTTGCACTTGTCCATAAGTTTAAAGTCGATAAAATGCAAAACGGAACTATTCGACAGAGAACTAGAGTAACCAACATGGGACGGAGATTCAGTACGCTGAAGTGGAATTGGGCTGGTCATGTCTCCAGGTGGACTGATGGTCGCTGGAGCCCATATGTGCTAGATTGGATACCGCGATTAGGCAAACATAGAGTGCCCTGCAGCATGATGAACCGACGACTTGAGGAAAATAGCTGACAGTGGATGGATGCGGTTGGCCGGCTATAAAAGCGTGTTTTTTTAACTTTAATTTCTTTTACTTCATCACTATTAAAATCGGTGATATCTTTTTAAAAGTTAAATATTGATATTCTTAATAATTTATTACCTAATATTTTGTCACAAAATACGAGTTACACTGCACTGATACTATTTTAAGTTTTAATTGACTTGGTTTTTTAAATGCTAAATTTTAAAAACCAAGTAATTTTAAATGGTACATTTTATTTGTAATATGTATGAAGTTTAAAACAAAATAAGTGAAGGTATATAAATATACGAATGTTGATGTTAAGGCAATACCCTCGAAGATATATCCCATCCGTCGTTCCCTTTCATAACAACATCATACAATAAATCGGTCCGTTTGCCCTTCAATTTTATGTTTTAACTTTGTTGTAGCTCTAAATATTCATTGGTATTAAAACAAACATCAAAGTTTACGTACGCAGTAAAGTGTAAGTAAAATACATCGCTTAACTATAGCAGGTGTATTGTCTACTAACTGACGCCCGTGGTAAACCCACACAAGTTTAACAAGTTAAAACTCTTATACATGTCAGTTTCAATATTTTCTAAAATCATTATTTAGTAGATAATCCATAAGTCACTCTTGTCATCCACTGAAATAGACATTTCTTCTACGACTTGCGAAGTTAGATTGTTAAGTTATACGAGTAAACACTAGTTTAAGCCAATAGTCCCGCCACCGGGGCATATCGATGACATGGTAAAAAGCATATCCTTTCTCAACAATCAAGCTTTATCAGCGGTTTAGCAGTGAGAGGTTAACAGACAGACTAGGGATAATAAATGTATTGGATTTTTATACATTTTTATGTCTACTTAAATATTGTGTAGTAGTCACAAAAACAAACAGTTATTCTTCATTTATTTGACTATAATTTTATATAAAAACTGATAAGTCCGTTAGGTATGAGTGCCTATAGTGATACACTGTTTGGTTTTGTGTAGAGAGTCTGTCGCCGTCTCTCTTTGACACATAATTAATAATAATAATAAAATAAACATAAATATTTATATTTTTTTCTTTTGTTATTAAATTGTTATGTTAAAAAATTAAAGAAAAATGTAATCAATATGTACTCGTACATATAATGTAAGAAAGAGAATAATAATAATATCTCACACATCTCACATCATCATCACAATCTCTAATGATTTTCAACATGAATCAGAACAAAACATCAGCTTTACCTTAGTTTAAAAGCAATTTTAACAGAAAACATTAACTTAAGTATTTAGTCAAACTTTTATTTATGCATACACTGAAGGTATGACGTATATGAAGGAGAGCACTGAACATATTTAGGCTATTACTTCTGTTACATCTAAGAAAATTTCATGGAAGGATCTTTTGTCACGATAACTTAACATACACACGAATATTGTTGAGTAGATTGAATAACCGTATAAACTTATGCCATTTTTTAAAAACCTTTTAATGAAGTTTTAAAGAAATATCATGTCAGAAAAAAATGCTGTCTCGGAAAGATGTTCCTATCATACCGCGTAGTGTGCTATTCTGCTGTTAAATGCTTGTCACTAGTAAGAGTGTAAAGTTTTCAGAGCAAAAAACATCAACGCGTGACGTGCTTTTAGATGGTGGAACTTTACTAAAGAGAGTACTTTTTAAACTGTATACTTTTTTGAGTGTGTGTTGGTAGCGATTTCAATATTTCCGCCAATGACATGTGCATTTACATTTTTACACCTAACTATTATGATAATGTTTGTAATGTTAATAATGTATGATAATGATTGTCACACAGCAAATCAGCAAACCCCGTGGACTGGACTGTCAGGGGGTTGCAGAAATCTTCGTTAATAATAGTGGCCTGAAATGTGTTTACTGCCGCAATGAAAAGTATGTGTTTTGTAAAGTGTGAACTAAATTACCTAAATTTCTTTAAGGAATTAATAACCCCGCTTCTCTCCATGTTAATTATATCTTTACACCAATTTTCAAAGAAAGTCATGTTAGTTATGACAGATTATTGCATAACGAGCGAATCAACGCACTATCTTGTTTAACAATCACAACTATCCTGGCGTATAAAGAAATTAGTGAATATTCTGGGCTTGAACGTTTATATCCCATGAAATTTGCTAAATTTTCATTTCATATAAACGATTTTTTTTCTTCTTTTTATATGTTAGAGGGGGCAGACGAACAGACGGGTCACCTGATGAAAAATTATCATCGTTTCCCATGAAGGAGTACACTTTTTTCTTGAAGGTCGTATCGGTCCGGTCCGGTCCGTATTATTTATTTTATTATTATTTTTATAGTTTAGTTGTGCAAAAAGTGTCTCGAAAAGCGCACAGTAGTGGAGCGCTAACTTCCAGGTGATGGGGATGAAAATTTGCGGAAAGCGACGACTGGTATTAGTCTGTACAATTCCTCGGAGCACTCTCCATGATATATGCAATAGTCAATGCAGAGTGAAGCCACATCTCTACGTAACGCCAAAGGATCGAGCCGATCCAAGATGTTTGGGCTATCAACGATTCAAGTCGCTCTTCCTTGGATGCGGTCCAGAGGGAAAAGCTGGTACTGAGGTACCCCTTTTTTTTCCGTGCGGAAATCCCCTCGGATACCACCTATCGGTGGCATGTCGGACTCGAACCGACTAAAACCGCACGCCGTCTCGGGTACTAATAGCCGGGGAACCAGGTATACCCTAGAAAGGAAGTCCCTGGTGCCCCGACATAACTGAGGTAAAAATAAGTCACAAGGAGCTAAGTCGGGGCTGTAAGGTGGGTGAAGGATTCTTGCATAAATGCCTTTGTTCTGAGGGAAGAGTGTGAAAACGCATTGTCGTGGTGGAGCATCATTCTCCGGAGCCCGGTCTTTGGTCGATACTCCTGCACAGTTTTGAAAAATTCGGGCAATGCGACTGTAGTGTATTATTCTGAGTTAAAAGACTTACAATTCTCTAGCCATTTGCAGGATGTCCACTCCGTGAAAAAAACTGGGACAATTTTTTTTTTGCTAACGTGCCGCCGTCCTTGCAATTTTGTTGGCAACTGGCCATCTGGAAACACTCATACTGAGGAACGCTTCTTGCTTTCCGGATCATATTGCTATGTCTATGTTTCGTCGCCAGTAGTGATTTCCGAAACACGTCTTGACCTCCCATTTTCAAAATGTAGACGCATCTCACGGCAGCTGTCCACACGGGCTTTTTTGCCTGTTTCGGAGAGCAAACGAGGTATCCAACGATAACAAACCTTTCTCATTCGAAGATGTTGATGTAATAAGTTTCAACAGATTTGATTGACGAAGGCCTGGTCGAAACAAAATTATTAACTCGATTCTATATGTACATATGTATATACCAAAGTCTGCATTTTGTAATTACAAGCAGAAAGCACCGAAAACTTGGCACCAATAGAGACTCTTGCACTCAAGCAGTTGCTAGTTCCATTCTGTGTATTATAGTTAGTACATAAATTTATGAGAACAGAACTTATTTTCTGTGTACTTAAGAGTACTCAAAATAGGAGATTGATTTTTAATAGCTCGGGAACAGTTTTAAGTCACAATTAATAGTTTTTGCCCTCTTCTTAACCATTCATGTATTAAAGAATTTACATACGAGTATAATAAGGCAAGCTAGGTTAGAGCTTAGTTTATTATATGCAATTTCTAAATTGGTACCACTTACCAAACGCTAATAAGGTAGAAAATACTTAGGCAAATGATACAAGGATGTTTTGTCGCTTGACTCAAAGTCAAACTTTATTGAAAATTATATATTTATCATAAAGACCCAGCAAAGGAGAAAGAACTCGTAATTTGTTTTACGTCCACATCAGAGAATAGATCCGAAGGTTTGTATCGTATTCCTTCAACATTTAAGCATTAAACAACAAGAAAGCAACCAACGGGCATGTATAAAGCGAAGTAATTACAGCGTTAGCCCACTCGACTGCATCGTCATTATTCATCGTTTTACGACTCCATGAGTTATAAATATTAAACTTAGTCGTATAGATGTACTGCGAACATTTTCTTTTTAATGGCGAAGTTAAATAATATGATGCGCGATGCGAATATTGGCCCCGGTTTCGGAGCCAGCCATCATAGACGCTCGCAACAAAATGTACCTTCCCAGCACACCGAACAATGTGAATAGTTATCGCCTTTTAATTATCTGTAATAACGTTTTTATCTGTTGGTGCGTTGCTTCATCCCTTGAGCGGTCTGAGTGAGTGCTAGGCGCGTGGAATGTCGCTTAATCGCGTCGCAGCGCCGACGTTTTACAGATCCCTATAAAATATCAAAGATAACAACGAGTGGCTCTGAAGGTTGTTTCGAGAAGAGCTTGTGTCCAGTGATTGGATGTTTATGGCATTCGCTTCGATAAATGTACGTATTATGTGTGCAGACGGTGTCGAGCCGCAATTGTCCCGCTCGCGGTGTGAGTAGTAGCACAACGCGCCCGCGGTGAGCCCAGAGGTGCTAATTATCAAATGCAAGACCGACCAAACCGATATTGAAACCATTGAAACAACACATCTTGTGTTGTCTTTTCCAATTTCATAGTTTGCAGAATAGCTCTGTAATGAAGGCCGAGAAGGCTATGCAAATGAAACGATGCCGAAAACTCAAGTAAGTATTTTAATGGTCTTGCGTCATCCGCGTTTCAAACTTGAATTTTCATTATCACTTTACGTGTATACCTACTACCACCAGCCTTGATATGTTATTCAAACAATAGACTAAAATCAAGTAACCACAAGACTTGATCAACAAGGTTCGACCTCACAAATAAAATATATTTTCTACTGTTGACTAAATGTTGACTCAATATTCGATTACTTTGTGTACTAGGTACATATCCACCCAACAAGCATGTATCATTACGTATGTTACTAAAAGGTATACGTAGTAACATCTGTAATATTTAACTTCATTTCGACTGTTAGATAGGTACATGATTCAAAAGTTCTATTGATAGTGAGAGATTTCATTTAAATGCTTCCAATAATGACAAATAATTCTAACGAGTACTCCTCAGTTCCAAAAGGACAAAAGTAAAGTTTATGGCAGTCAACTTTTTGTTTATTTTATTATTAGGCGTAAATGAAAATATTGGGGGCAGGTAATAGAAACCTCTCCGAATGTCTTTCCAAAGGAAAATATGTTACAAAGCACATTGTTATAATTTTTTTTTTTTTGGCGTCCAACTCGCAGACTAGACAACATTTCTTTTTTTTTTTGTGTTCAGGGTAAATATTCAAATTCGGAAGCTGATAACCACAATCAAACTTTTTTGAGCTACATTTCAATTAAATTTTATTCCTCAATTCTGTGGTTGTCATAAAACTTTAAAGTTTGACGAGTAAAGCCCATTGAGGAACTCCGAATTGATATTAATTCAAATAACTCAGGTTAAAAAGTCAGGGTTTTATGCGTGTTGTAAAAGTTTATTGTAGGGCTTTGTGGCGAGCCGGACGCGCCGATAGGCCTCGCGCCTGATGACGGAACCTCCACCGACGATGTTGCGCCGACCGCTCACTGCCGTCGCCTGCGCCTCACCGCCTTTGTAGTGTTCAGCGCTCACTCTTCGGCAACAATACCGCACGTGTGTACTCTATAAATCCCAACGTCGGGTGCTACTAACGCATAGTGCTCCTTTTATAACTCTAACTAAGATACGATCTGAAGAGAGCCTTGGCGATAAAATTAAGATGGGTGTTACGAACCCTAATCGTAAAATAAGTTCGTAATATCTTGCACTTTTAGATTTAATTGCGAGAATTCTGACGAAATTCTTTAAATAAATTCATACCTAGAAAAGGTAAAGTTTTAAACATAACATAACACAATTTTTATAAAATAATTTTGTTGAATACTCTAAAAACTGATGCGTTTCCATTTTACATTTAAAATCTTAATCCTCTCTAATATAAAGTCTTGAATTGATCATTTTCACAAGCAAAAGAAATCTTAGCCAGTACTTCCGTATCATCTCTGACTCCTGTAAGATGGAGGATTTTCCGTAGTATTTTTTCCTACAAATGATTGCTTAAGCAAGTAATCCCTAAACTAAAGCTATTTAATAGAGTTGTAATATTATGAAAAAGGTGTTTCACAATTTTATTAAAGCATTTATACCTAAGTAGAAACTTGGTTTTTAATAATGTTTGCGCTAAGTAGTCCTACGTCAATCCTAGAACAGACATGACGTCTGTGTATGTTATCAGGAAACTTAACTCAGAGTAAGAATTATTCTTGAGCAACGTTCAAGGAGACTAGAAAAAATCTTGTATCGCTATCCGCTTCTAAGCAACCAACCAAAAAATTGATTATTTTTATTTGGGGTTTAAATAAAAAATCGCTGAAAGTAATAGAAATTTAATAGAATTGCAATTACTTGTTGATAAGGTTTACAAGTTGGTAATATCTTTATGAGATTTTGGCATAATATAATTTTGAACTAGTATTAGTCATTTATTTCGTTATAACATTATTACCAGCACAAAGTACAGAGTTCGCAATAGTTGTACACTACTCGTAACATTGTAATCGATAATTATGTTACAGTGTTGATTATATAGATGTATCTTAAAAAGATCATAAAATTTGAGCTATACAGATCGGAATGGTGAAAAATGAAGAACTATGTTTTTTACCCGACTGCAAGAAAATGAGATTCGTGTTTTTTATGCCTAATTAATGATGATTACGTACTTTTTACACACAATTTTAATTTCATAAGCGTAAAACGTAAAACACGAAAAATATGTAAGCTGTTGGTATGAGATTAGGCGATATGTTAAAAAAAAACGGCACGTAGAAATAAAGAGGATTATCACTAGCAGCCCCAAAGAGAGAAATCCGTGATTTTATGTCTGCACCTACATGTAATATACCTAAACATTAATCAGGATAAATGTAACCATCAATATTATCTAAATGATATACCTATAATGTATTTGAAGGAGTTTAAAAAGGTTTAACTGGACTATATATGGATTAAAACGAGTTATAATTGAAACTATATAAAATTGAAGGCATTTCAGTATTAAAATAATAAACTAAAATAGTTTTCAGCACTGCTTCAATATATAAACATTAAGGCATTCTAATTATGATCTGATATGCTTCTGTGTGCGAAATTCCTTTAAAATGGGTACAAAGAATTTTCTTTACGTATTAGGTAAATCCGATAAATATAGGCTTCCGATATATATACGATTCCGATGTATATAAAGGATTCCGTGTGATGATACATTATGAATATCGAGTGTCACCACCTCTATTCATCCCATGGATGTGCAAGAGACGACTAAGGGTACGACTATGCAGGGTAACAGCACTGCAAAGAATAGGAAAAGTTGTACAAACCCTATCCTATACCAACCCGTCTGCCCAGCGTAATTTAGTAGGCCAAAACCTTTTTTCTGAAGAGCGGTCTATTACTAGCAGTGGACTATTTTAGGCTAATGATGATTTTATATATATAGAAAAAGTACTACAAACATTAATTAGACAATTTTACGTCTTACACGAATAGCAAGCTTAAAATACGCACAAAAGTGTGTATGGAGATTCTTATCATAATACTTGACTACAGGTTACGAGCTACCACTTATAACGTTCAAGTTGGCACTGTATCTACCAAAAATTAAAAGATATACCCGGCCCTTATAATACACATACTCGTATATATCTTAATAAGTGTTGTATCTGAAAGGTCCAGAAAGTAACGCCTCGTATATCATATTGAAAAGGATTTCCTTAATACAAAAAACTTACTTTTAAACATTTATTGCAATAAATAAAAGTACTTATATAAATAAACGTGAATGTATATATTTATACTTAATACGCTTATCGAAGCAAACTGCAAATCGTCAGAAGAAAATTGACTGGAATACTTTCTGCTGTAGATACGCCGTGGAAATATCTTGTGATTTGCGGTAGGTAAGTATCAGCAGATATCTCGTATAGGTACGTAGGTACGTGTAAGGCAAAAGATCTATCGAAGTAGGTATTACTTCGTGCGAAAGATTTCACATTACAAGTTCAAAGAAATATGCAAGTCCAGGCAAGTAGATCTTTGTGTGCTCTAAATCGGTGATGTTTGCGCTTCTTTTATCGTCTCAAAACCGAGAGGTGGAAGTAGATTTTACCTTGCTTAAAAAGATACGTACAATAATTAATGAGTCACGTCTATCTGTATGAATAGATCGTTATCTTCTCTTTATCTACCTTGATGAATAACCGTCGTGTTTAAGTAACTTCTACGAATGTTTTAAAATCCATACCTACTTAAGAAACTGAACTGAACTATACAGCGTGTTCATAAAATGTGAGATAAACTCGTTATTTTCGTATTCAATGAGGTTAATTTAGAAGCTGCGCAAGTAGCTGCGCAGCTTATGCCTAACTCACTCACTGCGCTTTTCTTACCACTAATATAACAAGGCGTACTATTTCCTCAAAGGCCTGCTTGCGACTCCGGAGTTACAGGCGTTCATATGCGGCAGTAGTCGCTTTCCATCAGGTCCCCCTTAGAAATTCAATATTTCTTTTAGCAGTGACCTAACCTGATACTCGAGCTTATGCATTCGGTTTACAGTTTTGTTAACACCATACTATTACTATCCCTATACGTGTTGACGTTATTTACAGTGAGATCATTTCTTTACCCCTTCATAAGAAGAAGTTTTGATAAGTTATTGCTAACACGTTGGAGGCCACATTTTTTTGTAAGCGACGTATAACGAGAATCTAAAGTTATATCTGATTCATTCAGCATTGAATTGAAGGCTCTAAATTGAACTCTTGACATACAGTTTGCCTAATTTATACAAGAAATAAAATTTATTTCTTACCTTTCTTCACCTGGCACTTTCTCCTCAATTTCGGCGGTTAAGACAAACACATTTAAAACTGAAAAATCCTAAAATCACCTCCGTTTACACTCCACGATTAATGATTTGACACAAACTCATACAAGCATAGTAGACACAGCCAAGTACTTTTAAAGAAGAATAATCTTAGGTATTTTTTTTTTAATTAAACAACTAAATCAAAATGTGTTCCTTTATGTCACAAATCACAAATCAGTGGTGGCGTGCCAACTGCATGAGCAACTACCGCAAACTCGACCGCACTACTCTTTATGAGTGTGTATACAGAACAACATACCCTCTACCATAACAGTACATCATACGATTATCGTACCTAAAGCGTTGATGTAAGACATCATTTACAGTACAGTGCTTAGAATTTCAATTGTTATCTGACAAGCAATAGCAATCCTTACTGCCAACAGTTATAGTCTGAAATTACATTGTATTTGACGAAACGGTGACAGAGGGCAAACTGCGCGAAGCCCCGCCTCTGACGTATTGATCAACAAACCGATTGGCGGCAGGCATAACGCTTGCGAGTCAATCCTGCGCAACAATGAGGCGGTGACTTAGATAACACTTGTATTTTCATTCAAGAATATCAAAGTATAATTTTTATTTATAATAGGAACCAATGAAATTCCTATACCACAAATAATTCCTGGTGATACCCGAAGCCTTTTAAATCATTCCAATATTAGGAATAGGTATTGTTCATCCAGATAGTGATAGATAGTGCCTATACAATTTTCTGTTTTTGCATTTGGATAAATAAAAAATCAAGATACTTAATAACTTCTCCCTTACATACACTGGCACATATGCACTCATTTAAGCTAGTACCTATCGCCGAAACGTCCACATTTTGCCAACCAACTAGGTATAATTTTTCATCCAGATAAGTGCCTATACAATTTTCTGTTTTTGCATTTGGATAAATAAAAATCAAGGTACTTAATAACTTCTCCCTTACATACACTGGCACATATGCACTCACTTAAGCTAGTACCTATCGCTGAAACGTTTACATTTTGCCAACCAACTAGGTATAATTTTTGTAGCATTGACGTAACATTGCAAATTATATTAATATTGCCGTCCATAGGGTACCTGCTATTTAATTTTGCTGTTGGTTCTCTAGGAAGTACTTTGGGCACATTGGGCGTACCTATATTTAAACGAAAGATAGATTTAAAAGGCAGGCAAAGGTAGGAAGGAAAGGGATATTACTTATAGGGATAGAATGGGAAAATGTGTCACAAATCCCAGCCCTCCAACCAGTGGTGTCCATTTTATTATTACTAGCTTTTGCCCACGGCTCCGCCTACGTGTATGTCATATGCTAAAAAGTAGTCCATAGCGTTTAGGTATAATATACCTTTCTAACAGTGAAAGAATTTTCAAAATAACGCACACTACACATACGCATGAAATTCGATTACACGTTAACGAATGGAACATCGAATTCTAAATCGGCATAAGATTAATAAAACAGTAGCTCATGGAAATTAAGATTTTTTACGCAATTTAAATTTACATAACACATGAGAACAATACATTTAGGACAAGAAAACGCCTTTGGAAACTTTATATACCTACATACCTAATGTATTTTAGTTGTCAATCATAATGAAAATCAATTTATCGGAACTATAAATTAACCGAGGTAGATATGATTTAATTCACGTAAAGCTTTAAATCAACAGATACAAATAACTAATTATTGTAAAATTAGTATTTTTCACACAGGTATGGCTTCAAGTCAACGAAATATGAATTGATTGCAATAACTGAAAACTTTCAAAAAACTATTTATAAGCTAATTGCACTTTATGTGTACGTAAGAATATACCTCCCGTGAGGAGCTGCTGTAGACACCTAGTCAGCATTCCAATGCATTGGACCCGCCTCACCCAGTTACGGTCTGCCGGCCGACCAAGTGCTAATTGGAAAAGGAAACCTCAAACAACGACCCAGCTCAATGCTCTCTACAGAAATGTTTCATTTTTAAACATCTCAGTGACCGTTATAAGTGTTAGAACCGATAGGTAGGTGCACTCTTTGCAATTCTACAGGTAACTAGTTGCCTATACAAGATATGCGTTAGTTAGGTTCATGAACATATTTGTAATCGTAGCACCTACATATGCCTGTTCATAAATGAGATGGCTAAAATTGTACTTCGTGGTTATATTGAATAAAATTTAATAGGCATCCATCACATTTAAAAAAATCTCTTATATTATACTGGATATATTTTATACCGAAGGATTACCAATATTATTTAATGGGATTTTAACTGACTGTAATTCTAGAGCTGTTTATAGAGTGATAGCGAATAGAATTCACTAGCTCCGTGGCGGTTGCGCAAAAGATTTCATATATTCAGACCAGCACTTAGTATAATAGAAACACTTTATTTGCTTTCAAACTAATGCGAATAAATATTTTTTATTCATGTGTACATGTACCTAATATTGTCAAATAAACAAAATTAAATGAAGTAAAATAATTATTACTACTATTGCTTTCGGAATATTTTCACCTGTTTCTTTGACTTACAAATGTCACTTTAGTTTTTCTTCCATGTATTTCACGATAGTTAGGTATTTCTCACAAAAAAAATATATGTTTTTCGTTTTTTTTCGGTTTTTCCAAGTCACTGTTTCTACAGTTGCTGCGTCTGGCTTTACATTCCCGCAAAGTACAATTGTATGTAATACAGATAGGGAATACTGCAAATTTCATTTTTGAATAGTAGTATCCGTTAATAAAACCTTCATAATTCCCTTACACAAAATGATAACAATAAAACTTATTGTACCTAATGTCCATACTTATATAATTTTCTTATATGTATAGCAGGTACGTATATAGCAAGAATAACTTGTCTTAGAAACCAGCCGCAGTTAGCTTTAGCCTGTCCCTTCTTAGAAACTACTGAACCGAAATTCTCCTGTTGGTGTTGTTTGCATAGGGACATAAAATGGACAATTTCGAGATGACGCTTTCCAAGTTTACCTACGCATGTTATTTGAAAAAATTGGTTTTACATATTTTTTTAATATTGTTATATTAATACTATAGTATTGCTTTATTAAATTAAGGTTCACAATTACCCTAAACCATAGTTGCGTGTAGCACCAACAACTTAATGCGCATAAAGACAATCTTTATTTTTCAGATATTCCTAGCTCGACCACCGAACAAAGACTGAAAATGGCATAGTATACAATTATAGGGAATTGACGTATATCTAGTAATAAAGAAATAGTACTTATTTCTATCATAACGCTTACTTTAAACACTGGGCTCATACTACCGAAAATAGGAAAGAGTGAATACAGTTTTGGTAGCAAAATTCTCGCGTTTTAGTAATAATTGTTTTAACAGGTACATGGTTTTAGTTTTGTGTGTAATATGGCTAGCTCTCTCTATGGTAGGTAGGTATGTCTATTAATAGGAGCTAGGTGCATGATTGAGTCCATGGTGTTTTTATTTCTCAGGAAAGACTCCTTTATCAAAAAAGCAAAATTTTATCATAATCAAAGAACTGCTAGTTTATGAAAAGAATAAATGTACGGATAGTCTTTTTATTATATACGCACAAAAGTAAAAATTAAATTGTATGCAAAACTAAGTATATACCTAAACCATTTATAATTCAAGAAAAACTTAACATAGTATTAAAATGATAATAATAAAATTATGTCAATTCGACAAATAAGGCTTACAAAGGATTATAAAGTCGAAACGTGTGTCGGAGGCGTAAGCACGTGCACACCTCGGCTGCACGTAAACTCCAGCGGAATGTTTATTCGGAGCCCCGTGCTAACTTCACCGTTTAAACACTACGTGCTAGCAGGGCATGAATTAACTTTTCATATAAATAAAATTCACGCTACTCTAACCTCCTGAAATTAACACCTCGGCGTAAATACTATTTAGTCTCGTCATCTGTCTACCATATCTGTCTTCTGTGGATTGTTGAACAACCGTGTCATGCTTATGGTTCAAGAGATTACGTTCCCGGGTCTGTTTAATTGCCAGTTAATAAGTATAAGCCACTCAAGCACCGATGACTACACGGCTGTCCGTATCGTCTCACGTCACAACCGTGAATAATGATTAGTTACTCGTAAAATAGATAGTTAATTAAAATCGATATATTTTCAAATCATTTTTCAATAACGGGGATAATAATGTAAATAGTAATTTCAATATGAATACCGTTTTTGTCTACCTAACAATCATCTTGAAGTTAAGTCACAATCAAGTTTAAGATCGTTATGTATACAATACATGTAAGTAAGTTACACAAATCTTTAACACACAAATTATTCATAATACAAGAAACCTTAAAACGAATCTCTACATCGATTTCGATAGTTTTGTGTAATTTTTGTTCTATCTAATTCTTCATTCGCAAGATCTGTTTTAGCAAATATTAAAAAAAAATTACATTATAAATAAATATATACACTTTGTATCTGCAATGTGCGCCTAATATTTTAATGGCATTTAAAGCGTTAACAAAACGCTAAAGATAGCAGTTTCGGACTCTCATGATAGAAAATCAATATTAACATAGCTTCATTTTGGACTCTCTATTCCCAGATGTGCACGTGCATATAGCTACAGTTAATATTTAGAGATCCGTGAAATTGCGACCCCAGAAGTTATACCTTTTTTCACGAGTTTGATTCCAAATATTTTAGTGTACGAGTGTGTTTATTACTTCGGTCTAAGTGTTTCTAAGTAAAAAGGGTACTTTTTTTTACAAATAGAAACCTAGGTGCACGTATCCGTGTTCTAAAAGCAATAGTACAAGCTGTGCTTAGTTTGGACCAGGATAGCTCTGTGTAATATGGGCTGGAATGTTATTATTTTTTATTATAAATATGATGCCGTTCTGACCTTTAAATTAAACTAACAACGTTAAAGTTCTAAAGATGTAAATAAGATGAGTCACGAGATAATAAATGGTTAAAAGTTTACATTCAGCTGTTTTTTACCTTACCTACTGTTTGGCAGGACAGCATGATAATGATCTAATTTTTGGGATTTTCTATAGCCTAGACCATTCGATTGATTGGTAAATATCAGATGACATTAGATTGGTACTAGTATTGGTTTAGTCACTCCGATTTTGTATTTGAAGCACAATCGGATTTTTGGTTGCGATACAAACTAATAAAAAGTACAGAGAAGATATGGTGTTTAGCAATCCCACGCTGTATCAGGCGTGTGTTGACTTTTAGTCGCAAGTTACAATTTGTAAATTTGAAAACGTACAGACCCACAAGAGAAATTCAATTCCTGAGTTTGTTGAACCAAGCGCTTGCTCTCACTGTCTCTGATTTTCTGTTAGCTCTACCTACTGCCTGCCTCTACTTTACGATTTCGGGCGTAAACTTACAAACAAGAGACACACCGTGTATCCGCTGGACTCGTCCACTTTTGTGTTTGTTCATGGTGACATGAAACATGGTCGATAATTATTGGAAGGATCAATAACGTTACAAGTATTCGTCTCTCTGTAGGTAAATATGTTTTATGAGTCTCGTCTGACGGCTTTGTAACTACATACATACGTTTCTATTTGAATGTTAATTTTAAAATCCGTTTATTTTAACTAACATAATAATACTAACGTGAGTGAACGTAAAAGTTATCAGGTGATAAAAACTCATTTTACTTTAGTAATTTAACCACATACCACATACCATAGTGTAAAAATAAACAATGTTCGTGTGTAGTTTAGATAATAATACTAACAGAATAACTCTTTTTATGTCTGATGATTAGCACACCTTGACGACGAATGAACTTGAAACGGACAAATAAAGAAAATACACAGACTTGATTAATAGTTGCTATAAATTGACTAACAGTCGGCGAGAAAACAATAAAGTTAAAGAAATTAGAAACCACGACATTTTTAAATAAGTACTTAAGCCATTTCAACATCTTCAAAAGTGTGAAAAACTGTCGTTAAGAATCTTAATTACTTACTTGATTATCTAAGTTTAAGAGTTTTTATAATCATTTGGTTTTTAATACATTAAATAATTATGTGTTCTCTAACATTAAATTGGAGTTGAATGTTTACACCCAACTCCCCTGATATAAATATGAAAAATCTGAAATAAAAGTTAGGTATTATTCTTAGATAACGACGAATTGCATACATTAATTATAAAAATGAAAACATTAAAAATGTACCTTCAAGAGGAACTCGTGAATGATGCTTGATTACAGAGTTCTAAATTGGTTTATAAAAAAACATAATGGCTACCCATTTTTTTAGACCAATGAAACCAAAATTATCCGGAAAAAATAAAAGGTAGGAAAAACCAGAACAGCTCTTGCTATGAACTAGGTAAAAAAATTAATTGACAATCGAGCCTGTGTCGGATCAGCTAAACATACATATACCTATTCAAAACTTAAATATTACTTTTTTTGCAAAATCTTTTTGTAAGTGGATAATATACATATCAACTCAACTCAACTCAAACTTTCTTTATTTCATAAAATTTCCAAAATTGTTTGAAATCGTCTTCCATGTAGACTCTAAAGTCATAGATCAACACACACAAAAGCAACAATCTCTGTTTTGTCAAATAGTAAATAAATAAATTTAACAAAAATCAAACCCATACAAAATCTATGATATGCCTGTGCCGATCTACAACCGCCCGTTTCCAAGGGGTTGAGCCTTATGAGAAGAAAGGGCAAACAAACTCATGGCCACTCTTTTGCAATTCACAAGTAGATACAATGGCACTATTAAATATATCACAACATTGTTTTGATGTGTGCTAGTATGTCCGTTATTAAGGACTTAAAGGTGAAAAAACAACGAAGAGAAAACAAGATTAAGAAGAAAAAACGAATACAAGAGAAAATGAAGTGAAACATAAAAAATAGAAAAAATAATAATAATAAAAAACATACTAGCCACACCACATTTTTACTTAAGAAAGAAATAGCCTGCGCTAATTAATCCCAAGCATTCTTGTCCTCCATGTAATCCACAATCGAGTAGTAGGCCCTCTGGCACAAGCCACGTTTTATTGCGGATTTAAATTTGTTAATACTCAACTCCTGAATATTATTTGGGATTTTATTATAAAATCGGACACATTGACCTCGAAAAGACTTGTTTATCTTATGTTAATAGAATCATTTTCATTAGATTGTTGTTTATTCTCCACTTGTTCAAATGAAAGAAATTTGTCAATGTAGATAACTTTTTATACGAGTTTGCCCTATTGGTCACTAGAAATGAAGTTTGAGGAGGTCAAAAGCATTTTGCATGATTCGGCCATCGAGGGTTCCTTACATAGTAGGTACATATTATAAATAGTTAAAGAATCAGTTAATCAGAAGAATAAGTTAAAGTTTTTGCCGAGCTTTTCCCGAAATTCAATTTTCAAAACCTATAATTACTTATATTATTGTGTTTTATAAATGAAATGTTAAGTGTATAAGTAAAATTACCTCGATGATTGACTACGTACCTTAAATAAAGACTATATTTTTTATGATTTAATTCCAAATTATAGTTTCCAGAGTTTTTCTCTACTTGTATACTACAAGATGATGTTACTTGCCAAATTCCATAGTTAACGGGAAGTACAATATAAATTTTGAGTCCCTAGAGATAGTCGAAATATGCGTTTTAAAATAAAATCCTTTATAATAAAGGGTCTTAACAGACGGACAGACAGACAGATAGACAGACACACAGACGGATAAGAAACAAAGTGATCTTATAAGAGTTCCGTTTTTCCTTTTTGAGGTACGGAACCCTAAAAACAATGCTAAGCGCTTCAAATGTTTTTTTATACCTATCAACAACAATCCAAATACCTAAGATTTTAGGGAAATATACATCTTCTTTCTTAGACGAGGCCTAGCCTGTGTCCACGTGTGGACTATTAAAGGCTGTTGATGGTGCAGACACATTTTTAAAAACATTTGTGGTTTAAGTCACACGTGCATTTCTAGAGTAGGTGCTTATCTAATTTCGGACCTGACGGGTACGTCTGGCGCCTGTCACAAACTATAATAAACATGAACACCACTGGGTTCTTTATTCTATAAAATAAATTGAAACGTTCAAATGAATAAATTCGGGGAAACTGAAAATGCTTCATTCTGTTTTTAACAATTTTCTGGAAACAGATAGTAGAGGACAACGTCTATCTACTCAGCTAGCAAATAATATATATAAACCCTAAATTTTACATACAGCGATTATATACTTCTTGTTTCTGATAGGGTTTGATTATAATTTTTTTCGCGTTTAAGCAACTTTTTCATTGATACCCGACTCCAATTGGTGGTAACGTATTAAACCCTACAGCCTTCCCCAGGATGCTTCTGCTAGGGTGATAGTTGGCCTCACCTGCCTGCGCCTGCGCTTATGGAAGACGGAGGTCGTTCCGCTACCTCGAGCACCTGATTCGTCTGCAGTACCTGGCTCGTTCCCTCTCCTTCGCAACATAACTTGCTCGCAGTAGGTGACGGCGGAGTTCCACGCACTCTCGCTCCGCACCATGGCCTAGGCAGTAGTACCTACCTGAGATTAGCGCGTTCAACTAAACAAACTCTTCAGCTTTATAATAACTATTAGTATAGATTTAATCATTTTATTAGGATTACAAGTAAGTATTAACAAATCCCCAAACTATTTACCGGGCAATTGTTTTATTAAATAATGATCCACATTGGGATGACACTTTGTCCGAAGCCCACGTCAATGGCGTTATTTGTTTGTGGTAATATCAGTGTTCTGTTTACTTTAAAATGCCACATAGTTGTTTCTTAATCAAGGAGACAAATTCTCTGAAAATTTTGGTAAGCAAGTCCTACTAAGTACCTATCTAATGCTAGCGCAACTATTAAAAGGTTACCTACGTAAAAATTGATAGGCGATGAGTTTTGCCTCAGTCTCTATTTAAGAATGAGCGTATTGATATATTGTATATTATTATATTACGCGACGGCAATAAACTAATCAAACAAAGATCCAACAGAACTCTTGAGTCGAGTCGAAAAACTTTACAAGTCGGTGTTTCGAAACTGCTCCTTCTATCGCGTTCTTGGGTACATTTGTTTCTATAGTACTTTAAAGATTTACTCATATATGAGTGTTTCTTGTAACATTTCTAGAAACAGCGACAAATCTAAGTTTTTACGTATTTCTAGGTTTCAAGTTATTAAAGGTATGGTATTAATGTACTACGGTAAACCGGCTGCCGGCTGCGAATTTTATCAGAATCTGACTTTTTCACCACATACTACACGTGGTA
Source organism: Arctia plantaginis (assembly GCA_902825455.1). NCBI lineage: Eukaryota > Metazoa > Arthropoda > Insecta > Lepidoptera > Erebidae > Arctia > Arctia plantaginis. The sequence goes on along the minus strand of CADEBD010000314.1, from coordinate 11,887,037 downwards.
AAAAAGTCAGATCAAACCAATAACAGTCAACAAAATTAGAGCCTAAATAAATAATGTTGTTTATTTTTATTTCAGTAACAAACAGGATTTTTCTACAATTTATAGTGACGGTGCATGAACTTGTCTACTGACAAACGACAATCAGTGTAGTTAGAAATCAAAGATTTAACGACCAAGGTGGCGACGTATAAAATGCAACGTCGTTCAGTGGTCTGCACAACGAATTCACGGCTACCTACTGCTAGTAGATATATGTATTACAAAATCGTATGTAAAAAGCTACAAAGCATTAAAATCCTATGTTCATTTCTGTCGCCATTATTGGGCTAACAAAATATTTACATCTAAACCTACTAAAATTATGTTAAATAGTGACTAAATAGAGGGTTTTAGATACATCACATTTGCATTTATTGTCCACAAAGTTAAAAACAATTTTAGGAAATAAAAAATATCGCCTTGGGAGGTATTATGTAAATCACTTTACCTGTAACCCTTAACAGCGTCCAAGTCAAATAGAAATAAGTATTACGCCTTATCCTGGTTTGCTTAGGTTTACGATGCGACTGTAAAATGCGATTATTTCTTTGACCATTCGAAGCCGCATGACGAAACCGAGTACCTACATATCAATCGTGCCGACTTGCCGATTTGACTTTCAGTACAAATAATCACTTTTTTTAATAAAGAGGACTAGCAAGTACGTATATAACCGTATACTTATATAATAGAGTGGGCCATCATCCCATACCTATGAGGAGTAGTAATAGTTTGTGTCATTCGTTTTGTAATATACAGAGATAACTACTATAAGCTTAGATTATTAATATGTCTAGATGGACCGTCAAAGCTGTTTAAACAGAAGAAAAAATAACGTCCAACCTTTGGCTTCTAACTGCTTTTCCCGCGTTTAGTATAAAATGTCACTTGACACGCACACGTTGCTTTCATTATTTGTGTTGTTTATTATGCCAATTAGTGTGATAAAAGTGTGTAGAAACTGTAAAGGACGATCTAAATGAAATTAATAAATCCTTTAAAAAAAGGGTTGAACCGACTTTAAACAATAGATACTGACAAAGAGCACTAAAAATTAAAAAATAATTACAAATCTAAGTACCTACAGAAACTATAATAAGTACCCTCAATATAACGGGTAACATTATAATAGAAATAGTCAATTCTAGTCTGTTTAAAATCGGTGCCAAGCCAAATAGGTGCTTGGTAAGCTTGGTAGAAGGTAGCGCGGCAGCTGCAACAGTCTTCATGCTACGCAAAACATGCTAAACGAGTTAAAGTGGGTTACGCACATCTCCAATGATATAATTTTGAATGCTTTATGAAGTAATTGATAAGTTTGACACGTAATTGATCTGGTTGGTCTTGCGATCAAAATTTGCGATGTTTCATTAGAATTATATTGAATTCTTAATTTTTTGTGCTAATATAAAGCTGACATAGTCCAGTATCACTTATTGGCTTGGCCCCGACTTCAAACACACTAGAAGGGACTATTGCTAATATAACGTTACCTGTTATATGAATTGATGGTACTTATTATAGTTTCTTTACTTAGATATGTAATATTTTTTAATTTTTAGTGCTCTTTGTCAGTATTGTTTGAAGGCAGTAAAAAGTCACCTTATATCGGGATGTACCATTGTTTCGTATCTGTTTCATTAAAATAAACCAATGAATTATTTCTAAAATATTTTTTTATTATGTTCGCCATTATATATGTGTTGCTAGTTTTTGAACTCAAGTCAAAACTCCCTGAAAAATGTGGCGAGTTTGTTATTTTGTTTGTATCTTACTAATAACTTCTTCGTATTCTGTAGTAATGTATAGTGAATTAGTGAAATTCTAAAAGCGATAAAATTTAAATGGATATCATTTACTGGATCGTAATTTTAAAGTAAATTCTTTTTAATCGCGTTTAGTGATTTTTGGCAGGACTATAATTCATGGATTGGCGTTGACTGCTATGCTGCAGTGGTAGCGTATGCGACTGCTGTGCAGATGTCTCAGGTTCGATTCCCGGATGGGCCAAAATTTTTGTACGACTGCAAATATTTGTTTCGGAGTTTGTGTGTTTTTTATATATAAGTACTCGTCATATGTACGAATTTACAAAAAAAAATATAAGTATTCATTCAGTCAATCCAACTTTGATTGAACAAGCTTTGCTTAGTTTGAAGCCAAATGATTACATGTGTGAAAAAAAAAACCTATGTCACATGTTGAGCACGACATTTAGGAACATTTAATTATTTTTAACTCATATTCATATTATGTTTTTTTCTGAGAGCATATTTTTTTATGGATTAAAAAGAGATTCACCGCTTTTATAATTGTACTATTTTAAAGAATTTTTTCATCAACTTGTAGCATTTAAGCACGCACACTAGGAAAGCAGACTGATGTGACGCGAGCAGTGTTGCAACCTAGTGGATTTTCAACTAAAACTGGTGGTTTCAACCACCGTTTTAATGGCGAAATTTTGCTTTTAGTGGCTATTGGATTTTTTTTATGGTTTAGTAGTAATAGTAAGATTGTAGATAACTTAGAAAATGGTGTTGAAAGATGAACTGTGAGAACTGTTTGTGTACCCAAACCTCAAGAACGTTTAAAAGAAAAGGAATTATGGGAATTGGATAGAAGAGCTCAGGGAGAGAATAATTATTAATTTTAGGCAATTATTAATTTAGCTTTGTGCCAGAGAGAGGAAAAGGTTTCGGAGTTGAGTCAATAATGTAGGCTAAAACTTCTAGGGCGTAATCCAAGATAGTAACCATCATCCTACGGCTTGCAAACTATTGTGTTACAACAGACAGACAGGTGATCTTTTTGATGTCCCCAAAAAGCACAAACGCAAAAGGCGAAAATGCAAAGTTGAAAGTATTGGGTCTGGGCAGACTAGCGATATAATTCAGGATCCGCCTCTATGTTTGATGATCCGGTTGAGTAGCAGAAGGGAAACGAGGATTGATATAATTCAAAACAATGCAATTTGGTCCGTTCAAAGATGCCCAACGGGCCAAGGGACTTCGCCATTTAAGCAATTAGCGACCTTTGGTATTACTCTCGTACTACTGCTTCATTTCAACACTGGATGCGAGTGTAAGACGAAGCTGTCACGCACACTAATATTGAAAACTCGACACATTTCTTTTTGTTATTTTGCAGCGCGATGCTCTATATTTTATATTTCCATAGTCCTATCAAACATTACCTGGTTCTATTGTCCATCTAATCTAAAAGGTATCGTTTGACAGTTTTGAAAGATTGAAGAATAGGGAGGTCAATGAAATTGATTACTTACTCCAATTGCCGATTCGCAAGAGATATCGATATCATTTCTTGATGTTTACAAATTGATTACAGTTTTACAAATTTATATGTGTTATTATAAAGCCCGCATATTATTATGTCTTAGGATTTACTAGTAAATCTAAATACGTAATCTAGTGAAGACAAATGAAAATCGGTAAAAACAAATGAACATCTATAAAAACTATAAAGCAACAGTAGCCATACGCAGGCGTTCCCCTCTACCAAAGTATAAGTGAGTAAAACTAGTTGCGGCCGGACAGCTCACTAGATTAAATCAAGTAACGCTGCTCAGTAGACGACAGTAACGTCCTACAAAAATAATGTCGATGTCGATGGTGACGATTCAGTTTTTTGCTTCAAAAAGAGATCTGCGACGTCAAGTTTACAAAAGAAAGACGTTACCGTTCATGTGTAAGTAATTTTTAATCAAATTATTACTATTTACTAATTTATAATTTTTGAATTTAAAATTTACGAAAATAACAGTTGTATTGTTTTGGATTTATTTACCAACACACACCGCTCGCAGTCACGACACTGTGTGAACTAATCGCTATCACCGAGCGATAGTATTGTTACTGGTTTGTCAATAGTTAGATTTCGATTTCGAAAAATACATCCATGTCTCTCGTGCATATTATCATTTATGAGATTTTGTTTTCTGATATAATTTATATAATTATGTGGAATGATAACTTTAATTTAATATGGTTTAATATTAAAATTCCGTCCAATCAAATATAATACAATATTTACGAGTATTTAATATAATGTGTTACATTATATTAAAATTACTAAGTGTGAACAATGTGGTCGTACCACATTGTTTAATTCATTTATTGCAGGTTACCTAAAGATCCGAATGTAAAGGCTAAATGGAAGAACTTTTGTATTAACAGATACCTTACCTGGATACCTACAAGAAACAGTGTCATTTGCTCAGATCATTTCAAGACCTCTCACTTTTAAGTGCTAGCAAACAATAGAAGGCTGGATTATTCTTAATGAAAAAGACTAACCCACAGAAATGTATTCAACATATTTATACAAAATTAATCCTGTTTAAAAACCAGTGATAGATAAAACTATTGCTAATATCCATGATGATTATTGTAGTAATAAATAAAGTCCTATCGATATTGATATCCACCGGATATATGACGGCCGGATGGCGTAGTGGTTTGTGTAACGAACTGCTACGCCAAAGATCGTGAGTTCGATTCCCGCTCAATTCAAACATTTGTGTGCTGGAACAATTAATGTTTGATTCGGTCTGGGTGTTTCTATGTATAATATGTATGTAAGAAGAAGAGTATACATGTATACAAGAAAAAAAGTATATATGTATTTATATCAGTTTTCTAGGACCCATAGTACAAGCTCTGCTTAGTTTGGGACTAGATGGCGTTGTGTGAATGTGGTAGAATATTATTATTATTACCTCTGTCTCTCTTTTGAAACCTGATTGCCTTAATAACCGACTTCTCGATTTTATCGTCATTGCCTGTCGATATTTGTTACAGCCATGGTTGTTTGCAACTTGTCAATGTAGTGCGTCACTTCATTGCACTGTTAGTACACAGAATGTGTATAGGTGTGTGTGAAGTTGTTTATGTGTGGATTCCGTAATGACAGCCGATTGATTTTGTATGGGTGTCTGAGAATGTGTGCGTGGTGAAGACTAAGCAAAAAATTACAGATTATTTTGTATCGCGAAAAGACGCGATGGCTATTCCCCTTTTTTTTCCTGTGCAGAAATCCCCTCGGATACCAACCATCGGTCGGATGGTTATGTCAGACTCGAACCGACCAAAAACCGCACGCCGTCTCGGGTACCAGTTGCCGGGAAACCAGGTGTACCCTAGAAAAGAGATCCCTGGTACGGTGTTTAGATGACCCCCTCCTGTGTGGAAACCCCTATGTCCCCTTTTTGCTCCGCAAAAGGCGCGCGTGCTCTCAGCGCGTCTCGTTATCACCCCGGCCTACTTCTGCTAGGGTGACAGATGACCTCACCTACCACCCCCAGGCCTGAGCTTTTGGAGGACGGAGATCGTTCTGCGATTCGGAGCCTGAGTCGTCTGCGGTACCTGGCCCGTTTCCGGGCCTAAAGGGCAGGTAGCGCTCCGTCTTCTCCTTCGAAAGCATAGCTTACTCGCAGAAGGAGACGGCGGAATTCCAAAACTCTCGCTCCGTACCATAGTGGCAATCATATTACCGAGCGAGAGAATTCTCACTCCGATGGCCGCCACGAGGTAACGCCTCTGCTCCACCCACGCCGGGCATTCTGCCAGCGTGTAGAGCGCGTTGTCTCCTCGTTGGCTCCTTGCGGATCAGACGCAGGTGATCTCCTAAGCATCCTTTCCCGGGAATCACCTGCGTCAACCGGTATGATAGGGTTCCGTGATGCCTCTCGAGCCATTCCTCCATAACGGGTCTTACCGCCGCGATAACGGCGGTGGCCTGTATTGCTTTATAATAAAAACACTCGAACACACTTATAAAAATAAAAATAAAATAAGCCTTTATTACTGTTACTAAGAAGTAGAACAAGACTGTAAAGTCTTATTTTTACGTTATACTATTATTACTTGTTACTTGTTCATTATTACTTGCTACACCTAGTTATGGTCTTTATAGTGCATCGGTAATCGGTTTATGTGTAGCAGCTTGTTTCTCGACAAAGCCCTGCTTCAAGGACTTTTATGCAGTTCGATCTCTAGCTCTTCGGCTCCACTTTTGCCCGCCATTTGTCTGAAGTCGTCTAGCCAACGTTTACACTGTCTCCATTTATTTCTTTTGTCGCCCCTAGGACACCACTCTTTTATTATCTGTGTCCACTTTTTTCTCGTATCCCGTTACATATTTCTTGCCTATGATGTAAGGCCGGTTTAAAAACCAATCCGTTTAAAATGAAAAAAACCGTTTCCTATAAGCCTATACATACCTATAAACTGTGTAAAGTTGTTAACAGTAGGAAAGGCTATTGAGGCCTTGGCTGAATCTATACAATGTTTTGTTTATTGTAAACATATAATAGTATTTTCAGATATTAATGTAAATATGTTGGAACCAAAAAATAATTTTACTAAAGAGCTTAACACCTTTCTTACACAACACGATCTCGAGCAAATGGTTAAGGAACCAACTAGAATTACGAAAGTGTCTGAATCTCTCCTTGACTTAGTTATAACAGATACCTACACCGGATCGATGTTTGAACATAAGTGAACATCATAACCAGAACATAAGCGATCACGCTATGATTATAGCTCTCTTTGACATAAGCAAGCCAAGCCAGCCAAGCCAATAAAAATATAGACCTTAACAGTTTTAATTCTGATCTAGATATTATTCCCTGGAAGAATATCTCGAAGGAAAATGATATTGATACAATGGTTTATATGTTTAATGCATATATTAACCACTTATTCGATATACATGCACCTTCCAAACGAATAAAGGTAGGCAATGTTCCTCCTCCCTGAATAATAGACGTAAATAAAATTATGATGACCCTCCGTGATGAAGCGCTGGCCAGGGCCTCAATTCTGCTATTTTATGTTCACGCCAAGCCAGTGTCATACCACTGACACGCTATTGAGATGCCATCGAGTGTCCATTGGCATCGGTATAAATATCGGTAGTTGAAAATATATTACGTTTTTCGAGGAAATGATTTTTTTATTTTTATTAAAATAAATTATTAAAATATATAAATTAATTAAAATAAATTATTAAAAACATAAAATTAAAAAAATTAAAAATTTGAAAATAAAAAAATCATTTCTTTATAATTTGAAAATATATTACGTTTTTTGAGGAAATGATTTTTTCATTTTAATAATTTATTTATTTATTTATTTTATTTCTTAATAATTTGTTTTAATTTATTTTAATAATTTATTATAATAAAAATAAATAAACAAATAAATAATTTCGCTCAGGACACGGAACTGCAATGGCTCTGACTCAAGTCACAGATCACATTAACATTATCAACGTGGGCTCGGAGCCGACATTTGTCACAACCAGGGCCCAAACTATAATTGGTTCTTACATTAGCAAGTGAGCACGCATCGCAACACATATCGAACTGGCATGTTTCGAACGAAGCATCGTGCTCAGACCATCGCTGAATCAAATTTAACTTTGACCGGAAACGGTATGAACATCTTACTGCGGAGAATCTGCGAAGCATCAACCCAACATACGCTACGGGGACTGTTAAGGACATTGACAGTCATGTCGTCAACCTTACACAGACACTGATCGATTGCTTTGAACAAACATGCCCACTTTCCACACCCAGAACTGGACCACAGTACAAACACCAATGGTGGGGTCCGGAATTGGAAAGACTACGTCGTAGAGTGAGAAAGTTGTTCAATAAAGCAAAAAACTCGCGATTAGACCAACATTGGGATGCCTACACGCAGGCCCGACAACAATATAAGAAGAGAATCAGAACCAGGAAAACTGAGTGCTGGAGAAACTTCTGTACTAACATAGAGAACAACAACCAGGCTAATAGAGTCAAAAGCATACTGTGTAGTAGAGGCGAACACAATCTTGGCTCACTGAAGAAGCCTGATGGTGAGTATACCAAAACAGACTCGGAGGCCTCAGAGCTGTTATTAAAAACACACTTCCCTGGATGTCGCATATCAGATGCGATGGAAAAATGGGAAGATAGATGGGAAAAACCACCAGATGATACAGACTGGGATACGGCCCGCAAAGTTGTCAACCATGACAAACTAAGATGGGCAATTGACAGCTTCCTACCATTCAAGGCGCCAGGACTAGATGGTGTCTTCCCAGGCCTACTGAGATGGTGTGATATGACACTACTGGACCATCTTGTAAAAATCTATAGGGGCTGCCTGGCGCATCAGTACATCCCCTTGAAATGGAGAGAAGTTAAAGTAGTCTTCATCCCCAAACCTGGTAAAGGTGACTACACAAAACCCAAATCACACCGACCTATTAGTCTCACATCTTTCCTACTAAAGGTTCTCGAGAGGCTAATAGATAGGGAAATCAGGGAAACTGCGTTAGTCAGTCACCCTCTACACCTCAATCAACACGCATACTCGATGGGTAAATCAACAGAATCTGCCCTACATCGAGTTGTTTCATATATAGAAGACAATCTTAATCACAAAAGGTCAACACTGGTCACCGTTATCGATATCGAGGGAGCCTTTGACAAGACCAACTTCACCAGCATTAGCCAAGCTCTGTCTAGGCATGGTGTTGATTCCACAATCTCAGGGTGGATCGACAGCATGCTAAGATATAGAGCTATACAATTCACTGTGAGCGAAGTGACTAGAGGAGTGGTGGCTAGAGGCTGCCCCCAGGGCGGTGTACTCTCCCCCCTTCTATGGAACATTGTTGTGGATGAGCTCATCACACAACTTAATGACCAAAGATTCCTCACAATAGGCTATGCAGACGATGTTACTATTCTCATCAGCGGTCCTTTTGAGAGCATCACATGCGATCAAATGAGACTTGCACTGAAGATCGTGGAACAATGGTGCGTAGCACACAACCTGACAGTGAACGCATCCAAAACAGAGCCTGTGTTCACAAACAAACGCAGCCTAGGAAATCTCAGACTTCCCAAGCTATTTGGAATACAACTTACTCTTACCAAAGAGGTCAAATACCTAGGAGTAATACTGGACAGTAAACTCCTCTGGAACAAGCACCTCGATGAAAAACTGAATAAAGCATGCATTATTTTCTGCCAATGCAAGCGGCTACTCGGCAAAAGCTGGGGACTATCACCCAAAATCACTTTATGGTTATACAGGACAGTCATAAGACCAATAATCACTTACGGTGCTGTTGTCTGGTGGCAGAGAACAGAGCTAAGCACCGTGATAAACAAACTGCAGCAATTCCAGCGACTCCCATGCTCCGCGGTCACTGGCTGTATGCGCACAACGCCTACTGCCGCACTGGAGGTGGCTCTTGGTCTGCCACCCCTGGATCTATTCATACAGCAGGAGGCCGCCATGGCGATCATTAGACGCAAACATCTGGGTCTATGGCACAAACGTGAGGGATCGCAATATAAATTATGGGATCAATTGGTGGAATACGCACCACTGATAGCAGCTCCATGCGATAGAATCCCAAAACACCATATCTTCACAAGAAGATACTACATCCAGATACATGGAAATGACCGAGATCAATCCGGCATTAACGAAGTCCGAATTTACACGGACGGTTCCAAGACTAGGTCAGGAACTGGAGCCGGAGTTTTCTCGCAAGACCTAAATATAAACATATCACTAGCGTTAGGCCAACACAGTTCCATATTTCAATGTGAATGTGTGGCAATAACTTACGCTGCCACAACGGCCATGTCAAGGGGTATCAAGGACTACAACATCCGAATAATATCCGACAGCATGCCGTCTTAAAGGCATTGGAGGGCAACACAATGACCTCTGGTATTGTCTTCGAATGCCACCAAGCACTGGAACAGCTCGCTATATTCAATGGCGTAATCCTCCAATGGATCCTGATGGAAAGGGCACAGTAACTCACACGGGAACGATGCCGCAGATGAGTTGGCAAGGAGGGGCTCGGCAACCCCAACCTCTGGCCCAACCCCACTCCTGCCCATATCGTTTAACCAAATACGATGCTGGGTCAGGCAACGGACCTGTGAAGCACACAACCGGAGGTGGAAAAACTCACCCGGCTGCAGACAGTCCAAACTGGTGCTGAATCAAGTCACACCACGACTCACCTGCAGACTGATCAGTCTTAGCAGACCGGAAATCAGAATGGTTATCGGAACTATTACAGGACATCTAGCCCTGAACCGACAACTATTCATAATCAATGCGACGGACAGTCCCCTGTGCAGGGGATGTCTGGAAGCTGAAGAAACGGCCGTCCACGTAGTCCTGGAATGCGAGGGAGTGGCCACACAACAGGCAAGTATCATTCCTGATATAAAGTCGCTCCTAGAAGCCTGTGAACGCCCCAGGAGGCTTCTGCGCTTCTGGAAGGAGCTTGGCTGGCTCACCTAGTCAACCAATCCTCGACGCATAAAGGACCACTCTGAGTCTAAATGCGGAAACCGAAGCCCACAACCAAGTCACAGATGACAAACTATCCGAGTCAGATACTGGTAAAAGTACAATTCTAGTGTTGTTAGACTTTTCTAAGGCATTTAATTGCTTAAATAGAGAACTCTTACTTGCCAAGTTAATCCACAATGGGATTTCTACAGAAAGTGCCTGCTGGTTCAGATCATACCTCACAAACAGGTTTTTTTTATGTTAGAGGGGGCAGACGAGCAGACGGGTCACCTGATGGAAAGTGACTATCGCCGCCCGTGAACGTCTGCAACACAGGAGTCACAAACGCGATGCCAGCCTTTTAGGAAGGAGTACGCTCTTTTCTTGAAGGTTTGAAAGTCGTATCGGTCCGGTAATACCGCAGACGATAACCCGTTCCACAGATTGGTTGTGCGGGGAAAAAAGTGTCTCGAAAAGCGCACAGTAGTGGAGCGCCAACTATCCAGGTAATGAGGATGAAAATTATGCCGTGTGGAACGATGGCGGAAATTTGCGGCTGGTATTAGTCCAAACAATTCTTCGGAGCACTCTCCATGATATATGCGATAGAGAATGCAGAGTGAAGTCACATCTCTACGTAACGCCAAGGGATCGAGCCGATCGGAGATGTTTGGGCTATCGACGATTCGAGTCGCTCTTCGTTGGATGCGGTCCAGAGGGAGAAGCTGGACCTGAGGTGCCCCTGCATAGAGATGAGAACAGTATTCCATATGCGGCCGGGCTTGCGCCTTATAGAGCTGAAGGCGGTGGGCCGGAGTGAAATACTGCCTCGCTCTGTTCAATACACCGAGCTTCTTCGAGGCCAATTTGACCCCGAAACTGGAGTTCGCTCGATATGTCGATGCCTAGGATTCCGATGCTGGCTGAGGCAGTTGGGAGGTGCTCTCAAACTGAGGTGATACGACAAATGGTATCTTTTTTGCGGTGAACGCACATACCTGTCTTTTTTGGGTTAAACTGGACTAGATTTCGTCGGCCCCAATCTGAAACCCAAGCTAAGGAATTTTCAATTTCAGACACAAGTTTGTTTCGACTCTCGATGACGTTTTCCCGAGAAATGTTGGGGCGGCCGGTATAAAGGGCATCTCCTGTGCTATCATCTGCATAGCAATGGATGCCACTAGTTTGCAACATGTCATTGATATGCAGAAGAAACAGTGTGGGTGATAGCACACAGCCTTGTGGGATACCAGCATTTACGAATTTCAAGTCGGAGCATGCACCGTCGACAACGACCTTAATGCTTCTGTCCGCAAGGAAGCTGGGGACCCAATTACACAATTTCTCGGGAAGCCCAAAGGAAGGGAGCTTCGAGAGAAGCGCCTTATGCCAGACCCGATCAAAGGCCTTCGCTATGTCCAAAGCAACCGCACAAGCCTCTCCTTTGGTCTCGATCGCCTGTGCCCACCGGTGTGCTAGAAAGACGAGAAGATCACCAGCTGAGCGACCCCGGCGAAAACCATATTGTCGGTCATTGAGTAGCTGGTGATCATCCAAGTACCGGAGGAGCTGGCTGTTGATTATGGATTCCATAATCTTAGAGAACAAATCAGTTATGGCTATAGGCCTGTAGTTGGACGGGTCAGAGCGGTCACCTTTTTTAGGGATCGGGTGCACAAATGCTACCTTCCAGGAGTTCAGGACGACGCCTTGTGAGTAGGAGACGAAAAAGGCGCGTTAAAATCGGTGCCAACTCCGGAGCACACGTCTTCAACACGATAGAAGAAATTCCATCGGGCCCACACGACTTATGAATGACGAGCGAAAAGAGTGCTTTACGCACTGATTTTGGCGTGAACCGGATATCCGGCATATAGCTCTGGCACCGCTGTATGGTCGGCGGTACGTATCCCCCGTCATCCAAAGTCGAGTTAGATGCAAAGAATTTGCCTAGGAGATCAGCTTTCGCCTTGGCATCATAGGCCAACGAATTATCTCCTATATCTGCAGGGGTGGAAAGGATTGGCTACAGAAATTCCCCTGGACAGCCTTGGCAAGAGACCAGAATGCACGAGTTCCAGAAGAAAGTCTCACTAGTCTCTCACCGATCCGGCTGATGTGCTCCGATTTCGCCCCAGTAATGGCTCTTTTAAGGGACCTGGAGGCAAAGTTATACTGTTTTTTTAGCGTGCTGGTATTTACATCGCCTGCCGTCGCTGCATTTGCCCATGCTTGGCAGCATTCCCGTTTTCGGCGGTAAGAGGAGTCCCGCAAGACTCGTCTTTTAAGACTTGTAAGTCCTTTGCTCTTTGTAGCAGTACAGCTGATTTACCAAACATTTTACAATACTGTGAAGTTCACCTATATGCGGACGATACGCAAATTTATATGTAATTTAGACCCTCCGATATTCGATTTCGATTGGAGCGAATCCTTGATTGGTCTAAGAAAAACACTTTAGTGCTTAACGCTTTAAAAACAAAATGGATGTTGATGGATACCAAGCACCAAATAAAGAGTGCAGACGGTATACCAATAAGACTTAATGGGTAAGTACTTGAAAGAGTTTCTGTTGCAAGGAATTTGGGGCTCTTATTGGACGAAGAGCTAGTTTTCAGAACATATTAATAATCGTATTCGAGAATTTTTCTCCGAGCACGTAAGGAAGTTACTGTCAGATCTGTTGGTTCTCTCGTCTTTTCACTATTGCGATGTCGTATATGGACCCCGGCTTCGTCAAAAAAGCATTCAACGTGTCCAAAACGGCTGTATACGCTTTTGTTATAAAGTCAATAAATGGTCACACATCTCCCCAATTATAAACGAAAAGAGACAACTTAATATGCAATCGCGACGACACCAACATCTGATATGTTCCACTCATAAGATAAACACAAGCAAATGTCCACTATATCTATACGATAAGTTATCTCGGTTTGCGGACGCGCACAATTTAAATACTAGGTCTCAGGCAATTTTAAAACTTATCATACCGAAACATAGAACATAGGGGTATAAAGGCAGTTTCAAATTGCCCCGCTGTAGCACTTTCATCAGCCAACTGTTGTTGTGAATCTTCGGGAAATAATATCAATTCATCAGCAAAGCGCAAATGTTTTAATTTTTGGCCATTGATGTTAAGACATATCTTCCCATTCAGGATTTATGAAAATAATCTCTAGAACTGCTGTTAACAATTTTGGTGAAAGCGGATCTCCTTGACGAACTTCTTTTTGGACTGGGAACGGTTCTCCTGTTGTTTCGAGATTTACCTGGGCTGAGCTTCCGGATTAAATAATGTTCAGGATTCTGATGTATTTCATTTTTAATTTTATTTCTAATTTTATGGTAGTCAACACATACAGAAATATAAAACAGTTGGAAGCAATTTTGGCCCTTAATATTTCTTAAAAAATTTCCTCCTTAACTTTTATTGAAAATTATTAAATTTTAATAGTGTTTGAGTGATTAACGAGAAACTGAATTTCTTTTTTTTTCATCTTATTTTGTTAGTTACAATTTTTTTTATGTGCTCACAAATTCCGATTTGAATCGCACCTATTTTTAGAACCACTAAGAAGAATTAATCCGTTTTCAACTTCTTGAATGGACTATTTTGAAGAATGGTAAAACCTAAACAGAGAATTGACAAAAACCACATATATAGGAAAATGTGAGGGTAACATATAACATATCTAGACGCCATCAAGATTTGGTGCGAACACAATGTTTATTAAAAAGCTGCGAACAAAGGCAGTTTTCATGATTATCCTGTGTTGACTACTTTATGACTGAAGTTCACTACTGTGAACAATTTGCAACCAAGTAAATAAAAGTCTTAGTAATAGTAATGCGTATATTTCGTTTTATGATAACATGAAAAAAAAGTGACAACTTGCATAATTGAATTGAGTCCGAGGACGGTCACTCACTACTCCTACTAGCGGATACCGAACACAACAAATCGCCCTGCGGGCACAACACATCATTCGTAACATATTATACATTCCTTCAGAAAAACATGCATAGGAGTAGTATTGCTAGACCCCGTGAAATATATCAAATAGCTTACAATCTTTACCTCTTTTCACTAACTTTACTCACAAGTGAATTTTATACACAGCCTTACGATAAAATAAAACCCACTGCCGCAAAATTTGAAGCACGGATATATATATCGGAAATGATTTATAATCAGAACTAGCTATAACTATCCTAATCGATCGTACAACGTCGCTCGCTTTTTTCTCCAGGATCCTATATAAATATTTTTAATACAATCACACTCCATGTTCCGGTTCATCACCAATTTTATCGGTTAACGAGCCGCGACCTAGCGAATATACATGTAATGTCTAAGAGCGTGCCGAGTCGAGAGGGCGGTGAGCAGAGTGCGCAGGATGGTGGACCGCCGGCGAGCCGAACGAGCAATACACGTCACACCCGGGCAAACCACTACAGTCCGGTTATAGTTCTCTTAAACCGCGTCGACGTACCTGGGTACACGATTTCGTGGAAAACTCGGTACTGAGGCCTGGCGGTCTGCTAGGTCATAATACCTGTCGATCGGACTTCGATTTTCTGTAAACACAGTAAAAACGAGTGACCGCAGGCCACCGTCGAAGTCGTCGCTCGCGAAACGTCTAAAGCAAAAGTGAGTCGTCGGTGCGGGCGATCGAATCAGCAGCGGGATGACATAGGGCGATGGGGCAGGCGGGGCGCTCGGCCTAGTCCTTGGAGGAGGTGTCCATAGGACTGGCGGGCTGCAGGATGGTGGCGTGCGGCTGCGGTAGAGGCGTGGGGACAGCGGCGGGCGGCGCCAGCGGTGGCGCGGGCGGCTCCAGCGGCGCCACGCGCGCCGCCATCGCGCCGCCCGGCAGCGCCGGCTTCACGAACCTGTCGCTCGTGCGCCGCGTCTGCCGTACACACACACACACGCTTTCTTATATATCTATCGATTATACGGTTTTATTACATCTCTTCAGTAAAGTCCTATAATTACTCGAACTGAATGACGTTCCTAACCTGAGAATTGAGATGCAGCGAAGGTCGAGACGATGGCATTCCGGCCGCGTTGTGTAACAGCGGCGAGGCGTAGGGTGAGAGTGGCCGTGACCCGCCCGGTGACGATACGCTTCGTGATCGTGCCTAAAAAGAACGCTATTTTTTAAAAAATAATCTAATAATGCAATCTGTGTTGGAAGAAACAAATAAGTAAGTTATTTATTAGAAAACTTATTCTGTAAATGTAAGATGAAATTTTTGTTAATTGATATGAAATGTTAACCAAACTACATAGAATGTTCCATATATATGATAAATTGTTAACTTAATCAAAGTGGGTTGCGTTAGCTAGGAAATTGATATTTAAGTGATTTTAATTAATTCCATAAAAGACTTTTTTTGCAATAAGCACCTAGGACATGTATTTATTACGACCTTCTGTGTCATAAAGCATTTCGAACATAAAAGAAAAACCCAAACAAGTTCACGCAATTCTTAACATGTAACATTAATAATCACGCACGCAATTTTGAGATTGTTTTCTGTACTAATATCTTTTATAAAGTGAACTTACACTCAAAGCTTCATTAAACTGCCTCTCTTCCTCCATTTCGAGCGAGGATTCACTCTCGGACAGATGTCGACAAAGCGCTTCACGTCGTTCGACTTCTTGTTGCAACTTCCTTTGCAAACGTATGTTTTCTTCCCTAATGTGTTTCTCCTCTAAAGCAAAACGATGCATCTTCTCCTTATTTTCGTTTTGAGATACGGCCAGTTGGTTTCTATTCAAATAATAATAGTTTTAAATCAATCTAGTTAAATGGATAATACCTTGACCTTTTACCAAAGTACAATGAAATTGTTAAAAAACTGTGACAGCGGTGTAGCATCCAACTTCAAACGAACTTAGTTTGAAGTTCGACGCTGTGGCAGCGCTGTACGCAAGGCTGTTTCCTTAGAGAATAGCACTGCAGGTCCCAGTGATCGAGGAGACACTGAGGAGTGGTGAGGAGATAATGCACATATGCATTCCTCACCGTGTACTCTCAAGAATACGAATTCGACGACTATACATCGCTAGTCCTCACAATATGTAGGATGTTTTATATTTATATTATTTAATAATATATTTATGTGACGTGTATTTTTTGTCTGATCGAGCACGACACAATTGTTTCGCTGTTCCATGTGCAGTCCGTCCCATATCCTCAGTTTCCGAGTGGGGAATAAATAAGTCTTACATCGTGTTTTCTTCACTAACTTGATAAGTATAAATGGTGCATACTACAAATACAATTGTTCACTGTTTGGGTTTAGTTAAAAGTTTAGCTTATTAGTAGTCGGTCCTACGTAAATTTACTAAACAATAGAAATGTAGATGGAAATAGCAACTTTGACAAGAAAAATAAATAGAAATGTAGATGGAAATAGCAACTTTGACAAGAAAAATAAATATAAATTTACAGGAAACCCTTGCTAAGAGAAAATAAAATTGAATTGTAATTTGTGGGTGTGATGTAAGATATTTACCTGTTTTAGTTTTCTTTTCATACGTTATTGTTCGTTTCTATATTACACAATTACATATCATAAAGGTATGGCCACATACGATGCGTATTTGTGTCGCTCTGGCCATACAGAGCAAAGTTATATATAAATAGGAATTATAACATGTATGTTTTCGGGGAAAACATGCTAATAGTTAATTGAAATATTATATGTAGCGATTTCGACATAAAGGTGATATTTTTCTAGTACCTACAAACCTAGTACTAAACAACTTGATAAAAAAAAACTGACGATTGTACTTTCAGATTACCACAAACACAGTTCATACAAAGGAAAAACAGTCACATTGTATGGTAAATTTACCTTCGTGAGATTTAGCGAGGAATTAAAGCACTACTTACATTTATTATGCAGCTTTGGTAGCATTTCTCATTATGCTGCAGGACAACCCATAATTCATTTTTGTTAAAAACAAAATAGATAATGCTACACATTAAAGTAATAAATTACTCACCTTAATTTTACGACCTCAGAACGTAGGGTCTGAATATGATTGCTTAAATTGGATGCTGTATCACCATTACTAATGTCCCTAGCAAGAAAAATCTCCATTAATAATAAAACAATGTCTATAATATATAATAATGTGTTCTAAGTGTAACATGCCATTAGACTTTGAAATTCATGCAGAAGAATATGTAAAAAGCTTCATTTTATATTTAGGTTAAAAATCATTTCTTATTACCTCTGCAAATCAGACTTTAACAGAGGAAAAAATTAAATAACAAAGAACAACAAAGAACAAAAAATAAACAAATTTGAATAAACAAGAATATATTTCTATGATAAGTATTAGATTTTCACCTAGGACTAGCTGGATCAGAAACTGGTTGGTCGAGTCTTATTTGCAGAGAACGTTTTTCTGCTTCTAGCTTGTCCATTCGTTTCCAAAGTCTGTTCACTAATGCTTCTTGCTCTTGTTCCAACGTATTTTCCAGTTCCACCTGTAAGTTTTTAAATTGTATTCAGTCTATACAGAAGAAAAAGAAAATTATTTTAAGAACACGAACATTTTCGATTCAAACGCCTACAAAATCAAGTTACGAAACCAGTTTCGTTTCAATAAAAGAATAACGTTTCTTCTTTAGAAATTTGTAAATAAAATCGAAACGACAATTTAGACTAGCGATCAGACAAGAATAACACTAACATACACATGCCATTCATTTAATATCGTTTTCATTGTGTGGAAGTGGATAGTAAATTGTTTCTTATCCATCAAAAGAGATTTTATTTACCAGTTTCGAAAGAAGAAACACTATTTTTTTATCAATACAAATTTCGATAGAAAAATATTTTTCTTGTTTTGAAACAGCTTTAGAAACTTGGTTTTGTAGGCGGCATAAGGATTTTTTTTAAGTAAATGTAATACTTTACTACAAATGTTATAATCAAAGTGCTTAAAATGTGTACCTTTTCCCTACGAAGTCTCTCCAAATTCATTTGCTTTGCAAGTGTCTCAGCTTCCAGCTTTTCTATTTTCCTCATCAATTTATTAACCAGACACTCTTGTTCCTGTTCTAAGGTTTGCTCCAAACGACATTTCTCCTGACGTAACTGCAATACATTAATCCTGTTAATTTCTAGTAACACTTGAGAACCTAAAATTTTGTATACCAAGCAGAAGTCCACAAACAATAGTTTCAAAGTAATATGTAGTATAAGTTTAAAAATTATGCACCAGACCACTCTTATAGACCTCAACTAACTGTTTAACTGTCATGGAAAAGAATTCCTGAACAAAGACAGTTGCAGTTGAAGACAGATGCAGCAGTAGTGCCGGCAAAACCAGCTGTGCTTGGAAGATGTGATGGGGTGTAGAAGCAAGTTACCCGCATCCCACACCAAGGGCTTACCCATCTTCCATGGCAGGAACAACATACCATCCAGTCTTTCCAGACTGTCTCATGCCAGACCATTGGATTCACGTTCAGCTGGTACGCCAGCAGTAACAAGAGCACAATGGATAATGTTGTTAATATTGGCATGTCGAGATATACAGAAAGTGCTGCTACAAGAAAGGTCATGATGTCCAAGATTGTCGACAGCTTCTCTGCAGTGACAAAGATGAGGAAATAGTAAATACCTGATTTAATTTTCTGGAAAGGTCATTTGTTAGGCATTCCTCTTCCCGTTCATAATGGTGAGCCAAAGTTTCTTTTTCTTTCTTTAGGGCTTGAATTTTTTTTAATAATGTGTTAGAAATATATTCTTCCTCCTGCTCGGCCTTTGCTTGCTGGAAAGTAAAATCAAAATATAATTTAACAATTACATTAAAATACTTTAGTACAAACTAATATGCAAAAATATTAGTCAGTCAGTTAAAATATTAATGATAAAGGAGTAAAAAAATCACATCACTATTCTGGCATAGTTACTATGTAACATTATGAGATGAGTGATAGTATTCATCAGTAATACTAACTTAGTGAGAAATACTATCATTCAAGATAGAAGAGAGGTCACTCATTTCTAACCAACACTGTCCACCCATAAAGCCCTGACAACCCTACTAAACTGTTGAAACATAATACTAGGTCTATAGTGTTTTTTAGCCTTTGCCAACAGTATAGTACTATTAAATTCAACTAAGAGCGCTTAGAGACACAAATTAATTAATGTAGTAAAACTTAGTAAAGCTTTACTATAAATATTTTTTAATAAAAGTAAAGAACTTACAATTGAAACGGATGCTTGTCTCAAGGCACGATTCTCTTCTTGCAAAGCCTTTACACGGAGCTTATAAGTATCTAACTCCACCTTAAGGACTCTGAAATATTTTGTAAATGAAGTTGACAGCTGATTTATAGTAATACAGTTAACTTAATTTTATTACATTACACCACTACTACTGCCAGTTCAATCTATTTAATGAGCGATAACTATATAGTACATCCAAATAAAGTACAAGTACCTTCTTAACGATTATATATATCGTGGTACGAGTAGATATATTTCGTGAACACAATTCATATAAACACAGTAACTCGAGATTTTTTTTTATTGAAAAAATAATTGTATTAGTAGTTACTCAATTATGCCTCTGATTAAAACTTACCTATTTTGTTGCTGTAGAGATTCAATTCTTTTCTGAAGCTGATCACGAGAAACTGTACTGGGGGGCAACATAGCTCCGCCATCAAGTGAGCTGGAGTCACTCTCAGATGCCGAATCCCCCATTTTATTTCCTGTAATCGATAAAGCTAATTATTTTATTCTACAAAAAGGAAACAATAAACAATAATTTATCTGCAGTATACCTGGCGAAATCACTGTATCATCCATTTGCACGAGTGATGAGGACAGCAACAAAATGTCATATAAGTTGGAATTCACTCCCGTCTTTTTCAATTTGTATCTCAAGTTAGTCGGTTTAATTTTTCCCTATCAAATGAATAAAATATGATCCAAATGGAATGGAATCAAAGTGAAATATAATAAATTAAAACACGTAAAAACGTCTCGTTATTGCAGTCTCAATTATAGATGTGTACAACACAGATTATAAAGTTTTCAACACATCCAACGTCGAATATTTGTATACTCTTTGGTCGCTATTCAATCTTCTTACTAAAAAGTTTGAGGTTTAAATCTCACTTTAGAAAATCGTTTTTGTTATGTAATATTAATTATCCACCAAATGTCGTGATTTCTTGTAGTTTTTTGTTTTGTTATTATCTATTATTACATTCCTACATTATCTCAGCACGTTTACTGTGCACATTTTTAAATTATAGAACGTAGTGAGAATGCCAGCAAAGATGGATAAAACTTTTTTGTTTTTCGATTATAGTAACACTAGCCGAAAAAAAAAACATTATTAAAAAAGTGACACACACGCCATAATGTAAATTGCTTCTCGATTTGGCGTTTGAGTTAAAAAAATTAACATTTTGATGTTATAAATTCGTTTGTAATGTATAAATAAGACATTTAAAATGTCCTTTGTAAATATTGGTAAGATGAAAATCAGTGACTTCTCTATTATCTATGTGTAACACTCTCCATTCAAAGTATTTAGGTTGGATCAAAGGAATCGAAGCCATTTCGTTCTGTTCGTGTAAACGGTATTGAAGATATTTTTCATATTATTCCTAACGTTTTAATCACTCGTAGTGATGTTTACGGAATAGACTGAAAGTTCTACTTAAATGTGAAGGCAGTGTCGTCGCCATAGTTGTAGTGTTGGTACGAATGTACGATTTCAGCAGTCATTGCTGCTGTTATTGCTCCGTATGTAGTGATCGGGGTGGATGGCATAATATCTGTCAACGAAGTGTCTCTTGCTGTTATATTGCCGTAATTATACCAATAGTAATAAAGGATACGAAAATAAATGTGAATTACAGTGATTAACTGCTAAATAAAAGTGCACAAGTTACTTTATTGCTTGTTACTAGTTGTAAACAAATCCCCAAATGTGTTGTAAGGATTTGAGAAACTGGTAAATTTGAATTTAACTGGTAATTATAAACTATTTGTAAGTAACCAAATCTGTGCACTATTTTATTTTTTGGTTTAGATTATTTGTTTTGGGGATCTATAATAATTGAAGCAGTACTGACTTGACATGATCAAATGAACTATTACTTTCTAACTCTTGAAAACTCTTGTAAAATTACTAGAAGACAGTGGGAAATACATTGAAGTGTTTTCTTAAGCTTTAACAATACTAATTTATGAATGACCTGCTGTGTTTTAATACATTATATTAAACTCACACAATAAATTATTACAATATTTTTATTAATAATTGTCTGAAGCTATTGGTTAGCTATGGACTTTTCTTCATAATATTACAATCAGTCAGTGGTTCAGAGAAGTCCTTTAATCATTGCAATGAGAAATGGACTAGTTAGTCCATTTTAGACAGATATGTTAGACAAAATAGTTAATATGTGGCCACATAATATTCAGTGCTGTAAGTAAGACCACATATTTTGTATGGTTTTTCTTTCTTATTATATTATTACTTGATACATTCTTACACTTAAAATTCAAAGTTAGGCCTTGTCTCTCACAAAAAAAATATATAAAATAATAATAACTTGACATCTCACATATGGCTGTCTGATTCTAAAATAGGCAGAGCCTGTACTTTGGTAATCATACTGCTGATAAACATACTTCTTTATTTCTAAATATATACATACATAGTCATCAGTCTATCACCATCCACTACAAACATACATATCACATAAAAATAAATGTATAAAATTATTATTTTTGATTATTCGATTTCATTAATTTTGAGAAGAATATAAAATAATGTTGATAAATTATATAAAACTATTTTCTTTGTGTGGAAATATTAAATAAATAAGCAACAACATATCACTGTAGAATTATATTTTTGGCAATCAGTGCAATTTTTTAAGATAAAATTATGTTTATTATTAATCTTAAAAGCTGTCAGTTGCAGCATTTTGGTCTACTCCCACTAATCATGGTGTATAGAAGTCATGAACTGGATAAGTTTCAATATACAAGAGAAGTTAGAGCTAGTGCCCTACTCCTACTGCTACTGACCTTTAAATATGAATTAGTTGCAACTACAAGAAATAAATTACGACCATGGTTTAATTCTGTTGTTTGAAAACTCTCTAAACTAAAAATCATTAAAAGTTAGTTTAGTCCTGTCAAACAATGTTTCCTATTCTGAAATCATAGTATTTGACTAACAATGGCATTTATTTAAACTTAACACTCATTATAATTTTATAGTTATCATTTCTGATTCCCTTCAGTTTCTTTTGTCTTTATAGTCACTGTTCAACTCTAATATAGTATGATATGTAGTGTGATATTTTATTGTCTATAACCTTCTTTAATCGTAACTTTACCCAACACAAAAAGAATTATTTAAATCTAAGATAATTCCAGAGATAAGCACAATTAAAAAAACAATCCAATAAAACAACTCTTAAAGTTTATTAAATGAGTATAAATATATATATGTACCAATCCGTCTGGCCAGCATGATAAAGTAGGCCAAAACCTCCTTTCTAAGGAGAGGCCTATGTCTAGCAGTGGACTGTTTATAGGCTGTTGATGTGATGATGTGATGTGAAATGAGTATAGATTTCATTCCAGATGAATAATTTAACTTAAAAATTAAAGACATTTGATTGATTTACATGTTATAGTATTATATGTAATAAATTATATATCTGTTTTTAGGGTAAGCATTAGCTATGGCTCAATATTACCAGATAGTTGGGCAAGGTCATCAACTAACTCTTGAAGACATACAAAGATTTTGTCCAAACATATGCTTGGATGGTATTATAGTAAACCAAGATGACCAACAGCAATATGCTCAACAGCAGGTGACTTATAAGTTCTTTAATACATTTGTAGGATGCATTGAAACCACAATCGTTAATGGCCTTCAAACAATTGTATTTTAAAGGTGGTTGTGCAGCAAGCAGATTCAACACCAAGTGATATTATAGTTAGTGAAGGTGTGCAGCCCCAGCTGGTTGTCAGTGATGGATTACAATACCAGCAACAGTATATCATTCGACATGACCCCTCTCAACCACAACGTGACTTTCAGCAGCAACAACAACAGCAGCAGCAGCAGCAACAACAGCAGCAGCAAGCATTACATAGACATCAAGTGGGTATTGAAGCCAAATGCAAATTTTAATAAGATAATCTTAATAAGATTTTATAATAGGATAATCTGCTAAAATATTAGTTATTTTTTTTAGATTTCAATTTATATATGCGCATGTGACACCCCAGGTGTTGCAAATATCTATATATAAGGGCACTGGTGGGCTGAATGCTTATTTGCCACCTTTTTGGTAAATTGAAGAGCGAGTAATGTAGACCGTTAACAATCAAGTTTTGAAATACAAAACTAATTAATAAAATTTCTCACATAAGTGAATACTTAAATATTATACACCCTTCAGTTGTGTTATGAAAAGGCAAATATAATTCCTGAAATTCCAAACTATTGTCTTAAAACCAATGTCTACACCCTTAGCCCAATTACACAGCTATAAACAAAGCTATAAACTGTAATCACAATATTAGTGATTGTTAATATAGTGTATAACAAAATATTTGAGCAAATGTTATATAAGCTATGAAATATAATTTTTTGTAGGTTTACTACACATCTGATTTGCCTGTGGATGCTCAGGTTGTGTTACAACAGGCCCAACAGATAATTGATGCATCTTTGATGCAACAGTCATCTACACAACGCCCACAACATGTATGTCTCCTGTCTAAATCCTTGTCTAACATTAATTCACTTTAGGAAGTATGCATTACGGTTGTAGAAGTTCTTATAATATGCTTGGCAGTTATCACTTTTCATTTGGTTAAAAAAATTCAATAAAATTGACAACTTTTGGAATTATTTTAGCTCTTAATAAAATATTTAACAAAAAAGTATAATATTAACCTTAGCTCAAAAGTATTACTCAACTCCGTTTGTAACAAGCTAATTATTGAAAAACAAAATACCCGACTGTGTGAAAAAATCCATCAAGCCGTTCAGGCTGCAGAGTGTGCCAAACAATTATACATACATAGTCTCAAAAAAATCACCCACCTTCTGGTGCAGTCGGGTAAAAATGTGATATTTTCTTATATACATATGAGACTACTAGTAACGCCACTCAAACTGCTAGATAAGGATGGACTACTGAATAAAGACATAAAACTTCTGGCCTTATTAGTTGGTGCTCAATTCAATAAATGATTCTGGTCTCATTGTAATAACTTTAGTTTACCAAGAGATATATTTTTATTACAGATATACTTAGCTTACTTATCATGATCTTTATAACTAATCAAGTGGTATCAACGGTCCCCTATGTTTGAACCCAACAGGAAACTGGTCTATTTTTTGCATACTATTTTCTTACCATTATTTGGTGCAGTTCATTAGTACATGGAATCATTCAAATAAGTTTTGAATTAATCTCATGTTACCTGCTATGCTCTTTAAATGTTTCATTAAATTTGTAAGTCCATTATATAAATGGCTTACGACCATTTAGCCACACATCATTCATCATCTACAAAGTGCAACACATTGTAAAATTAACACTGCCTATTCAAATTAACCAAATAAATTACTTTTAATCATTTTCAAATAAAAATCTTTATTTTAATTAAACTAAAATAGCTTAAATGTTCAATAGATAATGAAATTGAGAATCCACATTTAAGTTTTATACAACTTCAAAGGCAAATAAGCACACGACCCGCTGGACAGTAAGTGGTTACCGATGCCTGCATATACTGAGAATACCAGCGGTGTCACTTGCGCTGTGCTAAATCTTAGCATTAGCAAAAACTTAACAGTATACAATTTATATCTTTTAAACTACCAACCATGCCACATAATATATGGCAACAGCTAGAGTTCTCCTGACGTGTGTATAAAATAATTGTATTTTTTTCTTATATTATACGTTGCTGTGATAATGAGTGATAAGACATGCAAAACCTATTTATCTATAAATCGTATCCTTCGGCCTATACTTTAAACCTAGTCCTTAATATTTAAAATTCAACCGAAATGAGAACCTCGTCCTTTTGAGACTTAAAGCCGGTTATTAAAAATATATATTTAAGTAACTGGGGGTAAGCATTCACAGTCGGTTTCATAGTAATAAACTTGAGACCAGAGATTTGCTTTCCACTCCTCTCAGTGTAACGTAATTACGCAGTCTTTCAATTAGTTCCTGGTAATTAGGTACTGTTCTGTGTGGTTTTGTACATATTTTCAAATCATCATTTATTCGGGACTCAATAGGAAAAGTTTGTTTCAAGGGTGTTGTCAATACTTTTGAGCTTTAATCAAATCTCCGTAAAACTAACATTATGGGTCACACTTTATTGCCAATTTATGGATTCTAGAGAGTCATGCCATGTATTTACTAAACACAACCTTGTTTAATCTAATTATATTATCAACACAACCTTTTTTCTGTCTTTACGCTCCTAATGTACCCCAATGCCCCACGTTGGGCGCTCAAATATGCTTGAAAGGCAACCATTAGTTTCTTTCGCATGTGGGGGGTTATCTTAAATTTTCTTCAAATCTAGGAATTTCATTCAATGTTTTTATAATGTTTTTTTTTAATTTAAGACTGGTGGATGTGATCAAAATAATGATAGATATAATAAATATTACTTTCCTCATCGTGCAATGCTTTGCTTGTTTTCTAATGGTGCATAAAATACTATTATATTAAATAAAATCGTTTAGTGTATATGTTGAAATTAATATTAATAACTAACATTGGGTATTTTATAAATTATGCAACTTAAAACGTCGATGGGAATTCAATGACGCAAAATTGCACTCCATAAATTTGATTTGCAATATGGAAGGCTGTGTCGTAAACATTTATAAACATGGCCGTATAAAAAAAATCGGACATAATCTCGCTAGCAAAATACTGTGTCACTCAGAGTCGGCCAGCTAGCTGTACGTATAGGCCGGCACACACATTACACACATTAGTCGGCCATTGGCGTAATGGCAAACATAGTCAGCGAGACGCGTTATGCAGCGAAAAAATATAAATATACAACATGTTTTGCTTGGTAAAATAGTGTAAAAACCGTAGTGTCCGAAAGAAAAATAATCCAGAAATCACGTTTCATAGGTAAATTAATAATTCAATTTCTTTTTCCAGATTTTACACATTAAAAGCAATCTACAAACGCATTCATTATTAGCAAAGTGTTGCCAATATTCACTTGTGCAAATTACCCGAAATTTAGGCAATTCTTAGTTTATAACTAAAATCAATTTATTAAGGTTATCCATTTAATAGTGACTACTAGGTATTTTATTTCATATTCTTTTTACTAGATTTTCTAACGATTATGAAATATGAAGAAATTATTTCATTAAAGTTATTAGAAATTGTAATAGTGAAAACGATTGCATTCCAATCAAATACAGTAACATTTGCAGTATACATTTTGAAACTATTGGCTTATGTACAATTAAAGGAGGACACCGACGTTTTGTTACTTATGCAGTACCTCAAAAGGTTAATTAACTATCTAACCTGACATGGCATTTATACTTTTTTAGTTGTTGCATCTGCGAAATGGTTATGAGCGGATGGGAGCGAGACCAAAAAATGTGTAACAAGACTTTTTTGCCGACACTTCTTCTGGAACTTCGTTCCGTCTGGGGGTCCATAGACCCCTCACGCCGTTTTTATCGCATAAATTTGGGAAACTTGGCAACCCTAAGTTCATTCTCACGTACAGAGATGCCACTATTACGGTGCCTCAGTTTTGCCTTAGCGGGAGTTCCGACCGACTTCTTTATACGTCTATGTTTGTAAAAATAACTTTCAACGAGGCATGCTCTCATCCCCATCACTTCTATCATTGACACGCACAGATAGAAGTGATGGGGATGGAATAATTTATATATACAAATGTCGAAAAAAATTTTGCACGTACAACTAATTTGCAGAACAAATTATTGTCTGCGGTATTGCCGGATTGATACGACTTTCAAACATGATGAAAATTAACAACACCCACCTCAAGAACCGGCTCACTTTTGAGTCTTTAGATACAGGTGACCATGTGCGATGGTGGTCAGTTTCTATTAAGTGCTCGGATTCGCCCTATATCATAAAAAAGAAGTGCACGGTATTTTGGTAATGCTCTTTAAAAGTATTACGCGCCTTACACTCAATTGATGTAAAGCTATAGATTCGCGTTAGGTGACACACACGAATAGTAATTTAGCTTCATAATTAATTGCGCTTTTTGTATAACATGAATTCGGATGTAGGTAACCTATGTATATAAAATTTAAAGCTAATGAATGCTCTATGATACTAAATCATAATAGATCAATACTTGGCAAGTCAAAATTATTAAAAAAAACTTTTGTTGTCATAGTAATATTTTGTTTATCCGTGTGTTTTCTTTCATGACACATGTAGCTAGTGAATCCCGCACACGTGCTAACACAACCAACTGTGATACATCCCGCTCAACAGCCACCACCGCAACCCCCACCTCAGCAACCACAGCCGCAGCATGCCCCGCAGCAAACGGTTAGTCAGTTATGATACTAAAAATAAGATGAATACTGTAACAACTTTATACAACACACTTTATAAAAGTATGTTTTTAGTGGGTATAGTCCAAAAACATTAAAACCTTAAAAAAATGGATTCTAGAAAACAATACGTTGGGGTACGCCTTTTTTATCTAATTAGTAAAAGAAAAAAATTAAGAAAAATATTAAATTTACAGTACAAAGCTTACGGCCTGTACCTAAAAAAGCTTTTCTAGCAAAACATGAAAAGCGAATAGAGCAGAAGCCAGTCTCAACTATCATTGCGGTAGATGGTAGACTAACAAAACTAGTAGTCCCGATTGTGAGTACGAAAATTATTTTAAAAATTACCCTGGTGGTGACGAGCAACATATATACAAAAAACTCCGCTCAAGCTTTCGCATCCGCACCTCAAGATCCTCAGAATCTTCTGATTTACTACTCAGACCGACTGTGCTATCACGTTACAAGACAATCGTTTAATTTGATCATCTGGGATCGACATCATTATTTCACACTAGCCACCATTACTTGTAACTAAATACACATGCTGCAGGAGGCGCCTAGATCAAAATCAATTAGTGTGTCAGTGATACACTATATAAATAATTAGACTACTGTTTGTGTCAAAACACGCGCATGCCATCATGCATGTTTATTAAAGATACATAAAAAATTATTTAAAAGATGTGCAAAATTAGCCAACATATCTTTAATGACACATTTTTATTGTAGTTCAAATTTGTAATTACAGCAACAACAGCAACCACAACAGCAATTGCCACGTGCGTCCCCTCAAATCATCCAGCACTTTCAGCAACAGCAACAAATTCACTTACAACAACTACAACAACAGCAACTGCAGCACCAACTCCAACAACAACACCAACAACACATGCAACCTCAACAAATACAGCATCAGCAAGTTGTTATGCATGCAGCTTACATAAATCAGCAGGTGAGTCCAATTCGAATGAATAAAATAGTCTAATCTCTTTTTATTATTAAGTGGACACAAGATATGATAAATTAGAGATCGTTAAGGTCAAGTTAATACCTTAAATCACAAGTAACCAGTTACTAAGAGAGAAAGTGTAATGATGAGCTGCAAAATCAAATATGGTCGAAGTATGACTTGTTTACAAGATTAATATAATTTCAACGTTTAATGACATTTGATTAGGGTACACCGACGCGAGCGACGGCGCCACGCGTCCTGAACCAGGCGCTGAGCAATAGCCCGGTGACGCTGGTGCGGACGCCCGTGCGCACGGTGCGGCCGCGGCGACCGGCGGCGCGCGCGCACCACCAGCCCCCCGCGCCCTCCGCTCCGCCTCCGCGGATGCTCAATGCCATGCAACCGGTGACTATATCGTTCTTTCTACTTTAGGAATACCATTATATTAATCTAGTGGCACTCGAACGTATTCATTCCGATGTTAAAAAAAATAATTATATTTTTTTACTTTATTCACTTCATTATTTTAATTGCAACATACTACTAAACGGTCAGGCCTCATCACCGGCTCCGGGCGGTCCGGCTCGCGTGGGTTCCCCCCGCGTGCTCAACCCGCAATCGCAGCACGCTCAACACCGCCCGCCGCGACCGCGCACACCCTTGCACCACACGCTCCAGGTTAAAAACATATAAGATAAAATATATTGAAAATTTTAAATGACATATATTACATAAC
Organism: Arctia plantaginis; assembly: GCA_902825455.1. Classification (NCBI taxonomy): domain Eukaryota; kingdom Metazoa; phylum Arthropoda; class Insecta; order Lepidoptera; family Erebidae; genus Arctia; species Arctia plantaginis. Next base: position 11,857,314 of record CADEBD010000314.1, on the reverse strand, counting down.
AAACAAACAAACACCCAGACCAAACAAATAAATACAGTACGTTAAAAAGAAATAAAACACTATCGTTGAGAAGTACAATGTCCCTGATCACAAATTTAATTATCTTTTAAATAATTTTTACAGCAACAGCAACAGCATCAACAAATGCAACAACAACATCAGCAACATCAACTCACTCAACATGTCATCAGTCCACAACTTCATCAACAGCAACTAAATCAAATCAAGCTCTCCAATCATCCAGTAAGTTAATTTATATCTTACGCAGATGAACATCGTCAACGACAAAACACTTACACATTCTTTAAGCGTGTGGCCTTTGGGGCTGTTACCCCACCGGAGTTTTCGGTGGGGCGGTATGTCGGAATCGAACCGACTTAAACCTCACGGGTGTGCGGTACTAAGCTAAAAATAGGTGAGACCCGGAGCCTACTTGTTATTGTTATTAACACATCTGGGCCCTTCCTAGCGCCTGCATACCAAAGCGTCGCTACCAAGTTTAAGTAAAACTTGCCCATAAATCTTAAATTCAAAAGCTAGTTATTGATACTATACACCTCAAAAACTATGTGAGGTATCGGTGATTAATGTATTTTTTTTTATTTCAGCTTCTCAACCAACAGAATCAGGCTACACGCATCATCACACCTCAGGGAACAATAGTAACGCAAAACTTAACGTCACAATTACCCCAGCACACAGTAGTTCAGGCAAGCCAGAACAATGGACCTCTACCTCAAAACACTCTCACTACCATTCCGCAAAGATCTTCACCACATCCTCAACACATACAACAATCCAAAAAAGTCGTAGTTCAACCGAACAACGCAAGCGATATGGATGATCTCGAGGAGAGCATTACAGCTGCCATTCTCACTAAGCATTCGGTAAATGATAATATGAATGTTACGCCGCAGCAGTTCCACACGCCCTCACCCGCGATGCGACCCAACCAAACAGTACCCCAGTCTCACCAACAAATTAGTTTTAACTCACAGCATGGATATCAACAGCAACAGTTAACCTATGAACAACCTCACATTCAGCAACATCCCCAAACACTCAGTCAGTTATTGATGGACGGAGATTCTACGGAGGAAGACCAACAAGTATTAACATTAATTAACGGCCAGAGAATAACTCTCGGGGAATATAAACGTACAATGCAACAGCCTCAGCGAGGACCCATTCAGCCACAACAGGGAAGGTATTGATGTATTGTTAAATTACGAATTACCTTACTCTTAAATATCGAACCATAAAATAATATTTAACAAAGGTGCTTAATACTGATTCAGAGACAACTATCTAACATGGCCTGCAATTAGTTTCTTCTGTACAACACTTACATATTATCTAATTTTTTAATTATTTATGTTTTATATAATGTACTAAATACATTCAATCAGACTTCAAAGAAAATATGTGTTAAAAATGGAACTCTATCTACTTTACAACAAACACTTTTAAACACATATTTACATTATTTATTTTTGTTATAGAGAAACAGGCAGGCAAACCTTAGTAAGAAGTAAAGAACAACAGAGGCCTGTACAAAGGGTACCACCGATGCAAGCACAGCAACAAACTCCTCAACAAGGTTGGTTCATATTGTTTACATTGTCACCTTTGGTGTGTAAAATAGTTTTCATATATTAACAAAAGGCAACAACTACATTAATTTTTTTAGTCTTTATTATTGTTTATGGAGTGCCACTGAATATTTTTCTTGAGATTAAAAAGTAAAAATACTGATGTACAGCTTTTGCTAACTCTGCAGTTTTTATATAGTTGTATTGGTCTGTTTATTATATGCTATATGGGTCTTTATTGCCTTAAATTTGGTAGAAAATATTTGCAGTTTATTGTTCTTTCATAATTATATTGGTTTGGTTTTGATATAGTTTATATTTAGAATGTTTTGTTTTAGAAAACAGTGAAATGTCAGGGCCTTCTGAACAGGCGTCGGAACCACAGTCTGCTAAAATGTTAATATTTCTACAAAATGGCGAACAGAGACTAATTACTTTTACATTGCCAAAAGAAAGTTGCACACTTCAGGAAGTTCTTGAACAGGTAACTTCATAACAAACCTTTTTTTTTATTTGATATAAATGACTAGCTGACTAATGTGTTTCATATTTTGAACAGGTCAACGTTCCATTTTCGGAGGATACTCATATACAATGTATGCAGAATACTAGTAGTGAGATAGACTATTTTGTATCTGTTGGTTCAACAACTAGAATTGAGGAGATGTTAGAAAATCACCCGGTTAGTACACCTTCTTTTGCAGTTATTATTTAATTTGGATGTGTTGCAACAAACTAATATTGAATTATGTAATTTCAGATGCTAGTGGGTGATATTAGTAATAGGAATTCCCCGTCTGTTATGTCCCGACCTCAGAGTAGTGAAATGTCTACACCTGAGAAATCCCAGTGTCCTGATAATGGTATGTATTGTGAACTTGCTAACTTCAATATATACTTTTCAATAGTTTTGTGTAACTTTCATGTTCTTTAATAACTGGCAAATACCTACAAGCGACAGTACAGACTGTTTTCAGGTAAATTCATAATCATGTTTTCTTCATTTAGGCTGGATTTTGAATTGTATTTTTTTGTATGAATTGTCGTTTTAGGTATTTTCAAAGGGTCACCAAGTTTTGCCTCTTTTGTAATTAAATATTTACTAAAACTTTGCCATATTTAAATAATTACATATCTTTAGAATATAGTGGTAACATCCAACAACATATTATCATAGGTAACTTATGAGTTATTGTTTTAGGAAACATCAGCCCTGAATCTCCTGGACCACGGTCTCCCCCTCCCCGACATGTTGATGGCATGTTAGCTGTATGTAAATTCTGTGGATACACAGGATATGACTTTAGTCGCTGTGAAAGGTATATTTAATTGTACATTTTAACTGTTCAAAATAGTATTTAAAGATGTGTGAAGACACATATCTCACCTACGCTTTTTAACTTTAAATATTTTTATAACAATCACTCTATTTTTTTACCTTATAGTAAATTATTTTCTACTTTTCAGTTACAAAATCGTGATTGTTATGTTTTTAAACTATTATTTTTACCACTACCTACCAAGACAACTATTGACTGCTAGGTGCAACTACCACAGGCTTTCTAACCTCAAATATTAAATTTTCAGTACACTTGAACCCAAAAGTTTGTTTGCATGTTTGTTTACTCATAGAAATTAAACATCTAAAACAATAATTAGTAGGACCCAAGAAATCGATAGTTTCCTAATTCATGCCGCTAGCTGCCTGCTCTTGAAGGTCAGAGAGCCCTTTAATAATAACTCGAAAAGTATTTATCAAATTCAAATAAAATTTTAGCACATTATACTTCTAGAAAATACCACAAATGCGAATGTGTGGCAATAACTTACGCCGCCACAACGGCTTTGTCTAGAGGTATCAAGGACTATAACATCCGAATACTATCTGACAGCATGGCCGTCCTAAAGGCACTAGAGGGCAACACAATGACCTCTGGTATTGTCTTCGAATGCCATCAAGCATTGGAGCAGCTTGCCACATTAAATGTAGTACTCCTCCAATGGATTTTAGGGCACAGTAACTCACACGGGAACGATGCCGCAGATGAGTTGGCAAGGAGGGGCTCGGCAACCCCAGCTACCGGCCCAACCATACTACTGCCAATACCGTTTAATCAAATACGATTCTGGGTCAGGCAACGGACTCGTGAAGCACACAACCGGAGGTGAAAAAACTCACCCGGCTGCAGACATTCCAAACTGGTGCTGGCTCAAGTCACACCACGACTTACCTGCAGATTGATTAGTCTTAGCAGACTGGAAATCCGAATAGTTGTCGAAACTATAACAGGACACCTAGCCCTGAACCAACACCTATTTATCATCAATGCTACGGACATCCCTGTGTGCAGGGGATGTCTGAAAGCAGAAGAAACGGCCGCCCACATAGTCCTGGAATGCGAGGAAGTGGCCACACAACGGGCAAGTATCATTCCCGATACAAAATCGCTCCTAGAAGCCTGTGAACGCCCCAGGAGGCTTCTGCGCTTCTGGAAGAAGCTTGGTTGGCTCACCCAGCTAACCAGTCCTCGACCCATAAAGGACCACTCTTCAGTCTAAATGCGGAAACCGAAGCCCACAACCAATACCAATACCACAAAAAGTTCATTTCTGTTTAAATTTCTCACTGCCCACCACTTCGACAGATTGGATTTTATTTTCAACAGTTCAGTTGAAAGAACCAAATAAGCTATTGAACACTTGAGTTAGTTGTAATTTCATTTGTCTAAACTAATGGATTCTTTTAAAGTAGGTCTTCAAGTAGGTACTATTGTCTAAACTGCTTTGACAGTTTTCATTAAAATGGATTCGGTTTGAGGTATTTTTCTATTGCAGATTAAATCAAAGTGGAGATAAATTGAGCTACTGGAATAAAAGTTATTATTTTATTAGTTAAATATTATTTTAGTTACATTTTTAACTGTACTTCTGCAACCGATGGAAGTTAACAACTGAACTCATAAAAATAAATCTTGTTTTCTTTTTCAAGGTGTAAACGAGTATTCACTGATGAACCTAAAAGTGTACCAAGCAAAAAAGTAGAACAAAAGAAAAAGGACCCAGAGAAAACAAACCTAGAAAAACAAAAGTAAGGAATTCATAATTTATTCTTTAAAATAAAGTATATACAGAATTACTGGGTAAATCGAGCTAAATACCTTAAGGGGTTGTAGTTGCCATAATTTCTGATAGATTTCACTATGAATTACCATATCCCAAAAATAACCATTTTCAAGATATTGGACTTAATATTTTTTATAAAAATCGTCTATTTTTGCCTAATATTTTTTTAGAACATATCTTTTACTTTTTATAATTTCAATTACTAAAATTGTAGTTAACAAACCTGGCCGAAGTAGATGGTTAAAAATAGGAAAAATAAATATATAAGTAAAAATAATGTTTTTCTTTGACAAATATTATTAAAAAAATCAATGAAAGTTAAACTGCAGATTGTTTAGAAAACATGTGCGTATTCTCAGCTATCAGAAATGATGGCAACTACAACCCCTTAAAGTATTTAGGTCGATTAACCCAGTAACCTTGTATCCATACTACAATTTTTAACAGTAAACTGAAGATAGTATGTTTATAATATATATTAACTGGTAGGTAACTCCTTAAAATTGACAGTACTAAATTTACGCTAAAACTAAATTAATTTCCAGTAAATAAAATGTATATCTATATATAAAATATATACATACATGATAGCAAATATATACATAAAATGTAGATATTTGCTATCATATAATTCTGAACGACTTCTTACTTTTCTTTCTTACTGATAAATTATTAATATTGTATTGAAAAAAAATTTGTTAATAGACTGAAGTTTTACATTAAATTACTTTTGTTCTAGTACTTGTGGTGAAGGAATCAAAATAAATTTATTAAAGACTACAATGAAGACACTTAACAACAAGACAGTAAGTGCTCTTTTTATTTAGATATTATTTCCAGAATATAAATTATCAGAATATGAAGTAACTTTTCTAACAAAATGTGTTTTATGTCAGCCTCTGCAAGAAAAAAAAACCCCAAGAGTGAGAAAGCCTAAAGGAAAACAACCAGATCCAGAACCTGTCATATTGACTTTAAGCTCTGATGAAGAAGATTCAAATAGTTCCTTAATGAGTAATCAGGTAAGCTGTATACAAGTTTGACAGCCTAGTTTTAAAAATGCGAACATATATGAATGTTTAAATAAAAGTTTTCTAAACTAACTATTTAATTCCAGCATGAACAATCAATCAGTATGAAGGAACCTTCTTTAAGTGAAATTGAAGGTGGTACTCCAGACAGTGGCATTGGTATGGATGCAATGGATGGTAAGTTTTATATTGTTATGTATTTTATTTTTTGCTAATAGTCCAATATATATACTGGTGAAATCAACCTAGATACTTTAGGCCATTATTGCTGATAGATTTCACTATGAAATACCATATCCCAATCCTAACGATTTTCAAGATATTTGACTTTATATGTAAATTTCCGAAATTTTACCTAATATTTATAAAAGATAATAATAGCAAAATATTTTTCTTTTAAATAAGTTTTTCCTTTGTGCAATATTTAAAAAAAATCTACGTCAGTTGAATTGCACATGTACAAATTATCAGCTATCTAAAATGGTATAATAGTCTAGGGTAGTATCAGAATTCTTAGAGACAACACATTAACATGCGGCACTCGACGACCGAGATAGCCTGCTATGTATTTATCCACGAGCTCGTGCAGATACGCATTGGCAGTATCCTAATAAATCAAAATAGCAGCCCATACGGTCACCTTTGGCGAACGATGCGGTCTCTGATGCTTGCGTTTCGAATTGGTTGCACTCGAGTAGTGGCAGTTCTGATTATTTACGTGGCCATTAGGGTGAAAATGAGCTTCATTCGAAAACAAGCGAACAAGTAACCGTTCAATTACGAATTCTAAACTCTGAGTTGCATTTTGAGGGGTTCTTGCACCAATTGACCAATTGCACAACGCACAATCCGTTTCCGAGAAACGCTCCATCGCTCCACCAAATTCCCAAGAGCCAGGCTACCGATCGACATATCCCTAAACTTTGTTTTGGGACAGCTAGTATAATTATGTATTATCGACCCAGAAATTGGTTTACCACTCTAAGGCTGAATATCATTTGCACGTACAAAACTTCAAGGTCTATTTTCGCTTGACAGATTAATAACTGCCACGTCAGAATCTGTCATTCCTGTTTATTTAAACTCGGAACTGATGGCTTGCAATTTAACCTCCTGCTACTCTATGTGCAATAAAACGTTTTGTTTAGTTTCGACGTAAAATAATTGAATTTTGGATCCAGGGCATTAAACTTTATTATATATGTTTTTAATAGATTTAAAAACGTCCCATTTCCTGCTAGTAGCGTAAAGAGTTTTAGGATTAATAATAAACAATGATTTATCATTTAAAAATAACATAAATTTATTGTCCTTCATAAAACGTAACAGTATCACTTAATTGTAAAAAAAAAATATGGGGAAATATCAGCCTAATAACGCGTGTTTCCACCATTAGCTTCGGTGATTGCTAACAAGCGACTTCTCATAGAGCCAAGGAGGCGTGAACAAATGTCTGTCCCGTGCAAAGCCTTCCAAACTTCATGGCAATGACTATCGATGGCATCTCGAGTTCTCTCATTGCGGTGATGCCATCGCTGCACCATAAGTCCCCAAAGGTTTTCGATCGGGTTAAGATCTGGATTTTTAGACGGCCATGGAATCAAGTTAATGAATGAATGAATGTTGATCAAACCAGGTACGAGTCACTCTAGCTGTGTGTAATCTGCAGTTGTCTTGTAGAAAATTAAATTGAGGCAGATCGCTTTCCGGGTAGACGTTCCGGACGGTTGGCAACATAGCATTTTCTAAATTATCCACATAATCTAAAGCGTTGGATTTCGGAGGTAGTCTGCTTAATTCTCCGACTCCATCTGCCGACATCCAGCCCCAAATATTTACACTGATTCTACCAGACTCCGTGGTCGGCACAACATGTTCTTGAGTGTATCTAGTATTATTGTAACGCCAGAGAGTCATTCGACCATGTTGGCTAGATTGGAACGTTTTTTCGTCCGTAAATATCGTAGTAGACCAATCGAAATTGAAGTACTCCCGGGCAAAATTTAAACGAGCCGCTTTGTTAGCGTCGGTCAAATAAACTTTTTTAGCGTGACGTCTGTAATGCAATCCCATACTATGCAAATGCTGCCGAATGGTCTCTTTCGTAACATCGAATTCTTCTGCAAAATCGCTGGTAGAAGTGAAGCCGTTCTCTTCGTACTGACGTCTCATTGTTTCTCTTTGCTCGCTGGACAGTGCAGGCGGCCGACCACTTCGCCTATGATCTTGAAGATTACCTTCTTCCCCTTCACGTCTTATCCAAAAACGTGTCGTATATCGCGATATGTTCAGTTCTCTAGAAATATCACTTATGTTGTATCCTAACCGATGTAATGATATAATTTCGGCTCTTTCCTGTAAGTTTAAATTACGCGACATTTTCTTGACAGTAAGTGACTCGAGTTGATCAATAACTGACACTTGACAGATCATAAGTCAAAAGCGATTCGAAAATGAATTAGTTTTTTTTAAGTATGGTATCTAGAATAAACCTCCTTGATTTATAAGGACAAGTTGGTTTGTGTTTACATAAATTATTCTCTATTGCATTGACATCACAGTTCAAGTTGCATGCTCTTTTAACCATTGCTCTGTGATTGGCTCACAGTTAACCAATTACGTTAATGTAATACAGTAATCCTTAGCGAATAATTATGTTACTGGGAGATGTCATCAAAAGTGGTAAACCAATTTCTTGGTCGCCTATACAAAATTAAGTAACTTAACTAATTATGATAGTGTCAAACTAAAAAAATATTTAAGTCCTACGTTTTCATAACACGAAACGTTGTTTGACAGGACTAAACTAATTTAAGTGATTTTTAGTTTAGAGAGTTTTCGAATAACAGAATTCAGTCCTTAAATATCCATGTTACAAACTTGAAGAAGTCTAGCTTGTGTGAGATTTGTCTTACGATTACTTTTGTTCGAGTGTCTGAAGTATTTTTGAAAAATGTACAAAATTGTAATTCGTAACTCTACATTTTATTTCTCTCTAAGAGTTGTTAACCCCTTTGGTTAATGTTAAAAGCAATTGACAAAATGATGTTGTTAATGATTCGGTCCATCGTACGTAAAAACGTAGTAGCCTTAAACAGGACCTAGACTGGTTATATCAACATTCCAAAACCGAAGATATTTTTGAAAAAAATATTGAGAAAGATTATAGTCATCTCCTATTACTGGCACGACCATTGGAACACAAACATGGCATGTGTGCTTTGTTAGCTAATAGAGGCATGTAGATCTAAAAAAACATCCCGGGTGTAGAAATTAATTGCCCTAATTACATTATATGTTAGTTTTATAAGCAAAGGGAATAATAAATTCTACCATGGTAAAAAAAGAAAGAAAGCCATATGAAAGATTTATTATTTAATTCAACCTAGATCTGTATAAAAACTTCCCACGTGTTGAAACCTTTATAAAGTCCATAAAATGTATGTCTGCTTTGAAAAATAACCCATAGAATCCGAGGATACGCACGAAAAGTAAGGCAAATAACACTGAGCCATTTTCGTTTAGTTGACGAACGGCGGGTGTCGGTGCTTAAATTCAAATTGTAGTGCTAACAGCTCTCGTAATTTTAATACAAAATGACAGTTTGCGCAATTAAAGGGTGCCACGGTTAATTGGAAAAACATGAGATTTTTTTTAATGTAACATGTAAGTAAGGATTACGTTTATGCCAATATATTGGTGTTAAACATTTTTCAAAGCAAAATAAAAACATTAAATTTCGGCAGACACTATTTTGAGCAAATGTTGTCACGCCAGATGGCCTCACCTGTCACCCCCAGGCCTGCGCTTATGGAGGACGGAGGTCGTTCTGCGACCTCCGGCGCCTGCGGTACCTGGCCCGTTCCCGGGCCTGGCGGGCCGGGAGAGTCCTAAACCTCTCCCGGTCCCGCTCCGCCGTCTCCTTCGCGAGCATAACTTGCTCGCAGAAGGAGACGGCAGAGTTCCACGCACTCTCGCTCCGCACGATAAATCCTTTCTACCCCTGCAGATATAGGAGATAATTCGTTGGCCTATGATGCCAAGGAGAAAGCTGATCTCCTAGGCAAATTCTTTGCATCTAACTCGACTTTGGATGACGGGGGATACGTACCGCCGACGATACAGCGGTGCCAGAGTTATATGTGTCGTCCGCGTAGCACACGACGGCGACACCATCCAAGAAGGGACCGCGAAACACCCAGTCGTAGCCGATGTTCCACAAGAGTGGCCCTAACACCGACCCCTGCGGAACACCGCACGACATTTCACGCCTACCGAGACCGGTCCTACTGGGGTAGACGACGGCTCTCTCCGACAAATATGCCCCGACTATGCGGCGGAGGTAGAGAGGCACTTCGTGATACACGAGCGCCTCCCTGATGCAGCTCCAGGGCATAGTGTTGAACGCGTTGGCGATGTCCAAGGACACTGCCAACACCACTTCGCCCCGGGAGACTGCTTCCTCCGCCAGAGCCTTCACGCGCATGATCGCATCCACGGTGGAGCGCCCCTGACGGAAACCGTACTGGCTGTCAGCCAGATCCGGCCCAAACATCACGAGATGCTTGACGAGGCGCCTTGCAATCACTCTTTCAAAGAGCTTGCATACCTCGTCAAGCAACACTATGGGCCAGTAGGCAGACGGTGAGTCCGCCGGGCGCCCCTCCTTTCGGATGAGAACCAGTTTCCCCGTCTTACACAATTTCGGAAACTGGCCCCGCTTGAGGCATGAACTGAAGAACCCTCGCAGTCGGGGCTCGAGAGCCTCGTCGACTAAGGCCAGGACCCACGCTCGGCCAGGAATGCCATCGGGTCCCGGGGCGGTGTGTTTGACTTTAAGCCGTAACACCGCCACCCTTAGTTCCACCCCAGTGACATCAGGCACGTCGTCGTCATCCACGTTAGGCGCCTCAAGCGCCGGAGGCGGAGCCATCTGTGGCGGAGTATGCTCCACCACTCGCGTTGGAACAGGGAGCCAACGACCCTCTCAAGCAGCTCTGGCTGAAGACACCGGGTGAGCGGCGGGGCCCATGGGCGCATCTTGCCCCTAACCATACGATAGGGGTGTCCCCACAGATCCCGCTCCAGTGTCTCCAGCATCTCGCGGCGGGCCTCGCTCTTGGCCCGCTTTATCGCTGCCTGAAGGGTCCTCTTGGCAACCCTGTAACCCGCTAACAGCTCCGCCTCTCTCGCTGCCGTATCTTCGGGGCGGCGACGCCTCCTGCGGAACCTGGACCACTGGCGGCGCGCGGTCACGCAGGCTTGACGCAGCTGTGCGATCTCCGGCGACCACCAGTAGACCTGGCGCCTCGCAGTATTGGGCTGAGCCCTAGGCATCGCCGCATCGCAGACGCGGGTCATGGCCTTCCGGAACCACTGTGCCTCAGCATCGACTTCGACAGGCCTGTCCGGCGCAGGAGCCCAGGCCTGTACGATGGCGGCTTCCAGGAGGAGGTCGCGATCTAAGCGCTTGAGCGCCCAACGTGGTTCAGGTGGTGCCGGTCTGACCGGCGCGCCATCTGTAGGGGCGGAGACGTCAAACCGAATATATCGGTGATCCGAACCTGTCTCCTCCCCGACAACGACGCGCCAGCCTTGGACACGACGCGCTAGCGAGGGGCATGCGAACGAGATGTCCACGATCGAACTACCCCTCGCCGTCACGAACGTGGCCACGGCCCCCCGGTTTAGGAGAACTAGGCCGAATCTTTCAGCCCAGTTCTCCAATGCCCTGCCCCTCGGCTTCGTGCGCAGGGAACTCCAAGCCTGCGACCAGGCGTTGAAGTCCCCCAGTACAAGAACCGGGTGGGGGCGACAGGCATCGACGACGACGGCCAGCTGAGCGAGCCATTGCTCGTACTCAGGTTTCGGTTCGGCGTGAATTAAGCGGCCACGACCGCTATATCCCCAACTATCGCCGCTACATAGCCCCGTCCCCTTGCAACTACTGCAAGAGGTGGAGTGCCGGCTGCGGTACCGTGCACCAGGGCCGCCGTGCCGTCCAAGTCGGTCTCCCAGGCAGGCCCGAGAAACCGATGGACATATGGCTCGGCGACAGCGGCGATTTTGATGGATCACTGCCATGCTCTGGAGCAGAAGATCCTGAGCATCGGCACCGTGGCCTACGTTCACCTGGAGGATGCGGAGATGTGGATCCATCACTGGACTTCCATCCCCGCATCCCGCAGCGAACTTTGCTGCTGTCCAGCGGCACTCCCCGTCTGGATCAGCGGCCCGGAGGCGGAAGGTCGGCCTCCCGGCTTCGGTCCTGATAGGGCACAGGCCTTACCACCAACCCGGTGGTCGGCAGGCTTGCCCCCCGCTGCGCACCTAAAGCAACGCAGCGGAGCGTTGCAGCCACCCGCCTTGTGACCGGGCTGGCCACAGCGGAAGCATCGGTCACCTACGGTGGCCTCCGCCGTGCAGTGCACCCCTACGTGCCCCACCGACAGGCACCTGAAGCACCTTGCCGGTCGGGCCTGCAGGAGTCGTGCCTGCGCCCTCAGGAAACCTCCGACCAGGAGGCTCCGTCCATCGGCGACCTTCTGGGCCGCCGCGATGGGGCAGCTGACAACCGCTGCCCCCTGTCCACCGGGGCCGAAGCGTATTGCTAAGGCCTTCACGCTGTCCAGAGGGCAGCTTCCCGTCTCCGCCACGGCGAGTCTGAGCTCGTCCGCCGTGACAGAGTCGTCCAGGCCCGTGATGCGAACTTCGGCGCATTTAGTGGGCCTGGACACTCGGACGTCAGCTGCATCCAGTGACTCCCTCAGCTTAGCTGCTAGGGCGTCTGCTTTGGGGTCACTGGTAGCGCCGGCGACCTCGAGGAGCCGGGCTCCCGTCCGTGTGTTTTTACACCGGACGCCCGGAATCTCGAGGGCTTTGAGGTCCACGTTGGCCTTGACTTTCGTCAAGACCTCGGCGTACCCCCACGCCCCTCTCCGCTGCCTCCGCCGTCAAAGTGATAACGACGGCCGAGGAGCGAGGGGCGCGGAGCTTCCTCGGCGCTCCCATCGCGGCGGCGGCGGCATCCCTCCTCGCCTTCTTGGCCGCTTTTTTGGCGGCCTTCCGCCTCTTTTTGCTATCCCCGGCCACCGTCCAGCCCCGCTCCAACGGGCGCTGTGCGGTGTCAGCCGTGGCCGTGGAGACTATGGCTTGGGTTGGGGCCGCCTTCCCCCTCCCTTTGCCCTTTCCGGCCTTCTGGGGCGGGGGCGCTGATGACGGCCCAACCACGCTAGCTGCTGGCTGGGCTGTTAGGTCCGCAGTTACATAGAATACACCCAAACTTTGAAACAAATATTTACAAATTGTACAAATATTTGGTCCGACCAGGGAATTAAACCCGAGATCTCTTCATTACAGTCGCATATGCTATCACTGCATCATCGACGATGTCATAATAAATTTTAATGGGCATACAGTATATAATAACTTTAAAAGGATCTCTTCTATTGGACTCTTTTAATGTTTCGTTGTGTATACACGGTGATTTTATAGGCGTTTTGGGTACGAAACATTTTAATTTGGAATCATCTATAGTACCAATAAAAATGGTTAAATCAATTGTAATGTTGACTAAAAAAAAGTTTGAGTTTTAAAATTCATTTTTACTCGATGGACTTGGAAAGTAGTAATGGACTGATCATTCATTCATTATCTTAATTGAATGAAACACGTCCGTGCGCGTTTCGGCGGCCGCTGCGCACCGCTGACGCTAACAGCAGCTGATAAAAGTATACCTACCTATAGGCGCGAGCTAGCGAGTACTTACGTAGATAGACTCCAGTTTGTCCTTCATACTTTACACGGGCTTAGGACCGTCGGAAATACCTATTTTATTTAAACTTCTTTTCGATTATTAATCACGATTGTTCTTTTCACAACAAATCAATTTATCAACGGACTGTAGGTATAAATATTTCAGGCGTATTTAAAAAATCGGAGCTATCTACAGAATAATTAACTTACATAAATATTTACAGTTCATTTACACTTCTCTGTATCGAAGCAACTGCTCAAAATGGAGTCCGCTGCGTTCAATACACAAACGTCCACGTTTAATGCAATTGTTTTTTTAATTTTCTTAATGTGTTTCTAGCACTTTTCACTTTATCAAAAGCGTCTACTATCGCAATGCGTAAATCATCACGGCTTTCATATTCCCGTGTATAAACAAGTCTTTTTATTTCCGACCATAAGAAAAAATCCAGGAGCGTTAAGTCCGGGCTTCTAGGTGGCCAAGGCACAGGCCCTCCTCGACCTATCCACCGACGCACTACACTCCGACTAATAATAATTTAAACGTCCTTGACCTTGCGCATGAGTCGGCGCACGAAATTGTCCGTGGTCGAGAAGACGTTGGGTTGCAACCAAGATGGTAGGTGTGGCGGGAATTTGAGGGCTTTCAATTCCACGTAGCCGTAGTGCATTTAAATGCTCCGGCTGGGAATACAAACGCCGAGCCTCTTCCAAGTTGTAGTTGGCAGTAGCGTACAGCTGTACCATTGCCAAGTACTCCACGTTTGAAAATTCGTACTGTCGACTCATTTTAGCGCTAATCAATGTAGCGTGCCGTCACGATTTTATGGTATTACTGACCGACTGAAAGCGAAGGACGCCTCACGATTACAGGTGAGTCCCGCGCATGCGCCTTCGGGGCATACGTCATTGGTTGGACGACCCCGGCGCAACTCGGTAGCTTTGTTTTTTATTGGCGAATACGATTTTATGTGACTCGATATTAAAACGCATAGTATTTCTATTTGTAGTACTTACCTACGTGTGATTGAATAGCCCTACTACTGGTTCTCACTTTTTCTCTGTAAACGATATGAATATCGACTTTGATGAAAAAAAAAAAAATTTATTAAATTAACGTTATATATAGCTTCTGTTATTGATAAATAATTCAAAATTTTCTTTTCCAAAACGCTTTCAAAATCACCGTATATACAGGGTTACCGGGTAAGTCGACCAGGCGTTGTAGTTACCATCATTTCTGATAGATTTCACTATGAAATACCATACCCCAAAAATAACCATTTTCAAGATATTGGACTAAAGATTTTTTTATAAATTCTTAAAAGTCCTATATGTTGGACTTGCATGCGGGATAGCATGCTATCTATGGGTTCATCCATGAGCCTGTGCGGACATACATTGGCAGTATCCGTAACAAATCATAATATCAGCATATTCCTCGTTCATATAAGTCGTAATCTTCAATAGTATCAGAAGCACAAATCAAAGTCGCGTGTAAAATGTAATACGCGTGAATTACGCCAATCATTATGCCTCAAACTCGTCGGTTTTTTGATATGAAACTATCGCTATATGCGTTATTCCTTCAAATCTGTCTGTATAGTCTGTTTTTGTATCCTAGAGACTAAACTGCCATTACTTGTGTTGCTGCTTTTTTGCAGTTCTTAAATAATGATGTGCCAATATTGGAAATTGACGTTAATAAAATTAAGTTATCGTATTTTTATATTAAATTATCCTAAGAAAATGTGGAGTGGTACTTACTTAAAACGTAATAATACAAAATTAATAAGGTATAAATATTTATATATAATCATCATCATCGTTAGCCTATCGTTGCACTGCTGAACATACATACGCCTCTCCCATTGCACGCCACTTAGATCGATTTTAATAATATGAAACTAATATTTTTAATTACTTTATTAATTACGGGTATTCATTACATCACATTAAAAGGTTCATAATTCTGCAACTCATTATGTCGGCGCTAATACAGAGTTACCACTTTCGAAGGCCATATAAATAAAACACGCACTTAAAATTACTTGTTTATTCTTGTTCGATTATTTATTATTGCTTTCTTTATTTCTCTTCTCAATTTATTAAAAAATTAAGATGATAACCTTTAAACATTTCTTGAAGTAAATCGTGTAATAAAGATAAAAAGTTACGAATTAACAATTTTTTATCGTAGGTACGTCACTGAAAAGAGATGGTATCATTATTTCTAATTTTGACATTTTCATTTCGTCGTCCCAGTGCTTATTTGTTCTATCGACCAATTTATCGAAAATTTACTTTAAATGCAGTATTGTTAAGGCTTATTTCACACCTGTTGGTGAAGGAAGTTTTAAAACTTTTTGCTTTTAAAACAAAAAAAAACAATTTGAATTTTATTTGTGATATGATACTGTAATGAAAGTTTTGTACTTATTTGTTCTACGTCCAGTTTTTGTTCTATGTCCTACATCGTAAGAGGTATTAAGTGCTTGAGTGTTCTATGTCCACTCAATCGACCAATCATAGCCTACAAAGCCATGTCCGCCATTTTGTATGATTTGATACCGTACCTGGCGATATCACAAGAGACGTCATTTTGTTTTGTGCTTTTTTTAGTCAAGTACCTAATTATGTCTGGACCATATCACAAAGGTAAAAATAAACAGACGCAAGCTTAAACTGAAGAGTGACTACTTTTTAAGATACAGGGATGTTATTATTTTCAATAGAACAAAAAAACTTCGTCCTGTAAAATTCACCCAATGGTAGATAGGACAAATAAGCATCGCTTAAGGCGACGATGTGTCGATTTGGCCTCTGAGATTAAAAAAACAGGCTGTCTGTGATTGGGTTTTGAAAGAGAAAATAATAATAATTAAATAACTTAAGAACTTTACGCCCATGATCTAAGTAAATTAGTAATAACAATCAGGGTACAAATCTCATTTTACATCTAAAATGGAATGTAATAGATTATAGTGCGGCCGCTGAGTTATTACCGATTTGACACATGACGAATTGACAATACTAGTGAAGTGACTGAACCAGTAACCCTAATATCATTTGGGAACAGTTTGTTTTTAAATATTCTAGTATAGTGTGTAATTAAATAAAATCAAAACAAATAATAGTTAAAGACACAGGTTCTTTATTAGGTGGAGTATCCTTGATGGGCGTAGATAATTTTTCGAGGACATATAAAAAAAAAACAAATTTGTAAACACTGTTACACATTTTAATTAATAGAATAGGTACAAGATGTTTTAATAAATGACTACCTATCATTTATTAAAACAATTATTCAGACTCTGAACCAGTTCGCCAGAGCTGTCATCGCTATCAGTTACTTGTATGACAATTTCATTGTCTATAATGGTGTCCACTCTTATATCGCGTTCATAATCTTCTGTTATTAGTTTTCGAGTCTTTTCGACGACCTTGACCCAATCTTCTTTCGTTATTTTGCTGCAAGCATCTTTTAATAGACCCATCATTTTATTAGTACTGAATGGCGGAGTCGTATTATTACGAGCTGCGTAACCTGTAATGTAAACATTAAATAACGTTAATTTATTACATTAAATAAACGAAATGTTACACAATTACCTACATGTAAGGGACATGAGATATTTATTTCTTAGTTATGTATCTTTTTACTTATATGCTGAATATTGGATGTTATAATAGTACAAATTATTCATATTCATAACTTATGCGATAAAAAACAATACCTTTGATTAGCTCAATGGCATTGTACTGGCAGTGATAAGGCGGAATTCGAAGTACCCGATGTCCATGTGCCAGAGCTATCTCATCTACTTCATAACGGACTCTTGATGTTTTATTTTCTCGTACCAACTTTACTAAGTCAGACTTTAGCATTTCGGCAGTAGTTTCAATTCCATTTTGGTGTAGCCATGCTACGAGATCAGCTTTCTTGTCGGCCTGAGTAGGCGCTTTATTCACTTGTTTCGAGTGATATGAAGCGTTGTCCATTATTATGATAGAAGGCTCTGGCAGGCTGGGTAATAATTGATTTTCGAACCAATTCGTAAAAGTGTCTGTATCCATCTCCTCGTGGTAATCGGAAGTACTTTTTGACGCGAAAGCCAGCAGTCTATTTTCAAAGAAACCACTTCCAGCAGAACCGGCGTGACAAATTATCAGTCGCGATCCTTTTCCAATTGGAACCTTTGAGGTTGATGCTTTTGTTTCGTCAGTCCAAGAGCGTAACACAGTGTGGTTCGCATTTAATCATGTTTCGTCAACAAAAACGACGTTGTCCCAAGACTCGATTTTTCTGGCTTCTCTTAAAAAGTCACTCCTTTTAATTATTTAATCAAATCTTTCCATTAATATTTTCCTTTTATTCGTTTTTTTATATTCAAACCCAATTTCGTGCAATAGTTTTGACAACGTCGTTTTACCGCCTTTAAACAAGCCAGCTTCTTTTAAAGAGACCAAAAGCAAACGTCTAGTTGGAAACTCGTTCCTAGTATAATAACCATATATGTGGTTTCTTATTGCATCTGCATCAAAAACATCAACACCTGTCACGGGCTTTTGTCTTCGTTTTTTCTTAGGAGTGCGTAAAACATTATCTTCACTTCCAGAAGCACCAAATTTTTCTTTATTTATATTATATAGTGTTTTTGCACCAATTCCAAGAGCTTGTGAAACCCGATCTTTCACTTGAGTGACAGGAATCAAAGGGCCGCCATTTTGTGACTCACGCTCAAAGTAATCCTGTAGCTTTAGTACAAGCTCACGACATTGACTATTCAATGTTTTTCCTCGTTTCGGCATTTTCAACAAAATTACCAAACACATACAAAATTAGTCCAATAAAGCGCAACGATAAACAGGAGAAAGCCGAATCAAAAAACAACGGTTACACAAGAGAACGTAGTCTGTGCGCACGAGAGTACGGAAGACGACTAAACTAGTCTTGGGTAGTACACGTACGATGTACTGATAGGTACTAGTACTGGGTATTGTACTAAAAGTAATGTTTCCGAAAGGCAGCTGTTAATCGGACATTTTGCACTATTAGTACACAGTGTCAACTTCAAGCCAGTACTAAAACTATCTATTGTTTACTCTGTCTACTAGTGTCTAAGTTCGTTCGCTGTGCGACGTACTATTAATGGTCCGCTTTATTGTTCCGTATTGGTAAACAGTGTGAGAGTAAAAGGGACAGCGATACAGGTGTATTACAATACGTTGGTTTGTAAAGTATGAAGGAAAATCAAATAGTATGCTTCAAAATTAAGTGTAATCTAAAAAATCGTATTTAAAAGTCAAACTGTTAGGGTTTATGGGATTCCGAAAGAGATAACACATTAAAAATAATCAAGAACTGTGTAATTATTTCTATACTGAAGAAAAGTAATAATATCAATACAAACGCTTAAGTTTTCTACTTCTACTAAAACTGTACTAATAGTACTATTACGGTGTGCTAGTACGTTGTACGAATTGTACTAGTACGGTGCGAACCTGCAGATGTCCGATTAAGCACAAGACTAGACTAAACAGATTAAAATAGCGGTGGTAAGGGTGTTGCCAGAATAGTATCGCCAATTACTTAAAAAAATACACCTTTAACATTGCTTAATTGAGGGAGAAAATTATATTTATTAAATGTTGTTTTATATATTATAAATGTTAAAAATTATACATAATCATTTTAATTGTATTTATTTTTAAATCATAGAAAACAGTATTTCTGTCTTTGGATCACACATAAATCTTAAAAATCATAAGATACTGGCAACACAGTGCAATTAGGAGACGCAAAAAAATGGTAGCATTATATTTAGTCTAGTTGCTCGAAGGAATAAGTAAAATAAAAATATCCAAATAAAATAAATATCATAATCTATTCCAATGAATTCGGACCGAATATTATCAAGCACATCGCTATGAAAACTAGACGCACGATGTAACTTTGTACAAGCGCGCCAAAGAACAAAAAATAAATGTTTTCATATTATTTACAAACTTTTTTAAGTTTTGAAACAGAGTTTATTGGAAAATTACTTGATTCTGACATTTTGACATAAAGTTTTATATTAAAGAGGTATTCTAAATCATTCGGCAAATGTGTCGCTCGTGCAAGGTTATATCGATTAATTTAAGAATAATCTGTCAAATCGGTAATAACTCAGCGGCCGTACTATAATTTATAAATTTATTTATAATTTTGGAAACTGGTGTACTAAATGACACATTTTTGGGATGGCAACATTAATCTTCGGTGAAGACACGAGAGTGTATTCCGTACACCGGCGTTTATAATCTATGCTTGTATGTCTGACTGACATTTTGTTATTTATGATCTGTGAAACGTAAAGATCGTTCGCAATGCGTCTTTGGAGTTTTTAATGGTTTTTTGTGATTGAATCAGTAAAATTAAGCAAAAATGTTTGTGGATAGTAAGATACACAGCGGAGGTAAATTATTTTGAAACATAAATTATTGTAAATTCGTTATAGCGCTTATATACACGGCATGGCCCTGACAATGGCCTACGTCTATATTTATGTATAAAACAGTGTCAATACTTTTAATTTCTTGTTAATAACAATACTTTCAGCAAAACATAATATCTAGCAGTAGTTGTCGATAGTCACAAGCATAAATACCTATATAACTAGCATACTTCTTTTTTATTAACGGTCATTAACTTTAACCAAAATATATATTTAAAAGCATATTTAAAGTTGTAAACAGTGATACACAAGTGTCACATCAAAGCCTCACATTCAAGCCAAACCTTCTATACTGGTGGTGTATGAGTGTCTAGAATTGTTTTTTTTTTCCAATTGTCGATCGATCACTCGCCTTATATTTGACTAATACAAAGTAAAACTAAACTAGATGATGTCCCCTTATTCTAAAAAGTTTTTATTCTTTACATTGTGTCATCACTCTAAGTTTATTCTCACATTTAAAAACATGTCTGTTGAAATTTGTGAAATGATGACGACTTCATTATTTCACAATTTTACTTCATTGCTAAAAGTAAAAGAACAAATAATGTGGTAAGAACCCCTGCCGAAAATTATATCTGAACCCTAATTGTAAAGCTTTGATAAACTGTACTACTGTATAAAATTGAAACATTATTTTAAGTTACTCTTATTTTGTTTTTACAGATTGTAGTAGAGAAGAGATAATCAGCCACAACTCTCTACAAGTTACTTCCCTTAATTGTCGAACAATTCGCATTGGGTCATACAGATATACACCGAAGGAAAAGGTAGGTTTCATTAATTTTGTTTTATAAATAATGAGCCTGGCACAGTGTGGTCATACTAGTCACACAATGTAGTGTAGCAACTAGGATCACACATAATAATAGTATTTCTGTTAACCTTTCTAAATTCTTTCTACTGCTGTGGGTTCAATCCCCACATAAGGCAATATGTGTCAGTTTCTTCAATCTTTGTAAAGTCCCCTGCAACATACAATATATTCCTTTAAAAAAAAATCCCCTGAGATATCTAGATACTGGACAGTATTAGTGGACACATATTAAAATCATTACAAAATACCGGAGGATATCTGTGCCTCAGCGTCTGGACCAGATACATATCTTTATGCAATTTTTATTAAGCCTGTAGTACTAGTAGAACTCATGGTGCCGTGGGAATGAACATCCCTAAAGACCTAACCTAACCAACGAAATAACTAGGAGTGGTTATGTCATTGCATTGTATGCTGTGAAAGTGGGTGTGAGGGGTATACCAGCTAAATCTATCTATAACCTGTTTAAAGACCTTGGATTGCAAAGAGCACCAGCACGGTTAATCCTTATTAATATTTAGGTAGTTAAAAGTATTTATTAAGTATAAAGGTAGTTTAAGTATCCCCTTAAACTTGACTTCAAACTTGTTCTTTAAGTAAATTTTTCCAGTAACAGTGAAATTTATATGCATACTAATTCTTTCCCCAGGTATACATATCATCTAAAGGTATGAAAATAGTTGCACCTTCACTTAAAAATGAATTACGGGAAGTGGCTCTGATGATACAGTTGAAAGAAGTTGTTAGAATACTTGTACATTTTGGAAAAGGATTACCAGTGATTTTTTTGTATACCATGAGCAAGTGCGGTGTGTATATTAGAAAAGCATTGGACATGACTGATGAATCAGGTATTTTTTTTTCTATTGAAGCCTAGTGTCATAATACATCTTTTTACAACCCTTATATCTAATTAATTATAGTCATGCCTTTTAGTAAAATAATAATTGTGATATTTAATTTTATTGGTTACATTTTTGCAGGTCCTTATTATGATCCAATGTCTAAAATTGATCCTTTCAAAAGGATAACACTGCTACCAGAAACTATATCCGAAGAGGCAAAAATTACCCTCAAAGCTTTATTTGGTAAAGTGATGGATGAATTGAATGCTCGGGAAGCTAATGACATTTTAGTGAGGACCTGTCCTAAAGAAAGCAATAATGTTACGAAAATGGTAACTAGATTATCAAGTGCTTCCATTGCATCTGGAACTAAGAGGTGTGTATCACAATTATTACTCTGTTAAGGTACTTACTGAGAAAACAGTTAGTGTTACTAATATTTGTGTCTATTTGCAGTTCCAACCCTGCTGAAATTCGGCAAATACTAATTTACCCACCTGGGAAGGGTGGTATACCTATTAATACTGAAGACTACATGTGCCTAGCTCAAGATCAATTTTTGAATGATGTCATTATAGATTTTTATTTAAAACATTTAGTTCATGATGTTCTAACCCACAGTCAGAGAGAAAAGACTCATATTTTTAGCACATTTTTCTATAAAAGACTTACAACCAAACCAAGTAAAGTAAATAAGAGTTCAAATCCTCATGAGTGGGATAGTAGTTTAACTCCAGCTCAGAAGAGGCATGCAAGAGTAAAGACTTGGACAAAAAATGTAAACATTTTCGAAAAAGATTACATTGTAGTTCCTATTAATGAAAATTGTCACTGGTTTGTGGCTATCATTTGCTTTCCTAGCCTAGATGGCTGTCGGAGTACTATAGACAACAGTCCTGTGGCGCCACAGGCTGTAAAAAAAAGAGGTATGAATTGAATGAATTCATGATTTATTTTGATCACTTTTCTAATCAATAAATTGTATACCATGTATGTTTTCTATAGAACGCAGATCATCTATGCAAATAGGAAGTACAACCATCACACCACTCACCAAACAGGAACAGCTTACATTAAACTGTGACTCCGACAATCTTAGTGAACGTGATGAAGCTGAAGCAGAGGTATTCATACATTTACTTAATTTTACATATATATAATGGCAGTGTTTATGTAGCTTTGTATTTTAAATCTATTAATAAAATATTTTTTACAGGAAAGTGACTTAGATATGCAATGTGATTCAGATGAAGAAGAAGCTGAGAAACCTCCAGTTGAAAAGAAAATTGAAATTGCAGTAAAGAGAAAAAATGAACCAGTTAAACAGTATGTTCATTTTATGGAAGATTCTATTATATAGTCGTTTTTTTTTGTTAATGACATTACAATGAATTTATGAATTTAGTGTCGCTTTAAACATTACTATTTCATTTCTTTTGTAAATATTTAAATTTTATTATTTTGTTGGTTGGCATAACATAACTACTGTTGGCAGATTTTATTAAAGAAAAGCAATCAAGTTTTTTTGCTTTGTTTCAGACCCTGTATACTAATATTCGATTCATTAGCTGGGGCGTCCAGATCTCGAGTTGTTGCCACATTAAGAGACTACCTCACTTGCGAATATCAAGCTAAAGTAAGCCTTATTACTTACAGTTTAAGCCTAATAGATATGAAAGAATAAAGATTAATTTATATATTTATTTTGTTTTAGGTGTCACCAAACAAAGTTTTCAATAAAGACAATATCAAAGGTAGTTGTCCTAAAATACCACAACAAAACAATTTCACAGACTGTGGCTTGTACTTGTTACAATATGTTGAACAGTTTTTTAAGGTAAGTAGTTTACAAGTTGCTAAACTACAGAAAGTATACATAAAGATTATTTATTACTGCCCATAATATGAGTATAAAATAGTGGTTAGCAATCCTGACTGTTTAGCCTTCGAGGCTTTAGTGGAGTCATACCCATACAGACGCTTTGAACTAACATCTGACATTGTCGTGATTCTTTGATTACTTGTTATTTAATATCAGTAACTGATTATTTTCAATTCAATAAACACCATAATTATTCGATGCTACTTCAAAAACCTATCGAAATTACCAAACGGTCAAAAACAATAGCTAGAAGGAATATAGCGTATTTTTTTTCGCGTTACAGAGCAATCTTCTTAGTGTTAGTGATAGTCAAAAACAGCAATTTGCAATTTATTCTGAGGATGTTTCAATATTAATAGATTTGATTAACGATTTCAGTGGGTTGTCAAAGTATTTTTTGCGGCTCATAACAATTTCTTTGCATCAGTCACTAGAAAACTGAAAGTGTCTGTATAGAATATCATGCAAAGGAATCACAATCACATATCGCAAAAAATGTATTACTATTAACCAAGTTAATATTTTTTTTCTATGTATGCTGTACATCTCATTGATTGTATGTTAATTCTTAACACTACTGGTCTTTTATCTAAGTTTTTTTATGAATTCTAGTACTATTCTAGACTATTATACCTTGTTAGTTAAATAAAAAAAAAAAACTTAAAAGTCTCTTGAAATGGAAATCTTGAAAATGGTTCCATAATGGTATTTCATAGTGAAATCTATCAGAAATGATGGCAACTACAACCCCTTGAATTTATATTTAGATTGACTTACTCAGTAACCCTGTATAGTACTTGCCTAATACTGTTTTAAAGATCCATCTAAATATAATTGTGTTTTGTTACAGGATCCTATTAAAGATTACTTTCTGCCCATAAAACAATTAGCAAATTGGTTTGATGAAATAGTTGTAACTAGAAAACGTGAAGAAATCTCAAATTTGTTAAAAACATTAATGCACAAATATAATCCAGACTCGCATTTGACTTTGCCTGATATTGCATTCCCCACTTTAAATGGTTTGTACTGTGTGTAAAATATTGTAATGTAAATTATTTAATTTGTGTAAGTTTTTGAATTATTTTTCTTTCTTAGGTAAATTAATTGAATCGGAAGAACAGGAGGATGGCTCAGACGGCGATAAGGGTACCTCTAGTAAATTAAAATCCGAAGTTAAGGAGCCTGAAACGCCGACACTGACATTGGTTAAGACAATGCCTACTGGTGATATTGTGGTTAAACGCAGCTATGCTGACTCTTCAGACACCATACACTTACATCGTAAAACTATAAGACTATCAAGTGATGCTGAAAATAGATATATTAAAAAAGGTGATAACGAAAATCAAATCCTAATTCCTATAAAATTAACTTCAAGTGACTTGGTTAAAGACATTCAGAATACTTTAATAGTTAATAAGAATAATAAAACTTTGGGTGATAAAAAACATGGTGTACATAATCAGAATGTAACCAATTTGAACTGTATTCGACAGAACATGGGAGAAAGTGACAGTTCATTTATGAAGTCGAGAAGAGTTAATAAACTCGATGATGTAATAAATGAAACAAGTAAAAAATTCAAAAAGAACGAATGTTAAAACTTGTTTGTCCATATACCATGTCTATTAAATTATTATTAATTTAATAAAGTGTATAGTTGTTCTATGGACTTGTAAATATTAGGTTTAAAACTATTATTAACAATAATATGTATTTAATACTGTACCTATTTTATAAAGATAATTGTAAAGATTTAAAATTTACTTGTGTATCATATTAGCTTCCATAAAATACAAAACTGAAAGTAAATTAAATTGTGACTTTTATCTTTAGTTTTGTCTTTTTTATTTAAAGTTACTTGATAAGTTAGACGAAATATTAAATAAAATGAGTATTAATTTGTTTGTTTATTAAGAAATGACCCTTATAATATTACATAGCTTAGATCAGATTCAAACCAATAATTTTTTTCTTTTACGTAGTATATCAATAGTGATATTCTTGGTTTTTTGGCATTGTCTGACTATGAGAAAACATTATTTCCATGATTTTAGAACTGTTTATCACACCGTCGTTAAGTACCAAATTATTTGCATATAAAAAACCTTTACCGATACTACTGAATCACACCACTAGCACGGTACAATTATAATACAGTACTCCAACTTCATACAAACGGACGAAACGCGAGCTATACCTACGCGCCTCGATCTCGGGGTGCGCTCGGGGCGCAGACAGTCACGGCTGTACCTACCGCAGTGTCGAACGGACGGTGTGTTTTTTTTTTTAACAATAACCGCACGATTTTGTCTCTAAAAATCAGTTAATATGACGAATAGGAAATATTGTGCTGTTTTTGGTTGCATGAATTCGTCAATAACGCATCCAGACATAAGTTTTTTTAAATTACCTGGCGACTGAAAGGTAAGACTAAAATAATTTTACTTACTAGAAGGTAGGTACATAATGTGTGTCTTTTTAATAGATAAGTATTTCCTTTTATCTCATGAAAAAAAGGTGTTTGGATTAATAAATAAAGCGAATAGAGTAACGGAAAGTTATTGAGACGAGTGAAATAGGTAGTTATATGCGGTTCTAAATGAATCATGATACGGTAGGGACCTACCTACTTACGCTTGTGTTAAAACTTCGGTGCATGTGTGTTTTGTTACTTTGCATAATTCAAAGTAAAGACGTGGTATTTTATTATTAATAATATTTGTTTATTATCTGTGTGTATGAATAATACTAGAAATTTTTTTTTACCGTCTGTGTGTCATTAGATAGTTTTCGAAATTTTCACAAAGTGTTTCTGCTGCTACTATAACAACATATACCACTAAAAACTGGTTTTATTTTCTCGGTATTAACAACAACAGCTAGACTCATATATAATATTTAGATGTTTGAGGGTTGTGATTTTAAAACATTCGTAGTCAGCTGTTCAGCTTTTTAATAATTAATTAATTGGTGACCAAAGAATTTTTGTTTTGAGTTGTTGCGAGTTGTAGGTAGGTACCTAATTTATAGAGACGTTAATAAGCTGAGATAAAAAGTTACTTACTCGTCAGCTATTTCTTGCATTCTAGTTGAGTAGGTAGGTGTTGGCGTTTCTAAGGATTGGAGTTTTGTAACGCGTAAGGAGAAAGCACATTTTTTTTATTCTATAGAAGGATTTTTAAGCTATTGCATAGCTTTTATCGCGGGCTCTGAGCGCGGCGCGGCGCGGTGACCGAATCAAGAAATTCTCAAAACCTAACGAAAAATACCTGACACCACGCAGATTTTTTTCTTTTAAAAAAAATATATTATGCAATAGCTTTACCGCGGCAGTCTCCGAGAGTGCCACATGTATTTTTATTTTCAGACGTCTTCAATGGTTGCAACTGATCCGGCGAGATGATTTGGAAAACAAACCTAACTTTAGTTCCTAGCAAGTTTGTGAAAAACATTTTAATTTGGAGGAAGTATTACATTCATCAAATAGAAAACTTTTAAAAAAGAATGCCCTACCATTGTTGATGCTGCCAAGCTTAGCTAGTACTGATCCAGGAGTCTCTCTAAAAGAAGATAAACAAACCCAAACTGCTCCGTTGGTAGGAAATGAAAATAGTACACAGACTGAAAATGCAACAAATGAAATCTTTGCTCAAACCTCAACGAGTCTCTCTAGCAACACTCCAAGAAAAAGAAAATTGAAACTTGAACTCCTCCAATGCAGAAAGAAAATAAAATAATTAAATCTACCAATCAAAAAACAACACGCATTTTTATTGAACACTTCCTATTCAATATACAAAGTATTTCATTTATTTATATAAAAAGGATATTTACAATCACAAATCTAAATAGAAACAGAAAGTAGGCAAATATAATTAAAATGCTGGAGACGGGCAGCCCTAACGCATGTTTACGTACCGCGCGGCTGTAGGCATTTATTTCTATCATGCGGCCGAGTTACACTACTGTATTATAATTGTACCGTGCCACTAGGGTTTCGTTTATAATTTCTTTTTGGTAACGACACAGCTGCTGACTAGTGATGTAACGTGCAAAATAATGTTGAAGTTAGTCGAGTTCACAAGGAATTCGTAAAACATAATTGAGTCCATTGCAACATAAAAAAAACTATATTAATTTTGAAATCTTGATTCGATATTATCTAAGAACTTTATTTTTTTCACCGTTACTTTGTTTAACTTCATCTGCTATCTTTAAAGCAACTTCTGAAAATGCCTTTTGAAATTGGTCATGGTCGTGATCTTACCAGTATTAATAATTGATATCGATAAAAGCATAGGTTTAGTGTTAGAACTTCCTAACGGTGGTGTCGTAGGTGTACCAAAAGAATTTTGTAAACTACACCGTGTCATTGACACTAGCTTGGCCGCCATCATAGATTTTAATAGGTATTATTAACACAAAAAAAATTCGTCAATATTATCAGAATTTGTCGGACACTGGTTCAAAAGTTATAAGCATTTATTTTTCCGGTCATTTTTGGTGTGCGTTGCCCCAGCGGAAATAAATCAAATTTTATTAAATATTGGAGTTTCTCAGATATTTAGTGTATGACGTCGTGTAATTATTGTTGCGCCATAGAATTAAATGGTTGGATTGTTCCAGAATTGTATGAAATGTCGAGGACAGTGCCATCTAGTAAAGTACATCTATTAAGATTGTGGTTCATAGTTATGGTCCTTACAGCGCTAGATGGCGCTGTAGCTGATTCTGGAATATTCTTATTTGTCTCGAACGGACCATCAAATACTAGGGATCTTTCTAGTAAATTCGGTAGCGCAATAAAAGCGTGTTGGCCGTTCGACACAGTATCGTTTTACGACACAGCGAATTAACATCGGAGTGAATTTCAAGTGCGACTAACGAGATATACATAGTGAAATCTAGTTTATTATAGCGAGTGTTTGTAAATATAGAGTGATTAACTGACAACTTTAATTTATTATATTCCCCGCTCGTAACAATGTGGTGTCAGAAGTGGGATAAAAGTATGCCGGTTTTACCCAAAGAAGACACGGAAGGAGAAGGAGGAGGAGGAGAAGCCAGCGTCAGCAAGAGGCTGACCAGAGGCGATTTGGAGGTGCACAACTGCCCACATTGTCAGCAGCCAGCAATGGAAGTCACTCTGTCAACATCGTCAGCGGTTCCAGATATCACGGCCCTAATGATCCAGGAGCAAGCCCGCCATCAGGAGGAGCAGGCCCGCCGCTTGGAAGAACAGCTGCAGCGGGACAAGGTGGAGCAGGCCCGCCGTCAAGAGGAGCAGATAGTTTTGTTAACACGAGAACCGTCTCACTGAACCGCCACATTTGGAAACGGGATGGCGACTACGGTAACTGCTGCTTCTTCGGTGCGAGGGTTCAAAGTGCCGCCATTTGATGGAACATCTTCGTGGTCAGCCTGCAAGATCCAGTTTGAGGCTGTTATGACGGCGAATGGCTGGACTAAGGCCCGGGCTATGACCGCGCTCACCTTGGGTCTCCAGGATCACGCCATAATCGTCCTCGAAGCCCTCGGTAAGCAGGTAGCGTATGAGCTACTAACTACTGGAAGCATTAGAGGCAAGATATGGTGACACTCACCTGGAGCACGTGTTTTGTGCACAACTGAAGGATCGTGCCCAACTCATCGGGGAAAATTTGCAACAATGGGCCCTGGAAGTTGAGAAACTGATCCGTAAGGCATATAAGTGATAGCGGCCATGAGGCTTGGGCACCATGGACCTCTCAAGGACGCCCTAGCCCATGCTTTGGAGGTAGAAGCCATGAGACAAGACCATCGGTTAAATCGCGTCCGGGGGGTTCTGGCGTCACCTGTGCGGGACCGTTATAGGGGTACAGCCCTAGATGTTACGCCTGTGGCGAGAAGGGTCATTTTCGGTCTAGTTGCCAACTTGAAAATCGGTTTCTGCCATTACATTTAACCGTGAGCGAATAGATCTCGTAACAGCGACTGGTCAGCGCATACTCGTCCGAGTATGCGTCGATGCCAAGACCTGACTACTGCAAATATTAGTAAAGATGCACGAATTAAAGTGTCACCACTTTTGGAAGACCGTCGAGATGTTTTGTCCACGGAAGAAATAGACGAGGCTAAGAGGTTGTTAGTTAAATACGCCGATTTTTTTTCTTCTAATGACGCTGATATTGGAAAGACTGGTTTAGTTCAACACACAATTAATACTGGGACTAAGTTGCCTATTCGTCAGCGACCAAGAAGGTTACATGTAGCACGAGAGGAGGAGGTGGAATCCGTGATTGGAGGAATAGTGAGGGACGGCGCTATAGAGCCTTCATCCAGCTCTTGGTGTTCACCTGTAGTGCTTGTAAAAAAAAAAGGATGGCAGCATGCGTTTTTGTTTTGACTGCCGCCGTTTAAACGACATTACGAAAAAGGACAGCTACCCATTACCAAGAATAGATGACACTGGACATGCTAACAGGAGTAAAGTGGTTTAGCACCTTAGATTTTAAAAGTGGATACTGGTAGGTAGAAATTGATCCCAAGGACAAGGAGAAAACAGCGTTTTCTACAGGGAAGGGACTGTGGCAGTTCAAAGTTATGCCCTTTGGATTATGTCACGCGACAGCAATTTTTGAAAGACTGATGGAGCTAGTACTTACCGGATTAATTGCAGACGCCTGTCTGGTCTATTAGGATGACATTATCGTGGGCCGTACGTTTCAAGAACATATTCAAAACCTGGAACGCGTGTTATCGAAAATACGAAGCGCCAACCTAAAGTTAAGTCCTAAGAAATGTTCATTTTTCTAACGGCAAGTAAGGATATGTGGTTTTGGAAGCGGGGGTTCAAACAGATCCGCAAAAGATCACCGCCGTCAGAGCACTTAGTATTAACTCGTTGTGATAAACTCAGAGCCCTGTCCTGTATGGCTAGCTTACGTTTGAATTCGGGCTCCTGTACTCAAATCAAATCAGTCTTGATTTGCCAACCAAGTGTACATAAATAGTCTTAAAATAATAATTACTATCAACTTAGTAGCCTTTTCCAGGCATTAAAAAAAAAATGTAGATTTTCTAGGTTGAAATATCAATCCACGATCAAAAAGTTTGATTTTTTTGGCCTGAGAAATCGATTCTTCGATTAATCGTTCTCAGATCGCCATCCCTAACCTATGGGTGCGAGTATACCAAATATACCAACCAAGTTCTGTCTTCATACCGCGATTCAAGAGTTTTGTTTAAAATGACTGCTCAAAAGGTGGATATAGGTTTCCTAGAAGAAAGAGACAATTGGCTTTTACATCCCAAATTTTTTCCAAGTAAAGTAGGAGGAAAACCAGCATGGTTGGATCTTAAAAATTTACCGCATCCAAATGAATTGACTTGTAAAAAGTGCAGTGAACCTTTAATTTTTCTTTGCCAAGTGAGTCAATTTAATTCATTTAAATAACTTATTTCTTGTTTGAACATTGTTAACCATTACCATTAGTAATCCTGCTTACTTAGCCCAATTGAAATTTAAATTTCAGATTTATGCTCCCTATGAAGAACGTACAGATGCATTTCACAGGACAATATTTCTGTTTGTGTGTAGGAATGGTGTGTGCTGCCAAACAAATGCTTCAGATAATTTCTTAGTTCTGCGTTGTCAACTATCACGACAGAATGACTATTATTCACATGAACCTTGTGAAGAAATAGAGAGTCAAGTAAGAATGTTAAGTACTTACCTACCATTGTATGTACCATTGTACCATGTAACATTACCACTTTTCAATATTATAGTCTAGGCTTCAAACTTCCTAAAAAATCTCCTACTTTACTACTTATGTAAAGCTCACCTGATTTTCATTAGTGTTTTTAATTCTTTTGTCTTTATGTTTATTAAAAAGTACTAACATAAGTAGTTATAATATTATACTTTTGTCATAAACCAAAAGGCAGTGGTGATTTTAATTTTAAAAAGTAATTGAATGTGGGTTAAGTGAATTGAATATTGACGCTCAACACCAGTTTCGGCAAACTCGTCCTAAGCCCTCCTATAATACACTTACAATATGGGTGGTGAGCTTCACTGTGCCTCATCTGGCCGTGTATTCAAAACCAAATTCGATTTTGCAAGTCACGTACGGGCGCATGAGCGTAAACAGAGCTGTTGAAAGGTGACAGGGTGTCGCCGTCGACGGATACGTCTGGGAGGACATCATCATCATCATACATATAGATAAATTACAAACAAAATATAAATAAAAAGGTGTTTTTACTAAGTTCTCTAATTTAATCTGAAGAACAAAAGATCAGAATTGGTCATACTAGGCATCTTAAACCAATTATAATAAAATAATGTATTCTAATTCTAAAATAAAATTATTTTAATGTTCTGCAGGCTTTTTCAATGGATAAGTGGCCCAACTTATGTAATGTATGTGGAACTAGAGCTCCTTCACACTGCGCTAAATGTAAGAAAACTTACTACTGCAGTCGTAAACATCAAGTTCTTGACTGGCAAAAAGGACATAAAGCAATGTGTTCCGAGTTACAGGTATAACTTATTGAAAAGTTATCAATCATACCAATATGTAATAAACATCTCTAATAAAGCATTATTGATTAAGTTCGTATGTCTCAGCTATTTATGGGTGCAGTGTGGTACACCATGGGATTTTGTTTTAATTCTGATTTAGCACTCCAGTAAAATATCTAGTTCCTTTAAGAGCTTCCGTTTGCTTTGGCTATTGTGATAAAATGTAACATTTTCACATAAGTCCACCTAATTATTTTCCTAAATATTTCAGACATTGGATTCATATAAACCCAACAATTTTAAAGTTACACAAGCAGGAAAAGCCTTGTTATTCAAGGAATGGGAGCTTATTGTTGATGAGGAAGATGAGGTTGGTATTGAATATTTAAATTTTTAATGTGGTTGCCTTTATATTAGAGCCATAAATTCACTTCCTATAGAAAAATCTGTCTTGATTATGCATTATCCTTATTACAAAATCAATTAATGATTAGCTACCTGGTTATATTTTTTTAATGATGATATTTGTTAATAGGATGATCCCAAAAATGTTGATGAAAATGAGGAAATGGAAAAGTTACGAAAATTAATGCAAGAAAAGAGAGCAGGTACATTAAGTAATGTCAGTGAAGATGAATTGGAACAATATACTAAAGCACAACCTGAAGACAAGGTTTTTAATAAATTCAGTAAAAGAATCAATAGACATCCAGATCAAGTACTAAGATATGACAGAGGGGGTCAACCTCTTTGGATTACTTCTAATACTGGTAGCTGTGTTGATGATATTCCCAACTGTCAGTACTGTGGTGGCGAAAGGCAATTTGAATTACAAGTAAGTATGTTAAAAGTATTATAAATAAATAGTGACCTACCGAAGGTTCGGTTTTGGACAAAATCGGCGGCAACTTTCGGCTGCACCGAAACTCAGTGTTTAGAAAGTGCCCAACGTTGTTTGGTTAACTTCGTGACTAACTAGTGGAGACCGGCTCTGGCTCAGTTCGCCGTCATCCAGTGCAATGTCTTTTTTTTTTTGGTGTTTGGGGGCAAGCTAGCAGACGGTTCGAATGATGGTAAGTACACCTGCAACTTAAAAGACACCACTGCATCTATACATCTATACAAATAAATAAAATTGGACTGTCTGTTTGTAATATTAAAATAACCGCTTTTTACTAAATGCATATGTATGTTTACACGGTACATATGCCAAAATAACATTTTTTACAATTTTTGTCTGTCTGTCTGTCTGTTTGTTCCGGGTAATCTCTGGAACGGCTGGACCGATTTCGACGGGACTTTCACTGGCAGATAGCTGATGACATAAGGAGTAACTTAGGCTACTTTTTTTAGACTAGCTTCGCCCCGCGGCGTTGCCCGCGGTTATAACAATAAATAATTTTGTATTGTTTTGTTTTTACTTATAATTAATAGTGATATGTGTAGTATTTCATTTGTATAGAGCTTCGTTTTGTTGAGTTTTATATACACGGTGATTTTGAAAGCGTTTTGGAAAAGAAAATTTTGAGTTATTTATCAGTAACAGAAGCTATATATAACGTTAATTTAATAAAATATATATATATTTTTTATCATCAAAGTCGATATTCATATCGATTACAGAGAAAAGGTGAGAACCAGTAGTAGGGCTTTTCAATCGCAAGTAGGTAAATACTACGAATAGAAATACTATACTCACGCGCAAGGTCAAGGACGTTTAAATTATTATTCGCCGGAGTGTAGTGCGTGCATACCTGGACAATGAGTTTAGTGATCGGTGGATAGGTCGAGGAGGGCCAGTGCCTTGGCCACGCAGAAGCCCGGACTTAACGCCCCTGGATTTATTCTTATGGTCGGAAATAAAAATACTTGTTTATACACGGGAATATGAAAGCCGTGATAATTTACGCATTGCGATAGTGGACGCTTTTGATAAAGTGAAAAGTGATAGAGACACATTAAGAAAATTAAAAAACAATTGCATTAAACGTGGACGTTTGTGTATTGAATGCAGCGGACTCCATTTTGAGCAGTTGCTTCGACACAGAGAAGTGTTAATAGGTATGTAAGTTAATTATTCTGTAGATAGCTCAGATTTTTTAAATACGCTTGAAATATTTATACCTACAGTCCGTTGATAAATTGATTTGTTGTGAAAAGAACAATCGTGGTTAATAATCGAAAAGAAGTTTAAATAAAATAGGTATTTCCGACGGTCCTAAGCCCGTGTAAAGTATGAAGGACAAATTGGAGTCGATCTACGTAAGTACTCGCTAGCTCGCGCCTATAGGTATACTTTTATCAGCTGCTGTTAGCGTCAGCGGTGCGCAGCGGCCGCCGAAACGCCCACGGACGTGTTTCATTCATATAAGATAATGAATGAATGATCAGTCCATTACTACTTTCCAAGTCGATCGAGTAAAAATGAATATTAAAACTGAAACATTTTTTTAGACAACATTACAATTGATTTAATCATTTTTATTGGTACTATAGATGATTCCAAATTAAAATGTTTCGTTTCCAAAACGTCTAAAAAATCAACGTGTATATATATATATTAGTGACAGATAAAAGACATTATGTTCGATTCAGGAATTACTTATTACAGAACGTTTCTCAAAATTCAAGCAACGCTTGAGCAGTTTCATAAGGTGAAAACTAACCTCAAGCATTTCTGGAGTTTTGAATAAAATTTTGTAATACGACTCTTAGATTTGTTTTTACTTAATTGCTGTTGAATTACATTCTGTACCCCTATTTCACCATTTTTAACAACCCAAAAAACTTATCCTACGTGTGATCTACAGTCGCTTAACTTTAAGTATGTGAAAACACGTATAGTCCGTTCAAATTACCCAGTCAGCCACCTCGCCCCGTCCTTTCCCGCCTATAGCGTAAGGTACCTATGTAGTTAATTTCTAGTACCTACGTATTTTTTTTATCTACATACCCAAATCCATTTCATCTTAGGAAGCAGAATTAATGCCGTGTGTCTGCCTTATTACAGTGGTTTTAGGGTGGTGTGTTGATATAAGCAGATAAATGGCTAAACAATACACTAGATTTTAGTATACAATCGAAATTTTAAAATGATAGTTTGAGTTTCGGTCTGTTTCGGGTCGGACACTATAAGTAAATACATGTTTATATTTTGCATACGTTAAAAATAGTTATATTGGTTTGCATCGAATAAATTTACCAGAAAAGAATAGTCAAATATTCTTGTGTCCCTCCCACAACTCCGACTTCGTGAACTCCTCGTTCTTTGTGCAAGTGGTACTGCTCTGGAATGCGCTCCCACTAGAAATCAGTATGTCCACAAACCGTGTCGCATTTAAAAATAATGAACATAATTACCTTCTCGACGAGATGGCGGAAGTACCTTAACCAATAGTATAGGTACCTCTCTAAATTCAAGTGTTCAGTGTACGAATATAAAGAATATGCATTTAAATACATATATGTCTAATTATATTTTATTATAACTATATTATCTATATGTGTAATTGTATAATATATGTAAATTTTGTTTAGTTTTATATGCTTATTGATAAGAAATATATCCATAATCAGTGATTACAATAAAATTGTAACCTCGGTGCAACCACCTCACAAAATTTCTACACCATCCAAAGGTTGGTTGGTAGAGAATGCCAAGGGCATTAAGTCCACAGATGTACATAAGTGCACAAAGATGTAATAAATAAATATAGAAATTAACACAAAATTGTAAATGTCAGCTTTAAATTGATTACTATGCAATGCTCTGAAGGCCAATTCTCGTAATAACAGTTCAGTCTCAATTCACTTCAGTGAAAATGCTGTTGATTGTAAAACTTAGCAAGTGTGAGAGGAAATATCAAACACCAGTTTCAAACATATATTTATAGCAAAACTTATGTGTTACCAAGCCGCAGTCATTTTTTGTAAGAGGAAGTTCCGGCGAATCGTTCATAGACCATTCTTATATTTAAAATATAAATCATAGATAATAAGAAACACTGTGGTTTATTTCAACTAGTTCGGATCAACTTTCTATCTCACACTTGTCATAAAAGGTATTTTCGTAGTAAAATAGTAAAGAATTACCAAGACTAGCAGATTACCAATTCATTTTTCAGTTACAGTGCATATAATTACATTAGTCAACGTTGAATGTTTAATTCTTTACTATGAAAATACCTTTTATGACAGTGCCCAGAATGAATGTTGATCGAAACTGAGTTGAATTTTATTACGAGAATTGGCCTTCTGGTCCACTTACAATTTTATATAGACAAAGCACTTGGTTAGTAACTGTAAGGGTCAATTGGCTTACATTATGGTATTAATATGTTTTGTCTAATACGGTTTTTAATGTAATTTTTCAGATAATGCCCCAGCTTCTAAACTTTATAGATGTTGGTATAGAACTAAACAGCATTGACTGGGGTGTACTAGTAGTATACACTTGTAAATCAAGTTGCAATCAGGGGCCAGCTTATAAACAGGAGTTTTTAACAAAACAAGATTTGTCAAACTAATAAACAATTATATTTGTAATATAATCATGTTATAAATAATTATGCTAAAGTTTTATTTATCCTTTACTGAGTTCTTTCCATATTCCTCTGACAGATATGTCATCAAATCATTTAGACCACTAAACTCTGTTCTAGATTGTGGTGGGTTATTCCTGGGTAAAATAGGTAAGATATTGCCAATTTTTTGCCTGAAGTCTTTCAGCTGTAAAAATGAATAAATGGTGAACAATCTACACACCTTAAACAATAAGCAGTCTTTATTATATTTGAATATTTACATCTTTAGCTCCAGAAAGTTTCCATACACCATAACATAAACATGTAGTGCCAGTTATAGCATACAGAGTACCCCAACCAAGTGCTCTTAGTGCAAGTATAACACCAGCATCTGCCAGTTCCGGGTTGCCATGTAGTCCTAAAAAGGTTTTTCTTATAAACTGAACTTTTAAGTAGTACTTAATGTGTATTTAAAGAATATTAACAAAAATCTAAATGAACAGGTAGTATAGCGTTAAAATCATTTTGAAAAATAACTATGTTTTTTGTAAAATAATTAAGTCTTAAAGTAATTGTTGTACCTTTGCTAAAATACTTTGGGTCTGCTTTCTTAACTGTAGAAAGTGTTGCTCCAAATCCTACAAATGCAGATATTCCTGCAACTGTAGCGAAGAATGCGCCAACTGCAAAATAAATTATTGTGTGTGTGTAGTACTAAGTTTCTTAAGACTAACTAACAGTATTAACACTACAGGATGATATATACTTTTAAGATCTATCGTGTACACATTGATAGTAATTAGTATTTGCTTTGTTTTACTGTTGGGGGTTATGATTCCTGATGCAAATTCAGTGACTGACTAGCCTACCCTTTATACGTTGAAGACGTTCTTCTTTTTCCAAAGTAGAGGTTTCCACATTGCTTGTCATATTGTTTGTTGTTTAGGTCATCTTCACTTCGATAATTAAGTTAGAAAACAATCACCCAGCTATGTAATATTATAGGCCCCATCTGATCACTAACATCGCGATCGTATTGAAAATTCCGATAAGATTAATGAATGGGGCTACAGTCACAGAGTATGTAAATACTTTGGCATTGGCACCAGCACCACTTCGTAAACAGCTTCATATGGATGACATTTGACAGATGTCACAAAACAGTGTCTAGTGATATGACCATAGATATATATTCTATATCTATGGATATGACATAACTGGTTCTCAAATTTTTGGCTCCACCACAGCTCTACATAAAACCCTTTGACAGTTTGTTTTTCAAATACATGACATTGGCGAAATAGGGAATATGCACGTGACACCAAAATTGACAAAATACTTTTATTTGTAATTTTCATTGCCAAAAAAAGATACCCATACAAATATTTTTGAAATTTATTATAATTTAATAGTAAAATTTAATCATCAAAAATTGGCTTTTTTAAGATTCCCTCGCAAATTTCTAAAACGCAACGCTATTGGTCGAATAAAACGTGACGTCAACCTACACTGTCAAAAGTGTCAACAAGTTGTGTGTATTTGTAATATTTGGTTTCTGGTGATTATTTGTTTCATTTTAAGTTAATAACTAAAACGTTTTTAGTGTTAAATTATTAAATGCCCGTGTAGAAAGACTCAACACAATGACTGAATATACTTTGTCAGGTGCAGTTTTGATATTATTTGGGCACAAAGGGACGGGGCAATATTTATAATAAGTTTTTATTGGCTTTCCATGGTAATAAGTTAATTTTTATCACTCACTTTTTTAACTTTCAGAAACTTTGTGAACTTCACTCCGTTGTTGACATCGAATTCGTCTTTAAGTGTAATCTGACGTCACAAAAAAAGGGTGCCAAAATGGACGTGTTCAAATTACCCCAAAATGATAGTGATTTTAATAAAAATTTTTGCTTAACGGTTTATATTTCGGATGTGTTATATTTATTTTTGGTAATGTAATAACTAGTAGAATCGTTAAAAAAAAATACATGCATATTCCCTATTGTGGTTACACTACCACAGAGCCATTAACCAAAGGTTGAAGTTGACATAACTGGCTAAATCGATCAATGTAGCGACTATAATCGAATGATGAAATTTAGATTAATTTGTAGGTTTATATTGAGTTTATAGTGAGATTTTAACAATGTATAAATTGGTAATAGCCGCTTTCATAGATGGCGATGTAATTAAAATCGTGTCGAATCAGTTTTACTCGATCGTAACAACTTCGTTCCCATCGGGTGTCCTACGACACCACACGGCTTTTTGTATTATACGAAGAATTTACCACTGCTGTAAAAAAAATAACACGAACCCTTTTTTTTAAGCCTAGATTTTTTCAATAGTTCCAAAGTGTTCTACTGGCAATGGTAGGGTGATAGATAGATCAGATTTCTTTTGCTATTTCATCAAGATATATGTTGGAGTTCGGCGTTTGTGTAACCAATTTTAGTAGTTCTCTTTTAAACACAAACTATTCGGCCTCAACTTCATTATTTTGCAACCATTCTGTAATTTCTAACTTTTTGTTTTTAGTAGTAAGAGCTTTAACTTTTTGTACTGAATGGTAAGGAACGTTACACAACGGACATCCATTAAGATAGTATGAGGCTCATTTAATTTTTTTAAGTAAGGAACCACACTTTGAACATTACATAACATTTTGTTAAACTTTTACTAACAACGACGTCATATTCCTTGTTAAATGGGTTCAAAATGTTGACGCAAGCGCATAACAAACTAGACATTTTCGATATCATTCTGTATGGCAATGTATTTCGTACCTAATTAATTTTCTTCATGTGAATCGGAGCAACTACAAACTACCTCACTTATGAAAAAATTTGATGGATTTAAATTAGATTCTGATGAATTATAATCGCAGTTTTGATAGTTAGTGTTAATAAATTACCTGAAGAATCTTATTATCGAAACACCACATGACAATACATCACTTAATCCAACAACATGAAACCACGTGCGCGAGCAATGAGTCTTATAAAAACGAGCTGCATTATTGGGTTACCGCCTCTGTCGCTGGTCGCTCAGAGCTGACCCTTCCCAGGTGCCGCCTGGGGTCTCACCTGGCTCGGGGCATCGTGAAGACTGAAGCAACCCCTCAAAACAACCGAAGCTCGACAAACCAGCCCATGACCTACCCCTATCTAGGGGTAGCGGGCTACCGCCCCGAAACAGCATCCACATGTGTGGTCTGGACTGGACTGGACGGTGTGAGGTCCCCGACAGTACGCTCGAGCCGTCGGGCTGTACGAATCTGTGTACGACTGTTGGTAAAACCTTGGAATATATCATTAATTGTACTTACTGTTGTCTGTTTTTACTACCGTAAAGATCTATGTACAACTGTCGGTAAGAACTTGGAATACGTATTTACTCTTGGCATTATTTACTACCGTGCGGATTTATGTACAGCTGTTGGTGCGAGCTTGGAATACATCATTACTTGTATTTACTACAGCTTTTATAAAGGGAAACCACTACAATGTAAAGAATGATGTCAGCTTTGCTAACGACTGAGATGGTGGTAGCCGATGCCATTCAAACTACCCAAGAATTAGCGGCATGATTTATATTATATTATTTGTGTTGCTTTGTTGAATCGGTACAGAAATATTAAAGGAATATTGGATCGAATTGTGGCATGTGACGAAAAATGGTTTGTTTAGATTGAAATGTAATACTAATAATATACTTACTAATAATACTTACCGATGAAAATGTAATAGCAATTATTTGGTGGTATCTTCATATTCCGTGTGGTGACGGATTAAGAATACAGAGTGTCACCACCCCTATTCATCCCGTGGATGTCGTAAGAGCCGACTAAGGGAAAAAACTACGCAGAACAACAGCACTGCAGAGAGAAGGAAAACTTGACACAAACCCTATACCAACCCGTCTGGCCAGCGTGGTATAGTAGGCCAAAACCTCCTTTCTAAGGAGAGGTTTATGTCCAGCAGTGGACTATTAAAGGCTGTTGATGATCTTCATATTGTTGTTCACTGTAGCTTTCTCAGTTCTGGTCAGACAATAAAGGCAGATGTTCCTCTCGAAGCTCCCTTTCTATGGGCTTCCCGTGAAATTGTGTGATTGGGTCACCAGTTTCCTTGCAGACAGAAGCATTTTAAGGTCGTTGTCGACGGTGCATGCTCCGACTTGAAATCTGTAAATGCTGGTATCCCACAAGGCAAGTGCTGTCACCCACACTGTTTCTTCTGCATATTAATGACATGTGGCAAACTAGTAGCATCCATTGTTATGCAGATGATAGTACGGGAGATGCCCTTTACTCCGGCCGCCCCAATATTTCTCAAGTCTCAATAGTCGAAACATGTGTCATCAAGTGTCTGAAATTGAAACTTCCTTAGGAGGTTTCAGATTGGGGCCAACTAAATCTAGTTCACTTTAACCCAAAAAAGACACAGGTTTGTGCGTTCACCGCAAATATGATCCCATTAATCGTATCACGTCTGTTTGAGAGTATCTCCCTAACTGCGTCAGCCAGTATCGGAATCCTAGGCATCGACATATCGAGCGAAGTCCAGTTTCAGAATCACTTAGAGAGTAAGGTAAAATCCTCCTCGAAGAAGCTCGGTGTGCTGAACAGATCGAGACAGTATTTCACTCCGGCCCACCACCTTCATCTCTATAAAGCGAAAGTCCGTTCGCATATAGAATACTGTTCTCATCTCTATGCAGGGGCACCTCAGTACCAGCTTCTCCCTTTGGACTGCATCCAACGAAGAGCGACTCGAATCGTCGATAGTCCAAAGATCTCCGATCGGCTCGATCCTTTGGCGTTACGTAGAGATGTAGATTTAATCTGCATTGTCTATCGTATAAATCATGGAGAGTGCTCTGAGGAATTGTTCGGACTAATACCGGCCGAAACATTCCGCTATCGTTCCACATGGCAACATTTTCAACCCCGTCACCTGGATAATTGGCGCTCCCCTACTGTGCGCTTTTCAAGACACTTTTTGCTTCGCACAACCAATCTGTGGGACAATTTATCATCTGCGGTATTACCGGACCGATTTGACCTTCAAACCTTCAAGAGAAGAGCATACTCCACCCTAAAAGGCTCCTGAGTTGCTGACGTTCATGGGCGGCGATAGTCACTTTCCATCAGGTGACCCGTCTGCTCGTCTGCCACTTCTAACATTAAAAACATCCTATGTAGAACACTGAACTAGTAAAAGCTGTTGATGATTATGATAAAGATATATTATAAATCATTAAAATATACATTTACTAATTTAGAACCATGGCGAGACTACAGTAACAGATAATGCTGGATACAAGAAATTGATTCATAGGTATACTTTAACATTAACGTACGGAGGAGCGGAGACTCCTGGCACACGCATCTTAGATGCTTAAACGGAGTTTCAAACAATAATTGTTGTGATTATACCTGTGAAGTTATTTATTCTTATTATTAATGCTCATACATACAGCATAGCACGTTGACGTAACACTTACGTTTGATAGAAATTAGCAACGTATTCCATAAAAGCACAGCTTGTACGAAAAACAAACTGGAAACCAAGGCTTTGTACCAATTTTTTTCCCAATTAGTTTTTTTCCAATCTCAAGTTTTCAGAAGACCTGAGGCATTTCAAATGTGTATAAGTACGGATGATGATTTCAACTATACAACGTGGCACATAGGATTTTTCATGAGATATTTCGGCAACAATATAAAAAATAAATTGATTTTGGGAGAAATAAAAGAATAACCTCAAATAAGAAAAAACTAAACTTTAACATCTGGCAAGACTATGACTAACGGCTGACAAGAATTGTCCGGATAAGAAAAGTTTTAGGTTAGATTTTAAGTTATTTTAAGTTTATCTACATAGATAAATGTAGATAAGGCAAACGCAAAACGCAACAAAAAGTTAAAGAATTAACTAACGACAAGCACAATGAAAACCAGAACAAGTATTATAGAATTATTTGATCAAGCTAAAACAAACGAGAATTATTTAAAAGTATGTGCACCAATGGTTCGTTACAGCAAAGTGCAGTTCAGAACACTTGTTAAAAAGTAAGTTTTGTTTTGCCATGATTTGAAATGATTATCCTTATAATTCATCACAAAATTTTAATACTTTATTAACATCATCTTATTTATAAACATATATACTTATAACTTTTCCTTTCTTGTAACAACTGTCTTTGTAGATACATTAAATAAGTCAATTGACTGTTCTGTTGATCCAGTGGTTATTGTTCCTGAGCTAGAGGTATTGGATTCCATTTCCACCCTGGACAAGTATTTGCATGATGAGTATGATTATTTGTTCTGTATCTGGGTGTAATATATCTGTAAAATGTAAATCTATGAATATGTTTATCAGCAGCCTTAATACCATAATAAAGGATCTGCCTAATTTGGGATCAGATGGCCTTGTGAAAGGTGTGTGAAGTTATTGTTATAATTGAAACAGATTTCACCACTACACTTATAATTATATTTCCAAATACATATAGATAACATAATTTGGTTTCAGCTATGGAGTAGATCTATGTTTTACTCCAATGATATTAGCAGACTCCTTCTGTCAAAATTCCAAGGCTCGCAGTAGTGAGTTTTCCACCACACTGAATGATACACCATTAATAGTGCAGTTTGCAGCTAATAGTAGTGATGCCTTTGTTGATGCTTCAAAATTGGTGTATTCTTATGCAGATGGTGTTGATTTAAACTGTGGTTGCCCACAAAAATGGGCAATGAAAGATGGTTATGGTTGTGCACTTTTATCCAAGCCTGAAACTATATGTGAGTTAGTAAAAGCAATAAAGAGTAAT
This sequence comes from Arctia plantaginis, assembly GCA_902825455.1. Lineage (NCBI taxonomy): Eukaryota > Metazoa > Arthropoda > Insecta > Lepidoptera > Erebidae > Arctia > Arctia plantaginis. The sequence continues at coordinate 11,813,888 of CADEBD010000314.1, read as the reverse complement.
TTGCCACATAACTTCAGTGTATCAGTTAAAATAAGGCTATTAAAAGAGATAAAGAAAACAATTAGTATGTGTCAACAATTAGAAAAATGTGGAGTTAACTTTTTGACTGTACATGGGAGGACACCAACACAAAAAAGTGGTGATAAAATAGATACAATGGGCTTACAAGAGGTTATTGAGTCTGTCAATATTCCAATAATCGCAAATGGTGGTATCAAAACATTAGAAGACGCGGATAATTTGTATCAAGAAGTAAAGTGTAATGGAGTGATGGCTGCTAGTGGAATTCTAACCAATCCAGGATTATTCAGTGGAGCTACCAAAACTCCTCTAAGTTGTGTCAAATTATGGATGGATATGAAAGATAAGGATGTTGATAGCATATCATTTCAATGTTACCATCACCACTTAGTGTTTATGCTTGAAAAAGTTTTATCAAAGCAACAAAAATTGGTATTTAATCATCTAAGTACATTTGAAACGGTTGATAAATACTTATATGAGCATTTGATTAATTGTATGGATAGCTTAGATGTTAAGCATAATCTAGGTAAATTTGTTGATTGTGAATATCCTTATGAAATCACTTCAAAGCATTCTAGTAAATGTAGGTCTTGTGGTAATAGTACATGCTATTGCATCTGTAATAAATATAATTCTAACATTAGTGATGGCAAGTATTTCAGATCTTGTGTAAAAGATGATTCCTTAGATTATATGGACTGTAGTATTTTTGATTTAGTTAGCTAAATATATATATTTAACTATATTAACTTTGTTCACACTTTATTATTTTGTTATGGATCCTATGCTCCGTAATTGTTCTGCAAGGGGAAATCCATAAATTATGTCAAATAAATTTTAAAATTTTTTATTTTCTCTCTTCCTTGTCTTGTTGGTGTAATGTCATAAATAAAATATGAGTAAAAAAATAACTATTTTTTTAGTAAAACAACGTAAAATTATACATAAAATAATAGGTCTATTAATTTGGAGATTTTTTAAAAAGCTTTTTCAGATTTAGTTATCTGTGGGTTGGCGCGCAATTCGTAATTCAAATAAATTTTATTCTGAAGCCATTGATTAGACTAGATTAGTAATTGGCGCTCAAAATCGTTGCCACTGCACATCTGTCCACAGTCATATGCACAGCAAACGTTAGTTTAGTTTTCAAGGTGGCGCTAACCGAGTTCAACCTAGCGACACGAGACCATAACATTTGCAAAAATGGGTAATTGCGTAGTGAAATAATGCGATTCAAGGTCACTAAACTATAATAAATCAAGCAGAATTACTTTTCACACGTGAATATATTATGTATTTATATTGACGTAAATGACGCTATAAGCGATATAAAAATAAGTGTCGAGCAGGACGTTCGACGGTCGGCGCTATGCTGGCCCTGAGGGCCGTGATCGTAGAGGCGGTGAGCTGTAGCGGCGTGTTGTTGGCGGTGTCATTAGACATCGCCAACGCATTCAATAGTCTGCCATTCAGCTGCATCATGGAAGCACTCCACTATCATGGGGTGCCAAAGTACCTGTGGCGCCTGGCAGACTATTTAGAGGAGCTTACCGTCGCGTACGAGGACGAGATGGTAATCTGAGGCGTCGGCGAATGTCGTGAGGTGTTCCACAGGGGTCTGTTCTTAGACCCCTCCTATGGAACATAGGTTACGACTGGGCCCTTCGTGCTGATTTTTTCCCCGGCCTGGGTGTAATTTTTTTCGCCGATGATACTTTGGCTTATAATTTTTGAACCAGTGGCCGACAAATTCTGATATTTGGGGACAAATTTCGACAAATTAGCGACAAAATTTTCGTGTTATCAAAATTATAAGCCATGACGGTGGCCATGTCAGGGTCAGTGACATCTAAAAACAGTTGAATAAAGTTACATGTAGTTTACTTCTCAAGAGAATAAGGAGTTTAGAATACATGTATTTTTATACACCGTCAGGATCGACGCAAACGAAGCCCGCGCGGAAGTCACATCGACAGACGTGTTCATGTTCTATGCCAGAGGTTCCCAGACTTTTTTCTCATAGATCACTCAAAATTTAAAATTTCGACCTGCAGCTACATTTCTACTATACCTATTCCCAAAACTCGACAAAAAACGTGAAGATTAGATCTTACTATAGACATTTGCATTGTGGCTGAACTCCAACCAGGAATTAATAGATTTCGAAAAAAAATGATTGGTTCATTAATTAATTGATTGTGCTGTGGGTGAACTTCAAAAAAGTAAAGTTGGCCATCCAACTTTACTTATTTAACATCAATCAATCAATTCTCACTTATTTCATTAGAAAACTCCTCATTCAGAGTGGTAAAAATTAAAATATGTTATTTATTCAAATATGTATGTATGTAATTATTACACTTAATTATTATTGTTATCATATTACATTGTAATATGATGTCAGTCGTAATATAATTAAAATTAAACAATAACGTAACGTAACTTCTATAAATTTAATGGAAGGGATGTACTTGATGGATTGACAGCAAATTATCAATATTTGGTTTCAGTTTTGTTAGGAATAACCGCAAATCTCCCCGTTTCGTGATATTCAATCTGCTCCTTTTTTTTTGTTAAAAGGTTTGTAACGGTTTGTTAATACCCTCTTTTAAATTTTTACACACAGCTCCTCATTAGTGATAAGTTCGAGTAGCTCCTTTTGTAATATCACATTCTCCACTTCCTTTTCATCAAATGGATTTATGATCCATATTTCCATCGTCAGAATATCTTCAAATCTGATTTTGAAGTCATCATGTAGAGCAATAAAATGTTGAACTTATGTCTAAATATCCTCATCAAGGCATTCTACCTGTGACAAGTTTGAAAACTGGGAAAATTCACGCCGACTAGTGGGAAAATTAATAAAAAAAAAATTCCAAGAAAAGTTGAAATTACACCCTTAGTTTTTATTAAATTTATGCTTTCCCCTTGTAATTATTGTAGTAAGTTAATGTCATTAAAATTTTTGAACAAATTTCGTTTCGCGTAGAAACGTCTGCTTCCAAATTAATCAGGTTTTCTTTTAATCTGGATCTATTCTTTTCAGAAACTCTAAAACTGATTCAAAAAGTGAGTAAAATCTGGTTAAACATGCACCTTTCGACAACTAGCGTACTTCAGTATGTAAGAGCAATCGTTGGAAGTCTTCATCATTTTCATCGCACAAAATTGTGCAAATAAACGCGTATTCAACGCATTTCTTCTTATTTTGTTAACTGCATTCATCACAAATTGAAGCGATTGGTGCAATCTATCACTCAAATTTTTCGCTACTAGGTGTTGTCGGTGGAAAGCACAGTGAATTGCAGTTCCCTCTGGTATAATTCTTTTAAGATGGCTTATAAACTCACGATATCGCCTGACCATGGCAGGAGCTCCATCTGTTGCCACTGTATTTCGGATAAGTTTGTGAATGGAATCGATTTTTCCTTAAAAAAACACTCACACTCTCCAAAGTTTTACGCGAATAGTAGTTCTTCTTGAATTTTTTCGTCCATAATAAATCGAACATACTTATGCCAGTAATAATGCTTCATTACCATTTAAATTTGTTTCGTCCAGTTGAATAGAAAAATTAGTTGTTTGCAGATAATCGATGGTTTCATAGAGTCATTGCTCAAAATGAATTTGATGGAAGAAAACCAATTTTAAATCACACTATACTGTCGACATTTCCTCTTAGATTCAGCCATGTTTCGTATCAGTTAGTTTTTTATTAACAGGTAGGCTGTTAATAAAAAAACTTTGTTTTAGTAATCATAAGGCGGTCTTACTCAACAAGACTCACTCCTATTTAACAGAAAAGGCTTACCTAATCAATTATTGCAATGAAATAAACAAAGTACGAACGGCAAACTGATTCTAATTATTCAAAATTCATAAATCACTTCATAAAACTCTATGGGTCTTAGTCCATAAAAGAGTTTTTTGAATACGGCTGAACCGAATTTAATGTAATGTAAATCATTTTTTCATAAATATATTTTGATATCAAAACGCCGAGATTTTTTTATTTGTTTATTACTTTGTTGCACGTTACAGGTACGTAAAGACGCGTACAATTTATGAAAATATATTTGATTAAGTCATTTGGCATGGGGAACCTGAAACATTTACGATCATGCAGGTCAATCATAACATTTCTCCTTTAGTGAACCACCACCCAGTCGGGTAAAAAAAAAAGACGTGTGGCACTCGGGGACTGCCGCGGTAAAGCTATTGCATAGCATTTTGTATCAACTTATGCAATTATAATTATTTATTTATTTTATTTATGCAGTATTTCTTTTTCTTTTATATTAATTCAAGTTACACTTTTTGAGCGTGGTGACCGATAAAAAACATTTTTTTTCTTTTATTAAATAAAAATATTGAAGCATATATTACAATTTGTTTTTAAATAAATAAATAAAAAATATTATTATTAAATCAAATTACATATCCATGTAAGATTTTTCTGCATTATGTTGACGAAATTTCCTTTGACGTTCAGCATTTGATTTTGGTACTGTTTTCTGTTTTGTTTTTAGCGTGAGGTTTTTTTTCGTTACGGAATTTCTGGATCCGGTCCCCGCGCTCAAGGCCCTCGATAGAAGCTATGCAATAGCTTAAAAATACCACTAAAGTATTGACAAAAAGTTCAACCTTTCACGGCTTTCTATTCTTTTATGGAAGTATCTAATAATGACTGTTCAGTATTTAATTTTTAATACGTACCTACCACAAGCTTCTTTTGAAATTCCGGAAATAAATGAGTTACGTTTCGTATTCGTATAAATATATTGGTGAAGAATCATATAAGTTCATGCAAGATTGCAAGCACACACACCACAAGTCGTACACTTTGTACTGAATATGGAATATACAAGTTTATACAAGTAACAATCGGTGAGCTACTTAAAATATTATATGCCTACATTGATAGGTGAAGTCAAGCCAACATTTTAGTTCTTCTAGATAAATTTTCGTGGTTCCCCGCTTACGAATTGTGATCCCCCAAACGCTAACATAGACCCCCTTCGAGCCTCCCGTGGACCCGTGGGGGTCCACCTGAACCACTTTGGGAACTACTATTCTACGTGTGTTCGTCAAATACTAACACAATTAACTTTTATTAAAATAGATTGTTTATGTAGTCAATATGATAAACACATGCTCTAAACGTATGTTGTCTTTAATGAAAAAATGCAAGTATAGATAGTGAAATAACAATAAGCGCTATGATAAATAACGGAAATATGGATATTTCAGGTAAATTGATCATACTTCTCATTACTCAGTTGATTAAAGTACAAAGACTGCTGTCGTATAGATATCTGTTACATTTTCCTTTTGTATAATATTAAAATGCCAAACGGTATTATTTAAGGTGCTGGTGGTGATTTGGTTTTATTGTAAAACTTAAAGACGAATAGAATTTCAATGAATTCCACGCATAATACTTTAATTAACTAGTAAATTACAATATTATAATAACTAACGAATATGACGACATTTCTTAACAAAAAACTTTTTACACGGAATTTAGGTAAAAATTTACAGTTGTAGAACAAAACGTCTAAGAAAAAGACGTACGGGACGTACAATCCCAATGATCTGATCCGAAAATAAATTGTTTATTTTCTTTTATTATTTGACTTTATAGAACAAAATCTTCGAATAGACATAAAGGATTTTTTTCTGGTCCGATAACTGCGCTGGGCAGAAAAGAAACCGTTTCGTAATCTTTTTCTACACATGCTGTGTTAAAAAATTCAATGTTTTAAAAATAAAGCACAAGTTTCTCGAGAAGGGCCACACACAAAGCGGGGACAGCGTGCACGCCTTCATAGAGCAGGAAGCTGAAAAAATTAAAAAGCAGGACATAGACCCAATGTAAGTTTCTAGATTAGAAGGTACACTCAAATAATAAAGTTATGAGTGTAAAAGAAGAATTTGTACATAAATTAGAACCTAACAAAATATTGTACAAATGTGATCACAGTGATATCGATTTATAAGACTGTTATAGTATGCTCAAATACTCGTCGAAATGCTGTGTCGTATTTATTACCTTTAGAATTACATTATGAGACACCAATCAATTTAACTATAGGATCTCAATAGTTTAGTTGAATTGGGCATAATACCCGTAGATAAGCGATAAGCGGCTTTTTTAAGATCACTCCCTTGTTCAGGTGATATTAATTATTCTGTGAGCGATAGTGAAGAAGAATGATGATGATGATTCTTCTTCACTATCGTTTATTAGGGATCTATTTCTTAGCTTTCCGTGAATTCATCATGCAGTTCCATTGCGTTATAGATCAGGACAACACATGCGACTGCGACAGCGCCTGGGAATTGCGGTTGCGACCGAGGATTCTATTAAGTACTTTCGACTCGTCAGGGCTCACCTGCACTGTCTGCTGTATTGCCCTCGCTACCTAAAGATATTTGATATGATCCTAACAATGCCGCTTTGGATATTCGTTGAAGAAAAGAGCATACTGAAGCTCTTGTCAATCTAAGCAGGTTATAGAGGGATTCAGTTGGTATACCCGTCGCACCCACTTCTACGGCATACGACGCAAAGAAATAGCAATTTCTAGTTATTTCGTTGTTGAAGTCAAAGCACTTATTCCTTTCTAAAGCGTGGTATTCAGGGACGTGAGTGTCCACCTTACCGTGAGTTCTACTAGAACTGCACGATTTACTTTCATAAACTATTACTTTTATAATAAATGTTTAGTAAAGTACTTTATATTGATTGTAAAAGCCTTAAATAATAATGATAAGAAAGTATTTATTATTTACTGTGATTTTTTAAATAGAGGTGATTGTGCTTTATTTTCATATTTATATTCATTTATTACAATCAGATAGTACAATCCATTAGTGTTAGTAATTTCTTATGATAAGTATGTTATTTAATATGATGTCCAAATATTTAAAAATTATGTCACAATAATTAAATTCATATTTTTCATTATTTTATTTTATTATATTTGGTTAGCTTACGGCTAAATTTACAAAATACATATGATGTTAATTATCTAGATGCCATTTGCTTTCTACAAGCTTCCACTTGTAGAAAGAAGACAGTGCTGGTATCTATAATAATACATACTAAATAGACTCACACATACTTACATGGATAGTTACAACAATTTAGGAGCTAAAGATATAACATTTTTTTAAATTTCTGGTGCTACTGCAGAATAGATCGATGAGGTCATTGTGGTTTAGTCTATTAAAAGATCTAGAAACCCTTGATATGTAGCTATTATACCTACCGATAATTACTGTGGCAAAATGGAACATCGATTTTATTAAAACCGATTTTATGTAATTTCATTTAAGAGTAACTTTTTAAGTTTTACAATATTCTACTTATTTTTTAACCGACTTCAAAAAGGAGGAGGTTATCAATTGGGATGTTTTTTTTTATGTGTGGTTGGATGGTTTTTCTTTTTTCGTTCGAAAGAGGTTTATTCCGAAATGGTTTCATTTAAATTTTTATATTGAGCTGATGATAAGTTTTGCAGACAGACAACGGAAATCTTCAAAAAATGACGACAAATCAACCGCGATTGCTGCTAGGTTTTTAGTGCTCTTTGTTAGTATTGTTTGAAGTAGGTTCAACTTTTAAAAAAAAGATTTATTTCATACAAGAATGTCATATAAGAGTTTTGTCAATCAGTATTAAAAAAGGTTACATGTGTACGTAGCACTGGCACTTTTACCAAGAATACCTAATGTTACAAAAGCATTTATGACAGGCGGATTCCCACAGTATATCGATGTCTGGTTAAAGAATCAAGACTATAGAGCAATTATACAAAATATATATGTACAAAAAAATTACAGCCAAATTTGTATAATACAAACTTGAAATCGCTCTACTGAAAGGTAGCGATTCTGCAAAAGTAACTTTATTCTATGGATAGGTCGATATTATGGTTAAGCGAATTTACCTCCGAAATCATCCTAAATAATATGTATCTTAGGTAGCCTAATAATATTGTTTTTTTTTAACGCTGTGGATGATTCTCATGGATCTCCTTCTCCCATTAGGGGGTGGCGAACGGGTCTGACTCTTACTTACTAAAAACCACCTTGGCGTTCCTCTTCTTGTCAAGTGCTGGGGGAGCGAAACCTTACACTATTGTTACCCAAACTAGCGGTAACTAAACTTAGTTGTAAATTTGAAGCTTGCTGAGTTTGAAAAATAATTACGAACATCCAGTTTATTTTTCCTATTCTTAATATAATCTATCACTTGCCCTCAGTTTGCAAACTGAGCGCAAGTGATAGATTTTTTGAACTTTTGTTTTAATCAATTAATTATAAAAAATAATCTTTTACAAAATATTACAAATATATGTAGATAGAAATGTAATATAATGTATATATATATAAAGAATAGAAAAAATATACTGCATGGTACCCAGCAATAACAACTGTTGGCAGTTGTTGACGGATAAACCTCTATTAATTGATTGTGACTGTCTTTTTCCTTTTTTTCGTTGCACATGTAGTATGTTAATGTTCTGCTGAGGTTGCCAAACCCGAGCTACAACTTGCCTCCCTATGTTTTTTTACTTAAACCGTAATTTTAAATTAATACCCAACAATCCGCTGGTCGCTGTCAGCGTATTCTTGTCAGTAACTATCATGATAATATTGGACACACGATTTTGCTAATCAAGAGTTACGAGGCATGCCTTTTTAGTTTTGACGTTTGAAGAAAAAACACAACTAGAACCTTATAGTACTTTTTATTGTTTTATTATTCACCACGTAGCTTAATACACTTGTCCATTCTCTCAAACCAGTTATTATAACATTTATTCCACTCTAAAGTGGGGGTGTTCAAAATGGCTGACTTGAAAGTGTCGACTGCTTCTTCACCGGACTGGAACCTTTGACCTTTGAAGAAATCGTTAGGGCTTAGGTCAGAACTGTATGGAGGATGGTCAAGAATTTCTACTTTTTCCTGCTTCAAATACTCAATCGTTTGACGAGCGCTGTGTGAGCTTGCGTTGTCATGGTGCAGGATGATGCGTCGTGTTGAGTTAGATTTTCGAAGTTCGGCGATGCCTTGTGGTAAACAAACTGTGGTATACCACTCTGCGTTAACCGTTTTACGATCTTCAAGTGCAATAGTCGCAACATGGCCGGTTTTTCCAACGAACGTGGCCACCATCTTCTTTGAAGTGCTTCGAGAACGAACAACTTTAGTCGGCTTTAGGAGATTGTTGTTTGGAATCAGGATCGTAGGCATAGGATCCAAGATTCGTCAGCACTGATGATGTCGTAGACGTGATTTGACTCTCCTCGGTTAAACCTTTGCAGAGTTTTCTTACACCATCTGACGCAGGCCGCTCTGTGATCGTCGGAAAGCAGATGCGGATTCCAACGGCAAACTAGCTTTCTCACACCAAGCGCTTCATGCAAGATCTTCTGAATGGTTGTCCCTTTATTTTTTTATTTTTTTCCTGTGCGGAAATCCCCTCGGATACCACTTACCGGTGGCAATGTCGGACTCGAACCGACTAAAACTGCACGCCGTCTCAGGTACCAGTAGTCGGGGAACCAGGTGTACCCTAGAAAGGAAATCCCTGGTGCCCCGACGTACCTCGGGCCATCTACGGCGGGTAGACGACCCCCCCTGTGTGGGAACCCCCATGTTCCCTTTGTGCTCCCGAAAGGGCGCGCGCGCTTCATAACGCGCTCGCCGCCACCCCGGCCTTCTTCTGCTCGGGTGACAGATGACCTCACCTGTCACCCCCAGGCTTATGGAGGACGGAGGTCGTTCTGCGACCTCCGGCGCCTGAGTCGTCTGCGGTACCTGGCCCGTTTCTGAGCCTGGCGGGCCGGGAGAGTTCTAAACCTCTCCCGGTCCCGCTCCGCCATCTCCTTCGCAAGCATAACTTGCTCGCAGAAGGAGACGGCAGAGTTCCACGCACTCTCGCTCCGCACCATAGCCGCAATAAAGTTATCGAGCGAGAGAACTCCCACTCCGATGGCCGCCACGAGGTCTCGCTTCTGCTCCACACACGCCGGGCATTCTGCCAGCGTGTGGAGCGCCGTGTCCACGGACCGATCACCGCAGAGGTGGCACTCAGGCGTTGGCTCCTTGCGGATCAGACACAGGTGATCCCCGAAACATCCTTTCCCAGTGATCACCTGCGTCAGTCGGTATGAGAGGGTCTCGTGATGCCTCTCGAGCTAATCTTCCATAACGGGTCTTACCGCCGCGATGACGGCGTGCCCGTCTGAATGGTTGTCCCTGAGATGCCTAATAGAGCCTCTATCTCTCGAGAGTTCTTCGAGAATTAGTTGTCTCACAGCAATGTTATCTTCAGTAAGGCAGATTTTGGGCGTCATGGGGCTTCATCACTGAACACAGATGTTAGCTCTTCAAAACACTGAAGCCGTGTCAGGCCTCTTCTAAAGTTGTAGAAAATTATTGCACGAACATTTTCCTTAGAAAGATACATATTCGTACGTAGGTGACCTGACAGATTCCAATTGACGCTATGACTAAACAATAACATTAATCCTAATACTTTCAACTGTTTTGAGATTCAAAATTTAAACATTTTCAAATATAGAACAGTTCCAAATTGAAAATTGCCGGGAAATATTGAAACGACAGAACTTAAAAGGCATGCCTAGTATAATTATTGATGTTCGAAATTTCAAGACCTTTAAAATTTGGACGGTAAAATTTAAAATCAATGGTCTTCAGATGGTGTGTTAGTGCAGTGGAGTTAGTGCAGTGCTTTCAATTTTTTCAACGAAGTTTAAATAGTGGTAAATCTTCATTTGCATTCATTGCAATCCAATGCTCGCCTGAGATTAAAGTTTTAGGTCATCTATATACATTATACCTACATTCTAGGATTGTACAATATATCCTAAACATTATCATCATCAACAGCCTTTAACAGTCCACTGGTGGATATAGGTCTCTCCTTAGAAAGGAGGTTTTGGCTTATTATACCACGCTGGCCAGACGGGTTGGTATAGGGTTTGTTTAAAGTGCGCCTGGCCACCAGGGGAGTTTCTCTGGTGGTCGGGCGCATTGAGGCGCTGGGCTTACGGGTGGCCCTGAATAAGACGGTGGCCCTTTTATTCTATGGGCCCCGTCGTGGTCCACCCGGATGTCTTAATAATATCAGTTCCCGGGATCCCGCCTATTACAGGCGAAGAGTGGCACACCGTGTGGTTTTAGTCGGTCCGATTCCGACACACCACCCGCCGCAAATTCACACGTAAAAAAAAAATGATTTGTTTAAAGTTTTGCGCAGTTTGCTCCCGTCGTCGGCTCTTACAAGAATCCGTATTCTTAATCCGTCACTTCACGGATCACACTCTGATTTTAAACACCACCGTGCTCAAATTTTGTATTATCTCAAAGATTATCTAATTCGGTACCTAAGCATATTTTTATGATGTATCAAAGAAGTGTAATGTAATGCGCGCGTATTCTGCGCAAACCAAGCAACAGTGCTATAAGTATTGTTTAAAAACAGATGGGTACGTTTAAAAAGATTAATGCACTCGGAAGTCTTGAAATACAGTGAACATTAAAAGAAAAACAAATGTGCTGATAAATGCTGCAACTGTCGCTGTGCAAGTGTATAAGTAAGTCTTACACTTTTATGATAACAGTTCATGGTAACAGTAAGCTCCTTCTCTGACCTCGGCCATATATGTATGCACATGTATATTGATGAACCTAACTACAATATCAATTTATTTAGTCTTTTTAAAAACAAGTATATTCCCTAATAAGTTTTTATAGTCGTAAAGAAAAAAGTTTTCCTAGGACATTTGCATTATGATACCAATACCCGGTTCGTACCCATTATCTACATATAAAGAATAATTAAACACTTGCGTTTATTGCCGGTTTTGCTTGCATAAGTTTTTACTGGAGTCTTGGTACTCGTCATTTTCTTCTGGAGAAAAGACCAACGAAATTTCATTTGATTAAAAAAAGATCTATGGAGGTCGTATTTAATAGTGTTAAAGTCAGGCTTTGATATCCGTTGCTACGTTGTCTTCTTAATGTCGTTACCCTAGCTACCAAAAAACGTAACTATTCATCCTATATAATATGTTATTTCTTGGACTTGATAGCAGGTCATGGCGGTCAGTCGCAGGAACCTCTTTAATTAAGATGTTATCAAAATCCATCTAAACATTACTATAATAATTTAAATATGTTTGTCATACCTAAGTACGCCATTAAGAATTAGTAAAAAGTAAGAAATTTAGATTGAAAAAATATTTCTAAACTTAGAAAACCATTGATTTTGAAAAGGTTAAAACCGCTCTACATAATTTGAGCGTTTGGGAGTTTTGTTTTTATTGGGATCAAGGCTTAAAAGAATTGTTTGAACAAATTTATTGAGCTTGGCGGTGATTATCTAGATAAATTTAAGTCCAGAGTCTACCCTTATTTTCATGGTGAACGGACGGACTTTCCAATGCACCCTTTTACCTAACTATTAAATGAGAAAGGTTGTAATTGTGTTCTTGTGTGTTTGAATTGGTCCCAATGTTTACGCATGTACACCTTTTATATTTGCCGAATTTGGACAAAATTTAAAACAGATAGATTTTGTTATGGTTTCACACATTAGCACACGCAGATTGTCATTTGTGCAGAAAAAGTAGTTGGTGGCGCTATCTAGTCACAATAAATATATAGGTTTCTTTAATCGCAACAGTCGCGGGCAACAGTAGGGAAGGTAATCACTAACTTTTTCTAAGAATCTTATTTACGTTTTAATTGCCCAGTTACAATAACGAGTTTAAGCGTAACACAGTACGAGTTTAAAAAACATATTATGAGCCCCATTACTTGTACAATAACGGTGGTAAAGTAGTTACATACTCATATAAAAAACATACGTGGCAATTATACATGCGTGACGACGGTATTAATCACTGCTACTAATTTTAATTAATTATATTTCGAGAAAGTGGGATTCTCAGGGATCCTCCAATTTGAAGAAGGAGTTCATAGCTGCTTTTAAAAACTATTGTGGCTTTATTGAAACTTATTGGCATGCCTATTTAGCAGCAGGTGCTCCGATTTTCTACCGATTTAAAAAACAAAAATATTTATGCTTTAAGATGCTTTACCCTATCTTTCTACTTTATGATTGTTTAGGAACATGTGCCAGGTCCCTCCAACACAAAGGGAGGATCCTCCAACCAGGTGAGGTGATCATGCCTGGCGGGCCGCAGCCTAACGTTGGCTAATCTGGGAGAGAATGATTTATATCGCAGTTCAGTGTATCTTCGTTAGATGACGCTGTAGTATGCTCTCTTCAAACTTTTTAGTCATGCAACTTAATATTAGTGTTATCCTTACATATTATAAAATGAAGTCCCCCAGCCGCGTCTGTCTGTCTGTATGAATAAATATTTATGATTAACTTAAAAACTACCAAACGGATTTTTAAACGGTTTTCACCAATAGATAGTGTGATTCCTGAGGAAGGTTTAAGTGGATAATTCATTATGGTTTTGTGTAAATTGACTGAAATACAATGATTATGGTTAAATAAGTCGCAAAAAATCTTATGCTATATAAACCGGGCGAAAAAAGGATCACGGTTACCGAACTCCAGCCGTGAAAGCCGCGGGCGGAAACTAGTACGTACTAACTAAGTAGCAAAATAGGTAGGTATGTATTTCTTAATTTGACTGTAACCGATAAATTATAGACTATTAAAGTAGGAAAAAATATGGCAAGCTCCTTTAAGAAATATGTAGAAATCATGTATACATAATTTGGTCGGCAAAACAAACATGTTTTGTTGAAAGTTAAACATACGGGTTTTGCTAGCACACGTGAAGATTAAATATATGGAATAACACATGGCATTATAGTGGTAGTAAATGGTCAACGTTAACACACATCGAAGCATGCGTGCTAAGCATACTCGTCAGTGTAGACGACTCACGCGCAGACATTGGTTCGGTCCGAAAAACATTTCCCGCGCTTTTGAACAAATAAGTATTCGTACATGTGTAAATTTAAAAAACACGTCAGAAAATTTAATCTACAACCGTAAGTTTTTTTTGTTAATCAACTAGTAGTAAGGTGAAGGGTGAAGGAACTGAAGGATAAGGGGTGAAACCTGAGTAAAATAGCACTGAACACAAATATTTATTGATTTTATCATTTTTTAAACTGCCTTTAAGGTATGGTTTTGTGTGAGAAAATAGTAGTAGTATCGTTATTTACAAATAAGCCATTAGCTTGATACAGAGAAGGTGCACAGTACTTGCATGTAGGTATTTGATCCCATGCAAGAGCAATGTGAGCTTATTTATTCTTTGACTTTTTTTTGTTTTAAGAGTTAACATTAAAAGTATATATAATAAGTATAATATTTATTTTTTACCTACACCTACCCATGCGCAGTAGATGAATTACAGTGTAATATTGAATATCACAGTTCTCAAAAACTTTCAATACCATTGAGCAGTAAAAATTTGTATGTACCATTTAAAAACTGAATATCTGTTCATTCAATAGGAAGGATATACTAATTATATAAATTGGGTATATCACTCTGTGTTCTCAACTGCGATAAGAAATCGAAATTGCTCTGTTATGTCTGCAAGCTGTAAATACCTGTTAAAAGTTCTTTCTGTACCTACATATTGCTCACAAGAAAACGACAGGTGTTTGTCTTGATTTTTGTTTTAAAGGCGGCGGTACTTGACCGCCTGACCACTCCAACAGGATGTATTCCCTTGATATCTTAATATTGTTTCCTTCATTTCAATACGCTCACTCGCTCGCTAAAAACATTGTCCTCTGCAATATTCCTACTTAAAACTAGTCTAAAACGCCTGGTTTATCTCGCACTCTTCTTGACAAAACAAGGGTTTACAATTTGGTACACTTTGCTTCTGTGTCAGTTGTTTATCTGTAAAAAAAACCCCAAATCAATATGTTAATGATTTAGAAAAACAATGTTAATAATCTAATACTAAATCATCTACCGTGATAGGTTGTTAAGTCGCTAGGTATTGTGATGTAATTGTTCGTCCGTTCGTTCATTTGGTTTAAAAAATATAAGGCTATTAGTATAAGGCTTAGTTCCTTTATCTTGGTAAGGTTGACAATGTATTTCACAGTAATAATTTAAGTAAAACATAAAATTATTAATGTCTTATATGGGTGTGAGGTCTTATCTGTCTTGTTAGTTCCGAAAGTGCCTGGTTGACGGCTATAATAAGCATGCTCCTTATTATTTGAATGGAGATTATGTTTGGCAAAATGTGGGTGTTTAAAGTCCTTCGGGAATACAGGCAAAAGTGATTTTTAAAATATTTTCTTAACTTTCGTATACCAATCTATTCAATCTAAAAATAAAACTGTTGATAAACTACATTTAAAAAGTTATATTTAATCAACAATTCATACAAAAAACTAAGAGACGAAATGTGAACCTCTTTCTTTCTGCATTAAAAATGTATCTATTTAGTGGTTCATAATATAGAATAAAAGGTTGAAGTAGAGCATGAGAGTATAGGGATTTCATTTGCAAACACTGGGCCTTCTTTGTAACCCTACTTTTAGCGGCAAACGGCCTGATGCATAAGTATTTAACTCGAGGGTTGCTTACAAAAGTATTTTTTTTTATTTTGAAAATAATATGGTTTCACAATATTTTCATAAATAAATAAAAAATACTTTATTATAAGCAGTGTACTGAGATTGCACATGAAAGTAATGCCTCTAAATTATGTTCATGTTCCTATTATATCTACATATATTTGGGTTTTTCAATTTTTATGTCTACTACGTAATAATAAGGGATACCGTCTTTATTATTATGTCGATCAGTTTACGTTAGGGAATATTATCGCAATCAACGGTTATGGAAGTTCTTTAAACATCAAAATTGAACGAACGTATGTGAAAACTTGTTATACCTAAACTAAATAATTTTAAAGAGGGCAAAGCATTCACTTTCAAACAAGTGAAGCTGCAGTTAAGAACTAGTAGTAAATATAGCTATTACAATACAGTTATTTTAAACCAGTCCCTTTCCGATCACTAAAAATTTAAAATAACAATTATTTTTTTATATAACAATTTGTATATAACTGATAGCGGTGCAACAATTTAACATACAACACCCGTTAAATAAACAATTCATGTTATGATAAGTAGGACAACAAAGAGGCTTACAATGTTTCACGGATCACGGGTCTTAATCTTAATCTTAAAATACCTATACGAGTTAATTGATATCGGCAAATCGATAACTATCGTTACAATACGACAGCTTCAATAGCATGTATATTCTGATTACTGAAATATACTGTAAATAATTGATAATGTACTAGAAACTAATCTGACCCTAGCTTTCTATTCTTAGACATTATCCGTATCAGCAGGCTTTGTAACGCTGTTTTATCTGTTAAGTTACTTTTACAATTATTTGATTTCATAAAACAACTTTTTTACTTTGTTTGATTATAATTGCTTTGTGATTTTACGCACTTTTTGCTCGTTAAACTACTCTTAGTCTTAATTACAATTAATTATATTTTAAATATTTATTGAGAAGTTCCCACGTTTGGTTTGCTTTATGACGCTAACTCCTCAGAATTTAATGTTATGTCATGTATACACATATATCATGTTACATATGATAGAAACCACAATGCGACACAACAGTACAGTCTATAGTACAGACAATCGGCTCAAACCCATCGGCTCATTAGGAATTTAGAGAAGGTATTTTAGGGAATTGAACACTAAAATTTAAATTCGGACCATGCGCAGGAGAGCGCCTATTGGTCTGCGACTCAATAAGCGCTGGCCTCTCTTTTTCGGGAGACCACTCCATGTAGTTGCCCATGCCTGGCGGCTAAGGCCTGCAGGGGTTCTCATCTCTCTCTCTTTCTTAGAATTTCGTTGAAATTTACCTGTAGTGGCCACTCCGGTCGAGGCAATCCATATGTGCCGAAGCATAGCGCTTCCTCGTGAAAATGAAACCCAACGGGTTCTTCCATCACTGGCTAATATAGAGAACATGAGAAAAATTGTACAAACTGGTTTTCTATTTTACGGCTTGTAAATACAGAATGATAAAGAACAGTGAATATTGTTTATTTGAATATTGACTGTTCATTACTTATCTGTTATATAATATTGTTGTAGTAACAAAACGGCCATGCCACATATTTTGATTAAGGTGTAGAGATTGTGAAGTTAGGGCTTATGCTTATAGAGTTAGGGCGTGTAGAGTTAGAAGCATGGCTCTACATGAGGTTGATTTTTTGGCAGTGGGTGTGATACATATTTAATTTTCATTCGATCTAAAATACCTCTTTGGGATATTTTTTCAATTCAAATTTCTACGTTTGCTTCTAACTTAAAACGAAAAATGTGTGGCACTATTATTTTTATGTTAAATAATAGATATAGAGGTAAGTACCTACGTTATCTTAATATTCTACTGTAATTAGAACTAATATACTTTTTAGGGTGTTGATTGGTATATTTTTGCTTTAATTGATCAGTACCACTAAGTGCCGATTTGGTCTCTCAGATATTCCGTTCTTAACTTGAATTGTATTAAAGTTTTATACCCGTATAATACCTATTCAAAGTTAATTATGAGATCTGACTCTAATACTACGCTTCGTTATTACTCATTCGTATCGCAGTAGTACTTCAGCATTTACTTTACTTAACTACTTTTTTCCCACGTCTTCGCTTACACAAACTTAAAGGTTAGTAATATATGTGTGTAGACGTATTATTCAATATAATTAAATTTATATGTTGACTACATATAAATTCTGTTCATTTATAAGTCAATCAATTGTAGGTACTAGTTATGAACGGTAGTCCGTGTGGTGACGGATTAAGAATACAGAGTGTCACCACCCCTATTCTTCCCGTGGGCGGTGTAAGAGCCGGCTAAGGGAGCAAGCTACTCATGATAACAGCATTGTAAAGAGAAGGAAATCCTTCCAATTCATAATCCAATTGATGGTATAGTAGGCCAAAACCTCTTTTCTAAGGAGAGGCCTACGTCCAGCAGGGGATTATTAAAGGCTGTCAATGATTGATTGATTGATTAGTTGACTAGTTATGAACGGCCAAATAAAATTGATAATCTATTGTCGCCCATACAAACTTTAGTATTATTTATGTTAATGAGGATTAAGACTAATTTTAAAGTAAATCTTGTCATGGAGGAATGTCTTACAAACATGACCCATTGGAATCTTTAAATTGTTTTCAACTTCTTACCGCTTCACGTTATCTGTCTATTCATGCTGAAAGTCTTGTTTTTTTTTTAGTTTTGATTACAGTCTAATATTTTATGTTAAGTCTAACATAAAATAGTCAGTACTACTGTCTACAGTGACTGCTGACTACTGACTCCCAAGATCAACTGTAACTCGTTTTACATATTATCGAAATCAAAGAAAATGATGTGAAGTTTCTGTGAAATCTGACAAACATATGCATATGTATGATAAACCCTTTTTAAAAAAAAAGTTGAACCGACTTCAAAAAACACCGACAAAGAGCACTAAAAATTAAAAAATAATTACAAATCTAAGTAAAAAACTATAATAAGTACCCTCAATGTAACAGGTAACATTATAATACCAATAGTCCCTTCTAGTCAGTTTGAAGTCGGTGCCAAGCCAAATAGGTGCTTGATAGGCATGGTAGAATGTAGCGCGGCAGCTGCAACAGTCTTCATGCTGCGCAAAACATGATGAACGAGCTAAAGTGGACGCACATCTCCAATTATATTATTATTTTGAATTCTTTAATAAGTAGTTGATAAGTTTGCGCACGTAATTGATCTGGTTGGTCTTTATTAATTAACAAAATCTTCGATGTTTCATTAGAATTATTTTGAATTCTTAATTTTTCATTGTGCTAATATAAAGCTGACATAGACCAGTATTACTTATTGTACATCGAGCTTGGCACCGACTTCAAACAGACTAGAAGGGACTATTGGTATTATAATGTTACCTGTTACATTGAGGGTACTTATTATAGTTTTTTACTTAGATTTGTAATTATTTTTTAATTTTTAGTGCTCTTTGTCGGTGTTTTTTGAAGTCGGTTCAACTTTTTTTTTAAAAAGGGTTTATTTTACCATTTTTAGTGTAGGATATGAAAATGACATTGGCGTCCAAACTGATCAAGATCAGCTTAAATTCTTTTCTAAGAAACAGTCAAATTCTTGTGAGTTGCAACCGAACAAAATAACTTCCGATTCAATTGACACTGATCTCGAAGGTGAAGATAGGGAAGCTCTAGTGAGACTACTCAACAAATATGCTCAATATTTTATAGAAGGAGTTCCAACTAGAAGGGTTAATACTAGTATGTTAGAAATTAACCTAGTTGACCCACCCAAAATTTAAGAGTTTTTTCCAGAACTATTTTAATAAATTAAGTATAAAATTACTTACAAACGAAATGCGATGCCATCCATAGCAACAAAACGTCTATCCGAATTATTTTAACAAGATAGAATACAAAATTTCAACCTTTTCTTCTTAATACAACGAAAATTACTGTGGTGACATAAATACTGCAAGTTCTCTGCGCATCACATCGCGCAGTCTCTGGCAGTTGCCATGATTTGTTTGGCTAAAGAAATACTCGTAGCTAAAACACGTTGTCGGGGCTGTCAAATTCCCAATAATTGTGAGGGTTTCACTCGATTTCTCTAGGATCCCATTATCAGATCCTGAATTGGTGGTAATGGGACCAATTCGGGAGCATACCCTTTCGATTACAAAAAGAATTTTGAAAATCGGTCCACAATTGACGAAGAAATCGCGTAACAAACATACATAAAAAAAAATACAGACGAATTGAGAACCTCCTCTTTTGTGTTTTGGAAGTCGGTTAAAAAGAAAACACTGTCGAATCAAAAACCCTCCTTTCTTGATGTTGGTTAAAAATCGACTAGCATGAAGCTCCTAGTCGAGACGAATCAAATGAGCACAAACACGGCGGAATTGCTTTATTTTATTACAGAGTTCTCATGGCTATTTACCGTCTCCATCATCAGACCCTGAATATCACATAGGATCGGAGTTCTTATTAATTAGACTCAAACACATTCAAATTCGATGGTATTACATAATTTTGTTACAGAGATCCCATACTCCTAAACCATTCATCAACAGCTTCATCATCAGCTCAGCAACATCAGGTGGTGACCATTAGATGCAAAAATCTACATAGATTAAGATAATTTCTGATAAACAGTGTATATGCCTACAAAATTTGAGGGTTTCCCTCGATTTCCCCAGGATCCCATCATCAGATCCTGACCTGGTGACAATGTGACCACCTCTGACGTATGACCTACCAAATAAAAAAAGAATTATTCAAATCGGTTTATAATTGCCGGAGTAATCGCGTAACAAATATACAAAAAAAAAAAAAAAAAAAATACAGTCGAATTAAGAACCTCCTCCTTTTTTTGAAGTCGGTTAAAAATGATGATCGACCACGAATTGCAACTCATCACCGCGTTTGAATCTATGTAAAGATGCCTCTTTACACTTGCGTTTTCATTCGGTCAAACAGTTATAAAACTTGCCAACTTTTTTTTAGTTAATAATTTATTTTTGTTATTTAAAAATATATGCTTTAGATATAAACCTTAAGATATAAAATAATATCGGTAATAAGCTAACGTCAAGTCATCTGATTTCAATGGCAGTGTATACCAAAGTCAATATGGCATTTAATTGGCTGAGTTTTAGAAATGAAGATCTGTTAAATGTTAATCATCAATGTTTGCATATGTACATGTTATAGAACGAGTTCAACTTTCAGTTACTCTCTCAATAAAGATGTTTTAGGTTAAGTATTAGTAACGAGACGCCGAATAGGAAGTGGATAAGTTCGGTGAGATGACGATTCTAATTTTCCTCTTGTTTGATTAGACCTATTTGCTCTACACTTTCACAAGTGGTGCTACTTTAAAAACGTTGACCTGGTCGTATGTGTTTATTTAATTTTGCCTTTACTGGCGTGTGGGACATTGCTCTTGCACGACACTGCTACAGCACAGATACCGTGCAGAGGCATCTATTTGCACGATCGGCGAGGAATTAAAAGTGTGCCACTGGCATAGCGTGTTTACAGACGTCCAAGTTTCGTTCCGTGCTTACCGAATCATTGTTGAATCCCATCCAAATTACTCAGAATTGCGTGAAGAAATTCAAAAATTATTTCTCTAATTCAATTTGTAACGGTGTGTTTTCACAGACTATTATCGAGAGTAGTGGTGATAAGATGAGATTTTTTTATTGCAGGTATTTGAAGTACTGACAGATTTTATTTCTGTTATACATTGTAAAGGTTACATAGTATCTATGCGTAGGTACTTGATATACCTTTTGTAAGTTCTGTTAAAAACCATTTAATGAATTACGCGAAATACGATTTTGCTTTATAGTTAACGTGAGAATCCACTGTGCTCAATAGTTTTATTACAATATTGGTAATGGTTTTCTCTTTCATTGATATTTCAGATGTGTGAATGGTTGTCGTACGGAGAATGGTGCGATGTGAAACTACTGTGTGGCGGGCGCGCATTCAGCGCGCATCGTGCTGTGCTTGCAAGTGTTAGCACTTTTCTTAGAGTATGTAAATCTTTGTTTGTGTCCGTTTCTAATCCTTAATTATAAGTATATTACTGTTTCGAAGACTAATATACTATACGTTTTTACAGCGCATTCTACTTTCCTGCCCTAACGATGAAACGCCAGCATTTATATTGCTACCCGAGTTTGATCTTGATGCTATGGCGTCAGTCCTTTACTACATTTATAACGGCGAAGTCATAGTAAAAAAACATAAATTAGAAATGTTCTTAGATATAATAAAAGCGATGCAAATATTTGTTGACAATCAATATTTACCGCAATACATAGAGAGCAATTACCAAGATTCAAACCTGATTGGTCAAAAGGAAGCTGATTTGTGTAAAAATAATATATTTACTTTAGGAGTAGATGACTCCACAGATCAAGGATATATTAATTTAAAAAGAGGCGTTATTAACAAGGATCTGCTGTTACAACATTCAGAGAGCAACTCTGATTGTACCGATAAGCTAATGTATAGTCAAAATCCAAGTGAAGAGCGTAGGACTCCTTTAGGAAATCTGAAATCGCCATATGGAGACCGACAAAGGAACTCTTACCTACGTGATTTATTTATCGAGACATATCCTCGAAACGGTAATGTTAACGGTCTCACGTCAGGCGTGCTAGCAATATCAAATGAATGCTATCGTGCTCCGGCATCTGTGCTCTTAACGAATGCAAATGGCAAACATCTCAACGATACACTCTTAGAACCATATAAAAAAACAAGTGAGCACATTGGTAATTCACCTTCAGTATTCCACATTCATAAGCAGCAGCGATGCACTCGGGGTGAACAAGATTACGGTGAAACTTCCAAAAGTTTCTGTGACTCTTTCGCAAATGTTTGCTCGGTTAGAAAAATTAATACTAAGTACGTGTTTGACTCAGAAAGCAGAAATTATAGCAAAAACGATTGGATGAATCATGTGTCTATACCTAAAAACAGTATTTTTCAAATAGGTGTTCAGGATCAACTTTTGTCTGGGTTGTACGTACCTTCTCTAGATTACAGCGTTACACCATTGATGTTCAATTCAGTAAAATCGATAAGAAATAAGACATCTACGTCAAGTTCAATTCTATCTAGTGATCGTAATGAAGACGGTTTGAAGGAAATGGACACGACTTCAATGCCGAAGGTTACTATTCTAAATCACGTACTTGACAGCCCGTGGAGCCCACGTAAACCTATAAACTACAAACCATTTCGTAGGAAAGTTGAAGGCAGCTTGCAAAAAATGACTAATCAAAAAGTAAGTTCTATCCTACATATATATTCAATCTAATAATAATCTCTATACAAAAGCGGTTAAGTAGTTTCAAATTTTCAGGAAATTGAAAAAACTCTTCATAATTATAGTAATAATAATGTTGAGCAATCACCAACATTAACGAATATCGTACAAGGAAGGGAGGTTATGGCTTTCACGATAAAGGAGAAAATAAAGACTCCAACGGGGATAACTGTTAATCGCAATGATGACTTTAAGTGCTCAATTTGTAATCAGGTAAGTTGTTAGATTAATTAATTACGACTATACCATCTATCGGTCGTCTACTTCTGGACGTCGCCTTTTACAAGCACCTACGTAATGTACGTCATTGTGATAAATTTCAGGAAAGGACAGTAATTATAAAGGTGTATACATATACCTGTTGGTCTAGTGGTCACAGGATTGTTTCCCACTCAGAATAAATATTGTGTGGTGAGCACAATCACAACTTACACAATATTTTATAATTAAAGGTGAAAGAGCTGCTAGATAGTTTCTTGACAGAAAAAAATGTAGTAAGGCACAACAGCTTTTTGCAGTCTGTCTGTCTGTTAAGACCCTTTATCGCGGAAACGCGTGGAGGTATCGAGTTGAAATTAAAACCTATTATATTATACTCTAGGTCTACAGTCCCTTAAAGTTGTAAAAAATGAAACTTCTAAGTTAACGTAAAAGAAAGATACGGCGGTTTATGTCGCAAAAAACGCATATTACGACAATGTCAAAGGAATCAAAATTCATAGGGTACTTCCCATTGACCTAAAAGTATCAAAAATGGCAAGTAACATCGTCTTATACTACAAGTACTGGGCAAAATCCGAAAACTATCCATTTGTAATTTAATCATAAAAATATAGTCTTTATTTAAAGTACGAACTCAATCTTCGAGGTACAATTTCACTTATTAAACATAATTTAAGTAATTATAGGTTTTGGAATTTAAATAAATTAAATAAATTTCGGGATAAGGTCGGCAAAACAGAGAGACTCGATTCTTGAACTATTTATAATAAGTACCTACAAATTTATATGGAACCTTCGGTGGCGAGTCCGCCTTGCACTTGTCCGGATTTTTTTAAATATTCAAACACTCATATTTAAGCAATCGCATTGTAATGGTAACATTTGCTACAACATACTGCACTGTTTTATATAAAGAACCAAATTATATCAATTTATGATACAGAAAACAAAATCAATACCTGAGAGCAAATAGCACAAAAATATGTTATATCCGTTGTTAATGTAATCAATTCTAACATAATTTTACGCTTGATATTTTACCATGGTACTAAAACATAATGTTACAAAAATTGAGTAAAAATCAATTACAATTATGCGGGGTATGCTTTTTGCACTATACCCTCCGTTGGGGAAACGGAGGACGTGTGTGGGACTCCCGGAGAACCGGTCTACCCACTAAACCCCGCGGCGGCCTACCTCAGCAGTCAGGTGGAACTCCAGGAACGCATCGGCCGCTTCAAGAGGCCTCCCTGCCGTACCCCAAGATTGAGGCACCAGGTTGACCATGATCACCCTAGGGCGGGATGCTGCCGCGCCCCTCACCGCTCTACACAGTAAGAGGCGCAACAGCGAGTGTAGCGCGGCCGCAGGGGAGTGTTACCTGTGGAGTTTCACCTCGGCTCGTTTGCAGCGGCTACATCACCCCAAGATGTGGCCGCAGGAGCTATAAATACCTATGGACATTAATTTATGGCAATAATTCTAAGAGTAACAATAAATGCATTTATTAAAAACATTCGTTGCGTTGTGTTCATTGCATTTGTATTGTATTGAGTGTGATATAAAGTGAAAAATATTAATTTTGAACGTCATGCACTGATTTAGAACCGGATACGTTTTCCTGAAATACACTTTGATTCAATAGTTTTGTTTGCTTTCACCGTGGTCAGTAGAAATGTTTTGTGCTTAAATGCATTTTATATACATGTAGTCATTTGCATTCGCGGTTGTAATGTTACGGAGACAAAACTGTTATTTCTCGGTCTACAGCGAAGTGCTCGAAGTAAGGATGCCTATATAAACATTCGGTAAATTTGCATATTATACTTTACTTTACAGGTGTTTTACGTTATTTGTTAAATGTAAAGTAACGTAACTAACTTGTAATAGCTCTTTGTAAAAACCTAAATAAATCGTTTTACAGTAAGTTATATCATGTAGTTAGTCCTTAGTGTGTATTAGATATTTTTGCTATTTGTGAATCGATTTCAGCAATTCTGTATGTATTCGAACCGGTTTTTGGTCCTTCGAGTTTAAGATAAAGAAATGGATATAGGTATCGGTAGTATGTTTTCGAGTTCGTCATCTCATAACGTGACCATTCATAGCGCCTGGCTCTAATTGGTATTTATACTATCAATATTTAGTATTAACACGATGACAATATACGAAATATCAAGAAAATTTTATTCCATCTGGTGGACATTCCTGACTGAATTTAAATTTTCCAGGCATTCACCAGTAGTGATTTGTTATCGGTTCATATGCGACGGCATTCCGCGAACGCGCGATATACATGCGGCGAGTGCAACAAGACGTTCTCACAGTTGAGGAACTTCAAGTACCATATGTCGATACATCGCGGCACCAGAGAGTTTGCTGCAACTTGCACGGTGTGCGGCAAATATTTCAACGATAGAGGCTATTTGAGTAGTCACATGAAAATTCACAGGTTGGTCATTTAAAAACTTCATAGCCTTGACCGTGAATCCGGTAACAAAGAAAAAAATTAAAATATATACATCAAGATCTGTTAAGAGATTCATGCCATATGCCAATATAGCTCTTTATACCAGTCCAATAGCCGTTTTGTTAATGTTTATATCACAATAAAAGAAATGTGGTTAACTGGCACTGCTATCGTTGTATTATATCTCTTTTAGTGAGTTGGGTTACGAAAGAATCATCGAAATGGGTCAGTATTATCTCTATCGTACATAATTTTTCGAGATAAGGAAACTTGTAAGTACAAATAAAAAATAAACAAATACAATAAAATATAATGTACAAATCGGAGGTCGTGGGTTCGATTCCCACCCAGGACAAATATTGTGTGATGAGCACGGTCATTTGTTCTGTGTCTGGGTGTAATTTATCTATAATATGTATGTATTTAGAAATATATAAGTATGTTTATCAGCGGTCTGGTTACCATAGTACAGGCTCTGCCTAGTTTGGGATCAGACGGCCGTGTGTGAGTGTGTGAGATATATTATATATTATTATTATTATTAAATAAAATAAATGGCATCTTAGGTCGTAGGAGAATTAATTCGTTTACAAGCTTGTGTTGTCCGCTGAAAATTAGGTATAGTTACCGGTTAAAGTGGGGAGTTTTATTTTCATTCGAATAAGAAAGTATTAACAAGTCGCATTGCCCTCTTTGAACTAGTAATTCACAGGCTCATAGAAATAGATCACGATGTCCTATGTTACTGTTTTATCTTTTAAAGAAAACTTATTAAACTGTCGGAACTTTTTAGGAACGGGTAAAACTTTACCAGACGTAATGCAAACTTGTTTGCTGCACCCAGATCTATCATTCGTGTTTTTTACTTTTATATTTTGGTAAAATGTAGTTCAAAAATCCTACCAATTTATTAATATCTTTACTACAGACTTAGTATTAGCCTTGAAATTTAATTTTTCCTTTGTTCTCTATTGGACTATTGCTTCCAAAAAAGTATATGAGTATGTATTTATAATAAATACCTATGTATTTATGCAAAAGGTAGGAAATTGCATGAAGAGTCGAGCGATTGCGAGAAGAGAGGAGAGTGAAGAGAAGAATTATGTTAATTTGTTTTCAGAAATCGAAAGGAATACAAGTGCACACTCTGTCCAAAATCATTTAACCAACGTGTGGCATATAACATGCACGTGAGAATTCATACAGGTATTGTATCACAAACATTTTTTAGTCTATTCTTAAATAGATATTTGACTTAGATTTCCAACCAACCTGCAAACCACTTTTTTTTTTTACTTATAGGAAATATTTTTTGTTCAACAATAAAAATGTAATTTAAACAAGAAATAATCATTTCTCGTGCGCTGACTTTAAAAACTTAATAACAAGATCATATTGCGCTTTTCCTGAAAATTTATTAAGAAATCCCTAGCTCGATTCGATCGATATCCCAATACTTTTAAGTAATATCACTGTTTGACTGCACGGATGGCGCAGTGGTTTAAGCGGTCGTCACGCCGCTTCCTACTGCGCCGAGTGTTGTGGGTTTAAACCCCACATGGGACGACACTTTGTGTGATCCACAAATTGTTGTTCTGAGTCTGGGTGTTCTTTGTGTCCGTGTCATGTATGTTTGTAGAGTCCCCCGCGACACAGGATATATTCCTAATGCGGGAGTTGTTTTTTTTTTTAAAAAGAAAAAAAATATCAGGGAGTTTTATAAAACAGATTGATCTAATTACATTATTAAGTTTTTCTAGGAGTAAAGCCTCATGTGTGTGAGCAATGTGGAAAAGCCTTTTCTCGTAAGATGTTGTTAAAGCAGCACCAACGAACGCACTCGGGCGAGCGGCCCTACGCCTGCCCACACTGCGAAAAGCGCTTCGCCGACCGTTCCAATATGACCCTACATTTGAGATTGCATACTGGTAAGCGTTTTTATATCTCAGTTCTAGAATTTTATATGTAAAAATAAAAAAAATACAGAATTTAAGGGTATTGCGATATATTGTTTAAAGTAATCTAGGTAGTTTCTACTATTAAACAACAAAATAAACCACGATTTATCGATATATGTATATTTATTATGTACTATTTTAAAAGAATCGATTATTGTATGCTCGGATAATTGTCGAATATATCGAGTAACTTACAGATAAGTAAGCAACATTGACTGTAATTGAGAAAACCCTTTTATTTTTAAGTTAGTTTAATTAATATACAAGGTACACCTAGTAAAGTTTATTGTGTCATTTTTAATAGAAACTTTACTGTATAATAAAACATAAAACTATTAATTTCAGGAATAAAGCCGTTTTCGTGCTCTTTATGTCCTAAGTCGTTCACGAAGAAGCACCATCTGAAGTCACACTTGAACTTTCACACCGGTTCCAAACCTTACTCATGTCCACGTTGCAAACTGGCTTTTACACAATCGTCGAACATGAGGACTCATCTCAAAAAGTGTCGAGTCCCTGAATCCACACCGGATACCTAAACACACAAACAAGCCATTTTTATATTATTATAATTTTATTGCGATAGAATATCAATTTATTTTACACATATTTAGTATTAAACATAATAAATACGTTTATGTATAAACGTAATAAATACGTTTATGTATAAACATAATAAATACGTTATGTATAAACGTAATTATTATGGGTGTCTCAGTAAGAGTACACTTTTTCACTTTAAAATAAAAACACGTATTTTATGAAAGAGTTGTGATAGTTTTATTGGATTATAAAGAAGACATGTTCCGATTAAGTATGGAATAAATATCCGGCAAATGGCCCCCGCGGCTCTGATGAGAGGCCATTACTCTTTTCATGAAATTTTCCATGACTTTTACACAGAGATGTGGCTGTATCTTACCGATGACGTATTGGATCTCTGATTTCAGCTCCGGAATTGTTTCTAGTTTATTCGCATAAACCCGAGATTTCACAAAACCCTAAAGAAAAAAATCGCACGACGTTAAATCGCACGATCTTGGTGGCCAGTTGACATCTGAATTTCGTGACGTAATGTGTTTTGGAAATCGTTGCTGCAATAAGTCGATTGTTTCATGCGCGGTGTGACAGGTGGCACCTTTCTGCTGAAACCACATGTTTTCCAGATCCATGCCGTACAGTTCATTTCAGTTCCGTGCAGTTCATTGACGACCGGATGCCGTAATGGTTTGTGTAACTGCCTGCTATTTCAAAGGACGCGGGTTCAATTACCGCTCAAGTCAAATTTATGTGCATGAACATGTAATGTTTGATTTGGTCTGGGTGTTTCTATGTATAATATGTATGTATTTACAAAAAAAGTATATAAGTATTTATATCAGTTGTCTAGTACCCATAGTACAAGCTCTGCTTAGTTTGGGACTAGATGGCGTCGTGTGAATGTGGTAGAATATTATTTTTATATTATATTATTGCTTGTCGTCAGATAATAAGACAACCTTATTGACGGTGGTAGTGACGGTGAACATAGTGCAGTAGTTTGAGTAAAGGACTGCTACTCGAAAGGTCGCGGGTTCGATTCCCGCTCTATTCAAACACTTTGTGTACAATTACATTTAATTTTGTCTGGGTGTTTCCATGGATAATATGTACATATTTACCAAAAAATAGTATATGTATTTATATCAGTTGTCTAGTACCCATAATACACGCTCTGAGCTCTTAGTTTGGGACTAGATGGCGTTGTGTGAATGTTGTATAGCATATTGTTATCATTCATTTTACTTTTGTATAAAATAAAATCAATTAAAAAACGAGCATTAAATTTCGATACATTGCATTTGCTAATAACTTGTAATGAAATTGTTCATCATAACAAAAGTATTGTCATATCTTTGTCTAAAAACTCTTTCTTTTCTGTCAAGAAATAGCAAAATTTAAATACTCAATAAGGGCAACGTATATAAACTTCATCAACAGCCTTTAATAGTCCACTGCTGGACATAGGCCTTTCCTTAGAAAGAAGGTTTTGGCCTACTATACCACGCTGGCCTGGTGGGTTGGTATGAATGAAAATACACAAAAGTCAAAATGAAAGTCAAAATTGAGGCGTGAAAGGACAGATAAAGTTATTGCTCAGATTTAAGCTTTATTCTTCAGATAATAGCTATCTGATAATTGAAAAACCCAAAATTACGCTAACTGTAAAAAAATAAAAGCTATCTAACTGTTTATCTGAGGATTGAAAAACCGGCCCTTAGTGACACTTCACTACGAAAAAATACATTTTTTATAATACATATTAGTAAGATCGAGAGATGATTTATTACGAGAATTGACCCTAAGGAAGACTGGGAATGAGAAGTAAAGTACGATTTAGTTTGTGATTAAAACTTGTAATAAAATTAATCAGCAGGATTGTTCCAGCAACGACGAAAAAGATGATTAGGGTTGTACGACTTAAGAAAAATAATCTTAAAATACTTATTTGTTATTCTATTATTATAAACCTATAATTTCAATAAAATATCGTCAATGGATAACAGTCTATAATTATAGTGACCGATTTAGCCAGTTATGTCATATCTATAGTCGTTTTTTGTGACATCTGTCAGCCGTATCAAGCTGAATTTTACGAAGTATGGTATTGAATATTTGCGGTTGAGACATAATAACAAAAATATCTAAAGATCTCAATCCACCATGTTAAAGTCTGCGGTTTTTTTGGTTATTTTGTCATATTTTTTTATGTTATATTAACTTCAGAGATCAAATACGCGTGATCTGAATCTAAGACAAATAGTTTTTACCTTAGCCTATCGCTGCTAACTAATATGGTATTCATTTCTGATAACGATATTTTTGATTAATGTTTTCGTATGGTTAGGAAAATTGGGCACCTTTTTTTTTTTTTTTTTTAACGTGTGGAAATCCCCTCGGACCGTCACCCCTCCGGGGTTTGCGGCGGGGTGGTGTGTCGGACTCGGACCGACTAAAACCACACGGTGTGCCACTCTGCGCCTGTAACAGGAGGGATCCGGGAACAGCTGTTGTTAAGACATCCGGACCCCTCCTAGCGCCAGCCCGCTCCAGGTGCGGGCTCCGTCTCAATATTTTTTCCTCTCTTTAGGCGACGTCCGGCACACGCGGACGCCGCCCCCTCGCGGCTGGCCAAACTAATGCGGCATGAGGCTGTGATAGGCGGGCCTCCGCCGCCCGGTTCGCCGGCGGCGGATCGGGTCCGAGTGGAGGTCGTCCTCCCGGGCCCTCTCCGCCGCCTCCTTCCGCGAGATTACTACCTCGCAGAAGGTTGCGACCGCGGTAAAACAACTGTCGCTACCGGCCATGGAGCGTACTACGGCCGGTAGCGAGAGATCCACTCCGATGACTGCGGTGAGGGCCCGGCGCTGCGCCGCCCATGCGGGGCAGACCGCCAGCGTGTGCTGGGCCGAGTCCTCACTGCAGTCGCAGTGGTGGCAGGCGGGACTCAGTTCCCTCCTAGCGACCGAGTGCAGGTACTTTCCGAAGCAACCGTGCCCGGAAAGCACCTGCGTCAGCCGGAAGGAAAGGGTCCCGTGCTGCCGCCCTGCCCACTCGGCGATGACCGGCTGGAGAGCCTCCACGGCGGCGAAGCCAGCGCGTGGAGTCTCCAGCCGGAACGACCAACGAGCCATCGTGGCTCGGCGAGCGGCTTCGCGCCACTCGCGCACATCCTCGGGCGGAGGGCGAAATCCGCTCTCCGCCCGGGAGTCAGCCACTCGCCGATAAACTTCGGCGAGCACTTCCGCCTCCAAATCCCACGGGGGAGTTCCGGCCAACGCGCATGCCACCTCCGTCGAAACGGTGCGGTAACCGCGTATGGCTCTGACCGCCATTACCCTCTGAGGGCGCCAGAGGCGTACCCTATTCTGGGCGGTCAGAGCCGCCGCCCACACCGGTGCACCGTACAGTGCCATTGACCGGACAACCCCCGTGTACAGCCGTCTTGTCGCGACGCTGGGTCCACCCATATTGGGCAAAAGTCGCCCTAGGGCAGACGCAGCGCCGACCAGCTTTGGAGCAAGCTGTCGGAAGTGCTCGTCGAAGAGCCACCTCCCGTCGAGGATCAGGCCTAGATATTTCATCTGGGCCCGAACCGGTACGAGGACCGAGTTGACCACGACATGAAATAACAGGGCCTCCGTCTTATCTAGGGCCACCCGTAAGCCCAGCGTCTTGGAAGTTTGCCCCCCGGGCTGTCACCAGGGTATCGTCTGCGTAACAGATTACACCCAGCCCGGGGGGAAATCGGCGCGAAGGGCCCAGTCGTACCCTATGTTCCACAAGAGGGGTCCAAGAACAGACCCCTGTGGAACACCGCACGACATGGGCCGACACCTCAGATTACCTTCTCGGTCCTCGTGCACGACGGTACGCTCCTCTAAATAGTCTGCCACTAGCCGCCTCAGGTACTTTGGCACCCCATGATAGTGGAGTGCTTCCCTGATGCAGCTGAATGGCAGACTATTGAATGCGTTGGCGATGTCTAATGACACCGCCAACAGCACGCCGCCACAGCTCACGGCCTCTTCGGTCACGGCCCTCAGGCGCAACACGGCGTCGACTGTCGAACGCCCCGCCCGAAAACCAAATTGGGCGTCCGACAGATCGGGGCCCACCTCGCAGAGGTGCCGGACGATGCGGGCAGAAAGAACCCTCTCAAACAATTTGCCCGCCTCGTCCAGCAGCACGATGGGCCTATAGGCCGCGACCGAATCGGCAGGCCGTCCCGGCTTCACAAAATATAAGTGTTCTCCGTTGTACTCAAGAAATTATGACAGGGCTTTAATGATTTTTATTTAAAACTGAAAAAATCTCCTCTATGGTGTTCACCCGGGCTGCTTATTTAATGAGACCATTTTTTTAAATAACATTTGTAGAGAGGTATCATTATCATCAACATTTTCTAATAATCCAATGCTGGACATAGGCAGGGACCATTAAAAGGAGCATTTCTAAGGAGAGCCTTAGGAAGGAGGTTTTGGCCTACTATACCCCGCTGGCCAGACAGGTTGGTATAGGGTTTGTGTCAAGTTTTCCTTCTCTTTGCAGTGCTGTTTTCCTGTGTTGTTTGCTCCCTCAGTCGGCTCTTACGCACACGGGATAATTAGGGATGGTGACACTCAGTATTCTTAAACTGTCACCTTACGGAGGAGTAGGAATGTAGAGATGTATAGTCAAAGTGAATTCTGCAGTGTAATAACCTTAATGGTGTAAGCAACTAATCCTTAAAATAAAACATAGACGGTTTTAAAGACAACTCCTGAACTAAGAATAAATTCTGTGTAGCGGGGGACTTTACAAACATTCATGAAACGGACACATAAAACCCAGACTCAGAACAACAATTTGTGGATAGCTTAAACCACTACGCTATCCGTGCATCCAAATGTAATCGAAAGAGAAATTCCGAGGTGGTGCCATTCAAATTTGAAAGAAAACACCACTCTTAACGGAGGAAAATTAAGGAATGTGCAAAACAGTTTGTTAAATGTAATTCATTATGATGTAGGCACTTTGAAGTCTGTGATACGTTTTAAAAATTTAATTCTCAGCTTAATTGTTTCAGTATCAGTAACTACGTACCTAACTATTAACATAATTGTGGTTTTAATCGCAATCTAAATAGTAATCGCAAATATAAAATCATTGCTAAGCATAAAATTGCTAGTGGCAGTCAAGATCTTGCAGTTGATGGTCAAAAATAATCATCTTTTTGCTTTTCTAACCCTTTTCAATTTTTTTCATGGCCGGCCTCCTTCCTGACGTCAGTTCTCGTTGGGAATGCTAGTGCTAATAAAAAAAAAATTAAAATCAGTTCGTGTGGAACCTTGTTGGTGCCAGCTATATTCGCGTAGATGCAATGATGACAGATAATAAGGGTAATTCAATTGAATAAAACCACAATTGCATATTTTACTCCCGTTTTAATGAATTTGGTGTTGTAAATTAATTATTGAACAAGGTGTACAAAATTACAGGCCTTTACAAGTAAGTAGGTAAGTTTCTGGCGCTTTAAGTAGTTATAATATTACTTATACTCTTAACGAGCTTATGCGAGTCCATTATTTATTTTAATATTATTTATACATGGTTGTAGCAATAGGTATCGAATACATACAATAATAAGATTGTTTACCTTTCTGTACCAAGTAAAGTATTGTATTTATATATGTATAGTTATTATTTTAGAATCATCGATTTCCTTAAGTTGTCATTTTTATACATGGATATAATAATAAGGTTGACATTAGTAGTGACTGATTTATTATTAAATGTACATAAATAATTTCAAAATTTACCACATACTTTTGTTCTCCATCAGAGTTATT
Organism: Arctia plantaginis; assembly: GCA_902825455.1. NCBI lineage: Eukaryota > Metazoa > Arthropoda > Insecta > Lepidoptera > Erebidae > Arctia > Arctia plantaginis. The sequence goes on along the minus strand of CADEBD010000314.1, from coordinate 11,779,855 downwards.
TACAGTGAAGTCAATTGTTCAGTTTTTTATTTTAATAGGCCATTGATTTGCCCAAACTAATTAAGAAAAAAGAGATGACATAGGTTGAGTATCTTTGTATTTAACGCAAAAGCTTATATTAATATGAATATTAGTGCGATCCTTCTAACATGATAATGAAATACAAAATATTTTGAACATTGATCCATGTCTGACTTAACATGATGAGTAGTTAGATCTTCCTCATTCAGAATATTTTGTAATTTCAATGTTTTTGAATTAAAACATTTTCGTATAGTTTCAAAGTACACATTGGAGTTTCTCATGAGATTTGGAAATTAAAATTGTTACGCTGTTTGACAATTCAGTAACAATACACGGAACATAAAAATATGTAACAATATATTTTAACTATAGCGAAATTGTAGAACAAAAATCGAAATTGTAGAGATTAATTAATAAGTACATAATAAGTAATTATAAGTACATTTGTCAAATAAATCTTCCTTCAAAAACTTAAGAACGTTTAATTTCATACGTATCCATTAACAATTAAAATGATTTTAGTCAAGATATTGTGGATTTCGACGTTTCGAATAAGCATATGAAGATTGTAACGTAAAGATACAGTGTCGATATAACTCGTAAATCGCAAATGATAACTACAACGTCAAATATAAACTATCGATAGGTATCAGGTTTTAAGTTTAATTTTAATAATTCAAAAAACTTTTCTTTATGAATTGTTGCGAAACCAGTTTCTTTTACGATTTTATCTAAAAATTACACATAATAGGTACCAAGTAGTCGAAATTAATAAAGTTAATTTTAAATGTTTCAACTTCTCGTTATTGGAAGACTAATGAAATTGTAATGTCCATATTTCGTCATAAATGAGATTTTCTTTAAATTTCAGATCAGAATGTTTATTAATAATATCCACTGTTTGTGAAGATGCACATTTATTTCAAGTTCTTCAAGATAAAATGAAGTCAAGGTGAAAAAATAAGATGATTCTAATATTTCTAAACATCCCAATGTATTTGTGTATGAATTTGACAATCGTTATACCTAATATAAATACGACATTATGTGATGGTTAAGAATCCCAAGTGGACTGAATTATTTAACTTAGATAAAAAAAAAACTTGGTATCTGTGGAATGTTTTAAATCCTTGATTAGTTTTTCTACTGGTTTTGAGTGACTTTCACGTGAGTTAATATACTATCTGAAATATTTTACACTAAGAAATATTATAAGAGAAATTTAGAGAAGTCAAACAATTTCAAATATCATATTGTACGTCGAAACCAGCAAAACTTAAATGATCATGAAAACGATGTACATTGACTTTAGTACAAATTCTTTGCCCTGTAAACAGTACAAAATATACAGTAGGTACAATTAATCTAAAAAGGATTGCCTGTAAAAATCTTAGTCGTATGAACAATAGAAATATACAAAAGGCTATCGTTTGGTCGAACATCACGTGTAAGCTGTGCAGACATAATTACAAATTAGAATATTATTATTACACAAATTATATGTGTCTACACAATTTACGCACAATAACAACCAATACTTACTTACGTTTATTATTCGCCAAACATTAATTACATTACATTTATATATTTCAGCCTTTTCGAATAGGAGAATCGTAATTACTTGGGAATATAAAATAGTAACTAGTATGTAGACTCGGTGAATAACATTACATTATGTCCACCGGCACGCGCACGGTCGGCTCTCGACGCAAGGCGCGTGCGGTGCGAGCGACCTCTACTCTACGATGTGAAGCACCATTTGTTCTAGCGTAGGGATAATGTACACAATTTTTTAATTTTACTCTAAATAACATTAGATTTAAGTTTTTGCACAACGCACTTACTTTCCGATTATTCATTAGGAACAACAATTTAAAAATACTATACGCTCATCTCTTTATATGTAACTTATATATAAACGTGCTTTTGGCACTTAACACTAATCAGTTGTTTGATAACATGCTCGGCCCGATATGAAATAATTTCACAAAAAAACTGTTCGCTCGGTACTCTTTACTGCTGTTTAGATATTCTTTGGTGAAATTTAATAATATTAACGATTTCATGTTCAACACTACTTACAAATTCAACAAAAAATCATAATGGATAATCTTCAAAGAAGAAGACATTCATGGAAGTAGTACCTACAGCTGTTATCGTTTCAAAATTAACAAGTCGATGTTTGAAAATTCTATTTACAATAGAATTCTATTTATATATTAAAATTGAGCATTATTATAAACAAAGGCTGCCGAAATCTTAGCTGTTTTACTTAAATTCTTAACTTAATATGATACACATTCCCAAAGGGGACTTACTCTACGCAAGTACTTAGTACTTAATAATATCGCATCGTACTTAAAAGTAATTATTATTACAAATGTACAACTTAAAATTAATATCGTAATCTCATAGCCACTGCACAGTACAAACTAAGAAATCGTCCCAAAGTTCTTACGAAATACTTTCGTTTGATCACAAGACTGGAATCACATGATGCGGCGGGGAAACACGCGTCCGAATAGTGCGCGACGCACTATATACTCTCAGGTGCACTCTATGATGAGCGGCTGGTTAGACTCGATGACGCTAGGGCGCGGCTCGCTACTCGCCGGCGCATAATGCTGTTGGGCCTCGTGGTCCGGCGGCGGCGGCAACGAGCGATATTGCGCGTGCGCCGATTGAGGAGACAGCGCCCCATGCGACGTCGTCACCAAGTGCGGTGTTGTGGTGTGCGCCTGTCCTCCCAACATTACTTCGCTGTGCGACATGGCGACACGCGCCCCACCGGCTCCCACCAGCCCTCCTTGCGATGGAGAGTGTACCTCGTATGCTTCATGCCCCTCTCTTTCATGGCAGTCTTTGTCGACGGACCCTGCAAAGTGCACGCGAAAATGAAATCGGCCGCGTTGAGCGAGAGCGCAAGTGAAAGTTGCGGTTCACCTACGAAGAGAAAGTGCAGCCCGCTGCAGTTGCTCTCGCGACTGTGCCCGCGTTAATTCTATTTCGTTTGAGTTTAAATTGCAAACAATGTTAATATTTGTTTATAAATGTTTATACTGCAGTGATAAAAAAAACTGAGTGAATATAAATGTCTATTTAGTATAAATTTTAGTGATAAAACAAAACTTACCGATACATTCAGTATTTGCGGCGTTTGTTATTGCTAATACTTCTTCGATGTTGTTAGGCTTACAGCTAGTAGTCTTCCAATGAGTTCTCAGTCCGGAAGCACTAATGTACTTTTTATCGCAGCCTTGACAAACATACGGCCTGTCATTTGTATGTAACCGTTTGTGAAGTTTTAAATGTACGAATTGTGTGAATTTCTGCATACACAAGTCACAGGCATAAGGTTTTTGTCCTGAGTGTAAACGCAAGTGAGTTTTTAAATTCGATGTTGAAGAGAATCGTTTCTTGCAAATATCACATTGGTGCGGTTTTTCGCCTGTATGAACTAGATGATGCTTCTGTAAATGTGCCAGTTGTGTGAAAGATTTGTTACACACATTACATTTAAACGGTCGCTCTCCTGAGTGTGTTCTTAAATGAACTTTCAAATTTGATAACTGACCAAAGGTTTTACAACAGACATTACACTCGTAATGCATTTTCCCATCTTTCTTCTTTAAAGGATAAGGTAAACTCCTGTATCCACGCGAAGACTGTGATCCTGGGCTCATAGGTGCGACCATAAGCCCACATGAACCGTCTGGGCTGACACTACCGTGTGGAGGTACCAATTGACTGTTTACACTTGTATTTTGGATTAAACTTAATTGCGAACAATTTTTTAATGTAATCACGCTTGTCGTGGAAGGATAGTGGTGATTGCTTTGAACGTTTTGTGATCGTTCATATTGGTGCGATGATGTTACCGTGGGAGAGTAATTAGTTGGTGGGGATCCTAGTTGAGTAATTATTGTTGAGTTCGGAGGCGAGTACAAGTTATATGAGTAATTAGGGTAGTGTTCATATCGTGTCTCCCTGATTTCTCTAATTTCTCTGATCTCTCGAATTTCAGTAGTATGAGGGATTGTATGTGGCGGAGATGAAGAATAAACGGAAGCAGCGCTGGGTGCTGGCAATTGCTGTGGTAGTGGCAACAGGGATGGTAAAGGTGTTAGATTAGAACTTGAGTCTGGGCTGCAGGCATTGCCGTATCTTTGACTTTTCTTATATGAATATGCCATTTCCGTAGGCGATGAGGGTGGCGGGGTTGCATTTGGTTGGCGACGGTTTGGATCATTATTATTAGTATCTATCCTATTTCCAGTCAATATAGTCTCTAATATTCTTGTGTCTGGTGGAGAATATCTCATAAATGCGGGCTGCGGTGTAGGTGAAATAGTCCCATCCTCATAGTATGGCTTGTTTATAGGCACCACCGTATTTTGAGACGATTCTAATACTATTACAGTTGAAGTAGCGGGATCACGTCTAGGTGGTGACACGTTTTGTGGAGTGTTAGATATTTCTTCAGCAATCACTAACTCTTTTTCACTTTCACAGTCCATTTCTTTATGGTTCTGATATTGATACGCTCTTGGCATTTTGATTTTTACTTTTCTATATTCATTACGATGCATATCTTGATCAATTTTTTGAACTATTACGGTCTCTTTCGGTTCACTACTTTTTGTAGAGTAGTCCAGAACATAATTCTCGTTATCAGAATCACTTGAGTCCTCAGGAGGAGTGAATTCATCATGGTAGCCATTGCTGTAATATCCTTCGTCAGATCGTACGGATCCATCATTTGGTGTAAGCTGATGTTCACAGTGTGGTCCACTACAATGAGTTAGAATTGGCGATTTGCTGTCTAATTTTTCTTGATTATTCTGTGCCATTGGAGATGGCCCGCGCATATCCCTTAAGTGTTGGTTTTGGGTTTGGGCAGGTGACCTATTACTCTGCAATCTAGGATTTTCTAGTTGATGTATTACTACCTGAGATGTACTTTCTTTGTGTTGGTGAATGATTAGGGTAGGGTTTTCTCTATGAAGTTTCACCGGCGAAGGTGACGGCATCAAACTGGTTGGCGATAATGCAGTCTGTTCGGTAACGATAGAATTCTCACTTTTGTTATTGATTATATTTGTAGAAATATCGGTTCTCATAATAGCTCTATCGTTTTTGCTAATACATCTCGGGTCTTCTCGAAGAACAGTGGTTGGACTTTCATGGTAAGGCTTGTCAATTGCTTCACGTTTTCGACGACGGCTTGGAATCTCAGCCTCCAGCAGTTCTTTAGTATTTGTTAAACCTAGCACATACTTCATGTGATTAAAGGCAATTTCTGGATGTACTGGTGCAGGTGGCAAGCCATAAGCTTTTTTAATAGTTTCTTCTTTACCTGTGAATATACAGAAAAGTTAATTTAAGTAAAAATGACATATAGCTTCTTCTAAACTCTGTTGTTGAGATTACATAGAAATAAAAAGGCAATACTTACAGATTGAATAAGTTGCTCTCTCAGGATCTATATCATAGCCCAACCTCGTTGCAAAATCTTTACAGTACCATACCATTAACTCTTCGTTAGGCATAATATCCCTGTAAATAAAGATATAGTAATTAAAATTCATTGTCAGCAAATTACAATTAATGATAGTAATTAAAAGGATATCTGTGCTGTGAATTTACCTGATTGTGTAGAAGTATATGTGCTCCTGATGTTGACAAGCGACGAGATTCATCACAGAAAGTGAATACGCAGACGCAACGTACCGCATCCAGTTTGCTACGCTCGTGTCAGAGCCGTCCAGGTAATAATAGTCACTATCTTTGAATATCTGTAATTAAATAAGACCTTTTATAATGTATGCTTTCCCATGTTAATTCGAAATAATCAGGCGGAGATTGATTTATATTTTAAATATCAACACCTTTTCAATTAGGTTTATATAAAAGGTAAAAAAATAATTAAATATTTGCATTAGAATGAACCAGCGAACGAGCACCGATTCTTCAAATACAAAGAAAACTGCCTTATTGTCCATGTTTCTGTAATTGCACATTTCGAATTACATTGTAAATGCTAATAGGATAACGGTTCCACTAATACGTAAAGTTGATTTTTAACAATTTTCTAACATTAACTGTATTGGACTTGAGTTACGTATTATTCAAATCTAATTTATATCATTGACTTAAACACATGTTTATTAGTGCACGTGCCACGTGTTGGATATATACTGTGCGCGTGCAACTGATAGCGACGCGTTTGCATTATAGTGGGGAGTCAAGGACGAGATGCAATGTCACTCAAGAGGTAATATGGAACACGCAAGATAACGCTTATTTAAACTATCTACTGTGGTTAAACAATGCAACTAGCTCTTCTAACTACAAAAAGTGTCAGTGCCGCGGTTGTAATGAGTTTATTGATATGCATTTTGAATAAAAAAATTATGACAAAAAATAATGTATGAAGTGTTAATAGCATGCCCTCAATTTACTGTAAATTTTTGAGAAATTTGCGTTTTAGCATGTTTGTATAGTTAAATACCGATATTGGTTAGAAAGATAATTGTAGCAATATATTACTGTCCCTTTTTTTCATGTCATACATAACTATTTGTCACACTTAAACGTACTTAAATACAACAGACTATCTGTAATTAGAAGATTGGTATTTACATTTTGATTCTAAAGCCACCACCGTTAAAATGAATTTAAAAACCCAGTCTCACCTTAATATTTCCATAAGTATGATGTCTCACAGTTTCCTGTACCTGGCCCAAAGAGAGAGTTCGGTTAATTGAAGGAGAAAATAATAGTGCATATTCTATGCTGATATTTTATAAAAATATTTGGTAGAAGTTATTAGTTTCATTGACAGAGGATAGTGAAATTTGTAATAGGTTGTGCCGTGATATTTACAAACTGAGCCTCAACCAAATAATAGTAAAGCAAAGCGGGTAGTGATGAATGCACTGCTTAATTTTTTTTCATAATAGTGATACTCACCCTCCAGTAATATCGCCAAGATACTTTATCATTAGGTTTGTTCGGTGTTCTTGTGCCTTCGAAAGGTCCGAAGCGAGTACCACGAGGTATCACTCCTATGCTCCATACACCCTCGGTCTGAAACATCCATAATCTTTACAATTTATTGTCTTTTACTAATTGTGTTCTGAAAGTAATATGTAGTTTAATGTTTGCCTATTCCAAATATCCTCAACTTGTTGTAGTTTATTGCTGGCCTGTCCTAACGTGCGTCATCGGGCCCCATCCATCACCTTCTGCATCACATCAATCCCAGCTGTCTTGCTGACTTGTTGTCTATTGCTAATCAAAATAAAGTACTTAAACGAATACGTACCGGTGTGTTTGGAGTCGATAATACTGCGGATGGTCTGAGAGTCAGGCTGCGCGGGAGTGTCCTTTCGGCTCTATTAGGCGTTCCGCGTTCACACGGCACGTCGGGAACTATGTACACTGTGAGCCTCTCGAACTCATCCTCGCGCATGCGGGTAACATCGTAGGCGCCGACACTGGGAACTGTGCTCACTGCATCTGCACTGGCGGGACTTCCAGTCCGACCCACTACGGTTGTAGTTGGAACTTCTTCACTAGTTGACTGTTAACAAAATAATTTCTTTTATTCTTTAAGTTTTTATCTTCCACCAAATTACAATTTGCCTTTTTGAATCCTGAGATAAACACAACGACTATTTGCTTTGCAAGTCACTCAGTTTCAGACCCCGAAATATGCAAATAGCATCGTAACCAAATGCATTTTACCTCCTTATAGTGGTATGCATTTTCATCTTTATCACCTGATTTTGAGTCCTATTGTCGTAAATAGAGAGTTTAGTTTCCAGAAGGATAAAGCGAGGAGTGACGTTCGATAAAAGGGCGGCGTCACTACTGACCTAGTTCTGTTATAAGTGCGCACTTTGCACTGCGCACACTTCCCCTTTGCCTATTTATATTTTCAAAATTTTAAATGAACTGCTAAAAGATTTTAATAATAGTATTAGAACTCAACCGAGTAAAAGTTTTTAGTAATATTACTTAAGCGTAAACTTACCAGTCTCATTTTGATAAAATTCTGTTGGTCCTTAAATTTATATCTTCATAATTACTCTCTGTGTATCGCAGTAACAAGTACCTGGAACAAGGCAAATAAAATTATAGTTTATTATTTAATTACAGCCTATTTGCAGTTAAGAGTTTTTTACTGTAATGATTCTATTTTTCATACCTTAAAACTTTCATATTATTTATTGTAATTATGAGTAATAAGAATTTAAACATTAATGAATATCATAATGGCATTTAGAGCATCTGTATAATATTTTTCTATTGCACTGTCCTTATTTTTGGAAGATACTGATAATCAAGGAATAGAGGAAGTATTGCAACCGGAAACAAACTAATTGCCTATCAAGGATTTTTTATAACAACAACAATAAGTATAGTTTAATTAAATTGTGTTTTTCACATAATTGTTCCCAATCCCAGTCATAATTGTTCGTGGTAGATACCATGTCAGCACCGAAAGGCAAGAACATCGGCTTTGAATATTTGCCAAATTGGCTCTAATCATATGGAAGTAGGTGATGAGCAATTGAAAATTAAATTTTGGAATTTATCGTGTTTTCAGATCTCTCAGAATCAAAAATCACTCAGAATTATCTTATGAGAAATTATTATTTTGTTCTGCAAACTAGGTAAAGAATCTAGATAATCAAGGTAGATACGGGAGTTTGACTAAGAATACCTCCTCACTGAACAACGAAAGCGGCACCCCTAGAATTTGTAAATAACAAAAATGTTGTAATTTGGATTTGGTAGGTTCAATTTGACCCGCAACAAACATTTATATACATATATGTAAATATATATTTGTGTAGATAGTGTAGGCTTGTCGATAATAGATAGTCTTTCCTTATTGGTGCAGTGAGGTAACATTGAAGTTCAACATTTCATTGCATAATTGCGGAAGCGAGACAGCTCGCGGCCGACGACTCTTCTCGATGAGAACTAAAATTTTGTTTTTGAAACCGGCCCCATTTGACATTCAAATTGTTGCGCAAGCGTCGCCTCGAGCACCGTATTGTAAACATTATGCGCTGCATTTGTAATGGTTTTATGTATGAGTTTTGTAACCGATGTGTCGCATCGCTAAGTATCTATTGTACTTTTGTGCTTCAAATGCAACTAGTATTTTTATATGATAAGAAATGCGTAGGATCACACTAACATAACAGAAGCAAAAGCCAAGGCTAGAGAAAATGGTAGCAAGAATAAAATGGTTAAAAGCGTGTTTCCTTTTTTGGGATTTTTTTTTTATGTTCAATTGTTTATTAAGCAACAACCGGTTTGTGAATTATACATATATATATACTGCATATGCTTAAACTGTGAATTATACATATATATACTATAATACTTAAACACAACATCAGAAAACAAAAAACCACTACTAACTCGCAATGTTTATTAGCTTATTGATATTACTCGTGCAATTATTTTTAATTCGCTCCTTTATATCAACGAGTTACCTACATAATGACCGCGTAGCGATTTGCAAAGAATAATGTAAGATGGATGTAGTGAAAGTTGCGTAAGGGTGGGTAATGGTTACATTGTAACCGTGAGAGTGACGAAGGATGGGCAGTGGAGTGTGTGATCGGGGGCAAAACCTTCCGAGCCTGAAATGTTAACTTGGTGTTTAAAAAAATCATAATTATTCAAATTATAAGATTACACAATGTAATGTAATTTTGAAAATACTTACTTCTTGATAAAACTTTCACAAGCAAATTTGCCTCCGTAGAAGTCGATTTTCTTTATAGACCTTGTTCCGCTCGCGTTAGTTTATACTAGAGGGACTAACTCCATTGCACATGAGGCGAGTCCATTCGCATGCTTGACAGGCTTACTAAGTTCGTCATGCGTTCATGACGCCTAGTTCATAACTGAACTTTTATTATTTTCATATTATTATTATTTTCATTGTATTATATGTAGAATGTAGATTATTTACCGTGATAAGACCTACCAGTAACCCAGGGTTAAATATTTAAAAAGTAAGTTAGTATTGATTTAGTTTACAACTTTATTTTTTTTGCATTTCTATGAACGAAAGCGAGAATATTAAGCGCGTCGCTAACGCAGCTCTCAAACAGTAGCACACGGCGCGGCGCGCATCGCCGCGCGCGCACCAGGAAGCAACCTTGGCGCATGATGCGCTCACTCTTGAACTTGCCCTTTACGCTAGCACGTTGCATTAGGGTTGTCGCGCATTTTCTCATTAAACATGAATATATTTCTTACTAATTACTATCTTGTACAAAATTAAAACTAATAATTTAGGGCACTTTTGCCACTCAACCAACCCAACAAACAACACATTATACCAACCCGTCTGGCCAGCGTGGTATAGTAGGCCAAAACCTCCTTACTAAGGAGAGGCCTATGTCCAGCAGTGGACTATTAAAGGCTGTTGATGTGATGTGTTGTCGAATATAACCGATAGCAAAGATTATCACTATACTGCTGATGCTTGTTTGACGATAAATTAAATTGCAAGAAATTGATGAGTGTTGATTTGCTTAAAGCCATCTATCGTTTTTGTTTTTTAGCAACCCAAATCTAAATCCAAATCAAAAAAAAAAAATCACACGTCACAAGAGTACTTCTATATGCCTATATATAATTATTAAAGTGTCAGCAACAACCCTAGTCACAAGTGATGTTGTAGATGCTACACGTTATTATTTACTGATTAACATTAAATGTGATCTATCGATTGTTTTGATCTGTGCACTTCAAGGTCCCTTTATCTTTATTTCCTGATTGGAGTTAGTCTCTATCATAACACCGAGTGCCATATACGGCTAAATAGTTGATTGATTTATAACGATACATTTACTTGAATATTTCTTTAAATCTAAATTTATTTATTTATAATATATACTAATCTATATTAACAATACTGTAGCTGTATGTCAAGTCTAATCAAATCCAAATCCAAATAAAATAAAGATATTTAAACGAAAAAATGGTACATTCTGGTTCTGACATCTCATATAATATAAGACTTAAAAGTTAAAAACAAGAAACTTGAATACGAAAACAAACGTAGTTTTGCACAGGATTAAGAACAAAATTTGCAATTAGTACTTACTACAGTGAGACAGGTATTTTTTTTATAGTTGTTTGTACTTTTCCATGGAATTGTTAACCATGTTGATAGGATGAGAGCAATATTATATCCAAATCCAAATTAATAAAAGTAATGTTGTAAAATAGAGACGAATATTGTATCCACTGATTACATAGCTATACGAGTGTGCAACGGGAACACTAACCTTGCAGGCTAATAATACATTTAATACGTAGATATTTGTACTGCAAATAGACATGAGTACCTATCGACTAGATAAAGATTATGCTGATATATTCAAATGCGGAATTCAAATCACTTAAAATGAATTTTATAACATTGAATATATTCTCATATAAATATAGTTAGTAATAGTTGCACAATATTTTTGAAAAAAAAAACACAAGGACAGCCACAAAATTACACAATTATTCAGTATTCTATCTCCGTAAATTATTGCAGTTCACTATTCGTACTTCATTACATTTCTATATTGAATTTATGTGCATCGTGAAGCTATAAATATGATTCGAACGTTAATTTTCTCTAGTAAATTATTTTATGATATACTCGTATAATGTCCATCGTCTTAACCGAGAGTAATAGGTAAATGGAAAAAATAGATTAGTAATACTTACAATCATAAATATTCATCGTTCAAGCCATTCTTGAGATACTATTAACAATTTACGCGTTTTATTATTACATTAGCGCGGATAACCAAGGTTTACTATCGTCTTTGGTGCATAAATATTGGATATCCGTGAAGGTGCCTATAAGGCGAGTGGCGACGTCGAGCGACTTGAGGTACTCGAGGAGTATGCGAAGCGCCAGCAGTGGGACAAGGGGCCGCAGCCGGAGCGCCGCTCTCATGTCGGCGCAACGGCCGTGCTTCGTCCGCTGGTGGCCGAGTGGCCAGCTGCTGGCGCTGATCGGGGCTGGATGCGGCTGGCGCGGGATCGCGCCGGTATCCTCTCACCGTGCTCGCCGGTGGAGCACACCGCGCATTATGCAACGCGGAGGCCACCGTGCTGCCGACCTGCCTCACGTCTAGCCGACGAGCGCGTCGTACTAACCCGACGACGACGCTGCGCCGCTATGCCCACCGACCTAGATGCACTTTTACGACGCCGAGAATGCAATCGACACACATATTCGCGTCTCGTTCCGATAAACGCATCGACGACGAAAGCGGCCTGTGACGGAGAATGCGGACGAATTTGACAGCAAATGCAGTGAGTACGTCACGTTCGCGCCTCCTGTTCTCTTATTAGACGAGAGCGGGACGGCACAGCGCATTGCGCCCGCTAGTTGCATTCAAGTTCATTACTTCCGTAGTCCAGGCGGCGACCGCGGCGGGCACCCTGACCGTGCACTCGATCTGACCACTTTAGCGGCGATCATCGCTATCGTAACCGCAGAAATGCATAATGATATGTTCATGTTAATATTATTACCTTCTTGGCTGTTATCGTATAAATCTGTTATTTTAGAAATAGCGCATTCTGCAAATTATTTAAGAAAAATACTATTTACATCATAATTTTTTTAAACCTTCTGTTTCTCGTCTTTTCAGTCTTTAATGCTGACAGAGAGGTTCTCTTACTAAGATTTATAATGATATAAATTAGTTGTACCTGCTACTGCACTTCACTTATAAAGAAATTGATAAACCGATTATTAAAACATTCACATTTTTTGTGACTACTTAAGTAGTCATTACTCAAAAAGTTCTAATTAATAAAAATGGAAAACAACTTGCGAGCGGGTGTCGCGAGAACGGCAGCGAAAGCCATGCCAGGGCGGGCGGCGATCGCCCGTGCGCCTCCCCGGAACACGCTTTCACTCTCACGGGTCGTCGACACAGGCGGCACATGCACCCTACCTCTCATTCTCGATCGTAACCTTCATTTCATAACAAACTATTCAGTTCATTAACGAACCTAAATAATACAGATCTTCTGTAGAATAAATCGTATTTCCTTACTTACAGCACTTTTGTTTAAAAAAATGGTGGAGTTGAATATTTGTAGTAGGGGTGGATTATCCAGTTCTCTGTCGGCACCACCACAGCGCACCCTGCCACCTACCATTATCCAATATTGATTTCACTATCAGCCTGTAATCTGTTAAAAGCTGCAAAACACTCTGACACAAAGTGTTTAGTCTAAGTTCTAAAATATAATCGACTTACGACGAATCCCTATTCATAATTTTATTACATACTAAATCCCCCGATTTAGTATATAATAAAAATATATTTTATAATTTCATGTTAATACAATATTAAGTAAAACATAATTGTGTCAATGGTTTTACAGGATAGCGTTTGAAAATAACGCTCAGCTGTTATATTGCACCCTTTCAAACCACGACCTGCCATAACGTCTAGTATTTCCCAATCATGCGCGATCTACCCCAAAGCCTAAAGTGTTGCCTTTTCAGACTCCACTTATTGCGAGACGCATTCGCCATAGCCTCTATCGATTTACACATTATAGTAAGGGATGATGGGATGTGGGTATTTGTGTACGCGTGCTTAATATAGATTTTGTGAAGTTGCAACAACTTTAGAATAAGAATCATGAAAATGAGTTCGACTTTAATATACTTTTGTGTTTGTATGACTTAGATATCCTATATCATTTAGTTTATATTAGACATGTTTATATACTTTAACATGTAATTTCATTAAAATATACATCATAATAGATTTAAGCAAATTTGGAATTTGTTAAGTTTCGATATAGAAGTTTCTGTAAAACCTATTTTAATTAATTGTTAATGTTACCATCATGGTATGTATTTATGCCTGTGCTAATACAAACACGGTAATTGTTCATTACTATGATTTTACCAGCATTTCTTCTTCTCTTTTATTATCTATAAAATTATAACAAATGAGCTGTCAATATTTTTTTGTCAAAATAAATATTAGAGAGAGAGAGAGATAATTTGTACAAGTTCGCAAGTCAAATCGTACGTTTAAAAACGAAATTATCCGATTGTTGGTCAATTAGAGCGTGAAAAGCGAAGCGTATCAAAGAAAATGCAGTTTTCCAGCGTCGGCGGAGGCTTGAGCGGTATCAAAACACTGAATCTTCCGGGGTGAACGGCCGCTGCCGCCTCGTCCCACTACGCTAACCCCCGTCGCCCGGCGCTATGCGGTGTCTCGCTCACGCCTAGCCGCCCGTTGCGCGAATAAATCGCACGCTGCGCTCGTGTGCGCCGGGAAATGCGTTTACTGTACGAGTATTGGGCACAGGGTCGTTGACATCACATCACAAATTTTCCTTGGAATCGTAATGGGAACTTCAAGAAGCAATTTATTTTATAATACTATGGGAAACTTTTGAAGATAACGATCCGATAGTTTATACTAGTTTGTTCTTTAGTAAATTCATCTCGTAACTAGTTATGGCGTCGGTCTAAATGAAATATTTTATTAAAAATATGTTGTAATAATATTAATGTTTCGAATTTTTTAACATAATATCATCCCTTTTAGTAGCATGAAAAACATTTCATGTCCAAAATTCATAATTATAGTGAAATGCATTTATTGTCTTTTGGTACAAGCATTTTTAGCTTGTAACAGCAATATTATTATTACTTAAGGAAGAGTTATAAAGCTTAAACTTTGGTAATAAGCACTTTTTATTGTTAGCTTTAAATAGATAGATAGATACATATACGCAAAGATATGTTCTATGTACAAACATGCAATAACTAATAACTTTACACATTTCACACATAGTAGTCTGATCCTAAACTAGGCAGAGACAGTGCTATGGTAACCAGACTACTTATAAACATACTTAAATATTACATACATACATTTATTGTAGGTTAATTATATGTGTAATCTCTGTATCTATAATATGTGATTGAGCTCAAATTTTGACACGATATACGAACCGCCTCAAAAATGCAGGCTCAATGTTCCACAGTGAAGCATGGCAGAATACAACTAGTAAATAATAAAATTAAAAAAATAATATAAATTACATCCAGGCACCGAACAAATAGACCAATATAGAACATATCTGGAGTTTGATTCTCATGATTACTTTTATCTATTTTATTTATCTGTTATGCATATATAATACATATGGCTAGTATGTACTAGAAATTTGTAGTTATAATATGAGAATAGGTTTTCTTTTCCTATAGGAGTCTGTAGTGAGGCTATATTACAGTTTTGATGGTATAGCGCTATTGATCCTATTTCGTTTAATGCATAAGGCTCGTGTATATCTGTGTAAGTGTTGGTACCCGCAGTGTAAACTCAATTTCCCCCTTCTTGGGATAGGCTTCAATACTCATTCATGCGTTTTTCCCTCTCTGACTGGGACTGAGCGCATAGCGCGCTCCCGCTCGCCATGCTTCCGCGTTGGTGCCGCTATACGAGTATACGCGCATGCACTACGACTAGCCCAATGCAGCGAATTTTGCGTAGGGTCGTTGTCCTCTCCTACATCCCTATCAACATAGTTAGTACTTTACAAAATATTCCGATCAGTCTAGCTAAATCTCTAATCCGTCGTCCCCTTTCTTCGTACAAGGTTTACGACGTGTAAGAAATTTTTACTTTTGGCATAAAATACGCAATTTTCTTTTGTCGGCCTAGTTTTACAATTGTTCAATATAACAATAGTATTGAGTAAACATAGAGATCACAAAGGTATATTTGTGAAAAAATGACCCTCCAGGTTTAATGGCCAATTGCGTCCGTGTTATAAAAGGATGTTCTAAAAAATGCCATTTGCGCAAATTGTATTTTCTTGCTTTTAGCAAATTCAATAGCGTATGTTTTTTAAGAGAATACAAAACGGTTAGAACAATGTGTTTCTAACGTAGAAAAAATGCAAGTCTTGGAAGGATCGTGAGCAGTATGCAGACAATCGTGTAGTCATAAAACCTCGTTTTTTTAGATTATGCAATTATGTTTGACCAACGGACTTTCCAAGGTTAGTATTCTGTACTTTTTCCCTAAAGCACTAAACGCTCAAATATATTTTATGACTGGTGATTTGTTTTTTCATTGTAATATGCCGTATTGTCTCTATTTTATGCTCAACTTAAGTAGGTGTAATTTTATTTGTAATATAAATCGGTGCACAGAAGTGTTGAAGTGCTAGACTAGAATGTAGCTAGGGTCAAAAGCCGCGCAGTATGTCAGCGTTTAGTATTCTGTGAGCCCGAGCTCGGGCCGGCTAACGGGACTGCTCGGCCGTCTACTCAGGCCTTTACTTTCATCGATCGAACAAACCACATCGACGGTTTACTTTCCTTTGTTAGTTTTGGGTTCCTTATACCACCTAATGTGTATTTTTTAATCTCTTTATGGTGGCTAGTAGATAATTATTAATGGCAACTATATTTTAGTGATGACGGTGCTTCTCATTATATAAGTATAGGCATTTTGCTCCATAATGGTGTACACACCTAAGACCACATCATAAATAGATTATCTACGGGTAGCACTCAAAAAAGGTATACCTACATCAAGTGTTCGGTTAAATCACAGGTAGGGACCGGTAATCGAAAAAAATGTCGGCACCGTAGAACCTTTGTGTAGGAATGTCCCGTTAGATCTGTTTGAGACGACTATCAAGAGAGTATGAAATATGATCGCTTTTTTGTTGATCCGCGTATTCACGTACACCTGCAAAATTATTCGCTAACCTTTGAGAGTTGTCCTGTTATGTCGCTCAGGCTAACGCGGTTTACAGCTACAGTGATTCATATTGTGAATCAACACGCATAGGAATATACCGCTAGACAACAATAATATATACTCAACAACTCAGGACTGCACATGTATGCAGTTATATGATGTTAGCTCCTAATAATATGGAGGTGAAAAGTATGGGAGAAATTTCTAGACATAGCGAATTGAAATTAAGCAAGTGGTATGTATGGAAATTAAAACCATTACAGTGTGACGACTATTGAGTACATTCAAGTAATTGATTTGTTTTGTCTTGTCCATACAGATAATGATTTCTTGCATATAAAGTGATGCATTTTACACATAAATAAAAAGGCAATCTTAAATTATAGCACAATATACACTTCATTCATAAGTTTTAGTTAATAATTTTTCCTATTTGTTGATGCGAGTGCTATTAAAATGCTAATAAATGGCACTGGTCACCTTCATTCTCTTTACAATTTAATATACATTTTATAATATGAAGAGTAACAGTTAAAAATTGATATTTAATGTTTTGCATTTTCTTTAATGATTTATAGAAGGCATTGTGCCTTAAATATAAAACCAAATAACTGTTTACTTAATATTTATATTAATTCATCCTTTGCGAACTATCAATTATTATTACCAGTAGGTAGTCATTGAAAAAAATATTACTCAGTTTTTATTCCTAAAATGTATTTTTATTGAAACAATTATTTCTAACTTGCAACCCCTTAAACAGTCTTTGTTTAAATTAGTCTAAATATTTGCAGCTAATATTATTTGTGAACATTTTTGAGCCCTGCATATTCTGTAACTATCAGTTTCCCACAGGTTGAACACATGCTTTTATTTGTACGATGTCTATTGACTCTCTATACCGTTAGGTTGTGTCGATAAAAAATGAAATAGGACGGTGAAATCAGAAGCCGGTGGGACGCATCGACCTCTTTGCCCTATGGCTTAATACCTACGATCTTAGAAACATTTCATAACATAAAAAATCTGTAACATTTTATTTCTGCATTTCCTCTTTGATACGCAGTTTTTACAAGCCCCTATTTACCTATTGGATAAACTATTGTCTTAAAATTGAGAAGTGAAATTCGTTAAGTAATGTTAATGATTATAAACAAGTACAGCTGAAGAACAAAGAAGAAAGATTAGTCAAGATGGAGGCTGATTAACCTATAATCTATTGTAACAAAGATATTGGTTTCATTTCGTTGGTTCGTTCGTTCGTTTCAGAAATCTGCACTGAAATGTATCCTTTTCTTTTCTTGGCATGAGAAACATTGGATTAGTGTTCATAAAAAACTATACTAGTGAAAATATGAAATTCATTTGAAGTCCATATTTATCGTAAATATTTGCAATATTATTCAGAAAGCTTTATAAAAGGGATGGGTCGTTTGTATGAAAAAATCAATGTTCAGGACTTGCCCTAACATGTAAATACTGAGACACGTAAACCCGCTGGTATTTTTGTTTTCTAAGTAATTTATACCATAATTATAAATGATCGCCATACTTCAGTGACAATTTTACTCAAAAATTATTTGTTATCTGCGTAATTTTATCGAAAACTTATGTTTGCTTTTGTGATAACAAACTTTAGGAAATACTATAAAAACTTATATGGGTGGTATACAGTTTTACTAAAGTGTGTATTTCGGACTTATGCGAATTTTGAGATTTCGATTTTGTTCAAATATTTTCGCGTGACTTGCGTTTGCCTGATCAGCCATGACTCTGTTTAGAGACTTGCTCTGTCATTAGCTTAATGAAATGTAGCTTAAATGTCTTGCTTGTGTCATTAGCGTAATTATATGACCTCTTAAGTAATTTGTCATTTTCGATACATCTTCAATACCAAAAAGCAATAATATGTATCGCTTGTCAACAGGTATCGTTCTGTCACGTTTTTACGTTACCGCCTCGCAGCCATGATAGCCCATAATGCTTTTATGTAGTTCACTTTACTCATCACCTATTTTAACGTATAACACTATCGGTGTTTACTACAAATTATAGTACGGTAACCGTTGGATGACCACCGGAAGCCTCTTGGCATACATACTGTAGTTGCTCATATGCTCATGGGACATACATTGTCATCGTTATTTTAACAAACACGTGCTTGTTGCACTTCCTGTGAATTTACTTTCATAACTAACGTTGAATAATAAATAGTTTAGTAAATGGTAATTCTCTCAACACCTACATTATTTAAAGTACAAACGTAATGTAACATTTGAGGTACAAATTATAGGATTAATTATTAATTTTGTAGATGTGTCGTTCAATTAATTTTTAGTTTACTTAATGACTTCATCGAGAAGCCATTTAACAAATGACATAAAATTTATATTTATTTGCGTTAGCCATCTTAGCCTCATTTTATATATTTCCAATAACAGCAAGCGTTTTTTTTCAGCGAAATTACTGAGGGCGGTCTTTCTGATATCACTTATCATTTCTACTGAGGATGGGCCTATTGAGTTGACACGCAGAACATTATCTAATATCTCTATCGGCTGCGGTGTTTACGGACCGATACGACTTTCAAACCTTCAAGAAAAGAGCGTACTCCTTCGTTAAAGAGAGAGTGACTCCTGAGTTGCAGCCGTTCATGGGCGGCGGTAGTCGCTTTCCATCGGGTGATCCGTCTGCTCGTTTGCCCCCTATTGTATAAAAAAATACACACATAAATTGTTGCTTTATGAGTTACTACAATGGAAATTGCTATCGATTTAAAAAACCGATATTGTAATGGAAAGCTTATGTCATATGTGTTGCAGGGACGACGCAGTCGAGCGAGAAAAAGGTTATTACTTATTACATAATGGGTGCGTGTGC
Organism: Arctia plantaginis; assembly: GCA_902825455.1. Classification (NCBI taxonomy): domain Eukaryota; kingdom Metazoa; phylum Arthropoda; class Insecta; order Lepidoptera; family Erebidae; genus Arctia; species Arctia plantaginis. Next base: position 11,760,149 of record CADEBD010000314.1, on the reverse strand, counting down.
GCCCGGGGCTTGATATTGATGTACCGTTGTTCGAACAGGTTCTACGCATTGCCGCGCTCCCCTCGCCCCCACGACCTCCCGCTGCCACGCGCGTGCCTCGCACTCAACATTTACTTTCTACCCATCAAGGACCTTCCTGGTAAACTCGCCTTCTTAGGCTCCAATGATGAAACTGACCCATCGATTTCAGTAATCGGAAACTCCATTAAAGATGGATGAAAATTTATTGCCAGATTCACATTTTCGTACAATAGTTAGTGCTACTGAGGCAAGAATATAGCACTAGAAACAAACGTCTAATTTTTAAATGACGTTACGATTTTATGGAAGCTGTAGACATTATTTGATAAAATTCCTCTATTTTTAGTTAATTAATATATTTGGGACTATACTTCAATTTGAATTATTCAGAGAAATATTCTGCCAAACACCTTTTTTTTTTTTTTTTTTTTTTTTTTTTTTTTTTTTTTTTTTTTTCCCGTGCGGAAATCCCCTCGGATACCACCTGTCGGTGGCATGTCGGACTCGAACCGACTAAAACCGCACGCCTTCGCCGGGTACTAATTGCCGGGGAACCAGGTATACCCTAGAAAGGAAGGCCCTGGTGCCCCGACATACCTCGGGTCATCTACAGACGAGTAGACGACCCCCGCCCCGTGTGGGAACCCCATGTTCCCTGTGCTCCCTGGAAGCGAGCGCGCTTCGCAACGCGCTCGCCGCCACCCCGGCCTGCTTCTGCTAGGGTGACAGATGGCCTCACCTGTCACCCCCAGGCCTGCGCTTATGGAGGACGGAGGTCGTTCTGCGTCTGCCAAACACCTAGGCTCATTACGGACTGCTTGCATTGTTTTGTTTTGGATAGATTATTTAGATGATTGGATTGGACGAATTTATTAAATCCCTGAAGGAATAGGACAAAATGTAGGAAACGCCCACATTTTGTCATCTATAATATTAGTCCACACAGTATGAGACTTTTTAAGGTGAAATTAAGAATTACATTGTAAATTGTGAGTATATTTAAAAGGAAGGGCAATAGCAGGCAAGCGATACAGCTTATACGGACGGATTGGGGATTGTAAGCAATAGCTCGAGCAGGTCAGAATAGCATATCTGTAATAAAAGTTATCCTCCAGACCGTGATAGTACCTACAATAATATGATCATATAACATTTAAATAAAACATATCCTTATTACTAATTCTGGTATCTTTTGTATGTTTAAAATGAAAGCCTAATAACAGCTAATCTTAAATATTCATGAGATGAAACAAAATGAAATCTCATCCACAAGTTAACAATGGATGATCCACGTAAGGCCATATAAACGCACCCACGTCATAGTTGTTGACAACTAGAGTCATTGCCCATCAAGTCATAGAGTAATATCATTCCTCTTTTTTGTTTATGTAACTAGATGCCATGTTATTTAAAACATATAAGGTGATATATTTTCATACACTTGCGTCACGAATTTTCAGCCTAAGTTTTAACTGTATATTTTTTAAACGTATACTAGTTAAAATTAAGCTTTATATTCAACACGGTAAATGTAAAAATCGCAAGAGCGAACGCGGCAAGAAGTGGGGTTAGCCGCGAGCGCGCGGTTCAATGACCGAGTTTTCACGGGTTTGACAGCCTTCTGTTATATCATCGGTCGTTGTCATTGTCATTGCCGAAACAGCGGCGAGTGGAGCGCATGCTAATTTGCGACTTTTGGGTTTCAGATTGGGATCACTTTTGTTTGTCGTCGAGCTCGCTTAAATTATTATTTTTCGCCTCCATCTACATTTTTGTTCGTTCTTCATACGCAAATACTTATTTTTACGTAGGTGTGATGGTTTGGCCTTTAATTTAATTATTTTATCAAATTAAGATAGATGCATTTTAGCGTCAAGGTTAATAAACACGTATAATAGTTACATGAGTTTTAGATAAACTGACTTTTATATTAAATTTTAAAGGTCAATGAACTAATTTTAAATGGTAACAATAGTAGCTCTATCATTTTTTGGTATGTTTTGAATCATGTTTCGTGACTAATATAAGTGAGATTAGTATGAGTGAGATTTAAAGATTTTTTTGTTAATTAATTTCCTACATCATAAATGTAATTATATATCGACCGCGATATTGCGTAATAATGAATCAAATGGCATGATATAACTCATCGCAAGGGTTGGATTACGTAACTCTGGCGTAGGAAGATCACGTGTGTTTATTTCGCCTTGAATTTGAACTTGATAAGTTCAAGGCTTTGTTTTTGCACAGCCCGTGACGACGCAACAACAATAGGTGTGCGTGTGTGCGTGGATAGCCTCGAAATTAATGTAATTGCCATCCCAAAAAAGTGGACTCGTCAGTCAATCTGATATTTACATTATTGTTACTATTTATTGATTATGAAATATGTTTAGTCTTTTGCGACTTTTAAAATTTAAAGTTAAAATTATATGTACTATACATACAAATTGATTTTATATTATAATAATCAAATTATATTGTTTAGTTTGTTAATTATTATGTTATAAACTTTCAAAAGCTTTAGTATCTATAAGCAATACCTTTATTCCATTAATTTTACAACTATATTTGTTTAGTAATATTTGTAGAAATTAAATAAGAAGGAAATTATTTATATATTATTTATATTAAAATATATTAGTAATTGAAGAAAATGCAAAGCAATTTATTACAGATAAATGTACTACAAGATTAGTGTGTTATGAAATTTGATTACTTGTATATTTTTCAATAACAGAATGTAAGTGTTTTAGTGATGCGTGTTCTTATAAAATATTAAATATTTCTAATGCAAAACTAAGACGCGCGTTGATGTCTTTTGATTGTAAGAAAAAATCGAAGGAAGCCCATTGTAGTGGTTTAGTGAGTGTTATTTGTTAATATAAGAGAGTTATATTTTAATACTAACCATTAGATGCACAATCCTCCAGCGATGAATGGTTAGAAGAAAAATCCAAAGTGTATAATCCTAATGGAAAAGTTTGTTTATGTTTTCACTAACACTTAAAATAAATCCACATCTCACTCTAAACCGTCACTTAAAAATATATAAATTATAAAAATAAGTCTTATCTTGAGATCTATGTTGCTTTCAGTCTAGTTAAATGCAAAACGTCACTTGAGTATCGTAATATTAGAGGGTCATGATGGAGCGTACTGGCACACGTTGTGGCGCGCCGACACCTCCGGATAACTGATAAAATATAGCTCGGTTCATGGTCGGAGACGTCCTTCCTGCGCGGCTACCCGTGTACAGCGTCCGCCCGCCTCGGTACCTGCGCCCGCGCAACAAGCTGCTCTTCCGTACTCGCCGTGAGCGCGGGTGAATGAACTGGTGCGCAAGAGCGAGACGGAACACCATGACTTCGATCCCCGCTTCCACCAACCGCACTCCTGTCTCTTCTACCAATGCCATGGTCGAAGCTGACAGTGAATCTTACTCCCCTAACAAACAGATAACCCAGTACAAGTGTTAAAATCATGTCATTCACACTTTGATTTAACTGAAACTGAAATTAGTTTACAACTCGCGGTGAAAATGGCCGCGAAAAGATACAAATTGAATTTCTGTCATATGTAGGAGTATGAGTATAATAAGTGCTTACTCTTGTTTGGTCATGACGTACGATTCTAGATACTATATCTGTAGGGAAATAAAGTAAAACATTCATCAACATTCATATTTGCTGAAATATTTACATACAATCAATGAAGATGACATAACGTCCACCTTTGATGTTGTCGATCGATTGAAATGTACCTAGAAAAAGAAAAGTATTTTCAAATAAAACACTAAACGATATTAGTAAAAAAACATATATTTTATCGGGCAAGGAACCTACTTCTCAAGATTATCGGATGCTATCAGCCAAATGTGTTATCTAACTAGTGCAAATAATATTTGCGACAGTTTACGATTATTTGGCGATTGATTTGTATAATAAACATCATCGTTAGTTTAACCAAAAGTGAAAAAATAGGAAATAATTTTTGAAATTTTGTTCTATAGTGGTCATTACTCCGGCCGTCAATTTCAGTTGCTTCTGAAGCTGTCGCAATAAATAAAAAATGGTGGTGGCCAGGTGTACAAAATGAAATCGAAGAAATATGTTTGGGAAAATTGAAAATTACAACTTCGAAACTTTAGTTTGATTTGCTCGTAACGCATGGTATCTAATTCAATTAAAACTTAGTTTTATACCTACACATTACCATTACCTACATATAAATCATTGATTTATTCATGCATTCTGTTTACACTTTCAAAGTACTGCTTAAACACACAGTCCGCCTGATCTTATTCTATTAATATTAATACTAGATTTTGACCTTGACCATAGACTGTGGTTACTAGTGCCTAATACACTTTATATAATCCAAAGAATTCTTTAAAAAAAATTTATACAAATTTGAACTTCAGTTTTTGTTTAGAGCTAAAACGCTACATATATTTTGTTTTGTTTATTAAGTTGTTGTAAAGATCAGAAATGTACATATAATGTAGTATTAACAACGATAACTAATTTGCCATTGTTCCTTAAGTTTGAGTTAGAACTTTACACCCACATGTCCCAATGAAATAATAAAATTAGTAGCTCAAATGGCAAATACAACCTCTTGTGGTTATGACGAAATCCCAATTAAAATAATTAAAGAGAATATCAATGCCCTTGCTTATCCACTCTCACAGTTTATTAACAGATGCATGAGTGAGTCAGTGTTTCCGGATCAAATCAAATTGGCAAAAGTTATCGCTATACACAAAAAGGGGTCAAAGGGTGATGCAAAAAACTACAGACCGATTTCGCTGCTACCTACGATTTCAAAAGTTTTCGAAAGAGTTATGAAAAGTCGGTTAATGACACACTTAAACTTGCAAAGAGTCATTAATAGCCGGCAATTTGGATATCAAAAAGGGGTTGGTACCGCAGATGCCATCCATACATTGGTGGATGATATAATTGTGAAAATGAATGAGGGTATGAAAGTGGTAGGGATATTCATTGACCTGAGTTCTGCTTTTGATACTATAGACCATGGTCTACTTTTATCGAAATTGGAACATTATGGTGTGAGAGATAAAGCATTGCAACTTATGTCTTCCTATCTACAAAATAGACGTATGTACGTTCAAATCAAAAAACTCAATGAAGAAAACCTTGAAACTATTCACAAATCCAACATAATAAATGTTAAACGCGGAGTTCCTCAAGGGTCAATATTAGGTCCCATATTGTTCATAATATTTACAAACGACCTTCTAAATTTCACGCAGAGGATACGACCAGATGCAAAAATAACAGTATTTGCAGATGACACTAACATAGTCATAGGAGCAAAAAATCTAGTAGACTTGAACTCATCTGTAAATAGAATATTAGTTACCATGGACGAATGGTTTTCGGCTAATGGCTTGTTGATTAATAGTAATAAAACAAATATAATACTTTTTAAAACAACATCTAGAAATAGAGATGTATTGGAAATCAAATTACATGACAACCAGATCTCATTAGTCGGCACTACAAAATTTTTAGGTGTCAACTTAGATTCGCAACTTAACTGGAAACCGGAATTGGCATCATTGGATTCGTGTATCTCTTCCGCGTGTTATGCGTTGAGGAGCTTAAGGGATATCACAGGTATCAAGCAACTTAAAGCCGTCTACTATGCGTTAGTGGAGTCCAAGATTAGGTATAGCATAATGTGTTGGGGAAATAGTTACGAGTATAATGTACACAGGGCGTTTGTTCTGCAGAAACGTGCTATTAGAATAATGGTTCAGATCTCACAACGTGACTCTTGCTGGAACCATTTCAAGAGCTTAGGAATCTTAACAGTCCCTTGCTTATACATTTTGACTATACTTACCAACTTCGCTAAGTACATACACGAATACGAGACAGGACGTGAACGAGAAGAAAGAGAATTAACACGGCGAAAAGCTCTAAAAAATAAAATAGCACCTAAACTAAATATAGTCAGGCATTGTGCTCGATATCAGTCGGTCGAGTTATTTAATCGATTACCTGTCCACCTTAAAGAGATGGTTTATAACACAGACATGTTCAAATCCCGATTGAAGGAATTATTGCTAGAAAAGTGTTATTATTCTGTGGCGGATTTTGAGCATTGAGTGAATGGTCTATTCATGGATCTGGAAAAATTGCAAATTTTATAAATTGTATCCCCCCCGGTATTTTATCGACATTCATATTGGTATATTACATAATAAACCCAGAGACAACTTCAAATTACCTAACCACAATTTTGACAGTATTTTAATGACATTGAATTTTTGACTGCATGTGTTTGTTTTTGTATTTATCTATTTGTATTGCATTATATAAATTAAATTCGTTAGAAACTTAAGTTAACATGTTAGCATTTCAAACACAAGTTTTATTGTTACTGAATAAATAAATAAATAAATAAATTTATGTTATTAATATACATGCTTTCTGCATAAAGAAAACTAAACTTAATAACTTACTCCCGATGAGTATAACTAGAGCGGATTGGGAATAGGTGTAAGTGTAAGTGATCACCGCTTTTAAGTGTGTGTTCAGCGGATTCATAAATTGCTCGGCGCCTGAGTACCATACTATGTGTTAATATTGTTTCTGGAAATTCAGATAGGCATCCCGCCAGCAATTATTGCTGCCATGCTGGCGGGTAGGGAGGAATGGGGCGCAGTGGTCTCCGGGCAGGAGATCCGAAGGAATTTTCCACCCCGTCAACAAAAAAAAAACTTTATTAAGGTAAAAAGGTATCGTATTAATATAATTCAGTTGTATGGTTTTTAATAATACAGTACCAATTAAAAAACAATTTGAAAATTTTCAGTAAAAAGTCGTAATTTTTTCATCGGTCATTCCAGTCTTTATTAGTTATAACGTCTTTTAGCGTACAGGAAGCATTGTAAAAGTAAAGTAAGTAAGTGAGTAAATAATAGTATTTAGGAAGGAGAATTCTGTACTTTGTCTAGTCTGGTCACACGTCTGACCTACCTACCTATCCTTACCGTGGTGTAAAGGTTTTATACGTTTGTCTTTTTTTGGTCACATTCCACTTGGTACATCATTGCTCGTCTACTGTCTTGATCTTGCTATCTTAAACATATACCCTTTGATTCTTACAGGCTTAGAGCTCTGGTCAGTGATCTTAACTTGAGATAGGCTCTATGATCAATGTGGTTTGCTATTTGGCCACTAATCTAACGATTAAAACTAGATATATACAGACTGAAGATCCAGAGTAGCAGGGAGTAGGTTAGGTATTCTGTATATGCTTTATTGTAAAGATGAAAGAGCCTGACTGATGAAACCTTACACTTATTATTAATTAAAATGAAGTGCACATAAAGTTTAAAAAACTAAACAATTCTTTCTAAACAGAGAAAATAACTGTCAACAAATAATGACACAAATAATGATCTTACGAAGTTACGGGTAACAAGGTCGCTAGTGAATAAATCTACTCCATTTCGACTATTGATACCCATTACCTGAACTTAGAATTAAATATATCAAAATCTTGCATCTTTTACATAATTTACGCATGAACTATTTAACCTTTAAAAAAGGAAAAAAACATTAGAGAATTGGGTGTAATCTAAGTTTTTTAGTCGAATATCTCTGCTTCAATTCTTCTATGGAGAGACGTAATCACTGGTAATGTTTTATTTGAGTTGTTAAGATAGATATACCTATTGTAAGGTTAGCAACTAAACTTAAAGTTTATGTATCTCTTTTACTGATTGTAAAGTATAGAGTATTTTCATATATGTATATATATATATTTATTCACAATCACATATATATCACAAATATTATATTCACAATCCTTTACTCATTTAAATTAAATTATAATTGTATCAATAAAAATCACTTTTAAACACCGATATTAGTTTTGAAAATATAATCTCTAAGAACTTGCCTAGTACCACCAGACTAAGAGTCCTTCCATTTGATGTCTATGTGGCTACTTTGGCATCAAATGCAGCATTTGGATGTTTTATAAATTTGAGTAGTGAGTTTATTTAAAATTAATGTCTTTTAAAATTTACAGAGCGCCCGCATGCCATAAAAGCCGTTGATTGAGAACGGCTTTTATGACCTACTACGACGCTACCGACACTTTTATTGTAGGTTGTTATGGTAATAACTACTTCTTGCAAATCATTAAAGCCCATGCCAAGATACACATAATTCTAAACACAGCATAGCATAGCAATAGTAACTCCGATTGTAATCTAGAATTGTCAATAATAGAATGTTGCACATGTCTTTTACCGCAGTTATCAGGCGCAATCAAGCCAACTACAAAGACCAATTTTTAAGTTGACGTAAAGGGTATTTACAGTTACCGCCGGCCTATTACAGTAGTATGGAACATCCTAACATTAAAAAACAACAATATATAAACTGAATCGTTGAGTTAATCGTATGCTGCGATCAAAAGATTTGTTCTACCTGCTGAACCCTTATGGTTTTTTTAGAGGGTGCGTTACCGTTATAATGGTAGTGTAAAAAATCTAACGGTCCCTTTCTACCCAAACACACATTGCAACCAAAAAAACACAATGACAGAAAAACTTTTATGTTTCCTACGACAAAAATAATTGCAATTTGAGGAATGGAAAAAACTTTCGTATTCTTAGTGTTTTGCTTAAAAAGTGTAGAACAGCACATTTATGGTCTGTACAGTACTTTGAAAGTAATTGATTGTCGTAAACATCAAAAGAAGCCTTTAAAGCATTTATATGTTTGTAGAAATAGATAATAATAGTTTAATGAGGTCGGTGCGTTTACTGACGGATTAAAATAACGTGATTTAGGATAAAAGATAAAACAAAAGTTTAAAGTTACAGTAAAAAAACCCGCATCAATAATTCTTGCTTATAAACACCCGAAACAGTTTTATTACGCAGTAGCAGATTGTCAAAAGAAAGGGGTACGCTCTCGTTTCTTGCCTTTGTTTGGTTGCTGACCACCCTCAGGGCGAAGAACGTAACTGTAAATGGTCCGATAACTTTCCCAATGATTTATTAGAACAGTAGCTGTTTCACACAAAAGTCTTTCTCCTTCTAATGCTTGCAATTGTTACTGTTTTTCTGATCCTGTGTTAAAATCTTTTGAAGACAAGTTATCTCTACAAAGAATTTTTGTATAAATTTTAAAATTACATTTACATTTCCTCGCTTTTTTTTTAAGTATACGATGATTAAATTGAGCAGTGTACTTAAAATTCCAAATCGCATTTGATTTTAACAAACTCCAACTTGAACTGTACAAATCCTTGTGTGCTATGTAAAATGTTGAGCGAGGTACCTAATAGTGTGCTGTATAATAGACGTGTATTAGGAAAAAAAAGAAGTGAACGCCCAAACTGGCCAGTTGGACGCTCCCCTCCACCGGCTCGCAGGACGCGATCAGCGATTTGGGAGCAATGTCCTCGACCTTGAAAATAGATGAACTTACGTAACCGACGCCGCCCGAGGACACAGAGCCTTCTCCACCAAATATTCCTTGAGTTTTTGCACGTCCCGACAGATTACAACAAAAAACTCTCGACTTTTAATAGCAAGGTGCTATAAATATGGATGGCTCATAATAGGTAGGCTACGAGTCATATAATTTCAGTTGTCTTAAAGTTTGTCTAGGTTGTTGCTATGATCTCAAATGCTTGTAGCGGCCTGTGCAAACGTGTTGTTGGCATAAGATATGGAACCAATTTCAATTTTATTTTATTTGAAAGTAAGACTTCTGTCTGGTCTAATTCGATCCTTAACAAAGAATGATTTCAATGTTATCGAATGATGTTTGTATGAGTGTGGCTATTATTGAACAGTGAATTAATTTAATATGATATATATGCAGGTGATATAAAAGAATTAATGCAGTACTTTAAAAAAAAATGTTAGTCAACATATTTTTATTTTGAATAATAACCACCCAAACCCTTTACCACCCTAGAACTCGACATGTACCTCCCGGATTGGGTTATATATAATACTTTGGTAACTACTACCGTGAGCTTTCGTAATTTGTGTTATTTATGAAAAGTAAAAGTTTAAACAGACAATTTATTTTAGACATGTATATGAACATTTAGTCAAATGGGTATTAATAATCAAAAATTCCATATCACAGAATAAACGCGTGTACAAGTATATCCTAATACTACTCGTAACTATTAAATAAAACTTGCGAATTGCGATGGATGAGCAAGAGCGTTATAGTTTTGATGACGTTTTTATTTAATCTTCTTTCTAATTCTTTTGGGGTTAAATCTGCATAATAGGGTATAGTGATAGTCTTTCACTATCCCAGAAATTGTAGACATGACTTTGATAGCGGTTGGAGCAACTTGAAAGTACTCTCAAGTCGTTTCTAAGAGATGTTTTGTCTTCAGGATCGAAATATAATATAATAATAATAATATTCTACCACATTCACACAAAGCCATCCAGTCCCAAACTAAACAGAGCTTTTACTGTGACTACTAGACAACTGATATAATTTTTTTTTTTTTTTAAATACATACATATTTAGACACGCCCAGACAAGCAATCAAACTTTAAATGTTCATGCACACAAATGTTTGACTTGAGCTGGATTCAAACCCGCGACCTTTGGGATAGCAGTCCGTTACACAAACCAATACCCCATCCGGTCGTCAATGGTGCACATGCGTCTCATCGATGGTGACAATTCGTTAACAAAATTGATCATGTTGAAAAATTTCGAGATTCGTTTTGTTTTTCACCATATTTATTATTTTTAACAGCTCTTCATATAAAATAATTTATTAATTGCCAACGGTTTTGATGAAATAAATTGAAATTCTTCAATTGAAATATTGTATAACTGTTAACATGTGCGCTCCTAAGAACTTTTTGATTTATCGTCGGAAACCTTGACTTTTTTTGTTATGCCTGTTGCTAAGCCTGAATGCTAAGTTGCAGGTCATGGATTCGATTCCCACCCAGGATAAATAATTGTGTGATAAGCACGTTCATTTGTTCTGCGTAATTGTAATTTATATATAAAAGGTAATATTTCGAAATAAAAAAGTACGTTTATCAGCAATCTGGTTACCATAGCACAGGCAATGGGTAGTTTGCGATTAGGAAGCCGTGTGTGAGATTATTATTATTATTTACTTACTTTTTTTGTGTACTATTAAGTGACTAAGGCACTTTAATGTCTTTTCGTTTGTATTAAATTTAATAACATTTTAAGTCGAATTGAAATTTCATGTCTATAAATATATTTGAAGATAATGCTTATGAGGTGAATGACTAGACCATTTAAAGTTATACAACTGTAGTATATTCGTTGTGAACTAGCATCAGAAATGCTAATAGTGAAGTAAACAATTGGTGAAATAGATCGAAAATATTACAGAATATATAATACTTTTGCGAAAATGCTAACATAATCATAGTTGATATTATAAGTAGTATCGTCAAGTTGCTAGCCGAGGTGATGTCATAACCAAAAGCAAGAATGCACAAAAAAGCCATTGTGTAAAGAGTCGTGAGACTGGCTAGCTCAAGTCAACGAGCGTTGAACTCTTTTGAGTGCCGAATAGAGTCAATGTCTGCTATTAGCCAATTTATACATATATGATGACTTAAAGACGTTAAAATAGCGTCTATAAAACTCACGTCATGCTTGCTAGATATATATATATATATATATATATATATATATACTGACAAGACTCTTTTTATATTTCGTGAAAAGGCACACAATCAGCGAGTTGTTTACCACGTTTGTATTCGACCTGTTATGTATTGTGTGAGGATAATATGCATGTAACCCGCATATGTAGAGGTTTTTGACATTCGCGACAAAGACCGTGAATAACAGCACCATGTATAAATACAAATAAAATTAGTTTTCGTAAGTATGATGTAAATGAGTATTAATTGTGGAGTTTACGCTTCGTTACAAGTGTTGCGAAGCGCTAATTTTTAATTGTTAAAGAAAACATGTTTATAATTAAAATTAGCCTTGGAGTAATAAATATTAGTATTGATAATCGGTAGCTTTGGGGAATCACGTGATTTTTATTGAAAATACACTTTTAATTTTGAGGTAAACTACAGAAACTCGTATGTAGCATTTAAGGTGTAAAAGAGTATTTTTTTTGTAGTTATATCTAGTTTTTGTTTTATTGGTATAATACAGTAATATTTGTGCATTGACAGATCCTTGTTCCTTCACTAAAAGGGTTGACTCCTATGAAATAAGCAGAATATTAATGATGGGAAGTGGTTACCGGTGTTATTCGTGCGTTGCCGGCTCTAATCTCCCTTCTTACCATTGATCTTAGCAGTAGATAGTTACGTATTCTTCTAAAGGCTTGAAAAGAAGAGATTTTATTTTTTTAGTCCGCAGAAAAATTTCTGTGTAATAATAAAAATTATATTAATTAATTATATAAGGATACAGTATAAAATGAAAAATAAAATATCCGCAATTGGCAATGGCGCCCGATATATCAGTTCGAGCATTTTTAATTTAAAGTTTTTTTGAGGCTTCAATTTTATGCGATTTATTGGAAAATTATTTAATTCAACGAAATAAATTATGTAATTGTATAATGTAAATAATAATGATCTGAGACGCTAATTGTGTCGCCACTTCTCGTCGGTAGCTGAGGAATTTCTAAAAGAGGCAAAGTATGCAGCTTTAGAACAGCTTTACTGCTTCATGCCTGTGTCGGTGGAGACCATGAGCAGCTGGGGTGCTGGCAATAGGAAATTTATTAAAAAAATATGTCCAAAACTTACAGAAGTTAATAGTGAGTATCGTTCCTGGTACAAAGGTTGGCCACCATCCAACGCGGCAATGAAACAAGTGTGATGGGCACCTTACCACTGAAAACGATCAGGGACGGGTTAATTAAATAAAAACTTTTTTTTGTGTACTGTGTGTGTGTCAAGAAAAAAATCACTGTTATATGATGGCTTAATGTATACATTTAGTAAAACTAAACCTATTTCATAACTCGACGCATTTCGTGGGAAATCGTTGGTAAAATTCATCATCATCATCATCAACAGCCTTTACAAGTCCGCTGATGGACATAGGCCTCTCCTTAGAGAGGAGCGGCTTTGGCCTACAATACCACGCTGGCTAAACGGGTTGGTATACTAATTGTTTCAAGTTTTCCTTATCTTTGTAGTGCTGTTGTTATGCGTGGTTTGCTCCTTTAGTCGGCTCTTACGACACCCACGGGATTAATAGGGGTGGTGACACTCCGTATTCTTAATCCGTCACCACATATACATCATAAAATTCCGGAGGTTCAAATGGCAAACAACACGTTTTCGATGAGAAAGATTAAGCTAACACATCGTGTGTTGAACTTATAGCATAATTACGCAAAAAGATATGTTTTATATTTATCAAAGATATATTAACTACGATAAATAAGCAACAACAAGTGTCATGTCATGACAAATGTCAAATTATCTAGTGTCCTCATAAAATCATTTTGGTACAATTTAAAAATTTGGTGTGAAAGATGATTTGATCAGGACCCGACAAATACACAGAAATTAAAAAGTGAAATATTAATTTCGTTACTTTTGTAGTAAATTCAATTGCAGTATTTCAACCGAATTACCTGTAAATAATAAAAGGAAAACAAACTAAAATCTATTAATGCTCCTGACTTTTCTCTTCGAAGTACGGATTTTTATTATCAGATTAAATCTTATACAATATAAATATAATGTTGTTATTATTTGACTGCACGGATGGCGTAGTGGTTTAAGCGGTCGCCACGCCGCTTCCTACTACGCCGAGTGTTGTGGGTTCAAACCCCACATGGGACGACACTTTGTGTGATCCACAAATTGTTGTTTTAAGTCTGGGTGTTCTTTGTGTCCGTTTCATGTATGTTTGTAAAGTCCCCCGCGACACAGGATTTATTCCTAATGCGGGAGTTGTCTTATTTAAAAAAAAATATATATATTTTATTTATTATTATTATTAACTAACATGGTAGCGGTATTTAAATTGGTCATTCCTCTTTGCTAGTTGTTATGCCTGCGTCTGCAATTTTTTTTTGTAAAGTTTGTTTATGAGTATGTAATGTAATTTTTGTAATAATTTTTTAAAATTTAATAAAAAAAAAATGTGTATTAAAAAAAATTACTAGTTTTATTTGCCAGATAACATTATTATGAACTCAGTGAAAGAACCTTTCACATTCAAACTTAAAATTATCAACAGTTAGAAAAGAACCTCGAATTATTGAACGAACTGAATTAATTACTTTTATGGACATGACTATTTTTAACGTTATAATTCCGAAAAAGTTAAAGTCATAATGGGGCAAATGTCCATTGGCTACTGCCAGTAAACAGACTTAGTAATGGGCAGACTATCAAAGTTTATATTGTCAGAGTTTTTTTTATTAAAATTCAGCTAGAAAACCTTGTTAAATGTGGCCGATGGCAGATCAAGATGATAATTTTCTCACTTTATAAAGGCAGCTTACGCACAAGGTTTACCATCTTGTGTGCGTTTTATAAAAAATCAGACTAAGAAAGTGAATAAGTGATTGAAACTACAATTCATTTAACCGAATTCAACTGAGTCATGAAGTAGCCACCATAATGTTGTTAATATCAGGTTTAAATATGCTAAATAATCTAAAAACATGTTGTGAGGGATCAATAACCTCTGTTAAATAACATTATCATGGCCAAGTATTAAGTACTACATCAGTGACGTAACGAAGTTCAGAGTAGGATCCCCTTTTGATTGCTGGGAAACCAAGTTTTACAAAAAAAAAATATTTGAATACATTTTACTTTCACCTTTGGGAATTTCAAGGAATTAGTGATGGTGTTCTAAAACTAAATACATGTGTTTTTGTAGCATAAAGGGCCAAACGAACAGACGGGCCACTTGATGATAAGTGACTACCGCCGCCCATGGACACCTTCAACTGAAAAGTTACAAGTGCTTTGTCGCCCCTTAAGTGCCTCTTCCCTGAATCAAGGAGGTAAGGGGGTTGAGCGCCAGTAACCTCATGCAAGGAAAGAATTCACTCAAGTCCACCATGAGAAGACATCGAAGTGTCCCACGTCCCGATCCAGGTAGACGCAGCGGGATGTTGCCCACGCATTCCCTGCAAAACATCCTTTGCCAGAAGACAATTTAATAGCATAAGCATAAAATTATACAACGAGATACACAAGAAACTCAACATTGCAGGACTAAACAACCACAAACTCAAAACCACTCTTACAGACTGGCTTCTAAAAATGGATTATAACAAAACTGAACAACTACTGACATACATTGCGTAACACACACACACACAAAAATCACCATATACAAGCACATAACTCTTATACGAAAAAAAAAAAACAAAATCACACACATACTTTTATACAAACACCCATACTAACACACACTCACCTATACACATACCCACTCAATAGCAATTGGTCCACTTATGTAATATCATTTATTTACCCCTTGCATACAGCGACCACGTTCACTTGCACGCACAAAAATTGTAAGTTGTAATAGATAGTTGTAATTTATAATACACGACTGAAAACTGTCACCCAAAATACAAGGCTTCGCTTAGTTTGGGAGACAGTATCAGTACCTAAAGCACAATACATTTAATTGTGTCAAATTATAAGTGTGAACCCTTGTGAACTGTATAATTTTTGTGACAATAAAGCTTATTATTATTATTATTAATTACTTAACGCCAGTTTTCTGTAATACCGTGGTCTAGCCGAGACGACCTATTTGTGCCGAAGCATGGCTCTCCCACGATGTATGTTAATATATCATTGTAATTTCTTAGAAAGATTAAACATTCTGGCGTAGGAGCGAATCCAATGTAGTAGGGGAGCCCTAGAAGGGATTTCGGGATTTACACAAGCGTGTCAGATTAAGATAGGAGGAATACCTTACACCCAGTTGAGTACCTCCACCATACATGAGATTAGCCCATCAGATCAGTTGAAAAAAAAATCGATGGCCAGAAATACTCGAGCATGTAAGATTAAGGTAAGTTGAGTCAATTACATACACATTAGAGTGTATTTAAAAAAAGCAAATCATGCAAGAAATCTACTTTAAATGTCTACATAATTTCTCATTGATTTCTTATAAAATGTGACAAATAAGGGCATTTGTCACATTTTATGAAAAATCAAATATAAAAATATTTCTTACCGTCAGATTTAAAAATACCCTGTAAAATTATCGTCAGATTTTTGGCATTACACGCCCGGGTATTTCGAAATGGCGATTTTTCGAATTAGCAGTTTGCATTTTCGATATACTTCGCTACAAGCAATACATTATATAACTTTTATTCATGCTATTAGGTATCTAATCTTTCAAATGCAATAGGTCCCCATAACGCTCGAGTAAATCCATAGTTAGCATCATTCGCTCCCCTACTGTTGTGTTTTTTATTGGCATACTGTGAATAATATAAGGTGTCCCAGAATTAATTCAAGACGGGTTTTCCCCTCCACCTGCCATAACGGCCAGCCGCGAGGAGGCTAGGTCTGCGTGTGCCGGACGTCGCCTAAATAGAGAATCTACCCGAAGGTGGTGCCCGCGCCGTTGCGGGCAGGCGCTAGGAGGGGTCCGGATGTCTTAATAACAGCAGTTTAAGGAGGGATCTCCTATTACAGGCGCAGATTGGTACACCGTGTGGTTTTAGTCGGTCCAATTTCGTCACACCACCCCGCCGCAAACACCGGTGGGGTGACGGCCCGAGGGGGTTTCCACAAGTAAAAACAAAGCAGTGACTGTTACTGGTGCTTGATATTGCGACACAATTTCACAGTTCTCTGTACAATAATTGTATGATACTGATGTGGCCAATATGTGGTTTCAAAAAAGTGGTGTCACATGTCATTCAGCCCGTGAAACAATTCAGTTACAGCAGGAGCCATTTTCAGGTCGTGTACTCTCTCGTTTCGGTAACAGAATTGGCCTCCTAGATCGTGTGATTTAACACCTTTAGACTTCTTTTTATGAAGTCAGTTATTTATTTATTTACAAAAGGTACATTTACAAAATACAGACCAAGTAGTAGCTTAAACTTACTTTTACATGATTATACTATTTTTCAATCTGCATTCCGATTACTACCGTACACAGCTGCCAGGATTTATACAGCTTCAGAGTAAATGGAAGTTGCAAAAAAAACATTTTTTTTTATAAAAATTGAAAAAAATAATATAAGTATGTAGCTAAAACAAGTACATGTCAATATGCATTCAATTTTCGCAATGATTCCATAAATCTTATGTGACTACCAACGCATATATCAACATCAGAATAAATATCATTATTTCGTCTACACATTTAAAACAGTGGACTATTTTATTAGACATCTTATTATTGCTTGTTAGTATACGAAATAGCTGCAGAAGTATGCAAAGATCGAGTAAGTACCTTGAAGTGAAACTGACTTAAGAGACTACTATTAAATGAGTCCTGAATAAAAATTATTCTCCTGAATGAAAGTGAACATGTCGTTCATCCATCTCCTCCTGTCCAATCCGACCATGTTTAAGCAACGAAATCGTGCCTCGTATTCTGGCATTTTACGTCTTCCCATTTCATGTATTAAGTCAACAAGCCTACATCCACCCATGCATTAAAAAACCAAATTCAATGCGGCATCAACGAAATTCAACCACGTTTATGCAAAATGATCATGGATAATTTCTAGAAGAGAGTGCGTATGTGTCAGCAAAATCGTGGAGGCTCTTTGCCCGATGTGATATTCCATAAATAACCCTGTCCTATATACTTTATACTTCAATAAAAGATAAAAATAAAAACTAAAAACTTTAAATACTAATTTCTATTTAATTTAAATCTTGGGTAAATTTAGGGACACCCATTAGTATCCATGTGAATTTAGAGACGTTTAGGAGATATGATGCTACAGATAGATAATAAAGATAGATAACAAATAGAAAGTCACTTCTTCTTTTTAGTTCAACGGTTCAAAATTTGCATGAGTGCACCCTTATTAATTAATACTAAAAATTTAAATTTGTAATAAAACGTAAACTATGTCAGAAAGCCTAATTCTCAATTGTGGATTACATAGAAGACAAGAATGCTTGCGATTAATTTAGAACAGACTATTTCTTAAGTAGAAATGTAGTGTGGGCTACTGTTTTTATTTTATTTTTCCATTTTTTAAATGTTTATCGAGGAAGGCTTTAACATTATTTAACATCACGCTACCACCAATAGCAGTCGAGCATCAATGAAAAGAGTCAGCAAGTTACTTATACTGAAAGTTTCTGGATTCTGATAAATAAGACTAGATCTAAGACTTACGATGCATTTGTTGTTTTTCAATGTATATTCCCTCGCAATTAATGAGTTTTTGCATTCGCTGAAACCACTGTAGTACAAAGCAGTTGGACCAGTCCTTCTTAGGGATCTCTTCAATGGCTTCATGGAACGCATTCACCGCCGATTCAGGGCTCATACAACGTGTGCCTCTAAGTTTGTCTTTAATTTGCGAAAACATAAAGAAGTCGAATGATGCGAGGTACAGGCTTTGAGGCGGATGTGTCAGCAGTTCCACATTTGAAGGCTTCAAATAGGCTTCTGTTATCTTAGCGGCACGTGAGGATGCGTTATCGTGGTGAAGGAGGACATTGCTTCGAGGACGCTTTTCGCGAACTTTTTCTTAGACTTGGTACGTCAACACTTGCTTGCCCAGGCTAACAAGTGTTGACGTACCAATCAGTAGTCACTGTCCATTGATCTTCAAGCGATACTGTAGTGTAATGTCCTGATTTGCAGATTTTTTACCAATGCTTCGACTTTTCTTAACTTTCGTCGGCAAATCTTCAAAAGGAAAGGATCACTCTGCCGACTGGCTTTTTCTTTCCTGGTTCAAAGCAGTACACCCAAGGTTTGTCACCTGTTACGATATTATAGACAGCCAATAACTGTTCTCCGTTAAACTTTTTTATCATTTTACGACACCACTGGACACGTAGTCTTTTCTGGTCCTCCGTTAAGTCATGCGGTATTCATCGAGTGCATAGCTTCCCAACCTTCAGGTGCACAAATAAGATATTTTGCACTTGGCTCATTTAAATTCCTAACAAAGCACGAATTTGCTGGATTTTTTTTTTGTCAGTTCCAGTAAGTTGTCGTACAGTGTCAATATTAGAGTATGTAACTGTAGTCGCCAGCCGAATTTCACGTACCTCGTCATGGAGAAGATCACATCTACGTCTAAATTCTCTAAACCACGAATACACAGAGCTGCGACATGGTGCTGCATCACCAAATGCCAATTGAAGTCTCTGGTATCTGAAGCCACAACGAAAATCATAAACAAACATGGAACGAAAATGTTCACGAGTTAAATTCATTTTGATGGCGACACACAATTTTCGAAAGGACGTCACAATGAAAAACAAATGACAGTCTTGCAAAATAAAAAGTAACATTCCCAAAGAGTTCCATTTTCGAAATTCCTTAATTGTTTTTTAATTCTTTTATAGTAGTTGGCCAATACGAAAAACTGTCAGTATGCCCCACGTATTACATAAATAAACCCACATACTCGTAAGAACTTTCTAGGACAGATTTTATTTAAGAACAATTTTTTTTTATTAATAATTCTTTTTAAAGTTTTTATGTGGTAACATATCATGGTGCTTCGTTTTAATTTACTAAAATAATTTAGATTTTTTTAATTGTAAGTATATGTAAGTATCTTCATTTGTGCATTATTTAACTTATATATATTATTTAACTTGATATTTACATTTGTTTTATTTGACAAGTCAAATTGTTTTTTTTTGCCTTTCAATTTTCAGATAATTATATCCAATTTCAGAAATTTGTTTAAATTGTTTTCGAGTCAGTTTTATTAACTTTCAAAGCTTTAAGTTTAGTATTCTTTAAGCTCTGAGGGCAATTGTTGCGCATCAGTAATGCCCCCTATTACATTAATTATATATACAGATTAATACGTTTGCCTACATTTCGTTGCACCTTTAAAACGTATATATAGTACTTTCGGCAAGAGTTAAAATAAGAACATAAAGCTTAACCCGTTCACAAGGTTTTAAATATTTAAATGAAAACGTTATTTCTTTTTAAAGCCAGGACTTTGGATGAGATAATCTAATCTAATTTTCTATAGAAGTAGATTGAAAGTTCTGTATTACTATTATTATTATTATCTTTATTTCATTCTTTATACATATAAATTAAATTTTTAAATATATTTATATACAAAAACAAAAAAAAAATACATTTAAAAATATAAAAAATAGTATCCCATCGGTATCGGGTACAGAGACCAAGATATCGGTGGTTAGGACTCCAGAGACAGAAACTTCCTCACAATACGTGCCGTATCGAGAAGAACTGCTTTCTGCATCAGACCCTTAATCCAACTGCCTTACGCGAGCCTCTGAAGATGTTGGTCGAGGCTCTTAGCAACTAATCCATGGGCCGATATGACTATCGGTACAACGATTGCCGAATCAACATCCCACATGTCGACAATCTCGTGGGCTAAATCCAAATACTTCACTTGTTTATCTTTTTCAGCTTTCAAGAGATTGTCGTCATGTGGAAAGGTAATGTCAATAATCATTGCTCCGCGCTCCAATCGGTCTATTACCACTATATCAGGTTTATTGGCAACAATAGTCCTGTCAGTGATAATAGGGCGATCCTAGTACAACGTTGCATGACCATTTTCAAGAACTGGGTCGGGCACATATTTGTAGTACGGTAACTCTACAGTCACAAGGTTATACTTAAGAGCAAGTTGCTGATGGACAATCCTGGCCACTTGGTTATGTCTATTCAAGTACTCGCCGTTGGCAACACGAGAACAACCGGAAATTATATGTCTAAGGCTTTCACCAGGACAATGACATGCCCGACAAATGTCTATTGTGCTGTCCTTCAGGATATACTTCCGATAATTATTCGTCATAACAACTTCATCAATAATTGCAAAGAAAAAACCTTCAGTTTCCCCGAAGAGGTCACCGAATCGATGTCAGGCATCGACACACACATACAGAATATTATTATTATTATTACTGAAAGTTATATTCTGTATGTGTAATGGTGTAAAGAATAACAGTAAATTCCCTGCGAAGAGTTTGCAAGTCACCTAATTTACTTTTGTTTCTTAAACTTTTATTACCTGTAACTAAAAAGTCACTGACTCCCAAGTTACAGTTATTTTTCTAATAATACATTATTTATTGCACTTAGTGAAAAATTACAGCAATAAAAGAATTAAGTTATGGGAATAAAAAAAATTCTTGTATAAGTTTATTGTGGCATTGAATACCGGGAGCGGCTCGGGTACTCATACCCACTCAGATGCACCCTAAAAGGTTGTAGATTACCTTTTATGTAACATCTACTAGGGCAAGTAAAAACTTACAATGACGAGAAAGACGGAGAAGAAGAACGATTTATGTTTAATACGTGTTTAAAAATATATAAGTATGTTTATCAGCAGTCTGATTACTACAGTACTCTGGCTCTGCCTAGCTTGGGATTAGACGGCCGTGCAAGAGATGTCTGAGGTTATTATTATTAATTAAAACAAAGCATTTTTTGGTGACAAGGAAAGTTACTATAATCGACAGTTTGCAGAAATATTAATATCTTACGTTTGGTATTACATTATAATTAGTTTCTTTCAGTATTAATATCCCGTTTATCCTTACTTATTATATTTCTAATTACCGATTATCATCAGCCAATCTATGCATGGCATCGATCGATCTGGAACGTGGTCTAACGATTATGTTAGAAAGCGGAAGCATTATGTTAGAAATAAAAATATGTATACACAATAGTATGAATACAATAACAACTTTTTGCAACACTACACAACGATTTTTATTGATGTGAGACTTATAGAGGAACATTCCCATTTAACGAGATAAAGTATGCGTTTTCTGTTTTGTGTACCGATTCAGTCAAGGTAATCAACCCAATGTAATCTCTAATTTATATGGAACCTTAAAATGCCACAACTACCACTTATATATCTACGTGAATGGGATTGACATAATATTAAATTATATGAATGTCATAAAGCTAGATTTGCACCTAATCTATGTCCCCCAAGAAGGACAATCCATTAATAAATGTTACGGTAAATCTTAGTCATTAGTGAGAGATTTAATTAAGGCGTATTCCTTCACTCCCGATTAGGTATTATACCCGCTCATGGCTTGATAGTCACTTAGCCCATTTAACCTAATAGTTCTTGTGCTGAACACTTTTTTTTTCATTTTAACTTTTCAGTGAAACAAGGTAACGCGGTGTTTGACGAATTCGGGAATGTATGCAGAGAGCAAATGCAAATATTTAATTTTATTGTTTACGCATATTGTGTATAAGTATTCCTACGGTATAAAGAATCATCTCATCAAATTAATGAAATTCAGTCATGACCTTAAAGTTAAATGACTTTATTAATAGCATATTTGGTTTGAACCTTTAGTTGCATGTGTAACGGTCATCCTACGTAAAGCTACGTTGCTAAACATACTATAATTCTCAAATAGCAGGTAAAAAGTATAGTGGATTAATCTTATAAACCATAAAAAATAACCAATGTAAGTGTCAACTTAGAAAGACTATACTCGTATTTTTTTAATGTATTTCATACCCTCATTTTTTTATTATTTCCTTTGAAAACTACCTCTTTTTTAAATCCGTTAATAAAACATTACATATTTGTAGAATACGGTTCAGAAAAAATTAAATAACACATAGAAACTGAGTACAACATGATATTACATAAAATACTATCAAATAGATACAAATAATGTAGGCATAGTAGTAGTAAAAATTTTGATATTTTGGGTGCTTTGGCAGTTTTTACTTTCTTATTTCCAAACGTTATTTTTCCAATATTACATTAAAAAATACAAAACTCGTGTTTAAATATAAAGAAAGTATTATGCGATTATGTATTGCGATCACACATCCTCGTGGAAGACTTGAGGTCAATGCTTTTTGATTCGAGATTAATGTTTCGATAAGAACTAAGTGGATCAGCAGCGCTACGTAATTGTCTTATTATGATGTTGCATTTGCAAAATAATATTACTTTAGATGTTTGTGTTAGAGACGTTTAAACCTCTTTATGTTGTTACAGATTAAATCTTAAGGGAACTGAGAGATAACATGTGCAGTTTAAGTTTCTGCAGTCGCAATTATGAATTAGCTTTGCTTTTGTTGCTTTTTGACCTGGAGGACGAAGTTCTTTATACTTAAGTAGCTTTGTCATTCCAGGTACATACATATTTTCATGTCTCGCCTTTTTTTTACTTATGTGTTTGCACGTAATTATGTGATGCTTTGGGGTTGTTACTTTAGTATTTTGTTATCAATTGAAAATTCACTATTTTGTTAGTATTCATACCTACATTTCATTCTGAGTCCAGTTCATTACATCTGACTCTTAGTTTAGCTTGAATTATAAGTAAGAATACTTTAATATCAAGTAAATAAGTAAAGTTAGCAAATGCTAGCTTAATGGCTTCATTCATAATATATTTTGAATGACCCTCTTGTTGCATATGTAATAGTTATCCTACGCAAAATTACGTTGCCAGACACACTATAATTCTAGAACAGCACTAGTAAAAGATATAAAGCATTAATTTTATAAACCATAGAGAATAAGTAATTTAAGCGTCAACTTATATCAATTGTAACTACAACGTGTAACAACATCAGTTTGTGCTTAGATGCTTTTTTTATTAGTTTAGTTCTTATAATTCTGTCGTTGCACATTTTCTTTTGATGTTCGCATAATTTTCGTTCACATCTCGAAAATATTGGCATAAGCGCTGACAACAACTGAATCGTAAGTATTACATAGTTTCAATGTCATAAGTGAGAAAATCACAGAACCAAGCTGAAAATTGTCATCAACTTTCTCAGAACCGGAATCGATTCAGTCATTATCAGCATTTATGAAAATATTTTTAATGGACCGTGTAGGTTGAATAATTCATAACTGTGCATTGGCAGCGGTGACAAGATGACTGACCATCACCTACATTTTTACAATTTCACCCTTTACTATCAGCCTTACATCCCTTGCTGTACTTATTCATCAATCATTCAGTCGGTGCTTAACTATCGTTTTACGATAGTAGCATAAGTGAGAGAATTGTCGAACAAACCAAAAATACTTTGCGAAATAAAAGAACATTTAAAAATACTTGGCCCCGCGGGCACCACTCTATTTTACAATAATTCTACTTATCTCTGATAATACTTTCAATACTCTGAGAAGCCTGAGTGAGAAAATCGGTGTTGAACTTCTGTCGCTAGCTGCCGGTCTATCAGCGTTTTATGATGTTTTATGATTCCTTGAAACATCGCTTTTGTCATGGGCTGGTTCAATGACGCATTTTGTTGTTGGAAATACTGATTTGCAAACTGCTGTTGAAAGCTTAAGTCTCACAATATTAACAGAACAATTTGCGTATACCACTTCGCATCGATTGAACAGTAGACAATATGATTTTGAATAAATAATAATGACAGAAATGAAAGTACATTTATTCTTTAATTTAATTTTAAATGTAAATAAAAGTAAAATAAGAAATAAATGGAACATATTTTTATTATTATACAATAGTGCATTCATGCCTAAATAAAAACGAGATGATACTCTTAAATGAAACAAACTGTCGGAATCCTAGTCTTAGTAAGTAAAACTGTAAATTTATTTATTTTATACACTTTCTGCATAATGTAATACATAAGGCGGACTTAAAGCCGTAATTTTCTTCTAGCCAACCTTTGGGTAGTGCAGTGCTGTGTGGCATGTGTATATTTCAAACTATTATATTAATTAACACGTGTTATGAATAGTTAGACTACACACATATTCTATACATACTATATTAAGGTGTGGATATAAGCATTCATACAAACACATACTCGTATTAGACATAAATATGTAAAACATTACATAGATGACTCCGTCAATGACTCCCTATTCGGCTTTAGCGTAAATATTGTGCAGATTTAATTAAATTGCAGCCATTGATGTGCAACCTCTACAATGTTAAAGACATACGATTGAGGCTATGATAGGTGTAATGAAATCATTGCAAGATAATGTCGGGCGAGGTATTGCCTAGTTTTCTATGCGTTGAAGTTGAACGCACGGTGGTGCTGGCATCGGCGGCGGTGGAGCGGTGGCAGTGTGCGTCGAGTCAAGGTAAGTGTGCCGACGGCCGGGTATGACCTAGTGCGGCTCCCCCACCCTGCACAGCTCTGCACTCGCAAAAGTTCAATGAACCTCCAGCAGAATTCTTACAGGCATACGCGACGGTTACATTACCGGAAAGAAGTTGCAATCACCTACATGCCCGCAGCTTCGGCTACTTCGCACACAATAGGGCTCCACACATTTATCGCCGATTACATCCAATCAAGTTGTTTTTGCAAAATACAGTTGTATTAATACGCAATATATCTACATAATTTGCATGTTTATGCATGCAATTAAGTTATTTTATAATATCATAATTGTTCATAAATACTGTAACTATAAGAAATGTTCAAGTTGTATCCTTATTCTTTCACAGAGAACAAGATGTTGATGAATATAAATGTTCGTTCAGAAACTGTGTTTTGGTTAAATAATCGTATAGTACCTACATTAAAAAGACTGCCGGAGACGGAAAATGGGAGTTGCGTATACACGTTACGTTAGGAATTCATATGTGTGTACTGTGTGATATTATCGTATCTCAGAAAGTGAATAAGCACTTTGGTGTGATAGGAATATCACACTGTAATAATTTCTATAATATTATTTGTAACTATTGCATTATATGCATATTTCCGATATTAGTTCATAAGACGCCGGCACGTTGCCTTCGGTCTGCGGCGGTGGGACAGCAATAAGCTTTTCTAGTCAACCTTTAATTACGCTTGCACTCAGCAAATGGGACAAGATGAAAACCAGATTTCCTTCGTATGTTACAAAAACCAGTAAGTCATACGTCGATTGGTATGAGTAAGAGTGAAGGAAAGGTGCGAGGTTCCAAGAGTGTCTTGGTAGAATTATGTTAATTCGGTTTATTATGTCACACAGTCGCCGCGGGTTTGTGAATCATGCCCTCACGCAGAGCTCGTATTATATCTACATACACCGTTATTACTTTCTACGAAGCCAATGGATTCAACTAATATCCAGTGTTATGCTCAACTTTTGTGGTATTGATGTTATACTTGAAACTTTAGTAATCATCGTTTTTTCATCATACCTTTTTTCTAAATACAAAATTAATTTAATCTTACATAATCTTAATATTATAATGATAGATATACCGCATTATTTTTGTGACATAGGGTGTTTTACTTTTTAACTTCAAAAAGTAGGAGGTTATAAATTCGGATGTTTATAAAGAAAAAGTATGTTCGGGCATGACTATCATATATAGACGGATTTCCAAAATTATTTTTTGTTCAAAACTTGTTTATTCCGAAATGGTCAGACAACGACACTTTTCAAAACATGATAGCAAATCAACCGCGAATGCTGCTAGGCTTTTAGTGTTCTTTGTTTTTATTGTTGTATCGAGCGAAGTTAGTTTTGGGGTCACTTAGAGGGTAAGGTCAAATTGGCCTCTAAGAAGCTCGGTGTGCTGAACAGATCGAGGCAGTATTTCACTCCGGCCCACCGCCTTCAACTCTAAAAGGCTTGCGTCCGGACATATATTTTTTTTTTTTATTTTTTTTTTTTTTATATGGAATACTGTTCTAGAGATGTGGCTTCACTCTGCATTCTCTCTATCGCATATATCATGGAGAGTGCTCCCAAGAATTGTTCGGACTATTACCAGCCGCAACTTTCCACCATCTTCCACACGGCAAAATTTTGCAGTTGCAGACGTTCATGGGCAGCGATGGTCACTTTCCATAAGGTGACCCATCTACTCGTCTGCCCCCTCTAACATTAAAAAAGAAAAAAAAGTCGGTCCAACTTTTTTTTAAAGGATTTATTCAAATTTTTTATCAATCTATATTATTCTAACAAGAATTATCTGTATTACATAGTCTATTATGTAAGAAAATGTATTGTAGTTATTTCTCCCATAGACTTTTTGTAATCTATAGATATGTCTTTACGAATAAAAAAAATGAAATGTATGTTTGTTCCAGCTAATCTCTACATAGGTGAATAGATTTTCATGGGACTCTCACTGTCTAATATGGGCACATTTTTTGTAGTTATGATAATTAAAATCAACACTTGTTTTTATTTTCTTATTCCTAAACTATATAACTACTAAGTTTTTAATGATGGACTATACAACTAGATCTTACATAATATGTAAAAAATCTCAAACTTTGAAAAATCATCCGGCACTGCAATAGCGAGGAAACTCTTGGTCATTGCATAATTCTTATGCCAGCTCATGCTTATTCTTGTCATATATTTTTTTCTTAGCAACTATTGATTAGGATTTTAGTAAAAATTATGGCGTCAGGTAATATTTAAAATGATATGCATTTGACACGTATACTCGAGGAGAGTGTGATGGAGGAGCGTGCAAGCGGCCGTAGTCCGGCGGGCGGGCGGCGGCCGCTCTGTAACGGCGCGATCGGGGCCGATGAACGCTGCTGGCCTTATTCCTCCGAACTATCGCAACGCGAGAAACGACGCGTACTTTCATTGTCACCTTACTCTACGCAAACTACTACTTACTATATAAAGCTTCCACTTATAAAGTCACCTAAACTACTAGTAAGCCGAAGAGACTTAGCCAAATGATATTCTTATTACCAATGCTTTGAATTTTAATTTAACACTTTGCTATGACTTGCAGAACTTTATTTATTACGGTATGCTAAAATTGATTTCCTTTGGTACAATTAAAATACTAGATACAATTTCCTATAACACTTTCTCAATAACTCTATATGAAGAACCTGTTACACTGTTGATTTTTATCGCTTGCGAAATACTTTTAATGTTTGAATACTCGTTATCATTGTAAAAGATCTATGCGGTGAGGTCAGCTACGGTATACTATTGTGGTGTGAAGGCTCTGTGTGCTGGTAACAATGGCGCAACACTCGGCGGCTGCTCAGTGCCGCAGCGCTGCTTAGAGCTGTGATGCTCAAACTCACTGTCTGTTGTAAGAGAACCAAAGCTACTAACATCTATGTTTTTTACCGTTGAAAAATATTATGATGTAATAGAAGTTAAATTGTAAATCTGAAGTTTTAACATCTAAAGTTTGTGATATTTTTGTTGTGTCACAAGCTTTATTTGAAATAAAAAAAAAAATGTACACATCGATTCGATTTAAAAATTGTAATTTTGAACAATTCAGAATCAAAGCTGCTTTTGGGCAGAATACTTAAGAAGAAGCATATTTACTGTCACAAATTTAGGAAAATGGCTTCTCTACGAGAATAACTAGA
Organism: Arctia plantaginis; assembly: GCA_902825455.1. Taxonomy (NCBI): domain Eukaryota; kingdom Metazoa; phylum Arthropoda; class Insecta; order Lepidoptera; family Erebidae; genus Arctia; species Arctia plantaginis. The sequence continues at coordinate 11,731,611 of CADEBD010000314.1, read as the reverse complement.
AAGCAAAAAAACACTATCAAATTATATTATCCACAGAAATATTCTTGTTACATATATTTAATCAGTCCTTGCAATAAACACCTAACTTACATAATATTAAATTATACTATGACATAAATTGAAAAGAAAAGTAGCTATAAAATATCTTCTATTATAAAAATATTAATTTAATAGGTATACAAATTAATATTAAAGTATTACTTGATCACGTTCTTGGAACTATTTAATAAATCAACCGTCTTTTTTACTTTAGTCTTCAGTTACATGATGATGTGTCCTATCCAGTTTTGTTTTATTCAAGTGATTAATATCTTGCGATCTGCCTAGGCAGGGATTTGGCATTTCGCTAGAAATAATATGATATTAATTAGTTTTTTAGACTTATCCATTTGATTATATACAGACTCCAACATCTTGGATTGCCAAGATGTTATGCCATCATGCCATCAGATCAAGCGCCTCAAGTGGAACTGGCTGAATAGCTACAATTTGCGTAGGGACTCCGATCGTATCGCCAAAAAGGCGTTGGATTCGATACGAGCGAATCTCAAGACAAGAGGATTACTATGGCCGCCCTCTGCCATGTCACGGGGACAGGACATTAAGTCAAGTCACTTGATAGCTGTAAGTTTTCTAAAGAAAATAAAATATTAAAAAAATAAAAACTCAGTATCTAATTTTAAAATTACTTTATTTTAAATGAGCGTAATCGCGGCCTTCAGTCTGTCGGATTCATCATTATCATCAACAGCCTTTAATAGTTCACTGCTGGACATAGAATTGTCCTTAGAAAGGATCTTTTGACCTACTATACCATGCTGGCCAGACGGGTTGGTGTAGGGTTTGTGTCAAGTTTTCCTTCTCTTTACAGTGCTCTTGTTCTGCGTAGCCTACAGACTCTATGTATCATTAATCATACAGGATTAATGATACATATAGTTGCCAAAGTTTTGTGAGGTACGACACCCTAATTATATTGTAATCTGAAGACTTAAATAATTTCAGAGACATGTTTGTTATAAGGTGTATTTAACTTTAACAATGCAATACACTCATAAGTTCATGACTCAACACTAAGTCCCGATTACTGTAGTAGTTCGAATAAGGAAAAACACCTTTCACTACCTTACTCACTCTTTTTATGCAGAACATATCTTCAGCAGCTAGATATTTCCGTATCCTAGATTTATTTTCCTGAATGACATCAGTTTTCTTGTGTGCTTAAATAAGCCAATGGAAACTAGTGTTTTATGTATGTAAACCATTAGATAGATAGATATATAGGTACTCTTTATGGCACACTAACAAAAGTATTGTACAATCGAAAAATATGTTAAAAATCGGTACCATTGGCCGTTTTATCGAAGTCTGCGATCTCTTATAGCCAACATGTATGGGCTATACCGTATCATAATACTTAGGTAAGTCATGTTGCAATAACTATAAAGTAATAAGTAAAGACATACATTTTATCTTACTATCTAAATAATAGAAACGTGCATACACACATACATACATACATACAATCCACATAAAAAAAACATTTTTTCTTAATATTTCGGACATAATATTCTTAGGAGTAATTAAGGAATATTCAAGTTATTTTATGATTGATATATTTATTTATAACATTAAGGTCACATAATTATTAGCAGGCTTTTTTAAAACACCAAAAAAAAAAAATACAATTGCAATATACTAAAAACTTGAATTTGATTTGATTATGAATCTGGATGCAGATTTTAGTCATAAATAAATTTATTAAACTTCACGTTCATATCTTGGTTAGTAAGGTCATAATAATATTTATCTATATATTTTCAGTCCCAAAGATATAAGACACGTTGTACAGTATGAACTCTTGTTGCTTTCTATTCATTCAAACCCAAACTATCTTTATTTGATAAAATTATTTTTAAAATTATTTGTAATCGTCTTAGAATCTAAAGTCATAGATCAACGCACACAATAGCAACAATTTATTTTGTCAAATGTTTAGATAAACGAAGTTAATCCATTATACATCTATGCTGATCTATAACCGGCCGTTTCCAAAGAGTTGGACCTTATGAGAAGAAAAATCTTATTGTAATTAAATTCATATATATAGCTTATTACTAAAGCTAACATAAAACTAGTGTACCTATGTTATGACTATTCTAAAATGTGCGAGATTGAATAGAAAAAAAAAGTAAAATCAAAATATTACAAATTATTTTGTAAACGGCCTGAGCTAAGTGTGCGACCTGCGTTTCAAGCAGCCGCTTGACTATGATGTTAGATACAGGAAGTTAGTATTTTATAGTACTAATAAATTACTAATGTAAATTACTTGAGACTGCTTTGTATACAAAAATACATATTACTTATTGTTGTAATATATTATGTATGTATAATGTAAAAAAGCTGTTGAGTTGCCTATCACTGATAAATAAATTAAGAAAATCTTTAAAACAATTTGCGACACTCAGTGAAGTGAAGAACCCAAGACTCACCCTCGGTCGTATATATGTGGAGTTTGTTTACGCGCATGAACCTATAAGACTCTAAAGGTGTTTATCAAAACACAATTAAAATTATTGTTATTAATTAGTTGGTAAGAAAGTGAAATTTTCTGACCAATAGAAATAAAGCAGTTGATGCAATAATTTGAACTGTCACACGAACTAATCTATTTGCAATGCATATCACCGATAAAGGGACAACCTTGTTCCTGTAAGCCTATATAGAATTACTCGTAACACGTTTTTCCATTTCCCTCTAAGTTCGTGTTGGTGAGTGAAAACTGTATGGCCGTGCGGACGTCATTCCACTTTTCCGATTTGTCGTCAGTGTTTTTCAAGGTGGCAAATATTATCCGAACTTTAATATTCTACTGAGTTGCCCCCGAGGTATCTTATGACAACAGCGTGTAAGGGAAGGAGGGAGATCTAATGACGCTGGCTAGACGAGATGAATCCGTAGAAGCGGGCGACGACGGCGACACGCCGCGCGCCGCATGATGCATTTCGCCGCTGCAGTGTGCAGTAGGTAAGTGTGTCAATGCACTCTAATCCCCTCTTGCTTCTCTCTGCAATCACTCATGACAAGTTCAACTTGTCTAACAAACACGAGTTCTATATGGGACAGTCTTGTAAACAAAAATTACAAAACTGTATGCAATGCTAACCAATTTCATTGCTAACTTCTATTTCAAACTTACAAACAGGGTTTAAACATGTAAACAAGAAACCAAATATCTTGAAAATAATTCTTATATCAGTTTTGAAGCGAATTTTCATCAATAAGTAGTGCAGTCAAGGACACGACCAGTCCTAAATAACTTACCTGAACGTTACCATATCATATAAGTTATTATAATATTCAGTACGGCATTAAAAAGTTATTGGGCCAAATAAATTTTGAATACCGCAAATGAGATGGTACGGAAATTTGAATTTACTCAGTATTTTTAGTTTGTAACTAAAACTCTTTTATTACTGATATAATGAATGCTTACTACTATTAGATCTCGGACTTTATTTGAACTATCATCTTAGTCATTATTATATTTTATATATTTTTTTTATGTTAGAGGGGGCAGACGAGCAGACGAGTCACGTGATGGAAAGTTACCATCGCCGCCCATGAACGTCTGCAACTCAGGAGTCACAAACGCGTTGTCGGCCTTTTAGGAAGGAGTACGCTCTTTTCTTGAAGGTTGAATCCGGTCCGGCAATACCGCAGACGATAACCCGTTCCACAGATTGGTTGTGCGACTGTACCGAAATAGTGCAGTATAGAAATATTCTTATTTCTTTCTTTTTAGAGCATAAATTTTCAAAATCGTCAGTTACGCAGAACTGAGATCCTTATTTTTTTTATTCCTTATTTTTACCACTGCATCAGAAAAAGTTCATTGGTACGTTCCATAGTCTAAACGGCTTGATGAATTTTGGCTTGGGAGCTGTCGATGAATTCGTCTCAATTGTGAGATTGACACTGGGTATATTATAATTATAAACATTAGAAAGGCCAGTTTGTAAATTTTCAGTTAGCTAGTTAAATTTTACAAACTGCCGTTTTTCAAAGAATTTTGACGACCCTAATCATTATATTCTGAAAGAGGGTGCTAAAAGATTTAAATGTTAACACACAGATGCTATAAAAGTATACGGGTTCGTTACCCTGCCTCGTTTTCATTAGCGTTGGCCGCGGATACTGGTTACGGCTGAAGAACTTTCATGTTACATCGCACACATCTTTATCAAGAATCTGCCGAATGCGGCATACTTGAGACGAGATCGATGCTCGGAAAATACTTTAGATTTCAATTTTCCTTCCAGTTGTTCCCTTTTAATCTACTTTTGTAAAATTTATTTTAAAGTTATTACGTTGTATTACATGCGATACACTTTACTCAATTCGATCACGCCTTCTAGTCTCTTTTGTTTCTAAATAATGGATGACTCATATTTAGGCCGCAAGTGACAAGGATGAAGAAAATCATACCAAGAACATTTAATAGACATCAACAGAATTGGCACTGAGCTGTTAGCGAATATACACGAGTGGTTAATGTAAACAGCTAATTAAGGTGTTCATTTTATGTGTCTCAACAACTAAACTTGAAATAAATACAGTTCCACTAAATTTACGCTTTAGAGCCTTACAAACAAGGTAGCAAAAACAAGATACTTAAACTTTTTGATCCTTCAGAATAAGGTATTATTGATTTTTATGTACTCGAAAAGAAGGCGAGACGAATTTTTAGCACAAATGTCAGTTATTTTTAGATTACTCTAGTAACCTGTGTATATGATATAACAATTTCATATCATGATGGCTTTATTATAAACTTAAACTTACTTAAACGTAACCATGTAATTGTTAGTTATATACGTTATTAAAATATGATAAAAGTATACAATAGCATTATTAATATGTAGTAGGATAGTTCCACTAATAAAATTATACATGTACAAGGTATTACAGAAAGGTATGGTCATGTTTTAGGGTCGTACAGGATACTCTGTATACTATATATCGTTTATTATTAAAATTCATAGATAAAGTCAATGTTCCGTAGGCTATGGTCACCTAGAATTTATTTTGGAATTGAATTGCGACTAATTTCGGCTAGACTTGAAAACCACGTGTTAGAAACACACTACAAACTTTTCTTAATTTGAATACTGGGGAAGTCAAAAGTTATAGCAACAACTTTAGTATTATGTTAATGTGGTTTGTAAATGTAGCATAAATATTTATCTGGTGACTCTGCGTAATTAGGCACAAATAATTTTGTTAAAGAGGAAGGGAGAAGATGTTCTAATAAATGTGTAACATCCTTGTCCTTAACAATGTAAATCCTCTTTTTTGCTAAATGCTGAATATATGTACATGCCGAGGGTACTTACATAAAAAGTGTCAAGAAATGTTAACAACTTTTTTAGTAAGTAAGTTTTTTTTATGTGAAAAACCATGTTTTAAATGATGGTGTTGGGGTTACACGGACAGGTGGGTGCGCAAACGCATTGCGCCGAGTTTCCTATCCGTATCTAGGCGAGTGACAGTAGCGGCTTGCGAAAGTGCACATAATTGGATCGGCGCTTTAGAAAGGGGGTTATGAGTTTGTAAGTGCAACGAACTCGCTTGCATTTCATCGGGAAGATGCAGTTCACTCTGCGGTGGAAAGCGTGCGCTTCCAGGAATCAGCGATACGTTGACATATCGTCGCACTCGTCATGGCTCTCTGCACGCCCTGCTAATGCCTAAAGCGAAAAGTGAAAATTATTTTAGTTATCACCAACTCCTTCCTAGGTAATACTCCTTCCTGTACAGTAGGTCCAGAGTACTGTGCAATTGTAATCTTCGTACATACCTTTCGATTTTTATCTTTTTCTTTTTCAGTAGATTTTACCTTGTTATTATCTAACATTATATCATTCCAAATAGAGTATACCGCTGATGTTACATAAAAAAGTATATCACCTGGCGCATATTGTGGTTCTTAGGGAGATAGAATAAAAAACGTAAGCTATTATATTCATTATGCAACTGTTAAACAAACGCGTCATAACGGGGCCAAAGGGTTACGCGACCATATGCCCTGCGGCCCAAGCGCCGGATATGGGTTAAGTAATCACAGACTTTTTTACATCCTCAATAATAAAACCCCTTTCTTTTGTTAGAGTCGATAACTGTAAACATAGCCTTAAAAAAGTCTCCGTATGGGTGGAATGTAAATTGAATCGGATACAATCGATGCTATTTCATTTCTTACATCGGTTAGCTAATGTTTTTTTTGCTCGTTACTAAAAAATATAGATCAACAGCTGGTTTTTGTCACTGATTATATTACACTTTTTTATAGGTATTTGCATCTGATAGAAGTTATAGTACCATTTTCTAGATCCTTTTGAATTAGCAAAGGGAACCATTACAGCTTCACCGAATTTACAAGATTATTTCAGTTTAAATTTGGCACATCTATTTAGTTGTGTTCTTAAATACATTATTTTTGTATAATCTTAGGATTATTAGTTGTCGATTAGGTTACCACTTTGGGTTTTCTTTGTAGTCATATTTTTTTATAAACCATATAATATGTTTATAGGAATAAATTAATGCCAGTAAAATAGTTCAAAAATGTGACAAATTCATTATGTTTCAATTTACAATAAAAATGTTTTTCTTGTGGTTGTTATTTTACGTACAATAACTGATCTTAATAGCATAGCAATATAAAAGATGCAAATATCTATGCATTTTGTAACGGTATAATCCATGCCATTAAGAATTCTGAGTGTATTACTGCAGTTTGCCATTCTTATAGAACGCTAGGCTATTGTCACCCATTTACTTTTTGGCTTAACAAGCCAATGCTTTGTACTTTGTGTTTCACAATTTAAAGAAAGGTCTCAAACAGCCAGCGATCGAACATCATATTCATGCTATTAGGACATGACATGTTGACTAAAATAAAATATTTAGGACATGACATGTTGACTAAAATAACAAATATTCAGTTCCTTCTGCAATTATCGAAAATAAAATAAATGGAATAAATCAAAAAATACCTTATAACGTATGTATTTAAGAATCGCGAACTTATTCTTTCTTAATTGCATGAAATTCCATTGTATGAGATGCACTATTTTGACGTCCAGCCGACTAAAATCACACAGTTCTAAACATCGGACTATTTGACGATATACTATTTCTGACCGAGCCCACTAAATTCTGAATCCTGCGCTCGTTAAAGATGCCTTTAAGAATGCACGCCTGATATAAGAGTTTTTTTAAAGGAATTAAGAACTGTGTCCACTTTTGACTTAAACATACTTATAAATTCATACAGTAGATACCATAAATCTTTTTTTTTTGTTGAGTCTTCCAGCAAACATATTGCATAAGGTGGACTTAATGCCTCAGGCATTTTCTTCCAGTCAAACCTTTGGGTGTTGCAAAGCTGTGTGTGGCAGGTGTATAATCTTCCTCCGAGCCTTTTTCCCAAACTAGGTTACTAGATTTGACGGCCATCAGACATCCACAATCCAAGTACTAGGCCATATCTAAGTTCTGTAGAAATACTTTTTAGGGCTCTAACTACCAGTTACGATTGCCACATATATTCGTATGGCAACAGGAACCGAAGTCTTAACGTACTCTCCGAGGCACGGAGGGGTGTCAATGTGTTAAGAATGGTCACCCATCCGTTGACTGAACTGGCTATAATTGCTTAACTTTGCAATGTGTTATTCATAAGATAAGTATAAAGGTAAAAAAATGAAATTATGTCATATTATAATCTGATGACAAGCTCTAAAAGCTCATGACTTGTTAAATTTGATCTTTTGAGTGGGGTTTTCTGAAGTAACATTATTTCAGAGGATTCCAGATGAGATTTTAATTAATTATGACATTAACAAGAACAAAGTTCGTTTAAATACACCGTATTATTGATCAATAATAATAAATTATGGAGATTAATGTAATCGTAATACATATGTTATTAGAACTGTCGGGCTAACCTAGAGTATAGTAACTATAATTTAGTCGTATTTAGTCGTAAACTATGATAAGTTTAATAAAATACAAAATCAGAAGTCTAAAATTACTTAAGTTAATTTGTAAACAACTTTTAATTTCTTGATACGTGAATAAATATTAACATGCACAAAAAAGAAAAATAAATAAATAATAAATGTTTTTCTATTTTTCGTTTACATACGTATAAAAATACGTGACCATATATTTTAGTGCAACAAACTTCTAATCCAATAAACCGTACTCTAATCCATCACATAGTTTTCATTGTTACTATTACTATTAATATTTTTGTGGCAACTGTCTTGTCTCAAATTATCTAATTTAAAACAATAGATAATGTCCTCAGTATCTAGTGCTCTTTGTGACATTACTATCCTAATTTAAAAAAGTAAAAAAAGCATTTTGCATTTGCATTTGCATTTTTTTTTTATCCTAATGTATAGTAATGTCACAAAGAGCACTAGATACTAATTGTTACATACTACATTTGATACTAATAGTTTTGAATTGCAGTTAGTATCCGTAGTGTCTAAGTAAACAAGAAGTACATTCTCCGTTTAACTTATAAATAACCTTTTATTTTCCATAAACCATAATAACTACCTGAGTGTCGAAGACAAACAAAAAACGGAGGCCATCCCAAAATAATATTGTATTTAAACCTCAAATTGGTCACAGACCGGAGAAAAATGAGCTGCAATATATCTTTCTAATCTTTTGTACTTAAGGGTCCGTTCGTTCCAAGAAATACCATTACTATAGGTCCCGGTTTACAAGAGAAACTGTTATTTTGTAGCGGTCCCAGTATGACGGCAAAAGTGCATTTTTGTTGAAAATACAGCGCAGGTTTGTGACGTCAAAAATGCACGTCACACGCCGTAGTGACTCCCGTTAGTCACATAAAGGGCCCGTAAACAAAGGACCTCTAGTTTGACCACAAAGTAGCTGCCCATGTTCAGTGCACATTGTTTTGAACGTTAAAGTTGTAAATCAATTGCTAACGGCATACAATTGTTCGTTGCTTATAATACACTTGTAACACTAAGTTATGTAATTTTCAAGAAAATTTTTGTTGTTTTTAATAACAAAAGAATCTATTTTTTTTAGTTTATTTCGCATTCGAAATAAACTAAAAAAATAGATTCTTTAACATTTTAACGACTTTGGGCACTGTATCGGAAAGCAGGTTAACGTAAAACTGCGTTTGACTTTTACATAATAATTAAAATAAATGTACAGTACAAAAATGCATTATATTTGTAAATGTGCCAATTTCCAAAAATAATGCATTATTAATAATTTTTTAATTTGTTTGACCAAATACGTTAAAGTGGTGTCAAAATTCTTTACGATTTTAATAAATAATATCATGCACCTATTGGCTTGCAAATGTCATGTAATGTAACTTAATACATATCTCCACTTTTCAGTACGACAGTTCTCATTCCTAGATGTTCCCTTCTAACTTACTAACCTTCTACTATGAGAGATCTGAATTAAAAATAAACAAAACACTAATTAAAGCGTCATCAAAAGTGAACGCATGCCTCGGATAGGTCGAGGTTGAAAAAAAGTAAAAAGAAAGGAGAGGTCCCGTTAGAATCCCGGCGGGTGCCTCGCTCAATGCATTGAATGCACCGATAGATGGGTCGTACTCGGACTTCGTTAACAGAACGGTTAGAGTATGCGTCACCTTGGTTAGTTAATGGTTGACTTTCTATTAAGTACTTCATATAATACACATCGTATCACGTTGCGTATTTAATCTATCTATATTTCATCATTTAGCTTAGACCGTTACATAGAATACCCTCTGGTTTGCCGCGTGGATCAGTACTGCCATAAAATACATTGTAATCTAACCTGAATGAAAAACAAAAGAGTGCACACTCCTTTCGTTTGTATGTCATCAATTCAGTAATTTAAATTCAAGTTAGAACTATAAAAACAGCTTTTAAAACTATATGATTGGCATCTATATCATGCTTGAAAGTGATTTATTATGATTGAAAAGTTATTAAAGTTATTTGTGAATGCTTTATAGGTTTATAAAATTGTATTAGGATACCGTTTTGCACTAATTGCAGTCAAACACCTGAGATTTGAAGATGAAGTAGTTAAAGATGGGGTAATATTTTACATCTATTAAAAATGTGAAATATACTCGTAACTGTTAATTATGCCAAAATGAAATATCTCATAAGCCTATTACTACAGAAATCTAGTGAACAAACAAATAAATTTAGTCAAACAATAAACGCGACTAAAAATAAGAGATGCTAAATAAAACTAATGGAAACTATAGATAGTTGAGCTTTTAATTTAATGAAGACTTATTAAACAATCTTCACTATAAACCTTAAAAACTTAAATGGTTTTAATTTAGGCAGGCAGGTCGGTAGACAGTACTAATTATAACCGATTTTTAAAAATGTAAACAAAATTTAGGAAAAAGTTTTTTTTTCATCGGAAACAGCTCCTGCCCGGATGGATGATCATGTATATTATTTTCTATACATGCCAATGTGTGTGTAATTTTTTATAATGATCGTTTAAGTATTATATATATAGTATATATAATATTATATATTTTCAGAAAAATCTCATAACGTCATCAAGTACATTGTACCAACAAAAAACTTATATTATATTTTATACCACGAATACACATTTAAGTGGAATTCGACTAAAACATTCATTATTTTCCGATTTGATCAGAGGGCCTAAGTGGTCAGGTGGCAATGGCCTGTTTATGTTGGAGAGTTTGAATACCACCGTTGGGTTTCCTGGTAATAAAGCTAGTAATGAGAATCTGAAAATATAAGAATGATTTTGTAAAACTAAATGTATTTCTAATTCTGACTGCCAGTTACACAAGACAGGGTAATGTATTTATTTTTTGTCTAAAGAATCTTTTAAAATAGTGGTAAATTTTAAAATGGAGTTTTTTTTAAATTCGCTTTTAATTATTTAGTCAACATTCTTCAAATTGTAAGAATAAATAAAGCATTGCAAGCATGACTGTGGTTGTATCATCAGTGCGTGGCTCGGAGTGGATTCCCACACGTAACAAAATTTTGTAAAAACCAAATCGTTACGGATTTGTTCGTTTCGGTTTTCCATGTCCGTCGTATGAAGGTTTGTAAAGTTAACCGTGACATAGGAAAGATCCCTATGGTGTAAAAAAGAGTATGGAAACCTTGGTTATTACCATTTATTACGGTCTATATTATCAATTCAATTTTAGATAACGCTTTTTAAGGAAATTAAAAAAAAGTAATTTATCATATTTAAAATTAATGGATTTAATAAAGTGAGTTACCTGGCTTGAGCCAGTAAACAAGATGTAGTCATATTATTTGTTTTGTACTGTTTCTTCTCTGCTTCTACAAGCTGTAAAGCCATGTTACTTAACTCTTCTCATTAAATTTTATTTGTCTGATACAAGCAATTGTAGTTGCTAAAAATACTTAAAGAAAGGACTAAGTTGCCTTGTGTGTATCAAGGTACGGGAGTAAATTCCCTCAGGTTACAGTTCTAGAATTTAGTTACACGTACGAGTATAACTCCATTTTCATTTTTGCAAGGCCTCGGTCGCTCATCCATACTAATATCCATATTAATATTATAAATGCGAAAGTGTGTCTGTCTGTCTATCTATCTGTCTGTCTGTTATATCTTCACGCTTAAACCGCTGAACCGATTAATATGAGATTCGGTATAGAGATAGTTTGAGTCCCAATAGTTTTTATCCCGGCAATTATCCTCAAAGGTGGTGAAAAGGGGGGTAGAAGTTTGTATGGGTAATCAATAACCACTTAATCGATTTTGATGAAATTTGGTATGAAGCTAGTTTAATTATTGAGAAAGGACATAGGCTTTTGACCTCGATAACCGACATACTCGAGATACCCGGGTAAAAGCTAGTATAAAATATTTATGTTAACTTTGCAAGAGCTGTGAATGAAATTATTAATACGAGTAAATGTTAAATTAACAAAATTGAATTGAAACTTAATATTGACATGATGTCGTATAGTATAAATAATGTTCGTTGTTTTTTTCACTTTTGTGATTATTTTCAAGTTTATACTTGAAAATACCCAAACAGTAAAGTTAACGTTTTGATGATAGGTTAGTCAGAATTGTTACTTAATACAAAATTTACATAGGGTATCGTTTTGACCTAGCTGGTAAATCTAGATAAATATTAAGGGCCGGTGTTTTGTGAATCATGCTTCCTGCCCTTTCCCTATTTTATATGGGATCAGCGCAAATCATGTTTTTTTTTATGGCTAGTCGCATGCCTGATGCCAATAATCTATATCTACTATAATCTGATCCCAAACTAGGTAGAACCTATAGTGCTATGATAACCAGACTTCTGATAAACATATTTATGTACGCGCATAACTTTTAATCGACCGCACCAAATTGGATAATTCTTTTTTCTTGTATTCGTTATTGCCAGGACAAGGTTTGTGTCAATAGAGTGACACCAGAGGGGTTGCAAGTAAGTCATCGCCTCCGTCGCTGGTCGCTCGGAGCTGGGCCTCCTCAGGTACCGCCTGAGGTCTCACCTGGCTCGGGCTTGACCGCCGAGGCGGCGTGAAGACCGAAACAATCCCTCCCAGACAAGACAAATCTCGAACTAGAGTACCCCAGGCCAAAGCCCCGATCCAGCCACCGCACGACCCCTACGGGACGGTGTGAAGACCAGAGTATCGTTTCGTATCGTACTAGGTCAATCTTCACTCGAGCCGTCGGGCTGTACGGATCTATGTACGACTGTTGGTAAGACCTTGGAATACATTCTTATTGTATTTACTGTTGTCTTTGTTTACTACCGTTGAACCGTACGAATCTATGTATAGCTCTTGATAAGAACTTGGAATACATTATGATTGTATTTACTCTTGTTCTTATTTGCTTTTATGAAAGAAAACCACGACAATGTAAACATGATGTCAGCTTTGCCCACGTCACTCTTTTTAAAAGCAACCCAGACACCGGTTCTCTGTCATATAAAATTACTACTTCTTTAGTTTAGATTTTTACCGTCGTGTTATTTTTATTGATAGAACATCCATTGCAATGTAAGCCTACATATATAAAAATTCTATTCAAGCTCATAAATAAAGATTTCTTTAAATATTTCCTTATGTTCAATATTACAGATTCAAGCACAAATTTATCAGGATCGTTATTGCCATCAGTTGATAGTGATTCCAAATTTCTTCAAATTTATTTCTTGGGCAATTCTGAAGCTGTAGTAAACCAACGCTGTGCTATGAATCGTTCAGGTAGGAGAGAGATTATCATACAGCTGCAACAAGTGTTCCATGAGCATAATCAGTTGCAGTGCGCCTTGCAGCGGAATGACTATTAATAATTTCCAACACCAATCGTTAGAAGCATGTGGAATGAAAATTGAATTGCCATGTTTTTTGCATGGGCAGGTCTACGTTGCGTGCTCCAGAGTCGGAAGACTATAGGCACTATTCGTTTTCTCTCCAGAAGCAAAAAACAAAAAGTATTGTACATTACAAGGCATTACAATAGATTAAGGTCGTTTTTTTTGTTATTTCATTTCATTACATGGTCGTAGTGTAAACTGAAGACTTGGTCTCCTTTTTGTCAATAAGCACGTGACGTGTAACGTTGTCGGTACTTTTTAATCGGGTTAATTTCTTTCGATAATCTGATGTCAATTAATGATAATCGAATTTATTTGAATTTACCTGAAGTCACATTTCCTTAGGCCGCGACTATACATCACCCATGTGATGCTGAGGCGGGCATTGATGGTAAAACGAATCTTGTAATGGTTAAACGAGGTAAAACGAAAATTTAAAAATATTCACGAAAACAAAAATTTGGCGGTACAAAGTTTGCCGGGTCAGCTGGTTAAGATAAATAACACCCAAACATAAAACAAATTATTGTTCTCATCACACAATTATTTGTCCTAGGTGGGAATGGGATCGTCGATTTCAGACTTAACACTAATGGTCACTAACTGCTAGATAAACAGGCCAAATGGTGATAAGAAAACGGATAGGGCGAGGGAACTAGTGTAAGGAATGATGCAAATCTCGGATTAGATACGAGACTAAGACTAGAGTAGCTTGTATAGACCGCACCCGTAATGCAGTCCTGTGATTGGAGAAGCCACTATTACAGTGACATCTACAGGTAATTTTGTGAATCTTTCGCAAACGTTTTAAGTTTGTTTGGATAAACAATAAATTTGGAAGCAGTAATGTCTCCTGTAGAAAAGATAAGAGTAACTCAGAGTTAACCTCGAGAATTTTTTTCGCTAATTTTTTTCTATTAATTTAGATCTTGTAACAATTAGCTGTATGCATAACCTAGTTTAGTATAGTGTGTGTGATGTCGTGATGTCACAAGTCCTTATATGATAAAAACTGCCTTTTTTTCAAAATGTACTTCGAGTTAATATTATCTGCCATTCTACATCAACTAAAATAAGGATTTTCAAGCAAAATTGCATTAAAAATTTATTTCAAGACTTAGTCAGATGTTAAAGTAAAAAATAGTCAGGGGTCTATTTAAGGTATACCTGTGTCCTGTGAGAGGCATTCCCTCCAGTCCTAGAGGTATGCCTTTACAAATTTATTATAAATAAGATATATTGGAATTGGTTTAGCTTACACCGCAAGCCTTTTAACGATTAAAAATTATTTCTGTGAGCCAAGTAAAGAGTAAAGAAAAGTCATAGTCATAGTATATAATAGTCACAGTGTATAAGTTAATTATTTTTATAGAAAAGTGGCGCGCAATAGTTCTTGTGGGCGCCGTCCGCAACGTGTGGCGCTAGAATCTTTCGCCGAGCGCATTGCTAGTAGGAAAGTTGTTTATGACGTCGGAAAGTGTCACGTTGAACGATGGTGAACCGTGTTGTGTCTTCCGAGGTACCTGGCCTACTCACCAAATTGTCATTCTATCAATCCATCACCATGACTTTATCTTCGCAATCTGAAGAGTACCTACATTTGCAATGCTTAAAAACGTGTCGTGTTCTTACCGTTGAACGATATTACCCGTCACATTCTCCGTAAGGCTTCTTTGTCCTAATGAGATTTGCCAATGGTTCTTTCATTCTTTTATGTCACACTTTTGAGTTCACGAAACTTAATCTTATGTTACTGATTACAGCATCTCTAACACAACAATCTACGAAGATATAATATATTTTAACTATTTATATTCTTTTTATAAAACACAACATATTACTAATTAAAAAACTAGTAACCATTATCATCATCAACAGCATTTAATAGTCCACTGCTGGACATAAGCCTCTCCTTAGAAAGGCGGTTTTGGCCTACTACACCACGTTGACTAGACGGGTTGGTACAGGGTTTGTTCCAAGATTACCTTCTCTTTTCTGCTGTTGTCCTGCAGAGTTTGCTCCCGTAGTCGGATCTTACGACACCCACGGGATGACTAGGGGTGGTAACACTCCGTATTCTTAATCAGTCACCACAGTAACCATACAATACATAAGTAAAGGCCAACTTAACTCTCTAAGATAATTAGATATTTGTAATATTTAACATTATAATTATTGTAATAACATTATTATTGATAGACAACCCGTATATTTAATTATCAATATTTTTACATATTTCATCTGTATGTTATATTTAAACAAGGCGGTTTTAATTATAGAGCAATATATTTAAAATTTTAGGTTGGGGGCGCGCGTTGCTGCTGTAGCCAGCGTGACGCGAATCATCGACCTCTCGCGCCATTTGTAGCGTTCGGTGGCGAAATAGAGGTCATTGACAAGGCCTAGCTTACAACACTATTATTCCATTTGAATCAACAACACGCTTATTCAACGCTCTCTTTCTACTAGTTGAGTTTTCTTTGTAACGAAACAGGTATTGGGACCATTAGACATATAATACGTGTTAATGAAATCCTTTTATGTTTTTTGCTTTACATCCGGCTCTTGCAAAAGTGTGATAAATATACCGTCCATTGTCATCTTTTTGGCATTATTTCTTATAATAAAAGAGTCAGCAATATGTTCAAATTTCATAAATATTTGGATTACATATACGGTGAAATGATTGACGTTATACTAAAAATAATAGGTTATTCACTTTTGTTCACTTGATGTTGTTTTTTGTAGAAGAGTTTACACAATGGCTCTATTATAACTTAGTGATCTAAGTTGGCGAAATGGGGGGCACTCTGTTCGCAAGGGGTGGGAGGGAGGTAGCACGCACACTACACCAACGAAACGAAAATTTGTGAGGTGAACGAACTCAAGTGGCCGCGCAACCAAACGTCAGGTTGATTCACTTTTCATCTACGCTCACTCTGTTATGGATATTTATAAACTTTTTGTTTTTGATAACTTAAAAACTCACTTTTTACTTCTGTGTTGATTCCATTTCTTTTTCGTTGACTACTTTGAGGCGTTGCGGGCCAGTGCCAGTATCCAGAGCCCAGATTTGTAGTGTTAGTGATTTATTTTACTACTAAGTTAGTAAATAAGTTTATGGATGTTTTGCTGACTTAGTTAACCTGATGGTAAACGGTTACCGCTGATTGTAAATCGCCAAATTACGGGTATTAACGCTACAATAACTTTACCATTGAGCCCCTCAATATATAGAATTAAATTTTTCCCCTTTTTTGTAAGTTAAAATTAGCATTACAATACTTTTTTACAAAAAAGGTAAATATTTTTAGAACAGATATAAAATTCTCGTCAAGTAATGTTTCTATTAATAAAAGACTTATATTTGAGATTTTAAGAAGCAAATAATGTAAGAGGTTAGAGATTTGTTTTGATTATTGCAAATAAAAACTAAATTGTATAAACTGGTCTTGAAAACAATAAATAATAACCATTTTTCTTATTTTCTAGCCCTAGTACATGTATAATACACTAAATTGCAAAATTTAAACGAGATTTGGTGTCGAAACTCGTATCAGTTCTACAAACGGAGTACAATTATTTATGAGTAGTAGGCAGCAAAGAAATTAATCTGTTTTATTCTATATTAAGAGTTGATGCTTTTTTAAAGTGCTATTCATTATATTCGATAAAAGGAAAAGCCTTCTTTTTGCAAAGTATGTAATTTTAAATGGATAATTAAATAATTATTAGTACATTTTTTTAATTTTGAGGCTGTAATTTTTTTACTTTATTTACATGCTAAGTATTACACCATTTAAGATTTTCTATTGACGTATGAAGATAAGTCTTACAGATTATTTGCATTCGCTCGCAAACTATCCACACACAAATGTAAATGTAACTGTTATCATAACTCTCTTTTAAAGAATGCTGTAAACACAGCCGTTGAAGTCAAAAGCCATAACTTCAATATACAAGAAGAAGAACTGTTACTTGATAACAAGTGTATTTAATTATCTGAAAAAAAAAATGACATTAGTTTTTACTTATTAAAATAATTATTTGAGTTATTAAACTCTCATGCGACCACTTGTGCATACATTCGATGGACATTTTGTAACAAAATTGGTAACGCGTCGCGTATGAATTTTTACTTTTATCGAGCATGTGAGCGCGTCGCGCTGGTCAACGACCCGACTGTCCGCGTTTGGCGGCAATCCACAGTTTGCGAGTGCGCACTTTTCTTTGCTGCCACGTGTTGTGAGCCAATGACGTGTTTAACTCATCTTGAAGATGTGGGTCCTGGGTTTTTACCTCTTAAGACTATTTCTTGTTATTTAATGATTCATCGCTGAAATAGAAATTTTAAGTATGTTTTACAGAAAGCTTCACAAAGTCGTTATCTTTCACTGAGAAATGTTACAGTATACAGTTACTCAAGGTTTTCTGAACAAAATAGATCAACATCGTTCACAAAGCCGATAGGTTCACACAGAGGATTATTAAGTTTGTTTGTATACACATGTGTTTAGTTAAATATATGTATTTAACTATTATCTAACTTCCATCCACCGTAAAATATTCACTTACTGGCTGCCTTTACTACTTTAAACCGTATTTTAACTCCTACTTGTAGCTATAGACTTCCCTAAAACTCATAACCTAGCTTTTCCGCACTGTGTCTGTTAAAGCATTGTAAGGCGGCTCGCACTAGAAAAGAAACCTTATACCTTTTGTAAATTGGTTGAAATAAAGACATTTGTAGATTTCTACCCAATGCGTTGTCTACTACTAAAGTATACTGACGCAAGCAAAAATACTCAAGCAAGGTTTTGTTTATTTAAGGTTTACCTTGCTCACTAAAGAGTTTATTTTTTAGGGTTCCGTACCTCAAAAGAAAAAAAAAAACGGAACCCTTATAGGATTACTTTGTTGTCCGTCTGTCTGTCTCGGGAACGCGTGAAGATTTCGACTTAAAATTAATACTTAAAATTAAATCAGGTCTACAGTCCCTTTAAGACAGTTTGAGATGTGAAAAAATCAAACTTGTAAGATAATGTAAAAAAAATTCGGCCGTTTGTGCCGCAAAAAACGCGTATTTCGACACATATATAGTCTTTATTTCGAGTACATAATCAATCATGGAGGTATAATTACACACTAAAACACAATAATGTAAGTAATTATAGTTATATAGTTTTGGAAACTGGATTTATTGATAAGCTCGCCAAAAACTGCGAGATTCGCACTTGTCCGGCTTTTTGATCAGAAATATTACCTTGCTTCGTGGGTCTCACCTTAACAGAACCAGGAAAATTACTAGGATTAGTTTCTTATTCATTTATTTCACATAATCATATAAAAAAATACTTTTTGTACTAAAATTGATTCGAATAATTTCTAATGTAGGTACTGAGGATTATTAAGTTCATTTTATTTCGTATTTTTTTCCTATAAATGGGGAAGAGATGGAGGCGCGGTGAGTTTCTTGAGTTCGTTTGGTTAAGTACTTGCAATGACTGGTGTCATATGTTTAAAGAGGTGTGTTCATTAGTTGTATTTGAAGAACGGGTGTTATGTCCCTCCAATACAAAGGAAGGAACGCGATTAGTAGTAACTGCGTAATTAGGCATATTATTTTGTAGTTTAGTCAGAAAGCATTAAAGTATGGTTGTCGTTGTATATGGAAGTCGCCACAACATGATGTTTCTCGACCTATTTCCATTACATCAATTACTGAATTTTATACTTTTCAGACACCATCTAAATTAATTGTAAACTACCTAAATCCTTGAAAAATACTAATATTATTAAGTTTCCTTTAAAATAGAAATATCAAGGCTAGCATCAGGTTCATTGAACGTTTAATAGTGAACGTCAGTATTTCATTTAAACAAATAAATATACCTACAGTCAGTTAGAGATCTATAGAATTCAAGTCCAAGTCAATGACTGTGAGACGAAAGAGGAAGTGACGTATATTTATACTCTTATTAATTATGAGTTATAGAGAACATTTAACTGTTCAAGCAATCAAGCGCAGGGTTGTGTTGTACCGAGCTCGTTGATGTCGTTTGTATAGCGCTTGCTTTAGCGCCTATTGTGCGACTGTCGTCTTTGTTTCATTGAGCTTTTCACATTACTCTTAATAAATAGCCCTATTTATGCTAAATCATAGACAAAACGTTAGCTTGAATAAGTAAATTAAATTATATTCCAAGTCTTCGTATTTTTTATATTTTAAGACGCTAATGACACGCAACTACTAATATGTTAATTACATATTACTGGTGTTAGTGTTGACTTCTTCGAGAAAACTCAATGTTTATTAGTATTTTTTTCAGATTAAGCATGCATTAAAGAACAATGACAGAAACATATTTACTTAAAACTCAAGCGTTTAAAAAATTGACTCACAGTAAACTTAATAAATATTTTTCTATCATTTATCATTACACCACTATGTGCTGTGTAACTCTTATAAGAGATCGGAAATTTTTTGAAGATTTTATTTGACTAAGTACGTAATGTCAGATTCGCCATCACGTATTACTGAATAGGGATGCATGATGGCATTATTATGTTTTCAAACGTTTTATCGATAATCCATTTTTATAGCTTTGGCTGAAATATCTACCGAAGGTTCACCTTTTATAATTATAAATTCTTCTGCCCATGAGTTCACTCGCACGGTAGAGTGATAAAATCCACATAATTATAAACAATTTAGAATATTTTTGACTCTTTTTAAACGATATTTGCTACAGTAAATTAATAGAATATAGTTACAGGATTTTAACAATGTTTGCAGTATAACAATAGTATATTTTTATACTGCAAACATTGCACTGTGTGATGAGAAAAAGACATTGTCGTTGAAAACGGCTCATAAATAGACATACATCGATATTTTCAAAATGTCGATACGTCGCCGTTTGGACCCTGTCGAGTGCCGCACTCACCAGTCTTGTCGTTTGACACTTACACGCATGACCTTGTGACCGTTGCTTACACGGCAATTCTTTGTTGTTTTATTTTTGTTTAATTTAGTGTTAAACTATGCGAGTTTAACACTAAATTATAAAAAAATATCTTATGTTTTTCTATTTTTAATTTCGTATAGTCTGTTATGCATCATGTAACGCCTTAAAATGTTGTGCATTAATCTCAATATAACGGATGAATGCTTTAGATTTTAGTAAATATTGTAATAACAACTAGCTGTCTAATTACTAAATAAATAAATAAATTGCTTCTGCCTTGTGTAAATGTGTATTGAAGTACAATTATTCGAATTATTATTTTTAATTTATTTATTATTAATTTATTTACTTATAGCTAGTATTACACCTGCTTGGTGAGCGAAGATTTTTTCTATTGTTTTACCATGTTTTGGTAAAATAACCTGCACCCTTTGAGGGAGTCGGCTAACACTTTCAAGAGCAAAATAGGGTTGTTTATGAGTAATAATAATAACAATAATGTTTTCGGTTATATGAGACACAACGCCATCTAGTTTCAAACAAAACATTGACAATATGTTAGTACTTAACCTCGAAACATTCAAAATACAATATCTTTTTTCCTAGACTTCTTTCGCGAGTAATTTTGTTATGAAAATGGTCAAGAATAAATTCTCGAGTATTTTATGTTTAGTTTAGGTTTTTGATATTTAAACGCTACCATTTCAGTTCCTGCCATTGTTATTTAGTTCGATATTTAAACAGCAATCGATTATCATTATTGATATTTTATTTAAAGTGAAAACTTGAGATAAACATCAAGGATGTGAATATTGGTTTGTTATGCTTTCACCTTAATTTTGTATTCACGTTTTGATTTCCAAGGATACAGAAATATAATTTTTTATGATATAACGTGACTACCACCACCCAGGAACGTCTGAGACACAAGTTTGTTTTGACCCTCGATGACGTTTTAGCGAGAAATGTTAATGTGTTAATGTTAATCTGCGAAATTAGCGAGAAAGGCATCACCCGTGCTGTTATCTGCATGGCAATGGATAGTGCTAGTTTGCAACATATCATGGATATGCAGAACAAACAGCAAACAATCTAGGAGTAGGAGCATAGTCTATCGATAATAATGCTTCTGTCAGTAAGCAATCTGGTAAGCTAGTTGCACAATTTCTTGGGAAGCTTTAATTTTTAAAAGCATTGGGAATTGCTTTGTGCCAAACCAAATCAAAAGCCTTAATATTTTTAAATGCAAAGTTGGTCAAAAGAGCAAACGGTTCACCTGATGGGAAGTGACTATCAACACCCATACACGTCTGTAATCAGGAGGCACAAGCGCGTTGCCTGGCTTTGAGGAAGCATTACGCTCTTTTCTTAAAGGTCGTATCGGTCCGGGAATATCGCAGACGATAATTTATTCCACTGATTAGTTGTGCGAGGCAACAACAAGTGTCTTGAAAAGCGCATAGTAGTGGAGTACCAATTATTCAAGTGATGGGGATGAAAATTTTGTTTGGAACAATGGTGGAAAGTTGCGGCTGGCATTAGTCCTAACAATTCTTCGGAGCACTCTCGATGATATTAACGATAGAGAATGTAGAGTGAAGCGTAATCTCTACGTAACGCTAAGGGATCGAGACGATCGGAGTCCTTCTTTGGCTATCGACGATTCCAGTCACTCTTCGTTGGATGCGGTTCAGAGGGAGAAGCTGGTACTAGGGTGCCTGTGTATAGAGATGTCAACAGTATTCCACATAGGCCCGGACTTGCACCTTATAGCAAGGCTGGAGCAGGAGTTTGCTATGTTCAACCTAACCGCATAATCTTTCCTTTAGTCTCGATCGAATGACCCGTTGAGATAGGTACACGATAAAACCACAGGCTGAGCGACTTCGACTGCAACCGTGTCGTCGGTCATTGTGTCGTTTATGATCTTCTACGTACCGGTGGAGCTGGCAGTTGATGAGAGGTTGTAGATATGTATAGTGGAAGATTCCAAACAGAAGAGTCGAAAATAAGGTAGCAACTCTGAAAAACACCTCTACAGTATGATAGAAGAGATTACATCGGCCCCACTAGACTATTGAGGGTAAAAAGTGCTTTACGCACTATTTTTTATGTGAACCGAACTTCCGGCATATACAATTCTTGCACCGCGGTATGGATGTACATTTCCCCCGTCACATAAAGCCGAGCTCCAGTTGAGACCAAAATGCACGAGTTAAGGAAGGAAGACTTTTGAGTCTGAGTCGGTGAGGCACATCAGAGGAATTGATGGCATCGCTGACCTGCTCGTTGCCACATATGGCTCTAGCCCGCAAGGCATTGTCAGGGCAAGTCGTAAACAGAAATCGCTGCATGATCTATTTTGCGTGAGGTTCGTCATTCGGTGTGATGACGGTTACGAGTCGACGAGTATCACGATCCCTGCGGATGAGATCTGCACAGCACAGAATCTGCAGCTATTTGGACGTGATGAGTAGGTCAGTTTTGGTATCATCTGGCTGGTTGGATCTTTTAAGTCATCCGCTGTCACTGTCTAACCGAAATCAAGATTGAAGAGTCAACAACAACTTCAACAAGATAAAGAGGTCCTACAAGATTGCCGTGGCGGTGAGAACTGAACTTATCTTTAACGTTCACGCACACACTGGATCTGACAACAAGGGAGTGTTCCAAAAAACTATGATAGGAACCTTAAAAACAGTTAAGCCAGCTTCACTATCTCGAAGTGTAGGTGGGCAGCGTTAAGATTGGAGATTACAAGCCTCTGATATTACAAAAGTTCATGTCAAGCGTGGCAAGGGTGCCTTGACGTGTCCCAGAATAGTAGGAGCAGCCTAGACGTCATCGCTCAAGTATATGATGTCCTAAGGGTGAACACCGAGAGGAAGATATCAACTTGTACACCCCTGTTTTAAATTAATGTTTGATGGCTGTCATTAGTCGGGGTGATTGACGCCGATTTTTGTGAGTGCTGCTGCTGCTCTCGCGTACTCTCCCAGTTAGTACTGAAAGGAATGAAGTTATTTGATTCAGATATCATCACATCATGCTAGTTGGCCTTGTTATATAAATATGATCAGTAGTATAAAGAAAGGACGTCTCATCATATATACATCAAACCGGTGTGCAGTGGCGCGGCATCTAAATATCGATAAGTATTTGTTCCCGTCTGAGCCATTTTACTACGCACAGCTTGTTCATGTTGTACGAACTTTACCCAATAATGTAATAATGTTGTCATGATTATTTAAAATATAAACTTTCCTGAGTGGTATTTATCGCCTAGTCATCCATGTTTAATTTAGTGTGGTGTACTTAGGTAACTAAATAAGTTATGCTACAAAATTATAACCAGTTTTAAAGTAAATTGATAATATTTTTACACGACGATAACGTTTCATTTCAAATAAGATTTTAATAAAACTTTACCACTGCCTCCAAATATTTGCTGTATAATTGGGAATACTATATGTTCATAATTTCCATTCAATAGTTTTGGAGAAATAAATATAGAAAGAATTCAAAAAATCACTGATATTCGTTTTGTAACTAATATTTACTCACACTCTTACTTGTTATTAATTTTCTTTTAATGTACATGGCTCTGATGTTTTATTATATCTATAGATACGGTTTTACTCATTTATTTCATGATAATAAAGGCCCATCGAGCGGTGAAGCTATCTTCGACATCAGGTGCTACAATCAAATGTTGTCTGACACCATCACGAAATAGATAGTTTGAGTTTTGTGATGCCTCGGCATGACAAGACTCCTGGCCTTCGTTTCAATATGTCTTATATTTTGAACAGCGATTCCTTTGCTTATATGTTACATTTAAAATTATGAAAATTATGTATTATAAGTAAGTACAATATTAAATTTTATCATTATGCCTCTTGCTTGTAGGGTGACCATAAAACTACGTGTATAATAGACGCATACAACGTGGATGTACAGCAATTTCCTCCCACGGAAGCTCGAATAGAAGAAAGATCTCAATGTTACGATTGTAAGAAAGTACTACAGTCTGTTGTCTAAAAGATGATGTTTAAAAAAAGTTTTTCATCGTAGGAATGTATTCATATTTACTTATACCAGTATTTAAAGGCTTGAACAACCTTTTACGTTACAAAAGAAACTGTAGTTGGGCACGGTATATTACTGTAATAATAATATTCGTTTTCCCAGATAATACAAACACGTTATAAATTACAATTTTAAACGTTGAAGAACATTTGTGTTGTATTTGATTAAAACCTACCGATGCTGCTCTCCAAACTAGGCGAGTGCCTGTATTTTGGAGGTCAGTGTTCAGATTAATACAAAATTTATCTCACCCTTCACAATATATGATTATTGTGTTACATTAATCAGTAAATTAAATTAATTATACCTATTTGACACACATATAATGATCCTGACATGTTGATAATGATGATACTTGGATTTCTGAAACATGTTTTTTATGCTTAATAAGTTCTGTTCAGCCAACGGGTGAAATAATAATGTTCTCAAAAAAAAATTGATGATAATAAAGCTGATAGAAAATGGATAGATACTCATTAGAGGAAAGGGCACTAAACCTTTTTGTCACTACCCACGTCTATGACGCAATGAATATACACCATTTATTTTATTACTTTAGCTATTACAGCTTTAATATGCACACATGTTTTAACTTTTTGTTAGCTTTATTTCCTGCTTATGCAGTTTCGAATCTGTAAGTTAGAGGCACCTCTTTGTTCGTAATGAAGTGATTAACAAAAACAATGATTCTAGGTAATGTTTTTTTGTTTTAATTAATAAGTGTTGGCTAACGTGTCTGGGTGCGCGGGCGCAAAAAGCGTAGTTTCCGCATTGCGCGCAGAGATCGCCTCCCGCCGTGCTGCGCAATGCAGCCTACAGGTTACATTTCCGTGCACGTTGCTGAGCCGCTTGCAACACGAGCGACAGAGATGCGCAACATTTTTGTTTTTATTTACATATTAAAATAAGGTACTTTGAAGTAGTTTTTATTTTTAACAAATACAAACAGACAAATTTTAAGGAATACAAAAAAATAATAAAGGCTTACCTCAGTATTAAAAAGGGCGTTGAAGAAAAATAAATTAGGTTTCCCAAAAAATTCAAATATTAGTCGACGGCTATATATAGGCTATTCGGGCAGCATATATATTTTACTCGTACATACTACATGCATTTTATGTAGGCTGACTATTATAGTGTTAAATACTGACAAAAAAGGTAAACATCATTAAGCTATACACTTGCAACACTAATGCGCATAGAATATTCTATTCAAAGCAATGTCAAAAACTGTATTATTTTGTCAATGCCTGGTGAAGGTTAGACAAACATATCAAGTAGTGGTGAGGGTGAGGCTCTAACAACAGTCGAGGTAGGGAGTGTCCCAAATGATTATTGAAACTTTATGTACCAAATGTGTTTATAATTTAAGATGACATATATTTCAATATATAGTCTTATTTATAAAAATAAAGTCATAATTATATTATAAATGACATTTGGAATTTAATGAAATGAACATGGTATGTGTAATATAGTAAATATTTAATGTAAATAGCATTTTCACAGTCATGGTGCCGAACCGTATCTAATGCCAATTGCAGTATTCATGTGAATGTGTCTATGACCTATTTTAAATTGGCACTAATCCATCCCACACGCCCACTACTGCAACTGTTGTACACCAGGATCAACAGCAGTGACTCGTGGGTCACTGCTGTTGATCCTGAACACACCGAGTTATGACACTCGAAAGTCCCAGAAAAAAATTAAAATGTCTTGGAACCCGCAACGAAATTAATCGAAAGAAAACTGGAGGAGTTGGCAATATAATGAATCTACTTCCCTCATTTTCAACGCGGAAGATAAAATGAAGTAAAATAGGCATACACCCTTTTAAACAGGGAAAGGAAGCACCAAGGCCACAAAATATTCTGGGTCCTAAGTGAGTTATATTTGATTTCTATAATATGTATGGCAGAATCGCCTAAACGCATGGCAATTTACCCTAGTTCCCTATGGTATGCCACCTTAGATGTAACCTGTAAGCTATTCTATGAACTATTAACAGAAAACTCAAATTTAGAATGTAGGTACAGATTGTGGTTAATTACTGAACTGCTATTGAATTTTTAACACTGAAAACACATTTCCATACAACAAATGTAAATTGAATAATCTTGAACAGAGTTATGAACTGAGAACACTATCGATATATCACAGAATAATCTATTATATTATTAGTGAGACCGCAAGGGGTGTTCAGTTCTAAGTAGGGCCATAATAGGCTCCGTCGATTTTACGACATTTGATTGTAGTTGTCGTAGTGGCTGAATAACAATAAAATGCATGCGACGCAGGTTGGCGGCGGCTGTTGCCATCGGCGACTAGCGGTTTGCAAGGTTCAGGTTTACTCGGGTTCATTGCCATAGTTTTGTAACCCTTCTTGTGTAACTCGCTCTCAGCGGCCCTTCTAGCGTGCCTCTCACTTGAACTCGTTATTGCACTTACTTAAACATTTTTCGAAATGTTCTGACGCGTCGCGATATCGTGACGCGACTTGCTATTATTGACAATATTGTCGATTTGTTACGGCTCTAGCTCAATGTTGAATTATCAGAATCTCGAGTGAGATGTGTGACAGAACAATTCAGTCTGTAGGTAGACGAACCCTGTGGGTGTTTGTATAATAGTGTAGGTACAGTCCTCATTTAATTAATTATATAGATCCCCTTAACTGTAAATAATAATTCATATTTGTTACATTCAGTACAGTTACAGCTAATACTGTAGTACAGAATAATCAGATTTATAATATTTGTTAGGTATTATTTTCAAATTTTTAAGTACGTTGAACCTTCTTAATAATTATAAATAAATTATATACTTATTTAATTACTTTTTAATTAAAAGTGTTGGTATAAAATTTATAAAATTAAGAGAAATTTATAGAAAGGAGAATCAATTTATATAATAATAAACAACTTCTAAGGGACAATCATTGCAATGTATTTATGGTATAAACCGTAAAGTGAATTATGACAATATGTTTGTACTATTGTGTTCCTTGTACTATAAACATTTGAATGTGACGATCTGATGATATTCCTCAGTGTGTATGTGTATATGTACTTGCGGAATGTTTAATTGAGCAGTCGTGTAGGCTGCGGTTCCGCGTCTAGCGGCCGTCGACCCCACAGCCTTTCGAGAGTATCGAACCGCATGGATTACGTCACCGCGCAAGCCTCCCCCCGATTGCCGCCTGATCACCGCGCCGCGACGCCTGGTGCCAACTGACGGTCAAACTATGGAATATTCCTATACCTATTCGTCTATTGCTTAAGAACATGTATGAAAACCCAGAATGGAATCAAGGTTATAAAATAAAAAAAAATAGATTAAGTTTAAAGTACTCTTTGAAATGCTGGCAATTTCTTACTTTACTATTTATTGTATATTATAAAAAAATAAGACGAGTATTTAGTCGTCGGCGTTAATAGTTGCATTGTTTTGAATAATGGGCAGTTTAAACGTAGCATTTAAAACAACATGCTACGCCGTAGTCGTTGCAAACTCGCGTGCCATAATAAGAGTATCACTCTCAAAATATTTGGGCACAAGTTTGGCGCTGGAACTTTCGTTGGTTACGCTCACTCAGTCGATAAACCAAGCATTATTCACAGTCAGCGGCAGTCATCGACCCGCGTCGCTTGCAAGGCCACTCGCTTACACAACTCGACACTAAAATTTTATCGACTCTTTTCTTTTGGATACTTTTAATTTGTTTACCTAAATCATTATACCCGTCCCTTATGCGCATTGCGTAACTTTCTCACAGTAGGTACAAGTGATACATTATGCAAACAATTTTGAAAGAAATAACTGTACGAATAACTGAACTAAACATTCTCCTTGCAGTTCCATTTCAAAAACGAAAAGCTCTTTGTTTCGTACGATCTCACAATGTTAACTAAACAACAAGGCTGTTCTCAATACGGCGAACTCGAGCGATCGGTCGTATAAGCGAGTGGTGGTGCGACGCGAGCAAGCAACAAAAGTACTTTCGGCCGAGTAACGGGACCGCGCGGAGAAATGCTCTACGAAATCGAAACACGCGGTCCCGTTAGGCGGCCCTCGCCCTAAGAGCCTGCCGGGATAATCTTGGTAAATCACAGTCGACGATCTGCCGTTATAAGTGTTAGCGTTTGTAATTTGTTGCTGTACTGATTTGTTGTATATCATTTTTATGCTCCCCTGTAATGTTACCATTTGATTAGGCTTTACATCTTTTTATAAACGCCCCTGCCGTAACAGAGTAGTTGAATAACGAATTAATGATTTATTTATGAATCTATAGTCTCTATCATTTTAAAAAGATTAAAATACAATTTACGAAGTCAATTTACAAATAATCTTAAACGTTTTTATAATTTCTGGGAATGGGTGAGCCATGGTTTGGCACAAATGGGCCGGCTCGATCGGAGTGATACCACAACCTCACAGAAATCCACTGTTGAGCGATTCTTTCGTTGCTTTTCACCGAATTTTCACCGTTATCTCCCCCTTGTCCTAATTTGGGGGTGGGGGGAGGGAACTCAAAGGGTATTGCAGTGGGGACTCTTCAATTGTAGGTGTCAATTGGCGGCGGTAGTCACTTGCCATCAGCTGACCCGGTGACCCGTAAAAGGCATTTCGGTATACGTCAAAATGTATGGTATAATTATAATACTAAGTATAGTAGTAATATTCCTGATAGTAATGTTTTTATAAATGACAAGCATACTTAAAATATTGTAATTTAAAAACTGTAAATATTATTATATTTACGCTTACACAACTCTTATTATATTTACAACTTTTAAATTAGAATTTTTTAAAGACAAGTCCCGCATTAGGAATTTATCCTGTGTTGCGGGGGACGAACATATATAATGACAAGGACACCTAGAGCACCCTGACTAAGAACAACAATTTGTAGATCACACAAAGTGTGGCCCCACCTTTTGGATCAACCCCAAAACACTCAGACACATGAGAAGTTATTGTTCCAGAAAACTGCTGAGAGCGTATGTCGCCATCTAGTGATATTTTTGACTACTCCCTTGCGCTATAGCTGTTCTTTCATTGGAAGAGACAGTCTCAATGTAATGGTCCAATCGTGTTAGTTGTTCAAGTTTTATTTACTAGATGGCGTGAAGTTTACTTGAAGTGAAGTGAAAGGTTAGACTGTACTTTGGTGAAATGATATAGAAACAGTAGGCCACTTTATCGAGGTGATTCAAAAGCATTAAATAAAACTATTTGAAATATGTACTAATAAGTACTATGGGCATTTTCATAAAAATGTACTTACACCTTGAAAAATAACTTTATTTTGAAAGTATTACTTTTAATGTTGTATTTGGTCTCAATTGAAAGTATATTAATTTTATTGTATTTATATTTTCTCAAACATGTTGTTTAAAATGGAGTTATTATGAAAAATACTAAATACGACTGAAAGTGCTAAAAATTTAAGTCAGTTTTGTGACTATATTCAAAGGTTGAAAAACAATGTAGAATTAAAGATTTTGTCAAAAGTTTTCAATTAAATACATAACAAATGACCATTATTCCTTAAAAGACAAATTTTGCATCCAATTATAGTAAACAAGGGTCTTAAAATAAAATAAAATCATCAGTTGTGTGACTTTGGGTCCCTCATCCCTGCTAATCATTGAAACTACTGAATATATATGGCATGTGAGAATAAAAAACTATTGTAATTAGAAGAATTAACACATTATTATTGAGGGAAAAGTGTTTTACTTATGTTTAAACAATAATTTTAGAAACAAAAAGTACATCTTTGATAAAAATAATAAAGGACAGTGACACAACTGAACACTTAGGATGCGTTTACATGGTGCGAGAAACATTAAGAAAGTACAAAGTTTGACCTGATCTATAAATCTACTATAGTTACATATTTTCAACATATTATTAACTAGCTTTTGTCAACGGCTTTGCTCGCGTTAAAATTAATGAGGCCCCATTTCCCCTCGTGTATAACATGTACATACGAGTATGTACTAATACCTTGCCACCTGCCACTCATACGAGTAAGAACACATAATTAAGAATAATGGCAAATTATATTTTAAAGTAGTTTTTATATTTATTATGTTATACATATACAAACCTTATATTTATAGGATAGGGTAAATAAAAATAGAATTAAAATAAAAACCATTATTTTAATAGGTCTTTACCTATGAAATTGCCGTTTTGTATGCAATAAGTGAAAGTACTTATTTTTTGAATTTTTTTTATTTCTGTTTTTCGAAGTAATCACCCATGCAATCGACGCATCTTTGCCAACGCATTGGCAGTTTATTGATGCCCTTCTTGTAAAAATCAGATGGACGGGAGGCAACAAACTCTTCAAAGGCATTTTGTACTGCCTCTCGGGAATTGAATTTTTTACCCACTAAAAAGTTGTCTAAATTTTGGATAAAGTAATAGTCGGTAGGTGCAATTTAGGTAGGCAATTTTCCGTTGATCTTCGGCATCTTTGGCAGTCATCTCTGATATTTTCTTTTTCTTAGTATTCATTCATTGCAAATTTCTATTGCATTGAGTTTTATATTCTTCCGGGCGCGTTAACTTTAATTTCTATTTATAGCGCCTAGTTTTTTCAGCTTCTGTAAGAGGCATCTTGCCACACCTAAAATATTATTGTTTAAATGAGCCCATAAATTAGTTAATTTTAAAATAATAGTCAGTCTGTAGAATTTATAACAGAAATAATACAAACAATGAAACGAAAATAAAAATATATATATTTAATTATATTGTAACATATTATTAATATTATAATAAATACTACAAAGTAAATTATACATCTCTAACTAAAAAGCGGGTAACCTTAATGGATAAGGTAAAAGTCTTACGATCTCATAAGAGGTTCTGGTTTCCAATTCCACCCACACTACGGCCGTAAATTCACTCTAACACTAAGCACAATGTTAGCTTAGCTGGAGGGGTTATCAAGAATGCTAGTATTGTGCTATCTAAATAATATTTGTAACCTTTAAAAAAAACTATAAAAATAATTAATGGAGATAAAAGTATTTAAGTTTTATCATTAAGCATAATACTTACATATCTTGCTAAAGTATTTTGTTCAACAAGTTAAATTCGCTAAGTACGGCAGTGGTGCCATGTAGACAGCGCTTTATATGATCAGTCATGATGTGACTTTCCGTTCCGTTTATATGTGACCGTTCAAATAGTCACACAATGGAGGTCACATGTTGGTATCCTGTAGTATATAATATTATTTTTAAAAATAACCACTATACATAGTTTTCTACTTTTTAAACTAACTTATAAATAATACAAATACCAATCGAATATACTGAACACAATTATATAAATTACTATAAAAAACACTCAAAAATGGTCACATACCTGAATAAAAAATTCGTTCTTGTCTTGACGTGCACTGAACACTCCTTCTGTAGCACTTTTTTGACACTAACGAAATATTAAAAGAACATTTGATAGTAGATCAAGGTTAGTGTTGCCAAATTACTAGAAAAAATAACTACTATCTCTATTTTTCAATAGAAAAATCAGGTCACAAAACTGAATGTTCCGGAAGGGCCCATAATTTAGATTCAACTTTGATGATGATTTATAGATATAATTTATTTGTAGTGAATAACATTATTGACACTATTAAAAAGAATCTATTATGCTAGATGCAATTAGCAAAAACTAAGGAATGCTTTTCATTAAAAAAAAATGACCATTCCATTAATTGTCGACGGGATTGAGCAGGGGACACAACGAAATGCATTTGTCACGAATGGTTAAAATATTTTAATTTAATTATGGTAGGTTTTATACTATCGTAATTTATTTTATGTTGAAGATGTATATGTAAATAATCACTCTAAAATTGCATATAAATTTTCAAATAAACCAATTCAATAAAATATAATTTTGAATTTAAGGGACAGTTGAAATAGTGGGTGTGTACATTTTTGTGAAAACCCTCCTATGTAAATAAAAAGGTATTATCTGCTATAGTTACTGATACTAAATATGTACTTGGTAGTGGGTTTTACTTAGAATTCAAGTCGAGTAATTAAACAGTCAATTTTGCTGACATTTTACTATTCAACACCTGGACTAATAAACTATTAAATAATTAAAATTTTAGCTTGCACTTTGCTTCTAGAATGCTTGCTTCGATGACTTTATATAATCATGTTCTTCACCAATGCCGGTAATTTGTTTTACGGAAAGCCGTGTTTTATTACAAAGATGTTGTTGATAGATATTTCCAGAAGGTAAATTCTCATAAGAGAAATTCGTTCTGCTCTCGATCTTAGAAATGTCATAGAAGTTATTCTCGTAGTAAAGCATTACTAAAGACTAGCAGAAAAAAAATTCAAGTTTCGGTCAAAATACGAAATACCTAATCACATTACGATCAACGTTGGGTATTCAGTACCTTACAACGATAAAATATTTTATAACTTTTGTGAGATCGAGAACAAATCAGAACTGAATTTAAAACGAATATTTATTACGAGAATTGACCTTCTGTATGATAACCGATACCATTGGGACTAATTCCAGAGATTCAAAATTCGGCAAGGGTGTGGTGGTTTAAAGCAGCCTAACATGGAGTATAATTTTGACAACTTGTATGATGATAAAAAAAGCTGCAACCGAAAGCAACTCTACTGCTGTGTCAATCAAATTCACTGTAACTATTGTGATTTTTGACAATTAACGTTTTTAATAATCTATTGATTTTTTATTAATTACTACTGAAGTGTGTATAATTTTACATATGTATTAGTTAGTTGTATATATCTACTACATAGACGAGTTGCTTTTTTTTTTATTCTTGTAACTTGTATTGACAAATCTATCGTATTTGCCAAGTCTTAATGGTACCAGAACAAGGCAAACCGCTGTAAAACCAATTACAGTGTTTTGCCTGGAAGAAACGCCTTGCCAAAACACAAAAGAGTATAACTGCGCTCAACGAAATATCTGCCCGCGGCACATCAGATCACCCCTCACCACGCTTGACGTGGACTTCTGCAACATCAGGGGTCTACACTCCAACCTCAACGCTGTCTACCACAACCTTGAGACAGCGAAGCTGGCCGTGCTCTTAGACGCAGATATCATCTCCATCGGACAGATCCTACCTCTCCTTGCCTGGTTATCATCTGGAACACTCATTTGTTGCTAGGGCTGGTGTGCGTGTACGTTAGAGATGATATTAGTTTCCCACGCCTCGGCAATTTCGTAGGAGGGGTCCTCTCTATCGCTGTAACGCCCCGCTCCAAAACCGAATTGGGCTTCCGACAGACCGGGAGGTGGCGGACGATACGGGCAGAGAGTACCCTCTCAAACAATTTACCCGCCTCATCCAACAACACGATGGGCCTGTAGGCCGCGACCGAATCGGCAGGCCGTCCCGGCCTCCTTAACAGGATCAGCTTCCCGCTCTTTCACGATGTGAAAATTCATGAGCCTTTACTGTTACGTACCTTGTGCTGACCTCTGATCCGGACGGTTACAAGGTCACCGTTGGGACCCCACTTGGCTCCTTGGGTCATTGCAACAAAAGTGCTACTAGGTCAGGGGTACTAAACCGACGTAAGGAAACTGATTGAGCATTGTCAAGACACAACACTGTAAGTCGATTTACAGTCTTTTGGATTGGCACGGGCGGCAGTACAGCTAAACCTATTTAAAAAAATAATAATTAAATATTTATTACATTTTTTAAACATAAATTAAGTTAATTGAAACTTAGAATCATAATGGTAAAAATTTAACAGAACGAAATCAATTAATGTTCAGTTATGATGACTTGTTGACAATCATCCTAAATTTCTTTTTGTTCTACTACTTTTGCTACTACTGATGCAGCAAAGAATTCCACATATGAGCTATTTTGTTGAGATCAAATAACATGTAATTGGAACCATTTCCATGACAATAACTTTTACGATTTTTCTTGGTTTTTGTCAAACTTATTTTTTAGATATGAATTGTTAGAAATATATTAAAACATGATTAAATCAGAGTAAAACATAGCGTTTAATAAAATGTAAAAGTTATGAGAATGTGAAACTGAAGTCACTTCTTCCCGAGCGTCGAGCGTCGAGCACGAGTGGAGGACGTCGGCGGCGATACCAGCTGTCGACGGGGCCGCAGGCTGCTAGAGGGAGGGGATCTCTGGTGGCAGACTAACTGTTGCGGTAGGCGATAGGAAGGCGGCCTGGTTGTAAAAATGCGATCGGGCCGCAACATATTATAAGGATTGGGCCGATAGGCGTGGGAAGCCTGCAGTTTCCCCGGGATGGGGCTATTCTAGGCGCGGCGTCGATCCGGGGGAATCTGAAATAACATGGTCCGAGTCCTCCTCGGAGTAGAGCGCCAGAGTCCGGCCGTATCGCGGTGGTTTTTAGTGGAAAAACCACATACTCCTGGCTCTTACATCCCCAAGGAAACGGAGATCCGAAGGGATTTTCCACCCCGTCAATAAAAAGATAGTTATATTATGTATGGGCGCATCAGTCTATTTAACAGCTATTTCATGACTTCTTACCTAATTAGTTAACTAACAATATTTTACAGTAACCGTCTCAATATTACATACATATACATATACTTTTTATTACATAGAATTACTTGGCAGCATGAGCCTAATTATATTTTTTATGGGGCGTAGAGGCAAGGAGAATTATCTCTATGATGGGAAATTTGAAAAAGCATCTATCTGTATTCTGAAAATAGAGGTCGCTGGCGTACGAAAAACTACGACCAGTGATGCGCAAAATGTATCACTGAGCTGAAAAGATTGATACATATCATTTCGCTCTAAAGATATATAAATATCACTCATCTAGCTCACTAGCTCATTTAGCTCACTAACTCCTTTAGCTCACTAGCTCATTGATCCGATTCAATTGATTGGTCTCTCAATTAATTCATTTCTTCATCTAGATCGTTTAGCTCAGTATACTCGTATATCACTCACTTCAAGCCTCTCTCGCCTCACAAATCTTTCTTTATTTTCTTATAAACCTAAATTCAGTTTTTGAAACTACATTTTTAACCTATTTTTTTTAAATACAGAATTATTCATTTTGATAAGATAGCATAATTATTAACAGCCTTTTATATAATAATTAAAAATTAAAAATAATAAATTATTTCTTGTACTTTTTTTTAGGTTGTATAATAGAAATCATATATAATTTAATTTTCCTTGTACTTGTCAGGCTTAATTCTTAAGTAATTTTAAACTTTGATTCTATAAAAATAAAGTACATTTTGCATAAAGAAACTAGCGTGAACTCAACCATCATCTATCTCACTCATTTATCTTTAGTCTCACTCGCTCAAGAAACAAAGATCGGCGTCGTTGAGCTAGTGATCTAGTGAGCTAGTAGTGAGTTACTGATATATTCGGAGCAAGTGTGAGTGAGTGATAGATTTTATCGTCGTGAATGATATATATCTATTATATCACTCACTCAGTAGCTACACAACTCTAACTACGACATAAACATTGTAGCTGTCGTAGAAGGAGTGAAGTGTGCTGAGTTAAAATTCTGCAATAAATATTATAATAATTTTATTGTCTGAAAGTTATTACACGTCTATTTATTATCTGTAATACTCATTGACTATTTTTGTAGTCTGGTACACAGTGTCTTATTATTATTTAAGCCAATATAAACTTTCTTTAAAATTATCCTTATGCTACTGAAGCGCCTCCAATTTAACGCATTTTGACGGACACTTTTCATAGACAGAAATGGTTCTAATTTTTGTACATTGTGGGGTTTCGTCACCGACGTCACAGCAGGGGCCTAAACCTAGGGGGCGATTAGTTACTTTGCGTGTTTTTTTAGGTCAACGCCATCTAGTGGGCAACCGCCAAACTACGTTTACTTACACTGCGCTTCTATAAAATGTTGTACACGGGTCACGGTCTGTTACAAAAATGTAAGAACATTTTGCAATACTGCGTATTTACAAAAATTGCCAAATTCATACATATATTCATATATTTAATACATGTGCAATAAAGATATTTGTTTATTTTTATCACATTCCTATAAAATATCACAAAAAAGAGTGACAAACAAGTTTAGTCGCAATAAATTGATTGTATTAAACAAGATAATCCATCCCACCAAAATCATTTTCAGGTAAAAGTGGCCAAGACGAGACTACATGGCTCGCACTGGCCAAAAGGTATCAGATCTCACGTAAATCTAAACTCTACACACCCAAACTCTACTCTAACTTCACAATCCCTACACCTTAGTCAAAATATCATTTAGTCATTACAAGAAATATAATGAGCAGTAAACAGTAAAGTAATGAGCAGTGAATAAATTTTTCACCTTACGCCCATGTGACGGTAGCGAAATAACTTTTTTACCTTACGCCCATGTGACGGTAGCGAGTAGGTTTATTGATGTTCATCTGGGCAATCGTTACTACAAGAACTATTGTAGTCAAAAAAAATTTGACCTTATGCCCATATGACGATAGCAAAACGGCCAAGCCTCATTTTTGTCTAAAATGTAGAGATTGTGAAGTAAGGGCTTGTAGAGTTAGAAGTTTGGCTCTACATGAGATCTGATAATTTTTGACCTTGATAACATTTTACATGAAAATGTTTTTGGTGGGATTTTACTTCTTTTTGTGCGTTGCTTACTTCACACTATTTTTTTTTAGAAAAAAAAAACGGAATGAAATAGAATATTTTTATATATTTTCTTTCTAAGCACCGTCTCATGAGGTGGAACCATTGAGTGAAGAAGTAAGCCTACCCTTCTTTAGGAATCACTTCCTCGACTTTTTCAAACACTTTTTCAAAGCCACGGCTTCTACAAGTTTCAAAAAACGAATCCCTCTAAGTTAATCTTTTATTTTTAGAAACTAATAAAAGTCACAAGGAAACAGGTCGGGACTATAAGGAGGATGACACTAGCTTCTCACCTTTGTTAGATTCGATAGTCGATATTCGATAGTCCGTCTGGCGGAGTAAGCTTGAGTGTTGTCGTAATGGATGCTGCTTTTCTTACTGGTCTATTGTAAAATTTGTCAGTGTGACCTGGTTATTTCTTATTTTGTTCATTTTTTCTTTATTTATTTGGGGTTTATTTCTTGAACTTAAAAGGTGCCTTTTTCATAGCACACTCACTTAGCCTTTTTTTTTTGTAGTCATTATATGTATATATATGAGTATATATTATATTAATAATAACTTTACACATCTAACACACGGCTGTCTGATTCCAAATTAACTCAGGGCGAAACTTACTCATTATCTGAATCTGAATAATAAGAATAACAATGATTTATTTCCCACCATCAAAAAGGTACATGTACATTTAAACTAAGAGAATAATGCTTATACTAGTAGTATACTATGAGTTATGGACTTATGAATCGTTATGATTAATGAATACCTATCTGTAATTAATTAAATTATTAAACATATACAGATGTTTTATACTATTAGGTCTTTAAGGTTTTTTTGAACACGAGGAATGCTTTTCGTACCATACCTTCCATTGGGAAAACGGAGGACGTGTGTGGGACATCTTGAGAACCGGTCTACCCACTAAACACCGCGGCGGCCTACCTCGGCCGTCAGGAGGAGCTCCAGGAACGCATCAGCGGCTTCTAGAATCCTCCCTGAATTCCCAAACGATTCAGTCACATCCCAGGGTGACCATGATCACCCTTAGGGCGGGATAATGCCGCGCACCTCACCGCTCTACACAGTAAGAGACGCAACTGGCCTTAGACGACACCCCCCCGGCCGCACCGGAGTGTCACCTGTCTCGGGTTGTTTGCAGCGGCCACATCGCCCCAAGATGTAGCTGCAGCAAAAATTAGGCAGCGATTGGGGAGCTAGCGACCTCTGCGCGTCCTCTTCGTTGCCTCCTTCGAGCGTGATCAGCCCTCTCCCGATCCTGCTCTGCGGGGCCTCCTTCTGGAGCATAACGTCCTCGCAGAAAGAGACCGCGCCTGCCCATCACTCGCCACTTGCCGTTATAGCCGCGATCAATGCATGCGGCGACAAGTTTCGTCCAATCTGTACGACCAGGACTCGACGCTCGGACTGCCATGCAGGGCAGTCTTCCAGTGTGTGCTGGGCGGAGTCCTTGTCGGACCCACAGTGGTGGCATTGTGCTGTGACCTCCCGTCTGATTCGATTCAGATACTCACCGAAGCAACCGTGCTCCGTGACCATCTGATTCAATCGGTAGGTGACACAGTCGTTCCTCCGTACCCACGCTTTGAAGCTCGGCAGGATGGCTCCGACGGCGCGTTGGTTAGCACAGCCCTGGATTTCGAGCTGTGCTTGCCACGCCCGCAGCGCCTGCGTATGCGCGTTCCGTCATAGAATTTCAGGCTCATGATGGCTTCAACATTCCGACCGATAGAGCGAACTTGGTCATAGACCATAGCGCCCATGTCGGCCGCAATCACAGATAGGTTACCAGCGTTAGTATATTATATGTCCAATCATCATGTAAGGACGGAACTAGAAGGTAGACACTACCCGAGTGTTAGTGGTCGCCTTTTTAACAGACTAAATTAAATCTGTAACTTGTAACCTTAACAAGACTGTAATGTAAGAACGTAATTACTGGGTACACACCTTTTGTTTTTAAATTGTTTATACAATTTCTTAAAAACATACTTTGATACTATTTGTAAATTTTATAATTTTACTTGTCGGAGGAAGGCTCCGATGACTGTCACACAGTTTATACTAGCACAGACATCGCCGTTAACTCTAGCTTTCAGTGCCAAAAGCCAATTAAATGAAAAATGTCGAAGGGTGTATATGGCGCCAGGACCGTCGCCGCCTCAAACGCGATCGTGAGATAGCCCCTGCTTTCGGTATGGCCATTAACTGCTGCAGGCTTCTGAGCAGAGCCTTGCAGCGGGATTCACCTGCCAAGTCATTAGACCAGACGTGCGCCCCATAGAGGGCCATGGATCACACGACGCCCATATAGAGGCGGCGAACTTCTTGCCGTAGTCTCCCGAGATTGGGCAGCAGGCGATGTAGCGCACCCGCACTCGGGGACCAGTCGTTCGGAATGCTCTTCGAAGCTCCACCGGTTGTCCAGGATGAGGCCCAAGTACTTCATGTACCGACCCATCTGGACCTCGCCGTCAACCACCCGGCGTAAGCTGGGTGGTTCCTGACGCTTACGAAGGCCATGGAACCATATCGCTTCAGTTTTTGGAGGTGCCACCCCAGCTCACGAATCTTTCCCACGACGTCAGCATAACAAACGACACTTACGCCATAGGGCAGACTCATCGTATGCAAGGTTCCACAACGCAAGTAACAATTTGAATCAAAATTCTCTCGATTTTATGCCAATTCAGTAATGTTACACATGTGTGCACCTACTTGTCTAGTTTTTTAATATTTCCGATTTCTCGCAAGTGCTTCACTATTGTTTTAACACTAACTCAAAAGCCCGCAGCAAGCTCAGCCGTAGATTGAGTTGTATCCGCTTTCACTATCATCTTCATCTTCTATCATCTTCTATCGTTGTCGACTATGGTTACCGGCCGACCGGGACTCAAAATTGCCAGATCTAAGACGATTGGACCAATAATAGACCGTGTTTATGCAAGCACGTATACTTGTATTATATTAGGCCCGTACACGTCGTTAATTTTTCGTGTTGTTCGCGCACCGATATTTCACTAAAAACTACCACAATTTCACAAAAACAAAACACTATCTAAAACAAATGACTGAATTTTAAAATAAAATAACATGACTTTCGAACAAAATTTATTTTTATTCGAATCGTGCCAATCCATAGAAAATTAAATCTGAAAATACTGGATTTAAAATTCTCCAATTTCATAGGTAAAGGTCTATTATATAAATATTTATACCGTAATTACTTACTATATGTATACTACGTATATCCTTTTGCATTCTTGCGTTTTAAGTAAGTACCTACAATTTTTTTTTAGGATAATTTATGATTGTTAAACCCCATCAAGAATCAAATCGAGACGTCCACTCGCAACGACAAGACGGCGACGTATGCTTGTTAGGGTTGAACGCTTTCCAATATTCGGGCGAAATCAACAAAAATCGTTTCTGTTTGGATGGCAAGCACGCGCCGGGCAAGTACACATTAGGCGTTTACACGTCACATTATGTTGACCAAGGATGTCAATATTGACCAAGGATTACGAAACTAGGATTTTTGTAGCAAGGTGAGATGCACAAGATTCTTTCTTAAATTCTGTCCTGCTACGTTCAATAATCTGTTCACTTGGCCAAAAAAGGTTTTGTTATAAGGTATTGATGATAATGAATAAATCATACATTTTTTGATCGCCCATAAAACTGCAACATTGCTCTATTTCTCGTTCTTGATCCCAAAAAAGGAATATAAACTTAATAAGGGTAAGGTCTACTTACATTCTACTTTAGAGAGGTATTTTTATTATATTAATAATGTAATAGTAATAATGTTGGATTGTAAAAGATTAGAAAATCAGTGTAAGGTTACCTCTCACTCATAATAGTTGAGTTATAAAAGGTATGATGTGATGGAAGAAAATATGAGAATAAAAACGGGGGGTTTCAGTATTGACTACGTGCTATTGTTTTTTCTAGAACAACTATAGTTTGAAATATCGGCCTCTCTGACCCTGACTTGCTCGAGCTAATGCTTACACTACTTAATCCACCCATAACAGTTAAACTTTCATACAGCAATGGCATATCCTTATATTATGGTAAATATTATTTCGACGACATGCATTTTATTCCAATATCAGGAAGACAGTCATCTTTGAATTGTCGTTACATATTTACAAGGTCTGATGACTGGTTTCTGAAGAAATCGAGAGAAATCTACCAATATTATAGTTGCACTCATATCGATTCTGGTATTTTTTATAATTCGTACATTAAGTTTTAAAACGTGATGTTCAGTTGACGTTATGCTATTCTAATTTAAATATACTCGTATTCTACCTTAAACGGTTAAAAATTAATAGATGTAGAATGCAGCTTGTAATATATGTGATTTGAACTCATAATTTACATGATTTAGGTATATTAACATCAGGTGCACTTATTTAAAAATATATTATTACTATTGAATTTTTTGTGAGAACTGTACTTGACATGTTGTCAATTTAGAACTACAAATAAATTGTGGAACAAATTATTTCATGTACTATTTCAATACATACACACATAGGTAACCCTACATTTGAACCATTGAAGTGTATGTACGAGTATAAAAAAGTGTGTACACGGCAGTGTCATTAATCACATATGTTACATAAGGGTACAACGAGTGGTTCGTAAAACGCGAAAGCTTTTTTATCATTTTTATGCTTTATTTAAAAAATAAGCGAATTGATTGGCTGCGCGTATGGTGCCACGGGCTCGTGGAGCGCGCAGCGTCCCTCCTCGCGTCGACCAATAGCTGCCAAGGACCTTGCGAGGGTTCTCGCCCTTTACCACTATACAAAAATTATATTGTTCTACTATGCCAAAATTTGGCAATGTCGTAAATTGAAAGAAAAAGTTTTCGGTATATTCCATGAGTTATGGGTAATAATAATATCAGTTCAATGGTATAATCTAGCATATTATTGCATATTTCGATAACATAATTATAAATGACAGATTTGTAAAGAGATCAGATATTTTGTATTCGCGACGAACTTAAGTACAAAATCGTATAAGTGCTATTTAGTACTAGTTTAAAAAGTAGGTTTCGCTAAAATTTTAATAATATGTTAGTAATTTAAAAACATAGGTAATTCATTTCATGTGACAGTGGCTTTCTTAGAGCATCTTAAAGTAATTTTATGTAGGTCACATTTATTAGTCATCCTTCAACTAAGTGAACAGTGGATTCGTAATGATTTTCATCAAGGTTCTGAACTGTAGGAATATGTGAATGTACATAGGTAGTGTACATGTATAGCAACAAGGTTGAATATAAATATGATGGTTATTTACATTGTGCTAAGAATTAAGCTTATTCATGAAAAGTGTGGTATCTAACGGAATATGTTAACATAATATCGCAAATACATACAACAAAAACTAAGGAATAGACTTTAAAACTATAATCTTTTCATATTATAAAATATTCAATATTGATTCCGTTAACACACGTCAACGATTGAGTAAGTCAAATTCTGAGTTTATATTAGTCTCTAAATATAAATGTAAACATATTCTGCTTATCATTTTGAACTATTTATCCACCACTTGAATAATGGTATTGTGAACGCCCTAAGTATCACTCAAATATACGAGCTAAACCTACTAATAAACAAACTCACCGTGACTTAAACATGTCACATTTCAATTCATTTATTGTTCGAAAGTTTATTTCGCGAATATGTAAACTATAGACGAGACCCGATGATTGAACGATGGCTCGGTATTGTGCGCTAGCGAAAATTTGTTGGTGAGGGTGCAACCGCCCCCACGCTCTCTAGTCGCTGAAGTATGCACAAACGAGTCATCCGGGTGTTATGATGACTAGTCACATTTTGTGTAAGTAAGTATATAATTTAAATTAGATAGTTAAATTCACTTTTATGGATATTAAATTACTATCAGGTTTCCTTCTGTTATATTTTGATTCCTTCTCATATGCCTTTTATATCACTGAGGAAAATTATAAATTTTTTTTTCAATAAGTGACGAACACACATTATCCTTAGTGCGGCTAGCGATTCTATAACTAAACTATAGGGCTTTGTCAAACTTTTCCTAAAATACCTACAGTTTATATCTATTACTACTATTAGAAAAAAAAAAACTCTAGTCCACGTCTTACAAACGAAATCACCATTTTACTTAAAATTCCAAATACATTAAACAAACGAACCCCGTAACTAATTGTGAGAAGCTTTTAAAAATTGTCGGATAAGATTTGCATGATATTTGTCTTAAAACTAATAAAGACAAATATCAGGTCAAATTCAGCAATGCTCTAAATTTAAACATATCACTTTTTATTGCCAGTCTGAGGGGTGACACGCGACTCAATCCTACAGAATAGCTTTCCTTTAATATGAGGGTTTATTCACAATCCTCAAATTGGTTTTTTTGGACTATTGTGATTTTTTCTTTTTTTTTATCATGGTCAACGAGGGGTCAGTTTTTTTGAATTTGCCCCTAGTTCTAAAAGATTGATTGACAGACAACGGTCACTTGTAAATTACCATCTGCATTTTAGTGAAAATAATAAAAATAATCATCATCGGTCATTTGGGATCTTTGGTCTTTATCCCTTGAAAGTCCAATTTTTAGAAGTGCCATAAATTAGTTCTGCAGTACTTAATCACAATTTGCCCTAGAAAGGAGTATAGTAGAATATTAAACCTAATTACAAAGTTGATGTCAATGAAATTAAGGTTCTTTACATTCACGATTACCGTAAAAGCCCAAAACAAGTTTAAAGTTCAACGATTATATCTAGGAGCCGGACATCCGAAGGGATTTTCCACGCTGTCAACAAGAAAAAAAAGGTACTATATTAGTTTACGTTACTTTTTCAAATCTGTTTATGTATTAACTTTAGGGTATTTGTTTATGTATTAACAGGTAATATATAGAAAGGTATTTGTTTTTCAAGGCTACAAAAATATTAATATTTATTACAGTCCTCTGACGTGGATAGCTCGCAATATAATATTTTTTTTATTTTTATTGAACACCTGTGAATAACTTTAATAGATCGATTGGTATTAGAAGACACAACCGCCATTGCGGTCTAGTCAGACCGCAGGCACTGCTATTGGCCAGATTATCCATGGGAGCAATTTTTTAATTATTTTAAGTAAAGATATAGGATATATCCAACAATGTAAGCGCCTATTCTTGTACTGAAACAATTTTGGGCTGATTACATTCTAAAAAGTTATTAGATATTATTAACCCTTAAACTATTACATAATGAAGACTTGAACCCATAATGTAAGTCAATGGTGTATTTTCGTAAAATGAGTCATACAAAAATACATTTTAGACTGATACCTTAGATACTATTTTGCTTGCTTAATCTAAGACAAAATAGACTACTTACATTGTTTATCGATTAGGTTTCCTTTCTTGTCATTGCCGCATATCTTTATTCTATTTATATTTTATTTGGCATTCTCATTAACGAGGACGGGTCGACCATTGTCGCATGTGGGGCCTATGACACGCGACTGATCTCTATTCTTAACGTTCGGTCATGCACTTTTTACGGCTAATATTTATACGTTAATAGATAAAAAAGTCCCCTATTTACAAATAACAGAGACC
The DNA here is from genome assembly GCA_902825455.1 of Arctia plantaginis. Taxonomy (NCBI): domain Eukaryota; kingdom Metazoa; phylum Arthropoda; class Insecta; order Lepidoptera; family Erebidae; genus Arctia; species Arctia plantaginis. Next base: position 11,686,775 of record CADEBD010000314.1, on the reverse strand, counting down.
TTTAATCTGGGCGCTTATTAAAAGTAAATATTTCATGGAATATAATCAGTGGCGGTTTTAGGATATTTTTAGGGGTGGTAACAAAAAATATGAATTAACTAATTTATCGTTTTTTAAATACTGATTCCACTGTTATTATTTTTTATAACGTTAGAACGAAACGTAAATATTTCACGTTGCAGTAGGCACAAAGGTCTTACGGTTATTCCATATGTCAAACATATTTTTTTTGTTAGGTTTTGTTTGCCTTATATTTTGATACTATAAAAGTATATTAAACTACAACAACAATAATCGGCAAATTCGATTGTCTTCAAGTTGTATTCGTTATTAGAAAATTGACATTATTTCTAATATATTTTTTGCTGCTCTAGTAAACAAACAATAGGATAGGATGTATATTGTTTTGCATGTTTGCTTACTAGGTATAAGATTATTTCCTCAAAAGAATATTTACATTCAAGAGAAAATACAAGAAAATTATAGTAAATAACAAGTGCCGGAGCGGCGTTTTATGTGCATTTTGCGTATAATGTAATTTTCTATGTCTACATTTTTTTTTTTATTGATATGTACCTTAGGTATATTTTATTGGTTTGTATAGATTAACTCCTATTATTCACGCAATTACTATTGAAATACATAACAGACCTGACAAAGGAAATGAGTTAACGTATAAAAAAAACAAATGTCAAATGAAAGCTGATTGAGTATTTCATATTCCCTCCTTTTCAAGTAGAAATGTGCAAATTGTCGAAAATGTGCATGTCAAATGTGTAACATTTAGTTTTAGAAATGCTGTTTACAATAAAAAAATGGAGCATTGACGTACGCGCGCCCAGCGAGCTGCGTAGGGTAGATCAGGTAATGCTAAAGTGGCCACGATTAAATATTTTAACAGGATATTCTAAGCCAAGTAATCAAAGGAGGTAGCGTAACAAATTTAAACATTTAACATAAATTAATATTCAGGAAAGAATGCTTTTTCAAAGTATCACCGTATTCCATCATGATGAATTGTTATAAACTGTATTCTTTATTTGTTAATATTCCACACTCAGGGGTGATGTTTTTCTTTAAATTTAAATGGGACTAAACGTACGGTATGGATTATATTCAACGTTTATATAACAAACATACAAACGAATAGAGAGCCTCCTCCTTAAAGGAGTCGGTTAAAAATACAATAGGTCATTAACATGTATATGACTTACTTAATATTCAATTAAATCTATTATTACCACAATTTTCAAAGAAAATGTTATCCGTGTCGTGGCGAATTCAAAAGCATTCAAGTACTTTATTTCTCGTTGACCCCTAAAACTTACAATGTTAGTAATTTAAGATAGTATTCAAATCCAGCTGAGGTTATCTCTATTTAATATTTTTGTCTACCTCAGAGTTCAGGTCAGAATTGTAACTAAATACAATAAAAAAGACAATAAAAAAGCAAGTACGACAGGTCAGTTTTGTGTTCAATTCATTCAAAAGATAAGACTAGAAAGGGATCAAGAAAAGTAATGTCTAGATAAAAAAAAGACACAGGTAGAGAAACCGCGTCTATCGTTTGTTTTGTCGGTTATTGTGTGCCATGTAAAAGTTCGTGTGACATTAAATTCGTTTATGTGGAGTTCGCGTTTGATTGGACACCACTAGTGGACAGGAACCCATATAGCCACTACGATTTATTCTATATTCATCTGAACTTATTTTATATTTGATTTATTTTTATCACATTATCTGTTTTTAAGCAAAACCAATAAAAATATACTTAATAGCAAATAACACATTTTTCTGCATATTTATGATAAGATTTAGAATGAGTCAAATGTTGAAAATTAAATCGAAGTCCTACGTATTAAAAGAATGTGGTTAACATAGCTAGCATTGTGTCCACGAGCTGACCAGCAGATGTGCGGCCGGCTGTTTGTATTCAATCGTCGCAGTGCGCATGCGTGCCCAAGCCGAACTTTCGCAAATATGGCCGCCGACCATCTCAAAAATCTCATAATATAGATTTTGTTTATAAAACTGTAGGTACTGATACTACATCCATCTAGATATTGTTTTATCGTTAATCTTTAGATATCTATAATAATCAAGTAATTAAAAGGTATTAAAAATGATTTATTGTCCGTGCTAGTAACATATTAAATATTTTTATTTAGTTATTTTAAGTCGCCAAACACGACTATCTTAATATGCTATTGATCATTGATAACATATAAGAGAACGGATTTTAGTAAATTTTATTGATTTATAGACCCCTACAACACAAATGATTACGCAAGTTTGTCACGGTTAGTATTTGTTTAAAAAATATAACAGTATAAAAGTCTATGTCACGAAATATTATTATCTAAAAAAGCATGTGTGGCTTTTAAAACTCCTCCCCTTTTTAGCAATTAAAACACTAACGTAAATATATTTTGATCCTTGTTTCAGTTTTAGTCTGTATTGCAAGTAACTTTTAATGGCTTTTCATAGATAATGAACTTTGTAGATAGCGATGAATCAGTAGTCAACGTTATAGGTTAATTCAATTACTGCTTTCTTTTATTTCATCACTCTTTTTGCTTTATCCATTAAGTCACCTTCAAGATAAAATGTGATGTAAGTCAATTAAAATGTTTAAGACACATTATGATGCAATATTATTAGACCAATATAAACGGTTTTATTAGAAATTAAATAAAGTAATTTGACATTTGATAATAAATAAAATATATACAGTTTGCTATGAGTTTCAGATGGCATAGTTTATTTAAACATACTCCTATAACTGATATCAATTTTGACTGTGCTTTAAAGAATTCTTAACATCCTATATAATGCACATAAACGACTATTACTAAGTTTTCTAGAGAGTTATGTCACGATATATTATTATCTAAAAAGCATGTGTGACTTTTAAACCTATTTTTAGCAATTAAAACACTAACGTAAACATATGATCCTTATTTCAGTTTTAGTCTATATTGAAATTAACGTTTAATAGTGATTCTGATAAAACAAACTAATATTGATTAAAAACGTTTCACAGATAATGAACTTTGTAGCTAGCGATGGGTCAGTATTTCAATTACTACTTTCTTTCATTTTATTACTGTCTTTTGCTTTATCCATGATAAAATGGAATAATGGCATACCGTAAATACCGACAAATCAATTCGCTTTAGTTTAATTTAAATATACTCAAATAACTGAAATTAATTTTGATAGTGCTTTAAATAATTCTTTATATTCTATATCATCCACATAAACCATTACTATTGTATTTACTTGTAGAAAATGTAGCCAGCATCCCCCATCCATGCGCGTCACCCCAAAATCAAAACGCACCACGCAGTCTTTCGGTAATCGCCACGCGTGTCACAACTCTAGCATGTATACTATTTTCGAAACATACTTACGATACAATAAAAACATAACAAATATTCGCTACAATTCATAAAAAAAGGTCTAAATAATTGCTGACCGAAATTGTACTTTTTTTTTTGCTTTTCTTCTCTTCCCCGGCTCACGTCGTCGAGTAACAAGTGCGCTCTGATTGTGTTCTTTTATCGAATTATGTTTATTATTACAAAAAGTCCTATGTATCAACAATTTTAAGTAGCGCGTATGTGATACTTTCGGGTAGGGTTTCTCTGCAGAGGGGCGGCCCGCGGCGCACATGAAGGGTGAGACACTTTTATATACTTACCCAAGTTTGAAATCAGTAAGTCAATCGATTACAGAATGAAAGAATACCTCAAAGGTTTTAACTAGAATGTATATCAGTTTAGACATTCCATTTATTTGTTCACCGGTATCGGGATTTTTCACTAACTTCCTCTAGTCGTTTTTATGTATTTATGTACACACATTCATAATATGGTAAACAAATGCATATTTCAATTTAATAATGTTCATTTACAAGGGATAAAGAAGGAATAGTTACATTTATAGAGCATAAATGTACACCGTTTATTAATCCTTAACAAAGTTATTGTTATTTTTATGAATTTCTTCTGAATTGGGGTTTCATTTAGAATTTTTTTATGTTTTTTTTTATATATATTTTTATATATATTAAAATTTCAATGTACATATGTATATTATATATTAACATAAACTTGATGAACAGCACAACTTTGTTTGCGTCTCTCGAAAGGATTAATTTTCCCTGTTTTTGCAAAATGTTATAATTGATGATCGGCTCCTATTGATGGTAACGTGATGTTATAAAGCCTTATAGCCTTCTTCGATAAGTGGGCTTTCTAACACTTAAATAATTTTTCAATAATCAATAGTTAATATATAAATTTTACTTAAAATAATTTAACTACCCTTTTTGTTGACTGTTGCAATCACTTTTCATTTTAATTTCATAGTTTTTCAGAAAAAAAGGGTTGCAACGTATTTTATTTTCTAACGAAAAACTCTTTGAGATTAATTGCTTTTTAGCTAGAAGACAACGAGTCAGAACCTCGCCAGAAGCATTATGCATTTATAATAAATCTTACAGTCAGACAGTAAAGTTCTTTTACAATACCTTAATCGAAAATAATCTGAATTTAATACCTATTACTGAAAAATCATCGGTCATTCTACCTATAGGTATTAGAAATTTAGATCAAATCAGATGAGAAAGTTATGATGGGGCGGGCGATTATAGGTGTCTCTAGTCTATAAAATTCGAAAAAAAGGTATTGTACAGAGAACTAGAATAACCGATATCGTAGGGAGAATAATCCGCGGAAGTGGAAGTGGGCATGTCTCCCAGGCGGACTGATGATTGCTCGAGCTGATATAACGTAATAGAGTGGAGACCGCTATTAGCCTAATGTAGTGTAGGGTGCCTCACCACACGATGTACTGGCGACTGCAGGAAAATGCCTGGCAGCGGATATTTGCAGACTGCCAAAGACTGGGCTAGTTAGCGCTCTTTGAGGACGATCTTCATTCAGAAATTGATGGCTATAGCCTGATGATGATAAAAACCTCGAAGAGAGAGAAGAACAAAGAAAGACAAAATGACAAAACGCGTTTCCCGTTTATTATTTGTAAAAGCCAATCGATGTATTAATTTATGCCGTCAAAGACATAAATGTGAAATAAGAGCCAAGTTCAATATCAAGAAAATGCGTCGTTGCGCTACCACAATATATTCTACTTAATAGGTAATATAAATTCTTTAAATTTAACAGACAATTATTAACAAAACGCAATTATTTTGCATGGGATGTAATTCAAGTTCAAAATCTTACTTGGCTAGTTTTATACCTGTCCACGGGGTTAAATAGATGAAATAATAGCCGTGTATTCTGTAATACCTAGTGTAATACCTAGTTTTATAATACAACAAGTATCAAGTATAATACTAATTATCAATAATTAATTTTTAGATTTTTTTCATTTGTCTACAGTAGTCTACCTTGATACCAAATATCAAGTTTCTAGGTCATCAGGAAGTGGGTTAGGTTTTTGATAGTCAGTGAGTGAGTTAGTCATAAAAATGCCGGTTTTTTAACGTTCATAAATAAATAACTGTTGAAGCAACAGAACAATGGAAGAAACATATTTACCTTATACTTAATAAATATTTTTTCTTTGATTTATCACTACACCCGCGTGTATAGTAAAAGTCTTATAAGAGATAGGATATTTTAAAAGAACTTATTTGACCTGAGTACGTAATGTCAGATTCCCCATCATAATTGACTAGGGATGCGTGAGGGCATTATTATATTATGGAACGTTTTATCGAATAATCGATTTTTATAGTTTTGACTGAACCTACCGAAGGTTCACTTTTTATGATTATGAATTTACTTCTACCTATGGGTTCACTCGTACGATAAAGTGACTAAATCAACATAATTAGAAATAATTTAGAATATGTTTAACTCTTTTTAAACGATTTTGGCTAAACTAAATAAATAGAATGTAGTTACGATATTTTGCGACGGAAAAAAATTATACTGCACAGAATGATAAGAAAAAGATATTGCCGAACATAACAGCACATAAACAGACATACATCGATATTTTCAATAGGTCAATACGTCGTCGTTTGGGTCCTGTCCAGTTTCGAACTCACCTAGTCATACTTGTCGTTTGCCTCTCACACGCATGCTTCACACGACCATTGTTTCTGCCTTGAGTAAATGTGTATTGAGGTACATTAATTATTTATTAAGAACTTTTTTTTATTTTTTTTTTATTATAGCTAGTATTACTAAGCAAAGACGTTTTCTATTGTTTTAATACATGCCAAGCAAATAACCTCCACCCATTCAGAGAGGCGGCTAACACTTTCAACAGAAAAATAAGGTTGCTTTTGAGTAATAGTAATAATAGTAGAGTAATAATGATAATAATATTTTTTTCGGACATCTGACACCTAGTTTCAAACATCTAGTCTAGTTTCAAATACAACATTGCCAGTATATTAGTACTTAACCTCGAAATATTAAAGATCCAATATATTTTTTCCTAGACTTCTTTAGTAATTTGGTTATGCGAATGATCAAGAATGAATTCTGGTTTTGGGTATTTTTGATATTTAAATTAAAATTATTTCACTTCAAATAAATTTATGTATGGGGACCTGCTATTGTCCTTTATGAAATTTTGGATTCTAGACAAGCTAAGGATCTTTAGTAAATGTGCCATATTTCATAAATGTAGATTAAATAGTTTTCGAGTTGTGAAGGCGTCAGAAGTAGCTCCCAATGGTTCGTGTCATCTTACACACGGCTACTGCGTCGCCAATTTCTTTGCTTTGAACTTGCCTGGGTACGCTACCGCGTGTCTAGATTTTGAGTATTACATGTGCTTAACCACAATAGGGAAAATTAAGTTTCTTAAAACTAGGAAACTATTGATTATGATTTTCTATACATAAACTTGTTGTTGTTGACAAAACATAAACAAGTCATCTGTTCTAAATATAAAGTCAAAGTAAAAAAATATATCTTTCATTTTTTTTATTCTTTTAAATCGTCTTCTGTGTAGACTCAAAAGTCATAGATCAACATACACAATAGCAACAACCTGGTTGCTAAAATATTTAGCAAAATGTGCCGATCTTCCAAGGGGTTGAGCATTATAAAAAGAAAGACAGACATAGATATACGTAAAATTGTAAAAGAAGATAGACAATTGCTTGACCAGGTATCAGATACCCGGCTAAACTTAAAGTCAGCTTGTTAATAGCACTTCTCAAATGCATCTCCTAGATGCCGATGTGGTGACTTCCACATACAAAGTAACAGAAATATACTACAGCGCAAATTAACGAAGACACACGAAGACACACTGAACTACGGAGTAACTCCTGAATGAGAATTGCTAATCCTGTATCGCGATATGAAGAATTCTCTCGCAGATTAGCATATATACAACTTCCCAACATCAACATGCATGATCACCTCGCCTGGTCGGAGGATCCCCTCTTTTTGTTGGAACGATATAAACCCCGTTCCTCCATAGTGGTGACCCCGACGTGATTGGAACGCCACCACCGTGTACACTCCCACAGCGATGAGCTGTAATCGAGTCTCAGCCAGCCAACAACCTCGGCTCAATTGGGATACCATACCGCTCCAGCCTGGTTACCTCTACGGCCTCATCAGCGTCTACGCAGCAGCCAGCCACTACGCAGCAACCACCCCGACTCACTGGGGACTTCAACGGAGCACCGCACACCGCATGCCATCCCGACTCACTGGGATCAGCGAAGTTCAGCCCCGTCTCACTGGGACTAACCGCACTCAGTTCCGACTCACTGGAACTAGCGGCTCTCAGTTCCGTTTTATTGGAACTGCTCACTACTGGCACTAGCACGCTCCACATTAGGGCATAGACAGCTGACTCATCAAGATATCGACCTCCGGTCTTGGAGGGGAGTGATGTGGCGATCCCACATACAAAGGAACATACTTCAGCGCCAACTAACGAAGACACACCGAACTACGGCATTACTCTAGAATGAGAATTACTAATCCTGTATCGCGATATGAAGAATTCTCTATTAAATTAGCATATATACAACTTCTAAACAACAACTGTTGGGGCGCGGCCCGCTAGGCATGATAACCTCGCGTGATCGGAGGACCCCCATTTGTATTGGAGGGACATGACACCCATTCCTTCACACCGACATTGCCTAGAGATAAAGACCAAACTTAGCAATAATTTCTGTTTTATCAAACACGAGGGTCTCATATCACCTTTTTATTGTTGGTTAGAGCTTTTAATGAAAGATGTACTCTAAAGCAATATATAGGTATAGAACTGTAGACCCCTTTCTAAGCTGGTATTGTCAATCGAGACAACAGGAACCTTTTATTACCCCTTAATGCAGATATCACTTAACTACACCCAGATACTTAGCTATTGGTATTGGTTGTGGGCTCCGATTTCCGTATTTAGACTCTAGACTCTCGTTCACAGGCTTCTAGGAGCGATTTTGTACCAGGTATGGTACTTGCCCGTTGTGTGGCCACTTCCTCGCGTTCCGGGATTAGTGGCTTCCGGCTCTAGTGTCCGTGTAAATTTGGACTTCGTTTATGCCAGATTGATCTCGGCTATTTTCTTGTGTCTGAATGTTGTATCTCTTCGTGAAGATATGGTATTTTGGGATACTGTCGCATGGGGCTGCTATTAGTGGTTCGTATTCCACTAATTGATCCCGTAATTTGAAGTGCGATCCCTCGCCTTTATGTCATATACTCAGACCCAGTGTCTAAGTCTAAAGATCACCATGGCTGCCTATTGTTGTATGGACAAGTTCAGTGGGGCCAGACCAAGAACCACCTCTAGTGCAGCAGTTGGCGCATACAGTCAGTGACCGCGGAACATGGAAATGGTGTGTGTGTTGGTGTTTAGCTTTGTTCTCTACCACCAGATAACGGCACCATACGTGATTATAACTGTTCTGTAGAGCCATTGTGTAATCTGCGGTGATGGTCCGCAGCTTTTGCCGAGTAGCATTTGCATTGGCAAAAGACAATGCAGGCTTTATTAAGTTTCTCTGCGAAGTGCCTATGCCACAGGAATTTACTGTCTAGTATTATTATATTGTCTAGTTGTATTTACTCCTAGGCATTTGACCTCTTTGGTAAGAGCCAGATGGTTTTGAAATAGTTTAGGAAGTCTGAGATATTCTAGACCACGTATATTTGAACATGATCATCTCTGTTTTCGATGGATTCACTGTCAAATTGTGTTTCACACACCACTGTTCAATGATTTTCAGTGCGAGTCTCATTTGATCGTATATAACGCTCTCAAAGGGAACATTGATGAGGATAGTCAGATCGTCTGCATAGCCTATTATGCCTACTGTCATTAATTTGTGTGATTAGTTCATCCACAATAATGATCAACAGAAGGGGGCATTTTGTCAAAAGGCACATTATTTTGTCAAAGGCACACATTTTGATATCGATAAAGGTGCCTAGTGTTGATCTTTTGTATTTTATATTACCGTCTATATGTTATACTACTCGATGTAAAGCTGATTCTGTTAATTTTCCCATGGAATATGCATGTTAGTTGTGGTGTAAGGGGTGACTGACTATCGTAGTACTCCTAACTTCCCTATCTATTAGCCTCTCAAGAACATCAATAGGAACGACGTGAGACTGATACGTCGGTGTGATTTTTGTTGCGTGTAGTCACTTTTGTCAGGTTTGAGGATGAGAGACTACTTCGAATTCTCTCCACTTCAAGTGCATGTAATGGTGTGAAAAGCAGCCTCTGTAAATTTTCACAAGGTGATCTAGAAGCGTCACGTTACACCATTTTAGCAGGCTCACAAAGATACCATCCAGTCCTGGCGCCTTGAATGGGAGAAAGCTGTTAATTGCCCATCTAAGTTTTTTTTACTTACTAATACTTTATGCACAAATGTGACAAAGGCGGACTCAATGCCGTAGACATTTTCTCCCAGTCGATCTTACACAGAAATTTAAAATGTAATTTTATGAAAAATTTAACACAAATAGAATATCATATACCCAGGGTACTTATATAAAATGTATTAGAATATATTTTTATAAAAAGATACATATACAATAAGTAATAACAGATTTTTTTGTAGGGACTAATCCCACCCACACGCCCACCACTGTAACTCCTGTACACCAGGATCCACAGCAGTGACCCACGAACACACCGAGTTATGACACTCGGGAAGTCCCAGGAAGAAATTGAACTGTCTTGGAACCCGTAACGAAATTAATCAGAAGAAAATTGGAGGAGTTGGAAATGCAGTAAATCCACTTCTCTCCTTAGCAAAGCGGGAGACAAAATGAAGTAAAATGGGCATAAACCCTTTTAAACAGGGAAGCACCACGCCCAAAAAATATTACGGGTCCTACGTGAGCTATATTTGATTTCTATAATATGTATGGCAGAATCGCTTAAACGCACGGAAATTCACCCTAGTTGACACAAGATCCCCATAGTATACCGCCCCAGATGTCACCTAGAAGCTATTCAGCATTATATTACGTTCATTATACCAAAGACTACATTCCCAGAGGATATGATGAGCAGACTGTTCATAGTGAGAGTTAGGTGTTGAGCATTGACACAATGGTGACTCGACTAATTTGAATGAATACAACTTGCTCTTAAAGTTACCATGACCCGTAAGAAATTGAGCGACTCAGTGATCCACCTCAAGCCATGTCCTCGACAACCGTTTACGAACAGATGAAGAGAATTAGTAAAGATGGCGCCCCTTGGATGATTCGTCCCAGCGTATTGGTATCGCAAGAAAATCGTCGAAGTCGATATTCCACAAGTATGGACCTAGCACCGATCCCTGAGGACATCCCATTGTAAGCGCCTTCGAGCACAGTAACAAGTAATAACAGTTTGTCACGGTTTACAACTTTGCGGGCCGTCTCCCAGTCTGTATCGTCTATGGTTTTTTCCCACTTGTCTTCCCATATTTCCATTACACCTGTTATGCGACACCCTGGGAAGTGCGTTTTCAATAACAGCTCTGAGGATTCTGAGTCTGTATTGGGAAACTTAGCATCAGACTTCTTCATGATGCTTAGCTTCAGAATGCTTAGCTATTAAGTAATGGGTTATATTTAACTTACCACCAGATATAGTAAAATATCATGTCAAAAATCACTTTATGTTGCTAAAAATAGTAAATGATTATCAAAATTTTAATCACATTTTCAGGAATGTACAAAAGTTACACATTATATGTCGAACTGGAAGAAACGTACATCGCGGGGATCCTATATTCCGGGTGGTTTAAAAAGAAATAACCAAAACCTAACCAAACTTAAAAGTAATAGTGCATTAGTTTGCTCGCTGAGATTAGAGGTAATCATTTACTGCATTTGGTGTTCGAATACAATTTGAATTGCAGTCATGACTAAAACAGCAGTAAGCAGTAATTTTAGACTATCATTGTTTAGGGCTAAAAATATTTTTTTTTTGTTTTTTTTTCTTTAATCCCTTTGAATATTAGAATTCTTATAAAATACCAACTGAATTCTGCCCCGCCTTGCCATGGCACATTGTAATTGCATTAATCAGGAATGAAAAATAAAAATAACGTGAAAAATTCATAAAAACAATCTTTAAAGCAGATTGTATATCGTGTCAAAATTTAAGCTGAATGAAATGAGAGAAAATTAATGAATTTGAATTCCATGACGGGTTTAGCAAGCAACAAAAAACAAAGTTCGATTTAACATTAACTTTTTATTTTACAATATTCTTACTTTTAAAACATTATTTGTTACATACATGATTTATAGACGATCATATAACATTTAATACTAATAAATTCAACAAAAAAAATATCATAAAAAAATTACATTAAAGCTCTACTAGAACTAGTAGTTTTCTCTCTTTTTAATATTATTTTTTTATGGAATACTTCTATATATTAGGGTATATGGATATGGGTTTTTAGTAAATGGAATATAATTATGGCACTGTCAAAAAGTTATCAGATCTCATGTAGAGCCAAAATTCTAACTCTACACGCCTTAAAGCTACAAGCCCTAACTTCACAAACTCTACACCATACAAAATATGTGAGAGTCAATTCCCGTTCCCTTTTTGTCACCATTTTGTCGAATTGATTTTTGGCTTGCAGATATTTATACAAGAAACTATTTACTTTTACAGAGTGCAGTGTTTGCGCAGCAGCAGCTGCTGCTGCTGCTGCCGCTGCAGCCGCAGCTGCATCGTGGGCTGCCAACCACGCGGCAGAAGTCAGCAAATCAACTACCATTGTAATCAAAGGCGCTGTTAATGGAACTGCACAGTATAACGGCAATTGTAAGAATAGCTTTTTATATTTAGTTAATGTAGTATAGTCCACGGGATTTTAAAATAAAAAGAAATACCAGGGGCAATATAAATCAAAAGAAATAATAGATATCATTCGATCGACTAGAAATAAACATTGCTGCGGTATCGACGACATTCCACCAATTTTATCAAAACAATGTGCAATAGAACTTTCAACCCCTTTGACATTACTAGTAAAAAGTTTTCAAGCTGGTCAATTTCCAGACGCACTTAAAGTCGCTTTAGTCAAACTAATACATAATAAAGGCGACACACACACTCCAACGAATTATAGTCCAATAGCCCGTTTACCAACGTTTTTAAAAGCATTCGAATAAGCTATGTGTAACTAGCTATAAAAGTTCTTGGAAAAGCTTAATATTCTTGACGACTCACAAAATGGATTTAGACAACGAAAATCTTTCAAATCTCGAGAACTCCAAATAACTTCCTGAATTCCCCAAGGAAGTGCATTGGGGTTGTGTGCTATTTTTGATTTACATTAATGATCTCCCAAAAACATTAGATAAAGAAAAAACTCTGCCAGTACTATTTGCGGACGAAATTTCGATACGATTAAAATGCAAAAATGTAAATACACCCAATTTTCTAACTGTAGATAAAGAATTGTAGATAGAGAAACACTCTTCAAGCTGTATACTAAACCAGCTATTGGTTTAAAAATCACAACTTAAAGATTAATTCAACTCAAACAAAAATAACACAATTTGGATCATGTAAAAATCTCCTCTAAATTTACATATAATTTACATATCAATGTCTAGTACACACGTTTAGAAGAAGTTGAGATATTTACCTTACTTGAAATCTTGGCATGAAAATAGACACACATATAAATTGGAAATCACACATCGAGCACATTAAATCAAAACTTTCCAGATTTTCTTACGACCTTCTTCAAATTAAACGAACTACCAACACACAGACAGCTTTGTCTACTTACTATGTATATGCATACTCGTGGCTGCGAAATGGCGTCATGCTATGGGGAAATAGTGTTAACAGCAGTGAACTATTTATAAAGCAAAAGAAATGTATAAGAATTCTAGCCCAAATTGAAAACACAGAGAATTGTGAACCATATTTAAAAACAAATCAACTTCTCTCTCAGCTCAACGTACAAAATGTTTGGCTGAGGCTATACTCATACAATAAGTCCATTATTGAGTGAACATCTAAAAAACATCATCAAAATTCTTAAGGGTTGAAATTTCAAGCACTTATACTTTTTCGAAAATTTCGTTTATATGGTATTATTCAAACCCAAGTTATGAGGGTCCAAAAAGACGACGAATCGTTGGATCGTCTTCTCGGGGCCCCATATCTACATCTAGTAATTCACTTCTATGGAGGACTTCTTATTTGTCCTCATCCTTCTAGGTTGGAGCTTAGCCGGAAATCTTTGAGATTTGGTTTGTATGGTATTTGAAAATAAAGTTGTTATACCTATACCTATACTCAGTACCAGCTTCTCCCTCTGGTCCGCATCCAACGAAGAGCGACTAGAATCGTCGAGAGCTCAAAGATCGGCTCGATCCCTTGGCGTTACGTAGAGATGTAGCTTTACTCCGCATTCTCTATCGTACATATAATGGTGAGTGCTCCGAGGAATTGTTTTATTTATTTATTCTTTGTTTAATTCTTTATGCACAAGAATGAGATGTACAATGGCGGACTTAATGCCACGGGCATTTTCTCCCAGTCTACTTTAGGGTGATGCTGAAATGTGTGACTAGGTGCACTAGACATTGATATGTAAAGTAAGAGAAAATCTAGAGAGGAAGCGTAGAGGGAAAGCGTCCAGAGGAGTACGGATTTGATTAGGAATGAGGAGTGGATACAAGCGGATATATGAGTGGGGCATAGCAGAAGAGGATTGTTTGGTGAACGGGGGGTTCTATCGCGGTTGGAATACAGAAATTGGAATGAAGATCAGGTAGGAGGGGAAAATGGGTGCATTGAGAATGAAATGAGGGCGGCGTGGGCGCGCAGCTGATCGTATTATGCTGATTTTTATAAATATAAATCCAGTACAGTTCTAGAAAATAATGCATTTAAATATATTTTGATAGGATAACAATTACCGACAAAACCATACACTGCTATGACAATACTAGACAAAACTAACAACATGGTTTTTACCATAGACATATCAGTATGTAACACACACAATCTCCTCACGACGCACACAGAAAAGATGTCAAAATACACAGACTTGGCAACTGAAATAAAAAGGCAATGGCTTGTAGATAGAGTTAAAATTATACCCATTGTCATATTTACAACTAGTGTAGTCCCGAAGACTCTTCAAGATAGCCTCAACACACTGGCAATGCCGAAATCCTCTCTCATACTCTTACAAAAAGCAGTCCTTCTTAATACATGCCGTCTCACACGCAAATTTGTCGCTTTATCCTCATCATCTTAATTTTACATCATTCCTTTCGGACACAGTTGGCTAAGGCCCGTGGGTTAGATTGTTGCCCCTTTAAAATAAAAGGAAGTTTAGAAAAGGTATAAAATATATTCATAATATTTATTTAGATAAAGAGTACAATGGTTTGTAATAAATGGTTCTCTAATTTATAAATAAAGTACATTTGTTGTTTGTTTGCCCGAACTAGGTGGAACTTGTGTGCACCAGGGACTTCCTTTCAAGGGTATACCTGGTTCCCCGGCTATTAATACCCGAGACGGCGTGCGGTTATAGTCGGTTCGAGTCCGACATGCCACCGATAGGTGGTATCCGAGGGGGAGGGAGAGGGGAGGGGGAAAAAAAAAAGGTGGAACTTGTGTTTCGGGCGAAGAAGTGCTTACAAACTATTTTATCAATATAAATCTACATAACTACAACTTAATTATAACATTCTAATAGCCTACATTAGCAATTAGCAATATCAGTGATAAGTGGATCAAAAATAATGCATTAAGACCGTTCAGTATTTTTTTTATTTTCATACATATTTCAAGTAACTGCTCAGTTTGCTCACACGACATAATTTGTAAATAATTAAGTAATGTGTTTTTACAGCTGACATAATTTAGTTTATAAATACTTAGTTCTCTATTTAATCTATTATATAGAAATGGACCTAGAAAAGAAAATATTCTATTTGAATAAATGAACTGATTGTGAGACATAGACATATCTTTTCGTCTTTTGTTACAAATAGCGTACTAGGTAAGCAATGTATGTTGTTTTAGTGCTGTGTGATAGATGAAAATTTGGCAGACAGTCATCACTATCACTAATATAGTTGTGGGAAATAGGAAAGGTCGGGAGGTGGCTACTTTTAGAATCGCTCTTTGAGCTCATTCTAGAGGCAAAATAATAGTTTTTAGTGCTCCACTCCATTAGGCTATACATTATTGGATGATTGATTGACATTGACACTTGAGTGATCAACTTTAAATCTGATATAGCTCGCAATTTTTTAAATACATATAATAATTTACGAACTCTATTTACTACTTTCAATGTGTGTTTTAAAGGAGAGGGTATTGTCGATTATAACCGCTCTTTTTCTTTTTTTTTCTGTGCGGCAATCCCCTTGGATACCACCCACCGGTGGGATGGTTATGTCGGACTCGAACTGACCAAAAACCACACGCCGCCAGTTGCCAGGGAACCAGATGTACCCTAGAAAGGAAATCCCTGGTACCCCGACATCCCCCGGGCCATCTACCGTGTGTAGATGACCCCTCCTGTGTGTGTCAACTTTGTGTTCCCGAAAGGGCGAACACTCCGGCCTGCTTCTGCTAGGGTGATAGATGGCCTCACCTACCACCCCCAGGCCTGCGCTTATGGAGGACGGAGGTCGTTTTGCATCTTCCACAATTTCGGAAACTGGCCCCGCTCATGGTATGCGCTGAAAAATCCTCTCAGTCAGGGCTCGAGAGCTTCGTCATTTAAGGCACTGGGATTAAATGACGAAGCTCTCAACTCAATCTCGGCCTGGAATGCCATCAGGTCCTGGGTGGTGTTTTTGGCCTCAAGCCCGTCCTCGTCATCCCCGTTAGGCGCCTCGAGCGCCGGAGGCGAAGCCATCTATGGTGGGGTGTGTTCCACCACTCGCGATGGGAACAGGGAGCCGACAACCCCTTTAAGCAGTTCTGGCTGAAGACTCCGGGTCAGGGGCGGGGCCCATGGGCGCATCTTGCCCCTAACCATACGGTAGGGGCGTCCCACGGGACCCACTCCAGCTCCGCTTTATTGCTGCCTAAAGGGTCCTCTTGGCAACTTTGTATCCCGCTAATAGCACCGCCTCTGTCGATTATGACCCCTATATTTTATGTTATGGGTTTGCTGGATAGAGTTGATTTTTGCGCATGGAATATCTCTCATATAATTCTTTGATAGTTTTTGCGGTAAAAATTAGAGCCGTGTCGTCAGCATATGATTTCATCTTTCCATGCCTTAAGGTGAGCTTATATAGATCGTTATTATATACTAGGAAAATTAGGCAGCGTTAGGGTAAGCTAAAACCTGGTATTTTTTCATCATCGCTCTCGACATTTCCTATTTTAACACATTGGTGCCCGTTGCTTAAATAGTCTGCGAAAAGTTTAAGCTGTGTACCTCTTATACCAAGAGCCTCTAATTTGTTTAGCAGTGAGGAAATGGATATAGTATCAAATGCTTTGGCAAGATCTAGAAAGATCCCTAAGGTCTGATTACCTTTACCGAGTTCACTAGTAATAAAATTAGTTAATTCATGAACTGCGTCAGCTGTAGACAATTTAGATCTAAAACAATATTGTGCTGGCGAGAGAAAAATTATTATGTTCTAGGTATTTAACTAACCTAGTGGTTTTAATGTTTTCTAATATTTTTGATAATGAAGGGAGAATCGATATAGGTCTATGGTTGCTTTCTAGATGTTTGCTTACAGGTTCGTTTGAAAAAATTCCACCTACGTTTACATAATAATTACTAACCTTTTTAGCTGACAGAAGTGGACAAGTATTACCATCCAGTAAACTCAAGTTTGTTTCACGGTTTTTTAAAGCATAAGTGACGTTTTTAATTTGTTGCCAAATTTCCTTACTATTCTTACCTGCTCTATAGTGTATACCGTAAAGTGGGACTATTTGACCACATTTTTCGCACATTTTTTGAGATACAAAGTGAAAAATTAAGTTGGGCAACAAAAATATATTCAATGTATTCATTTTACCGAGCTACGAGTAATTGTTAAAATTTCATAACTATCATAAAACAATAAAAATATATAATGCAAAAAAAATAATTAAAAAAACATGTGGTATTCAAATAGCCCCGTTGGGGCTTCTTTAGCACTAAATATCTTTTGTAGGTAACTTTTTTATTTTGTATGTCGGATGGTCAAGTTCCCCCGTAAAATGTAGCAAAAGGATTAAGCAATGCATCTTTATTTAAAAATATTTTTTATCGAGTTAAACATGAAAACTAAACAGCAAACTTTATTAAAACTGTATTTATTAACTCTAACGTTTCATTAACAGTGTGCCTTATAATTGCTTTAAACAATCTAAGAAAACTAAAATTAAATATTGTAATTAAACAAAATAAGAATATGGCACAATGAAGAGGTCAAATTTAAATTGAATCCTATCTATCCATCTTTACCTAATACTACCCTACTTAAAACTTTATTAAGTCTGGAACAAAGTCATTGTCTTGATCGCTGTCATCGCAGATTCCTCTTCCGAGTCGCCACGGCAACAATGGTAATATGGATCGGTACTTCCATTGTTACAGATACCAATCTTAAATTGTCGTCTTAATCTTAATTCCAATTTATGCTGCAAATACCGCAAGTAGACGTGTCAAAAATCAACTGCTCCTCAGACTTACTTAAACGGTGTCCAACAAGATTCACATTTCTTTCAAGCATCTTCCTTACTAGTGATGGCCGAGGCACTTCAATGTTTCTGTGGCCTTTTTCTTTGACATCCCCCTCGAACTGCATTCATAGTTTTTTTTCAGGTCATCCTCTTTGTAATTCTTGTAGGATTTTGACCCTAGAGTTTTTTGATACGTCAGACCATTTTTCAACACTGACTATTCATTACAACAGAAATAAAATACAAAAAGCAAATACGCAGCTACACCATACTTTCGTGAAACAAGTTAAAGCATGTACGTGTTGTGTTTTTGTATCCCCTGGGTGTTCATGTAGCCCCACTAATCACTTTACGGTATTTATCGTAGTTGATTTTCTCAAAATATTATGGCAGAAATTTCTGTTGAAGTTTGAAGCGCCAAATTATCTGGAGATCGACGAGCACTCTGATGGAGTTTGTCTTTATGGCTTGTTAGACATTCTGTATTAAATACGATAAAGATACATTAGCGTCAGCACTATTGTAAACTTTGCTAAAATCAACATTACATAAATCATACTCGAGCTTGTTTATATTTAAATTAGTTTTTATTGTAGATCGATTTTGCCTCGACAGCGTTACGTTTACAGCATGTAGAACGGCGTAATGATCAGTAAAGGTCGAGATGGTAACAAACGTGATGATAAGATAGATTTGATCATCATATGATCGAGACAGGAACGCAGTGTGTGCGCAGGGAGAAGCACAGATTAAGGTAGTCTTGTGTTCCCGTATCGTGATGATCACATCCAATATTTATGTTTATGTCACCTGCAAGTATAATATTTTTAAAAGCAGTAAGAGTTTGAAGAGTCTGATTAAGGGAATTGTGAAAGGTGTCCAAATTTCTTACTGATCTATTCAAAGCTCTTATAGATCTATTCATAACGATAATCGCTGTATTTGTTTCGCTAATTTTAATAACTATACAATTGCAGTCTTGTAAAGTTAGTTCTTTGATTGAAACCTGTAAAGTCTCCTTAATATATACTACCACGCCATCATTTTAATTATAGTTTATTGCGCTGTGGTATGCATTGTATCCGGCTTTCGCTAAGTAGTGCAGAGATTAGAGCTTTTTTATTGATATTTATATTTCATAGAAACTTACAGGTTACATCTTAGCACGGCTGTATTATTATTTCTTTTAATTAAATTAATTAAGCTTCTGTAGTCGAACCAGGCGGTGCTTGTATTTTGACTATCAGCGCCAACTCCCCCATGAACAATACACTTAGCCTTACTATTATATTTAGTACTTATGCTATATTATATCATAATCAAGTCTTAAAAATAAAATATAATTTCTTTAAATATAGTTTACTCTACATTTTCAGTTCTGGAAGTTGCTCTTTACTGAGTTATTTATTATGAATGTGTTTTTGGTACAAAAGCACTATTATCTCTTTTGTGGCTAAGCCTTTTTATTCTATAATGTGGTGACGGTCCTTATGAAAACTTTGGTGTTAGGTAATATGAAATAATTAACAATAGATCATTTCAAAATTGTATCCAATCATTCTTTCTAAATATGTAGATGTAAAATAACTATCGGACCAAGTAACCATTCTAATTAGTAACGTCTACTTTTTAAAAGATTTTTTCTTTAACTATTCTGATTAGTATTTGGAAAGAATTGAATTAAAAAAGTCTTACCTTGAAACAGCTTTGCTCTAGTGAAACTATCTAAATGTAATATTCAATGACATTTACAGACTTGTAGTTTTCGAGTTGCGTTCTTACTTTATATGTGAACAATGGGTATAAATACGAACTTTTCAAAGATGACCCTTTTTTTATTTAGGGTATTGTAAGCACCACCCTTCTTAGGGAACGCCTCTATTTGAAAGCTCGGACAATGAGATAAAATTAGAGGTGTGTAATTGGGGTCGCAATCACGTTCGTGGCTTACAAGCCAAGCCGGAGCTATTCTGTTTCAAGTGTATTGGAATCAAAATAGATGGCAGTAATAACATTGCGCCCATAATGCCATCTACGGCTTATATAATGAACTAAGAAATTTGAGATTGTAATAAAATAGATGCTGGTATCTGAGTTTTGACGTAAGAGGTCTCTTAAAGTAGCGTGTTGGATTTAATTTTTTAGTAAACGAAATTTAAAAATGAAACTCAAATTTGTTAACTTTCTCTTAAATGTTTCTTGTAAAAAGGATACTAACCTTTAGTTTTGAAAATATAACTTAAAACTTTAATAGTAAAGGATTGTACTTAGTTGCCTTTAACTCTATTTTAGAACCATTTGAATTATTAATATTTCATCCAAGTTTATACATTGTATTTGATTGACCTCTACTATAGGCGGAAAGATCAGGCAGTAGGTACATTAAATTGTGTGGTTATCATTTGAAGGCCGTTAAACCACATCTAGCCCTTAGTATCTACTTGTACGAATTATTATTCATCAAGATTATTGACCAAATTTTAAACATTACGCTTACATATGAACTTGTGTCATACTTCTAAGAAGGGAAAAATAACAATCGACTAATCAGCTAGTTTAAATTTACATCGCAATGTAGGAATTACAAATGTTAACGTACAGTTAACATTTAGGTTGGGGTGAAAATATTAGAGAAAGTGAATACAGCAATCGGTCGAGTTACATTATCGCCAGAACTTGTTCTTATTGTGAAGTAGCCATTGTCAAATATTGTTGGTGCCTAAACACAAATGTGGAATAGATCAGTAACAATGAAACTGTCCGGCCAGTTTGTCAGAACATCGCGATGTCTCTAAAGGGGACTCCCTCTGAGTTCCGAATTTCTCCAAATCTGGTTATGGACCAGACCCGAAATATTAAAATGAAAAGTAAAATTCATAGTCATACATGTAAAAATAAATAAGTAGCTTTCTAGCGACTTAAAAACAAAGAGGTCAGGTAGTGTTTATTTAAGTAGTTGAATATAAGTAAGTATTCGTTGATCATTTTATCAAATAATTGAAAGTTTACTTTAAATGACTCCCGATTCTACTATTTAAATTGTTTTATTTGCAGTTACATCTCATTCGATACCTATAATACGTTTGTAGGTTCTGACGGTGAGTGACCAACAATTTATAACGCATCAAGGTATAAATCGTTTTATTTAGATTGCATAAATGACTAGCTGTACCTTACCTCGCTTCCCTGTGGCACAATGTGGTTGTGGTTGCATTGATAAGAAATGCAGAACAAAACTGTTCGTATATCGTGTCAGAATTTGAGTTCAATCTGTGTAGATTTTTTTAAAGTCAAGTCAAGTCAAGTCTTTACCAAGAAATAGTGCTTACTATTTATTTGTATTCGTTGTTATAAGAAAATATTGCTATCACAATTACGTGTTTCCATATTTTCTTTCAGACATATATAGCTTTGTTTAATTAGCACATGAATTTGTAGTGTCATTAATTTAATTCTACGAGAGACTGGTATGTTGTTGTTATTAATCTCATGCTCAACACGTGGATGTTGTAGCTATTGCGTAATTGAATAAATCGAAGGCAGTTTCACTGATGGTTGTTTGTGCGCATTCTTTATCTTTACGACTTTCAGATGGAGTATTTTTGATGTTTGACACACTTTGCCCTCATTCAATAGAGCTAGTCTTGATATTTTCATTTACTACGCTATAAATCGTAACGCTAATTATGCAGCAGTCTATTTAACTTTAGAGTACCACCACCATACACTAAAATTTAGACACATTATATCATTCGAGTATTTTTATTCTAAGTAATTTAGGATGAAATGTAACAAAATGATTTTGAACCAATTTTGAGAAAAGGTTTTCGTATCATCTAACCTATTCAGTATATCAATTTTGAATTTTATGACAACAAAATCGAAATATCTTATTCGGCTGCAGTTCTTTTTTAAATGTATTTATACATCACTTATGATTCATATCATGTGGAAAAAAACAAAGTGCGTCTAATTTATACACGAAACGTAAAAATGTTTTATATTTTTTTCAAACTTTTCAATGTCTTTTGTGTTGGTCGTTATTTGGAAGTTAGTACATATTTCCATTATTTAAGTGTTTTGTTGAGTTAGCAACCAAAGTCTTTATTAGTTGATGTCAAGCTCTTCTTTCTTATGTGTTAGTTCCGTTATAGATAGTTCTTCATCTTTTTAATCTATTACATTGTTGCAAATCAGTATTTTGCTGTTCTCTAATAATTACTAAACATGAATACTTTTCCTAAACTTCAAGTATCTACAGAGATACTATTAATGTATTAAAAACTCTTTGTCGAATAACGTCTACTTATATAGATTTCTAAAATCAGATCCCTAAATTTAGGTAGGTTTAAACTTAATTTTGTGTAAAATAGTAGTAGAAAATGTGATAACCTACCTATAATTACCTATAATTTTGATGTAAATGGTTTAAATAATATCATAATGTGTTAGTCATTATTGTATCATAAATGGTGGGTATCAGAGACGATAATCTTAGTTAAAATTTACTACAAAAACGGTAACATAGAAATAGAACTGCTTTAAAAAGTTGAATATCCCCAATGGTTTCTTCGCAGTGTGTTGTGTGCCACTTCTGTTGACAATTTTTTTTTCGTTAAGTTTAAGGACGTTTTTGAGTGTTTGTAAGTAATATGATGGTAGGTAGTTGGGTCCGTTCACCGTGTGTCGGTAGCGATAGGGAAAGACTGATCTTCACGCTGCGCCGCGCTAACAAGTGACACATTTTGGGTTGGGGTAAAACGGCCGGCGCTTTCGGGCGGTATACACGTTTCGTTAGCTTCTCTATTTTAAAAACTACTTGCTTGGCAATATCCGGGAAGGGACCGACCGCATCACCGCGGCGTCGACTCCGTACCACTGTCACTCATTTTCGATGCAGTCGACCTGCGTACGCGTCGTTGGTCGCTTCGCGCGCACGCGCGTCCGCTCTCATGCACTTAACAATTTTGATAGTTAATAAGTTTTTAAACGTGCAAAGGTAAATGAACTCATCGTAAAGAAAACGTGCCTTTTTTTGCAGAGGATGTATGTTAAGAAGAGTTGATATTTGTGGTGCCTGTTGATAATATAGTTACCATGAGCGGGAGGGAAGGCGGAAATGCAGTTCCCTCTTCGAGTAAGTAGCTACTCAAGATTATTTATTGTCTCGTATTAACATAATGTTTTTGAGTTATTTTTCCTTGATTTGAATTTTGTGTATAAATAAACTGAGTATTAAAACATACCAATCAATAGACCTTAAAAGCTGTTTTGTGCGATCGAACTAACTACGGCCCTTATCGAACGGATGTGAAGTACGCAGTGCCCAGGGAGGCAATCACAAACAGTTCATCATTGAAATTATTCAAATTGAGGTTAATAGAGTCTCGTTTTACTGATGTCACACATATGTGGGCCATGTTTACTGGGTACAACGTTGATCAACAACGAGATACACTAATTATAAATTCCTAATTAGAGAATGTCTTGAATCATATATGACGTCACGTTATACGCAATATCTTATGTTTTTGTTGTTGTTGTAATTTGTATTTAAGGAGTGTTTTGTACATATTTATGTGCAAGTCGTCATGGATTAACTTCGTAGTACTTAAGTACTATTTATTCATGAATGGAAACACAACCAGGACTTAAGTACAACAAAAGTATTAAAAATATTGAATTGGAAACATGTGACGTGAACATTTTATCAAACAAGGTCTACGCATCGAGCAGATAATTGTTTACTATTCCTATGATACCGTTTTAGTTGCTCGCATGCGTGCTGGTTCCACTTGGCGCCATCGATGCGCTGTTTTCGACCCTATGAATAATGTTATAAGTTTTATAGTACCAAAATACTTTCTATTTATGTATGTTTATCTGTGTGAGAGAAAAAATCTTGAATGTGTTTTGGTAAGCCGACTGCATTTTAGAAGGACCTTAATCTTTCTCCCCACTTCTCCTGCACTGAATGTTTTTGTCGTCAGCATACCAGAGCTCTAGTGACGAACGCAATGTCGATATTTTGATTATAATTAGACTTTGTTTATATCTTTAAGCATAATATTTTATATCTACCAAAATGTATCACGTTTACAACACGCGGTTTGGTTTGTGTTTACCTGTTATCATTGGAAATTTTGAAACATATTTTTTATAAAATGTACAGTAGGTATATCTTACACTACTTAGTAGGAGTCTATGGTTAATTTATACACATCTATATTATAAACCCAAGCACCGTGTTAGCGGTATTCTAAAGAGGAATTAACATAGAGAGTTATTGAAAAACCATCCGGAATTTTTAGAAAGTCGACGTAAAATGACGCGATGTCCCTACGGCAGGGTCCAAGTCTGTAACCAGTCAATTAAATCCGAATGTTGATACATTCTACTGTCTCTTTCCCTCGTAGTTGAAGATATCATAGAACAAGCGCCACTTGGCGATGATTCACGTTCAAATTCCATACCTACGATTGATAACAGCAAAAAGTGGTGAATGGTACAATGTTTTAGGTCATTTAATTTGCTTGCTGGACATGCGTATCACAATAATATTAGTATGCGTTTTGTTTACTATTGTTGAATGTAGGTACGGCACGTACATTAAAGTTATGAATGAGTTACAACGGTAATAATTTAAATATCTAAAATATAAACTTGTTTGAAGTTAACAAAATATCTTACCTGGTGAATTTGTTTAAAGTAAAATGTTGTTAAATTGTTATTAAATTCATTAGACATAATTAATTATATTATATATGATGGTTTATATATACATAAAAAAAAACGAAAATGAACATTGTTTCGGTTAGTGATTATTGAATCCTCATTGAGATGAAAAAAATATTTAGTTAATATATTTGTATAAGCTACACTATTATGGAATTGACTCTCCCACGCTCAGCACTCGTCACCTCGTTGCATGTGATGTGTCGCATTCTCAACGTGTGTGATACGAATCATCGACCCGCATCAGGGCGTAGGTACATTACATCCAACAGTACTACTGGGCTAGTACGTACTTGCTATCTAGGAAGTTATCTTGTACGTGTACCACATCAGCCACGTGGGACGGTCTATATATTTTAACAAACACAAAAATATAGTGCTATGTATCACTTCAGCTTTTCGATATTTAAGTATTCAGGAATATTTGCAAATACCTGCCACACTTTTATGAATTTAGAAATTCATAGTATTTATATTTTTCATGAATTATTTTTAATAATTATTATTATTCATGAATTAAAACCTACTTTAAAAAATATTCAGTGAGACAACAGATGCGTGGATGCCCTACACGTGTTCGTTTATTTACTAAACTACATATTCATTCATACCATAATATCCTTAACTTTTGAAATAGTTTAATGAAAAGGTTATTAGCACATTGATGTTGATTGATTTTAAAATATGTTTAACATTATTGTTTACGTTTAGATCAGTTTTATAATATCCGTATAATTAGTTAAATTATAGTTATCTATAGAAGCACCGATTGTTCAGCATCTACTTCGCTATTCTAAACGAGTTTTGAATATCATAGTATAAATACATAGTAATATATTATGACACAAAATACTGCATATGTAAACTACTGAATTGTAAAATAACAACCAAGGCATTGAGTCGAGTGCAAGCGGTAACGATTCGACTTTGAACATGCGTAAAATTTCTCTTTCCTGTTTTCAAAAGCTTACATTTAAATTCCAGTTTATAAATAGTGCACCTAATCACTTCAGGAACCGATAACAAACCAAAAACCTCACGTCTCCTGCTCCATGCTTTGTTGCTATATTGAGAAACCAACATTATTCTGTGATTTAGAAGGTTTCCTCAGTGTTCAAGTATAAGAACGTTTTTGCTTCAAATAATTTACTATAGACTCGTGTCATAGTAACTTTAATCTAATTAGTACGTTATACGTAATGTAACGTACCTACCTAATAATTGCTAGGGAAAGTTGGGTGCATTCCGTGCAATGACTACCTACAGATACATTAAAGACTCACAATTAATTAACAATAAAGTAAGTAGTATGTCGAGTACACAAAGGTGTGCGGTTGTTTCATACAGAACAACATAATATTTTATTAGATTTAGCTAATACAAAGACGGTTATTTTAAACTGAAGCTCAACTCCTTTCACAACAATTTCGGAACTAATTTGATACTAAGTATAAGAGGCAAGCATTAGTTAAATATTTGACTCGAGTGTTGCTTTAGACGAATTCTGAATTCTGAGTAATGCATCTGTTGCATTGAAATTCCGACGCATGTTGAGGTGTATCGTGGAATGTGCGTAGTTGAGGGCGGTGCGGGGGGCACGGAGAAGGGAGCCGCTCACGCACACCATGCTGAGTAAACAAAACTACAAAACAGGCATAGAGTACACGAGTCGATTGCGCTGTAACACCGCAAGTGCTGCGTTACCATACTTGATGCATACACACCTATATAAAGAACTAGCAACCCGTCCCGACATTGCACAGGTTGCAGAGCATTATTGCCTATACTTTTTCTGTCATCGTGTCGTATCAGCCTGTTATGTTGAAAATTTCATGTCAGATTGTAGTTTTTATAAATTTGACATTAACATTTAATTACTGGTTCAAATTGTTTAGGATAGGGTTAATTTTAATCTAGATAAATTACAGAAAACGAAAGTCTTATTTAATCAAGTAAAGATTCAAATATACTAGGTACTATAAACTTACTAGGTATTTGTTAAAGTTAGAAGATAGCCATATAGCATGCTAGAGTACATATAGACCTTTTTAAGAAGTATTAATTCCGTACCGTATTGTTTTCTGATGATTTCACATCAGTGCACAGTAGCGTGTTTAATGTATTTAGCCACCAAAGTGTCCGTAACAAATCAGAATATCAGTATATTCCTCGTTCGTATTGGTCCTCATCTTAAACAGTATGAAAAGCACAAATAAAAGTCAGTTGGCAATTCAGTTGGCAATATTTAGTTATGAATAGAAAACAAAACAGTTTAAAAATACAAGCCAAGTTTTCAACTAGGTACTATCCGGTTGTACGCTAATTCTTAATACTCCCGTTCTTTCATCTAAGTTTTTCTATGAATTATGATACTATCCTAGACTTTTATACCTTGTTAAATGGCTAACAATACGTACATGTTTTTAACATATCTGCAGTTTAACT
Organism: Arctia plantaginis; assembly: GCA_902825455.1. Classification (NCBI taxonomy): domain Eukaryota; kingdom Metazoa; phylum Arthropoda; class Insecta; order Lepidoptera; family Erebidae; genus Arctia; species Arctia plantaginis. The sequence continues at coordinate 11,659,427 of CADEBD010000314.1, read as the reverse complement.
GTCATAGATTTTTTTTAAATATTCGTCAAAGAAAAAATATTGTTTAATTTTTTTTTTCTTTTTGCTATTATTAACCATCTACTACGGCCCAGTCGGTTAAGTTAACTACAACTTTTGTATATTCTTGTTATATATTATAATTATAAATATATATTCTTATGTTGTACTAGCTGTTACCCCCATTTTTGCTCGCGTGATTATTTCCTATTTCGTGTTTCTAACTTTGAAAATAATGAACTTCTACACACCAAATTATCCCTTATTTTAGCAACTGTGAAATTTACAAAAATGCTTTCTTAGTGGGTGCTTACAACATAAAAAGCTTCAGCTGCCAAATTTTCAAGTTTGTAGGCCCCAGTTGTTTAGGGAAACGCTACTACCAAAAATAACGAAGTTTCATATAAATTTCCAACCCCTATTTTGCACTCTTAGGGATATAATTTTTTTTAATCCGTTCTTAGTGTACACCTACGTCACATCAGAAACATTTGTGATAAATTTTATGCTTTGGACCTAGCGGTTTCAGATGTGCGTTGATCGATCAGTCAGTGAATCAGTCTGTTTCTTCTTTTATATATAGACTATTCATATTCATCCGATTCCAAGTTCTGAGCTGAAGAATCTCTGCGTCTTCCCCTTCATCTCCAGTTTCACAGAGAGTAGCCGTCTTGATTGATTATAATCATCATCATCAACAGCCTTTAACAGTCCACTGCTGGACATAGGCCTCTTCTTAGAAAGGAGGTTTTAGCCTACCATACCACGCTGGCCAGACGGGTTGGTATAGGGTTTGTTTCAAGTTTTCTTTCTCTTTGCAGTACTGTTGTCTCCCTTAGTGCTCCCTTAGCTAGCTTGAATTGATTATAATAGTGTACTACTATCAATGTCTACCATTACTACTATCTGAAATTTGGGCTTCTACGGCTGAGGAGATCCTCAGCCCTAAAAGCCCAAATTTCAAAGAACTGCATCCGGGTCAAATAATACCTCATCCGTAAAAAATATTAAAAAATTATGCAAAGTCGTGCGAAATGTACTAACTACTTAATATAAAAATAGCCAATATAACTTCTAGGATTTAAAAAATTATGTCGGTAAGTACTCATCTTCAACATGTTCTCCTATTTTTTTCAAAACAATTAAATACTCAAAAGTATAAAAATAGTTGAAGGAAGCAAGAGCTTGAAATGCAACCGAGTAAAGTTTTTGATACAAATCACATTACATACCCACTTTAAATGCTTATTACTTAATGATAAATGACAGGTCATAGTTATTCAATTCATTATAAGTTTAGGAATCATGATTAGTTATTCATTTAGCCACTTAATGACTTGACTTTTTGGTGTTTAAATGTTTCAGGAAACATTTACACAAAATCAGGCATCCTAAACCTAAATCTTCTTGATTAAGTACTCCTTCCTAATACACAGTATAGAAATACCAAATATTCGACTCGTATCGTTCATTGAATGAGAACTTTTTGATAAAGAGTAAGTTGTTAATAAAAATCGTAAATTCTTGAATGAGTTTCACGTTATCGCTCATAGCCTTAAGAATTTATCTATTCCCAATTCAAAGTCAGTGTTCACTATTTTAAATATTTATACACAAACACAACAAAAAACAAGTCTTCAAAAACAAACATACCTATTATTTTAAACAACGTAAATTGTTAGGTATACTAGTTATTTTGTATACATATTAACTAAAGACGTACTAATGTTATTATATAATATAGTATGTACATGATAGAAACCGATTCTTTTTTATTTAGTAAAAGGTCTCAGAGCTTTCTCATTAATGTGGAATAAGGATTAATAAATATTGAGTACAGGGCGTAAGGTGAGGTTGCGCTGTACTCAGCGCGCAGCAACGTGGCCGGTTAGGTGCAGTGTTACGGCAATGAATGAAAAAGGTACCAGAAACTCAACCTAAATACCGAACATTCTTCGAGTCCCCGCCGTTGCCACGTGTGCCTGCTAGCACGCTTTTATGCCGCCGCCGCCCGAAATAATATGCTTAGCTTACATACCAACACAGAAATGTATATCGAATTAGCAAACCACCAATAAATTCTCATATACTAACATTTGAGTAAGCCTTCGAGAAACTAACGCCCGATTGATGAGAGAGCGCCGTGAGAACTTTGAGCTTGTTTTATGCAAATGTTGTATATCATGGTCTAGATTCCATTCATGATGTATCCTACGGAGCATTTTTAGGTTTATTTACTAATTATAACTCAAACTGCGCAGTAACATGATATTGTAATATTTTTACAATTTTTATAATAAAACTAAAATATTTATCTAGATATTTTAACAATTAACGGTGAATAATATTTTCTATGTATCAAAAAATAATAATAATTGGTGGTAAACAGTGTTGTGAAATCGTGTTTGTCATCCGAAGTATTTCCGGCTTTTTCTATTAAATATGTTAGTCATATTATTTTTCAAGGAAACGGTATTATATTAGTCATCGCTCCAATTGATATTAGACGATAGTTGATCCACTACGAGCCGATACAACGTACTATAACCATTCAAAATAAAACTTTATGTTATTATGTTTGTAATTTAAAATGGCAAAACTTGTGGAATTAGTAGTTGTTTTGTTAAAAGGAGGTGTCTTTTATTTCATTCGGTTCCCACGATTTTTTTTGTGTTGGTGCCCGATAAGGGGAACAGTGTACCCTTTCTTAGTGTAAGTATACGATTGTTGGCCCTTATTTATTCTTAATAGATTCCATTACGGACGTTAAAATGTCTACTAGCCGCTTAACGCAATTTAACTATTAGTGAACTGTAAGGGTCTTCAATAAGCTGCAACCTAATTTTTAAACTAAAATTGATTAAGAAAATTTACACCACTCTTTATCACCCATTAATTTATAGTACACAATGATTTGTCGTTTTCTTATACTTTAAGGTTAATGTGTAAAAACCCTTAAAGTACTTTTATGTTTGTTGGTTATAGGATCATTAAACAAGAACTCGTAAAAGGCTGCTCATATCTGCGTAACAGTAATACTATGTACCGGAAACAGACTATGCGATGGAACGAGGTAGTGAAAGTTTGATAAAATTCAATTAGCCCGTAGATTTAATAGCAGATAAAAACAAGGTGCGTTGTGTGGTCGCGTAAAGGTAGTAGTAGGAGAAGTGTTAGGTAGGTGAAGTAAACGCATACGGCGAGGGTGGTGCTAGAGCAGCGATAACAGCTGACTGAACTGACTTTATTATTTGCAGGTGCAGCGGGCGCAAGCGGCAGCGTCGTTACAGGGGTGACGCGCCGCGGACGATGCAAGTGGTTCAACGTCGCGAAGGGCTGGGGGTTCATTACCCCTGACGACGGTGGGCAAGATGTTTTCGTGCACCAGGTGATTGTTATCATTTTATTTCACGCCAATGCACACTGCCGCTCCATTTTCGATATATTTTGTAACAGGAATACATTTGATCAAATCGCTCTACAACACTTAAATTAATTCAGATAAAATATTGTATCGTATCTAGCGGCTGACCCGATAGTGCGCTTATTTGTTTGTTCTGCTTATCAAGGCCGGATGTTTTTTCTATACGTTTGCGCCACCAAACTTCTACTTCGTCCGACTGCAGCGATGTTGGCAGTAAAACTTATATTAGGTCAAGACTATTATTGAATAGCGATAACGTTAATTTTTTTCTGACCTATACTCGAATAACAATATTGAATACGAAACTCTTATTGTTATAAAATTGTAGCTTACCTCTTAACATTTAATAAATCTTCATAAGTAGTGAGTAAAATCACTAAACAGTTAAAAGACAAATACTTTTAAAACTTTTTTTATTTGGTACCTGATAGCCATTGATGTTTTTTTACTAATTTACTATTTTTATTGCATTTCAGAGCGTAATTCAAATGCCTGGGTTTAGATCACTTGGTGATGAAGAGGAGATAGAATTTGAATGCAAGGAGTCCGATAAAGGCCTGGAGGCGACTCGTGTCTCCGGGCCATCATCTGTTGACTGCCAGGGTTCACACCGACGGCCACTCTCCAAAAAACGGTTCAGAAAGATACGGTAAACATTGCTATTTAGGATAAGAAAGTAACAGTGATAGGTAACTATAGCATTACTCGACATTTACTACATGTTGAAAATATATATTGAAGTCCTAAATTGTTTGTTGTGAGAGAATTGTCTCCTAATTCTGCATACCACGATCTATCTTTTACCAATTGTGCAGGCCGTATCAAGTCACCTTACACTTTTTTTATGTGTACACTTTTATAAATAAAATAAACGGCTTCCACATGGAAGCCCCCTCAGGCCGGCACCCAATAGGGATTTTCGGTGCCGCGGTGTCTAGGCACACGCGACACAAGTCTTCACCCGCGGCCCCACTTAGGGCGGCATAAGGCGCTGGAAGATACGCTTGCACCACCCGGCTCGCTAGCGGCGAATCGGGTGCGAGTGGAGATCGTCCTTCCAGGCCCCTTGTTCCGATTTATTCCGCGAGATGCCGATCTCGTAGAAGTAATGCGACCACGGTAGAACATCTATCGCTGCTATCGAGATGATCGAAGTCAGGGCCCGACGCCGAGTCGCACAATCCCCAGTGTATGCTGTGCAATAGCATTGGTGACAGACGTTCCCTTGCACCTAGTGCAGGTACTTCTCGAAGCAGCCATGCCCGGAAAAACCGTCGTCACCGTGTCCACTTGGCTATGACCGCCTAAAGCGCCGCCATGGCGGAAAGTCAGTACTTGGAGCCTCCAGCTGGGATGACAAGCCATTATGGATCGACAAGCGTCCTCACGCATACATTTTCGGGTGGGGGCGACTGCCGCAACCCGCCAGGAATTCAGCCGTCCGCCAATAAACTTACATAAGCACTTTATCTCCACATCCCAGGCTGGACTTCCAACCAATATGCATGCCGCCTCCGTAACGGTACGGTAACCGTGTACGGATCTAATCACTATGACACTATGAGAGCGTCAGAGACGTGTACTATTCCGGACGGTTAGAGCCTCTGTCTACACCGATGCGCACGAAGTGTTGTAGTGCCACTGACCGGACAACTCCCGTGCAGAGCCGTCTTCTAGTGAAGCTGTTTCCACCCAAATTAGACAAAAGCCGCCCAAGGGCAGACGCAGCGCGCTGGCTAGCATTGTCAGAAGTGCTCGTCGAAGCGCCCCTTCTCGTTGAAGATCAGATCCAGATATTTAATGAGGGTCTGAGCTAGTACAAGGACCGCGATTGAGGCGTCGTGGGTGGTTATGTGGTGATTTATTTAGAATACTGAGTATCACCACCCTTATTCATCCCGTGGGTATCGTAAGAACTGACTAAGGGCCAACTACGCAAGACAACAGCACTGCAAAGAGACGGAAAACTTGACACAAACCCTATACCAACCCGTCTAGCCAGCGCGCTACAGTAAACCAGCAGCCTAAACTTCTTTCTAAGGAGAGGCCTATGTCCAGCAGTGGACTAATAAAGGCTGTTGATAATGATCATGATGATTGGACCAGAAATACAAGGTCCTCCGTTTTATTCAGGGCCACACGTAAGCTCAGCTCTTCTATGCGCCGGACCATCAAAGAGACTCCTGGTAGCTAAACGCACCGCCTCTTGAAAGTTCACACCGTGGGCTTTGACAGACATGTCATCGGTGTAACAGATTAAGACCAGCCCATGTATAATGTTCCACGCAAATGTTCCACAGAAATGCTCTAAGAATAGATCCCTGTAGAATATCGCACACAGGCCAGCGGAATCGGCATCAAATCTAGGATTTCATTTTAGTCCCCGTACAGGACGAATAGCAACAATGGCAACTGATAAACACGCTCTATCAAGCTCTTATAAACGCTTACAATGTTATACAGGGGCCTAATGATATAGGCAAATGAAGATGGCACGAGACCAGAAGGCATTTCATTATTTAAATAGAAGATAAGTAGTCCTTTAGTATAGAGCGTAGAGTCCGTTAATTTTACAAGCACTATAGATTGTAGTCCCTTAGTCTTATGCTCCTATATCATGGCAACACTAGGTAGTCAGAGACTCCAAGTAGCTGGTCTTTGCCAGATTTGAGAATTAGTACAATATTTTATTAACTTCGTTACTACCAGTGTTAATAATAGTTACCAGTGTTAATAATAGGTACCAGTGTACCGTAGTGCGCGACTGCACGGATGTAGTGGTTTAAGGGGTCATTCATTAATTACGTAAGAATGATTTCGACGATCTTTGACCCCCGCTACCCCCATTTATATGTATCCTTACGGATACATAAGATTTCTCGAAGCCCCCTCCCTCTTCTTACGTAAAATTGGATCTGGTTTTTCTGCATCATAAAACGTAAGTAACGTAAAAGTTTAACGTAAATCAAAGATCTTTATTTTTTAGCAGATAATTTAGGTTATGCGTTATCATTGCTATCAGATATAGGTTATTTCTATATTATTGGATAACTCTCTAGTTTTTGGAATATTCTTATTATAATTAAAAGTAAGTTTTTAAATAATCTTAAACTCAACAAACATAAATCAGTTGAACAATCTTTAAACGAATAACACTTTTAAAAAAATGATCGTGTTTTAAATTACGTTTAAAGAAAAGAAATTTCACAGTAAAAGCTAATACGTGGTAAGAATTCACTATAATATAATTATTATTTATGACATTTAAAATGGATCAAAATGAACATATATAAGATTTTAAAATTTTAATAAACAATAAAAATGTGTATAATAAAATGCAAATTGAAGTGGACATTGTGGTATGAAGAAAATCATTCAACCTCCGAAATATAAATAAATTCTTAATAATAAATATCGACTTGTAAAATGTTACGTAAGATTGAGTTTTACCCCCTCCCCCCCCAAGATAGGGGCATGTTTGATCCTTACATAATTATTGAATGGCCCCTAAGCGTGGTGTAGTAGTAAGCGATCGCCACGCAGCTTACTACTACACTGAGGCCCGTATTTTAAAAGGTGTCTCAGTCGTGAATCTAGTCTTAAAACTAATTTTAAGTAGAGATTTTATTATTGAACGTCACTTAAAACGAGATTCACCGATCCATACTCAAGTTAGTGGTAGCTCGTTTTAGAACGATGTTTATGTCGAAATCATTACTCAGGTATAGATTTTGACAGCTGTGATCTTTGTTTACGTGAGACAAGCTGAAACTAGTCTCAAGCGGTGATTTCTAGGGCATTTAGGGGAAATGAATGTGTTTTACGATGATTTCTTTTTGAATAATTACGAAAGATTTACTTTACTTTATTTACGAAAGAATTACTTGGCATACTATCATCAATTTCACTTTAATTTACCTTAATTGATATGAAATTCACCAAAATTCACATTTTACACACACAATACCAGTTTAAATTACCACAACCTTTTGGTTTATGTTAAAAGTATAGTAATTTAAATTTTAGAAAAATCAAATAAAAACATCGTATGACATTTCAACATGACAAGTGTTGATAAATAACTTGAACGTTCCGTTATAGCCTATTCATTTTTATTTTAATATTTATTATACTTAATTTTGAACGAACAACAACCTTGTTAATATGTTAACATTCCTACACTAGGCAATAGTATATTATATACAAATTCACAGAAATTATTTTTGTAAAAGAAAATTATTTTTTAAATAATTAGCTGCGTAATGTGGAATAATAGTGTCATACACGCGGAAACGTAATTGAGAACAGACTGTAAGTTCAAATCAATACTTGAAACTAGTTTCAACTGAGTAAAACTTAAAACGCGTTCTATAATAAGATCGATACTTAAGATTTGATTTGCACTTAAAACTAGTTTCAGCCAATCAGAGTTCAACCGACACTTGAGACGTCTTTTAAAATACGGGCTTGAGTGTTGTGAGTCCGATCCCCACATGGGACGAAGCTTTTTGAGACCCACAAATTGTTGTTCTGAGTCTGGGTGTTCTTTGTGTCCGTTTCACGTATGTTTGTAAAATCTCCTGTGACACAGGATATATTCCTAATGCAGGAGTTGTTTTCTAAAGAAAAGAAAAAGTGTTAATATTAATTCTATATACACCACAGCTATACTGACCATATTAAAAATACTGTATCTTTTCAATATAAGTATTTATCAGTTAGATTAAAATAATAATTAAAAAACCTTATTAATGATTCAATTTCTAAAAATAGACTTTAAAATTCAAGAGTCGATATTACAGCGATGGTAAAATACTTCGTGTCAATGCAATCTGAGCTTTATCATCACACACTTATATATACATCACAAGCAATGGTTCCTAAAATTACGTTTTCCGTATATTCAAATTTGAGACAAGATGGCGTCTGAATCATCATGAAGATAATTAAATCGCCTCAAATATGTGCTGTCAAGACCACACACGGGCAAAACAAGTCCGAAACACCAACCTCATCGTGTAAGAGAGACCTGCCTAATAACATTTAATTTAGGTATATTGGAATATACAACTCACAAAAAATAAAGCATTCCAAACTGAATATTTTTAAATTCAAAATGTTATACAGCAATTTAATAAAAATAACAATCAAAGCATAACTAATTGAATTTAACAGATTTGCTATCAAATTTGCCTTTAATTGCCGTGGGCAAACATTGGCTAAATATTTGTGTTAGAAGTAATTTGAAAAGTTAAATAATAGTGATTTAAATACAAGTATAGTTATATAGCCGTCAGATAGAAACAGAACAGAACAGAATGACAGTTTATAGTTGATTTTTTTTAAATCTACAATAGAACTGGGCTAGTGTTAAACAGTGAAAAAATAGTAACCGTAGATGTTTAAGAAGTTCTTTAACGTGTATCTAAACGACTTCGACAGCCTTTTTAGTGTATGGTCTTCGATATATTGGCTATATGTGTGCCGATTTTAAATCTTTTCGTTGAATTGCTTATTATCAAGGTGGATCCTATTTGAATTTAGATTTCTATATGTTCTTCCAGAATATTAAACCATTGTATACTTTTTTACGAGTAACTTATTATTTTATTCTGTTTTTTTTGGGACTACACTCTCGGTCCTGGGTATGTTACACATACCAGTTTTGTATACTACTATCAAAGACGGATTGACATGAATGGCGGTGGAAGTGAGTAGGTGTGGTAATTCATGAATAGTTTGTTTTAATGATAAAGGTATTTGTTACTAGTTATAAATTTATAGATTGACTAAGGTACATCGGTTACATAATAATTTGATTATTTAAATAAATGTATACTTAACTAATTTTAACATTTATGCAGACTATTTATTTTTTTACTTGTAACAAGCGTCAAAAAATCTTTCGAATCGGTAATGAACCGGTTCCGAACCCCTGGTGGCGTTCCCAAAATCCTGGCACTGTTGGCACGTTGAATGGCAATGGTAGTTCTCTATGCTAGAAATAGATTTTCGAAATAAACTAATAAAATTATGAGGTAGTTTCTACTAAGTAGTTAGTTGAAGTATTTGGAATAAAGTTTTTTTAAACATTTCTATCTTTTTTAGATTATAGTTTTACCTTAGGCGTATAATGATTATATTATTATCAACACCCATCACTGATACTTTCTAAAGAGTCTAATTGTATTTAAAAATGCTTGACCCGTTTTTTTTGTCATTAAAGTTTAAAATGAGGTGTAATGAATTAGTTATTTTAAAATGAGGTAATATGTTGTTTCCAGTTGCTATAATTGTGGCGAGTTCGCCAATCACATAGCGGCTAAGTGCAGTATTGGCCCACAACCAAAGAGATGTCACAACTGCAAAAGTGAGGACCACCTCATTGCTGACTGCCCAATTAAGGTACAATTTTGTTATTTATAGTCACTTTAACAAGATTAAGTAAATTGGTCTGATTTGAAATTAATTTAACATTACAACGAAAATTTAACATTTTTGTTGAGAATTACTAAAATTTTATTGTTGGTATAACATCTAAATCCACGTAGTAGAATTAGACGGCTCAGATTTTCAGGCAATGGCTAGTTTAAGTTGCAGGTATGGGCGTACCTAGCATTTACTTAAGGGTGGGGCAAATATACAATTTATTTCTAACCTTATTTTAATAATTACCTGGGAGGATTTCTGAAAAACTTATTTAAAATTTCATTTATAAATTTATTTTTTGCTTCTAAAATCGGTTCGGTTGTATGTCATTGTCGATCTTAGCCAAGTTTTTATTCTGCATTAAGTACTAAAAGACCTTTCGATTCTGGTTCTAAATGAATTGTTCTATTTATTATTTGTCAATTTCACTGCAACGTTCAGGAGACGCATTAAATTGGTGCAATTTTTTAAAATTTAATTTTGCTATGAAGAACCTGACATGTTCTTCTTTGTACGAAGACACTAAGAATTTTAACAAAATCATTGTACATCCATAAATTTTGCAAGTTATTTAAAAAATTCTGTATCTAAAGGGTATTGGGCTTACACCGGGTTTTAACATATTCCTACACTTTCAGAAAGCGATCACTTGGACATAGAGTTGTGTCAGAACTCTGGCCTGAGTTTTACTGTTTGTAATGTCGATTTTGCCAATCCTCCGCTTACCAGTGAAAATAGGCACCCTTTAATCTCAATGTCGGACAAAACATTATGTATAAAATTTAAAGCTTTAATAATTATACTTTAAAAGTTATAGTAAATAAAAATTATAGTTCAAAATCGCTGGGCTGTCTGTCTGAATTAAACCGACTAAAACCACACTGTGTGCCACTCTGCGCCTGAACTAGGAGGGATTCGGTAACAACTGTTATTAAGACCTCCGTACAACTAGCAGTAGTGTCTAATTAAGAGTGTATAGTAAAAAATCAACATATGGAGGGGGCAATAGAATGTTGCCTTACCGAATATTTCATTTGTTTGCTGAAATTTATTTACTTATATCTTTTTCCATACATAACACCAAAATTGTTGTGTCTTCATAATAATACGTATTCTGCCAAAACTAAATTTCGGTGAAGCATTAGACCTGTACTTTATAAAATGTTTCAAAATTTTTTTTACTAAAAAAACGGGTGTAAGCCAGGGTGGTTCTCCCACCCTGGGACAAGCGCCCACCTTGTTTCACTATGGGTACGCCCATGGTTGCAGGCACGACACATGCGAGCTGCTGCTTATACTGCCCAATGTATGCATGTACTCTTATCTTGCTATTGCCTTTCCTTTCTTATCTACCCCATTCAATACACTTACAATTTTTCATGTGCAAAGTGCCGGGCACTTGGCGACAAGATTCCCGAGTCGGACTAAATGTTTGTATGCTCTGCAAATATTTGTTGCGGAGTTAGGGTGTTTTATATATATAATATGTATGTATTTACAAAAAAAAGTGGAGCAGAGAGTGGAAATGTTATGTACCGGAAAGTAGCCTAAATGTAAAACTTTGTGGTTGCAAATTAATCACGAACAAACCTATGACGAAATTAATGACAGAGCCTTGAACTATACTGGTTACTTTAATGTTTTTTTTTTGATAGGTTTTGGTCTCTTTTGTAAAATTGGATATTTCGAGACATTTCCGATACTACATTTTCGCTGAAAACAATTATTTTAAGCATGGTTTACGCATATATACATTATAGCAAAAACTAAGTAAGACATATTTAAAATAAACAAAATAAAAAATTTAATGGTAGATCGAATTCGTGTAAGTTTCTTAAATTTGATTTATTATTTAAGCCGATTTCCATATACTTATTCGAAAATAATTTCTAGTTTCAGAATTTGTTGGAATTTGGCATATCAAGAATATTTATAATATTTATTTGCTAATTTATTCCAAATTGTTTTCTGCAATGTGTAATTTGCAATTCTCTCACTAAAAATATTTTTTACGTTATCTGTAGGTTGAAAAGAAGAATGAGCCGTCTAAGAGTTCGAGCAGTTCGCAAGGGGGACAGCAGGACAGCCCACCGCAGTCGTAATTTCATGGAAACTCATCCAAAAAATCCGACAAACTTTAGAATTTCTAACGGCATTATAACGGTTTTTATATGTTAGAACAAAGCTTATTTCCGTCTAGATACTCCATTCCAAACAAAAACGTTGACTTAACAGTCTATATTGAAAAGTAAGCTGCTTATAAATTAACCATAGAATTGGTTATAGTAGGTAGTTCTCGTCTACCTCAATATAGTTACAATAAACTAAACAAACAAGTACAAGACTGATCGGTACAAATCCATAATTTTAGTACAAACTACAACGTGTAATCTAGTACAAAATGTACTTTTTACACATTAATTTTAATGATAGTAATAGGACTACCTAAGTTTGCAAATGTAACGTAAGTACAAATTTATGTGTTCGAGTGTCAATATCTTAATTATTTTACGAGTACTGGTATTTATCCAAAGTGTGTGTTTATAATATTCTTATTAATTTTGTTGCTATATTCTATTATGATGAACTATGTTATTTTCTAGCTCATTATTAATATAACATTAAGTTAGAAGTATTACGGTTGGCTATGAGACAAACTAAATATTTCATTGCAATTCAGTGTTTTAGATGCGCTTCACAAAAAGCTCAAAGATTATTCTACGTATATTATCATATTAAAAAAAAAAAACTTTAAAGTGAATGATGAACTTAACAGAGGCACCGAATGTTACATGAATTAATTGGCAGTTCAATGTTCAAAATAAAAATTAAATAGAGTTAAATTAGAAGGGTATCAAAACATATGTAGTTGTAGATCCACAGATACTACTCTTAGATGCGATGTAAACGTTATCGGTTATAGTTAATGTGTTAAAGCCCGATGAACATGTAACAATAATATAATGTACAATTATTTACAAAGTGTAGATTCAATTCAATATCTCATTATGGAATATTTAAGACCAAAGTTGTATACACATCACAGTACAAATATATTTTATATAAATATGATAACTTTGTCGTATATGGCGATTTGCGCTTGTTGATGAGTCTTGTCATAAATTAGTAGATCAAGTTTTGATTGAAATTTAGGTACTTAATCAATTCTGTGATCACATACTTCACAAATTTACTAGGGTTGAAGTTAACCTGTTTAATAATGATAAAAGTACACAACCGTACTCACAGCAAATAAGTACATACTTCGTCTGAACCTACACATATTTATAACACATTTATATTATTTACATTACTTTCAATAGAATTATAACGTAATAGTCATCTTTCAGACTGCTGCTGTAGCAGTTTTAATTATTCAGGTGTACCTAAACTAATACACAACGTAAAATTAAAAGAAGAAATAGCATTTCTGATATTTAGAATCTGACAAAGGCACGAGACTTAGCAATGTTGGTCTCAAATAGTCGTCTCACATATCTCATCCAAAACACCTTAGTGTTATTTTAAAAGTAAAGATGTCACAGCTTGTAATATTAAAACAATTACAAGAGTTACTTTTCATTTAGACATACAGTCACTCTCACGCCAATCATTGAACGCTAATTCGCCAGTATAAAATTAATCTATGTAAGAGAGCTTCATAGTCTCGATTTGAAATCAGTGGCATTTCTGGTAATGCGGAACTTCTGTCATCACTTACATTGTTTGAACGGGGTAACGTCCAAACATGCATGTATTCTATGCTGGTGGACTTTGGAACTTCGGTGTTTAGGGTATTTTTATTGTACTTCTACTTTATGTATACCAACCAAGCTTGTAGATGTTTTCAACATTATACCGAATATACAAAGTCTCTGCAAGTAAAAAGAACAACTGCAACTCTAACTTATATTTAACTATCGATGAAAGTAAACTCATAAAGTAAATATGCTCTGTATCACACAATATTTTATGGATAACTTTAGTTTAAATAATAAATAACCATCTACCTCAATTGTAATAAATATTATTAAGTTATTCTAGTTTAGATATTTATTCTTAAATTTATTTACAAATTGAACTGCCAATTGTAGAACTTGTGTCAGTGTCATCATAGTGCACTGAACTATATTTTGTGGATCTAATAGTTTTATCTGATAGATGTTATGATACATTGTTTTCGATTTCAATTTTACATGTTTCATGTTTTATAACAATAAAAAAAAAAACTATATGTGTAACCATTTTACGGTTATTGGAATTTACTAATTCTTACTGATTCCCAAAAATAGAATATACCAATATAATTACTTTTCATGGTTTACGTTTTTGATGAATATAATGGACTTGCCGTTATTTCCTGACAGTGTCTCTAGCGAAAATGCTGATTAAGTAAAATAATATATAGAACAATTTAACAATATTCATCCAAAACTTAAATCATGTATTTGTAAATTATATAAATTAATATTAAACAAACAAAGTACAAAGTAAAAATCATGGGATGCATAAGACAACGTCTAATTTTTGTAATGTAGTAAGAATTTTATCACACCATTGAAATAAATGTAAAGTCCGCCTGCGTAATTAGCCAATGAATCTGTAATTTTAGTTTATTAGATAGTTACCGTAAATTCTTTGTCTTAATGCTAAATGTACTTTGTGTTCATCATTAAAATGTGACTAAAATAATATGACACACCAGTTGGCAGCGGTTGTTAAACTGTTTAAATTAATATAAGTATATTTTATCAATTTTAAGTCTGTTAACGTACGTATATTTACAAATTTTGATTTACAAGCTGATTTACTTTGATATTTAATTTCTTAGCAATCTAATAGTCACCATGTTTACCTTAATCTTTTTTAAAAAAAACAGAAAATATTCAAGTAAGCACTCTAATCACAATCTAATTGTATCGTGGTACCTGCTCGATAAAACGGATCTAATAAATAACTAGTTCACATAGATTAGATGTAGTCAGTAGTCAGATTGACATGATGGTAGATACACAATGATTAAGAGGTATTAAACAATACGGGTCTTTATGCATTTCACTTTATATAAGTAGATATAGTTTTATTCTATGTAGGTATTTATAAGATTTTAAAGAAAGACTATTTGAAATCATCTACCTCATAATTTAATTACGTTAAATAGAGTTTATTAATAAGTTAATTTACATTTACAAATTCTAGCAATTATTTTTTTCCATAATTGTATCATTGCTGGATGCCGAATTTCTTTCTTAAAGTTTAAATTTTGTTTTTATTACTATTATTCAAAGAAAATAAATAAAAATAATCAACCAGTGTTTTATTTATTCCTGTGTTTCCATAATTACAAACAAAATATAACAATGTACATTCATCTCTTTCAAAATCTTGACTAATATCAAAATTTTTCCTCTTGTTTAAATGTCGAATAGGTCTGTTATACCAAACTAACCTAAAAAAAATACATTTGTACGAGTATGTAGAACACAAGATACTTACATTCAGTCACTTTCAAAACAACATAGTTTTCAAAACAAATCAAATACATATTATGTCATTAAAAATCTAAATGAAATTAAATTTAACGTGAAAACCGTATCAGTAATGATATCAACATAACGAGTTCCTACAGAAAATGACCACGAGTGAGTGATGGGTACGGTTCTTGGAGAGAGATGAAAAGGCGAGAGGCGCACGCGGGGATAAGTCGGCGCGGAGCAGAGATATCACGTTTTTCAGCAGAACCGGGCGAAGATGGGCGCTCGGAGGATGCAGTAGTGCGGGGCGCCCTTCACCCCCCACTGCCCGCGGCCCGCGCCCCTCGCTGACGTAACGCTGCCGTGTTCGCCGCCCGCCCTAGTGTGTGCCGCGCCGCGTTCCGACCGGGCCAACACGCACGCCGCGCCCTGCACGACATCAGTGCTAATCATTTGACGTTTCCCATTTTTGCGCTCTGGTTCTGAGCTTTAAAAGTGAATGAGGTGAATGACGAGGTTGTGCATTAGTTTATGTACGTCCTTATTATTACTTCTTAATTCGTTGCTAGCATAAACATTTGACACCGCCCTTAAAGGCCGGATGCATCGGTGTCATTCTCAAATGAGTTATCGCGTTGCAAAATCTCGGTTCTATAATTTTAAGGCGTAGGTAGGGGTTGCTATATATTGGGCGTTCTTTTGTAATGCTATTATCTGATAAAGTAGAGATCTAATTTTGAGATCGTGGATGCGTAGTAGAAAAATGAAGTGCAAAGCGGTATCGATATTTTTATTTGAAATGAGATATTATTATTTGTTCTAAAATCCCCAATTTAGTTTGAGGTTTGTATGTAATTAACCACAGTATTATAGGACGATAACGTGAAATTTGACCATAAGCAATTCGTAATGGTAACGAATGAGCAAGCACTGCAGGCCTTTAATAGATTTTTTTCTTAGTAGTAACATTTACGGCTAAAATATCAATATAATTGTTAAATTGTGTTTCTCAGCAGAAATGTGTATCAAATAGAGAAGAGCCAGCTCTATAACTACACGTATTGATAGTTGGATAAGTTCCCATTGCTATGATCATACGGTAAGTTCGATGTGATCAATCGCGACAAGCGTATGTAGTGTAAACGTTATAGCTTTTTAGTGATTAGAAGCATCATTTACTGCATTTATATATTCGAGCTTCCCAAACCGAGTCATCTGGTGACTGCCTCGTGCTGCCTTCATCCATTTTCATCGTAGTTTTATTTATCCCAACAGCATCGATAGCCTTGAATTTAGATGAATGTATTCGTTACTTTAACAACTATAATGCAGCGATAATTCTGGCACTCGGACTTACTTCGAGGGGAGTAATGTACTGATACTAGATTTAAAATTGTTTAAAAGGCAGCGATTAATTTATTTATAGATGCAGAGAGTTCATATGTTTGTATAGAATTAATAATTTAATTATGGGGTTAGTTTACAATTCAAACGATACTGGATCTGATTCAATAGAGAAACGCGACTTGTTGCACTTATCATTTTTACCTATGTTTACCTAAATAAGAATAGCTACAAATACGTATGTGATTCATCATCTTAAACGCAAGCACAGATAACGTCTTGATATTAAAATGTTAGCTAGGCAAGGTCTTTACATTTATACATTTACGGCACCTTTAGTGATCAATTTATGTATAATGAATGAAACAGTACGCGTAATTTACTTATTTTATTTTAATTACTATTATATAATAGTATCACATGAAATGTAGTTGCAGAAAAAAATGGTTGTCTTTTCAGGGATAAAATAGATAAAACTTGCATAAATAAGTTCACTCTAAGATTAAGAGATAGATATACTTCATTGTAGGCATAAGGCTGACCCTTTCAAATACATACATAAAGCTATTCCAGTATTTATCGAGTATACTTATTTCGCTATCTATTACTGTTCCAAAATGTGGACGGTACAATACAGTGGATTCTACGTTGTTTGCCAGATAAAAAATACAAACATTGCAAATGTTTATATGTAGAAGAAGTGCACAAAGATATAATATTTGAATAAATCGTTCTATAAAGTTAGAAAATTTACAAAACGTCATCATATAGGTTTTGCCATGCGACGCTACAGAAATCTATACAATTACGGTTCAAGTAACACTGGTGAATGAAATAAAAAAGATAGTCAAAACCACCAAAATTCGATCGCCGCTCCATTCAATCACTAGTTTATTGAAATTCCACAATAATAAATTAAAGGTTTCCAGAAGCGCCATCTAACAAATGGAAAGGTAACCATGAACACACACGTCTTTTTTATTGATGTTTAGAGCACCAGAGGTCGCTAAGGGTTATAAACTAACAGTTTACTACATACATTTTAATTCATGAAATTTAAATCTGTAACAATGATAGCTTATAATTTTGCCATTCAGTCCTTTTTTTATAGATAAATAATATTATTGTAAGTTTTATGACAAAGATATGTTTAAAGATTACATAATAATGTAACCTTTAAACATTTCTTTGTATTCTCTTCTTCTTCCTTTTAAGAAAAGAAAAGTCCGAAAGACGTTCAATGCTGGACATAGGCCTCCAACACACACACACGTTGTTTTGCCACAAGAACGGGTCCTGTCCTTATTTTATTCTCTAATAAGGTGGTATCTTAAAATTATGTTTGCATTGAACACTGAGATCTAACTATTGTACAAAAACATTTTTTGGTAGATTTCTGGCTTTAAAATTTACAATTACATGAAAAACATGTACGTGTTTGTTTAAAAAATACAATTACGTGAAAAATAATGACGGTATTGAACATTAATATTTAACTTATATTTTTCTTGTCGTGTTGAATAATTTTAGTCTATTATGCGCAAATTCAAAGGCGCTGACACAATCCTAACAGAAATATAAAATAACTCTTGTGCTAGCTATAATTATGTAATAATGTTTTGTGGTGAGAAAAATAAAAAATGAATTATATGTATAATGGTAAACCATAAAAAAAAACATTATAAATCATTTTTTATTTTCCCATAAAAGTCCATGAAAGCTGGTATCGGTTTTAGATTTTCTTAATTGATTACATTTTTGTACTCTGTTTTCAAGGATGGAGCCATTTAATGTAGCCAAATATTTTATCTGTTTTGAATCTAAACTTTTAATAACATATCCCACCTGCGAATACTTGCCGTATATTCTTACTACTTTGTTTTTTGTGATAAAGGTGCAATTTTGTATTTTTCCATATTTTTTAAGTTTAATCCTTTATTTGTTTACATAAATTATCTTTTACCTTCATTCACTCTTCTATATTTACCAAGTATACTCTGTAGCTCATTGTGAATTTGTCTGTTTCGCTGTACTGAAAGGAAAGATATGAAAATTAGTAACAAGACAAGGAAGTATTAAACCCTTTTACATTTTCTTTTTACCGACTTTAGGGTACACATTTTAAACAATATTCTTGTTCCGAAATCTGTCTTTTCTAGATTTAATATAACAGATGAGAGTACAGTACAGTATTATCAGAATTGGAAATAAAATATTATCAAAATCGGTCCAACAGTTTAGAAGATTTACCGTTTATTAAACCGTTGTTTGTCTGTCTGGCGGTTTTTAACAGTCAGACAGACAAACAAAAAATATTTAAACTAGTGTTTAGGCATAGGTATCGTTCAAATAACCGCGTGAGCATGAAAAAACCTATTATTTTCACATTACAAACAGACACTTCAATTCTATTTATTTGTATAGAATGAACTGGATATCGTGTGGTTCTCGGCGGAGTAGAATAAGGCCAACCCATCTCTTCCCTTGGGTGTCGTAAAAGACGACTAAGGGATTTTCGGACTGTTTGTCATCAGACAGTATATATACAGTCCGTGCTTTACTTGTCGTAGGTAACGCAGTCTTAGCCCTGTCTCCCATCCGAGTACTGCGGTACCCCCCAACCGAATGTCTCCTTTTTTCACTTCCCTACCGTATTAACGATAAAATTCGTTAGGAAGGTTAGCGACAGGCAGGTGGCCGGCCATAAAATTAATAAGCCAAAACATTTCTGCAGTATGAGTATGATGCAAATTGAGTGCGACAGTGCTAGGGTGTACCCTGTAGACAAGGCGCGGCAGCAGCACCTGGCTACGCAAAAAAATGGACAAGGGTTGTTGCACCACCTGAGGCGGGTGTAACGTAAGAAGCAAGCCCGAGAGGTTAGGTTGAGGTATGCAAGTTGGAATATTGTTATCATGACTGGAACAGCGAGAGAGCTAGCAGACGCGTTGAAAAGCAGAAGAATAAACGTGGCATGCTTGCAAGAAACAAAATGGAAAGGTACGAAAGCAAGACAGATAGGAGAGGGGCACAAGTTTTATTAATGGGGAAGTGATGGAATGAGAAATGGAGTGGGTGTTGTATTGGATAGTGACTTGAAAGAGTGTGTGATGAATGTAAGGGAGTGAACGGTAGAATAATAGTACTAAAATTAGTATGGGTGAGCGTGATTATGAATATTATTAGCGTGTATACTCAAGCTGGATGCAAGGACAAAATGAAAGAATTTTTTTTACGATTTTGACATGGTTATGATAGGTATCCCTGAAAATGAAGAACTTTTGATAGGTGGAGATTTTAATGGTCATGTGGGAACAACGAATGAGGATTATGAAAGAGTGAATGAAGGAAAGGGGTTCGGAAGTAGAAAGAATAATGGTGAGTCCCTACTCCAGTTTTCCTCTTCGTTTAACCCAGCAGTAGTTACACATGGTGGATCAAAAGTGGTAGATCGACTACTTTCTTATAAAAAGATGTAAGTTGGTTGTTCTTAGAAACTGAAATGTGCATAGATTGCTGGTAATGGAAGTCAAATGGAAGATTTCGAGTAAGAGTAGGAAGAACCGACGTTCTCCAAGAATTAGAGAAAAGAGGAGTATGCAAGTAGCTTTAAGGTAAAGATGGTAGAAAAATTATTGAATTGAATGCAAGGCTATATAAGGCTTTGGATGGATGGTGGGGTGAAATAGCAAATTATATACGAAATATAGCGAGAGAAGTATTTAGGAAAACGAAAGTAAAAGATATTAGTGAAAGAGATACATGGTGGTGGAGTGACGAGGTACAGAAAGCTCTAAAAGAAAAGAAGGGTGCTTTTAAAGCGTGGAGCAATAAAGGAAGTCAAAATGAATGAATATAAAGAGTGGAAGAAAAAGCTAGCGACCTCTGCCGCGTCCCCTTCGCTGCCTCCTTCGAGCGGGATCAGCTCTCTTCCGATCCCGCTCTGAGGCCCCCTTCTGGAGCATAACGTCCTCACAGAAGGAGACCGTGGCTGCCCATCCCTCGCCACTCACCAGCATTGCCACGATCAATGCTGGTGGTGACAAGTTTCGTCCAATCTGTTCGACCAAAACTCGACGCTCGGACTCCTATGCAGGGCAGTATTCCAGCGTGTGCTGAGCTGAGCTGTATGACCCACAGTGGTAGCATTGTGCCGTGACTCGATTCGATTCAGATACTCACCGAAGCAACTGTGTCCGCTGAGCATCTGAGTCCATCGGTAGCGACGACGATGCATTGGTTAGCACAGCCCCAGCCCTAGATTTGAAGCCGTGCTTGCCACGCCCGCAGCGCCTGCGTATGCGCCTTCCACCGTAGCATTCTGGGCTCATGATCTGGCGCGGCCTCTTCAACATTCCGACCGACAGAGCGAACTTGGTCATAGACCATCGCGTCCATGTCGGCCAGAATGTCGAAGGGTGGATATCGCGCCAGGACCGTCGCCGCCTCAAACGAGATCGTACTATAGCCCCGTACGATCCGTATGGCCATCAACCGCTGCAGGCTTCTGAGTAGAGCCTTGCAGCGGGAGGCACCCGCCAGGTCATTAGACCAGACAGGCGCCCCATAGAGGGCCATGGATCGCACGACACCCATGTATATCTATGGCACCTGCTATTTGTGGATTAGTATGGTTTCGAACTATAACCATAATATCTACAATAATACATCATAATGAAAGGTGTACCTAATAGTACACTGGCGAATACGATCATTCTGGTTTTTTTTTAATCCCTTTAAACAGAAATTAATATTATAATTGCATGATCTACAAGTTTTGTCTGATCTATTTTGTAATAAAACTTAACATTTACCCAAATAATGCTAAATATTAAAAATATTTGCAAACTAAAACCTTTTTTTTTCCAGATATGGGATCGATGGGGATTGATTACATTGCATTTATAATTGAGTTCTCAACATTCATATGTTGAGAACTCTATTATAAATGTTAATGTACATATATTATGTTATGAAACAATATATCTACCTCTAAGCCGTCCTCTAAGTCTTAGTATCCTTATATCTCTATTTTAGAAGTAATATACAAATAATTTAATTCAAAAATTTATGAGTCAATTCATTCCATTGCTTACCGTTTTTTCGAAGCAGTAATTGACAGCTACATTTGATATTCGGTTAGTAACGCTTCCCAATTTAGCTACTCAAATCATATCACAGTGATGAGAATTTTCGTTTAACTATCGTATCTGTCTACCCCGACTGAAACATTTAAATAAGAAAGTATTTTTGAACCCCATGAGTACAAGTATCGGATAATCTCAATACAAAATAAACTCAACAGTTTTGGAATATTTTTCTAAAAACAATAATGATTAAAATTACTAAGGTAATAGTAGTAGTATTTTGTGTTACTAAGCAATAGAGCTTAGTAACAAAATATTTTAAACTATTGTTAAATGTAAATACCACTTCTGTTTATTGAATTTCATAGGATCCAAGTGGATCCAAATACTCTAAGGTAGACTAGGGTTATATTATGAGATTATCCTTAATTAAATATTATTAATATTATAAAAAGTAAACTCGCGGCACTCAGTTGCATTGTTGTGGTAAAATGCAATCATTTGGGTTGAGCTGACTAGTTGATAACTTTTTACTAGTACTGCCAGTAGTCTTGTTCAATTTAACATAAAGTTATAATTTTCGGGAGGTAGAAGTTCTACTGTACTGAGTCGACCACCAAGCTTTTAATCACAAGTCCGTCACCTTTCTTTTCACGATTATCGAGAATTATTAAAAAAATATTTTGACCTGTACGATATAGCGAGCATTCAATCGATTTTCGTGAGTTAAATTCCAAATCTCTTTTTGTCTCACACTACTGTAGGATTTACATCAGAAATTTTGAGTATCTATGGTATTATTATTTAGAAACTGTAATTTTCACGTTTGTTGATAACTTCTTGGATCGTTAGATACAAGGAACCAGTTCCGCACAGAGCAGTCAAAATCTCTCAACAACTCTGACCTGGCGCACTCTGAGACGCTATAGTACGCCTGCTAAATTAAAAATACTATTTCCTTGTTATTCTTGACACTACATTAACAAAAAAGTAGCAAGATAAAAATATACATATGTAGTATTGCCTGCGGCTTCGCTTGCCTGAATTAAGATTATGTCAATAAATTCAGTCATTCCTCGGGAACAGCATTTTTTATGGATGAAAATTACAGTTTGTCCTTTTCTGTAGCCCTGAAACTCTGAACACAAAATATCATTTTGGTCGTAGTTAGGTGTAGGAGCGATAAAAATAAAGAAACTCATTTTCGCATTTATTATTTTGATTTGTTTGATTCTTAATTGCCTAAAAAAATACAGGGAAATACGAATTTAACTTGCGTAAGTACAGTTCTTAATTTTTTTTTATTAAGTCGTTTTATAAAATCTTTATTCATTTTTTTTAATCGTGTATTTTTTTGTTTGAATATAGATTTTAACTTTTTACTCGTTATATTGAATATATATACACGTATGTTTTAAGGCCAGGAAACCTCATATGATAATATGACACACGATAGCAACTATCACGTTTTTAAATAACTTAAAAACGGTAAATTTCATAATTACAAAACAATATTTTAATTTACATAACAAGCCCTTTCATCTAATATATTTCACGATAAAACAATATTTTTTTCAAATTATTTCAAAACTGTCTTAAAATTATAAATGTAAGTTTTTGAGACCTGAAAAAAATACGACATATAACATTAAATGGCTTGTCTTATATGTCGTATTTTTTTCTTTTACTCGTACATGCGTATTTTTATCACAGGAGTTGATATGTGTGTCAAATTTGAATAATGGCCGGTGAAGAAGATTAGGAGCAAATTGAAACGATTTTAATATATGAAGTAAAATTATGTTTAAGCTCCATCCTCGATCAGTTTTCTTAAGCATGGAATCATGCACGTTGAATTTCATAAATGCCGTGTTCTGTTATATTATTCTGGACATCTATCATCCAAGTGGAGGCTTTTTGTTCTGTCGACACAATTACGGGTCATCACTCCACTAGGTTTAACATGTTATCCTATCAAAGAAGTCATGTGTAGCATTAGAAAAAAATCGAGGAAACTTTACAGTTTGTTGGGCAGTTACCAATTCAGAGAAGATTGTTAAATGCTTCCTTCTAACTATTTAAGGGTAGGTGCTTTAGAACTATGTTTTCGTTATCATTACCACCATTATCCACCCTTGCGTACTCATTGGTCTTTAAATTGAAATGCACTCAAAAATAAATTGACTTTTTAATGATATGAAGTTGTTCGTGGTTACTGCACCTTTGTCGAAGGTAGGGAAGTAAATGTTTTAAATATTTTTTTGTTTATAACACTTTAATTTGTTAAAAGCTAAGAAACAAAAAAGAAAGTATCGTGGTGTCTTGCCTATTCATACATGCTTTTTCTATAATCGCGATGAAAAAAAATACTTCGTATTTCACTGTGATACTATACATTGATGATTACATGTTTTATTGAACATGCATTACATGTTTTATTATTACTTAATCAACACTAGCTTAATATTCATTTTATTTTGAGATAATATGAGGATGGTATTAAAGGTATAGTAGGCCATAACCTCCTTTTTAAAGAGAGGCCCATGTCCAGCAGTGGACTATTAAATGTGTTGCTGTTGATATGATGTGATTAAAAGTAAGTGCATCTAAACCTCGATTATTCCCTACTACCAAACTTTATCAAGAAACTCAAGTACTGACTGTACGACAACTAATTATCGCACCAAAAATAATTATGTAAAATGTTGCAAAGACGAGACTGTATTGGCTCGCTCTGTCAAAAGGTTATCAGATTTCATGTAGAGCCAAACTTCTAACTCTACAAGCCCTAACTTCACAATCTCTGCACCTTAGTCAAAATATGTAGCTTGTTATTACAAGAAAATAATTAATGAATAAAATTTACACCTTACGAGCGTACGGTGAAAATTTGTTGAATTTGAAATGTGAGGTTAGCAAGATAAATGTTTCACCTTACGCCTATGTCACGGTAGCGAATACTACAGCGAATATACAGTAGCGGTAGGTTTATTGATGTTGATCTGGGTAACCGTCACTACAAGAAATATTATATAACACAAAAGTTATGAACAGTAAATAAATTTTTCACCACGCCCATGTGACGGTAACGAATAGCGGTAGTCCTAGGATTATTGATGTTCGTCTGACTGTATTTTGACTCTGTATTTTGACTAAGGTGTAGAGTTTGAGAAGTTAGGGCCTGTATAGTTAGGGCGTGTAGAGTTTGAAGTTTGGCTCTACATGAGATCTGATAGCTTTTTGATAGTACGAGCCCTACAGTCTTGTCTTAGTAACATTTTACATGAAAATGTTTTTTGGTGGGCTTTCAAATGAAATCATTTATTTACATCAATATGGAACAAAGTTCTTAGAATATACAATCAGAATCACAGCATACTCGTATTTTGCCATAAGTGGAGTATAAATCTTAAATTAAAAAAAAAGTTTTGAAACAGACACTTTAATGAGGAGGAGAAGATCTATGGTTAGAGACTGTCATTTAAATAATCATTAACATTGTATTGTATATTTTTGGAGCAAAACAAAAAACACTTCCAAATGAGAGCTGTGTTAGATCTACGTATACATAAATTATTTACAATAACGTCTGATAAGATAGGAAACAAATCAGGATGCATCTTAACAAATAATGCGACTTCGAAAATATATGGAGATGGAAGTATTAGAATTTGGTGTCTCAGAAAATAGGGTTATAGTTGTCGGTTGTCTGAAGCCAAACTTAGCCCTCATGCATCTTTTTTGACATTTGAAGGAGACGTCTTTATCCGTGGAGTTGCCCCAAAAAATAATGCCATATTTCAGCACAGATGCAACAATGCCATGGTAAGCAGTAATAAGTGCTTTAGTGTTAACTACATGAGCCAGTTTATAAAGAGCATAAGATTAACTACTTACTCTCTTGCATAGAGCTTCTACGTGAGGTTGCCAATTCAGCTGTATATCAATCTCTAAGTCAAGAATTTTCGCTTTATTGTTGTCGCTAATTTTAGTACCTTGACTGTTTATTTTATTTAAACAGGTTGATTGATCTAGCCGACGTATTATGGAAGTTAAAGTGTTATTAATATCAGATTCATAAGATTCTTGATTAGTGTGTTTAAAGAAGTGATTTGATTTTTCACTTCTTTTTGCGAGTTGCTTAAAGTTTTTTGAAAAGAAAAACGAAATAATATAGAATATTTTTGCATGCGATATAACCATTGACTGAAGCAGTAAGCCCATCCTTCTTTAGGAATCTCTTCCACGACTTTTTCAGGGTTCATTAAACGGATCCCTCTAAGTTAATTTTTCATTTTTGGAAAATAATAAAAGTCGCAAGGAGCCAGGTCGGGACTGTAAGAAGGATAACTCAGTAGCTCCACGCCTTACAATAAAGATATAAATAAGTACACATTTAAACAGGATAATTTATTATCAAATCGAATCAAAAATCGAATCGAGATGTCCACAATCGTTTCTGTTCGGAGGGCAAGCTCGAGCTGCCTCGCCGGGAGGGTACACATTAAGCGTTTTGGGCGCGCTTAATAATTCGCTCATTTGACGGGGAGTGATTCACAAAAAATATTGAAATATGTATTTATTGTTTATAACGAGGAGTCCCTATTAAATCAATTTTCAGACCTCTAGCATCAAAATTTGAGGCAGTCTCATACAAACTTAAATCCCCTTGTTTAAGGGGTTGCGGGGGAGAAGTTCCAAGTTTTATATTTTTTTAGTTGTTTGTGTACTAATAGTAGCTTACATACCAAATTTCATCTTTCTAGAACTTCAAACCGACGAAAAGACGATAAAAAGTAGTTAGGTAGTGCCCTTGTGCTTCGCTTGGCTCGTCTTGCAGTAGCACTACCGTGCTACCAGATACTATTAACCGTCCTTCACAAACACTCAAATTTCTCGGCAGATAGAATAAGCCCCGTCGCCCAATCATGAAGACACTATACTATATGTGAGTCAACACGAACTAATACTGCCTTCGCACAAAGAGTTTATTTGTTCCGAGGATCTAAATTGTTTAATTAAATAAATAACACACATACATTCTCTCTCTCTCTCTCACATAAATATAATATCCATGCTTAAACACTGCGTTGACAACATTACAGTAACTTGAATATTTGGGGGACTGGAGCTCTAAAACACAGGCCGGGGCTTAGTTTGAATCGCCCACAAATTACCAATTAAGCCAAACATTTGTCAACTTAGCTATTGTTACTTGTGTAATTTGTGGCGATTAATAAAAATATGTTATCATTATATTATTATTATTCATTACAAAATTCTGATTTGATTCTGATAAATTCTGTCAGAATTTATACACAGTACACAGCACCATCTAGAAAAACGTCATCTCTAAAATAAACAGAATTTGTATTAGGGGCTATATAACCTCGTATTCTGGGGGGGAGCACCAAATGTCGAACCTGCCCGTCGCCGAGCAGTAAATCCGGCGACGTTATCGCGGAGGACGCGAAAAACCTGGAGGTAGTGTCGAACACCGACACTGCCTCGGAGAGGAGCGGAGCGAGTACCCCGATGGTCTCAGCTGCAGAGCAGCACCAGAAGGGTACTCCAAAGCGCAAAAGGCGCTCGCTTCGCCTGGGCCTGAAGAGGCAATTGGAGTCGGCCTCGAGCGATGAGGCCTCGGCTCCCAAAGTCGGCACAAGCCGCAGAGGCGCTCGCGGCGGAGGCCGACTCCCCACGGCCATGGTGGCCCGGAAGAAGGTGGCGGTCCAGCCCGCGGCGCTGGGAGGAGCCGAAGATGGGGGTCTCGGACGGAGAAGAGAGGAGGGGGTCGCGTCCGAGATGTCGACCACTGATGTGGGGAGCGGGGGTGGGGGTGCTGGCCTCGTTGAGCTGCGAGGCAAAACCGGCAACCCCGTCGACCGGATCGAGGAGGCAATCGGCGCAGCCGATTCCTTGCTTCAGACGTCCGGTGTGGCCGGGGGCCCCCAACAGGAGGCCCTGGTAGCGGTCGTGCGCTCCATAATCGAGGCGGGCAGACTCCTTGTGGCCGAGAGCAGGGCCCACGCTAGGGAGAGAGCCCGCCTCGAGGCGGATCTCGCCAAGGCTCGTGCCCACGCTGGTGCCACACCAGCGTCTTCGGCACCTGTGGCGTTGTCCGCCCGTAAGGAGCCGGACTTAGTCCGACTCGTGGCGGAGATGGAGGAGCGTATAATGAGGCGCATCTCCGCAATAGAGAGCGCCCGTTGTCGCCCACCTCTGGCTCCGCCAAGGTCAACCTATGCGGCCGCTGCCAAGGCGGGCCTAACAGCCCAGCCAGCAGCTAGGGTGGCTGGGCCGTCATCAGCGCCCCCGCCCCAGAAGACCGGAAACGGCAAAGGGAGGGGGAAGGCGGCCCCAACCCAAGCCCCAGTCTCGGCCCCGGCTGACACCGCACAGCGCTCGTTGGAGCGGGGCTGGACGGTGGCCGGGGACAACAAAAAGAGGCGGAAGGCCGCCAAAAAAGCGGCCAAGAAGGCGAGGAGGGACGCCGCCGCCGCCGCGAAGGGAGCGCCGAGGAAGCTCCGCGCCCCTCGCTCCTCGGCCGTCGTTATCACTTTGACGGCGGAGGCAGCGGAGAGGGGCGTGGGGTACGCCGAGGTCTTGACGAAAGTCAAGGCCAACGTGGACCTCAAAGCCCTCGAGATTCCGGGCGTCCGGTGTAAGAACACACGGACGGGAGCCCGGCTCCTCGAGGTAGCCGGCGCTACCAGTGGCCCCAAAGCCGATGCCCTAGCGGCTAAGCTGAGGGAGTCACTGGATGCAGCTGACGTCCGAGTGTCCAGGCCCACTAAATGCGCCGAAGTCCGCATCACGGGCCTGGACGACTCTGTCACGGCGGACGAGCTCAGACTCGCCGTGGCGGAGACGGGAAGCTGCCCTCTGGACAGCGTGAAGGCCGGAGCAATACGCTTCGGCCCCGGTGGACAGGGGGCAGCGGTTGTCAGCTGCCCCATCGCGGCGGCCCAGAAGGTCGCCGATGGACGGAGCCTCCTGGTCGGAGGTTTCCTGAGGGCGCAGGCACGGCTCCTGCAGGCCCGACCGGCAAGGTGCTTCAGGTGCCTGTCGGTGGGTCACGTAGGGGTGCACTGCACGGCGGAGGCCACGGTAGGTGACCGATGCTTCCGCTGTGGCCAGCCCGGTCACAAGGCGGGTGGCTGCAACGCTCCGCTGCGTTGCTTTAGGTGCGCAGCGGGGGGCAAGCCTGCCGACCACCGGGTTGGTGGTAAGGCCTGTGCCCTATCGCGACCGAAGCCGGGAGGCCGACCTCCCGCCTCCGAGCCGCTGATCCAGACGGAGAGTGCCGCTGGACAGCCGCAAAGTTCGCTGCGGGATGCGGGGATGGAAGTCCAGTGATGGATCCACATCTCCGCATCCTCCAGGTGAACGTAGGCCACGGTGCCGATGCTCAGGATCTTCTGCTCCAGAGCATGGCACAGTGGTCCATCAACATCGCCGCTATCGCCGAGCCATATGTCCATCGGTTTCTCGGGCCTGCCTGGGAGACCGACTTGGACGGCACGGCGGCCCTGGTGCACGGTACCGCAGCCGGCACTCCACCTCTTGCGGTAGTTGCAAGGGGACGGGGCTGTGTAGCGGCGATAGTTGGAGATATAGCGGTCGTGGCCGCTTATTTCACGCCGAACCGAAACCTAACTGAGTACGAGCAATGGCTCGCTCAGCTGGCCGTCGTCGTCGATGCCTGTCGCCCCCACCCGGTTCTTGTGCTGGGGGACTTCAACGCCTGGTCGCAGGCTTGGGGTTCCCTGCGCACGAACCCGAGGGGCAGGGCATTGGAGAACTGGGCTGAAAGATTCGGCCTAGTTCTCCTAAACCGGGGGGCCGTGGCCACGTTCGTGACGGCGAGGGGTAGTTCGATCGTGGACATCTCGTTCGCATGCCCCTCGCTAGCGCGTCGTGTCCAAGGCTGGCGCGTCGTTGTCGGGGAGGAGACAGGTTCGGATCACCGATATATTCGGTTTGACGTCTCCGCCCCTGCAGATGGCGCGCCGGTCAGACCGGCACCACCTGAACCACGTTGGGCGCTCAAGCGCTTAGATCGCGACCTCCTCCTGGAAGCCGCCATCGTACAGGCCTGGGCTCCTGCGCCGGACAGGCCTGTCGACGTCGATGCTGAAGCACAGTGGTTCCGGGAGGCCATGACCCGCGTCTGCGATGCGGCGATGCCTAGGGCTCAGCCTAATACTGCAAGGCGCCAGGTCTACTGGTGGTCGCCGGAGATCGCACGGCTGCGTCAAGCCTGCATGACCGCGCGCCGCCAGTGGTCCAGGTTCCGCAGGAGGCGTCGCCGCCCCGAAGATGCGGCAGCGAGAGAGGCGGAGCTGTTAGCGGGTTACAGGGTTGCCAAGAGGACCCTTCAGGCAGCGATAAAGCGGGCCAAGAGCGAGGCCCGCCGCGAGATGCTGGAGACACTGGAGCGGGATCCGTGGGGACGCCCCTACCGTATGGTTAGGGGCAAGATGCGCCCATGGGCCCCGCCGCTCACACGGTGTCTTCAGCCAGAGCTGCTTGAGAGGGTCGTTGGCTCCCTGTTCCCAACGCGAGTGGTGGAGCATACTCCGCCACAGATGGCTCCGCCTCCGGCGCTTGAGGCGCCTAACGTGGATGACGACGACGTGCCTGAGGTCACTGGGGTTGAACTAAGGGTGGCGGTGTTACGGCTTAAAGCCAAAAACACCGCCCCGGGACCCGATGGCATTCCTGGCCGAGCGTGGGTCCTGGCCTTAGTCGACGAGGCTCTCGAGCCCCGACTGCGAGGGTTCTTCAGCGCATGCCTCGAGCGGGGCCAGTTTCCGAAATTGTGGAGGACGGGGAAACTGGTCCTCATCCGAAAGGAGGGGCGCCCGGCGGACTCACCGTCCGCCTACCGGCCCATAGTGTTGCTTGACGAGGTGTGCAAGCTCTTCGAAAGAGTGATTGCAAGGCGCCTCGTCAAGCATCTCGTGATGGTTGGGCCGGATCTGGCGGACAACCAGTACGGTTTCCGTCAGGGGCGCTCCACCGTGGATGCGATCATGCGCGTGAAGGCTCTGGCGGAGGAAGCAGTCTCCCGGGGCGAAGTGGTGTTGGCGGTGTCCTTGGACATCGCCAACGCGTTCAACACTATGCCCTGGAGCTGCATCAGGGAGGCGCTCGTGTATCACGAAGTGCCTCTCTACCTCCGCCGCATAGTCGGGGCATATTTGTCGGAGAGAGCCGTCGTCTACCCCAGTAGGACCGGTCTCGGTAGGCGTGAAATGTCGTGCGGTGTTCCGCAGGGGTCGGTGTTAGGGCCACTCTTGTGGAACATCGGCTACGACTGGGTGCTTCGTGGTGCCTTCTTGGATGGTGTCGCCGTCGTGTGCTACGCGGACGACACACTCGTGACGGCGCGCGGCAAGACGCACCACGAGGCAACCCTGAGGGCCACGGCCGGGGTTGCCCAAGTCGTTGAGCGTATCCGGCGGCTGGGTCTCGAGGTGGCTCTGCACAAGTCCGAGGCCCTGTTCTTCCACGGGCTTCGGAGGAAGCCGCCTGAGGGATCTAGCCTCACGGTAGGAGGCACTCGCATCGGCATCGAGCCCTCGATCAGGTATCTGGGGCTCGTACTCGATGGCCGATGGGACTTCGGATATCATTTCCGAGGTCTAGTCCCCAAGTTGGTTGGGGCAGCGCGTGCGTTGGCGCGGCTGCTGCCCAACATGAAGGGACCCGATGACTCCTGCCGGAGACTCTACTCGGGGGTTGTGCGGTCCATGGCCCTTTACGGGTGCCCAGTATGGGCGGGGGCCCTGAAGGCCAGCAACGTCGCGATACTGCGGCGACCGCAGCGAATGCTGGCCATCAGGATCATAAGGGGGTACCGCACGATCTCCTTCGAGGCGGCGAGTCTCCTGGCCGGAACTCCACCGTGGGACCTGGAGGCGAGAGCCCTTGCAGCACTGTATCAGTGGCGCAAGGAGGCGCAGGAGTTGGGTCGATACCCCGAGATTCGAGAAATCGATGACCGGAAATCCCAACTCCGCCAGGTCATCATAGGGGAGTGGAGGGAACGACTCGGGCAACCGAGCGCCGGGCACGCCGTCATTGCGGCGGTAAGACCCGTTATGGAGGATTGGCTCGAGAGGCGTCACGGGACCCTCTCATACCGATTGACGCAGGTGATCACTGGGAAGGGATGTTTCGGAGATCACCTGTGTCTGATCCGCAAGGAGCCAACGCCTGAGTGCCACCACTGCGATGGCCAGACCGTGGACACGGCTCTCCACACGCTGGCAGAGTGCCCGGCGTGGGTTGAGCAGAGGCGAGACCTCGTGGCGGCCATCGGAGTGGGAGTTCTCTCGCTCGATAGCCTGATTGCGGCTATCGTGCGGAGCGAGAGTGCGTGGAACTCTGCCGTCTCCTTCTGCGAGCAAGTTATGCTCGCGAAGGAGACGGCGGAGCGGGACCGGGAGAGGTTTAGAACTCTCCCGGCCCGCCAGGCCCGGGCACGGGCCAGGCAGCGCAGGCGACTCAGGCGCCGGAGGTCGCAGAACGACCTCCGTCCTCCATAAGCGCAGGCCTGGGGGTGACAGGTGAGGCCATCTGTCACCCTAGCAGAAGCAGGCCGGGGTGGCGGCGAGCGCGTTGCGAAGCGCGCTCGCTTTCAGGGAGCACAGGGAACATGGGGTTCCCACACGGGGCGGGGGTCGTCTACTCGTCTGTAGATGACCCGAGGTATGTCGGGGCACCAGGGCCTTCCTTTCTAGGGTATACCTGGTTCCCCGGCTATTAGTACCCGGCGAAGGCGTGCGGTTTTAGTCGGTTCGAGTCCGACATGCCACCGACAGGTGGTATCCGAGGGGATTTCCGCACGGAAAAAAAAAAAAAAAAAAAAAAAAGGGGCTATATAACCACGTACAGCTTTATTGTGCCTACATAAAAATATCTAAATAAAAAATTAGTGAACAGGGCCTCAATTCTGCTATTTTATGTTTACGCCAAGCCAGTGTCATACCACTGACACACGATTGAGATGCCATCGAGTAGCCATTGGCATCGGTATAAATATCGGTAGTTGAAAATATATTACGTTTTTTGAGGAAATGATTTATTTGTTTTTATTATAATAAATTATTAAAAGAAATAAATAAAAAAAAAATTCTAATATAAAAAAAAAGAAATAAATAAATTAAAATAAATTATTAAAGAATAAAATATAAAAATTCCAAAGAAAGAACTAAATAAATTATTAAAATAAAAAAATAAAAATAAAAAATAATTTCCTCATAAAACGTAATATATTTTCAAATTATAAAGAAATGACTTATTTATTTAAATAATTTTTTTCTTTTTATTTTTTTATTTTAATAAATATATATATTTTTTTTCTTTTTTAATAATTTATTTAATTTATTTATTTATTTTAATAATTTATTTATTTCTTTTTTTATAATTTTTATGTTTTATTCTTTATTTTATTATTTTTTTATTCTTTATTTGTTATTTTAATTTATTTATTTCTTTTAATAATTTATTATAATAAAAACAAATAAATAATTTCCTCAAAAAACGTAATATATTTTCAACTACCGATATTTATACCGATGCCAATGGCTACTCGATGGCATCTCAATAGCGTGTCAGTGGTATGACACTGGCTTGGCGTAATAGCAGAATTGAGGCCCAGGAATGTAACACGCGACTCTTGACCCAGCCACATATGTCGTCATTAATACATCCTTCAGCTCAAGTATTTTAATTCCAGTTTATCTAAAAAGAAAAGAAGCTTTACAATTTTTATATTTTACCTTTATTGAAGAATGCTATCGCAGCGGATAAAGGCATGTAAAAAAAATATGGTCTTTACATTTTGGATACGATTTTTCTATTTAACGTAAATTTGCTATACCAGAAATTCTTTTATGAATTTCTAATATAAAATAAACAATGGAGTCACTTAAAGTTGGAGTATTAACGTATGAGATTTGTTTTTGTTGTTTTTTATTTAATTTTGCTTCTTTTTCTTTATTAGCTTCTTGGCCACAGGTAAAGCAGTTTTTCCCACTCAAAGTTCATTTAATCAGTGCTACTTTGGAGCTTCTTTGTTGGAGACAAAAATGGAGTTTATTTTGTGCTTTTCTTATACATTTCAATATATTTTTTTGAATATATTTTCGGCAACAACTTGCGGGAGTATAAAAAAAATCAGTTTTTAGATCAGTTAACAAACCATCCTGTCGTTCGCTTGACATTGCTCGTAACGCAGTTATTCCTTTTTTTTTAAATCACGTAGGTCTGAATAAGTTTTATTTCTCATTTTTTCATCCTCTCATTTTTGACAGTTGAGCTACTGTTCCTTGATTATGATACTGTTCCACAATTGACGGAGTAATCGGTGAACATACATAAAAAAAATACATACAGTGAAACATAGAGCCTCTTTTTTTTTTAAGTCGCTTAAAAATAACCGCGATATGCTATCTCCTAAGTATAACCCACAGTAACCATTTTTATCTTTTATCGTCCCGGGTGGCAGCGTCAGGCTGGAACGGAGGGGGCCTATAAATATTGAATATAGATGTCCTGAGGTGAAGTACTATCATAATAATAGTACAATTAATTACTCCACACTGACACCACATTAGTAGTATTAGTAGCATCTACATCGCACCCGTGTGAAGCCGGGGTGGATCGCTAGTAATTACTCCGCTCCGCTTATACCGCTCCGTTTCTGCCGGCCGTTGCCACCCGCATTTTAAACCTTTAATGTCTTCTAAAATATTCAGTTTAATGATATGCTGTAAAGAGCAACCTACATAAAATGCACAATATATTTAACGTATTTAATTGGATAAGAAATAATAATGTAATCTTTGAAATAGCTTTGTAAATAAGCCATACCTTTTTTGTAAAATTTAAAAGTTAAAAATGGTTACTGTTGTGTTATCCTTAGGAAATAGACATTTACCATTACGGACTTTTTTGTAGATATTTTTAAGATATACAATTCCATAGTACATTATTTTGGTCTATCTCGTAAGGTTTAGCCAGCGTTTGCAATGTAAGCGCACAAAAACATGTTTTTTATAAAAATCTTTAAATTCTCTCTACTGTATTATACATATAAACCTTACTCTTGAATCCGTTGCTTAGTTTAAAAGATGTAAACAAGTGCGTGCGTGCTATAGCAAAAAGTGTAATTTTAAAAACCATATTTTTCGTGGTTTTACCATATGTATGTTTTATGCATTATAAACCGTCGTTAAACCGCTTTTTCTGTGATTTAAATGGTTTTTTTTTCTCTTTTCTAGTCTAATTAATCTTTGACACATGTTCTTTGTATATAAATAGACTGGTAGAGATATCTAACTTAACCTTTGCACAATTAAAAATAATTTGATTAACAACAATACTTGTACGTGAGAACCTATATAATTGACATCTAAAGACTCGCCGCTGGACTAGTCGAAATTAATTTCGCACTGAATCCACAATACATACCACTATTCACATATACCATACAGTATTCACTCTGTACTTAAATCTCACGGTGTTCGTAATGGAGTTAAATTAGGATTTTTATGATAATTGAAACACCATAAGGTTTGCCTTCACTTTAGTTTTTGTCTGTTCTTGCTGCATGTTTCGTTATACATATACGTTTATTTTATTATTACATTTATTTGCATTAAAAAAATAAACCATTGTGTTCCTATTTTAAAATTAATCGGACTGCTTATAATAAACACAAAATAACTTAGTACTACTATTTTTACTGTCTATTTGTGATACCTTAAAAAAATAAAAGTAAACATTTAAAACTTTATTTATACCAACTTCACATAACTTACATGATTTTTTTGTTTTCGAATGTGTTTCTTTATCGAAAGCAACAGTAATTTCAGGGAATAACTTAAACATGTTACATGTTATTTTGTAGTGTACATTAAAACATTACATAAACATATGATGTAAATCAAAACAGTTCATACGTTACTCTAAACTATTGATTAACATTCAACGCACACAGAATCACATTGCTATTGCCTTACTTATCATTGTTGTATTAGGATCCCGTCAAGTCATGTCATAAAAATATTTTATTGAAGTAAAGTGAAATTAAGCAAAATCTTGAGTATATTTTATACATTTAATGCATACCGACTAAAATCAACTTTTAAAATGTTGTTTTGGAACAACAACGTCTGAAACATAATGCGGTTGTTTATTGATAAACACACTGCAGTTTCAACGTAACCTAATTACTGCTAACCGATAAACTGTGGCTAGGGGATACACCAGAATGTATAAGGCTTCTTTCTATTCGTATATGTAGTTAATTTATTTACTTGTATGGCAATATTCAACACAAACGGCAAAATGCGATATTATATGCTTAAAATGTGAGATACTCGTACATAGCACAGAGATGTATAAAAGCAAGTCAGAAGTCAAGTCATTTATATTAGCTATCCCATGTATACACAATTAATATTATTTAACGGGAATTAACGCGATCTCTTATTTAGGGTATTACATACCTCTGGTTTGCCTGACGTTTCGACCAGGTTGCACCGGCCGTGGTCACAGGCTGACTGGCTCATCGGCGCACGCCCTCCGTCGTTAAAAGTTAGTACATGTATACACAATCATGTTAATCGATATTTGATAATAATTTTAGTTTGGAATCTTTAAACTCGGCTGTTCTAGTTATGTGGAAGAAGCTCAACATGCTAGATTTAATCGGCGTGTATAAAATAATATATATACCTACGATACAATTTAAATAAGTGTTCTTAATAAAATGGTCAATATCTATTATACGAAATTAAAATAAAGAAAATCGGTTGCCAAAAATAGGAGAAAATGCATTCTTATTTAAAGCTGTATGTATATTATTCGCACATGTAAAGTTTTAATAAAAAACGTAAATGTTTTTCGGTTATCAGTAATCGATCGCATGATAAAAATTAATTTTTGTAGTTTTTTTTTCCAAATGATTGAATATTGGTTATTCAAGCAGGCAAAATACAATTATGAAAGAGTATCTATCGTAGGAAGAGTTGTAATTCAATATTTATTGTTTGTAGTTGTAGGTAAGAAAATCTTTTCCCGGAGACATCCTTCCTAAGGCATACCCAAGTCCCTTGCAATAGAATAGACTCAGTTGTGATTAGTTTTATTTGGGTTCTTCGTTCGTTGGTTCACTTCACCATGAGCACTGGCGAGACTTAAAATTGTGGTAACACCCGTGGGGGTTTCCACATTATTGAAAAATGTAAATAAACTTTAATGCAATGATTACTAAGTAAACTAGGTGTAACAAAGAACCTACAGCCCTTTCCTGTAAATAATTAATCTAATTTTAAGATATTACTCTAAAATATATATGAAATTGATCACCTTCACGAAACAATCAGCTGTATGTTAACCTGACCCAATTTTGCAAATTTTGGCTATTCTCGCGAAAGAATATACGATATCTGTATTCGTGCTTAACAGCTGATTGTGAAAATGGCCGGCGG
Organism: Arctia plantaginis; assembly: GCA_902825455.1. Lineage (NCBI taxonomy): Eukaryota > Metazoa > Arthropoda > Insecta > Lepidoptera > Erebidae > Arctia > Arctia plantaginis. The sequence continues at coordinate 11,622,163 of CADEBD010000314.1, read as the reverse complement.
AGTTCACTGTTTGCAGTTGAGTTATATTTTCATTTGCGATTGCTGAAGTAGTTATAATATAGTCTTGTGTAAATATTTTTACGTACCCTTTTGTAATAAAATCTTTGATCATGTATTTAAATTTGAAAATTTAATAACTATATTTTGTTATGTGTCTTTATGATTTCACAAAAGGGGATAAGTTCTTCAGATACCCAGAAGTAAGCAATGTGTGTGTCGATAACTCTGCGTTTTTTTTAGAAATGTTCTAGCTGTATTGAGGCTTGCTTTTAAGATGATGAGTTGATAACAAGATATTATTAAAAATAAGTGATATGTGCCTCATGTTGTGTTATTCAAAAATGCTTACATATATAATAAAATAGTGATTACATGATTTGTTCGTCCTAAAGTGCGCCAATACGAGTTTGTAGGTGTATATTGTAACAATGAAAAATTATAAAATAGTCGTATACTCGGTCGAAGTCTAGAATGAACTATTAAAGGCTTCGTTGGGCCACTGTAAGCATCCAACAGTCATGGACCAAAATCGAATGTTGTCTCGGGGAGAATGCGCGCGCAACCCCCCGCCCGACGCCGCACCGCTCCGAACGTTCATTGATGATCTTCTTAATCTCGATACATGTTATTAATATAATTCGTATGCAAACTAGAAAAAGACTTATGTCTGAACTGAGATTCGACGCTACAGATTGATTAAATTGTGGAAATAAATGGTGACATAGGTAGGTGATACAAGGTCGACTAATCTCGGTGAGATGGAGGGCGCTGGCCACCGTATCGTTTGCTAGGTTTGGGCGTCGCTGCGTCTCGGCTTTCGGTGGGCGGCTGGTGCGCGGCAGCGGCCGGCACGACTGTGCGCACACAGCGCCGCCACGCACGCTTGTTTCGCGACCCAGTCTGCTCTGACGTTTAGCCGCGTCGCCGGTGTCGTCCTGCCACACCGCGAGCGACTTCGTATCACACTACAATATATTCTGCGCACTTTAAGATATCCCGAGATAATCGAAGGTGTCGGTGTGTCCGGGAGGTAGCTAGGCAGCCCTAGGGTCTCTATCGGTCGGACGGTGCGGTCACCGTGTGGTAGTTCGGGTGCGGGCGTGCGGCGGCAGCGCGAGCAGCCCGCAGCTGCGGTGAGTGCGCGCCGCAGCCAGCAGCTGGCGGTGTTTACACGCCGCGCCTGCATCCGCGCCGCCCCCGTGCGCTGCTCGCTGCAACATACAACACCCCTCATTTACTATTCAACGTTGTGAATTTTTAACTTTGCGAACGACCGAAGATAGAGGTATTTAAATACTTATTAAACCTGACTCTCAGAGAGACCGGTAGTGCACATTAGTGTCACGAGCTCAGAGCATACGCATCGAAACCGACTTGTCATAGTTCATTCGAGTGATTTCATAACTTCGTAAATATGGGTGCTAAAGAGAGCGTGGAGGCGGCTAAATTTTCTCAACAGTCTTGGAACAATTTCGAGGTTCGTAAATACCTTTAAATTTGCACATGGAGTGTTTGTATACCCCTACCTCCCTCGTGAATGTCTGTACTATGGGGCGTTCTGCCAATAAAATAATAAAGAAATAACGTTATGTGAAATCATAATTAAATTTTTATGCACAGTAAATTTGTACCAAGTAAACAGTATTATGCATGTTCACACGTACTATTTAAATAAAATATTTAAACTTTAATAACATGCTAAGTATATGTTAATTACATATTAATTATTATATTATATGTAAATTTTTATGTATTATTGCTGTATAATAATTATGTATTTTATGCCCAGCTATACGTCTTATATATCACTAAAGAAAATAACGCACTTACTTTTCTGCTAGGGTCAAGAGGATAATCCTAAATACGTTTGGTAATTTTTTCAAAAATTTTTGAAGGTAATTCAAGGTAAGTAAGTAGATGCAATAACATAGAAGGACAGCAATGCATTTGCATTAGTTTTTTTAGGATATAGTCGCAAAGGAATGTCTATCTTACTTTGAAAGTATCAATATGTCCTCTGGAACACACATTGTATATGTAACATAATACAATGTGTACAAACTGCCAATATATTCAAAATATAGTTGAATATGTTAACTTGCAATGACATGAAATACATATAAATTACAATAGCAATAATAACTAGAAGACAATAAAATTAAAATACAAAAATAGAACATAATTTCGACAACGATTATATTGTTAAATTATAATAAAATGGTTATTGAATTTGAGTGATATCGAGATTTAAATATAAATCTAAATAAAGGTGACCCACATACATACAGTCGGTCTAATCAAGTATGGCGGACTGGCATTGCCTTCTACAACGAAATGCGGTGTTAGAATTTTCAATTATCGTTTAATAGAAGATTGGGTAATCTCTAATGTTGATATTTCAGATTCAGGATTGACTCCAAAAGTATCGTTAGTTTTTTTAATAGATGGGCCTTTTTTGCCATGAACTAAAATTAATAAGGGTTTATTCAATATAAAAATTATATGTTTCGACCTTGTAGATTATTCATACAAATAAAATACTTACTAATCACATTTTCCTATTCATTTTTAGTACGGGTAGAATTCTTCAGTTTATAACAATATGGCGACGCACTTTATTCATATTTCACATACTTACAGAAGAAGTTATAAAAAATAGTTAAATGTTTCTAATTGCCCAAAAACGCTAGTTATATATATAAATATGCAAAATAATTGTAACATGGCAAGTCCATTTATGAGTCACATGTCTAAGCACAACTAGATAGAGCTCAGCACTCAGAGCCTCTCTGCTGTAATGATATTGACATTAATTGCTACGCTTTATAGTAAGCGTGCTGTTTTTTTTTTCGACAATATTATTAGTAAGAGACAACAAGTTTTTGTCTGTAGGTAGCATAACTCAATTTCAACATTCCGAAATTCAACATTGAAGTATAAAACCGTGGTAAAATCCTACAAAACCCTCTTCGACTTAAGTAACATTAATACCAAACATAGATTCTGACATTTATTTCCATTTTAATATAGTAGAATATCGAGTATTTGTAATAAGAATTGTAGTTAGAATATATTGTTTTTGTCACCATGATGCATGTATTTTTGCTTCACTTCCTTTACCTTTCAATTTACTTGTGTCATCTAAATGCATTAATTAATATAAAGTGTATAAATTACTTCCTTGTAAGTTTTTAAACTCTGTGTTGAATAAAATTAATCCACTAAATATCATACCCTGTCCGTAAATTATATAAATTGAATTTTCGATTTTGCAAGTTAATATTATAAATCACGAAGTAGAAGTCCTGAGCTGAGAGTATTGCGTATGTAGTCATAGATGAAATGCGTGTTTGAATGCAAAAAATGATCGGATGTGTTGCAGCACGCTGTTGTGCAACACCCGTACAGGCAGGGCACGCAGCGCTCGCAGAGTCTGAACCGCGGACACTCGCTCTCGCGCACCGATGGCACCTGGTGACATCACGGGACCGCGGGTAAGTTCAAACTACCTTTTCAACAACACATTTATAATTCTTATATTACTAATATGTATATGCCTCTACAGAATAACAGGTTCACCTTGAGGATCTCAATAAGCTCTCCTTTTTAGAGGTACCAAATTATAATAAACATATCGCAGTCCCCGACGAACAAAATCGTAATAGGAAAATGACAATTTTACAGGAGCAAATAAAAACTGAATATCTTGAATACTATCAAGACTAAAAAGAAGATTCTTTTATCAAAAATAAGGGAATATTTTTTTGCACTAGAATTTTACTAAATTTTTATCATAAATTTTCTTTATCAGTAAGAAAATTGTGAAAATGTCCATTACTGAAATAAGCTATGGAAAAAATTAACGCAAACTAACTTTACGATAGTGTTCGACTGTAATCACAAATCCGTGTTGCTGTAGTAATCGTTCATTATGATATTGTTCCATGGTAAATATGAATATACTTTATATTCGTAAAATGACATTGCAATCGTATTCGATGATATAACTGACTTTAATATTACGGTAAACATAAATTACATGCTTATTCGATGATCATTTTTAGATGTTATAACCATTTCGGTACCTATGTATAAATTCTGATTCTGTCATTTTTCCCTCGAACAATATGGTAATAGCCGCTTACTCTAAAATGTTGACTTTTGAGATTTGGTAATAGGTTTTTGCGTTATTGATCGTGTAAATTTTTCACTTATGTTATACGTTGAACAAAAACATAAAGATCATTATTGAATGGATAAATCCAAAAGTATTCATCGCCCGATCATAAAAAAAACTCAATGATTGTAATAGGGTGTATAGATAACGAATATCTAATAAACCCGATTCTATCGTAATAGCGATTACCATAGTGTTCGTCGGGGACTGCGATATATTGTCAATATGAATTGGTAACGAGAAATCCATTTTTTTTATGAATTAGTTACTAAATGACATTTTATACTAGATACGCTCACGCCAAAGGGGTAGGCAAAGATGTATTAAACGCCTATATTTTAGCCCCATGTAGGTAATATGTGGAAGCTTAATGCCGCCAACCGGGCCCTTTACAAATCAGAGGTAAATTTATTTTGTCCTTATGTTATAAGGAAAGGTAAGCAAGAAGGAAAGGCAATGGCAGAAAAGCGATTTTGACTGTATGTGCAGATTGAGGAGTACCAGCTCGAGCAGGTCAGGGTTGCATTCCCGTAACTCGAGCTGGCGGTTGCCGGGCAGTGCGAGCCTTGTAATCTTCTCCTCTAACTACTCTTTAAAAACAGTACAATTCTGATGTAATCGCGTGTCCTATATGATAAGTAATGTTTTAAGTGTGAGAGTTTTAGCAAGTCAAATTCATTCTTTTTTATTGTATGTGTACATTTTTAAGGTATGTTGATCACAATAATACCCACGGAAATAGGCGTTCTTTACTCTTGATTGATACATAGTTTTAACAGCACTATTGATTAGAACTTCACTTGAGGTAGGTTACTACATATAATATATTCACGGATTTCTTAAGAATCAATGCTGTGTAGTACTATTTAGACTTTTATACTCTGGATATTGTATCAACTGAGGTGAATTTGTTATACATGATTGAAATGTCTGCTATACACATGTATAGTAGAAATTTCAATCACCCTATAATTATACGAGTCTCACTTATCTCAATTAAAAGAAGCTCGTTGTCGCCTCCTCATTTCTATAGGTGCTTCATCTATTTTTAGTAATTTATTTCCTGCTTCTAAATGGGTATGTCGAATTATAATATTTGTAACGCCTCAAGACTGCTTTTGATTAAAGTAGTCGTTTGATAGTCTTACCTCTCCTCGGGTGCAGTATAGCAGGCTCGGTGTTTTCCTCTGTCAATGTTTTGGATTCTGATATAATGGCCTCATAACGCTAGGAATGTATATTTCTAATTAAAAAACGGTAACAATAACATGATTGTGTAATGTGGTAATGAAAAAAACTGTGTATGTATTTGGAGGTGTTTTTATTTGGTAACGTGTTGTTCTTACATCATATTCATCGACAGAAGATGTTTAGGTATATAGATATCGACATTTATAAGTGTAAACATTACAGGCAGCATAGTGCAGTGCGCCGAGTGCGGAACGCGCACGATGGGCAATAAGCTCTCGTCGTGCTCCTGCGCGCCCATCTTGCGCAAGGCGTACCGCGCAGAAGACAGCCCGTGGCAGAATTCACGACGTAGGGATGGACATTTACTCAGGTAGATAAATATCATTTTCTTTTAAACTATCTATATATAAACCGTTTAAGGCTTATAGGTACAGTCTCATTTTTCCAGAACCTTTTTTTTACAACAGATTCGTTGCTATGACAAACAAAAACGGCCGGGTTTTATTAAAGTTAAATCTTATGTTTTGCTAATAAAGTTTTTGTTCTTAATAAATATACGCAATACCTTGCACACTTGCAAAAGTACAGAATATTTTGATGTGCAGAACAAAAACCTAAATGTATATTTATAGTGAAATAACATTGAACACAATGAAAATGTGCAATCTGTATTTCGTAATCAATGACTGGAGATAACCGAAGCTCGAATTGGCAATATTTACAAAACTTAAATATCTATCCGCTAATTACCTTATCATATAAAACGACTAAAGGAATTTCTATGTCATACTCGTAAACTGAGATTCATTTTGTAAATATTCACACATTTACACAACATGACCTTTATATTTCATACGACTTTATACAATACAAAGGTTATTTCAAATGTTGTTACACGTACTGTTTATTTAGTTTTTCTTTTTGAAGATATTTTATTTCCTTTAATTAGTACATATTATTTCTCAAAGTTATATACTATAATTAAAGAGTTTCACTATGGGAAAGCCATGCTTAGGCACATTTTTAATATCACGGCCTACTACTTTGTTCTGGCAGTAGCCTTTTAATCTTAGGTTTTGTGCTAGAATTGATACATCAACAGCTTTTAATAGTCCACTTCTAGACATAGGCCTCTAATTAGGCCTCTTAGAAAGGAGGTTTTGACCTACTATACCACACTGGCCAGACGGGTTGGTATAGTTTGTATCAAGTTTTCCTTCTCTTTACAGTGCAGTTGTCCTGCATAGTTTGCTACCTTAGTCGGCTCTTACGACACCCAGGGAATGGTGACACTCCGTATTCTTAATCTGTCACCACACGGATGGCAATACAAAGAAGCAGTACCTTCGTTACTTTTCACCGACTGAGTGAAGTTACAGGAGGAACTTTCAACATTAACCCTTGATGATAAGAAATTTAATGTAAATGTGTAACACTGCAAGATTAATCCATTTATTAACATTTAAGAACAAGTAGATTGGAAGTAATTATTTAGACAATCGAGAGTATAACTCAAAGTTATTAATTTTAACACTATTTGTTGATTGAATAAATGTTGTTTACATGTACCTTAGAAAGCTAGTGGTAAACATAACATTCGTATGTATGATAGGCACATGCATAAAATGTGTAAATAGATTTTAAAACAAACGCAGGAACGATGACGTTTTTCACTTTTTGCATAAATATGGACATTTTCTTTATTAACAGAATGTATCACGAATACTTTATTTGGATACATCGCTGTCTAGTTCACCTGCAAAAATTAATTGATAAATCCTAAATACACAGCGTTGGCAAATACATGAGAAGAAAGAAAGAAGTAAGAAAATATATGGTTTTATATATAATTTACGTGTTATACCTACATAACGTTGTATTCCCACTAGTAGGAGTATTTTAACAGTTTACGATCAACTGAACGCTTATAGAAAACGTCTAATGTTAAATGAAAGAGGTCGACGAACTCGAAACGCTCATATCAGCTTCAACGACGATACTCTTCAAGGGATTGGTATTTACAGACTATGGGCGGAAGTGTTCCACGTGTCAGCCAGCGGCGCCGGCACTGTGAAGTGGCAGCAGGTGTCAGAAGATCTAGTGCCGGTCAACATCACCTGCATTCAGGACTCGCCCGAGTGCGTGTTCCACATCACTGCTTATAATTCACAAGTTGACAAAATACTTGACGTCAGACTACTGCAGCCCGGTGAGTTGCGTTATTACTACAGTAGTTTTTAGTAGGATATAACCATTAGAAAAGATAATTTCCGTTTTTTCAATACTTAGGGGATGTGCACCATGTTTAAGAGCATTATTCTAAATTAAACTTAAATTACTTCCAATAGGGTGGTTTTTTGTGTGGAAACCGATACGGGTCATCACCTCAACAGGGCTTATGATAAAGTGGTATATCGGAATCGGTTTTTTTACTCAGCTTAAAAATGTCAGCTAACAGCCATTCTTAGATGGAGTTGTGTAATCAGTACCGAGGACATATCTTGCATCATATCTAAATAACCGGCATTTACTCTGCGTAATCAATCGGTCGCGTCGGTACACGTGCTCAGAATACTGCGGCACATTATGTACATAACAAACTGATTCTCACATCATACATACGTATTAATATACATATATTTATATATATATATATATATATATATATATACCTATATGCATAGTTTAAACAAAATATCATTTAAATAATTTCATAACCTAGAATGCATACTTGTTCTAAAGTTTTCAAATGTTTTCACTTGCAAATGTTTTCAAAACTATTTAATCAGAAATCATATTAGTGATGTAAAAGTTTTGAAATACAACAATTTTTTTCTTTAATATCCGATATAAAAATTATTACTTAAACAATCATAAGCTTCTGTATAAATTTACAAAATCATAAAATAAAAACCTGCAACAATCGACACAGTCATGTTGACAAAATAATTAGTATTAGTAGGTATTTAACTACAGTGTTTTGGGAGATCGAAACGTTGTTCGGTGTGACTTTTTTTTTTTTTTTTTTTTTTTTCCGTTCGGAAATCCCCTCGGATACCTATCCTATATATATATCGGTGGCATGTCGGACTCGAACCGACTAAAACCGCACGCCGTCTCGGGTACTAATAGCCGGGGAACCAGGTATACCCTAGAAAGGAAGTCCCTGGTGCCCCGACATACCTCGGGTCATCTACAGACGAGTAGACGACCCCCCCCGTGTGGGAACCCCATGTTCCCTGTGCTCCCTAGAGGCGAGCGCGCTTCGCAACGCGCTCGCCGCCACCCCGGCCTGCTTCTGCTAGGGTGACAGATGGCCTCACCTGTCACCCCCAGGCCTGCGCTTATGGAGGACGGAGGTCGTTCTGCGACCTCCGGCGCCTGAGTCGCCTGCGGTACCTGGCCCGTTCCCGGGCCTGGCGGGCCGGGAGAGTCCTAAACCTCTCCCGGTCCCGCTCCGCCGTCTCCTTCGCGAGCATAACTTGCTCGCAGAAGGAGACGGCAGCGTTCCACGCACTCTCGCTCCGCACGATAGCCGCAATCAGGCTATCGAGCGAGAGAACTCCCACTCCGATGGCCGCCACGAGGTCTCGCCTCTGCTCAACCCACGCCGGGCACTCTGCCAGCGTGTGGAGAGCCGTGTCCACGATGGTCGCACAACGACCTCCGTCCTCCATAAGCGCAGGCCTGGGGGTGACAGGTGAGGCCATCTGTCACCCTAGCAGAAGCAGGCCGGGGTGACGGCGAGCGCGTTGCGAAGCGCGCTAGCTTCCAGGGAGCACAGGGAACATGGGGTTCCCACACGGGGGGGGGGGGGGTCGTCTACTCGTCTGTAGATGACCCGAGGTATGTCGGGGCACCAGGGACTTCCTTTCTAGGGTATACCTGGTTCCCCAGCTATTAGGACCCGGCGAAGGCGTGCGGTTTTAGTCGGTTCGAGTCCGACATGCCACCGTGGTGGTGGTATAAGAGGGGATGAAAAAAAAAAAGGTCCCACGGTGGAGTTCCGGCCAGTGATCGGTGTAACCTAGTTTTAAATTTGTACTGTATTGTAAGACGTGCAGTTACCCGAATTTATCAGTATGAAATAGTCCGATAAGTTGCTTCATTTGATCTCTATTTGGAAAATCGAAGAATATATTAATAATTGAGAATCTGTAGATACACAGCTCTAAACGCTAAAAAGGCTAAAAAATATATGTGTATTTGTTTATTGGATAGCAGACAAATACAGGGTCAGCTCAGAAACACAAAATCTGGTAGTGTTTAGTTTTGATGCTATCTTAATCTATTGTTAACTTGTTATCCTAACCAATGGTTTCCGACCAACCATTAGTCTCCATTATTTTTCTTGTTATCGATTAGTAAAACCAGTTCAGTATTCTATCACTGTACCACAGTATTTACACAGGTACATTGGAAGTACAAGTCAATAAGTGTTTAGATACGTACCGATCTAGTATTTTATATATGTCTAATAAAGTAAAATATGAAAAAAAATGTTTACAGGCACTCGGATAGGTCAAGCTTCAGAATGCTTCGTGTATTGGAAAGATCCTATGAGAAATGATACGTGGGGACTTAACTTCACCTCTCCCATTGATGCCAAACAATTTAGAGAATGTTGTGTAAGTATCCTCTAGCTTAGAATATATAAGAAGTGCTACGAATGTTTCTTTGTTTTAGTGAATCTTTTTTTTTCATGACTAACCGATCGATTAAAGAAAATACTTGTTGTATTCATCATCGTTTTCTCTTTGCCTTACTTTTCATTTATTCATCGAAACGGTTTTAACAGTCATTTTACTCGTATTCTTCAATAAACGATCAGTAACACTTAATCAATTGCAGATCGTTCACTTGTAAAAAATATGTTAACTTAAACAGTACGTAATATTAAATTTTCAATCGTTTATCTAGCCGCAGTAGTTAAAGATTCAAGTAGTTCACAAATCAGTACCTATCAAATCTTAAAAAGACAGTTAAGCAAGTTTAGCGGAAAAAATAATAAATATTTTTTGTTCAAATTTTATGAGGGCACATTTAATCCGATTACGCTATTAATACTTCAGCTATTAGACTCCCGCCCGAAAATAAACAAGAACATTAATGTATTTTTAACAATAAAATGAAGAAAATTGTTTAAAAATTTAATGTGGAATGTGTCATGTACAATAGAATAAAATTTAATATTTATCCTAACGAGAGTGAAAGAAATGAGAAGGTACAAAAGAAGTTGTAAGGCACAGAGGTGAAAATAAAGTTTCTGCAAGCAAAATATTCCTAGAAATAGGTACATTTACTGGCCTCATACTTACGTATGTATTAAGCATAAATTAAAATGCAATTTATTTTTATGATTTTAGTCCCCATCATTTAAATTCTCCCGCAAAGCTTCTTCAAGCTATAGCCTAAAGCTGGAACCTCCGGGTAGCAAGCAAAAGTTCAAGGCCAAAAGAAAGCCGGTGTCAACACCTGCAAGCCCAAATAGATCCAGGTAATTAATATCCAATTAACAGCTTTTAAAATATCAAGACTTAGAATACCAATACTCTGAAAATTGTTAGCTAAATGACTTATTGATATATTGTAGTGCAGAATAAGTAAAGATCTTAAGAGATTTCAAAGGCGGTCTATACATAGACATAAAGACGAAAATGACATATAACCATTTGTTTTCGGTGTGTCTCCAGTTTAAGTTTATTTTTTAAAATGACTAATCAAGATGTTTATGATATCTAATAATTTACAACGGGCCTTTACAAAGCGTCATTCTGCATAATATTGACAAACCTAATAAGTTTTCAAGTCATTTGGTGAACGGAACGCATATCTTAAAAAAGGACAATAAAGTCACAGGGTCGTAGCGGTACTGTAGTTACGAGTACTTCAATGGTCACTAAATACGGTCAAAATAATATGGTTGTGTATGTTAGCTTCATATACTTGCCTGAAAAATATTATATTCTTAAAGTAATTAGATTAATAAATATTTTGTCATATTCCAACATCTAAATGGTGGATCTGCAGAGAAGATAGCGTCTAACAATCAATCACTTTAATATTATAGATCCTTATTTGAATTATATGAATCATTTAGGGTGAGCTAGTACAGTATTCTAGTTATTTGATATAATATATCAAATAACTAGAATACTGTACCCATATGTTGTTACCCGTCCAATAAGTTTTAGATTTATGTTATCTGTTTAAATTTCGACTGTATAACATATTCATCAATGCGTGTGATTATAGTTTGACATATCGCGAGCTACATTGCACATGCATGACACAAGAACAATATGCACGGTTGAGAGCACAAGATCCACGTTATCGTAAGTATTAATTCAATAACATTCATTCCTTGTTAAAGATTGCTGCGACATGCATAACGAATTATGGGTTTCTGATGATACCCTCTATTTACAGCCACTTGTTTTACGAAATACTGGCACTGCTTTGATGGACGTAAAGGGATGGCACTATAAAATTCACAAAGCAGAATAAGTACATAAATTCTTTAAACGGTTTTTGTAACGGCTAATTAATAGAATTTTAATGTATTCCTTTACTGGGCGCCTGATGAAACTGATTAATAATAAAACGTTTTGTAAACTTAAAAACATAAACTTATCATGTATCACACGTCATCAGGGTATAAAAATTGTCAATGCTTGTACTTTCTATATTTAATTTTTCGTTGCTAGCTACATTTATTTCAAGAATATAGTAGCTCAGTTTCTTCTTTTGGTTGTATGCGTCGATTTCTGAAACTACAAGTCAGATTTAAAAGTATGTACTTTTTAACCAATCCAATTTTTAAGGAAGGTCATTGGATATTTATGTGGTAGTGAGAGTGGTACTGTAGGGAAAGAACAGCATTTTTTTATAAATATTATCACAATGACAAAGTAAATACACCTTGAACGTAGATACAAATAATAATATTAAAGAATTAAAGTTAAAGGTTTGATTCTATGAACAAAACTGATTTTGTTGGATCAAATAAAATCTTTCTTGTTAAATATTTAATTTACCTATGTAACTGTGTTGTATTAATGTAGGTTCGTCAACTCTACCTCGAACTACTACTCGTGCAATCGAAACAGACGTAGGTGCGGCGAGCACCGCCGGCCGCTCGGAAAAGGTTGCTGCAGCCACTTCATCTACTTCACTTTATGACAACGTTACCAACTCACAGCCACCTCCTAAGCGTTAGTATTATATAAAATCTATTACTCTATGTCTAGCTTAAAGCACCGCATTCCCTTTAAATTAAGCTAGTAAAACCACATTATTGTTGTCTCTATTGCCTCTTTAAAAAAACATATAAACAATATTTGTTGATAACAATTGAATAACAGGATGTGGTAATAGCAAAATACATTCTTGTCACCAAATTTCTTTAGACCCTGAACTTGAGACTATGATTTCAATTTTTATTTCTATCAATTACAGCAGCATCCAGACAGGCTGAAAGTCAGCCACCAACACGACCACCCAAGTCTCAGGAGACGTCGACCATGACTACTAACACTTCAACTGCACCCAAAACAGTCACTGCCTCAGTAGGAACGCATGGTACTAATGTGAGTATAAACTTATTTTAATTTCAAAAATAATAAATAGTCTTGTGCCTAGCCTTAGTGGACAACAGAATTTCAGCAAGAACCTTACGCATACAAAGACCTCCAGTTTCAATCACAGAATCCTAAATAAAATCCTGAGATCATGTTGTAACGTAGGTAGTAAATTAATGGAATCATTTTAATGTACATTCATCCTAATTTATTAATTTGAATTAAAGACGATTTTTAAAGAATTAAAAAACAAACGAAATTAATCTTGATTTCACAGACTACGGAAGAACCCCAAGCTAGCGGGGGAGGAGCTTCGTCTCAACACAATCAGGATCTGAAATCAGAAGGCGTCCAGGCTGGTGGTACTCTCACAACCTCTAAATCCTCTGCTACTTCCACACGTTCGGGCAAAGAGCATTTGCCACATATGGGCAAGAGCGTCGACTACGGCGACGAGAATGAATCAGTACGTATATCTTTTATTTACGGTTATGATATTGTTGCCAAACGGTGCATTATTGTTGCAAAACAAAATACGCGATGTTATCTTTAACAGGATCAAAATATAATGTGGTTTGTGGTCATTGGTTTCAAAAATTATATTTGAACGGACAATTTTCTAAGTTATCAATAATTAAGTACTTATTCAACAGGACTGTATCCATTTTCAGTCAAGGGAATCGGATAGACACACAGCACATCATCACAACGTTATAAATAACAATACATCAGGATCTAGGCGCACTAAGTCCAAGAGTACTGAAGATATGAATATGGGTAAGTACTTGAATTAAGTAAGATATAAGTCTATTACCATTGCAGCGCATAATAGACATTAAACCTCGGGATATCAAAACAAATTATATGTATATAAGTATAGTGAAACCAGACCCTTTTAGACAAAGTACAATGAACTCTAATAATTAAATATCTTTAAATAACCAGTTAAAAGTAATTAGTAAAGATTAGTAGACAGAAAAATCAAAGATTTTGAAAATAGTTCTATGTAAATCTGTATCTATTTTTTTTTTGTAAATATTATATATCTATAAAAAAAAACATCTACATATTTTAAAATATAGAAATATTTCATCAGACGCAAATACATTGAAACGCATGCTAAAACCAATGCCGTCAACGGAGAGCCCTGTAACCTCACCGGAGATGGGTAGACGGCGATATGGCGGTGCGGCACCGTGCCCGCCGTCGTGCGGATCACATGGACATCGTCACCAACAGCACATGCACCACGGGCACTACTCGCATGTAGTCAACAATAATAGCAGACAAAGCTCTCAGCGGTAAACATCTTCTACTTAATAAACAATCTTTGATTCGATGTAACGTTTTGAACGATGTTATTATGCCGCGTAAAGTAATTTCCACCCTAAGTTAATCCCACCTCCACAACTACTATTTGTGAGATGCAGTACCTTTGAATTTCTATCTGTGAGACACATTTACCATCATGTTGTCATCAAAAAAACAATTGCACGTACCTATATTACGCGCAATTGTTTTTTCTTATGTAACTAATGTTTGCAACTTTCAAAGAACTGAATTACTAATTTTCAAATCTCGTGGACCCTTTTAGGCACTGATAACAACATTCTTTACCACAGTCGCGGCGTTGGAGTAGGAGCAGCTCCTAGTGGTTATCCCGGTCGTGGCCTATATTTGGAACTAGGAGGCGGAGAACGTGATATGTCTCCTCCTTCAGACAACGTGATGTTTGACAATCAATGCTATGCGACCACGCCGTCGTCATCCAATGGGAATTCTGACCAGGACTCGTGCCAACGACGCGATTCAAGGCAACATCATCATGCAGTGAGTAAATTTAAACAATGTTTTTAACGTGACGGTTTTTTTAGTTTGAAACCCATAATATTTTCTATTATGTGTGTACAGATTACTACATTTCACTCATTTGCTATAGTATATACTTATAATATATATTATTTTCCTTAATAAGTAGCTGTTAAAATTTCTTTAAAATATAGTAAGCAACTGTTATTATCTTTTTATAATCACTATAATAAACACTTCATTCATCACTATAATCTGTGCGTTCATTTATATTCTTTTTGAATTTTGATTGATAACGTAATTGAGCTAGAAATCTTTGTCACAATAATTGAGTTAACGAGAATGACGGTTTATCTCAAAACAAGTTTGTATGCTTATATTATCGCGGTGCGAAAATCAAACTTGCATTAGTTCGTTTTTTTTTACACTTAATAGTGCATCCTGATTTTGTAACAAGTTCGTGTGTTATTTTTAATCTACTTTTAATATTTTATTGGTACATTTATTTATCCAACATTTGATATATAATTGCGTTTATACTTATGATTTATTTTAGTTTAATTATGGAGAGGGTTATATATTTATTTACAACAAAACAAAGTCTTTCGTCTAGAAATACTTTTTTTATCTAAAAAACATTGAATAATTGACAGGTTTTCAAAGTATTTACTCAGAGCTGGCCTTATCTGGAGCCTCACTGCTTAGGCCTCATCTGAAATAGAGAAGTTTTATGAACAAAAACGAATGATAAAACCTACGAGGCGTATTTTCTTCATTTGAAAGATAACATTTGTAATCAGAGATTCAAAGTTCACAGAGTTTTTTTTTTAACCAAAGTTCCTGTTTTTACTAAAACTGTTATGAATGTAGTTAATTCATATCAATAAAAGTTGATTCCATAAGCTTTCATTGTTTCTTTTAAATTACAATTTTTTATTCTACGTATTATATGTATGTATTTAAAAAAAAAAGTATTCTATCAGTCAATCTAGTACTAGCTCAGCTTAGTTAGAAACTAGATGGCGTTGTGTGTCAGATCTGCGAAAATATTATTATAATGATTCTTGTTGACCTATTTACATTTTATCGATAACATGACCGAATTAACATTAATGCGTTACTCGATATTTTAAAGAATGTATTAAATGTCAAAGTTAAAATTGCTACCTCAAATCTTAGATACGCCCTATTTTCTGTTAAGGAAACATTGCACATATTTAGAAATTAAAAGATGTAATCAAACAATGATCGTTTTTGAGAATGTCTCTTACCTTCTTTTCCTGCAGAAGCCGTGTCTATCTCGTCAAGCGTCCCAGTCAAGCGCTACACCAGCTCCAGGATCACCCACGTCTCGTCTGCTGCTTGAGTATGAGATGCACTTAAGAAACACCCTTGCTAAAGGCATGGACGCTGAAAGTTATAGCCTACACACCTTCGAAGCAATGCTCAGCCAGAGTATGGAGGATTTAGGTAACAGACCTTATTTCTGATAGAATGTTTATATCGATAATCTAGTATTTACAATCTTTAAGAAAAAAATCAGTCACAGTTTTGTTAAATGTTTTAACTGGGCCGAATGAAACTATCAGGCAATAGTTGTCTGGCTATGTCCTTTTGCTGTGCCGTAATACTAAGAGCACCATTAAATTATTATGTCGTGATCAGGGCCTCAATTCCGCTATTTTATGTTCACTCCAAGGCACTGTCATACCACTGACACGCTATTGAGATGCCATCGAGTGGCCATTGGCATCGGTATAAATAGCGGTAGTCTACACTATCTTAGTGTCTTTATAGTGGCGATGGAATAGCAGTGGCTCATCAGTGCGTAAAGATTATCTATCTGTATATTTATTTTATATAGATTTACTATATATTCATTAATTGCTTTTCAGTATGTTACCCGTCATAGGCTAACGTTTTAATGTGATAAACGTAAACTACCTACAATTTGTCTTATTTCTAATATAATATGAAAGGTTATCTCTACTAATTAACTAGTTAGACATTTTTAGGTACACTTATGCCTATAGTCGAGTAAAATGTACTGTTCGAGTACTTGGGAATTACAAAACAAAAAATATTTTTTGATTGAGCACGATTACTTCAACCGGAATGCCAAACATCATTCCAAGTAATCTAAGCTACCCAAATATTCTCAGCTAATAACAAATTTATGTTACTTAGAATTCAATGACAACATGCCGCCATCAAATCAACGTAGCCCTTATCCACCTCGACTACGTAAGTACTAAATTCTAATGCCACAAAGTATGGTTTTAACATTTTGTAGTTTTCGTCATATTTGATAAGTAATAAAGTGAAAAAGCATGCTAATTTATGAAGTCAATTTTTAAAGAACAGTTCTTATACAATATACACTACACGGTTAAAACTGGTTACAATTTAATTTCAACCCTGCTTTTATTTTTTGTTGAGGACCGACCCAAGAATCAATTCTACAATCTTTGAGACACCTCAAGGAGGCTGCGATAAGGGAAAGAGGTGAACACTATTTATTTTATTACTGTATGATTGGTATTATATATGCATCTGTCTATCTATACATAAGTATTAGATGTATCACAAAACTTTATGTTTTCATCCCTAATTAGTTTTCCGTTACATAATTTACGGTTCATTCAAGTTTACATAATTTTCACTGTTAAACATTGGTGTTATTTATTTAAAGGAATGCCACTTTCGAACCCAGGAAATCTCAGAGCACAAATTATAAAAAAGAAAATTAACTTGGTAGTAATAATTTAAAATTTTACGAAAAGTCATTCATTTAATTTATGTAGGTACTCGGAAATATTCAATATAAATTTCACAAAATTTACAATTAATAAAAAAAATGTTCGTATCACAGACTAAGTCCTATATATACTGTCTTACAAATAGTAGTAAATGGTATACATTGATTGCACTTGTGAAAAAATCTAACGTATAAAAAAAAACAAGTAATGAATCTTAAACTTTAGACATACATAACTTTATAACACTCAAATAGTTGAGTAACAAATGAACAGAAAACATTAACTTTTTGTTTAAGTGTTTCTATAAAAGCCAATTAATTAGTAGTAGTAAAACTTTGTTAACACGAAGTTTTATTAAAAATTCTTATGTTTAAAATATATTTCGAATTATTGCATGATAGTAAATTAATGCTTAGTTAGGTTATATATAATCTACCTCTCTCTCTTCTATCTTAATTTAAGAGACAAGCCTTTGCCGGTGGAAAAATAGCCACTCAAATATACTAAATATTTAAATACTAAATGCTTGGTTTTGGCACTTTCGCTTTCAGTTAAATTTTGAGAGACTTAAAATATAATTCAATAAAATACTTAAGTAATAATAGTTTAATGTATTTCTTGAACTATACTTTCTAAATCATTAATAGTTACAATCAAGCACATTAAATTCAAGTAGCGACAGTAATAGATTGAAACATTCTGGGGATAAAATATCATCTTGAAAACATAGTTACATTTATGCGTGGTTTAAAAGCCCTCAATCATAAGGTAAACTTAACCGTGCTCATACGTCACATTTTACTACTAAGACACGACGTATAAATTTAAAAAAGAAACGTATGAAATGTTTTTGTTTTTTTTTTCAAAAGTAGATATGTATTGCCAGATACTATGTTTTGTATTGGTTTAATTTCAATGTACCTATATAAAAATTAGATATAAAAATATAAATATCAATATTATGTTATAAAGTTAAGACTTATAAATATAACAATGAGCTTCGATATTTGCAAAAAGAAGCAGCACAATGCTCCGGTGGTGGCAGTCGATCTTCTACTTTACCATTGCCTCATCGCCTTGGCGTGGAGAGACAGCACAGTGCACGATCGGACCGTGACGGATACTATAGGTATATACTTCTCATATTACATCTAATCGTTAGACCCCCTAAGGCTGTGCATGATATAAAAATAACTACAACGGCAATTTTTATCCCCATAAAATATACAACAATCACTAGCACTCATGCTTATCATAGTAGAGAGCTATGATAAGCATGATTGCTAGTGATTGTTTTATATTTCATGGGGATAAAAAATGGGGATAACTATTGAAGATAATACAGAAATGTTAGATGTAATTGCACTACTTTGACAAACAATTGAGGTAGTAATTCTTTTCAGTGACCGCAACGAACTTATGCGGGAACGTGAGCGTGATCGAGAACGTGGTTACTTGAGTGATCACAATTCCAGGTAAGTGATTAGTGTCCAATTTTAATTTATTTTAGTCCAAACTCCAGAAAACTCCTCCAAAAAACAGTCCAGAAATTTACTCTTACGAGACAACTTAATACAACTCAATCGATCTAAGTGGCGTGCAATGGGAGAGGCCTATGTCCAGCAGTGGACTGCGATAGGCTGATGATGAGACAACTTAATAAGTAGAAATTCCGGAGATCGTTTTATTTTTACTGACTCACCTAATTTATTGAAATTGGTTTGAAGCAATGTTTCACATCACAAGAAAAATAAATTTTCAAATTTGCAATAATATACTTATATTTAAATTTCGATTATGAATAATAAGAGCACGGTGGCGTAGTGCCGCCGCGCCGCTTCCTACAGTGCCGAGTCTAGTAGATTAGGTCCCCATATAGAATAACAGCAAATTGTTATTCTGAGTCTGGGTGTTCTTTGGGTTCCTTTCATTAGTGTTTGTACAGTCCCCTGCGACACAGGATATATTCCTAGTGCGGTTGTTGTCAATAAAAAAAGAAGAAATAATAATAATAATTTTTTACTGACTGAAATCAGGAATACATGCTGCCTATGTTAGAAAATTAATTGACTCTTGGCACTTTGAAAGCTAGAGTTAACGACGATGTCTGTGCTAATATAAACTGTGTGACAGACACCGGAGCCTTCCTCCGACAAGTAAAATTGTAATAATTGTAATTTTAGAACACTTACAAGTAGTATAGCACTTTGTTAAAGTATGTTTAGTAAAAAATAGTAAAAATAATATAAAAACAAAAGGTGTGTATTGTAAAACTGTATGTGCGCGATTGTGTATGATGAGCGTGTAACACATATTATGGGTGTCCTTGTGTTTCTGTGTGGTGTGTGTTTATGTGTGGTGTGTGTTTGTGTACGGTGTGTGTTTATGTATAGCGTGTATTTGTGTATGGTGTATATTTGTGTGTGTGTGTGTGTTGTAGTGTACACCATGACGACTTTAGATCACTTTTATGAACAAGCTTTCTGTCTCTTCATACTTTGCGTTTTCAAGGTACTCAGTAATTACGTTCTTACATTCCAGTCTTGTTAAGTTAGTCTGTTATAAAGGCGATCACTAAGACTCTGGTAGTGTCTACCTGCTAGTGCCGTCCTTATATGATGTGTTGGTCCTTACATGATTGTTGTTATCCATCTGTGACCGAGGATTAAAACCCAGAGAAGAATTTCTGTGGAGAGTTATAAGGAGGACACACAGCTGTCCCACAGTCAATACAGGAAATTCTTTGCATAAGTTAGAAGTCGAGTATCGGTAAGGCCTGTTTAGCACTGCCTTCAAGACAACCCGCTGCGCTCTTTTCAAACGCAACAATGAAGTCTTGAATGTTCCGCCCAATACACGATGTGTGATTTATTACATAAACTTCTAAACAACAAACACACACGTTATCATATTTTTTAATTTTTTTTTGTAATTATTCTGGATGATTGTAATCCATCACAAATCCATCCATAAACTGTAGTAAATTAATATTAATATTTTATTTTTAAATCAAAAAACGTTTACCAGCATTCAGGTTTCGAAATATTGCAGATTTGGTTTGTACAACAAAAACATGCCAGAGGTCTCTATTTTTGTATTATATATTTATTTTTATATTTCTTTGTACATTTCTATATATATATATATATATATATATATATATATATATATATATATATATATATTATTTACTTTATTTTAAACTAAGTTTCGTTTATGCATGTTATAAGATTTCAGTTTTAAATAATAGGTATCTTACTATTGAAGTAATGTAAAAAATTGGTTTTATGAATGTTTGTTACTCAATCGATTCGATTGATCAGATGAGCACAGAGATCGACTATAATCTAGAATACCAGCTACCTTTATTTTAAAGTGATTAATGATGAATTAATTGAAATTGAAATCTCGCACAAAATCAAGTTTTTAAAACATTTTAAAAGTTATTGCATTCTGACAAATTAAAATTTGCTTCAGGGAGCGATCAGGGAGAGATCGTGATCGCGATCGTGAAGGATATCTTAGTGACCATCAATCAAGGTAAGTTATTTTATAATATGTTAACATAATTCTTCATAATATTTTATGCTTATTCTAACGCTCTTTCACTCACAAGAAATATCAACATAGCTTTTGTAAGATTACGGATAAAGAATACAGAGTGTCACCGCCCCTATTCACCCCGTGGGTGTTGTAACAGTCGACAAAGGGCAACCGCACTGCAAAGGGAAGGAAAACTTTACTTGTGTTGTTAAATATAATCTAAATTTATTTGAAAAAGAATCCCTACTTTATTTAAGCCAGCAAAAACTTGAGAACGACTTTAAGGATTTTATACATCTTCTCTTAAACTTTTCCAATCTGTACCTATAAAAGAAGAAACTGACCGGTTGATTGACTGACTGATCGATCAACGCACAGCTGAAACCGCTAAGTCTAGAAGCATGAAATTTTGCACAAATGTTCCTGAGGTGACGTAGGTGTGTTAAGTATATAACGATCGGATGGCGTAGTGGTTTGTGTAACGGACTGCTATTCCAAAGGTCGCGGGTTCGATTCCCGCTCAAGTCAAACATTCGTGTGCATGAACATTTAATGTTTGATTTGGTCTGGATGTTTCTATGTATAATAAGTATGTATTTACAAAAAAAAAAAGTATATATGTATTTATATCAGTTGTCTAGTAACCCATAGTACAAGCTCCGCTTAGTTTGGGACTAGATGGCGTTGTGTGAATGTGGTAGAATATTACATTATACACCTTCGTCACCTACCACAACCACCAAAGGATTTTTCAAAATGCCACTCCAAGGGTGCAACATGGGGGTTGTAAATTTATATAAAACTTCGTTATTTTGTGGTAGTAGCGATTTCAAACTCACAGTAAATACTCTTTATTGAAAGTAATAAACAGCGATGTTACAAATTTTTCAAAACTACCCTTAAAAACTTTATATGGGGAACTAGTTTTTAACTCCATTCTCATTCCGTGTCATTGTCTGATGTCGACTACCACGCGGTGGAGTCGCTGGCAAAAGCTAGTACTTTATAGAAGGTAAGAAAAATTAAGGAAATTGCGCATAAAAATTTAAAATTACAGAAAAATTAATGACTATTTTAATGACCTTTTGCAGTTTACAAGATTGATAATTCGTAGATACGTTTGACACTTTCCCCGAGTAGCAGAATATCTAATAAAATATCGGATAAAGTACGGAGAAAAAAATTTGCAGAAAGTTTTATTTTTATTTTGAAATAAGTTAGGTATGGAACTCCACCATCTGCTGCAATTGACAGTTTACGTCTAGGGATATTGAAATCTGTGATTTGCTTTGAAAAATCTTAGACGTGAACGAAAAAATTGCTTCACGCCATTGACAAATAAATGAATACGTATTTCTGTACTTTCCTTTAATTTTTATTTTCTTTAAGTATATTATTTCATTTCATATCATCCTCCTTTCGCTGCTATGATTTTTCCTTTCTTAAAATTCTCCCAAATGAAACATAATGAAATTCTCCAGTTATTGAATTAAATTATAAAAAAACTATTTTGATTCGATCAGAAATGAATTATCTGTAGTAAACTGGAATGATATCTACTTTTTACGGACATCTTTTTGGTATTGTCAAGCAACATGTCCCTCGAATGAACTGTAAAAATTCTACTTTTCCTACTAGGTTCAGTCAACTCCTTATTAAATAATTCAAAAGCAAGTTTCAAACAATAATCAAATGGAAAGAGTACCAAAATTTGTTTGACTATGAGCAATTCTCCCTATACTGACGTCGCTTCTGTAAGGAATGTGCTTAATGCTATGCTAACTATCTTAATAATGTTGACCAAAGTATCTACATATATAAACCCTAAATACTTCTGGAGTTACGTTGCTAATAAGCAAAACAATGCAGGGCTTTCTCATAACATGTGTTATAATAATATTTCTAGAAGTGACCGTCGTGACAATATTTTAAATCAGTCTATAAACCATCAACATTAGATTTACGTACATGGGTCCCACCCACCACTATACTATAATGTTAACCATGATATAATCTTGGATATCGATATTGATGTCTCTAAAAAAAGAAAAAAGAAAAGTTAGTAACATGCTTACAACACAATGCAAAGATACAAAATTAGGTTATTATTCCGATTTTTCATTTGATGACTTTATCTTTAAATTAAACTCAAAAGAGTACGAGAACTGAAAATAATCAATCTTTTTCACTTTATATCTTTTTAATTGGTGGTGAAGGGGATGTTTGGCGATGACATAGGGGGATGAAATAAATCGTTTTAGAGATATGACTAAAAAGATACAACGGTAGGTTAGTATTTATCAACAACGCATTGTATGCAAGTGAAACAAAGTTAAAAGAAATTGAAAAACATTAAAGAAAAAGAAAATGCTTTTTGCCTACGTTATTGTCATGTTTTGGAAAAAAGTTATGGCCACCCAGATTTCTTCGTGCCATTTTATGTCTCAGAGAAGAGGGTCAATGATGAAAAAGATGACTTTAGATTTATTTGATAAATGATAATATTTTCCAGCGATAATAAATATATTTTTAAGTAAACTTATTTACGTTGTTTGGTGATTCAATTTTGGTGACACTTCAATTATTTCGAAACACTATAAAAATATTTGATGACTGATATTATTGCAAAGTAATTCTTAATTAACATTAAGGTTACGATTTTGCTATTATTTGGTGATATAAATTAGGTGATCTACTATTTTAGGAACAAATACTATTTATTAGACCATTGAAAATAATGGCGGGTGAGGAGGGCTCGGGCGCGGTCCGAGGGAGTGGTCTCTTTTTGTGAAGCTGAAATGCTCTAGAAAGAGACCGCTGACCGGGATCGGGAGAGGGCCGATCCCAAGCGTAAAGGACGCTGGCGGCGATACCAGCCGTCGACGAGGCCGCAAGCTGCCAGAGGCAGGGGACCTCTGGTAGCAGATTAACTGCTGCGGTAGGCGATAGGATGGCGGCCTGATCGCAAAAATGATTTGGCCGTTAGGCGGGGGAACCCCGCAGCTTCCCCAGGATAGGGCTTTAGTGGACGTGGCTTCGATTCAGGGGGGGACATGAGTGGTGGTTTTTAGTGGAAATAACACATACTCCTGGCTCCTACATCCCCAAGGAGCCGGCGATCCGAAAGAATTTTCCACCCCGTCAACAAAAAAAAGACCATTGACAATACATTTATTAGGTGATTGATAAAATCATACCCTTTTAAATTATTAAAACAATTTTTTTAATCTATATATGTATTGTTTTTTTGGTAACATTTGGCGACGCAACAAATACTTTTGATTTTCATGTTTAATCTTGATTCGTAGTAATTAGTTCATTTAAGTGTACTACTGAGAAAATAATACCCACTAATTTAATCAACTATGTTTTAGTTCATTGAAATAAAATGAGCAACTAAGCTGATGTGAATAAACCGCTTCTTCCAGCTCCATGGGTAGAAAGTAAACCTTTCAACGGGTCTATGCTATTAACGGAAAAGCTAGCAAGTTCCTTTTAAGTGTTATTTGTTAGCTCAATAGGGGCAGGTTTTTTTTTAGGTAAAAAGTATCAGTTTGCTTTATTGTTCAAACTTAGCTAGTACAGAAATCACTTCACAAGAGAACTATTTGTTTTAATTCTTCGACTGTCTTTGGCAGTGTCATCGCTGAGAATACCTATTTAATAAAGGTAACACAGGTGCATCGACAGCCTTTATTTAGTTTTTCTTTATTCTGTGTTTATTATTTGACCGCGGTTAATGATAGAAAAACAAAGGTACCTTATATTTTTAAGTATAGAGTAATACAGCCTTAATGGACTACCTACTGATCTAGAATCTATCACACCATTGTGTAAAAAAAGCACATCGCTACCCTGTTCAATTGTACAAAATTATTACTATTAACTATGAAAAGAATAATGTTGTTAAAGAAATTTGATACAGTTAATATACAATAATTATTTAAAAACATAAATGATCTTCTTTTTATAAGTATAGGACTAAAATTTTATAATAATGGCAAAACATAGGCGTTTAATAGGTATTTGTGTGCATGTTCCGTGCAAATATTGTATTTATTTTATTCTTTAGTAAAAATACCCATACTCAATTTTTCGTAGGTCTGTTTGCCCACAATCATTATATTTACCAGCAAATTGTAATTTACAGTCACATCACTCATTTAGGGGTCTCCTCTGTTAATATAAGTACCGGCAAAAATACCGGCGAAAATTTTCACATTTACCAAAGAAACCATCACCTTTCTTTGTGGTACATAGTTGATTGCCTTTATTTATCAAAGAAGTAAGGAGGAAAATATAGTATAAAGCTACTAAAACAAAAGCAATCAAGTATTAGCTTTTAGATTATACCAGAATATTATTTAAAAAAAATGGAATTTTATTTTGTTATTAGCAATGTGAATTTATTATTGAAATATAGCTCTCGTAGTATCTTTTTTGCAAATAATAAAACTAATAATAAAAAAATAACAAAAATCAATAATAAGGCTTTGAATTGGATTGCTTGTCGACTTAATTACTCTTCATATTAAGAATTTCTGAGCCAGAGATCAGACACGACAGTAATTACGTTTAAACGATATTTATACGTTTTCAGCAGACATTTAAAAATTATCTAAACATTTTAAGTTAGGTACCTAAGTTATTTAATCTTTTAAAACTAATTTTGATTAAGTTTTCAAAGTTCACAAATTTGATAACACGGTTACAATGCTGAGGGCATAATAATAATTAAACATAAACTAAATTACTTAGTGGACCCTTTTTCTCTGTGCCGTGCTTTAAATTTTAACAACATGGTACCCATTTTAAAGTAACGGTGGCTTATCAAATTATACTTTATACCTTTGATTTACTTTAGGTTAACCTAAACTTAATATATTATGAATACGTGCGAAATACTGTGTCATCATCAGCAGCTGTTGTCCTTCGTAGTTTGCTCCTTTAGCCGGCTCTTACGATACCCATTGCTCTCGAGTGTTCGCGAGTTTCGTTGAAACAGACTAAATTTTATTGATAAAATACCCTAATGACGGCAAAATATGTTTCAATATGAAAGTGTTACGTGTGAATTGTCATTAAAATACAAACTGCCGGTTATACAAGCACACACTAACTTCGTACTTAATAATATTTTATGATAAAACATGACATTTTTACAGAGATTTCCATTTCAATGATAAAAAACAGATTTCTACATACATATATCAAAACCATTTTTTTATCGGTATAAAGTAAATTTAAGTTAATTTTATTTAATACTAGAAAGTATTTGTTTTTAAATACGAGTAATTCTCAATAGTAACTTATATCTAAGATTTAAATTTTATGTTTGCAAAAGGTATCGTTTAGATGCGCTTGTTAATTTACTAAAAATAACCTCTGCTACAACTATACATACATCACACAAAGCAAAAATAACAAAGCTAACAAAACGAACTATAACAATTTAAGGTAGATAACTACAAATATTAGTACCGGGTACATATTTAAGACAATATCATTAGTTATAAACATTATTTTGTCTATATCTAAATTTTTTATTCTGACTTCTTAGGATAATGTAGTCAGAAGTCAATTTAGATTTTTGTGCAGTTTATTTAGTAAATATAACAAATATGTATATATAACTAAGTTATATATAATTAACTTTTGCCCGTGACTCCGCCCGTGTTTACGTCCTTCCTTATCTAACTATCTCCATGCAGTATTTTATTTAAATCGGTTCAGTGGTTTAACCGTAAAAGCGTAACAGACAGACAGAGTTACTTTCGCATTTTTAATATAAAGTAGGGATTTTGAATGAAGATAAATAATATTAATATGGATATGTTTTCTTATCGGTATGTTTTGACTGAACGTTCAAAGTACAGTCGCATTAGATTCTCCAATTATATGTAAGAAATACAATAATTGGTTTTAGAGAATGTTAACCAACACTTTATTTAAAAACCAAACGAAAACAAACAAATGCTGTGTATGAAAATCCATTTATACCCTTTGTCGTCGGAAAAAGCTTGTTTTGAAAAACAGGAGCCAAAACAGGTTCTACATCACGGGACAGAAACGGATAAAACTTCTGGGTTGCATTTGTCCGTGATTGTTCCC
The DNA here is from genome assembly GCA_902825455.1 of Arctia plantaginis. Classification (NCBI taxonomy): domain Eukaryota; kingdom Metazoa; phylum Arthropoda; class Insecta; order Lepidoptera; family Erebidae; genus Arctia; species Arctia plantaginis. Next base: position 11,594,993 of record CADEBD010000314.1, on the reverse strand, counting down.
GTTCCTGTAATGCCAATGTCCGATAGTTTCTTTATTAACAGGTCATGACTAATTGAATCAAATGCCTTCTTTAAATCCATGAAGACTCCTAGTGCTATTTGCTTTCTATCAATGTTGAGTTTTACTTTTGTCATGAGATCTGCTGTAGCTGACAGTGTGTTAGATTTTGATCTGAAGCCATACTGCTGTTTGTAAAAGAAATTCTGTGCCGAGAGATACGTCTCAAGGCGCTCATATAACAGTTTTTCATAGATTTTTGACAATACCGGAAGAACAGATTTGGGCGGTTTGCCCGGCTCCGAATTAGACCCAGTTTTTAATATACAGACAGAAATATTGGTGTAAGTTTGGCCATTTTAAGACTGTCGGTGAAAATGCCATTTTCCAGATTATAATTTAAGCAGTTTGTAAGTTCATAAAGGATGATATTTTAACGCATTTTATTGATTTGCTATTAATCCCATCTAATCCGGCATTAGTATTTGTGAACTTGGCAACTTCTTTCGTTGTACATGGCTAAAACCATATTAACGCGATTGATCCATCAGTGTTTGCGCCTTTTGTATACGTTAAATTATTCTGGAAATTTGCTGGTATTTGACTATAAGCCCACATCCGAGAAAAAATCATTAAAGTGTGATAGCATATTGATCCGTTATGTAATCATTGGGTGTTAAAAGTTTATTTGAAAATGATGGGTCTCTTACTTTGTTGTTAGAAAGGTTATTTATCAGCTTCCACATAATAAACAAATAATAATATAAGTTCGTTCGCTCGTTTCTTTCCTTGATGAGTGATTCTTCCAATAATTTGTCTTCCGGTTTTTTTTTCTAATTTATTCCATATTATATTTCAACCATTAATTATCTCTATAATTTTTCTGTTGATCCAGTCTTGGCGAGGTGGGTTAAGAATTTTAGTCTTTGTGACTCTACTATTGCTGACGCATGAATTCAGCTTCTCTTCAAGTAGTTCATACAATTTATTACCGATATCTGTGCAGTGTTCTATAAAACTATACTATGTAATTGTCCGTAGTCAATAGCCTCTTAACTAACTCGATGCAATATTTCGCGATATTATGCGATATTTCTGTAATTCAAAGTATATTATGCTTGTGGTACGACATATGGGTTTCAATTATGGTAAAATTGAAATTGTGTCTTTTAAGTTTTGAGCAAATATGGTCTATTATTGATTTTGTTGAAGCTGTTTCACATGTACAATATTTTCGTCTAATTTATTCATTATATCGTAGCTATTTTCCTGTAGCACATCCTTGTAGTTATTAGTTGCCTGTTGTTGTCTCAATGAATTAATGTTGAAATCTAAAAATACAACACCTCTCTTTCTTTCATACATTTGCTGCATTCCATCAAGAGAATAGTGGTCGAGATGGATCCAAATTTAGTGATTGTCACCTTGAGACTGATTCTCTGTGGCATGGTGTTTTAGGCTATTGCAAATTAATATTGACACTCCACCACCTCTCATGTTGCGCATGTATTTCAAGTTGTGAATGTAGCCGGGAATCTGAAGACTAAAAGGTTATAGCTTCCTCGTTTGATTTAATTATTGTTTCTGTGAGGATGATTATATGTATCCTGATTTGAAACGACTCAACAACGCATTTTAATTCATTCAATCTCACCGGTTTACACACTCCCCGGTACACTATAAAAATCGTGAAGACTTTTTGGTAGAAGCAATAGCTTCGGGGTTATCAACAATATCGTAGATAATTGAGTTCACGTAGCGCGTAGGTGTTTGAAGGTGAGCAGTGTCATGTGGTTTTAGTTTTTTGACGAGGTTTTTACGGTCTTTGGCACACCTCTCACATATTTTATAATTAAGTTTTTATCTTCTTTATAGTATTTTTGCTGTTCAGGGGTTTGATCTGCGTATATTTTGAGATTGCCCAATTTCTATCATATCATATCATATCAATAGCTAATAGATTAGTAGAATAGAAAGATTTTTTGCCGGAGCTATATTTCCCAAGGCGGTATACTATTTTGGACTGGAAACTTTCATATGGTCTGTAATATTTTAGTCGCTTGTTTCATGTTGATGTCTTTCCTTTCGTCTCTATTGTTTAAAACGGGTTCCGGCAGTCCATCTAAGATTATGTTTTTCTTCTAAAATTTCGTTCTGTTATTTCAGATATATTAGACTTGTAAGAAGTGTCTGTAGGCTGCATTGATTAGCTGACGTGTTTTTAAGCAAGTTTATTTCAGATTGCAAAGCTTTAACGTTCCTATTTGTAATATTATTATTGGTCTTTATGTTTAAGAGATCAGATTTTATTGTATTTTGCTCCATAGTAAGGTTTTGGATGTTAGTTTTTATATCAGCCACCTGTTCTTTAATAGCTGAAACATCGTCATTCATTTTATTATTAAATTCTTGCTGACTAATGTTTAAATTTGTGAGCATCGCCGTCATTTGTGATATTTGCTTACGAATTTCGTTTAACTGTTCCCTGATATCTTCGCAGTCATCAAAATGCTTTCTCTTAATACGCGTAACCTTTAATTTATCTGTAGACTCAGGTGTTGTGGATAAATTTAGGCCACTTAGGAACTTCTAGTAGGCGAGCGTAGTACACTCATCATAGATCTGTGGCACAGTGTCTATCACGCCTATCGTTAAACCGCCGTAAGCTTGGCCCTCCTGATGGTTTGCGGGACGCGGGGCGGGTGATGCGCTCGGCTATACATGACACGATGTACTAACTCGATATCTTCAGATTTATTTCTTTGAGATTTAATCTACACACGATGTAATAAAAATCGAATTTATTTCCATGTATTATAATTCGGTGTATTGTAAGTTTTTATAATTAATTGTAAAATTTAATACTGTAAAATAATTTTAATAAAATCACCTTATCTTCATCATGTAAATTATATTCAGATACAATTTTAAAAATTAAGTAAAATAATAAATATTCTTTATTAGAACTTTAACTGTAGAACCTCTGTAAGCCGAACTTTAAGTTTTTAAATCCTTTTGTGACGCAGAGTCGGCAGATTATCCATGTTGCAAAATAATACCGTGTGTAGCAGTCTTAAGAAAAATAACACGTACAGCCATGCTTTCACATCAGTCACTGCCGGCGGACAGCGACGCACTAGCTAATTGGTTGAATGCATCCCCGCCCCGCGTCCCCCAAACCATCAGGAGGGCCAAGCTTACGGCGGTTTAACTATAAGCGCCATGATCACCACGGGGGGAGAAGGTTAAAAAATATAATTCGTCTCTTTTCCCCAACGGGGTAAAGACTGGTTACCTTGTATATGTGCCGAGCTTCGTAGAAACGAATCGCTGTAACTGGTACACTGGTTACTTAAATAACTTTGTATTTTAACTTTATGTACTTATATATTAATATATATTGCTGAGCGTAATTGAATTTATCTAAAAATTGTAAAACACGTCTGCTCTGTACGACAATTGGATGTGTTACTGACTTGCTTACCTTTCTAGTTAAATGCTTAACTTTCCAGTTAAATTGTAAAATCTTAACTGCAGCTTCATGAAGGCGGCTAAGAGCACATGCACAAATATATTTCCAAAGTTTGAGCATCCCTTTTTGAATACATTTAATTTGGACAAATGACTATATAATATTATATATATAAAACAAATGCCTTAGCCAGTATTGCAGTCCTAGGCATTGAGATGTCGAGCGAAGTCCAGTTTCGCTGAACAGCTCGAGTCAGTATTTCACTCCAGCCCATCGCCTCCAACTCTATAAGGTGCAAGTCCGACCGCATATAGAATACTGCTCTCATCTCTATGAAGGGGCACCACAGTACCAGCTTCTCCCTCTGGATCGAATCCAAAGAAGAGCAACTCGAATCGTCGATAGCCAAAATATTTGCGACCGGCTCGATCCCTTGGCGTTACGTAGAGATGTAGCTTCGCTCTGCATTCTCTATCGTATATATCATGGAGAGTGCTCCGAGGAATTGTTCGGACTAATACCGGCCGCAACCTTCCGCCATCGTTACACACGACAAAATTTTATCCACTTGGATAATTGGCGATCAACCACTGTGCGTTTTTCAAGTCACTTTTTGCCTCGAACTACCAATCTGTGGAACAAGTTATCGTCTGCGGTATTTCCGGACCGATACGACCTTCAAACCTTCAAGAAGAGCGTACTCCTTCCTTAAAGTCTGGCAAAGCGCTTGTGACTCCTGAATTGCAGGCGTTCATGGTCGGCGGTAGTCGCTATCTATCAGATGACCCGTGTGCTCTTTTACCCCCTATTCCATAAAAAAAAACAACTACACACAATATGTGTCCTTGATAAAAAAAACTTGAGTTAACAAACAATAACTACAGCAGCCTCATAAATAGATACATAATTTACAAAAGTTATTATCTGTAATACTAACATCGTTAACTACTGATTACTTTAAAAATTACAATATTTAGTACTTCAGTTGAGATAGGTACTCGTATCATAAACTAAGGTCCGTATTTTAAAAGACGTCTCAAGTATCAGTTGAACTCTGATTACCTGAAACTAGTTTTAAGTGCAGATCAAAACTTAAGTAGCGATCTTATTATAGAATGCGTTTTAAGTTTTACTCAGTTGAAACTACTTTCAAGTATCGATTTGAACTAACAGTCTGTTCTCAGTTAAGTTTATCGACATTATTCCGTATGACGCAGCTAATTATAATTATTAAAAAAACTTTAAATAACATCAATTTAGAGAATTTGTATATAGTATATTATTTGCTAGTGTGCCAATTTAAACGTATTTCATACAAGCTTGTTGTTCGTCCGAAATTAAATATAATGAAGAATAAAATAAAAAGAAACTAGTTATCAGCTATAACGGAACGTTCAAGTTATTTTTCAACACCTGTCATTTTGAAATGTCAAACAATGTTTTTATTTTTATATTTCTAGAATTTATTATATTTTTAACATAAACCAAAAGGTTGTTGTGATTTTAATTTAATTAACAAGTATTGTGTATGCAAAATGTGAATTTCAGTGCATTTAATATCAATTAAGATAAATTAAAGTAAATTGATTATGTATGACAAGTAATTCTTTCGTAAATAAAGTAAATCTTTCGTAATTATTCAGAAACGAATCATCGTAAAACACATTCATTTCCCCTTAAAATGCCCTAGAAATCACCGCACCTTATCTCACGTAAATCAAGATCACATCTGTCAAAATCTATACCTGAGTAAAGATTTCGACATAAACATCGTTCTAAAATAAGTTTTCACTCACTTGAGTATGTATCGGTGAATCTCGTTTTAAGTGACATTCAATAATAAAATCTGTAAGTACTTGAAATTAGTTTTAAGACCAGATTCACGACTGAGACACCTTTTAAAATACGGTCCTTAGTTTACTTATTGGCAGTAACATTAACTTATAGTGATACTAGCGTGCCTTATGTTAAACGATTTGTGTGGGTAGTAATTGCATTATTTCTTTTTTAAGTGTTGTAACCTTGTTACTAAAAATATCCATAGAGACAAAATGGTTATTATAGCCATCAGTGTGTTCTTGATAATATTATTTCTCTATCCCTTACTTTAAGAAAGGCTGAAAAGCCGCAATAGGTTTCCGAGTAAATAGGATTATATTTAGGAAATATGTCTTCCCGAAATGTATTTAAGTGGGGTTACTATTTTCTATAATAGGTATTGCAATTAAAAATTTCACACAAACAAACAATGAATAACAGTCAGTGAATGAAGAACACAATGTCTTCGAAGATTTTTATAATAAGACGAAATAAGTTCAATATAACAAATTACTTATGTTTACAAATTGCAAAACATCTTCAAATACGTTTTATAATTCAGCTGTCTTTGTACAAAATAGGCATTTATTTTTTACTTAGCAAAGGAATTTCATTATTGACTCTAAGAATATTTTTATATGAAAAATGTGACCTTATCCATCCAATCCATCGACATTTACTAAATTGTAATAATTTATATATGTTATTTTCTTCAATGGCCTCACATGAAAAATAACGCCTGTATTTATATGAAGTATTGAGTATAGGTAACATTAGGTTTAGAAGTTTTATTTAAAAAACTTGCTCATTCTAGTTTTGTATAGGAATGCACTCTCGATTTATTTATTTTTTTCTAACTGGAAGCAACGGAAACTCTAAATGTATTAGATCGCATATCTGAAGCTATAGAGTAGTTTACAAGCGATGCAGAAACGTTTCTCGTTTTCGGGGATTTTTATACAAGTCCATATAACGAATAGTCTACTTTCTTATCTAAATCAGATTTCGAACGAACAGAACGGTAATATCTTGCTTTTCTCATATGCCTCTCTACGCCTTGAATCAGGATATAAGTTAGGGAATATCCGCTTGGGAAGGTTTTACTGTTTTAGCGGTTGTCACTTAAAAAATCATTTTTTTTTCGCTTTAGGGGGGGCAAACGTGCAGAAGGGTCACTTGATGGTAAATGACAACCACACACTTGTAACTCAACACACACACACACACACACACACAACAAATGCGTTGCCACTCATTAAACAACAAATAAGCATCATCAATTCTGTAGCAGGTAACAATAATTCACTAAAGAACGTTCAACTTAAAACTGTAAAGTTTCTAAGTATTCATAACTAGATCACAAAGTGACCTGATACAATTTGATTTGAATTGGTTGTATTTGGTAAATCGAACGTTGATCTCAATATAAAGCTGCAAAATGGCGAAAGTAAGAAAATGTTATATAATTATTTTCGCTATTTTACTACAGTCATGTAATACAGTTTTAAAAAAAATATATAAATGTTCAATGGAGAGTTTCAAACGTAAAAGCTTTTTGGTTCTACTGTCCTAAGTTCTAACTTAGGACAGTAGACTGTTGTACAGTTTGCCTCGTTGTCTAAAACCTATTGACTAAGTGCAAAAAATAAATCTACACTATGTATGTACCCAATATATGGTCGTAGTGAAACTATTATTATCTACATAATAATCCCACACATAATATCTACGATGCGAATGTATAAATGGCTTCTGGCATTGTCCGTCTAACAAGACCCGTTATACGCTTAACTAGGGTTACATATCGATCGAGCATTTTAGTTATTTCTTTAGTTATCGTATGCCCCAAGTCACGTATGTTTCTTAGTATACTCTTAGGATAGTATTAGCCATTCGCGAACCAAGCAATTTTATTAATACTGAAGGGCCGACAATAATTTATGATGCTTTTGATAATATTATACAATTTCACGATCTGTAATCTTATTCCTCGAGGTCTGTAAGAATATTAAGTTTGGGTAGACGGATCTTATTAGATAATTTGATGATGAAAAACGCTGAAGATAATTTTGTAAATTATATACAGATATTTTGCCTTGTTGTGAAACGGGAATCTTTGATACGGCCGAAGTACGAGTATCTACTTTGCATTCAAGTAATATTTTTCTCAATATCACTTTGAATTTTACTTTCCATAACATAAATACTTGATTAAGATCATCATTAAAGTAAAATATTGACATAAAACGTACAACATAATGAATCTAAATTAAGGTTTGACGTACTTTCTTTTTTCTTTAGATATTAGAGATTCTCAAGATCCATTGGCAATTGATTATTTTGATTTGAAAAAATATATTATTTATTACTATGTATACCTACTCAAAAACAGTAATTATGGATAGTAATGATCATATATTATGGTTTAATTTTATTAGGTCTTACAGAGTGTCATTCTTTCAATATTGTCATCATAATTTTAATAATATCGAAATGGTAAAAACAGACAGAAGCAAGTCTGCAATATACCGGTAGCTTAGGGTTCTTATGATCGTATAAATAAGTAGTAACCGTATAAATGCAGCTCTGCTAACAGCCTTATTAAATACACCCAGGAGAAATTATTGTGTGCTGAGTCCGATCATTTTTGTTGTGTCTGAGAGTAATTTATCTATTATATGTATGTATTTAGAAATATATAAATAACTTTATGTAGTCTGGTTACCTGTGAAGTTACTATTATTATTCTTAACTGTGAATAATTTGCAGCAAAGTCGAAAACTAAAGCGGATAATCTGACACGGAAGAATGACTAGCAATCCAACTGGGCCCGCCGAAAACGTCCAACACAAATTAGTTTAACTTTGGACGGCTTGTTTATTTTTAATCTAAGGCTTATAAGGTATAATTTACACCGCGTACTATAGTATTATTGTTCAATTGGAGCACGGGTCAATGAAATATTTTGTACTATATATATTATAGGGTCAGCTAGACCCTGCAAACGTTGTTTTGCTATTTACATTATTTTTTATTTTTTTAAATTTCTTAAAATCCGTTCTTAGCTGACCTCTACTCGGTGAAAAGAATATTCCTACCAAATTTCAAGTCTTTATCTCTAATGGTTTCAGAGATATCGTGATGAGTGACTATATACGTGGAAATCTCTTATATTTGATGGCGACGCAAGATTAATATAGGTTTTAAATCTGTTCAATATTCACATAAAATCTTAATAGTTTTAGTACTTTAGTTAAATATAAAGCGAAGTAGACTTTCATCAGTCGGCAACAGGCTTTCTCTTTCATCTTCGGTGAATTTTGTTACTTATTCGAATAAAATTGTCATTAATGTTAACGTTAATCTCAGGTTTAACTATCAAAGGCGGTACGACAATAATCTACGTTTTACACAGCTTCGTGAGCACATCCCGTTGCGCTTCATGCATCGGTGAGTCAGCCCGGGCAGCATGGTACCGTCACTCGGACGGGTGGCGCGGTGCCCCACCGCCCGGGCCTCGCCGTTCACCCTGGGACTCCCTGCCCAGTCTCCGACACAACGATAGCCTTAATGACTCCGGTTACAGGAGTACCAGAGCTGACAGCTTCGAGCAGCGGTACGTTTCTCATTGAATGTGTTTAAAGAGCTAAGCGCAAATTATTATTCTGTTCTATTTAAAAGTACTAATTTAAATTAGATTTATTTGATTTTGTTTCTATGTTTTGAATCTTCATTAACAATATTTAGGGAATATAAGAAGTTTTCCATTCCGAGCAGTATCTTTTTTTTAATAGATAAAGTAACTCAGGCTAGCCGACCAGCCCATTAACTTTTCAATGTAGAAAATGCCGATTAACGAACTTAGCAAACTGATAAAATTTTAGAAGCTGTTTGTTTTAGCTTAGCCGTTTTTGTTTAAAGCGATAAATTTCTATAGAAATATGTTATCCCTTTTTATATTGGAAAACAGTATTTAAAGGATTAAATTGAAGTCTCTATATTCGAATCCTGACAAAATTATCTCTCTATCACAGGCGTTATGTAACACATTATCCATTTTATTACAGCCATTTTTTGCGCTACTATTGTTAACAAAATTAAGAATAGTAGCAGACATGGATCTATACATCGCTTGATTAATCATTAAATAAAAAATGAAATATTGCCTTAAGATATTCTTGTTTTTCTTTAATTTTTATATATCCTGCTCTTTATCAAACATAGGGTACTGATCATTTCGATCAATATAACCGACACGTGCTATGTATCGTGTATTTGATCCAATAAATAATAGATACATACATAAATTTCCTATTCTTAGACTACGAAAATAACCTTTCGATATTAGCTAAGTTAAGGTAAATGTTAGCTGATCATTTACTACTAAATAAACCTCTTCCGATTAATTTACTTCATAACGTTAGGCTTGCGTTATATAATGCGATATTCATGTTTTACTTGATCGTGTTATGATCAACAACATTTAATATCCACAACCTCTGAAAATCTATGTTCATTTACAATTTATATAAATGATTGGCAGCAGTGAAATCCGAATTTAAGTAAAGTTCTCATTACTAACTGTCTATCAGACATGATCCGAAATGGAATAAATGGATTTTCATTCCCCTTGACAGGTCAATTTTTAATAATTCATTAGGTGAAATGGAAAAACGAAAAGTTTAAGTACGACCAACTTTGAATTGTTCGAAAGTAAATTTTATAAGACAAGGCTAAATTCCGTTTAACTTATGAAAATAAAATGAAAAGATATTGGTAATATGTAGTTATAAAATGCAGTATGTATACCTATACTTCTCTTACGGTATATTGATTGTTTAATTGAAGAAACACAACTATTTATTATTTTTATGATCCCGCGTATTATGGTCAATCTGTATTTTAACAGTAGAATATAAAGAGAGTGTGTATTAACTTAAACTGAATGTTGATGAAGCGTCAAAGTTGTAACCTGAGTACTTATTCCCAACAGTCAAATAATAATTTTCCTCTTTGTAAGGCTTACAGAATGTACGCATATTGAAAGGGCCGAAAAATAACAATATATTTTTAGAAGTTAAACACACAAACCTAATAGAGAAAAGGAAGTTAAACATTAGCCTTTGTTTCAGGGGTATTTTTGATCGACAAGATAGCGTCCGTTCGGAGTACACAAGCGATCGTGAGTCAACACGCTATGGAATTGTTCAACAAGCATCCATTGATAGCACTGACTCCCGTATATGTTACCTGACATCTAGTGAGGTAAGCAGTGTGGTATTACTAATATTATACCATAAAATACATGCATAAATGTAGTGCTTTAAGAGGTCACCTCGCCGCTTCCTACTGCGCTGAGAGTTGTGGGTTCGATTCCTACACAGTCCCTGCGATGGGTGTAATCCACAAATTGCTGTTCTGAGTCTGGGTGTTTTTTTTTGTCCGTTTTATAAATGCTTTTAAAGTCTCCCGCAAAACGGAATATATTCCTACTTATATCCTTAGTAGGGAGTTACCTTTTCTATAAAAAATAATCTTCAATACATATGTAATGATCAAGTGTTATATTTATCAGTCCGTAAAATATGCAAAGTTTGACTTACTTTCAAAGATAGGAATGTAACTAGTAAATTGGTTTCTTACCTACTTCTTTGTTAGGTGAATCGTATTTTCATTACTGGGAAGGACAGTCAAACTCACAACTTCTTCACATAGTTATTCTCTTGTAGTTTCTTAACAATCCTTTTATATTTTTCAAGTGCTTGAAATAAACGCAATAGCTGAGACTCCCACTAATATACACCTAACAATAATTAAAGTAATGTACGTATAATGAATATTAACACAAAGAATAAATGCAGCATATTCGTAGCATTGACAATACTTATAAATTAAGTAACTAAATTTTCTTAACCTTTCTGTAATTCACAATACATAGTATTTTTAGCATTATTTTATTTTGCTTACTATATAATTATTTGATGGAAGTTTTTAAAACAAATAATGTCAAAAAACTTATTCAAATATAAGATGTGATGAATACGAGTAAATCGCATATTTACGAAACGTTTCCAAATATGTTGTAATCAAAAGCCAATTCGCATATTAATAAATTCGTGACCCGTAATTCAATTCACCGTCTTGTATGATTGAGGAAACTGGTATTTTAGAATCTGAACAATCGATACCATTCATTTTAGGAATTATGAAATAACATGTGCTATGAAATATAATTTGTTAATTTTATTAGGTTTTTATACTCAGTAAATAGTACTCGTTTTTATTGTAAAATAATTTCAAAGAAGTTTACTTTTATTTTTAGGCGAGTAAGTAGGAGTAGATAGTAACACGAGCAGACAAGATTTATTTCTTAATAGCTTAGGAAATAAGTGATAGTGGTCACCTGATAGAAAGTGACTACCGCCGTCCATGAACGCCTGTAACTCAGAAGTCACAAACGCATTGCCAGCCAAAAAGTGTCTTGAAAAGCACACAGTGGTAGAGCGCCAATTATCCAGGTGATGGAGATGAAAATTTTGCCGTGTGGAACGATGGCAGAAAGTTGTTTCCAGTACTAGTACGAACAATTCCTCGGAGTACTCTCCATGATACGATAGCAAAATTCAGAGTGAAGCTACTTTCTACGTAACGCCAAGGGATTGAGCCCCTGATCGCAGATCTTTGGGCTATCGATAATTCATGGCGCTCTTTGTTTGATGCGATACAGAGGGAGACGCTGGTACTGAGGTGCTTAGAGATGAAAGTAGTATTCCATATGCGGTTGGACTAGCGCCTTATAGAGCTGAAGCCGGTGGGGCAGAGTGAAATAATGCCACGATCTGTTCAGCACACCGTGATCAGTGATCCCGAAACCCCTGAGGCAGTTAAGGAGGTGCTCTCAAACCGAGGTGATACAACAAACGGTATCTTCTTTATGGTTAACGCTCAAGTTTGTGCCTTTTTTTGTTAAAGTGGACTAGATTTAGTCGACTATATATTGCTTATAGAGACTTATTAGTTCGCATATATCTAACTTGAACTGGCAACAGCCGTGTAGGTCGATACCTATTAGCGTACAAGTTAGAATAAAATGGCAAAAACTTACTACAAAAAATACTGTAAAGCAAAGTTTACATACATATTCTATTATCATATTACGTAACTCGTAACAAGAGTATATTTATTCCAAACTAGAATATGTTATTTTATTCTGTGTGTTAAGTGCGTCTTGAAAAAAATCCATACTATTATACCATCCCTAATCCTTAAACCGATTTTAAAAATTATTTCACCATTTGAAAGCTACATTATCGGTGAGTAATATAGGCCACTTTCTACCGCGATAACCGACACACACGTGTCAGAGCCGCGGGCAAAAGCTAGTACAATATATTTAAAAGATACTAGATTATTCTAAATGTAACGAAATCTTCGTAATCACCTGGGATTGAAAGCTTCATTTTGCCTTCCTTTCTACATTCACGAGTGATAAAGATATTTAACAGATAGTATGCCTAACGTGATAGGTAGGTGTTCATAAGTCCAACAAATGAAATAGTGCATGTCTGAAGGTCGAGATCTGGGTGTTTCGTTCTCGTTCGGAGGCAATCGGCGGAGCCTGCGCGGCTGCAAAGTAGCGCGCGTCGCTGCGCACTGGGTCCAATCCGATCATGAGCGTAGTATTAAAAATATTATTTTGAGGTTAATTTCTCTCACTAGTATTATAATGAATAGAATGAATTTGTGTGTCCCTTAGATTTGAATTTGTATCAAAATAGACGGGTCGAATGTCGCGAAAGAGAACTTTAAACCGGAAATTGAGACGTTTTGTTTGTGTAAATACAAAGCTTTTACTATCAAGTGCACGGACAAAGAAGAGTTGTGTCGTCCTTGCTACGTTTTGATGCGATACTGAATATTAAATTCTATGGTTGTTTTAGTTTTAAATAAAATGAAACTATTGTGAAAATACGTAAATTATCTATAAACATATCCAGCGCGTTATAGTGAAGTCAATTCTAAGGCCTACCACTCGAGTGAATTGTTGACATTTAATAATATTCCATTAACAATAAGACAAGTTATTAAATTAAATTAAATATATTAAATGTTATTACTTAGGTAGAGTTCCTGCTTGTATATCGCTTGATCCGCCTGTGATATTTCATCTTGATAATGAATGTTAAATTCCGTGTTTAGTATTTTCTATAACTGCAAATATAAATAAATAATTTTAAGTAACTCTTAGAGTGTTCATCGTTATTAATTTTATAGCCTTCTAAGATTACTCAGTATCTAGATATTTATAATTAATATTTCGACAGACAACTATTTACTACTGTTGTTAATAATTTACTATAAACAAACAAAAACTTCGACATGTAAATTGACATAGAAACATACGCAAAGCGTTACAAGTATCAAGATGTTTCTATTATAGCTTGCATGGGGGCCTTCAAATCTAAGAAAGCTGTATTTTTAAAGGTATGATAAAAAAAATATATACAAACTAGTAATTTTATCTTTAACAAGTTATCATAGAAGCTTTTCAGTTGACATTTTATGTTATTTTTCAATTTTCGTTTCTGCTACTTTCTTATTATTAAATGTGTAACAAATAATTTTAATTAGAGCCACAATAGTTGCAGTATATAAACTTGATATGTAAAACAGTTCATTACGTTTTCTACTTAATATTACTATTAAACCAACCCAAACATCAGTGTCGTTCCAATAAAAAGTGTTGCATGTTAACTAGAATCTTGACTATTTTCATGCTCATATACATAAAACACACATTTTCATGCAAATTTGTTCTGTCTAGTTTTGTTTGATGCCACCCTCTCTGCTTCACTGTAATCTGATACTGAAAGCCTAATGTTTATTCTTGAATGCGGCCACTAAGGTACCGGCCACTGTAAATCGTGTCAGGGTCGAGTTTCTATCGATCCCGCTTCTTTCGTAGCGAGACTCGACCCGTCCCATGTGTTTTCCGGTTAATAATTATTTCAAAAAGCCCTACGGACAAATTAAATAAAAAGGGATTTGAAGTGAAAGTCTTATTTATACTCACAATTTTTTGACCATTATTTTCTTTACTAGCTGTGCTTCTTTGATAGCGCTCGCACGCAAGTTTAACTGAAATAATACGGTTAAACATTATTCACAAATATGAATACAATTTTATATATTTCTGGGAGTCTATCTATTCAAGCGAGAAGAAAATTCTCTGCGAAAATTTGGATTATTAAAAAAAAAATCTATAAATACCTAAATGTGTAGTAAAAGTGATTTTTTAAGCAATATGAGTTATATACTTATAAATTATGTGGATACGGCCAAAAATAGCTACAGTTCAGATTTTTTATATTCAGTAGAAAATTATTTTAGTCGATTGCAAAGTTTTTAAACAGTTATTTTGTACAGGAAGAAATGCCACGCTTGGAAAAACTGTACTACTTACTAACTGATATTTCATCTTGATAATGAATACGTAGTTCGTATCCATAAAAGTACATCTCGGTGCTTTCTTTATGGTACTTAAATTCTTGTAATAATGAAATAAACAACAAAGTTACTCGGTTTTGCAGATTGGCTAAATACACTCGTTCCATACTATTAAATTACTTATTTAATTATTAATAATCAGTTGCGCTGTTTAGGTCCAACCCCAAATAACAAATGAACAAACAAACTCTCTTATACACTTCAATATTAGTTTGGATTAAACGGTATTTGTTTTTTTTAATTCAAAAAGTGTGTCTCTGTAACCTTATTTTATTTTTTGTTCTATTAATTTAACTATCAGCCTGTCCAAATGCGGTTTATGTCAACAAACTTTGTTTGCCATTTGCAGCACGGAGGTAAACGACTGTTTGAGTTTATTAAATGTGATGATGTTTGAACCCATTTCAACGACACGTATAAAGCATCGCAGTGATATAGAGGCTTTTAATAGTTCTCTATCGGTCAATAAATATCGGTGCGATTTTCTAGTTTCATATCCTTTCCTGTTTTAAGGTGAAATATAAATCTATACAATTAATCAATATTATAAAATAATATTTTTTGATGGACTATTTTTTCTGCAAATTGAAATAGGACTTGTCATAATTCAATCATATTCAGTAATATTTTCAGTATATTATTTCATTCTGAAAACGTAGCGATCCACCAAGTAATTTGTTGTTACAGCTAAGTTTGGGTACAGTCTAATGTAAGTTGATTCAAGTTACAGTTTCTTGCGTATCACAGTTTAATTTAGAATAGTTTTATTGAATCGCAAGTGTTACTTGTCTGCTTATTGTGAAAGTTTAAAATTCTAATTACATTCTCTTCTATACGTACACGGTAAAAAGTACATCAACTGTTATAGCTAAACGTAAACATACTACTAACTCGTTCCTCACGATAAATATGACTTTTCCTTTACTTAAATAATCAATACATCTTCAATTGAAGACGAAATAATACTTGAATTGTTTTTTTAGTATCACCCACATTCGCAATTGCCTTCAAGGCGAATTCAGCAGTATATTTTTCACCAGTTACTAAATAAATGGTCGGGAAAATAGCGCAACATGATGTATATCCGCAGGACGTATGTAATACATTGAAGACAGGTTATATATCGTAGGTAATGTAAAACCCCATTTGTTGCGAAAGCTTTTAGACGCGACCATAAAATAACAGTAGGCATTTTTTCTGTTCCAAGAATGAGGTCACTATTTATCTGAGTAAATTAACCAATATAACAAACAATTTTATTTATTAGTAGCTTCTTCATTAATATTTAGCCAAGTATACAGAGACCAATAATTAATATTAAGATTTTTTGTTACAGGTAAGTTATCTTCTACTAACTCAGTGATGGGTGACGAACAGGTAAGTGCTATTTAGTAGTTATATTAGTTATGTAAAATATTGACACAATATATAATAAAATAAACTACAAAGGGAATTGTCTATTATCTACATCGGACAAATTTAAATGTGACCAAATCAGGTCTTCTCATAAGTTGACCGTGCCATAGGAGTAAATTATAGGCAAGTCTGTTTAAAAAGAAACAAAATTTAATACTTAATATTCATATCGTACAAATAGTAGTTGCCTTATTGAGTTATTGAGTTGAGATATATACATATATGTCACAAACTGCCGTCTGATCGAAAACTAGGCAGAGCTTGTACTATAGTGACCAGACTGCTGACATACATACTAAGATATCTTTAAATACCGACATATTATAGATAAATTACACCCAGACTCAGAACAAATGACCGTGCTCATTACACAATATTTTTCCTTTTAATTAATCGAACCCCCGACTTCCGGCTTAGCAGTCAGGGTCACTTACCACTAGACCAACAGGCCCGTCAGTCAGTCGTAGTCGTTTCAGTCTTGATGTGAAATCTTCTTGGTGTATCACAGTGTGGCGATTATCCCCTTTAGTTTTCGCAATATGTATTACTACGATATCTATTAAATTAGTGTCATTCTATTACCTTTATAGAAATGATCTTCCGAACTACACTCAAGTGCAACCAAATACAATCCACCAAGATTTTATAGTCATAACCCTTGATTTGAAGCGCATTTGTGACTGAAGTATTAACTATGATCAGGTGAACCCGTAAAAAGTGAAGGTTATGATTCTTATTTTTTGAAGTAAAAGAAGAAGAAAGTAATATGCGCCACAAAATAGTTATTGATACGCAGAATTATCTCTCAAACGTTGTCTTTAAGATCGCAAACCTTGTCTGCTACTTAAAATTGTATTTAACAATGTACCAAATTACAACTGTTTGAGTTGTGATGGTCATAAATAACGGGTGGCGCAAACCCTAATTATTATTTTACTAGCTACCTTATTTTATTTTATTTGTGGAAACCCCTCGCGCCTTCACACCACCAGAGTTTGCGACGGGGTTGTGTGTCGGAATCGGACTGACTAAAACCACACAGTGTGCCACTCTGCGCCTGTTATAGGAGAGATCCGGAATCGCTATTATTAAGAGATCCGGACTTCTCCCAGCGCCTGCCCGCGATGGTGCGGCAGGTTACTGCAATGGCAGTAGTGACAGGTGGGAGTCAATTCCCTCCTAGCGAGTAAGTGCAGATACTTCCCGAAGCAGCCGTGACCAGAAAGGACTTGGGTCAGCCGTAAGGAACATAATTTGGGAATTAAGGATACCGCGCGGATATGCGTCGGACCACCAGAGAGACTCCCCTGTTAGCAAGGCGCGCGGCCTCTTGAAAGTCCGCCCCCTACGGACTCTGTTTTATTCGATATAAAGTAGTAGTATATCATATATATTATTTATAGTTGTAATAGTAGTATTTGATTCGTTTACGATCTTAAAAGTTTTGGGTACTATAATAATAAAAAAAAAAACGCCGAAAAGTTCAATTTTAATTATTTCTACATAATCAATTACACTTTTCTACTAAGCATTAGAATAAAATAATAATGCAATAAATAAGAAATAATAATAAATAAACTTAGAAAAATTGAGTAATACGGTACACACACTTTGGGCAAGAGGAACAAAAACTATGTATTTTTTTTTTATCTCATTGCATATTAATAAATATTAATATTATATTTATTTTCACTCGAAAAGTTGATGGAATTAAAATATATATACTTTTTGAATTAATTACATACAACAGTAGTAGTGCTAAAGGTCTATTCCTTATACTAGGTATCTCCAAAGGCTGTATTAAATAACTGTCTGGTCGTAGATTAAATAAAATTATTGAAAATTTCATTACTTTTAATTTAATTTAATTTCAAATTCGAAGTAACTATATCGCTTCCGATGTGGAAAACGGGACCGCTTTTGAAACAAAAAAAGAAATGTTTCACCAGAAGAGAACTCTTAGCAGTGATCACTTTAATATGATATAACCTTTAAACACCATTTAAAAAATATATTTATCGGGCTAAGGTTTTCATGACTTTTATGTAGCTTGTATAGTTCAAAAACCAAAGGTCACATTACATGTTAGATTGAAAAACCGCAGCAATTCCACTTTCAGGGTTAAAGCACTCCCGACTAACAAAGCTCCCTTTCTTGACTAATTCCGATCTGATATTCTCTCCCACTCATGAGTGGCTAGGTGGTAGCCGAGTAGGTTAACAGACTGCAAAGTCCAGGTCAGTCTATGGATGGGTGACCATTCTTAACACATTGAGACCCCTCCGTACCTCGGAGACCACGTTAAGCCGTCGGTCCCGGTTGCCATACGAACATCGTTGGCAATGATTACAGGTAGTTGGTGCCTTAAAAGTCCGACAAAAGTTTTTCTACATAACGATATCGCCTAGTACTTGGGTTGTGGAGGTCACCTGAATTGTAGTAGACTTAAAGCCGACCCCAACCTAGTTTTGGGCAAAAGGCTGGAAGGGAGATTCTCTCCCACCGAACCACCGAACCATTTTCGATAATTGTTTATAATTGAATTTGATTGAATACTTAAGATTCGTCTCATGATAATTAATGGACAAAGAATACATTTTATCATGATTTCGAAGTCGGTGAAACTTTTTATAAGATAATTATCACCAATTTCGTGACCTAGGTACAAAATTATGTTTCATGGAGTTCAATGACTTTAGATAAGTAATTATTATACTCTATAATTAAGTGAAATCACCAATCAGGTGTTTTATCTGACTGATAGGGTTGAAGGAATTCGGGCAATCTTTTGAAATATTTTGAGCAAATCTAGAGCGCTCGCTCGCTCTCGGGAAGCTTCGTTTTGTGAAATAAAACTGATGATAAATACCACATATGTCCTTAATTACACGAATATATGTAATTGCTAAGGTCTTTGTGTCCATTCTAATGCCAAAGTACCAAGAGAGTTCCACAAAATTAAGATTTCTGCATAGGAGTATCAATTAATTTATCTTTTGCATGTTATCTGTATAGTTAAATGAAAAGTTTTTTAGTTAAAGTTTTGCTCTGGCATGATGGTAAATTCAATGTTAATATATAAAAGTATCTACATATATGTATATTAAGGTATTACCGTATAAAATTTCTTGCAATACTCTGTCCGACATACTCTGAATAAATTCTGATTCTTGAATGTAATGATATGGTACAACATTTAAATCATCATCAACAGTCTTTACTAGTCTACTCGTACTACTGGACATAGGCCTCTCCTTAGAAAAGAAGTATTGATATACTATACAATAGGTACTGTGCGGTACTGACACGCAGGCCAGACGGGTTGGTATAGGGTGTCACTTTTGCCTTCTATTTACAGTACTGTTATCCTGCTAGTTTGCTCCATTGGTCAGCTCTTACAATACCAACCCAATTTTATGATTAAAAATATTAATGTTTGCGTGTGAAAAAGTTGAAAAATTGTTCATAAAACCTCGCACAATATCGTATGATAGCACCCGATCGATTCGCCATCTCTTCGCAATCCGGAAACGATATAATTTTTATGCCGCAACTGTTTCTGGTTTAGGGATAGGCTGCACCCAGGTCGGACAATCCCGAACAACAGAAGAAAAAGGTTCTGCTACCTTCAATTGTTTCAAGAGAAACTATATAACTATGAGGTCGTTACATATGAAATTGGCGTTTTGTACGGGTGGAATATGAAGTCAATTTTTTTTGTAAAATATGTTTAATTAATCAAAGTATGCACCGTTGTTATCTATGTACTTTTGCCATCTCATCGGTAGTTAATTGATCCCTTTACTAAAAAAAACCATGGGGCAAGAATCAGTAAACTCTTTAAGGGCGGTTTGGACTGCGCATCGAAGTTGATTTTTTTCCTTGTAAGAAGTTGTCTAAAGTCCGAAAAAAACTGTGACACTGAGTACGGTGGATATCGCAGACATTCCAATTGTAGCTCATCTAACTTAGTAGTTGTTTATTTTGCAGTGTGTGGTCTTGCGTTGTCGTGAAGTTGACCAATCTCGGTTGTTTAGCAGCTAGTTCTTCCTTTATGGTTTGGCCAGATTTTAGAAAACTGTAGTGAACGACACCGGCGCTAGTCCACCAAACACACACAAGTAACTTTTTCTGAGTCAATTTTCGTTTAGGGCACAATACCCTTTAATTCTTAATTTTCCACTTTGGTCTCCGGCCGTCCACGGGGTTGGTTCTGAAGGTCGAAATTTCCAGAACAAAACGTTGAAACCAAAAACGCTCCGTGCTTTCTTTTGCGACACCAACGCCGTACACATTATTAATCCTTCGAGCTGTTTCTGCAGCACTGGTGCCACGGTGGAATAATAACCACGGTAATAAGTGACGACAAAGAAAAAATTAAGAGGAAAAAAACAAATGAGTGACTGTTTTCAAAACTCAAATGTACCAGCTAAATGAATTTATAAATTTGAATTTGGAATTCTTAACCAAAGAGGAGATATTTCAAATCAAAGTGGTCAGTACGACAAAACGCTAATTTCATATAAAAGGACCTAATATATTAAACTATCCGTCCTGCTAAAGATATTCTAATATATAATAAGAAGTGGTTTGAACAACATATTGATCTCACTTTTCTGTGAATGACGTGTCAATCAAAATACCCGAAATTGTAAAATTTTCAATGCTTTGCATATAGCAAAGCAGTTATACAAATTACATCGGTCGTGTAGAAGTGTTGAACTGACATAGTACGGACAATCTGCTGTTGTCTGGCATCCGAAGATAGATACGGCTATCACCGAAATTTTATCCCACGATTTCATATTACAGGACATGTTAGTGCCCTGTACACAGCATGTCTCGCCCACAATCTAATGCGCTACTTTAATCAATATTTATCAACGTCAATAGAATCTGTTGTATGATTCATAAACACCTTTCTTTGATCTACTGCAAACCTGATACATTAATAGTAGGAAGATATTTGGCTTTTAAGGAATAAGTAATGAAATCATAAATTGAAATGTTTAGCTAATGAGATACACAAAATCTCCCTATTAAAATTGTTATATATTTATTAAATGCAATAACGCAAAATCATTGTACATAATTATAATATACAATTATGATGTAGATTTAACAATATTGTTAACAAAAATTTAATTAACTTATATCTTTAGAACTACGTCTTTTTTATTTGTATTAAATTTTTACTTTAACAGAAATTGTTTATGATATTTGTAAACTATTTCTGTTAATGTAAAAATATATAGGTATAGTCATAAAATCACTTTCTTTTCAAAAATCTTTTGTAAAATAGAATACGTGTCGTCCATTACTACCAGACTACTTTAATCGTTCTTCGAAGTTTCACCTGAGTGTATGGCCACTGCTACGTTACTAAGTCTTCCTACCCTTTTCCTAAATTTATTTATAGGTCGGTACAATGAGTTTTCTTCTTCAATTCCGCTTGATCACTCGACATCCTCTTTCACGCAATCCTTCATTTCATTTTGAAATGATTTTTCTTTTTTCTTTTATCGGGAGTTTAATCGTTCTTCGTACATAGTATAATAGTTTGGAAATTTCAAATAGCCAGGGTTTTTCATATTGTCGAACCAAAAAGCTTCACAGCCCTTTTTCTATAGGGCAGCCAATCTCACATTTATATTGTTTTTCTATTTATATGAAATTTAAATATTCTAATAAAAGGACCTCCTTTCTAAGGAGAGGCCTATGTCCAGCAGTGGACTATTAAAGGTTGTTGATGATGATGATGATGAATAAAAGGGCAGTCAATTAAAGCAGTATTTTAACCCTAATAGAACGAATTTTCGTTAACTAATGATTGTTTTATGTAATTCCATCTAATTATGTACATTTTAGCTTAAATAAAATATAAAAGCATCACCACCGAATAATGTAGGCTATGTTATACAAAGGGCACATTGAAAAACGTGGGGAGTTGATTAATATTCGTTTGTACTAATAGCTCTGTGCATTTCCGGATGGTTGATCATTAACTGTGCCTTGATACTAGTAATGAATGTGAACTCGACCTCCATAAACTATTCTCGTAGAAGAATTCCTAAACCTATTCTATCGTTTTGTACGATCTTGTAATGAAGCAATCACATGAAGTGGCTATCAATTTATGAAAATTATTCAATGTAAGATTGATGATAGTTAACTTTGCGCTATATACATAGTATAATACTAAAGCTTTATAAATATTATAAGAAGAATATTTAAAACTGCTTCGGCCACATAATGCTTACATAATATATTGAGAATGAATACAATGCAAATTTCAATCAGCATACCGCCTATCGAGGTCTAACTATATTTATACAAGGCTTCAGATGTCCCGTGGCAGGTTCTATTCTGATTCCTATCCCTACATAGCTCATGAATTTCCTCTGCTGTTAATGAACCTTTCAAACAAGCACAAATTTTAAGGTACTTCTGACTTGTAATAACATAAGATGTTTTATTATAGGTAACAGATTATTTTTTGGCACATTTATCAACTTTTATTTATAAATAAATAAATAACACTTTAAGTCAAATTAAATCATCCAGACAAATACAAACAAATATATTCTTTTAAATCACTGTGCAACATTGAGCGGGGTTTGCGATATGTTGTGTGACCCGGGATCCAAGTAGAATTTTCTCTCAGATGTTGACTTTCTGAATAATAAAACACGTGAGTGTGTATTTTATGACCTTTTGTGTCAAAATATATTGGTACTTCGAAAAATTATATTTTGTGTTATTGTTTACCCGCCCACATACATATTTCTGGAACTACTTTCCAAGTGTAATTAGAGTGATATAAGAAAAAATACCTTTTCCTTTTCCAAGTACCCTCCGTAAAAAAATACGTTTGAGAGCTATTTCGTGAAAGTGGTTCGCCTGATATTGTTGCTATTTATTTTATACTAGCCCTACGGCAACGTCTATAAAAATTCTCTCTACCCTTTTTACCTTTTTCGGGTACCATGGGGCAAAATACTCGTGATTTATAAAATAAGAAACAATTTCCCCTATAAATAAATTCAAAATACATAGAATACGTGATTGATTTTGATCGGAAACTTTCTTTTTTGTTTTTATACAACTAAATATTGATACATTTCTAAACCTATGTCTTTAATAGCAATTAGGTAATGTCAGCAAAGAAAATAAAGTAGTTTCATGAAAAAATACAGATGTAGATGTAAAAACACAGATTTGGTACTTATCTGCATTTAATTGAAGCAAACGTTAATTGGGCATTAATGTACTTTGAATTTAATTGTAAACGTTTATAATTAATAACAGTATATAGTAGGTTTGATATTAAATAGTAGGAGTGACTCGCATCGGTGTCGCATTTAGCTTTACCCGGCTTAATACGTGCATTGGCATTAGCTACGCCATACGGGATGGTGCTAGTCGGAACGTGGTAACTGACAAGCGCGGGGGAGGACTACCTTACGCCTGCGCTCTACCGTCAACGCCATTTAATTTTATCCACTTGTCGAGTACTCTTGGTTCGTTTGCTCGCTCAATTATCTACAACGTATTGAAACAATGACAAAACCTGTTGTAATAAATGTCCATTAACTATAAAACATTTCAGCCAATTAGAACATTTCTCTTTTATGTTTGTTCTATTAATCACATCAGCAGCCAGTCCGAAGGTCTAAGCATACATTAGTTTAATCACCTTGTTTGATAAAAGCTTAGTCACAGTTTTGATCTAAATTTTGTACGAAAACGTTTGAAATGGTAGAAGATTAATTAAATTGATTGCTGTGCTCAACCAGAAAAGCGATAATAATTTATGATTCATTAACTTTGCTTGTTCGCTATGTATATCTACATATCTATGGCTAAGCTGAAAATATTTCGCAAATATTTTAGCTGGTTAATTTCATTAACATGAGTTATCGATAAATTGCTGGGATGAATAAGGAATATGATTTAATTAAGTTGTTGTTGTTAACGAACTTGTATTGAAATACCTAAACACTATTATTATTTTGTAAGGCAAAAATTCTCAAAAATAATAATATACGGTATCACTGCTAATACACAAAGTGTCTTTTAACTAGACAAAAAGTGTTTCCCGTGGACGAAAAACATTATTTTAGCTAAGCGAAGCCGTGGGCAAAAACTAGTTAAGTATATAAGGAAAATACTTTGTAGACAACTATTTTTTCTCTCTCAATGTCGTCGTAATGAATTAGATTCAGAGAAAATATAATCAATGGGGCTGTAACACCTTTTTCAATCCAAAAAAGGTACTGACTTGATGACTTGGTATATACACTTAATAAAAAGCGTCTCATAAATTTCAAACATTAAAATCTTTATAATAAATTGATTATGGCAAAGATCCTCCCTTTATGTTGGAGGAACATAAAACCCGCCCCTCCACACGACAATGAACGGTTGCTAATTACTTTTAATACAGTTCATTTCAAAATATATGTGAAAAAATGTATTGCGAGAAACTCATAAATAATAATTTACTAGAGATAGCGCGTGGACGAATTTCGACCATTATTTATTGAGTTCAAATATTTCCTTTGCATCGATGGCCACTATAAATGGAACTGTGTGGACTTTCTGTCAACAGATTAATGTAAATACTAAAATCTGTAACTTTCTACATATTTTCTTTGATTAAACTTTAAATATTTCGAATTTTACATCAGTTCTTGCATATATTCATTCATGCCCCAATACAGTATTCGCCAAAATAAACACACTATAGTATTTTCTTCTTCGGATTAACCTGCACATGGAATGTTTAAAACAACACACATATGAGTATAATAATAACAGGGGATCTGAATAACGCTACTACAGAAAAGCCACTAACTACGCAGTTGCATGCCTCTGAGCAATATTAACAACTGCTAATATAATAATAAACAAATGGTGCTTTCAAACAAATAGGATCATATATTTACTTAATTCCTTAAAGCCTTTACATAATGTTACTTTTATGATAATGATCAAAATAACTTCTTACATACACTTGCTTATTTATTCACACGACTTCACTGAAAATACAAGTTTAAGGAGGTTTGGTGCGGACCGTCTGCTCGGATTAGAGCCACCCAAAATTTCAGTTAATATATCTTATAGACCAGAAGAAGGTTTTTTTTCGCCTTGCCTTGATGGATCAAGTTCACGTCGGAAGTGACACCACAGGTGTTACAATTATTTACTGGCACAGGTTAACCGTTTATCACAAGGCACTGCGTGTTTCGTTTGAGAAATTAGTTATATTACATATAATGTTGGATAAAATTATGTATTGTTTCTGATGGTCGAAAATAGTCTCCAGAACTATACTTCTAAGGAAAAATGTTGTCAAATTAGAGTAAGAAAAAAAAGAGAGAAAGAAAACATATTTCAATTTCTGAAATACACGACAGCTGTTACTTACGGGTACACCAGAATATTGATTTATGGACGTCAATTTATTCATAGAATAACTGCTCAAACTCATCTTATTTAAAACTACTGTATCTCCTATCTACGTACGTAGTATTTAAAACTTTAAGAAATATGTTGAAATAATTTGGGAGAGTTTCGAGCTTCAGATTTGGCAACAGTTTTATATACACACGGTATAAGTATTAGTATTCACGTAGAATGAAATATTTATGGACGTAAATTCCATTTTCAATTTGTGAAAAAAATGCTTGTAACTGAATTGATTTAAAATTGAAATCAAATTTGTTTTCCATTTTACGTATACATACATATACCTATATTATCAAGCCTAAGCCGTCAAACGGGCTCTTTGGGATTAAATATGTTCAAATTAAGAGTAGATTGAAAGAAATGCCATTTAGGAGTATGGACATTGCTTACAAAGTTGGATTAAGGAGAGTTGGTAAGCTGTAGCTGTAGCATGTCCGTAATTTAAACTGGCAATGCTTTTCTTGATGCTTTAATTTAAATAAACATATTTAACTTAGACATAACAAAATTACCCATTAAAAATGTATTTTATATAGATCCGAATTATTAATAGTGTGCCTGTTAGTGTCCCTGTGTGTAGTTAGTTAAAGCACAGGGACACTAATAGTATCCCTTTGCATTAACTGACTACACTTTAACTAAACTTTGGTAACTTTTTTTTATATAGTATTGTATAAGTAACTCTTGGCAATATGAGAGGTTCTGAATAATAGAGTCCGCAAATGTAGTATCGCTAGAGCTCCATAGAGTAAATTGAAATTTAAATACTTTGAATTTATATCCAAGAGATAAAGATAAAGTAAGTGTAGAAAACTAAAGTTAAAAGATTTAGTTTTATGTAAATTATAAATTCAAAAATCTATAGCGATTCTGTATATACATTGACTTGCTATAATTCAGAAAGTCTACACAATGACAGTTCATGTTGGACTGGTAAAGTTTTTGATAATTTTGACAAATATAATTAGGTAATAAAAACTTTAACGTTTCTGCATTATGGTCGAAATTCGACCACCCAATGAACTTTAGTTTTAACAAGTATCTAATATTAATCTCTATTATTACTAATATATTCACGAAAGCAAAATATTATCAAAGTGAAATGACAAAATTTGATACACAGTGAAATGGGAATATGTTAATATTTGCAATGTGAGCAGTGTAATATTTTAGATAGGTTTCAGTACATCACGTTCTATAAATAAGCTAAATTAATTTAATTATTATTAAAGCTAATTATAGTGTATCACTGTTGCTCTAATCATCTAAAATCATATTAATACAGATACTTTATTTTAGACATAGCTGCACGGCGCACTATATAACATATTGAAACCTTAAAATACTACATACTACAACCGATTTTATCAAAAACGAGTTTAATGTTCTTTTGCAACATAGATGAAAATATTTATGCAATGCAAGCGTTCTTAATATTTTATCTCAAAGCAAAAGTACAATGGGTGGTTCCATAAACGTTACACTGAAGTTACTTACGAGTCGTATAAGATGTAAACAGTTTCACAAGAACATGAATAAATACTTAAAGTTGTGAATTAGGAAGGAGGCGCCAAGTCTCCCCGCGGTTCTCATCCCTAGACACATTATTATTTGCTTCAATACACAATCCGCTATCAAAACGTAAAAATTGCCCGGAGGTAACTTATTTTTGCAGTTTTTTTGCCACGATACCGAATATCAAAAATGATGGACGACTAACACTAACGGACCGTAACTGCGTAGTTAGGATTGGTATTTACGAAATACGCAAGTGTCAACAGAAGCAAAAAATTGATATCAATCTATATAATCTGATGCCTTGTCAGCCAAAGCAAATAACCGCTTTAAGTGCATTTATCTCTACTTGTATATTTATACAGGATGGAAACACTGATTTCGTTAATTTCAAAGGTATTGCATAACTATAAAGTGTTATGGAATCGTGTAGATTCTTAGTAAGTAATGTAAAGTAAAAAGTCAAAACGGTGTTTTTTTTAAATATTTTTATACTATTTTATACATTAGGCGTTCTATACCATTTTATACAGATTCCTTAACACTTTAAGCATTTGAAATTTCTTAAGAAAATCAAAAATGTGTCTGGCCACACTTAACGTCTCCTCTTTGTATAAACTTTGCCTTTCATGTCTTTAATTCGTTATCGTAACATGAAGACTGCAAGAATATTTTCCGCATAAGAAAACTCGGTAGCGAAGCGTGACAGACGTGCGATAACATTTTGCTATGTTGTACTCTAATTAGATTAAGGCGGCACTGAGTAAAACATCGTCTACCTTTTAATTTTTATTTATTTAAAATATATTTGAGTCTGCGTCTACTTCTGAAATATTTGATTTCTGAAATGTTTAATTGCTTATCATTTAAATGAAAGATCATAAACTTAAATCAGGTAATAATTCTACTAAACAAAAAAGTTGTACACTAGTAGAGTTTGAGAAAAAAACAGCTTTTTACCCTTATGTAATGGCTGTTACGTCAGAATAAAGTGACATTCTTTGATCGGTTGCAGCACTGTGATCTTCTAATACAGTAGCCGTTTTACAAACAGCACAAGAGATTATGTAAAAGTTGCTAAGTTTTTATTCAATAGACGCATAAAGCTAGTGGAAGGCCACGACTGCTTTGATGAACCGTTAGCAATATTTGTATAAGACTGTCTACTGTCCAAAACATATTTTTGACATACAAAAGATTAAAAAGTCTTGATACATAAGAAAAAAACTCAATCTAATCAAGAAATCAAAGCAGTATTTTACATTTGAGCAAAGGTTAATTGTTTATATGTCGCAAGTTTGGCCCCATTGGTCAAGGCCAAGTAATACCAGCTTGTAACTTTCACATTGGGTCCTTGAGGATTGCTTGTGAACTTATTTCCTATTAAATCTCAAAACTAGGACGCTTCATGTGTGGTACAAGGTGTACAACAGTGAACAGAGAATGAATGTACCATTCTCTGTTCACTGTCTGAAATTGATAGAGATTATGTAAAATGAATTCTACAAAGTTCATGTAGTCTCATCGCATATTGACTCATGTCTTCAAAAGAGCATTTAACAATGCAATTATTGCTTATAGTTTATTCTACCCATCATTAGGTTGTCGTTCGTACGTACTGAGTCTTTATTAGTCTTATTTTCTATTTCATCTATCTTAACAGTATAAAACAGGTAAAATGAATTGCTAATCCCCTATAAAAATTGCATACACGATAGGTATAATGTAATTTAATTCTTGTAACATCCTCATGGGTTATTATGCTTGAAATAAACTATAAAATAAATATTTCTTCGACTATGTCTTTTTATGTATTACAGTAGCGTATTAATCTAATAAATTAAGTAAATAAATAACAAAGTACTCTCTGAAGATCACATTCGAAAATATTTTTTTTAATAATATAAGTACACGAAAACGGCTTACTTAATTGAGATAAATCTGTATCATCAGTTTTAATACTGAAAAGATAAAGATATATTAAGATCTATGCCGTGTCCCCTAGATTATGAACCACTTTACAGTCAGTACTTTTGTTAATATTAGTCAGTGTAGTTCTGCTCGTATTTCATGATAAAAGATAATTTTTCGTCATAAATTTAGATTCAACGATTCATGTACAACAAAAGGAGTTTGGTTTTAAATGTCAAAAACAAGTAACTTTCACAATTAAGAAAGTAAAAAGTTTTCGCTTTGTTACACATTATGATAGATGTAATTATATTTAAATTGAGTTTTATACGTCTTCCTTTTACAACCAAGTTCTTTGGCTTATTTCAACCTGACAGATCTAATGTTCGACCTAATGTTCAAGTTGTTATACTTAAACAAAATCCATATGATTAGGATTACGTTCTTATGTAGAAATATCTGTTAATTCTAACAGAAATAAATTTAAACAGTGGATTGTTATAGCGTGTGGTAGGCGGGCAAAGCGGGGCACACGGGCGCCGCCCGCCCGCAGGCGCGCTTGCTCCGAAAGCGCCCGAGGACTTACGATCGTTTCGTTCCGAATCGTAACGAAGTTCGACGATCGCGACCATCCTCCGTTGACGCGTGGTGGAGCCAGTCGCAGCAAGGGCCGCCAGGGCGTTGGAGCGGTTCAGTGTGTGCCTAGTGTTCGGTTATGTAACTAAAAAAACTTATTTATTTATTAACTCAAACAAATCGCTTCGAGAGTTGACCGTAAGCGTAACAATGACCGATTGATAAATATAATTATTTCTCGTTGTCACAATATATAGATTATGGAAAAAGTGATGTATGTGTACGCCTATTCTCGCAACGATTGAAAGCTTGTACCGGTTCATCGTTTGGTAAAAAACCATTTGCATTTCTTGCACATTCACATGACGTTGTCCAGTAAACAGATAAAACACATATAATGTCATATTATCGTAGATTTTGACTAGCTCAGTGTTGATGTGATAATAAGGCAGATATTTCAAATTGTGATAGAGGTTAACATTGTTATTTAAACAATTTCACAACTAAAACATGATAAACGTGGTTGATTTAGAATATCGGATTTATCCATTTATCGGCAATCGGCTAAACAATGTGACACTATATATTAGTTAGGGGTCGCGCTTGTCGTTGTTGTTCCAATTAAAAGAACAAATGGAATCAAACCAATCTGAATTTGGCGCAATGCAGGGCGCTTGGATGAAAACGTCCACGTAGTTGCGGTAATTAGTTTAAAATATATTG
Organism: Arctia plantaginis; assembly: GCA_902825455.1. Lineage (NCBI taxonomy): Eukaryota > Metazoa > Arthropoda > Insecta > Lepidoptera > Erebidae > Arctia > Arctia plantaginis. The sequence continues at coordinate 11,564,587 of CADEBD010000314.1, read as the reverse complement.
GGAATTATTTGATGAATTCAGCATTGAATGCAATATCATTTAGAGTAGTGTTACTTAAGGTATTATTCTATTTATTCGATGCCAAATAATCTAGAATTACTGCAATGAAGAACCAGCTCAGTAAAGTTTCCGTCGGATACAATGTTTCAGATGAAATATTTTTTTTTATAATATTATTTCCAACCATCAATCTTGAACGCAGTGTTATAAATCTAAACTGGGATAGGAATATGCATTACAGATAATTAAAAATAAAACATTAATTACATTTTCCATATTCAGCGCTCGTTGTCCTAAAATCAATTTGTAGTATTGTTTAAAGCGCCTCAACGGCTGCTGTTATTGACCTGAAATGAAAATTGTTTTTTTTTCGTTTATCATTGAGTACCTGCACATTAAGAGATGGATTTACAAGTAAAGTTAGTTAGTTGATAGTGTTTTATTTGGAGCATGTAAAATAGTATGTTTGCTTTTAGCTTAGAAAATGTTCCCCTTAGTGTAAAGAAAAGGAAATATTGAAATTGATTGAAACTGTGTCATACGAAATGGCTCAACGAGAGCAATTTATCAGATCCAGTTGGAAATTAAAAGCCGTTAACGGTTCGCTTTCATCTTGTTTTGTTTAGTGATTTGGTTTAGATGTGTTTTGATCACAGATTAGATAAATAATTGTCATGCATTAATCCAGTGGCAACTGACTCTATGCTAATTAGAGTTTTTGTTTATTGTTCAGGAATACTGAATTTAATTACCATTAGCGGGATTACGGTGGTTCTTATTTGATTAAATATTTATTTGTTTTCAGGGGGAGGGACATCACATCACTTAATTCTGGAACTATTTTATAATTATGAACTTACCTTAACAAGAATAGAATAGGGGAATATGTACAAATGGCAGAGAAATCTTATTTCATTTTCCAATTTTAATGCGTTAGCATGCAAAAAAATCTTAGATTAATGATATGGAGAATATTAAATCTTCAAATTATTATATTAAGAATTATGAAGGGCCCAAAAAAAAACAAATATTATTTCTTATCTTTATCACACGTCATCAGTTTATTATTTTCTCGTGGGAGAACCATTCTTTAGCGCATACTGGTCAGGCTCTACCGAAGTGAGATGAGATGATATAAGGCCTCGCAGCACTTCGTACGTTGTTTTTCACCAAGTGAGTGAGGTTCCAGGAGCCCAATCCCCCCCTCTCCCTCCCCTTTCCCTGAAAATGGGCGATGAACCCAAATGGCGGCAACGCACTTGTGGCTCTTGAGTTGCAGGTGTCCATGGGCGGTGGTAGTCACGTACCATCAGGCAAACCATCTGCTCGTTTGCGTCCCTACACTATTTAGTTAGTTTTTAGTTTAAAAAGATAACTGCCGCAGTAGGAATATATCCTGTGCCGCGTATATATTTACAAACATACATAAAACGGACACAAAGAACACCTAGACTCAAAACAAAAATTTAGTAGTAGTGTGCGGCGTGGCGACCGCTTACACCGCTACGCCATCCGTGCGGTCCAAAAAATAATAACACATCCGTTGAAGTAATATTGTTATTAAACATCCTCGGTCCAAGTTTCAATATCTGTATTGAAAAACTCTGACTAGCAACTTCGTGGGGACTCTTCATTGGAGTTGCTTGAGACAAAATCTTCAAAAAATGTATAGTTAACGTGTTGAAAAAATCAATTCTTTTTGTTTCTAGAAAATTTTAAATGGACCTATATTTTTCTTTTCTTGAAGTGAACGATTGATTTCTTTCGATAAATGGTCCAGTGTTGTTCCATCAGAGACGGCTCTCACTAAATAATGATTACTGTCATAAAAAAGTATATATAGTGAACCATCACAACCAAGGTTCTTGACTAAGTTTTAATCGTATATTGAACTGTATTTTTACTCAGTAGACACTAATGTTTATGCAAGTAAAATTCCAAGCGGCACATGACTGACTGATTGTTATTTATTTAGCACAGTAGGTCGAGATAGTCTTTTAAATCTTTTTCTTTCTTCATTTTTTAAAAAGACAAGTATTTAAATGATTTAAAGGTGAAAAAACTGTTTGTTGTCAAGGTTGAAAAATATGATTTTGTTCATGAGCAAATCAAATTCCACCTTCAGCAACATTTTGCCTGCAGCACCTGTAACCACGACAACAACGTAGAATGTATTCTAAAATGTCAGCTATGGTAAAATGTATTTTGTAATTTCTATGGTAAATTATGTCCTAGTAGTTCTTAAACCTTTTCAATAATTAAAAATTGAGGCCACTAGATGGGGCCGTACGATTGGCTCTCTACACTTCTAATATAATTTCCACAATATGATCTCAACGAGCAAGCCAAAAAAATTCTCTTTCTACTTTTTTCTTGCATAAGAATATAGAAGCTTCATTTTATTTTGTAGTTGCAATACAGGGCAAGGAGGGATATAAAAAACCGCTTAAAAATATAAGCGCAAATAAAAAAATACAAATACATACATGGGAATAGAAATTCATATTACATGCCGATGCACTAGTAACATTTCATGTCAAAAAATAAGTAATCTTACAAAACATAGTAGGTGTTCATTTAGATAAATTAGGTATTATACCTTCAAGGGAAGGTCGATTTACTACACATATTCTTGAATAAAGAATATCTAAAACAGTAGCCAAATTTCCTTTGAAATGTAATAATTTCTATCTGATTTCACTAAATCGCATCTACTCTGTTTTATTATACGCACAAACTTGAACGGTCACCAGTTTACCGGTAATCAGTCTCACAGAAAGCTAAATATTATATACCAATAGATCTGTCCTTAGAGTCCTAAATCATAATCCTTTAGTTAACGAACCCATCTTGTGACCCAACACATTGAAGGTTTCGTTGCCATAATAAGTTCTAAAGTTATTATAGCAGGGTAGAAGCTTGTCGTTATTACGTAACTGATGACCGTGATATTTGAAATTTATTTTTATTACAAAAATGTTATTTTTAATAATACTCATTTTTTATAAAATAAAATGGTTCTCAGAATATAAACAACTGACTAACTAATGAAATAATATTGATATAATTTGATAATAAAACTATATATTCCATAGTCAGACACGATGTCGCTTGCTGTGGTGTGTCACGCCCTACTTTACTTGAAAAGATTGCGCCAGCTATTAGCGTAATTAAAATGCTACCAAACTAGAAAAAGATTCATCACTTTTATACCGTGAATAACCGGCTTTATATTCAGTTCAAATATACATTTACGTCGAAAATGTGTACTATGTGTTTTAATGTTTCAATATAAATAGAGAAATAATTTACTATTATTATATACATAATTGTAAACTGGTATCGGTCTTTAAATTTGTGAAATAAGTTCTATAAAGAAAATACTTGTACTGACACAATGATAACGTCTCTGTCAATTCCGTGAACAAACCACTTCAAACGCAGTGTTTATCGGCATTTTATTACGAACATCGGCCCATTTACTTATTATTATATGCCAGTGATCTAAGGCATATTTTCTATTAGGTATTTTATGATAATTCACAATTGAAAGCATTTATTTATTATATTTTATACACCTCCGACCATTTAATTATATTTGACAAAATTGTAATACAATTTCCAAAAGATGTCATTTATTATCTGCCTTTTATCACATTTTAAACGAATTTTAAATTTGATTATTAAACTGAACGATGAACGTAGATTAACTTCATATAAGCGTTACAAAGTGCATTAATTTTTTTTTAATCAACGAAAGTTATGTTATAGAGCCTCAAGACATAAATTGTGAGGTGTTGAAAGCCACAAACATAAAAATAATAAAATGGATACAAGAGTGACTAATTTAATAACATGATGTGCGAGATGTAACTTCAGTCATCATTCATTATTGAAAGTGGGTTATAGACGAAAGCGAAGGGTAACGGACGGTGCCGGATACGTGATGAGGTGACGTTCGCGCACCGGCCGCTGACGCCGCTCCTCGCCAATGATGGTGGAGACGCACCGTGCGCCGCCACCTCGATGTGCGCGTGCGCTCGAGCCTCGCACCAAGCCCGCTTCAATATCAGCACCTCCCTCACTAGCTGGTAGCGGGACTGTGATGCACCTTCGTCGCCGGCGACATAAGACTGTTCACTTTGGCGAGAATCTTCTGATGCAAGTTTGCGCCGATCGAGCTCACTTAGCAGCACTTGGAGCTAGAGTACCTGATATTTCATTTTGTCATAAAGCACATACAGGCCTTCGCAAGGGAGATGCCAGGTTTTGTTGTGTTGCTCACCATTGTTGCCTGGCAGCTGGAGCTTTAGTGGCATTAACGTCGAATGGTCGACCAAAGCCGCGCAGGGAACGGAGCGGAGACTCTCATTCAAGTGGCGGTGAAAATGTAGACAAAGGGGAGGGGGGTGGCGGTTTAAATTCAAAGGAGCCTAAGCGTAAATCTAAGCATCATCATCACCATCATCATCATAAAGTTCACAGTTGTCCTTATCATGATGTAGCACCTCCGCCCGAAGACGAACCTGACGAAAAAGCCATTATTCCCAAAAAAACCGTGTCGCCTTATCTCTTTATACCTAGTAAATTAGAGCCAAATGTACAACAGCTATTCAGCTTTATAGAAAGTGTTCTCAGTGCTTGGGCTGCTGAAGAAGGCCTGACAAGTACAGGCGAATATTCTGAGCCCGATGAGCGTATAGTGCGACGGCGTAAACTGAATAAATACAAGAAACGCACAGATGTACTTAATATTCGACGGATTGTATATGAAGTATCTATTCTTCATGGCACAAGACTACTTGGCAATGTTAGGTTTCGTCATTACCATTGGAAAGGAACTGCACAAACCTGCAATGAAGCATTTCTTAGGAAGGTAAGAAGTTAGGTCTTAATTTGTCATAACAAAACCAAGCGATATAGCCTATGCAGCTTGAACAGGGAAATAAAAGAAACCTAGGAATGCCTCAATCGAATTGATTGAAAACAAATTTTATTACAATACTAAGTATAGTCTAAGCTATTACGCCTATTCCACACAGGCACCAGGTACCTAGACACGCATTTACATACACAGACACGTAAGTTAAACCTAAAACAATGAAGGTAAACCCCTCCTTTTTTATCGCTGACTGAATATTAGCATGAATACATAATAACTTAACGAATTAATTCTATGGTAAAACATTGGAAACTCAAACAAAAACCTTTTTGATTTTGATGATTATTCAACGAAGCTTTTTTTATAACCTTACATATTACTTCGATCGAAGCATTCTATTCATCATCATCATCAACAGCCTTTAATAGTCCACTGCTGGACATAGGCCTCTCTTTAGAAGAGAGGTTTATATAGCATTCTATTAATTGAATAAAATAAAACTTTCAACGCTATTATATGCTTAAAATGAATCAAGGAGTTAGAATTAAACCTTTCAAATTCATTGTAGATATTGTTCATCGTCACCCTAATATTAATAATACTTTTTAAGATTTCCATTTCAACCATGAGTCCTCTGCTTCTGTAATTTAAGATACTTGTTCTATTCGTATTTATTTTCCTGGTCAGGCTGTATTGTTCTTTTAAGCATTATTTATATTTTCAGTAAAATTTGTAATTCTATAATTTCGATGCAGGTAGTCATATAGAAGTATGGCCATTAACACGTGTTTATATCGTTACAGCGATATTATATTTATTTAAAAAATAATACAAACATTGTATCGTGGATTAAAATATTATTCTATTTAATTTTCCTAAAAAACATTGTCCAGATTTTTCAAGGGCTGTTTATAGGCTTACCGATAAACGACATTTTATTATTTATATATATATATATAAGTAAAACTAGGATTAGAGATTAAAAAAAAACATTACATACAACATACTGATCACTTAAAATGTTTTTTTTTTAAATCTCTAATCCTAGTTTTACTTTTAAATAACAACACATCAGAAGAAAAACTGTAAAGATATCTAATATTTTGACCTTATTTTAGTTTCCCGTTAGTGGAAACTGCAATTTCCTTTTTGCTAATGAGGGCTTTTATTTTCTTTACTCTATTTGAGATGCTACTCTATATAAACGTTTCGTTAGTATCCTATTCTTCAACTAATAACTATTGTTGTTTTGCATTCTAGCTTTAGCATAAAAGACTTTTGTATGCAAGTTCAAAATTTGATATGTCAATATGAAATCCTCAATCCCGGGATTCTATAGGTTTTAGATGTTATGTATACCAACAGTATCATCGTCATCCTATAATAGCCCTCTCCTGACAAAAGTGGTTTTGGCCTACTATACTACGCTGGCCAGACGGGTTAGTATAGGGTTTGTGTCAAGTTTTCCTTCTCTTTGCAGTGCTGTTGTCTGCGTAGTTTACTCTCTTAGTCGGCTCGTAGGGCACCCACAAAATGAATAGGGATGGTGACACTACGCATTCTTAATTAAATTATGGTATGTGGTGACCAATTAAAATAAACCAATTAAATTAAATTAAAAGTAAAATCAAATTTCACTTTGACTTGCAGCTTTTAAATACATTTATGTTAGAAAATAATTTCTTCAACTAGTTAGCATGAAAAGTAATGAAATCGATTGATTTGAATAATTCCGATTAACCTCGTTATCGTCCATAACTTTATTGAAGATCATATTAATAAGCTGTGTATTACGCTAACTATGGCCAAGTGGAAGTTTGTTTGAAACTTGCAATTCCCAGTTAACTGAGCAGGGTGCAATTTAGAATTAAACCTAGATAGATTCAGGATTGCCCGTAGTGAGCTTTGAAGTGACAAAAAGGAATCAATACTAAATGCAATTTAATTTAATGCGGTTCTATCAAAAGTCTCGGCCCTTGAAATTTGTATGCAAGTAATACTGACTTCGTATAATTTTGTGGTTGAAATAGAAAATAAATTTGTTTACCACTAAATTATGAGTTATTGCGCTGGCTCGTGATTGAAAAGTACGAATAAATTATTGTATTAAATGAGTAAGAGGAACGGATAGGCACATAGGTATATGCTTGTCTCATTTATTGTAAGTTTTATAAAGGTGAAGAAGCAAATTTTTTTCTTTTAATCGTGAAAGGCGGTGGCGAGGGCGCAACGCGTCGTCAAGAGTCATCGAGCCGAGAGCGCGCTACCTCGGCCGCATGCGCCTCAAAGCAACCCTTTTCTTGTTATATTATGTTTTGATAATCACACAATAAAAGCACATGAGAACAGCGATATTATTATTTAGAAAAATATATTATCAAACACTACATTAAACATCTTGTAACTGGACTGACTGTCAATTTTTGTTGTTATTGAAAGGGGAATAAAACGAAAAGAATGATAAAAGTTTAGGGTAAAAATCTCTCTCAAGTGCCATAGAGAGGCCAATAACCATTCAAGTGATTAAACTAATACCCTTGAATAGTGTTATAAAAGCTTAATTGTATTTGTAGTAGGTTTTCTTGCTGTCCAGTTTCTTTTTTAACCGACTTCAAAAAGGAGGAGGTTCTCAATTCGATTGGTATATTTTTATGACGTAACGTCGACGTATTGATGTTTTTTTTAATCGAAACGTATTTTATGACATTAAAAGTTCATCGAATATATAAATATTACTATATAAATGATTCCAATGTTTTTTAATTATAATTGGATTATTAAATTACCTTAAAAAACATATACAGAACTAAATTTCAGAAAAAGTAAAAAGTCTCATAGAGCACTCAATCCTACCCTTTGCGCTACTGCTCTCTATCTATGTAGCTACATATACCTGAGAGGAAGGTAACAATTTTCAAAAGTGGAAACCAGGTTGGGGTGGGAGTGAGAATTATGTTATGCCGTAAATCCAAGCTTGAACTTTTTTTGTTTTGAAGATTTATTTTATTTACTTATTTATATCTTTATTGTTTACAAATTAGCACATAAGACATTACAAATATATAGACTTAACAATCGGCGGTCTTATCGCTCACGGCGATCTCTTCCAGACAACCTTGATACGGATATTTGTTATTTAAAAGTTGATTTAAATGACGTCTAAAACTGTGCTTGTTTCTGCATATGTTTTTGCAGTTACTAAGACTTTAAATTTCAAGCTGTGAAGTAACTAAAAGAGAATTTGTGTTCGAATACATTATTATTCTTTAAATTATTTTTAAAAACTGACTATAAACACGAGTTAACAGTATGATTTACGAAATACGAAATTACTGTGATTTTCTTTTTAATGGGTTGCATATAGGTATTGTATGGGGCTCACTATTGTAGTCATCCCAAAAATATCACAGATATGAATACTAACTGTATTATTAATTTTGTACAGATTTCGGATGATGATCGAATGTCTCTAACAACGGCAGTGTCAGACGAAGAGGATCCCGGTGAAAGCGCGATGAACTCTCCTTACAAGGGAAAACAGACTGGCGCCGCGGCTGCCTCCTTTAATTGCACAGGGGCCGTCAGAAAAGCCGGGTGAGTAAAAATTATCTATTACACATCACACGTATACATCATATACATAGAAATCAGGCTCCTCCACATAATTAAAATGTATAATTTGTGTGTAAAATATAGCCAAATCACACAGTAATTTTCTAAGATTTTACCATTTATCGAAATATGATAATAAGAACAAATATTAATCATTGAATTTGTTTCTCATTACACTTTAAACACATATAAACTTTATTACTATCCACGTTTTTCTTATTATTTTATAAAATAAAACTACACTGTGGTCTGACACTTTTACACTGTGACCTTATACTTTAATTACGCAACTGAAATTATATTGAATGAAAATTATATGATAACCAAATGGTATTACGTTAAAATATGTTTTAATGAGATTCTTAATTATCGGAATTGTAACTTCTGTGACCCTACTAAAGTATTGGAATTAATTAATGTTGAGTTATGATCTCACTTTTATTCAAATAACTAAAATCGGAACATTGAGGAACTTCGTTTTCGGAAACCATTGGCCTTACTTTTCATCAATTCTAATTTATATGTAACCGAATAGCTTTTTATTGAATTAATATTAGATATCATTCTTGGAAATTAATTAAAATAATATTTTTTATGTGAGTATTTTGTAAGTAGGTTTTTATTTTTTGTAATATATCAGAAAATTTCATACAGGAAAAATCTTTAGACGTCAAAATAAACATATGATAGTTGTCAAGTTGGTGAGGTCAGATCTAAAACGGATCCGTAAAATATCGTACAAGATAAGTATAATGATATATGCGTTCCTCCCCCACGCTCAATATAACGTGTACCTAAACATGACTCATGTAAATCGACGTAATATATCATGGGACTAAGTTATTTTGTTAGAGATAATATTTCAGGGCGGTCACTGAGTTATTTGGTTAAGTCTAAGAATATTTATAACAAGAAATTTAGATGGTAAGTATATTACTATAGCCTGGGTTATTTTATCCCGTTCACATTATTTATTTTGTCACTGTAAAGAGACAAAAATGTTGGTGAACAAGCATATGTCAATTAGGATATATCTTAATTAGGATTAATTTTATAAATACTAAATAAACTTAAAACTCTAATTTTTTATAGTTTAACATGTAAGAAACAATACTTGTACAAATTTTACATGTATAAGATTTAACAAACAACAAAAACGTCTAAATTTGTCAATATCTATACTAATCCCAACTCTGTCTCCAAAATGATATTTTAACTGTATATACTATAGATAACTTACATAAAAAAGTAAATATTATTATACTATCAAAAATGTACATTATCATGTTTTTTTTTTCTTTTTGAGTAAGTATTTAAACATGTGCTTAGTCAGACACTCTTGCCATAGTGGTCGTAGCTGTTGATGGGCTACTACTCGCTGGGGTTGCTACTCGCCGTCGCCGCTCACTTTCATGGCTGCACGTCTTGCAATGATCCTCCATTTTTGTCGGCTTTTCGCATTGCGAACACATTGTATTGCAGTCGATTCGGTGGTAGCTATGATTATGTCGATCCAGCGGGTTGGGGACCGACCCCGTGGTCTTGTACCCTCCGTACGGCCTTGCACTTCAAGTCTCTCCATCGAGTCCTCTTTTCTAGAGATGTGCCCAAAAAACTTCAGTAACCGTAACTGCACAATCGACGATAACCTATTTCGTATGTGAAGCTCTTTGGGGACTAAGTTATTAGTGCGGCACGCTGTCCAGGGTATATTTAGCAGTCATCTCCAGCACCACATCTCTAAGGCATCGATTTTTTGGGGATTTTGTTTTCTAAGAAACCAGGTTTCAGCCCCGTAAAGAAAGGTTGGAAACACGAGGCACGTCCTTTGTGTTCTTGGTAATTCTCATGTCTTTCCTAACCATTCTACTGCTGACCTAGTGATGGCGCATCTACGCTTAAACTCGTCTTCGCATCGTCCAACGTTCGAGATAGTTCAACCAAGGTAAATAAAATTGTATATGGTACTAATATCTAACAAAATATTGCACGTTATGCTGCAATATAATACTTTTCTAAAGTGTATGTTGAAAATTAAATACACGACAAAGAAATAATCATCTATTCTAGCGTATTACAAAGTCCATAATCAATATATTTATTGTTTACATCGCTGCACTTGAGCGCCTGCAGGTAAACAAAAGTTTCCAGAGTCTTTTCAAAAAGTTTTAATAAATGTAAGTAAAGCAAGAACCGAGAGAAGGAAGGATTAGATCGTGTTGTTCGTGTACTGACGGGTCTTCTAGTCTCTATTAAGAAAAGCCTACGGCGTCCTTTATGTTCCTTCAGGCTACGATTACTCTTCCATGAATTGCAAATGACCGGAGGGAAATCTTAGCCGTGACCTATTCAACTCCATAAAGCGTATAGAGTAGACTTATTCCAGTAGGATGATACATTTTTACAAGACATAAAGCACATTCTACGATTAGGATGGCATATAACTCTTAATTTTTACAATTGATTCGGATATAATTATCAATTTTGTACTTTTCTTTTGTTCTAATTCTTTAAATACTCGTATTCCTTGGATTTTAAAATAACTTAGTAGATCCAACCATCCGATAACTTTCATAAGCTTGGCTTATATTCATGAGATTTTGTATAAGATTGTCAGAAATCGGATTTTTAAAGTAAATACGCCTATAGACGGTGTAACTGCCCACCCCATATACATATATGTGTGTATGCAAGTATACATGTATTCTATACGAACCATGTCAATAAATAGAAATACATATGATACAACTTTACCCATATATGTATGTTGATCTGTCAGAGTGCGGCAAAACTTTACAATTATACAATTATTTCCTTTTGACATTCATCCACCAGGCGATCTGTAGTATATCTCATATCTATAAAAGAAGAAACTGACAGACTGTTTCACTGACTGATCGATCAACGCACTGCTGAAACCGCTGCGCCCAGAAGCATGAAATTTTGCACAATTTTTTTATTTATTTTTTATTTTATAGAAAGGCAACTCCCGCATTAGGAATATATCCTGTGTCGCGTGGGACTTTACAAACATACATGAGACGGACACAAAGAACACCCAGATTTAGAACAACAATTTGTGGATCACACAAAGTGTCGTCCCATGTGGGGTTTGAACCCACAACACTCGGCGCAGTAGGAAGCGGCGACCGCTTAAACCACTGCGCCATCCTTGCAGTCAAAATGTTCCTTAAGTGACGTAGGTGTGCAGTGTGCACTAAGGAAGGATTTTTTTTAATTGCAACCCTAATTGTAAAAAATTGGGGTTGAAAATTTATATAAAACTTTTTTATTTTTGGTAGTAGCGTTTTCAAACTCAGAGTATTAAAAGTAATAAAAACGTTGCTACTATTTTTTTAAACTACCCTTGTGCAAGTTTTGTGTGGGGAACTATTTTTTTTTACTTATCGATATCCAAACTCTCAATATAATTTCATTCTCTAACAAGAATAATAATCATTATACACTTATTTTTTTAACTCTTCAAAACATAAGTATGTTTGTTACTCAATCACGCCAAAACGGCAAGATTATAGCCTAGAGGCTACTATTTATCCCGGCCAAATTTATTGACGAAATTAACATTGACACTATCTAGTAACCTATTTTTGATGAAAATCAGCTATTTCCGTGTAGCCTTTAGTTATTTTGAGGTAATCATCTTAGAAAAACAAATTGGTGCTCACGTAATTGTATTTACCAAAAACCTGCAACATCTTGACAATATATAATATATATAATATCTCATGAGAAAGGAGTTCAAATCAATTGTCCTAGTTCATTGTTGTCAGATGAATCCTTGGTTGACATCTCTAAGCGACATGACAACGTCATAATACAATAATAAATAATTGCTGTTAAGGGTAAATTGCTGTAAAATTCATGGTGTTTATACATTTATATAGAAAATATCGATCTATAGTTACTAAGCAAAGAAATAACTCGATAAAAATGAGACTTAAGGATGATGAGAAGATCAAAGATAGAAGTGTATCAGAACTTAGTGTGTCAAACACAGAATCGTCGACTTCAACTGTATATCGTATGAGAAGTGACTACAGAATATCTAAACACCGCATGGAAAAACGTTCTCCCACTCCAGTGAACGTTATTATTTGGGCTGTGGAAATACTTGGACAGCGAACGCAAGGAGTACCAATAGAGAAAATAAGATCATTAATCAGACAGCACTTTATACTACCCTGTAAAAGCCAAGATATTGATAAAAGAATCGACATGGCTATATGGTTTGCGGTAAATTTTGGCATTCTCGAACAATCAGAAAATCTTTTTTATTTGAAACCCACAAAAACTCAACAAACACAAAGTGAGCTCAGACTACAATAGAATTATAACGAGGTGTTCATTACGTTGTTTTGTTATAATGTGATATAAATTTGTTGATTACTCTGACATCGTTTTATTTTGATTGTGATTCTCTACTTCCTATACCATGTTAGTATGATGCGATCCATGTGGACCATCTAACATTACGTGAATCTAGCGGATTTCACGGACATACTTAGTTCGGTAAGTGCTATCATAGATAACTGTAGCGTCGATTGTGTTTATATGTTGGGAGATTATAATGCACATCCCACCGAACTGTTTTATAATGAACTTATAAACTTTTGTGCGGATCGGACATGGTCTTGCATAGATATTGATATGTTAGGTTCGTTATCGGAAACATACACATTTTTAAGTGAGTCACACGGTTCTAAACGATGGCTCGACCATTGTCTCGTAACTCAGGCTGCTGTAAAAACAGTTAAGAATGTTTCGGTACTGTACGATGTTCTATGGTCCGACCACTTTCCACTTGTCATAGAATGTAATTTAAATATTTTACCACCAAAACTTTTTAATGTTAGTTTTTCTCAAAATACATCCGTATGGGGCGAAAGAAGTGTACAGGAAATAGAAAGTTACTGAGAATACTGTGTCTTAAGCATACTGTGAACTACTATGCAAAGCGGAACACTTCAGTGTATTGCTGTTTTCTCGACCTGTCTAAGGCATTTGACTTGGTTTCGTACGATATTTTATGGAAGAAGTTGGAAAATTGTGAATTACCGACTCCAATGATAAACACAATTAAATACTGGTATGGTAATACAATTAATAATGTCCGCTGGGCAGGTACTTTATCGCATCCGTATGGGTTGGAATGCGGGGTGAGACAAGGGGGCTTGACCTCACCAACGCTTTTCAACCTGTACGTTAACGAGCTGATCGGTGAACTTAGTAGTGCAAAAGTCGGATGTCATATTGATGACATTTGTATAAATAATGTCAGCTACGCAGACGACATGGCACTGCTAAGTGCGTCGCCATGTGGCCTGCGAAGGCTTGTTCACGTATTTTTGTTGGGACTAATCCCACCCACACGCCCACCACTGTAACTCCTGTGCACCAGGATCCACAGCAGTGACCCACGAACACACCGAGTTATGACACTCGGGAAGTCCCAGGAAGAAATTAAACTGTCTTGGAACCCGCAACGAAATTAATCAGAAGAAAATTGGAGGAGTTGGAAATACAGTAAATCCACTTCCCTCCTTAGCAAAGCGGGAGACAAAATGAAGTAAAATGGGCATACACCCTTTTAAACAGGGAAGCACCACGGCCACAAATATTACGGGTCCTACGTGAGCTATGTTTGATTTCTATAATATGTATGGCAGAATCGCCTAAACGCACGGAAATTCACCCTAGTTGACACAAGATCCCCATAGTATACCGCCCCAGATGTCACCTGCAAGCTATTCAGCATTATATTACGTTCATTATACGAAAGACTACATTCCCAGAGGATATGATGAGCAGACTGTTCATAGTGAGAGTTAGGTGTTGAGCATTGACACAATGGTGACTCGACTAATTTAAATGAATAAAGCTTGCTCTTAAAGTTACCATGACCCGTAAGAAATTGAGCGACACAGTGATCCACCTCAAGCCATATCCTCGACAACCGTTCGCGAACAGATGGAAAGAATTGGTAAAGATGGCGCCCCTTGGATGATTCATCCCAGCGTTGTTGCCATTCGTCTATGAGGTCATTATAGACATCGGGCTGCTGTTGAAGCAATCTTGTAATTTTACCGCGATCCCGCGCGCCCAAAAAATCGCATTCCATGTTTTGTTGTCTTGAATAGTACATGGCTGCACGTCTCTGCACCTCGAGATCGACCGGAAGCACACCCGCCAACACCGGCAAAGCCTCAGTGCTAACCGTCCTATATGCCTTACACAAGAATATCAGTGCAAATCGTTGACCTTGTAACAGTTTGCGACGGACAGCGCCTACGGTCGCCCTATCGGCCCATACAGGTGCACCATAGCACATAGAACCTAAATAAGTAGCTCCGTATATGATCTTTAATGTATTAAATGATAGACCCCATGTCGCAGTTGATATCCTTGTCAATGCACAGAAACTCTTTTTAGACTTTTCATTAACTATTTTAATATGTTCGATAAATGAAAAGTTTCTTTCTAAAACTAATCCTAGATAACACACTGTGGTTTTATTTTTTACAGTAACATTGTCAAATCTAATGCTCGGCGGTGATTTGAGGTTACCTTTTAAAAGTAGCTGGAAGGTTTTGTTGGGTGCAAAAGTTAAGCGATTACGTTCACCCCATTGAGATATCAAGTTCAAACATCTATTGGCTAATCTCTCAAGCCCCGCCCTAGTATCAGAGACTTGTTCACGTATGTGAGAAGTACGCCGAAAGACATGGCCTGGTGTACAATGTTAAGAAAAGCGAAGTCATGGTTTTTGAGGCTAAGGGTGGAGGCCCTAAGGATGTGCCACAGATACTTTTAAATGGGCATCCATTGAAAAGGGTATTTAAGTTTGGATATCTAGGGCATATTTTAACTCCTGGCCTCAAAGACGATGAGGATCTGGAAAGGGAACGGAGGGCGTTGTCGGTGAGAGCGAACATGTTGAGCCGCAGGTTTACACATTGTTCGAATAATGTTAAGATCACACTCTTCAGAGCTTACTGCACGTCTTTCTATACGTGCAGCCTGTGGGCTACATATACTCGAAAAGCATACAACTCCCTCCGTATCCAATACAACAATGCGTTTAGGGTGCTGTTGGGGCTACCCCGCTTCTGTAGTGCGTCCGGGATGTTCGCAGAGGCGCGAGTGGACTGCTTTCACACTATTATGCGAAAACGGTGTGCATCTTTGGTGCGCAGGGTGCGAGCTAGCTCTAACAGCATACTAGCCATGATCACAGAGAGGTTAGATTGCAGGTACATTGGTCACTGCAGCGCCGTCTCTCATGGAGTGCATAAATAAAAATATTAATACTGTAAATTGTCACTACTAACATAGGATAAGTTTTATGTATTACTAACAAGCAATGAGTCATGGTTACTCCAATAATGATTATTATTATTATTAAGGATGTCTATAAGCTTTGACTTGTATTTGTTATTTGATTCATAAAAGCCTATCATACTAACATAAAGCGAAATTTGTACCAGATAGAGGTAAAATCTATAGTAAATTACTGTTTACACCTGATCCCTGAGAGATCATATTAGAATTTTAACATACTAAGTTGTCATCTCTTTCTCCACTACTACTCTAACATTTATAGTTAAATACACGGCCAACACAAACAATCATGAAATTATCCAGCCATTGATCAATATTGTACAATATCAATTAATTATCGGTACTCATATTTGAAACAGGTTTTTAAGCGTAAAGAAATGGTTACTCCGCAAGAAGCACCAGATTGAATTAGCACGTAAACGAGGGTGGAAAGGATACTGGGTGTGCTTGAAGGGAACTACTCTACTCTTCTATCCGTGCGATTCTCGTGAAGGTCGCTCCGTAGAAGCCGCTCCGAAGCATCTAATTATAGTGGACGGAGCCATCATGCAGCCCATCCCCGAACATCCAAAACGCGATTACATATTTTGCCTAAGTACCGCCTTTGGTGATGCTTACTTATTTCAAGCACCTTGCCAGGTAAGCCTAACTTTAAGTAAATAATAGTGTTAGTAAAAAAACAGATTATTTTACTATGAGACATTTAGCGAATAAACCCATGGATCTTTGAATTTCGAATATTTAAAATTAGTCCGGAAAAAAATTAATTAAAAAGTTATAAAAGTTATGTATACGCACTTTTTCTGTAGATAGATATTATTCAAATATTTGGATTGGAAACAAGGTTCGAGCCCGGTGCCCGAACTTTGTTTCCAATAAAGAAAACGCTCTCGTTGTTGATAGAAGGAGTGATCAAGTATACATACAAAACATACAGCGCCTTCACAACTACTGCCCTACAGTGTGTTTAAAAATGTATTTAACCTTGATAAAAAAATTGATTTTCACATTATTAAAAAAAGTGGCGGTGTATGAGGCACTCATTCAAAGCGTAACTTGTCACATTAGACTTATATCGAGGTATTATAACATCATCTTTAAGGTTCGCCAAAAATCCATTGGCACGAAACCTATTTCGTACAAATCTCATCAAATCGAAACTTCAACCCGATATATTCTATAACCAGAATCGCCGATGTAGGTAATAAGTCTGTCAGGCTAAAGTTGTATTAAGTTGAAATATTTTAAATTATCTGAGTGACAATGTTTACCCTGTTAGCTCTTGAAAAAAACATTGCTTTCAAACTAAAATTGTCCAACTTTAATGAAGTTACTGTCAAGGTTTAAAACTGATTGAATCATCATCATCAACGCGTCAAAAACGTCTACTCACTTGTCGCTGCGTAAGGCTCAGGTGTACTATAAATGAAGCAATAAAACTTTTGCATGTTCTTCCATTTTCAAAGTTTCGAAATATGATACGGCACTTTTAGAGGTTGCCTTTACCCTTATACATACGTTATATACTTTAATAACATTTTCGTGGAGTGTAAGGGTGAGTTTCAAATTGTTTTGCATAAGTTGTACAAATATATAGTATGTCTTAATACAATTTTCTATTAGCTTGATATTAAAGTTTTCGTAATCAATACGTGTGTTATTTATTTTGATATAAGAAATGTAATAACTCATATGTAGGAGTTTTTGATGCTAGTAACATTTCAGATTTAATTTTAATTCTACTCTCCATGGCTTACCTAGTTTATTTTGAGACACATTCAGCGTGGCATTTGTTTTATAGGTTGAGCTTGAAAACTGGGTGAATAGCATACATAGTGCTTGTGCAGCGGCATTTGCTCGTCATCGTGGCAAGACTGGAACGCTTCATTTGCTCCAAGAAGAAATATACCGTCTCGAGAAAGCTATCGAATCGGTAAGGCGTCAAAAATAAGAAATTTAAGAATATATTATGTACCGTCGTCATCAATAAAAGAGACCATTTAATCCTGCTTTATAATATACACTACTGATTTTACTGTGATCACTGCCAATTTATATATTTAATTAAATAACCATATACTTAATTAATAGCATTATACATTACTATTATTTGTAGTATTCTATATATGAACATAGTGTAATAGAGGCAAATCTGCTGAAACACAAAGTGGTTTTACTGTGAAATAGTGCACTGGCGGCATATCGCATCGGCCTGAACTAACAAAGTAACGTTTGATACGATAAATCTAACTATCATAGTTATTTCTATATCGGTAAGACAAAATAAAGGGATTTAAAATTTTGTTTTCTTTTTCTTAATGTTATTTGCTCAACTGTTGTAGAATTTTGTTGATTTGAGTTTACCTAAACTTGTTTGCATTGTCTCATGAGATTGATTGATATTTATATGTTCGGACAGCAATGGCATCTAGTACCATTTGTTCTTACTTCTTAACAAATAAAAAACAAAGGAGTATTTAACCTACTAAAAATTTTATTGCCCTGTTAAAATTAAATTACTTTAGTAAAAGAAACGGTATTGCATTATATTAGTAATTTAGGTCATAAAATGATATAAATCCTGTAACCTCCTTCAATATATGTATAAGCTCTCTAACTAACTGCTCTCTAACTCTATTCTCCTAACTACCAATGAACACATAAAACCGTGTGTAACAATAGCAGGATGGCACTATATCTCCTGCAAGTTATTCTTCAGTAACGCCCGTGCCTACCGTACGTCATTACATATAATTGTACATATATGTTTGTGTACGAAGATCAGTGCCAGCAGCGTGCGGTTCGTAGCGTTCTCCGTGTAAATTGCTTCGATTTCTGACCCGCACCCGGTGACCGCAGCACGCATCAAAGCCTTTGTGGCCACCTCATACTACTACATATTAAACATATGTGAATGTATGCTTCGCTTGGTATATTTGCTATCAACTGTACAGCAAATAAAGGAAATGAAGCTACATTTTGCTACATACATACTACAGTGTCGGACACTTACAGTTTCATGAGAATTGACATTGGTCACAAAGGATTAAAACTACAAGTTTTTCTTGAATTTTGAAATAGTTCTCGATAAGGATCGCAAATGTTTATCTTTATTTACTTATACAGTAAACATAAACTGTGATTTAAAAAGGATTCTATCTCAAATTTTCTAAATTTGCCACGTTAATTATACCTCACAAACTTTTATGACTTTATGAATTTCAAATGTCATTTCTTGTAGCCAAATATTCTAAACAGATACCGTAATTAGGGCAGGAAAACACATGCTTGTAGTTGGTAACAATCTATTTTATCGGCGTGGTAGTTATCAGGCAAGTGGGACCACGCGCTTATTAATATTCATAGCACATGTCATCTACAAGCTCGGTTCGGGGACCTCTCTCTTGTACTATTCAAATACATCACATATCTACACACTTACCCGAAGCTACAATACTTAGAGTAAGTCTTTCAGTTTTTCGATTCAACTGTTTCTATGAACATTACATTTAACATATTTCCTAGGATCACAAGCTGAAGCAAATGGCAGATCTTCAACAATCGGTAGTCTCTGATCCTGACACTCGTGCACAGTTGGCTGGACAAATGCTTCAGTGGGAAGAAAATCTCGAGCGTTTACATTGTGAACAGTTTCGATTGCGTTGTTATATGGCAAGTCTTCAAAGCGGTGAACTCCCTAACCCCAAGGTAAATGTACAACAAAATTAAGTTTTCCGTCTTTCGTAGAAAATTATGACCTTACCTAATGAAGTAGTCACATTTTCATAACTTGTTCGTCCGTTTGCCTTCTACAATTTTATTTGTGGAAAGATTATTTCTCCTCAATTTTTTTGATAACTGTTTGTAGTCAGTGTACATTTATTAAAAGATATGTTTTTTTAAATAATGAATTTTGAGCGCAATATGAATTCAAAATTTATTAGTTTTTTACATTTACCAACTCATATAAATTATATAAAAGAAGACAATACATTGGCTACAGGTAATTTATCACATCATCAAATGATTTGAGTCGTGGAGTAACAGAGATAGGAAATTTGTTGATTTAGCCATTATATTGACAGTTCCGTTGACCGGGGGAGCTGGGCTGAAATCTGTTATACCGCGACCCGTGTCACTGGACGTCATAATGGGCTCGACATGCGAATAATAAAAATTGCTCACAATTTTGCAAAGATAAAATATCTGACTATTCTTGATTTTTCTTGTTCTTTCTTATATTAATATCGTATATATAAAACAGCTTTACAGTTAAGGGAAAATACACGAATATAATATGTAGCCATAACATTTAGAACATCATCATCATCAGCCTATCGTAGTCCACAACTGGAAATCATATGCCTTTAGAATATATCGACACGTAAACATTACGACGAAGTTCCATCCAACGTGCACGCCGCCTCCTTTGTGCGGTACCCGCGTATGGCTCTAACCGCCAATATCCTCTGAGGGCGCCAGGGGCGTACCCTATTCTGGGCGGTCAGAACCACCGCTCACACCGCTACACCGTACAGTGACATTGACTGGACAACCCCCGTGTACAGCCGTCTTATCATGACACTCCTCGTGATAGCTCCACCCTAATTGGGCAAAAGTCGTCCTAGGGCAGAAGCAACGCCGACCAGCTTTACTCCAGGGCACCATATTAAGGCTACTCCACTAATTGGTCATTCCGCTCATAATTTTTTTTTATTAAAATATTTCATTATTACAGTCTAGTTTATAATATTTAAAGCTGTTAAAAAATTCTATTATTATTAGTAGAAAAATAAACCAACTAAAAATATATAAATTAAGTATATTTCAATGAATGGTGAATTGGTAAAAGAGGATGTTGGATTTATAACTATAACATAATTTCTACTTGCCAAAAAGGTAAAGGTATGATTTTATCTGTAGGTAAAAAAATCGAAAGTATAAGCGTTTTTATACAACAGAGTGTCTTTTAATGCAGTCATTGCTGACACACGTGTCCCGCGGCACGAAGACAACTTTGAACAAGCTGGGCGTGTTCACTGTCTCATCATTCCACGCGTTCATCTGTGCGCGATCACCATCGCTACTCAACAACTTGCTGGCAGGTCGTGGTGCTACTAAGCGCCGCGCACCCAATTTATCAAGATCTAATTCCGGCTCTAGTAGGCGATCGATGCAGGTATGTTTATAAACATAGATAAAAACAAAATGAATCTTAACAGAAAAATTATCTGCTTATTCTTATATTAAGTTTTAAGGGGTAAGAGTGCTTAATCATTAGACTTTTTATATAAATTATCTATCGCTCTATTCATCTGCAACCATTACTAGTCAAAAAATTACATAGGTAGTACACTAAAATTTGTTATTTATCTTATATTTGCGGCTTAGCAAAGACAAATGAATTGACATTGGCAGAGGAGTTCCTCCTGAGGGTGTTAAATAGGTTATGATGAGGTTCTGTGATGATGATGAATGATCTGATCGCGGAGCTGGGCAGTACTTGGTGATATATTAATACCTGAGCTATGCTGAATACAATTAAGTTCACAATTTAGATAAAATGCAAAATGAAAATAGTGTTACTCACGTCTAATCCAAAAAGGTAACGAGTTTAGATATTCGAAAAATTCAAGTACTTTCGTCACATCGTAACATCTAGCCTTAATACTGAGGCCGATGTAGAACGACAAAGAAGGTCTCTCTGTTGCGTTGTAAGTAGTAAAAAAGCAATTATTCTTATGATCACGATCGCAAGCAATAAACTTAAGCACTTTTGCAAATGGCAGCTTAAGGTTTGAAATTGTACAGCCGTGGTTTAAAGTCACATGAATACTAACTGTTTTTTTAATGATTAACTACTGCTTGATTTCCTTTATGATCCAGTACATAAAATTGGAATCACCTCTCGTTGCCATTAACAAATGATTTTTTTTGTTCAAAAGAACAATGCGGTGTGCTGACAGTAACCGGCTGTCATAAGGCTGTCACAACTTTAAAAGGTTTAAATTAAGTTCCTCTACTGCCAATCAAAGGAAAAAAACACTTTAATAAATAATTATATCTTTGTTGAAGTTGATGTTTGAAGCAAACATGTATTTTATTATAATATTACTTTTATACGCATTGTTTGTGTTTTTATTGAATTTAATAGGTACATAAATAGCGTACCTGTATTTCTATTGTAAAGTTAATACGAATTCGTAAGCTAGGTACTTATATTCTGTATAAAACTTTTCAGACTTTTTAACGCTTTGGTTACATTAAATGCTCCCTGTATTTCTAAAATTTTAACTTAGTAAATAGTTTAGGAATTAAAACATTCTTGTTTTTATTTTCTACCAAGAAAACAGGCTCCTCTCATAGTTAAAGGTCAGTCATGGAAGGAAAACTGCACGATTTTCACGTATTAGTACTGACAACACGTAACAATTTTAGAGTAAGTAGTAGTTACGTTTTAGGAACAAGTTTTTTCATCACTTTTAATCACTTTCTTATGAGAATAATAAGATTCTTTATAGATTACCTCAACGTCCACATGGTGACTTTAAAACCTAAGTATTATGTACAAGGAAAAAACCTTAAAATGTAAATATTTCAATTTATTTTTCCGTATAACCTTCGGTGCGTAATCTGTAGAAAATGATTTCCCGCGGGATAGGCATTGTGTCGTACGCTGACGATTTTAGGTCTTAATGAAAACCGAAAATATTGTAACGGTTTTCTTATTGTAGCTGTTTATTTCTCGCCGCGTTAGTTATTTACATGAGGTAAACAACTTATTAGAGGAAGGTGGATGTTTGAGGACGCTAAAATACATATAGTCGATAAATAGTTCAGTTCATAGTCAGCATCTATTATTTATTTATTTACACATCATGCACATTTGGTACGTTGGCGGACTTAATGCCTTATATATTATTATTATAGGTGAACTATTCTCATTACATTATTGTCGTGTTGAATTTTGAATTGAATTCATTTTCACGTTAAATTTGGATATTTTGTCAAAAAAATTAAAACTTTATGGATGAAGTTGTGGTATAGATCTACAACTTCATCCATAAAGTTTCCTTTCCATTAAAAATTATCTTTATCATTATTTCATCAAGTTTGTTGTCGTCAGATTTAAAAAAAATGATTTCAGTATTAAATATCACAGTTTTTCTCAAATGCTTTATCGAATTTGTGATTATAATATAACGATATATATATATAAGAAATAATGTTATATAACTTACTGAAAACTTGTGTGACTCCATAAAACGTTGATTTTAGAGAATCCCCATGCAGACAACAGAATTATTTCAGTACCTCCCGCACTCAAGAGATGATAATGTTATGGACGTTAACTTTTTGGTATTTGTAGATATATGTGATATAAGATATATAGTTGCCGGGGGATACTGCTGACGACAGGAATTCTAACCATTTAGTTCTATGTACGGTAAAGGTTCAAATAAGTCGGGAGCGACTGCACAAGAACCGACATTCAAATTTTTCAAATTAAATATGTGCGAACTATATCTAAATATAACAAAGTAGTTTAAACCTATTGATAACAAAATTATTACCTAAACACGATTGAATGTTGAATTTTATCTCTCGACAAGTCGAGAATACAATCCCGTGTTGTATAAAGATTAATGTCACATAAATAACAAAAGGAATCTTTCTTATTGAAAAGGTCGATGTGGCGTGCCCTCTAATCCTCGACGGATACGTAATTCAAAACGACACGAAAAGGGACTATTACGTAGTCGTCATTTGCTAGTCGTCACTGTACTAACCGTCACTAAATCCAGTTAAGTAATTAGTACTCATTTGTATCGAACCGCTGAAACAATTAAATCTTTAAACAGTTGTATTTCATTTACAATATACGAATTCTCTTATAAAACTTTCTAGATATACTCTCGAAAATTGGCGGGTAACTCACATTACCACCTGTCATGTGAAGTCTTTGTTAATTAATCAGCTTCAAGTTCACAACATTCATCATCATCTGTATTCTGCGCCAAATAGACAATCGTGCTTAATTATTCGGGAGACATTTATTGTTATTAAACGATACTGTTGCAAACCCGATACAAAAGATTATGTTTAAAATCTGAAAGTCAGTCCAAGATTCCGTTTTACGAATATCTACAATTTTTGTTACTACATTTAAATGTAGTCGATAATACTTTACTGACTATTGACTTTTTTATTAAATCCATCTTACTAACTAAAAATAAACATATGAACCATTAAAATTAATATAACGATAAACCCACAACCTACACAAACTGCACAAATTAAAATAATATAACTATGCACTTATACATAAAAGGTTCGTTCTACAAGCCCTATTTCTCTTTATTATTGAAACAATAATAAAACATATAAAAGTCTTTTCGAGTAATACGATCGTCACAGTTACTACAATACTTCAGTTTGTGACGTCACAGATTTAGAGTTAAACAAGAACTGAGAGATTATTACAAAATTTTACGACTTCCGAGTAAATAGGTTTGTACTTCGTATAAACAGTACATGCCGCACATAACTTTAAGTTTGTGTTTAAGTCTAGCACTGTGCACACACACATAAAAAAAAACATTTTTTCTTTGTTGCACAATGTGTCATGAATGTAAACATGTATGGCTATTTATGTGCAACAGCTTAAACGCGAACTGCCTTGGAAACGTTCTTTTATGGATCGGTCGATTGGAAACTCGAGCGTCTACATGTATGTAAATTGCGCGCTTTAGAATTATAAAAAGGGTTAAATAAATGTATGGAAGAAGGTTCTAAAACTCTAAAAGAAATTATAGAAAACTATAATATCTATACTGATATCTATATTAATATTATAAAGCTTAAAAGTTTGTTTTTTGATAATAATAATAATATACTACCACATTCACACAACGCCATCTAGTTCCATATTAAGCAGAGCTTGTACTATGCGTAATAGAGAGTACTGATGTAAATACAGATATACTTTTTTTTTGTTAAATACATACATATTATACATAGAAACACCCAGACCAAATCAAACATTAAATTTTCATGCACAGAAATGTTTGACTTGAGCGGGAATCGAACCCGTGACCTTTGTAATAGCAGTCCGTTACACAAATCACTACGCCGTCCAGTCGTAAAGTAAAATATCAAATTTAGGTAAATTGTGTTATTAAATAAATTTAGTAAATTGTGTCTGGCGCCTTCGACAACGCATGGTGGCCCATGCTGTTGCTGAAATTAAAATCAAGGGGGTGCTTTAAAAATATTTATTCCCTTATCTCTTCGTACTTTTCACAAGGTACAACTAAACTAAGACTTGGTCATCATTCTGTGTCGAAGGCGCTTACAATGGGATGTCCTCAGGGATCGGTGCTAGGTCCATACTTGTGGAATATCGGCTTCGACGATTTTCTTGCGATACCAATACCATCCGGATGTACTCTGAACGCGTATGCTGATGACGGCTTATTACTGGTGGAATCTGATACTAGGGCGGGGCTTGAGAGATTAGCCAATAGATGTTTGAACTTGATATCTCAATGGGGTGAACGTAATCGCTTAACTTTTGCACCCAACAAAACCTTCCAGCTACTTTTAAAAGGTAACCTCAAATCACCGCCGAGCATTAGATTTGACAATGTTACTGTAAAAAATAAAACCGCAGTGTGTTATCTAGGGTTAGTTTTAGAAAGAAACTTTTCATTTATCGAACATATTAAAATAGTTAATGAAAAGTCTAAAAAGAGTTTCTGTGCATTGACAAGGATATCAACTGCGACATGGGGTCTATCATTTAATACATTAAAGATCATATACGGAGCTACTTATTTAGGTTCTATGTGCTATGGTGCACCTGTATGGGCCGATAGGGCGACCGTAGGCGCTGTCCGTCGCAAACTGTTACAAGGCCAACGACTTGCACTGATATTTTTGTGCAAGGCATATAGGACGGTTAGCACTGAGGCTTTGCCGGTGTTGGCAGGTGTCCTTCCGGTCGATCTCGAGGTGCAGAGACGTGCAGCCATGTACTATTCAAGACAAAACATGGAATGCGATTTCTTGGACGCGCGGGATCGCGGTAAAATTACAAGATTGCTTCAACAGCAGTCCGATGTCTATAATGACCTCATAGACGAATGGCAGCAACGCTGGGACGAATCATCCAAGGGGCGCCATCTTTACCAATTTTTTCCATCTGTTCGCGAACGGTTGTCAAGGACATGGCTTGAGGTAGATCACTGTGTCGCTCAATTTCTTACGGGTCATGGTAACTTTAAGAGCAAGTTGTATTCATTTAAATTAGTCGAGTCACCATTGTGTCAATGCTCAACACCTAACTCTCATTATGAACAATCTGCTCATCATATCCTCTGGGAATGTAGTCTTTGGTATAATGAACGTAATATAATGCTGAATAGCTTGCAGGTGACATCTGGGGCGGTATACTATGGGGATCTTGTGTCAACTAGGGTGAATTTCCGTGCGTTTAGGCGATTCTGCCATACATATTATAGAAATCAAATATAGCTCATGTAGGACCCGTAATATTTTTGTGGCCGTGGTGCTTCCCTGTTTAAAAGGGTGTATGCCTATTTTTACTTCATTTTGTCTCCCGCTTTGCTAAGGAGGGAAGTGGATTTACTGTATTTCCAACTCCTCCAATTTTCTTCTGATTAATTTCGTTGCGGGTTCCAAGACAGTTTAATTTCTTCCTGGGACTTCCCGAGTGTCATAACTCGGTGTGTTCGTGGGTCACTGCTGTGGATCCTGGTGTACAGGAGTTACAGTGGTGGGCGTGTGGGTGGGATTAGTCCCAATATAAAAAAAAAATTGTGTTATTAGTCCCATTATCTACATGTTTTTTTTTTATATATTTAATAAAAATGTAATTTTTAAATACCCAAGTTATCGTGTGGATTTTGAATGGTTTAAAACTAATCCATTTAATTTGCTTATTGTTAATAATGTACTTACCAAAACAAAACTCGTATTGTTCCTACGTATCCCGTTCGGAGCTATTTGAATAGAAGTGTCGTCACAAATGATCAGAACACGAGGCTGTCTCCTCAACCTACGTCAGTGTAATTTAATTTATGATAGGGATTTGGTTCCAAGTAGTCAATCAGTCGAGTTATGTTGTTTGTTCCGAGTTGAAGTTAAGTCTTTGAATATTCCTTTTTATTACATTTTTGTCGGCAATTATAGAGACTAAAATAAATTTAAAATTTGAATAAATCATTTTAAAAATGTGAGAGTGGGAATATTAACAAATAAACTTAATAAAACTTGTACTAATATACGTCAATAATAATATAAAACTAATATAGTAAAATATGTCAACTATGTAACATGCAAAGCGGAACGAACGTTTCGTAAGACATCTTATGGAAGAAGTTGGAAAAATGTGAATTACCAACTCCAATAATAAACACTCTAAAATACTGGTATGGTAATACAATTAATAATGTCCGCTGGGCAGGTGCTCTATCGCATCCGTGTGGGTTGGAATGCGGGGTAAGACAAGGGGGCTTGACCTCACCAACGCTTTTCAACCTGTACGTTAACGAGCTGATGGGTGAACTTAGTAGTGCAAAAGTCGGATGTCATATTGATGACATTTGTCTAAATAATGTCAGCTGCGCAGACGAAATGGCGCTGCTAAGCGCGTCACCATGTCGCCACGCCGAAAGACATGGCCTGGTGTACAATGTTAAGAAAAGTGAGGTCATAGTTTTTGAGGCTGGGGCCCTAAGGATATGTCACAGATACTTTAAATAGGCAATCATTAAAAAGGGTATTTATTTATTTAAAAAGGGCTTATTTTAACTCCCAGCCTCAAAGACGATGAGGATCTGGAAAGGAAAAGGAGGGCGTTGTCGGTGAGAGCGAACATATTAACCCGCAGGTTTACACATTGTTAGAATAATGTTAAGATCACACTCTTCGGAGCCTACTGCACGTCTTTCTATACGTGCAGCCTGTGGGCTACATATACTTGAAAAGCATTCAATTCCTTCCTTATCCAATACAACAATGCGTTTAGGGTGCTGTTGGGGCTACCCCGCTTATGTAGTGCCTCCGGGATGTTCGAAGAGGCCCGAGTGGACTGCTTTTACACTACTATGCAATAACGGTGTGCATCTTTGGTGCTGCAGTGCCGTCTCATGGAGTGCATAAATTAATTATTGTAAATCGTCTTTACTGACATAGGATAAGTTTTATGTATTACTAACAAGCAATGAGTCATGGTTAGTCTAATAAAAATGATCATTATTATTATATGAAACGTATTAGGAAGCAAATTCAATTTGTATAAACCAACAGATGTCCCGTGAGGATGGCGAGGCAGCCGTACGTGTGTCTCTGCCCGAGGGTACGACCGCCACGGTAGGTGTTCGCGAGGGCATGTCCGTCGAGGAGTTTCTTGCAGCGGCATGTGTCCGCCGATCTTTGAACGCTCTCGAACACTTCGTACGTGTAAAGAAAAGGCGTGACATGGAAGACCACAACTATTTCGTACCACATCGCAGTGACCTCATTGAGACATACGTAAGTTGTTAATAACAATCTTTTATTAAAATTTATTTTTATTTAGGTATTTGAAGAGTTAAAGTACAGACAATAAATAAAATATACACTAACCATGCTATGATCTAGGAAAATTAATGTGACAATTAAGATTATAAACACAACATACATGCACCAAAAAAAAGTAATTTTCCCTTTCAATTTACATAGTACATATTTAGACCTTAGATAAGAGAAATTTATGAAATAGACTAAACCTTATAAACACGAACAAAGTTATGCAGATAAAATTATATGCTACTAACCCAAAGATAATATTGTGATGATAAGAGATTCAACGTAATTAGTGAAATCGCGATTGTGTTAAACTTTACCGCCAGCCCATAATTTAAATTAAATATTCGCAACACAGTTATGAACGTGAAAATAAAAATATAAATGTTTTGTGACCGAGGTTGACGTGAGTAGGGTCTGACAGGGCCCATTCCGTCACAGGCTTTGCGCGACACAGCGTGGAGAGGTTATCAAAAAGTTATATTACTGTTACTTTAGGATCAACGAATATGGAATTCATACGAGGAAGTTAAATCCTATTTTTACTGTTGTTCGAACGAATGTATTACATTTGCTGAGAGACCTTAATCCTTTGAGTGAAAACTGGAACAGAGCGCCGAATACAGCACATATTAGATGTATGTTGTATATGTAACTAAATAATATTCAATTCATCTTATCGTGTTCACGCCTTGTATTTTAAAAATTTGAGGTCCACCAGTAGGTGCGATTATTTAACTGTAGTGAATATTATTTTATAAGACAAAGTTATAATTTAAGTTTTAGAATAAAGTACCTCTCTGTAAAATATTTTTTTCATATAGTACCTATACCGATTTACAAATTTTTTCCTACTTTTTACGATAGTTAAAAAAGCTATTATTTTCGTGAAGAAGCCCAGCCACAATGTACCTACAAATATTAAAACGATAATGACCTAATTACCAATACTTAATGAAAACAGTATCATCAAATAGAATTATTTTACGTGGACAAATTAAAGGAACAAAGTACGAGTATATGTTTTACAAACAAACAATGCAAATGTTGCGAAATTTGTCAAAAGTTATTAAGGCAAGGAAATATAAATCTCCAAAAGTGACTTCGGTATTGTTCTCTTTTAGTATCTAAAGTATTATTTCTATTTCTATACATTATACAATATTGTTTCGATCTTATAAAGTATACAATGACATAAAACCACAAGAAGAATTATGTGGCGTGATCCGGAAGGCTGCGAAAGACCATGATCAATTTTGAAACCGCAGTCAACGTGGACAAAACGATGTTCTATTTCCAAAATAAATAGAACGACATATAACCATGGGTCGTTTGGTTTGCTACCTTCATCAAATATAGGGCTCAGTTTCCAAAGAATGTTATAAACTCATCGCTTGTAGGCGCTTTGACAATTTTTTATTAATGTTTGCTACGTAACGTATCTATCCATGTTCAAATGTAAATACAATTTTAAGGTTGAATTAAGTAAATACTCACGTGTTTACTAAGAAGATTACCTAGGTGTTTATTTGTAATTTAATTATTGTATAGTTGCACACACACGAAGTGGTTGAAGTCTGTGCCAAGATCCTGTATCAAGTAGAGTTGCAACGCACGACCTTAGAGCAAATGTGGGGCTTCAGTGTGGAGGCTGAACTTATTGAGAACTCAGAACGGCAGGACGAGTTGTGCTGTTATGTCAGCCGAGTAGAAGACAAGAGCGTCGCCATGCAAAATGGTAATTGTAATTGATTATACATTCATATATAATATCAACATATATATACATCATTTTATACAGTTTAGATAAACGATGAGTTTTTTCCTAATATTAAATAATATATCATATTCATTTTCAGCGTTCTGTATCGGATTAATATACTACATATTATATTATGTAGAAACGTAAATTGCGTTTAACTCTAGTATTTTTTACTTTTTATAACGAGGATTTATTTTTACGACAAAAAAACTGAAGCGCTCTTTATCATTATAAACTGACATCTGACTTTCGAAGTAATACACAAAATCGAAACTTTGAGAAATGGAACCGTTTTTTTTTCCATTGTAGCTCTTTATAATCGTGATCTGAAAAGTAAAACAATTGTTCCTAGTATAGTTGTTTTCTGTGTCAGGTATAATCAAAGGCGACGAGATAATGGTGATCAACGGAGCGATCGTATCTGACCTAGATATGATGTACTTGGAGAGCGTGTTGCAAGAGGAACTCTCCCTCGTCATGATGATGAGGTATTTATACATGTCTTACTATTTATTTTTGCTCAAATACACCCTAAGTAATTTTTAATACTCTGTATTTTGCAATGATTAAGCTGAGTCTATTGTAGGATAACACATATTTTTCTCATCAACACGTAGCAATCATCACCAAGATGAAGAATTTACGTACTTTCAGTCGACCTAGTTACCGTAATATAATTTGGTTGTCGGCAATAATTTACACCGCTTAAAAAGAATATTTCTTGATGTAAAAAAGTTGTCTATTCGCATTTAGTGAGATTCGAAGTACCTCCGACAAACAGGAAAGTGAGCGCCTAGCACCTAATAAAACGGAAGTTAAAACGCGCAGTGCCGGAGCAGGGTGGACGGCCTGTTCATCGACATTTCCCGCCCTCATACACCTGACCTTTAGGCGCGACAAGTTTACTGAAGCGCTCGGCGCGACCTACATAGTCGCTGGGCTAGCTGCGAGAGGCGCTCACGGCCTCTGAGCCGCGGCCATTGTGAACGAACGCAATTGAGCTCTCTACGTTACCGCGCGCGTCGCATAATGTTCCCAGCAAATGTCTTCTCGAAACAAGCACTTGCGACACGGTATTATTATTGTTATGAGTTGTTCTACCTCATCGTTCATATAAAGCCTATCCGGCTTTAAGACCCTTGCTTTTATTCTCTTGTTACAGTTAGTGAACTTTACGAGAATAATTAATTACTCCATTCATCATAGGCTTTTCAACATGTGTCATTATATTTTTGAAAAATAAATACCTAGTTATGGACACTGATAACTTGGTAAAACAATACATAAACAAAATATCAAAATGTATAAATCAGGTAATCTGTGTTATTAAAATAATAAATAACTTTCCGTTTCCGTCAATAGTCCTGAAAAGCACAGCATTTTCCTTCCGATCCCATTATCGCATCTACTGCTGCTTGAAACGACAGATTCGCAGAGCGATTTTATCTTTTGCATCAGCTTTTTATCTCAGGCATTCTCTTACACTCTTGCACGTCCTAGAAAAAATGGATCAAAAGTTGATAATGTAAATAGGTGGAATACGATGTTTAGATGGTTTTGTTACATAGTTCGGATATCTATGTTAGATTGTTCTTTTGAGTAGCTTATTGCACACAGGTCGTCTCGTACGGAGCCACCCGAACTGACAGGAGTGATGCGCGCGGCCACAGACGACATAATCGATTCCCTTGTATGTCCGCCGCCGCCAAGCGAGCCGCCTGTCATCTCCGATGACATGATATCCGGCCTCATCGTGCCAGCACCCGCTTGGAGTGAGTACATACAATACGCACTCTCAATCTCGTAACTTCATACAAACGTAATAATAATCTCTGTAACAGATTTGTTTTTTATACGTGTGGAAACCCCCTGGGGCCGTCACCCCACCGAGGTTTAAGGTGGGGTGGTGTATTGGAACCGAACCGACTAAAACGACGCAATTGTGCCACACTGCGCCTGAAATAGGAATGTAACAAATACGTCAAGGATAAAGTTTTACATCCCGAAATAGTGTAAATGCCATATCATGTTAATGCCATACCATGTTCGTTAATGCTATGGGGAGTTAGAACCCTCTCGAATACCGAATTCAAGGTCAGTGACTGCTTCTATAATAAAAGTAGCTTTTACCTGAAGTCAACTGTTTATAAATAACCTGCATACTACAGCTATGACTGAACACACAATCCCTATTGTATTACAAAATCGATAAGCTTGCCGCATAGAATAAACCTAGATAGTTATTATGCACAAAATATAACTGGCTGACAGCAACTATGTATTTGAAAATGAAGTTTCTGGGTGGTTAGATAACGTTCGTAAGTATTACGTAAAAGTAAATTTTAATTAGTCGCTTGTTAAGCCCCTTCTCTTCTGCAAATAGAAACGGTATCCAGTGATTTAATATACCTAAATAATGACATGTGTATTACATTTTTCATCGTTATTTAGTAAGTAGTCAGGAATGTAATGTAGCATTCATTTTCGACGTTTAAACCGTTTCGATACTGTAAGCCGGTTTCGTATCGAGTAAGCCAAAAATTTAGCAAATAGCAACATTGAGTTTTTCGAAAATGTTTAGAGAAAGAGGCGCTTTGTGTCACTTCATAAAATTTTATTATAGTATGAAGGGTACCCAACTAGTCCGTATTCCTTTAAAATTAATAAAGGACATAACATAAGTGACAACCGAACGGTGAAGATGTTACGATAGCTTTTGTTGCACACAGTTACAACAACAATACCTGGATATGTCAATGAAAGACGACATGAGATACGTCAAACGTAAGACGTAGTTAAGGATATTATTTCAAATAAATTGATTTCTCCCAGCCACATAGTCATCACCACGTCTCTTTGCCTAAGGGTCTTTGAAAAATTTTGTTGTTGCTTTTTGTTTAAAAAATATTATCCCTGTGTTTAGGTTGATTGTACATAACGTATACAGCAATATTAAACTGATACAAATTCCCTATACAGAACCCATTAATTATACACTTGTGCTAAGAGGTTTCGATACCGAAAAGTTGTCATCATGACATAGCTGTGTGCAATAGGAACCCTAACACAGAATACAAGCTCAAAACGTTGCTAAAATAATCTGACTAGTCATTGGAAGAAGTAATGAGATTATGTGGGAGTTATGAAAACAAGGTGAATGTTCGTTATACATGTACGATATAAATATTTGAGCATCGGATATTTATCGATCTACACATAGACATTATGAAATTCACCTCTTAAATACGGACTTACAACTATTGTATTGAGTTACATGAATATAACTCCATCAACTAAAATATTTGAGGACCATGATAAACTATCAATCTAATAATGCATTTATGTATCAAGCTCTGTAAAAAAATCATGTCCCGTAAATGAAGCATATTTTACTATGATATCTTGAATTTAATTATATTACGTGGATAAATACGTTAGCGTATCGACTGCCATATTTTAGCGACTTTCGTTCGACATTAATAAAAGCAGGTCAACGCAGATGTGACATTGAAGAAATACGATATTTGTATGAAAACAACAAGAATCGTGATAAATGTATTTTGTTATGTGGTTGAACAGACTTCATTTTCTGCAACTCAAAGGTTAGTTATGTATCACTTTTAAATAATGAATTGTTTAAAGGAATTGTGTTATAAAGAGAGTAAGACAAGAAATACTTGATCCTAAAGGTGCGGTTTAACCACAAACCCATCTACCCCTCACATCTAGAAAAAAGATTGTGCTCTATTCTCCACTCACCTTAGTCACCTATATCTTTGCCTTGGCGTTCCAAAAATATCTAGTCTCTTTTAATAATCTTCTTTTTTTACCGTCTCATTACTTCAGTGTGGTTCATTTTTCTTTTGCTGTCTAAGCTGTAAATCGCAAAAAAGGCTTTCACAATAAACCAGAACGTCCTAACGATGTTAAAGTTCTAAACATCTTTACTGACGGCGGTATTTACATTTATGAATGTATGTATGTATAGATGTGGATAAGTGTTTCTAACCCTATTACTTTTATGTAGGTATACTTATTTATTAAACACATTTTTCCCTTTATATTACGACATTTAAATATTCTCATATGTCAGTTAGCACACACAGCTCTGCATTAGCTAAAGGCTGACTAGAAGAAAATACCTACGGCACTAAGTCCGACTTATAAAATGTATTGCAAATTTAAATAAATACATAATTTAGGAACATGATGATGTTGAAAGTGCAACAATATTCGTCAGCGCTTAAAAACTATTACTATCCCGGGAATGAAAAACTGTCAAATGATTTAAAATTGCCTTCTGTTTGATATCTGTGATAATTCCAACAAATAAGTACATATAAAGAATGAAACTGGAAGTGACGCACTTTCCGTACACAAATGTTATGAAATATTTAGAATAAATTGTTTGCTTTATATTTTAAATAAAAAGTTAATTTATTATGCAGTAACTAACTTTATTGGATATAGAGAAGACTATTTCATCGCTATTTAAACGATGATTTAAAGAAATACATACATATTAAGAGATCCTATTGGATTTATTTACTTCCATGAATTGTTGATACAAATTACTTAACTGATACAAATATCTTGTTTTGTAATACGGATACACAATAACAAAAATCACAAAAGTGAGAATGGCTCAAATATGTGATAGCAGTGTAGAGTTTATACCTTTAACACTAATATCAAACTATATATCACCAAACGCGTTGACTGTACACCTACACAATCGTAATATTCGCAAGTTACAATCAGAATAGACAGGGATGTGTAGTTAGAGCAAATAAACCCCTACAGCCCTTAGTGAATAGGAGATATTCATGCTCGCTTATTGTACGTTACATCCGCTCTTCTTGATTGTGCCTTGTATTGTAAATAACTTTGAATTATAATAAAAGGATGAATTTTGATATTTACGAATTTTATATGCTTTTAAAGTCTCATTTTGTCATATTATAATATTTTTTCAAAGGAAGTACATTTCTACTTGCCTTTTTCTTTGGAGAATGTAAATTGATTATTACTATTTTTTGGGCTTTTCTTTCCTTTTCATTGTGTTTTAATTAGAGGAGCTTTATTGTGGCGGTCATCATTATTTAAAGCTACCGATCCGAAATTTTCTGTCCTCTCTAAAGGTCTGCAGTTATTTATTTCACCGCTCATGTTCCAACCATACAAGAGGCAATTATGACGACATATTGACTCGACGTGTAGTTGTTGTTTGTTTTATGACAGCTATACGAGTATCGAGTGCAGCTTGATGCGGCCCGACTTCCAGGGAACAATAGCACGAACCCTGAACCACAAACACATTATTTATTACGACATTCGCGCCTAATGAAACTGCTCGTGTACTCACCCAAATTGATACACTATCGTATATGATAATAAAGAACTGTAAGTGCTCAAGCTTACATAGTTTACTCAAAAAGTTTCGTATCTTGATATTAATAAGTGATGAAGAAAAAAATTAACATAGCCTTATAGATAAGTAATAATTTGAAAAGTTTTACAACACTTTATTTAAGTTATTAAAATATATGAATGATCAAAACCACTCCACACAATAAACAGTGATTGTGCTAATGCTGCAACAAAAATAAGGTCAGTTTAGATAAAGACCACGACCTCGCTCTGGGCTATTTGCTTGTGCCCGATGTTGACTTAAAGCGGTCAAAAACTCATTGTGTGACTTCTTGTCATAAAACGGCCTTTACATGAAACTTTCATCAAGAACATTGTAATTTCCTCTCGTGTTATTGAAAATGGAATGTCTCTTTTGAAAACCGCTGTATTGAACATTTTGATTTCACATTTCTTAATCTCAGCGTATTAAAGGATTTTTGGATATGTCGAATGGAGGCGCTTAAATGATCGTTAGTATTTTATTGACATATAAGACGCGCGAATGTGTGCCGAAGTATTTTTACATTCGACAATATCAAGCAGCTTTGAGTTTCAAATACATAAAGGGATAGCGAAATATAATATGGCATGCAGATATAAGAAAAGGTAAGGTTAAGTATACCTTCATATAAATCAAAGGCAGTCATTCACTTACATTTCATGGAAATTAGGAGGGACATTGAAATGACTCGGTTATTACAGTATAATATTAAATTTTTGTATGTACCATAGCAGTAATTGAGTGTATAACAGTTTTTTTTTAATTCAGAGGAAAAATATAACTCATACCATATTGCTGCTAGTAACAATGCTTGGTAATATGACAATTTTACAACTATGCACTGATATTGTTGTGAAAGCTGAATACATATTATTTGGATTAAATAATCATGAAAGTTTTAGTCCGTGGTGCCTTCTCTCTTTATTATACCGTCTGTCTTTGTTTTGTGAAGTTATCCTCCAGTTTACTTCTTATTGAGTTCTGAGATAGTTGAGTCTGTGTTGCGACTCGTTATGTTCTTAAATTACTTCTCTAAATTCTAAATGACAAATTGTCATTTTATTCGCTTTGTGAGTAGATTCAGGTTAATAATGAAATGAAAAGAACTGAAATGCCTAATATGTTTCTTATCTATGTATATATTTATATACATAGATAAGAAACATATTAGGCACTTAGTTATTTAACTAAGTTCATTAGTTTAAATCCGCAAATCTAAGGATATCGTTTTAAAGGTTTTACACAACATTGTTTTCATACGCGCATATTTTTATTCAAGCAGGATATACGGTAAATATTTATATATATTCTATACCAATGTTTGTTTGTTAGTATTTTATGTCATCATCATCATTATCACCAAACACTCTTGTTTATAAGCTACATTCAACTATTTTATTATTAAGTACCATATTACATTACTTAATGTCTAACATTACTCACTGCCTGCCTAAAATTTACTTACCTATATCTTGGATGTTCATTCATGTTGCCACATAAAAACCACAAAGTTCGTTTACGAAGCTACAATTCACGGGCTGAAAAATCTGCTTGTCTTTAAACTAAGACTGTCTAAGAAGTAAAATTCGTTTATCACATGTCCGCCATAATTACTTCCTTTAACTCTTAACCGTTTACATGGCATACGCAATTAAACGAAATTTGAAAATAAATGAAATTTCGTCAGTGGTTTTGAGCAACGAGCTCGGTTATAAAGTTAGTGAGTATTTTGCATAATTGTGTCACGTGTAATGACATCACAGGTAAGGAGCTGTACAGCCCAGACACGGACGGACACAATGGTGACGCAGTCAACTCCGGTCCTCCCAAAGTCAGCTCTAGAACCAACTCCTTCGAGATTGAAAATCTACTAAAGGTATTTAAAAAAAAATCGCTCGTCACACGCACGCCTCTGCGACATAATCCCCGATTCAATTATCTACCTCTTCGAGAATATTTCCATTTTATTTCGTTAGCGTACCCG
The DNA here is from genome assembly GCA_902825455.1 of Arctia plantaginis. NCBI lineage: Eukaryota > Metazoa > Arthropoda > Insecta > Lepidoptera > Erebidae > Arctia > Arctia plantaginis. The sequence continues at coordinate 11,526,984 of CADEBD010000314.1, read as the reverse complement.
CATGGTAATGTCTCTCTCGAAAATAATAATCGTCTCTGGAGATTCAGTCAGCGTCCCCTATTATATTCCTTCCTCTACCTTTGGGAATTATCCATATCTATCGATTATCTTGCAGAGGCTGTTACCGACTATAATAAACGTAATCCTTCAAGTACAGTTACCTCGTTATTGGATTCTTGTTATATGACTTTGAGCCACTAAAATAACGTTCTAACCTTATATTATTATGTCGATAGTACAGCCGTAAAGAGTAATGTTGTATATTTAAGTGTATTAATCTTCAAGACTTTTCTTTTATTTTAGCTGGATAGTTAAGAACATTCTAAAACATGACGTTGTCTACTTTTTCTAAGCCCTTATTAATAGATTAATACACAAATTAAAATTGAATAAAACAAGTATTATTTTTTTTTAAATAACGTAAATTTTCACATACCTTACTTTTACATGTTTGTTTAACTGTTAAGTTTTTTTTTTCGTATTGTGTTTTGAGAAAGGCTTACAAACTGAAAATAAAACTGAATGTAGATAAAATAGGTAACTTTGCTAACGAGAAAACATATTTTAGCTTTTGATATACATTATTTGCTCATAATTTTTAGGAGTTGTGGAGGCACAGTGGAGTGTGGATATGAATTCTGAATCATTAAGCAGGCCTGAACCATAAAACGATCTCATAATTAGGACTAAATAGTGTTTTGTTGCATGCCCCGAAGGCGTTTATCAAGCATCTTTTGTTACTGTCGTATTTATTCTTGAATTAAATGTAATCTGCTGTGGTAGAGTGCGGAGCAGGTGACCGGGTGGTGCCGGTCGCCGGCGGAAACCCGGCGCGGCAGCCCGACCGGCAGCGTTGCCAGCGCTGCCGCTGGCACTCCCTCGCGACACCTCTCCGACGCAGACAAGCTCAAGAAGGTGCTTCTTGAACTGGTTGATACTGAACGCGCCTACGTTAAAGTAAGTTTGAAACATTATGACTTACTTTTACTACAAAAGTACAAACACGTCAAAGTTTTATAATTTTAATTTTGACAGTAACGCAGATAAAAATTTAAAAGTCTACCTAATTCCAACAGGCATAAGTCATCCATCCAACAAGTATAAAATTTGAAACGCTTTTATTTTTAACCGACTTCAAAAACACAAAAGAGGAGGTTCTCAATTCGAGTGAAGATTTTTTTGTATGTTTGTTACGCGATATGACCGTTAATTGCGGACGGACTTTCAAAATTATTCTTGTAATCGAAAGGTTATTCTCCCGAAGTTGTCCTATTTCCACCCAACCCTCAAGTTTCACAGTGTTCCCCGACTACGTGTTTTAGCTTGTTTCTTTAGCTACACAGATATTTGCATTTGGTAGTCGTTATCTCATGTAAAATGTTTGTTACTCAATTATTTTCATGTTTGTTACCTCAAAACTCTTTCATTTGTTAATCGATTTCGAAAATTAGTTTATTATTTGGCAGGGTATATTTTCTATTTTTCGTTTAGTTCTATTCAAATCGGAAGAAAAATGCCACCCCTAATGTTGGAAAATTAAGTAACGTGAAAAATATAAATTTTTGTTTTCAAATCTCACTACCTTATTTAAATACTTACTAAGACTTTTTAAACTAAATTTAATACAGGTAATCTAACATAGTACAGTTTAGTACTATAAACATTACAGTACGTAGTGTTTTAAATGGGTGCGCATTTTTCACATAACTTTTCCTATTATCGTAAGTCCGAAAATATTTCTTATATCATTTTACATGATAATGACTCTTTCTATGAATATTTTATACTAACGATCGAAACTTATAATCATCAGAATTCATAATATCACTAATCATACACCTTTTTTTTTTTTTTTTTTTTTTTTTTTTTTTTTTTTAACTTGTGGATATCCCCTCGGACCGTCACCCCACCGGGTTAAGGTTAAGTTGTCAGGCCAAGGGGTAACAGGGGTTCTGTGTACGTGGGGCGGGCCGATTCTGAGCGAGAACGTCGGCGGCAATACCAGCCGTGTTCGGGGCTGCAGGCTGCCAGAGGGAGGGGACATCTGCTACGGTAGGCGATAGGATGACGGCCTGGTCGCAAAAATGCAATCGGGCTCTATCATATTATAAAGATTGGCCGATTTACATTTTAGATTAGATTTACAGGCGTCGATCCGGGGGGGACCCGAAATAACATGGTCCGGGTCCTCCTCGGATTAGGGCACTTGAGTCCGGCCGTCGGGGTCTTTTTCAGTGGGAACATTACATACTACTGGTTCCTAAAAAAACTACTGGCTCCTACATCCCCAAGGAGCCGGCGATCCGAAGGGATTTTCCACCCCGTCAACAAAAAAAAATTATTAGATTAGAACTACGACCCTACAGAAGGCGAGCCGAGCGAGCGAAGCGAATGTGCTGCGGCTGCGGCCGGCAAGGCGCCAGAGCCGAACACATTTTTAACTAATACTTACATGTAAATAAATGACAAGCGAAGAATCACCTTCTAGTTCCTGTCTCTAAGTCTAAGTCCCTACGTCTTTGTAATTAACTAACATTTGGACTTGAAAGAAAAGTTTGCACGATTGGCCTAATACAAATAAACTGTAACTAACCTGTAACTAACCACTAAATTACAGCTCGAAAGAAAGAGATTATTATCATACATATGTAGTTGTTATGCTTGAGTTGCATTTATATTTTTTACTAAATTACGACTTAAATAAATCTTATTCAAATAGCTACCGTTATGTGAAACAATACTATGAGTTCAAATATTTTTTTAGTAACGTCATTATTAATAAGAAAATTATGATAATTGTCTGCTATGAAGAAAATTGTTCTGAAAAATAACATGAGTTATCCCAAGAGACTAGATTTGAGTATATCCTTTTAATTTCAACTCGATATCTACACGCGTTCCCAAGATAAAGGGTCTTGACAGACAGACAAACAGACGGACAACAAAGTGATTCTGAGAGGGTTCCGTTTTTTCCTTTAGAGTTACCGAACCCTAAAAATAGGACAAAGATTTAGCATTATACTAACAATAGTGTGTGTGGTGACGGATTAAGAATACAGAGTGTCACCACCCCTGTTCATCTCGTGGGTGTCGTAAGAGCCGACTAAGGGAAAAACTACGCAGAATATCAGCACTGCAGAGAGAAGGAAAACTTGATACACACCCTTTTTTTTTTTTTTTTTTTAACGTGTGAAAATCCCCTCGGACCGTCACCCCACCGGGGTTTGCGGCGGGGTGGTGTGTCGGACTCGGACCGACTAAAACCACACGGTGTGCCACTCTGCGCCTGTAACAGGAGGGATCCGGGAACAGCTGTTGTTAAGACATCCAGACCCCTCCTAGCGCCAGCCCGCTCCTGGTGCGGGCTCCGTCTCAATATTTTCCTCTCTTTAGGCGACGTCCGGCACACGCGGACGCCGCCCCCTCGCGGCTGGCCAAACTAATGCGGGTGGAGGGGAAACCCACCCCGTCCACCCGCGGCCACACTCAGGGTGGCATGAGGCGGTGATAGGCGCGCCTCCGCCGCCCGGTTCGCCGGCGGCGGATCGGTTCCGAGTGGAGGTCGTCCTCCCGGGCCTTCTCCGCCGCCTCCTTCTGCGAGATTACTTCCTCGCAGAAGGTTGCGACCGCGGTAAAACAACTGGAGCGTACTACGGCCGGTAGCGAGAGATCCACTCCGATGACTGCAGTGAGGGCCCGGCGCTGCGTCGCCCATGCGGGGCAGACCGCTAGCGTGTGCTGGGCCGAGTCCTCACTGCAGTCACAGTGGTGGCAGGCGGGACTTAGTTCCCTCCTAGCGACCGAGTGCAGGTACTTGCCGAAGCAACCATGCCCGGAAAGCACCTGCGTCAGCCGGAAGGAAAGGGTCCCATGCTGCCGCCCTGCCCACTCGGCGATGACCGGCTGGAGAGCCTCCACGGCGACGAAGCCAGCGCGTGGAGTCTCCAGCCGGAACGACCAACGAGCCATCGTGGCTCGGCGAGCGGCTTCGCGCCACTCGCGCACATCCTCGGGCGGAGGGCGAAATCCGCTCTCCGCCCGGGAGTCAGCCACTCGCCGATAAACTTCGGCGAGCACTTCCGCCTCCAAATCCCACGGGGGAGTTCCGGCCAACGCGCACGCCACCTCCGTCGACACGGTGCGGTAACCGCGTATGGCTCTGACCGCCATTACCCTCTGAGGGCGCCAGAGGCGTGCCCTATTCTGGGCGGTCAGAGCCGCCGCCCACACCGGTGCATCGTATAGTGCCATTGACCGGACAACCCCCGTGTACAGCCGTCTTGTCGCGACGCTGGGTCCACCCAAATTAGGCAAAAGTCGCCCTAGGGCAGACGCAGCTTTGGAGCAAGCTGTCGGAAGTGCTCGTCGAAGAGCCACCTCCCGTCGAGGATCAGGCCCAGATATTTCATCTGGGCCCGAACCGGTACGAGGACCGAGTTGACTACGATTGAGGCGCCAGGGGGTGGACCACGACGGGGCCCATGAAATAACAGGGCCTCCGTCTTATCTAGGGCCACCCGTAAGCCCAGCGCCTCAATGCGCCCGACCACCAGGGAGACTCCCGTTGTGGCCAGGCGCGCCGCCTCTTGGAAGTTTGCCCCCCGGGCTGTCACCAGGGTATCGTCTGCGTAACAGATTACACCCAGCCCGGGGGGGAAATCGGCGCGAAGGGCCCAGTCGTACCCTATGTTCCACAAGAGGGGTCCAAGAACAGACCCCTGTGGAACACCGCACGACATGGGCCGACACCTCAAATTACCCTCTCGGTCCTCGTACACGACGGTACGCTCCTCTAAATAGTCTGCCACTAGCCGCCTCAGGTACTTTGGCACCCCATGATAGTGGAGTGCTTCCCTGATGCAGCTGAATGGCAGACTATTGAATGCGTTGGCGATGTCCAGCGACACCGCCAACAGCACGCCGCCACAGCTCACGGTGTTCTTGGAACGGATCCGTAGAACAGCCGCCCCTACCTCCGAATCCCGGACGGGCGGAACATTATCCTCCCCGTGCTCCCCGTCGTCTCCGGCCAAGGAGGCCATCGCCGGGGGAGTGTGTTCCGCTCGTTGCGGGAAAAGGCCCTCAACCACTTCTCGCAGGAAGCTGGGCTGGAGAGTCTCCGTAAGGGGGGGGCCCGACGCGCGGAGCTTTTGTCGCACCGCGCGATAAGGGCGACCCCAGGGGTCACGATCGAGACCCTCCAGCATCTCCTTTCTCTTTATCTCTTTGGCGCGGCTAATGGCCAGCTTCAGAGTTTTCCGCGCCTCTCGGTACTCCTCATGAAGCCGGTCCTCCTCACCGTCTCCACGGTGACGCCGCCGACTGCGCGTGTAGGACCTCCGGGCACGTGTACAGGCCGCACGGAGGTCCGCCAGCTCCTGGGGCGACCAGTAGACCTCCTTCCTTGGAGGCCGACGACCTCGAATGCGGGGCATGGCCAGCGACCAGCCCCCACGTCGACCTCCTCGGTCGGGGCCCGAGGAGACAGCCACGAGTGAATTATGGCTGCCTCCTCTAGTAGGTCCCGGTTCAGTCTGGCAACAGCCCACCGCGGAAAGCGGGATAAACGCCGCGCCACGTGACCCCTACTGGAGTCCTGGGTCCGGGAGAGCTCAAATCGGATATAAAGATGATCCGAGAGCGTCTCAACCTCTTCCAGGACACGCCAGTTCCTTACTCGTGCGGCGAGGACAGGGGTAGCGAACGAAAGGTCCACTATCGACCCCCCCTGCTGTCGCACGCACGTGTTGGTGGAGCCTCTGTTGAGAAGACAGAGGCCCACCGAGGCCGCCCACTCCTCTACGGCCTCGCCCCTTGCGTCCGTCCCGGGGGAACCCCACGCAGTGGATTTTGCGTTGGAGTCCCCCAAAACAAGGACGTGCCCAGACGCTAGTCGCCACATCGAGGTCTCCAGGTTGTTGAGGAAAACCTCGAAGTCGCTCAAACTCCGGTTGGGGGAGAAATAAACACCATATATGGTGATCCGCCCCCACTCGGCGGCAACATATCCATTGCCCTTGTCTCTTAGCGACAAGGGCGGGGAATGAGCCGCCATGGAACCGACGACTGCCACGGAGCCGTCCCAGTCACCCATCCAGTTTGGACGGGGAGGGACAAAATAGGGCTCCGCGACTACGGCAACACCTATCGACCACTGTGCCATGGTTTGCAGGAAGAGATCCTGCGCCGCGGCACAGTGGTTCAGGTTCGTCTGGACCAGGAGGCTGGAGAAACGATCCATTACTGGATCGTCTCTACAGCCTCCTCCATGGGCGACGACGTCGACGCACAAACTACATCGGAGGCAGCCTGGGTCGACTGGCTAGCCCCCGATGCTTGCTGAGAGTTGCGGGGAGGCTTGCAGCCCCCCTGCCCCATCTGGTGATTGGCGGGCTTGTTACCCGCCGCACACACCGGGCAGTGAGGGGCGGCAGTGCATTCCACCGCCACATGCCCCGGCCGACCACAGCGGAAACATAGTCCGCTGCAGTCGAAGCAGCACTTGATATACACCCTACACCAACCCGTCTCGGCAGCGTGGTATAGTAAGCCACAACCTCTTTTGTAGGAGAGGCTTATGTCCTGCAGTGGACAGCTATTAATGGCTGTTGATGTTGATGGTAACAATTGATATCTTCTAGTCTTTTTGAAGTATGTGCCAAGCCCCATGCACAATAAGTAATGCTGAGGGTCTATGTCAGCTACGAAATAAGGAAATACTAAAACATATCGCAAACAAACGTCCCGGTTTCTAAATTTACGAAGTTTATAAGTAACTTTGAAACCTATGTATAAGTTATACCATTACAAAGATAGATAGATTACAAAGGTAGATAGTAGATGTATTTATTTGTTAATAAACACAATGACTTGGCCCTGTACGGCGGCGGCGGCTTGACTTACTTGAGGCGGCTAGGCTCGAATTAATTATAAGTAATCGAAAAAAAAAAATTAAAATAACTTTAGTTGTTTGTGGTTTTATTCTTAAACTGAATTAATGACTTCTACGTTTTCAGAATTAAACTGATATTCCTTTTTACAATTCAGATAATACAGACAAATATAAATAAATGATAGAAAGTCCTCTCCTTTCTTACATATACATATAGCTTCCTTCTTATACATCAAGGTCAGAAAAGATTTGATGGATTTATAAAACAGTTCGCATCTGTTCCGCAATATAATCACTGGCTAAGATTTAAAACAGAAAACCCGTATAAATCTTAAAAAAATGGTTTAAGTTAAATTTTATACCTTCGTTATACTAAACTTAGATATCAAAACTTTTTACTGCAGTTACGGTGATTATAATAAAATAATTAATTATGTTCATAGAATATAGAATTTTCATTTTTAATAAAGTCCTACAGGTTACTATGGCAAGCTTTGCAAACTTCTTTATTGAAGTAGATATCCGAGTAAATAATGGTGAACCATCTTTAACAGTATATTTTTTTAATTTTATCTTTTGTGTTATACATTTTTGTTTGGACGGGTCTAGGTCTAGTGGTTAGTGACACTGACTGCTAAGAAGATTCCTAAGCAAGACAGATAATTGTAAAATGAGCACGATCATTTGTTTTGTATCTGAAATATTTAAGTATATTTATCAGCAGTTTGGTAACCATAGAACAATGTCTGTCTCAGTCGGCCGTGTGTGAGATATGTGTAGTTATCATTATGATTTCAAAACGATACTAATTTTAGTTTTGTGAAATCAAAATTCAATAATTCTATGATACGCTCTGGTTTTGCATCACTCAATATATTATTTTAATTAAAACTTAATTCTTACAATACTTACTTGGTACTTCAATGAGTATTGTAAATTCTACATAAATCGAATTGACGATAATCATTTGACGCATCAGTATTTATCGGGCGTATCACATATCGGATTAGAGATAGTAATTAAAAAAGGAGTCGGTTAGAAACATACAAACAAACATACAAGTGAAGCTAATATAAAGCGTGTAAAAAAAAGAACTGCTGCTTTAATATGAAGTAATGTAACATTATTTTGCTTTTTGGTGTAAATAGCTTTTGTACATTGCAGATGTAATGTATAATATAATTATAATAATAATAATAATAATATTCTACCACATACACACAATGCCATCTAGTCCCAAACTAAGCAGAGCTTGTACTATGGGTACTAGACAACTGATATAAATACATATATACTTTTTTTTTTGTAAATACATACATATTATACATAGAAACACCCAGACCAAATCAAACATCAAATGTTCATGCACACAAATGTTTGACTTGAGCGGGAATCGAACCCGCGACCTTTGGAATAGCAGTCCGTTACACAAACCACTACGCCATCCGGTCGTCAATTAATAAGATAAAAGACCTGTCCTCGTAACTCCGATTGTTATTACTTGCAGAATCTAAACAACTTACTAGAAAACTACCTGGAGCCGTTAAAGAAAGAAACTTTTTTATCAAACGCCGAGATCAATGCTTTGTTCGGAAACATTCAAGAGATAGTAACTTTCCAAAGGCAATTCTTACAAAACTTAGAGGAAGCGCTCGAGGCTGAACCTAACTTCCATCACTTTGAATTTTCTAATCAGTTCAAGGTACATAATTAGCATTTCATATCTATTTAATATCACAGTGTAAGAGTTTGCTATAATAACCATATCTTTTACAGAATGTGCTCTTCGCAGTTGGAAACGCTTTTCTGTATTACGTTAACCATTTCAAATTATATAGCTCTTTCTGTGCCAGCCATAGTAAAGCACAGAAAGTGTTACATCCAAGTAAGAGAATTTTCTTTCTTCCTATGTATTTTGTTATTTTATGTATGACAACACTAAATTCATTGTGTGAACCTTTATTGCAGATGAAGGCAATCAAGTGTTACAAGAATTCCTTGCAGCCAGGAATCCCAAACAACAACACTCGTCTACTCTAGAATCATACTTAATAAAACCTATTCAAAGGATATTAAAATACCCATTACTATTGCAACAATTAAGGAATTTGACTGATGTTAATTCTGAGGAGCATCTTCATTTAGTGGGTAAGAGACGTTTCATTTACAAATAGGAACTTTAATAAGCAATTATTATCTGTAATATTTCTAATATTTTCTTTTTATTACAGAGGCTCTAAAAGGTATGGAAAAAGTTGCGGAGCACATCAATGAAATGCAACGAATACATGAAGAATATGGTGCTATATTTGACCACTTGTTTAGGCAACATCAAAAGTCTTGCAAACAACCCATAGATCTAAGTCCTGGTTGGTATTTTATATAACTGCTGTTGCGTTACAAATATATTTCATTCCGTTCTCTTTTTTACTAAATTTTGATGTGTTTTCAGGTGATTTGTTATACTACGGAGGTGTAGAATGGTTAAATATTTCTGACTTCTTAGGAAAAATTAAAAAAGGATTGGAATTACATGCTATGTGCTTTGTATTTAAATCTGCCGTTGTCTTCCTTTGTAAAGAAAGACTGAGACAAAAGAAGAAACTGATGGTACGTAATCAGTTTTGAAGAATTATCCGATATTTTATTAACAGTTCACTTAAAAATATATTTGTTTATTTCAAAGATACCTATACGAATCGAAATATCTTTGTGTTGACGAACAAATTAACCAAGCATCAAGACTCGCAATAGCACTGTCCCTATTTACCTTGATAAATGCCGTATCCGAGAAATTGAATATATTTCCTACTTATAATTTCCATTTTATTACAATTATTGTTTTTGATTCTAGGGAGTTTCGTCAAAGAATAACTCCAGTGAAGTGGAGATCATTCGGTACCAAGTGTTAATACCGGTGACGGAAGTACAAGTTCGTGCATCATCTGCAAAGGACATGGATAGTCACTTCCTTTGGGAACTTATACATTTGCGAAGTCAATTACAACGACGATCTGAAAAAGTTTATGTTCTGTCCAACAGGTTGGTGATGTTTGAAATTTTTCGCCTTTCCCTCTCACATTTATAATAATGTAATAATGTATCAAAACAAAGTTCTTACGAGTCTTCTTAAAATTACTTAAAGTTTTTAAAGTAATATTCAGTTTTAACCTAAACAATTACTTAAAGTTTTTAAAGTAATATTCAGTTTTAATCTAAACAATTATTTAAACTCTCTAATATGTTCTGAAAACGTTGTTTTAATTTGTCTCCATATTAATAATTGATCTCACCACTACGAGTATATCTATACATTTTACAACTACTTAAATTTCAGTAATACATTGAAACTTAAAAAATTCAATTTAGATACCTACATAAAACACTACTATACTCTTTTTTTTAAGAATAGTTTTACACTTTCCACTGACTTCCAAAAGGAGATACTCTTACGATACTATACAAATCCTAAATGAGAATATTTATACAAGAACTGTGACTTGCCCTCGCAGTACGGCAGATTTCCGAAACGCCTTCCTGAAGACTATCCGACAGATCATCCGCGAGTCGGTTCGCAACATGTCACTGCCCACCTCGCGGCCTGCTCCCACGCCGCCCCGCGCACCCCATGCGCCGCACGCTCCCCACACGCTCGACCGCGACACGGCGCGGCCCAAGCACCAGGTACCTTCATCCAGTCAATAGTTCTAAATTATCTACAAGTATTTACGTAACTATAAGTATTTACCACCTAGCAGTCAATACTTTTTTGTTTTTATAATAAGGCTTAAGACCTTTTGAAAGTAACCAAAGTTGTCAAAGATATCATTAAATACTATACAGTATACAAGCTTAGATATCTGCACCTATACTTATCCTTGTTTATTCTATATCCTTTTTCTATTCTTCCTATACCCGGTCCTTAACATCATTTCTCGAATATTTTAACGTTCAAACGTTTACGGTAAGCCTGTTCAAGCAATTGCAGTCTCCATCCGAAATCCCATCCCAAAATTAGAAAAAGGGCATGAAGATGATGACATGATACATTAATGTTGAAACGTTTTCGTGCAGGTACAAGTAATGCAAGGATCACAAACGCTTGGTAAAACGAAGAAACCTAAAATTACGGGTCAACGACTATCAGCTGGAAATATTGAGGTACCCACAATATACAAGGTGTAAGGGACATCGTACCGAATGCTGAAATAGTGTATTCAGACCATGATTCTGAGTTGAAAATCATTGAAATTTTCTGCCGCTAAATTCTTTTTTTTTTCATTTTTCTGGTAAAATGATATCACTATGAGTAGACAGAACATTTTACCGAAAACAATTTAATAAATACCGAAAATCTGCAGTGTAATTAATCAATCAAAAAAAAAAAAAAAAAAAAAATAAAAAGCAAACCTAAAAAAGGGTGGCTGACTACAGGTCTCAAAAATTCATGCAAGCATAAAAGGGTGTTAAGAACCATCTTTAATGAAACTAAAAGTGATGTAATAAAAAAACACTACAAATCATATAGTAAAATATTAAAATACACTATTAGAAAATCAAAAAAATTGGAATTTATTAGGCAAATGAAAAATTCTGAAAATAAGGTCAAAACAATGTGGAATATAATTAACACAAAAACCGGTAAAACGAAAATAGTCAGACTTAAAAATATATCATTAAATGTTAACAATGAAGAAGTCAAATGTCCTTCAGATATAGCCAACATATTTAACGAATTCTTTGCAACGGTAGGGCACAACCAAACAACCAGCTCTAACATCGCCCCTGGACAATCAGTGGTTAACCCCTCCACATGTTCAATGTACGTGCGCCCTGTAAATCAAAAAGAAATAATCGATATCATTCGATCAACTAGAAATAAGCATAGTTGTGGTATCGACGATATTCCACCAATCTTATTAAAACAATGTGCAATGGAACTTTCAACCCCTCTGACATTACTAGTAAATCAAAGTTTTGAAGACGGTCAATTTCCAGACGCACTAAAAGTCGCTTTAGTCAAACCAATACATAAGAAAGACGATACAAACACTCCTACAAATTATAGGCCAATAGCCCTTTTACCAACGTTTTCAAAGGTATTCGAAAAAGCTATGTGTAACCAGCTATATGCGTTCCTAGAAAAGTTTAATATTCTTGACGATTCACAAAATGGATTTAGAAAATGTAGATCAACAACGTTAGCCGTGTACAAATATATTCAAAGAGCGTTACAACACATAAATGACAAACAACACGTAGTAGGAATGTTGCTGGACATGACAAAGGCGTATGACAGGGTCCTGTACGACATTTTACTCAACAAATTATATGGCTGTGGAGTACGGGGACCCGCTTATTCATGGTTTAAATCATACTTAGAAAATAGGACACAAATAGTACAAATTAATCATTACAACCATGACTTCCTCCAAATAACTTCCTCAATACCCCAAGGAAGTGTATTGGGTTGTGTGTTATTTTTAATTTATATAAATGATTTGCCAAAAACATTAGACAAAGAAAAAACTCTGCCGGTACTTTTTGCGGACGACATTTCGATACTATTAAAATGCGAAAGTGAAAATAACCCAAATCTTCTTTTACAAAACACTCTTCAAACAATAGATAACTGGCTTAAGGATCACAACTTAGAAATAAATTCAACTAAAACAAAAATAATACAATTCAGATCTTATAAAAAATCTCCTTTAAAATTGAACATAATGTACAGAAACACACGTTTAGAAGAAGTTGAGACATTTACATTACTTGGGATGAAAATAGACACACATATGAATTGGAAATCACACATCGAGCACATTAAATCAAAACTTTCTAGATTTTCTTACGCCCTTCTTCAAATTAAACGATCTACTAACACACAGACAGCTTTGTCTGCTTACTACGCGTATGCATACTCGTGGCTCCGATATGGCATCATGCTATGGGGAAATAGCGTTAACAGCGGTGAACTATTCATAATGCAAAAGAAATGTATAAGAATCCTAGCCCAAATTAATAACACGGAGAGTTGTAAACCATTTTTTAAAAAATTTCAACTTTTAACTCTGCCCTCGATATATATACTCGACATATGCGTATTTGTGTTCAAAAATATTGATGCCTTTACAAAAGTAAAAGACACCCACACTATAAACACCCGGCACAAAAATAGGCTTTACCTTCCTCCGTCAAGAATAAAAATGTTGAACGAAAGCCCATACTATATGGCAGTTAAAATATTTAACAAGCTACCAGACGTTATTAAAAACGAAAGAAAACCACTACTTTTCCAAAAAAAAATTAAACTTTATCTCACACAAAAATGTTTCTACTCAGTCAAAGAATATTTGGAACCTACCTCAACATAACATTTACATAATTGCGATCCGCCCTATACAAATATTTACTAATTTTTTTTATCACTTAATTTCAATTTTAATATACAATATAATATAATTACTTTAATTCATAATAATATTCAAAGCTGACATGATTTTATTGACAAATCTTTATTTATTGTCTCACTTATTCTATAAATTCGTGCATATGGTATAGAAGAACTTTTAATAATAAAATTGACCTAGTATGGACTGTGAGCTGCTAGTGCAGCACTTTATGACACCTTTTGCACACCATTGTCATGGTAGAATGTACTGAACCAGTATTGTAATTATTGACATCTGTTGTATGTACTACATTCTGCAAATAAATGAATTTGAATGAATTTGAATTTGAATTTGAAACAGCTGAAGCGCGCGGGCCTCCACTCCGGCCGCCATTTCTTGTTAGTGTGCGTAGTCTGTTTGCACAGAATACACATGTAGTTATTACTTTTGTGCAATCGAATGACCTTAACCTTTGACAGCTGATTGCATAAAAATTAAACCGGCAGAATATTCCAATGATTTTCGACTCAGAATGATGGTCCGAATACACTATTTCAGTATTCGTTACGACGTCTTTTACACCGTGTATATCACCTTAAATTATCATTTTTAAATTGAAATTGATATTTTTATTTAACTTTATACTACTTAGGTGTCGATAAAGTTACAATTATGTTAAAGGTTGGAGAACTGTCTCGCGAGAATTCGCAAGATGCAGAGGAGCCACACCAACAGCCGGCGACTGACGAACCCGCATTCAGACACCGCAGCAAAACACTGGGCGACACTACTGGTTAGTTTAAGTAGTTGTGTTTTTCACTTAAAGCTTACGCAATTTCATTGTATAGGCAATCTCCTATAATGTGCTTGAATATTATGTTTATACAACTGAACTAAAGACCTCATGTCTTAATTTAACTCCATTAACATTGGTTATTCATCTCCTTCCAGATCTTAGATAGTAACTGTTAAATTAAGAAAATTGGTTGCTAAAAGAAGATGTGGCAAGACAAATATTATTAATAGACGGGTTAGACTACTGAACAAAGACTACGAAGTCATTTATTTGACAATATAAAATTTATATTAGTTACTGCCAAATAAATCAACTAAATTATTAATTTAGACCCTTTCATTTTTCATAGGTAACGTGATGATGTACGTTGTACGACACGTATCTCTCATATAAACATCCCTTGTCATAGATTTTGTAATGTAACTCGCAAGAACTCCACATATGTGTGTGTTAATGTTATGGTTGGTTCTAGTAACAACTGCGTCTACATCAAAACAATGAATTATCCTACTAGAATTATAACACAAAATTGTGTTTACAAAGACTAAGGAACAACTTTCAATATGAATTTTATACAGTACAGTGTATAGTACAATTAAATCAAAAAAATATTCCACTATTTCTCTTGTGTCTTAGAGCAAAAGCTTTACGATGAAAGGAAGCTTAAAATGTTTGTCCTTTCCACCATAACAGCAATTGTAACTATCGTAGTTGAACATTATTAACCTGTTGTATAATGTGTGTACGTAGTAGTGCATGGTTGCGACTAACATAGGTTTGTGACACACTAACAGAGAGCAGCGTCAAGCGTGCACCTCCGCCTCCCCCGCCGGAGGACAAAGTGGAGCTCGGCTCCAAGTCCGAGGGCGAGGACGAGCAGCCGCCGCCTCCTGCCAAGCGCGGGTTAGGCAGAACTCCAAACCACCTCACACTCAGGTAAACATATGTATGGGTTATTAGACAACTACACATCGTACCTACACCCGTATTGGTTAAAACACACACTACAACATAGTTTTGTTCCATTCTTCAAATTGAAGTAGGTTTGCTTGTTTCTACTCATACATATGTCACCATTTATTTAATAGTGTTGCCAGATTTATTGGTCTTAACTTGATTTATTGCTATTAACAAGCTTTTGAAGCAATCGAGACTTTAATTCAAAAATCTATTGAGTTTAAGTAGACGTCGTTCAAAATATATGAGGATGTGCTTAATGTCAACATTGATGTTATAAATATTTCTAATTTTCCACGTCTCCCAAAAATATAAAGAACTGGCGACACTAGTGACCCGCCTGCCTTTAGCTAAGGAGTACGCTTATGTAGTTCGTATATATTTCGCAGTACGACTTCGACTCTGAGCGCTGGCAGCACTGGTAGTCAGGCACGACTGATCCAGTCGTCGCATCAACCTACGCAGTATCAACCCACAATGATCAAGGAACTAGGTAAGCAGGAGTCGCAGTCTCTTAAGTCCTCTCCAGAAAGAAGGACATCATCAGTATCTGAGAAGAGAATCAAAGTAATACGATCCTGTAGTGGCAGCAGCATTAATAGAGATAGGTCCCCCAACCGATCTATAGACCATACCTCGCCGGATCGGGATCGCGTCACCAAAGTTATCGTTTGTAAGTCTCCAAGTAAGTCAAGCTTAAAGCAAACTAAAACTTTGCATCGTTCACCTAGAGGAAGCTTTGAACAATCAAGATCTCCTCGTGGATCAATAGACAAGTTACGGTCCCCACAACAAAGCTTCGATGGATCTCGTTCGCCACGCGGTAGCATTATGAAGTCACGTGAAAATAGTATCGATCGTTCTCGTTCGCCAAAGCCCGCACCAAAAAAAGGAATTATGAGAACACCCCAGGCTAGTTTTGATAAATCGCCTTGTAAGTCACCGAATTTAAGTCGACGATCTTCTAAATCAGGTGGAGAGAAGCTAGCCAGACTTGGGACTAATTCTTTAGATAGAATGACTCACTACTCTCAACTCTCAAAAGCTGAAGACAAAGCTATGAAAATGGGTATCGTTGTGTCTAAATCGACTGAATCAATCGCTAAGACTATTGAACAGCCAACATGTGTTCAATGTTACCTTTCTGGGAAAAAACAAAGTAAAACCTCCTAGCATAAGGGGAAGGGCAAGTCCCCCAAATCTCGCCGTAAAGCCATGACATCTCAAATGATTTTTACTTCGTCTGATCGAAGTAGTATTGAAACTTTGGACGAAACACCAATACACGATCGTGCACAATGCCCTTCAGCGCGACATTATAACCGAAATGACATGTATCAAATACATGTGTAAAAGAAAATCAAGTACTCCCTAAATTACCTTAATATAGCAACATCTGCTTGGGACATTACTCTTCCCGAAAAAGGATCACATTCAATGACATGTACACATGTATAACTTTAAATGGAATTAAACTAATACAGCAGTTTTGGCAAACTGCTTAAAACACATAAAAACACCAAGATAAATCACTTGTTAGTGACAACAAGGCATCACTTATCACTCGATATAATACTTCAATGACATTCTTCAGAATTGATTAGCATTCCGTATGTAGAATTGAATGGTATACGTGAAAATGTAAATTGATCTTACATTCGATGTCACAGTTAAGAGTTTGGTTCTAGGTCATAGAGTTGTTTAAAGACTCCTACTGTAGTAATGTACCTCTATAATGTATAAGTAGACAAAATAATAATTACCATCGTAAATATTTTATTGTGAAATTAATCCAATCCTAATTCTAGATAATCCAAGTGCTAAGTGTTACATAATAATGGCTGTGGTATCGTACTGATGTTAATCCTTTAATCACGTTCTTCTTGTTAATTTAATTTGTACTGTTACTATACATCCAAATAGATTTAATATATTATGTAGATGGCCATGGATTTGTATCATTACTTAAGTCTTCCATTTCTAAGTACCTATAAGTAATGATATATTAGTTTATTTATCTCGCAACTCTTCAGTACCTGCTCAAGTTAGTAATAAACTTATTAATTTTTGAAATATATTTCACAATTTTTTTGAAAGCCCAAGATATATTAAACTAAATCCCACTGAATAATACGCGTATAAACCTATTGTTTTTATCGTTGTAATTCAGTTCTTAAATGTATAGTTACAAATATTTACAGTTTAATATTTTAAAACATATATGCACTAAAACGTTTAGAAACCATAACCAATATTTAAGCTTCATATACGAATATGTATAACCCAGCAGCATAGACTGATGTCTCATTGTATTACTTACTGTTGTCATTTACAAAACTAAAAGCCTGTAATACGTTGGTTACTCATTAATTGGCATGCTGTTTTACATGCATGAATATACGTAACGTATTACATGTTTTTATTTTGTAGTAAATGATTAAAAACTCTTCAACCATAATATATTCACGTATGTAAGAAATATAGCGCTATCCAATTTACTAATAAATAAGCTAGCTAGATATCCACATTGTATTCCTATATTATCAGTATAGACAAGTACACTCTTTGTTCACGTAGAGCTTTACCTTAATTCCGTAGCTGTGCACTGATTAGATGTGTCAAAATGGCATCTGTCAAATTAGATGATGTACTCACAAACAGAATACTATATCTTCAGAATACTCTATCTTTAATCAATATTTATTCAATAGAGAGTAAAATATATGTATTAAAATGTAACCATTCGGTGCACCGTAGAACATAAAGTTAACTGTGTGTCTAGGCTACCGCTTTTAAAGTAAATAGATGTATTAAAAGCACTCCATCCACGCTTCATCAGTTAGTGTATAGGTACCATAAAAATCCAGCCATAACCAAGCAGAGCTCGGACCATAACTCTATTTTTTATTTTATGCTCTCCATACATCTTCCTAGTTCATACCTGTGATTGTATGTCATGACAACTTAACCTTATGTTACAGTATAGGGCTGGACTTATTCATGCCCTCAGTCCAAATTTACTTTAATCAATTTTTTGGGTTTACCATGATCGGACTTCGAGCACAGAGCAAACATAAAGTTGTAGGACTTCAACCGATGATGGAATGGGCTTCAAGCTCTGCAGATTGCAGAGTGGTGTTAAGCCCGCTTGAATGTTCGATGACTAGTTCTCGTTCGCGGTGGCGCTCGGCCCCCGCCCCTCCCCCGCCAAAACTCGTCAAACATTCAACTCTTTGGTCGCGCGCGCACTCCCGGCGATCGGTCCGCCCCACCCGTCCAAATTCCGTCATTCTGCCGAGAGATGATATAAAGAGTTCGGTGTTTGGTGTGTTGTAGGATCGCCGGTGTGGAAACCGCGCGACATGTCGAGCGAGGCGGGCGGGGGTGCGGGGGGAGCGGGCGCCACCACGCTGCCGCGCTCCGGCCGACCCGCACCGCGCCACCACCACCTGTCGGCCAGCCGCAAGTCGCTCGCGCCCGACCACCGACACTAACACTACTATACACCACCCTGATACCTATCCCATAATTCGTTTTTTTTTTTGACGTAGGCAATTGTTGATAACCTTTTGCGTATTGGAGGAGGAATCTATGATTCTAACATAGTTTCAGTGCGTTGGGGTTATACCACATAAGCGCAAATTGTGAAATACAAAAACCTTAAGAGATAAAAACATATATTTTGTGTTTAACTGATCACGCACCTAATTCCCAAGATTACTTCTTTAATTATGACTATTATAAATTAGGTATACTTTGCAGTTAAAAAATACCTTTAATGGAAACTTTATACTGGAATGTTGCACTATTGGGAGAGTATTACCCCAATGCTTTTTCCAGGTGTTAAAACCAAAATATATTTCACAAAAGCCTTCTTAAAAACATTACGTTTTTTCTGTTCTATTATGCACTATGTATAATAATTAAATCACATTAATGCAGTTAAGAAACGTAAATTGCATATAAAACCAAGGCTAGTAAATTATTTTAAGGGAAAACGTACAATCATTCTAAGAAAATAATACTCGGGATTTCCCCAATGTACTTTTTCCTGACACCTTTAATGTTGATCTTTATTAGAATATCAGTCAACAATGTCAGTCAACAAATATTTATATTATGATTATAGTATTTTAGACATTGGCCATAGATGATGAATGGATTCCTCCACTCACCACTAGAGTTATCAACTTTGTCCATCGACTAGCGTCCCCGCACAATTTGGCCCCTTTCATGTACTTGGAACTTTTTACATCTACATCTGCCAGTACAATTGAGTTCCCTATCCGCTTCTGCTCAAACTATCCGAAACTCATATTGTTTAAGCTCAAAGTATATATATAAAGCTGTTGTATGTTATTTATTTCTTTGAGTAAGCTCATGTTTTGTGTTAGGTGCATAATCCTGTGCCGATAACGAATAAGACTGCGTGCGGCTCTTGTGTGAGGTATAGTGTACCTAATGATATTAAAATTATTTGACAATATCCTCGTTAGTACACCAAGTTTTATTGAAATCTTGTAAAAATACCGCATTCTGACTGATATTTGAGAAACGAATCCATATATTGTATGCATGATCCCTCGAGATTGCTATTGTGATACGACATGTTGCATCACAATGCATAATTAGTTATGTGGTCAGCAAGTTAAAGATTGACTCAAATGACTTTATTACTGTGTTTTATCTTATTATGGACTTCCCTTTCAGTCAGAATTATTATTTGAAAAATAATGTCAGCAGTACATAAAAATATACCTTATATTAATAGAAAATAAGTTTTATTTATGTTCGACCTACGCAATCCGGTATTAGAAAGGTCGGTTTTGTACCTACTAATGAATGACAATATCAATAGAAAGTGAACAATATAATCAAGTCACTTTTCGTAGTTTCTGGAATATTTTTGTTGGACACAAATATACATTTTATATAAGACCCATGACGATTGAATAAATGGTCATGTAGTTGTACATAACGTGTAGGTCCAGCGAGTATCACGACTCTACAGATGTATTTCTCTTCGTGATGACTTTCTTCTTCAACTTTGTTTGAAAACTCTCTTGGTATTATTTGTACAAATTAATTTTAAATGGACAGCTCTGTGCCAAATTAAGTACTCTCTAAACCTCCCTAAGCTTAAATACTTATCGTGAAAATATTACTGAGTAAATAAATATATCGTGAGAGTAGTTAGCTGTAATGTATTTGCGTTTCATTTCCGTCACATTGGCAATGCTATACTCACTACCCTATAGTTCAAAATGCACTCACCCAATGGAAACGTACACTAGGTAGTTTTGAAAATAATTTCTCTTCGTGATCAAATTCGAAAGTTCTATCATAGGCTAGGTGAATGATATGACATGTTTTCACAATTTAAGTTTTATAATTGATGTATTATAATTACCTATATGTATATGATTGTTTTTTTGCTGTAATATATTGTAAATGTGTTGAATGCAGTCGCGGAAAACTGTAAACTGAAGCGAATTGAACACTTTGAACTAACGACGACGATATTCCTCTTTATGATATACATGTTGTTATCATACTGTGTTCCCTCAAATCAATGTTAATGCTAAACTGTTACTTAACAGTAACGTATTACTTAACAGTAAAAGCAAGAAGCTATTAGTATGTCTAATAATATATGATATTGAGGATTGTTGGAGTCTATAGACTATATTAACGGAATGGCCACATCAAGTCGGCAGCATTTTGGTTGTTTTTCATGTGTGTCGGGACATATCATCGGCGACGGTACTCACTCGTTCAGCTTATAGGTTTCTCGTGGTCTTGTAACTGTTTGTGAAGTATTTAACAGTTACCTGGTATATCTATACACTGTATGTATTTATGACGTTTACATTATAACTGTGTAATATGTATGTTGTCACCACACACATAATATTTTCAACTTTATATATTGTTTAAGTGTTTGTTTTTGGGACTTATCGAAATAAAACCTGTTTATTAATATACATATGTTAAAATATTCGAATTTAATAATTACGAACTTATACAATCAATTTATAGATATTAATATACTAAGAAAATTATAATTAATAAAATGAATAAACAAATATGAGTGAAAAATGAAATGAAGAATGAGCTCATTAATTGCGATTGTATTTCATACTTCAATGACATTTGAAAAGTAATGTAGGGGAATGAATGAATATTTAGAAAGACTTATTGAAGTAAAATACGAAAGTAACTAATGTTTTATTAGGTATTGAACTTTATAATTTGACGTCATTATGAATTGCTAACTCTGTTCAGTTATCATGTTATGTAAGTATATCGACAGATATGTGACCGTTGTCAAATTCCTTTACAGATTTTGAAAATCTAACTTGTATTACTTATAAAACACCTGCACTCTTATTGTTGTATATCATTTGTTTAAAATCAGTATATTACACGTTTAAATTTTCTCCTCAGATATATTGAGGTCAGTATGTATGTTTTTGCTGTTGAGTATTCTTCTAGTCACTTCTGGTTAACAACATTTGCGTTATATTGTATAATTAAAAGTGCCTTCACATATTTTGAACAAAGCATGCACGTGTAGTGTAAGTTCCATAAGTGATTGTGCAGAAATCTTTGGAGTAATTTGGCGACACAGGCTAAGTGGGAAATGATATTGAATCTAGTTACCTTTAGTGGCTTCCAAATCAACTAGTCTAATTTAAAAATTTAAGTATTTATTGTTTTTTCTTGAATACTTGATATGTTAAATTTTGTGACACGTATGGAAATTACTTTTGATTGCTTATGAATAAAGATAAAATATAACCACAGTTTTTAATTTAACTACTAAAATCCTCTCAAAGTGAGTAGGAAGTATTACTTCATACTTCAAACTTACACCTAACTCAAATCAATAAAGCAACTCTACTAGAATTTTACAGTGATAAAGTTTGCCCCGCTACACAATAAGTTAATTGATGGTTTACAGCCTAATATCATGCCGCACATGCGTCTTGACAGCATGATAGTTGCCCTCTGCCTTACAGGAGAAGTGTAAAAGAATTGTTAGATTCTAATTACCGGTCTTTCACCTAAGTTTTTTTTAAGAATTACTATCCAGACTATTAGGTATACCTTGTTAGATAGCTGAGAATATGTACGTGTTTTTAACAAATCTGCAGTTTCTCAACTACATAGAAATATTAAAAAAACATAAAAAAGGATACAAGTTCTAAGAAAATTGTATTAGGCAAAATTTCGGCGATTTTCATAAAAAAAATTAAAAGGCTTACAATTGATATTTTTGGGATATGGCATTTCACAGTAAAATCTATCAGATTTGATGGCAACTACAACCCCTTAAAGTATTTAGGTCGACTTATCCAGTAACCCTGTATACCTAATTATCAATACAGCATGGTCAAATGCCTATTCTAAAAATGTATTATTTTTAGAACAGATAACTCTCTTCAATTCAAGTAAAAAAAAACTGTTGCAACCTTTTTACAGGTATCAATGTAGTTTTTTCTCATCTTATTTTAAACCTCACCTTGTCATTGAGCTCAGGATCTATGTACGAGTATTCTGTAGTCACGTTAAAGCCATGGAATACACATTAAATTAACCTTTAATATGAAGAATGAAATGGTTTCACTGTTTTATTGGCGAATTACTTTACAGTCCGATATTTTGTTTGACAGTTGTATATGCAGATCTGAACTAGTATCCGATCTTGACGTTTTGTACAAAGTAAGATGTAAAGTCTTTTTCATAAAGATATGTCGTCGTGATAAAAGCGATCAGTTGTACATGGTACAGGGTATCTATTCCTAACACCTATCGGAAACTCGATCAGAGAGGCAGACTCAAACGCGTCTTTTAATTTGGATGAAATCTGAAGAAGTAGAAGATAAGTAACCTAACAAAGTTTTAAAAATATTTCTCCATTGATAATATTTCTTAATTTATTTGGCAATTATAGTTAATTTTCTTGTAGTATCAGTAAGTTGTAAAGAAGTATAAATAATACATTTAAAAACTCAATTATGTTAAAAAATTAAAATTCGGAAGCGAAAAAAGGAAACCTATTTTAATTTTGCCATGTATATTCTCTCTGCTATGATTTTTATCGTCTGAATTCCTACATCATTACTTTTTCTATGTATATATTGGTTATCGATCACAGATTAATTAACATTTGCCTTAGATAAACTTACGGCAAATAATTTTGGCAATACATCTAAACAGCGTTTATTCTTCCATCTTTACAACTTGGCGCCAGTCTATTAAATGATAGCCAACAATATTATCGGTACAATGTGTTTATTAAATCGTACATCGACGTCAATAAATCAAACGCTTCAGTGTTTCTGGAATCAAAACCTTACCATTTGCTAATAAAACAGATTTTCTAAATTGATATGAGTGAAACATTCAAAATATAATTAAGTATGTATTTACAAGGTTAATAATTATTATAACTAGGTAGGTACACAATATTTTGTAATTTTATATTTTTTTCATTCAGTAACTTTAACTGCGTCAACAAATTTACACAAAACTTACAAGTCTAAACTTTGTTGGCCTATATTTCCTCAACAAATAAGAAACAAATATAAAGAACAATTCACTCATACCCGATTAACAATAGGTAAAACTATGGAGTTCTATAATCTACACCATTTCAAAACATTTAATTTTATTACACTCATTTCATTATTTATTGAAATATTTTTGCTATAGGTTTGTTAGGTAAATAATATTATATTGGTATGTTTTTGTAAAGTATAAAATATTATAAAGAATAAATAAAGTTTCAATGTAAAAGATGAAACAGAATACTATTTATATTTAACATAAAATGAGGCATATCTAAATTGAATACAATACCTTTGAAAGGAAAAAAAATCAAGGAAAGGGCCATTGTCAAATAAAAATAACTACAAAATTGACAAACTATACAAAAGCGTTAACACATGACAACACACAACAACTTTGATGGTAGACAATTTGTGAAATAGTCAATCGGGAAGCTCTATCTGTGAACACCTATATTATATAATTTTAACTTTATAGTACGGCTTTAGATCTCTCTACAGTAGAAATTATATCCCATCCTAGTACTTAAACAAATAACAATAGGACTATCTAGAGGATGCACATATCGTATAGTACATAATGTATGTGGCACTGGCTACAGTTATAACCATCACCGAGACGCATCGGTGAATCGACGTAGTTTTTTTAAACTTGTCTTTTATTGTAAGCCTTGCAATTACATTATTGTTAAATAATATACCTTAATTATGTTCACATCCAAATAACACTAAAAATCGGAAGAAATGGTGTACATTCTACGTAGATCACTTTCATATCTAAATTCAATAACCTATAACTAAATAAATACAATAGGAATAATTTAAAATTCTTAAAGTAAACACTAGACGCTGAATCAAATTTCGTTTCCGCCTTCAAAAAGAATGTTTTGCAAGAACTTAATTCAGTGCACACCACAATCATTTATTAATTTTTATTTATTGTATTACATGTAAAGATATTATTAAATAACTCTTAATAAGTTCATTACAATATCTAACAATTAATGAAATATTCGGTTTAAAAGAAGTTTCATTACGCTATTATATTATGGTGTTTCATCAAATTATGCTAGAATAAAATTCATCCATCCTAATTTCATATCATATTAAATACGTAAGGCACTCCATTAATTTTGCTGTTTTTTTTTTTATCGAAAGAGATCGAAAATACTGACGCACAGGTTTCCTCTATAAAAATGAAGACCATTGGAAGTTTCTGTTTTCCACGCACCGCATATTATAAGTTTTTTTTACAATCATTAAGCTCGAAACTAATTAGTAAACATTTTAATTATTTATACGAAGACAGGAAGAGTTTTGACGTCCAACATAATGTAATTTATTGTTTTTGCTTGGTAGACAGTAACTCTTATAGTAGCGTCTGATTCGTTGTGGATCAAATGTAAAATAATTTCGAATATATAGATACGGTCTATCTACCGTTGACTGTACATCTACGTTTATATTACAGTTTAATGTAAAGTATGTTTATGTTAGGTTTAATAAACTCTGCTGTAAAAAGTATGTATGACAGATGAATATTTCAAATTCAACTACATATTGTTAATACAAATTTATTATATTTAATAAGTACACCGTTAACAAAGTGTACTAAAATAACCACATACATGTTCACACAAACAATCTATCACAGGCACTAACGACAAAAATGAATATTTCGATACCTATATCGTTTTACTATAAAAAAAAAGAAATTTCTAAATGAAAAAAGAAAATATATGGTTGTAAATCTACAAACGAATACACGTTACACGATGATTTGTCAACATTTAGTACCGACGAGCATGAGTCGTAACTTGTACTTGTCGCAGTTCTAATTCAAAACGGGCAATAAAAATCACGACAAATACTCTACTTCAACGTTGTTGGACCCCTAAATATTTAATTAAAAAGCAATTATATTCATAAGTAATCTCTTTAAAACTTTTATCAAATTTAACTAACTATTTATACCTACAAACATGACTTTTTTTATTACTTCCTGAATAATTTTGAATGATTATAATAGGTCCGCGCGGCGTCTTGTAGCCCCTTGAGTAATTTTTCTTCTGTGTTGTAACATCTTGTAAATAATATATTTCTTACAGATAAATTTATCAACAACAAGCAATCAAATAGGACAGTGCCAAAGCGTTAAGAGAACAGATTTGTACACAGGATTAAGATTTTCACTATAATTTTTTAAACAAGTGTCATTAATTATATTACAAGCTACTAATTTATTTATTATTGTTATTTATTTAAAGTTGCTATAATTTTCTTTAATATCCCACAAAATTTGTAAAGGGTTTCGTTGAGCTTATTGCGCATCGATCGTGCACGCGGCAGGGTTGTGTATATTTGTCTAAACGTTGGTCCCTATAATTGCTATTGTAGTTTCTTGTCGTACATAGCAACGCGGAACGGGGCGAATGACACCGCGCGATTAGCGGCCGGGCTCTCCGAATAAAGGCACATTGAGTCATGATTTGTTATCCTAAATGCAGTACCTAACATTCCCATTTCCCCACATTAACAATATGTCTCATTTTTTAATGTTGGCCTAAAACTAGTCAAAGGGAATAACTAATTAATAAATCTACTTTATAGGTATATGAATTAAGTCACACCACTATTTTATCCGGTCGCTTAAACTTTCGTACACTTTAGTAATTTCGACATCACATTATTATACTTCTATGACATTCAACTTTTTTCTACTCATTTTGGCAACATGGTGGTGGAACTACAATTTGTCTAATATTACTAAAAGGCAAATTTGCCTAAAATTATAGCTAGAACAAAGACAACACTTAAAAGTTGTCTTCGCATTTGATCTCCCTAGAAGCAGGCTGCGACGACCATTGAGGCTCGATCGGACCGTCCCAGTCAGGATATGAATCGTACAAAAAACTATCAGCAGCGTCGTCGTCTACTGCTGTTTCTGTTCGACTGAACGCCTCGGCAAATTTCCCAATTTCAGTGGAGCCAAAAGCTTGTTGGAAGGCAGGTAGTGGAACTACGGGCGGCGGGCGTTTCTCTTCAGGAGGAGAGCGTCGTGGCTCTAGAGAAAAGCGCTCAAACCGATCGCGCACACCACGTGAAGTTTCAGTCTGAGCCACACTACATGTGAACTCAGGTGTATTTCTGTGCCTCGCGCCATGTTCTCGTTCATTAAAAGGCATATCTTCGTAAACAGTATAGGGCGTAGATCTTCCATCCGGCTGACACGTTTGATTTTGACTATGCATGCTCTGTAATTTTAAGCAAAAACGTGATAAGAATTGATATTCGTAGATAGATAATAAAGTAGTATAGATAGATGGTATGTATACGTATTGCAATATCAAACACAATGTTAATTAACACCTTCATTGGTCGACATTCGGCAGAATACCGCATGCGGTCACGCGAGCACGCACTACGCGGTGCCCACCCGCTGTTGACAGCGTTAGCGCCATTCCAACCACTGCCACCGCCGCCGCCACCCATAACACCCATCTATTAAAAAGGTTAAATACTTTTGTAAGACGTGTTTTTACTAGACAATTCTGTTGGAACTGTGAAGCGGGGTCGAAAGCAGTTGTAGGTTAACTTGTGGTTTCCCAAGCAAATAGTAGCATAAATAGAGACTTGGATCTCATTATAAAAGAGATGAGTATAGATAAACGTTGTGGAATAATATACTCGCACAGTTTTGTTTCTGATGTCGTTCCATAACGTGTCTTGTGAGTAGGGTCGGCACAAGCTCATACAAAAATGTATGACTTATTACTTATTAGCGTCAAACTACATGAAAAGCGATAATATTTTGGGGCATTGATAGGCTGGGTGCAGGGTTGTTATTGTACATACACTTTTAGGAACGTAAACGTAATAAATCTCTAAAATCCGTTACATCAACTAATTATAAGTCATCGATGCTCATTTGAAAAGGCGGACGTAGTTACTTAAAAAAGTAATAAGTGCCAGATAGGTACACTATTTATTAATCATATTTTAGGGAACAGTTTACGGAGACCGGTTAATAATTCTAATTGAAAAATGAACGTGCGACTTAAATCACTACAATTAGATATATAAATAAATATATAAATTATTATCTAAAAAGACAGCTAACTTTTTCATACAAAATGTAGTGAAATAAAGAAAATGCGTCAAACGGGCCACTGCACGAGTCCAGTACATCCATGTGTACCATGTCGGTACGTAAGTTCAAATTATAGCCATAATAAAACAAAACCAAAAAAAATTTCGTATTCCAAAATAGTCTTAGTTTATTAGTAAACTATGTGTACTAAAAATGAGAGCTTTTATATAAGCGTTGAGCTTACTCTTATCTTTCTCAATGTAATTAATTATTTGAATAAAAGGGTGTAACACTGTACCTGATAATGCGGCCACATCTGCGGTTCGCAGTACACAGGACCCCGGCCGTTCAATCCACATTCTAGTGGTGGCTGAAACGTAAACATGGAGTTTATTAAATCTATTGACTGTCTTTTATTCTGCCTTTTGTACGGAAAGGACGTTTCAATGGTGTTCACATATACTTATTATTCATTCCAAGTGTTTGCAATATTTATTATAAAACGCTATGTTTACATGTTTGTTTTGTACACATGTAAATGTCTTGTACTCCTCTTCGTATGATATCGACATTTCTTTTAGAGAGTTTTATATTGTGTAATACTAGTATCAACCTTTTTAATTAATTATATTTATTAGGGTTCCATACCTCAAAAGGTAAAAACGACACCCTTGTAGGATCACTTTGTTGTCCGTCTACCTGTCAAGACCCTTTACCTCGAGAACGCTTGGAGGTATTGAAATTAAAACCATACACCAAGTAAGATCTACAGTCCCTGGAAGCTGTGAAAAAATCGATAAAGATAAAGATACGGCCATTTAATCCGCAAAAAAAAACCCCATATGTCTACACTCTCACGGAAATCAAATTTAATTTATAAATTATTCAATCAATCATTTATAAATCATAAACATATCATATCAATCATAAAAAAATTAGTCTTTATTTAAACTACGTAATCAATTATCAAAGTACAATTTCACTTATAAAGCATAATAACATAAGTAATTATAAGTTTTGCAACCAAATTTTGGGAAAAGCTCGGAAAAAACTGTGAGACTCCATTCCTGAACAATTTATAATATGTATCTTCAAATTTGTACGGAATCCTCGGTGGGCGACTCCGACTCCCATTTGTCCGGATTTTTTTTCTATACAACTTAGTGGTGGTTACCAATTATACACAATCTTGTGTTTATTACAGACAGTTTATAGACTATCAAACCATGTTCATCGATTATCGTACCCACAGTCAATACAAGCCTTTGTAAATAATAAGACGGCAAAGTAAAACAATAGCTTAATTTATTATATTAATTAATTAATTAATTGGCACTGCATAACTACAATAATACAAAAATATTCGAAACTATTATTTTTAAAGGAAGAGGTTCTATGTTCCGACTGCACGGATGGCGCAGTGGTTTAAGCGTTCACCTCGCCGCTTCCTACTGTCCTGAGTGTTGTGGGTTCGATCCCAACAGTGTTCTTTACGTACATTTCATGAATGTTTGTGAAGTCCCCCTGTGACACAGTACAAATTCCTAGTGCCTTGCCGTGTAGTTGCCTTTAAAAAAAGTTGAAAATAAAGAAAAAAATACTTTACAATAATTTTGACACTGTTCTGGTAATAATAATAAGTTCTGGTAATATTAATAGTCATATCACTGTAGTTGTTAAGTATCGTACACAACCTAGGTGAGTTTGAACAAGGCCGGGTCCTTCGTAATGGCGGGCAAAATTATAACATATATTGATATAATAATATAAATCAGTTTACATAAGACACACACGCGCATTGAAGTTGTAGTAATTATTACAAGTCCTATTGTTCCTATCCCTTACACAACACATAGTTTCAAATTATTGTACAGTCCGCAAAAAGTATGAGAGAAAGTATGACATTGACATTATGACAAGTATAAAAAAGAAAACTTGAGAAATTTTCAAAACATTATTTCTAGAATTCGACCAAGTATCAAAATTAAATAAGAATCATAACTATCTATATTAATATACTTTTCCACCGACGATTAAATGGCAATACATCCATCACTCGACGTGTGTCTAACCTTAAGTTAAGTGCTGAATCAACGCAAAAAAATGCAACATCAAACTTGGTAAAAACTACAAAACTCTATGATCTAAATTTAACAAATGTTCGTTTGTGTTCGCTTTAAAAACTTAAAAAGTTCTGCACTGATTGAGCTCAAATTTTGACACGGTATACAACCCGCTTCAAAGATTGTTTTATCTATTTTTCTAACAAGTTTTGTTCCTTATTTTATCAATGCAACCATAATATGCTACAACGACGTGTGGCAAGGCGCAGCTGGTAATTTAGACAGAAACATTATAATATTACATAACCGACGGGCTTCATACCAACATAGTAATATGTGGGGATATCGTCAGTAATAAAAAAGTACAGTACGATAAATAAAGATTCAACCCTACTGAATTGAAGATTCCAAAAAACCAAATTAGATTACTCATAGTTGGTAATATTTCAATACTGCTTTCACAACATAAATAAATAAGTGAAGGACTCACTTCAACTTAATGAAAATTAAACTTGTTGCTCAATCCATAAACTTTTACTAAGCATAACGATGCCAGAAAATCATGATATTTAAATTGATGCTAAATTGAAATGTGTGCACAACATGTACACGAGATAATGTTTAGTGTGGTGGACGCGGAGTAAGCGAGGCGGGTGGAGGGTGGTCGCGCCGCCGATCGATGCCCGTTACTCCCTGTGCACCGTTGCGTTGCACCAACTGCATTCATCATCACACATCATCGATAGACCTTTTTTCCCAACTTTTTAATTTCGAATAGTTCATGTTTATAAACATTATACTCCTATATTCAACTTATTCTTAATATGTTTTCTGACCTTTTGTTTTCGGAAACGGCTCAAAAGTCATTATAGGTATAGTTTGATAGAGACAATCGCGCTACGCAGCTACGTTGTTGCTACGGAGTGCTACGCGATTTTTGCACTTTTACTTTTGCTCTAGTTTTTACGAATGTAATTGTTTGTCCTTTCTTAATATAATATTTAGTAAATCATTGCTATGGTGTTAGTAATCAGTAAATATTAGTAATAGGTGTTTAATTTTTCTATTTGTATTTTTTAGCTTAAATAAAAAAGTTCAAGTGTACGCTTCAAGTTTAGGCGCAAACATTGAAAGTTATAAACTTATAACCTTAGATAAAGTTTAAACGAGTTGAAAGCTGTTCATGTGTGGGGGAAGTAGAATAGTGTCGGGAGATTCGCAGAGGCTAACTAACTATCGAGCGGCAAGCGGCGAGCGTGCGGCGCGAACCACGTGACTTATCGATCAGCGCGGCGCCCACGACACTCGGAAAAATCAACCGCTGACAGCTTTCATAGGCCACCTCCACCTCTCGGCTCACACCCGCGCTCCACCCTGCCTCGCGCCTCGGCCCCGTCCCCGCCCTCATTAGCGCCTTTGTGACGCTCACTTGTCTCGTAATATGACGCCGTAATGATACTACTTACCACTCGATAATTCGAACATTTCTACTAGTTGACAATCCTAATCAAGCGGTACATGATAAAAACGAGAGTTTCTTATTTACACTTTGTTACTTGTTGTGAAAGATGTTTCTCAGATCGTTCTTACACCAAAACTTTATAATATAAACTTATATTCTGCGTAACCTCATCAAAAGTTTTCTAACATCTAAAAAGATTTACGACATTACTCTCATCATGTTATAAACTACACAAATACAATATTTTGAATGCAATGTTTCATGTAAAATATCGAGAACATATATGTCAATTTCGATACGACATATTTTTTTGCATTGTTTAGTAATCTGACTTTACGTGACTATAGTAATGTAGAAACAAAATGAAATCTTTCGGCTTCATTATGAATGATAATTATTATAGTTTAAAAAAGTTATCACCTGACCAAAATCATGTTTTTTTTTAGTTATCTGTATTCTTAATTTTTAGCTCTTAGAGGTGTACTTTCTTTAAGTTTAAAGAACACAAATCTTGAAAAGAGAGCTATTAAAATTAGTTCACATAATGGCGAAAAACTCGCGTAACATGCTCCAAAAAAAAACTATGGAACCAAAAACCTCTTTCCTTTGTAGCTGACTAAAAATAGTGCTGTGCAGTGTGTTAATATTCTATTACCGTATAGAAAATGACAACAAACTTTCGTTTGAGCCAGGCATTTCAGTATTTGCACCATAAACTTTACAAGACTGCATATTTTAGCGTATTGTTTGAATTGCAACTCTACGGATAAACACTTATGAATGATAATATATGAATGTCGTGCAAAGGAGTGAACGGTTGAGCACATGAGGATGTCAACTGTCCTGTGACACTGACCTACATAATTTTAACTAGTCTTTTTGTGACCTATTCTATAGGTAATTTAATAATTTAATAAACGGTATACTGCTACTTAAACGTGCGTTAGCATACAACGTGACAACGTACAAGTTTAGAAAGAGAAGAGACAGACTAGAAAAACGAGATTCTTGATTCAGTTGATTTCTTTGTAAATATTAGGTATCAATTGTTTTGATTGAACAATAATTTCATTGAATTTTTTTATCCTTTTACTCGCGGTTTTTTAATATTCAAATTATTTTATAAACAGGTTTTAATGGTAATTACCCTTTTAAAAATGTAGATTGTAATCAAAGCAGCTCAGCGCAGTTTCGTAAATTCTAAACTTTTTATAATAGGAATGAATGAATCAGCTCATGGTAATCGACTATTAGACATAAACGTCCCAATATTCGTTACAGAACTCCATGCCGGAATAAAACAAACTTTCCTAAAATTGTAACCTTTGACAGACTTTGAAATAAATCTAATTTAAGATGACATTGCTCTCCTAGTCTTTCCAACTATCTTGATCGGAGTAGAAAAGAAGATACCATACCATAGAATATTATGATAATTTCAAGATCTGTTATCGTTTAACATTTACGTTCTATGTATCTCATAGGAATATTGTAATAGATATGTATCAGTGGCACCACGTTATTTGCATGAACATTGTAAAAAACGACCTATGCCCCACGACATGGTTAGATGCGTTCCATTGCTATTTGGTATTAATATTTCTGTTTTATAGTTATTGGGTTTTAGTATTTAATGTTCCTTATTGAGTTTCAGGAATAATAACAAACAGTCTTTTTGGCATATGAATTTCTACAACAGAGAAATTACTATAGGAACTAGATTTAGTGAGAATGTGCTATAGTTTTTTATTTGTTTATTAAAATTAATTATAAAGTATTATATTAATTTAATTAATTTAAAAAAAAGATTAAACTAAGTACGTATCGTATCGTAACAACACTAAGTAACGTATCGTACGTTACTTAGTGTTGAGAAAATTATTGAATAAAAAATGAAAATAGCAAAAATTACATCTATAAGCCTGTTACGGTCTTAGCTTCAAATAATACTAACATTTGAGAATCGAGATTAATAACGCGATAAAGTCTCGGTTTACACATTTAATGTATATAATCCTTAAAGTTTAATATTTGATAACTCCTGATTTTTAGTAGTTTTTTTTCAAAAATGTGTCTATATTTTTTATAAAAAAAAGCGTAGCTTAAGTCGCAGAGCAAATTATAGCTTTGTTCAACTCTATGTTGACGAATACAGTGCTGACTACTAACGAAACACAACCTGTCTTTTTGTGTGCAATAAAAATAGCAACAAAGACTACAAAAAAACAAACAAATAAATTCATATGATTATTTATTAATATATATTATTGTTCGTAATTAATCCGTCATTTTACATATAGATCTTTTAAAAGTGGCTACGAGTTTATAAAACTTTAATTCGTTATTTTAAAACCACTTTTATATTGTATAGACTACAGAAAATATTTTGATAAGACTGGCGTTTTTGTAATTGGAATTTGGAATTTTCATAAATTCAGAAGGTTCTGGCTTAGGTGTTCTGAATTTACAAACAAGACACTTGTTGTGGCTCACTCTGCATGCATATTCCAACTTAGACATTACAATTGCGAATATGAATGTTTTTGTTCGTGATCGTCATGTTCATCATGACCATAAAGTTTTACACTACACACGTTATCAATGTAAACAATGGACATGGAAAAGTTGAATTCGCCTTTAAAGCTCATTTTTAACACGCTTTTATTAGCGTGGGTAACGGCATCTTCTACTGTGATTTTTACTCACTTCAAAATTTCGAATTAAATTTAAACTTTGCACACTTATCAAGGACCGATAACAATGCAATAATTTAAATAATTTGTGCAATTATCCATCAGAATTAACGGATTTTTCCATACCTAAAAATACGGTAGTGTCTTTTGCCACGTACTATGACTTATGATCCACTCCACGAATGCACGAAGCAAGCAACGGTACGAGAGGAATGGCGACAAATTGTGAAGCTTGCCACCGCCCCGGTCATGACGACCACGACCACTCTGACAAGAGTGTGACGACGGAGAAGAGAAGATGACTTATGCTAAAGCACTCTTAATAAGACAATATTCATCATTAATGACTAAAAAGAAAAATAAATTAAAGTTTAAAAAATACTAATAAACAGGCTTCTGTAGCTAGCTGAACTAAAAAGTAGGAAAAAAAATTCTATAAGTTCCAAATGAATCATCATTTTATCGTAAAAAAACATGGGGTGCTTTCCAAGGTAAGTATTTTATAATGTAATAACTTTACTTTACGAATATCTGTCAGTAAAATATTTTTACAACAATTAAGATCAAGCACCTCACGCTTTTATTACGATAAAATGATTTTTCTTTTTGAACATATAAAAAGTTATGACCTACTTTTTAGTACGGCTAGCTATTAAAGTTTTTTTAACTATAATTTATATTGTAATAATTTGAGTACTTACCGTGGGGGGCAGAGGTAGGTGCTGCGTTGGAGTCTGTGCACGCTGATCCCTCCGTGCAAGTGATCGCCGCACGCGCGTCTCCTTCGACGCGTATGCGCCGTAATCTGACATACAAATACACAAATCAAACATACTATTCATTTTATAAATAATAGAATAATGTAAACAACTGATATGTTATGGTTATCGGTCACAACTTCATAATATTTTTAAAGGAAATATCTTATTAATGTCAATGAGAACATTCATCGTTCTAGATATTATTTATTTATAAATAGAAATATTCAATGAGAGAATTATTATATTTTTAAACTACAGATAAGGTCTGCATAGTACGGCCATAACAGTTGTTGCACCAATGAGGCGATGGTTGTTAGGGTGTAGGTTGCTAACGCGATGTCGTTTATGAGGCATATTTTGTTTAAACAAAAATTCGTATGAACCTTAAATCAAACGAGACTTTACAGTACAGGGATCTAAATTGATTACAATTACAATTGCTTAATTATGTTATAATGATAATCTAAAAAGATTCAACAAGAATTAATAACAAAACGAAATAGCAAGGAAGATTTTTCAGTTAAAAATATATTTTAACAACAACAAGAAAACTAAGATTTTAGAGACGTCTGTTGGAGAATCATGTCAATCTTCTGGATTCACTAATGAGCAACAATGAGGATATGAGTCCCTTTCTTTTCGAAACCCCCACTGGTCATCATCTCGCCAGTGTTATCGTTGAAGTGATTCAAGATCCGTTACAAGTAAACTAAAGTAAACGAAGAATTTGTCATTTGCTAAATTTCTAGTAATATAATGCGTACGTGTCTGCTTTATCTATTTCTAAAAGCTGAAAACTATATTAATTAATCTAGAACTAGTTTTAACGCTGATATTTTCCGACTAGTGCCTGAAGGGACAAAGCAGAGGTATCGTATGTCCTCAACAAATCAATACCTTTACACACTGGTCGGGGACAGCAACCAGCCAAGACTACAGTGCAGTAGTGTAATAATACTGTGTATCTAATTATCCTCATTAAAAAAGGAGTTATGATGTTAACTTTTATCGTACCCCGATTTATTTGCAATAGTTATGTATTATATAATAAAGAGCTTTAAAAATATGATTAATAATAAAAGATTATTTAATCTGTTTTACTTATTTTACTAGTATTTTGTTATTCTCCTTTTTTTATAAAGTATCGTCATTAGCACCGTTTGTTTAAGTTTATAAGTATTAAACAGAAAAAAAAAATGTCATTCATCTAAAATTATATTTATTAAACGTTCCCCAAATAGTGTCACGTTGTGTTTTGCACCCACTTCTCCCTAGAAGGGTGACAAGGCCTTCCAAGCACGGACGAGGCCACTTGTTTAGTGATCGGAGGCCAAGGCTTGTCGACGTTGAAGGACTCAGACTAGTACCACGACGTTCGAGGCCATAGGGCACTGAGGCTTTCCGAAAAATTTCGGTCTGATTTGTTCTACAAGTAATGGCTCAAAAAAAAATTGTTCAGTTTCTAAATTTTAGCATCCTAATCATAATCTAAATAATAATATGTTTACAGGCAAGAAGATTAGAATTTTTTAAATTATTTCCTCTAAATTAAAATACAAATTATTCACTGTCGAGTTTAATTGTTCAAAGAACTTCATCTACATATTCATTAATCGCTGACCTGACGATGACATCTCATTTAGTGACGGATGTATAAACTTGAATTATGTAGTAAACAAGACAATTCTCGACCATTTTGCATTACAAATTTAAGCATGGATCAGATTTAACGTAATATTATATTAGGCGTGCGCTTCCTATCATTCATGCGAAACTCGTTACATGTTTTACGTAGCGTTTAAAAGAAGTTGACGGTGGATAGCAGCACGGGTGCCAGTACACCGGTCAATATGTAGAGTGGTTGTGCTGTGCAGGCGATCAATCGCGTTGCGGCGTGGGGAGGCCGGGGTGGAGGGGCGGGCGACCACCTGTAGCGCACCCTTCCCGCCCCGGCCCGCGTCCTCTGACATCGACACGTGACGTAGACACCGAGAAATCCGCCCAAACGTAAACATTAATTCTTACTTCATTCTTCATTGTTCAGAATGTCGCTTCGCGCCACGCGCGCGGATTCCGATCTCTGTTGTATTGGTAAACAAATTGAGCTCGACGCACACTGTCCGTCGCTAGGCATGTAATTGTGCTAGCGAACACTATTGTAATATCAAACAAATGTAAAATAGTTCTTGATGTAATTTAACTAGGTTTAAGGCATTAGTTGTTTATAATAACGTATTATTATATGTTTGTAGGTATGAACTTGTGATTACCTTTCACATAATGTAAAAGTAAAAATTCTTTCGAACTAAGTTGATTCTGCAGTCAAGTTACTTTTTTATTTTACATAAACTACCAGTCAAAGTTCAATACAAAGCAAAACTTTTTAAATAGTAACACAGTAGGTACAAAATTGCAAGTGATTATGTTTTTTTTATTATTTATCTAACAAATTAAACAATACCTATTACTTGCATCGGTCGGAATGTCGCAAAACTCTAAACGATACCTACTTTCGTTTAGATTTTGATCATTTGAATTGTTAACACTTTGACATCGAGACAAAATCAAATGATTTCACTTGATAGCTGACTAGCCTGTGTATTTGGGTTTTTCATTTGTTTTAGAAATAAAAGGTAGTCCATATCCGCTATTAAATGTTAATAATATATTGGTTCGTAATCAGTTAAGACACTATTTTATCCAAAAGGATATAACTTATCCTAAACATAAGTATTGGCACTTTTATAATTTTCCTTCAACTTGCGGGTTGTAATTATACAAGATCGCTTACTATGTTAATCTCGATATCAGTTCTTCTGCAAAAGTTTACTGATTTTATCCCAATATATTAGTTAAGGTGATAAAATCATAAACCTTAAGATTAAACGTGCTTTCAGTGTCAAAAATTAATTTAAAACTTGAAATTTACTTCAATTCCCTACTTTTAAACTAAATGAAATACTTTTTAAATTTACAAGGTTGTGCATAAACACTACCCGACTGCCGCAATATGTTA
Organism: Arctia plantaginis; assembly: GCA_902825455.1. NCBI lineage: Eukaryota > Metazoa > Arthropoda > Insecta > Lepidoptera > Erebidae > Arctia > Arctia plantaginis. The sequence goes on along the minus strand of CADEBD010000314.1, from coordinate 11,489,289 downwards.
CTGTAAAATAACAAGGATCGAAGCATCAAACTAGACAAGTAGCTCGTAACACGTGTTTAAACTGTAAAATCAAAAATAGCAAAAAATCTGTCTACTTAAATATAATTATACATTTGAGTATATCAGTATAAATATTTTACAATAGGATACCGACCCATAGGCATGGCATGATCAGCGTGGTGCACGTGGTGGGTGGGGTATTCATAGCGGTAGTAACGCGCGTAGGGATCGTGCGCGTGCGCCGCGTGGTAGTGGTGCGCATAGGGTGCGTAGGACGCATAGGGCAGTGGCGCGTATGAGCCGTAGCCCTCCCAGCCGGCGCCCGCGCCGTACTGCCCGTGCGCGCGGTACTCTCCGTACTTGCAGCAGTCCATGACTCCGCGTGCCCTACGCGCCCTTCGGCGCACTCGCATCTCGCGCCCTCCGACATCCTCGACGCGCACCGCACCGCCACATCACCGCACTCTTACGATTATTCTACCCTGCCACTAATCTCACACGAAGCTCTCCAAGTTCATCACTTTAAATCCCACTGTTTATACCCAATTTCAATAACATTAAAGTATTCAGTAAAGTTTCTTTAAAGTAAATTTTCTAAAGTCTGAAAAATAATTGAGAGCGCGGTGAATATCGCGTGGAGATCGAGCGCAGTTTCGCGGCGGGAATCGGACACGGGTGCGACGTTAGTTAGCGAAAAGAGGTCGTTCGAGTTTGCCGACGACGACGAGAGATTCGATGGACGAGGGCGGTGGCGGGGCGCGGGCCGCGAGGAGGGGCGACGCCCGCTCGCCGGCGGCTCGGCGCAGCGCGGCGCTCGACGGACGCCGACTGAAGGCGTCGCGGAATCGATACGTCGCCGCCGCCCGCGGCCGCCCGCGCCCGCCCGCACTACCTGCCTGCGCCCGTATTGCGCGCGAACTTTGTCTTCCCCGACGGAATTTTATATTTAGAACCATGGTGAAACGATTGATCGATACTTTGCACTATTAATTAGTACCTACACACTTTCATTAGACATTCCGATAAATAAAAAGCGACAACTTATGTCGCTGTTTCCTTAATATTTTATTAAAGTTGTCACAGGTGAACTCTGGCTACGATTTATTGTCGATGGCACAAACTATTTCCATAAATTTAATTTCACAATGTAATCCTGTAAATAAGTTCGTAAGTTACAATAAAAAAGTTTTACATGTTTTATATGCACCCAATTAGGGACACGCATTGTTGGTAGTCATGTGGTTAATACTTGCAAAGTTTTATCGAATTGCGCGTAGGCGGCAGTGACCCACATCGGTGACAATCATGTGGCGCATCACCCGCGCCCTTCGTCCTTCGGCTGGCTAGACCGTGCTCAACTTTCAATAAAAACGAGACGTCATAAATACTTACGAAAATATACGCTGACTCCATACTTATTAGTTAAGTTTTCGATGAAACTTTTACAAAAGTACACATTTATAAGTTACCGCAATATATTATAGTAACTCGAATTTAATTCCCATTGGAAACTTGGTACTGTCTACACTTGTCACAAATAACGCTATACACCAATAGGAAAATAAAGTTTATAAAAATTTAATGAATTAATTGCATTTTTGATAGTCAACATTCGTAGCATTCGTAGTACTTCGTAGCAATCGTTACTCGTTTCTCTGCTTATCATATCCTAGCAGCGGTATCGTGAAGTTCAAGTAGTATTTTACGCTTTTTGTTTTACTGTATGATTATGGTATTGTATATAGTTTGTTGACTATTTTATAACAACTAGTAAATTATTCAATTATAGTAGCTTTTATGAGATCGACTTATTAGCAATTTTTTATATCGGTTTTATTACCCAATACATGTAAATATGTACATGATGAAATATCAAATCTTAGCTGAATTGAATTTAAAGTTTCCAAAAAACTTAAAAAAAGGCCCAAGTGCGCCTCTCCCTAGTCTCTCCTCCTAGAAATAGGGAAGGTGGCCGCTAACAACGAAAGAAATGCTTACACCGGTTTTCTTTGAGGCCGCGGTTTCACTCCGGTCTAGCTGGCCAAGGGGAAACGGTCAAGCCATATACGAGTATTTTGACTAACATGTAGAGTTTGTAAAGTTAGAGCTTGTAGAGTTAAGGCGTGTATAGAACTTTTTGACAGTGCGAGCCATATATATGGTTCGTCTTGGAAACATTTTACATGAAAATGTTTTTGATGGGCTTTGTATTACACATCATCAAAACATCTACCATTCCTATTATAGACGATGCTGATTAATATGTCCGAAGCCCTACGAGGTATAGCTTTGATACAAATCTGACTTTTAAAAGTTCATATGTATATTAGCTGTTACAATTTAACTTATCTTAAATTTATTTTCTCGTACATTGTGTATGTAAACAATGTTCATAGTATGACAGATGGTCACTCATCTCATAAAATAATAAAGAAACCTTAAAATCCAACAATAAAATCAAAGCGTTCAAGTTGCCCGCCGCTTTCCACATAATTTGAGCATCCCTTCGAGACAACTTTTTTCATCACTAAGAGTGAATGAAATCAACATTCGTTCCTCGCTACAATCGTTTGAATACTTTTTCATTCAGAAGATTTGATAACTCGACTGGATATAGATGGGAAACGAATTAACGGTCATATGATTATTGATTATAAGCTAGTACACAAAAATTTGTTTTTTTTTTAAAGGTTCAATATTCCTTCTTTTTTCTAATAAATTGTATGAAAATAATATGCTACACTTTGCTGTTCCTCATAATAATATAAAATCAAATCTTTGAAAGATACTAAAGCATCCGAAATCGTAAGAACGTAAGTAACAGCTGCCTTTTTGAAACTTTTTTAATTTGCTGGTTATTCTACATGCATTGTCAAAGATTCTTATCATCCAGAAAAATAAGCATTAGGTATATTGATTGATGAAAACAAACTAGATAACAGATATATACCTATAGCGAGCTACACCTCCAACTAAAGTTAGTACTATATACGTTGAGTTGTTCCCGATCTTAGGCAGATCATAAACATAATTGAAATTGTAATCTAGTTAAGATTGCAGTTATATTGTTTTTTTTAGTTTGCCATTACGCTATTTTGCTATAGAAGTAACTTAGTCCGTTTTCTAGTAGAGTACTACGTACTCAAATACTCGGTAAAAAAGTGAAAAACAAGAATCTTTTTTAATGTATAGAATTTCATATTGTCTATTTCTCTTTAATAAGAAATCAATATCTGCAATGCAGGTACTTGGTTAACGAAATTGAAGATACATATAACGTATCACCATAATCACCAATCTGCCTGGAAATCTTGTTGATTAATATAATATGAGCTGCGGATCGCTTGTTGTGGCGCTCCGCAAGGGTGGAAGCAGACGTTTATGGGCTGACGTGAACTAACGAACCGGCGCCGCCAAAATTTGAAATTAATTTTAATACAACGCGAACGTAATTCTAATCTTCGAACTGGTCTATGACTTCTGTGTTAGAACCTTATTTAATGTTCCTTTTAAATCTTACAATCACTAAAATTCGTATGAATAGCGTCAATAACTAAAACTATGCACCATATAATGTATTTATGTTTTTAATAAATTTTATTGCCCTTGACATTCATAAACAGCATAAGTAATATAAAGACCCACAAATAACAATAAATAGTTTATTACTTTCAAACGCACTTAGTATGTGCCAGGTACAGATGAGCGCTAATAAGGCTTGCTAATATAGTACATATTATTTACAAATACGTGTACACTTGTGTCTCGGTAAGTGTGTTCTAATGTATGTTATGTAGTATAGAAGCCAGGCGCGGGTTATCATGCAGATTGCGGCGAATCAATAGGGGCGCCTCGGCCACTGACGGCGGATGACGATCAATAGCGTCCCAGCGGAGCTGTCTCCGCATTAAGGGGCTTCCTCGAACACCCTTACACCTACCCAAAGTCTACCTACACCTCGTACATAGCTTAGCGTTACAATACGACCAACGTTGCTTCTGTTTGTATGAAAATTGTGAGAATTGATTTCACGGCTGATGAGTTATTGGATGTAACATTTTCTGGTAAAGAATTCTAAGAATATTTCGACGATGAAATTACTTAATTAGTTATTATAAAATATAAGGCATGACTAGTTAAAGTATTTTAAAAATGTGATGCGCATAGCATTTCAAACGCAACGAAGTTTTTGTATGCAGTACGATAGATACAGGTGGCTCATTGTTTTAGGTAATTTTACGTTTAATTTCGTTAATGTCACTATGAGATTGCTCGTTTAAAGGCAAAAACTGTAAAGACGTAATGTGTTGGTCAGATCAATAAATTCAATTCACTTAGGAAACAGAAGATAGATATATATATATAGTGAAAGCCTTTTTCTTAATTTTGTAATGGTTTATTCACAATTTATTATGTGAGGCAACTTGAGAGATTAACCACCATTTATTACATCTTTAAAACTGTGGTTAGTACTTGTAAGTGCCGCTTACAGAGTATTTATATTAATCATATTGAAGTCTTATTGTATAGAAATTTAATGATAACAATTCACGTTTCAGGAAAATGTATACAAGCAAATTACCTACTTTGTACAGTTTTTTACAGTATTGCTTGGATAAGTAACTCGCATTTAAGTTTCATATAATATAATAGTATAGAAATATTAGTAATACTTCTTTTTTTTAGTTATGGCGGTACTATTTTTTTTTCGATTAATTTTATCATATTGGCTTATAGAAAACACGTTACTATAATAGACAAATATATTAGCATAGCAAAAATGTTCAATCTAATAATGATTAAATATACGTCTAAGGATAGTGCAGTGTTAGAAGAGTATCAGTAAAATGCCAACTTTAATATTTAGCGGACACTTACACTCACATACACACTCCACTTATCAGCAACGGCACGACTCAGTATTCATCATTGAGCTTATGCTCTTTCCACACGCCCGTCTCCGTACGGTTCATTCACCGTCGCCCTGCGCACCACACGCCGACGCCTAGCTGGCTACTTTCCTTACAGACTTTAACTCTTCCTACCCGTTAAACAAGAGATGAAAGCACTAAAACCTTGAGAAGTAAAATTTAATCGTTATGCTTAATATATTTCAATGAGTTTGAGTATTTATGAAACTAACTCTAGCTTCTTAAAAAAAAACTAGTGATTAATCCATGGTTTTAAACATATATAATAGTACGGTTCTAAATTAAATGTTTGTTTTTAAAAGCATTTCTCTATAGGTTTTTCTGTTTCCTTGATATGAGTGTAAAAGTTTAGAATTCTGTTTTACCTTAAATGAGATGAGCCAACTGTGAAAAATCGGTGATTTATTTTTTGATTTTTTCGTACGTACTACACTAACAACGCGTGAGTAAGGAGTTAAGCTTTTTTTTTTTTATTTTTCCGTGCGGAAATCCCCTCGGATACCACCTGTCGGTGGCATAAAACCGCACGCCGTCTCGGGTACTAATAGCCGAGGAACCAGGTATACCCTAGAAAGGAAGTCCCTGGTGCCCCGACATACCTCAGGTCATCTACAGACGAGTAAACGACCCAAGTGTGGGAACCCCATGTTCCCTGTGCTCCCTGGAAGCGAGCGCGCTTCGCAACGCGCTCGCCGCTACCCCGGCCTGCTTCTGCTAGGGTGACAGATGACCTCACCTGTCGCCCCCAGGCCTGCGCTTATGGAGGACGGAGGTCGTTTTGCGACCTCCGGCGCCTGAGTCGCCTGCGGTACCTGGCCCGAGTCCTAAACCTCTCCCGGTCCAGCTCCGCCGTCTCCTTCGCGAGCATAACTTGCTCGCAGAAGGAGACGGCAGAGTTCCACGCACTCTCGCTCCGCACGATAGCCGCAATCAGGCTATCGAGCGAGAGAACTCCCACTCCGATGGCCGCCACGAGGTCTCGCCTCTGCTCAACCTACGCCGGGCACTCTGCCATCGTGTGGAGAGCCGTGTCTACGGTCTGGCCATCGCAGTGGTGGCACTCAGGCGTTGGCTCCTTGCGGATCCGACACAGATGATCCCCGAAACATCCTTTCCCAGTGATCACCTGCGTCAGTCGGTATGAAAGGGTTCCGTGACGCCTCTCGAGCCAATCCTCCATAACGGGTCTTACCGCCGCGATGACGGCGTGCCCGAATAAGGAGTTACCCTAACCGGGTTACTCCTTAGTCACGCGTTGTTGCCAATAAGCTGTTTTCAGACGATGTATGAAGACCCTATTTCGCCTATTTAACAGTAAATCTAGTAATTATTTTATTATATAATTATCTACTATTCCCTACAAAATAATTTAAAAAATACTAGATTTACTGTTAAATAGCGTCTAACCCACCTACCTTCCTTTTTTTTTTACGTGTGGAAACCCCCTCGGTCCGTCACCTCACTGGGGTTTGCGGCGGGGTGTTGTGTCGGAATCGGACCGACTAAAACCACACGGCGTGCCACACTGCACCTGTAATAGGAGGGATTCGAAGAACTGCTGTTATTAAGACATCCGGTCCCCTCCTAGCGCCTGCCCGCAACGGCGCGGGCACCACCTTCAGGTTCACTCTCCATGCTGCCGCCCTGCCCACTCGACGATAACCGGCTCGAGCGCCTCCACGGCGGCAAAGCCAGCACATGGAGCATCCAGCCGGGACGACCAACGAACCATTGTGGCTCGGCGAGCGGCTTCACGCCACTGGGCTAACTACCTCTTCAGGCGGGGGTCGACTGCCACTATCCACCCGGAACTCAGCCGTCCTTCGGTATACTTCGGCAAGGACTTCCGCCTCCAAATCCCACGGGGTATAACGCACTGCTCACGCCGCCTCCGTCGAATCGGTTCGGTAACCGCGTATGGCTCTGACCGCCAAAATCCTGTGAGGGCGCCAGAGGCGTGCCCTATTCTGGGCGGTACAGTGCCATTGACCGGATAACCCCCGTGTACAGCCGTCTCCTTGCGACGTATCATCGGCGTAACAAATTACACCCAGCCCAGGGGGAATATCAACTCGGAGGGCCCAGTCCTACCCTTTGTTCCACAGGAGGGTCCAAGAACAGACCCCTGTGGAACACCGCACGACACTTCAGATTACCATCTCGGTCCTCGTACTCGACGGTACGCGCCGTTTGTATATTACTAATAGCCACTAGTCACTTTGCCACCCCATGATAGTGTAGTGCTTCCCTAATGCAGCTGAATGGCAGACTATTGAATGCGTTGGCGATGTCCAATGACATCGGTAGTAGGATCCCATGGTTTTGGTGCAAATGCTGGTCAACTTCCTCGAACGGAAAGGGCTCTTTTAGATGAACTCTTTCTTCAAGAAATGGCCCCAAAGGAAGTGGACGTAGCAAAGCCCCGACGCTATGACCAGAAATGAGATCGATTTCATCATGACGGATAGAAAGCACATATTCCGAGACGTCTCAGTAATCAATAGGTTTAATACCGGTAGTGACCACCGACTTGTCCGGGGCTCTCTGAATATCAACTTTAAGGCTGAACGTGTCTGTTTGATGAAATCTAGGCTCCGACCAACTCTGCTCCAAGCCATGACAGGATCTGAAACATTCCAGTCAGAACTGGAAAACCGATTCGCTGCTGTGGAAAAAACAAGTGACGTAAACCAGAACCTCGAAAATGTGGTTCGCATCCTCAGGGAAGAAGGTACGAGATTTTGTGAAATGCAGCGTAAGGGCAGCAAGTCGAAGCTTTCAGAAAGGACCCTAGACCCTACGACGTGAAAATCCACATCTCACATTGTCGGCAAAGCGGACTCTAAGCCCAGAGATCAGTAAGCTCGTACGACACGACCTCCAGTGCTCCGATACTCTTTCAATTGAAAGAGCGCTCGAGCAGAATCGGGGGTCAAAAGTGTTCGTACAATCTCTTGGAAGAAGCCACCTGACAAAGTTGACCACAGCAAGTGGATAAGTCGTTGCTTCTAAGCCGGCAGTCCTTTTGGAAGTGGAAAGCTTCTATGGCCGGTTATATGCTTCGCATGCATCTCTCGACCTGATTCCGAAAATGAGGACTCAAGAGCCACATTAACACGTTACTACACCGAAGACCTGCCAGAAGCTAGCATTGACGATCGTTGAGCAATCGAGATGGCTCTTGGACAGCTGAGAAATGGTAAAGCCCCTGGACAGGATGGCGTTACAACAGAGCTGCTAAAGGCCGTACTAAGGGAGCTCCATAAGCTCTTCAACGCTGTCTTGTTTGAAGGGAGCGTGGAGTAGGAGTGTGGTCGTCTTGTTCTTCAAAAAGGGTGACAAGACCATTTGAAGAACTATCGACCCATATCCCTTCTAAGCCACGTCTACAAGCTGTTTTCGAGAGTCATCACGAACCGTCTTGCGCGAAGACCAACCACCGGAGCAAGCTGGGTTTCGAAGCGGATATGGCACCATAGACCACATCCACACAGTACGGCAGATTATACAGAAGATCGAAGAATATAATCAGCCCCTGTGTCTAGCATTCATGGACTATGCGAAAGCCTTTGACTCGATCGAAATCTGGTCTGTTCTGGATTCTCTGCAGCGTTGCCAAGTAGTTTGGCGATACATACAATCAGTGTGGTGACGGATTAAGAATACGAAGTGTCACCACTCCTATTCATCCCGTAGGTGTTGTAAGAGCCGACTAAGAGAACAAACTATGCAAGACAAAGGTACTGCAAAGGGAAGGAAAACTTGACACAAACCCTATATCAACCCGTCTGGCCAGCGCGGTGTAGTAGGCCAAAACCTTAGCGTAGGAGAGCCATGCTTTCCCAGGAGTTGGCGGACCTTCGTGCGGCCTGTGTACGTGCCCGGAGGTCCCTCACCCGTAGTCGGCGACTTCACCGCGGGGTCGGTGAGGAGGTGGACCGGCTTCATGAGGAGTACCGACAAGCTCGGAAAACTCTGAGGTTGGCCATCTGCCGCGCCAATGATGTGAGTAGAGAGGAAATGCTGGAGAGTCTCGAGCGTGACCCCTGGGGTCGCTCTTATCGTGCGGTGCGTCAAAAGCTCCGCACGTCGCCCCCCCCCCCCCCCTTACGGCGACTCCAGTCCAGCTTCCTGCAGGAAGTGGTCGAGGGCCTATTCCCGCAGCAGGCGGAGCACACACCCCCGTCGATGGCTGCATCAGCCGGACACGACGGGGGCAGCGAGGTTGATGTTCCGCCCGTCAGGGAATCGGAGTTGGGGGCGGCTGTTCTACGGATTCGATCCAAGAACACTGCCCCCCGGCCGGACGGGGTTCCAGCCCGAGTGATGGCCCGAGCCCTCGACTACTTGTCGGACCACCTCAGGGGGGTCGCGTATCGTGTTGCTGGACGAGGCAGGTAAACTTTTTGAGAGGGTACTCTCTGCCCGCATCGTCCGGCACCTTTGCGAGGTTGGCCCCGATCTGTCGGACGCCCAATTCGGTTTCCGAGAGGGGGGTTCGACGATCGATGCCGTAATGCGCCTTAGGGCCGTGACCGAGGAGGCTGTGAGCTGCGGCGGAGTGGTGTTGGCGGTATCCTTGGACATCGCCAATGCCTTCAATAGTCTGCCATTCAGCTGCATCAGGGAAGCGCTTTGCTGCCACGGAGTGCCGGAGTACCTGAGGCGGCTGGTGGCAGACTATCTTGAGGAGCGAACCGTCATGTACGAGTACCGAGATGGCGTCTTGAGACGCAGGGCCATGGCCTAGGACCTCTCCTGTGGAACATGGGGTACGACTGGTACGCCCTACGAGGGCGTCTCCCCCCCCCAGGCTGGGTGTAATCTGCTACGCGGATGACACCTTACTCACGGCCCGGGGGGCTAACTTCCAGGAGGCGGCGCGCCTGGCCGCCACGGGAGTTTGCCAGGTGGTCGGGCGCATTGAGGAGTTGGGATTACGGGTGGCCCTGGATAAGACGGAGGCTCTATTATTTCATGGGCCCCGTCGTGGTCCACCCGTCGGCTCGGTCCTCGTACCGGTCCGGGCCCAGATGAGGTGCCTGGGTCTGGTCCTAGACGGTAGGTGGCTCTTCGACGAGCACTTCCGACAGCTTGGTCCGAAGCCGGTGGACACTGCCTCCGCCCTAGGGCGACTTTTGCCCAACTTGCCTGGGGCCAGTGTTCCCGCGAGGCGGCTGTACGCGGGGGTTGTCCGGTCCATGGCGCTGTATGGTGCACCGGTGTGGGTGGCGGCTCTGACCGCCCCGAATAGGGCGCGCCTCTGGCGGCCCCAGAGGATATTGGCGGTCAGAGCCATACGCGGATACCGCACGGTGTTTACCGAGGCGGCTTGCGCCTTGGCCGGAATACCCCCGTGGGATTTGGAGGCGGAAGTGCTCGCCGAAGTGTATCGGCGAGTGGCTGACTTCCGGGCAGAGAGCGGATTTCGCCCTCCGCCCGAAGACGTGCGCGAGTGGCGCGAAGCCGCGCGCCAAGCCACCATGGTGAGATGGTCGTTGCGGCTGGAGACTCCACGCGCTGGCTTCGCCGCCGTGGAGGCTCTCCAGCCGGTCATCGCCGAGTGGGCAGGGCGGCAGCACGGGACCCTTACCTTCCGGCTGACGCAGGTGCTTTCCGGGCACGGTTGCTTCGGAAAGTACCTGTACTCGGTCGCTAGGAGGGAATCGAGTCCCGCCTGCCACCACTGCGACTGCAGTGAGGACTCGGCCCAGCACACGCTGCCCCGCATGGGCAACGCAGCGCCGGGCCCTCACTGCAGTCATCGGAGCGGATCTCTCGCTACCGGCCGTAGTTCACTCCATGGCCGGTAGCGACAGTGTTTTTATCGCGGTCGCAACCTTCTGCGAGGAGGTAATCTCGCAGAAGGAGGCGGCGGAGAAGGCCCGGGAGGCTGACCTCCACTCGGACCCGATCCGCCGCCCGGGACGCCGGCGGCTTGATGCGCCGGCATGAGGCGCGCTTACCTGCGCCTCATGCCGCCCTGAGTGTGGCCGCGCGTGAACGGGATGGGTTCTCCCCTCCACCCGCATTAGTTTGGCCAGCCGCGAGGGGGCGGAGTCCGCGTGTGCCGGACGTCGCCTAAAGAGAGGAAAAAATTTTGAGACGGAGCCCGCAACAGGAGCGGGCCGGCGCTGGGAGGGGTCCAGAAGGCGATAACTACCTCGACCCCTCCTAAACTAATAATAATTAATAATAATAATTTAATTTATTCCATAAACAGTGTTTTTGCATAGTACATGGTTTTAAAAAGATTACTGTGGGTACATAATACATTTAAATTGGGGCATCTGTGCCTGGACTAGATAAGAAATCTGTATCCCAGACATCAGCGCTTTCCCTGGTTACATCACTTTACTATACCTATACCATTTATTATAATAAAAATTTTACACTAGTTTTAAAAAATAATAAATAAACACTAATATCAGATTACTATACAAATATCACTGCAAATCGAAGCTCAAGAAATAGTATTATTTGTATTATTTGTCCTCTCTGTGAGTGGAGTGAAGATTAGTAGATGAAGTTACGTAGAATATTGAATAAGCACACATTAATGATCGTATACTACGCACTTGCAGATGCGCTGCTTAGCTATGGACTTATTATTTACGGTAGAACGTTCATAAGTTATTTAAGAAATATAAAAGATTTACAGATAAGACTAATTAAATTCCTAGTAAGTAAAAAAGTGAGGGAGAAGTGTAACAGAGAATATGATAAACTGTTTACCATTTGCAAAATCTTACCTATAGATAAGAAAGTTAAGTACCTAATAGCTTTAGAACATTACTATAGTGATGAGAACAAAGAAACTGTAACAAATAAATACAATACAAGAAGCGTTAGAGAGAATATGTTGGTTAAACCAAAGGTGTCCAACTATTACGGAGAACGAACGTCGAAGTTTTTAGTACCTAAAATTTTTAATGAAATGAGCTTATTAAGAAAAAATACTAAGATAAACAAAGGTGTGCTAAAAACAAAATTGAGGGATTTACTTCTCGATGACCAGGGGAATGTCGAATCCACTGTCAGCGAGGGATAGGTCCGCATTAATGTTAACGTTTTGTATAATTATTATTTAAGAATATAATATAAGATTGTATAATTTTGGTAGTAAGTAGTATTCATTTAGTGTTATCTGTATAAAAAAGGGCGCATCTCGCCATCAAACGTCAAAGTTTGGCGAGTTTAGTATTAAGATAACTAGTGTAAAACAGTTGATTAATAAATAAAAAAAAAAAAAAAAAAATGTGAAAGTGTGAGTGTGAGAGGGTGAGTAGAACGGTTACTGTGGCACATTTAGGAGATTTTCAGTTTCATCATACGATAATTTATGTATCATCATCATCAACAGCCTATACTAGTCCACTGCTGGACATAGGCCTCTCCTTAGAAAGGAGGTTTAATGGTTCGTTTTTTTTTTTTAATTTATGTATAAATGCGAATATTTTATTCTGGCACTGTTTTTTATTAAGGTTGTATAATGTTAAAATGTTATTAATTTTGGCATATAGATAAGGGCCAAGAAAACAAAAATATTTCCTTACATAGACATGTTTAAAGAGAGGTCGAACAAGATTTGGAATGGTTTGTCGTCTTTTAGTTTCAGTACAGCTTATGGGATCCAGTAAACAATGCTGTTTCATTAAGGTATGCACTATAAACAACTGTCGGACCGTTAGAACCTCGGAGAACTGATATAGGTGATACGTAGGGTACCGGAATGGTCGGAATGAACTGACCTTGAGTATGGTCCTTTGACTTATTTCCAATGGTTTCATGGTTGTTTTGCCTACCCCACCCCAAACAGTTATACAGTACAGTATAAGTGACTGTCCCAGCGCCAAATAAATCTGCCTCATCATTTCTTGCTTAGCCACATGTCTAAGATTTTTGAAAACAAAAGTGAGTTTTCGCAATCTGGACACAATTAAATCGATATGTAGTTTGAAGGACAGGTTATTATCGATGACGACTCCCAAGTACTTCACGGAGTTTGTTGCTACTAAATTAGGACAAGGACAGTCTATATCATTACAACAGCTGTGAGCTATTAAATTGTGCACACCCGAGGGCATATTTAAATTACGTATTGTAAATGTAACATACCTGGTTTTGTCCCTGTTTAGAGACAAGGAATTGCTCTGAAGCCAATGTTATTTTAAAAAGACAACTCCCGCATTAGGAATATATCCTGTGTCGCGGGGGACTTTACAAACATATATGAAACGGACACAAAGAACACCCAGACTCAGAACAACAATTTGTGGATCACACAAAGTGTCGTCCCATGTGGGGTTTGAACCCACAACACTCGGCGCAGTAGGAAGCGGCGTGGCGACCACTTAAACCACTGCGCCATCTGTGCAGTCGATGTGTAACAATGTTCAAACCATATTGAGCTGCTTTGAATACTTTTACCACTCGGTAAGACTAAATTACAAAGTCCATTTATATATACCAGAAAAAGGCTAGGTCCAAGGATACTGCCCTGAGGCACACCGTGAGTAATAGGTAAGTCAGTGCTACACATATCACTTATTTTCACACATTGAAAACGATTTGATAGATAATCAGTAAACAATTTTAATTGGGTTCCTCTTATGCCTAGATCTTCAAGTTTTTGAAGGAGCAGCGGCGTAGAGACCGTGTCAAAAGGTTTTGCCAAATCCAGGAATATACTTATGGTTTTATTGCCCGCATCCATATTGCGGACCACATAGTCTTGTAATGCATGTACTGCGTCACTTGTAGATTTGCCAGCTCTAAAACCAAACTGGTTGTTGGAGATTAGGTTATTCATTTCCAAGTAGTTTAGTAGTCTATTGTTTATAATTTTCTCTAAGATCTTGGAAAGTGACGGTAAAATAGAAATGGGCCTATAGTTTGTGACACGGTCTCTCTGCCCTGTCTTATATATAGGAAGTACAACCGCTTTCTTTAGCATAGCCGGAAACTGGTCCTCATGTAGACAAGTATTAAATATGTGCGTCAACGGGGGGACTATGAGCGGTCTGACATCTTTAAGAAGACTATTTGATATTGAGTCCCACCCTGTTGCGCATATGCTTTTTAGATTTAGAATCAGTTGATTTACTTCTGTTTCATCTGTATCAAATAATACAAAGGAATTACAATTGCTTGTCTTTCGTTGAGGTTTAACAAAAGTGTGATGAGAGGTGTGATTTGAACAACGTGTAGTGTTTTGAGCTAATTCTTTGCCCGCTGCTACAAAGAACTCATTCACTTTCTCAATCGATTTCACCTTATGGGCAGGATTTATAAGTTCCGTTGCTGATGAGTTGGGTTTGGTTCTATTTGTGATTTTCTTAATGGCATCCCAGATTGTTTTATTATCTTTAATACCAGCCTTGTCTAGTAGTGTTTTTTCGTAAGCACTTTTCACCTTTTTTAGTATATTATTACAGAAGTTTCTATATCTAGTATAGTTCAACTTTAGAGTTATGTTACTAGGGAAGTGACGTGATTTATTATGAAGCCTATCTCTATGCCTCATGCATCGTACTAAACCTGGAGTAATCCAAGGCTTGATTACTTTATTTCGTCTCGACAGCTTTGAAACCACAGAGTTGTTACGAATGAAGCTTTGAATTGATGTAACAAAAAACTCCAAGGCAAAACTGGCGTCCTTAGAGCTATATATAGGTTGCCAATCAATTTTTTGTAGGTCAGATTCAAAACCAGCTCTGTCCACTTTGGCACTTGTAACTTGAGCAAATGTTCTCGTATGTTTCTGATGTACACTCAACAGTACAGCTTGATGATCAGTTATTGCCGATGTAATGACCAGTACTAGAGCTCCTTTTTTTGTTTTTAACATAACGTGATCAAGACAAGTGCCAGAGTGCCTAGTAGGAAAACAGTGTGCCGGCAGTAATCCATAATATGAGCATAGGTTTAAGTAGTCCAAGGATCGCGAATCCCCCGAATTGCTAGAAATATCGATATTAATATCACCTATTATAGAAACATTTTTAAAGTTATGAACACTCTCCAGAATATTATTCAAAGATTGCAGAAAGTTATCTATACAATAGTTGGATGGAGACCTGTACACTGCCAGCACCACAGTCTCCTGACCAATTTTTAAAACTATCCCATTACTATCCAGACAGTTGGGCTGTTCACAGATAATATTAAGCTCCGACCTACAATATACTACAACTCCGTCATTCTGGTTTACACAGTTAGCGGATAAGACGTAGTTGTAACCTTCCAATACTGGAAGTATTGGATTATGTGACAACCAGCACTCAGTCAAAATGATTATATCGCACTTCATTTCCAACCTGCTCAAAAGTACCAAAAAACTGTCAAAATTTTTAGAGATACTTCTTATATTTTGTGTTATTATAGTTAAGCTCTCATTCGGATCATTTATTAAATTATTACATTCCTCAACGCTACATACTCGTGATTCCGCTGCTGAGATATTATCGATTTCACAGAAAAAATCACCCATTATTTAATTAATATAAAAGTGAGGAACCAATTACTAATGAACAGGAATATCTGCATTCTGACACAAGTATGTAGCATATTAATACTTTTTAGATAAATCAGGGCACCACCACAAGCAGTTGAGACTTCGCTGTGATATGTCAATACCAAATTAAGTTTCAGCGGCCAACACATCTGATGTGTGTCAAAGCCGGGTGTGTGTGCATATGCCCTGACAAGATATACACCATAGAACCCATTGTTATGGTACTCATAAATTTGCATCGGAACCAAATAACACCTTATTTTACTAAAAGCTATTTTGCTACAGTCCTGTTACCATAAGTATAAATTATGACATTTATATGACGTGAGCCTACAGTCTAAGAAAAAAATAATTGTGGAGTGTAAATTGTGTAGTGGAATATAACAGTGCATAAGCGAAAAAAATATTAAAAGATCTAATATAACATGCAACATACATACTAACACAAACGAGAAAACGTTGTGATAACTGTTATAGTTTAGAATAAATAGTCATATCGTGATATTATCCTTCAGCTTCTTGAGATCGGTCTCCCTCTCAACACGTATAAGAGGCATACCCTCTTTTTTACGCAAGTAAATTTTTCCATATGATGACCGCAAGGAAAAACAATCTTCTACCATTGGGGGTAAGATGATCGGAAATGTATATAGGTCTTTTGTCATTTTCAATACCTAACAGACTTGTATTTAACTTATCTGTTTTTTCCTGCGGTGTTAGTTTTTTTACTTTAGATAGGAAGCTTTCCTTAGTACGGATGTAAACTCGACAACAATAGGTTTTACGGCATCAGAGTTGCTAAATGGTCGGTAGATGTCTCTTATACATGTTGCCTGCATCTGATAGTTTAACTTTTCACTAAGTTTTAATACCGCGTTTCCAAGGCTCTCTTTGGTCTCTTGTTTCAATTTAGGGATGTTTCTAATTTCAATCTTTGTTGAAGATGATTGTTTTTCCATAATTTCCATTTTATTTTCTAACTGTTTTATATAAGTGAGATGTTCATTTCTTTCGATTTTTAAATTTTGTAACTCTTTTTGAATGTCATCGTATTTGTCTGACAGGACCGCTATAGAAGTATTTGTGCAATTATTTTGTTGTTTTATTTCCGTTAGTGTAGTTTTCAGCTTTTGTAATTTGTCTTTTTGTTGTGACGCAAATTTTTCGAACATATCACGGACATCATTCATAAACGTATTCATTTCAGTTTCTCTTTGTTTCCTTTTTAGTCGTGTCGTATTCACCTGGCTCTGGGTATTGAGATTCTGAATATCAGAACTACCTTCAATACTTTCAGTATCAGTACCCGACGCCAGTGACATCTTTGGAGGAGTGCGTTTAAGTGGCATATTATTTTGTACGCCACAGCTAACTAACCAACTAAAACTGGAAGCGCAAAGAGGGCACACCGTGTGGTTTTAGTCGGTTCGAGTCCGACACACCGCCCCGCCGAACGAGAGCCCCGGCGGGGTGACGGTCCGAGGGGATTTCCACACTTAAAAAAAAAAGAAAAAAAAAAAGGAGAGCCATGCTTCGGCAAAAATGGGCAGGCTTGACCGTTGCGATACCACGGCCTCATAGAAAACCGGTCGTTAAGCAATTACCCTGTTGCGTTTCACCGAGTGACTGATCCAACCCCCCCTACACAACCCCTTCTAATGATAGCGTCGCTGAATAATAGTCTACCCCGGGGGGTACCAGCTACGCTAGCGTTGGGGAATCCAACTCCGGACGTCGACGCTCATAACACCATGCATCTGGGCGTGGATGTCTAGGCTGCCCCGCGTATTGGGAGGAGGGGGGTCGCAACAGCGCTGGACAGGATATCTGCCAGCGGCGGGAGCAGGCACATCAGGCCACCACTCGCCACGCTTGACGTGAATTTCTGCAATATAAGGGGCCTTCACTCCAACCTCAACGCTATCCACCACCACCTCAAGACAGTGAAACCGGCCTTGCTCTTTTTAACTGAGACGCAGATTCGATTCATCTCCATCGAACACATCCTCCCTCTAATACCCTGGCTATCTTCTGGAACACTCCTTTGTTGCTAGGGCTAGAGTGTGCGTGTACGTTAGAGGTGATATCTGACGGGACCTGTTGATAGATGGAACAATAGTTCCATCTATCAACAGGTCGTCGTCGCTGTCTGACGTGACGGAGCTAATAAGCTCCGTCACGTCAGACAGCGACGACCATCCCCGTGTCCACTCTACAGCTCCCATAGCGGTGACACCGAAACTAACCGACTGATGGAACACGTCCAAATGGAAATGGCTACAGATTCCGTGCTGCAGCAGATCCCATCCGCGGAGATCGTGATACTTGGCGGCTTTAACGCTCACAACGCCGCATAGCTTGGCTCACGCAAGACCGATCACGCGGGGAGATCTGTTCACTATTTCGCCCTGACCTTCATGAGCCTTCACTGTTGGACCTTCTGCTGACTTCCGATCCGAACTGTTACAAATACAGCCCGATCCTTTCCACCCCTGTAGATAGCAGATAATTCGTTGGCCTATGATGCCAAGGAGAAAGCTGATCTCCTAGGCAAATTCTTTGCATCTAACTCGACTTTGGATGACGGGGGAAACGTACCGCCGACCATACCGCGGTGCCAGAGCTATATGCCGGATATCCGGTTCACACAAAAATCATTGCGTAGAGCACTCTTTTCCCTCGACATTCATAAGTCGTGTGGGCCCGATGGAATTTCTCCTATCGTGTTGAAGACGTGTGCTCCAGAGTTGGCACCGGTTTTAACGCGCCTTTTTCGTCTCTCCTACTCCCAAGGCGTCGTCCCGAACTCCTGGAAGGTAGCGTTTGTGCACCCGATTCCTAAAAAAGGTGACCGCTCTGACCCGTCCAACTACAGGCCTATAGCCATAACTCCTTTGTTCTCTAAGATTATGGAATCCATAATCAACAGCCAGCTCCTCCGGTACTTGGATGATCACCAGCTACTCAATGACCGACAATATGGTTTTCTCCGGGGTCGCTCAGCAGGTGATCTTCTCGTCTTTCTAACACACCGGTGGGCACAGGCGATCGAGACCAAAGGAGAGGCTTGTGCGGTTGGTTTGGACATAGCGAAGGCCTTAGATCGGGTCTAGCATAAGGCGCTTCTCTCGAAGCTCCCTTCCTTTGGGCTTTCCGCGAAATTGTGTAATTGGGCCACCAGCTACTTTGCGGACAGAAGCATTAAGGTCGTTGTCGACGGTGCATGCTCCGACTTGAAATTCGTAAATGCTGGTGTCCCACAAGGCTGTGTACAACTGTACCGAAATAGTAAGGTGTATTACACTAAACATTTTAAAAGACAGCCCAATGTACTGGGTGATCGCTTTTTTGTAACCACCTAAACATGGTCGGATTACCACGGACTTGCACCTTCTAATGACTTTTATTTAATTATCTCGTAAATTATTATATGTACGACGCTGAAATTCTACAGGTAGACAACTGAACTAAACAACTAATTATTGGCATAACATTCAGTTTATATATCCACACACAGGTTTATCGGTGGCCAAAAAAGGCCGCACACATTGTGATCGTGAACTTGGAGAGCTACATTTCATCATAACTTTTTAGTCACTTATAGTATTCTTACGAAAATTCGTATACATTTGAAGATAGTTACAAGCAATAGAATAACGTTTGAAGTAAGTCTTTAGAGGTCTTATTTAAAGTGTTAGGACGTATTGTAGTGTTTTCATACTTACCTAAATAATTTTTAAACGGTCCATTATTTTTGTTATTTTATTGTAAAACTAATCCTTAAGAAGTTATGTACAAAAGATGGTTACAATCCGCTTACCCGTTTCAGAGATCCAGCAAACCCACAAACGTTACTCCAGCAGGATTTCGAATAACTTCGCAGCCGAAGAAAATACAAATACCAAATAAGTTGTAACATTTACCTAGTCCAGATAACTAATTATCTAGCTAAAATTTATTTCAATATTACAATTAAAAAAGAAAATGTCTGGCTGCGGTAACGTTTCAAACGTTACCCCAGCAGGAAATGTTTTTTTGAAATAACTAAAAAAGTTTAACAGAAACAAATTTAAAAATGTGCCTAACAATTACAGAAGGGGAGCAACTAATTATCTATAACGTTTAAATGACCATTTTCGACATTATTTTGCTGGGGTAACGCACACCGATAGAGTGTGCGTTACCCCAGAAACTAGTGCTTAAGATCAATTAGGGAAAAAAACAAAATAAATAATAGGTAATAATAATGAATAAATATTGAATGTATTTAACACTGTACGCAACTGTACCGAAATCGTAAGGTGTATTACACTAAACATTTTAAAAGACAGCCCAGTGTACTGGGTGATCGCTTTTTTGTAACCACCAAAGAAGAAAAAAAAAAAGAAAGAAGTTATGTACAAAAGATGGTTACAATCCGCTTACCCGTTTGAGAGATCCAGCAAACCCACAAACGTTACTCCAGCAGGATTTCGAATAACTTCGCAGCCGAAGAAAATACAAATACCAAATAAGTTGTAACATTTACCTAGTCCAGATAACTAATTATCTAGCTAAAATTTATTTCAATATTACAATTAAAAAAGAAAATGTCTGGCTGCGGTAACGTTTCAAACGTTACCCCAGCAGGAAATGTTTTTTTGAAACAACTAAAAAAGTTTAAGAGAAACAAATTTAAAAATGTGCCTAATAATTACAGAAGGGGAGCAACTAATTATCTATAACGTTTAAATGACCATTTTCGACATTATTTTGCTGGGGTAACGCACACAATATTTCTCGGGAAAACGTCATCGAGAGTCGAAACAAACTTGTGTCTCAAATTGAAACTTCCTTAGCGGAGGTTTCAGATTGGGGCTGTTTAACCCAAAAAAGACACAGGTCTGTGCGTTCACCGCAAAAAAGATACCATTTGTCGTATCACGTCAGTTTGAGAGTACCTCCCTAAATGCCTCAGCCAGCATCGGAATCCTAGGCATCGACATATCGAGCGAAGTCCAGTTTCGGGGTCAAATTGGCCTCGAAGAAGCTCGGTGTCCTGAATAGATCGAGGCAGTATTTCACGCCGGCCCACCGCCTTCAGCTCTATAAGGCGCAAGTCCGGCCGCATATGGAATACTGTTCTCATCTCAATTCAGGGGCACCTCAGTACCAGCTTCTCCCTCTGCACCGCATCCAACGAAGAGCGACTCTAATTAATTGTTCAGACTAATACCAGCCGTCTCTTTCCGTCATCGTTCCACACGGCAAAATTTTCATCCTCAGCACCTGGATAGTTAGCACTAGATAGCACTGTGCGCTTTGCCCCGCACAACCAATCTGTGGAACGAGTTATCGTCTACGGTATTTCTGGACCGATAAGACCTTCAAACCTTTAAGAAATGAGCGTACTCCTTCCTAAAAGGCCGGCAACGCGTTTGTGACTCCTGAGTTGCAGACGTTGATGGGCGGCGATGGTCACTTTCCATCAGGTGACCCGTGTGCTCGTCTGCCCCCACTAACATAGTAAAAAGTATGTAATCTTAACAAAACAAATAAAAAATTGTACTTGAAAAAAAATAGGTTTAAAATGAAATTCCAAGAACTGAATTTAGGTTTTTAATACGAGATTAAAGAAAAGTTTGTATGAGCGAGAGGTTTGCAGTGACTGATATACATATACATACTAAACGATAGCTAAACTATCTAGACGAAGAAATAAATCGATAGAGGGACCAATCAATTGAATTGGATCACTGAGTTAAATGAGTTATATATATCTTTAGAGCGAAATGATATGTTTCTATCTTTTCAGCTCAGTAATACATTTTGCGCATCACTAGTGACAAGCCCCTATTTTTGTTTTAATTTTAGTTTAGTTTTAATAAAAAAAAATGTAAGGTGTTGTTTTACCGTACACTAACTCACACTAACTAGGATGTCTCTTTCGTAATAAATAAATAAGAACAGATAATGTATGAAGCATACTTTTATTTATAACATAATTTAAAATCATGTAAATCTTGTAAAATCTGAATAAAATATCCAACAATACTATGTTAACATACAATTATATAGTATTCAATAATAAATCTTACTATTACGGTGTCTATATCTATCTAGATTCGGTATACCTAATATCTAAGATAATATCCTATAAATAATAATTAACAATTTTCACTAATGGCATTCGACACTAGAGTAATGATCAAATCTACAATTTTCTCTTTAACCCATTTAAGCCATACCCAAACTAAAACGTCCAATCAGTAAGAATTTGTATTTGTAACTTTTCCTCTAAGCCTGCTAGTCCTTTCTATAAACTATAAGTATAATATGTGTGAGGAAGTAAAATTTTGCTATTGTTTACAAAATAAGAATTTTACGACCGTAAAGAAACCGGACCGACCGACCGTAAAGAAATTGGTTAAGAAAACGTTGTTTCCCCTGCAAAGTAACATTTGGACACAAATGGGTTAAAATTAATAACAGTTGGTAAAAATAAGCATTTGCTTTACTATTTCTAAACTTATTTTGCTCACATAGGAGAGATATACAGGGTAACTTAACTATATTTATTTAACATTCTTTTAATTTAATAACTTAATAAAAAAACATTTTGGCACAAATACCAAAATTATAAAATATGAAATATCATTTTCATGATATAATTATATTAATAAAAAAGCTCTCGAGCACTTATATATCATAGGATATGTGAACTAGTATTACAAAACAAAGACACTTTGCCTTATGACTATGTAAATAGTGAGTCACCGGTGTATTAGACCGGACAACGCCATTTGTCTTGTTTTGAACAGCACGGGCCCCGTCACAATTATCGCAACAGTGAACGAAGCGAAGCGTGAATTGAAGCTATATGCACCGCGTCTCTACAATTGAACTTTAAAAGATTAAACAAATGAGGGCAACAGAGATCTTTACTTAAACTTGCGATACACTGACGTGAATCTAATGTTATTTGTACTTTTCTAACACATGTATGACTTGTAGAGTTTCTACTTTTAGTCCACAATAAAACGGTTATTCAAAGTACATACATACATAATCAGGAAAAAGTAGTATAGCATCATTTAAACATCACTCATTTCAGAGACAATGATTCTGATTATCAATCAAAAAGCAATATCTTCCTAGTGAAACTAAAGTTTCAGTGGTTATCTACTAAATCAATATTACGTCATTTAACGTATATCCAAGTTATTAACTAGGAACTCTTTGAATAGACATTTACAACTTTTAGATAGGGTTTATCTATTAAAATACGCTTCAGCCTGACAGGAGAACAGCTTGAATAAAATTAAGAGTAAATAAATGTATATACTAAAAGTAAATGTAACCAATATATCTATATATCACTCATCTTGTTGCATCTACTTCACAATGTCGTCTAGTTCCACAGCACCAAGAAAGATGCCACGACTACAATGCACCATTTTCGTAAGTCGTACAGACCGCACACGATATACCGAATGATGAAAATGTAATCCACTATTTTATCTTTCTAGACATTACACATGTTGCATTATCAAAACACTTGTTTAATTATATGCACACAAATACAAACACTCTCTTTCAACCACACAGCATTATTACACTGTACAAATCTTTATTGTTCAATACCAATAGATAACAATTCACTACTATATCATCATGTAGAGAATAAAGTACTTGAAATACTGTTTCAATGAAGATTCTAAATTTCATGCTCAACCAATTGCATATAATATATAGGCACAATACTGGCTCTAATGTATACGGTTTTAAAAAATCCAAATTTATATTTTTATATTTTTGACCAAGCAAAAGCTATCATATCAGTCTCATTCGCTACTACAATTTTTAACTAATATTTATTTCAGCTATTTTTTTTTTCACTCAAAAAGGCACAATCATTCCTATGTCATTATCTAATATCTCAATTGACAAAGAACCTAAGGCACATATTTGTAGGATAATAAATGGAAATTAATTCCTTTGACCATGAGTAGTCCACATATGTTCTTTGAATGTCTCTCGCATAGTGAATGACCTCGGACAAAGATAGCAACAAAGTCGATTGGTCAAATCAGAGTGCATTAATCTAACATGATACTTTAAAGCTGACTGGTTGGAATACTTCATGCCACAATGCGGGCAATCACCGCAAATAGCTGCATGATTTGATTGCTGATGCGCCAAACCTTGCGATGTTGAAGCTCCACCAGCTATTACAGGAACAGTGGACATTCCGGCAAGTAGGAGAAGAGCTTGAGATTGCTCTTGCGAGTATGTGCTGTCTGAATCTGTACCATCCTGATGTTCAGACAATAACACTTCTGGTTCATATTCTACATCAGATTTAGGCGACTGTTTTTCAGGTTTCACAGCATTCTCTTCTGTGGTTTTTACAGGACTTTGCGATGAAGCATTGGTAAATGTTACTGCATCTGGAAGATCCTTGGAAAATCTGGTTGTATGGACATCCACCATGATATTTGACACTTTCTTTATGGTTGTATTGTTGGCACTAACTTCACTTTTGGATGGATTGATCCCTGTAAGGTTAAATTAAATTTATTTAATATGAACTGTATTAATACTGTAGAATGTGGTTAATTTTTAAAAAGCTACCAACCTGACAGTAGGGACCTGGCAAGCATACTGTTTTCATAATCAGGAAGACTATCATCATTATCTGAGGCTATGTTTAGTGATAAAGCAGGTGAACTGTTGTCATCATTTCTTTCAGTTTTTATTGTAACCGGAATGTTGTCACCTTGAACATTGGCCTGAAAAGATATGCATATGTAATTTATAAAATTAAAATATGGATGCTGAAAACACTGCTTGAAATAAATGATGTCTTTTGCTCTGATACATTAAAGTGAAATTTCTGTTGCAAAATAACCTACAGTTATAATTATCCAGAAGTTGGCACTCTTTCTACCCATATCTTTTCTGGGGGATATGTTTCTTATTTATAGCTTATGGGTTATCCAGAGCGTTTTGTTTATGCACTTTTTTTAAACTGCCATATTGTTTGGAAGTATGAAGCTATTAAAAACAGCTCTGCAATATTGCAATATGCAGTTAGTTTTAGGTTTCTTATAAATTATTGACAATTTTAATAAAAATAAATTCCATGTGAATATATTTTGGTCAGAAATGAAAATGTATTCTAAATACTAAGAGGCTGCAAAACTATTGGTGGACAAAGAATGTTATTGCCATTAATTTATATCAATGCTCCTAGTAGCTACTTATACATTTACACTATGAAACACTAAGCCTTTCAGCTTGCCTCATACAAAACACTTCATGATTTTATTACTAAAATAATTAAAAATAAAAAACAAGAGTATAGTATTAAAAGTTTCATTCTCTTTTTACTAGACAATTAAATTCATTTTTACATAATAAGGAATGCTGAATGGCAAAGTGAATTGATTAATGTCAAAATTCATCCACTAGCGATGAATTTTGATGTAAATCATTTCTGTTTTTTAAGTATTATTTCATGTTACTATTCTGTTTTACAGATAGTTAAAGACTAACATTGTATATATTCTCCAAATATCTTTTACATTTTTATTTCTTTTCCTACTTCTACTACAAACAAACTAGAATACTTTTAAAATATTACATCCAAACCTTGCAACTTATTCAATTTAAAAAGATACAAAGAAATCTTTGCCCATTTTTATTTATAGAGATTGCTATAATTTGAAGAAACATTTGCTACATTGTTTTATAAAATTATAATAATATTGAGGAAAAAATCTTTGACTTATTTCATTATTGGGTAGTTGACAGAGAACACTACAACAACACGTCACAAACTATTATCTCATGTTACAAAAAATACACAGTACCTGCTGAATTGGGCCTGAACTTTTGCCATTGCTGGTTATAACTGCAGGTTCAGTCTTTCCATCATTTTTTTTATCTATGTTATTTTCTGATAAGAACAAGGAATTATCAAATTTTGTAGTTTGCTGTGTAAAATTATTCCTATTATAAATATCACAAGTTTCTATAACTTTACTCTTTTTGTGATTATCCCCAATAGTTACATCACTAGGTTTGTCTGAAGTACTACTGCGTCGCTTCTTCAAAGCTGGCAGTTTTGAATCCTTTTGATTGCCACCAATATGTGGTTTTGGTGATATAGTTAATTGTGTGTATAACTTATTTGATGTATTGGGTGATGAAAAGATTTCCTTCTGAAAATGAAAAAATTGACAATTTGAGACTAGAGGTAAGGATAATAGTTTAGATATATGTTTTCACTTAGTCTTATAATGTGACTAGAGCATTTGTTGTTGAATAGAAATTTCTTTAGTAGGTTCCTACAAGCTACAGGGTTAGCTATGTTTTAATTTTTGTATGTACAATTGTAAGTGGTACCAATAAGTATGTTAAATTTTGATTATTTTATCAAGAAGTATGCACAACATAAACCCACATTGTATCATAAGTTATTTATGAACAACTATCAATCGAGAATTACTACTTACCATAAAACATGAAAGCCAAATACTTTTACAAACTGGGATTGTAATTAAGTATATTTTATTTGACAAACAAAGCAATTTAGAGGGCTCATACCTTCCAATAACAGCCAGTTTAAGGTAAGGGTGCGCAGCTCTGAACTGCTCAACCTACTCATTCCCCAGCCCATTTTTATAAGCAATATCCCATTCCGGCCAATGCGCTCTGCTGTTATTTTACTTTCCTCTAAATTTACTTCCAATTTCCACTGCTGGCCCCTCCTTAGAAAGGAGGTTTTGGCCTACTATATCACACAGACCAGTGGAATTGGTAAAAGGTTTGTTTCAAGTTTTCCTTCTATTTACTGTACTGTACTTTTGTCTTCCAATTATCTCATCTAATCTTTAAAGTGCCCAGTTGACTGCACTGGGCTTTCCCACAACATGTCAGGTAATTGTTGGCAAATGTTATGTGTTCAACAACAAAGTTCCAATTTAACTAAACTGTTACTTATTCTTTTATTACCTGTTGAGTTACACCAGTTAATCCTTTCACTTGCAGCAATGCTGCAGTGTGAAGAAATGAGGACAACTTGCTTTCTTCAATAAAAACTTCTCCCTGATACATGTAAGACAACAGACTGACAATATCATCTGCTGACACATCCTTCAAAATTATGACTGGATGTTGACAAGGGTTTTCCTACAATAAGAAAAAGTAAAATTTCAGTTTCAAATACTAGAAAAATCATTTCTATCAAACATTTGTAATTATTATATTGTTAATAATGGTTGAGAATGACAATAATATTTACATAACCTTAGCTACTGTTAACATGTGTATTCCTATGAAAAAATTATATTACGTCAATAATAATAAAAAAAATAATAAATAACATAACAAGGTTAAATCTAGGATCTATATTTATTTCATTTGTAAATAGGATCAGTCAAAAAGGAAAAGTGCAAGTTACTATGAGTACTGTATGTAACATATTCTTGGTATAAATATGAAGGTTATTAATGTCCTAAGTCATTCACCTTGAACACATTCCTGAAGTACGGGCTGCACGCTGACAATATGACTTTATGGGCCTTGATATTTTTGCCTTCGCAGGTGAGCGTTACATCGACCAAATCTTCCGAACACTTCAAGGAATCTAAGGCACTCACTATGTTTGACTGGAAGTTATTCCAACGTAAACAAAATTGATCGGCCATCCCTACAGTTTCTGTTGATTATTCTACAAAACAAAATTATTTATGCTGACTTCAAGCTTTGACAAATGACAATATAAATGAAACCTGAACGGTTTCATGTGTATTGTCATTCTCGAAATATGAAACGTCGAATAACAATTATACTAACCTGTAGTAGATAGCTCATTACAATAACAAAAACATGAGCTTTAGTTAAATTTTTACACTCAATAACAGAAACAAAATCTTTCTAAAAATGCAACAATCGACCTCGACCTTTTTCTTTCACTTTCTTGCAAAACGGTATTTAAAAAGTATAACCCCATAGAATTGGAATCTATGGAAATAGAGTTTAACATTTAGTTGGTGGATCAAACAATCGACTAAAATAAAATAAAAAAAACTTATCACATTTTGTGGGGTAAAATTAATTACCTATGTTTTAAGGATTCATATTCGAACAGGATTCATAACAAGTCAGGATTCATTCTAAGTGTTACACTTAGAATTTAAGATGCTTAATAATCCATAATATTTTAGTTATTTTTATAAACCAACTAGATTGTTAAATAAGAACACTGCCCTTATGCCCGAGCGAAACACAAGTAGGCCACTTCTGCACTGCAACAGAACTTCTATAGACCTGGACGCAAAGTTGTATTGCTCTTTTAGCGTACTGGTGTTTACATGACCTGCCGTCGCTGCATTAGCCCATGCGTGGTAACATTCCTGCTTTTGGTAGGACGCCGTTTTCCAGGATCGGTTGAACCAATGCTTGGATCTGCCACCTATGGGAATGAATGTAGATAGAACGAATACTTCCATGCCCTGAAGTACTACATCAGTGACAGAATCGGTGACGTCGTTGGGATCATTCGGCAAGAAACAAGTCCGCCTCCATGGGTAGGACGCAAAATAAGAGCGCATCCCATACCAGTCCGCTGATATATATTGCAATACGCGGCGGCAGCCGTACTCATACTCCGTATTGCCTAAAAACCTTCCGGGTCAGAGGTCAGCAGAAGGTCCAACAGTGAAGGCTCACGTGGGCGTTGGGCGATCAGTGGCGGATTATCCTTAGGGATAATCCGCCCTTAGTCAGGCAAAGTAGGCACGTGGCACAAAGAAAAAATATTTGCCTAACAAAAAATGGATTGTGTCAGTGAGTATCAATATTTTTATACGATATAATCGATTCTTTAATTCTATTGAGATATTTAAGGTTGAAATCTAGCGTTAATATTACGTTATTGTCACTACTTCTTTGCTTTACACCTCTAATACGCCCGAAGACTGTGTCTAGTGCTTGTACATAAAAATGTAGTTACTACAACAAAAGTAGTAGTTGAGGTTACTCTAGTACCTTGTACTAGTACTCCAGTAATTGTCCACTCAATGGCTCTATACGGTGTACCTTTGTCGGCGGAGGCTCTGATCGTGCAGAGGGTGTTAGAGCCATACGCAATTACCACACCGTGTGGACGTAGACTGCGCGGCGTGCGCGTTGGCCGAAACTCACCCCTGGGATTTGGACGCGGAAGTGCTTGCTATAGTGACGGATGAGTGACGTAAGGGCGCTCGCCGTGCCATGTTGACTCGATGTAGGAAGAGTCAAGAGTGTGTGTCTTCAAAAGCTGTTTCCTGGTTTCTCTTATTTGAGGAGCAGTAAGTAAGTCACTTCTTGTGGCACAGCTCCTAAGAGCGAAGTCGCCCTACGTTCGATCAGAATCCAAGCTGAATCCATAAAAATACAGTCCGAAGTAGCCGTAGAACTATTTCTATAGTGGGTTACGCACTAGATCCGATTTCTTCCTGTTATCCGTAAATCTCGACTCCGAAGAAGATTATTGACGAACCAAAATGGCCATACCAATGCTTGTATGAACACACCTAGAATTCTTTACTTCTTCGAACGTAGTTGACGCCAATCGAAAGAACTCATGATCAACGACGTGAAAGCTCCGCGTAAAATGTATGCTTGGATTAGAGTCAGAGATCGCAATAGTGCGTGAACAATATAAGTGTAAGCGGTAAGGGGGCGTCTATGAAATGCTTATCTAGGGCGCTCTTGATACTTAATCCGCCTCTAGCCCAGATGCATGGTGTTCTAGAAACGTTCTAACTGCAACATGGAATTGCTTGACGACCGGTTTACTGTGAGGACGTGGTATCGCACCGGTCAAGCTGGCACATTTGTGCCGAAACATGGCTCTTCCACGGTAAGGTTTTGGCCTACTATACCGGGCTGTCCAGACGGGTGGGTATAGGGTTTGTTTCGACTTTTCCTTCTCTTTGCAGTGTTGTTGTTCTGCGTAGTTTGTTCTCTTACTACATCCACGGAATTAATAGAGATGATGACATTTCGTATTCTTAATCCGTCACCACACTGACAAAATGTCGAAATAATGTAGGAAGATACGACATTGATCTATAATTTTTGGAATCCTAGGCACTACCAGACTTATAGGGTGGAATTTCTAACGTAGTCATAAAAGATGGAAGTGAACCTGATTTTCATGATTGAAAATGAGATTCCAAACGTACCTACATGTGAGCTACGGAGCGACTTTAACCTAAAGCTATGCATTCCTTTCGGTCCCACTGACTTCCAATGAATTGCATATGGTATGAATGAATTACATATGGTAAATCAAAGTCTGAAATTGATACTGGCTCCTTTGTATTGATTGACTCAAACAATCATTCGACATCTCGCATCCAATCACCCTCTAAGTGAGTGAAAACATCGTCGACTATTTGTTACGCCACAATGTATTGGTTATTTCAACATCTGAAGAATGTCCACCAACTCACTCAATCCAGCCTGATTGAGTGAGTTGGTGGACATTCTTCCCACAGTGTATAAACCCACCTCTCGTTCCTTTGGAATATGCGATTCTGAATATATCGGTCCACTCTCTTTTTATACATTCGTATACCGTTTGCCCATGCATAAGCCTTCTTCTTCAGAAGGTTTCTCAAAGAACTCCTGCCATATAATCTCAGGAACTGATACCAGTGGCCGAAAAAGCCTGATTCACAATGCGCATTACTCTCAATTGTGTGTTGCGTGATCTTAAACAATACAGAAAATGACAATGCTAGTGAGTGCCCTTGCCTCAGCAATACACCGTTAAATTCTACATTGTCAAGTCGGCATAAGATGTTTAGGTTGAGTAACCATGTCAATTCTTCGAAATTTGACACCAGCTACTCGACATGCTGTACCGGTCACACAATCTATATTTGAACGTGTATCGCAGAAGTTTTCACTTCTTTCTGAGTACATTGTTAATATGGTATAGAGTCAAGAGCGCACTAGAGTTTTATTTCGAATATGCATTAGCAAACAAGGTAAACGTGGTCTGTTTACAAAATTCATGGACTCATATTAGAAGATATCAACTAAGTATTGCCTACTATCTCAATGTATTCGGTACTTACAGAAGAAGCATTCATTTCCGCTCTTCCTTTAGCAGGCGAAGTCTGTAGTATTCCAAGATCTTCATGTTACTGATTGTAAAGGAATAAATAAAAGTAGTAAGGTTTATCTCTACATAAGTCAGAGCGTAGCCTTTTAAGTAAGAAGCTATCCAGCAAATTACGTCGTTTAATAGCTGACACTTATAGCTGAAACGTTAACATATGTTTCAAGTTCCTGAAACAGAGTTAGCATTCGATTACGCAGTGAGATTAGATATTATCTTAACGATAATGTTGAATGAGTAAGTTTATTAATTGATAAACAGATTGTGTGTGTGCAAATTTTAGATTTAAGTTAAATACTTAAATCTAAAAATTTTAACTCATGGAGAGCCTAATATTATATATTTTATTTAATAACGATCGATTTAAACGATCTTCTGCTATTTTTGGCAACATTGTGTTTTTGAGGAAACTATGGTCATGATTTCATGAATAAATTTAAAAAAAAGTGTTAAATTCAACTGTCAAGACTCAAGTGTCATTCAAGTCCTGAAATTGTTTGTTCGAAGTTGTGGTGCGTGTAAAAGTCAACAATATCTTTGTTCTTACCAGGATTTTCTCTCTAATAAAGAGCGTTTAATTTTGAAAACAGTAATACATTAAAGTATAACAATGGCAAATGATCCAGAGAGATTCGATACAATGCTACTAGCAATGGCACAACAGCATGAAGGCGGTGTTAAAGATGTAAGAAAATATTTATTACAAATTACATTTTTTTTTGTGATGACTCTTGGTATCTTTGTTATCGGTGTTTTTACACAAAGTTCCTATTGGCGAAGTTTTAGCATTAATAAGTAGTTTCTCGATTGTTCTATGAGGTTCCGCCGAACATTATTGATCACATGCTGCTATATAGTTGTGTTTGCTAGGTTACCACAGCAAACAAAACACTGCGTTTACATAAATTAGAATTGCATAAATTGGCAATAATAGTGACAATTTACTTTCATCCCATATATCATGAATGCTAACTTTTTACTTTTATAAAAAAAAAACAATTAACTGACGATGAAAAAATACTCTGAATAAATAAAAGTGGTAAGACTAAAAAGAAAGTACTAAGACATTTGCTATGCATCATTTCAGTTGCTGAACACAATAGTCAGTTTTCTTGCCAGAAAAACAGATTTCTTCACTGGAGGTGCAGATGGAGTTTGGGAGAAAGTGAGTATAGTAATACAAATGCACAATCAAGTCTTGCTGACAATGCTTAACTGAAACAAGAATTTGTTCTAGAATGTTGTTTAATTATAAGTTTTACCTATCTCACGAAACTTTTATATTTGGACAAATAGAAGATTAAATATAGCAATGTAAATATTGTAAATTGGTACTGATTTGCTAACTGAAACAAAGCAAAATAATGTAGGCACTTTATATATGTAATCATGTTGGGCTTATATTAGATTTGTGAAATAACCTTGTCTTATTCTTGTTTCCATTCTCAAAATAAATGAAGTGCCAAAAACCTATTTTTTTCACATTTGTAGATAAATACATGAAAAAGTGCAAACTTTTTTAGTTAAATTATTTTGAAGTTGGTTGAAAAATGCAAAATAAATGAAGAATGACTGAAATTAGTTAGCCATTTAGAAACTGTAAGTTTCTGTAACCGAATAACTCTAAGATGTATTTATATCAAATAAGTGGTAATAGCTTTCTGCTTCATTTAGGATTATGAATGAAAGTTAATTATGCAATCAATATGTAATTTGTTCATATTTAATTAATAAATCCATTAATTGATTTTTTAAAGTCCAAAAAGAACTACATATCAGATTGAGCTTATTCTTATATTTAGCTTATAGCAGCTTACACTAATACTTTAGTAAATCTAATCTAAGAGGTATCTTTTGACGCTTCATACTTTTCATAACTTTGTAAAGCCATAATTCACACAATTTCAATAACCTTTTCTGTAAAACCATGGAGTTATGTAGCTATTAGCTATTTATTTTATTGCAAGATATACAATTCTTAATGACTAAATTTAAATCTTTGAAACAAAGCAACATAACCAATTTTTACACAATAGTTTTTTTTTTAACTTCATTTCAAAGTCACATAGTTAGGTTCTTTACCTTAGTGTTATGGCTTTTCAAATTCACTTGAATACTAATAGTTAAAATGTATGAAAAATTGAATTTATTGAAAATGAGTAATTTTCAGTTTTTAATGTTAATTTTAATTTTTAGTGTTTAATAATGCTGAAATCCAAATCTCAATGAAAATGCATCATTAAAATTAAGTTTGTCAGTTATTGTAAATTTAAATAAATCATTTTAGGCAATAATTGCTCATATCCAAGTCTAGTGTATACTAAGATTTAGTAGTAACACCTATGATGTATTATTATATGGGCTTTTATAGTAACATACATAAATCTCCTCATAAATTTGACCCCATTGCTAATAATTCAATCTGTCAGAACTGTCAAATTATACCTCTTAGATTAGATGGATTATTGCATTATTTAGCTATTTTGAAATACTTTAAGTTTTGACCAATTCTATTCTTAGTTCTCTTCCATAACTGTCATATTTTTAATTTCCAGATGGTTAAAGATACCTTTTACGCATATGCAAAAAAAGCTGAAGAAGAAGCAGATAGGATTAAAAAAGAAAAAAGTGAGGCTGAAAGGAGATTGAAGGACATACAACAAAAGAAAGAACAAGAAAGAATGGAACAGGATTTCTCACCTGCTTCTGTTACTGAAGTTTCAGAACAGGAAGCTGTTAAAATACAAGAAGATATTGAGAAAGAGAAGAAAACTAGTGAGTAAAACTAATATTCACTAACTAATTAGCCCAGGACAGCAGTACAGATAAGGAAAACTTGAAAAAACCAGTGTGCCAGTGCCAGTGTGGTATAGTAGGCCAAAACCTCATTTCTAAGGAGAGGCCTGTGTCCAGCAGTGTACTCTTATATATATATATATATATCTCGCTATTGATGATGATGATGAATTAGTGCTTGAATTTTTCTGATCTCAATGTTAAATAGGGCAATTCTGAATGTTAATAACTATCTTAATAAGGTTTAAAGAGATTGTGTATGTTAAGGAATGCAATTATTTGACAATAGACAGACATACTATTTCACATGCTACATTTCATATGCAAGTTATTTTCTGGCATGTAAAACTAAAATTGACTGCACGGACGGCATAGTGGTTTGAGCGATCACCACACTGCTTCCTACTGTGTGATCCACAAATTGTTGTTCTAGGTGTTCTTTGTGTCCGTTTTATGTATGTGTGTAAATTCCTCTGCAATACTTTATATATTCGTATTGCGGTCCTAGTGGGTCTTGTAAAAGAAAATACTATTTTAAATGGTTAGATTTTGTGAGTTTACTCTTCCCAGATCATTCAATCAAAAATCTTTTAGTTTTATTACAAATTATTACATATTGCACTGAAAACGCACCAATTTAATAGATAATTTCATTTTTAATCTGAACAACCTTATATAAAACAAACTATTTTACAACTTCAGATATTATGTTCATACTGTTCTTTTGGTTTCATGTATTATTTATTACTTGTAAAGTAAAATACATCAATGCTTCAGTAAAATCATGAATGCTTGATACTTGAAGCTATGAATAATAATTTTATTAGTAATCTTGAACAAACTGCATAATGTTAGCTCTTGCTACTGTTAGTACCCATACTAAGAAAATAATTATTTATGTACAATTAAAGTGTATAATAATACTAATCCTAATTGTAATTTAATCCTAAAATCATTATAGTATGCTTCAGTCTTTTCTTTGAGATATAACATCTATTATACTTACAAAATCTTGCATAAACAACATATAGTTGTTATAATAATATTCTACCACATTCACACAACGCCATCTAGTCCCAAACTAAGCAGAGCTTGTACTATGGGTACTAGACAACTGATATAAATACATATATACTTTTTTTTTGTAAATACATACATATTATACATAGAAACACCCAGACCAAATCAAACATTAAATGTTCATGCACACAAATGCTTGACTTGAGCGAGAATCGAACCCGCGACCTTTGGAATAGCAGTCCGTTACACAAACCACTACGCCATTCGGTCGTCATGTTAAATTTATAGTTTATTCATTTATTGAATAGACATCATAAAAAATTGTTTTACCTAAATTAAATAATTGTGGTTTTTGAACAGACTTTGTTCAAACTGTCTTTTATACTAACATCCCAAGAAACGTAAAATAAATATTTGCCTAGAAACTGAAGTCGGCAGTGGTGATGGCAATACTGCGGAAGCAGAAGCAGCTGAACCCGATGAAGAAGAAGATCCTAAAGAAAAAAACAAAATAAAACCCAATTCTGGGAATGGATGTGACCTTGAAAACTATAGATGGACTCAGACTCTTGAAGAAGTTGAGGTAAGTAATATCTATGATTGATGTTATATGATGTTTGATACTTAGATTTCATCATAAATTATTTTGT
The DNA here is from genome assembly GCA_902825455.1 of Arctia plantaginis. Taxonomy (NCBI): domain Eukaryota; kingdom Metazoa; phylum Arthropoda; class Insecta; order Lepidoptera; family Erebidae; genus Arctia; species Arctia plantaginis. The sequence goes on along the minus strand of CADEBD010000314.1, from coordinate 11,454,216 downwards.
ATACCACTTAAAACATTCTATAAAATAGTCCAAACCATCTGGCAATGAATAATTTTTATTAATCTTATATAATCAAAAACGAGTTTGCTTAGCAAGCGCTTCCTAGTGGCGTCTTTAGGCCAGAATATAGTTCACTCCTTCTTTTGCAGAAAATTGGTTGCTTATGTAATACAAGCTTCTCTGCGAAGAGTTATTTTAAAATTTATTTATGTAAAAACGTAGGTATTATAGTTTACTATTCATATAAATATGTTAACTATCTGAGTAATAGAAGTTAAACTTAACGTTTTTTTTCTAGTCAGAAGTGAAAACAAAGGCACACCCGTACTATCCTTTTCGTAAACATATTCATATTCACACATTTTCTAGCCCGGGTAATTTTGTTGTGGATTAAGCTGGAAGCCTACATTTCATTGCCTAACAGGGCATAATAATGAGATACATTTTCATTAAATTCAACAAATCTGTACTGTACTTTTACTATTCAATATTTGAAATCATTTTTCTTTAATAAATCATCATCAGCCTATCACAGTTTTGGATCATCACATCACATCACTTTAATGAATAGTAGATATAAGTAATAGAACACGGCAATATCTGTATATGCAGGAAGAATCCCTTGCGTTTCTATTAGGAATATTGTAAAAGAGATTATATTATTCTTAATTGATTATGTTGCCGTATAGTCCGATACGACTGTTCTGTTTCTTTGGCCGGTAACAATTTAAAAATTATAAATTCAGAAACAAGCGTGATTTAAATGCATTGAAGTCGGTTGCAATTTTTCGAAGATAAGTATATTTCTTTTTGTTCGTTTTGTGTTGTATATAGATGTACCTAACTAATTGTATCAACAATTGAATACATCTAGAAAACTACCTAATCTAACTTATTCTATCAATAATAAGTTTTTCGTTCATTTTAATATATTGCTAGAATAATTGAATACATCTAGTGAACCACCAAAACTAACCTATTCTAACATAATTGCAACCCAAATAAATGCTGATTTTAATACACCGCTAGAAGAATTCAATACATCTAGTGAACTACCTAAATTTACCTAATCTAACTTAATTGTATCCATAATAAATCCTTTTCTCGTTTTAAAAGACCCCTAGAATAATTGAATACATCTAGTGAACCACTTAAACTAACCTAATCTAACTTATTGTATCAATAATAAGTTTTTCGTTCATTTTAATAGATCGCTAGAATAATTGAATACATCTAGTGAACCACCCAAACTAATCTAATCTAACTTAATTGTGTCCATAGCAAATCCTTCGCCGATTTTAATGGACCGCGAGAAGAATTGAATATATCTAGTGAACCACCTTTTTTACGTGTGGAAACCTCCTCGAGCCGTCACCCCACCGGGGTTTGCGGCGGGGTGGTGTGTCGGAATCGTACAGGGCGGCATGAGGCTCCGGTAAACGCGCCTCGCCGTTCGGTTCGTCGGCGGCGAATTGGGTCCGAGTGGAGTGGTCATCCTTCCGGGCCCTCTCCGCCGCCTCCAAAGATGCGACCGCGGTAAAACAACTATCACTACCGGCCATTGAGCGTATGACGGACGGTAGCGAGAGATCTCCTCCGATGACTGTAGTGAGGACCCGTCGCTGCGACGCCCAAGCCGGGCAGATTGCCAGCGTGTGCTAAGCGGAGTCGTCACTGCAATTGCAGTGGTGACAGGCGGGACTCAATTCCCTCCGAGCGACCGAGTGCAGGTACTTCCCGAAGCAGCCGTGCCCTGAAAGGACCTGCGTCAGTCGGAAGGAAAAGGTCCCATGCTGCCGCCCTGCCCACTCGATGATAACTCGATGATGCGCAGCTCCACGCATTTAATAGGCCTGGCGATCTTCACACTATCCGTGGCTGCCAAAATTCCCCGCTGTTTCTTAGCAAATTTGTCAGCTGTGTTTGCACTTTCAGCCCAAGGGAACTCGAGGACTCGATCTCCCGTATATAGTGAACCACTTAAACTAACCTAATCTAACTAATTGTAACCAAAATAAATCCTTCGGTCAATACTAGATCGCTAAAATAAATAAATACGTATTATAATAAATAATTAATATATACGTATTATTAATTAGTAAACTACTTAAGGGAAACATGGTTCATAAAATGTTACTTATGTCTGTGACGGAAATTTTATGCATATGTGTTTAAGTTTTGCCAAATAAATGTAAATTTTATGTGTCAAGTAAAAGTTATAATGAAATGAAACTAGTACGATTTTTGTGCTCGTTAACTATTATATTGAATATGCAAAAAACTTTGTCAAAATATTTGATGACACAATAATAAAAGTTGAGAAATTAAAAATGCACTACGACACAATTAATCCCAAGTGCTGGAGTGCTATTCTGGATAAAGAAACGTTACCCTTAAATAAGCACTTGTGCGTTTTTCTCAGCTAATTTGCTGCAAATTTACTGGACCGATTACGTTGAAATTTTGGTAGACAGCAACTTCTGTGACCCAAAGATATAGGTAGTTGCAAAATTTTAAATGTGGGAATGTCCTCATTCCCTGTTTGTCCCCACCAAACAATAAACTAATAAGTTTGCCAACTGTTTTGGTTGATGTGTCAAATAGCAGTTCCTGTAAATTGCATCAAATGCCCGTTCATTCTCAATAATATTTAGTTCTCAGGGCGGATTTATTTTATTATATGGGTATTCTTATTTTTCAACTCAGGAATAGTCAGAAATTTGAGAGGTTTTGTTTTAGAAGGCGTTTACTCTTACAAGTATTGGTCCATTCCACAAAAATTATTTGATGAAATCTTTAAGTGAAATGTTGTTGAAGTAAATGTAGGCAAAGTAAACAAATAATGTTATATAACTGTCGAATTTCTAAATTGGTTTTTAGAAGTTACTTAGGACTAGATGACAATTTAATATTCCTCTCGAGTAACACATTTCTTTTGTACACATTTTCTTGATATTATTCACCAAAATGGCTCGTACTTACTGTCTTTCCCTGACTGTTTTCTTACAGTCCTGTTCCAATTTTTGATATGACTCACTGTTTCAGCCTGCCTTATCCGAGCGGAGTGAGCCAATGCCCCAATATTTATAGAGGCCAGTGCGACGCAAAAATCTACAAGAACTTATCTCTGAAGGATAGGGATAATAGCTATTTTAACGAAATATTTAAAGGTTTCAAGTGAATGATTTATAGACCTTTCAGAGCTTAGCGTTAGCTAAATCAGTTTTATCATGCAGTAAATAAAATTTAACGTAAGAAAGGAGTGGGGAGTTGTTAATAAATAAACAAAATCGTCCTTACGCAATCAATAATTAATTGTTCTCTTATGGGTACTACTCCATTTTTCTTTATTTAAATTTTTAAATAGTAAGTGGTATAAATATAAAGGAAAGGAGAAAAGCACAAGCACAGTAAAAAAAACTTGAAGCAGCTGTACAAAATAGATTTAAGTGTTCGTTTGTACTTGGGAATACCTACTTGTTTTTTAAATGTGAATAATCCAACCTGAGAGTCGTGTGAAAGTTAATTTCGTCTCCTGAGACAATACGTTTAAAATACTAGTGCAAAAACAGTACGTCCCACGGTACAACACTCTTGCTGAAAGATATATGTACATATCCAGAGAAACTCCACACACAACACGTCGGAATCGATACAAAGTTTGGGGAAAACTAAATGATTGTACTGATTCTGCTACAGGAATTCGATGACGGCATGTCGACATCGAATGATGGAGCAAACAGTTACTGATAGTTCAAGGTCATTCTGTAGCGTCTTGCATATCAGACAAAATAGACATGAATCGGAAAATTGCTGCTCACTTTAGGTGCCATGGACATTTCCCCGACATGACTTTAATAACATGTAGGTTTTTTTTTAAATTAAAATATATAAATTTAACTTTTATTATAGTCCAACATCTGATATTATATTATCAGTGATAGTTTATCATATTTATATATAGATATATAGATTATATATATTTGCTTAAAAAGCAGCTTAAGAAGATTTAGATATGACAAAAGTCCGGTACGTCTCTTAACCCTCAGAGAGAGGACTTGTAAGATGTCTCATCCTTACGCGTGGGGACAACGATAAAGTAAAAAAATGTTTGAAATGTAAATTTATTTCGTTTATTATCACAGTTCTTAGACAACAATTGAATTAATAAAGTTCACTTATTCTTCGGCCACCTCGAGGTTACAAAATATTTGTATACCAACGGCAACGCAGGTAACACTTTGTCTAGGTAGCACTACCAAAGATGCAGATTTTCATGTAGAAATTACGAAAATTTGCAAGTTTTCCATATTCAAACCTAAACACAGTAAATAATAATACTTTAAAATTAATCACGTTATAATTTAAACTGTAATGCATAATATTTACTTAACTTATGTGGCTAATAAGTACATATTGTTTTAGAGGAAACAGATTTAGCCTTTGTTCACAGCTGTAAAGCTTTTAAATAATTGAAAATAAATAAGAGTTTACTTAAATTGTTCTACGTTAGTGTTAGGCACTGGGTATGTAAGATATTGCACTATTATATTATTTTTAATTATTTTGAACGTACTTTAACGTTTTCTAACAATTTAAAAATAACAACAATTGACCTTTTTACTACACAGAAAACATAATGTGGTACTAGTAGATAATAATGAAGTTTAAAATAATTGAATAGTATTGATTCCTTTATATGCAGGACGTCTTGTAGGTTCATTTTTCTTCTAAGAATATTTGTAGATGCCGGTCTCTTTCCGCATTCGCACTGTAAAAATATTAATGTTTTAGTATAAAAAATATTTGCATAAAGGGTTTCCTCTTGCATAATCGAAGTGATGATATCATTGATCTGAAGCATTATTAGAGCTTCCTTTATATTCAATAATATAATTTTAGTCAGAGCGTAGATTATAATGAAATTCGATGTTCAATATGTCACATTACTAAATAGGTATAAAAAATATTTCGAGTGATTTTCCATAAGTCAGACTATATTTGAGCGAATAATCACAATAATATCTTAACTAGATTAAATACTAGCTGCGCCTCGCTGTGTTACTCGCGTTTATAAATTCTTTGCTCATCCCACGGGACCACTTTATTCGTTTCGGGATTAACAGTAGCTTATGTGTTATTCCACGGTGTCAGCTACCTCCATACCAAATTTTATCAAAATTGGTACAGACGTTTGAGCGTGAAGAATTAACAAACACTCTCTTTAACTCACTAACTTTTGACACACACACGACATGAGTTTTCAATTTCAGATTTTTATAGTAAAATTGAATGAATGAATATTATTTTTCATAAAGTTTATGATATGATAATTTAAATAAATTACATTTATAATTAAAAGAAAAGTGTATACCTACTTTCAACAAAACAAATTGCTGCGAGTATGCACGCAGAGAACAAGATCGTCATTGATATAACAAGAACTGTTATCTGATGCGATTGGTTGCAGCAACATGATTTAGGCTCCTTGCCCGTGCGATGCTTTGTGTAACCATTCACGACAGTAAAGTGTGTCGAGCTGGCAATGGATTGTGTATCTTCCCCTGGTCCCGAGTTTCGTTTAACACCGCTCCAAATAGCATCTAAACCATCGTGAGTCTCTTCAGGAATTGCAACTACGGCATGACCCGAATTGCTTCTGTAGCTTCCAAATTTACTATGGTAGTTATGATGTCCATCTTGCTCTGTGTTTCTACCATGCATGCGGGCCAAGTGGGCTGCACTCAATAAGAGCGAGCCAGATGATACACTCTGAAATTAATACATGCTTGTTCATAAAATCTGTGTAATTAAATTATGTATTCCGTAATGTGCGTAAAATAATAACAAACTGTTCACTAAGATGAATTTCATCATTTCTTAAAGTGGATTGCTTTTTTTATGTTTCACTTTGAATGAAAGTCAAGTCATTAGGTTGTAACGCGTATTAGAAACCTTTATATTTTTAACCGACTTCATTACTATGAAACATTGTTGTGATTGTTAAATTTGTTATTAATACATTTATTTTATCAATCCAATCCTCAGGTAAGCTAAAATTGCTACATTTAATTTTTCGACAAGGTTCCTTTCAAGTCACACGCGCATTTACCCAATCTTTACTAAGTATTCTCTATGCAATAACTAAAATTCACACGATTTAAACAATTGCTATTTAAAATAGAATACTATTGTATGACAGTTAGTCAAACAACGTAAGGAATAAAATATAGCAGTCCAGTATAGATTTATGTACCTATCTACATAGCTTACTTTGTCATCAGTCAAATCTAGGATTGATTTATAAAAAAGCTAAGTCGTAAGTTCGTGACTAAGTATCAAATTCAGCCTTCATGTAATTATAATAAACGAAATAAAATTCATGTAATGTTTTAACCGGAAATCTTTTCATGAGAACTTTTTTTTATTGAACTGAAACTGTTAATCCTAATTTTTTTTTGGCTAGAAATTTAATTTAAATGTTTCTTGTTGCGAATCGTGACTTCGTGACTACCATTCGAAATTGCATTAAATTTAGTCGAGTCGAGAAAATCAATAATTTCAGCCGTAAAAAGTAGGTACAACATCAAGACAAGTATAGAAATACTTCAGACATCTCACGCACGGCCGTCTGTTTCAAAAGTAGGCAGTGGTAGTGGCAGTGGTATGGTAATCATACTGCTGATAAACATACTTATATATTTCTAAATACATATATATTATGCATAAATTACACCCATACATAATGATCTTGATCATCACACAATATTTTATCTTGGGTGAGAATCGAACCCACAACTTCTTGCTTGGCAGTCAGACTTATGAGAGAAAAAAAAAGAAATGTAAGGGGTAATTCTAAAGTACAATCGCAGGCATATATGGGACATTTTTAAGAGATTATTGATGTATTTATTTGACTGCTAATATCATCAACAATTACAGGTGTTTAATAAAAATATTTAAAGATTTTTAGAAATTTGCGTTCAAAAGTTATTTCAGTTTGTAATTTACTGTACGTACTGAACTGATCACATCAACAAGTTAACCTAGGTACCTTATTTGTTAAAGTCAAAATCATTCGTTTATTTTCATACGATTATTTTGACCCGTCAATAAAATGTTGTCCTGTCAAATCAGTTAAATTGCTTTTTTTTTAAATAATGTCCACTTTTAATCCAATCAATTTGAATAAAAATAATTCGTACCTTTCCTTAAGTTAATTGATTTAAAATAATCATTCCTTTATTATTTCGTCTAATTTGAACAGTCAACATTAGTAATAAAAAAAGTTTATTTTTAACTGCTAAATACACTAATGAGCTCATTAATTTATATCGATGTTCGTAAACACATCGTTTTCTATGTAATTTAAATTGCGTTACTTTAGAATGAGTTTTGTTAACAACACTTAGTTAGAATATTTAGTTATTGCAGTTGTAACAATTTTTGAGAGGAATTTATATACTTGCAGTATAGTTCAAAATTATAAAAATTACATGAAAATAGTTAGGATGATTCGATTTATAAACGGTACAAATATCAAAACCATCCATCAAATATTACTAGGTGTACAGGATCTGCTGATCTTCTTTTGTTCTAAATTTATTGATAAATATAATCGTGCGTCAGTCTTGTAATAATGTCTGTTCAAATTAAGCAATCTTTCGGAATGGTGCATACCAAAGCTAAGTAGATCCTGTATCGAATATAGCAATATCAACCAGTTGTTTGACCTTTTTTTGATATTAAATTATCTTACTCAATTGTAACACAAAAACACTTGACAGATGGTTACCCACTCCGAATAAATAACTACTTAATATACCATCACTGCGGCGATTAGGTGTAACGTACATTTATTTTGTTATAAAATGTCACAAAATGAAGAAAACAAAATAGGTGGCACTAATGTCGAGCGGCTCATCGATACGCAACGTGATTGTTGACTTATAATTGAAGCGGAAACTTGTATGGTAATGATTGTGACGCATGGTTTAGAAGGTCGTCTTACGTGGGTACTGTGGTTGCTTGATGAGCCTTGGCTGGAGGCGGAGCCACCACGAGAGCGCGCGTCGCCCATGCTCCCGTTACCGCTGCTGCCGGACAATGACGGCCGCGGAATGTGCCATTCGTGTGATGAGATCTGAAATATTTTTTAGATAGGTATTATTTAATTTCCATTATTTTCATATTACTTAAAAATAGTTACATCAATAAATAGATAGATTTAATATTTTTTTTGAAGTGTTTCTTACAAATACTAGGCCAAGAAGTCTAGTTATTATGCGTCCTAAGTTTACGTTAACATACACTTCCGCCGGTTTTCCCGAAAGAGCAGACAGACCCATATTAATAGTCAAGTAACCTAATTGTGTGTCTTGTTTCTTCTGAAATAATTTAAAGAAATAGTTAGACACCGTCGTTATTTTCCCTACCAAATTTAAGGTTTTTTAATCATAATTTGGAGAAGCTAATAATCGTTTAACTGCCTAAGATCCGTTTAGTATAGAACCGGCACTTTGTAAACCTTAGAACGAATAGTTGTAGCTAAAAGGATAATCTTAAAATGTTATGCTTATAACTAGTTTTACTTGTGCCTACTAGTGTGTAATGTAGGTCATGTTGCTGTTAGTATGTCATCTTGTCTTTAAAGTATTCAAATCGATAGCACGGCTTCAATAGATAGTTTCTAATGTTTCATACCATGGCTTTAGATGACAGGGAACGACGTCTTGGACCGGTATTAACTGTTATATAGATCTATCATTAGTTTGGTCCTTGTTTACTTATTCATATAATAGGAAAAGGACGATAGCCGGACGTTCTCTTTCCGCTTGTGTACACATTTACCACATATTTCATGAAAACGATTATTAAGAATGTCATACTATTGGAATTTTTTAAATCCGATGTAATATTATATGGGTAGCAAAATTACTAAATATGTACCTAGTACAAATTCAATACACTTTAAAACATTCTTTTCTTACTGCGAAAGACATAAACGCGTACAGTATAATTTTATTGTTTTTGAAAACCGTTTTTTGGTTTTGTTAGTTAATAACCAAAGTATATTTTATTTTATATACGAATTTTACATCAAAGGCAACGGGCGAGTGCATCCATAATAGTTTTTAAATAGTTATTTACTAACATACAAAACAGTGTTTAAACCCGGTATACCTGGTCTTGCAAAATTGCTCTATGCCTTCGACGTTGAAAGAGTTGTATTGATCATCAAACAAAAGCATTGGCTTAAAAGTAACAGGTGTAAGCATACACATTTTGTAGTGTCGTTGTGTTGTGCAACCATGTCTGGGTGTTACTGAATGCGTACGGAAATCATTGCAGAACGCTTCCTTGTCGCGTCTTAGAAGATTAGTTTCATCTTACCTTTCAAACTTTATGTAATACACATTTTTACGTGTTCAATTGATTGAAAGCGAAGTTCTATGAGTAATCTGTGGAGTGTGTGCTTCCTAATTTTTATTTTCAAAAACAATTAAATGTTGTTTTCAAGTTATTGTTTTCAAACGGGCCAGGCACACAGTCCTTTCAGTTTCATTAATTACGTTTTAGGTCAAGTTTTGTTCGGAGCCCGATCGATTTTGTCAGATACGCTGTTCAAGGTCCATGTTCTCTTTATTTGCGGTCTCGTTTCGTCGGCCTCTGATGCAATATATCTTGGCTTAGCTTTCGGCTTCACGGTCCTCTTTGTTGCTCTGATAACATGATGGATAAGCATTTTAGGTAGTCAAATCTTAAGTCAGTTTCCTTTTATTGTGCATAGGCAAGGTCACTTCATTATTGTTGTTTTACAAGGGTTTATTTGTTGTTATTATTAATATATTTCGTGATTAATTTGTTGTAAAGTTTGCCATTGGAATCAAGCTACAAGCAGCCTGATATACAGCCGTGTGTTTCATATAAGCTAAACATAATTTAGAGACTGTAGGCGATGTTGCAAAATATTTTGCTGAATGTAAAGAACCGGTTCCGGGGACTGCCTCATTGCTGTCGGTGTACTTACTGCAATATCTTGACAACATTCAACTTGTACGTACTTTCGCTCTTTCTGTGAGAATTAATTTAATTCACTATGATAATATATATCTAGTGAGAACTCGGTCGATTTGTTGAATTCTATTGTCTTAAAGCGTGAGGAAATTATATCTTATTCTAATATTGCGTGAACCACCAATGACCAATCTAATATTATCCTCAGAAATCATGTATTTGTGGTTGAAACATATATGGTTTAGTATTAAAACAAAGTCGTCATTAGAGTGTCGATGGTACAGATGATTGCATTTACGACCTACGGATATGTCCACATGAATCCGCATTTAATTACCATCAGCACGTGATATTTAGTGTGTTCGCTACGTTATAAACCCCGTGAGGACGAGTCTTCGTATCAAGGTATTATTATGCGTGCGTCTGATCGTGCACGTGTGTCTAAACACGTGGCCATACAACAAGTAATGCACTATGGCACACAGAAATAATAATTGTTGGTTTATATATATTACATCTATCTTTGTAAATAGAATGGCTTTGTTGTCGACATGCGGTAAGCACCTCAGTTGACGGCATGTAATTAATTAGTCTGCCTCTTGCTGTAAGATGATCGTTATTCTAGAACATATTATTAAATTTCATCTATTGAAGTAAATACGTTAAATAAGATTTAAATTTCTAGAAAATATTTACTTGTCTGCTTTCTAACACGATTCAATGCATAATAGTGTTAAAATATTTCATTAATAGTTTTTTCTGACAAGGTCAGAATCAAAACAAAATTAGATCGCAATTATTATATATATAAAAAATATATATATTCTTTTTAAAGGTTAATATAAACTCTAGCTGTATTAATGTTACCCTTTAAATTATCTATAATAACTTAACTATAATATAATAGTTAAAAAATCTTTTATTATAAATTTATATTAGTTAATAACGAAACAGATATTTTTGTAAAGAAGGAATAGTATGTTAAATCTTTCATTATCATAAAATGCTGATTCCATTAGCAAGACTGGCACTTCACGAGTATTCTTTTATATATTTTTTCAAATACTACTTACCATTAATAACAAATTGTATGTACTTCTCATCCTTACCTATTAGTTCTGAGGTTAAAGATGTCAAATGTAAAACTTTAGTTTAACTATGGTGTTATACTGTTTTTTGAAAAAACATTGTGCCTCTTTATTCTTCTTGTAATACCTCAAGTCACCTTATTGAAGGTAAATCTAACATACTTAAGTACTTTTCTAAGACTTAGGTTCTTCTTGTTATTTTTATCGCGCCAATCTCAGTGTTTCATCCAATTACGGCATTGCCCTGCACATGTAAAGGCTCGTTGAGTCAAGAAACTTGAAATTAGGACGCAAACGTGCTTTGATGATGATTCTGTAAATTGATGTTGTCTGTGATGTAAATTACCTACGTTAGTGATCGTCGTGTCATTACATATAAACATTACTGTAATTGAGGAATGATTAACGGTAACTAACCAGTTCACGCCATAACAACAGGTGCATACTTGTGAAACATGTTCAGTGCAAGACGGTTTAGTTATGCAATAAGTAATCTTTACGAATCAACAGTCAATGCGTGCACACGCTCCGTGCTTATAACGGCTCAATGTAATCGCGGAAATCATTAGACATAACCCAACTTTGGCTGTATACTGTAACACTACATCTCATGACAATCTCGGATGACAACAAAGTCACCATTCGTGACTCTATAATATCTGTTACTTCACATAATATTACTACTATGTAACACAGTTTTTTAATAGTTTTAAATTACACCTAGTCGTAAAAACTAAAAGTAATTCCTCTTCATATGCTTCAAATGCCGATTTACTGATCTGCTAAACATTGTTTTGATTGCAGCAGAAGTAACGCCTTCGTTCAACTTTCAGAATCGAAACAATAGTTGCTACACTTACTATGATAATCAGTTAAAGACTAACTAGACTGTTCCTCTTTAGAAGAGAAAGCGTACATTCCAGTATGCATGGTTTCTTAGAATACTTTCGGTACTGCAAATGCCACAATGGATAACGGGTTACGGTCTTCAATTTCGATACTTTTAATTTCAGTATTTCTCTGCGGTTGAACTGAATTGCTTAATGTAACACAATTATGGGTAATGCAATATTGAAACTCTTGTTGAGTTTGTCAATATTAATCTTATTCAGTCTAAGCCCTTAAATAGCCTTTATCGTCTAAGGAGTCCAAAATACAAACTTCGATAATGACAAAGGTGCTATTATTGAACAGCCAATTATCTTATTTAAAAGCGGCCGCATGAGGACACACCGCGAGTCCGCGACATAACTTATTGTTCACGTTGGTCACAAACATTGACGTGATGCTTATTGTTGTCCTTGAACTCAATAGCCTGTATTTATGAAGCTAACGGTTATCGTGTCAATGCAAATCGTTATAGAAGCTGCAATACTGACACCTCTTGTAATAAAGATGCTACATGTTTTGCATGAAATATGCTATATTTATGTGTAGAATTTTTGATATTTTACATAACATAAGTATATGAATAAATCCTAAAAAGACAACTTTGTTGTTTCTTAACCCTATCCCCTTCCTAATCGAGTTTCGGTAACTCTGGTGAAAAATTAGAATTTCTCTAATTTTTCATCAGAGTTGCCGAAACTTGAATACGACAGAAGACGTTCAAAATCGATTTTTCGATATTAAACATCTGATTGGTAAACCGAAATATCTTACAGACATACATAAGAAACACTAGACAAGATTATTTTTTTAGGTGATGAACTTTAGATCAAAATAGCGATTACATAATTAATAAGCACGATGTTCTTCCCTCTATCTATATATATTGAGTAATTACGGAGCTATTTAAAATTACCTGTAATTAGTTATCATGACTTAATACTCAAGTGGTCCGATCGACCGTAAAAAAGTGGCCCTGAGTATGGGTTACTTAGTCGGAATCTTCTTGTACGTTACGATGACATCATAGTTGGGTGACGTGTACATTTTGTTATATCACATCAAATTATAGGAATACATTTGTAATTAAACTTACGTGTTATTAAAAAACTGTTATTTATTATTAACTTTTGTTAATATACTAAGATTCAAGGGTCTTATTTAATTTAGTAAACTGCTCGTTGCAATGTACCATGTTTAACTAGGAATTAGTAGCAAGATCTTTAAAATTATTGTATGTATCCATGAAAATCAAGTGGCTGTTACAAAAATAAATCTTTTTTAATTGTTTTATTAATTAATTTAAAAAAAAATATATTTATTTGGTAAACCTAACTAAATATAAATATTGTATTTTATTTATTTAAATTATTATTTATTTTTTGTTTGTACCTCCAGTCCACGACTAGGTAATTTACCACCCTGCTGCCCTAAGATGTTTATCCGGGTCTTTAGTTTCACTGTCAGAATCATCAAAGGAATTTTCTCCAGACATCAACAGAAATCAGCATTTCTAAGGCTTCTTTACTATGTGGTATAGATTTATTTCCTGTTTTTTTTTCGTATACTAGACATTAAAGGATCAGAGCTTTAGCAATAATCCGTTCGTTACATCTAGATTTTACTTGCATAATTTTGCCGTTACAGTCGAATGTGTTTATTACGCGACTCTGCTGGGTCCTCTGATAACAAAACCCAGTTGTTCCAAACATTAGGATTTTGTGCATTGTAGTAGTCATGGGGTGCCACGGATATAAGTTTATGTACATCTTCACAGACTTATACCTATTAAGAGAAAACTTTTTGGGAACTTGAAATAACTTCCAAAATCACTTTTAAACGTCTTATTAGAATTAATTTCACACCGGTAATTTCGGCAGCAACTTCGAGATTGTTGGCAAAAGATCTTCTGCTGGTATTCCCATCATTGGTATAACCGGCATATCAACTAATTTTGTTTGTATTTCTGCCTTTCTCTGTTTGACTATGTCTATGACTATGATGAAAAGTCGTCCTTATTTGTGAGCTTCTGTCCACCTTTTCTTATATCGAGACTTCAAATAAGAGAATGAAAGTTTCACTAGCTTCTTTTGTTGATCACAATATTCATCTTGTGATAAAATATATCTCTCAAGATAAACCCGTTGGTTTATCTTGAGAGATATATTATCTTTATTCGTCAACATTTTGCAAGTCTAGTGCCTGCAAAAAGTGAAAAAGATGTCTACGCGTTACCACTTTAATCCCAGAGATACCCTCAGATTCTGAAATGAAATGAGAACTCTTAAAAGAAAAGTAAATTAATTAGTACAATTAGGCGGATTTGCTGTATATCATTTATTGCTCTTGAAAACTTTGATTTCACGGGAGATTACGGCTAAAATCAACGTATTCATTTAGATTAAATACTCCGTTCTATATACCAATAAACAAAACTCATGGGATCAAAAACGGAAAAAGAAAATTTAACACTGCAATCACCAACATGTTTTCAATTTACCAATACACAATAATTTTTTACTAGATTTAGATAAAACGTATTAATATTTATTTATGCTTACCTATTAAACTAGAATCCATCACAATTTTCTTCATAATAAACTCCAAAATAAAAATACTCACTTTTAAAATAACAGTTTTGTAATGTCTAATAGCGAAACGAACACGAAACAATGTTCAAGTTTAGACTGACACACATCGGTGCGCACACCTACTAGGGTAGTCGGAGCGGTCGCCCATTGTTCTATGGCTATTCAACAATAGCAGGTAGTCTTTTTTTTAACTGAGACACATTTCAGGAATAGTATTTTTGACCGCCTAATTTGCGTAAATACCCCTATGTGCAACGTCCAGATTACAAATACTTGCATAAAGCCCCGACGTCATATCCATTAAAATATATCATAATTATGCAATAGTATTAAAAATGAAGAAAAATTTAATACGTTTATCAACAAATTAAAAGATCTTTTAATACAGAAATGTTACTATCATATAAATGCATATCTAAACGACAATTTTGAATAATTAGCATAACATTAGAAAATAAGTTTAATATATAATTTATGTCAATCATATAGTTTGAAAACAAAAATTTACTAAAATATAATATTTACTAAATTTAATTAAACTTGAGCAATAAAATAAATAACTACTTAGCTCTGTTTACTGAAATACAGTTTAATATGCTTATAATGGAATAGCTGGTACCCGCGACTTCGTGGAATTTGAAAAGTGCTGCCTGTGTGTTCGATTCCCGGACCGGGCAAAATTTTAAGGGTTTTTTCTGAGAGAAAAATACCCTAAGTAACTCCTTATATAGCCAGGTAGCTGTTACCTGGTATTTAAACATTATCAAAATCGGTCCAGCCGTTTAGAAGGTTACCCGGAACAGACAGACAAAAAAAATATTATGAAATTTGACAATACAAACAGACAATTCAATTTTATTTAATTTAAAGATGATAGAATGTTTGCCTGACTGATGACCCTGTCGGGCAAACCAAACTAGGAGAGAAACTCCTAATTTTGCTTTGCCTGACAGGGTCCATAATTGTTTCTTTCTATATTTATAAGACCTGTGTATACATTATGGAGTGTAATAAACGAATTGAATTATGCAAAGGTTCAATTTAATGTTCAAAGATACAGTTACATAGAATACACACAAAAATGCGAGTGAATCTAATAAAAGCGTCTTAAATACAAAAAACTAACAACAACACAACAAAAAAACGAACAAACACAATTCTAGAACTTCAGTTACATTTCTTTAGATTTTTAACCGAATTAAAAAAAAAGAGGGAGGTTGTCAATTCGGCTGTATTTTTTTATGTTTGTCGTCTTCTGGTTTGCTCTCATTCAAATTAGAAAAAATCACCCTAAGGGTTAAATTTGAGAAAAGAAGAATACAGTTTATTACAATTCGTCACAATGTGCAGGTACATTGAAGTCGGTGATACTTGTTAAAGGTTAATTATTAAAGAAAATTAATATGTGACACAAACATAGAATATATAATTATCAACAAAATATACATTGAAATACAAATAATACAAAACTATTAGCGTTAAAAAGTAACACCATATTTTTTACAACTGTTAAAGTTTTATTAAAGTATAAAATCATAGATTTTGAGGAAATTAGAATCGCCTATTCCCTTCATAGTCGTGCAATGATTAAATACATTTTATATTTTATTTTGCTTTGTCAATAGTTTCATACAAGTATGTTAGCCAACCAGTAATATTTTTCAAAATTAAGTTTTGAATTATTTAAAAAAATGCATTGTTTTTAATTATTAGTTAAGGTTAAGATTTGAAGATAACACACGCTTAACAGTAAAAAAATATCCTGCTCCGTGTTTCATATCTCCATAGAAATTACTCAATTATATTAATTATAGCTGATTGAGGTTATAAATCTGAATGTAATTTAAACAATATGGTTCTGCCTAAGAGGCTTGTCATATCATCCATCTTTGGTACATTCATATTAAGTATTCAGAAATAGTACACTGCTGCTTTCCTGACTATCATGTTAATTGTTTGACAAATATAAACTGACTCGTAATCTGTTACTTGTGGTATCAGTTTTTTAAAACATTCTCATATCTTCATTATTGTTAAAACATGAAATCGCAATTTAAAACTATTTTATCAACATCTAACACAACGTAATGAAAACCTAACCTATAGGTTTATATTGAGGTAGATTAGACTTATTGTTCCTATTTCAACTTTCTGTAACAAACAGACATATAGTCAAAATATTAGAAAGTGCTTTAATGGACTTGGACTGACACACTAAGTACAACATAAATATTACTTTTTTATATCCACCAACCGGCTAAAATGGGGACTAAGTTATCATAAAATCACTTCAGTTTACCTAATATTGTGTGCATGAATAAATATTATATATAGCACATTATCATGTGGTGACTGATTAAGAGTGCCGTAAGAGCCGATTAAGGGAGCAAACTCTGCAGGACAACATCACTTCATAGGGAAGGAGAACGAGGTATAGTAGGCCAAAACCTCCTTTCTCTAGCAGTGGACTATTAGAGGCTGTTAATGATGATGAACTGCTGAATGTTGTATGTAGGTACCACAGGTAATTTACGAAATATTCTCTGAAAAATATAAATATGGGTAAATGGAATGACCCTCATTATCTGGCGTGTGAATAACGTATATTGACGCGAAAACTTTGTTCACCATTTGTTACGAAATCCAAAACTTGTTCGGATTCGATGTCGTCACTACACTATAAATATCACGGTATATAGATAAAAAATATAAACATCACTCGTATGTTGCACAGCATAATTAATATCTGCTTGAAAAA